>OW026317.1:5146666-7720000 GCA_932273695.1 Apotomis betuletana | reverse complement strand
TATATTGAACAAAATCGGTCGAGCCGTTTTTGAGTTATCGCCAAATTTCATATTTTTTCTTTAAAAGGTCGTAAGTTGACTTCCAGAAGGTAATAAGTGATTACAGTTTCTAGGGACCTTTTTATAGAGCTTAAAATCTTTCTTAACTTAAACCTCGGGCTTAAAACAGCAGTTTATTGTGAAGGATGAGCAACTACGGAACCCTACACTGAGCGTGGCACGACGTGCTCTTGGCCGGTTTTTTTTTTTTTTTTAAGATGGTTGAACTGTATCAGAGCTGTTAAGCCCTCACTACCAGTAGGTAAGTCGGACTTTGTGTGGGAGTATAACCCACTAATGGGATTATCTCCGCGCCTCAGGAGTGATTATTTCTAGCCCGTTCGGAACGGATAGTAAGGGGTCGTGTAATTAGATATCATGATAGACGAAAATATAAAAATAATGTATTTTCATTATATCAAGTGTTTATATACGAAACAAGCAATATATCAAGTGTTGTTATAAGAAATGAAAATATATGAACTGATTTTCTACGAAATGATAATTCTATCAATTGATTCATATCGATTCTATGTGTTGAAATTCTATTATATGTTGTTCGTTACGATATGATGAACGTTATTCCATTTGTTGTTCTATGAAATATTACACACCCTTTTTGCTACATCGGAGAAGGAACTGCCAGAGATGTTCTTTAGAGTAGACTCTATTCTGTAGACTCTACCTAGAGGTACTCTAACTAGAGGTACTCTACCTAGAGGTACTCTACCTAGAGGTAGAGTCTACAGAGTCAGTCAGTAGAGGTTGAGATTGGACTAGTAGGGCTAACCATGAACAAAGCAAAGACAAAAGTCATGATAGTTGACAGGTCCGGCCAGCTCGCTCGGACAGGAGAAATGTCGGATTTGGAACTCGTCAGCGAGTTTGTCTACCTCGGATCCCTACTAACTGACCAGGGTGTTACAGGATTATCTCGAAAATTGGATGCTGCGTGCGCCACACAGACGAAACTGATAAAAAAAATTCCTAGCCAAAAATGAGAAACTAGAGAAATGTTTGAATGTTTGACGGAGTGGCAGTATTGCGAAGAGAAAAGTTGAAGTCCACTGACCCGTAGAGAGAGATGGAGAGTATTTTTGGTTTGCCATATCCGTGTCATCTTGCTCATGGCAGGTTTGGCCATTTGAGTCCTCCTTTGGCCAAGAACGTAAACAGAAGGGCTACTCCGAAGATCTAAATTCAAAATTTGTACCGTGTCATCCCTCTGGAGCTCGCGTTAAACAATATTTAAATGAGCACGACATAGGGCTGCCATCTCTAAATTCACCGAACCCGGTCAAATTTCGAACATCGGAGCAACCCACCAGAAGATGTCTTATTGCGCCAATTGTTTACTTAGGCGTTTTCTATAAAGGAAATTGCTACTACTGCTACCAGACGATCAAAAATTTTGGCTGATCTGATCAGGTAGGTTTGTTTTGAGGGTACCGTACCCAAAAGGTAAAAACGGGACCCCATTACTACGACTACTCCACTTTCCACCTGTCCGTCCGTCCGTCTGTCTGTCTGTCACCAAGCTGTTGGCCGTTTTTTTCTCGATAAAAATGGTAGTTACACTCGAAGTTTTCACAGATGATGTATATCTGTTGCCGCTATAACAACAAATACCTACATATTAAAGAATAAATATTAAAGTGGAATATAGTCCTTTTCAAAAATCATATTTGTAGAACCCTGGTAGAACCCGGTTGCGTTAACTTTGAGGTAATAAAAATGAGGTGTCATTTGTATGCGGCGCCACACATAGGTACCAGGTGCAAACTTAACCCGGCCAGTTAAGATGGGATGAGTATTTGTACGGAACCCTCGGTGCGCGAGTCAGACTGGCACTTGGCCGGTTTTTGTAATTATCCGTATCTAGTATGTAACTGGACTGGCCGCTAAGACGTTATATTTTTCATTCTCATAGAAGATAATAATTTATATGGTTTCCATTTAAACCACCACTTTAGCCTCGCTTTTTAAAGCTAAATTGAATAACGTATATTTTTTTGGAGCTGTTAATGATTTGATATTTATACAATATTGTTAAAATAAGTACCTAAGTACCTATGTTTTATGTGTGTACACCTGAAAAGGTAGAATTTTGGTGAGAAAGGCATCGGACTTCTGTTATAGTCCGACCAAAAAGAGTAGAAATTAAAAAGTGGCAATACTGTAGTGTCGTCCTCGTTTTCTTAGATTGATTAGAAAGGGACGACACACTACATTGTTGCCACTTTTTAATTTCTAATCTTTTTGGTGGGACTATAGCACGGTAAGACTTTAGAGAGCTATGGAGCCGATATTAACATTAAAATACTATTCATACTCATATTCATATTAATTTCGCAATTTTAATTTTATAGTCAAGGACAAAGTCAGATGAATATACAAAGACCTAATTGCGCGGGCGTTTCTTTTTCGCCATCAAAAGATACGTAAATAATTGCGACTTTTTCCATTATTCTGAAGTAAATTGGGTTCTATATTGATCGAATATCCAGTTATGATTAGAAGATGCATAGGTATATAGTAAGAGTTTCTAATAGTAAAAAAAAAAAAAAAATTTTTTTGATGCTTGGGATTGTTATAACCATAAAAGTACATAGTTTGCAATGAAATAAATGAATGAGTATGAGTATGAATTTTATTGTACCTGTACTAAATTACGCACAGTTTCATTTTAATTATAGCTACAGATATTATCGATGTCGCGACGCAATGTCGAATTTTCCCTTCTCTATACATTAGGTACATTTTTCTATAAGTGGTTAAAGTATATAAAGTTTCCACTATTCCATCAGAACGTGGCGGCAAGCCGACAGTGAGCACGTCCCAAGACCTTAAGGGTAAGATTAAAATAAAAGTTTAAGAAAAAAAGACTTCACCGTAAGGTCGGGGCACTTTGACCCTACAAGGTTACTTTTCCACCCATAGAAAACCATGACTTGATTTGACTAATCTATCTTGTACGGAACCCTCGGTGCGCATTTTCTCGCTGAATGGCATGGCAACGCTAATACGTTGAGCGCTTCGATTGTGCCGACCAGTCTTGGGGATCTGCTTGAAGAGCTGGCGAGCACTGGACCCCCACAGACTGAGAGTCTCAACCCCGAACGGAATAAAATTGTGAACAAGTCACTTTAAAAAATACTGAAATCCTCATAAATGAACCTAAGATAATATTTGATAAGTTCCCTCGATTTCTGTCAGACTTAGGGCCTCATACTTGCGAGTTGCGAGCGAGTTTTCTATACAAATAAGCGTCGCGGCGAACTCGCTGCGTGATCGCTTTCATACAAAATTCGCTCGCAAATCGCAAGTGTGATAAGGCCCTTAGTCATCAAATCTTCATTAAAATTACAAGGGACTGACTGAAGATGCCTTCTACGGAATAAAGATGGATTAATTATTATAATAATAATATCCATTACGGTATCCTATTCCTATCAGAACCTCCGAAACATTGTTTCCCCTCTGTAATGTTTCGCCAAATTCTCATTTGTCCAAAAGTTTTTTTAGTCGAGCCCATAAAATATTCAGCGTTTTATAAACGTTTGAAAGTTCCCATTACGTTAGATTGAGTTTGTTTTATAATTATTCTGAAATATGAACAGTTGTAAAAATATGACCTTCAGTCAAATTAAAATTTCGGACTTTCGATCAGATTTCGATAAATCTGTTCGTTTGAGGATTGTTATTGTTACCTGACTGAATTTTGTACTTACTATCTTGTCTATTGAACTCGAATATTTGTGCCATAGGTCATGATTGTTCTATTTATTTAAGTATTTATTTATCTATACAATGTGTTACCACCACGTAGGCTTTTCTTAAAGTAGAGTAAAGTAACATAGATCTTTAACGTATCCATGACCTTAATTTAATTAATTAACTTAAATTCAGGCTTTATTAACTTTCTAACAAAATTTTAATTGCCAGTATTTTAATATACAGCAAATAAATTTACAAGTGAGTGTTAAATGACAGCGTGATATGATATGAGTGCCTAACGACAGTCGACAATTACGCTGTACACCCACTACATTGAATGTGCGGATTTAAGAAATTTAATTGTGCAGTTAATTCACATAATTATGATTAGCTAATACATGCAAACAATTACTAATGGATCATATTATTATATAATCAGCTTTAATAAATTCCCGCATGTCGGTAACAGGCTGTATAAGTATGTATATCGTCGTCTAGTACCCATAACATTAGCCTTTTTGAGCTTAATTTGGGACTAAATCGATTTGTGTCAGGTTGTTCGATATTTATTTTATTTATTTATTGACCCCGTCTTCCGAGTGGGTCCGATTCGGTCGTTTAGGGTTCTCAAATTATTTATATTACCGTTACTAACAATTCAAATTAGTAAATAAATACAGTCTAGAAATGTACGCAATTTTTTGGGTTCCGTACTTACCTCAATTTCCAAAAACGGATCCCTAACAGGATCACTTTGTTGACCGTCTTCTGTCTGTCAGGTCACCTTTTTCTCAGGAGCGCAGCATAGGTATCAAGCTAAAATTACAGTCCGACCAAAAAGAGTAGAAATTAAAAAGTGGCAATACTGTAGTGTCGTTCCTTTCTAATCAATCTAAGAAAACGGGGACGACACTACAGTATTGCCACTTTTGAATATCTACTCTTTTTGTCGGACTGTATAATATTAAATCGAAAGTCTAATATTTTGTCTGCTATCCATTGCAGCTGGGGAAAAATCTAACTTCTAAGTCAACGCAACCCAAACAAACGTATAATAATCCTAAATACGTTAATCCTGCATTTATTAAGACTGACAAGGAAATTAAAACCTATAGGGCTATAGATTTACCGTTTACGAGAAGAATGTTCTCGAGAACATTCCCCTTACATACCGGCACATCTCTATCTATAAAAAAAAAAAGTATTTATTTTCTCCACCACATAGTATACAGTTTATATACTTACAGTAAGTTATGGTATTTTTCTTATGAATAGGTATACAACTAGTGCGGTGGAGACTGGTGCCCGAACTAGGGGGAACCTATATAGGGCACTTCCTGTTGACCTAGAAACTTGAAAGGCAAGAATGATAGATCATGTAGCACTAGTAAATAAAACCGGCCAAGTGCGAGTCGGACTCGCGCACCGAGGGTTCCGTACAAACACTTTCCATCCCTAAGTGGTTAAGTTAAGTTTGCACCTGGTATGTATAGCGACAAATATAAATTAGGTGCAAAGTTAGGTATTAAAATATTAAAAAAAAACTACTTACTAGATCTCGTTCAAAACAATTTTCGTTGGTAGTTTTTATAGTAATGTACATCATATGTTTTTTTTAGATTTTTCATTTTCTTATTTTAGAAGTTAGAGGGGGGGGGGGACCAACTTTTTCCACTTTGGAAGCGTCTGTCACGCAAACTATTCGGTTTAGAAAAAAAAATATTTTAGAAACCTCGATATCATTTTTGAAGACCTATCCATAGATACCCCACACGTATGTGTTTGATGAAAAAAAAAATTGAGTTTCAGTTCTAAGTATGGGGAGCCCCCAATATTTATTATTATTTTTTTATTTTTGCATCAAAATCTTAATGCGGTTCACAGAATACATCTACCAACCAAGTTTCAACAGTATAGCTCTTATAGTTTCGGAAAAAAATGGCTGTGACATACGGACGGACAGACAGACAGACAGACGGACAGACAGACATGACGAATCTATAAGGGTTCCGTTTTTTGCCATTTGGCTACGGAACCCTAAAAAGGTAGAACAACTGTTTTGTTGTTAATTTACAATAAATATATATTTTGTGATTACAAAACTTATTTGCGGTCGGGAAGCTAACCCTGAGTATGTATGAGGAGTCCTCATTGAGGACAACAGTTCCAACGGCAAAATTGAGTTGACGCACAGTTCACTTTATCTTTTCGTTAGAGCAATATGCATCAGGCTTTCAACGTTTGTACGGATTCCTTGGTGAGCGAGTCCAACTCGCACTTGACCGGGTTTTTTTGCTATCACAATAACAATAAAGCCAAATTGACAATTATTTCAGTTTCGCTTACCATAAGTGCGTAAATTGCATCGCGTGTTGAAAATTGTATCGACTTCCTAATTAACGAGTTCCGTTACTTCCGATATTATATTATATAGCCATTACAGCTTTGTAACTAACTTTTTACTGTCATTATAAATTAACTATTAAATAAAACGGGTTATTCCAACTGACCTTGCCAGCTAATAGTAATAACATCTGTCTCTAGATGGATTGCATGTCTACAAAGATTGAAGGTGATATGTTTCTAGCCATACTTAGTCGGAGACAGGCGGTGGGTAACTCAATTTTATAACTTACCAACTGGTTATATTCCTATGCTTACCCCGCGAGCTCGATAAACTTTCAGTTTTATTCCACTTTTTTTTTTGAGGTTTTGAATCGGTCAAATTTTCCTAACCTCTTTATATATATTATGTTGCTATACCGCTCAAACGTTAAGTTCCGTCTAAAACTTAGCAACTGCGTTTGATTAATAGTAGTAAATAGCTCCATGGATTCTGGAACCATGGTATGCACCACCTTACTCTAAAGTATGCACCGTATTAAAGTAGTAGTTTAAAGTAGTGCATTAAAGTTTAATGCGTTCCCAGCAGCTCACGAGACCTGCTAGCGGAAATTCAGTGGTACATACTCGAATATTTTTAGGCTACCGGTGTAGGGTCAGCCATCAAAAGTAGCTGATAATTTTAGTATACAATGAAATGATGCTGACTGTACTACGTAACGCCGAGAGTTAAGAGGACATACCACTGCATTTTTCCATATAAATTGAGGTTTCGTTTTCGTCTATTTCATCATTTAAAACATAACCAATCTTTACGAAATTTTAGGAACTGAATGGGAAAGAAGAATCAAAATTCCGCCGCAAGACGGCAATACAAAAATACCCTAATACACAAATTCTATAATAATTTTGTAACGTATACCCAGAATATTCTATTACATTCGGTTTATAAAATGTTGTTACGATTGGTTAAGTTTAAAAGGAGGAAACAGTCGTGAACTTCATGAACGCCGGCTGCACGCATGAAAAAGCATTCACTCATTTAGTAGAGGATCCCGATATAATTAGAACGACCTTCACCGAGATGTTTATTTGATGAAATGTATTTTATATTTAATTTTATATGTCAATAAATATATTGCATATGGGTTGCCTAACAAATTTTAGTCCAGGGTATGTTTTGTTAATAATTCAAAAAATATATTTAAACATGTCACCGGTTTGATTATTAGATAAATTCATAATAAAATAATGTTAATTTTATTTAATTTCAATTCACTAATCAGACCGTTGCAAAATGCTAACTAGGTATACACGATGATTTTTAATCGGTGATCAGGAGTAAAAAAATATTAATATTCAGCTAAAATTAAACTTAATACGCGAGGTCCCGCGCAATTACCTCACTGTTAAATTAATTAAAAGTTAAAACATAATTAAAACTAATGGCCACTAGATACATGGTCATCCTACATAAATTATTGAAGTACGATACCTACGTCAAGTGTCATCTCTTTGGCGGGAATTTTTACGAAATTTTCTACGACTTTGTTTATGTAATGACAATGACACTGACAAGTTATTACTCATAAATTGTAATTCCCATTAAATTATTAAAGAGGTTGTAAGCACACCGATACAGATTAGTTCGGTGACAAGGAATTTAGGAGAAAATTGATTTCGAAATAAAAATTATCATAGAAAAATAAAAGTTTGTTTTCATGTAATTACGATTCATCGTGACCGCCATCAATTACTGAGGTAGAAAAGTTGGTACCTGATCACCGATTAAAAATCATCGTGTAGATTTACCTGTTTATACCTACCTGGCTACCCGATAGTTGTGACGGGAAAAGAATAGGCAACCTAACGTTTGCATATTCTATGGGCTTCATACTTTCGATTGGTATAGATTTTATCTAATATTAATCAAACCGGTGAAATGTTTTTTTTTTTTTATTATTAATTAAACATACCCTGGACTAAAATTTGTTAGGCAACCGATATGCAATATATTTATTGACATATTGAATTAAATATAAAATACAATTTCATCAAATAAACATCTCGGTGAAGGTCGTTCTATATCGGGATCTTAGACGAATTGTCACGTTCCGCCTGAGCCACGCGTGCAAACGAGAGCGCGGAACAAGCGATAGAGAGGCACGATCGGCCTAAGCGTTCGGCTTGTCACGCATCTATTCTCTCTTCCACTCCATCGGCCGGCATTAAATTCATAAAAGTAGGTATGCAATTTTTCATAAAAATTTTCTAATGTCATTATCACGTAAAATTATCGTCCATTTTTATTTCCAGAATGTTATTGTTGGTGCTATTGGTAGCTTTAGTGCTGGCATGGCGGTCGGTATGGCGAATACGGCACCGGCGATTACTGGCGCTGGCGGCACAACTGCCCGGCCCACCTGCCCTGCCCCTGCTCGGCAATGCCTTGACCTTCAGTGTCCCTTCAGAAGGTCAGCTATTGGTGACCCTATTACGACACCGTAAAAAAAAAGTAGCCCGCCAAAAAGAATCATGACAGCTATAGTAAAAGTAACAAGTATACGAGTATAAGTTTACGGTGGGATCTTAACCTATAATTATAGTGCCTTTCTTTCCAGAAGTATTCAACATTTTGGGCAAAATGAAGCAGAAGTACGGCCGTGCATTCAAGTTTTGGTTGGGGCCAGAATTAAATTGTTGTATTGCAGAACCAGAAGATGTTAAAGTAAGTTGAGTTTATACATTAAATATCTGTACACGTGATAAAATAGACCCTGAGCCACCATGCCCTAATGGCGTATTAAATTAAATTGTGACAAACGCCTCAATAGTCGCCGAGTGTGTTAGCTTCCATACATTTCAATATGATTTATTTGGATACAATATCTGGCGACAGTGGCGACGCATCTCGGTGAGGCAGCCGCTATCAGAATGTTTCAGGAAGTCGTTTTGTCAATTGTAATATAATATTATTTTTCTACTTATCTACTTTAATCTGTCAATTATACTTTCACAGACAAAATCACAATAACGCACTTTTTAATCCTGTGCCAAAATTCTATACTCTGTGATACCCGCTACAGAACTTTAATATTCATAAGACATCTCTCTACTCAACTAATAATTTCAAAACGAGAACATCAGCATATTTGATAAATCTAAAAGCACGCTACTGTTCACTGATTGGTTGAAATTACTTGTCAAAAAACTTAACCAATCACGAGGCACGCGCCATGGCCATCGCGATCATGTTTTTTTAATAGGTCAGTTTTAGTTGAACGAAAAAGGTTACATCAAAAATAAAAATTCACTCAATTTTTTTTCTGTTTTGCTCGTATAAAAAGTATTGTATGCAATAGTTACACAATTAGGTCTTAAAATCTCGAAAACCTTACTTAGGTCAATCAGCAAGCCTCGTGACCTAAACGCGGTACTCGACTTTAAGAACCTTCATTGTGCAACGATTGCATAAAATACTATTACTTAGGTACCTATTTTAAATAGAAAACTGCCTAGAATACATAACAAACGGGTCGCAGCGGTGCATGGTTAATCTCAGATCGCGAAACAATTCGAAAGACTTTACGTACCTATAAGTATAAAAAAAAAAGTTTTATAGTGCTTTAAAGCAAACTTTTTTTTTTCGTTAGGTATATCTAAAATTATATAGGTACCCAAACAAAACGTTTTCATTTTCACAGATTCTACTTCAAAGCAACAAGACGAGCTGCAGAGGTCCCCAATACAAATACATGATAGATTTTTTAGGCTACGGTATACTCAGTGGATCAGGTATTGTCGGGTACTTGGCATTATTGACTAACGTTTGTTAAAACCCCTAAAATTAAAAAAAATGGAGTTTCGTGTTCTAATTTAAAATTAATAGAAGAAAACCACAAAAACTTTCAGTTACCGAAAAGCCGTGTATGCGGTACTTAACTGAAAGTATTGTGGGTTTCAAGAAAAAAAATCGGACATTCGAAAATTTGGCAAAACGTTACGGATTGTAAATAAAGTTTCGGAGTTGCAATAGTATACCCTGTTCCTGTTTACCAAGAAACTTATTCCCCATCTGTAACGATTTGCCAAATTTTCGTTTGTCCGAAAGTATTTCCTGAAACCCATTAATATGTTTAGGGTATTATAAACATCGTAATTAAACTACCCATTACGTTAGGTTAGTTTTATAATTATTCTGAAATATGAACAGTTTTGGAAAAAATGGCTTTCGGACTAACGAATATTTGGCTAAACGTTACAGATGGGAAAGAAAAATTTGTACTTACGATAGGTAACAAGGGAAAAAACAGAAGCGTTATACCTTCAGAGTAAAATTTAATCTGTCAACCCGGTGATTAGCGGGTTCCCCCTACCTTGATTAGGATATATACAGCGTGTAAATTTGATATAACCGCATATTGTAGCCAGACGGAGATTTTAGTGCTATAATCTGATATTTAAAACAATTATTAATTTAGCGTTAACTGCCATAGCGTAAATAATTTTTGAAATTTTTTTGAGCAGCAATGTATGGCGTATTTATTACTAGTGACAGTTGTGACATCAAGATGTTTAGTGTCAACAAACAACAACAAACAAATACATTGCGTGCTGATTTATTTTATATGAAAATTTCGATATTTTTAATAATTTACGGATCAAGTGCCTATAAATAAAAATAAATAAAATAAAATAAAATAAAATTCATTTTTCAGACAAAGTCCATATACTAAGACCCCGTAAAGTTTGCGGTTATATCAAATATACACACTGTAGAAACTTGGGCGCTTAAGGTTTAATTTGAATGGTCTTTTCCTAGAATTAATTTCAAGTTTGGTTAAAACCAGCGTAAATCTGGTAGTTTTTGACCTGGGATAGGGCAAGTGCTGTACCTGTGGACACTTTCCAGAATTTGACCTTTAATCAGTTGTTACACCAAAACTACGCGTATTACCAATAAATTATTTATTTTGTTTTAATCACAGTTAAACAATCTTTAAAGTCCACATATGTTTTCTACGCTAGCTATCCGGAGATGGCAAATAAAAAATAAAATAAAAAAATACTCATTTTGTCCATAGGTACATCTCCTGTTTGTACCTATGGACACTAACAACGTACCTGTGGACGGTAACGTACCTATGGACAATAATCAACAACATTCTTTGAAACAGAATAAACTTCTAAAATAACGTACCTAATTAACAACATGCAATTAATCAACATGTAATTATAAGTTGTTCTGCATATCATAATTACTTTTTTTCTTCTTGGAATGTAATATTCTTAGCAGAATCTCAAGTATAATTATGGGACTTTAAAAAGCCTCCATAGTCAGCAGATTTAGCATACTCATCGTTTGACACTTTACATTCTTAAGGAAAACCTCATTTTCTTTATGAAAAATAATCAACAATCAATAACAACATAATGTTAAGTAATCATACAGCTGTTGCTCCTCAGTATTGCTAAAGATCCTCCTGATATAATTTTTGAGGAGTTCAAAGCCTTCTTCACCAATATTTCGACAGTAATGAATTTTTTTGTATTTAAAAATTATCGAATTTGGGATTTTAAACGTCTCTATGGCTTTCCTTACTGAAGTCAGAATGTCCAAGCATATCTTGTCTCTTTTTTCCCAGTTTTACTACGAGGCACTAAATAAAACAAAAATATTAATTTTACTGTCCACAGGAACATTCAGTATAATTATATACCTATGGACAGTCCACAGGTACATTTACGGAGGTGTCTACAGGTACAATTTTGGCGGTTTTTATTTTGAATTCATACCGGTCACTATTAATGCTACCTACGACTAACGAAATATTGTAGAAATAACGTTTACACCACATAAATTAATATGCCACTGCAAAGACACCCGTAACATTTGCAGATTTTGCATTAAACATACTTAAAAAGAAGGAAAAAATCTTACTTTTTGTCACAAAAACTTTCGGCAGCCATAAAACACTCAGTTTCTGCCATCCTTAAAGATGGCGACTAGCTAGTGTTGCCATATGAAAAAAATGCTTTTCAAATAAGTGATTGCTATTGGTCTATGGTTATTCGTTTTCTTGGTATGAGTAGTGTCCACAGGTAAAACCGTCCACAGGTACAGCACTTGCCCCTACAATCGGGTTTAGTTACGGCACAGTGAACGTGAACCTAAATATATTAATGAAGCAAAGGCATACATTTTGCATCTTAAATTCTAATCTTAAGTTAAATCTAAAAATGGCCCCTGCGGCATAGTACCAAAGATGCTGGCGGCATTTCCTCGCTGAATCGCCAAACTGATTCTTTGAGCGAGGAAACCGCCAGCTCTCCGGTCACCAGTAATTTTTAGATTTAGTTTAAGTTTATTATGTTCGAGTTTAGTTTAATTTTTAGGTATAATTTTATTTTTTTATTTTAAGTTGTATTCCTTGGACTTTATTTACTAATAAATAATATCTTAAGTTTGCTGAAATTATATCGAATTCAATCTAAAGAAAAAATTAATTTCAACTTTAATTCTTAAATTTTGTTAGTCAGGAAGGTTATCTACTCTTTTTAGGGTTCCGTAGTCATTTGTTTTGAATTCAATCGCGTGGCAATGCCTGCAACCGCACTCTCCTGCCATATTAATTAATACTATATTTATTATCAGGTCCAGTATGGCGTAAGAGGCGAAAACTAATCAGTCCGAATTATAACAACATAGCTATAGAAACGTACAGTTATGTATTCAACGGAGAAACGGGTTTCTTATTAGAGAGACTGCGGACCCGTCCTGCTGGAGAATCCTTCAATATCTACGAAGAAGTGGTGAAGACGACCACCTACACAGTGTGCCGTGAGTTAAACACCTCTATACTACGATTTCTAATTCAAGACCAAAAAAACTACCACAGGGTTGCCACTACAATAAAATATTTTTAGAATAGTAAATTCCTTTTTCTTTTTTAAACACGCTAAGATAATTTATTTATTGGTAACTTTAACTCTATGTTTTAACAAAATAACTAGAAATATTTATTATTACATAATTACGAGAGGAGATAATAAAAACTTAAGCATCGAAGATTTTTGGTACACAATCTGGTATTGTAGGTACTTGTAACATTGTTCTAATTCTAATTTTAAAATATGGCTTCCATCAGAGTTAATGATGATTTCGCCAATTTCAAGTTTGCTCGTAGAGCATGCCGTTGTTCGGTGAGGTTTTGCTTTTTGTAAAGTGATAGCGATTTACAAAAAACCACGCGGACTATCGGGCCTTGACCCAGGAAGGGCTATGAACGCTTCAAGTTGAATTCTTCATTAGCTATTCACTCATACGTTAGATCACTGCACAATACGCTATCAATACTACACATTGAACAACAGAAATGAATAAATAATGAACAACGCAACTTAAACGCATGCGGCCATCTTGAGACACGAACCGGAAGCCCTTGTAACATTGTGCATTTGGTGCAAGCCAAGAAAGAAACTCAGATGTCATTTAAATGTTTTCAATTTTGACAGTGACGTACCTATCTGTCGTAGTTTGTTTGGCCTTGAATTAGAAATCCGAGTTTAGCTATATTTCGAATGCCGTGCTATGGTAAAAATATCGTTTCACTTCTTCTGCTCGAAAAGGAGGTTATTTTAGTTTCGCGAAGCGGGGTTAAAATGGCCATTTTAGCCCCTAGGGTTTAAACTTTAAATGCTTCCCATCGCCGGCATCGCCCGCCGCCGCCGCTGTATCACAGATTATATACAAGTTGTACCCACATATAACTTGTATATACCCCTCCCGGCACTTCTAGCACAACTGTGACACGCGACTCATTCTCGCACGAGAAATGTTACCTATCTCTTTCTTCGCTGTACTGGGTGAGAGAGACGAGCGATGCTATGTCGCGCGAGAAGAGCGAAGCGTAGTTGTGCTAGACGGGCTGGTCGAGGGGGAATGACTCGCCCTTGGCGCCGCCATAACAAAAGTTAGATTAAAGTTTTTTCCTCACAGCCGAAGTGAAAAGCAGAGTATTTAACATGTGGCTAAAATACATTATAACACTCAATACACAGAATTATATTTATAAATATTCCCTTCGTGCCACAATGGCTTACTTGGCCTTGTCAAACAATCTACTATTAGTATTATATTTATGGATTTCACAGTAAGATATGACTTTTAATCGTAGCACGGCAGATCTGACATCAAACAAAGATTTTATATCAAACAATTATCCTGTAATTTTATATTAACACGTGACATCAATTCTATTGTATTTTGTATCATTCTCTAGAGTTTAAAAACAAACTAAATAGGTAAGTACATACTTTCAATTCAGCTAATTACTTACGAGTAGGTATCTAATCATTATTATTTACGGAATAAGGTGTTTATCTGCTTACATTGCTTATTGATTTTACGTCACCCTGGGCCGTAAGTGGGATTTTCTGCCCCTTACTCTTCCTTTCTCTTTCCTGGTCAAGGCAAGACGTAAAGCCACAAACCACGGGCGGTAATTCGTAAAGCCCCAGATCGCATATTTGTTGCCCTCATTTTCAGTCCGACAAACACCTGCTATCTGGGCCATTCACGAATTCACCGCCCTAAGTACAGTCTGACCAAAAAGAGTAGAAATTACAAAGTGGCAATACTGTAGTGTCGCCCCCTTTTTCTTAGATTGATTAGAAAGGGACGACACTACAGTATTGCCACTTTTTAATTTCTACTCTTTTTGGTCAGACTTACTCTACTGCATTCCCCTAGCAAATATTAGTATCATCTCGATTATATAATGTTGCTTGTAACAAAATATAAACGAAGTATGGATTTGCCTTTCAGAAACTTTATTCGGCCTTACTAGAGAACAAACTTTGGGGCTTCCGCATCTTCAGGAGATAGTAAACGAAACGCACCAGTAAGTAATTATAATTAGAAAATCTTTTATTCAAATCATTATTACATTACTAGCAAATATGTGTAATAAATATTGTAAGAAGTGACTCTGTGAGTTGAAAACCTCGCGAGGTTTCGAAAACCATATCTAAACAAAAATTAAATACTGAATCGATAAAAAAATGAATTAAGCCCTCTCTCGCTTGCTCGTTCACTGTTTCACTGCATTACCCATCTCTCTCTCTTCACTGTAATGTGAGAGAGTGACGGACGATGCTATTTATGTCGCGCGACCATAGTCGCGACGAGTAGTTGTGCTAAGACGGGCTGCTCACAAAACTTCACGAGAATTGGTTGAGAAACGCGGCCTGTAGGCGAGAACAACCGGAAATCTGGACATCCGGAATTCGGACATACAAAAGATTTTTGGCCACGCTAAAACGGAGTCAGTTTGCTCTTTTAGCTCGCTGTGTCCATAAGATGGCCTGGTTTCATCCAATATTCCTCTCTTTCAGGATGTATGCAGACGTGTTCATGAGAATGGTGAAATGGTATCTCCAAATCAAGCCTTGCTATTGGCTTTCACAGCAGTACCGAAGACATAGAATATATATACAGAAAACTTTACTCATGGCTGAAGCTATAGTTAAGCACAGAGCTAAGAAGCTAGGGGCGAGCAGATTGAGCGATATCGATGTCAATCATAATACTATCGATGGGGACAAGGCAGGGCTCAGTACAGTCGATAAGTTGATTTTAACAAAATCGATATCTAATTATGAAGAAATGTTGAAACAAGTATTTACTATATTTACAACGGTAAGTACGGAGTTGATAGAAATATATGCACTTGTTTTTGTTTATTTATTGAAATAATTCAAACTGTTTTAACTGTTTTCAGAGTCAAGAAACCTCGGCAAACATTACGTCTTTCTTACTTCTGATGATGGCCTACCATCCGGAATATCAGGTGAGGATGGTTAGATCATCATCGACATCCTCAACCGAAGACACGTCAAAAACCCCCGGTACAAGTACCTAGTCTAGCCTGGCTGGTTATCATGAGCCCCTCATAATTATTTAATGAGTGGTAGAAAAATGTTACTAAACCAGAACATAACCACAAACTTTTAAATTATTACCAATACTTATTGGCTTACATCCTAACTAACATAATTTGTTCCAATCAAAAGCTGAATCTTGGAAACTGCTGCGGTTATTTGTACCAAACAGACAAGTGCATTCGTTTTAGGAGCTACGATACCATTGACAGTCACACAGATACACAAATAGGTACACATGTTATTAAACTTACAACGCCCCTCTTTTTTTGTCGGGGTTAGTAAAAAGAACGTCACATTTACAAACTGCGTTAAATCTATTTCTTAACAGTCCGGTAACGGATGAATTAACAAATAGCTGGAAAACTACAGACGTACACTACACATCGACAATGAGTCCATGTAAGTGAGGATGTTGAAACTACCTATTGCGGCTCCACAGAACTCGAAACTTCACACTACGAATACGATTGGGTGGAGAAGCACTTCGCTGTGGAAACCCATACTTCGGCCAACTTCACCTCGGCCAACTTCGATCAACTTCTCGAGTAGTGTAGCTAGGTTTACACTAGTATTAACTAGTATTATACTAGTTTATGGACTGGTATTGGTGCAGTGAAAGTCAGTTGTTGGGTGATATGGTAATGATACTGCGTCGAGCTGACTCCACCTTGCTCCGTCAATAGTCCTCATCAAGTTGTTCTAGGAAGAACACAACGTCAATTATGTCTTTTTCTATTTAATTCAGACGTCAATCACGCTACAGTCTGTTTCTATTTGAATCACATTTGAATACACTAGTATTAACCCTATACTTGGCCTTTATAGGAAAAACTGTACACGGAAATAAAGAGCGTGTTTGGTGAGACGGATCGTGGCGTGACCGATGAGGATGTAAAGCGAATGCCTTACCTGGACATGGTATTCAAGGAAACCATACGGTTGTTCCCCATCGCTTCGATGGTGCAGCGGACCGTCATCGAAGACATAGACATAAGTAGGTATAGTCAAACCACGCGAACTCTTCCAAGAGAAAGAACTGCCAAACCATAACAAACTGAGTCAACTTGGTTTGACAGTTTATTTGCTTGGTAGAGTTAGTGTGGTTTGACTCCATGTGCACTCCCCCACTCCTTGCAAACAGGTAGAAGCATACAGAATGAAGTAGGTACCTAGGATCTCCAAGTATTCTACACGAAACTACAAGCAATATAAAGGCTTTGCTGGGGTTCGTGGAGGAGTTGGGGTGGTTGGAGTAACGCTAAAACTTTTCACGCAAAATAGGCACGTTGGATGTCGACTTGCGGAAAATGCCCAGCGTAACTAACTAACTTACCCCCTCACTCTTGGGAAATATTAATAAAAATAGAGGGTTGTGCGTTCGTAATAAAATTTACACAGTTTATTTTTAATGATGTATTTATGTAGTTGTTGAACTAAGGTTTAAACACATTAAACAGAATTAAAACTGGCATATTTTCACGACGGTAAAATCTGTAGGTACCTACCTACCTGTAAGAATGCGACTTACATGTTTTTTTTTTTCACTCCAGTAGCTCTACCATGAGTTTACAAATACCGTCCTCGCTTGCGAATGCGTGACGGATTTGTATGGAAAACTTTTACGGCGCCTCTAGCGGATCCTTATAGAACTACCAGAAGCGGTCGGCACCATGAGTCGTATGAGCTCGCTAACGTGAACTCGATTCGAAAGTACGTGTAGTAAAACGTCACGAAACAAAGTCGTCTCTTTCTAACTATATTGCCAAGGGTGAATAAGAATGAATAATACTGGCCTAAAGTCAATATGGAGTTATGGAGTACGAGCGCACCATTTATTAGTGATCCAAATAATGTCTACGAGACATTTTTAGAGTAGAATATGTCAGTGAAAGCTATAATAATATGAACAATAACCACGCTATACAGAAACGTGACTGTCAATTGCATTAAGTTATGCACAAAGTGTAAATTTATCCGCTGTGTGAAAAAGTCAACGTTTCAGTCAAAGATGTGCCCCGAACACAAAGTACGAGCCACACCACAGCAGCACAATGTGACTGATTGTCAACGAATGTGACGTCGAAGTTGTGCTTCGGCTGCAGGATGCGAGCATACAGTTACTTTTTGTATGTGGGTCCATCGTCGGTCCAAGGAGCCGTCATGTACTTCGATACAGTGCTACTGGAAAAGGTCTACTCTGTCTAAAAAGTAGGGGCTACTCTGAAGAACATCACTGTGCAGTAGCTGTGGAAGTGCCTCACAGACCAAGTTCACCGGCATGATATGAACTTATTTTAGAAGCAAAAGAGAGGAAATTAGACAATTTCAAATTCCTAAAATATTAACATACTGGTATTATACATTACTCATTGCACTGTTTTAACATTGATCAACCAGCTGAGATTAAGGCAGAAGTAGACAAAGACAAGCTTGTTGAAACAATTAAAAAAACATTCACAGCTGCGCCAATAAGGAACAGAATAATAACAGCTCGTGCAATCAAAGCTTCCAAGGCACATGTAGTGAGTGCTTGACATACACCTTGAGATGGTGTGATGAAAATCACAATTATAAATATTATAATGCAAAATATACATTCAAAAGTATTTTATCCACTAGCGTGCAAAAGTAATGTGTATGTTGAAACAATGATTGTGATTCTCTTTATATGTATGCTTATGTCTTGTTCATATGGTTTAGATTTGAGTGTCTTATCTTAAATTTTATATGGTAAGAGGCCTTATACCTTTTTAAATGTATTATCTTCATATTAAGAAAAATATATTGATAATTTCAACCAACTTTGTGAATAATAAGTGCTGGCTATTCCCTGAGTTCTAGATAGTAACATAGCTATTTCATGTTTTCATGTCAGGAAGGCTCAAATAATGAATATACACAATATAATCTGTTTAAATTGTTTTATTTTTTTTATTTCCGTTGCAACATAATAACTAATCGTTTGTATGTAAGCACAAATTAACCTATTGACCGCCAAGCGGTCTAGCAATTTACCGTGCCACTGACGCCAGAGTAAAAAAAAAAGATGTGCCCCAAAATCAGGGATTGAAAAATACTTGTAGCGGTTAGAATTACAAAGTTTTTGATCATTGAAATTTGGACGGCTGTGGCCGACGTGGCGTCAGGGGCACGATTTTTTGTTGACGGCCACAGCCGACTGTGGCGCTCAAAAGGTTAATAATACAGCTTCTAATAAATCTTGTCATCATAATTTTTTTTTTAATACTTATTTAACTTTCTACCAACAGGATAATATACATTAGATTCAGTCATATATATAGGTTTATATAGGTCACTATAAAATTATACCAAACAACAAGTTTATTTTCAATTAAACGCACAGTATGTTTGAGACACTGTAATGGTTCAATATTTGTCGGGAGTCAGTAATGCTTAATGATTTAGTAGCCAGAAAAGTTGACAAATGACCACTCAAAACAATACATATGACTATGATTTATCATCTTCAAGAACAGTATTTCTCTTAGCCGCTTTGACAATGCCTGACTTCATTAGCAACGGCTTCTTCTGCAGATATTTGAGTACCTGTAAGTTTCTCCATCTTGAGTTCTTTTTAGTTCTGAAAAAATAAATATTCAAAATAAGTAACATTGTTTAAGTGTAAAAAAATTATCTAAATAGTCTTATGATTTTTGTAATAAATAAATATCATACCTTAAGGCTCAATTATTTATTCTCTTGCAATCCTTTTGACAGTGAAATTTTGTTCACACATCCTTATCTGTGAAAAGTATCTTCTGACTAAAGCCCAATTTGTACTTCTGTAGTTGTGTCTTTTTCCATCTGAAATTTAACATAATAGCTGATATACCAAAACAGTACAGAAACTAAATATTTCTTTTTTGTAATCCTAGAGCTCACTCTATGATACAGATACAGTGTTCTGCCATATAGAGCTTAAAAGAACGTCCTAAAAATGTTAAGGCCACATCCAGGAGGTTAGGAATTAAACATGTTTCTATGTAAACTTATTGTTCTACCGACTTGAATGATACTTACCTACATCTAGGGTGATCTTCATACATAAATACATTTTCATGTGATAAAATGCCATTTGGATCTCTCGTTCAAGCCAAGTGTAGCGACATTTTTCGCCTTTTGCGATTTTTCTGTACAGAAACTAACAGTTTCTGTGAAGTATTTATAGATTACTAATTGTGGCATCATTTAGGTATACACCATACACCATTATATCCAAAAAAATTTAAGAAAGTCACTGAATTCCACTTGGTTTTACTTATGTTAAGGCAAGGTATTAAATTAATTAATTCTATTCTATTAAAATTTAAAATATACTTGCACATGACGTCTAGGGCTGCCACATCCAAAAAAATAAATACCCCTAAAGCTGAATTTGAATCTCCCTAAAACTAAACACATTTTTTTTGGAAAATCCCCTAAATATACAATAAAACATGTGACTTAAATATGAATTAAATACATAATAACGTTCCGATTTCCTAACAATTACACTACACATTACTTATCCGATTTCATCCGATAAATCGGAGCGGATCGGAAGTTCTGGAACGGGTTTTTGGGGAACTCAAAATTAAACATCCATCAGAGGCTATTTATTTTAACTCTGCTAAATACGTTTAGCGCCATATTTTAAATAAAGTTCACGTATGTAGGGTAAAATGGAGGAGAAGAATCTTCATATATCCAAAAAATATTAAAATGTGCAATTCGAAACGTCAAACTGCAGTCCCGCGGGCCTTCATTTAATATACATAAAGGCGTCAAGCAAGGAGATCCGTTGTCACCTAAGCTGTTCACCTGTACCCTTGAGCAAATATTCAGGAAGCTGGCGCCTGAATCGGTGGGTAAGGGTATTGTTGTTGATGAGACGCGATTAACAAATCTGCGTTTTGCCGTCGACATTGTCCTGTTCTCAACATCAGCTACGGAACTCGGTGTCATGCTACAAGACCTAAGCAGAGCAAGCCTTGAGGTCGGACTAATGATGAACATGTCGAAGACTAAAGAGAGAACAGTAGAAGTGGATGGTGGAAGAATGGAATATGACCATGAGTACATTTACCTGGGCCAAATAGTCTCCTTCCAGGCTCGACAAGATAAGGAGGTCGCAAGACGTACCGAGAATGCCTGGAGGAGCTATTGGTCTATGAAGGATCATATGAAGGGAAACCTTCCAATATCGTTAAAACGGAAACTCATGGACATGTGCATTCTTCCAATCCTGACCTACGGAGCACAGACTTGGTCTTTGACAAAAGTTCAGAAGTCCACCTTCAAGGTTTGTCAGAGCCATGGAACGCAGTATTCTGGGCTCTCAGAACGATTTTCCATTGACGCCGATCCTGCGCTTCCTCGATTTTCTTCCAGCCGAGGCCCGTTGACGCCGCCTCTTTGTTGACTGTGTGTCTCCAAGTGGTGCGAGGACGACCGAGTCTTCTTCTACCGTACACTTGCCACATCAGACCTTGTTTGGATAAATGGTTGTCAGGTATATTTAGGGATTTTTCCATTCCATGTTGGAACGTTTTCGATATCGCAAACTGACAGACTCGGCGCTTCTAGCGGTGGGTCGGTCATCGGTCTTGAAATTTGATGCTTATACTGACTGAGTTGGAGCACTATTTCGCAAACTGTTGACTTCGTTGCGTAACTCAGTAATAGGCCACTATTACTGAGTTGGGCAGCTTCAAATATCGGCTAAACTTGCTTTTAGGGCCACGATATCCTTAAACAAGCAGCGTACGTCAATATAATCTGGAACATGGGACGGAAGGATAGAGGCATCTGCCGCCACAAACTCCGGAATCCGTTCTTCGTTCTCCTTCAGGATTTTCTTTATATCCACAAGGGTCTTTTTTTCTGTTTCATCCCCTTTCCGATGGGGTATATAGATGCCAACAACTCCAAGGGACTGGCACAACACCTGTTTCGCATGACAGATCTTCGATGGTGAAATTCGATGCCCACTCATTATAGTGGACAGCGGTCACCGCATCCATCTTGCCTTCCAGCAGTACCTTCTCCTTCTGCTGCAGAAAGGCGAGGAAATCGTTCACGACGTGTTGACTCATCACGTCACTTTGCTAGCAGCGGCCGGGCCGCGCTTAGTATCGCGATTAATATTTAATTAGGTATACATCAATGCGTCTACGTCGCTTGACGCACTGGACGTGACTTAGACTAGGAGATTTCCGAAATATATTTTTTTAAATATATATGAAAATTCTGCTTCTCCATTTTACCCTACATACGTAAACTTCATTTTAAATATGGCGCTAAACGTATTTAGCCGAGTTAAATAGCCTCTGATGGGAGTTTAATTTTGAGTTCTAAAACCCGTTCCAGACCTTCCGATCCAATCCGATTTATCGGATGAAATCGGATAATGTGTAGTGTAATTGTTTGTAAATCGGAACGTTATTTTGTATTTTATAAAAAAAATCGAATTCGATTATGAAAAAGACGGAGGAAGCCGTTTCGAATTGCAAATTTTAATATTTTTGGATATAATAAAGATTCTGCTTCTCCATTTTACCCTACATACGTGAACTTCATTTGAAATATAACGCTAAACGTATTTAGCCGAGTTAAATAGCCACTGATGGGCGTTTAATTTTGAATTCCCTAAAACCCGTTCCAGACCTTCCGATCTGATCCGATTTATCGGATAAGCAATGTGTAGGGTAATTGATAGGAAATCGGAACGTTATTTTATATTTAATTCAGATGTAAGACATTTTGCGCTGTGATGCAAGCCACCCTAAGTCATGTAATTTCTTTTATTATATATTTAGGGGATTTTCCAAAAAAAACACTTCAGCTTTAGAGGTATTTTTTTTGGAGCTGGCAACCCTAGACGTCACATGCAAGTAAATATTTAAACCCGCTCCAGACCTTCCGATCCGATCCGATTTATCGGAAGCAATCGGATAATGTGTAGTACAATTGTCCGATTTATCGGAAGAAATCGGATAATGTGTAATGCAATTGTTAGATTTTTTTTTCCGATAGATCGGATCGGATCGAAAGGTCTGGAGCGGGTTTAATGTTTAGTGCAATTGTCCGATTTATCGGAAGAAATCGGATAATGTGTAGTGCAATTTTGTTAGGACATTCCTTCCGATAAATCGGATGGATCGGAAGGTCTGGAGCGGGTTTAATAGAATTAATTAATACTTGCCTTAACATAAGTAAAACTAAGTGGAATTCATTGACTTTCTTCAATTTTTTTGGATATAATGGTGTATTTGGTGCCACAATTAGTAATCTATAAATACTTCACAGAAACTGTTAGTTTCTGTACAGAAGAATGCAAAAGGCGAAAAATGTCGCGACACTTGGCTCGAACGAGAGATCCAAATGGCATTTTATCACATTAAAATGTATTTATGTATGAAGATCACCCTAGATGTAGGTAAGTATCATTCAAGTCGGTACATACCAGCCAGTGGATAGAACAATAAGTTTACATAGATCAAAAGAAAATAACATGTTTAATTCCTAACCTCTTGGATGTGGCCTTAACATTTTTAGAAGGTTCTTTTAAGCTCTATATGGCAGAACACTGTATCTGTATCCTAGAGTGAGCTCTAGGATTACAAAAAAGAAATATTTAGTTTCTGTGCTGTTTTGTTAAATATAATATTAAGTAGTTGGTATATCAGCTATTATGTTAAATTTCAGATGGAAAAAGACACAACTACAGAAGTACAAATTGGGCTTTAGTCAGAAGATACTTTTCACAGATAAGGATGTGTGAACAAAATTTCACTCTCAAAAGGATTGCAAGAGAATAAACAATTGAGCCTTAAGGTATGATATTTATTTATTACAAAAATCATAATACTATTTAGATAATTTTTTTACACTTAAACAATGTTACTTATTTTGAATATTTATTTTTTCAGAACTAAAAAGAACTCAAGATGGAGATCTCAAATATCTGCAGAAGAAGCCATTGCTAATGAAGTCAGGCATTGTCAAAGCGGCTAAGAGAAATACTGTTCTTGAAGATGATAAATCATAGTCATATGTATTGTTTTGAGTGGTCATTTGTCACCTTTTCTGGCTACTAAATCATTAAGCATTACTGACTCCCGACAAATATCGAACCATTACAGTGTCTCAAACATACTGTGCGTTTAATTGAAAATAAACTTGTTGTTTGGTATACCTAATTTTATAGTGACCTATATAAACCTATATAAGTATATGTTAGAATAAGTATATTAAGACTGAATCTAATGTATATTATCCTGTTGGTAGAAAGTTAAATAAGTATTTAAAAAAAAATTGTATGATGACAAGATTTATTAGAAGCTGTATTATTAATTTGTGCTTACATACAAAAGATTAGTTAGATTATTAGTTAGTTGATTAGTTATTATGTTGCAAGGGAAATAAAAAAAAATAAAACAATTTAAACAGATTATATTGTTTATATTCATTATTTGAGCCTTCCTGACATGAAAGCATGAAATAGCTATGTTACTATCTAGAACTCAGGGAATGGCCAGCACTTATTATTCACTTTAAAAAGTTGGTTGAAATTATCAATATATTTTTATTAATATGAAGATAATACATTTAAAAAGGTATAAGGCCTCTTACCATATAAAATTTAAGATAAGACACTCAAATCTAAACCATATGAACAAGACATAAGCAGACATATAAAGAGAATCACAATCATTGTTTCGACATACACATTACTTTTGCACGCTAGTGGATAAAATATACTTTTGAATGTATATTTTGCATTATATTATAATTATGATTTTCATCACACCATCTCAAGGTGTATGTCAAGCAGTCACTACATGTGCCTTTTAAAGCTTTGATTGCACAAGCTGTTATTATTCTGTTCCTTATTGGCGCAGCTGTGAATGTTTTTTTCATCGTTTCAACAAACTTGTCTTTGTCTACTTCTGCCTTAATCTCAGCTGGTTGATTAATGTTAAAACAGTGCAATGAGTAATGTATAATACCAGTATGTTAATATTTTAGCAATTTGAAATTGTCTAATTTCCTCTCTTTTGCTTCTAAAATAAGTTCATATCATGCCGGTGAACTTGGTCTGTGAGGCACTTCCACAGCTACTGCACAGTGATGTTCTTCAGAGTAGCCCCTACTTTTTAGACAGAGTAGACCTTTTCCAGTAGCACTGTATCGAAGTACATGAAGGCTCCTTGGACCGACGATGGACCCACATCCAAAAAGTAACTGTATGCTCGTATCCTGCAGCCGAAGCACAACTTCGACGTCACATTCGTTGACAATCAGTCACATTGTGCTGCTGTGGTGTGGCTCGTACCTACTTTGTATTCGGGGCACATCTTTTACTGAATCGTTGACTTTTGCAATTTACAGTCACGTTTCTGTATAGCGTGGTTATTCTTCATATTATTATAGCCTTCGCTAATGTCTTGCAGACATTATTTGGATCACTAATAATTGAAAAACTTTATAAAACAAAAATTCTAATATGATTTCACCCTTCGATTTGGCAGTGAGAGTTTAAACTGCACTCGTTAGCGTATTTTTCGATAGTTTCGAGGTGGACCTGTCAGATTTGAATCTCATGGTGCCGAATTTGCGACGTTCCGTAAACGATACTCGCTACCGTATATCCGCCATGTTTTATTTTGGCTCTTACTCATTCTCTTAAGTTTAGTTAAAAAGAGACAGATTCATTGGTTTTGAACTCACACTACCACACTTTGTGAGCGTAGTAGTAGCTCGATTCGAAGCACGTTTCCTCGCAAGCGAGCATGGTGAGCGTATCGAAAGATTTCGAAAGCAACTCATGGTAGAGGTACAGGGGGCATGTGATGGTTGCTTTTATCACGCAATTAATAAGTGACAAAGCATCCCTCACGTTTTGACAAAATGCGAGTGTGAGTGACGAATGCTTTGTCACTCATTTATCAAGTGATATACGCAACCATCGTAGGCCCCTTTGGGTTTATCACACGGTAAATAAATTATAAACGAGCCATAATTCTCACACTTACGTACCTACTTGTCAGAAAGACATGGGTGACGCTTTGTCTATCGCATTTATCACGTGATAAATAAGTGACAAAGCATCAGTCACCCACACTCGCTAACGTGACGGATGTTTTGTCACTTATTTACCGTGTGATAAAAGCAACCATCATAGGCCCGCAGGAGAAAATACAGACAGTTTGTCCAAAACAACGTGTTACAGCCAAGTATAACTGTGAGTGTATGTACTGACCTGATAAAATGTACCTTCCACCAGGCGATGGAATCAAGCTTCCAGCGGGTAGTTCCCTGGTGGTCCCAATATTCCACATCCACCGCGACGCTGAGTTCTGGCCGGAGCCAGACCCCAACTAGCAAAAATATGTGCTATAAAAGTCGAGAGCACGTTTCTGTTTTTGCTAATTAGTGCTATAAAGGTGGTCAAAATAATCGAGTAAGGGGTCTATAAACGTTTACTCAACGCGATTTGGGCGCACATTGTTCAGCCTAAAGTGCTGTAAAAGTTCTGTAATTGCAGTTAAAAAACTAAAAACAGTTGTATAAAAGCTGACTAAAAGCTAAAAAGTTACCATTAGTGCTGTTAAGGTAAAATGTTTGCACTTATTCGATTAATCTGTATATATAAAAGTTACCAGATTGCTTCTATTCAGCAATTTAGTCGTATAAAAGAATCTGAATTGCTTTTACTCCACCTTTAAGCCGAGAAAGAGTGAATTATTTGCTTTAATTCGCTATCTGTGTGTGTTGTTCAAACGTGTTTACATATTAGCTGCCTGACAAATATATGTGACAGTAAACATCGACAAGGAGCTATTTTAATATTACTTCATAATAATTATAACACACTGCCCTAACGTTATAAAAAAGTGTCTACGCTGGTGGTAATCGTAGCGAACGGCATGCGCAAATAACTTTACTGATAAAACCTGAGATGATAGTTCGTATATATTTAAGCGCTCACGTTTTTTTCAATTTTGTATAATAAATATTAATCAAAAATAAAAAGTGGGAAAATATTTTATTGTCTTTCACCTTTACTTCGAACTATTACGACTTTAACTCGAATAAAGGTGATTGAATTATCTTTATAGCACTTGATGCCGCCATTGAAATTGTATTTTAGGGTTCATTTGGTATATGGCTAAAACCATATATATTGTGGCAGTAATTAAAACTACTAGGTTACATTACAAACAACGTACCTACATTATCGCTATTTTTGTTTTTTGTCTTCAGTGATAATGCCGATATACTTGGGTGTGGATAAATTTATAACTATAAATGATATACAGCTACTTAATTATATGAGATGGCCTTGGAAAAAAACCCATTTTGTACTAATAGAAAGATGTTACGGATGTGGTGCAAGTACAAATGATATTCCGGAACGAATATTCCATTTTTTACTCTCCGACAACGAGACACAAATGTTACTTCAATCAGTTTATTTTTACTGTCAGATTTGTAAACAATACGCTGTTTATGATCATTTTACCAACGATGAATGTAGGTATTGTAACTAATTCTTATCGCCGTATACCATTTCATACAGGTAGGTACTTGTGTGTATCGGCCCTATTTGTTAAGTGGTCTTTCTCTCTCGCATTTAGACAAACATACATAGATTGCCTTGAGTGCAATTGCTTGAGATCAGAAGGTATAATATTCACGTGGGAGAAAGGCGTCTGTGTTTTTTTAGTTATACGCCAGTTTGTAGTTTATTTTTTGAGTTACATATACCCCAATTAAGAAATTGTTAAAGCTGAGATCAATTTAGTTCATTTGGGAACGCTACTAAGAAAATTAAAAATGCCCTGTTATTGTAATAAAAAAACTAAAGGTAAATCAACACTTCAAAAGTAAAATAATATACACCGTGTTTTTTTTTTATTTCCATTCAATTATACACGTTGCTTAGTACGATGACAGAAGTTAGTTTATACATCGCTTTTGGTTGAATTTGGTTGATTTTTTTTTGTTTTTGATACATAATAAAAATATGTACTACTGTGTACGATAACCTTTAAAGTTACACAAAAACACCTGTCAATAATGACAACTTCATTTAGCTACATGACATGATAAAGATCGTAGCACACTTATGCAGCGATTAAATTTATTTATTGAATATCTCAAAACCCGTAAGAGGTAAAACGTTAGTTTCTTCGAGAAATTAACTCAATAACACGTAAAGAATCTGCCCCAAAAGTTAACGGAAATCAATAAAAACACGGTGTATAAAACTCGTTGTTACTTGTAGAACTTGAAGCTACGGAATCACCCAAAATATTAACAGAGTTCGCACTTGACCCAGTCATTGACGGTAAGTTGGCATTGGAGAATTGAATAGATTTTTTCATCTCATCAAGGGTTTTTTTAACTTTCCTACGAAAAGCACCACTTCTCTTCAGCTTTTTCCATTGGTTTTTATCCATTTTCACTTTTAAGTATACTAAACGCGTTTAATACAATAAAATGGACGATACGCGCTGTAAATGATTTTCGGGCCTCTTTTAGGCCACTCTTAGCTGAGTAAAGTGGGTATAAGAGTTACTGAATACACTTAAAGTGCAATAAAGGCAATCCAAACAAGTTTATAGGACTAGTGACATAAGCGTGCAGTTAAAGCAACACGACGCTTTTTAGTAAATAGATTACTTTTACAGCACATTTATGGACACAAAACAAGAATGTCGAATAATGGTGGTATAAAAGCGACCATCGTTGCGAATTAGCAATTTCATGACTGTTATACTACTTTTATAGCACACAATACTGAGATAAAGTAATTTGATAACGTTTATTCCGCTTTTTTCAAGATATTGTGTAAAGGTGCTATAGTATGGTGCTAGAAACGTTTATTCGACCTCTTTATAGCACTATTTAGTGAAAATTACTGAACAGTCGTATTAATCACTACTATACCACTATTGAGTGATTTGGAAACATTAATTCAGCTGTTACTCGATCTTAAGCTGAGTAAATGATTCCTTATACGACTTTTTTGCTCATTGGGACACTTTCGACCCGGACCGGTTCGCCCCCGAGCGCTGCGCTGCTCGTCATCCAGGATCCTACATCCCCTTCAGCTTAGGTGCCATGAATTGTTTAGGTGAGTACTTATGGCTTGGACAGTATACGAGTAGCTTCGCCCTTGGCAAGTGACAAGCTTTGGGCAAGCTGGCCTTGGGAACCGTTGGAGACGCCGCGCCGGTTTAAATCCAACTCAAACATCAACGTTTCCAATACTCGTTTATAAAAATTTGTCTTTTTAGAAAAGTTTTTGGGTATATAAAAAAGGCATTCGGATCTTGGCGATCGCAAGCGCAACACGCGACCGTGACCTTTTCTGGACTATTCGATTTCTTATCTTTTCCAGCCTATTTAATCGAAAGTTACACAAAATAGTATTTGAAACATCGGAACTAAAAAGTAATTTCCTTTAAATAAATGAAAACCAGTTATACCCATGAAAGGACAAAATGATTAATGTGTGACGTGGAACACGGAGTCTAACTAAATACTTTCACCACCCATTGCAGGCAGATACTTTGGCACCAAACTCGTGAAGACGATCAGCATTAGGGTGCTGAGGGAGTTCCGACTGAGTTCTCCGGAGAGCTATGCAGACCTGAGGCTTCTTTGCGCTGTATCAGTTGAGGCCGTCAACGGATATCCTGTGTTTCTGCACCAGAGAAACTGACCCATAATAATAATAAATATAACATTCAATTTCTAAACTACTTTTGTTTTATTGGTAAAGAAACAGCCATGTCACAGAAGAGCAGACAAACAGACAGACAAATGAACGGATAGACAAACACCTGAGGAAGATAGTATAGAGTCCCGTGGTGGTGCGAACGGGTAGGTACTTACAGAACCTTATCAATTATTATGGCACTACCCAGTCTTTCATAATTAACAGCTTTTGGAAATATTTCCAGGAACAATGGGAAACCACTGGAAAACTCCAAACAAATAATTTTATTTCCCAACGTCACGGCACAGTGCTAGCCGTGATGCTCGAATATACCTATTACGAATTGCATTTCTGAGTAGTTGAATATCTCTTTCTTCAGCCACAGAAAATATTTCGTATTTTATTAGCCAAAAATATTTTTGTGACGAAAGTAAATATTTAAGTGTTACTTTAGGTGTTATCAAAACGCGACCATAACGGCTGTCGCAGAGTGAGGTTATGTCACCTGTCATGTCATCTGTCATCTTACATGGAACTGAATGCTGATTATCGTAGATAGCCAAAATTTATAAATGAAAAATAATTTTGTTTAGTATAATTTGTACATAAGTCAATTCGTAGCTATTAAGATAAAACGTTCAAAATGCCCTCATTTTCAAGAATTCAAAAAATAGCTATTATCAGCTTAGGTGCCGTCGGAGGCGGTTTAGCATATTACCAGTTAAATAGTAACAAACCGGAAAGAAAATATGGCGTGTACAACTCCTGGACAACAAACTACACACCCAGCGTGAAATGGGACTCCAACTGGGACCAGTAAGTTCACCCAGTAATTTTTGTAACCTATATTATATGTCGGCAACTTCTATAAAACAGAAATGCATGGCCCATTTATGAATGAATTCATTCTTAAATGGGCCATGCATTAGTGCGGCTCATTGCACATGTTCATTGCTTGTTTAAGAGGCCTCATTCCTTTTAAAGGCAGATGGTTTTAGACACTTTTCTTTATGATCAAACATGTATCTTAACATATTATTGATGCTACTACCTAGAACAGGGCTATTGCGATTTATTGGTATATATTAGAGACCTACAGTTTAAATTTTTCATTGATAATTTTTGATTCTAAAACTACTCGAAATTGACAATTTTTTTTTTATCATAAACTAGATAATACCTATATTGCACATTTTCATTTTAGCCGTGACCCAAAATCAATTGTAAAGCCGCCTAAGACTCATTGCACGCCAGAGGAAGAAAATAAGTACAACGAGGAAATAGCAAAATACAAGAGCAAAGCGGTGAGACACATTTTCATGATCAGACACGGCCAGTACTTCGTTGACGGAGATACGGATAAGGAAAGGGTCCTTACGGAATTAGGTGAGCCTTTTTTCAATAATAAATGAAAGGAATTTGTTTTTAGGGATCTATTTTTTTTATTCGTTACATACATATATACAGAATTGGCTAAAATCCGTCCTGCTGTTTTGGCGTGACGAGAGGACAAAAGAAATTATGAAAACAGATGGTGCCACGCTGGCATGGTGCTGCGCGCCCATTCAAAACAATGGACGATCCTGCATCACGCTATTAACCCTTAAATGCATGTTGATGTATATTTATACATACGTTACTGAAATAACACAAGTCAAAATCTGAATATTGTCAATAAGGACTTTGTCCCGAATTCTCAAACTGGCGTGGATTTCATTGCTAATTACATAATTTCAGAAATAAAATTGTTGTAATTGTATGCATTTAAGGGTAAAGATTTTTCCTGAAATCATGACCCCTCCATAGAAAACTGATTTTCAATGTAAATCTAGAATTTTATAGTAGTATAGAACATGCAAAATGTTATATTTGCCACCTTTGAAATGACCACCTTACTAATTATATTTATTTGTAAATTATGAAATAAAACAAAAGCAATTTGTTTCAGAAATTTCTCCCTTTATATGTAAATAATGATAGATAACTTTTTTTTCAGGTAAGAAGCAAGCTGAATTGACTGGAAAACGGTTAGCAGCCCTTGATATTAAATGGGACCTCCTGGTTCGCTCCACTATGACGAGAGCTCAAGAGACTGCCACACTCATTGCAAAGCATCTTTCCACTGACGTGGAGGTCATGAATTGCTCCTTGATAGAAGAGGGGGCACCGATACCACCAGAACCACCAGTTGGTCATTGGAGGCCTGAGCCAAAAGTAAGTTAAATATGCATAATTTTTTTTTAAGCCTATGTGTCTATTTAACTTCACCTAGCCAGTCTACACCAGATGTTGAATTCAAAGAGACAATTTGAATGTACCTATTTTTTCCGTACAACTCTATACAAAACATTCTTTCAGAATTATACGTCGGAGTCGGACAGTGATGCAGGCAGTTTGTTTTCTTTATTTTATTTAGCTGACTTATCAAGCTTCAAAATGGTATGCAGAATATCCTTGTAAATATTATAGTAAATGTTGACAGACAAGACAGTCTATGAAAGATGTAGCCCGTGGAAAATGTATTAATATGGTGGCACTATTGTTAGTCACTTATATTATTGATGAATTCCATCCATTAGCAGCCTTAAGGGTAGGGTCAACTGGGCAGCCGCCTGGGGCGCTGACTCCTAAAGGTCATTTCCTTGACCACGTCTAGGGCGCCACAGACGCGCCCAGGGTGCCTGTATGTTCAAGGCTGGCGCTGACTCCGTCTATCGATACCTACATCTTTTCTCATAAATATGCACAAATATTAACAGTTTCATTTGCACGTATAGCAGTTCTTCCAGGACGGCGCCCGGATAGAGGCGGCGTTCCGCCGTCACTTCCACCGGGCGCCGCCCGAGCAGACCAAGGACACCTACACCCTGCTAGTCTGCCACGCCAACGTCATACGGTTCTTCGTGTGCAAGTGAGTACACTACACAGTAGCAACATATAAAGTGAGGACACTTAGTACGAAGAATTTCGGTCATTAAACCGCCACTACCATTCTCTCTCGCGGGTCAATGTACAATATCATTCGTGCTTAGTGGCCTTACTTTAGCAGTTGTGTCGCTTCCACCGGGCGCCGCCCGAGCAGACCAAGGACACCTACACCCTGCTAGTCTGCCACGCCAACGTCATACGGTTCTTCGTGTGCAAGTGAGTACACTACACAGTAACAACATATAAAGTGAGGACACTTAGTACGAAGAATTTCGGTCATTAAACCGCCACTACCATTCTCTCTCGCGGGTCAATGTACAATATCATTCGTGCTTAGTGGCCTTACTTTAGCAGTTGTGTCGCTTCCACCGGGCGCCGCCCGAGCAGACCAAGGACACCTACACCCTGCTAGTCTGCCACGCCAACGTCATACGGTTCTTCGTGTGCAAGTGAGTACACTACACAGTAGCAACATATAAAGTGAGGACACTTAGTACGAAGAATTTCGGTCATTAAACCGCCACTACCATTCTCTCTCGCGGGTCAATGTACAATATCATTCGTGCTTAGTGGCCTTACTTTAGCAGTTGTGTCGCTTCCACCGGGCGCCGCCCGAGCAGACCAAGGACACCTACACCCTGCTAGTCTGCCACGCCAACGTCTTCGTGTGCAAGTGAGTACCCACCATAATAGCTCCCCCACTGCTTGGTCGGAAAGTGAGTTTTGCCGCCCCGTTGAGGGAAGTAGCTTTTAGATTGAATCTTATTATTTTGGTAGCGATTGTCATTATTTCATTTGGCACTAAGTCCAGCATATGAACTTTTAATTTATGCAATAAATTTTAAATAAACAAATAAACATAAATAATATTTACTTCGGTTTCCGCGACTGTCACACATTTAAATAAAACAATTTAAACGGATTATATCGGATTAAAGTACTTCATAGTAATAAATAAGGCAATCTGGGAGTTTTCTTTGGCGGTTCTTTCTCCTCAGTAAGCCTTTAGTGAACCGCTGGTAGATATCACTACATAGTTTGACGACGCGTTTGGCTTGGTTTGTAGACACCTGCCTACTGAGTCGGCGGTCCCGGGTTCGAATCCCGGCCGGGGCAAATATTTGTGCAAAATATTTGTTCTTGGGTCATGTATGTTAATCTATATATGTATTTATTTATTATGTATATCGTCGTCTAGTACCCATAGTACAAGCTTTGCTTAGTTTGGGACTAGGTCGATTTGTGTATGATTGTCCCTTAATATTTATTTATAAAAAAAAAAAAAAGAAAAAAAAAAAGTACAAAACAAAGTCGCTTTCTCTGTCCCTATGTCCCTTTGTATGCTTAAATCTTTAAAGCTACGCAACGGATTTTGATGCGGTTTTTTTTAGTAGATAGAGTGATTCAAGAGGAAGGTTTATATGTATAATACATGCATAATTTATCAGCATTGCACCCGTGCGAAGCCGGGGCGGGTCGCTAGTTTTAAATAAAATAATAAATGCCCTTCTGGCACATGTGTAAACTGTCTTTACACATTAGGCCCATCTGGCATGTATGAACACCTTTATTTTAAATTAATATTTACAAAATGGGTAGTTTGCACAAATGTAACTTTGACAGAGAAAAATTGTGTTTTTCTCAGTCAACCTTTGACAACGGTATCTGTAAAGGTACTGAAACGTCAGGGAGGCTCAAATAATTAATATACGCGATATAATCTGTTTAAATTGTTTTATTTAAATAAACATAAAATTATGTGAATTCCAGGGCGCTCCAATTCCCTCCCGAGGCGTGGCTGAGGATATCCCTGAACCACGGCTCCATCACGTGGGTGTCCATCATGCCCAACGGCAACGTCGTGCTGCGCTCTCTCAGCGACACCGGCTTCATGGAGCCCAAATACATTTCCAGCCGGTAAACCCAATCGTTATATTCCAACCGGTAAACCCTATCGTTATATTCCATCCGGTAAACCCTATCGTTATTTTGCGGAACCCTATCCGGTAAACACAATCAGAAATAGTATTTCGAACTAGAAGATGTTCCCAGCTTTTTGCACAACCCTTTTGCACCGTAGTCGAGAAAACATATCCTATAACCATCTTCTGCACCTCTAGCATAACTGACATACGCGACTATTTCTCGCGCGAGATAATTACCCGTCTCTTTCTATTCAGTAATGTGCGAGAGTGACGGGTAGAGCTATGTTGCCCGACAAGAGTCGCGAAGCATAGTTGTGCTAGACGGGCAGATGTCCCGCTATCCCTGGGTAGATGGCGCTGTAATCCACTCCAATATAAAACCTCACGCTATTAAGACTGCTTGAAATCACGACCCCTTTCCATAATACAATTTTACTGTTTTTAGTATAAAAAAAGATAATAGTAGATGGCGCCACAACCACAAACCCATACCTACTTACCGTAAACATTTCAGAATTGTAACCTAAAAATGGCTTAACATTATGTTCGTATTGACAAGTGTCATCCATTGACTAGTTTTTTTTTATTTCTTTTTTTTATTGGGTTTCGAAGGCAACCTGCCTTTAGCCAACACTATAGCGAACTGTTAAATTGACAATTGAAAAAATAATAATTTTGGAAAAACCATAGGAAAGAAAATAATATATTATGATTATGAATGACCTGCAAGCTTGTACCTAGATACTTACAGTAAGGAGTATCGAGAAAATATATAATTTAATGGTCTTCGAAAAATTTTACCAAGCCTATTGTAGGTATGTTAAATTATTGATTTGTATAAATTTGAATGGTGCTGGGTTATTCTGGAATCAATTTTGTATTTTAATGATATTTGATCAATTTTGGATTATTGATAAAATTATTTTATTTATGTTTTGTAAGCAATTCAATTATAATATCAATATGTTTAGATTAAGAATATCCATTGATTGTTAAAGCTTTTTACTACTTCGTTAGTGTATTATTATTTTAATGTTATTTTTATTCTATATTCATCGATTAAGTATATTATGTACTGTACGTAATATTTGTATGCTCAAGTTTTGCGCAATCCGTGCCGATCACCGATCAAAAGTAATGAAATTGACAAACTTTCACTTTTTTATCAACTTTTTTTTTTTTTTTTTTCATTAAAATATAACTCTTTATGACGAAATGTATGTATGATTTACACCTATACAACTTCTACATATTCATCAAATAAATACCATTTCATTTCATTTCATTTACTTGTAAGCAAACAATATGTATTATAAATTAACCTAAATAGCATTTTTTGTTAAAGCTATTTTCGTTTTCAGGCACATAAAACGTGTGAAATGTTGTCTATTACACTATTTAAGTAGAACCTGTATTATTTACTATAAATCGTATGGGCTTCCTCCTATATCCTATGTATATGTCACATAATTTATGTAATAGCTATAACAAGCGCTCGTTTCCAATATACTGCCAATTATTATCAAATTCCCATTATACCAGATTCTATCCAAACTAAATACCTATAAATACCTATTTACATCACCTTATGCCGTAAGGGCTTGTGCACAAATCACGTGAGGTATTTTCGACTAGCTTTTGACCCCAACCTGGTGATATTTGGTGAGGTTCTTTACTAACCCCCCACTACCTCATGTGTATTTTTTTCCGCCAAAATTTCGTAAAATAGACTCGCTTTTTTGAATTATTTAACAAGTGAAGATTTATTTTTAACGAAACCGAGAAAAAATATCGTTTTTTTCTTAGTTCGTTCACTGTAGCACAATACACGTGAGGTCTCCTTATACCCCTCCCTCCCCCAACGTGATATATCCTTGCCTATGATTTATTGAACCTCACGTGAGTTGTGCACAAACCCTAAGTGGATTTTCTGCCCGCTACGCAGGGAGAAAATATCACTTCCTGGCCAAGGCAAAACGTAAACTTTAGTTACAAAACCTGTGGCGATAATTAGTAAAGCCCCAAATCGCATATTTATATCATTTCTATATACAAACACCTAGACTACATTCACTAATACGAAAATGTATGATGTCATTAAAACCACTAAACATACATTCCAAAATACGCGGAACCCAATAAACTACCACTAACTATTGGACAATTTACTTTTTTTAATTGTATAAAAACTTAAAAGAAGATGTGTTGTGACAACTGATTTTTAGGGTTCCGTACCCAAAGGGTAAAAACGGGACCCTATTACTGAGACTTCGCTTTCCGTCCGTCCGTCTGTCACCAGGCTGTATCTCAAGAACGGTGCGTGATAGCTAGACAGTTGAAATTTTCACAGATGATGTATTTTTATTGCCGCTATAACAACAAATATGTACCTACTAAAAATAAAAAAATAAAAATATTTAAGGGGGGCTCCCATACAACAAACTTGTTATAGATTAGGTATGGTACGGAACCCTTCATGCGCGAGTCGGACTCGCACTTGCCCAATTTTTATGATGTCACAAGCCAGTATCTTCATAGAAACTGCATACCTTTTAAAATTTCATTAAGAGTAGGTAATTTGAGCTCTCCTCAAATACCGTATGCACCGCCCTAGGAATGTAATGTACTGAAAGTTGTTAAAAAAAAAGAATATGCATTGAAGAATTTTGTATATTGGGAATATTTTAAATTAAAGTCGAGCAGCTTATTTTATAACACGTCAATAATGTGCAAAAATTGGCCATTAACAGAAATTCATTCCTGTACCGAGAAGAGAAGAGTTGCGACTAACGCTATCTAGCGTTCGCAATCTAAAACAGAAGAATAGTTGAAGAACAGAAGACAGTTGGAAATACAGTCGAACATAGAACGTCCGTCTTTTTTGAAGTCGGTTACATACTCAACTGACAGATTTGAAAATAATGTCATTATTTTCAAATCTGAAGAAAACGACGGCTTCCCTTGGTCACACTTATGAATTATCATGAATTAATTTGAAGATGCCGGTAATTTCCTTTTTTTTCCGTAATCAAGTAAAAAGTATCCCAAAACCATCTTTACATGTCCCGCTAAGCTTGTTTCAAAATTGATTCAATTCCATCCAGCCATTTTGGCGTGATGAAAGGACAAAGATATTCCGATAGATGGTGCTGAAATCAATTCCAATACAAAACAAAACGTTTGACAGCATCGCGCTAAACTCTTTCTCTACCGAGGATTTCGTAGCGCTACGCGCGTAGCCGATAACATGGGGAAATGCGTATGTAGTGAAAACTCGCTACGAGCACTGTGCCTGCGGTGTTGAATGTGTTAAGACATAATGCAAAACTAGCGTTATTTCCGATTATAAAGCTAAATCCCAAAAACAAACAAGTTTTGGGCAAGTTTATGGGGACAAAGTATGCCATCAATTTGCCCTACAACAATTTTCTCCAGACAAATACTTTGAGAACCGCATAATATGCCCTTATCTGAAGAAGTTCAGAAGAAGAAGACTTAGAATTCTATATAGTGATGTTGATGTAATACATCGCTGGTCCAATATTAAGAGTTCTATGTTAAATTTTCAGGGTGATTAAAATTCGTTTTAATGTCATTATGACACCCTTATGAGAACCCTGTACCTAATACAGAGCCTGCGATGTATTAAAAGTATTTTCTTTTTAAACTCCTGAAAAAAAACTGATTTAGAAAAAAAAATCGGAAGTGGCGCTAGTCATGTCGCCTTAACGGACATGCCACGACTTCGACGGCAAGCGGCAGCGACGCGCGGCAGCCATGCGAGTGTCTTGCTCACTCATATGGCCGTCGCGCTCGGACTTCTCGCTCTGTCGCTGGGCCGTAAGATTTTGCCTATAAATCATGATCTAAAGATAATTTGTTTTCAGTACAATTTTTGAGTTTTATAATAGTTTTAGATTAGTAGCATTTGTTCAGCGGGTATTATTTGTGTGATATTTTAAGCTGTTCAGTGAATTAAAGAACATTATTGGAACGAATACGCTTTATTGCAAAACAATGTGTATTTATATTCATCAAATCATATTAATCAATTTGGCATCGCATTTATTTCATTCATGAATTCCGGGAAATGGTTAGCTTTATTCTATACAGGATGCTTACCATATCATATGCAGAACATCCTCTATTTGTATACCTAAAAGTTAGCACAATGTGCCATAAGGATTTTCCAAATAAGAATATAACGGAGATGCCCCGACTTTGCGTGAACAGCGGCGCGGCGACCGGTTGAGCGAGAGATCCGACCGCGGTGACCGGCCATTCGAGTGAGCGAGACACACCTAGCGCTCGCCGCTAAGACCGAGTTCGTGGCGTCTCCGTAAGGTCAGTCGGTATCGGGACAAGTGGACCTACTGTATCGAAAAATTCGAAAGATTTATAAATTTATGAAACATGTACTAATGTCTCATTTTTTAATGTGAATTATAGATACACACCACAATTGTTATAACCATTGATACAAAGATCAAAGCTCACAGAAAAATTGTAAATGAGTTACCTAGTAGAAGAGACCAGGAATCGAGCCCGGTATAGTAAGGCTCTTCCCAGGTGAATTTTTCGCTAGAGCCCTAAACTTTCAAACAATGGCCATTGTCTCTATTATCGCAAAGCCGCTAGATACAGAGTTAGCACGTGCCACTCCAACATTCATATTGAAAAACAAACGGTATCGTCATAGTATAAAGGTTCAAATTTGATGTCACATTATTTTGATTTGAACTTTAATATTATGACGATACCGTTTGTTTTCAATATGAATGTTGGAGTGGCACGTGCTAACTCGTTAGCTAGCGGCTTTGCGATAATGGAGACAATGGCATTTGTTTGTAAGATTAGGGCTCGAGCGAAAAATTCACCTGGAAAGAGCCGTACTACACCTCTGGATTTCAGGTCCACCGCGTTAACCTTTCCGCCATCCTCCCAAGCAACCTTTCGAATTTTTCTTTATGCTTTGTGTCGATTTGCATTGTTTATTTGAAAGGCTTTACACCTTAGCGACCTCTATGTGAATACACTACTCTTCCACTAGTTAACTCATTTCAAATTTTTCTTCGAGCTTTGAAATTTGTAAAAATGGTTTAATTCGAAAGTTTGATAAGTACAAATGTTATACATACAAACGTCATCTTACTATTGCCAACTATAGTTGCGTGGTTGTAAGCAGAGATCGGATGCCGGTATTCGACTCCATACAAAATACCAGTTCCATTTCGGTGTTTCCATATTACACATTTATTTTTATTTTAGTGGAGTAATTTCAAACTTCTATATCAATTATTGTACTAAGCGGTGTAAACCGCTTAATGCAAATATTAAATGTCTCACGAAAGTTTTAACAAGACTTTTCTATATCAAAACCTAAATTATATTGAATATTAAGATATTTCAATTTTAATTAATACCCTGGTATCCCTTGTTGTAAGATGAAGTCAGTACCCTTTACCATGAGTTAGCGTCACCGTACTCGGTAGCGACAGCGTGAATGATTTGTATGGATAATAGCACAGCGCTCCTAGCGGTTTCTTTATACAACTTCAATTCACCATACAAATCGTTTACGCTGTCGCTAGCGAGTACGGTCACTGCATGTAGGCACAGGGGCGACAAGGGCCTATCGGTGTAAATCGTGCGGCGGTGACCTTGTAATGCCGCGTCTACGCGTAGGGTTGGCGGTTTAGCTACCGCGGCACAATGAAATAATAATTATTACTTAATGAAAGATGTTTATTTATTTAAGGTTTAAAATATATTTAGTATAATAGTGTTGACATATGTTATATTATAAATTGCTTACTTTTATATATTTTCTGTTTTTGCGACTTACTTTAAACATTTTATTATTCTCTTTAATTACGGCGAAGATTCGAAATCGTACGAACAGTTTCTTCAAAAAATCTAATGGGAAGCATTCACAAGGCATATCAAAAGTTATATGCTGCATCTCGGCCAACAAACTGTTTCCCAATGTTTGAGACAGATCGTCTTTATTTTTAATAAAATATTCCTTGAATGTATTTTCAAGACCTTGTATTACCTGTACCTATTAATATAAAAGTATGTAAAGTCAAAATTATTGGTACTTACATATAAAATTATTCATTTCACTTACCTTTTTGGGTCGGTAAGTAGACGAAAAAAGCTTTTTTCTTTGTGGCCTTTGGTATTATTGCCACAGCCATACACAGCAATATGAACCTCTAGCAGCCATAATAGTTTTGTTTGCACGGCCGGTACATCGAAAAGTATGAAAACGAATACGACGCGGCGCGAGCGAACAATGTGAATTGATTCGAGCAGAGACGGCGGCGGCCCTTTGAGTCGTCGAGCCGGGCTCGAGTTTCCCCACCTCGCGCGTCCCGCGCTCGCCCCCGCTCGCCCCACGACACGCACACATAGCCGCGAGTTCTGTTACTGCACACAAGTGTCAGTGTCGTTTCTTTTTACGTTAGTATATATATTCTTTGATGTAGGTAAGGGTACAGTAGTATACTACCTGTACTTTTCGATACCCGACTGACCTCACTTAGTAAGATCCTATTTCTAGAAATGAGTCCCATTGTAGCCTTCATATCTCTTCATTGTATTCTTGAGCATTTGATCAAACAAGTTATTTAGCCAAAATACCTCAATGCAAATTGTAAGTACCTAGTACATATTAACGAATCGTGTAGAGAATGTTACTGTAAATATTTTGATAAATTAATAAAAAATATCAAAGTACTTGGCACGTTTTTATATTTATTATTTTCCCTATCCCAATATCCTTTAGAATAGCTTAGGGCTTGTGCACAAATCACGTGAGGTTTTTTCGGCTACTTTTTGACCCCCCCCTCCCCCCTGGTGATATTTGGTGAGGTTCTTTGCTAACCCCCCCCTCCCCCATACTACCTCACGTGTATTTTTTTTTGCCAGAATTTCGTAAAATAGACTCGCCAAATTTTAAGTATTTAACAAGTGAAGATTTATTTTTAACGAAACCGAGAAAAAATATCGATTTTTCTTAGTCTTCGTTCATAGTAGAAAAATACACGTGAGGTCTCCTTATACCCCTCCCTCCCCCAACGTGATCTTTCGTGATTTTTCTCGCGACTCCCCTCCCCCCCTATCGAACCTCACGTGATTTGTGCACAAGCCCTTAGGTTATGGTCTAGATACAAACGAAGACACAGTTAACTATACAGCCATAGACCTTACACGTTTGTACTAAGGTTTATATTAGTTTACAAATGTACAGGTATCAATCTCTTCATTTGTAGTAGGTACTTGATCCGAAAAGTTTTTCTGAATAGGTATTTATAATGCAAGAATTAAAACAAGAGTATTTGGTACATTTTTATTGGTCAATATTTTCATTAGGTCACAACATCGATATTAAAAATTAACTTGGATATATTTCAAACTTCGTTTTATTATAGTTGATTATGTACGAGTATGTATGTGTATTGTATATTCGCTTTTAACTTATTGAAATACAACCTGATTATGAACAATCATCTGTAATTATTATGCAATACGAGGCTGGGGGTGTAATATCCATAGAATTCCTACCTATATCGAAAATGTACCATCCCGCTCGCTCCTACGCAATCCACATAAGTACAGTCTGGCAAAAAAGTGGAAATTAAAAAGTGGCAATACCTACTTAGTGTCCCTTTCTAATCAATCTAAGAAAACGGAGACGACACTACAGTATTGCCACTTTTTAATTTCTACTATATTTTGCTAGACTGTAGGTACCTCTCAGTTTTCACCTGACTCGACAGCTCTCGGACTGTATGTCTTTATATCACATCTTTATATTTGAATATTTATATCTACAAAGGAAACATTATTTTCACCTCACCATCTTAAACAGGGTGATTTTGTGATAGATAACTGAACAAAGTGTGATTTTGTTTCGAGCAAGAGTACAAAGATGATAGAATCGTTCGCTTGCTCGGGACTCAAAATCAGCACTCGCAACAAAAAACAACTTTGCTCTCTTGTTGCACAAAAAACTATTTCGATTTTTTGTAATCTGACGCGCTTCGGGGCAAGCCTCATAAGAATTGCGCAATAGTTACAGATGTTTGATTAAGAAAAACACTGGATTAATGATATTTATCTTGGATAGTGAATAGATCCGTGTTAGGTACCAGATCCACCTTTTTTTAAATAGATTTTACTTCGAAAGTAGGTAAATCCCTGTTAAGATATGTATAAGTATTGTGATCACCACAGATGTTCGAGAGCAAGCCGTCCATTCCATTATCACCAGCAGTTAAAGTTTTAAATCAAACTACTTGGAGTATAACCCATGCCAGAACCACTATGACTGAACTCACAGACATCCTCTGGAACTATTTGACGCACTACAGTATAAGAGCAAGGGGAAAACTGGCAAAGTTACCCACATTTGCAAAGTTTTACTGTACAGACAAATTGAAGGTGTGATTTTTAAATTAGCATTTTTTAAATCAATCCTCTGGGAATCAATCCATACTAATATTATAAATGCGAAAGTGTGTCTGTCTGTCTGTCTGTCTGTTACCTCTTCACGCTTAAACCGCTGAACCGACTTAGATGAAATTTGGTATGGAGATAGTTTGAGACCCGGGAAAGGACATAGGATACTTTTCATCCCGAATAAATTTAGTGTTCCCGTGGGATGAGCGGGTAACACCGCGGGGCACAGCTAGTCAGCTATATGTCCAGGACACAGTCTAACCCCGGCTTTACGCTCGCGAAGTTGACCGTGTTTGGGAGAATATGATACCTACTGTGGACCCAGGGGCACTTCACCGGAAAAAACTGCGGTCAACTTTGCCTCGGTCAACTCTCTCGGTCACTTCGCGATGTGGTATTACCTTGAATTCAAACTTAATCAATTCTGATACTTCTTGCACGCACGCGTGCCGTTCCTGTTTTTGTAGAAAAAAAGTAGCTATGTCAAGCGAATTAGCTGGTAATTCACTTGTTAAGTAAAAATGAGGCAAATTAAACGGCACCCCGGTTTTATGTAGTCATAATAATGAACTGAGAAATTTTGTGGCCATAGAGTCAAAAACATCAATTAAACTCCTTAGGCCTTATTTAGGTATTATACCGTATATACAAGCATAGGCGCTCATCTGTGATGCTGATGTTACAACGATGTTATAATTTAACAAACATGCTCTTCTCATACTATCTCACTCTGGATACGTTATTTTACATAGGAATGGAGAATAATAATAATCACAAATTTAAGCTATTTACACGCGCGACAAATTCTTGAAATAGTAAATTGGTGTCTTAATAATTTTAAATAGGCATATAGAATTATCAATATCGATACTTTATTGATGTGTAACTCAGAGGTTCCCACGGCACCGCAGTGATCTGGTGCGCTGTAAGGCAAAAAAGTACATAATGCGCTCCATTTTTGTCTTTTCCGAAGACTGAACGCTATTTCGATTGCCTCTAGCAATTCAAATTACTAATCCTAGCACTACACTAGTTACGAAGTTGACCAAGGTTGTGCAATATGATAGTGTGAAAACTCAAACATCGGCCAACTTCGCGATAGTATGGAGCCGTGTTAAAACTAAACCTGTAAGAGCCTGAACACACTGGCGATTTGTGCGCGAATTGAAAGCGAGGCGAGCGTACAATGATTCCTTTGCGTGTTCACAGCGAGTAGTCACTACATATTGAACACTCAGCAAGCTCGCTACGTGCTCGCGGCAAAATCGTTGCGTGATCGCACTCCTAGCAACGAATTCGCTGCGCGCTAGCGGCGAAGGCCCTGCGCGCTCGTTTCGCTTTCACCGCGCCCGGAAATCGCCAGTTTTCTAAGGCTCTAACTATTCCGGGAATAAATAAATAAATAAATCGGAACCCCTAGTCTTACTAATTAGAGATTACTGGTTATAAAGGTAAGTGTAACAAACCCGTTTCAAACTTAATTGTATATGAATATTTCTCGGTATGTTGGACATTGAGATATAAAATATAATTATTATCAGATTTAATAAAATCCTCGTCCCTGCCTCCACCTAAGTAGGTATTTGTTTACCTAAAGAGAAAAAATATAAAAAAATCACGTGATATGAAATTTTAGGAATAGTCTTCTATTTGGAGATCATATTTCAAACTTTATTGATTGTTATAGTCAGATACTAGTAGTTTTATTAGATAGGATATAGATCTTTTTATATTCGATGGTCGTTAATAATTTTATAACCAAAATACCAACTGACAAATAGGTAAATGAAGACCGACTGCGATCCATCTATCACTATCCGAGCTTTACTTTACAAGGAATTCGTTTACCAGTTTTGGATGCGAGCGACAGTTTCCTGTGAATTTGCCGCTCACCCACCCACGGCTGGTTATTGTAGACCTACTTAACATTTGGGTTTCTACCCAATATTAATGCGAGAGATTAAAGACGCGAACCTAAATCTGCATATGACCCCTCACCCTTTTAAGTAAGTACTCCGTTAATGATAATAGGCAAAATTGTGATGGTGACGAGTTCAGTTGGCCGCGACGGGTCTCGGGAGGAGGATCTCACTGTCGATGACCTCATCTTCCTCCTCGTCTTCGCACGCGTCCTCGGGCTCGCCGAGTGCTCGCACGAATTCTGGAACACGTATCATTCAAATCTGTACGTCTAGCAAAACTGTGACACGCGATTCTTTGTCGCGCGACTAATACTACCTGTCAATACCTTTCCTTTTAATACCGTGCGAGCAAGACATGATACGCTAAGTCGTGACAAGATATGTTAGATCTGCAGAGTGTTTGAAAATCGTTCTATGACTTTCAAATAAGTCTGGTATTATTTAGGAAACTTATAGGCGGTCCGTTCTACCGTCCGTGCTAGCAGGTTAATACATCACAACTCACAGAGCACAGACTCAGAATTATATTAATCTGTGACTCAGATGCATTCGCATTAACGACAACTTCTATTTTTCCAAGCATGACTTGAACTGTGTCAGGGCTTGTTTGCCCTCACTACCAGTGAGTCGGACTTTAAGTGGGAGTGCAAACCCACTAACTAACAGGAATATCTCCGCGCCACAGGAGTAACAGGCCAACTTCAGTTTTGACACTAAAATGACATTATGATCATCTTGGGCTTGTTAATTAGGGCAGAGCGTGAGGGGTTAAATAGAGCAAACAGCAATACTACAGTTAATTTGATAGGCTAAAGGAGAGCTGTTGAAATTAATTAACTTAGTGAACAACTTTACTTTTGACGAAACTTTTGTACATATTCTATGAGGACCACTGTTTTGATTTTGTTTTATGATTCCTGAATTATTCGAAAGTTTTTTTCTTACCTAGGAAGTCAATCCGGCCGTCGCCGTCAGAGTCCACTTCTTTTATCATGTCTTCAACTGAAATGAAATTAACGAATCAATTAAGTGTTTCATCGCTGATATAGCACCTTCTCATCTCTTTTATCCAGAAATTATGTTTTTTTTTAAGAAACGACTTGAACTGTATCAGGTCTGATGAGGGCACTACTTACCAGCAGTCGGACTTTGTGTAGGAGCATAACCCGCTTATAAGTAGGATTATCTCCGCGCCGCAGGAGTAATTTGGAGAGAGTGACGTGGATGCACTGGGCGCGTGGACTGCATTGTGAATAAACCGGGTCAGTCCCACTTAGGGCGGGAGGAGAGGGAAAGAGAACTGGGTTATGACAAAGAGAAAATCGCGAACTTAAGAGCGGCAATGCCACGCCGGCGGAGATTACGCTGAGGTGCCGTTCGAAGAGTACGCGGTCACCATCGCTTGGATGGTTTCCAAGATCTCATCATCCGAGATCACGGAAACCATCACCAAGAAATTAGTACCAAATGATGTACGTGACGGCAGGTCAATCCAATTTTACTAAAAAAATTATGCTTCTCGAACACTCCTGCTCCGCGAAGCTGGTGGCTCCGCCGACTGACATGAACGTGTCGTTAGCTCCCGGTTCTACTCCAAATATGGATAACACTATACTGTAATGTTGAATCTGTAGTGACTACAGATTTCACTAACCTATACTCTCCACCTCGGATAAATTTCCACCCAGGCACACGCTAGTCCAACGCAGATGTACGGGGTATTATGCTTGTTAAGTACGCGGAAAATTTCAGCACTCAGACCAGCTGGGGTTGATGAATGCTTTAGCTAACTTACTTTCTTCCTCGGACAAGTCCTCGCCAAGGCACTGCAACACAGCGCGCAGGTCCGACGCGCAGATGTAGCCGCGGTTATGTTTATCGAACACGCGGAAGGCATCGCGTAGCTCTTGCTCCTCCTGCTCCGCGGAGCTGATGCCGCCGCCGACTGACATGACGACTGACCTCTCGTTCCTACTCCAAATATGGATAACACCATATGACTTACCTACTGTCCTAGAGATGTCCGTTCTAGACAGGGATCGTTACCGGTATTCATTCAAATTCAAATATTTTTCTTATTTCAGGTTTTATTTCAAACGCTACTAAATTGAATTTAGGTATTGATATAGAGCTTTGAAATCCGCTCACTAAAATATAGAAAGATGTAATAATAAGCGAAATACCGAAATCGGATACCGGTATTTTGTATGGAGCCGAATACCGGTATCCGATCCTTGGTTCTAGAGAACGTTTCCCGATGTGTATGGGAAAAGAACGTTCTCGAGAATATTTTCCATGCAAATCGGGAAAAGTTCTCGAGAACGGCACATCTCTATACTCTCTACCTTGGATACATCTTCACCCAACTTACGGGCTATTATGCTTGCCAAGCCCGCGGAAGATGTCAGCACACGGACCATCAGCTAGGGTTGATGAATGCTTTAGTAAACTCACTTTCTTCCTCGGACAAGTCCTCGCCAAGGCACTGCAGCACAGCGCGCAGGTCCGACGCGCAGATGTAGCCGCGGTTATGTTTATCGAACACGCGGAAGGCATCGCGTAGCTCTCGCTCCTCCTGCTCCGCGGAGCTGATGCCGCCGCCGACTGACATGACGACTGACCTCTCGTTCCTACTCCAAATATGGATAGCACTACAGATTTGACTTACCTACTGTCCTAGAGATGTGCCGTTCTAGAAAACTTTTTCCGATGTATATGGGAAAAGAACGTTCTCGAGAATATTCTCCATGCAAATCGGGAAAAGTTCTCGAGAACGGCACATCTCTATACTCTCTACCTCGGATACATTTTCACCCAACTTACGGGGTATTATGCTTGCCAAGCCCGCGGAAGATGTCAGCACTCAGACCAGCTCGGGTTGATGAATGCTTTAGTCAACTTACTTTCTTCCTCGGACAAGTCCTCGCCAAGGCACTGCAACACAGCGCGCAGGTCTGACGCGCAGATGTACCCGCGGTTATGTTTATCGAACACGCGGAAGGCGTCGCGTAGCTCTCGCTCCTCCTGTTCCGCGGACCTGGTGCCGCCGCCGACTGACATGACGACTGACCTCTCGTTCCTACTCCAAATATGGATAACACCACATGACTTACCTACTGTCCTAGAGATGTCCGTTCTAGAGAACGTTTCCCGATGTGTATGGGAAAAGAACGTTCTCGAGAATATTTTCCATGCAAATCGGGAAAAGTTCTCGAGAACGGCACATCTCTATACTCTCTACCTCGGATACGTTTTCACCCAACTTACGGGGTATTATGCTTGCCAAGCCCGCGGAAGATGTCAGCACTCAGACCTGCTGGGGTTGATTAATGCTTTAGTCAACTTACTTTCTTCCTCGGACAAGTCCTCGCCAAGGCACTGTAGCACAGCGCGCAGGTCCGACGCGCAGATGTAGCCGCGGTTATGTTTATCGAACACGCGGAAGGCATCGCGTAGCTCTCGCTCCTCCTGCTCCGCGGAGCTGATGCCGCCGCCGACTGACATGACGACTGACCTCTCGTTCCTACTCCAAATATGGATAGCACTACAGATTTGACTTACCTACTGTCCTAGAGATGTGCCGTTCTAGAAAACTTTTTCCGATGTATATGGGAAAAGAACGTTCTCGAGAATATTTTCCATGCAAATCGGGAAAAGTTCTCGAGAACGGCACATCTCTATACTCTCTACCTCGGATACGTTTTCACCCAACTTACGGGGTATTATGCTTGCCAAGCCCGCGGAAGATGTCAGCACTCAGACCAGCTCGGGTTGATGAATGCTTTAGTAAACTCACTTTCTTCCTCGGACAAGTCCTCGCCAAGGCACTGCAGCACAGCGCGCAGGTCCGACGCGCAGATGTAGCCGCGGTTATGTTTATCGAACACGCGGAAGGCATCGCGTAGCTCTCGCTCCTCCTGCTCCGCGGAGCTGATGCCGCCGCCGACTGACATGACGACTGACCTCTCGTTCCTACTCCAAATATGGATAGCACTACAGATTTGACTTACCTACTGTCCTAGAGATGTGCCGTTCTAGAAAACTTTTTCCGATGTATATGGGAAAAGAACGTTCTCGAGAATATTCTCCATGCAAATCGGGAAAAGTTCTCGAGAACACATCTCTATACTCTCTACCTCGGATACATTTTCACCCAACTTACGGGGTATTATGCTTGCCAAGCCCGCGGAAGATGTCAGCACTCAGACCAGCTCGGGTTGATGAATGCTTTAGTCAACTTACTTTCTTCCTCGGACAAGTCCTCGCCAAGGCACTGCAACACAGCGCGCAGGTCCGACGCGCAGATGTAGCCGCGGTTATGTTTATCGAACACGCGGAAGGCATCGCGTAGCTCTCGCTCCTCCTGTTCTGCGGAGCTGGTGCCGACTGACATGGACTTGGAGAGGATGCTGACGAACTCTTCGAAGCTTACGTTGCCGTCGCCTAAGGAAAGTAGCATCGATCAGGTCAAATATAGTAAAATTGTGCAGACGCAAATACACCAAGGATATCCTGTCACAACTCCAAAACCTTGAAATGCTTTCTACTCAGTGGATGAATTTCTAAGCAAAAATAATTAAATCTATGTAATAATACCTATAATATTTAATAATGATTTTAATGTAATGTAGTATAAATGTAATAATAATGATTTATGTAAACCTAGAAATGTAAACAATTTGACTTGTAACTGTTGTTATCAATAAATAATTGAATTGAATTGTTGTTTCCCATCTGTAACGTTTCGCCAAATCTTCATTTGTCCGAAAGTATTTTATTCCTGAAACCCGTAATATTTTCAGGATTTTATAAACATCTTCTTAAGAACCCATTAGGTTAGGTTAGGTTTATTTGATAATTATTCTAAAAAAATAACAGTTTTGATATAAAATGACTTTCGGAGAAATGAAAATTTGGCGAAACGTTATAGATGGGAAACAAAAATTAGTATTTCAGATAGGTAAACCTAGTTGGTCGTGTCCAATCGCAGAAATTACCACTTAGAACCTCACGACAGTCACGACCCATGACGTAACATCCTATCACCTATTTTTTTTTGGGAACACATACATCCTATAATAAAAATCTGTAGTTACCATCGCTGTCCACCTCCTGCAGCATGTCTTGCAGCTCCTCGACGCGTGCGAACTGACCCAGGCTGCGCATGACCCGGCCCAGCTCTTCCTTGGTGATGGTGCCGTCGCCGTCCTTGTCGAATAGGCGGAATGCTTCGCGGAATTCTGCATAATAAATTCGTGAATTTAGGTATACATGACTATTAGGTATTCGTATGAAGATACGGTCACCGCAGGTGTAGGTAAATACAGATGATTCATCGACGCTTTTAAAAAATTGTGTACAATCTATGTTCTGAATAACCCTATGTACCTCTTTCCTACCGGGAACTCTGGGCACGTGCCCGGGGCTCCCAATATCATGTGGAGGGTACAGGCAACTCCCGTATTTTAGATTACCCTTACTTAATTATGAATAACTAGCTGCGCCGCGCGGTGTTACCCGCTCATCCCACGGGATCACTACTTTTCTTTCGGGATAAAAAGTAGCCTATGTGTTAATCCAGGGTGTCAGCTACCTTCATACCAAAATTTATCAAAATTTAGCCAGCCGTTTGAGCGTGAAGAAGTAACAAACATACACATAAACACACTTATACAAACTTTCGCCTTTATAATGTTAGTGTGATGGAGAATACTATCTCCCGCTTAAATAGTTTGAGTGATTTATGACGTAAAGTACTGAACTGACACACATACACAAACTACCTATACATATATATAATTATATTTAAGTATAATTGGTTGCCCAAGATACAGGCTGCGCCTAGTTTGGGAACCCCTGATTAATTTTCGCCAGTTTTTTTCAGCTACATTGCATACAATTACTTTTCTTCTTTGTATCCATGTGAATGTAAATAATTTGTGTGTGCAAATAAAACTATTTTTACTTTACTTTACTTTACTTTATCTACATCTTTCACATATTTGAATAATCCACGTTCGTGAGATAACAGCTGTATTAGACGAGTTTATATTTTAACGGGACATGTCGAACAGATTAAATTATGGTACAATCCCAAGTAGCACACTCGCTTGTACAGCCATTACACAGCTGTAATAAGCCATACAAGGGTAAGGAGCTAAAAGTTAGACGTAATTTAGGCATAGTTATTAGCCTTAGAAAAAAAGCGATCGGAAAAAGTTTCGTTGTGCGACAAAAATTTACGACACAATAATGAATCTCAAAACAGTACTATAAGGTACATATATTATTCGATGGGTAATTTGTCGTCTACGTTAATACATTTTTTAATTAAATGAGTTAAGGGTTGTTAAGGTTAACTTTAGGTCTTCACCCATAAGGGCTGTATAAGTTCTTAAGCAGTCTGCGTGCTACGTGGGAAGTCTAAAACCTAACCTTTCATCTGCGTCCGCGTGATGCCGCTGGTCTCGTCCACGATAGACGCCTTCCTGTCCAGGGTGGTGTCTGCAGCCGGCTTCAGGAACGTCACCTGTCGCTGCATGCGCACCGGCGACACCGACCTCTGGGAGAGCTGGCTGCAATCATGAAGAAACCCTGGTATTACAAGCTTTTCCCCCTGTGGCGCTGATAATCCCATTAGCGGGTTATACTCGCACACAAAGTCCGACTACTGGTAGTGAGGGCGAACCAACCATAATACACTTCAAGTCATGTTTAAAAAAAAAACTAGCTTTTATTTTAACTTGCAATGTTTGTATGTAACTACTAGAAGGTGCCCGCAACTTCGTACGCGTATTTTTTATAGCGTAGTTGGGTAAAGAGTATAGCCATAGTTGGGTACCAAGATTGGTTAAAATCTGTCCTGCCGTTTCGGCGTAATGAGAGGACAATGGAAATTATGACCAACAGATGGCGCCAGACTGGCATGGTGCCGAGCTAATACGAAACAAAAGACGATCCTGCAACACGCTATTGAGATTTTTCCTGAAATCATGACCCTCTTTCCATAGAAAACAGATTTTCAATAAAAATCTAGAATTTTATTAGAGTATTGATGTTTGTTCGGGTGAAATCTTGCAATTCAATTTTGAAGCAGATATCTTCAAACCGATGGTGCTGAAATTTTGCATACCTACCTAGTAGGTAGTACTTTGCTGAACTTTGATGACAATACAATAATATAGTATCATGAGGCTGGTCTGATGATGGAGCCGGAAGGTCGGACGGTCTTTAGAATCGCCACAGTGAGCAAAAAAAAATTAAATTTTTGACAGAAACCTAATTGACTATGCTCTCATAATTCACAACTTAGCGATACACAGACACATGATTGGTCGCGACTGACCACTTTGTCAGTGCCAACAATTTCAACGCAACATAGTTTCAATTACAAAATTAAGGTTCGTATGAAGAAGTCGCTTCTCGCAATTTGAATAAGGTGGGTCACGCAACGTGACATAATTTATCAGCATTGCACCCGTCCAAAGCCGGGGCGAGTCGCTAGTAATGTATATTGTATTTAACACTCGAACAAATATCCTGTCATTCAAACAAAAAAATCTAAATTGCATCATCCGTTTACAAAGGCACTATCGCGTTTATATGTATATTAATAATTATTTTTTGAGTCCCAATCTACTTACTTTTCCTACCTGAGAATCCATAACCTTTATTTTATTATGCAGTGCAGTCTCAAACTGCTACTTATGATAATTTTCAACACTTGTCGCAAAAAATGCATCTTTATGGCGAACGAAGTAGGGTTTATATTGAAAAATCAGTACATATAGATTAAAGACATTTTGTGTTTAAAACAGCAAGGAGGTGCCTTTTTTTTAAACCAGGTACCTGAACTGGTAATTTAAATAAAATATTTCTTCAATCTAAATATGTGCCCTGTATTTCAATGTGAATTTCCTTCGTCTTAAGACGAATTTTAGCACTTTTTTGTGTTTAGTTTTACAGGTCAACTCTGCGGTTTATTGATGAAATTAAGATTATGTAATTGTTAATACTAAAAAAGAGAAGTGAATTCGGCCTTAAAATTAAAGAATTTCTACTACATGTCTTCAGTGTCATTCTAACTTTGAGCCGCACGAGGTTAAAACACTGCTTTTTTTCACTATAGGGATCAAGGATGAAAAATAAGTACGGCTCCGAATGTTTTTCCACTTACGCGGCATCATCTTATCAGGCATTTTAACAATCTGCTTACGATTTTCCCCGTCAACATATAATCCAAAAATAAGGGCGCCCGAGGGAGCGCCCAAATCTTAAACAGAAAGGAAATCCTTGACATGTGTAAATATTTTCGTTGCGTAATACAATAAGGACGACCTTTTGTTTGTCCGGGCCCTTTGAGTCCGCCGGAACGGATAGGCCCTGGACGCGAATTGAAATTAAATTTAACTGAGTTTTTTTTCCGTGATTAGGTACATGTTTATTTTACACGACCTCTGTCTATACTTCGGTATGTAAAAAGTTTGTACCTTAGAACAAAATTTAAATAGATATATTAATTTTCCATTGCCTTTCGAAAAGCAGTGGAAGGCAAGTTTTTAAAGTCGTAAAACCTTATTTAAATTCGATCCTTGATATGCTTCGATAGATCAATAGGCAGATCCCTGGTCTAGCCCGGACAGCCGTGTCGAATTCGAATCCCGGTCAAAGCATTTTTTTTTCGCTTTAACTTTATTTTAATGTGATCACGTGATTATAGACTGACGCTAAGCGTATGAAATTTTGTTTCGAAAGAATATATTTAAGTAGAAATAAAGAAGACTTTAATGCAAATTACAAACAGGAGAATAATCAATCAGAGTTGATTTAAATTATGACTAAAAAAAATATAAGAGAGAATTCGGAATATTCCTAAACTTCTTAAAATATTCAGGAATCCGAACTCGGCCTACATTTATTTCGCAAGGATTAAAGAAGTATTTGAAAGTTAGCTGATATTTTAATCTGAATAATTTGGCGCGGGATTTGACAAAAGGGCGAGAATTCGCCGGCTGCGGGAATGCTCGGGATTTGTTTGAGAAAATATTACCAGCAATAAAAGATTCCAACCGCAATAAATGTTTAAAAGCAATGTCTACTTTATAAATACATACAGAAGACTTATATTACAAATAGCGGGCAATGTTAGTTGGTAGTTTTTTTTGTATCGGATTATAATGAGAGTAATTTGGAATAAAGAATGGGTTCTTTGGGAGAAATTCAGAGAGATTAAAAGGAATAAGGATGTCTTTGCTATAGTGATTCCGTAGTGTATAATTATCATTATAATGATTGTATTCATTTAACTATCAGTTCGCCATTTTGAATTCCCTGTTTATGGAGTTTTAATAGCAGCCGTTTCAAGCTTAAAAACCTATCAAATCATAGCCGCAGCGAAGCGGCTGCCATTGGAGTGAGTGACACACGTACCGCGCACCGCTGCCGCTGACGAGCATAGTCGTGACATAATCGTGGCATAATGTATGGGCATCAATGCCTGAAATAGGTAAATGGATTTGATTTGTTTTGATAATGTTTCTTATTCCTACCAAGCTTAGAATTTTCTGGTTATAAATAAATTTAATGTTAGGTTTAGGTAAGTACCGTTAATTTGGAAGAAAAGAGTAGGTAGGTTAGAATCAGGAAGGCATTGAAGCCTACATTTGCCAAACCAAAAGCACGAGAAAATCTGTTCTAAAATCAGTAGCAAAATAACTATTTGAATGCTAAATAAAACCCAGTAACTATGAATCTTGCGACGACATTCTCGTATAAGTCAAGAAGTTACTCTCTAGTGATAAAAGTAGCTGCAAAGTCAGATACGCGTACACTGCCCAGCAAACCTTAGTTCCGAAATGACGTAAAGTTGTTGGTGATTCGATGAACATTCTCCTTTTTACTGGGCAGGCTGTGCAGGTTGTACATCGACGGAGGGATTTGTATCGATTGGCCTCCCGCCGGGCCATCGAGAATTTATCGAGGAATTTTATTACAAATCTCTCTACTAAGGACGCTGCAAATGTTTACTCGACTATTTGTAGGCAAGGAATAGCGTTTATTTGCGTTTATAGGCAATTTCAGAATGATAATTTTTGATATTACACTATTATAAAGGTGAAACTTTATGAGTGTGTTTATGTGTATGTACGTTCTTCACGCTCACACGGCTGGACCAATTTTGATAAATTTTAGTGTGAAGGTAGCTGGCACCCTGGATTAACTCATAGGCTGCTTTTTATCCCGAAAAAAATTGGTGTTCCCGTTAGTCAATACTTTCGTAATTCATAGATTAGGTATTCGTATTTCTGTTCCGTTGCCGCCAGACATGGTTGTAACGGAAGAACGAAAAACACTAACTAAACTACTATTATACACCACCGGGATAATTCAATTGTAAAAACTAGCTATTTACTTACAGTCAACTAGGCGCTACAATCATAGACGACTGATTTCCATCGGCCGACTCGATCCGGTGTAGGTGTATAAAAACTAAAAACCCATCGAGACTTCAACTTGATGCTAATGTTTTGGCCTTAGTTTTAGATAAATCATTCTTTTTCTCAGTCAGACTTTTGACTAAATATAATTAAAATCAAATCAAAACCAAAATATTTATTCTGTAAGTAGACCACAAGGGCACCTTTACATGTCTGAATCTGAATCTACCGGCATTTCACGGAGGAGACCGCTGTTGAGTTGAGAAGAAAGCCGAAAAAAACTCAACAGTAAGTAACTTATTCGTAAATAATTGTAACTTATTCGTAATTGATACACATAGAGGAGATGTATACACATTCACAGTTGATTTACCGCCCATTAATACGCGTAATAATTATTTACTTAGGTACTTCAGTAAACCTTGCCTGAATTAACGCTCCCCAAAGTAACATAATTCACGCCCCTTTGGGGATTACGTTTACAATTTACTTGAGACATAATCCGCTCCCGGGTATATCTCTTAAATTTCCGGGTGTAAGTACTAAAGCACGTTTTCTGTCCCTTATTTCTAATTAATGTCAGTAAAATATAGTATTTTTTGCAGTAGTTGTATGAGAGGGGTCATAAAAAGCGAGTGGCATCTTTTACGATGAGCGTAGCGAAGCGATCTCAAACGAGCATTTTTGACCTATTTATACAACGTTGCATACAATACTTTATCTACGACAGTACAGTCAGGTAAAAAGTAGAAGGTAATAAGTAAAAATTAGGAATTAGAAAGTAGAAAGACTGGAGCAGTAGAGTTCTAGACGAATCTTTATTTCTCGGGGATGAAATGCGGTTATGTTAATAAATCAGTCATCAGTTCATGAATACCGTATCATAATATGGAATTTAATTTCGTTTTGGTAACGCGCATTTGGTACACGTCATCAATATGTTATTACTGAATTGCTTCGTCTGTTAATCCATCCGTCCTTCTGTATCGGAGCCATTAAGGGAAACTCACAGCGTGTTTTTTTGATAGGTAATATAGTTTATCCTCGTAAAGTTCTAACGGGCACTAGAATTACTAGTGGATAGACTTATGAAACATGTAATGTCTCATTATTTTTTAATATTTATATTAAAACATTTTTTCCAAGAGCAAAACACAAAGAAAATTTTTAATGCCGGTACAGCGTCTTGGACCGGTAATCCAGAGGTACCGTGTTCGATTCCCGGTCTCTTCCGTCAGGTTAGGCTTTTCAATTTTTCTTTGTGCTTTAATCTTTTCTTCAATGGTTTAGTGGATACTGTTCGAAGTTGTTGAAATATGTATTATTTACCCCACGAGTCATTGAAAAAATCGAAAAACTGAATCGACGAATATATTCTATACACTTATCGAGCCTACTAACAAAATTGAAGAATCGATTGAGAAATGCGACTAGGCGAGAATATCCCGAAAGCTATACGAATATGTGAAATAATTTTAGGACAAGCTGGTACGCAGATGTGTCAAAAATTGTTTATAAGAAGAGGCTAAAGGCATTGCTGGATAGATTCGATCAGAATGTCTGAACGGATGTATCCAGTAAATGGCACAAAAAAACGCAGGGCATGCCGAGGTAGATTTCGATTCATCATCCGTCCTAAGTGGTCAAACCGGTGGGAATCAGGTGCGATGTACGCCACGTATCTGCTATCTTGTAGGTATAGATTAAATTCAGAATCGATATCATATTAGGTAGTTGTTGGTGAAAATAAAGTAATGAAATTAGTTTAAACTTAACACTGTTTGAAATGTTCTTGATTGTTGATTACAAGCTGGCTTTTCCTTGTTATCGAGTAGCAATATTGTTGTTTATTTACAGTGTACTTTTTGTAATATGTAAGTTAAAATGCGATTACTACTCAATATTAATATGTACAACGGTGGAGGGCACAATGTTTTTCTGCCAACAAACAGCTGTGCAGTTTGGCAGATGTTTAGAAAGTTTATTGTGCTATTGTGTTACATAAAATGAAAAAATAAAAAAAAAGATGCTTCGCTCGCTCGGTTAATTATCGGTAGGTAACACCTTCCGTATGGTATTTACAGCTCGAGTCTCACGGATCGATAAGCAATTCGGAATGTTTTCGTCGAAGTGACGAGCCATCCGCGTGAAAGAAAGCGGCTCTTGGAGCAGAATTATGCTAAAAAATATGTACCTTCTTATTTTTATTGCGGCAAAAATGACAGTTGTCCTTACTTACAAAATATTAGACAACACATTTGGAGTTCTTTAAATAAATACCGTGAATACTTGTGATATAACCTAAATTTTAAATAAAAAAAACCAGACCAAACCAAACATAGCTAAGATAAGAACCATCTCGACACCCAAGGTTCTCGACAAAAAATCCGCACACTCGACACCAGCAACCCGGTAGCCGGGCGCTCTGCTCGTAGTAAGTTTTCGCTACATACGGTTTTTCCCATGTTATCGGCTACGAGCGTAGCCCGTAGCGTTATGCGGTAGTGAATGCGTTAAAATCAACCATCCGTTTGGGAGCTACGATGCCACATACAGAGACACAGACACACAGATACACATGCACTGAAAAACAAATAGCTTTAGTTTTTAACTAGATACTTGAGAATTGTGCTTAGCAGTAACCAAAATTATGCTAATTTTACAACTTATTTTGGTTACTACTTAGAAGCTGTCAGTTTGTCAGTCCTACGATTTATGTAACTAGCAGCTGACATTGGGGTACTGTTAACATTTTTTTTTTCAGTGTGTAAGTTTACACACTGAAAAAAAGTAAGTTGTAAGTTTACAACACCCCTTTTTTTTTGTCGGGGGTTAAAAAAAAGCGTTTGCAAAACTATGGTTACTGACGCAACCTAAATGAACCTTGTCTTTTGTATGTAATCATTATAGTATTTTTCATGAATGCCATTAGGCAAGCTTCAATCTTAAAACCTATCGTAAATTCATTTTCATTTTAAAACACCTTTACATAGTGAGATTGACTTGAAACTTGAGATAATTAAGAACGCAAATCCGAAGGCAGTGCAATAATAACGAAGCCAATAAAAACTTGGTAGACGATTGTTGAATCTATTTTTGATATTGCCATTCGATCAATTTTGTTAGACAGTTTTATTTCAATGTCAAAGCCGTGCGTCGATATGAAATTCCTTGAAAACAACGCAAGGTTTTAGTAGCATTTGATAAAGAATTCCAGAGAATACCGCACGTAATTTCGTAGCTGTTGCTACGCCGTAGACGGCTACGCACGTAGCCTCGCGTGACGTGGCTTTTTAGGTAATATTTCAGTGCTCACTTCGCTCACTCTGCACGTAGTTGGCATAAAACTTGTGGATTGTTCATGGGTTCCTTTACGTATAGATAAATTTTGTTTCAAAATGTTGAGTCAGGTGTGTGAGGTGTGGGATGAGAAAGAGACGCCCGATACGGTACTAAATGCTGAAGTATGTACTCGTAGTATTTGCCGGACCGAGTAATAATTAAAATAAAACAAATATTAAAACTTTCGTGAGACATATTGAATTATTGTATTAAGCGGTTTACACTCACGTGAAATTGTCAGGAACGGCCCGACATGTTTAAAACTCGTATGGAGCTCTTCATTAGGGACTGCTACCCGTACAGCGGGGCGGTAACTTCGTCATTGTTTTTATTTTTTGCGCAAAAATAACAGTAGTCCTTACTAGAAGTTCTCTAAATAAATTGCCGTGAATATATGTGATATTATGACCAGCATTTCCTTCGAGAGAAGAGGGCTCAGACCCGCTTATGTGGTACATTCTCGCTGAGCAATGACTCCACTTTAGTCTTCCGCTTTCTGCGTGGCTGTGGGATACAGAAGTCAACCCTGGCTCACTGCTCACCTATCGGAGTGGTTTAGGACTACAGAAGGAGCCTGTTTTGTTGGTGCTGCCCTATTTCGCTCAGAAACGTAGGTACTGTACCTCTCTAAATGGCTGAAGACTGCTCGAGGCAGGCCGTTACAGTCGCGTGCATCATTAAAAAACTCAGGGCAAGCCGACGAAGGTTTCGCTTACTTTTTTATCAGTAGCAACACAGCATGGAGCTCAAATGCTCTGAAGTGGGCAGACCGGTGATCAGGTCCTATGGATGCCACACCACTGGTGCCTAAATGCTTTGCTGGCTTATCTCTCGGAGTTGCTGAGAGTTGCAGATGGGGGCCGCGGCTTGCGGGACGAAAGGGCTCGACCGGTGGGCCTGGTCCGTAGATGCTGCTTTATTACAGCAAAGGATTCCATATGGATTCTCGCTGAACTATGGATGAACCTTACCTCTCAGACTGGCTGAGAGATACTGATGGGGGGCCGCGGCTGGCGAGAAGAGACGGCTCGTCCGGCGGGCCTGGTCCGTAGATGCTGCTTTATTACAGCAAAGGATTCCATATGGATACTCGCTGAACTATGGATGAACCTTACCTCTCAGACTGGCTGAGAGATACTAATGGGGGGCCGCGGCTGGCGAGAAGAGACGGCTCGTCCAGCGGGCCTGGTCCGTAGATGCTTCTTTATTACAGCAAAGGATTCCATATGGATTCTCGCTGAACTATGGATGAACCTTACCTCTCAGACTGGCTGAGAGATACTGATGGGGGGCCGCAGCTGGCGGAAAGAGACGGCTCGTCCACCGGGCCTAGTCCGTAGATGCTGCTCTATTACAGCAAAGAATTCCATATGGATTCTTCCTGAACAATGGATGAACCTTACCTTTCAGAGTGGCTGAGAGCTACTGATGGGGGGCCGCAGCTGGCGGAAAGAGACGGCTCGTCCAGTGGGCCTGGTCCGTAGATGCTTCTCTATTACAGCAATGGATTCCATATGGATTCTCGCTGAACTATGGATGAACCTTACCTTTCAGAGTGGCTGAGGGCTACTGATGGGGGGCCGCGGCTGGCAAGACGAAAGGGCTCGACCGATGGGCCTGGTCCGTAGATGCTGCTCTATTACAGCAAAGGACTCCATTTGGATTCTCGCTGAACTATGGATGAACCTTACCTTTCAGAGTGGCTGAGGGCTACAGATGGGGGACCGCGGCTGGCGGGACGAGATGGCTCGTCCGGCGGGCCTGGTTCGCCGCCGCTGCTGCTCGTTTGTCTTGTCTGCAACAAGAATTATTATTATCATCAGTTACAGATTGGAGGAACAGACAAAGCAACAGGAACTATTTAAACTATAACACAATTTTACTACCCACTGAAATGCGTTTTAATTACAGACTACAAATAAATAATCAGTTTTAATAAAAAATATAACCGACGCTAACGGAATGAAGTTATATTATATAGCAATGGGATCCACTAGAAAGTACACTACCTTTTTTTGTTTGAAACAAAAAAAAGAATTTACCAAATCGGTTCAGCCGTTTTTTTTTACGTCGGTTAAAAAAACTTCATCTTCAACTTTGAAGCGGTTAAAGAAATCCGTATTCCTGTTTGGAACAAATGACAGCTCTTTTCTTGTCGCAATGTCATCAACCATCTTTATACTTTATCGCGCTATAACCAACTAAAAGACAATGATCATAAATGTGTTACACCACAGTCATAAAACCACACCACTTAATATAGTATCAGCTATAAAATGAGTTGGATATTTACTGTGATTGTGGTTGAAGATTTCTCATAATACATTTTAAAATATATGCTTTTATGAATAAACAGTATTAAAGAAGATCACTGCTACCGGATTCCCGGTGGTCGTGCAATGTAGTAGATCGCGTAAAATTTTGTATTTATATTTAACCTCTGTATCAATATTGATAAATATACAGTACATTACGTTCAGAGATGATGTTCAGTTTAATGAGTAAAATCTCTGTTTTAATTTATTGCACCTTTTACAGAACACACCCGGTATAAGTACCAAATGTGCCAGCTAACATGATAGGATCTAAATTGTACCCAAACACGTGGCATATCAACATAATAACAATGTTATGCAAACAAGGAAACCACTAGGGCTAGCCAGCCTGTAAACAATGCCAAGAGAAGAGCAAACAGAAATGTGGGTCAGACATTGCCCTGATCTTATTATACCTCTACTATCCAATCGAAAGTAATTTTACTCGTAGTAGGCTACTATAATCGGCTATGAAATGTTCTAGTGAGTGAAGAAATTGATTGTTTTACGAAAATTAATCACGTTTTCTTGTATACTTATTACAAATACAAAGATAGAAACAGTGAAAATAATTTTAGACCCCGACCAGATTTGAGCTGATATTATGCCTTGCCGGGGCGATACGCTCTGACCAATTAACCTACAGCAGTTCGAATTTTGTCAGTGCTTGGTGTTGTTTTTAGATCTTTGTAGGTACTTTATTTATTTAACCGGCTTATTATGGCATAGGATGGGGTACTGGATCAAACCTGGCCAGGGCCTAAAATATATTCACTGTTTTTAGGGTTCCGTAGTCAACTAGGAACCCTTATAGTTTCGCCATGTCCGTCTGTCCGTCCGCGGCTTAGCTCCGTGATCATTAGTACTAGAAAGCTGAAATTTGGTATGAGTATGGGTATGTATCACGCGGACAAAACGGTAAAATAAAAACTAAAAAAAAAAAATTTTTTCGGGTACCTCTCGATCACCTAAATTGGGGTTGATTTTTTTTTTCGTTTCAACACTAGTGTATGGGGTGTCGTTGAATAGTTCTTTTGAAAATAATAGGCGTCTCCAAACATTATTTTTTGATAAAGTCAGCAGTTTTGTAAATATTCGCTGCGAAAATAAAAAAATAGCGTCCCCCCCCTCTAACTTTTCAACCACGGGTCAAAACATAAGGCCTTACAAGTACTTTCAATGAGAACTATATTGAACAAAATCGGTCGAGCCGTTTTTGAGTTATCGCAAAATTTCATAATTTTCTTAAAAGGACGTACCTAAGTTGACTTCCAGAAGGTAATAAGTAATTACAGCTACCTTGGCGTTTACGACCTTTTTATAGAGCTTGAAATCTTTCTCGTAATTTAAACCTACAACCGCTGTTTTAAGCCCGTCTATTGTGAAGAATGGGCAACTACGGAACCCTACACTGAGCGTGGCCCGACATGCTCTTGGCCGGTTTTATTTTGTATTTGTAATAGTGAAGAAATTCACCTTCTGAAAAAAAGGAATTACCATGTACCGAGATCATTTTGAGGTAGTTCACAAGCGGCTGTTTAGCCAGTATAAAGCTTTTCGGTTCACAGAAGGTGCTTGTTCGGTGCATTTCTGTTGAATTTGAAGAGTTTACCATGATGCTTTTAAGGAAGTTCACAGCAGAGTATATGTAAAATTAGCGCGTACCTGACCATGGCCAATTTTCGTATGAAAACTGGGCCAAGCACTAACAGATAATGAGAGTTAAGTCATGATTATGGATGGATATTCATATCTGCTTCACTTTTTACTATGGACTTACCACGGACTTACTTTTTACTGTGGAGCTCCATTGCAGATGTGTTTTTTTTTTGTTTAAAATAATATAATTATGTATAGGTAGTAATTAATCATCTATGTTGTTGCTCTCATATCTCTGTCGATTTTTGGTTCATTAAGGCGCATGGTGCTTGACGAGCTCACCATGACGCCATTCAGCTGCTTACCACGAAGTATGTTATTTTGTTAACTGAGCCTATCCCTAAACTGAATGAGTGCACGTTGACTCACTCCCGACTTTGGAGAACTCACCATGATGCCTTTGAGCTGATTCACCAGCGGCGAATCAGCGAATAAGTTGTTTACCACGAAGTATGTTATTTTGTTAAAGGAACCTATCCCTGAATTAGAGTACATTAACAGGACTCACCCCCGAATTTGGAGAACTCACCATGATGCCTTTTAGCTGATTCACCAGCGGCGAATCAGCGAAGAAGTTGTTCACCGCGGAGAAAATATTTGGTCGGCTCGTCGCGCCGGAGCAGGCGTGCCACGCCCGCTCGCTCCCTGCCACAGATATATTTTTAGAATTCAACAATAGTTTATTATCAAAACTTCACTGATCATATTGTGGACCGTATCGAGGCCCCTGAAAAAGAACTTTAAGATACGATTTTGAACAGGTCAGTCCGTTTCTGACTATACAGTGACTATACGTGACTACGTACAATCTTAATTCTTATAATTCTCACTAAGTAACAAATACTTAAAACAAAGTATTCAATTTATATTAATCTACAACCTATGTAGATAGGAGGTTTTGAAGAGATAGTGAATTTTGATTGTCACCGGGTGATATTTTGGTCATGACCTCGTCATTTTAAGTGATAAATTTCCGAATATTGTATCCGTAAGTATAGGGCTTACAATTCCAGAATTGGCTTTTATGGCCAAAGAATTTTCTGACACTGGAAACTTTTCTGATACGTACTAACCAATTCTTGGATTGCAAACCCTAATACTGGTAACATAAAACTTTTTTTAATCATTAGATCTTAACGTTTAAATATAGAGAGCTAGAAAATTATCTCTAAGGCATTCGTTTACCTACACTATGAGTACAATGCAGTTAAGCATGTTCAACATGGTTGCTAATGGTTTTGTGTAACTAAGTACTACACTATTAAACACGGTGCCATAATAAAAAGCAGTTATAAGTTATAACTGCCGGTGAGATTAAAAGTTCTCTAAATATTATTACATCGCAGTAAAATTAGTTAATTTAATGCGAAAGAGCACTCTTATTACGCTTGGATCCTAAACCCTCATTTATGCTTCGGGCGGGCCACCACTGATACTACCTAAGAGATAAAAGAAATGAGCAAATGGTTAAAAAAAATATTGGTTTCGGTGGTTTAATAGGTAATACGCCCATGTTAGCCCGGAAAGCCGTTAAAAAACGTGAGTTCGAACCCCGCCCTTAACTTTTTAAATGTTTCGCGTCAGTATAATAAAACCGGCCAAGTGCGAGTCGGACTCGCGCACGAAGGGCTCCGTACCAATATTGAACAAAAAACACGTTCTTTGTATGGGGTCCTCCTTTAATTTTAACTTATTTTATATTTTTATTATTTGTTATTATAGCGGTAACAAAAATATACATTCTGTGAAAATTTCAACTGTCTACCTATATCGGTTCATGAGAAAATGGCCGTTGAACGAAATATCATGCAAAAAGCCCTATTTTTATATGGGAGCCCCCCTTAATTATTATTGTTTTATCATGAATAGTATTTGTTGCAACAGAAATACATCATCTGTGAAAATTTCAACTGTCTGGCTATCACCGTTCTTGAGATACAGCCTGGTGACAGACGGACGGACGGACGGACGGACGGACAGCGAAGTCTCAGTAATAGGGTCCCGTTTTTACCCTTTGGGTACGGAACCCTAAAAACACAATGTGTGCCGTCTACGTAAAGAATTCGCGTTACATTACACGTTACACAAAGTAACGTTAATTCTATGTGAGGACGGCACTACGAGCATTAATGTAGTCATTTGTTTAGAATGAAGAAAATATTTTTTAACGATTTTTTTAAAATGTTATAATTTTTAATTTTCGTTCAGGCGGGGTTCGAATCGAACCCACGTCTCCAAAGGTTTTCCGGGCCAACACGGGCGTCCTACCTATTGGAATTATTGACTGGGCGTTACAGTACATGTTCAGATATTTATGAACGCCTTATATGCTGCGATATATCTGATGGCGACTGTACAGATAAGATGCCTCCTGTGACACATTACTTACATAAGGCCTTTATTTAGAGCAAAACATGATTGACACAAATACAAACAAAGACATGATTAGACAGATAAAAAAGAAAAACATAATTCCTTGCTTACCGTACTACCGTTTAAACTTGGTAAACGATGTAATAAAACAGTTAAATCTCAGCCAAGAGCATAAAACTTGAACGTATTGCTGTTAAAAGTTTGCGATTTGAGCGCTTCAGCCGCGGAGCTAAATGTGTTTCGATCACGCTGCGTTCGTTGCTGGAATAACTTTTTTTTTAAGAATTATTAATATCCTTCTGGCACATGTGTCACTGTCTTTTAAGGCCCATCTGGCATTTATGTCCACCTTTATTATTTTTAATTCAGCGATCGGATCTAGGATGCAATTTGGGGTAAACGACCTCAAACGCTATGCTGAACATGGAGTGATGTGACTCTGAATTTCCCGACCCTAATTTTGGGAAATGGTAACCTATTGTTAATAATTAATAACTTTTATCGAGGGTTAATATAAATAAACAATTTTGTTTTCATTTTCATTTGAAAATGTTCGTTATCTATAGGTAATCATTTATTTTACATGACAAAAACTTGGCCTAAAAATAACATGAAACTAAAACTAGATATATGTTGTAGTCGTGTTTATATAATTAAAGTAACATACTGTTATTTTTTCAACATTTTAATCGATTTCTTTTAAAATTAAAGATAACAAAAAGACTCGCGGGATTGGATCCATATTAAAATAACGGACTTGAACCCCTTGAAATTGCATCCTAGATCCGATCACTCAGCCAAAGAAAAAAAATGCGTTTTTCTCAGTCAACCTTTGACAACGGTAACTGTAAAGCTGCCGAAACGTCAGGGAGGCTCAAATAATTACTATACGCGATATGTGTATGATTTGTGTTTACTAATAATACATTTCAAAACATAGCATATACTTTGAATAATTTCCCAATCCGAAGGCGTAATGGAAAATATGCTTTAGTTGGTGCAATTGTCATCACATCATCAGGTCCTTTTTCCTGGACAATTGCGAGGGAACTCTTTAAATATTCACACAGCGCATCTGTCGTGAATTGATATTTATTTATTTCAGTCGTGGTCTTGGAAATATGAATACCTAATTTTTATAATATGAAGAAATCTATTACTTCTTACCTAATTCTTATTTTCTATAACCCTAAAAAATACCGGGAGCACACCCTGTATAATATATTTCTTTTTCATTTGCATGTAAGTCAAAGGGCGGCATGGATTTCCCATGAGGTTTACATGTACAGAGTTGTGGAGGTTAGGGGTCAACCGTTTCACGGACCTAGTGGTGGTGGGTTCACTAATGTTTCGCAGATTTTTTTTAATTGAGTGTAAAGTTTCACATAATGCTCATTTTGCATAATTGTTTTTCTACTGATACCAGTTACTTTTCTGAAAAGTTATAAAATAAACCTAACCCCTATTTTACCAGGATGCACCGAAACATTTAGAAATATATTTCCCGTTTCAGATGAAGAAAATTTCTGCGAAATGAGCATTATGCGAAACCTTACGTTTGGTAAAATAATTTTCTGCCAGATGAGGGTAACCCACACCGGGTTACCCTTAGATGAGGGTAATCCGGTGTGGTGGTTAGGTTGAACAAATTCTATTCCCAGAGCCAAAGGCGCTTATACGTCCACGGTGAGAGCTGATATTACGGACAGCTGAGAGGCACTGAATTTAGGAATACTGGTAAAGTAGCATACTTTCTGAGACTTCCCCGTTCATATTAAGTATCTTCTTCTTCTCTTCTTCAATTTAAGAGCTGCGCTCTTGTCGGTAACCATTGCCAGCCGTTTCTTTCTTGGGCTTTCTACTTCACTTCTTGGTAAGAGATGACTTTAACCTTATCTTTTATTTGCTCAAAGTAATTTCGTCTTGGCCTTCCTCTACCTCGCTATCCCTCGATTTTTCCTTTTTTGATATTTTTGAGGAAAAGTTTTCCTGTACCTATCACACTAATATTCTAAAGGTTTGTGAGTGTGTTATTACTCGTATGTATGTTTGTTACTTCTTCACGCTCAAACGGCTGGACCAATTTTGATAAACTTTGGTATAAAGGTAGCTGACACCCTGAATTAATATATAGGCGACTTTTTATCCCGAAAAAAAAAATACTGTTCCCGTGGGATGAGCAGGTAACACCGGTATTTCAAGACTTCGAAATACCGATATTCCGCATAATTATCTAATCCCACAAAGAGCGGGATCACGACTACGGGACTCGCGGAATTTGCAGAATTATTAAGTAACATATAACTTTTATTAAACATAGCTCAAATTTTAGGATATCTTAATTAATACATAAATTGAACTTCGTGGCCTTCGTGCTATCCCTTAATTCACGATTGAATCGCGATTATGTGTAGAACCATAAAATGTATCGTTATCGTTAGGCTCATTTACCATACCTGAGACAGGAATTCGATTTCTACTCGACTCACATTTTAGGTAGGTACTTTGTTGTACCCGATTATTAGAAGAAAAATTAATACTATTGGCACAGTGCGCAGCTATGCATTATATAATACGGTGAATAGAGACTAAAGTACTATGTGTGACCTTACAAACGGTCCGGTAGTTTTGAATTTTTGATATGTTGTCTAGGATGGTTAGTCAATGTTTAAAATGCAAAATGCACAATTCCCCCCCCTCCGCGCCCGCCGCCATATTGAAAAAACCGGCACTTTCTTCATATTTTTGCTCATATCTTCCTTTAGGAGCATTTTAGCTAGAAGAAAGCTGCAACAATGTTATAGAGAGTTAAATTTACTACATTCTCCATTTTATATTTTCTTTCTAGGACAGATAGTTACGGAGATATCCACATTTAAAAAAACGTAAAATATCGCAATTTCCTACTGAAAAACAAACTTCTGGATTATATCTTCGTTTAGGAGCATTTTAGCTGCAACAAAGCTTGGCCAATGTTGTAGAGAATTAAATTTACTATAATTTACACTTCAAATTTTGTTTCAAGGACAGTTAGTTACGGAGATATGCACATTTAAAAAACAGGAAAACTCTAATTTTCCGAAAAAAATTCAAAATTCTTGGTTTAGAACGCTGTCATTCAGTTACGGACTAGTCTAGGACAAATTAAAACAAGTAGGAAATATAATTGCTTATAAAACTCATGTCCATTTTTACATACGTTTTCGGAAAATGTGACTTTATTTTTTACATATCTCCGTAATTATCTGTCCTAGAAACAAAATTTGAAATGTAAATTATAGTAAATTTAATTCTCTACAAAATTGCCCAAGCACTGTTCTAGCTAAAATGCTCCTAAACGAAGATATAATCCAAAAGTTTGTTTTTGAGTTGGAAATTGCAATTTCTTAAGTTTTTTTAAATGTGCATATCTCCGTAACTATCTGTCCTAGAAACAAAATATAAAATGGAAAATGTAGTAAATTTAACTGTCTATAACATTGTCGAAGCTTTCTTCTAGCTAAAATGCTCCTATAGGAAGATATGAGCAAAAATATGAAGAGAGTGCCGGTTTTTTCAATATGGCGGCGGGCGCGGAGGGGGGGGAATTGTGCATTTTGCATTTTAAACACTGACTAACCATGCTAGACAACATATCAAAAATTCAAAACTACCGGACCGTTTGTAAGGTCAAAATCCTTTATTCACTGAATTAATATTAAAGTAAGTTTAAATTGATATCTCGGTACACTCGATTAAAATAAACCGGTTTATTTTGTCATTTCATTATCTTCTGTGACATCCGGCCTAGCAGACATAATTAACAATTTAATTACTGAATGAATAGCCCATAACACTTATGCAGATAGCTGAAAATTAATTATCTAAAGTAAAGCCTTATTTGCCCAAAAAATGCTTCAACACCTGGAATTTTTAATTAGATTTATTAATCAAATGCTTACCTTGGATATTAAATAAGACACTGAAGTTTTGTTATTCAAATGTTTCACTGACACGCCACAGCACAGGGTCGGCGGGTGGATACTGACGAACTGACAAAAGATGCTGGGGGATGGTGTCAGTGACGCGCATGCGTACATAGTACTACTATTCCAATAATAAAATGACTTGAGAGCTATACAAAGTTGAATACACATACGCCTTTTCTAGTTTAGTTAGTTGGAAGGCAAGGTGAGGTAGAAATGGGTTGGTTTCCACCCGATCTTTCACCAGCTCATAACTTATTCATTCGTGTGCCTGCGAAACTAATCTTGTTTCTTGAGAGTATAGTTGATTTTTCCATGGAACGTTAAGAAAATTTGGAAAGTTGTAAGGTTAGTTAAACCTAGCTTTGAGGTTGCAATGGCGCTGCAATTTTTTCAGGGTGTGTTAAAAACAGATAGGTATATGATTTATTTAAATTATTAACTTTACCGGAAACTGCTTAACTAAAAGTTGAACAATAGTGGCAACAAGAACAATAAAATATACGGAAAAGTTATTTTATGTCCTTCAGACGCATTCAGTTCAAATCACAATACCAAATCAATTATTATTTATTCATTGGGTTCTTTACATGCGTCACTGCTAAAGAAATGTCCCAGAAAACCAGGTGGTTCTTCTGACTGTGTGGTTATTTTTAGTACGGCGGTAAGTCACGGCAGTATAAGGTAAAAAGGGGTTTTCAACATTGTTCATATTTTTTTCTTATTACACTCTAGTCGCATTTCCTCCGGCAAACTATTGTTTAGGCACGAGATGCGTTTCTATAGGGATCTATCCCAAAATATCCCCCCGTTGTTCTTTAAATGAGGACTTCAGGAGAAAAGTAGGTATCAGATTTTAGGATTCCTTAACTAATGTTCCCCGAAAAATAGCGGCCTGGAGACAACATAAAGGGAAGTTCGTCTCAGTTCATATGAGAGCAGAGTCCGTAACCAAGATGGTCGGTAGGTAGTACCTTGACGAAAGAAAAGAAGCACGAGTTTAAAGCTATTTTTAGCACTAACGATTCCAAGACCTCTGAGCCTTGATATCCATCCGCATCATTCCCTTATTTCTTTTTAACTCCAACGATAAATGAGTGATGATATAAGTTAAAACTGTGCTTCTGCAACTTTGGAGCTCTTAAACGGAACATCCGAAATAGTTTTTTGCTTAAATAGTGACTTATCAAATATGTTTCAACGCACCTCTGTTTCAAAACCCTTCGGTCTCCCCTAACGACAATTATGCCATCAGCCAGTAAACAAATTCCGACAGTGAATTTCTATCATTTACCTTTTTCAATTGCCTATTCATACAACACGACACGACTTGTTTTTCCGATGTATTCTCCTTGAGAAGTCCCCGAAACTCTCAGACAGACACAGGTTATGCGAGGTCAACACAGCTACGAGGAATGCGAAAACAGAGAGATATTAAGAGAAAATAACACTGGCCCATTTTTCCATACAAATCGAGTTTTCTTTCTTGTCTGTTTTTTCCTCCAAGACTCGAGAGAGAGAAGGAATCTTTAGGAAAGTTTAGGAACTGAATGGGATGGAAACGTTTTGTGTCGGACCGTTTTTAGGGTTCCGTACCCAAAGGGTAAAAACGGGACCCTATTACTGAGACTTCGCTGTCCGTCCGTCCGTCCGTCTGTCACCAGGCTGTATCTCATGAACGGTAATAGCTAGACAGTTGAAATTTTCACAGATGATGTATTTCTATTGCCGCTATAACAACAAATACTTAAAATAAAATAAAATAAATATTTAAGGGGGGCTCCCATACAACAAACTTGTTATAGATTATGGTACGGAACCCTTCATGCGCGAGTCAGACTCGCACTTGCCCAATTTTTTTGTGCTCCTTATTATGAAATTTGTTTACTAGGCGTCTGATTGTGGCCAAAATTCCGCCGCTAACGGCCGTTTAGTATACACATTCTATAATAACTTGCACAAAAAACAAAACAGTACGACACAGAAAGTTTACTTCCCATTCAGTTCCTAAAATTTCGTAGAGATTGGTTATTTTTCTTGAGGTGGAAACAGGCGAGAAAGAAACCTTGATTTGTTTAAGTCGGTTACATTAGGTTTGGACCTCATTAGTAACCGACGCCATAGCAACTAGGTGCAAACTTAACGTAAACTGATAGGAAAAGCCTAGGAAAAGGAGCTGTGATATATCCTCTTAAACATATATATTCCAAATTTCAGTCACTTGAAAGCTCGTTCACATTTCAGTCGTAGGTGGGGGGTGCGAAGTTACAATAAATAAATAAATAAATAAATATTAAAGGACAATCATACACAAATCGACCTAGTCCCAAACTAAGCAAAGCTTGTACTATGGGTACTAGACGACGATATACATAATATATAAAATACATATATAGATAACATCCATGACCCAAGAACAAATATTTTGCACAAATATTTGCCCCGGCCGGGATTCGAACCCGGGACCGCCGACTCAGTAGGCAGGTGTCTACAAACCGAGCCAAACGCGTCGTCAAAGTTAAGGCTACAATGTTAAGGCTTTCCTTTTGCCTGAAACCCTGGGGGAACCCTAGTTCCAGTTATATAAAATTTGAATTTAATTGTGTACTAGCGACCCGCCCCGGCTTCGCACGGGTGCAATGCTGATAAATGATGTATGTATTATACATATAAACCTTCCTCTTGAATCACTTTATCTATTAAAAAACCGCATCTGAATCCGTTGCATAGTTTTAAAGATCTAAGCATACATAGGGACAGACGGACGGGAAGCGACTTTGTTTTATACTACATGTTCGTAGTGATGAGAGAATTTAGCCGTACGTCGCTGTATATTATGTTGGTTCAATAAATGTATTTGTGTTTGTATTTGTAATGATTAAGGCTATACTAGTAACTTTGTTAACAATAGACCGCGCAAGTCTGTTTCAAAATGACTGAAATATGTATGTTTAATTAAGTTTTCAAGACACTGAATTGAAAAAGTTCCTATATATATTATTTAATCGAACCTGCTCCCTAATGTAATATCACGAGAATTGGTTGAGAAATGCGACGTGTGGGCGAGAATAGCCGAAAAATCTGGACATCCGGAATTCAACATACAAAATATTTTTTTCCAAGCTGAAACGGAGCTCGATCAAGTAATCGTCGGACTTTAATATATTTTGTAAGTTATATTTCGGCCCTTTAAAAAATATCTAGTAGGGCTTTAATTAAAACAAAACTTGGTAAATCTTACCCATAAAATTATTTTGTATGTGTATATTTACCCCTAGACTTAGGACGCGGTCGTGTTTTTTTTGTTCAGTCTTTAAATATGTATTTTTATGACTCGTTTTAGAATTAAAAATGATTAATGTGTAGTATAAGTACCAAGTTGTCAGAAGTAAAATATTAATTCTTATACGACTCCGATACTAACAATACATTTCCCTCTCATGAAATCGTAATGTAACAGGAAAAATGCTTTCTACGAAATGAAAATGTATTCAGCCCATTATGTATTGGACATGAAAAAATAGAGATATCGCTAAATTGGAGACATCGCAATGCCTCGTCAAATCACAGCCGGGTCTATCAATAAAATCCGCCTCCTATCACACCACTACAACAATTGAAAAATACTAACTGAATTCTATAAATAGAATGTATTCGATCAATCCGTCAGTCGCTTTGAAAGTTTTGTTGGCCAATTACCGGGTAGACTGTGACAAATCACCCCTGCTGACTCTTTTTGTGCCGTGATTGCGCGTGATTGGATGATTCCGGTGACTTTCAAATTAAGAAGTAAAGATGATTATTTTGTAGTACAGTCAGCTATAAAATGGAGCTTTCGAATAATAGGCATACCTAATGTCCTACACTTTATTTGTAACCTCAGATTACATTCAAATAACGTTTATAAATTAATGCTAAATTGGGTATAGCCCAACATTGTGTGCCTACGTCATATTGTGGAGTTTTAAGTGGTACTAATTTATTTTAATGGCAACACCAAATTTTTTGTAACTGACGTTTAAAGGCAGTGAATGTCACTGATGTTAACAAAAAGGAAACAAGACTATATATTTCGCAAATTTCAAGTATTTTTGCAACTATATCCACAACAATTTTTATTTTTGCAACTAACTACCTACCTATCTTAACTATCCACAGTGATGAAAGTCATGTTTTTATTCGATAGGATTCAGTAGGTACTTATTTCGCAAGAAGGACGAAGGATTGAGCAGCATTCCAGTAATGTTTTGAATTTGTTTGATGACAAAACTTGGGCAAATGACTGCACTGACGTCTAATAATTCAAGTATATGACGTATGCACATTATTGATATATGAAAAAAGAGAGATAGGTAATATTTCTCGCGTGAACGAGTTGCGTATCAAAGCTGTACCAGAGGTTCTGTAGACTTCTTATAATACTTTGCAATAGAAATAAAAGGAAAATAATTTGTTTTATTATATGAGCGTCACCAGTTACTTAGCGATGTGGTTGATGAATAATCCATAGCTCATTTTTAATAAGAAATGGCTAGTGACTAAAAATATTTCCAGTTTTTTTCCTTATCTAGTTACTTAGAGATATCGCTGAGTAATTTTAGATTATGCCTTCTCTACCCAAAACACTCCAAGTATTTGAATTGTGCATTGACAATCCTTGAAATGACTTACTGAAGTCTATTCAAATACCTATTTATTTTATTCTGAAGTGTACTGGTATAGAAAAAAACCGGCCAAGTGCGAGTCTGACTCGCGGACCGAGGTTTCCGTACAAACTTTCACTTATCCCATCTGTAATTGGCCTGGTTGAGTTAAAAATGTATGGCGCCGCATACAAACGAGGTGCATACTTAACGCAACCGAGTTCTCCAAATATGATGTTTGAAAAGGACTATATTTGTAATGATTTTATTATAAATGTATAGTTTCACATTTTTGTAAGTATTTGTAGTATGTGACGATATTACTTGCCAAATTTCATAGTTCTAGGTCATCGGGAAGTACCCTATCATTTTGATTCCCTTGAGAGTGTCGAAATGTACGTTTTTTGCGACATAAGCGGCCGTATCTTTTTTTCACGATAACGTAGAAGTGTGGTTTTATTAGAGCTTCAAGCTACCGTAGACACGAGTATATGGTGTTAATTTCAACTCGATAACTCCACGCGTTCTCGAGATAAAGGGTCTTGACAGACAGACAGGCGGACGGACAAAAAGTGATCCTATCGGGGTTCCGTTTTTTCCGATTGAGGTACGGAACCCTAAAAAAGAGTTTCGTGCCATCAAATAAAATAATTGGCCGGGTAAAGTTAAGTTTGCACCTGGTATTTAAGGCGCCGAATACAAATAAGGTGCAAAGTTAACGCAGTTGATCACGTTTGTTGTAGGTATGGGAGTTGGGAGCCCCACTTATATATATAGGTTTAACGATCTTTATTACTCATTAAGAACAAAAGTTCACTTACAATGAGCTTAAACTATAACATTGTTCATATGCATAAAAATGACATCCGACTTATCGATAATATTTAACATATGTTATCACTAATGAATTGTTTTAGTTTGGTTTTAATTTTTTTTAATGATTGACACTCTTTCACTTCACTAGGTAAGTTGTTGTACAACTGTGCTCCCTCTGACATGATGTTTCTTTTACCGTATCCAGTTCTGTGTTTATAAAGTTTGATTTTATCTGTGTTTCTCAAGCAGTGTCTAAAGTGTCTAAAGTGTGAATATATTTTTTTATTCTGTTGTTAGTATTTGTTCTTATAGCGGCAGTCTAGGTATCACGGTTCATGAGATTACAGCCTGGTGATAGACAGACAGACGGACGGACGGACAGTGGAGTCGTCTTAGTAATAAGCTCCCGTTTTTACCCTTTGGGTACGGAACCCTAATATTGCCTTCAAAACCGAACTTATCGCTTTCCGTGCGATAAGGGTTTCCATTGTATAACAAAATGTTATCAATAAAAAATTACAATTTGGCAAATTCTCTTTACTCACACAATTTATGTATTATAGGTATGTGACTTAATAACTTAGTAATTATGAAAAAGAAAACAGTTTGAAGGAGGAGCAAGGAGCATGTATTAAAAATATAAGTAAAGTAGCTGAATGTAGGTACATCATTAATTCTAGAATCTACATTTTATGTTGGCATCTAATGTTACCTACAAAAGTAGGAATGTAATACCATTTCGGGAAAATTGTGTTATGGAATTGCAAGATAAGTCTGACGTTTCAAAAACGAACAGATTTAGTATCGGACTGATCTTTTCTTCCTAATATATTGAATGTGCTTATTAGTTTTTCTCTGGTAATTCTCTAGCGGGTTTGTCCAAATCGTATGAAAGATAAAAAGACGTATAATTATTTAAGTTAATACCCCTATACGTCATTTAAATTACTTATAACAGATTTCGTTTCACCCTCTGTATTTAGGGCTTTAATGAATAGCTAAGGGGAAGAGAGTCAACATTATATGATTCTCCCACAGCAGAGAGAGACAACATTATAGGCGTAGTGCTGTGACCTTCTAAACTAAACCATCGATACGGGGAACTTGAAACGAATAGTGAATTGGCCGAATACCGAATACCGAATATTCGGCAACGCTGTCGGCCGAAGCGCCGAATATTCGGCCGCCGAATATTCGGCCAAACGAGTTGGATTTTTATTTGAAAACAGTTCGCCTAGATCGGAAGGCCGATTCTTACAAGTGGTGGTCAGCAAACGAAAAACAATACCCGAACCTTTCGAAATTTGCAAAAGTTTATCTTTCTTCGCCTGGAAGTAGCGTTTATAGTGAGAGGTTATTTTCTGAGGCTGGTAACGTTTACGATGAAAAGCGCAATCGTTTGCTACCAAAAAATGCTGAAAAGCTGGTTTTTAGGGTTCCGTAGTCAACTAGGAACCCTTATAGTTTCGCCATGTCCGTCTGTCCGTCTGTCCGTCTGTCCGTCTGTCCGTCCGTCCGCGGCTTAGCTCCGTCACCATTAGTACTAGAAAGCTGAAATTTGGTATGAGTACGTGTATGTATGACGCCGACAAAACGGTAAAATAAAAACAAAAAAAAAAACTTTTTTTCGGGTAGGTACCTCTCCAACACCTAAAGTGGGGGTGAATTTTTTTTTTTCGTTTCAACACTAGTGTGTGGGGTGTCGTTGAATAGGTCTTTTAAAAATAATAGGGGTCTTTTAACATAGCTTTTTGATAAAGTCAGCAGTTTTGTAAATATTCGCTCCGAAAATAAAAAAAATAGTGGGGGGGGGACACTATTTTTTTTATTTTCGGAGCGAATATTCTAACTTTTAAACCACGGATCAAAAAATTATAGAAAAATTCATGAAAATGAGGCTTTATAAGTACTTTCAATGAAAACTATATTGAATAAAATCGGTCGAGCCATTTTTGAGTTATCGCAAAATTTCATAATTTTCTTTAAAATGACGTAAGTGTCCTTTTACTTCGAACGTTACACATATTAGTTACCATATTGCATTAAAAGATTCCGCTCAATCTGCCGCGTATAATCGATGACTTCCAGAAGGTAATAAGTAGTTAGAGTTACTTTGGCGTTTACGACCTTTTTTATAGAGCTTGAAATCTTTCTCGTACCTAATTTAAGCCCATCTATTGTGAAGGATGGGCAACTACGGAACCCTACACTGAGCGTGGCCCGCAATGCTCTTGGCCGGTTTTATCCATCACAACTTACCACTGATTAATTTTGAGTACTAAAATGTTGTAATTTGGAAATAAATACATAATTTTGAATAAAATAACGTGTCTTTTTCTACATGATTTGCTATTCGGTATTCGGCCGAATAGTACGCACTATTCGGCCGAATACCGAATAGCAAAAAAGTGGCCGAATAGGCCGAATATTTTGCACGATACGATATGCCACGAATATTCGGCAACCGAATAGTTGCCGAATATTCGTGGCATCTCTAATTTAATATGACTGATTATTTGATTAACTAAAAAAAAATATAACATATTATCGCATTATGCACTATATTACATTGACAGGTCACAGAGGACTCGAGTACAAAAAGAGTTCGTTCAGAAATATCGCACTGAATGTTTTTAGACCAACCGCGTCGCGTCGTTTTGCACAAGATAGACTGTTTGTGGCAGTTCATTGAACTCGCTCTCGGCCGCTTCGATAACCGAGACGCATCACTACCAAGGTCGAATGAGTCAGTTCGTTCCGTTCACTCGCTCAGCCGTTCAATTCCATTCACTCAGTTACATAGGCATGCGCAAGTGGCGCGTTATTCATTCTAGTATCGTCCGGTACGGAAGCAGCTAGGTTATCTTTTCAAGGGAAAAACAAAATACAAATTTCAAAAATGGAATTCGTCGGCAAGAAATACAAGATGTCCTCCTCGGAGAACTTTGACGAGTTCATGAAGGCCCTGGGTGAGTTGTTTTATTTTGTTTTTAATTTAGTTTTCTGCAGGAATCTCCGCCGGTCGGCATCAATAGTTTGCAAGCCGGTCTCGGGCCGGTTTGCTTGCTGCATAACTGTTATAACCAGCCAGTTATTTAATCGGTTGATTGAGTTTCGCGTGTTTGAGATGATTTTAAATTACGTTTGTGGAATTTGTTTAAATCTGTGCTTGAACGGAACTACCCTCGATACGCATTCGCACGGTGCCCTCTTTTAGGGCGCGGTAGGGTGTGGGTCAATTAATATATTAAATCGTAAAAAAAGTTTTTTGTACTTTGATAGGTTGTCATATGTGCAAATAGCAACTACATAATATATTATATTCATGTTACCGGGATATTACAGGTTTTGTGAAAACCCACAGGTGTTTTCCATACTCGTGCGTTAGGTAGGTACCTACCTACTTACCCAAGTAATGCTTTTAAGCTTCTTAATACGAGCAATAACATTATTATGTATCGCCATACATAAATAAGAAATAATATGTAAACAGCTTAGTTGAATTGGGAAAAATATGGCATCTTCGATCGATAATTCCGGAACGCCAAGATAAGGTACCATTATGTATACGCGTCATTTGACAACTTATTTTTTTTTTGTTTTTACTGTTTATTTCAGAAAATCGATTATTTATTACATTTTCTACTTAGCTAATCTCATATTTAAAGATTTAAAAAAATTGAATAAACAGTGTGTTCCACGTTAAACTACATTTTAGATGTTATCTGTAGATTGGAATAGCAATTTAGCTAATACGTTTATGTAGCACAGCGATGTATTTACCTGTTGTAATTTCACCTACCCACTAAACTATACGGATTAAAATCTACAAAGTTAAACAAAGAACATGTGAGCTATGGCCTCTCTATGAAACACCTAGTGTAGGTAGTCATTTACAGTTGACACTAGGTGTTAACTAAACCATTCACGAAATGTGTGATGGGATTGTCGCTATTATATGTATCAAATATTCGGAATTATAAATCTGGCTATAAATAAAAAAAATACCTGTTTGACTGATAAATATATTTTTCTAGCATAACTGTCTGGGGGGGGATTAGTAAAATCTCAACATGCCCTATCTGGCGATTCTTAAAAGTATGAGAATGTTCTTAGATGGGGGTAGGGAAGGGGATTTTTTTTACCGTTCTCATTCTTTTGACAGCAAAATGGTCCAGATCGAAAACGTTTTTCATAAAAAACCAGTACATACTAACTGTCATTGAGTATTTATATGGGTCATAATCTATTAAAAAACAAAAGTCGTCCCTCCGGTGGTCAGAAGTTAAGAGCTTGTATGAATCCAGGTCATATTGCTATTACATCGGATTATAGAAGAGGGAACGTTCTTTATTCTCATACGATTTTTATCAGAAAATCCACAGGAAGGACTGGAACCTAAATCTGATTATTAAAAGATTAAGACCCAGATGGCATGCCACGAAACAGATTTTAGGGTTTCATTGAGATATTATAAAATAAATTTAATGCATATTAAAATATATTTGGAGAATGACGCACCTATCCTTATCTGCGTAAAGATAAGTTTGACACCAAAAAAAAGTGGCTTTATTTCATTATCAATGTCACGATGCATCGATGCACGGTCTGAAGAACACAGCCGACGTGACACGAAAGGTCAAATGCACATCACACTACCACATACTACAATGTATCGGACACGCCCCCAAGATTGATTTGAATGTGCACGATTTCGCCGTACAGGTAGCATCAAAAGTACTGAGAATTTAACTAGTGGGTTACGTCAAATTGTAAATTACTGAAAAGAAAATGACGAAAAAGACTGAATTGGGCATAAAAATATAGGCTTGTCGATAGATGATCAAAAAAAATTGGGCACGTATTTTTTATTTTATTTTGTAATTTCATGTGATAAATTTTTGAAGAACGTTTACTTTTTTAAGGTTAAAAAAATATTAATGTAGAGTTATTTACTTTAAGTAGGATAGCAAGTTTTAATATATATGGTGTTCTAAATTTGGTGCACATTCACTATTTTTGGTCGCAAAAAGTGATTTTTTTGCCAATAAATTTTACCATATCTGGATTATCTGGTGATCAGTAATACAACTTTTGGTTATCAATTATCATTTTAACTTAATTTGGTGATTAATTTTGGTGTTCATTTACTATTTTTGATAGTACCTAGTGTTTTTTTTTGCCGTTACATTTTACTACACCTGGTGCTCCATTAAACATAAGCCAATAAAAAATACGTGTTTATAATATTGTAAATATATATTTTTGACAACCTGACGGACTAATTATAATTTAAAAATATTAACCAAATTTTCAAAGATTAGCTTGCATTATTTTTCCGATTAGGTACTTGTGTTTCGTAAGCACGGGTTAGTTCGGCTAGTTTTCGGGTTTACGGGTAGGTACTAGTTTTTGGCTTTACTCAAAAAAGTTTAATCTTTTTTTATCTTCGCCTAAGTTACCAGACCTAACTAATTTCAGTATTCTAGAACCCTATATTGATTTAGTGTACCTATTTACCAAGGTAAAGTTTTTAAGTCAGTTAAATGAGTGCATTGCACAACATGCAAATTATGTTACTGTAGTGTTCAAAGTCTATCAATCACGCATTGTGTACCTACCTCTAACTACAGCTATGTTTAAACCTATGTAGTTCACTGACTTGTGTTATTAATAGTTCTAGTGAGAAAAACATAACATATGTCTGTCAGAGTTTGTGAGCACTTATTAACTTGTTATTTTCCTCGGTTTCCACGACTGTCACACATTTAAATAAAACTATTTACTTAAACGGATAATCCGTATATTAATTATTTATGCCTCCCTGACGTTTCGGTAACTTTCCAGTTACCGTTGTCACAGGTTGACATGTCAGCCTTATTTATTCTGTAATTTGTCAAAAATGTACAATACCTACCACCATTTTCGTTCGCTTATAACAGTACAAAGTCGAATAACAACAATTTACATAATCCACCTTCGGAAACCTACGTCATACTGTAAAAAGTAATAAAATATGTGTTTATTAGGTACCAATACACACAGTCGAGCAAAAGTAATATGAAGAAATGAACATAAAAATTAAATTTGCGGCAACTTATTATTACAAAATCGTTATGATTTTTACAGACACAAAATGAGTTTATCGGCATCATTAACGTATAAATGTTCCTATTCAATTACATTTATTAGTTTTGATTGATGCGGATTGACGAAAAATAAAATGTTAATTTATATCAATTGAACACCGGAGAATAGAATAGTCATACTCGTCATTTGTTAGACGATGTAGTAGAAAATTGGGCAAGTGCGAGTCCGACTCGCGCATGAAGGGTTCCGTACCATAATCTATAATAGGTTTGTTGTATGGGAGCCCCCCTTAAATATTTATTTTATTTTATTTTTAGTATTTGTTGTTATAGCGGCAATGGAAATACATCATCTGTGAAAATTTCAACTGTCTAGCTATCACCGTTGTTGAGATACAGCCTGGTGACAGACGGACGGACGGACGGACAGCGAAGTCTCAGTAATAGGGTCCCGTTTTTACCCTTAGGGTACGGAACCCTAAAAATGATATACAGTGCGTGAGCTATTAAGAATGCGATTCGCTTTTTTACTTATCTCGCTCACTCTTACGCGATCCAGATTGGATTCTCTCAGTGTTCACTCAAACACGAATCTCAATCTAAGAGCCACGAACTGTACATACTTGAAAGTTGAAATTGAAAGCACATAGATACGGCTCTGAGTAAAACTACTTTAACATAACTGGTAGGGCTTCCGATCCCGGGGACTTTTTTGTGCGGACAATTCCGGACAATCCCGTAATTTCGCTTGCAAATAAATCTGATTGATGAAGAATGTTAATGAGCTTTCCATTTTGGGCTTTGTACAAATATAATAGTCTATGTAGCCAATTTACTGTAGCCGAAAATATAATAATAATATTTAATGAACTTATGTGTGATCTAAGGGATATAGGTATGTACGTTTAGGTCGCAATAGGTTAAGTTAGGTTTTATTCGATCTGTTTACTCACGTCGTGTTAAGTCAAATATCGCTCGGCTTGTTTCGACTCAGAGCGATATTCGACTTATACGACGTGAGTAAACCCGTTTCATAATGTGTTTTAAAACCTCAAAGTATATATGAAAGCTGATAAGGAAACAATTGTATCCTTGTGCTAACTTTAATGACTAACGATAACAGCGAATGAATGGCCACTGTCGGTTGAATTAGCAACTTACGATGATGATGATTTCTGGGCGGACTTAATGTTCAGAGCCATGAATGGTGCAAGTGTGTGCAATAGCGTCAATGGTGGGCATCGATCGTTTAATATAAAATAATCAGATGTTCTGCCTTTTCACCGAATAATTTTTGTCAACGTAATTATTCTTCTTTTGATCTGAAGTCATAAAATTGTCATATATTTTTTTAATATCATCCTATTGTTGTTTGTTTTATAACAATCCCCAATTGCGGTTACAAAGAGAAATGCTTTCTATGAAATGACACTTCGGCGAAATGGAACATTCGACATATTGAAACGAATTCTGCGAAAATGCAGAGAACCGATTGGATGAAACAGGTCTAATGCTAACCAGCAGCAGGCCTAGAGCTTTCAATCCCGGTATTTTTTGCAGGCATTGTCCATAAAAAAATCACAGGATTGGAAGTCCTAAGTCCTAATGTGTGTGACTGTGGACACAGTTTCCGAAGTCCTAGTTGCGCTTATCACGTGATAAATAAATGATAAAGCATCTGTCACACTCGCGTTTTGACAAAACGTGACGGATGCTTTGTCACTTATTTATCGCGCGATAAAAGCAACCATCAGGCCCGCAGAGGTTAAGTTGGACCTTTATCTAAAATGGTATCACTGGTGTGCCTTCGTTAGTGATATGATTAATTTTCCTTTAAATTATGTTTAGTAAATTACGTCATTCAATGCAACACGAGAAGCAAAATAAATATTTACATACAGATATCGCTTAAATGTCTATATGTTTCAATGGCTTCCTCATTAAAGTAATTAAAATCAGTCTAAAAACGCGACTACGTTTTTCCCCAGCTATTGTTATTTCTATATTTCAATTTCATGGCCACAATTGTCACAAAACATTACATAAACAAATAGTCAGTGCCAAGGTCCGACTATGTTTTTACACCCTGTCATTACACGTTCATAAAAGCCAGTTGTTTAATTGCAATTTCGCGTCAATTTGCCGTTTTTGTGGACATCCGACGACTCAAGCTATTATTGTATGTCCGTGATGCGACTCGCGCTTGGACTTTGAATCGCATTCTGGACTCGGATATGTGCCAATATCACAACATCACTTTATGAGTATTCTCTGTTGACGAGAAAAAATGTTATTACGACCCTAGTGATGGAATCTACCAGTTAGAAGGCGCAACTTTGCGCGCGTTTTATGTTTGGATTTTCAGCTATCTCTGGTTACAATCCGTATATACTACTAAAATTGGTTAAAATCCGTCCACTCATTTCGGTTAAATGAGGATAAAAAAGTTAGACCAACAGTAGTTGTACGGCCAGCGCCACGTTGCTGCATCGCACTGTTAAGATTTTTCTCGAAATAATGACACAAATTCGTAATGATTTGTTAAGTTTTGGAGGTAGTAAGACAACACAACTTTCCAAATATTTCGATGCAGTCTCGTGGATGCTAGTTAATACTATAGACTGTGATACTAGCTACTAAAACTATGCATGCTATGGAACGTGGTATGTTTGGCAAAGCGTAGTCATTGTGTAAGAAACGTGAGTGTCCATGTTATGACCTGGTGCGTCGCCTTTTAGGAAACATCCTAAGGTTATCATTGTGAAGCCTAATCCATAATTATAATTTTGCTAGTTACTAGAAAACATAATAGGGATAAGTTCGCATTTTTACATATTTCATTTGTTATCAAGTGTGTTTTTAACCAGTTGTTATGTACAATAAAGTGTTTACATACATACATAATAGCACAGAATAGATAATAGTACAAAAATAATACTCTAAATCTGTTTAGTATTATTTTTGTTGTGCGGTTGCCGAAGACTGAACATTTTCGCTTCAATAAAAGATATCTCAAATAATGTGTACACATACTATTTTATAACCATTAGCAGTTAGTTGGTGATAAATTGATAATTAAGTATCATATAAATATAATTTAACGTATTTTTACGATGGGGTCAATAATACCTACGTGTTTTGCTTAGTCCGTGTTTACTGTTCAAATATGCCTTCTTTTATATGAATATTTATAATGGAATCTCGCAAATCAGATAAAAATAGACGACTCATCTCAACTCAATGTGATGGTATTTTTCCTATTATAGCCATATTATCGAACATAGAACGTGCCTACATTTGTATTATGATGACACATTTTTATGACCGTGTGGATTACTGAAATTTTACGGATCAGTTTTATCAATTATTTATTGCACTTCACGCAAATCGCTATCAGAAAATCCATACTGTCCAAAGTTTGACTTTTAGGAAATTAGTTTAGGTATTCATAGATAATTTTTTGAAGTTTCGAGATAATGCCCAAAGAATATATACCTAAGTACTCAATAATGCCGACCCAAATGGAATTATTATGAACTGTAGAATGCCAATCTTTATTATAGGGATAATATATCATTGCAATGGTTTATTTTTAATGTAAACATTTAAAATCATTTTTAATAGGGTGTGTTATTTTATGTCAATGGTTTAACTAGTAATGTGGCGTTCTTGGAAATACTCCATCGTATAGGGCTCAGAATATTTTGAGACTGAGACAAAGTTAATACCCAAATATATGTATGGTGCAATTTTAATAGAATTGCTAATATAATATTTTTTGCCTAGTTGCGGATGTAAAACACATTATTATAGAAAATCCCTATTATACTTAACTTTAATGAAGCATTGTACGAGAAGATTAGTCTTGCAAATTATAAATAAGACATCCTAACTTGCACGGTGCCCATCTAAAACAGACCTTAGGACTTAGCCATAAGGTCATGATTCAACGCGTTCTTTACGACGCCGTCCTATGCTAATTGCATTCCATTATCATAATTATCATCTGCGCCTGCGCCGCCATCCATGACCTGCGCAGTCGCGGAGCAAGAGGCTGGTTTTGGTTAAATGGATTAGGTTAAGATCCCACCGCGAATTTCTGCAGTTTTATCTGTCTACTAAATACGCCGCGCGGTGTTGCCGCTCATTCCTCGGGATCACTTAATTTTTTTCGGGATGACAAGTAGCTGTGTCTTAATTCAAGGTGTCGGCTGCCTTCATACTAAAATTGGTCTAGCCGTTAGAGAGTAAAGAAATAACAAACATACCCATAAACACACAATCACTCACATTTATATTATTAGTGCGATGGAATGAAATGTGATATAGACGAAATTTGATGTGATAACAAGAAAGAAAACTGTAACACTAATGGCACAAGTGTGGCGATCAAAATTTAGCCGCAACCCTGAGTAATACCAGCGCGAAGGCTTCTATGCGGCACTTATTTGATGTTTCGATCATTTGTTACCTGCCAATAGGCAGCTAATGTCCTTTTCTAAACAAGATTAAATACGATTTCAAGCTGTTACCGCAACTGTGAGTTCCCAACTGTACAAATCCACTATCTGGAAGAGCGTGAAAACTACACATTATTAGGAACATACCTAGGTGACTTTGCCAAACATACAGTATATGAGGGGTGTTCAATAGGGTGGAGCGTAGATGTATGGAGAAAAAAAAAAGTTGTCTGATCGACCTAGAACATTTCTAATATGTTGCCTTTAGATAAGATATTAATGAATATATATATATGTAATTGATTTTAAATATGTTTCAGCCCTCTACTTGAGCTAGAAAAATTTTTTTTTACTCATAATTGGTAAAAAAAAACTTTTTTTTTTTACGTAATTTGTACCTATTAGATTTATAAAGAAGGGTTTCAACTTCAAATGTTTTGAGCTTATTTCATACTTACAGCAACTACTACGTGAATCTGTGACCCAAATTAAAATTCGGTATTTTAAAAAATTTAATATTTTTAATATTGTTATATTTTTATGCAATAAATATCTTTTATTTCGAGTATTATGTGCTTAGAAAAAAATCACTTGACTTTCATTAAAAAAAAACAAGATTTTGATAAAAAAAAATTTTTTTCAGTATGGGCTTGAACATTATATTTAAAATGACAGTAGAGGGCTAAAAGTAGTATTGAATATTTTTATTATTATTTTTCTCGTACACCTGGCAGCCTAATGCAACGTTTTAGAGACGTTCTGAGTCGAATTTCCAAAAAAAAATAATTCGCTCCACCCTAGTGTTCAAGTGCTACAAATGCCGTAATACGATGGTATGTTTATACGTTCATTAAAACACGTTGCATTTAAACAGATATGATCAGATTGTGATTGTGGTGGGATCTTAACCTAGATGTGATGCAATAGAGTGTGGCGCAGGGCAAGATATCCGATGTCATATTGCTTATGAAACAAGGTTTCTAAGTAGCAGCTAATTAACATAATCACACTAATAATAACTATTATAAAGGCGAAAGTTTGTGAGTGTGTTTGTGTGTATGTTTGTTACTTCTTCACTCTCAAACGGCTGGACCAATTTTGATAAATTTTGCTATGAAGGTAGCTGACACCCTGGTCTAATATGTACGCAACTTTTCATCCCAAAAAAATAGGGTTCCCGTGGGATGAGAGGGTAACATCGCATACATGGGTCAAAAAGTTTATTTTAAAATAAACACGTACAATATAATATTTACAATATTAAAAACTACAGATAAACAATACAATACAAGTACGCTTTATTGCACACCAAAAAACATTTGCACAAGAAATTACAAATAAACAAATTAAAAAACGAACATAAACATAAAAGAAAGTATAATTATTATGTAGAATTTGTTAAAACTAATTAGAAAAAATAAGAATAAAATGTAATACATCCATACTAATATTATAAATGCGAAAGTGTGTATGTCTGTCTGTTACCTCTTCACGCTTAAACCGCTGAACCGATTTAGATGAAATTTGGTATATAAATAGATAGTTTCAGTCCCGGGGAAGGACATAGGATACTTTTCATCCCGAATAAATTTAGTGTTCCCGTGGGATGAGCGGGTAACACCGCGGGGCACAGCTAGTTTTCTATAAAAAGAATATCCCATCCAGCAGGTCTGCCTGCGGCATGGTTCCCATTACGCTGGCGGCGTTACCTCTTTATATTTACCTACATTATATTTAAATTTCTTCTGTTCTGGGCCAAACAGACAACAGAGTGAAAGCCACACGACTCTAAACGCGGTAGATCCTGTCGTCGATGATGAGATGACTTACTCTTTTTAGGTTAGGCCTGGCCAGATGTTACAAATAGAGATCAATGGAGAATGAAAGAGTAACTTTGACTACGTAGGCCAATAGTTAATATTTTTTCTATGGTCCGTTTTAAAATGTACAGTCGTATTTGTAACCTCAAAAGTTCATAATCTGAAAGTTGAGGACAATAATATAAATGATCAATCGAACTTCTGACGACGTTGGATCTTTGTTATATATGAGTCACTTCATTCGAAGATAAGTTACCCAGCACCCAACCCAGAACCCAATTTGGTAAAAAATAATAAATATATTATGATTAACTCTCAATAACGACGGTTGAATTGGAATCGATTGTGGAATCGATATTCAATCTCTGAAAACAGTGCGAACGTGCCTTGTAGGTTTGAGAGACCACCTGGTTAAATAATCAACTTATATCTAAATAATGAAACAACGAAATATACTATACTGCCTACCTTCTAAAGTAGTAGTCAAGCAGTCATTGTTTTTGCATGCATCAACAGTATTAACCCACTAAGTTTAATTGGTTTTCCATGCTGTATCCTCGAGCACTTGTCAATACAAATTAGTCAAAGACCAGCCGCATCGGACGATCTTTTCACGACCAATTATACAGCCGCATGAGCCGTCTAGCGATTACCCATTGGCCCGCCTCTGTCGTCCAATTGTCATAAAATGGACCACAATCAGGTCCAATTGTGACCAATCACGCGAGAGATGAGGCCCGTTTTCTATAACGATTTTCATCCTATTCCGGTATCTAAGAATTGCATGTAAGTATTTGAGAAGTATTTTTTGCAATGTAATTGCATATAAAACCAATTCTCTATGAATAGGATCTAGATTTCACGAAAACTCTCGAAACGCATTTGTTTATATTTAGTGGTGCGCCGTTTCCGTAAATTTCCGGAAATTTACGGAAACTGCACATCACTATTCATACTTCGTGTGGTTATTTATTAATTTCGTATCGAAAAAATGTTTGTGCATTTATTTCGCTAAAACAACGGGATGGATTTTGACTAATTTTGGATAAGGGATAGCGGAATATCTAAGAATGGTCAAAGAATATTTTTAACTTGACCGGGGTAAAAAAAGTGATTACCTTACCTCGGGGTTTTTGATGAGAATGATTTGACACCAGGCTGACAGTAGCGTCAAATCATGTGCGCAACGAAAATCCCGGGTATGGTGACTATGCGGATTGAGTTTGCGGCCTTCTCTAGTAGGTAGTACATGAATAAAAATGTTTGAAATCCAAATAAAAAGCCCTCCTGGAAAATTGCACTTAAAATATTTGAAACTTGCGACGTGACTCAGTAGTTATATTTGAGTAATTTCCAGTCTGTCTTGAACTCAATTTGGCAGACTTAGCGAATAGAAGATGTACGAGGATATTTATTTATATAATAAATGTACATATTCTCTTTGTCAATGTCATTTGTCATCCACGTAATGGTAACAGCTAAAGTAAGGAGATACTAACACATTAGCTTTTAAGTATTTTATTAACCTTGACATGTTATCTTAATGTAATGTAATTTGATGTACTTAATTGTAAAAATGAATCGTAGCTATTTGAAATAAACGTATTTATTATTATTATTATTATTTAAATCAACCGGTTCTGTAGGGACAAGTTCGTTAGAGGAGTATTATCGTCTCTAAAGAAATAGTCTTGCTCCGTACTGTGGCCACACGTCTATTGTCTATAAATTATTGATTTATTACTTGAAATTAAGTAGAAAGTGTAGCCACTGCTGTCGGCATTGACGTATTTATTTACAATAAAAGTAGGTAGAGTGAAATGGAATATCAGATAACATCTATAGCAGAGAAAACTCAAAGCGAATCGTGGACTCAACCACAATCTGTCGATCACGATACGGTAATAATCATAAACAATTTAGTACATAATCTAAACTAAAATCGCTTTAATAATTTCACATTCGGTTATAATATGTAGATTATTGTGTATTACGTCAACGCATGGGCAATAAAATCTTAAATATGAAGTGTCGAGTCGTTACAACAGTCGTTAAACAATACATATAAAAGTAATTAATATTTATTTAAACCTATGGAGTTTTTTTTTAAATGAGTGTACATATTTTCTTTCACTGTGTGATTTAAAGGGTCGGCAACTCACATGTGAATACCCTGGAGTTGCAAGCGTCCATTAGGCTGCAATAACCGCTTACTATCAGGCGGGCCGCTTGTTTGCCACTACCGTAGTATAAAAGTCTCAATATTAGTAATTTATTTATTATATGCTAGTGGCACCCTCTAGCGTGGAATTTGGCAGAGAGGTCCTATTAAAACTAATCTATCCAATGGACAATACTAACGGATGTCCGCGGACACATCTGACAAATAAGTTGATCTGAATTAGACCAGAACCTAAGTGAAATACCCGTTAACCGACAGCGTGGGCACTGTGGGTGGACAATAAGTCGGTCATGTTACGATAAAAAAATCGTATCATACTATGAAATCCATACAAAGATACGGCCTTTTGTTATAGCGCGGCACAAAGTGGTTGGGATGTCGTTTTAGCTTATTTATAGCAAACTAGTCGAGATGCAACTTGATGCGTCGGAATATATCATCGTTGAGTTAAGATGCATGGGTGATTAAATTAAATTGACAGACTATATTGTATTGTTTATGCATAGACTATGAATTAGGCATTAAATGTAGGTACAATTTATAACTATCAAATGCAGAAATAGTACAGCGACGAGTTATTGGGAACGGAGGAATACAAGAATAATTGTATAGATTTCTCTGTATGCTTTGCTTTTGCTTAAATAAGCAAAAACAAAGCATACTATTTGCCTAAAACTACCGCTTAAATAAGCGGTTTAAGTTGGTTTACACAAGGACTAGTAGTGACCTTCTTATTCATGGTGTAATTAAGTTGTTAAACTTTAATTTGAGTAGGTTGGTCTGTTTACATGTTTTTTATATTATCATCCGACCTCTAGAAAAAAAACTGGGTTCTCAGTTTGGGTCTTTTTAGGGTTCCGTACCCAAAGGGTAAAAACGGGACCCTATTACTGAGACTTCGCTGTCCGTCCGTCCGTCCGTCCGTCCGTCACCAGGCTGTATCTCAACAACGGTGATAGATAGACAGTTGAAATTTTCACAGGATGATGTATTTCTATTGCCGCTATAACAACAAATACTAAAAATAAAATAAAATAAATATTTAAGGGGGGCTCCCATACAATAAACTTGCTATAGATTATATATATGTATAGGTACGGAACCCTTCATGCGCGAGTCGGGCTCGCACTTGCCCATTTTTTTTTATTTTTTTTTACGTCTTTCTTTAATGAACCGATTTTAAAAAATATTTTTTGTTTAAGATGGTCCCATTTTTGGTAAATATCTGATTGACGATATACATGAAGAATCGACTGAACTCTTCAAATATTATAGGCACATCTATCGTCATAGATGTGCCCATAAAATCGACATTTCGGTGTTTTCATAGTAGGTAACTCATTCAGTTGTTCTCAGATATACAATATCTTCTCTTAAATTATCCGGTCGGTTGTTATTTTGTGAAAATATATGCCGTGGTCCTTGCTAAGAATAGTAAGTAAACTTTGATGTATAAATAATATTCTTATCCATTTACGTTAAGGTTACAAATAAAGCATTTACAAGTAACCTGTCCCATATCCAACTGCATTGTAATGCGTGTATTCGTGAACATGCGATCGTAATTGACACCAGTCGGGCGCCTTAATGTCCAGACCATGCCAAAGTAATCACAATACCATTCAGTTTCGTCGTGAACCTTCCTTCCGGATGTTTTTGTATTGGTATTGCTGGGATCCTGGTATAAATCGTACAAGAAATCCCGGTACGGGAAGTAGAGATGTGCAGTTTAAGAAAATTTCCTCATTTTCCATACAAAAATTTTGTATTGGAAACGAGTAATGTTTCCGGAAATTTTCAGAAACGGCACATCCCGTACAAAATGAGGAAAGTATCCGGAAATTTTCAGAAACGGCACATCACGTACAACATGAGGATAGTTTCCGGAAATTTTCGGAAACTGCACATCACTAGACACGAGAAAATATGCCTGTAAAAACTTCGTGCCTTGGCAACTAGTGCCGTACTATTTAATATCTAACGCAGAATTGATGCTAATCTGTAGTATCTGAACTTATGTTTCTTTTTCGATTTGTACCTTGTTAGATAAGTTAAGTACACATGTTTTCATGTAAGTTTTACAAGCTGTCCGATAAGTAACTATATTTATAACGTTGTCAAAGATATGATGGATAGGTATCTGCGTGGAAAGCCCTTGTGTGTCAAATCAGTTTAATCGATTCCAAGTTTAAAAGGCCAATCAAACATTAGGTACTTACCTATTGTTTTTTTTTATGTAAAAATCAATCGCGTTCCTCAAAGAGCTTAAATATTGTCTTAATGGATATTTACCTTCTTTATTACTGTCCGGCCACAACTTCGGTCTTAGCGGCGAGTTGCGCGGGGCGCGGCGGTTCGTGACATTATTTAGGTATACATTTTCTTTACTAATGTCCCTTGGGTCACGGGACAGAATAATAACAAAAACAGTTGGTAAACTCAGTAGCGATAATTTGTGTCTTAAATAGGGCTGCCATCCGTCCGGGATTCCCCAGGAAAACCCGGACACTTTTTATGTGACGAAACTCCTTATTGAGCTAATAGTAGGGTAGGCCACGATGCTAACTCGGGATTCACTCGAGCGTCATAGAGACCTATTGGGTTGCGAAGCTTAGATGATAAAAAGAAAAAAATGTCATATAAGATATACCTTTTCATCGGTGGGGGGAGCGGCTACAGAGTTTCAAAAATGTAAAAAAAAATTGGGCAAGTGCGAGCCCGACTCGCGCATGAAGGGTTCCGTACCTATACATATATATAATCTATAACAAGTTTGTTGTATGGGAGCCCCCCTTAAATATTTATTTTATTTTATTTTTAGTATTTGTTGTTATAGCGGCAATAGAAATACATCATCTGTGAAAATTTCAACTGTCTAGCTATCACCGTTGTTGAGATACAGCCTGGTGACAGACGGACGGACGGACGGACGGACGGACGGACGGACGGACGGACGGACGGACGGACGGACGGACGGACGGACAGCGAAGTCTCAGTAATAGGGTCCCGTTTTTACCCTTTGGGTACGGAACCCTAAAAACTGTTGCATGGACATACTCGAGCGCGTCAGATATTGATAGCATCCATGTCCTACACATTTTTAAAGATGTACGCATGTTAAACTGATTGTTTCCATGATGGGGTTGGCCGTACTTGAGGGTTGAAAATGAAAAAAAAAATTTTTTCATCGGGCGCGTCAGATTTTCTAAGGGGATGTTAAGTGAACCTAAAAAAAAGCTCTTATATAATAATCTGACGATTTAGATGTGACGCAAACTCGCAGTTATTATTAGAATGTGCAAAAAAAATTCGCTATTTTGAAATACTCAAGCGCGTCAGATTAAGATATATATGGTTCATCTTGATGCCCTAGACGTGCTGTCTCATAATCTGACGATTATCTGGCGGGGTTCGCCTAATCTGACAATAGAAAAAATTAACAGGAACTTGTGACTCAGAGCACTCTCCAGAAACAGGAAAATGTGACTCGGAGCACTCCCCAGAACAGGGGCATGTGATTCGGAGCTATTCCCAGAAACTTCCGATGCACTGTCATATTCCATAATACTTTGCCGCTGTTGTAAATACTTAAAGACTCGCGGTATTTTTATTGCTATAAATAATTTATAGCACTGTGCGTGATTTACTTCATTTAATGAAGATTCTCTCGAAAGTTCAAGATTATCGTATGTTGTTCGGGATTTTTGGAGAACGGGTTCGCTCCGACTATATTCTAAAATATTTACACATTTTTGTTCTGTTTCTAATGTAAATTTAATTGTTTTTTGTAAAGTAGTTTTACCACAAAATACACACTTTATATTAATATCACTCATAGTACAGCTTGCGGGAATCTTTTAGAGCATAATCTTGACTGTGCAGTAGCCGATTTATGTACAAATGTACATGCGCAAATCCGCCATTTTTGTTCTAAAAGTTGCCGGCAACTATAAATATTTAATAACTTTAGTGTTCTAAACAACATGATCAGCTGTCATGGCGTCATGGCAACAGAAACCAGAGTGGAATGCAGGCACACGTAACTGAACGCATTAAACTTTACGATGAATTTTTGTTACTTCGGCTAGTGGAAATCGTCAGATTATATATTTTCCGTTATCATAGATTCATTCCCTTTTATATAAAAAAAAAATTAGCCACGCTCGAGAATGTCGAGATGAAGTTTTTTTTTTTACAACTTTGTAGCCCTCCGCCTTCTTTACGTCACCTTTAAATTGTCAGATTAGAAGAATATACACGTTTTAGCATGTAACTAACTCACCCTACCTTAATCTGACGCGCTCGAGAATTTCAGATGAACAATTTTTTTTTACTAATCTGATCTTTTATACTTGACGGGCGGCCATACATATGAGGCTCATATTTGGTGGAAGTACTTAACTGGGTATAAGGTATCCCCCTATATATTAATCTGCCGCGCTTTAGGTACTCCCGAAATCCCCTCTTCGGCTCTCCTACTATAATTATTTACCGGCATTAGGTATTATGTACAAAGTAGGTAAAAACCGACAAATCTGTATAAATAATACAAAGCGCAATGAAGGTAGGTACTGGCTTCATTCAGCGTCACACTTAACAGCGTAATGCGATTTTTTTATTTTCGGACAAATCCGGGAAAAAAATGATATTTACGCCAAATGTCCAGTTTTTTTAAGTCTTTGTCCGGGTTAGGCGAATTTATAGATGGCAGCCCTAGTCTTAAAAGACATCTCGAAGTTCTAGTAATGTGAGTTACGCCTTGGCGCATGGTGACGCATTTGGACATTGAACCCTCTATAATTATCTGAACGTCTCTATTCATAACTATGATTGTTTGTTTTCCTGTATTGCAGTTGATTGGTGATTCAACGTAAGATTACGTTATTTACTTAATACGCTTGCGTAAATATTTATTTTATTTGACAATAACTCTTATCGGGTCCAATAAAAGCAGTTTTATTAGGGCGTTGCAATTTTTATGTCTACAATGAATGAATTCGTATCTTAACCTCGATTTTTTTTAATCTGAAAGTCAATAGACAGACTATAATCAGATGAGTTGTATTTAAGGAATTAATGGAATAATAATAGAAGGGTAAAATTGCCCCTCAAACCAAAATAATTCGCACTGTACGGTTTTTTTTAAAGGCAAGGATTGGGTTTGAACATTTTCTAACGGATCTTGAGAGGTATAAAAAAAGTTTTTGTAAGAAACCTCTATAAATCTTAGAAAATATTATTCAATTGCATTTCTTCTGCACTTGGGCATCGCATTTTACTGTTTTAACATTCCGTATTATTTTCTAACAGTTTTATCGAGAGATTATGTCAGCGCAATACGAAACGAGTGAAAAATTATACATCCCTTAAAAGATTATACATAAATTTAAGTAACTTTTGGCAGATAAAATGTATTAAAAACTATGAAAAGTTATGTCAGTTTGAATTTATAATAGATTCCATTTAGAGCCCAGTGCCTCATTCACTACTAAAAAAATGTGGTTATTTTTAGTCTTCTACCCACACTGGACTGTCGGGTTTTTTCATCGCACGAATCCCCTATACATATGTAGTTGTATAGTTATGTACAGAGGTACAACAAATCCAAAACGTCCTCCAAATATTCCGCCGGTTATCCTTGAACATTGCATTCCTCGTTGGTATTGTTTTTTTGGCCCACAAAAGTATATGGTTGCCAAAAACGTGCCTCTGGATTGGTTTGTCTTGTTAAGAGACCTTATTCCTTTTAAAATGCTGATTGTTTTAGACATTTTTCTCTATGATCAAACATGTTTCTTAACATATTATTTATGTTACTACCTAGAGCTATTGGGATTTAATGGTATATATTTGAAACCTACAGTTTCATTTTTTCATTTGATAATTTTTGTTTCAAAAACTACTCGAAATTGTCAAAATTCACGCGGAAAATTCATTTTTTTAACTTATTTTCGACTGCACGCAATGAAAGCATGAAATAGCTATGTTACTACCTAGAACTCGGGGAAAAGTAGGTATTATTTACTTCAAAAAGTTGGTGGAAATTATCAATATATTTGCCATAAAATGAAAAAAATAATTTTTAAAAGGAATAAGGCCTCATTGGTCCGAGAAAGCTATGGCATGACGTCAATGACCAGTCTTATCACCTGATTTCAATAAATAATATTATGAAGCGTTATGGTTATGTTATGAGTTATGATCCACAAATAATTTTCGATGCGACAACGATGACACGTCAACGTGTGTTTAATTGCTTAGGTATATCTGTATATTATAAAATTCTGTTCTCTGTGGAGATTTTATTACAGGAAAAAACTTAAGCATAATTTGTATGGGATGCGCGGCGCTAGCCGTACACCGCCAAATCTGTTGGTATAAAAAATCTTTGTCCTATCATCACGCCAGAACGTCTTGACGGATTTTCACCAATTTTTGTACAGGGATAGTTGAACATCCATAGATGGTTATGGGATACTTTCTACCAGCTACGGTAAATAAAACAGTTTCACGCAGGCTAAGTTGCAGGACTACTAGTCTTTATATCCAACGACATTTCAAGCTATTTATCTGTAACATAACTTCTGTGACTGTCACCTTAAGCGCAGTACCCAAGACTTATTTTACTGAAGTTTACTGTAGTTTAGTTTAATACCGTTGGAGTGCATTCCTATGCAGGTCCAACGTGCAGTCCGCAGGGAGTGGGCTTTGGTTTATGCGGGCTGAATAATGAATGTGAATTGGTTTAGAGGGGCTAGAGCTATTGAAGTGTACTAGTTGTATAGACCGCTTTCTTATTCGGAGTTTAGTTTATGTTAGGTAGTAGGTAACATTAATTTATTTGCAATTGAAAGATGGAAGAGACTTCTACTTAACAAGTTTCCTTTTTTAGATTAAACTTCGTACATTCGTAAAACTGAATCAAGAAAAAATATATATAAAATGAACGAACCACAAAAAAATCGTGTGAATTGGTTGAGAAATGCGACCTGTAGGCGAGAGCAGCCGAACGTCGTATCATCAGAATATTTCTTTAAGCTAAAACGCATACGCTGCACACGCTCGGTCATTTATTTTTTAAATTCCAGTAACTCCTGAGAATGGAAAAGCTACGACAGGTTGTGCAATAAATAAATATTCGTTTAAATAACGTTTTCACCTCACTCGCTCGGAAAACCTCCGTTTATAGGGCGAAATCTGCGTGCAAAAGTCTATTTTATCCGCTAGCGTGCAAAAGGTATTTGAATTTCGAACACGACGATTTTGATTCTCTGTGGTGCATGTAACTTTTTTATATTTAAGACTCCTTCAACGCGTGACTGATTTCATCAGTCAACAAATCTTTGAATAACCAATCAACGCATGCTAATAAAGGGCGATCTGGTCAGGCCGGCTAAAATCATATGTACGTTTGAATACTTCTTTTTAAAAAAATACACCTACAATATCACGTCCAGAAACCTGGTTTGTGGTTACAGATTTTTAAGTTTTTATTTTTTTTATACTTTATTTTATGTTGAATATGTTTATATATATTAATAGTAAGTATTTCAGTTTCATTTACATATTTTGACTAGTAAATATATTAAATACAACACAAATTTTAATATTTATTTGTTATAAAAGTTGGAACATAAGAGTGTAATTTCTGAACGCACCCGAGAAAAAAATAACTAATTAAAAAGTTGGAAGTTTTCCCAGTTCACGTAAACAACGTAAATTTGTTCTGTGGAGAATACATACTGTTGTCTTACTTACTTTATCGAAAACAAGAAACTTAAGCCCAATGTGGAGTATTTTATTCAATGCTAAAAGCCTGCATTAAAACGAAAAAGGATTTGTTATAAATATTTGGAGACCATACGTAATTTACCGAAACTATTGGCGTTTTTAAAGAAGATAAAGCCGAAATAATCTTGTTCGGATCCCATCGTCCAATAACTTCCAGAGCAAGTGTTATGGAAAATACTTCCGAGTGGCCAACTAATCCTTCCCAGAATGCCATTCTCCCACATTCACAACGAATGTGTCAAGTAGTTTTCTCAACGATAAAATATACACGATGATAATACAAATTACGGCCATATTACTTTTAATTTTTAATATGTGTGCTTCTCTCGTATTTATTTGGTTTGGATTTGAGTGTCTTATGTTTTAAATTTGATGTGTTAAATAGAAGGCAAAATTAAATATGATTATTTTTATGTTTTAATTGTTTTTCTTGAATCTTGAATTTTCCTCGCTGTAGTGAGGTGAAAAGTTGTGTGTTCCGCATGGCTGCAAAATTATTTAGCTTCTCGTGTCTTGAAAGCCTCGCTACGCTCAGGAATCTATCGCGAATGGTTCAATCTTAGATTCCTTCGCTCGCTCAGCTTTCAATTTCAACACTCGCGCCAAATAACAACTTTGCAGCCTTGCATAACAAATAACTATTTTTATCTTGGAAGAGTAAGAGTAATCCAATGGGCACCATCGGTCCAGTGCCAATAACAAATGAATCCTACTGTCATTTGTGCAATCACTATTGTACTTTTTATTAAATGTGGCTTTACATGTTTCATATACACACATCGGTAACTCGTGGCATTTAGATAGCAATTAAAAGATTAGTGATGGGACACGTTTTCTAAGTGTCTTTTCAGATAAGATAAAATAATAAATTAATATTACCTACATGGTCTTAACATATGACGAAGTAGGTTTGATTACTAGTTTAAAAACATCAATGTCAATGATATTGTCATTCATTTCCTTGTAATAATTTTTACGATATTTTCAATAATGGAGGAAATCTTTAGAAAGCATTCAGAACCTTTACTGCAAGGTGATCAGGTAAAATGCACCCGTTGCGATGTTTATATAGTTTGTAAGACATTTAATATAAACATGCACTTGAAGACCAAAAAGCACAAAGAATCATTTGCCACCTCAGCTTTAGAAAATTTAGTTCTAAATTTACCGGACATTGAAATAAGAGACAGTAAGTGTTTTTGCACTAAATGTCAATTATTCCTAAAACCTAAAAAATATAATGTATTAAAACATTTAGACTCGGACACTCATAAAAATAAAAACATACAAACGGAATTTAATAAGGATCTCGCAGAGTTTTTATCACCTGTAATATTCCATGGACACAAGTAAATAACCCGAACTTCAAAAAATTTGTTGAAAAATGTATTCATAATAAATATGGAGAAAATGTAGATACTGCCAAATGATACGATATTAAGAAGGAATAGTCTACCTAAATTATTTAATGAGAAAAAATAAAAAATAAAACAGGTATTAGAAAATGAATACATATATTTAAGTGTGGATGAAACTACTGATGCAAATGGTAATGATGTTGCAAATATTATAATTGGAAGCTTAAAAGAAACACCATCAATGCCACATATTTTTGCATCAAAAACATTGGGTTCCACAAACAATAATACAATTCAAAAGTTTGTAAATGAAACATTAAAAGACCTTTGGGGCGAAAATTACGAAAAAAAAAAGGACAAGCTTCTTTTTTTTACAACAGATGCCTCGTACATGCTTAAAGCTGGTAAGAAAATGCAAGAAATTTATCCTAATTTAACTCACTTAACTTGTTTAACCCATGGCCTAAACAGAGTTGCCGAAAAAGTTCGCTTGATTTATCCAAAAGTAAATGATTTAGTAAACTTAGTAAAAAAAATTTTTCTGAAGTCTCCACGTCGAATAAAAAAATTTAAAGAAGGGTTCCCCGACACGCCCTTACAACCTAAGCCTGTCATAACCAGATGGGGCACCTGGCTTGAGGCAGTCCACTACTATAATGATAATTATGAAAAAGTGAAGGAAATAATTTCAAACTTGGACTCATCAGAAGCCGCTGCAATAGAAAAAGCAAAGCGATTATTTTCGCTGAGTGATTTAAAAAGTGACATAAGTTTCATCGATCAAAATTTTGGTATCTTGGCCACATCAATCAAGGAATTGGAAGGTAGAAGCCTAAAACTAAAAGAGTCTTTGGAGATCGTATTTAAAATTGAAAAGTCACTTTCATTACTGAGACTGCACCACAAAGGTAAACTTGTTTATCAAAAGCTGAAACTAGTGTTATCAAAAAATCCAGGATATCTTACAACAAAAAACATCAATAACTTATTACAAAATAAAGAAGTTGAAATCAAAGAGAATATCAATAAAAATACGCTACAACTTTACAATAAAATGTTTTTTTTACCCATTACGTCAGTGGAGGTTGAAAGATCGTTTTCGTACACAAAGTGGATTTTCTCAAGTGGAAGACGTAGGCTAACTTGTGAAAATTTAGAACAAATATTAATTGTTTATCACGAATGTCATATATTAAATGATTAAAAATCCTTTTTTGAATGGTTTCTTTTTCTCGACTGGTATAGGAAGAACATTGTCACATCACTAACTAGTCTGTTAGAAACTGTCAAGTGCTACCTAAGTGCCACGAGTTACCGATGTGTGTCATATATTAAAAAAATCTAAAGTTCAGTAGTATGTGAAACTCTACTAATAACCAAAAACTCATATATTTGTCGGAAGCTTCCGGACCACGAATAACTGTCCTATACCTATTTAAGACAATGTTGGAGGAAAAAATTAAATACAAACATCTGAAGAGACAAACCAACTTAAAACTTCTCCAAATAGTTTACGTAATCGTAAACAGAATTTAATACCGCTGTGATTACTTTGTATGTTATTAGAAACCTAGATTCATTTACAAAAAAATCCGATGTCCACAGTTTTAACACTAGAAATAAAAATAAAATTGCTATTAGAAAGTTTCGTGTTCGTAAAGTAAGTAAATCATTTTTAGGCCAATGTATTCATTTTTATAACAAGTTACCTGATCATGTTTTAAAATTAGCCTTTCCATCTCTCAAAAATTATTTAAAAAAATCTCTAATGTCAAAAGCATATTATACAGTAGAGGACTATCTGACAGACAAAAATGCATGGCCTGAACCGCGTAGCTGACTCCTTCTTAGATTGTACCTAACTAGTTTAAGGGACACAGTTCTAATAAGAAAGCATATCAAACGTACATAAATTGTGATAAACCGTCGGGCTTTCTTGTAGGTTCTATTTTATTCTTACACTTTTTCTCACTTATATCTTAAAATACACTTTTAATATTTTTTTCTTGTAGAACTACGTTAGTTAAGTTCATATCATTGTAATAGTTAAGTAACTACTTATGCTTTCTGAAAAAAATACACTGTTGAGTTTCTTTCGGCGTTTCTTCTCAACAGTGGTCTCCTCTTGTGAAATGCCGGTAGACTCACACATGTAAAAGTGCCCTTGTGGCCAACTTGCAGAATAAAGTTCATTATTTCATTATTACTGAAGAAAATAAGATTCATAAGTACTTACGAAGACTTGAGACACGTTCAGTTTTAATTTAAATTGGTTTTGTTCGACAAAGTAAGGTAGTGAGGCTTAGTAAAATGAGGTTGTAGGCTAGTTTTAGGGTTAAAAAGATATTAAATAAGGATAACATTTTACAAGTCTCGGACGGATCATATGTCGTGAATGCAATGCAATGATCTTATGGCATTGCATTCACGACATACCACAGTGTGGGATTTTTCCTCAAATTTGGTCACCACTGTTTATCTTTCCATCGTGTCTATTTTGTCAAATTATAGTCTCCAGTTAAACTCCGACGGTTATATTTAGCATAGTTTTGAAGATACTTGCAAATAAAATCAAGAAAACACCATTGGATTCGGCACATAAATCATCATATAGAAACTATTGTCGTATTACCTTATGATATCTCGAAGAAGAACAATTCAATCAAGTATCAAAACATTCCCTTTACCCGACGATATGAGATAGTATTGGTGATCGAAGAATTTGCAAAGGCGACAAATGCCAGGAGATGATCGGAAAGATAACTCCAGAAATAACTATGATGTACGGCAATCCACATACATTTCTTACATAAGTGTACGAGTGTGCGTGTGTGTGAGTGTGTGTGTGTGTTAGAATCTCATCTGCGATCTTATGCCGGCAAAGTCACGCGCTGTGGGTGGCCTATTTTAGCTCGTATATTATCGTATTGTATGCTGCATTGGTCAGCATTTCTGCCAGTTGTGGGTTCAAAGAAGTTGCCGATCTCTTAAATAGGCGTTGGATAACTTGAGCGAGAGATCACACTTTTGGAAGGATTTGAAGAAATAACAATCCAATCCAATTACCTTGCGTAGCCGAGGGTAAAAGACTTTTCCTGACATTATTCTGATTCTATTAATCCCTACTAATAGTTTATAAGTATGGATGGATGTTTGTTACTCTTTCACGTAAAAACTACTGAATGGATTTTAATTAACTTTACAATAATATAGCTTGTACATCAGAATAACGAATAGGCTACAATTTATAAAGATATTGTGTATTCCCGTGGAATAAGCGGGTAACAACGCGCGGGGCAGCTTCATACAGCAAAACTGTTGTACTTAGTATGTGCAAAGACTATATGTGATTGTACATAAGGCGAATTTCATAATAACTTCACACGAGTGTTTTAATGCATAATTATGTACAGTTGCATACACTACTTTATACATATATTATCATGAGCCACGATGCATTCAGGAGCCGCACATTATGACCACCATAAAAATAGACTGTTTTGTTAAAATAATTTTCATATATCACATCAGATATCAGGAGACGTCGCCGAAATATCTATATCATCTTGATCGCTCATTTTATGGTTTAAATTCAACAAATCGAAAAATTGTATGCAACAAAACAAATTTTAACCGGTAATGGCGGTAATGAAGTATACATGGCAGCTGTCATAGTTTTTATTTTTTTTTAATTCAGAGACAAACTATACCCCTCGCGGCGAACGATGAGTCCTATGACACCTGTCATAGGACTCACCTGTTATAGTCGGCCCATAGTCGGCCACCCCCCAACTATCATATCGTTCGATATATTACTTACGTGCGCACATTTGTCAAATTTGATTGCAAATTGACAATTCATTTCGAACTAAACATCATCTCGACTGATATTAGAATAGAGGTCAAAACAAATTTCTTTGTTTTTCAGTGGTTCGAACTTTGAATGAAATAATATTTATCGAAATCGATGTTATTATTGAGCAATAATAACATGTTTACAGATAAGACATTTGTTCAAACAAAACAGTCTATTTTTATGGTGGTCATAATGTGCGGTTCTTGAACGCATCATGAAGGGTTTATGATATTTGGATAGATACACTCTTTAACAGCTTTGCATCAGATTTACATCGATCGATATATTGATGTTTCTTTCAATAACGCTTTACCCGAAGGTTGAGTGGTAGAGCAGTATTGCTATTTGCATAAAGATAAATACAGTTTGAATGAAAAAAAATAGTAGCATTACTTAGTCAGATTTTCAGATTCAAAACCAAAATGGTCAAATTTCGTTCCTACGTGGAAGACCGTAGAGGTCTTCATTTAGTATTTTATAGGAAAAAAGCCTTTGAGCGTCTACAGTTCTAGCTAATCGATAACGTCTGAATTATTAAATACCATCCAGTAATTGAGTAGATTCCGGGCAGTAAACTATTCCATATAGATGGATGCGCGTCTAATAACCCAGTCCTTGCTGTCGCGTAGCCAGTTAAAAGTCTATAAAATTAATGGATAGCGTGAAACAGTTGAAGGGGTGTTTACAAAAACAACATAACTGACTAGACTGGTTGACACTTATAACGAAACATTTCTATTGTCAGTAGGTGTCAACCAGTCTAGTCAGTTATGTTGTTTTTGTAAACATCCTCCCTTCAATTTATACTGACTGCAGAGCAAATGCCCTCTTGGTACAAAAAGTTATAAGAATCTTATAGGAGATAGGAGAAGACCAATACATCAATTATGTATAGAGTATGTAAATCGTCGTAGAGGCTGGAAAGTAAGCAATAGACGGACAAGTAAGTAAGCTCTAGGGTCGACCCGAAGGGGGCTTTCAAATATATTTTTTTGAAATATATTCTGTAATGTCGTATCTTACTTTGAAATCCAGTCAACAGAACATTGTTGTCGTATTTGCTAAATAGATGGTCAATTTTCAAATATATTAATATAATCATTTTTGATTAAGTACATGATTTTCACTATTTGACCACATTTTCAAGCTTTGCGAAAAAAGTTATTATACTAAAAGGAAGTTCGTCAAAAATGCAAAAGTAAAGATAAACGAAAAAGATAACTAACTAAGATAACCTATCTGCCATAATGCTCACGATCGCGAACACACCTCTTTGAACCAGTATAACAGTATGACATAACTACTTATACTATATCTATAGAATGACACTATCTTATCTGACATTTGTCACGGTGTCGAAAACTAAGTGAAGTAAATGTCGCATTATTCATAAGAGTAGAAGTATTTTTTAAGATTGAGATTATTTTAGTTAATTCGCTTAGACCATGGATATTAGTGTAAGCTTGTTTCCATGGGAGGGTAAGAAATATAGGCTGGTGTCTTCGGAAAACTTTGACAGCTTCATGAAGGGACTAGGTAAATTAATTTCGCTCTTGTTTGTTGGTACAGCACAGGAACACGAGAGTAGTCAATTGGTGCCGTCGTCGTAAACATGACATTGGCAGTAATGGTCGCTCCCCTATGTTCAGCGTCTTTAAAAGCAATTTTAAAATCTACATAGTAGGTACAGGTTGTAGTTCGGATATCGTTACTGGGACCAAAGATCAAGGAAACCGCAAATGCCTTTACAAAGTGACGTTCTACTGGCCTAGTATAGTCGGTGCCATATTTAGCGGGGTCTCTGTCTCATATACATACATATCGTACAGTCGCCAGCAGATATATCACAGCATATAAGGCGTTCATAAATATATGAACATGTACCGTAAGGGCCTTATCACACTTGCGATTTGCGAGCGTATTTTCTATACAAATAAGCGACGCGGCGAAGACGCTGCGCGATCGCCTTCATACAAAATACGCTCGCAAATCGCAAGTGTGATAAGGCTCTAACGCTCAGTCAATAAGTCGTGTTCACATATTTATGAACGCCTTATATGCTGCGATATATCTGATGGCGACTGTACAACGGTTGACGCTTTAATACACTGGCGCCGTCTAGAAAAATCTAAATAGATGGCGCTATTGGCTCCCTATAAGTTCCCTTACGAGTTGAGACGAGTATATTTATTTTTATTGCTTACAGGTGTTGGTCTGATCACACGCAAGGCCGCCAACGCGGTGACGCCGACTGTGGAGCTGCGCAAGGACGGTGACCAGTACGCGCTGGTCACCTCGTCCACCTTCAAGACCACGGAGATGAAGTTCAAGCCCGGCGAGGAGTTTGACGAGGAGCGCGCTGATGGAGTTCAGGTCAGTTCAGGAATATCTTTTTTACTTACTAAACTTTGAGGTGCAGTCGATTTGGCATAGCTCCATTTCGCTTTACTTTTAGTATACTGTACATCTGTGGATGGTGGTGGAAAACAGTCTAGAAGTTTTGTCGCGAAGAATACCTGTTACGACCTGGTAGAAAGGTGGCATAACTGCGGTAATAGTTCCACTTAACAAAACTGTCATAATCCACCATACACAGAATGTAATTTTGACAAATATGTTACACCACAGAAGCGCAAGCTGATAATTGCTTTATGTGCCTACAAGTTTCTTCTAGGGGGTCCAAGGTAACTTGAATATGTCCCGCTTGGCTACCGCACTTTTGTATAGTAATGGGATACGAACTAGAATGGGTAGATAGCTGTTGACCAAGTCATAATGGTGGTCCAGAGGGACAGAGCTCTAAAATTCTAAATGTGGTTTCTAGTTAATTGCTACTTTAGTCCAGCTGTCACTTCTCCAATGAAGATGATTGCTTACGAATGCATATATCGTTCCAGGTGAAGACCGTGTGCACCTTTGACGGCAACAAACTGAAGCAGGTGCAGAAGGCCGCCGACGGCACGGAGGTCACCTACTTGCGCGAGTTCGGCCCTGAGGAGATGAAGGCGGTAAGTCATTCAGATACTGTTGGAATTAGACTACAGTTCAGATGAAGAGCGTATGCTCGTGTGACGGCAACAAGCTGACGCACCTGCTTCATCTGCAAAAGGCCGCCGATGGCGTGGAGGTCACCTATACATGCGCGAGTTCGGTCCTGAGGAGATGAAAGCGGTAAGTCATTCAGATACTGTTCGAATTAGACTACAGTTCGGATGAAGAGCGTATGCTCGTGTGACGGCAACAAGCTGACGCACCTGCTTCATCTGCAAAAGGCCGCCGACGGCGTGGAGGTCACCTATACATGCGCGAGTTCGGTCCTGAGGAGATGAAAGCGGTAAGTCATTCTAATACTGTTTTAATTAGACTACAGTTAGGAAGACAGTGTGCTCGTTCGACGGCAACAAGATGAAAAAGGTACAGAAGGATTACACAGCATGGAGGTCACGGTCCTGAGGAGATGAAGGTGGTAAGACATTCGCGTACTGTTCGAAAAAGTCAACTGCTGCTGGATCGTAATCCAGCAAGCTAAAGCAGTTGCAAAAGGTCCTAAATCTTGAAATGAAATCTTTAAGTTCCTACTTTTTGGCCTGCGATACAAGAGAACGCCTTTCTTTCACTGATTTGCGCCACAGCGCCACTTCTGATCATTCTACACCACGTTAATTCTCGCGTCATCTGATAACCGGACGTTTTCCTCTCGGTCTCGTAGTTCGTGGTAACACGACTCAAAAGATATCGATACTCATATACAAAGTGTGAGCCTCAACTTTTCCGTGGACCACATGTCGCTTAACATCTACAAAGGCCAAATTTTATATATTTTTACTAATCTATTTTATATTCACCCACAGGTAATGAATGTGAAGGACGTCACCTGCACCCGAGTCTACAAAGTACAATAAGAAACTCTCAAAAGACTGCAGGGCGGCGCCCTATACCTAAATGTCCTATTATATATAGCACAACTATTTTATAAATTTAAATTATGTTACAGTACTCTCGACTAAGTGACTGGGTGTGATGTCACTCAACCAATCAGAAAGCAACAACATGTTGACTTGACCAATCACGAGACTGTACGACCCTTAAGCCTAACTTCACAGGTCACATTATTTGACAGTTATAAATTTAAATATCGAATGTCAACGATGCTTGAGCTAACTTCACACCACCGGTCATTTATTTGCAGAGGCATACGAGTATATCTTTCTGTCTGAGACATTGAAACTGCTTGTGAACTCAGAAGTTTATTTTTGTATGATTTCGTACGCGTGTTTGCCAAAGTTAGGTTTTATGTACTATGCGGAGATGCGGACGTACTCGCGTATGTCAGCATGAGTGGCTAGGGCATGTTAAATAAACTCGTTTTATAACAACAATGCGTTTTATTCATTTTATAACATAGGAACTACCGCAAAACCCTAACATGATTGCAGAAATGTTACTCGAGTCGTGACTCGTTATAAATGCTCATTATAAACGAGTCAAAGAGAATATAACACTAAAACGAGTCAAACTCTCGTCGGTGTAGCCGATGAAATATGTAGCTGTCTCCATCTAACCGTATCCATAGCCACCTCCTTGATTTCCCTATACAGCATGACGTTTACCTTCTGTTTTATTTGACTCGGTATGTTATACATACTTAACCCGTCAAGTGTCAGACCTCCCTAGAACAAAACACCGCGAAATGTCCCATACAAACAAGAAACGGCTGAATTTCCGCTAAAGATGGGAATTTTACCTACCCCGAGAATAATTATATGAGATGTGTTATATATCGTTAGAGAGCTAGATAAATTTGAAATTCGGCACAATATGTTATAATAGCCGCACTTACTTGTAGTGAGATGTAGATTTATTTATATTCCAAGATGTTCGATTTCCGTCACATCCGTCACTAATCATTCACAATTTACACTCAATTTAAAACCACATATCACATTTTACATACACTAAAATGATACTGGCTAGTTTATGCGTCAATTTTACGTAAATTCACCTCTAAACACCTAATAATTACTTCACAACAAATATTTATTCACGAGAACGTGCGCGCACGCTACAAACTTGCGCCGTCCAAGTCGCAACTGTCATGGCGGATTTGCCGCGAAATTGAGCACTGTTTGAACAAAATCATAAATCTATCAAAATTCCCAAGACCTTACACCAATCTAATATATGAAATGAAATCCTGAGAAAGTGTATTATAAAACTATTATTTGTTCGTAAGGTTTTGAACAATTGAAAATTAGGAAACAAATGAATTATGACGGCCATCATTGCAAAATTATTGCGTCATTCAAACTTGAGGACTTTTTTCACTAGGAAACAATGTCGTGCGGCTAAATTTAACATTAAAAACAAAAACCTTATATAATTGCCAGTAATTTCATATATAATACATAATATAAACACTTTCCGTTTAAAAGATTTGGACATATTTATTACACGACACGACACCTCAAATGCAAGTGATTTTCGAAATGGCGGACGAATTCCGCCAATGTGGAGAAAAAAAAATATTTACGCGTCACTATTGAGGATTCTGATTGGTTAAAAATCAAATTTGTGTGCTCTGATAGCTGTTGTTGGATAGTAAAATATCTATCAAGCTGCCACCATAAGGAATCGATGCAGAGAAATTGATCCAATGAGCGGTTTGGGCTGTAGACTAGCGTGTGTCTACTGGACGCTACCGGCACAAAATTGCTGTAGACTAACGTTAGTCTACTGGACGCTTGACGGGTTAAATAAATCAAGGCACCTTATTCATGTAAGCCTTTAGTACAGACCCGTTGCGCACTAGAGGACAAGGCTGGTCACAATCTCACACATCTTCATAATAACAAGGGGGTTTCACTCCGCCGAAGTGTCAAAAATTATACCTACTAATTGCGGGTCACAATTGTGACCTGGCCCGCCCATCGTCCCGCCTTTATTCGGCTAGGGTCGGCACGTTCGAAGCGAAGACAACGCATCGATTACATTTTTATTGTTTACATATTATTGTGATTTTTCATTATTTTTAACCGACTTTAAAAAGGAAGAGATTCAGTGTTCGCTACATTGAATCGTTTTGAACGTAAGTTCACCGATTATCTCCGTAAAGTGTAAATATATATATTTTTTATTAGTAAGAGAATACGGTTACTGCTACGGTTTTCCCATTGACATTAAGTCATGATCTGATGATGGAACATTTACCTACTAGATCTCGGGACTAGTTCAACGTAGACAAGTGTGGTTTTTCTGCTCACTTTACTGAACATTTACAGCCAGTATGTGGCAGTATCATAAAATTGACCTGATGATGGACCCTGGAAATAGGGACTGGATCTCAAGATTGGTTTAATGCAGACATGTGCGGTTTTTACATTTCGATTCACCACAATGAACATTTGGACTCAAAATTTCAAATTGGTGCTAGGGGGCTGAAACTCGGTTTCGGGGGGGGGGGGGGGGGGGTCCGAAAATTCAGTCAAAGTCGGAAAATATCGAAACAACAAGATTTGTCATTGAATAATTGGCGATATTGCAAATAGGTAAAACCAATTATATGAAGTTTTATACAGTTTTATTAAGTATTTTACATAATCAAAGCTTATGTATCGAAAATCAAGATGAATAGAATTGAGTTGTTGTTAGGTTGCCATGGCCACGCCAGTGTAGTGCTGCGCGCGGCTAGCTAGATGACGATGAATCGTTATCGCCAGTCATCCTCCTAGCCTTTGTCCCATTTTTTTGAGAATGAATTCTCAATCGGGGTCGGCTACCTAAATCCCAAGATGTGGCGTAGGCACTAGTTTTTACGCAAGCGACTGCCATCTGACCTTCCAAACCCAGAGGGGAAACTAGGCCTTATTGGGCTTAGGTGGTTTCCTCACGATGTTTTCCTTCACCGAAAAGCGAGTGGTAAATATCAAATGACATTCCGTACATAAGTTCCGAAAAACTCATTGGTACGAGCCGGGTTCGAACCCGCGACCTCCGGATTGAAAGTCGCATGCCCTAACCACTAGGCTACCACCCGCTCCCCACATCTGAAAATAATCACCGTGGAACACTATCTGCGGTAGAAATTTCATGCTTGTAACCCAATGCGCACAATTATGTTAGAAAACAGCGGACTAACAACTCTACTATTTCATTTAACCCTCTTTCTCGCAACGTTAAGTATACTCAACGCCCAAAACAAAAAAATCCTGCCAAGTTGTTTTCGATTATATTCACAACTTATAGTTATAAAATATTTCCTTATTTCCAAACGAATCTTTACCGACTATGTTTATTGCCCGGACGCACATATTTTGTCAATTCGCGGCAAAATGGTGCCGAAAGAACCGATGACTGTGGGAAGTAAGGTAAATAATAATTCATAATAAATATTTATCACCATAATATCGATTGTATTACGCTTACAATTGATTTTTAAGGGTATGAGCTTTGTGTTCTGGTATGTTTCTAACAATTTGGGTGTAAGACTTGAACGTTATTTGGTTCCCAATATGCGTGTTGAGTATTCTCAACATTGCGAAACTTTGAGAGACACACCTACTTCACTGCATGTTGAGTATTCTCAACATTGTCCATCTATGCACAATATACACTCTGCTTAAATTGTTGAGTATTTTTAACATTGCGAAGTTAAGGTTATATAAATGATAAAGGGTACACAATATATTTTCCGTATATATATGCCAAAAGCTGTTTTTGTGCCAAATATTGCATGTTTATTTATTGACATGTTGCCTGGATGTGGTGCGTGCTCCATGGTTAAATAAAATGAGCCAAGAATTGCAGAATCTTCAGACAGCAGCAATCATTCTGACGTAAGATTGAGGCTAACCAAAATATTAACTCTCAGAACCTGTCTGATGCTGATGCAAACTTTGAACCGCGATCGATACCACCTTCTCTTGAGATACTAAATTTGTTAGAGAGCACAGGATGAAGAACCTAGACATATCTTCGTGAGACATGCAACGCACCGGTCGCAGATATTTGCCCTTAAAACACATGAAAACGTGACGAGGCATCTACATTTCGCGGATAATTGCAATCTCGATAATAACCTCTACTTCAAGATACGTCCATTCATGGAAAAGCTTAGACAAAATTGTTTGAAACTTGAAGAAGAAAGGCGGCTTAGCATAGATGAATTGATGGTGCCATATAAAGGAACGAGAGCGGGTTGCAGACGCCAATATCAGCCAAAAAAGCCGAAGAAATGGGGATTCAAATTATTTGTACGTGCTGGAATATTTGGACTCGGTTATGACTTCCTTCCATATGCTGGAGAAGACACGTTTTGATTCTGTTCATTTACAGACTAACCAGCCAGCTAGCAATCGTATATTTCGATATTTTTTTCACGTCCCTGGAGCTGATACGTCTACTCCGCAATAAATATGGAATCTTTAGTCTTGGGACAATAAAAAACAACCGCCTTAGGGGTTGTCAGGACAAATGCTCCTCGGAAAAACTACTGTCAAAGAAGGCTAGAGCGAACGAACAGTATAACGGAGAACAAAAGAAAATGCCGTTGTCGAAGTATCGGATTCAAATAGCAATGGAGCTGCTGAAGAAAAATAGAATTGGACTTTTGGACACGGACATGGCAATGCGTGCCAAAAAACAGCTGCAGTCCCGAGACCTCCTACTGCAGACAATATGATAATACGGGACACTTACCAGGGTTCACGACCTACGGACGATACAATTATTGCAATAATGGCTTCACAAACTTGCAACGTTCAAAATATCAAGTAAGACGTGTCTTGTTTCGAAGAAATATTGTGTTTTTACACGTTTCATGTAGCTAAATTTATATTTTTTTCTCACAAAAAACATAAATGAGTCCATCTATTGCAACTTCCACATAATGCGCAATGTTAAGAATGCTCAACATGAGTGGTATGTTCAATGTTGGACAATGTTAAGTATACTTAACATACATTTTCTAAAAAAGTTTACATACAACATTTTTTATTTTATTTTTCCTAGGCTTACAATTACCCTATTAACTTATTTTCATGCCCAAAACTAAAAAAAAGTAAAAAAAAATATCTTGCGCGTTAAAGGGTTAAGATAATACATACGTACTCAAGGGATCAGCGCCATCTTACGGATAATTAATACAATACTAAGATTTTGGACGTTAGATAGCGCCATCTGTTTAAAGATGTACAAACTATTGAGCCGACGACCTTCCTGTAATGTTTCACATGTTGAGCTATTCGACACTAGATGACACTCACGTGTACTTCGTACAGCTATCCTATACAGGATGGCGCTTTTATAAAGAAACTCCATTGAAGTAGAGGCGTTTTTATTTTCATTGCCTTTATCTGTATTTTCTTTATTTGCTCATTTTTTAATTTTATTCGTTCAATCATACATAAAAATACTTATTAAATCCAGTATACTATGTTCAAAATATTAAAATTTACAATACTCTTTACAAAAATATAATTTTGCGGCAAAATACAACTAGACGTGATTGTTGTAGCAAACCACTATATTCGATACCTTCCTAATTCGGTTGTGTTATGAATTGTACTGCGGTTATGCGACGGCCGGTACTTGTATAGGCCGTGTTGCCTGCAGTTTCGTATGCTATGATTAGTTTATTTGTGCCGTGAATAGGATAGCCTGCGTTCGGGCGCATTGTATGGAACGCGATTATTATCGACATCTGTCAAATCTCCAATTCTTCGTGTTTTGTGATAGAGATGGTGGCTTTTGATTAAATTATTGTGCCGGTGTGAATTTACTTTATGTGTAAAGTTAAACAGTGCTTTATAATGTTCGGAATTTGTGATTCTGTGTTTTGTGTATAGCAGGCTCGCAGCCGAAGTGGCGTTTGTGGATTGAGGATTACACACTTGCTTATTTGGATTAAAAATACTCACAAGTAAGTAAATATTTACTTAACAACGTAACGTTATGGTTCAGTATAAACAGGATACAATTTTACGAAGCAAGCTGCCTCTGAAAGTAAATTTGATGTTGTTTTTGTGCGGCTAAAACTATCCAGTTTAGGAACTGCTCGTACGACCAATGGAATTTATGTTTTATGCATTAAATTGCATGACTGCATTACCTATGTGACGGTTAGCTAATGTCATCAGCCAGTTTTTTATTTCAATAATATCCTTGTGTTTATTTTAGATATACATAAGTAATTAGTTAATTGTTGTAAAGTAATTTACATTGCGTTTTACTAACTGATCACTTGCTATTTTGTTTAAGTAGATATTAACAGTCAGGTACCTAGTTGTGATAAGAAAATAAACACAGTTTTTTTACTATCCACAAATTATTCATGCTAATGCTGTAATAAATAAACCACGTAAGGAATAAGAACATTCTTAATAGCTTCACTTAGCTTAGAGTATATTTATTTGTTTCCCTATAATATGTTTCCTTTAATTGTATAATAAAATTGTACTATTAATTCAAACAGCAGAATCTTTATTTGTGTGTAGATACTTAATTTTAAAATGACCAATTGCAAAGGTAAAATACCTAATAACAATTTTGTATTTCGAATTTTTACACTGAAGTTGGCATCTATTGATTTATTTTAGACTAGACAAAAATTTAAAACTTACCATATAGGTAACCTTGTACTTTACATTAACAAAATTGTGGAATCCATACTTCAGCTCAGGTTACCAATTTTAAATTATATAATATAATTATATAATTAAAACAAACAATGCCTGTCTTATCCACCTAATTCTTTAGACTGTAAAATTCTAAATTGTGTCCAATAGCATTTTCATTCTTAGCATAAAATTTGACTTTTTATTTAATTAAACATACCTAATCCGGAAGTGAATGAGGTCAACTCTATTTATGTGTGCCCCTTATTGCTGAAATAGTTAAAAATTAATAATAATAAAAAAATACAGATGTTAACAATCTGGGTACTAAATTGTTGTGGTTGGTTCAGGAACAGTTTCGATGCAAACAAGCCTGCTCTCCCTCTAGAGGGCTGCACCTATTTTTATTTATTTAAATGTTACTACTGGCAGACTTTGTGGCCAACCCATCTCCACTTTTGCTGGTCTATTTTTGTTAGGACATCAGTCAGTTTCGTTCTTGATCTAAGCGTGGTGTTCCTAATCCGGTCTTGTCTTCGTGTACCTGTCATACTTCGCTCCATTGCTCTCTGGCAGATGGCTAGCTTTTCTCTAAGTGCTTTTGTCAATGCCCAAGTTTCGCAGCCGTAGGTTAGACATGGTAGTATGCAGGTATTAAAAGTTTTTCTTTTTATTGCCATTCCTAGGTCTTTAGACTTCATTATTTCCTTAAGAGCCCAGTACTTTTTCCATCCCATGGCTATCCTCAAATTTATCTCCTTTACATTTTGGTCCTCAGTAGAAATAGTCTGTCCTAGATATACGTAGTCATTAACATAGGCGAGGTTTTCATTACCGATTTTGATGTCCCTCTGTATGAAATTGGTCATTATCTTCGTTTTGTCGGGCCACATGATGCGGGAAAAAAAGGAAAAATGGAGCAGGAAAATAACAGAGTGGTTCCCGAGAGATGGAAAAAGAAAGCGAGGAAGACAAAAAATTAAATGGGAGGATGATTTGAAATTGACTGTGGGATTAAAATGGAGAAGAGTTGCAAGTGACAGAAGCCAATGGAAGTCCTTGGAGGAGGCCTATGCCAAAAGGCACACTGAAATTAGGGATATATTGTAGTTTAATCGAAATTTTAATAACTTATTGTAAATTTACTAATTACAGAATAAAGGGCTTTATTATTTATTATTTACTGGCAGACTTTGTGCCAAATGCACAGACCACCCCCACTAGACGGAGCATGTAAGGCGACCCGTAGGCGACCCGCGCGCACCAACGATATGGTACGGCAGAACATTAAAGTATGAACACGGCGGCCACCGTTTAGTTGCGTCCATGTTTATGAGGTCTCTCTACACCACTTAACACTACAATTTACCATGTTATTTATTTAATTTCTTTTTTCGTTGACGTACGCATGGATCATAAACAAGAACGCAACTAAACGGTGGCCGCCGTGTTGATACTTTAATGTTCTGCCGTACCATATCGTTGGTGCGCGCGGGTCGCCTTACATGCTCCGTCTAGTGGGGGTTGTCTGTGGCCAAATGGCATTATCTCCCAGTCTTAGAAAGAACCAAACAAAGGATTGAAGTTGGTGCAGGAAGAGGATAGAATAGAATGAAGTATTCTTTATTGCACACCTCACCAAGAAACATACAAACAATCACAGATTACATGTAAAATTCAATAAAAAAGAGTTAAGAATACAAGAAAATATGTCATATGTAGGCTTGGGACTTTTGGCTGCTCGCCGTGGTTGTCCAATCCATGGAGTCGTCATATGATAAAAAAATATATTCAAAGTCAAAGTCTAAAAATTAAATGTTTTATTAAATGTCATAATTTATATTGTTACATTTTTAATGGGCACGTTATAATAGTTTGTAATTAATTTTGTCATAAATCTATCGGTAATTTAATATTATACCTAGTGGTCAAAATGTTTCCCAATTTTAAGTTGCGAATAGTTGTCAGTACGGGTAGTCTGTCACAATCACAACACAAAAGTACCTATCAAAAAGGATGCATTAAATGTGACCACTAAGGTATAATATGGAATTACCGATAGATTTATGATAAAATTAATTGCAAACTATTATAACGTGCCCATTAAAAATGTAACAACCTAAAATTATGACATTTAATAAAACATTTAATTTTTAGACTGAATTTGACTTTGAATATATTTTTTTATCATAAGACGACTCCATGGATTGGACAACCACGGCGAGCAGCCAAAAGTCCCAAGCCTAGTCATATGTCTAAAGTTGTCCATAATATTTAAAAAATATTAATTGACCATATATGGTTTGTTACGACTTGCAAACTAAACTAATTATTCAGTATTTACCTTATTTACAGTGGTTTCTTGCTTAAAATATGCAAACAAATCTCAATACAATGTGAATACATTGCGTCTTAGTTATCATATTTACTGCATCTCTATAATTCAATTTATATATAACTTTTAGGGTGCTTTTCACTGTGAAGATTCTCCTATAATGTAACAAAAATCTAAATTAAAATTTCATTTGTTTTTGTTCAATTACAGTTGGATACTCGCAGTTAGAGTGCACCCTTAGGTTCTTTACAATACAATACAACAGAGCAAAAAACATTCTTTCATTCACAACATGGAACAGTCTGTAGTCTTTGTGTCCTGCAGGCTGAAAGCTTATCTTGAATTTTGTACCTCTATGTTCAACTTAGATAAATTTAGTTTTATAAAAAATCTAGTGTTGAATACCGAATGACCTGATTCTCATATTCACTTTTATCTATTGGATATTTAGCCAATGCTGTACTGTAAACTTCTTGCAAGCTGAAAATTTATCTTAAATTTTGTACCTCTATGTTCAAGTTGGAGAAATTTAGTTATTTAGAAAATCTAGTGTTGCCAAATGATTCACTTTTATCCATTGCTGTTCTGTGTAGGTACCTACTTTCCTAAATTCGTCCACACGATAAAATTTGTTGTATGTTGTTGTATCCTTGCCTCCTTAGGATCAAAATTTAGATCCAATAATGGAATCCTCAAAGAATCAAAGGAACTTAAATTTTTTAGGGACTTAAATTTTTATACTTAATTATAATTTTGATATTTTTCCTATACCAATAAATAGATATCTGAGATTAGATTAGGATTTTTACTTGTTGAAATAGTTTTATTTGTAAGAGGGTACTGTAGTTTTTTTTTTTTTTTGTAGATGTGTTAGTTGTTACAATTCAACAATTTTCAGAGACTTGAACGTTGGTAGGTACTTAATTGTTGACGAAAGTACATTTCGAAACCGCCACTTTCCTTACCATTTACAAAAGGATTCGGCAACAAATCTTACACACTAAAATTCACCTTGCAAGAAATACCTGAATAATAAATATCCCCAGGACCAAGGATTGTCTGCCAAAAAAACGTTGGCAGCGCCACGGGCGCCCCCTAGCCGATCGAAAGGTCGTAAGTGCTCAGTAGTTGAGGGAGCTTACGTCATTTCGTTTTGAAGATGAGGGGCCGCGTTCAAATCGATAGCGGGCCCCCGTCAGCTGAGCCGTCTGGGTGAGAGCATAATTACTTATGATAACTGGGTGGTTGTACTTTGTGAGTTGAGTTCTAGGAATTAAAAGCTTTAGAAAGGTCTTGAGATCCTTGGATTTTGGAAAGGGAATTGAGATAATAAGTAGGTATTGTTACCTATATGACCAAGTCAAAAAAGCAACCTCTACAAGAAAATTCCACCAGGCGGTGGACCGGGACCGATGGAGACAGATAATTAAGGCAAAACCAGCCTGTGTTCACGATCCTCAGTAATGAGGGAAGGAGGTAACGCTCTGGTTCTATCTTATAAAGGTAAAATAATCGTAGCAGTCTCAATTAGAGATGTACCTTTTCCTTAAATTTCGGGAAATTTTCTTCATTTTGTATGGGAGATTATATTTCAGACGTCGAGTTGCGGAAAACCAAAACCAGACCGCTTTAACCTACAACATTACATAACATATATTTCAGTATTACTCGCAAAGGCAACAGTCGTATCTAATACTAAGCGATATGCGTCTCTACAAATACAAATGAATCTAGGTTGAAATATCACATCATATCTGAGACTAATAATAACATAATCCCACCAAAAACATTTCATGTAAAATTGACGGCCAAGACTCACATTCTCATAACGCTTTCGCTGTAAAAAAGTTATCAGATCCCAGGAAAAGCCAAGCCCCTAAGCTCCGACTTTACTAACCCCACCACCTTGGTTTAAAAAGTATGGCATCAACTGGCTTCAAGCCCCTAAACCCGGAGTTTACTAACCCTACACCTTTGTTTCAAAAGTATGGCTTGGCCGTTTCATAGAGTACCGTAAATAAGTCCAACGTACCGTCTGGCCCATATGGTATCAAGAAACTAAGTTAATGTCTTTAATAATATATACTACATTCGTACCTATCTGGATTCGTACGTGATTCGTATTGGAGATCGGACGTGTCGTTTATTAAAATATAATATTCATCGGTAACATACCTACCTAGTGACCTAGTGCACTACTCACGCGGAATCATTCGGTGTCTTTGCTAAGTGAACACTTTTTATAATGAAAATTAGTTTAACGAAAGGCGCATAAAAATGACAGACAATAGTGCTTTTAACAGAAGTGGCCTAACGCAACGTAGCCCGCCCTCGACTCCCGTGCCGTCGGACCCTGCCCGATCCGCGCCCGCCCAGCATGTTATAGATCCCCCAAAACTTGTGTCCACAGTTGAAATCCAACAATGGATGAACACGATCCAGGAGTGCCTGAACGATGTGTGCTCAATCTCATCTGAGGGCAAACTCAACACCGACCAAAAGCTCAAGATAAGTACCTTATGCCGCAACGTCTCTCATGCTACATCACAACTAGCCGTAGAATACCAATCCCTGAAGCAAAAGGCCATTCAGAACTACAACTATCTCCGGGATGTCGAGAAGAGAAATGACCTCTCTCTGTGCATCCAAGAACTAAAACAGTGCATGAAAGAGTCCACAAAGCTTTCTTCGAGCCCCCCTACCTTTGCCGAAATGATTAAGAAAAATTCAACGCAATTCATCCAGCCCTCTACCACAAGCTCGGTTGCTATATATCCTGCCGACAAATTAAAGACGAGTGAAGAGACGAAGTCACTCGTTCAACAAATTATTAGGCCTGAGGAGCTGGGGCTCCACGTTCGTGGACTACGGAAGATACGAAACGGCGGCGTCGTCATCAGCACAGAATCGAAAGAAGATGTCCTGAAGCTAAAGCAATCGAAGCAGTTAACGACTTCTGGCCTTACAGTAGATGATGCGCGAAAACGGCGACCGAGAATAGTTGTGATTGGCGTGCCCTCGTCCATGCAGGATGCGGAGGTTTTTAAATGCATTTACCAGCAAAATATAGCCGACAAAATAAAAGATCTGTCCTTGGCGCAATTTTTAGATTCCATCAAATTGAGCCACAAGTCGGGAAAAAAAGACGCGGAGACCTGTAACTACGTGATAGAAGTTAGCGCCCTTATTCGGAAGGCTCTAATAACTAGTGACAGAGTATTTGTTAACTGGTCCTCGTGCCATGTGAGGGACTTCACACTGGTAACCCGTTGCTACAAATGCCAGCAATACGGGCATGCTGCGAAGTCGTGCAAGATGGAGGTCGAGACCTGTGGGCATTGTGGGACTGAAGGTCACACAAAAAAGGATTGCAGCAAGAAGACGGAGCAGCCAAAATGCGCTACCTGTCAGCGTTTCAAGAAACCCTGTGACCATGAAACAGGTGATGCCGTTTGCCCCGCCAAGCAACTAGCCGAAAAGAGGTACATCGACTCTATAGACTATGAAGGCGCCTAAGAGCGTCGCAGTTTAACTTTATCCTCCTAGTACTTATCTTCTCACTTTAGTTACGTATGAATAATGATTTAATTGCTGACATTGACAATTTCTCTGTATCTGAGTCTAATGCTTGTGATGTTGAAAGTTGCAAACAGTACATTTACACTGGCCGTAATCCATCACTGACTATACTAACACAGAATATCCGCAGTATTCACAAAAATTATGATAATTTTCTAGTTTTCCAGCAAAGACTTGCTATAAGTTGCGACGTCATTGTATTAACGGAGTGTTGGTTAAGTAAATATAGTAAATTTCCCCACCTTCCAGGTTATAAAGTACACAGCAATAAGGTTAATTATAATCAGAACGACGGTGTGGTGGTTTTCATAAAAAATAACTTGACTGCTACCATTGAGGAACCAGATATAAAGGAGTGTAATCGACTTTTGATCAAGATTAATCCAGATTATGCTATAATAGCTATATATAGACCACCTTCCTTCAGAAATGGTGATATCTTTAGCGAGTCATTAGGGGAGACCCTACGTGGCCTCGCCTCTTATAAGAATATAATAGTTATTGGTGATATAAATATAAACATCCTTCCTGAAAGTAGCGACTCTGCGGCCCAGGGCTATCTAGACATATGCTCATTCCACGGATTACTCCCTGCACACACGCTTCCTACCCATCAAAGCGGGTCCTGTTTAGACCACATTATGCTCAAGTCAATGTGCCCAGCACAAGCACTAGTCACCAACTCTTCGGTTACCGACCATCATGCTGCCCTACTAACCTTATTTCATAATCATCCTAATACTTATCGCACATCAATAACCTCGAAAATAAATAATAACAAACTTGAAGAAGATTTAGGTAACATCGATCTTGACACAGTTTATAGTATTTCTGCTGACGCTGACTCTAGCATGTCATACATGATTAAAAGTATCCAACAAGCAATATTAAATAATACAACATACGTACGTGTCAGCTGTAAATTCCGCAATATTAAACCTTGGATCACACCGGGGCTCGTACGATGTATGAGACACAGAGATAGATTGCATTTTAAAGCCAAAAAGAATCCGAACAATTTGTGATTGCAAGTGACCTACAAAAGATATCGTAATTTCTGTAACAACCTGCTTAAAAAAATTAAAAACAACTACGACAAAAAACAATTGGAAATGGCTGGAAAAAACAGTAAATTGATCTGGAAGTGTGTTAAAAATGTTACATATACGGCAAACCAACGAGAAACATCTTGTGAATTGTTACAAGCTCACCCCTCGAAGTCATCATCCGTTGAGAGCGCAAATGATTTCTTCGTAAATGTTGGAAAAAACCTAGCTGATAAAATGCAAAAAAACAAGCCGCTTCTCTCTCCCCGCGATCATTCATCTAAAAATATGCTGAAATCATTTGTGCTTTTAAATACAGACGAACAAGAGGTGGAAAGGATTATTAATAATTTAAAAGATAGCTCTGCGGTCGGCTGGGACGCCATTTCAAACAAAATGCTTAAACAATACAAACTCATCCTGATTCCACCTCTCACGCACATTTTCCAAAAATGCCTATCGGAAGGAATTTTTCCGAAATGCCTAAAAAAAGCGGTAGTTGTTCCTGTATACAAATCCGGCAGTAAGGACCAGGTAGCAAACTACAGACCCATCTCACTTTTACCTGCCATTTCAAAAATATTAGAAAAAATCATTAATTCTAGACTAATTAAATATCTGGAAGAACAAACTCTTCTATCAAGAAATCAGTTTGGTTTTAGGGCCGGGCTATCAACTGCTGACGCTGTTCATGAACTAACTAATTACCTAGTCCAAGAACTTGATAAAGGAAATCAGACAATAGGAATCTTTATGGACCTCGCAAAAGCTTTTGACACCGTCCCCATTGCCATTCTTCTCCAAAAGCTAGAAGCACTTGGTATTAGAGGTACCCAACTCAAATTACTAGCAAATTATCTAGATGAACGCACCCAATGCGTGAGGATAGACAATAATATCAGCTCCGACTTAAAAAGCACCGCTTACGGAATTCCACAAGGAAGCGTGCTCGCTTCCACCCTATTCTTGATCTATATTAACGACCTTTGTGATCTAAAAATAGGAAATGGTAAAATAATCTCGTACGCTGATGACACTGTACTGCTTTTTTCCGCTAAATCAGCAGATGACGCACATGAATATGCACAGCGAGGCTTTAATAGCGTCAGCACCTGGTTACGGCATCACCTACTAACACTTAACCCAGATAAAACTCAGTATGTAAGATTTTCCATGCGTAAACCTAGCGTAGAAATAACCTACCGCAAGCTCTATGCCCACATATGTAATAACATTTCATCTGTCAAATGCAGCTGCCCGGACATAACGCGTACCGACAAAATTAAATATCTCGGAGTTTTAATCGACGAAACCCTCTCGTTTAAATTCCATGTGGAAGCGCTGTGTAATAGAATCCGTAAGTTAATATTTATTTTCAAAAAACTGCGGTCAATTGCGGATGAGCAGCTCCTCAAGACGGTTTATTTTGCTCTTTGCCAATCAATAATAACGTATTGCATAACGTCATGGGGAGGTTTGGCTAAAACCACAATACTAAAATTAGAAAGAGCCCAAAGAGCAATCCTAAAGGTCCATACCTATCGTCCTTACCTCTACCCTACTAACCTTATATACAGTGAATGTAGAGTACTAACAGTTCGTCAGTTATTTATCCACGGCACAGTATTAAGGCAGCACTGCATAACTCCTTACAGCACCGAATATAAAAACAAGAGGCGTAAAGATATTGTTTGCTCCTATAACATGCAAGCAAAACATGCTTTTTCTACAAGATTTTTCATATTTCTAGGACCATTTCTTTACAATAGATTAAATGCGAAATTGGACCTATATCCACTAAGCTTCGCTCAATGTAAGAAAGCGCTTCGTGAGTCACTACAAACTATGACGTACGAAGATACAGAGAACTTACTGGCTGTCATGAAATAAATATTTGTTTAGTTGAATTAAGTTCTTTAGTGTAAATTTTAGTAGTTAAGCTACAATAAGATTACTGTAAGATAGATGAATATGTACTGAAATTAAATAATGTAAAGGCTTTCCCATTGCCTGAAACACAGGGGCAACCCTAGTTCAGGTTATGTAAATTGTGAATTTATTTGTTTTTTAAGTATAGAATTTAATCGCCACCTCTGTACATTATGTTTTATCAATAAATTATTATTATTATTATTATTATTATTATTATTATACTTATAAACTTAATTCCTTACGATATAGGCCGGACAGTCCGCTAGACTTATTTACGGTAGTCTATGAAACGGCCAAGCCATACTTTTGAAACAAAGGTGTAGGGTTAGTAAACTCCGGGTTTAGGGGCTTGAAGCCAGTTGATGCCATACTTTTTAAACCAAGGTGGTGGGGTTAGTAAAGTCGGAGCTTAGGGGCTTGGCTTTTCCTGGGATCTGATAACTTTTTTACAGCGAAAGCGTTATGAGAATGTGAGTCTTGGCCGTCAATTTTACATGAAATGTTTTTGGTGGGATCTCATTTCTTTTTGTAAGGTGCTTTAGTTTTTTTGAATTTTTTTGGGCTGTAGGGTTTCTTGAGCGTCAACTGAACAATTGTGTATTTAAGAAATACTTAAGTTTAGCCCCATATATATATATACACTTTTATCCCCTATTATGGGAAACCCATACAAACTTCCATCCCCTTATTTAAAGGGTGGGGGGTGATTTTTTAAAAGTCCTACAATATGTATTTGATTTATAACAATGAGTCCCTATAGGTTTCAATTTTCAGACCTCTAGTATCAAAATTTGCGGAAGTTTCATACAAACTTCCATCCCCTAGTTTAAGGGGTTGGGGGGTAAAAGTTCCAAGTTTTAGAATTATTTTGTTGTTTGTGTACTAATACTAGCTTACATACCAAATTTCAGCTTTCTAGGTCATCGGGAAGTACCCCAGAGGTTTTGATACGTCAGTGAGTGAGTGGCAAAATCGGCGTATTAGAGGTACCTATAAAACCTAAAGTATAAAAGCTAGATCAATTAAATTTTGTACATTTTATATGTTTGCTAACTGCATCTTAACCTGAGAATTTGGGCGCTCTAGTGTTAACTGGGACGAAACTGATGAGGGTTTGAATATGAGACGAAACGGTTCGAGAAAAGGTAGGTAGTGCCCCCTTCTTTTTTGTTCGTCTTGGCGGGGGCACTACCGTGCCCCCAGATATTTAAAATACGAAGTCGAAGTGTAGATATGGAAGTAGTAATAATTGTGTATAAGAAATACTTACGTTTAGCCCGATATATACTACTTTTATCGCCCATTATGGAAAACCCATAAAAACTTTCATCCCCTTATTTAAAGGGTGGGGGGTGATTTTTTTAAAATCCTAGAATATGTATTTTATTATTTATAAATAATAAAGGAGTCCCTATATCAATTTTCAGACCTCTAGTATCAAAATTTGCAGAAGTCTCATACAAACTTCCATCCCCTAGTTTAAGGGGTTGGGGGGTAAAAGTTCCAAGTTTCAGAATTATTCTATTGTTTGTGTACTAAACCTAGCTTACATACCAAATTTCAGCTTTCTAGGTCATCGGGAAGTACCCCAGAGGTTTTGATACATAAGTGAGTGAGTGGCAAAATCGGCGTATTTTAGGTACCAATAAAACCTAAAGTATAAAAGCTAGATCAATGAAATTAAGTACATTTCATATGTTCCCTAACTGCATCTTAACCTGTGAATTTGGGCGCTCTGGACGGGACTGGGACGAAACTATGAGGGTTTGAAAATGAGACGAAACGGTTCGAGAAAAGGTAGGTAGTGCCCCGCCTCTTTTTTTTTCGTCTTGGCGGGGGCACTACCGTGCCCCCAGATTGGTACTTGGTACCTACTTCGTATGCTGTCAGCAAAGTTTGCCAACCCCTTAATAGATTCTTAAATAACATGAAAGGCTTGTGGTGCCATGGAGTTTCCCCCTGCTCTGAGTTATCATAAAGTATTAACCTGACTATTTTGAGTGAAATGCAAAAACTAGTGGCATCGATATAGATGGCAGATCGACCTAGTCCCAAACTAAGCAAAGCTTGTACTATGGGTACTAGACGACGATATACATAATATATAAATACATATATAGATAACATCCATGACCCAAGAACAAATATTTTGCACAAATATTTGCCCTGGCCGGGATTCGAACCCGGGACCGCCGACTCAGTAGGCAGGTGTCTACAAACCGAGCCAAACGCGTCGTCCCCTTATTCGGCGATATTGCCCTTATATTGTCGATACATAATTAATTAAAGGGCCCACTTATAAGATCGTAAATTGCAAAAGTTTGCGAACCCCTGTATGAGGGTATTAGATTAGCATTTATGTATTTAATTAAGCTATAAGTACTTTCTTGCCTATACGCAACCTTGGCTGGCTTTGACTGCGTCACATTGATTTGGTCACGCGCATGGACTGAGCCAATTCGAAGGTCGCCCATTATGTACAATCCTTTTATTCTTTTGTAGTGGATGGACAAAAATAAATGCTCGTTACACAAAAATCAGACTTACAAAGAAATGTTACATTCGAAATAATATCCTAAGCTATGCAAGCCTTTCTCTTTGAATTGACTTTCATGAATTGCATTCGGCGGTCAAAATTCATTAGTTCTGTATTATACGGTACTGAAGTGAATAAAAGATTTCGTTGCGTACCGACAAATGTATGTAATACCCTTATAACATCACAGTCCATACACGCATAGGTTTTGGATAAGATTAATAATAATGTAATAAGTACTGAACTTGTGACAAGGGCACTTTGACATGTCTGAATCTGACATTTCACAAGAGGTGACTACTGCTGAGAAGAAACGCCGAAAAAAACTCGACCGTCAGTATTTTTTTCGTAAAGAACGATTAGATTGCTGATCTATCAAGTTGTAATTAAGAGCGTCCAGTGATCAAGTAACTAGGTATTGATTTTGATGTCTTATCTAGTCAATAATGACTATATTAATAATTATTATACACATACACATGCTAATAGGCGAAAAATACGCAATAACGGTATGATAATTCTCTCAATATTAAATTAAAATATATCCCTTTGAATTAAGTGATTATTGGAAAGAACTAATCACTCATGTAGCGTGGAGACATTCCCGTTAGCGGGTTTGCACTTTCACACAAAGTCCGACTCACTGGTAGTGAGAGTTAACCAGCCCTGATACAATTCAAATTTAAAAACACATTTAAAAAAGAAAAGCAGGAACTATTAAGTCATATGTGCTTTAAGATTAACAATGTAACTAACCTGTGTAAAATGTGACTATTATATAATAGGTGTGTATGTGAAACTCAATTAGAAGTGAAAATGCCTTAATCCAGATTATCCTTCGCGCATCAAGCAGAACTGTACCGAATTAAAATCGCGTCCAATTCAGTTTGCCACGGACAGTGTGAATCATTAATATGGATGGTCATCTGTTTTGCATTACGTGCACTGTTGACTAGAACCGTACGCGGCACCGATTTTATACTATGTATCAGGACTAGATCGATACATGCATCTGCTATAAAATCCTTTAAATCGCTCTAAATACATATATACAGTCAGCAGCAAAAGTTCCTGAGCAATCTAAGCATTTATACGCTCACAATGATCTGTACAACCCTTATTCTCTAGATAACAGTCCGTGCGCATATCATTGTGCTATAAATGCAACGTTTATAACTCTAACATGCGACTCTTTCTCGGGCGAGAAATATCATCCATCTCTTTCTTCGCAGTACTGTGAGAGAGTGACGGTCGATGTTATGTCGCGCGACAAGAGTCGCGAAGCCTAGTAGTGCTAGATAGGATGGAAGTCTAACATAACTCTGACATGCGACTCTTTGACGCGTGACAAATACTACCTGTCACTTTCCTGTCAATACTGCGCGAGCAAGACAGGTGACGATGAGTCGCGCGACAAGTGAAGTCGCGGCAAGATATGCTAGCCCTGCTGGCGTGCGCAGCGCCTTCTGACTGTTCTGGGTTTCCTCTTCCCGACGTCGTGTTCATGTTAGCTAGATCTTAGAGAAACCATTCCACATACAATCAATTCGAGTAAATCAGGATTTACAAGCGTTTGTAAAGTGAGCGAATGCTTCTTTAAGTATAGTAGAATCGACAAACTGATAGGAATCGAAGCATCTCTGGAGATGTGACCACCTGCGCTGCGCTGTAGTTATCAAATGTACTATGAAATCAGCCGGTCTCGCGGACTATCCCAAGCGGTCTGTCACATATTATGTGATATTTACCAATCGACCTATCTGTTTTATCCCTATGGTTGACTGGTAGAGAATGCATTTGGCATTAAGTTCGCAATTCGTAATGACTTGATTTGTGTAATAAAGTCTAAATTAATTAATTCACGTATGTAAATATCCTTATAATATCCTCATATTATCCTTAGTACAAACGTGTATATAATAAGATACTACGCATTGAAATAAATGCAACTCATACGCTACTATCACACCAGATACCCGAGCAGCTGGTTCGCAGATTGAACGCCATTGACGTCACAACTCCCGCGCACCGCTGTAATCCCATCATGAATCCTCATCCGATTACTGAAAGGCCAGCAACGCACTTGTAACTGCTTTGGTGTTGTGGATGACTAGGCGACGGTAATCGCTTACCAGGTGATCCAATTGATCGTTTGCCTATATGCAGACAGGTTCATAAGAGGCGACCGCGTATTGGAAGGCGCAGAAAATCTGGTCAGGATTGCGGGAGGCCGTTGGAGGACGGCAGTGGTACATAACCAGTCGATGTGGTGATGCTTAAAGGAGGCCATCCATTGTCTAGCGGTGGACGTGTTTCTGCAGAAATGATGATGAGTAGAATCGACAAACCGATGGGACCCTACAGGGGCTACACTTTTATTAATTTAAGCTACTAATATTAAATTGGCTGGTGTCTTAGATACGTGAACATGATATACATCAAATTAAACACAATTCTTATATAATATAGTCTGTAGACAACCAAAACTCACTAAGCAACAAATACCTACTTCAAACAAAGCTCGTATCTAATAAAACGGGTTTATTCACGTCGTAGAAGTCGAATAACCAATAAGTTTCTGTCAAAAATGACATTTTAGTGACAAGCTTTTATAGCTGACTGTACTTTTCTTTGGATATCCATCAAATGCTCACTGAGACGAATCTAAAGAGCCCAAACTCGGTAGGATTGCTTTTTCTATTATAGAGTTCCTATGGCCACCTTCCGGCTCCATCATCAGATCAGCCCCATGGTACCATATTAATGTATTGTCATCAAAGTTATGTAAGTATGCAAAATTTCAGCTGAATCGGTTGACGATATCTGCTTCAAAATTGAGTTGCAAGATTCCACCCGAACAAACATACTTATATACATAATACAATGCAAGTTAAATAAAAGCTTGTAAAATAGCAAAATTCGTACCGACCTGCAAACTAGATACGAGGTATTGAAGAGTAGAGTAAAGATATTTTAGTGAGTATTGGTTGTCAACAGTTGATATACATATCAGATAATCCAAGCACATGGTTTGCAGATTGAACGCCATGGACGTGACAACTCCCGCGCACGGCTGTAACTCTAATTCCATCATGATAAATTGTTATCCGATTACTGAAAGGGCGGCCATAAGTTCCATTTGCGAGATGCCTTCACATTTCTAGGTGCTCTATAAAAGCGACCCCTTTTAAATTAAATTATGAACTTTATTCTTGTAGGCCACTAGGGCACTTTTACATGACCCGGCATTTCACAAGAGGAGACCACTGTTGGGATGAAACACCGAAATACATTTTGGCCAAGCTGAAAGGAGACGCCTTGCTCGCTCGGTCAAAAAAATAAGTAGATACAGTAAAACATGAACCTTCAATTGAAAATTAAAATTGCAGGTACTGACACAGAAAATATCATCAATATGTATTGGATTGAGGAAACATTGCAAAGAAATCAAGAATATTATGACATTTAAATCTGTAGAAAGTTAACAGCAAAGCAAGATAATGTAAACCACGGGGAAAGCAATTAGTGTTAAAGACAACGTTTATACATTTTTACGGCCCGTTTACTAAAGGACACAAAGACAGGCAAGTTCGGACTTTCCAATTTGAACGTGTGAGGAGCTGTTGCATGGTTTTTAGGGTTCCGTATGCAAAGAGTGCCAACGGGACCCTGTTACTAATCCGCCGCTGCCTGTCTGTCTGTCTGTATCTTAGGAACCGTAATAAATTGAGACTAGGTACTATAGGTGCCAGAGCTTTAGAGAAAAATTAAAATAAAAGAATTAATAAAAATACTATTACCTACTATAGCCGCTATCGGAGCTAGAACCACAAAATACTAAAAAAGAATAGGAAACATTTAAAGGTATATACATAGGTATGTACATATTAAAAAAAACATGTTTTTTTAGGGTTCCGTACCCAAAGGGTAAAAACGGGACCCTATTACTGAGACTTCGCTGTCCGTCCGTCCGTCTGTCCGTCTGTCACCAGGCTGTATCTCAAGAACGCTGATAGCTAGACAGTTGAAATTTTCACAGATGATGTATTTCTATTGCCGCTATAACAACATATACTAAAAATAAAATAAAATAAATATTTAAGGGGGGCTCCCATACAACTAACCTGTTTTATGGTACGGAACCCTTCATGCGCGAGTCGGACTCGCACTTGCCCAATTTTTTCGTCTTCTTCAACGGTTGAATGGTATGTGTGGTACGGAACCCTTCGTGTGCGAGTCCTGCTCACTAGGCCCGGTTCCGAACTCAGAGGGGACTAACTAAATATTTACTGAATCTATAATCGACATGCCTGGCCATTCACGATAGACGGTCGTATCGGATCGACAGCTATCACCCCTCTGTATTTAGTCATTCAATAGAACAAGATAGATATAACATTCGTTTTGTGTAGATTATGATCTGCTGTATCGTAACTACAAGTATGATGATATCATCAAAATTAAATTGAAGAAGCAAAATGTCCGAGAATTTCAAGACACATATGTCCACACAGGTAAATAGGAAGAACACAGTGTTTAAATTTAACTATACTCCAGCACGTACAAACTCGCTTTGCCGTTTAAGAATAGTTCCGATTCTTTACTGTGATTGCTTTAGAAATGAGGCATGAAATCTACTGATGATTTCAAAGGTCCATCCATGTCACTCTCACCAGCCTTCGATACCTACGCCCCGCATTTCGCTTGACTTATTTTGGAACACCTGTATAATCACAAAGAGTCACGTTCAGAACAGTTCCAAGTTCTTAAAGTACTTAGCGTCAAACTTGACTGGCATGAACACACATTGTGATAGACAGTTCTAAGGACTATGTGTCCTGTTCCACTATTTTGCAGAAACCCGGTCAGCGAGCCAGACAGCTTCATTCGTCAATTGTGGTCGGCATCAATGACGGAACAGTGCAATTTTCTTGTAAATGTGTGACGATGAATACATCACTCGCTATCCTATGAATGACTGTTCTTATATGACTCTGGCCGAACTCGTTGGCCTAATTTTACCATGTTCAATTGATTGATTGGACTGCTGTATTAAAAGTTTGTTGTTCTAGACTCTTTGGTTACAAGAGACAGTTTCTAATGTTTCTAGAGCTACTTCAGACTAGCTCAATATTCCGAATGAAATCGAATTTACTTAAATATTTGACGAATGCTTAAATAAATGACAGGATAATGATCAGGGTTTCCTAGCACATGTACTTCATTTAAGGTAATACCAAACCAACGAACAGGATAACAGTTTCTATAAAAACTTAATCTCATAATATGTAATACATTTGCAATAATATAAGTATAATTCAATGAAAACAACCCGTTTTCTCAACCGAATTCCGAACTATAACCGTATGTGTACACAAAGATTACTTGTGAAGCAACCTACATATAAACAATAGATATAAATGAAAGTAATTCATGTTGCGGTCCGTGGACAAACATTTGTTTAACAACAAGTGTTCTGTTCGCTCGTCAAACGTGTTATCTAGTTTACGAACAAAGTCTAAAACTGTTTTGGAGATTACGGCCTGGTTTAAATGCCTCTGTGTAAGTGATTTAGTTACAGCTGCTTTTTGATGACAAATGACAGTGTTAAGTGGAAGAACATGGACATGACGATCAAAATGTACGAGTATATTATGTTACTTTCCTCCAAAGTTGTAGAAGGCTAGAGTTTTTCTTCTACTACGTTCTTCAAGTAAGATGTGGGTACCAAAAGTACTAAAACCCACACTGCCGAATATTGAAGGCAAATTACTATAATGATACTATTTGATAGATGGCCCTAGCAAATGTACAATTGAAATTATATAATTATAAAACAAACTAACAGTATTTTTATTTAAACTATGAATACAAAGATCAAAGCTTAAAGAAAAATTGAAAAAGGAGCTACCTGGTGGAAGGGACCGGGAATCGAACCCGGTACCTCTGGATTACCGGTCCAGCGCGTTAGCCACTACGCTTTCAAATAAACAATGCAAAGATCGACACACAAAGCATAAGGAAAAATTCGTCAGGTCTACGTGGAGCGAGGGTAGTGAAGTGGCTAACGCGCTGGACCGGTAATCCAGAGGTACCGGGTTCGATTCCCGGTCCCTTCCACCAGGTAGCTCCTTTTTCAATTGTTCTTTAAGCTTTGATCTTTGTATTCAGTTTAAATAAAAATTGTGGTGTACCCACATTAAAACAAAATGAGACATTTACATGTTTCATAAATTTATAAAAACTAACAGTACTTTGAGAAATCTTTGCGTGTAGCGGCAACAAAATTCTATTAATTAGTGTTCGTTTGCATATTATGTGAACAGCTTAGTATGGTAGAGACACGTAAAAAAAATATATGTGTAATTGTAGTAAAGCGCTTATTAAACTTTCCTTGAAGTATGTTCCTAAATAATTTATTAGGATCCTTAATTTAGCTAAGCGTAATCAATCTAGTATCTACTTGCATTGTTGTATGATGTCACGTTTAGTGTCATTAATGCACACAACGGCCTGCGAAGCGGCGGTCGCTGATTTAATCCCGACAAGGGATATTTTGGATATTTAAGCATTCTTGAATGATAAATTGATCTTTTTTTATATCGCAACTATTATATTAATCTGTGATATCGTTGTCTACTACAAGCTTTGCTTCGTCTAGACTTGGTCGATATATGTAAGTTTGATTATGATTGTGTATATTTAGTCAGATCGCAATTGATTTCACTTTGAGCCTTTATTAACTTAACCGTAATTGTTTGTATGTCAGTATGTTATTTATAACGACCCACCAAGCCTGGAGCCGAGCCGCCACACCGAGCCCAACGTCATCGCGTGACGTCAGCACCGGTCGTCACTGCCTGACGTCACCACAGCGGCAGGGCGGCGGATACCGTTAGGCGGATGGCTATATAAGCCGCCACAGACCGGGCAGCAAGAGCGGTGTCTTACAGTCGCTCAAGCAGGCAGGTCGAGTTACCCCTGCGAGTGGTGTAAGGAATCGCTCTCTGTGGCTCGGAGTGTATTGACGCTTCTTGAGACATAGTAGGGCCCCCCTCCGAACCTACGTAAGAGGTTTGGTCTTTGTCCTGTTGAGGGCGGGAGTCCTAGGATCCCTAGCGCGGAGTGTATTGACGCTTCTGGCTCGCTCTTAAGGGGGTCCTAGTGCTACCACTCTTGGGTAGCCTGTCGCGGTGTGGTGACCACGCATCTGGAACGACTCGCCTCACCCTGAAGGACAACGATCAGGTTCCTTACAACTAACCGTTTACCCCCGTCAGAATACTAACCGTTTACCCCCGCACAATAGGGATACCGCGTCACCCCGAATAGCATAGGGAATTAGGGAAATTAGGATATTAGGATTAGGTTCAGTCTTAGTTTAAATAAACCTGTTATTTAGTGTTTAAACCGCCTAGTTTCATTTAGCCCCCGATCCCTTGTCTCCCGACAGAGCTAGTTCTGGAAACCTTCAAGATCCCGTCTGGATCGAAGGATATGTACTAGTGCCAGGCTCGTTACGCCATAATAGACCTAACGGGCTTAGCACTACGTCACATTTGGCGCCCAACGGAATAACTCACACAGGAGTTTTCTAGCTCAGAAAAGGCAAGGGATTACCTAGGTCTAGCTCAAACCGTTAAAATCTACCGTTTAAATCCGCCGTTTAAATAAATTATAGTCAATAGAGCTAGGTCTAGGCCGTTTGAGTCCGTAAAAAGTAATACACTGACGAGTTAGGTTCAATAGGGAGGTAGGATTTAACTTAGGATACCTAGGCGATGCCCACCGCCTGGATATACCGATTAAAGAAACCGGAGTTAATGGAAGAAGCCGAAAACAGAGGCCTACCAGTAGAGGGGTTAACCGTTGACCAGATACGGAGAAGCCTGGTAGAGGTTGTAAGAGAGACCGAAGAATTCGGGACACCGGGGAAACAGGAACAGCCTGCTACGTCCAAGGACGAACGTACCGCCATGTCCGAAGACGAGCATCCGGAAGACAGGAGGATGAAGACCCTGTTTAAGCAGATAAGGGAGTGGAATCTGTCGTTCAGGGGGACTGATAACGCAATAGAATTCCTAGAGAGACTCGAGGAACTGATAGAGGCCAGCGGAGTCGAGCGGGACGACATACTACGGGCGCTTCCAAGGATCCTACAGAGGAAGGCGTTACAATGGTATAGAAATAACGCCCCGTCCTGGAAGTCGTGGGACGGATTTATAGAACTCTTCAAACTTTACTACTTCCCGAGCAACTACGAGGAGGACCTCATCGTAGAGGTAGTTGCGAGGAAGCAAAGGTTTCAAGAGACGTTCACAGATTATGTCACAGACCTGCAGACACTAATGCGGCGTTATCAGAAATTTACCGAAGCAGAACAGCTACACCGCATACACGAGAACATGCTGAAAGAATATAAATTGTACATCAAAAAACACGAGTACACTAACCTACCGGGGTTGTTAAGATTAGCCGCCGAATATGAGAAAATATCCTCTTCGACAGACGGAGAGAGATACCGAGAGAAAACATACAGGACCAAAACCTACACACAACAGGAATGGAAGCCGCAAGTTCGACCGAGCTCAAGCAACGAGACACGGGATAGGGGAAGAATCCCTGCGAAAACCGAGAATAACAACACCAAAATCCATCCGAAATACGACCCAAATACGTGCTGCTGGTCGTGCGGGAAACCAGGTCACAACACAAGGGAATGCCGAGGGCATCCAAGGATCTTCTGTAGCCAGTGCGGGAGGCTGGGAATGCTAAGCAAGAATTGCTGCAAGAAAAGGCAATGGAAGAACAAAGAGCATCTCGAGACAGCGCACGAGGGCACGAGGAAAGACAACCGCATGCACATAGAGGCAGTCATAATGGGCAAAACGTACAAGTGCTTGGTGGACACGGGTTCCACGAACACGTACGTAAATTACGAAGTATATCGCGACTGCATAACGAAAGTAAAAGAAACATTAAATGACCCGAGAGGCATAGTGCTCGCGAACGGAACAACAGCTCGCGTAGAGAAGAGCATGTTGGTCGACATGCAGATTAAGGGCGAGAAGATTAAGCATTGGGTGAGAGTGCTGCCAGCGGCAACGTGCACCATACTAGGCATGGACGTCCTGAGAAGAACCGGAATGACGGTCTCATGGAAACACGAACAAAAACCACAAAACGCACCGGAAGTCGAGACGAATCAGGATGGATCACCGATTACGAACACTCAGCCAGAACCAGAGGCGCAGAACACCATGGCAATATGCGAAGGGGCACACCCGGTCACAAACATGGACGACCAACAGGCAAAGCGATTGGCCGAAGTAATCGAACACGAGTTCGAACGCTGCGATAAGAGTCCAAAAGGGAATACATGGGTGCAGCACCAGGTCGCAGACGAAGTATCACGGAACCCGATCTGCGCGACGCGCGATCAAGGTTGGCACGAACGGAAGATACAAGAGGTTAAGTCCGGCAAAGCCTCGCCGGAGGAATATTGCGTGAAAGAAGGCAAACTGTATAAAAAAATAATAAACCCAACATACAACACACATGTAAAATCCGGAACCGAGTGGAAACTGTGCGTACCAGAGGAAGAACGCCAACAGATATTAGTACAAAATCATAACATCCCGAGCGCGGGACACCTAGGGACAAACAAAACACTGCAGCGAGTCGCGCAAAGGTATTATTGGCCCGGAATGTATCAAACAGTGGCTAAGTACATACAAAAATGCGAGGCATGCCAGACCCATAAACCGTCGCAGTCAAAAACGCCAGGATTAATGCATATAAATAATGCAACAACGCCATGGGAGGTAGTAAACACAGACCTTATCGGACCGCTCCCAAGGTCATCCAAAGGGTACACCTGGATCATAGTATTCCACGACAAATTTACAAAGTGGACGGAGATAAGGCCCTTACGCACCGCAACCGCGAATGTGGTAGCCAGAGCGCCACAGACCGGGCAGCAAGAGCGGTGTCTTACAGTCGCTCAAGCAGGCAGGTCGAGTTACCCCTGCGAGTGGTGTAAGGAATCGCTCTCTGTGGCTCGGAGTGTATTGACGCTTCTTGAGACATAGTAGGGCCCCCCTCCGAACCTACGTAAGAGGTTTGGTCTTTGTCCTGTTGAGGGCGGGAGTCCTAGGATCCCTAGCGCGGAGTGTATTGACGCTTCTGGCTCGCTCTTAAGGGGGTCCTAGTGCTACCACTCTTGGGTAGCCTGTCGCGGTGTGGTGACCACGCATCTGGAACGACTCGCCTCACCCTGAAGGACAACGATCAGGTTCCTTACAACTAACCGTTTACCCCCGTCAGAATACTAACCGTTTACCCCCGCACAATAGGGATACCGCGTCACCCCGAATAGCATAGGGAATTAGGGAAATTAGGATATTAGGATTAGGTTCAGTCTTAGTTTAAATAAACCTGTTATTTAGTGTTTAAACCGCCTAGTTTCATTTAGCCCCCGATCCCTTGTCTCCCGACAGAGCTAGTTCTGGAAACCTTCAAGATCCCGTCTGGATCGAAGGATATGTACTAGTGCCAGGCTCGTTACGCCATAATAGACCTAACAGGCTTAGCACTACGTCACAATGTTTAGGTCAATTATGTTCAGCCGCTTCCAGTGGTCTCATTGCTGTATCTTACGAGTGAAATAAAATCGTGCCGTTATCAAACCGGTCGAAAGTTTAATATCATCATCACCAAAATGAAGTCCTCATGGTTCCTTTTTGAACATTACACTTAAAGTCAATCGAATCACGGAATGAATGAAAATTTGCGGTCAGTAAGGTAAAATAAAGGTCTTAACACCTATCCCATAATTTCTAAGATTGTGGTGATAAGGCATTGCTTCTATTTTCCGGCTTAGTTTACGTAAAATCACTACAATTGCCAATTAATGAATACGTAACATTACCTACTTACTTTCTTTTTAAACGCATCTAATCTTCTATACTATTATACCTAAAGGTTGTCTGGAAGAGATCGCTATTTAGCGATAAGACCGCCTGTTGTTTACCTCTGCCTGTTATTTGAATGTATCTCATGTTGTGTTGTATATTCCTTGATGTTGGAGGTGTGCAATAAAGAGTATTTGTATTATTTGTTAGTCTGATATGGTGTCCCATCCCATCCACCACTTCTTTAACGGTCGTTTCTGACTTTTAGAGCACTCTAAGTGAGTTGGTCCCGTATATTTGATCCCAATAAAATTAGGATCGATTGACATCTTCCAAAAAAAGTCATTATGCCTTTTATTGGTAAACGTCTAAGTTTTGCCCGCCTTTGCGGATGCATGGGATAAAAATCAAACGTCCTGATGTTGACGATATTTTACGAAAAAGTAATGGCTGAAAGATACTAAGTATCTAGTTACAGTTAAACATAATATTCTACGGCAAATAAGTGTTATGATTATGACTATCTTCACCGTGTGAATGATGCGCCTTTTAGTAATACGTACATTCTATCGGAGATGCCACTACTTTGCGCGACCAGCGGCGCGACAAGCAGTTGAGCGAGAGATCCGATCGTGGCAGCATAACGAGTGAGCGAGACACGAACTATGGGCTGCAAATGTTCATTCATAAATGGGCCATGCGATTCTGCAGCTCATTGTACCTATACCGCTGCCGCGGCCGCGCAAAGTCGTGGCGTCTCCGTATGTAAGTACATTCATTGAGTAAAATGTCAATGAGCGCAGTCATTGTTCGTGACTGTAGATTACGCAAGTTAACTGCATTGCATGTCTGGTGCAAAAACAGTGCAATAGCGGGTTAACACCTCGTAACTGCGTTTAAACGATCGATTTACCTAGTTTCTTTTTCATTCACTTTTGAAATATTTGACATAATTGTGAGTCTTACTTCATATCTTGCTGAAAGTTACTAGATAGCAAAATGTAACTATCAAATTGGTAATGTTCATTGTAGTCATATAAAGGTCTTACGATATTAATAAATAAATGTATAAGTGAGTTCGTAGTAAAATCGGTCGTGGTGGATCTGCGTCAGAGATGGGCAAAAGTTAATCGATTAACGATTAAGATTAACCTACTTAATCTCGATTAACGATTATAAATGACGATTAGTTAATCTAATCGTACGAGTTCCGATTAATTTAATCCCGATTAAGTTAATCGTAGATTAATATCCAGCAGCGATTAAATTTTTAATCGATTAAGTAATTAGATTAATTTTTTGTAAGTCTAATTCCCTGTTCTAGGAGATCTTAGAGTACTGCACTATAAAAACCACCTTGTGTTACTGTAACCAGTTTATTTCACACAGCACACTAGAATGACAAGACATATTGTATGTTTGTAAAATGCACAAATAAGCGTGTTCCAACTTTTAATCGGGAATTAATCGTGAAATTTAATCGAAAAAATGACGATAAGTTAATCGTTAATCAAAGATTTGTTTAATCGTGATTAAATTATAATGTAAAAATAATCAATTGATGCCCACATCTGATCTGCTTAAGTGTTCAAGCCGGAAACTGGCAAAAAGCCTGTAGGTACAGGATCGAGACAAATGTCGTGCTCTCATTTCGGAGGCTAAGATTTTTTTTGGATCACTCAACTTCAGCTAGTTAGTTAAGTACGTAAATATTATTCTTCTTCAAGTGCCTATCCTTACTGAAGTTTGGCAGTCGGCTTCCTAATTGACAAGCGCCAACTCCCTGATATTTCAGAGCCAAGTCTTGGCCCAAGCCTTGCGTCTATCCATGAGCTGAACGTAACTAATAAAGGTATATCAAATCACATAATCTCTACAAATAAGATAGGTAGCCAAAAAGCAATGACTGTTAGGTACATATGTTTACCTTAACAGAAAGAAGTCCGTTTGAGAATGTATTTCCCCGCGTTAATCACGGTATCCACATTAACCGCTTCCTCGTATTGCTACACACACACACGACAGGTTTCCTATTGTTTCGCGGTACGGTCGTTTGGAAGAGTGCGTATTGTCCGACGACACTATTAGATACTAGCGAAGTGCGATTCGTAGACACGGTGGCATAAAATAACTTCACTTCTGCAGTTGGATTATACCATACAGAAGTCACTTGTCAAATTTCTCACTAGATACGAGGTTTTGAAGAGTTAGTGACAGAAGTTTTAGTGAAGTTTGGATGTCGCCAGGCGGAATATTTAGAGAATGAAAAAAGTCTACGAATTTTCAGTGCGCCTTAGCCGTTTATTACGCTTATACGTTTCATGGCTTTAGTATGGTATCATTCTTTGGGGTATCATAGACGAGGTAGATCTTTCAATTGCGATAAAAAAAATGGTGGTTCTAACAAACTAACAGATTTCAAGAGTGTAGATCGAAGTTAGTGACAGAATTTTGTATTCGACGAATCGTCATAGATGTGTCTAATTTGAAGAGTTACTTCGTCATCAGATCTTCACCAATATTTTTAGGACTATTCTGAAGATGCGTACTCTTGAAGAAACAGAATAATTTTCTAATCGATTCATAAATGACAGAATTCTGAAGTATCAAACATTAAAAATAAAAAAATACTAACGAACCTCCTCTTACAAGGAGAGCTACTAACTCGATCGCAAATCTCCAGTTTTTTAAGGTTCTTTAAATAGCGTTAGGCTTTTATCGGCGGCGTGTAGAAGTGCATTGTTGCATAAAATATGACTTACATAAAAAATCATGTGTACGTCCCGGATTATACTGTACTTGGAGTTGTAGAGATCGCATACCACGAGAGCTATTTATTAACACGTATAGTTTCCGACTTATAACGCATGTTTATTTGAGCTTTCGACCGAGAAAGAAAGTCGATCAGCTATCTCGGAAAAACATAAGTAACTAGCGTGCTATCGCTTTTTAACTTTAGCCAGTAGAAAGTGATAGCAAATGTCCTAATGGAGCATTACTAATAACTGACGTTTGGGCACCTACAGTCGCGGACTAGACTAACTGCAAAGTGTTCAATTATTGTATTATTTAAGCGGTTTACACTCACGCGAAATTGTCAGGATCGGCCCGACAAAGTTGCTGTGGCTGTGTACGCGTAGCAGTCCCTGATGAAGAGCTCCATACGAGTTCGAAACATGTCGGGCCGTTCCTGACAATTCACGTGAGTGTAAACCGCCTAATACAATAATTAAATATGTCTCACGAAAGTTTTAATAAGATTATCGCAAAGAGTTCGTTTAAAGAAGCGACCTCACCGCGAGTTCACCTCGTTCGCCTCTAATGTCATGTCATTTACTTATATTTTTTTGTTATATTGTAGGCGAATGCTCGCGGTGAGCACGCTCCCTAATGTTAACCCCAGAAAGATAGAAGATCCTTCCTTTAAAAGATAGAATACGGGTCCACTTCGATATTTTTTGTTCGTTATTTGTGTAGTTTTCTCCGACCAGCGTGACGTGGCTTCTACCAACTGCATTTATTCCGGGAATCGAACGTGGAACGCTTTACATAATTTGCAACCCTATCTCTATGCTAATCAGTTTGTTATGGCTTATGACATTAATTATCATGCACCCAGTGCATGTTAACGGACTAACACTAGATAGCTAACGTAGCTAATGTGGTTATCCCACTTCACACAGGAACAAGGTAATCAGCAGAGTGGCTGGCTAATTCCACGAAACCACGATGGTACTGAGTATCAAAGTAATTAGGGCAACTAGGTGACCTGATTAGGGTTGGTACTGTAATGGCAAAATTACTTGGTAATAGTAGTTGTAAAGTAAACTCTCTATTATAGTGTAAAACAGTTTCGTACTGGCGTAACGATTGGCAGAAGCTGAGAAGGCTGAGAATGATATTTTTATATATTTCGTGTTCGTGTTCAGAGTTAGAACTTCTAACTCTAGGGCAGTGATAATGTGCATTTATAAAATTTAACATGAATCATCTTTTAAATTTGAGTAGTTGAATATCTTGTAGACTGGTGCTTTTATTTCGGCGGCTGAACAAATTTTTATGAGAAAACCGCATCGAAATCAGTCGAAATCAGTTTTTAGAGACGGAAGTCTCGGAGCCCAATCTAGTCTCTTACGTTCATAATTAGTTATGTGTAGCCTATGCTCGCTCACTTAGGTTATGTGCCGAAATCATTTTTCTGTGCTCCTTTATCTAAGATTCTTAATGTTTTTAGTGTGCACTGAAGTGTCGTAATTCGTTCTATATTACTTTTTATTCTCAATTGGGACATCCCTAAACTGGCATAATTGATGGTATGTATGTTGAAATTGTGTGTTCAACACACACCATCCTAGTTTGTGTCTTCGTGCGTCATACACTGGCCTCTTGCGCGGTCACATCAGGAAATATAACGCGAATAAAGTGTTCAATAAAGCACACGCAAGTTCTAAAGTGCACTCTAAATCTTCGTTACGATTTTACTAAGGAGTAAGTAGGACTGTAATTGGCGACTACTAATACCTTTAAGGTAGCCACCTTAACGATATATAATCTACTTCATAGCCATGAAGTAGATTATATATCGTTTTTAGGGTTCCGTACCTCAATCGGAAAAAACGGAACCCTTATAGGATCACTTTGTTGTCCGTCCGTCAGACTCGCACTTGGCCGGTTTTTTTTTTCAGAGCTACTGGTAAGCTGATCATCGCATCTAATGGCAGAATCATCAATATGGGTTTATCGTACCTTTGGGTCAAACCACTAAACAGTTTGAAAGTTTGGGCCCTCTGTACAGTCAGCAGCAGAAATTGCTATGCACACGGACTCTATTATCAACAGACGACTAAGGGTTGTACAGATAATTGTGAGTGTGTTATTCTGCTAAAGCCACTTCTGTTGCCGGCTGTACCTCTTGTAGTCTAATCAAACCGCAACCTAGTGTATTCAATTGCTTACCACACAGATCTTTAAAACGAAATAAAAAGAAAGCTGAATGCTTCACCCACTTATGATTCACGTTGTAATTTGCCCGGGAGTTTTACGATCGGCGTGTATTCTCGATGTGTGGCTAGGGTTACCAGATAGACAATCTGGGAAAGACAATTAAGTACGGAGTTAAAAACTTGAATTCGTAAGATTTAAAATAACAAAAAGGAAAACAGGAATAATTCCCGCAAGCGTAGAAAACATTATGTGTCGATATCAAGCATAACGTATGACTTCTTCCTTTACTATAAAGACGCGTTGATAGGGGAATCGACAAAGTGGGTATTTGTGGTTGAAAACATCATATAATTATTATCTTATCATTTTTGTGTACTGAGGCCTGCAGGTTTTTCATAAGACCGAACTTGAATTTCAAATAACTCTCTATTTAATTTTATTTTTGTGTATGGTAGGTACTTAGTATTTTTTACATAAAAAAAAAACTCGCATTTTATTTTAAATCTAGATATCTTGAGATTTCCATCCAATATCCTGAGAAAAATCCTGACAAATACTGAGATGTGGCAACCCTACGTGTATTCTCGATGTGTATGACTTGCTCGCGCAGACATTGACCTTCTGGGCTCCGAATAGCGATCCTGCGTGTGTAGTGTAATTGTAAATGTAACTGTAACTAGTAATTCCCTTTGTCTAACCAATATAAACGCGCTTCCTAGAAGTGAGGATGTGGAATAAATAAATTGAACTGAAATGTTTTAACTGGTTCCTTACTAGATTGTTAACGACGAAGAAACGTGGAAATTATCGCAATTCAAGTTTAATTTAGGCTACATTTTGGTGGAACTGAGATAAAGTTAGTCATGGAAGAAATGCTGGATGCCAATGCTTAGTGGAATATAATTAAGAGACATAAGTCAAGTATAAGACGCATGAATCATGCATGCTGCATGTTTGGTATAAATTAAATTATAGCTTGATGTGTTTAAGCCTAACGTAAAAATGCATTTTTTCTTAGGCTTCATCGTAGCTATTCATGGTCAAATGCTATTTTACATTTAAAGATACACGCTCGGGGAAACTTGGTAGTCGTCCTCAGATCTAGCAAGGTTTATTGCAGACCGCTGATCGTTCATTCGACTATGATTGATTGATTAGGATCATGGTCGTGATTGATTACTGCCTCTGTTTTTGTCTGTATTGTAAACACAAATATTTGTTTGTATTCCGTCATATGATATTACAACAAGATTAGAAACAAAACAACAAACTATTTTTGGCACTTCTTTTAAATATCCCATCAATCAGCAAAACCAATTTTAATACCAAACCATATAGGTTCTGAGAAGAATTTAATCGCAAAATTTCTTAAAAGTATACCCAAATTTTAAAAATATAAGCCGAATCCTCGAACTCCTCGAACCTCGAACTTCCAATTCGGAGATTCGCCCAAGCTGCGTCGTGTTAAGTCTACTTAATCATCATTAATGCCCCATGCTGAGTACTATGAGTAGTATAACGCTCCTATCTGTTTATTGAAGATTAATGGTAACTGGCTTCTACACTAAAACCAAGAAGAACCAACTTGCCTTAACACTTGAGTCCATAGTATCCAGTATACTCCCCAGCGCTATCATTAACCCAATTCATAGTTCAAAATTGATTGCCAAAACAGCTTCCTGCAAACATAATTAGTCACAAATTTACAAAAACGTCCAATCTACCAGTCATTTGCGACATAATTTGTTCTGTAAATTACAAGGTTTGAATTCCCTACGAAATGCCAGCTTTTCTGTTTATGATATTCAATTGTCGCTTGGAGTACAATGACCGTGCCGAAAAGTACGTGATGCGCCGCGTCCGGACGGATGCGATAGAACACCCTTAGTAGAACAACGTCATATATATCCGTAGGCTCTATGTGTACTCGCATATACAATATTTTAGGAAAGCTAGCGATGAGGAACGAGGTTGCAATATCCGTAATGCACGCATTCATTTTTGGGTTTACCTAGTTGCGGTATCCGAAGAACTAAAAACTTGCTTGCGATGTGCTCTGTATTAAATTAATCCTTTAGATCAGTTCCAGTACTTCCAGTTTAAGGTTGTATTTTGCAATTGTATCTCTGCGACTATTTTCAGTATACTTGGAAGTGGAAACCCCAAAATGTGATCCCTAAAGGTTGGGATCCTGGCTTGTAAACGTTACATTGAAGATCGACCTTCATTTCGTTAACTTGCGGATTTTCCGTTTGTCCATTCAACACAAAGACAATTGTGCTACACCCTTCGGTAAAAGTCACCTCGCCGCCTGTCCTTACACTACTTCGACGGTCGTTCAGCCGGTTAAGAATATATAGGCGATGAATATTGATTAAGTAAGAAATTGGCGACGAATTTTGCCCGAACATCAGCAATGCATCAGTAACGTAAATTCATTTTTTGAACCTGAATAAATAATTATTACAATAGGATTATTCAAGTATTTACACAGCTAACGCGAGTCGGAATTGAAACAAAGCATTTCAATTGGACCTGGTGTTTGAATTATATATCAAGTTCTGAAAATTTTAACCAAATGGGTCGTCAGTTCGTTAGTCCTCGTTTTACACAATAGAACATTACCTGGAGGTAACAGATATATTGTTTATATACAATTAGCTGCTTTTGCGTTAGATTCTCTTTTCACATTTCCATTTGTAATTTGATAAGTTGTACCAGCCGGGTACGGGGAAATGTTAACGTACAAACAGAGATCAACTGATTACGAATTAATTTCTAAAAACAAACGTTGTTATCTTAAGACAATGATACCTTATTAAAAAAAAACATAGATAACTATAAAAAAACGAATTTCACCACTAACATTTTCAAGTGCAACTGCACTGCAATTTCCAATAGTTGAAATTGATCCGAATAGAGATAGCTTCATGTTACTTCTGTTTTTTTTTAAATTCATAATACATTATATCTAAATGTAGATAAAAACTAAAGACTAGTCTTCGTAAACATGCTACCTACTTGACGTACAGTGGTATATATAAACAGACAGATGACTATCATAAATGCATCATAAACAGCACTGTTATTGTTACTTATTGACAAAGCATTCTCAGTTTCTCACCTATCAGCAATAGTCAAAAAAGGTTTGTATAGAGTATTGATACCAGAGGCGTTTAGTATTGTCTTCGCCGTTCTCAGACTATTAGCAGCTAATATAAGGCTTCTGCAGTAATCCACTGGCACAATGGTCCAATTAGCCGTCGGATAGAATTGTAATCCACGCCGCAATCAACGGCACCCTACCATCCGATCCAATTCGTGGGGCTGGGGAAGCCAGTTCTTCATGAACTATAGTTATTGCTTTAGCTTCGACTTGAACCCCAGTTTCGTATTGGTGTAGAAGGCATTGGTTGTCCGGTATATAACTGTCTCAATGAACGTCATCATGATTGTCATATCCAGTATCCAGTACGGAATGTAACTCTGGGTTAATACTGTTTTATAATTCCTTCATTTAATAAATGAATAAAATATCTACTCGAGTTTATTTAACTCGTTTAGACTTGATTACTATAATGATGATTTTGCTCCAAGTTCTGACCTGAGATATAAGACCCGATATGAGATCATCAGAAAAGAAATTCGATCAATTCACCTGTTGAAACTCGGTTAGCAATGTTTGAATAAAAATACAACTTCTTCTTCTTCTTCTTCTTGGTGGCAAGTTTCACAACACGCCGCCATTCTTCTCTGATAACCGCCTTCCTCGTGCATTCATGTAGTGATAACGATTATTAGCCATTCAGTGCAGCTTTTATCTGATCTGTCTATCTCATAAGCGATCTTCCTCGTGGACATGGTACTCTTAACTTTACTCTGGACTGGACGACAAGTTGCTCAATAGCTAGCTTCCCCATAAGAAATTAATGATCGATGCATTAACTAAGCTAGTATATCAAATAGGTATTCTGACCCAGAAGGCTGTCAGGTTTTCGGTGAACGGTTAACAGGCATGCGGCAGCGGTTTCACGGAAGCTGGCTGGAGGATAGTTAGAACTTAGAACACTTCCTATGTTACGTTCCACCGCCTCTCGGCGACAATCACTTGTGCTCCGGAGTGATCCGATAAGAATCGGCGTTGCGTAAAAAATACTAACATTACTGCTTCGAGGCGAGTTCAAAGCTATGAACTGGTTTTGGGTTGGCCCCGTACGGTGTACGTACATATTCATGACTCATACGTTATCTGAATCGGTGTTGATACGTGAGTGAAGGAAAGCTCGTGGAGAGAAGAGAAGGCCATTGATTGACCTCTACCGTGGTACTAAGTGCCACTCGTAGTAGTACTTCTTTGCCACTTACTAAGTGGCTACGGAGTTGTAGATGATACTCGCTGGTTCGGCAACTGCCGACTCACTCTTGTCATAAAGAGACCTAACTTATAATTTGAAATTTCGATCCCTGCGACCGCTCCAATTTCCGTAGCTCTATTTTACAAATATCATTAGAATCCATGCCAACCAGTGGCTGGATATTCTAGTTAATTGCTGTGATTTATTTTAATTAAAAAGAGTTTAAATGTTATGCTAAGGGATTTCAGAAATGGGATCACAATGCGTGTGTTCAATATTCGTACTTTCGTACAAAATATTATGGAACTGGAACAGTGGGAATGCAGACTAGATTTTACAGGAATATAAAACAATCATCTTTTGATGACGCTCTTGCAAATCTCCGATTTTTCATGTAAAATAGGCAAGCATTTGACCTCGATATCACCTGCTTCACGCATGTTTGCCTAGAGAATGCACTGTTATGTTGAATCGAAGTTACCCATATATCTAATGATCTAAAATATAAACCTTCCAGTATGAATCAAATAGATGCAATTATAGGACAAATTGCAACAACTGAAAATTACCGATCTGACCTTCAAAAAATGGCTTGATCACGTCAAGAGCAGGTGTTTGCAATATGTGGAGTGCGACGAACCAGGTGGACATGAAGTTAAATATAAATTGCAAATATCTCGAGTGGTATGTACGTTTCCATCTACGGCTGTTCTCATTACGAATAAAGATGAAAAAGCCTCGAGGCTGGTTGCGTAATCAGGTGATTGAACTCGAGACGTTATTGCGTACTCATAGTTGTACTGCGTGCGAATCGAATTGTTACTCTTAATAGGGTTGTGGAACGTGACTATAATAGGTTTGCAGACTTTGCCGGCGTTTTGCGGTATATTTTCCTGTTTTGTTACTAGTTCCTGGCATTTGTAGTACTTACTAAAAAAAAATGTTTGATCGGTTTACTGAATTTGTCCAAGAGAATAATTTTACTTCCAAAATAGTCGTGTTATGTTTGCTATATCTTATTTGCGACGTTTTCAATGAAGAGGGTCCACTGCGTCGCATACCGAATCTTTCCTTTAAAATGTCAACGCGTCCTTACGGTAAGCGACAGAAGTGGTACATTTTTCTTACAAACGTCAAACATTTCCTATTTACAATTTTTAGAACTTATGTTTTATTCTGACAACCCTGTAGCATGGATTACCTACAAACACTTTGATGATAACGGTTATTGCCTAGCTAACTTTGTACAACAAATACAACACTAAAACGACCGTCTAGTTACTTTACTACTAACACAAACCGTCATTTACAAATTTCACACACTGAGACTGTAATGTTTACGATCTTATACGTGTACAATTTCTTTATTTTAAACCCGACTTTTCTTTTTCTATCGTCGTGTGATAACGACAATATTGTAATCGTAATCATATCAAAGTATACGTTGTTTTTCTATATTATTAAAAATGAAATGTATTGTACGTAATGTATGTACCTATTGAACATGCTGTCATAGGTACATAAAATAAAAATTAATAATATATGCATTTTTGTAGGATGTTTTTATATGAATATGAATGTATCTTTGTGTTCTTATTTCGCGTCAATGGCTGGAGAAATTTCACGTTTTGGTACATGCGTAGTTAGGCATCCCCAGACGGTTATAGGACACTTTATACCCGACTACAGAGACGCAAAAAAAGGGATTATATTTTGTTTCTTCCACTATATTTCCGTTTTTCGTACACCGCCCAAGGGTGTCTGTAACCTTTGCTTGTCAATCTGATCACAATTTAAAGCAACGGTATGCAGCGATGAAAATGATTAAATCCCATAACAATGACGGGCGATATTTAGTTCTAGTTAGCTAAATATGCGTTACGTAGTGCATTCCTCTCCATTGTTATTTGAGGCGGTCGCGCGTGTGACGTGCCTTTATGTTTTTCATGCTGCATGGCTTGACACTTCGTCTTACATTGCCGTAAAGAGTTGTATGACGCTCGAATGCCTTTTACTACTCGTATATAGGTCAATACGTCCAGTGCCAAACATTCATCATTATCAATGCGTAATACTGTCACTCTAGGTTCAATCATGTACCTACCGTAAAAAAAGCCTCGCCTTCTTCACTCGTATATATAGGTCAATATATTAACGCCTAGTGCCAAACATCCATCGACAATCGACATCAATGGGTAACAGTCACATTAGGTCCAACCATGTTTTGTCATGTTGCCTGGCACTTAGTTATGCAGTGCCATAAAAAGCTGCGTGATGCTCGTATGCCTTTTCTTCGTGTATAGGTCAAAATATTAACGCCTGGCCAAACATGCATCAATATCGCTGGGTAATACTTTAGGTCCAATTTTATAAAGTTGAAAATGCAGTTTTAAACTTGGGATACAATGTTGCATCTACGACGATGATTTGTTGTATCTATCTAATGTTACTTTCATAGGAGACATAGAAATATTAAGTTAAATCTTTAAAACTATAATAGTTAGTCGCTGTTTCGAATATAAACTACGTATGGCAATTCTTTTGCAGGCATATTCCTCAAGCCAAGCTTACCCTGTCTCATTTATCGCGAAGATTATAGTACAGAATACTTAATAGTATTACATAATTACATATAGTAATAAACTGCGCCTGACTGTGCGGTTTTGTATTGCAATGCTCATAATCTCATATGTTGAGACTTATCACGGGGCATATTTTAAAGTGACTCGCAGCTCAAATTCTTTCGTATATTAAGTTGAATACGTTCATTATTTCTTCAAACTCACAAGTAGCTTCGAGCAAATCATCATTATTTTACTATTAGCCAAAGATCATTTGCCGATATTTATTCTTTTTGTTCTGGGAAACAAATCATCACACACTGCCTTTTTTGCCTCACAATAACCGCTCATTACGGATACAAAGAAACTGATTTAATTGATTGTGATGGCTCATTGACCAAAGCTCTTTATGCGTTTATTAATAAGAATTCTCAGCTCGATGAAGAAAGTGATGTCGATTGATCTGTGACGCGTTATTCTTGACTTTACTTCTCCTTTTTAACCATTGTTATTAAATAATATGTATCCATTTGGCCTGACAATTTGTTTTGGTTTTCGAATCAATATTTTAGTATCATATTATTAATTTCACCTGTCATTACATATTACAGAATAGCATGTGCGTGAGATGATCGATGAACCATTGCTATCGTTTATTTATCGTTTATTCAAACAAATAAACTATATCATTATCATTACACGTTTATGATATCGGTATGGTAACAGTGTATAGATTTCCGGAAATATCTTTATTATTTTTCCTGTCCATTCCTGTCCATTAACCTCGTTTATCTACATAAAATAATCCACAATGATTTATGAGTCGCCTTTTACTTAATATAGAGTTCCATTAAACGAATGCCATACTAAGTTGTATGTATTAAACCTTTGAACATACCACTATAACTTTTAATTGCCTTGTATTGCTGTTTTATGGTGTTCTGTACTTCTTATTTGCCAACAGTAATTTTAATCATTCTAACGGCATTGCATTTATTTCCAACATTACGACTTTGATGTGTTTCCTTGATTTCGCATTGAGAGCGTAACACATTGACGGACGGAAGGAAGGAAGTATCGGCGTGCGTAATGAAAGTATCAGATCCGACTGTCATCAGTTCATTACCATACAGGATACAACATAGAGATCTCAAAGGACCAACTCATCAATGCGTGCGGCGTCGCCTAGTCTCGTTATTCAGGCCGTTGCCCACTGACCGTATATTCTCTAGTAAATTATTAAACGCGTCACGACAGAATTGAATGAATGTTTAATTCTGTTTGGCTCTTTTCATACAGAGGTCGTAAAGCCGTGCTGTCGTGTCTTATGTCTTGAATGCTAATGGTATTACGGCATACGATGACCCGACGTTTTTGTGAGTTATTTTGCGAATTATACAGATAGTATTTTAATATTAAGGATCTGTAGTTGATTGGAATTATTTTACCATAGATTTGGTTAGATCCTTTGATTTTTCTAATCAGCAAGTATTTAAAACTTTGTGCATACTACGGAGGTATTTTGATTCCAAAATTTGGAAAAGTCGCAACCATCTGACTTTTAGCTTACTCGAACTAATGCCTCTATAATTTAAATTCATTATAATTGCCAGTACTGCCTTCACTAAAGATTTCTTCCTCCTTCATCAAGGCACAAAAGCCTTTAATCGGGGCCACGATTGACATCTGTGACAGACTCTTTATCCAATGAGTTATATTCAAGTCACACAATCGCGCAGAATGTGTCGACAGTTAGTTTGATTCTAAATAGTAACGGTGCCGTGGTTACACCTCGGTCATGTTAAGGTTCTATAAACTCACTTGACAAAAGTATGACATGTATTGTGATCCCCGCAAAGAATTCTACAAGGACGGACCAAGGAAAGAGCACTTAATGCTTTCTAGTAACACAAGATATACCGGTTAAACCGGTTTAGGTCAATAAATATAAATAATAAAAAGAAGAGGTTTGCTGCATGTTGTTACCCTCAGAACATGCTCGTTTATAGACCAAATATTGAAACTGTTTTTTTTAATTTATTTTTATAGTCCCTTGTCACTATCAGTTGAGATCCCGTCTCTTTGTTTTATGATCCCTCCGTCCTATCGTCTTATGATGGAATCCTAGGAAGGATCGAGTCCTCAATTCTTGTAGGCACTTTAGTAACTAACTTTATTTGTTCTAGAACCCGGTCGCCATGTTCAACTTCATGAAGAAGTCGACCGTCCTCGCCGGCGGCGACACGGGTGCTTGCGAGGAGCGGGACGGAGATAAAGAGAGGAGGAAGAAGGAAAAGAAAGAGAGAAAGGAACGGGAGAAACGAGAGCGGATAGCGGCCGGTCTCGAGGAGCCGCTGAGGCTAGAGGAGGTAAGCGCACTTTTATTTCAAACACTATAGATGGTTCTCTCTTTTCATCTTCACTAAAGCCGCCTGAAGGCTGTATTTTATAGGTTGTTTCTGTAAAATACGAAACAATTAGTATGTGGCTTCGTAACGCGTGCGCGCTTCTAGGAGAGTCTATTAACGCGCACCAAATTTGCCCAAACAAAGGGTAGAGCCGGCACCCTGGTGCGAGCTAGTTATGCGTCTCGTGGCGTGTAGTGATAGTGAGCATTACCTCTAGAAACGTGGAATTAAACCCCAGATTACGTCTGCTCATGTCAAAGGCGCTTGTCTTTTACTGAAACAAAAGATGTTGCTAATATTACCTACGTCATTCTCAGGCCAAAAGTAACCCGTACTTAGGAGCCAGGGCTATCCTGTGATCCTTATATCGATTTATTGATATCAGCAATTGGTATAGATATTAATGATATTAGAATTCATTACTTTGTCAATGAAAACTGTTAAATGAAAAAACCGACCGGTAAGTCTGGTGCTAGTTTTGAACGAATTGCGCGCAGTGCACAAATTGATTATAATCCGAGTAATATAATGGTTTTCGACCACATGATACACACTCTGCTTTTCATTTTGACTGCGAGAAAATTAAGAGAGTAGATATGGCGTTTTAGCGCTTCGCAGAGCTGAATTAATGTACTTTATGACCAGGAGAATTGAAAAATTTGTCTGTCGAAAGATATCAGTCGATTAGTTGTAGAATGCACTTTTGTTTGGTTGTGAAATAAAAAACGTATTTACGCGCCATGTCTGGCAATCTTTGTTATTATTTATATTCTCTCGCAGTTAATGATAGGATACGGTAAAATCAGGTTTACCCACCCACCATCAGTGCCTGCCGATGTTTTTAATACCTTTTAAAAACAATTCACTCGATAATCAAAAGCCATAAAATCTCAACTCCAACGCATGTAACGCTGCGTCCACATTGGTTATAATCTACAATAGATGTGAATATAAAATAATGTGTTTTATAACTTTTTGCTACACATTGTTATTTTTATTACTATTTCTTTGTTATAAGTTAAGTTTTTCTTGCAATAAATTATTTAATCTTTTTAGCGTATATAAAATAATGTACTTATCAAAATAGAAGTGAATATAAAAGAGATGATACCTAGACCCTAATTGCCTGTGCCGTTATTTTAATTCGTATAGGTAGATAATGAAATGAAGTAACTACGTCGGTTGTATAATAATTTATAGACTTTTAACCTCCGATTTTTTCAATCGATCTTGTGTGTGGCAAAATAGTTTACAATACAATACAATACAACAATTCTTTATTGCACACCAACAAGAAAAATATTACATGAGAAATCATAAATTAAATAATGGTAATAGTTTCATGTTGTTTTTGATAAAAAAAAAGCGTAATCGATCTGCAAGTACAGAAAAAAACACATAACAGCCAACACAGTTAAATAAATGCAGAAAACAGGACTTTTGCAGCATATATCACAAATATTATCTCAAGTGGAATGTTGCTCTTAATTCTAAATACGTAAGGAGAGCGATCAAAAAATTAAAAACTCATCGACAGTGTGAATGATTTAAAGTTACCGAATTGAACTGGTTTCTAGGAGCCACACCTTTTTACACACATCATGATTTTTTCCTCATAAATATACATGATATCTAATCTAACGGTGGACAGCACGTGTGTCTTCTAAACGGTTATTTACAGGCAGTTGTTTATGGGCATTTGCGTGGAATAATCACGGCAAATTGAGATAAGTTGGCCGTGGTTAGGGACGGGTTCGGTGAACGGAATTATCTAAATAGTTTCTAGCATATGGTTTATGATTATGACGTACCGCTTTCTCTTAAAAAGTTACTCATCTTTAAGTATACCGAATATCTTGGTAGTAAACTTTTATAGGTAATTGAAATTATAAAAACTCCGTTTCCTTACCGGAGTCATGATTTCAAGAAGTTTAATAGTGCAATGCGATAAGCCGATAAATTGGCAATTGATTCCTGTTATCAATGCCATTGCCAGCATAATGCTATTTATCGATCGCAATATCGTAGCAGTCCCATCAAAATGGCACAGATTTTGTCAATTTACTCGACTACGAATGCTACATAAAAGAAAAGAAGTACCAGAGGGGAAAAAGAACATAACATAAACCATGTTTTGCATTTTTCCTCATTCGCTAACAAAGTTATGTCCTCTCAGCTATCGTTTCCCATATTGTGTTGTAGATTTACCTTCCTTTATGTGTCCACGAAGAATCGGATCGATATAAGTGTTTGCGCGGAGTTACAGTATAATAAATATTTCTCACTATGATAACCTAAGTAAATATACGACTGTCAACGAATTCGAATAGAGAATACACAACAATTTTCATAAGTAGCTTTACCGCACACTGGCGATTTGAGTTCAATTGTCCCGCAAATCTCTCTCCACAAATAGGAGTACGCCATCCACAGTAGGTTTCTTCAAGTATATCTTACAGGTAATTTTCATTCCGAAAGCTCCATGAAAAGGAAATACATGGTTAAATATACAAGGTCCTCTAATATTAGTCACTGTCATATTTTGATTAAATACGATCAAGGTTTTTTTCGCTATTACATTATTGTGACCGCTTGCGACACTCGATACAATCACTTATTTGCATTCCACCTGACTTCTGAGATAAAATCAGTGGCCGCTGGCCAATGATGTAAGCGTTGGAAAGAAAAATGTATTTTCTACATTGCTACTTTATATTGACATTGTGTTCCTTATAAATAGTCTTCGAAGTCTCACGTATGGAGAGCAGTGGGACGAGAGGTGCATAATGAAAATGCATACAAAAATGCAAGCCTCAGCCTTCAACGAGTTCAAGCTTTCTTATGTTGCATTGCACTACCTATTTTCTTGGCCTCTGTAGTAATGTAATATTAAGAAGAATAATGTCAGTGAAACAATCATAGTTCTTAATCCTATTGACCAGTTCATGTACCCCGATGGCGATCTTAAATAGCCCAAAGAGGATACAGAAAAGATAGGTCTGGCACAAGATGACAAGACACCGAGTAACTTGCAAATTTTCCGTTTACACCTTTTTTATGATATAGGATTTTATGATATAGGAGGCAAACCAGCAGATGTATATATATTAGGTACAATTGACAGAAACAGTTAATCGTCTCATTGGACGATTAGGCTCAGTTGCTTAGTCGTATAATAAGTTTTTTTCTCAGTTAATGTACTTCCCTGTGTCTTTAATTGTGACAAAAATATGCACCAAGCACAAACATCTTTTACTCAATCTGACAAATAGAATCTCAGTGATAATGATGTTCAAGCCATTATTTTCTTCAATTCAGGCCTTTGGATTTATGTACATGAGACAGTCTAGTTTACTTCGCGGAACGTCCGACATTCTAAGCTTTGTCTAGCGGAACAGATTGTTTGAGTTCTGCAACGCTAATCTTATTTTAAAGGTCGGATTACAAAATAACCGTAATTTTTATCTGGCAATCGATCTTTTATATTATAATGCAGTCTTTTTAAGATCTGAGTAAAAGAGTAACTTTTAAAGGTCAGAAATTATGCAACGAATTAGTCTATATCAAATTGGATGACATTGTATTGATATCATCAGTTTGATTATTACAAATTAACTTGTAATTTATAGGAGAACCAAGAAGTTTAAATTTTTGTAGATGTGTCTTATTAATGCCAATGGTCAAGATTCTGTTTATCTTCCTTTTCGCAGCGAATAAACAAACTTCGTTTTTTACGAATTATTGCATTTTGTATTGTAGCTAGATTTATTCGATGCTAATCAAAATTGTCTTCTGCCGTCCCAATCAGCTCTATCTTTTCATATTAAAGTTTTTTCTAGGATATTTGAGTTCTGTCGTGGAAAATAGTAAAACTAACCTAACCTTCCAATATTAGTTTAATAAGGGACATAACTTGAAAGATGCCACATCTGTCGCAATAGGTCATGCCGTTCCGACCGGCATGGCATCGTATTGCCCAACGTTTCCTTCAATAATGCCAGGCATTTGGCAGGTAAACGGCCTAGATACTGGGGTAATAGGTCAGGCAAATCGATTGAACCCAGAGATGCTTAAGACCAAATGATCAAAACGACAAAGTAAATATTACACGAAGTTCAATAGGGCACAGATCAGGCAGAGACATGTAATGGATGGTTTTAGTAAATTCCTAAGCTTAGGTACTGGTAACGCTGGGTGGGCAGGAGAAGTGTCTTCAACCCTTTGGGCAAAATAGACGTCAGATTGCGAAAAGCCAGTCCGCGTTAGCCTACATCTAGTATGCCGCTTATGGCACCTCTTTCACAGTGCCGATGGTTTATCTCCAATATCGCAAGCTAGGCGAATAGGAAGTCGGAAGTCTTGTTCGCTTCCACCCTATCTTCTTGATATATGAAGTTGTTGTGCAGTCTACTTGAATAAAAAGAGGCAAATGGTATTTGGTAGCAACCAACATTTACTCTTGTAGGTCGGATCGCCAATTATTTCTATTCTGCGCCAATGCCTTTACGTTCAAGTACTTGTATGATACGATCTCATTGACCGAGCGAGCGAAGCGTCTCCATTTCAGCTTGGCCAAAAAACCATTCGTATGTCCGAATTTCGAATGATCTCCGGCTGTTCTCGCCTATGTCGCATTTCTCAACCATTTCTTGTACTAACTTTTAATACTACTAATCTACTAATTTTTATCTGTTTAGGTTTCTTCTTTGGTCTTCTTTATCGACCTTACCTCGCATCTCCTCAATGTTCCTATATCTTCTATATATATAGCCTTGATTATTATAGGATGTGGTAAGGCAAAGGCAAAATCAGAATGTAATAAAAATAGCCACATTCGTCATCTTTCCTAACATATTTATTCAAACTCCTTTTTTCTAAGCATCTTTGTTTGCTGTTTAAATTCTACTAGCTGCCGATATTGTTCGTGTATTTGAGCACGACAAGAATGCAGCCACAACGCCTAATTACATGGCTGTCCGATAGAAAAGCATGCCAACCCATTATGCCATTACGATCCATCAGTATAACAGGGTATCTATTGATTGATGCATATAATATTATGACAGTTTGAAGCGCGCGGAATTATTGTGGTGAAATCTTATCTTTTATCGATGATAGCTCTTGAATCTGGTCTAGTAATCTATTGATGGCAGTGCAGTCAGATAGATTGTATGCTCAGTCTCCATTTAAAAAAGCATTTAGCTTGTATAATTATGAGTTGATAGTTGTTGATATGACCTCGGACAGAGTTGGAGGACGAGTGGAATACCAGCACAACTGGCTCTATCTTGCAAGCCATTGATCCCACGGCCAAGCCCCGGTTTTACCCTACAACGAAAACTTGGGAAACGCTTAGGAGGCCTTATTCCTTTAAAAAATATATATATTTTGATAAATATATTGATAATTTCAACCAACACATACTGGAGCCTACTAAAGTAAATGGTCGAGAACTGTGCGGTTCCAGAGGAATTTCTTACAGTGGAATGAGCTCCCTGCCGAGGTTTACCCCGGGGGATACAGTATGCGGTTATTCATGAGGGGAGTAAATAGGTTCTTAAAGTGTCGGCAACGCGCGTGTGATGCTCATGGCGTCACAAGCGTCCATAGGCGGCGGTAACTGCTTAAAATCATAAGTGTTTGTACGGAACCCTCGGTGCGCGTGTCCGACTCGCACTTGGCTGTGTTTTTTTATATCGCCGCAACATAGTGACTCCCAGTAGGTAAGCGAAAAGAGGAGCCATTAACTAACTTATCAAAAGGTACATTAAACAGACAAGGTATGTGTGGATGATGATGACATTATGTCCAACTGTACCTACTCTAGTTTCGTAAATATTTTCCACGTTCGCATTTCGGGGAATCACTTAAACGTTAATATCAGCCGCATAAAGATGTATATCTTCACAGCTATGGTACGTTATAGAGCCAAGTCCAAGCGGTCCCTATCAAATGTAATGTATTTCCGACGTTTGATAGTTTCACGCAGACTAACGATATTGCGATTTCACCGGATGTGGCGATCTTGTGATAATATCTGCTATTGTTATTGTAATTTCATTATACGACTATAGCATAATAAATAAATCGCTTAGGATTGCTACAAGAACCGTTGGACACGTTGTGACCTTCCGTGGTCGTGTATAAGGCTGCCCGTAAAAGCTCGATCACCTGTGGCAGTTTTGTATAATTATGTCAATGGTGTGCTCACATGTCCGCAGCAACTCAATTCGCATCAATAAGGTCTGCTAACGTGAGCTCAGCTCGATTCGTTCTCACCACACAGTCGTCGTGGCCGTGAAGTATAGCATAGTATAGTATATAAGGCTGCCTATCACATTCCCTAGGTTTAAATGCACTTCTTTTGGGCTTCACAAAGACGCATCCTGATTGGGTAATTTTCTCCGCAATGCTTCAATGGAAAAAATTGGGGATTTATCGATCAGATTTTACGATCACTTAATAGATGCCTGTACCCTGTTAAAAATAAGCTAAGATACAAATCTCAGAGCACATGCGTTCCAGCAGTGATGTGACCACGGAAATTAGAATGGTTCTAATGTTTTACGATGTTTTTTAAGTAACTATGAATGGTAAAAAAACAATAGCATTTACTAGGCTCACAATTATGTATACACATATATGTAGACTAGTTAATCACTACATAGTAGGCTAGTGATAAATATAGCGTACCTGTGATATATTCGAAATTTTAAAGGCCGTAACGCAGTCGAGGCAAACCAAAATTAAAGGAAATAACTTCGACGGTGCTCTCAACCATTAGGCCAAAAATTTTGTATTCAGGTTACTCAGAGTTCCACATTCAAAACAATTGCGCGTAGGGTAACGGTGCCGATGTAAGAGAGACGATGGGAGAATTCGTCCCGTCACGGTCGCCGCCTTCAGAACCAGTGTACCGACGCGAAGATCTTATGTCCACGGCCGAAGGTTTGCATGTTTGTGGGGAAACAGGCCGATAGAAACGTCATCCGATATCCCTGGCTCAGCTGGTGTCGTAACTTGTTGTGTTTTAGGGTTCCGTGAGGTCAAGAGACACTTAGTCTATCTTTAAATGTTTGTTTTAAACTAGTAATTAATATCACTTAGCCTTATTATTAGTAGGTAGATACTTAATCTGCTGGCTCCGATTCTGAAGATGACTTTTGGCTTCGACACGAGTTCGCGTCAATTTTGAGCTTTGTTTATAAAAGTGAAAAAAGTAATATTAAACGTAAATAGCCCTACTTCAAAAACCCTGTTAGTCGTTCGTCAAAATGGCTAGCCAGATTTGATCCATATTTTGGAACAACGATTGCTAGCTGATCAAAATGGTGTAGGATTTGTCTTACGTCTGAAAAAAAGTTATGTGAGCTATTTAAAAAGAAAGGTATTTTCTATTTATAATTTGTTATGCTTATGGAACCATCGATCCTCAAGTTCGAATCGCTCTTGACCAATTTATTGTTCATTGATAATCGACCTATGCGATACTGTGGTAATCCAGTCTCTAGGGACATTTTCTTTTGGAGCAACATGATATTCTTGTTGGTTGTATTGTAAGTTGTAGCGCTAGTGAGTGATATCATGGATTCATGGCAAATAATACAATGCGTTGCATTTTAACAGTAAATAATATTTAAATAAAGAAGCCCAGTGGACGGGTACCTTAAAACTAACATGGGAATGGAGAATCTTGAACGCTTTTTTGTAAACTAAAGAGCCACCATCCACTCTTTAAAATTAGGTGATATTTACCAATAGAATCGATCGCACCAATGTAACAAGTTTTAACATAACATAAATGTAATTATTTGAAGTATAATTTCCGAAACAAATTTACTGCCGAGTTTCTTTCGGCTTTCTCTTAACAGCAGTCCCGTCTTGGGTAATGCCGGTAGATTCACAATCTAACATTTAAAAGTGTCCTTGAGGCCTACTGATGATGATTTAAATTTTAATCGCAATACAATGTTAATTTGCCAGTATCTAAAGGTCATGTAACGTTTAAATTTTCGATTGTAGTCACAGCTTAGTTTCATATTCATTTTCATATATCGTCGGGGATAGTGCAAAACCGCGTAAATAACAGCTGTCGATAAAGTTCTCATTTCAATAAAATACTTAGCATTTGTTTGAATATTGATTCGTATCTACGTAACTGTTACTTACGCGGTATTGCACTATCCCCGACGATATGTCACCGACGTGGCTGTGTTGAGTAGACCCTTAAGCGGTAGATATTGGTGGACTGAGCGCGCAGACTGGGTTGTCCGATCATCAGAGGGGTTGAGAATCCCGCAAAAAAAAAAAACAAGTTAGTCCGTGGACTCAGTGCTCTGCGGGTCCAGTTGACCCTGAGAGGTTCTTCATTCCCTTTTTAACATTTTGATATTTAAAACACACCGTATAAACATCTCGTTAAGAAACAGTCCTAACGGTCATGCTTAGGCTGAAGCTTTCAGTTAGGCTTAATGAATAAATCATTCGGTATTTATTCGTATTCTCCTTTCACCGACATTGAAATTTAGTTTCGTGGTGTTTTTTCTAACCAATTTATTAGAGCGGATATACAATTACCTTTTAATCGTTTTTTATCTCGAGCGATTCCTTTGATTTGAATCGGCTACTTTTATAGAATTGCGGCCAATTACTTACGAATGCAGTTAAAAGGTCGCGGTAATTCCGATAAACCTTATTTAATACAACACGCGCAACTCTAGCAATCGGCTCATTACTTCAAGTTTTTACACGCATCGTAAATTATTCGCTGAAGCACAACAGTTATGTAGTCAGTTACAAAATGCGGTCGGACCACAAGTTTGACAATTATTATCGGATCAAAATAAATAAGGTCCTGGACATTTTTTACTATAAGTACCCATGTCTTTTCAAAAGGACTTATATTTATATCGTAACCATAAAGAAATACGACCTTTTGAAAAGGTTCCACAGTTGTGCACGCTTCGCTCGGAATGTGGCTTTTTGCAATAGCGGGGACTTGTCGGGCTTCATCACTATTCAATACTGTCTGCGGCGCGAAACCGAAAGTCAATTATATCTGCAATCCAATTTGTTGTACTGCGTATGTTTATTATTGTGTGTTTCTCTCGAATCAGCTGAATGATGACCAGTACTTAACTTACAGTTTTGTTTCGTTTCATTCATCAACACTATTATCGTTTATCTGAATACCTATACTCAACAATAAAGGTTACAATCAGAATTTATAGAGAGAATTAGTCAGATCTTCACAGAGCATCGTTTAGTTAACCTTCATTGTTATTCAACCGTGACTTGCTGAATCATGCAATGAATGTTTTTTTCTTCACAGGTTCGTCGATCTCTCAAACTGCGAGGCAGACGCAAAGAAAAGGAGAAACTCCCCTCCGGCATCACAGCTGACTACACCGCATCATTATTCGCGCATCTCGAACAAGACTCCAACTATTCAAACTATCCTCTAATACCTACTTCGGGATCTAACTCCAATCTGAGCGACGAAAACAACCATCTTTCTCCCGGATACCCCACCACGCATGTTTGGAATAGGAAAGAAGGTGTTCTGCAATCAGACAGTTCGGAAACTTCCTTAAATTCGCTGAACAATCCCAACAACGCTAACAGCAGCCCTCGACAACCGCAAGTACTACCTCCCATACCACCGAGACCACCAAAACGTGGCATCTTAAAAGGACCTCGACTTAGCAATACTAGCTCAAATTCTCAAGAAAGTAACGTCCCGACTACTGACACTGTCGATTACATCAATGGCCAAGATTCCAACGTGCTGGCACGGAACACCCAACAGAATGAAGTCATTTCATACGGTATACCGCCGTCCAAAAGCACGTCTTCCAGTGACGATATGCAGCAAGTACAGAACTTTACCAAAAAGGTCATCCACAGTCCAGTTGAAAATCAAGTTAAAAATAATTATAAGAACAGTACCAATCCGTCAATCACCACTCAAGACATGGATGAGATGCCGAAAACAAACGGAAGCAGTTATTTAGGTGTCACATCAACATCTCCAAGCGCGGACTCTTTGACTGATACCACTACTAATTCTTCCTTTGCTACTCCACCCTTTTCTACTTCTCCGGTGGGAGAGTCTCAGGGCTTCCATAGATGGTCACGAACGAGCAATTTCGAGGATGTTTACTTACCTCTACCGCCATTGTCTCCGCTGCACCTTCCTAAACCGAGGCTACTGACAATCCAAAGGCAGAAAGCCCCAAGAAATGATTTCGGATTCAGTCTTAGGCGAGCAGTTATACAAGAAAGAGTTTTTAGCGACTGTAACGGTCATGAAGAGAATGGATTGACCAATGGCGATAACAAATGCAATGGTAACATTACTAATGCCGTCGCCAGCAAAATGGTCCAGAAAGCGGTGATCCTTGCTGAACCAGGTTCGTATCCTGGGGCCAGTGAATCGGGGCTGTTACCTGGTGATAGGCTTTTGGAAGTGAATGGGGTCAATGTCGAAGGAAAAAACCGAGAGGAAGTTATAGATCTCATCAAAGGAAGCCAGGATTCTGTCACTATTAAGGTAAGAGATTATATTTATTTGATCGTAGCACTAGTAGGTCAAAGAGATGAGATTAAGTTTCTTTAGATTTGTTCTTCAAAATGTATGGTATCCGTAAATTTCCGCCAATCGGAGATGCATTCTAATAGCTAAAAGCGACACCATAATATTCATAATGAATTTGAATATTTAGCCGATGTCGGAATGGTAATCACAAAAACCGAAGAATCCCAAAATTATGGTTTTACCTAGTCATCACCAGGGCTATTAAACTCCATGCGAGTGAAAGGTATTTAGACTCGCAAACAGTTATTAACAGTAATCTGGTAACTTTAATATTTCGTGATTTAGCCGCTCCCAACTATTAACTTATAGTACGAGTTTTTAATCATAATAAATATACCATTAATTTTCGTTGAGATGGATTGCCCAGTCTAACTGGCATAACACGGCTTTAACAGTTATAAATGATTTCTTATTTAAACGTCAAAACGTTTGAATGAAAATTTTCACAGACGTCTTGATTGAATTGCATATAAACCAGTTGAGTCTTAGTTAATTATTTAGCCAATCTTATTCGCTCCGAACTCTACTTGAATTTAATGATTAATACCTTGCATAATATGTATATAAAGTTTGAATTGTGTCTTGTGTGCTAGGTTAGGTTAGGTTTCATATCATTGTTTGTTACACTGCAGACGAATGCGGTGACCTTAACATAAATTTTACTATGTTATACTTGGGTGAAATCAAAAGGCAAACTCCAAATGCTATCTACACAGATGCCACGTCTTTCAAATCTAAACACAAATTTTATTTATATGCGCTTAGTTCGTAGTTCAAACTCATAATTTAAAACCAAACATAATTAAAGGTGAATAATTTGACCAAAAGTGGCCTATGCATTGGCTATACAATTTTTTGTAGATTCATCAAACAAACCCAATACCCAAGTACCAGACTAATTTATGTAAAAAACACATGCGCACACGCAACTTTCCCCCGTGACGGTATTCACTAGAACTACTTTCATGCACGGCTGGCATTCAGGTGATTCAGGTCTGTAACGTGTGATGTCTTAATTAAGGGTTATCCAATCCAGTTGATTGGGTTACCCCCTTTTGATGCGCGGGTGCAATCGGGAAACTCGTTCTACTAACTATGCGATTCTGCTCTGATTGTGATTTTAATTTGTTAGGCGTCTTCTGTTTTAGTTTTTAGGCATGGTTGTTTTGCAAATAATAGAACTTGCTGGAGAGGTGAAGCAATAAATATGGGACAATCTCACACAAATCGATCTAATCCCACAGTAAACTCTAGTAGGCTTGTGTTATGGGCATTAGATGACAATAAACATACCTGCTTATAACACATAGAAAACATCCATGACCCAGGAACAAATATTCGAGTTCATCACACAAATTCTCCTTGCCGGGATTCGAACCCATCAGGACCGCCGGCTCAGTAGGCAGTTGCTTAACCACTGTGCCAACCGTACCGCATCGTCATAGGGCGGGGATGTTGCGTAAACGCGCGTCCTAGAAGTAATAAATAAACAAAAACGGTACAGAGGGCGCTTTGGGGGAATAAAAATCTTTATTTCACGCGATGTGCGTAACTTCACGGTAACTCAGGGGTCAGAGGACTACGCTGGGAAAGCAGAGGTCGTGGGTTCGATTCTCACCTGCAAGGTGTATCACGTCACGTACTATTCATAAAAATATCTTTGAAGCATACATAATCGAGGAATAAAAAGGTTTGTCACTTTTCGTGATGTGATAGTTTTATTCTAAGCCTCGCATCGCGATTCGCGAAGCTAAAATATCGTACTTTTAGAGCGGGTGAAGTGGAAAAGTAATTCTACCGTCAACTCATCCTATGAACAGTATGAACATATAAACTCAATAGAAGTTCGTCTTACCACACCATCTTGCAACCACACCACAACAATTGACTTCTGCTATAAATTAACACATTCGCTCAGTAGGGCTACGTTCTCAGAATAAGATTGCATGATTGTGAAATGTGAACGCATATTCGTGTGCACACGTTCAGTGCGTTCGTTTATTTAAACTTTAATGCACAAGTAGCTTTTGCCCTCCGCTTCGCTCGCGTAAAAACAAATGCACTGTCCTGCGGGAATCTTGCTTTTTTTTTTCGGGACATAAATTAGCCTATATGTTGAGTTAGGATGAATGATATGACATGATATGTCCCAAATTTCATGCCAATCCGTGCAGCCGTGAAAAGTAGTTACAAATATATGCACTCATATACAAATATTAGCTTTTGTCACGTACATACTATCTACTAAATACACTTAAAATATTTTTACCTACTTAAAAATGTTGAAAAATGGCGGGCTCAATATCTTAAGGATATCTCCACCACTGGGTTAAACATAAATATGATGATTTTAGGTTAACATTTAACGTCATTCATATTCCCATTGCAACAAAAAAAAATGATTGCTTGCCCTCAAAACCACTATGTTTCAATTCCTCAATGTTACACCCAGGTGCAGCCAATAGCGGAGCTGTCGGAGTTGTCGCGGAGGAAAGCGGTGGACGGCGGAGGCGACGTGGATCTGTCCGACAGCAACGTCCGAGGCGGCACGCTCAGCCGCTCCGGGAGTCGACGGTTCACTAGCACTCAGGTAAGTGTTATACTGAACACAAAGCCGGTCAAGTGCGAGTCTTACTCGCGCACCGAGCGTTCCGTGCGAACTATGAAAGCACTCCATATTGCTCTAACGAACAGTCGAGTTCATTTACATCTACACACTTACGAGAACAAAAATATCTGAACACGACCCTATTGTCAGGAGCATAAAATCGTGTTCAGATATTTTTGTTCTCGTAAGTGTGTAGATGTAAATGAACTCGACTGTACCTAGTGTAGGTACCGGGCGACAAACTTAACTTTACCGTTGGAAAACTGTTTTACGTACTTTAAAACTAAAAACGACTATATTTTTTATTATTTAATCACAAACGTATGGTTTCTGATTTTCCCAGTAGGTACTTGTAGTATTATACGACGGTATTATTTGCCAAATTTCATAGTTCTAGGTCAACGGAAAGTATCCTATAAATTTTGATTCCCTTGAGAGTGCCGAAATATCCGTTTTTTGCGCCATAAACTGGTTTCCATGTATTTTTATGAAATAGTTATGGGCGAATATACAAAAGTTGGGTAACTTTTCGGGATATTTTGTTTATGATAGTTTTTTAATCAAAATGCTACAAATTCGGGTATATAAGATAGGTAATGTAATGAATATATTGCTCCAGATTGGGCCAGTCACTTTTTTAAGTAGAACCGGAGAAATTTCGGTTTTTCTGAATTTGACTGCCAGGGGACTGACGAGGCTGACAAAGTACTGACAAAATACACAACTTCATAACATATGCTTGATATTTATTAAAATTTAGAAATAAATCTCTTAGGAACTAATCTATCTATTAGCCACAGACGTCCACTGCTGAACATAGGCCTCCCTCATGACTCGACACAAAGTGCGATCCCGTGCAGACCGCATCCATTGATTCCCCGCTACCCTCAGGTCATCCGTCCATCTAGTCGGGGGCCTTCCCACGCTGCGCTTTCCTATACGTGGTCGCCACTCTACGACTTTGCTGCTCCAACTGCCGTTCATTTACCGGGCTACATGGCCTGCGCATTGCCATTTCAACCGTGCAATCCTGTAAGCTGTGTCGGTTACCCTGGTTCTACTGCGGATATCCTCATTTCTGATTCTTTCGCGCACAGAAACTTCGAGCATAGCCTTTATTGAAGAACTACAGGACCATCTCACTGCTGAGCCATGTTCATCAGCTGTTCTTCAGAGTCATTACCAATCGTCTCACGCACAGTCGATTTCCAACCTCCCGAACAATCCGGATTCCGAAAAGCTTTAGCACCATAGACCAAATTCATACACTGCGGCAGGTTGTACAGAAGAGAAAGGAGTATAACCGACCACTATGTTTGTGAACTATGAAAAAGCCTTTGATTCGATCGAGACATGGGCTGTGCTTCAATCTCTCCAGCGGTGCCGTATCGACTATCGATACATCAAAGTGCTGAAGTGTTTGTACTGTAACACCACCATGTCAGTCCGAATCCAAGACCAGAGTCTATCCAACTGCAGCGAGGAGTAAGACAGGGAGACGTAATTTCTCCAAAACTGTTTACTGCTGCACTGGAAGATGCTTTCAAGCTACTGGAATGGAACAGACTTGGCATCAACATTAACGGCGAGTACCTCACTTACTTCGATTTGCAGACGGTAGAAACTATTTTTAGTCTTATTCTTATGTTTTTAGTCTTATTCTTAGTCTTCATTCACTGAAGTAATAATTGAAAAAACTGTTTAACGTGTAATACTGTGAGAAAGATCTTTCTCCACTATTCAAACAGCTTTTTAATTGGCTTTACTACTTTGAGGTAGTTTAACAGTATACATTTTCTAAGTAAGCATCCCTGTTTTTTTATAAGTCACTGCTATTTTTGGTATTCTCTATAATTTTGTATTTGTTGTAGCTTATTCGAACTTTTTTTTATCTCTTTATGTAGTTTCTTTTAATTTAATTATATAACACTTCCGAAAAGGCCCTTCTTCACTGTTTCCTTCTTTTCCTTTTAGTAATATCTTCACTCATTACTCCAATTCTGGTTTATGGAGTTTCTTCCACAGATTTTACAACTTACTTAGACTGCTTTTTGACTCCCCTATATTTTGGTCGATGATTTTTCAGTCTAGTTCTCAGTTTTGAAACCATTGCTTGGTTCAATATTTTTTAATTGCCTATTACTGGACTTATTCTGTCTTTTGCTTCATTTGCTCTTTGGTCGTCGTTTATAATAGGTAATTTGTTCACCATCTATTGATTATGCTTCGTGGTCAGTAGTTCTGGCGAACAAAGATATAAGTAGTATCATTCAGAAGTTGTTTTTTTTTTTGCGTGTACTCAGATGACTTTTTTCTTTTTTTTGTGGCTAATCGTTGCTCCCAAGGTGTTATTTCCTTAACAAATGTCTTTACCCCTGTTCCTTCTTTTTTTAACAGGCGGCACGATGGTTTAAACTGAAATAAGTAACAATATACAGCTTCAACACGCTACAAATGTCAGTACCCTGGAACCCCGTCAGTCCTTTGGCGCAATATAACACAAAGGACTGACGCCAACGGACTGATGAAAAAGACATGAATTTGGGGTTATCTTTAGAATCAACATTTAATTTGATATTTTCGAACATCAACTAGCTACATTTTAACAAAACAAAGTTCACTGTGTATAAATTCAAGTCTAACACAGATTTACAAGGAAATAACGACTTACCATAGGACTGACTTTTTGACTGGATTGGCACGTGTTCACATGACAACCACAACTCTGGTACAAACTCAGTAATAGTGGCCATAAAATGGCTCGACCTGCAGCTAACTTTACTATCAACCTTGAAATTCAACGCGGATTTGAATTTGAGTCGCCGATATTTAGCGCGAAATTCCAATTCGAACAACAGACAGCGGACTGACGAATAAAACTGAACACAAAGTTTCTTATATTTTTTACAACAACAGTGAGAATATTATATTATGAAAGTAGTGTTATACATTATTAAATACATCATAGATTGTATTGAAACAGTAAGTTTTCTTACATTAGAGGTAATATTTAATATACAGCCATTTGATTGCCCACTTTTGAGGTTGTGACATGCCAAAGTACTGACTTTTTAAGGATAAATTGTGGAGTTTCACAAATTTGTATTTAAAATGAATAGCTGAAATTGGGTGACCAAATAAAAGGCTTTTAGTAGTATTCAAATAAAATTAAAAATATAAACAAAATATAACAAAACAATATTTTATTGCCCTGTGACATCGAGTTACCCATTTTTTGTAGAATCACCCTTATAGAAACGCAACTAGCGAAGGTGTCGATCAACAGACGACACAGTCGTCCGACCGCAGGTCAGTAGGTGCACTCGGCGCTGACGTCTATAGTCGGGTTCGAAATCATAACATAACGACATGCCACCGTGGCGTGTCGACGACACGACGTCTGCTGCTGCTGCGTGGTGTCTGCTACGAAATCGTCCCGTCACTGTCCGGAGCGACTCCAACCTGACCTACGTACCCCTGTGTGTCGTACTATTACTTAATCAAATAATCAGTGACAGATCACAACTTATACATACATAACATAATTAAAATAATCTACAAGGTGAACGCCCTTCTCGCGCACGTGATTGCGGCGTTCCGTCATCCGATGCCGGCGCACCCATATCGCTAGTCGCGACATTGTCGACAATGTCACAAATTGCCGCCGCGTCAAAACAATTGCGAGTCAACAGGCTGCCAAAGGGCCAATACCGCAGTGTTAGTATTCGTTTGGAATAGAGGTGTGCGCCGGTCGCAAAATCGTCGGCGGCGGCGTCCGCAGATTTTTCAGCCGGCGGCGGCGGCGTGAGCGTGATCGGTGTGAAATGGGCGTGGCATATATATATTGTTGGTGATAACATTTATGCTCATCAATTGAAGAACTCGACTGTAATTACATTACATTCTTGAATACCGATATACATTGTATGTATTTTACCACAAATTATGAGGCAGCGCGTCAAAGCGCTGCAAGGGCTCTTGTCGCATTAAGTGTTGGTATCGCAACTTTTGTGTTTTTTATCTAATAATTAGCAAATGAGTAGAAAAGACAATGTAAGTCAATGAGATGTAAGGGCCCTTGTAACTTTCAATATAAAGTGTCTCTTGAAATCTGATGAGAGTATTTTGCAGGTTTTTAATTGATCATCATAAAAACAGTTATAAATTAGACACTATACGACTTGCTAAATGCATGTAATATATACAATACCTAGTGGCGAAAATCTATCATATGCTCAAATATTTGAATTTTTATGTGATCAGAAGGGGATGATCCAAATAAAAATTTCCAAAAATATGTTTTTGTTTTTAGTTTAGGTACTTCCAATTATTATTGTATTCGGAACTTCCAAAGTCAAAACGGTATAAAAAGATCGTCATTTTTAAGAAGACGCACAATATCGACGGTGTTGTTTTAAATCACTAGGTATTTGGATAGAAAAATAGGCGTTTTATGTACTAAAAGTGAATGGCAGGTTAGGTTAGTATTTTGTTTTAAAAGCTTTTTAGTATAGTGAAATGTTGGCATTTTTCGTAGGAAATACACAGATATAAGGGATTTTTTTCCACTACGTACAATACTACAATGTAAATGTAAATCAAATTGCACTCGTCCCAATATTCATTAGATGTTGACCACTCGAGCTGGGTTTATTATTTCTATGCATTTAGTTTTGTTTTCCCTAAGGCTTTTGTCTACTCTAACTTTGTTTTTCCTAGCAAATACTATAGAAAAACTGTGATGTATAAGGGCTATTCGACAACCCTCTTCTAGATGTTACAACGAGAAAGGGCGTATTTTGTGAAACACACATGTTAGTTAAGCCTTTTTGGTTCAGGACAGAACGAAGGAAGACAGGAAAAAATAAATGAATTAAAGGTCGTAAGTCTATGTCAGATGGTTTGGCAGAAAATTGGGGGTGATGCCCTGAGCACAATAGAAGTAGTGTAGTATGTTATCTTCATAAAAATAATAACATATTCTAAGCACCGCTGTTTTATTTGACAGTGCGATGTTGAACGCAAGGCGCCACATCAAAAAGAACATTCAATAATCCTACATATGTCTACAGTCCGTGAGCTCTCAGATCGCGATTCGGGCTTGGGTGAAAACTGAGAGGTTCTGATCTGGTTCGCGTAAGAGCGAGCGAGATACATATAAAACGCGAATCGCGTTCTGACAGCTTACTCACTGTATCTATGTGTGCCCTAGTTTTCATACGCATGTGAAGTAAATGTACTGTTTGATAATTTTACTTTACACTAAGTAAGTTTTTGCGGTTAGAGTACGGATATGGATTTTGTAATCCATTTAGGGTCCATGAAATATTTATGCTTGCGATGTCCAAACAAAATGGGTCCATTATTGATATTCAGTCATCAGGCAGCATCAAACACACCCCAATTTAGGTTTCGCTGTACAATGTATAAAATCGAGATCTTCCAAATATTTTACCTACCGTATCCTGAATTTACCCATGCCCTGGCCCATTACGTTGCTATTTACAACGGCTTTGGCTTCTGTTCTGCAGATAAATATTAAATAAGCATGCGCCATTGCATGAGTCGAAACTAAGTATTTTTGGTCATTCGTCTGTCATTCTGTGCCCCACGGCGGACCAACCCTTGACACGGAAACCCAAGTCGAGGGGACCGAGGGTGCGTGAAGGTCAACCGTGTACGAATACGTAATCATCGTGATACGAGACCACGAGCTCTCACGAGAGTGAGATGACTAGAAAGAATTATACATCATAAAACTCCAAAATATAAAACCTGTCCGTCTAGCATAACTGTGACACGCGACTCTTTGTCGCGAGATAAATACTACCTATCACTTTCCTTTCAATACCGTCCGAGCAAGACAAGTGACACTGAGTCGCGCGAGATGCGAAGTCGCGTCAAGATATGCTAGCCCTGACGAGTTGACAAAAAATCTATGTAGATTATCTGCTCACAACATTTCACGAGAATCGGCGAGAATAGCGAGAAATCCGGACAATACGACGACGTTCCGATACGAAAGATTTTTGAGCCAAGCTGACATGGAGACTGCTCGCTCGGTCTATCTATAAAACGCACCGACTTTACTAGTTTGATCGTGTTGGCTCTTTCTGTTCAAACGTTTTGACTTATAGTTTCAGTTTGACGCGTTTTGTTCTAAATCTCTGTCCCCAAATACGCCCGAGGCAACGTCAAAACAAGAGTCGACCCTAACCTAAACAATGGGCGACCCCAATAGCGCTTATGCCCAACAATGAACGAATGAGTGAATGAATGAGTCACGCTCGGGGAGATTGATTAGGTCCTTAATTCCATATATTTGGTAACTAATTTTAAAGCATTTTGGTATACATATTTTGAATTCTATTTGAGGTGAGTTAACGAAATGTTTAATGTTGCGGGAGCGGTTCTATTTGCGCATACTAGAAAATACAATGCAATATATTTACACAACACACACTAGACTTGCAAGACGTATAAACATCAGATATATACGTTGTTTATTTATTTGTTTACACGGCACCTTGTTTACTAAATACGTACATGTTTTGATTTGTCTTCTTTCAGTATAGAAATTATAGAGAACAAAGCAACTATTTGGTATATGTTGAGCAAATGAAGATACAGTCCGTGAGCTCTCTGATCGCGATTCTGGTTTAGGTAAAACTTAGAGGTTCTTATCTGGATCACTTAAGAGCGAGCGAGATAGGTATAAAACGAGAAACGCATTCTGACAGCTACGCACTGTACGTTCCACAGTCTTTTAAAAACCCCAGTTTTATCTCATCAAAACATGTACGTAGTAAGTAAACAAGGTGCCTTGTAAACAAATAAATAAACAACGTATATATCTGATGTTTATACGTCTTGCAAGTGTAGTGTGTGTTGTGTAAATATATTGCATTGTACTTTCATGTTTGGATTTGTCTTCTTTCATTATAGAAATTATAGAAAACTAAGCAACTACTGAGAACTGCCTTGGTTCAGCAGTGGACGTCTTTCGGCTGATATGATAATGGTGAACGTCAAAACAAGCGTCGACCCTAACCCAAACAACGTGCGACTCCAACAGCGCTAATGTTCAACAATGAACGAATGAGTGAAAGAAGAATGACTGAGTCACGCGCGACGGATATTAATTGGGTCCTATAACTGCAAATATTTGGTAACTCGTTTAAAAGCATTGTAGAATCGATGGCCATTGGGGAGGAGTGCTTCTTGTGTGACGAACGCGTATCGGAAGACGCAACGTGGGAAGACCCCCCTATAGGGCAGACTGACGACCTGGTCAGAATCGCGGGAAGCCGTTACATGAAACTGACGCACGATCAACCGTTGTAGAGAACCAGCCAGCATGGCAGTGTCAACCAACTGACAAGGCACCGTTGGTTTCTTGTCAGTTGTCATTGCGACTTGGTCTAGCCTTTTTACTTACCATCAGGCCAAGTGGAGCCACTATGCTGTGCCAATATATAAAAAAAAAAAAAAAGTTTGATCTTTTCAGCTATGGACGCCTTTCGGCTGATATGATGATCAAGTGATGACGAACATCGAAACAAGAGTCAGCCCTAACCCAAACAATGGGCGACCCCCTAATAGCGTAAATGCTAAACAATGAACGAATGAGTGAATGAAGAATGAATGAGTCATGCTCGGGGAGATTGATTGGGTCTTTAATTCCAGATATTTGGTAACTCATTTTAAAGCATTTTGGTATATTTTGAATTCTTTTTGGGGTGAGTTAGCGAAATGTTTAATGTTGCGGGAACGGTTCTATTTGCGCATACTAGAAAATACAATGCAATATATTTACACAACACACACTAGACTTGTAAGACGTATAAACATCAGATATATACGTTGTTTATTTATTTGTTTACAAGGCACCTTGATTACTAACTACGTACATGTTTTGATTTGTCTTCTTTCATTATAAAAAACAAAGCAACTATTTGGTTTATGTTGAGCAAATGAAGATACAGTCCGTGAGCTCTCTGATTGCGATTCTGGTTTAGGTGAAACTTAGAGGTTCTTATCTGGATCACTTAAGAGCGAGCGAGATAGGTATAAAACGCAAATCGCATTCTGACAGCTACGCACTGTACGTTCCACAGTCTTATAAAAACTCCTGTTTTGTCTCACGCCGATTTTTTCAAAATTACGATACATATATATGTATTACCATTACGAATATCAAACTAAAACTCCTACATCGATAGGTCCTGTAGTTTTTTTTTTTTTGTCAAATCATCTGGGTCATGCATGAAATTTACATTTCTGGTAATATGTATAGGTATATAATTTTTGAAAAAACCGGCGTGAGACAAAAACGAGGTTTTGAGCGTAGCCGTCAGAATGCGATTCTCGATTTATACCTATCTCGCTCGCTCTTAAGTGATCCAGATAAGAACCTCTAAGTTTTCACCTAAACCAGAATCGCAATGAGAGAACTCACGGACTGTATCTTCATTTGCTCAACATAAACCAAACAGTTGCTTTGTTTTTTATTATGTCTATAATGAAAGAAGACAAATCAAAACATGTACGTCGTTAGTAAACAAGGTGCCGTGTAAACAAATAAATAAACCACGTATATATCTGATGTTTACGTCTTACAAGTCTAGTGTGATGTGTAAATATATTGCATTGTACTTCCATGTTTGGATTTGTCTTCTTTCATTATAGAAATTATAGAAAACAAAGCAACTATTCGGTTTATGTCGAGCAAATGAAGATACAGTCCTTGAGCTCTCTGATTGCGATTCTGGTTTAGGTGAAACTTAGAGGTTCTTATCTGGATCACTTAAGAGCGAGCGAGATTGGTGTAAAACGCGAATCGCATTCTGACAGCTACGCACTGTACGTTCCACAGTCTTTTACAAACTCCTGTTTTGTCTCACGCCGATTTTTTTCAAAATTACGATACATATATATGTATTACCATTACGAATATCAGACTAAAACTCCTACATCGATAGGTACTGTAGTTTTTTTTTTTTTTTTTTACAAATCATCTGGGTCATGAAATTTACATTTCTGGTAATATGTATCGGTATATAATTTTTGAAAAAACCGGCGTGAGACAAAAACGAGGTTTTTAAAAGACTGTGGAACGTACAGTGCGTATCCGTCAGAATGCGATTCTCGTTTTATACCTATCTCGCTTGCTCTTAAGTGATCCAGATAAGAACCTCTAAGCTTTCACCTAAACCAGAATCGCAATCAGAGAACTCACGGACTGTATCTTCATTTGCTCAACATAAACCAAACAGTTGCTTTGTTTTCTATTATGTCTATAATGAAAGAAGACAAATCAAAACATGTACGTCGTTAGTAAACAAGGTGCCGTGTAAACAAATAAATAAACCACGTATATATCTGATGTTTACGTCTTACAAGTCTAGTGTGATGTGTAAATATATTGCATTGTACTTCCATGTTTGGATTTGTCTTCTTTCATTATAGAAATTATAGAAAACAAAGCAACTATTCGGTTTATGTCGAGCAAATGAAGATACAGTCCGTGAGCTCTCTGATTGCGATTCTGGTTTAGGTGAAACTTAGAGGTTCTTATCTGGATCACTTAAGAGCGAGCGAGATTGGTGTAAAACGCGAATCGCATTCTGGCAGCTACGCACTGTACGTTCCACAGTCTTTTAAAAACTCCTGTTTTGTCTCACGCCGATTTTTTTCAAAATTACGATACATATATATGTATTACCATTACGAATATCAGACTAAAACTCCTACATCGATAGGTCCTGTAGTTTTTTTTTTTTTTTTTCAAATCATCTGGGTCATGAAATTTACATTTCTGGTAATATGTATCGGTATATAATTTTTGAAAAAACCGGCGTGAGACAAAAACGAGGTTTTTAAAAGACTGTGGAACGTACAGTGCGTATCCGTCAGAATGCGATTCTCGTTTTATACCTATCTCGCTTGCTCTTTAAAGTGATCCAGATAAGAACCTCTAAGCTTTCACCTAAACCAGAATCGCAATCAGAGAACTCACGGACTGTATCTTCATTTGCTCAACATAAACCAAACAGTTGCTTTGTTTTCTATTATGTCTGTAATGAAAGAAGACAAATCAAAACATGTACGTCGTTAGTAAACAAGGTGCCGTGTAAACAAATAAATAAACCACGTATATATCTGATGTTTACGTCTTACAAGTCTAGTGTGATGTGTAAATATATTGCATTGTACTTCCATGTTTGGATTTGTCTTCTTTCATTATAGAAATTATAGAAAACAAAGCAACTATTCGGTTTATGTCGAGCAAATGAAGATACAGTCCGTGAGCTCTCTGATTGCGATTCTGGTTTAGGTGAAACTTAGAGGTTCTTATCTGGATCACTTAAGAGCGAGCGAGATTGGTGTAAAACGCGAATCGCATTCTGACAGCTACGCACTGTACGTTCCACAGTCTTTTAAAAACTCCTGTTTTGTCTCACGCCGATTTTTTTCAAAAATACGATACATATATATGTATTACCATTACGAATATCAGACTAAAACTCCTACATCGATAGGTCCTGTAGTTTTTTTTTTTTTTTTCAAATCATCTGGGTCATGAAATTTACATTTCTGGTAATATGTATCGGTATATAATTTTTGAAAAAACCGGCGTGAGACAAAAACGAGGTTTTTAAAAGACTGTGGAACGTACAGTGCGTATCCGTCAGAATGCGATTCTCGTTTTATACCTATCTCGCTCGCTCTTAAGTGATCCAGATAAGAACCTCTAAGCTTTCACCTAAACCAGAATCGCAATCAGAGAACTCACGGACTGTATCTTCATTTGCTCAACATAAACCAAACAGTTGCTTTGTTTTCTATTATGTCTATAATGAAAGAAGACAAATCCAAACATGTACGTCGTTAGTAAACAAGGTGCCGTGTAAACAAATAAATAAACCACGTATATACCTATCTGATGTTTACGTCTTACAAGTCTAGTGTGATGTGTAAATATATTGCATTGTACTTTCATGTTTGGATTTGTCTTCTTTCATTATAGAAATTATAGAAAACAAAGCAACTATTCGGTTTATGTCGAGCAAATGAAGATACAGTCCGTGAGCTCTCTGATAGCGATTCTGGTTTAGGTGAAACTTAGAGGTTCTTATCTGGATCACTTAAGAGCGAGCGAGATTGGTGTAAAACGCGAATCGCATTCTGACAGCTACGCACTGTACGTTCCACAGTCTTTAAAACCCATGTTTTGTCTCACGCCGATTTTTTTCAAAATTACGATACATATATATATATTACCATTACGAATATCAGACTAAAACTCCTACATCGATAGGTCTTGTAGTTTTTTTTTTTTTTTTTTTCAAATCATCTGGGTCATGAAATTTACATTTCTGGTAATATGTATCGGTATATAATTTTTGAAAAAAACCGGCGTGAGACAAAACCGGCGTTTTTAAAAGACTGTGGAACGTACAGTGCGTAGCCGTCAGAATGCGATTCTCGTTTTATACCTATCTCGCTCGCTCTTAAGTGATCCAGATAGAACCTCTAAGTTTTCACCTAAACCAGTATCGCAATCAGAGAGCTCACGGACTGTATCTTCATTTGCTCGACATAAACCAAACAGTTGCTTTGTTTTCTATATTTTTTATAATGAAAGGTTCTTATCTGGATCACTTAAGAGCGAGCGAGATAGGTATAAAACGCGAATCGCATTCTGACAGCTACACACTGTACGTTCCACAGTCTTTTAAAAACCCCGGTTTTGTCTCACGCCGGTTTTTTTTTTATAGACGATACATAGTATCAGAAATGTAAGTTTCACGACTAAGATATGAACAAGTTTAATGATTTAAGAAAATAACTACAGGACGTATCGATGTGGGAGTTTTAGTCTGCTATTCGTAATGGTTAATATGTATCGTATTTATGAAAAAACAGGCGTGAGACAAAAACGGGTTTTTTAAAATACTGTGCGTTTTTACAAGTACCCTTAGTAACATAAGCAATACAATTAGTAACATAAGTAATACCCTAACAGGGCCTTCGCCTTTGTACACTATTGCTTTTATGTCTTTGTTAATACTACATACATTAAGCTGCAGAGGCCGCAAACTAAGGGATTGCTTTGCTGGACGAGTTTAGGATAGACTTATAGCAGCGGACAAGAATGGATTTTCATAGGTACTTACTTTGTTGGCCTAGGCCAGGAAAGTAATGCAGATGCCATAAACGAGAAACTTTCTGACTTCATTTCATGACAAAAACGCATACATTTCCGAGCATGAGAGCGCAGATCTTTGAGAAAATTGGTTTTATGTGCAAGAGTTCATACATATACATTGGTACCTATGTATGTGAACTGTAGGTACATACATATTAAGTAAATTATATATTTGCGTGAGTGACAAATAGGTGCTCTTTAAAAAAGATATTACGCACAAGCACGCTATGCGATTATGATTAATATATATTACTACAATTACATAAAATTATCTATTATCGTTATAGTTAGGTACAAAACGGTAACCGATGACAGTGATGACTTATGACACATGTATTTAACCGTAACTTTTGCGTTTTCCTGTGACACTATCATATCATAATGCGTTCCAACTTTCCAATCACTATCATATCTTTCTTTATCCTTGACCATAGATAACTTATCAACAATTCAACGAACAGGAATTGAAGAACCATGCTTTAGCGATAGGGATAGATAAAAGCTTCTGAGCATACGTTACATTGGTCGTTTTGAGGGTTCCGTACCCAAAGGATCGGTTCCACGGAAAAGTCAGATTAGTTTAGTGTCGTGACACTTTTAAAGGGCTCATTGATTTTCGGGATTATAAAATTTCGAGTTTTTAAACTTTCGGGATTATGAAATTTAGAGATTTTGAAAATAAGTATTTTGAGCTTCGGTATATCGAATATCGGCTTTTTTAACTTTCGGTAATTTGATTTTCGGTATTTTGACCATCGGTATTTCAACTGCAGGTATTATACCCTATTACTGAGACTTCGCTGTCCGGCCCTCCGTCCGTCCGTCTGTCACCAGGCTGTATCTCTTGAACCGTGATAGCTAGACAGTTGCAATTTTCACAGAAGATGTATTTCTGTGGCCGCTATAACAACAAATACTAAAAACAGAATAAAATAAATATTTCAGTGGGGCTCCCATACAACAGACGGTTGCGTTAACTTTGCACCTTATTTGAATCCGGCGCCATACATACCAGTTACAAACTTAACTTAACCCGGCCAGTTAAGATGGGATAAGTGTTAGTACGGCACCCACGGTACGCGAGTCCGAGTCGCACTTGACCGGTTTTTTTGACCGAGCGAAGCATCTCAATTTTAGCTTCTGTAAAAGCGCTTTTGTATGTCTAGGTCCAGATGTCCAGATCTCCAGCTGCTCTACTCTAAAACTTGCATTTCTCGACCGATACTTGTAAAATTGTGTGACCGCGGGTTCGATAAATCATATAGTATTTTTTTATCGATTCAGTCCTTTCGAAACAGACTAATACATAATTCTTAAACAGAAGTTTTTTAAATCTGATGCATCTATGTGCTGGGAAATACAGTTGAGCTCAACTACCTCCATTATTTTAGTTCCAAGTACGTCGTTAGTCTCAACAGTGGGAATCCACGCACCATTCATCCAGCCACTCAGTCTAGGCACTCTAAGGACCCTTGTCTACCCGCCTATGCATTGCTTGATGTAGAAAAGATCGTGTATGACATATAAATAATAATATATATGAGCGTAAAGTATGTTTAATAATTGTTAGCTTTTGTGCATGTACTCTGCAGATTATAAATAACACACTGTAATTAATTAGGTACCTACTTATTGTGCAACTACGTTCCAACTTCATAATTCAGTTTCTGTAATCTTTTTTTGTATTAATTTGCTGTTATTATTGCATGTGTCTTTGTAAAACTGTGCGTGTTATTTAACTTAATGTTAAATATTATTTCGTTGCTATATGTGAGATCCTATAATTGGCTCTGTATTACTAGTTATGTCACTATTAGCGTAAGTTAAGCTGTTGGTTCTCCATGTATAAATAAATAAAATAAAATAAAATAAATCTTATGGACTTAAGCCCTTTCGACGTAACTAGTTGGTTTCGGTGAATGTCCTATGTTACTTTACAATCTATAGCCGCATACGTCGTGTTCAGTTGGTATATCGTCGTATACAGGGTGGTAAAATCTATGCGATATGAAGAAAAAATATATTGTAGTCGATTAAAAGGAAACGTTCTTTTACTTTTGATAAATATTTCTTTGAATTTACACGAATTATTAATTATATTTATTATGTATTTTAGTAATAACATGTTATCTACCCTACATATTAATGAAAGAGATGTTATTCTTATGATTGACAATATAGATTGTTACAATATCTAACAAGGGAAAACTACTTATTTTTTATTAAAGCAGTAACGTCTGCTAACGTAAACTAAATGTTTACAAATGAAGTGAAAATTGAAAAATTTAATGATCACCCTAAGGCATGTCGAAGCAACTGGTTGAAAAATTCAATGACTCTGACATCTGATTCGGTGGTCCAATTGGGAGGACGCCAGTGTTGGCCCGGAAAGCCGTTGGAAACGCAGGTTCGAATCCTGTCCGAATCATTAAATTTTTCAATTTTCGCTTCATTTGTAAACATTTAGTTTACGTTAGCAGACGTTACTGCTTTAATAAAAAATAAGTAATTTGGGTGTAGCACATCGTTACTATCGATTCTCAACAAATTTGAGACGATGGTGCCGACGATAAAGTCTAAATCTTTACGGTAGATGGCGCTACGATGCCACCCTAAGGCATGTCGAAGCAACTGGTTGAAAAATTCAATGACTCTGACATCTGATTCGGTGGCCCAATTGGGAGGACGCCAGTGTTGGCCCGGAAAGCCGTTGGAAACGCAGGTTCGAAAGGGAAAACTAATTTAAAATTTAAGAAATATGTGAATGCAGTTTAATATATATATTAAGATATATTTGTTATTGAATAGATCATACTAGTTTTAATATTGAATATTTGACTTCTCCTTTTTGTCCCATTGACATTTTCCACCCTGTATAGGCTGTGTTCCATGTGGCTGAGATCCCTTGTGAGACAGCCTTTGATGTAATAGTTGTCTTTATGCAAAGTTTGCGGTAAATATTTACTGGCTTTGACAACTTTGTGAGATACTTAGCTAGCTCAAAGGAGCCTGGTATGCTTGATTAAACTAACGCGAAATGTTAATATAAAATGATGAATTGTAATTATGAGATAAATATATATGTATATCCCGAAAAAAATCTATTCCACCATTAACTGTTGGATATTACACTATTTTTAATCGGACAAAACTAAAAAAAGAGACGTGTTTGGACCACTGATTTTTATGACGTCCCAAGCCAGTATCTTCATAGAAACTCCATACTAACACATCGTTTTTGACATTTCATAAAAAGTAGCTGATTTGAGCTGTCATCAAATACCGTATTGTGGACCACTATACCTTGACCTGTGATCTTATAGAACTAAGTTAAATGGAGTAGTGTCTAGTGTGTCCATGTTAGTCGCGCGACGCGACTCAGCGACAAAAAATCGCGTGACAAGTATTCCCCTTTCGATAACAGTAGTTCTTGAGGTGCTGAACTGGCTGTTATCGGGCGACATCTAAAAAGGGGGCGGAGTGTCCCCTTCTTAGAAGGAAAGACTAAACGCCCCCATATCTAAAACACGCGACCATGAAGCTTATCAAATCGTAACGTAAACAAACCATTACCTCGCAATTATCTGCTAGTAAGCGTAATCGGTTGAGTGATAGCGGGGCGTTGACCCCGCCGTCTAGACGCCCCGCCCAGCTAACCCTTTCGATCGGGGGTTGGCAGGTCGTGCGCGAAATCCTTAATTGGCCAAAAATAGTTTTTGGAAAAATTTACAATTGATCCAAGGATTCCTAAAGCAGCCTTATGGCTGCATTCGACCATACTTTTATTGCAAGAACAACGCTTATTCTCTGATAGTAATATCTGTCCGGGAGTAAGCATTATTCTTGGAATAAAAGTTAGGTTAAATCCAGTTGTAGTCGGTCGATTTTGCACCGCCAAAATTGAATTAAAAATGCGTCATGCCCTCAATGCCACGGGGTAACATTTTGACGCGTGACAGAAATTAGCCTACAGTTTATTGCATTGATTGTTCGTGTAATTCGTCGTAGTACGCGGCCGTCGGTTCCTTGCCAACGTTTATTTTAATGACAACGATCGCGCGTTGGATTGCCGAACAGAATCGGAAGGAGGATTAGTGTCGAGGTGTCGTTCTCGTCTGTTTCCTCCTACAAAATTTAACCGTAACATCAAAACGATCAATTCAAAATTAAATTGTTGTAGTATTACCAACGGAAGGTATACATTAAACCCTTAGTCGCAAAATAAAAAAGAAACCCAGGTTCAAACCTCGGTGACGTTAAAAATAGTCAAAAAAACTGTTTAACTAAGAAATGCAAAAAGATGGTCATAAAATATGTATAAATGGCTATACATCGTGAAATTAAGGGTTTTTCATTTTAGTGACAACTTTACAGATCAATTCAAAATATTGCATGAATATAAAAAATACAGCAATAGGATTTAATATTATGAATGTAATATTTATAATGTACATATATGTAATAGAAAAGATAAATAAAGCAGGATGTGGTAATTGTTCTGCTTAAAATAAACTGTTGACAAACACGTCAAACCGCCATAACCGAGAATTATCCTCCTCCAACATACAAGTTAAAAACACAGTACAGTTAAATACATAAGTACACTCCAGTGTGCTTTGAATATGTATTTAACTGTACACCACGGCTTTTATTTCTGACATACACATACCATAAAAACTAAATAAAAGAACATAATTAGGACTTAGTAGATACAAAGTGCACTTCTGAGAAAAACTATACTACTTTTCATATTATCTCAAAGAAAATGTACTGAACCAAAGGTATAAGAAAAATTTCCACGCCAGCTAAATTATGCGCAAAAGCTTAGACATAATTGATATATCATTTGGGAACAATTATACGAATTAGGATATGGCACCCTCAACCTCAGCATTGATTGATTTACACCCATAACTATGAAATGAAGATAGTTAGGTACGTTACGGCAGTGGTCCGTAACATCATAACATAGCGCCTGCATCGCACATTAAACAACCATTAAGACATATCACATTCCATTTTGTCGTAGGAGCGTCCCCTACACGCTAAACATAAATTCTAATCATCATAAGTCTTCCTTCATTACACAAAAGGCGTAAATGACCCTATTTCCGTGCTTAAATAAGTCCTTTTGTATCTGGTATCATATTGACCGGACCCGGTGCAATAAAATTAAGAAATGAATCGACTTATGGCTTTCTTGTTAGGGGGAGTCGCCCGTTTTGTTTTTATGTGCTCTGCTGTTGACCAGACGTCCGGTTAGGAAGTACGGTCGTTGTATTGCGTTTCCGTTGTGACAGAAAAATATTCAAGTCCATAATCATATAGAAGAAAATGGGCATATCTACATTTGCGAAGATCAAAGGTGTATGTGAAGTCTTCAATCCGCACTGAGTCAGCGTGAAGATTAGTGAGACCTGTGTTCAGCAATGGGACGTATATAGACTGATGATAATAATCTAATCATATTGAAAATCTTTACAAGTCAGTGGACAGGACATTGACATAATACAGCAAGCATGACGGTGGATGACCTGGTGTAGTGTAGAGAAGATGCCCACACGATGATCGTCGAGGAGATCCTTGGTGGAGGCCTTTGTCGGACACGCAGCAATGTATATCCGTTAATAGCTGATGATGAAATGTGAAATTATGTTTGCTGACTTACCTCATTTCCCGGCTTTTATATAAGGAACACAAAGATCGCTCAAGTCTCAAAAGCCGACAGTGGCATGGCTTAGGTAAAACTTATTTGTGGTAACTATACAGATTGGCTAAATTTTTCTGTTAGGGCAATCAGACTCCTTAAAAGCTGTAACTTCTCACCTTCATCCATTGATTCTGATACGTTATCGCGGGCTGGTTTTCCTCAACTCGACGTCTTACAATGCGCCTATTTTGCGTGAAGGGTTGATGGGCACTACTCTTGCCAACCCAACTTTACCAGAAAGCTTAGCTGTCATACAATTGATTCTAATATTAGGTATTTTTAGCAAGTGTTTGCTAATAGTAACTCAGAGATATATTCATAATCTGCCCCACATTTAGATCTAGATATGACAGCCGAAACGAATGCTTTTGGCATCGTAGCACATCGTTACCTACGCCGGGTCTAGACCGCATTCCGAGAGGTGTCGAGGTCAGGCGGGTTTGGGACCAGTTCGTTATATAATGCAGGTGATACGTCAACATGGTTGACAATATGTCTAAAGCCTGTGGACAAGCTTTGTGTAGATTTTATTGTTGAAACTAGAAAGAACATCGCCATATCGCCTGTCGCCTGTTGTTTACCTCTCTTGAATGTTACTTGTAATTTGTTTGTATTTATTTCCTGTTGAGGTGTGCAATAAAGAATATTCTATTCTATTCTATTCTAACATCGTCCGCGGTTAACTTTTTACCGCAGTAGGGTAAACAGTATAAGCATTTTTTTGGATGTCAAGCTATTCCGTAACAAAATTGGTTTAAATCCGTCCAGCCGTTTGGCGAGATAAGCAAACATTTTTTAACCAACAGATGGCTCTAGACGGCAGGCGCCGTGTGCCTATGCAGCCAACGCTGAAATAATGACCGCCTCCATTGAAAACCGATTTACAATTATTTTTTAATATTTATCTTGTTAAAATTAGATTTTTGTTACCAACATGTGACATCAGATCATAGATATACACTTACCCACTACAAAATCTCTAATTCTTCGAACTGATTGGACCCTAAGGCTCTCCAAGAGAATCGTTTAACTAATGAAACAAGAGTATAAAGTGTTCCTCCCCCCGCACTGGTAGTTGAATCGCAATAGGAAATATCTCATTGCTACAACTCATACACACTAGAATCTAAATGTCCTGTGCAGTCAGTCGCCTGCAACGCCTAACAGATTAAAGAGCTCAAAAATATCTCACAGAAGTATGTTAGGACATGTGCGTAAACTTCATATGAATTCATTATTTCAACATAAAGTAAAGTAGAAGTTATTATATTATTATTATTATTATAAACATTGACACAATAAGGATTTTAAAAAAGCACGTCTTCTATGTAACTTTCAGCAGAAACATATTACTGTATATTATTTGCATACAATATTTTCAAATTCATTTTCATATACATATTGTAGTTGATGTGTGCATATGATATCTCCATTTTAATCGAATTGACACAGCTATATGAAATAGAGTAGCTGTATTGGCTATTTTCAACCATCTTCACTATATTTTTATGAAAAATATCACATTGTAACATTGTTGGGACTCATAAATAGATTATGGATAGATTCAACCATTATGAATATCCCCAATCGGCTGGCATCATTATAAGATTGCAATGTTCACAAGAAAACCCAGTTATGTGCCAGTCGGCTCACAGGGACAATACAAATCAGTCCAAGACCCCAATAACATTTTGGTCTGCTAATATTACTCTGTATAGTAGATTGGCACCTTGATATATTAAACTTTTGAATGCCAAGCGAAGCAATTCACCATAGGATGACAGAAAAGCAAAAAAAAGATGCTGTTCTCGGATCTTGTAGAGACATGAATGACGAAGATTTTAAAATTCAAATTTGGACGTCATTTGACGTCTGCGTAGTAATTTGCGGATGTCGTGATACGACGACTGTGGCGTTCAAAATGTTACATAGGTTAATACATAAAACTTCCCTTGCATATATAAAAATTAATGATACAAAACCTAAGTAAATACATAATGCGATTTATTCAGAAACAGGATCAGTAATACCACTTTCCAGTCATGATCTAAACAAGTAATTTCATACTTTTATGTAAAATCAATATTTAAATTTCTTAACACTAACAATAACTAAATCAACACTTGACCACTGGCAGTCTTATCATCCTGTACAACAGGGAATCCTTAAAAATTCTGTGGATTCCTGTCAAAACTCTGCATTTCATATTTTGCAATCACATTGCAAACTTCCATTTTCACTTTAGGTATTAAATTTGGCTGTAATTTCTTTACGCTAGCTGCCATACTTCTAAAGAACACATCTATTTCATTTGTATTTTCTTTTAGCACCTTTTCTATGAGTTTGTCCAGAACCTGGCTTCTTTGTTCAGCCGTCTTTGGCTCTTCCACATACCGAACCAGTTTTGGCCCATTCATAAGTATCGGCTTAGGAAGAATCTTAATTGGTTGCAAGTTACGAGGTATTGGTATTGATTTCTTTCTACCAGGTTTCTTGACCACTTTTTTAGGTGGCTCTTCAACTCCGGGTTCAGATTTTGGCAATATTTTAAACAGTGGTTGCTTTATCTGCTGGTGCTGCTCTGTAGGACCATCCACAACTGTGATCTGAAAACACAAATTTAGTCATTTTATTTTCTGTTCTTTCCCACAATCCCATAAAAATTGGAGGTACCTACATTTTCACTTAAATTCATGTTTATTAATGATTATGTTTTTTTTAGTAATCAAATTATCATTGCTGTATTCTGAGGAATGTACCTTACCTGAAGTATGAAATAAAAATTATTACCAGATAATTTTGGTCTCAAGCCTTAGAACATCATCATCCTCCTAGCCTTTGTCCCATTTTTTGAGAATGAATTCTCAATTGGGGTCGGCTACCTAAATCCCAAGATGTGGCATAGGCACTAGTTTTAACGCAAGCGACTGCCATCTGACCTTCCAACCCAGAGGGGAAACTAGGCCTTATTGGGCTTATAGGTGGTTTCCTCACGATGTTTTCCTTCACCGAAAAGCGAGTGGTAAATATCAAATGACATTCCGTACATAAGTTCCGAAAAACTCATTGGTACGGGCCGGGTTCGAACCCGCGACCTCCGGATTAAAAGTCGCATGCCCTAACCACTAGGCTACCACCGCTCTTGGTCTCAAGCCTTAGAACAAATAACCAAATAAAATTAACCTACAGAAACTTTTTGCACCAAAAGTGGAATAGAATAGAACCAATGGCAATACAATCCAAACCAAATGTCATGATGTATTGGTTTCATGTTCGGCTCAGTTTTATAGAATGGCAGAATGAATATAGTTGTTCTAAGACACTTACTTCATAATACTCCTGGCTGTCAGTAATGACTTGCTGTTCCGTGGTAACAATATGTTCCTCATGGACTTGCTGTTCCTCCGTATCCATCGTGCCCTCTTCTAGTACCGTCTCAGTTCCATCCATTGATGTCTCATCAAGGTACTGCATTTTCTCGAACACGGCCGCCTTGGTCTTGTGCATGGTGCCCATCCGCTTGCTCCTCATGTAGCCATCTCTTAACCCTCGCCAGCGCTTCTTGCATTCTTCAACTGGAATCATCGTTATTTTAGTATTAGAAACGAATTTCTTAATTTAGTTTAAAACGTTGACATAGCCCGCTACCAAGTTTTCGCAATTTAAATGACGTAAATTTGTAGGAACACTATGTAGATAGACTAGGTTTTTGAGCCGTTCTTAAACTGTGAGGCTCTAAAAAGGCTTCGGCAAAAAAAAAAACAAATTATTACCCCAATTTGGCCCGGAACGGAACGGTTATAGGCGTATTTTGCCTTCACGATGTGCAGCACAACTTTTCAGTGATTCACAATATTAATCTGCTGTTTAACTTACCTGGCTTGTCTAACGCTTGAGCTATTTCCTGCCATGTAGCTTCTCGTGCTAGTATATTCTTTCGCGAGGGATCAAGAACGTTGTATAAAAAGCTATGAGGTCGCACTAATTCAGCCAAAGTTTGATCTTCCTCGGTGCTCCAGCCAACCGCGTTCAAAGGCATTTCCAATATCTCGTTTTCGCGTGCGTCACAACTTCAAAACAAAATGTCTGCCTGCCTATCACGAACGAAAATAGCCGCGCTGCGCAGCACGACGTCACGTAAAGTGTTGCCATTGTATAAAAGACACAGTTAATATTGAAGACATTCTAGCTGTCGATGAACGCCACCTACCGAGGAGTAGCATCACTAGTAGCAGTACAAACAGCTTGTAGACTTTTGCCGCCCAACTCTAGATGGCGTTTTGCTCAATGCAATACAGCGCCATCTAGTAAATCAAGATACAGACGTTGTTAGTTTGTAAATATGTTACTAGATGGCGTTATGGTATGAAAGTGATATTTTTAAGGATTTTAGAAATATTCCTAGATTTTATTTTCTTAGTTTTAAAACTACTTGTTGTCTACAACTCAGTTTCACATTTTACTTCTGGGCTAACACTAATCTTGTTTTTGTTTTTATTCCAGGTATGTACGCATAATTTCATGATCATGAAATCATGATACACTGAAATTCTTCCAAAATTGAGTAAGTAAATACAACAGCGCATTTCACTCTACAATACAGTTAAAAGTTAAAAACCACTTTAAAACGATGAACAAAGTATTTAAGTATGATGAGTTTTTTAATTCGCTTCAAAAATATATCTACATAACTTTTAGAAGTAGTAGTGTACTAGGTGTCCGGTCCGTTTGCAGAGAAATTTTAGCCAAAAACAGACGCCTAGTACACAAATATTATGTTTCAATCATAAATCATGACCTCAACCCATTCATTGCCGAAGACGCGAATTCGTGTCATCGCTGAATAGAAATTTGAAGCGACGGCAATGAATGTGTCTTCACACGGTGGGCCGAAACAGTTTCATTTTATCGAATGGGTACTTATTTTAGGAGAATAAAATGGTTCGTCACTTTTGGACTCTGGACTCTTTGTCGGTATTAAGTTTCAAAAGTTACGAATCTTTTTATTCCCCAACCATACATATATGTTTACTTTCTTATCAAAAGCTTTCTTTGATGAGCTTAGTCGTGTACGTGTTTGTTTTGTCTGCCTGAAGCTGCGATAAGATAAGCACTCGTGCATTTAAGAGACTTCCAACAAAGTTTACCGACTGGTAAAAGATGAAAAAAGATACTGTGTATTACAGTTTTTTTTTTTTTCAATTTGAATTTAATTCGGATTAATTAGATACTTTTATTTAGTAAAGTAGGTATGCAATGTTCGTTTGTAACTAAAAATATTCTAATTTTGGGAACAATTTTTAAACCATTTGCTTGTATCAAGATTAAGCTAAAATTCGGAATGATAATGTAGGTTTCGCACATCGTAGTTTAAAACAAAAAACAAATTCAGCCGTACTAGCCCTTGATTGATTTAAGGTAGATGTCCCAATGTTTGATACTCTAATTGCAATAGTTGACATTTGACACCATGTTTGCCATAAATCAAGGTTGAACGTACCTATGTAGTACCTGTTGGGACAATGTAAAGTATTAGGACTTTTTCCTTAATTATTTTGATGTGCCGACCGTCCTTTGTTGAACACATTCCAATTTTAAAATAAACAACTCGTTGTTCGCTCTCTAATAATTAATATTGAAATTACCTTAATTAAATTATTTTAATTGCTGCCCATTTCTCAGTAATCCAGTGCTAATCAGCTTTAATTATCACAAAATCGTGGGCATTATTCCTTATACGAGCGTGAATTTAAAATAAGACCGACCCGATGTTGTCTGAGGATTTGCTCTATAAATAAATATTGCCGACATAATGGATTCCCAACTAATTAATGCTTGCGCTTCGGATCTTCCCTTTGAGCAGGGGATTCCGACGCCGATGGTATTTTGATAAAAAAATATTAATTCGTATTTAAACGCGCTTAATCGTAGTTGCATCTATAAATTCCAGAATTACTTCGGTTTAATTAGACACTAAAAGATAAATAGGATGGACATTGAACGGATATAATAGAATTTCATGTTTACGTATTTTTTGTTCGTTTTCGTTTCCTTATGGCCGAGCCAGCGAAGCATCTCCGTTTCAACTTGGCCAAAGATTATTTCGTATGTCCGGATTCCGGATGTCCAGTTCTCGACTATAGCTCGTATTTCTCAACCGATTCCCATGAAATTCTATGACTTGCCCATCTAGCATAACTATATAGGTAGTTCGCGACTCATGTCGCGCGACATAGCATCACCCGTCACAATCTGACAGAGCTGTACAGAAAGAGATAGGTAGTATATCTCACGTGAGAAAGAGTCGCGTGTCACAGTTGTGCTAGAGGTGCAGGTTCGATAATTATATATATAATACTATTTACAAAATGGCGACCTATGGGGGTTGAAACCTTAAAAAATCATATTCCAGTCACTTCGAAATTGACCCATCTCGCTCGCACGGTATTGAAAGGAACGTGACAGGTATTTCCAAGTGTGACAGTTATGCTAGAGGTGTAGTATTCAACTGGCCCTTATTATATAGTACTGCGCATTGTCACACATGAAACGAATGATATTAGGGTGGTGACCGATGGAGTGTAAATCCGCTCCTTCGCCCCTCTAAATGTTTAATTGAATGACCGTGGGGTTATAGGGTTAAAATGTATTGTGACCGACCCACAGTGAACAATAGCATCGGGAGAGCACTGTACTGTGTATTCACTCAGTAAAAACCTGATCATAACAGTTTTAGATATGCAAATCTGTGTTGTATAGAGTAAAGCAGCTTGGATTTGGATATTTTTCTTTATTTCTCTTTACTATTGAGCAGTTATGAAGCATTGATAAAATCCGCCAATTAATGTTAATAAAATTTAACCGCGCGCGACAGATCTGATAGGCTGTTCTTTAAAATAACCCACACTTGCTCTGTTAATTAACTTGTTGTTGTTGTTTAATTCAGTCAAGCAGTGGGACATTTAGCTCGTCTAAATATATATTGCCTTATTATTATTTTTTAAAGAAATATCACGCCTAATAATAAGTATAGATCAGTGGCGTGACGTCAAACATAAGATTCAAGGCAAGCTGGGGTAGATTTTGCTTACATTTTCTTTTGTAGCAATTGGGTTTAGTCCTCAGTAGTCCCGAAGTGAGCAAGCCGGTGGAAATAATTTTATATGGACGCCACTAGCTGCTATAGATTTAACAAAGACTTCGATTTAAAGGTGCCAAGAACTAGTTGATTGAATAGATACGTGGTCTCGTAACAAAGCACTTAATTTGCCTACCTAGGTATTGTATACGTCGGTCTAGCATTAACCTAGCCCTTAGGTCATAGAGATAAAAATCATGGAATCCAAGTAAACAAAGTTAACATTAAATGAGAAAAGACATGCTTATGCACTTACTTACTTAAAATACTAGAAGGCAACTTCGTTTGCACAAAAAATAACAAAAGTCAAAATCTTACTTTTTCAGCAATCACATGAAAAATATCCTATACCTAAGCTAAGTAGGTGTTCGTGGATGGACATCCTGCTATCCCAGTATCCAAATCTGCAGTTATATTACATGTTGAGACTACAATGTCAGACATATTTACAAACATAAAAAAATATTATTTATAACAATAACATGAAAAAGGTCCCATATATACTTATCTCCTATACCTACATCTGACTCCACGCTAATCTGCATCGCTCGTATCTCGTGGGACACTTCTAAACGTAAACAGTTAAAATCCACGCCGCGATCGCCGCGCACGCGCCGCACTCTCAACCGACGTGCGAACGCGATCCTATTCGAATTTCGAATTTGAAATTCGAATCAACATTTTTTTTTATTATATATTGAAATAAACAAGGACGGTTTTAAGTGCCAGTGTGTATATTGTGGTTTGTGATCCTTATTTTATGTTACGGTACGGTGCAGATCGACGATGACAACTATTGTCAAGCTGTCATTCCGCGGGCTTTCGTTTCTTGACAGGCTACCGTGACAATGTCTGAGTGACATTTCTGCTCTCATACACGGTTACATACAAATTCGTTGTGACACAGTGATTTAATTTTATGCGTTACTTGCCTAATTGATTAGGCAACGGACGGGTTGTTGGAAGATTATAACATTTATAACACGATGTTTGATCATGTCGTGCTTGTTTTGAAGATTAGTCTTAATTTTGCAACAATTTCACGAATTTGTAGTGACTTATTGACTGTCCATGTGCATATTTGGAAATAGAAATTTGCGTAGTTAAATTGTTAAGTTAATACATGAACATTTTTATTTACGTTTAAATTGTTATATGTTAAATGATGCCAATCATAATATTAAACAAAAAAATATTAATTAATGGGTTTGTGCGTAGATTATCTTAGTCGGCGTATACTACTACTACACACATAGATATTATTTATTTATTTATTTATATTCAATCACCTGAACGCCCCACCTCTCCTTAAAAACCTTAAAATGGCTCAATATTTCTATACAAATCTTCATCTGGATACTAATTACAACTTGTCAAAAACAACTTAAACAACCAACATACCGCGAACAGTTCAGACTGAATGTCTTCAGCATACCGCTGGCCCGTCTAATTTCCCATTAACTTGTATTTATATCCAGACAGGAATGAAGCTGTCCGCATGAAAATCGTTGTGAGAATGTGCAAACTCCTTTATTTTTTTCCCTTTTTGAGCCAGAAATTTAAATAAAGCACGATCCGTTTCAGTTCGCATAATCATTTTTACATAATGTACTTAGAGATCCTTACTATCTGAACCTGCTGGAGTCATATTTTAATCTTAACCTATTTTCGTTGTCACCATACTTACAGTTAATCTGAACGATGGTTATTGACCCAATTTTTATTCTACGTCCTTTAAATCGACATATATGTATAAGGCTTCCTAGCCTGTATCTTCATATTGCAAAGGTATAAATGTTACGAAAAGTATATTTCGGATAAACGTAAACATTTAAACGATTTTAAGATTTAAATAGGGAACACTTGCATCAGTCAAAAACAGTAAAAAAAAAACGAAATCAAACCATAGATTGGCATTAGAGCTATGGACTGATATAAAAAAATCCCGCGACTGAAAGCCCTACTTGGCACGTATTTGTATCAGCCAGCAAAAAGTGCAATTAATAGTCCAGTGATACCAACTGCGCGGGCGCCCGGAACGTAACTGTGCTGCTATAAAAGGCACAGGACCTGCTGGCTCGTGCCACGCCGGCCTATTTTCGTGCCTGTTTGAACCAAATGGCACGGCATATTATAAGCTTAAGCCAGTGGTCATCAGAAGTCAAAATACGGTCCATAAGAGATTCCAAATTCGCGGGCGATACATCTTCGGAGTCCAGGGAGGTGGGGAATTTTACATTTAGTCCCCGCAAACAACAAAGAAACAGAAGTGGTCCCTGGTGAAGTGGTTGGGAACCACTGGCTTAATCCGATATTTCAAATTGCACATCGTGTTACAAATTAAAATTGAAGTCTTGATTTGATAGCTATGTGTGTCCCAGCCTATCGTAATATATGTCTTCAGTGGATGAAAAAAGTGGACTGCCCTGTGTTTTGCGTTTGTATTTATTTTGATTGTATGCTGAAATCACCATCGATTAGTCCTATAGTAAAACTTCTCGACGAGAATACAAGTAATTAGAGTATTCAAACAAGTAATTATTCTATATATGTGTTCCATCATTGCATAAACGGCAAAATCAGCTATTGAAGGCAAATGATTGGAAATAAATAATTAGTCCACAGCTATTATGTTCACCTTAGACTCGTGGTTCACCATGAAGTTAAGCATTATAAAGTGATCTAGTTTATGTTTCTCACACAATTTTAATGTATTTCCCATAAAATAGAACGTTCCATAACACATTAGATCGGAACCCATAAGATAACTTGCAATATCGGAGATTATCAGTTCACAAACTCGATTTATCACCAAAATTCCGGTACCAGATTTATCAAAAACACTACAGATCAAATCGTGTCATTCAAGCGAATCGAATCGACAAGTCATCGCAAAAAAAGATATAGATTAATTATCAAAGCTTCATAAAGTTCCGCATTTCAATATTTGGATAAAATGTACCTAATATTTGTAAACTGCCATAACAACATGCTGTCCCAAAGTGCGATGATTTATAAGATTTATCTTTAAATTTTAATTGCATTTAAAATTATTCTGGCGACTGGTTTAACAAAGTTGATTTAAAAATAAATAATCAATATGGCATTTAAAATTACACAGTGAATGACAATCTTGTAGAGTAATGCGTGTTCTATGTATTCTGGACTGGAGTACCATTCTTTAAATCTGCCTTAAACGCGCGTAGTTCGTCCCTGATATTACTAGACACGCGAATTAGTGGTACGTATGCTTACAGGTCAAAAAAGGATATGTCTATGCAAGCCAAATATTTTAGAAATAATCTTATAACCTCCTGCCAATTTTGAGGTATCTTCTAACAAACACCAAGCGATCTTTCAGCACTTCGCTTAGATTATATACAAATTATAATGAACTTATATGAAAGGTCGCTGGTACGTTTATATAGGTTGCGTCTGCTATAAAAGCGTACCTACAGTTTAGAGTTATTGACATTCGATCGAGTTCAAGTATTCGGGTGTATGCAACCAGTAAGTAAGTACATGATGTGTTTGCTCAAAAATTTCACTACACTCGACCACCGCCCACTGACAGCCAATACACCGAATGTCACTTGAACTATGCCTACAACTTCCTATAGGTAATATTCAGGGTCATGTCATACGACATGAATCTCGGCTCATGTTACTCTTAAATCGGGTAAGATCAATATGATTGTTTTATTTGACGAGAGTTTTGAAAATTACAGAGAAAGGGCGAACAGTTTGATTCATCGAATCGTACTGTGTTCGATGCTTATTAGTACAGGGTACCATTTTTATTATTTTACTATCAACGACACTTAATTAAAGTAAAATGTATAATAATGATACTAATGATAACTTGTATTTTAGTATTGGTATAAGGTACATCAGGACCGTCTTAAAGCATTTCGGGGCCCGAACACTTTATAATTTCGGGCCCCATGGAACAAAATTGACAAAACAGTAATTACTTATGCTTTTTTGGGGATTTTAGTGTTTGAGATCCAGTGCCCGTGAGAAAGAGGACCCTAAAGAATAATGTTATCTTCATTAAGTGTTTGACATGGTGTCATTTTCAAAGGAAATTTTGCTGAATTATTACGATTATAATTTCGCACTTTAGTGATATAACCACCATCTTGAAATTTAGCTGTACCATTGGGTACTTCGGATAAAGCATAGGACATATAGTTTGCGAGACCTCGGGCTCAAGTCATTATAGAGTCAAATTTAGTCCATGTTCTTAATATACAACAATCAGCCACGTTGACAGATGCCTTCTCATGTCTGTTGTTCCCATAGTATCTGGGCTAATGTTAAAACAACAGCAACTGATATGTTGGTTCAGTCGAGTCTTAAGTGAGTAACAGCACCTGTCCTATGCAAATCCCGCTAATGTTCTTCCAGCAGTTATAGTAGAAATTCTTTTAAACACAACTTTTTCTTGCCAATTATTTTCACGATTGAAACATACTTGGGAGATTATTGTCAACTGCTTATTAGTTCCATTGTTTATGTCATATCACACATACTAGTATTTGTTTTCGTTGTTTGAATGCGTAAATTTTAAGGTCTGTAATCTTTCCGTTTTAGTCCACCTAATATTATTTACTTCTCCTTCTCCTCCTTTAAGATCCTAAATAATGTAGTTTGAGCGTTGGTCACCATTAATGATCATTGTTCACTTGATTTTATCCCAATTAATTGGTGTTGGCACAGATTATCTTTGCGTGTCGTAATTCCCTATATCAATCTTTATTTTATCAATTTCTTTATTCATCATCATTATTATGCCCTTATCGAATTTATCTGAGATTGGCGGAGCAGCATGCTTCATTTTATTTATTTATCATTCGTCACTTAAATACTTCTTCATATTTTTTCACGCAATCCATCTTTTCTGTATCCTTCTTCTTGTAGGACCTTCCACATTTATCTTTAACGCTTTTCTCGTAACGTAGCTATCGTCGTTGATCCTTCATTGTCAAGTTAAAATAATAAGAATCAAAATTCTCGCCTTCCATCTGTCATCAATTCATTCATCTTTTCTTTGACCTTCTTCTTCTATAACCTTCCTCATTTTTCATCAACGCGGTTCTTGTCAAGTGACTATCATTGTTAATGTTTGGCGATCAAGTTTAAATAATAAGATTGATATCTTTTTTTTTGCCTTCCGTCTGTCACTTTCACTGTCACCGTCTCCCAGAGGCGCAACAATTAAAAGTTCACGCCAATTTCGGCATAACATTAGTGAAACCGTGTTGCAAAACGCATGTTCTATCATTGTGTAGCGACAACCGTGAACCGTGAAATTCGAGTATTGTACTTGAGACGTGGGCCGCGCGGGGGCTTTGTTTTCTCTCATGTTAATTTATGATAAGTCGATTTAAATTGCATTGATGTTGTAAAAATCTGACTATGGTGAGCGAAGCATTCAGAGTGAGGATTCCGCTAGTTCAATTCGTTGTCTTACATTTATTAAAACAAATAAAAAAAAGTTACAAACTATCGACGCAGATTTCGACCATTCAAAGAATTCATAAATGCCACAGGTATCATCTCATCAATAAACTGACCGACTCCTTTAAATGAAAAACAAGCTTCTTCAAATACTAACTTTTGAATATCATTCGAAACTCGCTTCGTTAACAACTCATCTTGTTTGTTTACTTGCTCGATCATCATCATCATCATCATTTCAGCCATAGGGCGTCCACTGCTGGACACAGGCCTCCTCAATAGATTTCCACATGGGCCGGATAGCAGCGACCTGCATCCAGCGAGTCCCCGCAACTCTAACCAGGTCGTCCGACCACCTTGCGGGTGGCACTTGCTCGATAAATAATGTAAAAAACTCAAATAAAATTTGGTCCTTATTCGATTTGTACCTGGTCAAATGTCCCAAGGATAACCGCAGCATTGCCACGTTGGATAGCTAAAGAAATCCAGGTACTAACCAGAGTTCACAAACTTTGTCGTATTAACAGAACGTCTGCTTATTTTAATCTTATTGAATCTCAGAATATATTTTCTGTACTAAAATGCCACGTCTTTAAGTTCACTTTGCCTCGTCCGGAACACATTTGTCAGAAAGATCTTTGTCTCTATTTCAGTGCGGAACTCCGAAGGTATCTAATAAAACGTCAATTTCGATATCCGATCCTCAGATGTTTATATTTGTTCCACTATTAACCTTGATACGATGCAACTTTCGTCGTTTATCTTCAGATCTTCACTGGTTTAACTTATTCATTAACATAGTGTGAATTCTTGTTTTGTAACATAAGTAATTTATGTAATTTGGACATGATTATTTATTGGTACTTATACCAGTTACGCGTGCTACCCTAATCAAATAGGAATCGATTTTATGATCACCATTAAATATTATAGTTTTCGTAATAAAATTGACGTATTTGATATTCGCAATATTCACATAGCTATTTAACTATATTCAGTTTGTTTATTACACATTCGGTATAATTTATTTTAGAGACGTTGTTGCATCTGTTTAGATAATATCAACTGCAAATACCACTAGAATGACTAGGTTATATTATATAAAGCAATAAAACTTGGTAATTAATGAAATCCTATGAATATTGTTATTTTCCTCTTTGAAGACACATAATCTATACTATTATAATGTTTTAAAAATGAAATGCATTAGAATAAAAAATATGCTATTTAAAGGCCATTGAATCTATATAAATATGTATTTTTGTATCTGTAGCTTCATGACGCCTAAGCGGCTGAGTTGATCTCAATATTTTTGGTACACGAGTAGCGGCATAGGGCATTTTACCTACCGAATTAAAAGCAAATAAATTAAAACCGGCCAAGTGCGAGCGGGACTCGCGCACGAAGGGTTCCGTACCATTATCTGTAAGTTTGTTGTATGGGAGCCCGCCTTAAATATTTATTTTATTTTATTTTTAGTATTTGTTGTTATAGTGGCAATAGAAATACATCACCTGTGAAAATTTCAACTGTCTAGCTATCACCGTTCTTGAGATACAGCCTTGTGACAGACGGACGGACGGACAGTGAAGTCTCAGTAATAGGGTCCCGTTTTTACCCTTTAGGTACGGAACCCTAAAAATGGGTTATGACGTCTTATTGCACGCGAATCAAGTTCGCGGGCACCTTCTAGTTATATAATAAATCTGACAATATGCGTTTGTAGAAAGAAGTTTCTTATATGCTTCTTATTCGTTCAAAAATGCTGATTGTTTTAGACATTTTTTCTCAATTATCAAACATGTTTCTTAACATATTATCAACCACTTAAACCCCTGTTCTATTGCGATTTATTGGTATATATTTGGATTGAAACCTACAGTTTGAATTTTTCGTTGTTTTGTTTGAAGTTGACAAAATTCACGGAGAAAACTGTTTTGTTTTTTTTGTAATTTATTTTTGACTGCACGCAAAGAAAACATGAAATAGCTATGTTGAAATTATCACTATATTTGTCATAATATGCAAAAAAATAATTAAAAGGATTCAGGCCTCTTAAGGACTTGTACTCGAACAAACTTCGTATGCAAAGGCCTTACCAACATTAGGTTTACCGTAGTCGAAGTATAAGAAGTCTCACAGATTTGCCGCAACATACAGTAACAATACGTTTGACATTTGCCATACCCCACGGGCGGAGCGAAGGATAACTACTTAGAATTACCGATATTACCGTACATCGATCCGTTGCATTGTCTTACATCTGACTTGACTGCACTTATAAAAAACCCTATAAGCCGTCAATTGTCATAGACATATAAGCCCTTATGTAACTGACACTCCAATACATGTAAGCTAATAATAAAAGGTATTATATGCCTAGAGTTGACATAGGCGTATATGCCCTTGTGTAACTAGCACGCGAATACATGTATGCTAATATAGCAGGTGTTGCGATGACGATTAGCATTTAAATGACGGGTGTATACACAAACATCTGACAATGCTTAATAATAAGCGATATACTATGAAGTTATTATAAGTCACACATAACATATCTCTATTTCATCTGATACTATTATCAAACTACTACGGTACTATATTACTTGGGAAATACCTCGCGTAAATTAAAATCCGATTAGGAAAAAAGTGTATCTACATGGGATTAATATCCCTACTATTTGATAGGTACTAGTTAGGCAATGGATGAATTGTTTGTGAAACTCCTGGTGATAAAAATACTTATGAAAGTGGTTTACTTTACTCACATCATTATAAGCTCGAATAATGCTCGACATGTTTCGGTTTGGTAAATAAACCAGAGTTAGGTATTTATATTAAAATCAACTTTCGTTAAAGGAAACGATTATCTGATATCCTGAAAAGGTGCGGGTATTCTAACTTTAGGTTCACAGGGCAATGACAAAAAGATGTCGACACTTCCAGATTAACGATGACTTAAGCCCTTTTGCTTTCCGATATCATTCAGCAGTGGGAGGGCTCTCAACGCTTGTATTAATCGATTCGTCGAAAGATATTTTGAATTCTACCAACTCTTTAATTAAGTCGTGTGTTTTAGTTTTTTTTTTTTATATTTATTATGACACGATCGACGGAAAAGAACTGAGGTGGTTATGCGTCACGGGTTGCTTGTGTGTAGGTCTGTTACCATTTTTCTGGAAACTACTTCGATTTGTGGATGCGTTTTTGTTTGCATTGAACAGCATTCAAATTGACATTTCATATTTCTAACAGGTGGAAATTAATATAGAGATCGAGAGAGTTTTGCGTCGTATACCTGCAACCGAAAAAAACATTTTATTTTTCTGTATGTAAAGAAATATAAGAATATACATAAAATGACCGAAATCTACGACAACTGTGCCTGCATGAAGTTGTGGTCTTCGACCTATCCGCGAAAAAAATAAGCTGTCAACAGGGTCTTCTACAGGGGTTCTTTATATATCCGACTGAGCCAAAACTACATTATCGGTGTGTCGTTTATGAACAAAGTAGTGCATATTTCTTGGAATTTTAAGCGCCTTGCGGTTTGTGGTATGTGCGAATTTACTTGCGTGGTTGTACGATACAAGTTTGGCTTCTCCGAAATGTAAAATAAAAACTATTTCATAAATAAAAGTAGGATTGGAAATAGATAGACGAGTCTGAAATATTTTATATTACCTCTAATTCGGTTTTAACTGCTATAATCTAATACGTCCATAGGACACGATTCCCACTGGCTTACACACGGCCAAATCGCCGATGATATATGAATTTGCTCTTTGGTAATAATAATAATTCATAATAATTCTTTATTGCATTATCATGTAGTACATAAGATGTGACATTAAAAGGTTAAGTCCATACTTAACATGAACCCTGTTAGGGCACAGCAATGCAGTTAGTAGTGGTTGTTAGCAGGTGCTTAATTTAATTAGGTACAGCAGAAGAGGTTTAAATACAATTGGTAACATTACATAATTAATATTGGAATTTCATAAAATATTTCTGAATGGTAATCTGAATGTTAAAGTAGAAACCAGAGCGCTAAAGTAGACATAACTCTGATTTGTAATTTTGTACCTATGTCATTAAAACCGTGGAAACCGTTTAGGCTATACCTAACATTGCTACTGGGCTTGTGTAGATAAGCATCTTAGTACAAGGCGAGGGGTTTAGAAACAGAGTTAAGGCCGTTCCCTGAGCCAGAACCCCGAGCCCCTCCTCAGGCCACCCGTCCCTGTCACATCACAGTCACATTTCAAAAGAGTGACGGAGACAGAGCTTGCGGGTCGTAAGGCGATATCTTTTTTCGTAAGAATTTGTCGATGATTATTTATTTTAAAAATATTGGCTTCAATTATTGAAATTCGGAAGCTGTAAAATTACTATTTTAGTTATGATTGATTTTTCTCCTTTTTTTGTTTCATAGTGTCACGTAGAAAAAAAACAAGTAAAGTTGGAGTAAAAATTCGAATTGGAGGTTACTTTGGGAATTAATTGTATCGAGCGAAGTGTTATGAATCGTGTATCGAATGCTGTGTTATTAAAGATAATATAATCAAGAATGATATATATTTTTCCCTCGTTTACTAATATCAACGTTTCGTAGAAAAATAGGATAATTTTTGGGGTATTTTTGCAAATCTGGCTCAGGGAACGGCCTTAAGTTGAATGAACGTCAAATTATCGGTTCTACTATTCTACATGCGTTAGTGAAGCAAGGACGCAAAACCCCTCGGTCTCCTCTACCCTCAAGAATTGATTCTTATTATTGTAACAAATCGATTGGAATTATTTGCTGTCCTCTTGGGAATTCGCGATATTTCGTCACGATTTCTTAAATCGTCTCTGAATCGTCCATTTGTCGTGTCGTGTGCTGTCAGACCGACCAAAACCCACGCTTATCGTTAATTGAATCCATCCCAACGATAATCAACGGTAATATTTCATTGTTATTCCATTATTTACGATTTTGAACGACAATTAATTCGTAGAAGTCGTGATCACAACCGTGTTCGGCTGATTTTTTTTATTTATAAACCGGTTTTAATTGATATAAAATTATGATAATGAAGTTATTTTTATCGTGTTCCCTAATTAATGGCTCTATAATACTTTCTATTTTAATAGAATTGGTTGTTGAGACAACAAGTTAAATTGACGTGATAATGATAACTAATAGTGCAGCTACCTACTGCGCCGGCAGTCCTGGGTTCAAATCCCGGAAAGGGCTAATATTTGTTTGATGAGCTCGAATATTTTTAGGGTTCCGTACCCAAAGGGTAAAAACGGGACCCTATTACTGAGACTTCGTCGTCCGTCCGTCCGTCCGTCTGTCACCAGGCTGTATCTCAACAACGGTGATAGCTAGACAATTGAAATTTTCACAGATGATGTATTTCTATTGCCGCTATAACAACAAATACTAAAAATAAAATAAATATTTAAGGGGGCTCCCATACAACAAACTTGTTATAGATTATATATATGTACCTATAGGTACGGAACCCTTCATGCGCGAGTCGGGCTCGCACTTGCCCAATTTTTATTTCCTTTACCGTAGACGGATAAAAAGTGTCATATAACCATCTTTGAATGTCTTTATTGAAATTGGCTAAAATATGTCCAGCCGTTTCGTCGTGATATGAGGACAAAGGAAATTATGATAACAGATGTCGCCAGGTTGGCACGGTGCCGCGCGCCCATACAAAACAAATGACGATCCTACATCACGCTATTAAGATTTTTCTTGAAATCATGACCCCTTTCCATAGAAAAAATATTTAATAGTATAGATTCGACTCTTGGTTTCTGTACTCGAAAATAGCTTGTATAAAAACTAACATTAAACAGCCACATCATTAGTATTCAACAATGTATGAGCGTAAAATCGGTCGGCATTGTAGAACGACCGTTGCATAAATTATTCCACCCTGTTTTGCTCGCCAAGGACTCGCGGATTTTACGAGATCTTTGCCATCGGTTGGCAATTTAGTGAGGTTTGGAATTTATGTGTCAATTTGTGTTGATACTTTGAGGTTTTGTGGTCCGGCGGGTATTTTCGTCACTTAGCGTTAAGGCGGTTTTAAATAGAAGGGTGAAAAGCAGTGGCGTCTCAACCACTATCTCAGTTTCGTTACGATATTTAGACGGATATCTTAAGGAAAGCTGAGGTAGCGGTGGCGGGATGCCCCTGATTTTCACCCAGAAATTTCCCAGAAACGAAGTACAAGGATACTCTATACCTATCTCCGATAGATAATGTCAACTTGCCAATATCACTCAATGTAGCTCGAATATTAAAAATGTCGTGTTAAAACAGAGATACTGCTAAATTGGAGATATCGCAAATAATCACGAGTTGGGGTCCTGATGGCGACAACATCAAAAAAAATACAGTAGGTAGATAGTGGCAAAAAATCTGCCCGATTACTCGAAAACAGATGAACCGATTTTCTTAATAGTTATACTTTCTAGATGGTTCCCTTATCGTTGTATTGACGTCGGTATTTATTTGTTAATAAGTGATTATTCATACAAATTACACACACATGATAGATGTTTTGCCGCTACAGTAACATGGGAACGCTGTCGACGCCGGTAGTGTGGGGCCTGTGTCGTAGACTAGACGGGAAGCTCTTAGATTTGGAACTTTACATAATCTATATTTATCTACTGATTAGCTGATAACAATGTCACCACGCTAGCTTATTTCTTGTAAGTTATGGCTATAAATGGATGAACCTGTTTCACCTTGCTCAATTGTAATTTTGCGAACTTTGTACTTCTTACCTTCGTACTGTGCTACACAACTAGTGTTTTTTAGAATCGATCTTTAAAATTGTAAGTTTTTTGCAATCGTGTTTTTACTTAATTATTTACACGGAAAAATAAAGAATTTTATGTTGCTTTCTTTATCGATACCTAATATTTTAAGATCACCGGGGACCCGTTTAAAAATGTGCGTTGGAGTTGATTCAAGTGTTTAGGCAAAAATGTGGAACTCAATCTCAATAGAATCTTAACGACATAATGTGCAGTCGGAATGTTTGAGTAACACAATTAACATTCTGACAGACTAGATATAAAACTACATTTTATAAAGCATATACGTACCTAGGTACTAGCTTTTGCTCTCGGCATTACGTGCATGAGAATTCGATGGACTTAAAACAACAATTTTGCAACTATGTCACTAGTTCCATTGTGCGATTTATTTACATAATATCGATAACTAACATCAAACCGTCACAAGTTAAAAGGACGTATGTATACTCCCATAAAAGTACACATAAGTTTGTTTGGAGCTGGAGCGGCGCGGCGCGCACGCATGCATCAAATCGGGACGTTATCGACAGATCGGTTGAGGAGTAAGTCGTCGGTCACGATCGGTAGCACGAGACGGGTAACTAGTTGGTTTTTTGCCTAGTTTCCATTGCCATCGCAATCTAAATGCTGTCGCATATTACATTAAAACTGAAATGTAAGCTTCAAAGGTATGGTGTGGGATGGGAACTCCTAGACCACGTCAATTGACGAAAAAACAAATTGGTCTAAATGGAAATCCAAATAAGTTATGTGCGAGGTCGTTGATACTTATATTTCTAACAACGGTGGAGGCGCAGAGATATAGTCTAAGTAGTCAAGAGAATGACATAGGTTACTTTTTGACGCTGAAGAATGCCGCGCGAGAGAAGCCGTGAGAAAAACCTATAGTTTAAAATAGGAGTCGCAGAGCTGTGCCGTAGAGAGTAAAGAGGAGCGCAATTTTATTATTTGGCAACTAAGCTTAAGCACTATTGTACCCTATTTCCACTGGCTAGGGCGTCGAGATAATATACAAAACAATATGCCGAAAGCTGAAATCGTTTATAAACCTCCAATAGTGACAGTCACAAGTAATAGTATAGTCAGAGTCACGTTCGTAAGTGCCGCAGTTTTATGGACGCTGCTTAAATCATATATTATAGATGCAAGAGGCATTTGATGATGGACATAATGTATAAGGAGCGAGCAAACGTTATTTTCTGTCTATGCGGATCAACTCTGGCAATGGAAACGGCGGTTATGCAACGACAATTTCAATATATCGTACGCGGGGTATCTGTGTCGCCCGACGAATTTGCATGAAGCGTTGACCAACGCGTGCATAGCAATCGCGTGAGGAACAGTACGCTCATTGACCAAGCGACCGCGAAGCGCGAGCGAAGCCTCACCGCTACAACTTGGGCAGTAATGTTTTCGTATATCTGTCCGGCGGCTCTCCTCTACTGATCACATTTCTCAGTCGATTCTCTTGTTTTTTTGTGAACAGGTTCTTTAATATTTTTTTTTGTCGATACTTTTTTGATTTATGTCAAAATTATGGATGTGATCAGTTTTGAGCTATGCAAAGAGAGAATCGCGAGCTCACAAAGCCACTAGTTGGAAAAAAGAATAGGTTTCAATATAATCCGATAAAAAAGTTGCTTAACTATTTATGTGCTGTTACTGTTGTTGGTCACTCTTCGCACTTCGTTTAGTTACACCCTTGTCCTTAGTCCTTATCTATTTGGGCAGTGTTCAGTGGCATGTGAACTAAGTAAATATTTATGTACTGCGTAGCAATGTGATAGGATATTATTTTTCTAGCTTAGTAAAATTAATTAACACCCATGTACTGCTTTATCTGTAATCAACGTGGCCAAGGCCTTGATCCACAACATCATTTGTATTATCATTCAGGCGATATCTATCAGTTTGGCGTTGTACAGTGAGCTTTTAAAACTGTTGATCACAACTTATTTGCAAATATAGCTAACTAACAACGCACAAAGAAACAAGCTATCAATGAAAAATAACCTACATCCGAATAGGTGTACATATCAATGAAAAAGTATATAACTAAATGAAATATTGTTCAGTTCAAGGGCCTAAAATATCCTGCCCATTTTAGTGTAGTAATGTAAATATATTAATTACATTTTCAAAATTATAGTATTGTTTCTTCTTGTTCATTTTCTTAACAATAGTCTGTGTACTGCGCCGATTGCTAACATCACTGGGAGGCATATTTACACACGTTGTCTTCGTCTATCGTATTTCTCTAAGTGCATTTTGTTGTAGCGTGGATTACCAATTTAGAGATCTCTAATCTTCTCTGCTCGTTTATTGGGACACTTGATAATTAGGACCGACTTCCCGGGAGATATATTTAAAGGACTCTGTCTAATGTCCAACATATCTTAGCAATGTAATAAAAGCGTGGTTAAATCGCCAATTACATAAATTCTTAGTAAACTTCTTCCTGGACGTTTGCTTCTTTGCCAAAGGTATCGTTAGCATGAACTCTAACTGCTTTTCTTGAATTAGATTGATTCGAGTTCGGGCCTTTCTTCTCTTGAGATAAATGAAGCCAGGAATGATTTTGGACTAATAATTATGAGGTTTACAATACATAACTACTTAATTCGAAAAGAGGTACATATCTCCAACCCAAGTTTATCCCATAAAATTTTGGTGAATATCTATGACGCGATCCATGAGGAATCGAGGGAACTCCTCAAATATTATAGGTATGGTTATTTTATCGCCTTACTCTTTTTATGGTTCCGTACCCAAAGGGTAAAAACGGGACCCTATTACTGAGACTTCGCTGTCCGTCCGTCCGTCTGTCACCAGGCTGTATCTCAAGTACGGTGATAACTAGACAGTTGAAATTTTCATTTAAATCTCAAATCGAAAATGTCCAAAAGAGATTTTAGCTTTAATGAACGTTCATGCAACTTGTTTAATAATTGTCGTTCGTTATCACAGCGCCCAGGTAACTCAGTTATCGCAGCGCACACAGAGCTATCTGTACCCTTACCATGAGTTTACAGTGACTGTACTCGCTAGCGACTCCGTAAACGATTTGTATGGAGAATTGTAGTTCTACAAAGTAACCGATAGGGGCGCTGTGTTATTCTCCATACAAATAGTTTACGCTGTCGCTGCGAGTACGGTCACGTTAACTCATGGTAAGGGCTGGTGGTCGTGGGAACGAGGGCCTCACACTGTCTTCGGTTGGGTACTACAATTTACGCCTCTGTATTACGTATATTCGGAATGCTTTAACAAGGGCGTATCTTGTATCTTTAGGATTTTTTGTACAAAGCATAATGATCCATGGGGTTAAAGGTTATTTTCCTAAATTGTACAATAGAATAATATTTAATCATCTTATTGTCGAATGTACTTTAAATATTATGTTAGGAACTAAGTGATATAACTGATAAATATATAAGATAAGATATATAATATAATAATTACTAGCTACGGTCGATTAGGTTAAGTTAACCTAACCGAACAGCATTATAATGATGCCCGCCTGTTCACTACCTTCGAGACCATGAACTAGTATCGAGTTCGAAACGCCGAGGTTAAAAAAATAAACACCTTTTTGAACGCGATTAAGGCACCGTTTTGTTATAATAATGTGTGAAAAACGTGTAAGTTTAAATCATTATACATACGATAATAATATATAAGGAATTGGCATAACAATGCCTAGAGCGTATACATTGGCTTAATTTTTTGCTCCTGTCACTTTCGATCTCCTACGTGGGCAGGATTAGTCACCTCTAATCCGACGTCTGCACAATTACATAATGAATATTTATCGGGCGTGGAACACCTACTGCGGCCGCTTTTCCTTTCAGTGCCATTTGTAAGAATTGCAATTGATTAATTGCCGACTCGGACGAGACGGTGGTATAGAAAACGATTGTAAAATATACTCGCAAGAGATTCTGTTCACGTAGCTGCTTTTTCGTTTAGTGAGTAGTTTGGATTTGTCCTGCACTTTTATTAGAGATCCTGTAGAAAAAAATAAAAACGAGTTTTTTTTTAACTTTTCTGTGACGGCTCTCATCAAAATGGCAGGATATGCAATCCCAAAAATAGTGGTATTACCACCTTAACAGTCCTGTTAATTTAATACAATCCCTATGATCACCAACATTTGGTGTGGATTCAGAAATGCTACTTCGAATATCGAAATCCCAATTTTGTTCCGTGCCATCCCCCTCGATCTCGAGCGGGCCTGCACGATACAAAGCTGTATCGTGTTCGAATTTCGAACATGGGAGTAACCCAGCTAACTCCACCCTCACCATCATCAACAGCTTCAGCTGATTACTTTATTTTGCGAAGTACCTAAATAATGAATAAGAAGTCTGCGCGCCTATGACATTCACCTTTAGGTATCCAATAAATCTGGCAATCCAGAAATAAACACAAACCTACACAAATCAATCTAGTCCCACAGTAAGCTCTAGTAGGCTTGTGTTATGGACACTTAACGACGATGAACATACTTATATAAATAAATACATACTTAAATACAAATAACATCCATGACCCAGGCACAAATATTCGAGCTCATCACACAAATATTTGCCCTTGCCGGGATTCTAACCCAGGACCGTCGGCTCAGTAGGCAGTTGCTTAACCACTGCGGCAACCGCGTCGTCAAATGACATCAACAACAATGAACCCGTGATTTTCTGTCAAGAGTGTAAGTGTGAGAGTCAGGGATGCTTGATATTTTTTTTATCGTGGGATAGAGTAGCCCGCTGGTGTTACCTACTCGTAGTAATGAATACTGTCTTCAAGGAAATAAAACAAAAGCATTTCGAAACAAATTCTTAAACTAATTCCGTATTTGTCAGACTTGTTCCCCAGCTGCTCAAACAACTAGCGCAAACTACAAATATATCTTATTTATCATAATTAGAGCGTTTAGTTTATCCACCATATATTTTATCCTGTTGTCTTGCTCAAATTGACTACGACAGGCATGAAATATGTGCATTCGTGATTAAACTAATTTGACTTAGGTATTTTTAGCAAAGTGCTATGCTATATTACAAACTTATTTTGGTAAGCTATTAGCCGTTGGAAATCGGTTTTATAGGCGCCATGTCACTGTTAACTAGCGATATCCAAAATGTCGTACGTGCCTACGAGCAACGGACTTCCATAGGCCCCTTTGGCTTAGAACGGCAAATATCTTGTTAAAATTGAGTAAGATAAGGCCAATTTAGTTGGACGTGTCAGGGCGTGCAGAAAAGCCACGCGTGACGTGACCGGTGGCCGGCTCGACCGTTATTATACCGGAGTCACGCCTACGCTCTTGCCTTAGCATCGGTACCTTCATCGACAATACCTCTGATTAATCTGTGGTTAATGCAATGACTTTGAAAGATGCGTCCGACTGACATAATGATAACCCATGTTTTTAACTGAGACTTAGGCACCAGGCAGTTTTTGCCAGTTATGGATGTGGCTTAACCTTTTGACCGCCACAGTCGGCTGTGGCCGTCAACAAAAAATCGTGCCCCTGACGCCACGTCGGCCACAGCCGTCCAAATTTCAATGATCAAAAACTTTGTAATTATAACCGCTACAAGTATTTTTCAATCCCTGTTGATTTTGGGGCACATCTTTTTTTTTTACTCTGGCGTCAGTGGCACGGTAAATTGCTAGACCGCTTGGCGGTCAATAGGTTATTCGTTTTATATCTGGCAACGAGAGAATATCTTCCATTGTATCACTATTTATCAACTATAAACCAAAGTCTCATATACTTACAACTCCGACATTAATTTAAACAAACAAATGATGGATTCACATGCACTGTAACCTCACGTTTATCTCGTCAATCTGCACCGTAATACTCGTAATTTCAATAAATGCTCTCATTCAAGTGACATTCACCATGATCCGATCAAAACAGTTTCAACTCTGACCCTAGAAAATGCCAAACGTGGCGGGCCGGCCGCGTGGGATAACAGCGGAATATTAAGCATGAAGAATGTTCCACGTCCAAGGATCGTTTGAGCAATCGCTACGGGGCGGAGACGAGGTCTCCCCCAGCGGTAACAAAACTTTAGCCGCACTCGCCAAGATACATAAGCACTGCACCGGCAAGGCACATGCTTTGGGATGCGCTGACCACAAACACAATCCGTTAGCGAAATCTGACTCAAACACCAGTCTCCAATCGAGAAAATCCTTCCGCAACGAATGTATAATTGAAATACAAGATGACAAGAATCTCAATTTAGCCAGAAATAATGACGGGTCTTACACTAAGACGTTCAGCAACAGCACCAGCTCTTACGAGGGCCACAGCGATACGGACTCTGAAAATGCTCTGAGAAATCGCTCCGAACAGAAGATAACCGATCCTTGTGAACGCTTGTTCGCTCAGAACACTAAGGCGTCCTTAATGAAAACCGCTCGCATGAGATACGCGGATGACAGCGTTATTTCCTCATTGCATGACGAAATTGACGGTGATAAGAGTAAGTCTTTCTGTCGAACCCCTTTGCGCGGAAGCTATAGAGAGAGAAAGTCTACAGTTGTTACTATAGATGAAGTCAAATCAGACGGCTCGAACAATGACGAAGAACTGGCCCACGCTGTACTGTTTGACGAAAAGCGGAAGACGCCGACGCAGAATAAAATAGGAATACAGCGGAAAAATTCATCGGCGTCTGTGGTAAATGGGAAGAACGCTATAAACGGCAACGGGACGAAGCCACCGTGGCGCGGCGCTAGCAAAAACAGTATTCCAGCGGAACCTTTCGTGCGCCAACCATCTTTGCGAGGCAGCATCAAGAAGAAGACAGCGAAAAATGATGGGACCCCTTGGCGGAGGCTCTATGAACTTTCGCTGTGGAGAAAGTTCGGGGTGAGCTTCGCCGCCGTCGGGGCCGACACGGAGCGCGCCCTGCTGCGGCCGTGGAGCGAGCTCTCTTCCCAACAGCAGCCGCCGCTCTCGGTAAGTAACGTCAATCACCCGCCGGCAGCGCCTGCACTTTTGATATCTCACTTGTCTTATTTGGCAGCGCCTGATCGCTGCACCGCCCCCTTATCGATGGAGAGCGCACGAATCCGAATGTCATTATGTCTGCGGAGGTGGTCACGCGATAATGTATTCAGTTATAGCTCTTGTTTGTAAACGCTCATAATACAACATGCCCGCTCTTATTGCTCATGGTGTTTGCGTGTAGTTAATCTTATCTTTCGCTGTACAAGGTCTTGCCTTTATTTGCTTTGAGATTGAAAATATCCTCTTTTTAAGGACTCGAAACACTTGCCAATAAAGAGAAAATCTGTCTTGGCAAACATTATTTATCTTGAACCTACACTGAATGGCGTAGGTATACGGAGTTTAACACTAAACGGACAGAAACAGCTGATAACTCAGAAATCTCAGGGCATTACCCGTATCAGAATCGCGACTTTCATTTTCCGCAGATCACGAATAGCATTTCAATCATATCGCACGTAATGTGGGCCTCCTTATGAAGTAACAAGTTACCCTGACCGCCGCCAGGCGCGGTGGGCGTTGGCTCGTGATTTCGGAAGCCGTTACGGTTTTCACCGTGAGATGATTGTACGTGTGATTTAGTATTTTGATTTTGCTAAGCAGCTACAGACATATCTTTAGAAGTTTTGTTAACGATCTGCTCCAGCCGCCTGTACATTTTATCATTACTGAACGCGACGGAACGTCATGTAGGTCGGTACCGTTAGTTTGTATGATTTTGTTGCGTAAAACATTGTAATTAATTGATGTATGTTACTCATATCATTATTCATACACTCATTCAAATAGAACATTTAACTGACATTACCGCATTCATGAATGACAGAACCTGAACGCAATGTAACATATCTTGAGAGGTGTCTTCTGAGCGGTGAACTTGAATACAGATGAGGTTGATTTGTGAGCGTCTGACAACAGTCCGATGAGCGACATGAATATGTTAATGGATCGTAGATCGAGGTGCATGGCGACGGTTAGGCTTAGTGCACATGGAATTGTGCATCATCTGTACTGAGTACCTAGAGTAACTATAGAGAATACTCATTGTCATTACAGCTGATACTAACACTTGTGTAAGTTTGCTTTTAGAGCAAAACGTTTGTAACGCGTTTGTGATAATGTTATTTATACGGAAAACCATAACGCGATCGAGAAACTTGTTTCGTCGGAAACGTATGGTACACGCTCACTACGCTAATATAAATCCAAATCATGGTTTTACACAGTCGCCGATTTTCGATATGTGCAACGAAGTTCGTGGACCTAACTTAGGCTGCGTTTCCACCAGAGATGTGCGAGAATGTGTTTTTGTTAACCAATGGAATAATTTCATTCACTTATCCTCGCTCAGCGACACATCACATCCCTCATCAAAACACATCCCTCGCTCTCGCTAAGCATCCTCGTACTGGTGGAAAAGCAGACTTAAACTCCTTGTCCTGTCGCTCAGCTGGAAGAACAATATTCCGGTTAAACAGAGGTCGTGGGTTCGAGACCCACTTGGACTGCAGGGGACAGCATAAAATTTTAGCTTCTATGTATAAAGTACATTATAAACTGTATGTATCCGGCTTAAGCGCAAGCGCGTGGGTTCTCGCGATTTGCAAACGCAAGAACAATCGGACAAGACGTTATTCAAATCGCGTAAAGCTATTTAAACACTTCATTACGCGTTGTTAATATGCGGCGATTTGTCTTCGGTTCCGTCTCCGAAGGCTCTGTTCCTGCGTGCTTCACTTTCGCAACGTGACATTGACGTGTTAGACTTCACGACGTTGGATTTTGAACGGTATTGTTTATGTACGAGTGCATTAACGGTGTAAATCGAGCGAGCGAAGCGTCTCTGTTTCAGCTTGGCCCAAAATTATTTCGTATGTTAGGAATTTAGGGTGTTTGTTTCTGCCTAGAGGTCACATTTCTCAACCGATTCTTGTGATAATTGGAGAGTTGATTCGATGGCCATTTTTTTGTCGATTTCGTTTCTCGAAATTTTTCCTAGTTGTGGGGTTTGGACACGTAAAAAAGTGAAGCCTTATAGGGTTCCTCTTTCTACTTTTTATAATGACAAATTTCGGCATTTTCGAAACAAACTCACGAGGTCGGTCGACAACTCCAAGAGCCACAAGTAATTAATAACTTAATAAGTTTAGTAAATACTTGTTAATAATTTCGCCTACTCATCTCATTTCATTTATATTAATCCGCTAGCCAAATGTTGTCTGGAAGAGATCGCATTTTAGCGATAAGATCGCCTATTGTTTACCTCTATTGTAGTGATAAGTGTTATCTGTATTTGTATTTCTTTCTTCTTGAGGTGTGCAATAAAGAATATTCTATCGATCTAATTTGTCATTAATCGCGCTACTCCAAATCTGGCTCTATCCTCTCATACCAATCCAACTGAAATTTCTCTTGTTTCTAATAATTGCAATTAATATCGGAGAATAATTCAGTTTTAAGACTCGCAAATCAATCACGCTATCTATCAGCGTGTGAAAGTCGACAGCGATTATCATAATCGAATAGCTCGGTGGTACTGGACCAAACAATGGTTCTGTCGCAACTGGAATTCTTTTCGTTTGTTTCAAACTTGGAACTGTCGCTTGAGGTAATTCCGATACGACCTTCAAAGTCTTCAAATCTTCAAGAAAAGAGCGTACTCCATGTACAGGGCTAGCATAAGTTACCGCGACTTCGCTCGTCGCGTGATGCTGAGGCATCACCTGTCTTGCTCGCGCGGTATTGAAAGGAAAGTGACAGGGAGTATTTGTGGCGCGACACAGTTATGTTAGACTTACTGAAAGGCTGGCAATGCACTTGTAACTCCTCTGGTATTGTGGTCCATGGGCGACTCTAACCATCAGACGATCACTCTGCTCGTTTATCCTGTATCATAAAACAAGAAAAAAACGAGTGATTTCCTCCCTGAGTAAGGCTGCCTGACCACTAGAACGGAGCTGTGTAAAATGGATCAATGACATTCCTCAGATTTAAATGCACTTCTCTTGGGCTTTACAAAGACGCAGCCTGATTGGTTAATTTTCTCCGCTTCGATTTAATGGTCAGGCAGCCTAAGTAACTGCGTGGAGCAAAAAGCAGTAAGACATTATAAGGCTCCTGCATTGTTTCTTTCTTTAGTTAGGTTACGAAATCATTTTGCGTTTGCTCTTGATATGGTAATGCATATTGTGTGTAGTTTTTAATTAAGGCTAGATTAGTAACTACTGTTTTAATTAATTAATGTGCATTGTTAATTTGTGAATGCATAATGTAGATAGCATAGTTATGATGGTGAAATTGACAATTTAATGATTATTATTATGTTCCTATTGACGATCATAATATCAAGATTCATGTAAATGAACTTAAGATAATTTATAATTCGTTTAGTTATTCATTAATCTTATGTACTTAGTCGGGCGGTCCACCTAGTTGGGGGTCCTTCGCTGCGTTATCCGGTACGCAGTCACCACTCCAGAACCTATCTGCCTCAACGTGTATCATATATCAGGATCTCTCAAGATCATTATAACAATTCAAATATTAACTATTGTTCTTCATCGCTTTAAAGATAAGATACTACAAAAGTGTGACACGCCGATATATATTCCAATTAAAAGTTATTCCATACGCGGACACAGTTATCTGGATAAGGGCTGTCCCCTATCCACAGAAGCAGAGCGGAACGAATGTGAAAATGGCCCAATCAAATTTCACAGATTTAAATGCTCTTTCGGGCTTCTAAGGGTCAGCTCACACCGAGACGCGACGCGACGCGACGCTGCGCGCTGCGCGTCTCGGTGTGAGCTGACCCAAAGTCTAAATGGACGTATTTATGCAAAAATGAACCAACACACATTTCAGTTTTGTACTTTATGTTATAGATGGGTCACTGTCAGATTTAGGTTCGCATCTTTTCGATGGACACGTACAAAGTTAAGGACTTTAGGCCTAGTTTTCCGTTCAAAATTATATTAGCATAAACGACGTTTCCTGTTCTATGGGCTAGCGTGTTAAAAACATAACTTTTATGCACATACGCTGTTAACTATTGGCCACCGAAGAGACAACTTTTGTTTTTTTGAACTGACAATGACCCAGATAGGGGGCTTCATACATTACACAATTTTATATGTGGATTGGTTCCCTTTTGCATAAATATGTCCAAATGGAATAGAATCTTTACACGCTCAAAGATTCGCAGTGTGAACGGAGGTGAAATTAATGCTTCTCTCCAAGGGCACTACATTAATGTCAAGTCAAGCATAATTCGTCTCCTACACAGTACAACGCCTATTGTGAAATTCACGAGTCTTGTACCTAATTATGAACAACACATTGTTGAATTTTTGTGTACGCATTTATTATTCTGCGGGTCCGATGTTTAAATTGTTGTAACAAGAAATTGTAGTGTTCTTGATTACGTCATTGTTCTTACTTATTGGGCAGTTTCGTTTAATAAAGTAATAGCTCCATTGTTAGTGGTTTTATATGTTTGTTTAATTAATATTCTTTATAAAAATATGTAGAATAGTACCTGTACAGAATTATGCATAGCTTAGAAAATTTTACTGGTAGAGAATGCCATCATGACATTAAATTCGCCTTCTGTACGATAAGTTTTTCTTTTGCGATATAAAGATTATCTGTAATATTATAGAATTGTAAAAATTAAATCATTGTCCTTTCATCACGCCTACGGCTGGACGGATAAAAAAATCGTATTCGGATAACTGCGCATCCTCAGATGGTTATAAGATACTTTTTACCCAACTACGGAGAACCAAAAAAGAGAGTTATGAATATGACTTTTTCTTCCACGCTGACGCGGGAATCTTCTAGTAAATAACATTGCAACTATACAGACGTTAAATCAGAAAGACATCGACGTCTCTATGACAGCGAACGCGTTCAATTCGTCCGGTGGATCTCCGAGTAATTATAACTGACGCAATCCTTACCGGGACGTCCCGTTGGACGGAACCCGCCCAGCCCGCTAATGATAGGGATCAGTAATGTAATTAAGATCGGAAAGGCGCGGCCCGTCGAAGTGTTAAATAGTTATGAGATGATGTCGTTGAATTGTTGTAGGTATAACTTCATTCAGCTTCATCTGTTTTTAAAACACCACACTACAGTTGCGTGGCGTCAAACAAAACTCAGGGCACACATTTCGCTTAATGTTTCTTCAGTAACAGTAGAAAATGGTGCTCAGTCGTCCTGAAGCAGGCAAGGTTTTGGGATGAATGAATTCATTCATAAATGGGCCATGCATTTGTGTCACCCATAGTATATACGCATTTTAATATGGGTGAAGACGAACACGAATCACGAGTTGTTATTATCAGATTGTGTCACACGAAAACAGGAGTGCCGTTTGAGTCATGTCACACAAATGCAGTTAATTGACATTCAATATCATACAAACGTTTAATTTACGATTCTTAGATAATTATAGTGGTGCATAGAACACACGAGGCAATGCTATGACTGACGAGAATCGAGTATTATTAATGCACTTAAAAGAAGGCTTCAGATGTATATGACAACATAGAAAACCGATATTTACTTAAAGAAAAAGATACGTTATAAAGATTGTATTAGCAACAGATTTACCGTCCTTTTTTAAACGACAGACATAAAACGTTATCTATTTCGTTTGTGCTCAGAAAAAACTGACTTTCTACTATCCGATGTGAATCTGGAATACACAATCCCGCATAAAAGCACCGACCAGATAACGATCAGTGCGACACCGGAATAACTAGTGACTTTCGCCTAATCGTGAGGCGAGACTTCCTCACATCACATTGCGGCTCCACACTACTCACGAAGTTGGCCATGGTTGGGCGAAATATGGGTGTACTTCCTTTTCGCCGAATTATGTTTCGTCAAACGTTTCATTTCGTCAAATGTTTCATTTCGCCAAAAGTATTTTTAACCGACTTCAAAAAAGGAGGAGCTTCTCAATTCGACCAAATTTTTTTTTTGTATATTTGTTACTCGATATCTCCGAGAACCGTGAACCGATTTTAATTTTTTTTTTTTATCGAAAGGGTATAACTCCGAGTTGGTCCCGTTGGCACTAAGTCGGGATCTGATGATGGAATCTTGGAGAAATCGAGGGAACTCTTCAAATGTTATAGGGACATGTACGGCGCTTTCGGTAATTTATTGATAAAGTCAAGAATTTACATTCAGTAAATAGGATTTGATGTAAGGAAACTGATGATGAACACACATACGAATCACTAAAAAGCAAAAAAAAAAAAATTTAACAAAAAAAAGAACCGACTTCAGTAAAACTAAAAACCCAACAATAACCCGTTCAAGTACAGATTACATTTGACTCACCCTTCGAAGTCGGTGCCAAACCACGCGTAAACTATAATGAACTGAACGGTTTGAGAACTGAGTGGTTTGGGATCGACTTCGAAGGGTGAGTCAAATGTAATCTGTACTTGAAGGGGTATTGTTGGGTTTTTAGTTTTACTGAAGTCGGTTCTTTTTTTTGTTAAAAATTTTTTTGACTGAAACTGTAAACTATTTCGGATTGTTGTAATTATCATCCTTTAGATTAGGTTAGGTTAGGTTTGTTTTATAACAATTCGAAATAGTTTCAGTTAAAAGTGCTTTTGGCGAAATGAAACATTTGACGAAATGAAACGTTTGACGAAACATAATTCGGCGAAAAGGCAGAGAACCGCGAATATGATAGTGTGGAGGGGCAGCTTAGTATAGCACACAAGACGACATGAATGATAACGTGTCGTGGGATTAGTCAAAATCAAAGCAATCTTGTGTGTTATTAATAATTAATTGATAATTATTATTACTATTTTTTTTTATTATACCTTTTGACATTTAGAATTCTATTCTAAAAACATTTTAGCCTCCGTTTTTTTTTGCTGACGATCCTTTTTGGGATTTTTATTTTATTTCTATAATGTTGTTTTTTATGTTATTTATTTTATTTTTAGTAATAAGTAATTGACGCTCTCTGTAACTGAAGATTCGAAAGTGCTTGTAGCTAGGCCTACTTGAATCCATACTAATATACTATATACTAATATTATAAATGCGAAAGTGTGTCTGTCTGTCTGTCTGTCTGTCTGTCTGTCTGTCTGTTACCCCTTCACGCTTAAACCGCTGAACCGACTTAGATGAAATTTGGTATGGAGATAGACTGAGACCCGGGAAAGGACATAGGATACTTTTCATCCCGAATAAATTTAGTGTTCCCGTGGGATGAGCGGGTAACACCGTGGGGCACAGCTAGTAAATAATATTTTGACTTTGACTTTAGGCACTTCGCTGCGGAAACCATACTTCGGCCAACTTCGGTCAATTTCGCTAGTAGTGTGGAGCTAGAGTCACAAGGTGTCGCTCGAAACAGAAACGTAGGCGAAGCGAATAGAATTCTGTTAATGTCATTTAAAGTAGTATAAGACCTTGGGGAAGTTATTCTTGGTAACGCTGTCGCAAAATTGCCTTCATCAATCCTTGGACATGGGACAGTCAAAGCGAGAACAGTAAAAGTAGGCGTAAAGAGCAAATTAATCACGCGACAGCAATTAAGAAACACGAAATAACTTGGAAAGCTAAATTAATGAGTGCTGCAATAGGTCGGTACCATATTTTTAATGACAAAGTTACTATACTGAGGATACTCGTATTATTATGACAAATCCTATTATCTATTAATTATGTTTTACAAGTATTTGGATTTTTTATTTTTTTTTATTCATAAACTGACCGGCGATTGACCTCAGTATCACCTGATGGAAAGTGACTACAATCTATTGTAAGGTAATGCCATGATATTATAGCGCAATTTATCATTTCATTGCGTGTTATAAGTATAATTTGTTGTGCAAAAAGTGTTTATTTACATCTAGATAAGTGTTACATTTTACCCCAGATATATTGACACCTTTTGAGACATTAATAAAAAAGGCTTAATTAAATGATAACTTGCGTCACTCCCTATCGTCGAATTACACTCTACACTATGTTAAAACACAAAATAGCTATCTATTTATTCCCAGTCAATGCTAATTAGCAAAAGTTGTGTTGCATATCTGCCCTGTTCAATAACTAGCCATGCTGATGAGTTTATTAATAACAATTTGTTTAAAGTTTAGCGAATTACTTATCCTCTCATCATCAGTCGAGATTGATGTCATAACATGCCGTTGGCTCCTTGCCCATTCACGTCATATGACAACACAAGTTAATTAATACTTTGATACGCCATCGCACCGACGACGCACGGTCTGTCCTCAGACTGCGATACAGGCTTGGGTGAAAACTGAGAGGTTCTTATCTTGATCACGTAAGAGCGAGCGAGACAGCTATAAAACGCGAATCGCATTCTGACAGCTCACGCCATATCGCCTTGTCCTAAAACCGTAGGGTTTCGCAATTTCACGGCATGCCGCTAATTGCTAATAACTTTAAAACAATTTATCACTAACTGTTAACCGTTTCTAAACGGTTATAAACTAATAACATAGCATAAAATATGCTTAAAGCTCAAGCTCGGAAATTACCATGATTAACAGACAATCACATATCACTAAATCAAAACCCAATTTTAAAGCTTGTCCGCCGTAAAGAAACATGGCAGCCTGAACAGGAACGCTACTAGATGCTTCTGGTTTTGTATCCTCTATAAAAATACTAATTTCCGATTGCTTTTGAATGACTTATTTAACAGAAGGCTAATTGGAATATAACTAATGTAGACTTATTAATTAAAATTCGGTTATTTCCGTCACCTTTCAACATTTCTGTTGCTCCTTGTTGGAATACTTTAGGCGCCACGTCTTTTTTTGCAATAACTACTCTTTCTGATAGATAGATGATAGACGTCTTATATTGGACGTGTTATTTCAATTTATTGCTTTCTGTGTTTGATTTATAAGTCACTTGTTACAGTTACAATCAATTAAAACTTTACAACTGTTCTTCCGTTGTTTTCTTATTTCGTCTACATCACTTAGTTGCTTGTTTTTGGATATTCTAGAATGTACACAGTGAATATTATCGATGTTAGTTTAATGTATTTCAGTCACTGGATATAAATATTTACAATTACTTAAATTCAAAGGTTGAAGTTTGCCTTCTTCAAGTAAAGTATGGCAATTTCCGTGAGGTTTTTGGTGTCTTCTATTCCTAGTATTTAAATAGTTTTTATTTATTGAAACTATAAGTTTGTGTTTCTTATTTCTCGTTAATAACATAAACATTCCTACTTTTACAAGTGCGTTCAGTTGACAGAAGTTATTAACATAGCCGTATATAGAGGGAGCATGGTCTAGACTCTAGAGCCCACCCCATGATATCGTTTTCCGATTCGAAAGGCTAGGACCAGACCCATTCTGAAAAATAACCTAAGATACGCCGATGATTATTGAATAAAGAAGATAATGCAATCATCAAGAATACGAAGTGCAATGTTTACAAAAAGCAATAGCATCGGCGGGTTATGGTTAGCAATCGGTGTCGCTGCCCACGCCTCATTTCGAAAGCACAATATGCGGGCTCTTACCTACAGTTATAACTTTATTGCGTTTTGAATTAGAATCCGTGTGTTATCGTAAGTATGGTTAAGTCGAAAATTCGTCACTTAGATCACGCCGCTAAACGTTGTAAATTCGGTATGAAATATCAACTATATGATGCTGACTGTACTGAAACGCACAGCTTATTTAAGTGATGTGTGATGTCCCTATCGCCTTCAACTGGTTTTAATTAAAGCAGATACAGTATTTTTTTACTTTAATTAAATCCATCGCCACCCCATAAACATTCTTCTTTAATCGCCGAGGTAGGTGTATATTTACCTTCACTTTGCTCCTGTGTGTTTGAATCACATCGATGCATCATGACTATTTCATATCATGTTTACATACAGTACTCAGATTATATACAGGGATGCAATTTTTATGTTAGATATTGAAGGGAAAGTGAAAGACACGACTCCACGTGGCAGATCACACACATGCGATGGACTGATCAGATAAAATCTGCTCTACACCGTCTTTTGCGTGAATGTACCAGTAGGTACTGTTGCGATCCGGACGAGACGGTGAAACATCTTTAGGCGGGCGACAGCAGCCACCAACCCTCCCTCATGAAGACCACGAGCGCTCTATAGCGAAATGAAGAAGAATGTTTAGGAACGAAAAACAAATATTACGTTCTGTGTAACCAAATCTTATTTACTTTTGATTTAAATATCTGCTGAATTGTAAACTTAAAAATAACCCGATCTTTGCTATCGTGCAGCCAGGTGAAAAATAAATATTTCTCTTTACCAAAGGCAACTCCAATTTAGGAACTTGCGTATGCTGTATCTTAAAAGGTGTTCGTTTGTTTTGTAGAGCATTTATTTGTATTAGTTGCTGTGCATAGAGCTTACATGCATACTGCATTATATCTGAGTAATATGAACTGCATACTAGCATATGATAAGCAGCCACTATATCATCGTTCAACTGTTTATTTTAAGACCCTTCCCTCGAGTGGTTCCTGCGATTATTGTTTGAACACAAATATCCAAAGCTGAGGACTAATAGGTCGTATAATAAATGTCTGTTACCAGATCGCCTGGCATTTAGCTTTCGAGTTGCAAATATAGGCCGTTCTTAGTAGTTAGTATTGCAAGCCACTTGATGTTCCGAAATATTATGTAGTTATTGCACGAGTGAATGGGTTTGGAATCGAACTACTTGGATTCAAGAGTGAGTCGAGTAGATTTGTGTAAGATTCGAGATTCGGCTCTTCTCGGAATACCTCTCCATTACTTGAACATTGGTTTTCGAGCACATCCCGTTCCTCCTCTTAATACCTACTGATATTACTTAGCCATCTTCTTCATCTTCTCCTTATCCCATTATTTGAGGTCTCCTCACCTCACTTTTCTGCGCCAAGTCATGCGATTTTGGGTTGTCTCTTGAGTCAATAGAGCTATTTTGAGGTCTCTTTCTATGTTTTTCCTCCAGGTGGATGGTGGGCCGCCCTTTACCTCTCCTCTGTTCTGGTAGCAATTTGTAGGGTAGAGCGGGGCTTAAAGGTCCGCGGGTAAAAAGGTCCACCATACCTAACATTTTAAATATTGTCACTAATAGACGAAGAACTAAGCTATCCTTTGCTATTGAAATCTTTTTCGTAAACAATATAAGTTAGCAGTTACCACCAAATATATGTAAAATGGCCCTTTTTGCCCCGCCCTACCCTACAACATGGTCTTCTTCCCTTTTTTTCAAAGATTTTGTCCGAGATTGCTGCAACTCACTGCCAGCCATATTTTTGGGAATCCGTACCTAAAAGGGCCTACTAAGCCTCCTGTCTGTCTGTATGTCTGTCACAGGGTTGTATCTTTCCAATCGTAACAGGCGTAGACTTGGAAATTTCGCATAATATGTATTTGATTATTGGTATAGTTTTTGCCAATAAAATAAAGATACTTATTTTTTAATTTAAGGTTTTATTTAAGCTTTCCATATAATGTCTTCCTCTACCTCATAATAAATTATGTATAATGTCCAAGATACTGCATACATCAGATACTCCTAGAATCTGCTAGAGAGACTAAGAATTTATGTTACATGTAATAGTTTACCTGACTGTTTATATAATGAACTATGTACAATAAATGTAAGAACATAGCATCAGACACCTTCGTATTTTTATTTGAATTTAAGATTAGCATGGTTGCATATGCAAACGCGGCAGTAGGTAGCTATTTTTGCCCATTACAAATTATAATGCGTTTGTATATTGATCTGTTTCTTCCTGTTTCTGCGTGTCAAATGATAAAACCCATACATTGACATGTGTGAGTTTATCTCAGAATAGACAGATTTAAAGCATATTGTCCCTTGCTTTGTTACTCTTTATTTTTGTATAAATAGGGATAGGTCGATGCAAATTATACACTTTTATAAACTTAGCATTATTACATACTGAATAGTTTTTAGGGTTCCGTACCCAAAGGGTAAAAACGGGACCCTATTACTGAGACTTCGCTGTCCGTCCGTCCGTCCGTCCGTCCGTCCGTCTGTCACCAGGCTGTATCTCCACAACGGTGATAGCTAGACAGTTGAAATTTTCACAGATGATGTATTTCTATTGCCGCTATGACAACAAATACTAAAAATAAAATAAAATAAATATTTAAGGGGGGCTCCCATACAACAAACTTGTTATAGATTATATATAATGTATAGGTACGGAACCCTTCATGCGCGAGTCGGGCTCGCACTTGCCCAATTTTATGAAGATTGTACTTATATTTTAATGCCACAAAAATACTACATATACACGATGAATGGCCTGAGCCGGGGTAAATTTCGTTTACTTTTTCTTTAGCAGCAATCGATAATAGTGCTCATTCGTTCTGAAGTGAGCAAGCCGGTGGGAATCGGCTTGTATGGACGCCTCGCCACTGCGAATCATGGATATAATTTTGCAGCTAACTGTATTTAACTAAAACTCACTGCGAAGAGCGATAGGATAAAGTTGAAATGTTTACAAACCTCGCTTAGTTTGACTGGACTATACCAGCAAGAGTACAAACGTCGATGTGCATACAAAATCAAAGATCTGAACGTCGGATAGCATGGAATCATTTGTATTCTCAGCATGTCACCTTCCCTTATTCGAATTGATCCTTTTTACACAATAGGACGCATTTAAATTTATCTTTTTTTTTTATTTGTTCCTACTCTGAATCTGAACTCTTTTCGATTTAAATGGAGACAGTATTTTACTAGGTCTGGATGATTTTGACGAATAAGGGTATATACCTACTATTATGAATAACATCATTATAACAACATATTGTGACAATATTAGATAGATAGAATACTATTGCACACCGCAACACGAAAGAAATAAAAACACAGAAAAAGACTTAAAATTACATTAGAGGTGGACATTAGGCGGTCTTCTCGCTAAAGGGCGATCTCTTCTAGACCACCTTTGTGTTGTGTAGTCGACATTTTATATGAACGCGAACGTCAGAAATGAGTAGGGGATGCAAAACATCTACACGAAGTCTACTTAAAACACATACAATAAAATATTAATGTTTGAAGTTATCTAAGTACTCTGAGAAACTAGCCAAAACATGTTTACTGTGCAAGAACGATGGAACTAATGATGGCTCTATGCTATGATAATCTTTTTAAAATTGTATTTTTCATATTATAACCTTGTGAATCTTATTGGTTCCTGTACCTACCTGCTGTTTGCGTAATCTGCCAACCTTACATAAGCTACGTATTATTATTTACTTTACTAATAATAAACCCATCAAAAACATAAATGTTAAATGAGAGCCAAGTTCAATATCGACTTCGCCGACAAAATAATCGAGATCTATATGGGTGTCAAGCTCTTTGCCCTAATATTTTTAGATACAAGAACATGTAACGTACTAAAATAAATGTATGTAACAATTTCTTGTTTCTCAATACTACTACAATGTTTGCTACTTAAGTTGATATAAATTCTTAAATTATAACAAACAATTATTTACTCTATGCATTTATTTTACTTGGGGTGTGATTCAATATCAAGACTTGACTTGGCTTGTTTTCACATACAAGTTTATATTATATTTGGCTAATCTTTAACCTGTTTTCGTTAAAGTTAGTGTACGTCCTGTTACTTATACTGTTAGCTTGATAACTATACTATGTAAATATTATAAAATTAAGTTTTTTGGTGAAAACTAGCCAAGACAAATCTTGATATTGAATTACACCCCAAGTAAAATAAATGCACTGAGTAAATAATTGTTTGTTATATTTATGTTAATTAGATTTGGAGTTATTGAGGGGTCAAAAGCGGCTCCAAACGGTTCGTGTAATATAACACACGGCTGCTGCTCGCCAGTTCCTGGGGTGAACTTGGCTGGACACGCTGCCGCGTGTCTAGAAACGAAATATTTGTATTATAATGATGCCTCTAATACAAAAAAAAATTGTTGGCCAGACGAAATATTCCAAAAACTACCTCGTTGTCGATCCTAATCAGCAATAAAGCTAGCGGATGTCACGTTATTAGTAAACATCTTGCTATCTCTAATGATCCGCTTGAAGTCACCCCAACCTATGCGCTAACCGTTGCGTTGGTATGCCTTAACTATTAAACATTCTATCCATGGCGAAGATTTCCGGACGGCGACTTAACACCTCGCGTGGCATTTCCGACGCACAGACGCACGTTTCCCAACACTTTCTAAAGAAACTGTCCCTTCTCGCCCCATCCTTACGGTTCTAAATTATATGTCGAATGTTCAATACCGTCCTAAATCAGAATGCTTTATTATATGTCTAAGCTGTTCTATTTCCATGAATGGTGGATCTAAAAATGGCGGAGCTGTACCACGGCGCGTGGTACGGAATACCGACACGTTTTTGCTTATTTTAGGGCTAGCATAGCTCGTTTAGTGTCAGGGCATCTTCTGTCTCTGTTTGGCGACAGACATTAGCTATCTAATAAAGCGAGACGATGATATTTGTTTTTAAAGTATCCATGCTAGGCTTCTTGAGCACACTATGTATTCCAAGCGAGGTGTCAGTCAATGCGAGGCGGGATATGCATTTTTATTAGATAATATCGCTCGCTATATTTGTAGTTACTGCCTCAGATGTGGCGGCCTCTTTATACAAAATATACGACTTATAAAAAAGACGTATACATGCGGTAATAAATTATTGCTTTCTCTAACTAAATAGGATATCCTGATCTTTCAAGGAAAGCGCGTGCGCCGAGTATCAACGTTTGATGTATTTAATAATTAACGTAGGTAATTTCATTTCTGATGTTAGTCAGAGCGATGCTACTGCAATTGATTAACAGAAATGATTCTGAGTGAAAACGAAAACAGCATTTAATCTTAATGAATATGTATTTACTACAAAAAAACCGGCCAAGTGCGAGTCTGACTCGCGCACCGAGGGTTCCGTACAAACTTTCACCTATCCCATCTTCATTGGCCTGGTTGAGTTAAGTTTGCACCCGAAGTGTATGGCGCCGCATACAAACGAGGTGCAAACATAACGTAACCGAGTTCTCCAAATACGATGTTTGAAAAGGACTATATTTTTATGATTTTATTACGAATGTATAGTTTTCAGATTTTTATAAGTATTTGAAATATGTGACGATATTACTTGCCAAATTTTCTTAGTTCTAGGTCATCGGGAAGTACCCTATCATTTTGATTCCCTTGAGAGTGTCGAAATGTACGTTTTTTGCGACATAAACGGCCGTATCTTTTTTCACGTTAACGTAGAAGTTTGATTTTTTCACAGCTGCAAGGGACCATAGACTTGAGATAAAGGGTCTTGACAGACAGACAGACGGACGGACGACAAAGTGATCCTATAAGGGTTCCGTTTTTTCCGATTGAGGTACGGAACCGTAAAAAGGCGTGCGCCATTATCAATATGCACTATTCTAGAACCAACAGATAAATTCGCATCCAGGACTGGAAATTGACTTCACACACGACAGACTTGAAGAAGAAATATTAGTAGCATTAAAACGCCTGAGAGAATTGAGGCATGTAGTAAAGTTAATAGTCTAATTTACAAACGTAAGGCCAAAGTGTTATTCCTAAACCCTATTCGGGTTACTTTTTACGGGGCCGTTTCTCCCTTGGCCCAGGCCAGGACCATGACTATCAACATTTTGACGTAACAAATGAGTCACTGCTCCGATTTGGTCAGACAGCATCGGGTTGCCTTTTAAGTTCGAAGCACGGAGCATTAAAAGATTTCTAAATACAACTCTTAACGACCTTGTCCCTGCAGGGAAAAGTATGTTATTATCCCAGTTATGGACTAATCTCCAATTGTGGACGGTGATTTAGATAATCTCATACTTAGTGTTAAGATTGACCTATCGTAAATACTTGTAAGTTATTTTCACTACTGTTGCGTTGACAGCTGCTTTCCAAAGCTCAATCGCTCGGTAATACTCGCTTTTATCTAGATAGTTACTTATTTATGCACCACATAATAAAAACGGTGATAAATTGATAATGCTGTGAATAGTGCTATGAAGCTTGCATGCTTTCTGTAATCCTAGATTATGTTATATTTACTGATTTTTTGATGATTGTATTAAGCGGTTTACACTCACGTGGAATTGTCAGGTACGGCCTTCACGCATCTCACGAAGGTTTTAATATGATTTTTACATTTCATATTGTTGACTGCGTACTTGACAGCCCAAAATGCTCAGCACTTCCTGAATTTAGGTTCACTTTCTAAAATAAAAATATACTGAGGATAGGAGTTAGTCGTTCTGACAAGTTCTCACCATAACCATAGCTTTGAGCACTCCAACTGAACTAATAAAAATATATTTTACTATCACAAAATTATATTAATATAGAATACCGTTACAGTACTGACATTTATTGTTGAGGTCCCGCTGTTCGACTGTCGTTTCTATTCAAGATTTCGCGTTCAGAGGCGGCTCGTAATGTCTCAAACGGTAAGCGTCATCAATTTTCGGCTTTTTAACAAGTCTAAATTAATTTTATTGCCGTGCTAAATCAATAGATTTACTCTCATTGATTGATTGATTGACAGTTCTTTAACTATCTTCAAGGAATCTGTTTATTTGAGCAGATTAGTAAAACTTAAGTGTTTCTTGATCGGCATTGCTGTTAGAATACTAACCGTAAAAATTTTACCGGCGTTCTAAAAGGACATGATTTTCTTATAAATCTCAAGTTTTCCAAGGTGTTTACCAAAGTTTTATTTACACCCTTTTCTTAACTATAAAATAAATAGGTTTTCAGTACAGCTGGTTAATATATCACAGACATGTCCATGACAACCTTAGCAAATAAACAATTGCAAAGTATCCGGACACATTCTTCACTTTAGCATTTAACCATTCATGATTAAATAGAATCACGTTTTGATTCGATTTGTGGTCAAATATAAATAAAGTTGACTGTACTATCTTCCAATTTTATATAAGTTTGAAACTTTATGTTTATGATAATAAGAATCATTATTTACCTGAATAATAAATTTCTACAGGCAATAAGTGCGTTCGCATTTACGAAACTAATTTGAATAGTGGAAATAGTAACGTTATTCACATTCCTATTGTGCGGATAGTTTATGTTGTGGTGACATTTACACCGATAACTTACTGACTATAAATGTTTACGTGATTTTTTGAGATAATAATGCCAATTTCCTAATAATATTTTATATACGTCGTAAAGTGTGACCAAATTACAGAGTTTCTATTATAATATGATATATAAATAATAGTATTGAAGGCCTATCTGTTCTTATTTAATTGCATTTGCCAAGCCCTTGGCTATATAAATTGTTGTATGTTATTTGGGAGTTATGTACTTTTACACAAAAACTGTCAAAATCCCATACAAAAAGTTTATGACTACTAGCCTCTCCTAAAGTAAAAATTAAATATATTTCCTTCTTAAAATGTTCAGAAGGATTTTAAGGGTTCAGAAGGATCATCCTGTCAAAAGAGACCCGACGACCATCAGACGTATTTAAGCGAACAACGGCAACTAATGTTCCCAGGCCTGATTACATTCAAGGATTAATATTCAAAATGGCAGTAAAAAAGTGAGGCAGGTTGGCTGTGATAATGCCTACAACTAACCTAATTGCTGTCCTTTTTAACTCAATCAAACCATTTATAATTACGATTACTGACTGCCGGATGGTCAGATGTCACGCCGGAATGACAGGCAACCATTAGAAAGAAAGAAATAAATATTTATTTGCACACCCACGAACACAGTGCAAGAAAACAAACATATTCAGAGATTGAGACAGAGACATTACTGCCAATCGTCGCAAAACGGGCAGGAAATGATGGAGATAAACAGGAAGGACATAACTGATCCAACAGGATTTATATTCAAAACACCTACTGGTACACAACTCACCTGCCCTATAAACCCATCAGATTGCTTATAATACCAACAATAAACCAGTACAGCTCTTATTATCTCAATCAAAACCGCTTAATTAGGCCAGCCTAATTACGGTTGCCAGCGGGTTGGTCAGATGTCACGCCAGAATGGAGACCTCATCGACAGGCCACCATTACTGCCAATCACGGCTAGGGTTACCAGGCAGACAATTAAAAAATCCGGAGATCAGCCAATTTCTATTGAAAAATTCTAATATTTTTCGTGAACTAACGTACAGCTTTGTAGAAGAAAAAGGAAGCAAATCATTGGTTTGGTTGGGCACAGCCATTAGTTTTGCACGCAAAGTTGATTTTAAGATTGGCCCCTAGGTAGGTAATTTACATTGTTTTTTTTTGTACCTACTTAGTAAAAAAAAAGCTTGTGTTTTAATGTTCTTTATATTATAGAAATTTTCAACATATCGTGAGTTTTCCAAAGTCCAGCCGCAATCTTGTCATGAGCCAAAATATTTGGAAATCTCCAGACAAATCCTCAGATATGGTAACCCTAATTACGGCAAAACTGACAAGTAATGATACCGATGCACACAGGAAGGACAACTGACTTTGCATATGAAATTACCATACGTAGCAATGTACTTAATGGCAAGGGTGACACGAGAAATGGAGTTAAACTAGTTTGTAATGTGTATAGTTGTGAATGGTAATGGCAGCGATTGACATCAATAACTTCACATTGAATCGTAACGAGTATATGAAATGATAAGATGTTGCAAGTTCTGGACCATTTCTTGGTCAGCCTCTCACCACAATCAACTATGTAAATAACAGATTCTTCTGCTGAAGCCAAAGCTGTTAAGGCTTACTTAGTACCTACAGTGCGTGAGCAGTCAAATTGCGTTTTACACCTTTCTCGCTTGGTCTTACGCGATCCAGGTAAGTACCTCTCATTTTTCACCCAAATCCAAATCGCAATCTGAGAGCTACTGTAAAGGTTTTTTGTGAATCCTGAATCAATGCAATTGTTTTCTTTGCAGTTGGTTTTACCGTAATGAAGGCTCTTCTGGTACGTAAGCAGTTGTAGGGTGCCCCCGTTCTACATTAAAATAATGGTACAAGTTCCATATAACTTTTGTGTACTACCTACGTGCAAGAAGGGCCTTCCTTAATTTTTTATCTCTACTTCTACATGAACACGTAATTTGTGCGTCTATAAGAGGCCAATCTTTCCTCGTTTACTTTTGCGAACGCGCCTTGCGCATAATTCATATTTACCTACTCGTTTACAATAAACTATGCAAAATTACAAGCGTCAACGTTTTCGGTAATGAGGGGCTGACAGGCAATCGCTCTGTGTTTACGATGACAGCCTTACACAGCAGTTCTTGTGTATGCCGATTCGCTCCGGCTTACGGCTCGGCGCCAGAATTATTGACTTATTCTGAGCTAAGGCACATGTCTTTCGCGCGTAGAATAAAAAAGCCAAAAGCCTCTTTTTAAATTTACTGTAGACGGGACACATGTATCCTATAGCTACTTAAGGACGTCCAGCTATGTTCAAAATGAGTCCACTTGTTTGACGTGGTGTAGCTAAAAAAAAGTCAATATTAAGGGTAGAACGGTGGACGTCCCTATTTAACTTATTAAACATTTATGACGTCCTAGTAAAACGAAGTTCTTCATAGATCCCATCATCAGATCTCAGCAGAAGTCATACGATGTGATGATGATCGGCCTTGCTTTTCCAGCATCACTGTGACTTGTTTATGATAAATGACTTAAGTAAATTTGTAGGAATATCCTAGTAGATCCTCGTTCTAAGAGATGCTAAAGCTGGTAAGATTCATATAAAGCTCCATAACCAAATAAATGCCATGTTTATATTAGAATCAGGCTCTGCGTCTGCAGAGAAATCCGGTTGTCTAACATGAGTAACGTCTACGTCGGCTAGTAAACATTCGCGCCTATTGTTGAGATAAATACCAAACCGGGAACGGATATTTTACTTGCAAATTCGTCGAATACCTATGCAAAACCGTTATAAGATTAATACGTTCTCTAACATTAATTCACGCGTCTAGAATTTATCGACAAACATACCTGTTTAAATAATTTCAATTAAAATTCTGATGCGTTATTATAATGAATGGAAGAAGGTTGTGAAAAGGGCGAAATTGGTAAACATAGATTACCATAAACGTGTTCCACGAACAGATGCCAGCACTGGGTCAGTGCGCAACACACACCTGCCATTCGGCCAAACGTTCTACCATAAAACATGCCCGTAAACCATATTTACTTTGGAAACTTCTTATCGCATCCAAGACCCATCCAAACTGAACCGTGTTCCTTCCTATTGAAGTGCAGTATTTAGCCCAACTTGAGTTTTCGGGGGATTGCGAAAGTAACCAACGGATACCCTTAAAGCGTGGGATGTACGGACTAGTAACACGCATCATGTCGTAACCGGACTGCGTTTGGAACCGTTTCCGGAGGCCTAAAATTAGATGTAACGATGTAAGAAGATATATGTGCAGTGCGAATAACCTTTATACCTTAAATAAAACATCTTTCTATCTTGCTTTGATGTATGTCTTTTACGGTAACTAGATTAGATACCATCTGTACTCCGCAGCCCTTTTCATCTTTGGTGCAGTGTAATAATAATTAAATGAGAATTTAAATCTCGGCTTAATGTTTTTGTTATCTTTTCTCATTAATAATAATAACAAAGATCTGAACACCCATACTTATTGAGATAAATGTGTTGATCTAATTTGCTTGTAGCTATTTTAGTAAATTCATATCACGATTAAGAAAGAGAACATCATGCAACTTACGACTGCATTTCATATATCCTTGTTCGTAAAACCTACTTGTTGCATGCCATCGTAACAGTTTTCAATTCAAATGCAATCAAGCCGAACAGATCTCGTCATAAAATAGGCATCAGACTCGTTGGCAGTAAAATAAAACGGGAACCACCCATGTAGCAAAAATTGATTCGCAATTTCCTGACAAAGTGTCGACAGCTGAAAGATTTATATCTACCGCCTATTTGGTACCGCTGTCGAGTGACAACTATTACCTCTGGCGTATATGGTCGATAATGCTTCTCTAGCGGTACCGTGCTACCATTCTGAATTCTGTGGATGTTCGCGTGATCTGTTGACTCGTCGGGAACCAAGTTAATGATCTGGGTGTAAAGGATCGTGGGCATAGATAGCCTGTCCAGGTGGAATTCTGTATTTGTATTGAAGATCACTTTTCTAGGAGTCATTTTTTCAGGAATAATCTTAACAGATGTAGCGCGGCGCCATCTGTTAATAAAAAAATATTGGTCCTCTCATCATGCCTAAACGGCTGGACGGATTTTTACCAATTATGGTACAGTGATAGGTGGATATCCAAAGATTGTTATACAACCCTACAAATACTGAGAGAGACTTTTCCTGAAATAATGATCTCTCCATGGAAAACTGATTTCCAATACAATTTAATAATTTTATAATAGAAATATAGATGTCTTAAATTTTTACCAAACAAATAAGTATCATAAAATAAAGATCATGATATCTAAATACATCGCCAGTTTAAAAGAATCAGATCCTAAACATAACTAACAAATGCTATCTGGCTCATCGGAATATTGATTCTACTATTACCACTTTCTAGTTGAGTCCAAACAGACCAATGCAAGGACACTAACCGCACTGTCCGATAAGGTGGTTTACGGTGTCGCTGGTGTTGTTTACCGACTTTCCGGGTCTTAGCTTTGTCCGACCAGCTACCGGGACAATCTTCCAACACAATAGTTCTTCGTGCGTAGCCTTAAGACCCAACTTGCGTACGCGCGTAAGTTTGTACGCAACGCATTTGTCGAATAGTTCGCGGCGTGTCGCTTTATCTACTTTATACTCCCTTGTTTTACAAGTTTTCAATTTAATACGGTGAATAGAGACTAAAGTACTATGTGTGACCTTGCAAACGGTCCGGTAGTTTTGAATTTTTTATATGTTGTCTAGAATGGTTAGTCAGTGTTTAAAATGCAAAATGCACAATTCCCCCCCCTCCGCGCCCGCCGCCATATTGAAAAAACCGGCACGTTCTTCATATTTTTGCTCATATCTTCCTTTAGGAGCATTTTCGGTAGAAGAAAGCTATGACAATGTTATAGAAGAATAAATTTACTACATTCTCCATTTTATATTTTGTTTCTAGGACAGATAGTTACGGAGATATGCACATTTAAAAAAACTTAAAAAATCGCAATTTCCAACTCAAAAACAAACTTCTGGATTATATCTCCGTTTAGGAGCATTTTAGCTAGAACAGTGCTTGGGCCATGTTGTAGAGAATTCAATTTCCTATAATTTACATTTCAAATTTTGTTTCAAGGACGGTTAGTTACGGAGATATGCACATTAAAAAAACTGGAAAAGTCGAATTTTCAAGAAAATCTAAAAATTCTTGGTTTAGAACGCTGTCATTCAGTTACAGACTAGTCTAGGACAAATTAAAACATGTTGGAAATATAATTGCTTATAAAACTCATGTCCATTTTTACATACATTTTCGGAAAATGTGACTTTATTTTTTACATATCTCCGTAATTATCTGTCCTAGAAACAAAATCTGAAATGTAAATTATAGTAAATTTAATTCTCTACAACATTGTCCAAGCTCTCTTCTAGCTAAAATGCTCCTAAACGAAGATATAATCCAGAAGTTTGTTTTTGAGTTGGAAATTGCGATTTTTTACGTTTTTTTAAATAGGCATATCTCCGTAACTGTTTGTTCTAGAAACAAAATATAAAATGGAGAATGTAGTAAAGGACGATGGGCAAATTTGTATGGGGGGTGTCCCCACCCACCAACAGAGATGAGACCGGTGCAGATAGTTTTATGATGACCCAAAAAAGGTGGTTAGATAATTATTAACTTAAAAATCAATGGGGTTCTCCCGTAATTAGAGTTTAAAGTTCGGTAATTAACTGCATGTGGCGAAAGTTGGTACTAATTAACTCATATATTTTTAGAGCTTTTACATAGATGGTAGCGCCAGTATATTAATAAATAGCTTGACAACTTTAGAAATGGTCGGAAATGAATGATATAATTATATTATTTAGTAAATATGCTTAACTTGCAGTCATAAAATGTTTATATTGCAATAAAATGCAATTTTATTGAAACTACACTGGCCATCTAGTGTGGAATAGGAGAACTGACACTGACATTATTCTTGACAGTAATTACTAAACGTGTTGAGTAGCCGAACTAATGATATACGTCAATAATGCTAGATCCATATAATCGTTTAAAAACGCCGCGCGCCAAAGACAGTAAGCAATACATAAAAGTATGTATAGGTACGGAACGAAAATTCAGAGCATAAATGTACATTATCTATCTTACTCATGCTATATGGATTAGAGCGGGACGATGATACAATAATTTTGTTACGATATTTATCTACATTCCTGCAACTTGATACCTATGCGTCCCCATTACTTACTAATAAACCAGCTTTTGCCATATTTCGAGCATTCCAAAGCATAAGGAGCGGTCGGATATTAGCCCATTTTACAAACAGGCTCTAAGCTTTAAGATTGGAGTTCGGGATTGGGTGAAATCGGAAAGGTTCTTATCTCAATCGCATATGTGGAAGTCTTCTTCTCATTATGAAGGTGAAAAAGAGACAAAAAATGTATTGTCGCAGTGGTAGCCTTATACTTGTCGTTTCCAAAATATTTTCGCTTGCACACTTTCAATGAAGTATGCAAATCTCCCTACTCTCCTCAAAATATAGTACTCTGGAACTGCTCTATCAGATGTCTACCAGGCAGCTTCGTTTTATTATGATAAGATTAAGTATTATTCCATGTCTGGTATTACGATGGGTATAAAAAAACTCCTCGGGACTATACAAAAACTTACCTATGTCAATATTTCCGACCAACCAGGATATGTTTTAAAGTACTTAATCAGTGCTTATCAGTAGACATGAGAAGTTGGTTGTTAATTCCGATAAAGTCGTGCATGCATCACTGTAGTATAAAGTTATATAATATGTGACTAGACTTAACAGAAAATTAACCATCATCATCATGCCCCCTGATTCCGACTATCTGTACCACCACTTTCCCTAGAAGTTAAATGTGGATTTTTTCCCTAACGTTTTGTTTGTTTTTCACGGCACGCTTTGATTCTGACTGATCATTTTATATGCTGAAGCTTAATCATTTTATACCTTTTTCAGAGTGATCGTCAGGATTATGCGATTTTCGATGATGTAGTTTCCAGATTAAGGACCTATTTAAGTACTATTCAGAAACTTCAATCAAACCTTGTATAAAATTATAATGAATGTGGTTCAACCATTTTGATGTCAGGACGTTATTACCATTTTTTTATGAAAAGATGCATGCAAGTTGTAAATCTGAACAAAGTGACACGGACTTGATCAAGCCATTCTGGTGTCAGAATGCCTAAATCACATCCTTTTTAGCTTTTAATTCTTTTAAACAAGGTATAATTTTGTTATGTCGAGGTTCCCATTAATTATTAAACTCCGAACCACACAACATAAAGTACTCCAGCCATCCTAACGCTCACCCTTAAGGTCACAGCACACATATCAATTCATGAGCAGATCAACACCGCCTCGCCTTTCCCCTTGCCGTCAAACAGGCTTCCACGTAACGTAACCACGTAACTGACGTAACTTAAGGCCGTTCCCTGAGCCAGATTCGCAAAAATACCCCAAAAATTATCCTATTTTTCTACGAAACGTTGATATTAGTAAACGAGGGAAAAATATATATCATTCTTGATTATATTATCTTTAATAACACAGCATTCGATACACGATTCATAACACTTCGCTCGATACAATTAATTCCCAAAGTAACCTCCAATTCGAATTTTTACTCCAACTTTACTTGTTTTTTTTCTACGTGACACTATGAAACAAAAAAAGGAGAAAAATCAATCATAACTAAAATAGTAATTTTACAGCTTCCGAATTTCAATAATTGAAGCCAATATTTTTAAAATAAATAATCATCGACAAATTCTTACGAAAAAAGATATCGCCTTACGACCCGCAAGCTCTGTCTCCGTCACTCTTTTGAAATGTGACTGTGATGTGACAGGGACGGGTGGCCTGAGGAGGGGCTCGGGGTTCTGGCTCAGGGAACGGCCTTAAGCGGATAAGAAGCTCCGGCACGTCAACTCGGCTACGGCTAGGCGACGCCGCGCCTACGGCTCGCCGACCGTACGGTTGTTCGGTAACGCCGGCCGTGGGAGGGGCGTGGACGCGGTTCGTGAGCTTGTCCCGAGGTGAGGCGATTACATTACGATTCCGATTAGTCTGCAGTAGATAGTTTCATACAAATGATACTGAACGGCTCGAGTTGATAGGGTGACGATCCCTTTCCGAGTTGATATGTGTGCTGTGACCTTTAAGCGACTGCTATCCAATCACCGTAACGATCGCAGAGATGAGGTCCAATTTCTGAATTTTCCATGCTGCGTTATTTACCAGATTCCGTTTTTTTACGGAATCGTTTATAACCAAATTATGAAATACACAAATTCCGATTTTTCCACATTCGTTTTATTACTGATTCTGAATTATCCAATTTCTGATATTTTACACATTTATTTATTTTCCATTTCGACTTTTGTCATATTCAGAATTTTCCACATTATTAAATTAACCACCAAAAAGCGGTGGTAGCCTAGTGGTTAGGGCATGCGACTTTCAATCCGGAGGTCGCGGGTTCGAACCCGGCCCGTACCAATGAGTTTTTCGGAACTTATGTACGGAATGTCATTTGATATTTACCACTCGCTTTTCGGTGAAGGAAAACATCGTGAGGAAACCACCTAAGCCCAATAAGGCCTAGTTTCCCCTCTGGGTTGGAAGGTCAGATGGCAGTCGCTTTCGTAAAAACTAGTGCCTACGCCACATCTTGGGATTTAGGTAGCCGACCCCGATTGAGAATTCATTCTCAAAAAAAATGGGACAAGGCTAGGAGGATGATGATTAAATTAACCAATTATTATTTTGTACGCATGCGTGTTATTCCATAATACGTATTTTGTATAGTAATCAATGAAGTAATCAATTACAACAAATAAACAATCAGAAATTGGATAATTCAAAATCAGGAATAAAACGAATGTGGAAAAATCGGAATTTGAGAATTTCATAATTTGGTTATAAACGATTCCGTAAAAAACGGAATCTGGTAAATACCGCAGCATGGAAACTTCAGAAATTGGATCTCATCTCTGCGATCGATCTAGTTAGAGTATTTGTCAAGGGCGTAGAAAGAGCTACGTCCAAACTTTTGCTACGGTCCTGGCATGAACGTTCCACTTCAACACTTATTAATCTCGCCTGCATGCTCGTCGGTTTAGCGTACTTTTGACTTGCCCATTTTTATAACGTGTTCAATCTGATCGAGAAATGTTTGTCTAGGTCTTCTCTGTTCCAACATTTTCATTTAAATTCGCCATGTAGATTTGTCTACTCAATCTCCCTTTCTGCATGTCCAAACTATCTTAGCATCCCTTTCTCAATTCGAGTTACTACATCTTCTTTCACACCTTAAGTTTTACAAACTATATTTTAATTTCTTGCTTCCTCTGCTACATCCAACGTTCACTTCCGTATACAAGTGTTGGAACCAAATACACCTCTATGCACATCCAGAGACTATACTTAATTTAATGGATTTTAAGTGTTTTTTAATGGCTAGGCAACTCGGCAAATGGCTCGACTGCCTCTTGTGCATAATCTGTCATTCGCAACCGTACACACACCAATTTTATACTATTTCCTTTTTAAATACCATGGTTTTCGCTTTTTCCCATTCACTTTAATTCCTTTTCTTTATTCACAATCTCTTGCAATTCAATCCATCGGCCAGTGCCGACGATGAATGCGATACTTGACTGAGCATCGGCGCAAAGTAAACATAAATTGACACGTAATTCCCCTATCATCAAGCCACAATCACTCTCTATTATATTCTATTAGACAGTTATTCATGAATAAATAATTGAACAGCTACCGTTATACATCCATTACAATACCTTCTTGGATGTTAAACTGACAGAGGCTAATTCTGCGGTAATTTCTGCAGTTTTATTGAATCCTATTTGTACAGAGGCACGATTACAACTGTACACCAGTCTCCGGTCTTTCCTCCAATACAAATTGAAACGCTGTATAACTTACTCTCCACTACGCTCTGGCTGGCCCACGGTTTCCCGGCGGGTACCCGCCGTTATCTTTAAAACGTCTCTTAGGCTCTCCCAAAACCCCTTCCATTCCTTCTTAGGTACTCGATACACCAGACCGCTAAGCTTCGCCCCCGTTGGTAAATTCACTTGATACATTATTGTATCCACTTTTACGAAATGGATTTATAGAAAACTTTTATTTTTTAGTAGATAGATCTTACTTTGTCCTTATGGAGTCAGTTCAAGTGGGAAGTAAACATTCTTAAAAATACATAATTAATTGTTTTATGTAGTGGACGTTTTCAATACTACTTAGACATTTTAACTGGGGACTTAATCTTCGAAAGATATGTTACTAAATAGAAAAAGTTTATTGGAAACAAAGAAAATATGGTAATATTTACTAACAAAAAACAGTACAAAATAGACTATCTAATCAGATAGTTCGACTCTTATCATTACAGTCACAAAAACACGTGGAATCACGATGGACCAAGGATCACGATGGCCTTTGGCACCAAGATTGACCCAGAAAGGGTGTCATGAGCCCTCTTTTCGCCGCCAGTATGATTTTCTATGCCGACTCTAAGAACATCGTCTCACTCGATTGTCAGTCCAAGCTGGGTTTTTTATCTCTTGTTTTAATCTGAAACAGAGTTAAATAGTGATAATTTTTACAAGGTTTTATTTTACTCGCTTCTATATATGTATGAATATCTTGGACAATTCATGCAAGCAGTATCTGAAGCACTTTCTAGTCACTGATTGAAGTCAGTAAAAAAATAACATAATCCTTCCGAATTTGGACTCTTTATAATCGTCTCGGTGACTGATTGATGGATGTTGAAAGAAAAAAAACGAAGGAAATTACGTTCACATGTGTTCATACATACGACCGTATATGAGAGGGTATCCGGACAAGAGTCCTTTCTCGAAATGAACTAAATATACAAAAAAGAAATTAAATACATAGTATTGACAAGATTGTGAAAGCGTTGAAAAGTATGAAATTAGGTAAGGCTGCGTATCCGTCGAGGATACGGTGGAAAGACTTAGCGGTGGACACGCGTCGGTAGCTCCATGTCGCCACGTACCAAGAAGCGTTTGCCTTGAATTTTACACAAATAATCAATAAAATACAGTTCATCATCATTTTGACTCGGAGACGTCCATTGTTTAATATATGTCTCCGTAAAGACTTCCATAACGAACGGTTCGTTTTGGTACGGGTTTGATTTTGGTCGCCACTGACTGCTTGTGTACATCCTATGTTATGGATGGAGAACATTTTACTTTAAAGCACAATACAGAAACAGTCCAACTGTTCAGTTCTCTAAGGAAATGAAGTCGGAGGAAATAAAATAACATACAATCGTAGACACAATCACTTAGTAGCCGCGGGAGAACCGCGCTCTCACTGGGAATCGAACCCAGGATCCCTAAGCTTGATAAAAATGACTTCTTCTAATCACCATACTTTGCAGCGAGCTAATAATGTCGTCGTTCTTAGGTACACGAGTCTGCGTTCAGCCCCCTTATCAGCTAGTACGCTTGTCACTCGATTGTCAGTCCATTGTCAATTGTTATCTCTTGTTTTATTCTGAAACAGAGTGAAATAGTGATTATTTTACTAGCTTTTATTTAACTAGCAATGTTTGTATGTTTGAGGTCTAATCTTGCTTCATAGTCTAATCAGCTTCTTTTCTGCATATTTCCTTTTTTTCCCTTACACATACATACTCACTTCAATAGCAGAATATGCCGATGCATTTTTAACACTTTGGCTACCATAAGCGTTACCAGTAGGATCACAGAAATCTTCTCAGTTTGATCATGTCATGAGCTGATGCTCATGACATGATCAAAGCTTCTGAACCCACTGGTGATACCAGTGGGTTCAGAAGCTCATTTTTCGGGATATTGCTTTGCGGATTTTTTCGAGGGCCAGAGTCAAACTTTGAATACTACTTTGTAGAGGATACTCTATAGTTCTTTATTATAAAACTTGACAGACAGACTGACGGACGAACATACACCGAAGTGAGAGGTACGAAACTCTAAAAATATCAGTTAACAACCTTGTATGAATCAAAATCCAGCCCTGAAATAATGACCAGCAATTCAGAAAGTATAGTAAAATTTTCGTTTATATATGTATAGTGGTATCAGAACCGTAAGTAATCAGTACATATCATGAATAACTAATATAACATATCAAGGTTAAACTTGTTCTAACGCAGTTTTGTTACTTTGACGGTTTTTGGTATACACACAGACGAACGACAAAGGTGATACAGACAGATGGACATGGCGCAATTATAGCTATAAGCGTTCCTAGTAAATTTTACGTGGGCAAAAATATACAGACAAATCCAGTGAAAATAAGTAAATGATACAGTGCTTTTACTCATATTTACTATTTTGTTTGTTAGGCCTTTTTAGGGTTCCGTACCCAAAGGGTAAAAACGGGACCCTATTACTGAGACTTCGCCGTCCGTCCATCCGTCCGTCCGTCCGTCCGTCCGTCCGTCCGTCCGTCCGTCCGTCCGTCCGTCTGTCACCAGGCTGTATCTCAACAACGGTGATAGCTAGACAGTTGAAATTTTCACAGATGATGTATCTTTATTGCCGCTATAACAACAAATACTAAAAATAAAATAAAATAAATATTTCAGGGGGGCTCCCATACAACAAACTTGTTATAAATTATATATACATATGTATAGGTACGGAACCCTTCATGCGCGAGTCGGGCTCGCACTTGCCCAATTTTTTTGTATAATATACGTAGATAAGTCCGTAAGTGGCATATACCACTTTCTAGAAGCAACATCTATTTTTCACGTGGCAAAGTCTATTGAAACAGTCGCGCGCGCGGACGAAATGAATGTAAACCGTGTTAATTACTCGCGCCAATTGTTTTCGTTATAAGTGTTAAGGCTTCCTACGGGACAAGTTTCACCTAATGGAACAGAATGTCATCTTACAAATTCTGAGCAATTCAGTACTTTGTAATAACTTAAATTCAATGGAATTTGTAAGGATCAATGTATAAATGTTCTAATGTTAATTTTTTTTTATGTTTCGACTGAATGACTGTAGCGTCAGCTACTATTATTATAAAATTGAGTTGTCTGTAAATTCTATACATTTTCCAAAATTGTCGGACTGTTAAACTTACCATTCAACCTATTTACAAAGCGATTCGTGTGGAGTAAGTTTGTAGAACGCCATGAATATCTCGTGAAACATACTGTATTCGAATTTTGAATTCGTAGATGATCGCTTTCAATCGTAGACCTATAAAATAAAAATATCATTAAAATCAAACTACTTTTATAAATAATGACACCACCAGTTCTCTGTACTCTAGAAGGGTCGGGGGAGGCGGCGCACGGTCGCCAGCGGCCGCCGGCGGCCGCTGCTGCCGACCGCTGCTGACCGCTGTCGGCCGCTGCCCTTCCGGTGTGAATCAGCCCTAAGGTTTAGTATTATTTAAAAAAAAACGTTTGTCAAACAATAATTTTATAAATAACGTTTCACAAACAGATCTTCACAAACATGTAATTTCGCAAACTTTCCATATCACCAATGGTAATTTAACAAATATACATTACACACAGTATCATTTCACAAGCTCTTCATATCATAAGTGATATATTAAGAACTTTAAGAATCAATAAACTTTTCTTACATAAATAATAACATACTTATGTTCTCGTACTCGTACAGTCAGATTTTTGATGTTTTTTTTTTAAATAAAGTATTCATCAAAGAATGCCTTTTTACTAAACGTTACTATGCCATAAGTTGATTTGCCAATTGAAGTGCTTGTGAAATGAATGAATAGTTTCAATTTGATGATTTGCGATATGTTGATTTTTCAAGTAAAACTAGGGAAACGTGGACGGAGTGAACCTTGACAATTATACTTACCATTATTTACAAAGCGATTCGCGTGGATTATGTTTGTAGAACGCCATGGAGATTTAAACATTTCTTGTTTCTTTTTCAGCGAAGATTCTTGAATACGATAAGTAAAATCGTAGTTGATCGATTTAAGTTGTTTACCTAGGAAAAAGTATCATTGAAATCAAACTAAATACTTCTGCAAATAATTTACACTTCGTAAATGTGAAGCTAAGCTTGAATGAGCGGATAACCACTGGGGCAGCAAAGTCCTGGATTAGTGACTATGTATGTACAGGAAACCTACGTATCTGTAGTCGCTAGATGCGATGTTCGCAAGATCTATATTTGTGGCAAGCTAAAGAGTAGGCCTTATTTGTTCAGCAGTGGATGTCCATGGTCCATGGCTGATAGATAGATAGAAGGCTGAGAATTTAACAGTTCTTTTGGCACACTACCTGCCGAGCGACAGGCAGATTCGGACTTGTTTCCTCACTTCAAAGGAGTTCAAGAACATACATACGGACGGACGGACGGACGGACGGACAGACGGACAGACGGACAGACGGACAGACGGACAGACGGACAGACGGACAGACGGACAGACGGACAGACGGACAGACGGACAGACGGACAGACGGACAGACGGACAGACGGACAGACGGACAGACGGACAGACGGACAGACGGACAGACGGACAGACGGACAGACGGAAAGAAAAGAGAAAACGTGCTTCATCACATTTAAACTGAACGGGCACCTGAATGGGAGTCTGAAGGTGTGTGCAGGCGATGCCCCTATACAGCACGCGACCTGCACACGCCTGCTCGGGTTCCACATCGACAGCGCGCTGAAGTGGGAGACGCACATAGACGAGGTGTGCGGCCGGCTCGGGCGCGCGTGCTTCGCGTTGCGGCGGCTGGCGCGCACGGCCGGGCCTGCCGCGGTACGCGAGTGCTATTTTGCAACGGTGCACTCTCTGCTCACGTACGGAACTGAGCTCTGGGGCCGAGCTTCGGACTGGCGGAGAGTGTTCGCGATGCAGAAGAGAGCGATTAGAGCGATGGTGGGCCTGCCGGCGGACGCCTCAGCACGGGAGCACTTCAAACAATTGAATATCCTTCCCTTGCCTTGTCTATACCTGTATCAGGTGGCGGTGTTCACTCACGAACATCTTGATGCTTTCAAGCGCAAGGGGAGTAATTCAAATTATAGATTGCGTAGCAACAAGCACGAGAATAGGCTGGTGGCAGATTCGCACAAACTTACCAAATCAGAGCGGTCCGTGCATTACTCAGGGCCTTCCGTCTATAACCGGTTGCCTGACGCGGTAAGAAATGCAGCTTCCGTTCCAAGTTTTAAAGGAACATTGAAAAAATGGCTCCACGAGAACAATTTCTACAATTTTGAAGATTATTATAATTTACCTTTTACATTGTAAATGTACCTAATAGTGTTTAATTTGTAATAATATTTGTGACCTATAACCGCCTGTTATCAATAAATAATTTCATTTCATTTTCATTTCATTTCATAATGTGGTTCAGCCATTCCGATGTCAAGATGGCATTTATTCAATTCAAAGCATTTTTATCTGATCATGTCCATATATTGTTAATTACATAAAAGTTATAAATGATTATTATTAACCTAAAAAAAACATCATACACACAGCCTCTCGATTCCACATGGATAGTATTCCAGCGCTTCCATATAGCGCTAGCAGGATACTCCGACAATAGGCGCAAGAGGGTGTTGGAACTCTCACACACGCGCCGCATCAGATGCAATTTTCTTGCGTAATATGGCACTGAAGCAATCAGTGCGCGCCTCAGCGAACATACCTGACGCGGTGCAAAAGCGTGGTAGCCCAAACAGCACTCTGAACCCATTGTTGTATTGGGCGCACAGGGCCTCGAAAGCCATTTTAGTGCAATTCTCTGTCTGACAGAATGCCTTAAAAAGGATTACTTTAACATTTCTATCACAACGTGCTAACATGTTACAGCGCACGGCGAATGCCCTGCGCTCCCTCTCAACATCGGGATCATCATGGAGATTTTCAGTGATCCAGTGTCCGAGATACTTAAAGCTGGTGACTCTTTTTAGTGAAACCTCATTTAAGAATACCGTAGGAACAGCATCAAAGGCCTTATTTCTAGCAAACATAAACACTACAAGCTCACTTCTGCTAGAATTGTATCTCAGACCGTGAATCACCGCATACTACGCGCGATTTATGCGTCCATATAAGTACTAAAAACTTGATATCACTCACCTGGAGCAGTATCCGACTATATCCCTTGGGATCTCTTATTTCGGTCATTATCTCCTAACCACCATTTCTCCCAAGTATTTTCCCTTTTTTAGCGAGGTGATGAATGGTACTACACAGTGCCATACATATATAGCTTACTAAAACTTGGCATCACTCAATTTGAAGACTCTCTCTTAGTTCAGTGAATCTGATTTTATTACGACTATAACGTTTCATTATAATAAAACCCGTACCGAAAGGATAAAAAACGGGACTCCATTAATAAGACTCCGCTGTCCGTCCGTCCGTCCGTCTGTCTGTCTGTCCATCCGTCTGTCTGTCTATCTGTCCGTCTGTCTTATTTACAGCTACGATAGTATTATTGGACAAAATAAAATAAAATAAAACAAATCCCACAGTGTGGACCTGGAACCATCTCCGCAGGAGTGGAGAGTCCCACCAGTCTGAGAATACATGAAAGATGCTGTTGAAGCTCTCACGTAAGCAATTTAATGCTGATACACACCGCTTCCTCATGAAGGCCGGGAAACCGTCTGTAGGTGCATCCGCAAACATCCCCGACGCGCTACACCGCCATGGCAGCTCCATCAGCACCCTGAGTGCGTACCCACCACGAATATGAGGCCCACAGACAGCACGTGTACATAAACTGACAATTAACTTGTGTATAGGTATTTATACAGCGTGCAAATCTGCGAGCCAGCATATTACCTACAACAGACAGCCAGCGACCTACGTTCCCTATCGATGTCAAGTTTATACTTCAGATCCTCGGTGACCCAGTGGCCCAAATATTTAAATGATTATTATATAGATGTTCTAAATAGTCCCAAAGACGTACTTAATCTGACCATACAACATCGAGTAGTCCAGCCCTCCTGACGCTCACCCTGCAACGGGCTCCAAGTTACCCAATTAGTTCCCTTAATATGAATGTTTTCTTTCTTATAATCTATTTATACATATTTTAAAAATTAAATATTTATATATACATGACGATGCTGATATTTTAATTTACGAGAATTTACTCTTTCAGCTGCAAATACCTCAAACAGGTCTCTCTCTACCTTATGACCTAGCATACAGTTTGCATCATTATCTTAAGATCCATTCAACTTTTATCATTATCAGCTTTCATTTTCCACCCAGATCTGTTGTTCTAAAATAATGATCTAAGGAGTTTTTTCAATTGATATTTTATAACCACGCTTTTCTCCCAACGGCGTAGACAGAGCTCCGCTCATACTCTTGCTACGGTCCTGGCATGCACGTTGTACTTCAACATTAATTAATTCCGCCTGCAGGCTCGTCAGTTTAGAGTACCTACCTTTGACCTGTCCTTTTTTAGAACGTGTTAAATCTAATCGAGAAATGTTAGTTTGTCTGCTCAATCTCCTTCTATGCATCCTCTGTAACATACCTAAACTATTTTAGCATCCCTTTCTCAATTTGAGTTACTACATATTCTTTCACACCTTAAAGTTTACGAACTGCATTTTTTTTTTGCTTCCTCTGCTACATCCAACTTTCACTTCCGTACACAAGTGTTGGAACCAATACACCTCTATGTACCTCCAAAAACGCCTTTTTAGAGATTTAATGGCTGGGCAGCTCGGCAAACTCCAATCTCTCATTAGCAACCATACACACACTAGGTATTGTTATACTATTTTCTTTTTCAAATACCATGGCTCTTCATCTCTTGCCTTTTTCGCATCCACTTTAATTCCTTTCTACAAAGCTTTATTCATGATTGTCACAATCTCCTGCATAATTCAATCCGTCGGCTAGTGCGAGTGCCACGATCGAAGTGACACTTTACTGAGCATGAAATATATATTAGAAAAATATATTAGCATATATTAGGAAAAAATTGATACGTCATTCCTCTATCATCAATCCACAATCACTCTCTTTTTATTCTGTCAGATAGTTATTCACGAATAAATAAATAACTGAACAGCTACCGTTACACATCCACGTCTATTATCTTCTTGGATGTTGAACAGAACTGAGGAGGCCAATTATGCGGTAATTTCTGCAGTCTTATAGGTACAGCGGCACGATTACAACCGTGCACCAGTCCCCGGTCTTTCCTCCAACACATATTGAAAACGCGGTATAACTTAGGTACTCTCAACTACGCTCTCACCTCGTCTTCTCGGCGAGGACCCGCTGTAATCTTTAAAACGTGTCTTACGCTTTCCCAAAACCCCTCACATTCCTTTTTAGGTACTCGATACACCAGACCGCCACGCTTCGCTCCCGTTGGTAACTTCATCACCCGATACATTATTGTATCCACTTTTAAGAACTGGATCTATGGAGATTTTTTTTTGTATGGAGTTAGTTAAGTGGGAAGTTTATGTACTTGAAAATAATATAGAATTAATGATTTTATGTAGCGGACATTTTCACTGCTACTTAGATATTTAACTATGGCCTAAATCTTCTATGTTGTTAAGTAATAAAAAGTTTATTTGATACAAAATATTAATTATAGCAATATTTTACAAATATAAAATAGATTATCTAATCAAATTGCCCGCCTCTAATCTTTACAGGCGCAAAAGGCCCCTAGATTACGATGAATCACGATGGACAGCCTTTGCCCCAAGATTGACCCAGAACCGGTGTCATGAGCCCGCTCGCGTAGCCGATGCCCATTTCCCTAGAAAAAGCTCCTTTGCCTCCCTCTGAGGTCCAAAAACCGGTCGTTTTCACCGCCAGTAAGATTTTGTATGCCAACTCTAAGAACATTTTCATTTCGTCTCACTCGATTGTCAGTCCACGCTGGGTTGTTATCTCTGGTTTATTTCTGAAACAGAGTTAAAAAGCGATTATTTTTACTAGCTTTTATTTTACTTGCATCTATGTATGCAGGTATGTTTTGGTCATATCAAGCAAGCAGGATTTGAAGCACTTTCAGGTCACCGATTTAACTCAGTAAAAATATTACATAATCCTACCGAATTTGGACTCTTTAAAAACGTCTCGGTGAATAATTGATGGATGTTCGAGTAGAAAACGAAGGAAATTACGTTCACATATGTTCATACATACATAAAATGGTGACCGAACCAAGCGTAGTGAGACCGTGTAGAACAAGACATCCGGACAAGAACTCTTTCTCGATGTGAACTAAAAAAACAAAAGGGAAATTAAACACATACTATGGATGAGATTGTAAATGCGTTAAAAAGTATTAAATATGAAATGCAGGAAGGCTGCGGGATATGACAGGGTCGAGGATACTCCGGCGAGACGTAGCGGTGGATACGCGTCGGTAGCTCGTGTCATCATGTCCCAAGAAGAGTTTGCCTTGAATTTTACACAAACAACCAATAAAATATAGTTCATCATCATTTTGAGTCCGAGACGTCCATTATTTAATAGATAAAGACTTCCATAACGAACGGTTCGTAGTGAGCGCCCGTACATTCTACATATACAATACAATAATAGGTACTTTATTGCACACTAACAAGGAAAATATAACATGAAAAATCTTAAATTAAACAATGGCAGAAATAGGCGGTCTTAACGCTAAAGAGCGATCTCTTCCAGACAACTTTTCGGTAGCGGAGAAAACAAAATTAAACAGGAAGGAATTATATAGATGGTGGAATAAGAACTTAAATAATATGAGAAGTAACAAATAATTGTCATTCTATGTTGTGGAAACAATTTTATTTTAGTGAACAATACAAAAACAGCCTGACTGTTCTCTAAAGAAATGAGGTCGAAGGAAATAAATATCACCACCTAATGGACGCAACCGTTTAGTAACCACGGGGGAACCGCGCTCTCACTGGGAATCGAACCAGGATCCCTAGCTTGATAAAAAATACTTCTAATCACCATACTTGCAGCGAGCTAAAGACATCGTTGCGTTTACACAGCTCTGGTCTCACCAGTTAAGGTTTACTCGTAAGTGGAATAATAACATACCGTTGATGTGTAATACAGAAACCAACGTTATTAAACGTTACACAGACATAAAAACATGAAAAATAGACAGACAGACAGACTTTTATCAATTGTGACGCCACAGACACTCACAGATACACAGACACGCATACAATACATACGTTAAAATTATGACATATTTATGCTGCTTGCGCTATTGCCTGCAAGGCTTGACTGAGCGGATGGCTACTGGGACAGAAAAGTCCTGGAGTAGTGACTACGTATAGGAAAACTAAGCGTTGGAAGGCCTCCACCTAAGCGGACGGTTTCACTGTGCGCTGGGTCTTTTTCTGAAGCGAGCTATAGGGGAGCCCTATGTTTAGCAGTGACGACGTCCGTGGCAGATAGATAGATTGGTAGAAGCTTGAGAATTTAACAGTTGTTTTAGCACACTAGCTGCCGAGAGACTAGCAGATTCAGAATCGTATCCACCTCCACCGTTCACCTCTCGTTCACGGTAAGGCGTTCGTCCTCATACCTTGGAGTCTAAATGGTCGCGTACCGTACGGTTCCAAAGGAATTTTCTCCGCACAACGTTCAGGCTACGGAATGACCTGCTGTCCCTGCCGAGTTATTCCCGGGAGACTACTTACAAAAATGGAGTGCTTCAAAAAAAGAGTGTACAGTTGTATAAAGGGTCGGCAACATGCATGCGAATCCACTGGAGTTGGCGTCCATATAGGCTGCTGTAACCGCTTACCATCAGGCGGGCCAAACGTTTGTTTGCCACCTCCGTAATATATAAAAATAATTATGCAGGATTTTAATACTACCTTAAATACTTACCTGATTTGTTTTATTCTCATAGGTATTTTATATTTAATATGAGCTGAAAAACAAAACATTCTGATAAACATGAAAAAAAAACTACTACTTTTAAGCTGAGCTATCTTAAAATATGACAAAAGTTAGATCTGTTGCAGAGTCAAGCTTTTACTGCTAACTTTTCGCGGTATACAAAGAACCTGATGCTCTCCACACCGCTGTACAGATTTTCTTGATTCAGAACTCGATGCTCTACATAAAAACACAATTCTACGTTTAATGAATATCAAAGCATCTCTTCAGAGGCTACGAGGCACAGACAGACTTAGTTATGTGCTGGTCTGTGATGGCTAGTGGACGGACGGACGGACGGACGGACGGACGGATGGATGGACAGACGGACGGATGGACAGACGGACAGACGGACAGACGGACGGACGGACGGACGGACAGACGGAAAGACGGACAGACGGACGGACGGACTGACGGACGGACGGACAGACGGACCGACGCACAGACGGACAGTCGGACAGACGGACCGACGGACAGACGGACAGACGGACAGACGGACGGACGGGCGGACGGACGGACGGGCGGACGGACGGACGGACGGATAGACGGACCGACGGACAGACGGACAGACGGACGGACGGGCGGACAGACGGACAGACGGACGGACGGACAGACCGACGGACGGACGGACGGACGGACAGACGGACCGACGCACAGTCAGACAGTCGGACAGACGGACGGACGGACGGACGGACGGACGGACAGACGGACGGACGGACGGACGGACAGACGGACAGACGGACGGACGGACCGACGCACAGACAGACAGTCGGACAGTCGGACAGACGGAAGGACGGACGGACGGACGGACAGACAGACAGATGGACAGATGGACAGACGGACATGGCGAAACTATAAAGGAACCCTTATAGTTTCGCCATGTCCGTTGTTGACTACGGATCCCTAAAAAGACTTCTAATCACCATACTTGCAGTGAGCTGATAACATCGTTGCGTTTCACGGCTGTGACAATAAAAATAAGGTTTAAGTGGAACATACAAACACGAAAAATAGACAGACAGACTTTAATCCATTAATGCAGGGATAAAGCAGTTCTTTTCTGTACCTAGACCTTTTTTGCTCCAAAATCCAAACTGCTGTACCTAAAGAATGTTTATTGTGACGCCACAGACAGACCCACACATACACAGACACGCATACAATACATACGTTAATATTATATGACATCCTTGAGTGAGCGAATGGCTACTGGGGCAGAAAAGTCCTGGAGTAGCGACCACGTATAGGAAAACTCAGTGTAGGAAGGCCTTAGGTACGAATACCTAGGTGGACGGATGACCTCGTGTGGGTCGCGGGGAGGCGGTGGATGCACTACACGCAGGGTCTTTTGTCTGTAGCGAACTATCAAAGTTAAGTACTCAACTTTGGAAATGGCTGCGGTTATTTTCAACAAACAAATCTAAGGACCATCTGTGGCCCTATGATGGTTGCTTTTATCACGCGATAAATAAGTGATAAAGAATCCGTCACGTTTTGACATATTGCGAGTGTGAGTGACAGATGCTTTGTCACTTATTTATCACGTGATAAACGTAACCATCATAGGCCCCCTGGACAGACAATACATTCGATAAAAACACTGCATTCAAATGGGTCCATCCGTTTGAGAGCTACGATCCCACAGAAAAACACACAAATATGTGGATAAACAGAAACACACATACACATGTTAAACTTATAATACCCCTCTTTTTGGGCAGGAATTCAAAACGTTAGTTGAACAGGAAACCGAGACGATGGTAACCGTGCCATGATGGGCTTACTGCGCGCCGCAAACCGCGCTATTAGCGTGCGCATCAGCGTACACTTGGATATTCGGCTCCGTTCATAGCGTCGATTGTATGGCCATGCATTTTCTACAAACAACTAATACAATTCAGTTCATCATCATTTCGACCCCAAGACGTTTGCATACATACCCATGTTTGCCACCTCCGTGTAATATAAAAATAACTTTAAGGATTTTAACAATACCTTGAATACTTATCTGATTTGTCTTATTTTCACATTTTCTAATATGATTCTGTGCTGAAAAAAAAAAACATTCTGTTAATAAGAACATTCTGTTAACTCGTCCAGTACGAACTCTAAATTCATCTTGCTGCTATCTATGTAAGGTGGGCCTAGACGTGTGCGCCGCGCCGGTTTTGTACCGACGCCGCAGTGTACGCCGCCGCGGCGGCGTGAAATCGGCGTGGCCTTGTGTACTTTGTATTTATGCGCATACAAATAATGTTACCTGTACTTTATATATACTTTATATAAGTACAGGTTACATTATTTGTATGCGCATAAATACAAAGTACACAAGGCCACGCCGATTTCACGCCGCCGCGGCGGCGCACATGTCTATGGCTCTTTCACCGGTAAACGATTAATATCTCCCGAAAACAACCTGATGATCTCGAAACAGCTATTCAGATTTTCTTGATTCATAACGGGATGTTCTCGATATCAGACCATCTTTAGTAAGTAGCAATAACCTAAATTCAAAATTTTAAAACCCCCGTGTCACAAAATGCTGGTTACCTCCCTCATTTTAATGAGTGGTAAAAAATGTTGCCAATGACTTGTTTCAAAGTTGAGTATCTCGGAAATGGCTGCGGTTATTTTCAACAAACAAATCTAAAAACCATCTGGACAGACAAGACATTTGGTTTAAAAACTGCATTCAAATGGGTCCATCCGATTTGAGAGCTACGATGCCACAGACAAACACACAGATATGTAGATAAACAGATACACACATACACATATTAAACTTATAAATATCCCTTTTTTTTCGTCGAGAGTTCAAACGTTAGTTGAACAGGAAACTGAGACGATGATGGGCTTACGCGCCGCAAACCGCGCTATTAGCCTGCGTATCAGCGTACACTTGGATGTTCGGCTCCGTTCATAGCGTCGATGACTTGTATCACTTGTATGGCGACGTAATATGAATAATCGCCTTGCATTTTCTACAAACAACTAATAAAATGCAGTTCATCATCATTTCGACCCCAAGACGTTCACTGTTTTATACATATATAAGTATATCTCCCTGGCGATTTGTACAACAAACGGTTCTGTTTGGTTTTGGGTTCGGTACATACTTTCTCCGAGAATAAGTAGGCCCATAGGCAAATACATAAATCGTTGATGCCTTATAAAGAAATGTTATTTGAAATATCTACGTACCTACCTGTATTATATTTTTACAGCATTTTCTCGATGAGAATTCAATTTTGCAACTTTTTTAAGACTTGACATATTTTTAAAGTGACAGGTGACTTTTGTTTGGTATAATTTCTTTATAATTTTTAGCCCATAGACAATGCTTTTAAATTTTTTTAATGCTAAGGCTAGACTGATGTTTCAAAAAAAAACTACTCTCCACCAGAGGTCGGTAGTCTACTAGATCTAGTTTTTAGCACTAGCGAACTCTATTGAGCAGTAGAAGAATTGCAATTTTGCTAAATCAAAAGTGTAAAATGGTTATAACTATACTGATATACGCATATATACGATTATAAGTACATAATTAGAAACAGTAACTACCATAATACATTGGTGTTCCATGCAATACCACTTAAATACTAAGCATATGCAAGTTTACTGAAATAAAAAATCTGCACATGAATCTAGGTTTAAGTAATATAATAGTGTAATAATAAGATAACACTACTTACTACAACATTTAAAATGAAAACTATCACGGGACGTTCATAGGCCAACCTCCAAAACAGAGTGCTCGTTAGTAAATAGACAAAATATATATACGAACACAAAATACGATTTTCCAAGAAAACACCATGCTTAAGCCGAATGCTGTCTTAGTGAAAAAACATCATGTTCTTAAGGCCTATAAATAGAGATATGTTTCATTTCTGTTGGTTATCGGGAACATTGCCCCCCACCGTTGAACAAAAAGTGGAATTTAATATTGGCGCCACCGTCTATGCATAAGTAGTCGTTTTGTATTAGTTAAATAGTACCAATTTTGTCCACATTCCTCTTAACAAAACACGATTTTCCAGGAAACCCCCATATTTCCGGTGATTGTTCCCATACTGAAAAACAATCACATTGTTGAGATCTACAAGATGAGATATGTCCCATCTCTGTTGGTGGGTGGGGACGTTTTGCCCATCGTCCTTTATTCCTCTATAACATTGTCATAGCTTTCTTCTACCTAAAATGCTCCTAAAGGAAGATATGATCAAAAATATGAAGAACGTGCCGGTTTTTTCAATATGGCGGCGGGCGCGGAGGGGGGGGAATTGTGCATTTTGCATTTTAAACACTGACTAACCATCCTAGACAACATATAAAAAATTCAAAACTACCGGACCGTTTGTAAGGTCAAACTCCTTTATTTACTTAATTAATTTTGCTTTGTCCCTGTAAGTTGCGACATTACAGTTACCAGTTTTGTTCACTTCTAAATTTACTTACTTTAGAACTTTACGTCATTAATGTTGAAGAGTAGGTACCTGCAGTCCATAACCACGACCATTCTGTCAAGAGTTTACGGCTAAGAAAATAGTAAAATTATAATTATATTAATAATTATAAATTGTCAGTCTGTTAGTCACATTCCTCAGTTACGTTGTCACGTATTTTATACTTTCTTTCTTAAACAAAAAATATCAAACTTAAATCGCATCAAAGTTCGGGTGGTTCTTCAACTTTAACGAACATTTTTTATTAATAATTGACGCACGGACTAATTATATTATTTTGAAAACTACTGAAACTAGCCTTAATATTATCTTAAGCTTTTGATTTAATTAACAGTCAGTTGGAGATATAAATTAGCTAGCTAGGAATAGCATCGATTTACGATGTCGCGAACGGATATAATAATTGGGTTTAGTCGATTGTGGTACAAATACGGATGTAATTTATGTCTTAACAGATAATTGCATTGAACTAGTCAGCGTAGGCAGGCAGGCATGGATATGTATGGATAATACGAGCTTCCTCGTCCGCGTGTTCGCATGTGGGTATACTTGTTTGTACTGTACAAGTCATTAGCAATACTTTTTGCGGGTATAAAAAAGAATCTTTGATCTTGGGTGGCTTGATAATCGTTTATCCTATTTGTTTTAGTTAGCGAACAAAAACAAAATTGAATAATGATACTAATTGATGAAGCAGTCGTTAAAGTGTTGAGTATTTGCGTTCAAACTTGAACTCAGTTTTTTTTTCATAAATTAAATTTGAGATAAGCAAGTTTAATAAAAGGGTTATCTATCTGAAGCACAAATTTTTGTTTCCATCTGTAACGTTTCGCCAAATTTTCACTTGTCCGAAAGCCATTTTTTTCAAAAACTGTTAATTTTTCTGAATAATTATAAAACAAACCTAACCTTATAGGTTCTTTAAAAAATGATTATAAAGTCCTGAAAATATTAGGGGTTTCGGGAAAAAATCACTTTCGGACAAATGAAAATTTGGCGAAACGAAAATTAGTGTTTCAGATAGGTTACCTAATAAAAGCCGCTGGAGACGCAGGTTCGTAGCCTGCCTGAACCGTTAATTTTTTTTCATTTTTCGCTTCATTGTAAACATTTAAAAAAGGTTCTAAAAACATCTTGTAAACTTGGGGTTTTATTTAGAAATGACATGATTTTACGAATAAAATAGTCGAGAATTAGGTATTTTATTTACATAAAACATTACGTAATCGTTTTCCAAACATGAATTAAGTCTGTGTGAAGATAATATAATAATGCACATTTTAATGTCAAAAATCTAATTCAATCTTGCAACCACGATAAGATCTTGATTGTAACGAGAATAGAACTCTGATCCGCGTAGGCGTACGTTATTCGATTACAATTTTTAAGTCACTGTAATGTAAAGTAAACAAAGTATTTTCACTTTCTATTAGCGGCGATGACGTCACTTTATGACTAAGATTACACTTAAGTACTTTTGTTTTTAAAGCCAAGCGAGCCTAAAGAGCACTGTGGGTGTCAATCGTCCCCTTTGCCTTAAAACAATTTACTTATTGACTTCCGACATGAGTTGGCATTTCGAGTGAACTTTCTTAGTCATCTATTCAATGGAATTAAGTAGTATAATTTTATTAAATAAATGTATGTACAATATTTACGACGCCTTTCTACTACAGCGCTGCATATATCTTTCACTACATCCGCGCCTAGTAGTATTTCACTTAGCACTACACGCCTTGTAATTTCAATGGGGAATGCAGTTAAATATTACGTTCGAAAGCGGATGCACGAGCTAATAATAATCCGAATAAGCCGGAGCACTATCATTTTGAGACAAGAAAATACTGTTCGCACGGTGTGAACGCACCCTTACGAGTCTTAGGTCTGCCGCACACTATGCAGTTAATACTGAGCTGTGATGGGAAACTAGACGTTTTAAAAGGGTAGAACTGGTAGAAGACATGTTGACTGGACGGCTGGGCTCTTCCGAACTATATGTTCAATATCGAAGCAATAGCTGAACCAGAGCGAACATTGACAGACAACGACGCAGCAAAGATCAAGAACCTATTTCATCATGCCTTGTTAGTTATATATGCATATCAATGTCAGCATCGCATCCTAATCGATCCCAACCAAGTCGCGACTGGACGATGGCTGGCGTCATCTGGCTGTTAAGGGCGCTGCTCATGAGCTCTCAGGTGACTGACATAGCAAATTATTGAATACCGTGCGGCCATACCCGCAGCGGATCAGCATTATCAATGTCGACCATTTTGGTCGCAGTCGAGTAAGTGCAATTAGGCTTTTGTCGCTGAAGCCCGTTAGCGACGTTCCAATGAATTTGTAGTGTGTTCTGTAAGCGCTTTCTTCAATCGCACATGCGCGGGAGTGCTTACACGTTATATCAGCCTGACAAGGTTCCGACACGACGTTCATGTTAATATCGCGTATAATTTGAGAACGGAGTGTAATGCCTCCAAATTGGCATGTTTGCTTGAAGCCGATTCTTGTCCCGTCTCCTTGTTCCGCGAAGAGCTAAAGTGAATACTGAATATCGTGGGTTCGCGGCAATTGGTTGTAAATGTCGGTGCGGGACAAATTGATTCCGCATGACTTGACGTTACGTTAGCGTTGGCGCGTGTTAATGGCTTTTCTGTTTCTTGTAAATATGGTTAAAATCTTTGGGAAAACACGTCTTTGGTTAGTGTGAATTAGTCCATTTATATATGTATGGTTGAGGAGCAGTGTTTGAGCCAAACGCTAAAACATACCCAAGTTACTGCACTTATTGTTGAAATATTTCAATTTCCTACTTCCTACTTTTTCGACTTAGCTCCTGAGCTAAGTAAGTCGCGACGCTGGTGAATAAATATTGCCCTCTTCGAGTCTTCTGGGATTGCTCATTGTAGTGGGCCTATAGTGGTCGTGTTTTACAAATGATAAAAAATTACAAAAAATTCTCCAATTTCAGAAAAGCATGATGGGAGTGCGAGAATGATGGATGCTAATCACTTCTTTTTATCTACTAATCATATTTTGTATGATACCACCGCCATCTTCCTACAAACTAGCCCGAACTAAAATGTAATCCAACTCCTGTAGTTTTATTTTGTTTGCATCAAAGACTGCACTGTTCTCATATGACAGATCACTACACAAAAATTGGGCAAGTGCGAGCCCGACTCGCGCATGAAGGGTTCCGTACCTATACATATAATATAATCTATAACAAGTTTGTTGTATGGGAGCCGGAGCCCCCCTTAAATATTTATTTTATTTTATTTTTAGTATTTGTTGTTATAGCGGCAATAGAAATACATCATCTGTGAAAATTTCAACTGTCTAGCTATCACCGTTGTTGAGATACAGCCTGGTGACAGACGGACGGACGGACGGACGGACGGACAGCGAAGTCTCAGTAATAGGGTCCCGTTTTTACCCTTTGGGTACGGAACCCTAAAAAGTAGACGTGTCCGATTACAGATCACACATGTGATGTAGCTAATGACTGCTAATATCACACCTTTTACGGATCGCACCGACCTTCCATTCACTCTGTATACAGCTTATGACAGACGGTCTCTGTTGCAGTCAAAATATTCAGTACACTGACATAACACTACATAGTATAAAATAAAGTCGCTTCCTGCTGTCTGTCTGTCCCTATGTATGCTTAGATCTTTAAAACTACGCAACGGATTTTGATGCGGTTTTTTTATAGATAGAGTTATTCAAGAGGAAGGTTTATATGTATAATACATGCATAATATAGCATTACACCCATGCGAAGCCGGGGCGGATCGCTAGTACATAAAAAAAATTACAGATAATTTTATCCAAGCAATCCTCAATTAAAAGAGTAGTGATTGCTGTGTTCTTTGCTTACGAGTATTTAAGTTTTAGTGAACTAAATCGTATTATTAAAGTGTCGAGACTTTTGGGATTATATCTGACTGCAGAATGCACTCAAAACTATGCACTAATTAGTATTCAGAGAGCTTGCAAGCATTGCAGGTTTTTTTATGCGTCTAATTTTAATTAATATTACTTCAAGTGTTCGAAACAAGGTACAAGACTGACCGAGAGGCGTAGAGACATACAACTCATACAAGGGGGCGTAAACGCAAGCAAATGCGTGGACAAAGCATTAAGTGAAATAATATAAAATTGTAATCTGGGGGCTCAACTAACATCGTACAATCAATCTATGCTCTAAATCTATACTGTACTGACAAACCTATTTTGACTTCGTTTGTATTGCGGCCATTGGAGACGCTCGGCCATCTTGCGCGTTACGCACGTTGCATAACGCCATCCTACTTTGAGAGAATTAGCGTCTGTAGGCTGTAGGGTACTATGCTCTAATGCGCGTCCTATTGTGTTTCCCAATCTCGAAGACATTCAAATTCAGATGAGTCTTGAAGAGAATTTGGAGAGCAAGCTTGCGGACTGGTTTTCAGACGTAATTCCAGCGTCGATTTGAATTGGTACATTATTTGAGAGTACACCTAGAGACAGAGAAACGTTTAGCGTAGTTGTGGTATCATGGAGACTGCTGCTAGTGCAATGCTTGTTTTGATGCGTCAACCAATACCTGCTCGTAACTGTCTAAATATTACAGTGACATCTTTGGGCAGTCGAATACGGAATTAACTATTTTACGCCATTTACAATCATGCAATAGATAACTTTAGTTAATCTTCTTATTTCCTTTGTCCACAGGCGAAGTCAGAGGAGCAGCTGGCATGCGAAAAAGAATGGCTGAAGGCGAGTCACATGTGGCTCGCTCACCGCGGGGGCTTCACAGCCGTCATGCGGGAGGGAGACGCAGATGCTGGTCGTGCCAGAGTGAGGGTGTTGCAGACGGGAGAGGTGCTCACCGTCGACGAAGATGACTTAGAGAAGGTATGGTCGCTGTGACGCCGTTTGGTTAGAAATCACGGGGGGTTCATCGGGAGAGGGACGCCGGCGCGGGTTGCGTCATGGTTTGAGTATTGCAGACTGGGAGAGTGCTCACTGTCGACTAAGATGACTTAGAGAAAGTATGGTAGCTGTGGTTTTATTAGGGACCGCGGCGGGTTAGCTGCCGTGGTTCGGGAGGTGGACGCCGACGCCGGTCGTGCCAGAAACCAAGTATTGCAGACTGGGGAGCTGCTCCCCGTTAACCAAGATGACTTGGAGAAGGTATGTATGCTAGTGAGCTGGTGTGGCTGCCACCGTGGGGGGTTCACGGTACATGGTTTGTAGGAATTGACATGAACCGTACAAGAATGCAGGTTCTTTATTCTGGAAAGGCAATCAATATCGATATGAACTACCTTGAAACCTGTCACTGATAAAGTGCACAAGATTATTATTAAGTCATGAAAAGCTGTTAAAAATACATAAACCACTATCAAGGCAATGCAACCTATGAAGGCAATAAATATACTGATAGCTGAAAGTCCGCCGTGTGCCGTTTGTTTTCTTACGTGCAATAAAGATTAAATGTCACATTGAAATTAGCTCCGTCAGAAGTTCCTTCTACACTCTTTATTGTCTTCCGACAAGCTGTACATATTTCTATTACTTTGCAGGCCAACCCACCCCAGATGGAGCGTTGCGAGGACATAGCCTCCCTGCGCTGCCTGAACGAGTGCGGTGCCCTCAACGTGCTCCGCTCGCGCCACGCCGCCGGGCTGCCGCACGCCCGCGCTGGTCACGCGCTCCTGGTACTAGGACCACCTAAGCGCGCATCCCCAATATATACTGAAAAGGTAAAAAAACATTGCATACATTACAAACGGCGTGTGATAAAACCGCCCATTTGGATTTTCCTGGAATAATTACCACTCTCCATAAATAGTAGGTACCTACATTACTGCAGACGCCGGAAAAGAAGGGCTTGGCGAGTGAGTAGGTATAGACGGCCGACCGAAGGGAGAACGGATACTGATACGAAGCCGGCAAGCCCTTTTCACAGCTAAGGCATGTATACTGTATAGTGCTTTTCTCAAACATATGCAATGAAATAAAAAATACAAAATTGAAGGCCTAGGCCGGGAAGTAATTTTTTTTAAACATGGCGTCTGTGTTCATGAACAGGCTAAACTGCTGAATCATATTTTTTTGAGTGGTGTACTTTTTTTAAATCAGTGCATATGTTTGAGAAAAGCACTGCCTCTATACATACATGCCTTATTAGCCGTGAAATGCCGGCTTCGTATCACTATATCCTTCGTATACCTACTCACCCGGCAAGCCCTTCTTTCCCGGCGTCTGCAGTAATGTACTATTTCAATATATTTTTATAATAGTAGAGAGAGATGTCACCGGATTGTTGACTTTCTGACTCCAGGTGGCGGCCATGTTCCGAGGCTGCCGCGCGGACGATATGCCTCCGCACGTGTTCGCGGCTGCACAGTCGGCCCACCGCTGCATGCTGGCTTCGCGCCGTGATCGCGCGATCGTCTTTATGGGAAGGTATGTAGTGTAACTGCTAAGGACTTGTGTGTCTGGTCGCTTTAATATGATCATCATCATCAGGCGAATGACGTCCAATACTGGACGTAGGGCTTCCCAAAAAGAAACCATCTTAACTGGTACTGCAGCAAAGCACGCAGACCTCGTAAACTTCACCAAGGCCTCAGTCCAGGCTGACCCACTCGTCTTCTAGTACGTGGTCACCTTTCAAGAATTCGTCGCCTCCATTGGCCCTACTTCATATATTTCTTTGTACGGCAATCCAAATCATGTAAACTAATAATATTACTAAAACTAAAAAATTTCGTTACCGTGTTACGCAAACAGCCCTTGATAATATTTACACTCATAAAATATACTGTAGCGTAAATGTATGCACCAACAAAACGCGTTTCTAATGCACGATTTACAACCTAGGTTTAGGAGTTAATAGATAATTACTTTTGTCGTAAATTGCTCCCGCCGATCGTATCATAACCCGTCTGGATAATATCCTTTATTACTTACCATTACACTGCTCAAACTCAATTTTAACCCTACGTTATTCACCTTAGGCTTATTCTAGATTACCGGTCATTACATAGATGTTAATCCTTCCCAGTGTACCTAACAGGCGTTAAACTAGAAATTATAACAGAATGTGATATCGAAATTGCCTTCACATTGCGCACAGATTATTGATATCCTCCGTTCATACAATGTTAATGGATTACGCAACGAAATGAGCGAACTTTAAGATTCATTTTTGTGCGGCAGGCTTATCCTGTTAGTTTGAAAGATAGTCATTAGTATGTCTACCGGGATAATCTTTTACATATTAATAAAGTATAATTAGGATGTTGCTTGATGTCAAATTTCAAGGCTGGTTTTTTCTTGCACTCAAAGATGATTTATCAAGACTGGCAAACGTTTCTTTATGCGTCTTACAAACCTGTTACTGTTTTTGTAAACAACTATCCAATAACAGTTTTTTTAGTTAGATACACATTTTGGGGATTTTCCTTACGTTGATATCTTCTGCCTAAATGGTTAATACCTTACATTAGTACAATATTATTTTAGAGAAATGTCTTCGTATTTTCATTACCATTGTGATGCTGCTTTCCATAGAACCCAATGATCCCCGGAACACAGTAAGTACGTCACGTACGTACCGACAGAATCCATAGTAGAATCTAGATAAAGTTGATATTGAAAGCCAAGGTTATGGCCAACAGAGATTAACTAGCATAAAATGACAAATTTAATTGAAAAAAAAAACAAATAGTATAGATAATGATAAAGTAATAAATAGATAGGTTCACAGTCATGAACCTAACTCACTGCAGTACCCGACTACCTGACTCAGTCAGTCGAGTTTTCATTGAATCCTTTTTAATTTCAGATCGGGTTCAGGCAAGACATCGGCGATGCGGCATTGCGTCTGGTACCTAGCCAGCGCGTACCCCGCGCAGGGCTCCAAGCTGACTCCGGAGCGACTAATGGCCGCCATGGATGTACTGCATATGTTCGGCTCTTGTCGGTAAGTGTATGTCAGATCGGGTTCAGGCAAAATATTTTTCATCTCTCCTGTTCGGAAAGTTTAATTTTCATAAGTAGATAGCCGGGTGGAAAATAGCTTTTCCATCCCTAGGGTGGAAAGTAATTTTTTTTTAATTGCCACGGAGTCAAAGATAAGTGCCATCTAGATGCACGTCGTGACCAACTCAATTAGGTACAATCTAGTCGGCCGTGGTAAGTGGCCATTGAAAAAATGTCTCCAAAAGTTAGATATATGCAAGCTTAATTTATTTACATCTAATTATTAAATATAGATATGCATTATATGTGATTATATTCATAATACATACATATACCTAATTCTGTCCCTGATTTATTGATAGAATCGTACATTTAGATAAAAAACAAAATAGAAACCATTCGATTTGTTTTTTTTTTATGTTGGCGGTAGGTACGTATATGTCGGGGATGGTCCGATATAGGTGTTAAATGGTTACCTCGTCAAATAGTTTTTTTTTTTATTAAATATAATAATAATGAAAGTTTGCAATAGAAAAAGCGGGAACACCACGAGATTAAATATAAATACCGTGTCTTTTATAGTACTTATTGGTTAAAAATGTCATGGAAATTAATTTAACACACTCATGACATGTGCGTGTAGTATTTTATTTTCCTCGCAGTCGAAATGAAAAGTAGAGTGTTTAACTCGGGTGAAATTACCCATTTCACCCTCGAACTATTGGCGCTCTCACTTCGTTCGAGCGCCAGAAATATCTCGGGTGCAATGGGTCCCTTTCTACCCTTGGTTAACAATCTACTATACGATGCGGCATTGTCTGGTGCCAGGCTACCGCGTTCCTCCCGCAGAGATTCAGGCTTACTCACTATGAAAGAAAGAAAGAATGTTTATTTTGAAATAACATACAACATCGTGTACAAGTTTTCAATTAAATCTAAAGAAAGAAAGAGGTAATTGATGACGGTATTCCAAAAAAGGATTCCACTCAGCATATGTCGGGGCACATAGTGCAACGACGCTGATTTTCAGTGGGTCCATTACCATTTTTTTGACATGATTTGAACTGTATCAGGGCTGGTGAGCCCTCCGCTACCAGTGGGTCAAAAAGTGAGTATAAACCCACTTAAGGGAATGTTTCCGAGTCGCAGGAGTGATAGCTTCATTACCAGGGATCCTAATACCTACGGTATTTGACTATAGTGAAAAATTGAAAATAAATTGTAAAATTGAAACTACTACTAACTTACTACTATTTTTATAAGGTTACTAGCTAGTATCTTCATGGAAACTTCATACTAGATCGCTTTTGACATTTCATAGCTGATTTGAGCTATCATCAAATAACCGTATTCGGTGTGAGTAACGCAAACTCAAACAGAAAAACTATACGCAGGCGCTTCAAAAATAGCTACGTGCAAAAAACAGAGTGGAGTTTGATTGAAACGGATCAATCTAATGGAGCGTTTACGTTTTTTATTATTATCAGTGTTTGTCGTGGGTAGCTCTCAAATAGCGAATTCTATCTCAGGACAATCTCGCTCAGGATAAATGTGACGTGCGGCGCCATTCCTCCTTCGAGTTTGCGTGTCTGATCGATTACGAAGCGGTTTATTTTTTGCAGTATTCAATATAGTTAATAAGAACAAAATATCGTTTGTGATATTGATATTAATCAGTTTTAGCGTATTTTGATTGTGATGTCTTCTTTCCTTCGAGAATTTACAAAATTTTATGATTTGACCAAAACATTTTGTGTTTTAACTTTTCATACTCATGTGATACTAGTCTACCAGCACAATCTCGAAAGAAATATGATACTAAGTCAAATCGAAGACAAGCGTTCCAGAGATCGAATACCGACAAGATGGGCAGACACCATGAAATACGAGTATGCTTTTGGTGTGCCATTCAAAGGGCAGCCCATTTGGCCTTCATTGCGCCAAATCGAGGGACATTACTACTGTGGTTACGATTCTCAACCATGCAGAAATGAATAAGAAAAAATATTGTACTACGTTGGTCATAGACGAGGCTACTTTTGAAATTGTTTTAAGAAAATGCTTTTCATCGCTTCATCATTTCTCATTGTTAAGTTTGAAAATACGGGAGGACTCATCCTTCTCAAAAATATGTTTAGAGGATACATATTTTTGCACTTAAATTTGACTTCACCTATACATTTAATGATAAATATGATTGTTCACATTGTTGTAGCACGGGATCCAATCCCCACGCATCACGCGTGGTGTCCCTGGTGTCGCTGGACTTCGAGGGCGGCGGCGCGCTGGTGTCCGGCTCCGTGCAGACTCTGTTGCCGGACCTGCGTCCGGGCCGAGCGAAACTAGCTGCTCTCCACACGTCAGTATAACCGTATTGACATCAATTTAATTGGTCTTGATAGAAGCTAAATAAAAGAAGAAATAATTACTGCAAATATATGTGAACTTGAACTAGCTGTCCTTGTTTCGAGAATAAAGAGCCTCCCTACTTTTGGGCTTCAGGACTTCAAATAACCAGAACCTAATTTCAAATGTTTAATTACTGACATGTTTTCCATTCTCCAGACTGTTCCACGGCTGTGACGGCCGCCTCCGACGCGAGCTGCTCTTCGACCAGGCGCCAGTCAACGCGCCCAACCCCTTCCTGACGTCCAGTGAGAAGGCCGACGCGCCAACGGATTTCTCAGCGCTGAAGGAACAGCTGCAACTGCTGGGGGTGACTGAACAGGAGCAGATGGCCGTGTGGAAAATACTGGCCGCTATCTGTCATCTGGGTTGGGCTGGTGTTGTTAAGGGTAACTGTAACTTTTTTGACCAGGCCTGTGAATACGCCGAAACCCTTTTCTCTCTTCACTTTCTCTCACATACCGTGAGAAGACCGTCGCGATTAAAGACTCCTTGGTGTCAGGTAGCTATTCCAATGGGCCGTATCTATCCTGGCCAGTGTTCCTTTACTACTTCCATCTTCTTCTTAGTCGTTCCCTTCATGGCTGAGGATCGTGACCAACAGTAATGTCCCTTCACTTGGCGCGTTCAAGGGCCAAATGGCCCTCTGCATGGGACTACAACCATTTTTCATGGTGTATGCCCATCTTCCATACACTTTGCCAATAGTGTAGTTCTGTGCTACAAGAGGCGGGGCACTACCTACCTTTTCTCGAACCGTTTCGTTATATTATTTTCTTAAGACTGATGATTTATATTTATAGTTTTATGCGGACACGAAAAAATAAATGTTTTGTAATTTTTTTTTTTAATTTTGTTACGTAGCAAACTCCGGTTCGGGCATGAAGTATCAGTTCAGCAACGCGTCGCTGGCGGCGCGCGTGCTGGGCGTCACGGCGGAGGAGCTGACTCGCGCCGTGTTCGTCGCCACCGGGCCCTCGTCGCCGCAGCCCAACAACAATCTCAGGTACACGCACGTGAACACCATGCTTGCTTTAGCCCAAGAAGACCCAAAGCGGTGGTCGGCCTCCAACCCCAGTTAACATCACGCGCCTTGATCCTATCCGCCACTCGCCCATTTCTCGTGCGACTCAGTACTCGAGGCATCACCGCACCGCAGATGTGTTTGTGACAGCGATAGCGCGACTGATGATCGAATGGAAGAGAGTGATTGAGAGAAGTTAGAAAGGATTGTATTTATTTTGTATTATTAATTCTGTATTATTGTTTATGATTGTATTAGATTTATAGATTTGTATTACTCTAGATTAAGAATCGATGTAGCGCAATGGACAACTCTGTAATGTTACATATAATGATTCATTCTAAATAAATAATAATAAATTAGCGACGCCGAGGCCAAAAGAACTTTCTGAAGTTTCATCACTCACGCAATACCCGAGACGTCCGATCAGTCTACGATCATTCAACAGTCTTAGATACGCTGTTATTGCGGGAAAATTCTCTCCTTTACCATATTAGACAGCTAAGTCTGGATTCCTTTTCCATGTTCCTCCTTATCCTCTAGCCTCCATCCTCTCACTAGGTAGATCCCAAAGTTTTCCGCATGATGTCAGGCACTGGCATAAAACTTCTCTCAGCAGTTAAAAACATTGGATCTAGGTGATTCCATCATCTCCATCGAAACTTGCCTCTTGTACGCTGCTTATATAATTGATTATTTTTTTATGTTTCAGGACGCCATCGCCCTCGAATGAAAGAGAGATCACGGGCACGGAAGCCCTCGATGCCTTCGTCAATGGCCTCTACAACGAGACCTTCAACATAATCGCAGCGCTAGTAAACAGGTAATATAATGCAGTACAATAACTCTCTAAACTTATACTCTGCTATCTAAAATCGACTTGACCTAAAATTCTTAAGCTTATGAGCACGACGACGCGTTTGGCTCGGTTTGTAGACACCTGCCTACTGAGCCGGCGGTCCCGGGTTCGAATGCCGGCCAGGGCAAATATTTGTGTGATGAACTCGATTATTTGTGCTGGGGTCATGGTTGTTCTATGCATTTAAGTATATATTTATCTATATAAGTACGTATATCGTCGTCTAGTACCCATAACACAAGTCTTCTTGAGCTTAATTTGGGACTAGATCGATTTGTGTGAGGTTGTGCGATATTTATTTATTTATTTCTCAGCAGGGGTAGGTAAGTCTCTGGAAGTCCGTTTTACGAAGTCGATGCAAAGCCAGACTACTCTGTGGGTGTATATTTTCTCTGCGACTAATTAGTGTTAAACCTATTCACAGGAGCATTTCAACATCGGCGCGTACGTCGGCATCGATCCTACTCCTAGACGCGCCCGGCGCCGACAATCCCATGTCCTCCGGACACCAGAGCGGCGCCCCACTTTCTAAACTGCTCTCCAACTATCTACAGGTACGGTACGCTCGTAACAAACTGATGGATATCGTACGGTAGATTATTTAAGGAAAATGCGGTAGAGAACTACCGGTAGAAGGCATTTTTGGTTACGCCGTTGTAGCTCTTGTGGGTAATTTAGCAACCAAGATCACGCATGATCTTTTCTAACCTTAGGTGGAAGGGGATCTTATATAATCTCAATTATTACAAGTGCTAATAGTACCTATTTATTTTTGTGTAGGAACGTTTGCAAGCAGTCTTCCACGATGCGATGTTGGTTGCACCGAGAGAGCGCTACGCACAAGAAGGCATTACCCTCGATGACGGCGCTGAAGAAGGTAAACAACCGTCCGTAGATACTTTCTAAAAATGTACTGAATACAGGAGCGGTCGGCCAGGGTTATTGCACACAGATTGCAGGACCTGGACTGGACATCACGAAAAAACCAAAACCCCGATTCAGGTTGCCTCTTTGTGGACAGATGAAGAAAGAAAGAAGATGAGCGGAGATGTATAAGATGGACCATTTACATTTCTCAGATTTAAATGCGCTTCTTTTGGACTTCACAAGGACGCAGCCTGATTGTTTTTTTTTTCCGCTCTGCCTCAGTGGAAAGATAGCCTTATCTTATGTTATTTGTCCGTATAACATAACTACTGCATGCCAACTCATGAATATCAAGTGCATATTTTGATAGCCACGACACTCAACTTGTTTTTTTATTTCCAGATTGGTTGTCAGAGACAGTGAACCCTGGACCGATGGTGGAGCTATTGGACAAGTCCCCACAGAACTCCATCGTCCGCAGCTCGCAGGCGGATCTGCGCGAGTGCGACCGACGGGGACTTTTATGGTCAGTAAAATATTACATGTCGATTTTTTAAAGAGCTAACGCTCTTGTTGGTCACTACCCATTTCTATCTTGCGCTTTCTGTTTCATTCCTTTATAAGGCATGACTTTAACCTTTTCCCTTATATGCCGTAAATAATTTTTGGAAAAATACTTTCCTTCAATTTCCCATGATGTTCTTGAGGGAAAAGTTATGTCTTTTCTTTTGTTATGTGCCTAGTACCTATCCATCGTATAATTTTATGTAGAATAATAATAATTAAAGCCAAATATTTTTTAGAATTGAATAATATAAGTAAGATTTTTATTATAATGTAATATATTGTCCAATAATAAATTTTTTTTACCACGTAGAAGAGCGCTGCCTCTTAGCACAAATATCAAATACTTAAAAAGAGGTACCAACACTGTTTGTCAGCTGAATTTCTGTGTTACTGAATATATACATTTTTTTTATTGAGAAAATGTCATGTGTAAGAATGTGCCTATACTCCATCGTATAATTGTATGTATAATAATTAAAGCCCTAACTTTTTTTTGAATTGACATTATTAGAGTTGGATATTTGTAACTATCCAACTCTACGAAAGAAGAATTACTATGGCGACTACTTTATGAAGGTTCTACTGTAATATCATTTTCCTGTAGGCTTCTGGACGAAGAATCGATGTATCCCGGCTCGTCGGACGACACATTCCTGGAGCGAGTGATGACGCACTACGGCCCGCCGAACCAGACGCAGTATCTCATCAAGAAGGCGCCTCACGCCCGACAGTTCGTTCTGCAGCATCTTCAGGTATTTAAAACCTAGAAGTTTGTCCTTAACAATAACTAACAATGTAATGATGTTATATTCCATCCAGGTGCACAATGTGGTTACATTAAAATCCTTATGCATTGAAAGCCAAATTCAAACCCAAAGAAACGGGACCCTATTACTAAGAATCCGCTGTCCGTCCGTCTGTCTGCCTGTCTGTCCGTCTGTCAGCAGGCTGTATCTCATGAACCGTCATAGTTAGACAGTTGAAATTTTCACAGATGATGTATTTCTGTTGCCGCTATAACAAAAAATACTAAAAACAGAATAAAATAAATATTTAAGGGGGCTCCCAAAGAACAAACGTGATCGGTTGCGTTAACTTTGCACCTCATTTGTATCCGGCGTTATACATACTAGATACAAACTTAACCCGGCCAGTTAAGATGGGATAATGATTTGTAGACTCGCTCTTGGCCGGTTTCTTTGTCTAGATCCAAATCACTAATAACAGAATCCCAGCATTTCTATAAAAGGGCTTCTAAACGGGCCATGTTTTGCTGCAATTTGTGGCCGGCCATTATTTGCATCTTGCTCTAGCGTAGGGTGTCAGAGAGGGACGGCTATAGTTGCCGGCCACAAATTGCAGCAAAATATGGCCCGTTTAGAAGCCCCATAAAGATGGCTCATGTACCAGCAGTAAATAAAACTCAAAGAAGTTATGCATAAATTTATTGCAGGGCACGAATCCTGTTCTGTATGACGTGACCGGCTGGGTGAAAGCAAGCCGAGAGAATCCGGTTACAAAGAAAGCCCTGACACTACTGCAGGAGAGTCAAACGTAAGTATTATCACAATAGAACGAAGGGACTTCTTGGGATGATACATGACAGCTCACTCGGAGCCCGCGGATGCGATGATCCTTTTTTTTATATTCTGAAAACATTTAAAATAGAGTGTACTAATGGGCATTTGGCTTACATCCGAAAAGCCACGTTTTTTCACGAAGCTCGGGTTCGCTTTTTCGGGAAGAGCAATAGAGATGGCGCTGGAACGTTCCGATATTTCACTGGAAATCGGGTTTTATTTCGGGTTTAATTCGGGTCGGTTCTGGTCTTCGGATTGCGACACCGAGTAAGGCGCTCTATGTGTCGCGCTTGCATCACTCCGCCGTGGCTGACGATGTGGTGATGTCACAGACAACCCCCACTAGACGGAGCATGTAAGGCACATGTAAGGCGACCCGCGCGCACCAACGATATGGTACGGCAGAACATTAAAGTATCAACACGGCGGCCACCGTTTAGTTGCGTCCATGTTTATGAGGTCTCTCTACACCACTTAACACTACAATTAACCATGTTATTTATTTAATTTCTTTTTTCGTTGACTTTCGCATAGATCGTAAACAAGGACGCAACTAAACGGTGGCCGCCATGTTGATAATTTAATGTTCTGCCGTACCATATCGTTGGTGCGCGCGGGTCGCCTTAAATGCTCCGTCTAGTGGGGGTTGTCTGTGGGTGATGTAGGTCCACTGGCGTCTCGCTGAGGGTACACCAGCTGCAGTCCCGTCACTACATGTACAGTCGAGTTCATTTACATCTACACACTTACGAGAACAAAAAAATCTGAACACGACCCTATTGTCAGGAGCGTAAAGTCGTGTTCAGATATTTTTGCTCTCGTAAGTGTGTAGATGTAAATGAACTCGACTGTACATCAGCTCGTTTGTGGTGCGCGTGCCGCGGCCGCTGCGAGACAGCATCGCAAGTGCAGATTTCTGGCTGTAGGGTGTCGGGACTCGGCAGTTCCGGGGCAATCTGCCGAATCTTACACCATATCAGACAACGCAACAGAGCCAAACCGTTATGTCGCCTAAATCTAACTAGTTTTAAGTCTTGTTTATGTATTTTTGTAGTTCACAGTGCCTTGGTTTTATTACTGTAATAACTGTGTAACTTACTTGAATAAATAATAAATAAAAATTATGGGACAATCATACACAAATCGACCTAGTCTCAAACTAAGCAAAGCTTGATGGGTACTAGACGACGATATACATAATATATAAATACATATATAGATAACATCCATGACCCAAGAACAAATATTCGAGTTCACCACACAAATATTTGACCCGGCCGGGATTCGAACCCGGGACCGCCGGCTCAGTAGGCAGGTGTCTGCAAACTGCGCCAACCGCGTCGTCAAAAAAATTATAAATAAATTTATGGACACCACGCTACTTACTGGTTTTGAAAGAAAGAAAGTAAAGAAAGAAAAACATTTATTCGGGGACAAACACAATTACGCAGATAAATAGTGACAAAAGAAGAAAAAATAAAAATCTATAAACTAAGTACTTATGCTAAATTATGCTTGCCTCGAAATGGTCCCACCTCAGCGTAATGCTAGCTCCCGAGAGAGCCAGCGCTGATCTTCCGGTGGTTATTCCGCTGGTTTTGGTTGTTATAACACCTTCGAAAATGTGATGTCACAGTGAGGAGATCGGGCGGCTGTCGTCGTGGGGTCGCGGCGCGTGCGGCGGCGCCGGCTCCTGGTCGACGGCGGTCGGCGACACGGCCACGCTGCGGCGGGCCTCTTCTATCCGCCGGACGCTTACTTCTGGTAAGTGCTTCCTCTGTTTTGCGCACAGATTATATCTGGGTGCACGACAGCGCCCCTCACCAAGTCGAACAAAAGCTTTTCTGAAAGATATTCAGGACATGTTGGACCCCTACAATTTACTACGTAAAAGTGGCTTTCGAATGTTTTTGGTGCGAACGCTAAAACATGTGCATGCATGGTTATGGTTAATCTTGCGATTACCGTCGCCCATAGACACTTGCAACGCCAGAGGAGTCACAAGTGCGTTGCCGGTCTTTCGGGTGGGAGTACGCTCTTTCCTTGAAGGTTTGATGGTCGTATCGGTCCAGAAATACCGCAAGCTATAATTCATTTCACAATGCAGTCGTGCAAGGCAGGAGATTTCTAGAAAAACGCACAGTTGTGGACTGCCAACTATTTATCTAAGTGGTGAAGGTGAAATAATTGTAGCGTAGAACGATGGCGAATAAATAATCATGACTAATTTAACGTTATAGAATCTTTTCTCCTCTAGTTGTGGTTATTAATTAGCTTGTTATTTCATAGGAACAGCGGGCATGAAGCGTCGCTCGACAGCGCTACAGGCCAAGTTCGTGGCGGACGGCGTCGTGGACACGTTACGTCGCTGCGGCGCGGGCGGCGTGCAGTTCGTGTGCTGCCTGCTCGCCGCGCAGCCGCACGACAGCGGTGACGACGTCAACGTGCCGCTGCTGCGCTCTCAGGTGCGTCATATCACAGGCACACGACGAGTTTGTGGCGGACGGCGTCGTGGACACGTTACGTCGCTGCGGCGCGGGCGGCGTGCAGTTCGTGTGCTGCCTGCTCGCCGCGCAGCCGCACGACAGCGGTGACGACGTCAACGTGCCGCTGCTGCGCTCTCAGGTGCGTCATATCACAGGCACACGACGAGTTTGTGGCGGACGGCGTCGTGGACACGTTACGTCGCTGCGGCGCGGGCGGCGTGCAGTTCGTGTGCTGCCTGCTCGCCGCGCAGCCGCACGACAGCGGTGACGACGTCAACGTGCCGCTGCTGCGCTCTCAGGTGCGTCATATCACAGGCACACGACGAGTTTGTGGCGGACGGCGTCGTGGACACGTTACGTCGCTGCGGCGCGGGCGGCGTGCAGTTCGTGTGCTGCCTGCTCGCCGCGCAGCCGCACGACAGCGGTGACGACGTCAACGTGCCGCTGCTGCGCTCTCAGGTGCGTCATATCACAGGCACACGACGAGTTTGTGGCGGACGGCGTCGTGGACACGTTACGTCGCTGCGGCGCGGGCGGCGTGCAGTTCGTGTGCTGCCTGCTCGCCGCGCAGCCGCACGACAGCGGCGACGACGTGAACGTGCCGCTGCTGCGCTCTCAGGTGCGTCATATCACAGGCACACGACGAGTTTGTGGCGGACGGCGTCGTGGACACGTTACGTCGCTGCGGCGCGGGCGGCGTGCAGTTCGTGTGCTGCCTGCTCGCCGCGCAGCCGCACGACAGCGGCGACAACGTCAACGTGCCGCTGCTGCGCTCTCAGGTGCGCATCACCCACAGACAACCCCCACTAGACAGAGCATGTAAGGCGAGTATTAGGCGACCCGCGCGCACCAACGATATGGTACGGCAGAACATTAAAGTATCAACACGGCGGCCACCGTTTAGTTGCGTCCATGTTTATAAGGTCTCTCTACACCACTTAACACTACAATTTACCATGTTATTTATTTAATTTCTTTTTTCGTTGACGTACGCATGGATCATAAACAAGGACGCAACTAAACGGTGGCCGCCGTGTTGATACTTTAATGTTCTGCCGTACCATATCGTTGGTGAGCGCGGGTCGCCTTACATGCTCCGTCTAGTGGGGGTTGTCTGTGGCATCACCCCACACAAGCTATACAGAATTAGTGTAGTTAGCGTGGGAAATTGTAAGCAGCGTCGTGCGCATAGATGGATTGACCTAGCTGGCGTGGGTCTGATGTAGACGTTGATAGGCATATTAAAACATGTTGATTAGCAAGTTAACATTTTTGGCTATATTTAAGCAGAGTCGTTCGTGATTACTTTTCAAAACATAAGCTAGATTATTATTAGGAGGAACAAATATTTTCGTAAATAATACTACCATACAAGGAAATGGAAAAGGAACGCATATCGAAAGGGAAGAATGGGGACAATTATCTTTCACAAATAATGGAATGGCAAATATTACTGGTGCAGCTAGACAAACCCATTTTTTATACGAAAATAAAAGAGGATAACAACTTTTTCTAGAAACGTCAGAGTAACTATAGTTAGATCGAGGTTACTGCTGAAGCATATCGAGTATAGGTAAACCAGTGCCGCAAGTCGAAATAATGAAATATAGGACAACCTCACACAAATCGATCTAGTCGCTCAATAAGCTCTAGTAGGCTTGTGTTAAAGGCACTAGACGATGTACAGTACATACATATATTGATAAATACATAAAATCCATCCATGGCCGCCACGGCCACGGCAGGAACTAAATACGAAATCAGCCATAACAGAAATGAAAAGAACATAAAAGTCTAACAGCCCCCGTTGTCCGCAGTTCCGTGGATTCCAACTGCTCGACGCGGCGAGACTCTACAAACAGGGCTTCCCAGAACACATGCCGCTCTCAGAGTTCGCCAGAAGGTAAGAGTAACCAACTATTCTAGAATTGAAGTTTATATTTTTCTGCAAATCGTCTTAACAGATAGTCGTGGTAAAAAAGTAAGGCCTCTTAGTTTGACTACGGAACCTTAAAAATAGAGAATTAAAGTAGATAACAATATATAATTATTTTGATGAAGATGCCCTCTATGAACGACACACTCGACACGACATTGTATAACACTGATGGCAATAAATATTATAAATATAATTAAAACAATTTCTTAATTTATATCTCTGCGACTTAATCGACCATCGCCATCGCCACGCTCGAAACGTAGAAGTAATTAAATAAACACTTCTTGAACGCGATTAAGCCCCGTTTCGTTATACTAATAAAATATCTCCGTCAAAGGGATTTTCGAAATTGTGAATATATTTTCCCGAAATTAATTAAGCCACAGGCAAATTTTTACCGTGTTGCGTTTTTAGGACCTTTTTTATATCTGACGTATATTTCTTTTAGAAAATAGCTTCTAGTATGTAGAAAAGCGTAGAAACTAGCGTGATGTGTGTGCTAAATGAACTACCTACCAACCGACCTATGGTACATGGCTGTGACACTGATCACAAAACCTTTTAAAGGTACCGCCTCCTCGCCACATCCGAGAACGAGTCGGAAGAAACACCGCAGCCGACCACGCCGCTGTCGGACCGACAAATCGTCGACGACATGCTGCTCGCTCTCGACCTCGACGTAACCAGTTACAGACTAGGACTCACTCAGGTCAGTGCTAAATATTATGCTCTAGTCTCCTGCCCCACTGGGACGCCACAGCTGCGTCGCCAGTTACCGTATCTACTTACTAGGCTGGCTCAGTGATGCAAAGAGGATCTTGGCCTCTGACGTAAGAGAACGCCGTTCTTCTCTGTTTTGCGCCTTTTCCCGCCAGTTAGGGATACGAGTATATAGGGCGCACAGATCATTTTACACTTCATTTTCGGTATCTAGGGCGGCCGACAGGACGATTCCCACTTGGTCGCCCCTGAACGCTCTCTTTACAGCCCGATCGTCTCCCATTCTCTCCAGGTGACACAGCGAGCGGAGTCGTGTGGCTTTGATTTCTCAAATTATGTTGAGTGTAGCCCCCAGCTCTTCCAACTCCTTGTCATACCGTATCGAAATAACCTAAATTAAAATGAGCCCGACACAAGTACAATACAATACAAATCATTTTTATTGCACACCTCAAACACACAGGGAAACAACACATCTTTACTATTATAACATTCTAAATTTGTATTGAAAATCAGTTTTTTATGGAGAGGGGTCATAATTGTTCTTAATAGCGTGATGCGGGATCTTCTTTGTTTTGTATGGGCGCGCGGCGTCATGCCAGTCTGGCGCAATCTGTTGGGCATAATTTCCTTTGTCCTCGCATCACGCTGAAACGGCTGGACAAATTTTAACCAATTTCGGTATATGTATAGCTGGACATCCAAAGATGGTTATAGGATACTTTATACCCGACTACGGTAAAAAATACGCGTACGAAGGTACCCCCTTCTAGAAATTGATACAATAAATAAAGGCAGAGGTAAAATATCTGAGTACCTCGGAGAAGACTGTCGAAGACGACAGGCAAGACTTTCGATTTAATAAACTCACTCAAATCGGCTTATTCAGTCGGGCCCTAGACGAGAACACATGTAACCACGTTAAACTTACAACAATTCTCTTTTTCGTCCGGGGTTAACAAATCATATGGGAATGTTAGTAGTCACTTGTGACTCTTGGCTCCTACATTTTTGTATGGTATATGTAACTGGCGACGCTGCTTTGGGGCACTCCGATTCGAGCAGATCTTCATTTGTTCAGACTAGCATCGATTGCTTTTTTTCAGACTTCTTTCTTTTCAGATTTGTGTGTAGTTTTATTGGTAAAAGTATTTTCACGTTGTGAAAGTTTCACTTTAATAAATTCGTCATCTACGGTTTTTTTATTGTATAGCATTGAAGTTTTATACATATATTATGTTTTATCTTAACCACATTTAGGTATCTACCAAGTATTCGTTGCTATCTTCACGTTAAGAACATCCGAGTTTAATTGTACGATCGTAATCATTGTTTAGGAATACGTATTCTTTGACTATACTTAATGTTAATACGAACATTTAATAAGTACATTACATACCTTTTTTTTTTTTTTTTTTTTTTTTTTTTTTTTTTTTTTTTTTTTTAACGTTGGGGAAATGCGTTTATGCATCCCGTCTAATCGGGGGACTAGAGCGGGTATGACGGACTAACCGAGACTTCGGACTACCGTCTAAAACCACCAACGAATGCCGGCACCGCCTTTAATTGGAGCGTCGCGGGATCGCTTGATGCATTCAACCACGTGCACTCCGGCGGGCGACTCATGTTACGAGCCGAGACCATGCGGGGCGACACTTCCACGGGTGCCTGCCCCCAGTTCTGTGGTGTTCCGAAACAGGGAGTCCCCCGACTCCTTGCACGGGTCCACTACGGTGGAGGCAACAGATGCGCATAGCGCCGGGCTCTGGCCCCCAACCGTCGCCGGCGGAGCGGATTCGCAAGAGGATCGTTCTCACGTGCCCGCTCCGCGGCCTCCTTTAGTGACATGACTTCGTCACAGAAGGAGGCCATCGCTTTCCATGCCTCCTCACTGTCAAGCATAGCGTCGATGACGCTGGACAGGGAGAGGTCCACTCCTATTACCGCCTGTAAGGCAGTTCGTTGAGGCTGCCAGGCGATGCACTCTACCAGAGTATGGCTGGCCGTGTCCATCGGCGCGGCGCATTCGTGACACATAGGGGATTCTTCTCTTCCAGCTATGCGATGCAGATACTTACCGAAGCATCCATGATCGGTAAGTATCTGCACCATATGAAACGTTAGGGTGCCGTGGCGCCTGTCTACCCAGCGTTCTAAGTGAGGTAAAATTGCCCCCACCGTGACTAGGCCATGTTCCACCGTCTCCAGCTCCTCCTTCCATTTTATTAGTGTTTCCGCCTGGGCCAAAAAGCGGACACGCTCCACCTCCTCCTGATCGAGAAGCTCCCCCGCTACCCTCGTCCTAGCCCTGTGGCTGTGGACCTTTGCGAGCACCTGCGCTTGCAGATCCCATGGAGGGTCCGCGGCCAGGATGGTTGCTGCCGTAAAGGACACGGTACGGTAGCCTCGCACAGCTCTTATTGAGATTGCCCTCTGTGGCCTACGGAGAAGCGCCTTATTATGATTTGTAAGGGCCTCCACCCATATTGGGGCCCCATACAGAGCCATACTACGTATGACTCTGGTATAGAGGAGCCTACAGGATGCATTAGGCTCCCCCATATTAGGTAGTAATCGGCTGAGAGCGGCGGCTGTGGTCATCAACTTCGGAGCAAGACTGGTAAAATGCGTCCGGAAGTGCCACCGTCCGTCCAGGATGAGACCCAAATATCTCATATGAGCCTTAATCGCTACAGTCTCTCCGTTAACCCTAATTTGGGCATTTCGAGGAGGTCCCCTTCCCGGGCCATGGAAAAGAAGGGCTTCCGTCTTTGGAAGGGATACTCTAAGACCAAGCTGATGGATTCGATCTACCACCAGCGATGTCCCAACCGTTGCCTTTCTGGCTGCCTCCTGATATGTCGCACCCCGGCATGTGATAAGGGTGTCGTCTGCGTAGGCCAACATGTTCATACCAGGCAGTACAGGTCCACGCAGGAGCCAGTCAAAGCCGACGTTCCATAGTATGGGCCCTAAGACCGAGCCCTGGGGAACCCCAAGCTGAACCGGTCGGTGGAACAGCGCGCCATCACCGTCTTCCCAAGTTAAAGTACATTACATACCTAGGGCGGTGAATTTGTGAATGTCCCAGACCGCAGAAGTTTGTGCGATCATAAATATGCGATCTGGGGCTTTACGAATTACCGTCCGCGGTTTGTCTAAAGTTTTACGTCTTGCCTTGGCCAAGAAGTGAGATTTTCACCCCACCTAGCTTTTTTTAACGTGACTTGAACTATATCAGGGCTGTTTAGCCCTCACTACCAGTGAGTCGGACTTTGTCCGCGTAGCCCAGAAAGTAGGGCAGAAAATCCCACTTACGGCCTAGGGTGACGTAAATATTTAGATCAAGCGCTTCGAATTCGGTGGTCTACCCGGCTTAACCACTAATGTCGCAAAAGAAAATCGCCGACAGATGAGGCGAGACGACGAAAGTTAGAAAATGAGCACCACTGATGCATTAAACAACTCGTTTTGTCTCATGATTCCAATCATTAACACCACTATCACCCTTTTGTACCTTTGTATCCCGTTCCAATACATCTCGTTTTATGATTGCAAAATTACGACTTTAGAAAATAATGATTTCTAATGCTTTTTGTTATATTTCCTTCTAAACGATTAAATAGTGTGAGAGTTACTGAAATCCAACGATGCGGTACTAAATATTACTACCAACAGAATGTACTTCATTTCGAATATGGTTAATATCGTTAGTCTTCAAAGTGTTCATATGACTTGCTATTTTAGTGGTGATATTTTTAAATTGAAGAATCAATTGGGGCGAAACTGAAAGAAATTGATATTTTTTACGGACCCTATTGACTACTAAGCCTATTAGAATGTGCAGAATCGATCATGATTTGCATCTATTGTGTCAGTGATTTTTAACAATTAATAAAAATGAAAAAGTCAGTTACTTCGAATTGCTCATCTCGGCAATACTTTTCAACTTTCCATCTTCATTCAATTCAATTTAAATGTAATCATTATTTGGATCGAAACTTAAATTACATATTTAACTTTATTGACTCCCTTCGAAGCAATTCGTTACAAAAAAACACGCTTAACTATTCCATTTAACTTACATTGTTTGTATTCATATCATTCATAGTTATCGTTCATCTATATTACCTTTGAAACCCTCCATATCATCTTTGAAAAAATATAATTTGTTCGTTCAAAACATCAAACGGACAGCCACTTTTTCATATTTATAATTAACTCAGAAATTAAACTACGGAAATCTCGTCACGCTTGCTCGACAAAGTAGGAAATGTAATATAAATAAGATGTATCAATAACATGCATCAAATAAACTCTCATTCGATTTTACGTAAGCGATTTGTCTTGATGCGTAGTATAGAGTGATACAATACAGATAAATGAACAAAAGAACTGCCTGTGGTTGGGGAATAAACTAAATTGTCCTGTAATTACCGTGAAACGATCGAAACGTTTCATGGCTCATCAAGTAAACCTTTGGATGGACTTTCGTTTTCCATGACACCGGTTGGCTAAAATGAAACGATGGAGACGATGTCTGTTTTTAGGGTTCCGTACCCAAAAGGTAAAAACCCTATTACTAAGACTTCGCTGTCCGTCCGTCTGTCACCAGGCTGTATCTCAAGAACGGTGATAGCTAGACAGTTGAAATTTTCACAGATGATGTATTTCTGTTGCCGCTATAACAACAAATACTAAAAATAAAATAAAATAAATATTTAAGGGGGTCTCCCATACAACAAACTTGTTATAGATTATGGTACGGAACCCTTCATGCGCGAGTCGGACTCGCAATTGCCCAATTTTTCCTATTTAAACAATTTCTTAAGAAACCTGTAAAATATTTTTTTTTTTGGTTAGTTAAACATATAGGCAAGTGCGTAATATAAACTTAAGTAGATGCAATTATATTATATTATAATATAATATTAAATTATACTATATTTTTTTAATGGCCGGAAGAGTTTTTCTTGATGCACAATTTTAATTCGACAGTAAAACTGAAGTGAGAAATTGTCATGTAACATCGATGTATGTAATGTAAGTAAGTAATAAATCTTATGGCTTGTCTTCTATTATTGCGATATAATGATGATGACCACATCAAATTGCGTGTAAAAATACTCTCTGCCCGAATAAAATGTTTTTAGGAAATTTCTCGAACACAAGCGTAGTTGATGTAATCGACTCTTTATAACGCGCGTCTAAAACGCGCTAAAACGCGTCTAGGTTTTCATTTCATCTCACTCTCTCTGATTCTGTTTTTAGTAAGAGGAAGCTAGAAGCCAGTAATATACATTAGAAACCACAATACTCAACTATTATTATTTATGAACAATACAATACAATTTTATTGTTCGTTGATGCTAGAACAAACCGTAATCGATTTTTAAACTGTTCATATTTCATTTCCATTTACTTGAGTTGTTATAAGTACTCTTTAACACTCTAGTTGTAAGTACAAGAACTTTTCCTATAGAGTCATAATACAACTAATGCTCCATACAGCAAATCGTCTTAAAAACGATCAACTGATCGCGAAATATCATTAAAAAGATATTACTACTAATAATGAATTAATACTTAGGACGGGAAGATTTTAACCGCACTAAAAATAAGATCATCAGATTTTTGAACTTCGTCTTTATCAATTTTATTTTAGACTACTTCGTTGTTTAACACTTTCGCTCGCGATTTATTCTACAAAATCGAATCTGAAACGCATGTTATAAATAAAACAGAAAGCTACTTAGCTTTTAGTTACAATTATAATCTAAGAATTATGACATGATTTATTTCTTATGCGCACTCTTTTTAATATTATGATAATTACATCTTCTCTATTACATGAATGACGGAAAATTTTCATTCACCAGCGAGTGAATGTAAGTTGCGTATGGGCATATGGCGCGAAAACGTGACCGCTTTTTTTCTCTTTCATCTGATGGTTGTTCTTGTCCATGGGCAATGTAGTGTCGTTAGTAGGCATCGTTTCGTGAACATTTTGTATGTTGCTATAATTTGAATATAAGAGTTATTATAGTATATTGTGTCATAAGGGTAGTAAGTAGGGGATTACTAACGAAGGACTATTAGAAGGCTTTTAATGTCCTGAGTTTGTAATCCCCTTACTTCCCGCCTTACACACAATATTTTTCATCACATTTGGGAGTAAATAACAAATAAATAAGTATAAAATAAACATTAAACGATAACGATTGATAACTAACTTTTTTCTGTATATATTTTTTTAATTTACTATAAGCACTGGCAAAACGGCCATCAGCTTAAAAAAGAAAACAAATGTACACAGAATCTTACTATTTATCATTAAACAAATAACAGTTAACAATATTATGCAGCATTAATTAACACCGTAATATTATAAAACTTAAATACGAACAGTAATTTTGTTACAAAACTAATTAGTATCTAACCAATAATATGTAACTTTTTTTCTTTTTTTTTGTGTCGTCTACCACAGATAATGCTAAGAACTGCGTTTAGTTTAGAAACTTGACAGGCTATACTGCCAGATTGTAACGATAATTCAAAATTATTAATAAAACAATTGCAAAATACACTTAAATAATTGTAATACATAAATATTAATGCAGTTACATATGGTATATTAATTCAATACACAATAAAATTTGCTGGTAGGCAAGTTTTGTTGATACAACAAAAAACCTTGGCTGGGTTGAAACCTCCTTAGTCTGAAGCAATGTACGAGTGCGTACTATATTTTTAAAACTAAAACCATAACTCCCTCGGGAGTTATAACAATTTATAACTCCCGCGGGAACTATATAGGCCTTTGTCCTTCAGTACACCTGCATGTAATACCATCTTTTACGAGCAAATGTGATGAAAAACATATAAAGTCCGTATCTCCAAGGGAAATATCTAACCCAATGTTTTTTTTTATTGACAAATGAGAATAGACAACTTGATATACCTATACATTATTTATATCTTTATAGGTAATTGATTTGTGTTGTAGTTACTTTGTTTGTCTGTAACCTTTGATCATGCACCGACTTCATATTTCTGTTTAACCCAGTGGTTGACTGGTAGAGAATGCTTAAAGGCATTAAGTCCGCTATTTGTAATTTTTCGTATTGTGCAATAAAGTTTAAATAAATAAACTTGACACTCAGTTTTACCTATATAAGCGACCAATTCGATAGAAAGCTGAGCAGGCACTGAAAGTCTCCAATCTTGTCTAATTCAATTACACAGCATAGAAAAAACATTAGTGCTTGAAAACTGGTAATTTGACGAGTGTACTAAAGCCTGAATATCACTCTAATCTAGGTGGCAAATCGTACCTTCGTAATCTGTCTTCGACTTGAGTTACATTTGGAGGCTGTATCTCAATCAACGTAGACTGTGCGGGTGTAATAGCGAACGTTTTCGGTACCGGCGTTTTTTAAACGCAGCGTTCGAGTGATAATATATGGAGAATTCCTTTCATTAGTACTTGCTGCTTAAAAAATGGTGCTAAGAAGTAGGCAACCTGGAGAATGGCCGCTGATGAAATGGTCACCTAATTTTCTAACGGTTATAAGGCAGTGACGTGACATAATGGTCTGCCTTTAAACCTAAGTACCTCTTTATGGACTTGACGTTAGAATTCCTATATATATTATAAATCACATGCTTTATTTAAATATATAAATAAAAATAAATAAATATACTTATCAGACATCCTCACACAAATCGATCTAGTCCCAAATTAAGCTCAAGAAGGCTTGTGTTATGGGTACTAGACGACGATATATGTATATACTTACATACATAGAACAACCATGACCCAAGCACAAATATTCGAGTTAATCACACAAATATTTGCCCTGGCCGGGATTCGAACCCGGGACCGCTGGCTCAGTAGGCAGGTGTCTGCAAACTGCGCCAACCGCGTCGTCTTTATTTATTTGTTTTAATGAAACAATGGAGCAATCCATTGACGAAATATATGGCTTCTTATTATACCTAAAAAGTCGAATATTTCACAGTAACAAATGTATGCCATTATTATTATTAAACTATATGTAACTGCAAAAACGATCGTTTTTCGGTCGCAGTGCAGCGTTAAAAGGAGTTATGTTTTAGTTGAACGTAATAGTTGTTCGTAAAAGAGAAAGCCGACTTATGCAATCATTGTATTGTAATATTCTGCGCTTACGTTGTGGAAGTTAACGTAGATGTATCTAGGACATCCTTACTATGGCCATTTTTAATTACACTTGTGTGTCGTATTGTTATAACTTTGCGTACCTTTCCTTAATTTATGTGTAATAAACAGGAAGCGAAACTTTGGTGCCGGTGACGTCATTATGACGCAAAGTCGCATATATTTAGGATGTTTAAAAAAAAAATTGGGCAAGTGCGAGCCCGACTCGCGCATGAAGGGTTCCGTACCTATACATATATATAATCTATAACAAGTTTGTTGTATGGGAGCCCCCCTTAAATAATTATTTTATTTTATTTTTAGTATTTGTTGTTATAGCAGCAATAGAAATACATCATCTGTGAAAATTTCAACTGTCTAGCTATCACCGTTGTTGAGATACAGCCTGGTGACAGACGGACGGACGGACGGACAGCGAAGCCTCAGTAATAGGGTCCCGTTTTTACCCTTTGGGTACGGAACCCTAAAAAATAATTGTAACACCTCAGTGATTCTTTATAATTTAATAATGGAAATATAAATATTATTATAAATATTATATTAATATTATTGTTTATTTATAAAAATGATTGGTATCTATACAAAAAATAATGTAAATATTAAAACACGATACGAATTTATGTTATAACATTTATTACTGGATAATGAAATTCTAACAACAAAAAACTTTTCCTCAAGTAAATGAAACAACACAACAAATGTTTCGTTGGATGACGAAGTATGCAGAACGCTTAGAGTTCAAACATAATAATCGCATCTTCTTTCTTATTTACATGTAGGAATAACGATGTACGAACTTTTGGAGGTGATACAGGGGACTATTTGTATGTTTATACATTTCACACGTTTATTCAGGATCAGGGCAATATAATTCTCGAACCTCTCGCCAGTTATAAATATGCCAATAAGTTGTGATTTGATTAGGTATCTATAATCTAAATAAAAACACTTTGTATGTAGCTTGACGTCATACGTCTGTCATTGGCACCATAGTTTCGCTCCCTGGTAATAAAATACCGTCTTATAAAATCATTCTGCGAGTGCTTACTTTACTACTTTGTGGAAGCCAGCGTATAATTGAAACATCCTTAAACTAGAGTGTCGTATTGTTGTACATACTCTGACTCTGTTTATCACGTACCTGTGATGATAAGCCGTCTTATGCAATCATTGTATTGTATTGTTCTGCGTGCGTTTGCTTTGTGGAAGTAAACGTATTTGTAACTATCACACCCTTTACTATGGCCATGTTTAATTACACTTGAATGTCTTATTGTTAAATAATATATCAGTTGTTCCTTCGTTAAATAATATATCAGCAATGACATATATATTTAACTATGGAGCTTTTAAACTCGTACGTTAAATATTATCATCTTTTTTTAACGTTATGCGATATCTTTACAAAGATAAATCGAAATATCTTTCGTTGTACCTGAACCCTATATAATAGGGTATAGAATAGAATAGAATATTCTTTATTGCACACCTCAACGGTACAAAAATACAAACAAATACAGATTACACGTAACATTCAATAGAGGTAAACAACATATATATTATGGTACATTTGAGCACATTATATATACGATACGAGTATATCCTCCTGACCGTTTTCGTACCCGGCGACTGCTTTTACTCCTTTGTTGGCGTTCGTGTGCTCTCATGTGGCTAGCCGTACGTAGCCGATCTTGTTATTAAAGCCCTGTGAGCATAACGTGTGCCCGTTAATTGTCGTTATGTAAAGTGTGTTAGTTACAAACCTAATCAAATAAAAATACCTATAAATAAGGCAAATATTTCCGGGGCAAGTACCTACTAGTTACATCTAATCTCGGAAGTTATACATTCTAAAACATAAACCAGTCTATTAAAGTAGGTCTTCTCGAGCCTCCGATCGTCCTACTTTTAAGCAATATTAATAGTAATCAGGTATCAAAAACATTAGTTACGCAAGATGCGGTAACGGTGTTACATTACGTCACTTGTGTTACTTCGGAACTGGCTGCGTTGGCGACGGACAAACAGTAGGCCAGCTTTTTGGTTTCTGTTATACGATTCTGTTTTGCACCTAGTAATGAATTTAAAAAAAATTACTCCGAATTTATGTATACGTTACAAGAATAATTATTACTATACGAACCTACGTCAACATTAAAACTAGAGTTTTAAAGTTAACTATGTGCTAATATTTTGAGCTGGTATTTATAATTTTTTCTTTACACAAATATGTTAAATCAGTGAGTTTTAGTTCCAGAAAGAGTAAGAGCTTTTCTCATATTAAAATCGATAAGTTCCGTAAATTACCGGATTTTTTATTTTCCCTGTACATAGTCATGTATTTACAGTGAGCTTTGAATGAATTCATTCATAGATGGGCCATGCATTTGTCCATAGTACATAAAATTGTCGTTGCCACATGTTTTTTTTTTCTAGATTTTGATATAGGTATATATTTTGGTACTAGGTACCATATCATTACAACGGCTTACACATTTTCTAGGAAGCGGGCACGTCTACTGTATGAGTCTTATATACTCACCTTTTAAAAGTATCTTTCTCCTAAAGCTTTTGTATGACGGCGCGTCATCGAAGTGTTACTCGGCCTTGATGGCAGAAACTTGAGACTTGTTACGTCACGCTAAATCTCTTCCAACTATCTATATATATATTACGCGAGGCCGATTTTTGTACATCCCATCAGATCTACAGTTATGGTCCGATTTTGATAAATGATATGTCATTAGATTCGTTTCATGCTGGAGAGGTGCATAACACTCTTGGATTTTTAATTTTTTCCTGAAAAAGTACTGAAAAATGGATTTGAAAAAACTACTGTGCGCTAATCACGTGACTTTGACCACGTGACCTGTGATCCCTATTTTGACATAAGATGACCAAATAATAACAAGCATGATTTGCTCACAAACCTGTAGTAAGTTGTTCAGCGTGATGAAATATTATTTTTGAGTCGGCAACGTAATATCCGCAACACTTAAAACATGTACGAATATGCAAAAATAATTTTACAGTTTGTTGACAATGAATGACAGTAACCATATTCTGACAACTTTTAATGTATTTTTTATTGGGAGCTATTATGTCAATGATCTAAATTGCCAGGTTGTTTTTCTTTTTTAAATGTTGATATGAAAACTTTTTTCGCATAACTGTTAAAAATGTGAAGGAAAAAGCCGGTTAAGTGCGAGTTGGACTGATGCTCGCAAGACTAAAACTAACCGTCATTCAAGAATAGATTATTTTTATAGGCGAGTTTTACAATAAATCAAAGCAGAAAAAATGTATTAAACTAATTTAAACGTCATTCAAATAAGTAAATTTCTGATAGATTATTATAAATATGATTATATAAGTTCATAAAAAAAAAACAAGGAAAATGGCATGAGTTATGGTAAATTAAATGGTATTTTACAAGAAAAAACTTAGTCCTTCCGCTTGCATGTCGACGGGATGGGAAATGTGGTCGAGTTGAGAATATGGACGACTTGACAATGTAGCTAAGTTGGGAATGTATCTTCTACATTGGTAATATGGATGAGTTGGTAAAATGGACGAGTTGGAAATGTGGACGAGTTGAGAATATGGACGAGTTGGCAATGAAGACGACTTGGTAATACGGACGAGTTGGTGATATGGAAGATTTGGCAATAAAGACGAGCTGATAATAAGGACAAGTTGGTATTGTAGACGAGTTGGGTGTATCGTCGAGTTGGGAATATGGACGAGTTGGAAATGTGGATGAGTTGGCAATGTGGATGAGTTGGTAAAATTGACAAATTGGGAACATGGACAAGTGGGCAATGTGGACGAGTTCGCATTATGGACGAGTTGGCAATGAAGACGAGTTGGTAATACGGACAAGTTGGCAATGATGACGACTTTGTAATACGGACGAGTTGGTGATATGGAAGATTTGGCAATAAAGACGAGCTGATAATAAGGACAAGTTGGTATTGTAGACGAGTTGGGTGTATCGTCGAGTTGGGAATATGGACGAGTTGAAAATGTGGATGAGTTGGCAATGTGGATGAGTTGGTAAATTGACAAGTTGGGAACATGTACAAGGGGACAATGTGGACGAGTTCGCATTATGGACGAGTTGGCAATGTAGACGAGTTGGTAATACGGACAAGTTGGTAATATGGACGAGTTGTCAATGTGGACGAGTTGGGAATATGGACGAGTTGGGAATGTGGATGAGTTGGCAAAATTAACAAGTTGGGAATATGGACGAGTTGGCAATAAAGACGGGCTGATAATAAGGACGAGTTTGTATAGACAAGTTGGGTGTATCGTCGAGTAGGGAATATGGACGAGTTGGAAATGTGGACGACTTGGAATTGTGGACGAGTTGGGCCTATGGACAAGTTGGAAATGTGGACGAGTTGTATTTGTGGACGAGTTAGCAATATGGACGAGTTGGCATTGTTGATGAGTTGGAAATGAAGACGAGTTGGCAATGTAGATGAGTTGGGTGTATGGACGAGTTGGTAATGTGGACGACTTGGCATTGTGGACGAGCAAGTAATATGGACGACTTGGCATTGTGGATGAGTTGGGAATATAAATGAGTTGGCAATGAAGACGAGTTGGTAATATGGACGAGATTGACAATAAAGACGAGTTGGTATTGTAGACGAGTTGGGTGTATGGACGAGTAGGAAATGTGGACGAGTTAGCAATATGGATGAGTTGGCATTGTGGACGAGTTGGCAATATGGATGAGTTGGCAATAAAGACGAGTTGGTAATATGGACGAGTTGGCATTGTAGATGAGTTGGGTTTATGGACGAGTGGGCAATGTGGACGATTTGGCATTGTGTACGAATTGGGAATGTGGACGAGTTGGAAATATGGACGAGTTGGAAATATGGACGCGTTGGAATTGTGGTGTTGGTATATGGACGAGTTAGCAATATGGTCGAGTTGGCAATAAAGACGAGTTGGTAATATGGACGAGTTGGCATTGTAGATGAGTTGGGTTTATGGACGAGTGGGCAATGTGGACGATTTGGCATTGTGGACAAATTGGGAATATGGACGAGTTGCCAATGGAGACGAATTGGTAATATAGACGAGTTGGCAATGCAGATGAGTTGGGTGTATGAACGAGTTGGCAATGTGGACGTGTTGGGTGTGTGGACAAGTTGGCATTGTGACCCAGATGGGAATATAGAGGAGCTGACATTGTGGACCAGTTGGCAATGTGGAATAATTAACATATTACCCTAACATGCGAAACTTGATGGTAGAAATAACCTACATATGATGCAAATTTCAAAAAATTGACGCCCTCAAGGATAAATCATATTTGAATTAATGACGTCTGGCTGATCATTCTTATTCTCATTCAAAATAAAATTTGACAAATTCTGCTGTCAACAAAACAAATTGATTTTGTAAGGCTTCCGTTTTTACCGACTTTGGTAAGGAACCCTAAAATTAGGTTTATATCATAGACTTGAGAGTATAGATAGCATCTCCCTCACTCTTCTGTCAGACACTATTTCAATGAGAGGAAAGACGAAAGTTTGAATTTGGAATTCGGGTATTAGGCCTTCAGCTCTAAATTTACTGAAAAAAATATGTCTGACTTTACTATACGATCAAGGATTTTATTTCTTATTTTAACAACTGTACCTGGGGATGTCGAATAAGTAATTTGACGAACGAGGAACTTGACGAAAAGAAAATTTGACTTAAAATCTAAGTTGACCAATAGACAGCTTGACGAATAGGAGCCATGACGAATAGCAGATTTGACACATGGATTTTGACTCATAAATGATTGATGATGATGACATGGCAGCACCCATATTAAGAAAATTTGGACGATCTATTGAATTTCATTAAAAAAACAAGCATTGATAATAGTGGTTTTTCGTGTATCTATAAACGTTTTATACTCTCTATTTCATACAATTGAGTTTATTTAACATTTTTTATTATCACTATTTTTAAGTATTTACGATTATAAATGAATACATAAACAGTTACGCACTACATGATTTCCTTTTTAAAACCTACGTAGTGAGTGCCCAAATCTGTCGTTTCGATTCATGTGCTATTTCTGGAAATTGATAGAAATCGATCAAATCGATAAATTTATGTCCTGAAGAAAAAACAACAAATTAATAATAATAATAATAAGCATTTATTTTCAGGCAAAAAACCCAAAATTAAATGCTACCAATCTTATGTTCGGTCCTATGAAAATATGTCAATTATTTTTTTAATATATGGAATTATTTTTATGGGTTAAAATTTTCCATAAATCGAATAACATTCATTTTATTTGTTAAACAGATCAGCAGATCACATGTCATTAATGCACAACTTATTTTTACAAGAGTTGAAAAAGTTGGCACGATGAAGCTGGCAGTTGGCTACCAGGCCTAGCTCTAGCCTGGCATGTTTTACCGTTTTTAAAACATCATTTTAATTCTTCGTTCGCCAAAAACTTCTTATCGATAAAGTAGTTATTTTCTGTAACACTACCGGATTCCCATATTCTAGCGGCGGTTCGACGCCGCAACGGGCCTCTAGTACAATTTATTAGACGTCGTTTCTTAGACGTGTCCTAGATATCCCAACTTTTGTATATTCACCCCTGGGTGTCGATTTGCAATATTTGGCGCAGTTTCAGGCGTCGCCACTTTATGTCAAAATTATACATTTACGGCCAAAATTAGTTTACTTAATTGTAGATTGGTTCATAAAAGTACTACTACTACATATACACATTAGATAAGTCGTGACAATTAGACAGGCTAACATGCCAGTCCAATAGATATAGGCGTCAAATTTTCCCTCAATCCCACCCGTTTCTACCCTAATTACCTACTATGGGAAGATTTTTCAGGAGGATCTATCAATACAACCCAATGCCTGGTTAGGGACATAAAATAATCTGTCAAAACTTTTGTATGACAGGTTGACAGCGCACTTTCAAATTGTTACCCGACCTCGATTGTAAAGCTAGAGATATTAGTTACATCACACTGCATCTATGTACTTCCGACTTTAAAATATGTCTTGTATGTTGAACCTTCCTTTCGTCGTTGTTGATGCATGATTTGTTTCCAGTCAATAATAAGCTTCGCATTTTGTTTTATTTAAATTGAATTTTTGTTTCACGAAACGGGACACACCGAAGGTTTGAAAAGATTTTCACTTATAGCGGACTATTTCTATACGTCCAATTCTTGATGTGCCTTAAAATTCTGTAATATGGGAAATTACACTTTACACGCTAACATCTGTCCACGCCTTTAGCATTAACCGCTGTATTTAACATGTAGTTAATTTCTTAAAATGCCAACGATTGGCATATTGGCTCTGTCAATCTGATGTATCATTCTTTCGCGGCTGGAAGTATCACGCGACCCCAATCCACATCGAAGCTTGGAACTGTTACATAACCTCTCTGTCTCTTCCGATTGCGGATAACTTTGCATGCGTTTTGCATCTTTAATCTTATGAGTCAAGTAGGTCATGTGTAGGCTCGTGGGTTCTTTTGTTCGCCTAAGTCAAGTCGGTCGGGTCTAGTAAGATTAACGACGGTTGATATTTTTATACATATATACTAAAATACAGTAGAAGACTCGGCTTCTTAAATTTTTCGTATTTTTTCTTCGTATTAAGCGGTTTACACTCACGTGAAATTGTCAGGAACGGCCCGACATGTTTCGAACTCGTATGGATACTGCGCTACTAGCGATCGATGGAAACTGTAGATTTCTTTCCATTCAACTGGATCTTAAAGTATTTCTCTCCTCGTTCTACAACTGCGTGTGGTCCTGTATACGCTGGCTTGAGCGCGCCAGCGTCTTCTCTTAGGGAGACGTGGGTGGCGGATGCTAAGTCTTTGAATACGAAGGTCTTCTTCATACCATGCCTTGAGGTAGGCACAGGTTGAAGTTTCTGGATTACACTCCGTAGGCGTGCAGTGAAGTCGGTGACGTCAGTTGTAGTATCGGTGGTCGGTTGAAAGAATTCCCCAGGCAGTCTCAGTGTTTCGCCATATACCAGCTCTGCGGATGAAGTCTGCAAGTCGTCTTTGTAGGCACTTCTTACTCCCAGTAGTACTAATGGCAAGGCTTCAGTCCAGTTTTCTTGTGCATGACAGACGATGGCTGCTTTCAGCTGCCTGTGGAATCTAATGAGTCCATTGCAGGCGGGGTGATATGCAGTAGTACGTCGATGCTTGAAACCGGTTATTTTTGCCAGGTATTTGAAGAGTGCATATTCGAATTGGGCTCCTCTGTCTGTTACTATATCTACAGGACTACCAAATCTAGATATCCAGATGGTGAGTAGCGATTTCGCTACTGTCTCTGCCGTTATATCCATCATTGGTATTGCTTCTGGCCAGCTCTTCGTATACAATACAATAGAAAAAGGTTTATTACACACCAAAAAAGATTACAAATTGGTGAATATGTCTCACGAAAGTTTTAATAACATTCTGCTTCTCTAGTTGTTGAATTATTCTTATTTTTTGATGAGCTGTGCTTGTGAATGTTTCAAGGAGTTCAATTTATACTGTTGACAAATCCTCTTTTTATGAGTCAATTTTTATTTTTTTATTCTCAAATAAATACGCCCATTCTAATTCTAGCACGTGTTTAGAAAAGGGCATAAGGGGGAACAAGTCTTAATGAATAAAATAGTTGTATCATCGGAAGCAGTTTCGGAATAAATTGATGTTATAGAGACATATGTTTTCTAGGTTAATGAATGTCTAATTGATTAATTAACCGTATCTAGAATGTGACTGTACACTAGTATAACTGTTTCGCCTTTATTCTATCTCGTAAAGATTATTACAGAGTACGAGTATAAATACGACGACGCGGTTGGCGCAGTTTGTAAGCACTTGTCCCGACGGTCCTGGGTTTCAATCCCGGCAAGGACAAATATTTGTGTGATGAACTCAGGCGGCGAGGTAATGGGATGCAATGTATCAAGACCTACATACATTTTTATATTTGTTATCTATTACAAATGCGTATTTTTTATTAATCTTAAATTGAAGATGCTTGAATATGTTAGTTTTTTTTTCTTGCTATCTGTATACAACCGAATACTGAAGTTGGCATTTTACATAAGTATTAAAGAAAGGTTTTGTTCATAGAGCATGCCATGATAACGTGTGAAACCTCAGTTACGGTCAGCGGTTATATGATCACTTTCCCTGCAATGATTTATTTTTAGTTGTTGTTACATAAAGTCGCTATGGGTAGTTCCATCAAAATCTCCACCACAATTGTGTTTTGGTCATCATGTCGGAACTACTGCGAGAATCAAATGGTCAAGATGACAGTCTAGGCACTACTATATTATATTCTTTACGTCGCCCTGGGCCGTAAGTTAGACAAACCACGAGCGGTTATTCGTAAAGCCCCAGGTCCCATATTTATGGCCCTCCACTTCGGTTCGGGCCACACCTGCTCCTGCGATCTGGGACATTCACGAATTCACCGCCTTAGGTATGTAATATACTATTATTTATGCCGAAGTTAATACATGCATAAATCTTTGGATCTGTAAGCTGTTCATTACTTAATTGACAACATTTAATTTTTTTTAACCACGCTTTTTTCGGATATAATCATATAAAGGATGAAAAATTAAATAGTGCTTACCACGTTTTTTTCATTTTCGAAATGTCCCAATTTATGATAAAAAATCAATTTGAAAAGTTCCTAATTCTAAAAGAAACAGCACAGAAAATCTTACATTCAGACTATTAACTAAAGACGGATTTACACTTTTAGTATTGACACTTTTTAATTTCTACTCTTTTTGGTCGGACTGTAGTATGGAAATTGTAGGTACTTACAACTGTTCTTGTTGTAGTTTGCGACTTTAATTTTTCCACAAGGTGACGTCATTTGACTATTAGACGACGCTGCTTTCACCGTTTTCTTGAATATTTTCAAAACTAAGCCGTATAACCAAATAAAAATAACAATTTTGGCTTTTGTTAAAGTAATGAGAAACTAATATAAACTTTACCCTATTTGAAAATTTGAAATGTTGTCGATTATAATCACACTGTTTCAAATGTATCTCTGGTCTCGCGATTATTAAGAATAACGAAATAATAAATCTCGACCACATGTATCAAACTAATAAACTATAAAAGAATTTGAGATTTTATGCACCCAGCTTTTTAAACGAGCGTCCTCTGCGCGTTTTAAAAACATCATGTGCAAGCCTTGCACCTTGCACTGCAAGTGCAAGGTCTCTTACAAAACAACAACTAAATGAGGATGTAGCTACAAATATGATATTTACATGTATTCAGTGACAAATATGATATTTATATGCCAATTTATATATAGAGGGTATTTAGATAGGAGAAACCAGAATTGGAAATATATTATGTTCAATATAATGAATCTATGTTCTGGTATATTATTCTAGTCAATGTACCAGTAGTGCATTCAATGACGATTTATAATTCTTAAACAATTATCTCCGCTACAATCATCGTGAAAGGAGTCATGAAAAACTGAACATGAATAACGTGATATTCATTAGACAAGAAAGTCTAGACTATTATAACATATACACCGACTATTTACATGTATAATTAATGCAAACTGGACATTTTGTACACGTACATTGCATGTAACGCAAATTTCAGTTTGTTTTTAAATCGAATGAAAAATAAAAGGTTTTTCGAAACCTCATAAGGCCAACAGTGATGGTTTGGTAACAATATATGTAGTTCATCGTAATGGTAACATTGCTAAACAACTTAGACATATCAAAATAACCTTATTATAATTAATGCAATGAAAGCCTCTGTTACGGGTGATATGAATTCTTATATATATTGTAATAATACACCTCCGAAAATAAAAGCAAGCTGTCTATAAATTGCCCCAAATATCTTCGTAAATGCACTTCTGATGTCGATCGCGAATTTCACGTAGAAAGTGCTCAAGTATCCTGACTAATGAGCCGTACTTTTTCTCGAATCGGTCGAATGCAGAGCAAAAGGGACCGGTTGAACGAGAACTTGGTCGATTTAAAATAAACTGTAACACCTCAAAACGATTTTAATAATGAAATGGTTGCTCTGGAATTTTAAGTTTTAAATAAGAACTGGTGTTCACGAATGATATTTATTCTTACGCAAACATTTTAGTGGAACCCTAGTCTTCCAATGTTTAGCAAATCAACCACTAGTGACCCACCCCGGCTTCGCAGGGGTGCAATTCTGATACTAAATATACCTACTAAATATGCATGTATTACTAACAAATATATGGATTCAAGTCCGAAATAAAGAGTGAATTTGAATTATACATACATATAAATCTTCCTCTTGAATCACTCTATCTTTTAAAACCGGCCAAGAGCATGTCGGGCCACGCTCAGTGTAGGGTTCCGTAGTTGCCCATACTTCACAATAGGTAAAATAAAATTTAAATTACGAGAAAGATTTCAAGCTCTATAAAAAGGTCGTAAACGCCAATATAACTGTAATTACTTATTACCTTCTGGAAGTTATCGATTATACGCGCCAGATTGAGCGAAATGTTTTAATGCAGTATGGCACTTAACTAATATGTGTAACGTTCGAAGTATAAGAACACCGCGCGGCACTTACGTTATTTTAAAGAAAATTATGAAATTTTGCTATAACTCAAAAACGGCTGAACCGATTTTATTCAATATAGTTTTCATTGAAAGTACTAATAAGGCCTCATTTTTATAAATTTTTCTATATTTTTTTGACGCGTGGTTGAGAAGTTAGAGGGGGGGACACTATTTTTTGGATTTCCCGAGCGAATATTTAGAAAACTGCTGACTTTTTAAAAAAAATGATGTTTTACCCCTATTATTTTTAAAATACCTATTCAATGACACCCCACACACTAGTGTTTGAACGAAAAAAAAAATCACCCCCACTTTAGATGTACCCGAAAAAAAATTTTTTTTTAATTTTTATTTTACCGTTTTGTCGGCGTGATACATACACATACTCATACTAAATTTCAGCTTTCTAGCACTTATGATCACGGAGCTAAGCCGCGGACGGACAGACGGACAGACGGACAGGGCGAAACCATAAGGGTTCCTAGTTGACTACGGAACCCTAAAAACCGCATCAAAATCCGTTGCGTAGTTTTAAAGATCTTAAGCATACATAGGGACAGACAGCAGGAAGTGACGTTGCTTTATACTTTGCAATGATAATGTTGTGCCACAGAGTAGCATAATGCTTATACCGTAAACTGGGGTGTTTTAAAACTATGGGGTGTCTTACAACGCCCTCAAAAATAATTTTAATTAGATAGTACGTACGTATACAAGGGACTTATTCGTGGCCGTTTCTAGGGCCTTATTCGTGGTTTGTAATGAATTTGTTCGAAATAATAATACTACTGAGTATACCTATATGTTTATTTTAGCCACGTAAATATTCTATTTAGTTTTACAACTCGCTAATGTCACTCAATATAATCCCACTAATATTATGAAAGCGAAAATTTATGTGTGTGTATGTCTGTTACCTCCTCACACTGAAACGTTTGTATGGATTTGTATGAAATTTGGAAAAGAGCTAGTTTTACCCTAACAGACATAATTTAACACATAGGAAACCTTTTATCCCCAGAACATGTTTCCCTTAGGATAATGTATATATTTGAACGCATGCGACGCCTCGGGCAATAAGCTGGTAAAGCCTGACCAGAAATATATGAGGATGCGCCATATTGCGGAATTTCACTGGAACTAATTTCTTACACTGGCAATGATTTTATGATGGTTTGTCAACAATGTCAATGTCATTCGTGGTGATTTCTTTAAAAGACAAATATATAGAATTCTCCAAACAAAATGCCGAAAAACATTCATAGTCGTGAACATAAGATTATAAATAAAGTGTACACGTGTTTACTACACGTAAAACAATCAGGAAAAGAGTGCATTCCATTAAATGATATTACGAGGATAACATAGTGGAACTGACAGGTATTTAAAACTAATGTCATTATAGTGGGTCGCGATTGGTTGCAAAATTGTTGCCATATAAATCTTATAAAAAGCGCCCTCTTGACAATCCTCATATATTTCTGGTCAGGCTTTAACTTAAAATATCGATCGGCCATATTTTCGTGATCGTGTATAAGAGATCGAATATCGTTTTACCCATTAATTATCCACATTAAATAAGTGCGTTTGCTACGATATTACTTAGCAACTCAACAACGTACTCATCTTTAAATGTGTGACAGTTGCGGAAACCGTAGATAATATTTCGTGTATGGTAATCACTCAACCGCAAGTTGCGACTTTAACGCGTAAAAGTGAATGCCCGCAATTAGGTAGAGTTGTGTCTAAAAATAGCCCGTTTTCTAGTTTTATAGAAGCCTCAAGATACCTATTTTTATTCACTATATCAAATCTAACAACCTCGTCGGTAATGTGATAGAACGCTTTTACGGTATGATTCCAAATTAAACTTATGTTGTGTAATTCAGATAGTTACCTTCATGTCCCGGGGTTTTCAGTGCACGAATGATTTTACGCCTACTGTCTAAATAAGTTTCTGTCAAAAATTACATTTTAGTGGCAAGCTTTTATAGGCGACTGTACTTTTCTTTGGATATCCATCAAATGCTCACTGAGACGATTCTAAAGAGCCCAAGCTCGGTAGGATTGCTTTTTCTATTATAGAGTTCCTATGGCCACCTTCCGGCTCCATCATCAGATCAGCCCCATGGTACCATATTATTGTATTGTCATCAAAGTTAAGTAAGTATGCAAAATTTCAGCTCAATCGGTTGACGATATCTGCTTCAAAATTGAGTTGCAAGATTTCACCCGAACAAACATACAATGCAAGCTAAATAAAAGCTTGTAAAATAGCCCGTTTTCTATTTTAGATTATAGAAGCCTCAGAAGGCGTGTTTTTACAAACTGTTACAAATCTAACAACCTCGTCGGTAATGTGATAGAACGCTTTTTCGGTAGGATTCCATATTAAACTTGTGTTGTGTAATTCAGATAGTTACCATCATGTCCCGGGGTTTTCGGTGCATGAATAATTTGACGCCTACTGTCTAAAAATAGGCCGTTTTCTATTTTAGATTATAGAACCCTCAGAAGGCGTGTTTTTACTAACTGTTACGAATTTAAGAACCTCGTGGGTTGTGATAGAACGCTTTTACGGTAGGATTCCAAATTAAACTTGTGTAATGCAGATAATTACCATCATGCCCCGGGGTTTTCGGTGCATGAATAATTTGACGTCTACTGTCTAAAAATAGGCCGTTTTCTATTTTAGATTATAGAACCATTTTTACTAACTGTTAAAAATTTGACAACCTCATCTTTTACGGTAGGATTCCAAATTACGCTTGTGTTGTGTAATTCAGATCGTTATCAATCATGCCCCGGGGTTTTCGATGCACGAATAACAGAATCGACGACGAAAGAGACAACGTCAGATTACAGATTCGTAATAAGTGCAGGTATGCTAACCGTGCGAGGGAAGCGACTCCGTTTCAGCTTGGCCAATTTTTAGTATGTCTGGATGTTTGGGTGTCCAGATTTCTGGGTATTTTCGCCTAAAGGTCTCATTTCCAAACCGATTCTGATGAGATTTTGATAAAAAAAAAAAAAAAAAACCATTTCTATACTTGAATATAAAAATATTATCAATTTTTTTTTTGTTTACCTACAAACAATGTTAGCTACCGTGATTCAAGTGGTAAAAAAACTTCGGTACATATTTACAAAATGATAACTTGAACTTGATACTTACATATTTTTACACTTCACTGTTTTACGAGTATCTAACTAGTCAAATCAGATTAGTTTCAGTCTTGTACAAAAGTGTCAAATCTTTTCACTACGACACTTTTTTTAACTGTATCAGAGCTGTTTAACCCTTACTAACAGTGGGTTGGACTTTGTGGGGGATTTACTCCGCTAATGTGGTTATCTCCGCGCCACAGGAGTGATTTGGGAAGGATGACGCTGGCGCGCTAGGCACTTGGACTGCGTCGTGAATACACTGAACCGGGTCTGTCTGACTTAGGGCGGGAGGAGAGGTGAAAAGAGAGTCGAACTGTGACAGATCACTCGCATTCTCAAGTCCCGGCCAGCCGTCTTGGCTTCGCCAGAGACTGGGAGGCATATAATGGGATGGTATGGTATGGGTATATAATGAGATGTGTTCTGAGGAGTTGTTTGACATGATACCCACGGCTACTTTTTACCATCACACTGCTCGCCATCGATAGTGTGTTCATCCTCACACACTGGAGCCTAAATGGTCGAGAACTGTGCGGCTCCAGAGGAATTTCCTACCGCTAAAGTTCCGCATATGGAATGAGCTTTTTGCCGAAGTTTCCCCCGCGGGCTACAGTATGCGGTTCTTCAACAGGGGTGTAAATAGGTTCTTAAAGGGTCGGCAACGCGCGTCTGATGCTCCTGGCGTCGCAAGCATCCATAGACGACGGTAACTGCTTAAAATCAGGCGAGGCGCATGCGTACCACCGTCGTAGTATAAAAAAGGCACCATGTGAACCTGGGGCCCTTAGGTGCGGTATCAGGGTCGCAGGCGCGCTACAACGCGCCTGGTCTTCGTGCCATCATTTTGTGGATGGCTGTCTGTGACAGAGAGAGAGAAAAACGCGAGCGGTCATACCCCACCGGTGGAGATACTACTACAATTATAACGATAAACCTTCTAATGAACTTACGTGTATGCGTGTTACTGCCTCGTTGCGACTAATGTCGGTAATAAAAGTGTAATGATGAGAAATTCGTGGAAGACGTCATAGTTAACTCGTAATATAATAATAAAGTTTTAATTACTATCATGCCAGCTATAGTCAAAACAGCGGCATCGTACCAATGTATGTGTATATGCTTTATTATTTATTTTAGTGGCACTAACAATGTTTTTGTTATAATGCGGGAAAATAAGAATAACTTGTTAGTGAAACAAAGGGCTATTGCTACTGTTTTAATTAAAATTAAGTTAATAACAACATATGTTTTCAACTTTCACTCTTTTGTTTACGTCCATAACATATACGAGTATGTAGATAAAATAACCTAGAGCCTCTTTTAGAAGAGCCTCTTTTACACGCGTACATACTAATACTGTCAATTACAAATATACTACGTATAGTCTGTAAATATCATCTACGCTGATTTATCTTCAGGGGGCTTTCAAAGTACTGCGATCAAACTCGCATATATTCAGCGAGCAGTACCCGTAATGTAAAGTTCTGTGTCGTCAAATATCATATAAATAGATTATAATTATCGTCAAGTGAAAGTAAATTTGACGGACAATAATTATTATTTAGTTTTTTTATTTATTTAGTATCTTCATTAATAATCACCTCCGATTACCTTACCGCACACAGAATGCCTCCGGCCAACCAAAAACAGAATCGTAGGCATGCATTAGTTATAATAGCAATACAACTTGAGGGACGTCGCATTATACCTGCCCGAGCAAAAGAGAGGCAGAGGTCGCCCGCTGTCGATCTGCCCGTCTAGCACACCTTGGCTTTGCGACTCATCTCGTGCGACATAGCATCGACCGTCACTTTCTCACAGTACTTTGATGAAAGAGATAGGTATTTTCTCGCGCGAAAAAGAGTCGCGTGTCATAGTTCTCCTAGAGGTGCTAGTGGTCAAATATAAAGTGAGACCTCAAGCAAGCCAGTTGCCAGAAGAGATAACCCAAGACAGGACAGCTTGGCGCAAAAGAATGAGGAGACCCGACCCCGAATAACGGGAACAGGGATGGACAAAGAAGGGAAAACTTGAGGGACACAGCTCTCTCTCCCCAAATCTGCCTCAAAGCGGATAGGATTGGAAGGTAACCCACACACCTCACTCGGCGACGCCTGGCTGCCTGCGAAGCTGATCTTATTTATAAGGTCTTTTATACATACAATAACCCCAATCCTCGTAGCACCATATTGACGGTATTGGTAGCTCTAATTATAATAAAATATGACAGTGGAGTGGCGACAAAAGTATTTTTGAGCAAGCAGCATTTGACAAGTGACTTTTTCTCGGGCGAAATATAATACCTATATCTTTCTAAATAGTACTATGAGAGAGTGACGGGTGACACCATGTCGTGCGATAAGAGACACGATGTATAATTATGCTAGACGGGCAGGAACAGATTTAACTTATAGTCTAAGATCCCGATATAAAACGACCTTCACCGAGATGTTTATTTGATGAAATGTATTTTATATTTAATTTAATATGTCAATAAGTATATTGCATATGGGTTGCCTAACAAATTTGAGTCCAGGGTATGTTTAATTAATAAATAAAAAATTTTTTTTTTAAACATGTCGCTGGTTTGATTAATATTAGATAAATTCTATACCAATCGAAAGTATGAAGCCCATAGATTATAGAATATGCAAACGTTAGGTTGCCTATTCTTTTCCCGTCACAACTATCGGGTAGCCAGGTATAAACAGGTAAATCTATACCTACTAGCATTTTGCAACGGTCTGATTATTGAATTGAAATTAAATAAAATTAAAGATTATTTTATTATGAATTTGTCTAATAATCAACCGGTGCAATGTTTTTTTTTTTTTTAACTAAACATACCCTGGGCTAAAATGTGTTAGGCAAACCATATGCAATATATTTATTGACATATTAAATTAAATATAAGATACATTTCATCAAATAAACATCTCGGTGAAGGTCGTTTTATATCGGGATCCTACACTATTACAATTAGTTTTTCTTAAATAGTAGAGTTGTTAGTCCGCTGTTTTCTAACATAATTGTGCGCATCGGGTTACAAGCATGAAATTTCTACCACAGATAGAATGTTTCACGGTGATTATTTTCAGATGTGGAGGGAAGTCAGATTCGTCCCCTGTCAGGCGGGAGAGCGGAGTGAATACGGCCAAGTATCCCTCTTTTCTTTCTTTATTGCTGGTCAGTTAAGTCTACCAGGACGTGTTTGGTATCGTTTCCGTGTAAAACAAATATCAGAAATTCATTTTTTATGTTATTTTTGTATAGTTCTATATAAAAATATGGGTGTAATGGCCGAAAAGGTAAAAATCACAACAAGTTTTTTTATTCAGTGATGTAAATTAGTTCAATTTCGTGAACATTTTCAAATGGTTATTATTATTTCAAAAAGTTCATTTAATCTGGTTTCTAAAAATATATGCATGTTGGGCACTTCTCATACAAACAGTAGCTTAAAATATATCTTTACGTCGGCGTAACCAACGTAAATCTCCGAACGCATCCTATTTCGCTTCATTAAATACATTAAATAATGATTGTTAACATGCTTTTACATATAATATTTACTCTATACGTCCTAGAAAAACAAATTAATGTAATTAAAACAAAAAAAAAATTTGCTGATGTATCACGAGCACACGGGCTAATCTCAACATCAACAATTTATTTAAGTTACTGTTTGTATGAAGAGTGCCCAATATTTATATATTTTTAGAAACTAGATTAAATTTGCTATATTGTAATATTTTTCTTGGTTGTAAATATTCAGGAAATATAACTAATTTATCTCCCTGAATAAAAAAAACTTGTTGTGATTTTTACAATTTCGGAAATACAACCATCGTCGGCTAAGAGTGTAATGCTGCTAAATCCATTTCTTACCATTTTTCGTTTTACCCACTAACATGAAGTAAAAAAAAATATACACCGCCTAAGAAAAACAGCTAGAACCAGATAATATTGCAAATTGTCTAAATCGCATGATGAGTATAACAGTCAAGTCCACTAGTTTAAAAACTACCGGCTAACTCCAACATACCCGACATATGCGTAAGAATTTTAGTTGCCTGCACGAGTGCTCTCGCAAAAAATAACTTTTTCTGGTGTTTTTGGTGTAAATGAAGGATAATAGCTGTATAATAAAGTCACAGATATACGAGCTTTGCGATATACACCGAACGGTGATATATATTTTAAATTCCACTTCACTCATGAGTGGAAAATATTGCCACAGCGAAAGTCACCGGCAGCAATTGCCATACCGTTCGAAAACCTACGAAATCAGTACCAAACAAGAATAAAAATAACAAAAAGGAAGTTTTAGGACTTGCAGTATTTGAAAAACCCGTTACCTGAGGATTATCGAGATTATTATGATAGCATGCCTCATGATTAGGTAATTTATCCGTAGGTACTTATAAAACTTAATGACTAAGTGTGACTATAAAATATTGAGACTGACAAAATAAATTCCAATAAGATTAAAAACTTGATGTTATAAATACATCAAGAAAATGTTATAATCGTGATTTGTTTTTAGGATAATACTTCTCTTAATTTCAGAAGGGTTTAAGTATGTATTTTGTTTTTTTTCCATAAAAAATTGTAGAAGTGGTTATTTTACAAGCTTTTATTTAACTTGCATTGTATGTTTAAAGTATGTTTGTTCGGGTGAAATCTTGCAACTCAATTTTGAAGCAGATATCGTCAACCGATTGAGCTGAAATTTTGCATACTTACTTAACTTTGATGACAATACAATAATATGGTACCATGGGGCTGATCTGATGATGGAAGGAAGGTGGCCATAGGAACTCTATAATGGAAAAAGCAATCCTACCGAGCTTGAGCTCTTTAGAATCGTCTCAGTGAGCATTTGATGGATATCCAAAGAAAAGTACAGTCGACTATAAAAGCTTGCCACTAAAAAGACATTTTTGACAGAAACTTATTTTACATTACCTTGCTTCCTGAAGACATGCGAACATAATTCGCTTAGTAATTAATTAGTAATCGCAATTTTTTGTTATGACAAACACTTTTAATTTCATAAAACCTGCTATGTCCGTAACTAAAAAGGTAACGTGATTGCAAAATACAGTTATGTTATAAAAGTGATAATAAATAAATATGTGTAGAATTGCTTTACTCGACTTTTATTTAGAAATTTAAAGAAAAAATTAAATTACCTGATAGTATTTTTTCCTTTTTTCTAGGTATTTTACTTTAATTTATATCATGTTTTTTGCCTCTCCTGTAAACTTCCTCAATTTAGCGTTAGCAGGTTTACACTCTTAGCCGACGCCATATTTTTATATGATACTATGAATAAATAACATAATAAATGAATTCCTGATTATCTGTTTTACACGAAAACGACACGACACAAGTCCTACTAGCGTTGCCTGATCAGTAATATAAAAAGAAAAAGAGGACTCCTTTGTCCTATTCACCCCACTCTCCCGGAGCACAGGGGACGAATCTGACTTCCCTCCGCATCTGAAAATAATCACCGCAGAATACTGTATCTGTGGTAGAAATTTCGTGGTTGTATCCCGATGTACACAATTTCGCGACTTAGCAAAATGTACTAGAACACGCAGGCTAAGCTTAACATCAACATTTTTTTCAAGGTACTTTTTGTATCAGATGTGCCCAATATGTATACATTTTTAAAAACAAGATTAAATTTGCTGTTTAGTCATATTTTTTTAAAGTGTAAATATACAGGATAGATAACTAATTTATCGTTCTGAATAAAAAAAACTTGTTGTGATTTTTACCTTTTCGGCAATAAACCTAATTTTTTATATGAAACTATTCTTAAATAACATGAAAAATTAATAGCTGATATCTATTTTACACGAAAACGATGTCGCGCAAGCCCTAATAGCCTTAACTGATCAGTAATAAAAAAAAGAAAAAGAACAGTACTTGGTCCTCTTCACCCCGCTCTCCAACCACACAGGGGACGAATCTGACTTCCCTCCACATCTGAAAATAATCACCGTGAAACGCTCTATGTGTGGTAGAAATTTCATGCTTGTAACCCGATGCGCACAATTTCGCGGCTTAGCAACTCTACTAAAAGAGCAAAGCCATAAGTAGGTATAAAGGAACTTACGTGTAGAGTCGGTTTATTCGTGATGTCTCAGATGTTCGCACTAATAAGAAAGACAGGTGCGTGCCCGTGCGTACTGTACTTTATCTGAATATGTCTATAAAAAAACAATACGTACACACCGGCCTTAATAAATTATATTTTTAATTAAACTAATACCTTCGTAGTTAAGAGTGCCGCAATTCATCACCCAACGGCAAAACTAAATTAAAACAGCTTATTCTATATAATTGCTGACAATTTAATTAGAAAACGATTGGCTCTTGTCGGCCTATGAAAATAAAGATATACCTACATTATGCTTTATGAGATTGAAGACATTGTCAGAAACATTGATGAGCTTTCCTTCTTGTGTCGAAACAGTCCCCTTGGGGTGCAATCAATATATTTATTATTTATTTACCCGCGTATAATTCATATAAGATTTTTTTTTTTAAATAAAACAGAGTATATACCTACTAGTGTAAGGATTGAAAATATGATTTTCTAACTCTGTAAATAATTTATCTTTTACGTCACCCTAGGCCGTAGACAAGACGTATAACTTTAGGAAACCACGGGCGGTAATTCGTAAAGCCCCAGATCGTGGGCATTTTTCATTTACGGCCCTCACCTTTGGTTCGATCTTGGACATTCACGAATTTACCGCCCTAAGGAATGTAATATGATGTACGTATTACATAACCATCTCATTCATATGCTACCAATATATATGTGCAAGTCATTGCTATCCATACTTCCATACTAATATTATAAATGAGGAAGTGTGTCTGTCTGTCTGTCTGTTACCTCTTCACGCTTAAACCGCTGAACCGACTTAGATGAAATTTGGCATGGAGATAGTTTGAGACCCGGGTAAGGACAACTTTTCATCCCGAATAAATTTAGTGTTCCCGTGGGATGAGCGGGTAACACCGCGGGGCACAGCTAGTTACATATATAATATATATATATATATATATATATATATCAATTTGTGAGACGTCACACTAGTTCATGATCTCTCGTGCTACGCGAAGTTATCTAGTACCGCAAATTGTATCTGTTCTACTACTCAGAACGATGCTCCATTTCTAGGCGGCTAACGGCAACACTTGACGGTCCGTGTATATACATACATAGACTACAGATTCATACCTAGACTAGAATAGTTGACCTACCCTTTTGTACCCTTTTGTATTTTAGGTACTTGATACTAATAAATAAAATGTCCTAGATTCTGCTTGCTACTTGTATTGCCACTTGCTGCTTGTATTGTATTCTGCTATGGAAAATATTTTGATTTAACTATGAGAGAAGCTTTTATACAAACGTGGTTGACACCAATTTCGATAGGCCTAGGATATATTTCTGTTGAAAATCAGTTTTCTATAGAGAATGATATTTGTCCTCTCATCTCGCCGAAACCGCTGAAAAAATTGTAACCAATTTTGATACATGGATACCTGGACATCCAAAGACGGTTATAGGATAAATTTTACCTGGTTACGGTAAAAAAAGTTTCATGCGGACGAAGTTCTAAATGTCCCTAGCAAAAAAATGGACTGAAATAAGAATAACAATAAAAATCAATTCAATTATTATCAGTTGCTAAGCAAATTGATTCAAGTTTCCAAATAAAACGATGTCGGAAACCAGATGTTTGGTAGTGTAACTTGTAAGTGTTAATTAAAAAGTTATTTATTCCGTCCTGTACATTTCTAGGTTCTGAGCCGAGTCATACAATACGAGAAATAAATAAGGTCTTTTGAAAGTTTGTTTTTAAGGTTCCGCATCCACGTATCGTTCGCCGACGAACCGATATTTTTTTTTTGGGTTAGTAGTTATTTACGAACCTCTCGTATAAGTAGAGAAGATTCTTATTATGTGGTGTCGTTGGATAGGTCGTTTAAATAATAAATAATAAATAAATAAATATCGAACAACCTTACAAAAATCGATCTAGTCCCAAATTAAGCTCAAGAAGGCTTGTGTTATGGGTACTAGACAACGATATACGTACTTAAATACATAGAACAACCATGACCCAAGCACAAATATTCGAGTTCATCACACAAATATTTGCCCCGGCCGGGATTCGAACCCGGGGCCGCCGGCTCAGTAGGCAGGTGTCTACAAACCGAGCCAAACGCGTCGTCAAATATATTGCGTGTGTAAAATTAAACATGTTTTTGTCATTTGCCAATTCATTTAAGACCTTGAAATACGCGTATAAAATACATATTTTGTTACTCGTTACATACTTACTACACTACTAGTTAATTATTACGCATACGATGTTATCCTTGGATCCTATGAAACTTAAAGTTGAAATATGTCATACTGTATAGGTACTATTGTTCTGTATTATTGAATTTGTAAACTTTTTTGGTGTGCAATAAAGCATTTTGTATTTGTATTTTGTATTCGTAGCTTGTTTATTTCGTGAGTGTAGGCAGCGCAGAGTGATAGATTACTAACTTTTTATAATATGTCTCAATGAAGGCAGCGGAGAGCCTATCATGTATTGAATATTTGTTATTAAACTACCCACTACATATTTAGTTTTAATTCTCCTTCCTGGACTATTAGATTTATTGTAATAAAACCAGTTTGGCTGTACAAGTGACCATCGGTCAAACTTCCTTATTTCGTAATAAATGCATACAAATATGATGAGGAAGCCTGAAGGTCGAACTGTTCGCGAATGTTTCGTGCAACCTCTTAATGGCTTTGAGGTCGTTGTCGCCATTTTACTATAGCTGTTTAGTCAAATTTGTATATCAAAAAGCAAGTTAAATATAATGTTGCGTCAATAAAATCTTCCTCGGTTTACTAAGTTATACATATATGTAAAATTAATCTTTAATAATAGATTGAAGCACAGCACATCACGGTTATAAAAACATCACAGACAATAGCTATTCATTTACTTCTTTCCATTATGTCTACACTAACAGCTCAATGTATGTGGGCCAGCCGGCATTTGTAGCCAAAGACCAACCCCACGCCTATCTTGTTTACTAAAACAAACAGCCGTGTAAGCGTTAGGCGACACACATGCTCCCTTCTGACTGCAGCATTGTTACATCTAATCTAAGTTGTGCAAATACGGAACAAGTGATCGCCGGGTTACGTGAACGTGGTCCGCCGCTTCGCTGCGCTCGCGCAGTCTTGAGCCGATCCGCGCACAACTCGCGCGCACTTTCGCTCTCAACCCGCCGACAACGTGCGCGTTTCCTGAAAACTCATGCAGCGTGCGCAATCGCTCCCCAACTTACATGTGATTTTTTTTAATGAAAAAAATTGCTTTCGGAGCACTGGAAAAGTGATACAGTGATACGCTTTGCGTTGGCACGTGCTTGCTTTGTGAGCTGAGTGAAGTGAACTGGGACTATGTTTGTGATTCTGGCGTTTATCGGTGTACGGTTTGCCTTACATGTGTCCAGGCAGAGTGCTAGGGCGCTCGCTGACGAGTGCTACACCAGAAAGTAATTATTTTTTCCATGCTATTGCTACATGTGGTACACATTACACACACCTGTCCTAACCAAAACAAAGATGCCGATATTTTTCTTTTATGTAAGGCTTTAAAGCTTTGAAAAATAACTAAAATAATAACTTCGATTTAGTAAGGACACTGACCTACAGAACACCAAAGTATAGTGAATTGGGGCAATATCGACGTACTCGTCAGAAAGACACATAAATCGTTTTTTTTATTAGTTGGGAATAATTATATGAATGTTACATCAAATTTATGAAATTCTAGACTACTTGCACCCTTAGTCTGCTTAATAAAACAATATAAATAAAGTGAGTAGCACTAACTGATTTCTTAACATTCATCCCCTGGAGGCTTTCAGTAGAAATATTTATAGAAATTACGGATATAAAATAATATCCGTAAACACTGAGAAAAGACTGTGTTTTGATATTTTTTATGTTATTTATTCTTATAATGCGTGTTGTTATATTTTTTATAAATTCAGTACTTATGTTATTTTTTCATGTAATCAATTATGAACTTTTTGCAAATTGTTTTTTTTTTTGGCTCATCGTACTCAGAATCGTTTGTAAATTCGAACCTCATACAAAAATGTCCCAAAAACTCCGTTCCAGATGGTCACGTGTAAATATATCTTGTATGCTATCCGTCGAATGTACCTAGGTACAAACGACAGTATCGTTTGCAGTAGGAAGGCCTAAAAAACATTTCTGAAAAAAAAAACATGGAGGTACACTTTATTTTTAAATACGCTTAAATGCATTATTAATTCAAACTAGGAAATACTCGAGAAACCTTAAACTTAGACTAGGAAGTTGAACTTGCCCCAATTAACGTACATGTCATTATTTGACGTAGGTACATACATATTATTTGAGTTAGATTAATTTATTGACAGGTTCATTAACGTACGGAAGTTCATTGTTAAACAAACAGTGTGATCGCCGTCATGTAAAACGGTTTTTTTATTTGACCTAATTAGAACATACATGACGTACATAATTAATGCTTATTAATTACCTACTTTAAAAGAGACATATTTTGAATAGGTAGGTATACGACGCGGTTGGCGCAGTGGTTAAGCAACTGCCTACTGAGCCGACGGTCCCGGGTTCGAATCCCGGCAAGGGCAAATATTTGTGTGATGAACACGAATATTTGTGCCTGGGTCATGGATGTTCTATGTATTTAAGTATTTATTTATCTATATAAGTATGTATATCGTCGCCTAGTACCCATAACACAAGCCTTCTTGAGCTTAATTTGGGACTAGGTTGATTTGTGTGAGGTTGTCTGAAATTTATTTATTTATTTATTATTATTTATTTATATGAGTCACTTATCTGTAAATTTAATTGGTCTGTACCGCGAACTATTTGCTCTTATAATAGCATCTTCATTTCAGCATAAGAGCAAAGTTCCCGTGTTTTATCAACTATACCATATATCTTGACAATACAGTGAAGAAAGTTATCATTATCAATCACTTCTTATGGAACTTACGCAAAGAAATCTCGATTAGCTTATTTCTTGGGAATGAACATGAGGCATTGAAAATGATCGTAGACCTTTGGTATCATACAGATAGAATAGCTCTAATGACCAAGTGCCTACTCGTATACTTAAAAATCAATCGTCATGCCGAAGAGAGTAATCTTCGTTTCCTTTATTGCGCATCGTTAATTGACTAAAAATTTAGAGGAAATGCCAAATAAAGTTTCATCTAGTTTTTGACCAATAAAAATAATGCCATACTTGTAAAGACATTGTTTTGATTATGTCTACGTAGAGTCATTTTCAAAAAACATGTAACTACATAGTTAAAGGTTTAATAAAAACATAATCACCATCGTTTCTTTTGTGTTACGAAAGTTACTCGTACAAAAGATATGGGTAACTATCGCTACACAAAGGAATCAATTAAGTTTTGTTTTAATTAAAGCCCTTAACTATACATGTTTTTTTAAATGACTCGTATGTGTTGTATATTGCATGTTTTTGGCCTCTATTTGTACCTATTGTGTGCTATGATCGTAATCGATATTTTAGTCCCTAATTATTATATTTAACCCCTCGTATGCGGCAACCAATTCAGAATTTGACACTCGGGTGCGGCTGATTTACGTCATTGTATGCTGCCCGCTTCAAATTTTAGAACGTATCCGTGCTTAGGCAGTTCATGAACTGGCACGGATACGTGTCTAAGCATACGAGTGGTTAATATATTTTTTTATCAAAGCAATAAAGTCTGCTAGTGTAAACTAAGTATTAAAGCGTAACATAAAAAATATATATGTTTTGAATGGGATTCGCACCGACGTCTCCACGGCATGCCAGGCCTTTATTTTTATCCACGAGCTGAAGCATTGAATTTTGAACCATTTCTTATATGCCTTAGGGTGGCATCGTAGTGCTATCTGCTGTAAAATTACATTGTTACAATCAAGTTACATTGAGATTTGAGATACCGCCGAACTAATTGTATAATATGAGTAATTATTATGTTTTTCGCTTTAATATAAACAATCGCCTACATATGTAACATTAACAGGGTTTATTAATTATGCGTTGCTCTATCAGCTAATTTCAACGGTTTATAGCCTATATATATGTATATATATATATATATATATATATAGACACAAGTACGTAGAAAAATAAATAAATAATAGACATTTTATTGAAATGCTCGTAAATTATGTACATTCATTTAATACAATTTATAGCCAATAATTTAACCACCTCGGTTTTGCGACATCGACAATGATGATGCATATATAAACCTGAAGTTCAAAAATATCTGCAACCTTTCGCGGACAAAAGGCCTCGGCACTCGATTAAAATACAATGCGGCATCTTCTTCATCGTAAATAATATGTTTAATAAAAGGATGTAATTACGAGGAAGGTGACCGCCTAGCCAAGATCACTGGACTGCCTTGCGCGTCTTCTATAAATAGACATCAGTGACCCGGCAGTAGCAAACGCTATGGAACACAGGATTCGCATACATTGTAAAGGTACTATTAAAATACGATGCGGCAATTCTTCTTCATCTTAAATACTATGTTTAATAAAAGGATGTAATTGCGAAGAAGGAGACGGCCTTAAGTCAAAAACACTGGACTGCCTTGCGCTTCTTCTATATAGGGACATACCTATACCTTCCGAACGATCCGATCCGCCACTTACGATAGCTATATGGAATACACAGGATTTACACACAAACTATTTTTATACTAATTACTGAGATAGTCATAAGAAATGAGACGCCATTGTGGTAAAAAATATTTCGTTAATAGTATAGAAAACAATTATGAATCAAAACTAAGACGAATAAATTTTATAGGAATTGCTCTAATAAAATGAGTCTTGCGCCTATTTTAACTCACATACGTAAAGTCGTAAATAAATACCGGTTTTATATTAAGTAGAACTACTAAGGTGATACACACAAACTATTATCTATCAACTATTAATACTATTTACTGAAATAGTCATAAGAAATGAGATAACCTTGTGGTAAAAAATATTTCGTTAATAGTATAGAAAACAATTATAAATCAAAACTAAGACGAATCAATTTTATAGGAATTGCTCTAATAAAATGAGTCTTGCGCCTATTTTAACTCACATACGTAAAGTCGTAAATAAATACCGGTGTTATACTAAGTAGAACTACTAAGGTCTAACGTGGTGTTAAAAATAACAACAATAACAATCAAGTATTTTCTGCTCAAACAGCTCAAACTATACACAATCTGGGGTAATGGGCAGCCACACCAAACAAAGTAAAAAAAAAAAAAGTTAAAACCTTAAATCGATTGCCAGTCTGTATGTGGCTTACGGTGCTCTTCATCGCAATTTGTGTTCTATAATTTATATGCCGAGATTAAAATGTGTGAAATGATAGGGGCGTTGAGTAATATCTTTAAAGTTTTCTTTTTTATTATTATGTCAAATATTATATATACGCAAACTTACACATTTTTATATATCGCGTGCATATAAATTACATTAACATACATACAAACCAATGCTGCTGAGATTTAGCTATATTTGTGTGTCCTATCACCGACAGATTTAGCAATTTATTTTCAATAAGGTCTTGACCTTTCAATAACAATGGAACATTCAAGATATACATATTTCACCTGAACCATCGAAGTATATGCTACGTTTAGGTGTCTGTCGCATCAAAAAGTGGTTATCGTTACAATCATGAATAACAATAAACAAATAAACAAAAAATCATACTAATATCCATACTAATATTATAAATGCGAAAGTGTGTCTGTCTGTCTGTTAGCTCTTCACGCTTAAACCGCTGAATCGATTTTGATGAAATTTGGCATGGAGATAGTAAGGGGCTCCCTACAGAAATCAGCCAATTTGATGATTTTTACATCGTATCTAGTTTGTGGATTATAGCGTTATAATGTCCTATTTAATATATATTGTAGTGTGGTCTATGCTTAACACTTTGTAGTGACCCGAATTTTGATTTAACGACTGTGTATTTTATAAAAAAATATTCGGTGAAGGACCAAAAATACACTAATCTCGTTTCTACTTTTATCCCCGGTGTATATGTAGAAAATATCTTACATTTTATTGTTCTAAACCATATTCCACAAAATTTGTTGTGAAGCTTTTTCTATTTTTCTCAATACTTTTCGAGAAAAACGCAAAAAACCGTTTCCACAACTTTTTCCCCGAAAATTTCGTTTATTCTCTCCCGGCATCTCTTTGAAATATATGTATCGTCCTCTTGCCATCTCTCCCTCGGCTGTCCATAATATAACACGATTTTATACGAGTTAGGGAAAAATACCAATAATGGCCTAACACATTTGGGACCATTTTTAACCTAATTAGCCATTGCAATTCAAAATAGGTCTATAAATAAATAAATATCGGACAACCTCACACAAATCGTACTAGTCCCAAATTAAGCTCAAGAAGGTTTGTGTTATGAGTACTGGACGACGATATACGTACTTATATAGATAAATATATACTTAAATACATAGAAAAACCATGACGCAAGCACAAATATTCGAGTTCATCACACAAATATTTGCCCCGGCCGGGATTCGAACCCGGGACCGCCGGCTCAGTAGGCAGGTGTCTACAAACCGAGCCAAACGCGTCGTCTTATAATATTTTAGATATATAATCGAAGAGACGATAACTATCTAAAATATCTACTTCAACATTTCAAAGGATAGTGGATTGAAGGTATCGAAACCCAGGCGATGTTACGGGCCATGACGGTACAGTAATGTTTTATTGGCTACATTGATAGATAATTATTTGTCATAATCGTCTTATATACGTCTACAATACTGGCCAATGCATAAAAGCAATCGGCATAAGTTTGATACGAATTGTAAACATCCGCGACTTCTACACTACACGACAACAGAAAATAGCGCGTCATTTCATACGGAGGTCAAAATAGCGCGTCAGTTCATAAGGAGGTCAAAATAGCGCGTCAGTTTCATACGGAGGTCAAAATAGCGCGTCAGTTCATACGGATGTCATCGATATTGCGGACATATTCATGAGGCGGTTAAAACGCTCAAACAATCACCCTGTTATGTCACACGGTTATGCCTAACGTCAATTATATTATTTATGAATCGATAAACAAGATTTGCAAACAAATCAACTCAATAGAAAAGTTACATAAATGCTTGAACAAATATCCAGATATTAAAAAGGTGGAAAAGAATTCCTATTATCTGCTACACATCAGTTAGATAGTTAGATAATAACATTGAGTAACCATCAGGCAATTTGAATATAATTAATGTTTACTTTCATTACAGCATAACTACCTTATGAAGTAGGTAGATAAAGTTGGTCCAAGTCATCAATGTAAACATTGAAACGATCACAATAGCAATCGAAAGAGCGATAATAAAGAAGTCATACATAACGTAAAGAAACCGCTCTCAATTTCGTATTACAACTTATATTCACATTAGAAATTATGTTATTAGTATTACAGATCGGGCACCTGTTTTATAAACTGTATAATCAAGTGTAGAATTATGGGTGGACTCAAATCATCCTTCTCAAAAATATTTCTGATCGCTCGTGTGAATGAAATCAAGTTTTGTCAATCATCATCATAATTCTCTGGCTATTCCATTTATTTGCTTTTTTCTTCCATTACTCATTGTCGTTCGTCATCTCGTCATTTAATTCCTTCTTCTCCATATCCACTTTCACACAATTCATCCATCTTTTCTTTGATACATATTTACGAAAGGATTATTTCGTTTTTTTTTTTACATGTGATAGAATAGGATATTTATGACTAATATGACTTGTGCGGTCACCTACTATTGCAGCGACTATAAACGGCTAAAATTGATCTGATTCTGTCCGAAATATCAAGAGGCTCTACTACGAGGGGCGTCTGAAAAGTTCTAAGCCTAAGATAGAAAAAAACAATTTACACAAATGAACTCGTGTTTATTTTTCAATATAGTCTCCTCCTAAATCAATGCATTTTTTACATTTTTTATACAGTGCTTTTAGGCCATTAAAAAAATAATCTTCATTTTGCCCTTCAAAATGCTCCTGTACAGCCGCCTTCATCTCTTCGTCACTTCTAAATCGCTTTCCCCTCAACTCTTTCTTCAAATTATTGAATAGAAAATAATCGCTTGGGGCTAGATCTGGGCTGTAGGGTGGGTGGTCAATTTCGTCAAAACCAACTTCCTTCAGAGCACGCCTCGCAACATTAGCGGTGTGAACGGGTGCGTTGTCTTGCAAAAACAAAATGCCTTTCCTTAGTTTACCCCGCCTTTTCTCAACTATGGCTTGTCGCACCTGTCTTATTAGATTTGCATAATAAGTTCCGTTTATCGTAGAGCCTTTTTCTAAATAATCGATTAAAAGAATGCCATCACAATCCCAAAATACCGTAGCCATTAACTTAGAGGCCGACTTTTGCACTTTAAATTTCTTCGGCGGCCTTTCACCCTTTTCAATCCACTGCATCGACTCAGACTTACACTCCGGATCATACTGTCTGATCCATGTTTCATCAACAGTTACTATTCGGGAACAAACTTCATCTAAATCATCTTCGCACAATTCTAAAAACGCCCGAGAAGTTTCCACACGACGTACTTTATCGAAGGCCGTTAGCATTTTCGGTACCCAACGAGCACTGACTTTACTCATGTACAAATGTTCATGTAAAATTTCTCCGACTCTTTCTTTACTAATACCTAAGACCTCAGCTATTTGCCAAACCTTAATTCTTCTATCTTCTAATACCAGCTTTTTGACTTTTGCTACGTTTTCTTCGGTCACTACCGATATTGGCCGCCCTGAGCGGGGGTCGTCTTCGATCGATTCCCGTCCGAGTTTAAATAAGCGACTCCACTTTTTGACTGTGGCATAAGAAGGCCCAGAATCACCGTAAATAATAGCCATTTCCTCAAAAATACACTGCGGTGATTTGTCACTTTTTGTAAGGAATTTAATTACAGCACGGTGCTCAATTTTCGTAATATTCGTTGGTAATTCACACATGATGTACTTTTCCGTTGAATATCTCGAAACAGAATAATAAAAACGTGACATGTTATTTTTTAATAATTTGTTTTTAAATGGCCTTTCTAGTGGCCAGTATCATAAACGCATATATAACCTCGAAATACCTTAGGCTTAGAACTTTTCAGACGCCCCTCGTATCTTAGTATAATATGATATAATTATTTTTAAATGATAACGTGTCAATGTCAGTTAATTCAAATAGTAAAAATCAAAATAATATGTCGGTCAGTCGGGTCATGGCTGGCATCGGTCAATTGCCTGTGTGACGAAACAATGTAAATAATTAAATGTTTCTTGCATAAAATTTTGTCTTCAAATATAAGAATATATGGGTCATTGTCAGATTTATCCATCTTTTCTTTGATACATATTTACGAAAGGATTATTTCGTTTTTTTTTACATGTGATAGAATAGGATATTTATGACTAATATGACTTGTGCGGTCACCTACTATCGCAGCGACTATAAACGGCTAAAATTGATCTGATTCTGTCCGAAATATCAAGAGGTTCTACTATCTTAGTATAATATGATATAATTATTTTCAAATGATAACGTGTCAATGTCAGTTAATTCAAATAGCAAAAATTAAAATAATATGTCGGTCAGTCGGGTCATGGCTGGCATCGGTCAATTGCCTGTATGACGAAACAATGTAAATAATTAAATGTTTCTTGCATATATAATATTGTCTTCAAACGGAGCATAAGAATATATTAGCTTTGTAATAAAACGCTTTATGTCTTTTGAAAGCAAACTCAGGTGATTTCATGAATTCGGGTTGCAAATTTGGTAAGTAATGTTTAAAGAAGATGAAAACCGGACACGTGTGAGTCGGACTCGCCCACCGAGGGTTCCGTACGAATGTATATTATGTATGTATACCGTTGCATAAACCTCGATGATTGATTATGTTCTTTAAATACAAATGTATAGATTTCAGATTTTTTCCTATACCTACTTGTAGTATAAAACGGTATTGCTTGCCAAATTTCATAGTTCTAGGTCAACGGAACGGACGGACGGACAACAAAGTGATCCTATAAGGGTTCCGTATTTTTCCTTTTGAGGCACGGAACCCTATCGTTTCAAAGTTTATAGTTTTTTTGTAGAGTGGTTTTATTAATCGCATACGAAACGGACAATCCAGTTTCTTTTTACGGTATGATTTTTAAATCGCGTACTTGCTGTATTAGTGTTATTACACTTTCTTTTTATATTCGGTGGAGTTTAAAGGTACGTTTAATACATATTTATTATTTTGGTTTCATTACTTGGTCATTGGAACGTTTCTCTTTTTCTTATTTGATATTGTAATAAAGTTGTAATATTCATAAAATTATATTCGAGTTTGAGTGTAAACATTTTCCTTTCGAGAATAAAGAACCAGTCGCATTGCACAGACTTTAGTCATTTTCGAACGCTAGCAATATAGTATAGTGACAATGAATTGTTGAAACCATATTCAAAAATACACGGAACCAATTAAAATACCACCTACTTTAATACTATTTTTAATTGAACATAAACTAAACAAATGACGTGTTTTGACTACTGATTTCATGACGCCACAAGCCAGTATCTTCATAGAAACTTCATACTAACAGATCAGTTTCATTTTTTTTTTAATTTCATAAAGAGTAGCTGATTTGTGCTGTCATTAAATGCCATACTGTATAATTCGCATAAAGGGCATGTATTCTATGAAAATGCCTGTTGATGTTCTTTACATTTCCTTCTTAATGAAGTTGGTTATCTTTACTACTAGTTTATCTTTATTACAAGTTAGTTATTATATTACGATATTTATGATGTGCGGCTGACGCTACAAGTTGTGAATTATAGCTGATTTCTCGATAACAACATGATTATTTGTCATCTGTACATTTACGACAAGAATTCCTCTTCAGGCGATCGGCAATAAAGTTACTGAATTACTATCATAGTATCGATATACTGCATTTGATACTAGAAAGTTTATACGTGTGATTAACTGGTTGAGAATGTATTTGGCCATTAAAACACATTTAATTTATAATAAAGCGTTTCATGTAGGTATTACATAGCCCAATTTAATACTGATACTTGAGTGCGAAAACTCAGTACAGTAACACCTGTAGATGAAATCTAACATTTAACCAATTTTCTGAACTATTAAGACTGCGCCGAGAGTTAGCGACTGAACCATAGAGCGCGGGGAATGCGTATTTAGATCGGCGCGCGGCCGCCATAGTAAAAATGTATGAAGAATTAAAAGCACTTTTTGATAAATCTGGACCTTTAATACCAAACAATAATAGAAATATTTGATGCGAACAAATTGTAATGTAAACATTCATCTTTTTATTTAACCGAAAATCACAATAGATTTCCATTGTTAAAGTATAAAAAAACACTAAACGCCTGCTTACGATTTTACAATTTTCGTCCAACTTTATTTATTTATTTAAACTTTATTGGACTATACAAAAAAAGTACAAATGGCGGAATTAATGCCTTTAGGCATTCTCTAACAGTCAACCACTGGGTTAAGCAGAAATATGTAGTCGGTGCAGGATCAAAGGTTACAGACAAACAGTAATACAACACAAATCAATTACCTAAATATTTATTTATTTATTTATTTATTGGAGAAACAACAGAAGTAAATGTGTAACAAAAACAATCATGGTTTAAAGTATACATATAGGCATGCACTTACTTCCTAAAACGCTCTCACTGAGCACACACAACATGAACATTTTAATACTTACTACACTAGACTAAACTTCTGCATAGGATAAACAACAAAATCTTACAAGGAACAACAACCAAAAAGAGAAAACAAAAAAGAAGAAATAAGAAATATATATCTATATAAGAATGTATATATAATTAATTAATTACCATAAACTTAAACGAATACTTTAACTTAGTTTTCTTAGTTTACTTAGTTTTCTAGGGTAAAATATTAATAATCTTATAATTTTTCCACGGTGAAGTTGTTAACACATTCTTCGAAGTGCTAAATATATAGTTTAGAAATGGATTAAACAACTAGTGTTGACGTTATCTACTTAACGGCAACTGCCTATTTTATCACATTTCGCTCGGCGCAGTCACACTTTCTCGTTGAGAACATCAGTTTGCAAATGTTTAATCGTGGATTACCTTGTATATGGAATATGGATAGATGCATGAGTTAGCAAATATATTTTAATGAAATGAGTTTTTCTTATTTCATTCGATTTCTCAAAATCTATATAACATTTTTTAAGCCACCCAAACTATCAAATGATTGACAGTCCAATTTATTTTTCCAAAATGAATAGTTTGGTGGTTTTACTGTTAAACAATTGAAACAAATAAAACTTGGTATGAACGGTTTTCTCTTTATGTATGTACGTCAGTAGGCTGTGCTACCAGACTTTGATTTATTATAGCCAAAGTTTCAAGTACATTCAAGGAAATTGAAACACGTACCTTTTTCGCTCTAGTCACAATGAAAATAAGGGTCCAAAAGGTACGCGTTTCAGTTTCCTTTACTGTACATCTCATGTATTTAGATACCTCACCAAGTATGATGAAATTGATGAATGAATCTAAACACTTATTTTCGTCGATTGACTTCTTACATTTGAACATCGAACCAGTGAGTAATTGCTAATTTCATATGTTATTATTATTATAAATGCTTGTTGACGAGTACTACGAATACTCATCTCCCGTTTGAGATCTTTCCCAGTAGTACCTTAAGTTGGATTTTTCGACAAGTCACCGATAACTGAATACAGTGGCACCAATTCAAGTCTTCAGTATAGTGTCGCTAGCGTACCAGATGCCTAGCTAGTTGACTATTTGTCTGTATGGGTCATATAAATCGATGATATTTTGGGTAAAGGCCAAAAAGTTTACCACCACCAACAAATTGTTGGTAAATTAAGGTTCCTTATTGAAACATTACCTTTGGTCGCGGCGCAACTGAACTTTTTCCAATAGCTTGTTTTTTCTCGTTTTGAGCTATTCAACTTCGCCTAAACCTTCAACTTTTTGAGCTCTACCCATTTGCGAATTTGTCCTTTCGATAAATGTTAGTTTAAGTATTATGACATTATTTCTCACAAACTCACGGGACCCGTTTTAAAAAATAGTCTAATTAAATGTAACTAAGGTACTTACGTAAGCTGTTCGTGAAATGACTGATCTAATCTTCTGATTGATAATAAATTCGGATCAATCAACAAGGTTAAAATAAGCCAACATAGCCCACTATCAAAGTCGAATCTATAGATTCGTTTCACTACGCATCAAATGAATGCCATAATCTATAACAATTAATCTAGTTCATATTTGTAAGTGAGTTTTAAATAAAGGGCCCAATTAGCTGTCAAAGACGTTGTTGTTACTAGTCGATTAATTCGTTACAGAAAGAAAGTTATGAAAAAGAAACGCAACTGCCGCAATAAAACATATTTGACCCAGCGAGTGAACCGTCTCCGTTTAAGATTTTCCAACAATTATTTCGTATGTTTACGTATGTTTGGATGTCCAGTTGACCAAATTTCCAGCTATTCTCGCCTAAAATTCGAATTTATCAATCGATTCTCGATGAAATTTTGTATATAGGTTCGTTAATAAACCAATACTGTAACTAACGTCTATTTTTCTATTCAAAAAGTTATTTGATTTAAATAAAGTCGTCGACATTGTGCGTCTTTTTAAAAAAAGGTGTTATTATTTTTTCACATTTACTACTATTTAGAAGTTCCAAATATAATCATAATTGTAACCACTAAAAAATATACATATTTTTGCATCCTCATCATCGTCATATATTTAAGAGCTAGGCTCTTGTCGGTGGATTAATTTCCAGCTTTTTCTACATTCCGATATTTCTTTCACTTCTTGATACGATGAAGCATTTTTCTTTTATTTGCTCCATATACCTAAACTTAAAGCTAAAAAGTTTGAATATGATAGATTTTTTTGTACATTTCATTAATAGAATACAATTTTCTCAACATGGCTTCCGCTCTTTTTGTTTTTACTTTCGTAGACCGCATTCACGGGTTACCACTGTTACCAACACTATAACGAGCGAGACGAATATCTAATCTCAACGAAAAATTACTGGCCAATTTAGATGCACACGTAATAATGTATGTTTAAGGTTATTGCCGTTAAAGTCGTGTTATTTACCTGTTTATTAAAGCCCTATTTATGTTTAGAAATACAAATATTATGCGTTGTGTATTGAATTACCTTACACAACGCATCATTTCATAATGAAGGCTTCATGTCGTATCAGGATAACAGTTAAATTTTAGCAGTATATTTGTTTTTGTATAAAAATTTTATTTAAAGAATTTATGGTATCACGTAAACTGGACGTGAAATGGACCAATCACATTCCTCAGATTGAAATGCACTTCTTTTAGGCTTCACAAAGACGCAACATGATTGGTTAATTTACTCCGCTCCGTTTCCGTGGACAGGCAGCCATAGAAGCATCGGTATGTGACTCTGATTCCTCTTTTTTAGGATTCCGTACCTACCTAATAAAAAGTGAGGTCATAGGTTGCAACAGTGTGTCAAGCAACGGTAGCATACTAAAGTACCATTTCATTACGTTTATATATGTTTACATGACAGTACAAAATTTGGTATCTTAGACCTGATCTGATGGTGGAGGCGGAATGTGGCCATAGGAATTTCACAAGATATACCTCAATGTGGACTCATTTGATTTGTCTTCACGACTAATTAAAGTTTGTGGAAAAAGCACAGTCTAAAATAGAGGCGTGTCTCAAAAAAACTTCGGTACTTACACGAGCACGTACGGGGTCATAGGTTGCAACAGTGTGACAACGCTATCATACCAAATTACCCTTCCTTTACGTGTTCATGTCGTAATAAACTCGTATCTTTATGGCTATCTGGTCTGAGTTTCACTAGGAATCAGGCTGCAGGGCTTGTTATTATAAAATTATGTTTTAGTTATAAAACTTTCATTAGTTTCTCCTATTCATAACTAAGCACTAACAGCGCAACTATTACTTTAAATATTTATTCACTGACGAAAATTGAGTTTAGCACGGGTACATAACGTTCGAATTTACTCGGAGCGAACTGTCATACGCAGTAGTGATGTGCCACTACCGCCCGACAACTATTAGTCGTGTTCCATGAAAATAGGTTTTCTTCATCTAACATTACGTAGATTTCGAAATTGGAGAAACGTTTTATTGATAAGTATGCTCACTGGCTCAAATCGATGTTTGACGCTATAATTTTTAACACACTAAAACTTTTTCTTTTTGGTTAATGTGCTGTAAAATTCAAAATTGCGAGTTTTATATAGCTGAATCCGCAATGCTGTTGTTTGAGGAATATAGTTGCGTTTTTAAAACATCATCATCATCCTCCTAGCCTTTGTCCCATTTTTTTTTTTTTTTTGAGAATGAATTCTCAATCGGGGTCGGCTACCTAAATCCCAAGATGTGGCGTAGGCACTAGTTTTTACGCAAGCGACTGCCATCTGACCTTCCAACCCAGAGGGGAAACTAGGCCTTATTGGGCTTAGGTGGTTTCCTCACGATGTTTTCCTTCACCGAAAAGCGAGTGGTAGGTAAATATCAAATGACATTCCGTACATAAATTCCGAAAAACTCATTGGTACGGGCCGGGTTCGAACCCGCGACCTCCGGATTGAAAGTCGCATGCCCTAACCACTAGGCTACCACCGCTTCCGCAGTTGCGTTTTTAAAACAATAAGGAAAAATGCTCTCGTACCTACATAGTTATATCTTTTGCAAACAATGGGTATTTTTTGTCATTGACAAGTTGTTATTATAAACGCAAATAGAGCACATCGCTAATACATAATAGGTGTTTTTTTTATTAATAGACGATTAGAAAAGTCGAATTTAACTCTCAGACCTAATCTCACGTCAAATGTGCGGTGTGAAACGCATTGCCCAGAAGTGCTGCGCAATGGGCCACCAGGCAGATACGGGCACACTTCGCCAAGATGACTTTATGTCAATGCCGATCTAAAAAGGCCTCTGATCAAACAATTAGGACGGCATCCAAATGTCAAGGCGAAGCCTTGTACATGTTTGCCGTCATACACTCTACGTGTACAATTGTGTTGTTTTATGCATGTTATTATGATCCTATGGATTGTGTAATAACTGGCTTATTGGACTAGGTCCCTTTTCGGAGTAAAGAGTATGGATAATATTGTGAAAATTTATAACCATATATCGAACCTTAAAGTGCATTGAAATTCTCGGAAACAAAGTAAGAAATAGGAAACAAATGTGTTTTGAAGATAGACAAAATTAATGATGCAGCCTTTAGGTACGTTAGTACTCTTTATTATACTGTGCTTTAGGTAACTGCTAAGTAACGTGCTGTTTTCTTTTTATTCAAATCGAGTTTTATTTATAGGTATCTACAATGTCAAAGTTCTAAAAATGCGTAACGTGTAACAATGGGTTTGTTCAGAACATTCCCAAAACATCTTCACGCGGATTGTCTGAAATCGTTTTTGCAACATAAAATATTATTCATTTGAGTAACTGATCTGACATTGTAAACATATTTTTTCAAGTTTAAAAATAGTTAACTGACTAAGAAGGTTAGCTATACCTCGTTTGTTAAAGATATAGTGTAGGTATATTACTTAGACCATATGTAGTTAGTAGCGAATCAAAAAGTACTGTTTTCCACTATTTCTTATGATAATCATGAAACTATATTTGGGATATCGTAATATATATATATATATAATAATATTTTTTTTTTATTTCAAGTAACTTTGACTCATTTTGTTAGTAGTACAATTTTGTCTTATTCTAAGTGTTAGTTTTTACATGAAGCATGCAACAGTGATTTATATATAGGGACAGTCGAGTCTGTCCGCTATCATTATAAGGATGGTGTTGGGGCTGGCCCGCACGCGAGCCACGGCAATACCTTGTCGAATTATGGCCTTGTTCTGCGTTTTTCATTCATTCCGTGAACTTTGACAACAACACTGACCTACCAGGGATACTTTTTCAGCCTATCTTGAGCTATGATGGCACAATTTACGCATTTTACAAGTGTTAAAGGCATTCAGAAATTCAGATCACTCGCTCGAGACATTATTCTTAGAAAAGTCGTTCATTATGTGGCTACCTAGGCATCCTAGACTTGGTTCAAAAAACGCCCTTAAGGAGTCAGTGACCCGGCTGGCCGCCTTGGTCGAACTCCCTTAAACCGCCACGCCACTGAAGAGGAGTCCAAGAACTTCTCATATTCAAAATTTCGCATACATCTCTCGACATTGTTTGACGAAGACGCGGTATATTATGTATATAGTCGACTAGTACCCGTAGTACAAGCATTGCTTAGTTTACTACTAAGACTAGGTCGATTTGTGTAAGATTGACCCTTAATATTTATTATTTATTGCTACTGACATAACAAGTCAACCGTACCGTGCGTTACGCTATTTCTCGCAGCGTTATTTTCACAAAATTGCCTAATTTATGCTTTCATTCGCGTGTACCACAAGCGGACTAGTAAAAGGTTAACTTATTATGGTAGGTTTCCTTTCGGCGGTGAGAGCAAATATGATATATGGTCATTAAACCCGGTAATTTATTCGTACTGAGTGTGACAGGTTGGTTACTCTCATTACAAGTGGACTTTGTAAGGAAATTATCTGTAATTGCATTTGTACTTTTGGTACGCGATTGAGTTCCATGGCTGCGTATAAAAAATTGGTTTCATCTCTTAACAATCCAGTTCGTTTTAAGTTGCCTTTGATACACCAAAAAACAAATCAAATTTCACGTAAAAAAAAAAGTTTTTTACATTACAGGCGAATGCTCGCGGCCCAATCTATCTATATATAAATAAAAAATAAATCCTATATGGATTGCTAAGCGTAAAATCTGGGAATGGTTGGACCAATTATTATAATATTCCTTCAAATTCGAGGAAGGTAATGAAGAGGAAATTTGGAAAAATTGCCGGGATAAAAGTCCCCGCTTTCCTTTTTCACATAAATACATAGTTTGTGACAGTGATCAATAAAACTGAAATTTCTTTCCGATTTAGACATTACAGTAGCTCGGGATCTAGTATTTAGCTAACTAGATGAAGTCTTTAGTACTCATCAAAGATACCTTTAGAATCACCAAAGACGGCCGTGGCCGCTAGCGGAAAATTACTCCACTAATGCCAATGTCGGTCACATCATAGCCGTCCAAATTTCAATGATCAAAAACTTTGTCCAGCTGCCACCGCTACCAGTATTTTTCAATCCTGTTGATTTTATAGCACAATTTTTATGTTTTTGCTGTAGCATCAGGGGCCCTGTGTATTGCTTTACCGCTTTGCGTTCAAAAGGTTAACAGAAAGTCCGTGCTGCTTCATCATTCATCATTAAATCGATAATAGTATAAATAATGTATCCCATAAACACTATGAAACAAGTTATGGGCCTTTCTAGAACTAAAATAGATATAACAACCGCTTCCAGAAGGCGGGAGCGGATTTCTAACTGGTTGGAGGCGGTTTCCGCGTACGGATAAATACAACCCGTACATTGCTTATTTGGACGCGTCTAGTGTTTACTGATATTCTGACCGTGACTAAGGTTGCTACGAAAGAGTTTTTTTTTTTAATGTAGGTTTAATTATTTTATGTACATACAGTCAGTCGGGGCAAAAGCACCATACGGGATAAGCACCACATTGTAAAAGTATCGAAAAATACAGATGTTACACTACTGACGCCATCATACAACCACGCAACTAAGTTAGTTGTATAACATCTGTATATGGCGTTAGTATAATAACATCTGACCTAACTAAAGAAAGAAAGTGACCATAAAACATCCGCCATGAAACATAAAGGTTGTGACCGAAATGATAAAAATAAAACAATAGGCAACTATAATATTATTATAGCTGTGCCACTCAAGAGCCAGTGCTGATCTTCCGGTGGGACCATAGGTGGCGCATTTAGCATACATGCGTTAACCTGAACGCAGACAACTGATCTTATTAGAGAGGAATGAACAAAATAAAAATAAATGTGTGTTTTATTGCGCCAACATTGTTTCATTCCGAAGTTTATGTTCATCCATTGTAAAAGAATTCTATTATTATGAGGTATCTTCTGTTTCCAAGAATGTCAAGCTTTTAACTAAAACAATTGAATTTATTGCGTATGCTCGATATAATCCAGTTAGATTTTTTATTTAGGTATAATAGTTGTAACGTTGACAACCCTACCGAATACTGTTATCCATAGACGAACGGCCGTATTCCTTCCGTATCGTAGTTTCGGTGATTGTGGACATAGCCCAGTTATTTCGGGAAAGTCTTATTTGCTTCTCCAATTTGTCCGCCACTTAGCAAACATTTTCAAATCAGACGCCATTTTAAATTACGGTAATTGATATATGAGGAATTGGTTTTTTATTTCCAATTTTGCGAATAAGTGAATTATGGGAAAATATACTTATGTATTATTAATGTTTGTGTAAATTAGTAGAGACATGACATGTATATGCGCAGAAACGTACATTCATCGCTTAATAACTAAATTACAAAAACATGAGCGTTTAAGTGAATGTTATTTTAAGTATAATTTTGATTCATAATGTAGATAACTTAAATTAAAACTTTAAAACACCCCCGACACAAGCTGGTCATCATGAGCCCCTGTTTTAATGAGTGATGTAGAAAATGCTACTAAAACTGAACTTAGAAAACGAAGGTAAATTAAGAAAGAAAAATTGAATGCGATCTACTACAATCGAAGCGGGGTTTGAACCCGCGTGCGTGTAATAAAAACGCAAATCCTAGGGTATGGCTAATGCGCAATAAGCATTTCAAAAAACATATGACGCAGAGGGCGCTCCAGTAGCGTAAAGGATTAAGGGATGAAAGATTTGGTGTGACTGACGTAGCGGTCGGATAGCTCAGTTGGGAGAGCAATGCGTCGGAAACGCAGAGGTCGCGGGTTCAAACCCCGCTTCGATTGTAGTAGATCGCATTCAATTTTTCTTTCTTAATTTACCTTTGTGTCATTATTTATAAAAATAAAAAATGTGGTATTACCACATAAAAAATATGAATCGATAAAAAGATTCTATACAAATATTTAGAAAACGAAATTTAGAATTTTTAGCTTCAATACCTATTGGCTGAGAGCCGGTCACTTGTTTCACTGAAGACGAGAACGACGACGACGAGACTCTTGAAGACGAGAGCTCCGATTTTCATCATACAAAACTAAGAACTATCACGATAAACCAGGCTTTTGGTATTGAATAATTTTTTTTAATACTATTTTTAACTCTATGAGGACACGTGCTTATTAAAGACGTTCAAGTACATACATAGGTACTCATTCCACTCACAATGTTGACTCAACTAACGTAGGTATGAGAGAATCACGCAGTTTTAAAAAGTTCAAATAGCTGCTCTACCACTGGACGGGTGTTGAATTTCGATATTTGTAGAGAGCTCATTACCATACCACTTTTTACACCGAAAAATAAGAGTTCCGTACAACAATTAGGAATCCATACTTCCATACTAATATTATAAATGCGAAAGTGTGTCTGTCTGTCTGTCTGTCTGTTACCTCTTCACGCTTAAACCGCTAAACCGATTTAGATGAAATTTGGTATATAGATAGTTTCAGTGCCGGGGAAGGACATAGGATACTTTTCATCCCGAATAAATTTAGTGTTCCCGTGGGATGAGCGGGTAACACCGCGGGGCACAGCTAGTAGTGAATAAAATACAATTATAATTTAGTTTTTACCCACGACGGACGGAACGTAACAGCGGCGCTATAATGCGTTTGGGGTTAGACGTGTGTGTGTATGTCTGTTACCATTTTCCTAGAAAACTACCTACGCTACCGATTGTGACGCGATTTTTGAATTAAACGGCTATAGTCTCAGAGCAAGTTCTTAGATACGTTGTACCTACTCTACGGTTGTAGACCACCAGGGGGCGTTCGTGCAGCCAAGAGATGTAACGCTTGAGAGATTTTATCACGATTTGAAATCGCCGCGGGATTTTTAAATTATAGCCCCAAATGGGGTTTTTCAACCCACACCATATTGCGGATTTTTAGTGGTACTAATTTATTTTACTAATGTCAACAAAGAGGAAACAGGACTAAATATTCCGCAAATTTCACGTATTTTTTGCATTATAAAGCCAAACCTATCCACAGTGATGAAAGGCAAGTTTTTTTCAATGTTCAGTATTTATTTCGCAAGAAGAACAAAGGATTGAGCAGCATTCCGGTAAACAATGTTTTAATATGGTTAATGACAAATCCTTGACAAATAGCTATTGACGTTTAATAATGCAAATATATGACGTATGCACATAATTGCTATTTGAAAGCTGTTTGTAGCGCCATCACTATCCCTGGGTCGGACCGATGCTTGCTAGGCTATACTTCTTTAATGTTTCGCTTGTCATCATCAATTTGACAGTTTGATATCAGGGGTCTAGATTGACAATAACATATTACGTAATACACCGTTCATTATCATATCATTTGGACGGTGTAGGTATAGGCTATATGGCCGATATTCTTTTTACAATCCAAACTGCATTAAGACTAATTGACAACATTTATTTGTACATAAACATAACTATCCACAGTTTGTAAAGGTTTTTAGAATCGCCTCGCTTCGTGACGCAATCTTGTTGCAGCCACCGTTTTTGTACAATTAGTCTCGGATTTACTGCGTTTTATTTTAGTTGAATGTTTTCAGCTTTCTACTTGCTGAAACTGCGCGTAAGGTAAATGGATTTCGATATTTTTTATAGTTGAAGACACGTGCACTGCAAAGACAGTTGTTTTCTAAAATGTATGACATATTGTCGGGTATAGTGCAATACCGCGTAAATGACAGCTGTCGATAAAGTTGTCATTTCAATAAAATGGGTCCATATTGGCTCTCATAATTTTTTTATTCCTATTTTTAATTTTACTACCGATTTTTATTCATAACAATGACTCTTCATAATTTTTTTCTTCATACTTTTATTTCACTACCATCGGAACTCATAACAGTCAGTTATCATAATTTTTTTCTTAATAATGTCATTACTAAGAAATTTTAAAACTCATATTTTTTTTCATAACTGTTTTACTTCTTAACAGACAATTATCATTGTATTAATAATTTCCTGGAAGTGGTTGGGTGGATTGTTTTGTATGTAAACAGTATGAATACAAGCAAAACTTTTTTCGGTACACAAAAAAGAATAACCTCGTAGGCCAGGCGTTTTGACCTTCTAACCTAACCCGGCCACGTCGGATCTGCTCTGAAAGGTTTTGCTCGCTCGCTTCGCTCGCTCGCTCGTTCAAATTTTGTAATTTATGAATTCTGATGATTATGAGTTAGATTAGTAACAAATATTAGTATAAACAAGTTGTATTAATAGTGATCTTTTGAGTTCTGATGATAATGAGTTCAGATCGTTAGTATTAAAAAAAATATGAAGAGCTATCAGTATGATATAATAGTATGAGAAATATTTTCGGACTTCCGATAATAGGACTTAAAAAGTTATGTGAGAAAATACGCACCCCAATAAAATACTTAACATTTGTTTGAATATTGATTCGTATCTACACTTGTTACTTACGCGGTATTGCACTATCCCCAACGATATTGGTGACGTGCATTTTAAAGTGAATGATAGCTGTGGATTTATATCAAAACATACGATTATGAAAGTAATTGACTGTAGTACTTTTTGAAATCGCCAGAGAGACTAGGACAAAGTACCAACTTGTCTGAACAAGCAAAATATTAGCAGGGGCTTTAATTTGCCATGAGTATATGATTAAATTATAACAATAGGCTGGGTACAATTTTTGGATAGTCCTTGCTGTAACCTTAACTGAATTAAAAAAAAAATCTTGACGATGGTTGACACTTCTCAATGACAAAATTTGAACGGTTTGACACTGACGTGACAAAGTGCTAACCATCAACAATATATTTTTTTAATTAAGTTTCGAAGGCAAATGTCCCTTCAGCCAATATTATTGAGAACTGTAAAGGAAGGAAGGAAATGAAATATAATTTATTTGTCTTCCAAAAATTGTACCAAGCCTATTAGCTTCAGCCTCTTCTAAGCATAAATATAACGTAAGACCAAAGCTCAATAAAAAAAATGTTATGGTAACTATCTAACTGAACGCATATTAATTGCCAATGATAACTATCTGACTGAACGCATATTTATTGCCTAACCGACCCTATCATCTTATTTGAATCATATTTTTAAGTAATAACCCTCAATTATAAGGTTCTTTATCATATGGCATTAAATTATGATGTGTGGATGGACGATTGGAATCTATTCTACTAACAGACTATTTATGTAGGTATTAACCAACAAATCTCGAAGAATTGTCGAGCTGATATCGCGTTCGGCGGAGCACACCGCTCATAAGATACTTTTGAGCTTATCCCTAATGTTTGCCTTATTTTACTTTGTAATTCTCAATGTTATACATATTTACAGTGTTACCTTAGTTTTATATTTTGACAATTCTTAAAGGAGATTCATTGTCATTTTTATAAAAAGTTTTGTAATCAATGTCGCTGTTTTACTACTGTCTTAGATTTTCTATTATTAGTATTAATAAATGTGACGATCATAAGTGCATGTAAATTGACTTAGCGTAATCTATATTAACATTAACATTCTATATTATGGCATAAAGAAATCTAATCTAATGTAAGACTGACATCGGGATTAATTGAATACTAAGCGCAGGCAGTTGGGCTGATCCTCAAAGTCTCTGGAAGTGGTAGCGTAACCTATCATGGTAGAGGTTCAGAGGAAGTTGTCTGCAGTTAATAGCTTGCCGATGACGATAATGATGAAGAACCTATTCTATTAATCCTACATGGACAGTCAGCCGCAGAAAAAATGCACTAACATGTATAGTAATTAGTAGGGGATATAATTGAGTGTATTTCCTCTGTAGCTTACTATACCTAAATGTCTAAATTTATCTCGTTTACTGAGTAATAGTCCATATGTATTTACTATTAGCAATTACTTAAACCTGTAATTATAGTTTCCGTTGTCGCTTGCCGGTCAATTTAATGCTCGGATTGGTACTCTGAACTTGATTTTACCTTAAACGTACAGAGCAAATAATTATAGTGCGCATTAGGTTGAGGCCGACGTCTATGAAGTCAGTTAGATAGTAAAACGTTCAGTTTATAAAATACAAGTACTAATGAATGTGTGGCCAAGGTTAAGTGGAAATTGTATTAGTTATGTGTTTTTAAATCATAATCAGTCTATATTCACCTAACTGTAATGTTTTCCCAGCGTTGCTTTTGATCCATTTCGGAAACATATACAACTAGTGGTTCTCTTCTTCATTATTTACATTTTCAACACACGCATCTATGCTCATTTTGGAAAACTCGAACCTACATAGAAAATATCATGAGAATCTGTTGAGAAATGCGACTAATAGACGAAACAGGGGAACATCCAAACATTTGGACATACGAAATATTTTTCGCCATTGCCATTGGCATTTTAGGCCGTTTGGTTTGGAATTTGGTTTACATCACCATTTTAAATACATGGTTTTTCTATATTTTGGAGACATAAATATCTGCTAAGGGAATTACTCTTGCAGGAACCAATGTCAGGTACAATTTTTTGTGTTCATCGTAACATATTAACATGCTATGACATAGGTAGTATCTATTCAGATTCAGAAACACATGAGATCGTCACCGAATAGTAGAAAGTTTAACCTTACGAGATAGTAGTGTAGTTTAAAACCAACAGTTTTCATGTTTCCCTCCATAAACTCGGCTTTGGTCATCAGATAAGCCATCTGCCCACGTTTCGAGTGCTATCTCATGTAACCGCATCACACGAGCCCTGAATTCCTCTGCACACGCCGTACGACGTGTAGCCTCTCGGAGATAAGGAAACCCACTAAATCTCCTTTAAAGCCGGGTCCAGACGAGTGTACCATGTAATTTGCAATTGAGTGTCAGTGTAACTGCAAGCTGCTTTTGTGTTCGTCAAAAAACCGACCTTGGATCAGACGCGTGCGTTTAGTGATGAGCTGTTTCCGAAATTTTCCGGAGATACAAAATGAGGAAAGTATCCGGAAATTTTCGGAACTTCTCTACACGCGTTACATGTAATGCTCGGAGTGCCCTACACACACACACACACAAACAGAATTCGCGTTGCATTACCTACTCATTTGCTTTCGGTAGGTAACTACGGCTCCCTGCCATCGCTCTTATTTTATTATATAAATAGAGTCCAAATTAAAATTCGAGGCTTAACATTATACTCGTATATTGATGTGCCAATTGAAAGTTTCCGCAAGTGCGAAACTTTCCACATGGATATTTCTTGAAAATATCTATAAATTCCTAAAATTCTATGAAATTCTTGTCAATGTTTTGAGAAATTTCCGGAAATATTCTTCGCTTATTGGAAACTTTACGCAACTTGTCCACCCGTCTGAACCTGGCTTAAGACCCCTCCGCTTTCAAGACATTTTTAAAATTCAAGATAATGTACATTATTTGTAAAATTATACTCGTATTACGCTGTCTTGCGCAGAAGGCCGTGGAAGATTTGTATTGCAATCAGAATTGACGCTGAAATGTGTTCCTCGTTTTTCAACTAATTTAGGGAAATGTATTATCCAGCTTAAGCCTGACGTTGAGAATTTAAAACTCGCTGCATTTAAAGCAAATTACATCGCATATTTGGATGGTTGCTTTCGTATTTACTCTCCTTTTAAGTAAATTTACGTGTTTTATTCTGATGAGATGAGTGTCAACGGTTTAGTGATACTAATTGTAAGGATTTTTTATGTTGCTGTAATTGAACAGACCGTAACTAATTCTCAACAGTACCTGATTATAATTATATAACAATTATTATAGTAATTATACCTATGATCTATGTAGTATTGGTACAGTCAGCATCAAAAGTGGCTGACAATTTTTATTTATACAATTTGGCATAAGCCAGTAAAATTTGTACCTAGTCTTCGCTAAACGTGAAATCCATACTAATATTATAAATGCGAAAGTGTGTCTGTCTGTCTGTCTGTCTGTCTGTCTGTTACCTCTTCACGCTTAAACCGCTGAACCGAATTAGATGAAATTTGGTATGGAGATAGTTTGAGACCCGGGAAAGGACATAGGATACTTTTCATGCCGAATAAATTTAGTGTTCCCGTGGGATGAGCGGGTAACACCGCGGGGCACAGCTAGTAAGTTATATACTCCACCCACACGTTGTATGACAATATTCTATTAATTACCATGTATGTGTAATAATCGTGTTTATTACAATGGGATAAAATCGTTACACATGTTTTCTTGATGCTAATAATAAGAAATCGATGATCGATTGATGTTGAGTTTCTTTTTCCTCATAATGAGCGTGAAACAATCAGTAGCTATAGCTCAATTAAGGCGTCATAATATAATCTCACCACGCTACATCAACAGATATTCTGATCGATCTATCTGCCAATTCACAATAGATTAAAGATACAATAATCAAATACGGATGAGGTTTAGTTATGATTATGAACGTCCGTAAAAGAGAGATTTTCTTATCTTGCAATGGAATAAAAATAAATATTTTCCCATAGTAGATGCTAAAAAAATTATGATACGTACTTAATCTATTTATTCATATCAGTACTTCCGAAAGTTTTTTAGAATTTATGAAAAAGTACCGTATTATTATCGTTATAGAAACATATCTAAATAACATGATTGGCTAAATAATGTCTGCCTGTGTTGAGTTTCTTTTCACGTTTCTTCTCAACAGTGGTCTCTTCTTGGAATGTGTAAATCTGCCCTTGTGACCTACTTAAATACAAAATGAAATGAATTTATTTAATATCAAAAAAATAGTGACTACGCTTATTTAAGACATTGTCATATTATATGATCTATGGTTAAATAAAATATGTCAGTCAAAAATTATCTGATTCGTCAGAACCTTGGATCAAATGTTGTGAAATGTTGTAATCGGCCATAGTTGGGTAAACACTGACGTTTTATAATTATGTAACAACAAAAGTAGAGCTATAATTAGAGAAGTAAATTGTCGGATATTCATACAGTCACCAGCAGAAATTGCAATAAGTGCTCAAAATGATGTGCACACATCTAAAGAATAAGGCGAGACAGATCATTGTGCACATGTTAATTCTTCGTTTCTGCCTTTACAAGGATTTATTTGTATAAAAGTAGCTATCAATTACCTGTTTTCATTAGACATATTTTTTTTTTTACTGATGATTTTATTGACGGAGTATATAAAGCAATATTACATACAACTTTCGTAAAATCGTGCCCAAGATGCTGACTTCTTTCTTTCTTTGAGAGAGAATGGCAGTTGAAAACAAAAAAGATTAGGTAAGAATGTTGTTTAAAAATGAAAAAAAAAAACAATCATAAGAATGGGCCGTTCTATCAACACGGCGCGCCACGCGCGATGCGCAAGCGGCTCTGTTTACGGAAACAGGTATCGCTACTATCACTGATGTAACAGCTGACGGCCTCCTCCCACCGCAACCGAAGGGGGAGGGGAACGGAACACGTACAGGTTGATGTTATTCTTGAGGAGTGCGGTATAACGCGACCAAATTAAAATGTTCGTTTGTAAAATTTAACTTGAACTTCAATTATGGTTATGACTGTATTTTACATTAGTTAATTAACATTAGGCAAATGACGTATAGCTATTAAAACTATTTCATATTCATCTGTTTCACAAGTTACAACTGTAACCCGATTTGCGATTACTCCCGTTACATTTTTATTCAATTATTTATAAGAAGTTAAATTGATTTGCGTAATTAATTTCAAGATATAACTACGCGTTAATTCCGTTTTTATGATTATTTTTTATATTATTAGTGCTAATTTTTAAAAGACAAATTTGGCATTTCGTCTAAATAGTACAGAATATGTATTGTTTCGTTGTGAATATACTTATTGAAGCATTTTACACACACCTACACAACACGTACACACACACGCGTACCACATGTAGCATTGGCTACAATGCACGCGTTGCACAGATGCACCACTGCCGCCGTGGAGCTGTCGGTGCCGGACTGGGTGCACTACGCATGCGCGGCGCTGTTCCTGCTGTGGCTGGTCTTCGGGCGGCGCAGGAGCCAATTCCAGCTCTCCACGTGAGCCATGTGTATGTAGCACCATAGTTCTGCTTACTACTACTTACTTAATCTACAGTATGATTTACAATTAATTCAGTGTCATTAATGTATGAAGTCCCAATAGTAACACTAGCCGTTCTCTAGAATTTCTCATACTAAGTGGATAACGTTTCCAGAAAGCCCCGGGAACTATAAATGCTTCTGACAATTTCTAGCAGAACGCCTGTCCTCAAAACTTGCAAGCAAATCTTGCCTCATATAGTGAGAAGGCAATTTTCTCATCATCAACATACCTAAAGCAAACTTCTTATTAATGCACCGCCTGCGCCGCAGCACCAACTGTTTTCTGTTTGAAATAGAGGGAAAGCTTGACAACCCCTTTTAGATACAGATTCATTAACTTAATAAACAAATACAATATTTTTATTTAGACATTAGGAACTGTAAATATTTGTTATTTATTTGGCGACGCGGTTGGCTCAGTTTGTGGAGACCTGCCTACTCAGCCGGCGGTCCCGGGTTCGAATCCCGGCCAGGGCAAATATTTGTGTGATGAACTCGAATATTTGTGCTTGGGTCATGGTTGTTCTATGTATTTAAGTATATATTTATCTATATAATTGTGTATATCGTCGTCTAGTACCTATAACACAAGCCTTCTTGAGCTTAATTTGGGACTAGATCGATTTCTGTGAGGTTGTCTGATATTTATTTATTTTTTATTTATACTATTTACTATTTGTTTCTCGTCATAGAGTCTTGGGCTCATACGTCCCGGTCTTTTGGAAGGCTTGCGTGGGGATATGGATCCAACACGTAGAGGCCCCTTGGAGAAATTTGCTGTGGTTGTAGCCCTGCTGGGACCCGTTCCTGATCATATCAATAAGATGATACATCCATGAACAGGTCCCAGCAGGTGATTTTACTATTGCATTGGTATGAAAAAGAAAAAACCGGGCTATTAAAATGGAGTTTGGATGGACTATTTCTTTGGGCTATTGCAAATGAAAAATGTCACCCGCCGTAACCATCAATGTGACTGTTACCTCTGGCGGGTGGTGACTCGCCCCTCACTAGGTGGGCCCCGTAATGCCATCGTGCAGACGGCCGGAAGCAACACGAGCGTGAGGGCTCAGGGGTGTCGAGAGGTGTGCTGCGCTTTCTCCGAAGTTACTCGCGGCGTGATGCCCTTTAACACTTCCACCCCTGGAGCATAAAGCTCTAACGCTCCTCTCTGGACGGCCAATGAAGGCAAGCCAGAGCTGAGAGTCCTACGGGTCCTCTTGGGTTTCCACTCCGGCCGATGAAGGCACACCGGAGACGAGGACCCTGACCGACTCTCTGGAGATCTCGGGTCCGTGGGGTCGTCACTCCCCAACAGCTCGCCACAAGCTGCCCTGCGGGCTCTATTTACTATTATTATTATTTTTATTATTTCTTGTGTAAATGTTTTTTGGTGTGCAATAAAGCGTACTTGTATTGTAAGTATTGTATTATACACTTAAATTATCATTAATATTTATTATTCATGTATTTTTTTATACTATATAAGGTTTTACTGAGTAGTACCTGGCGATCCGTAGACGAACTAAAGTGACCGATATAGCTCACCGGATTAGCAAGTTGAAGTGGCAATGGGCAGGCCACATAGCACGCAGAGCAGATGGCCGATGGGGCCGAAAAGTGCTCGAGTGGAGACCTCGGACCAGCAAGCGCAGCGTAGGACGTCCACCTACAAGGTGGACAGATGACCTTATAAAGGTCGCCGGAAGGCGCTGGATGCAGGTCGCTTCCAACCGGTATATATGGAAGTCCAAAGGGGAGGCCTATGTTCAGCAGTGGACGTCCTATGGCTGAGATGATGATGATGATGATGACCTGGCGACTGAGTGTTCATTTCAGTCTGAGCCTTAATTGTCTTTGGCAAATTGTTGTAAAAAAATTGACCCATGATTTTCGGACATTTCTTGGCCATATTAAGCCTACATCTACTAGGTCTTAGGTATTCAGCATATCTTGTTGGTCGTGTCCTATCGTCACCTATACGTTAAAATTCGGTTGTGTTATTTTTGACATACAATATAACTTCTACTCAGTCAACATATATATATGTTGACACTGATGTTAATATCTGCAGTTTTTCAAAATGTTCCCTACAATTATCGCGATAGCTTGCATTGACCAGTATTCGAATGGCACGTTTTTGCATGTTTAAAACGCGTTCAAAATCAGTCGAATTTCACCATATGATTATTCCGTAGATAGGATTGAGTGTAATAATAAGCTTCTTTTAGATGATGACTTGATATGAATGGTCTCAGCTGCTTAAGCACAAACACACCTTTTGCCAGTTTCTTACACACAGTGCCTATATGTGTTTTCCATTAAAACATTAGATCTAATTGAACAAATTCAATTTTACATACATTGGATGACACTCCACACTCCTGAGTATCAATGTTTTAAATAGAATAAGGTGTTATATATTATTATCATATAATTATTTAAGAAATATTTATCACCAACACTAAATAAAGATTATCTGTCGATTTCTTGCGGTTGTAGTTTTTGTATTATTTAAGAAATATTTATTACCAACACTAAATAAAGATTATCCGTCGATTTCTTGCGGTTGTAGTTTTCATTCTGTAGATGTTTTCTTCAATAAAACCGCCGAATCCCAATATTTAGCACTTTATTTTCCCAAAACCAAGATTATTTACACAAAATAAGAAAATTAAATAGAATTTAGTAAGCGAGATCACAAAAGCAACGTCTAGTCTTCAATCTGTCAATTATTCTGTCGGTTATTATTATTATATTCTTTGAAGCATTATTTAAAAACGTAAAGACTAAAATTGTCTAATATTGTAAAATACAAAATCTACAAAAAATACTCAAACTCAATCCTCCTCTACGTCCTCCTCAATTCGGCCGGTTAACACCAATCGCTTATGAAACAACATCACGCTGTACTTGAAAATGACGTATCCGCTGCCCCAAAGCGGTCGCTGGCTGGGCAGACGGCCAGTCGCTCTCGGTCTGTCGGCTGAGGCGAATGGGTTAGGATTTAGGAAACTACTGCCGTTTATAGCGAATATTGTAACTATTGTAAGGCATTCAAATCCAACTCAATTAAACCTAAACATATTTTTTACATTGCAATTGACACGAAAGGTGTCAGGATTATATTCTTACCGGCGGGGCACTATAGACAAGGATTAGGTACATTTTATAATAAATTGATTATGTTTTTATAATGTGGGTTACGGACTAGTTAGATAAATCAATGGTTATTTAAAACGATACAATGTTAAACAGTCTTGTAAACGCAAATTATTCATCAGACAAAGATTACAAAGTCCGTGTAACTTGTAGTAGAGTTGATTGAAAATGCACGGAATACATTTCTAGGGATGTACATTTTTATATAGTGGTTTTATATTTTGAATAACAGTTCATTAACTGGTTTAGAAACGCAGTAGACTTTTAAATTTATACTTCTTGTATTGTCTTCATTATATTTAATGTAGTAGAAGAGAGATAGTTCACGTGATAAGGTAAGTGATAGGTAGTTGCTTTTTAAGGCTACAAACCGGAGAACGAGTCATGATCCCCCTGATAATGGCGGCACTTTCCATCTTTATTATACAGCTTTTCTACAGATGGCATTACTTGCAGGACAAGTCAATGACTAACTGTTATACAACTTGGGAATTGCTATAACAACTGTTAGTCCAACTGGCGTACCAGTTTTTCGTGAAAACAAAATGAAGATGCGTTTAATCATGGAATGCATTAATATGAATACAAACGAAGACAACTATACACCCACAGACCTTAACACATCGTACTAAGATTTATATTAGTTTACAAATGTACAGTTATCAGTGTCTTGGTTTGTACAACACGTTTGATTTTCTTATTGTTATATAGATTCAGTATGATAGAAAAATTGATGATGGTCATGATCTGTCAATACGGTTGCCTACCCACAAAAGCGGGAAAGAGCGGAAATGTGCTAAATGAACTAATAGCATTTCCCAGACTTAAGTGCTCTTCTTTTGGGGTTCACAAAAACGCAACCTGATTGGTTCATTTTCTTCACTTCAATGGACGGCCAGCCTTAACCAATTGTAAGTAAATGTAAATAACTGATGGCAACGCGGAAACGTGGTGTCCCTCCAAGCTGTGCGAAAGGCCATGAATAGCCGGGATGGCAATCCCTTTCCTCGGCCACCGGCCTCTCCCTCGTATAAAACTGCGCTCGCTTAGAAAGCAGAACTGCTTATTTATAAGTACAACTTTGTACATATTGCGGAAACTTAGACAGATGAACAGCTGGTGTAAATATTTGCGAAATTATAGCCCATATTGGATTACAAACGTTTGGAATGTATCATGTAAGATTGGTGTCGTAAATTAAACCGTTCTACGAACTTTAAGTAGTACATAAAAGCCATTAGTCTAAGCCTTTATTTTTCCTCTAAATTTTAAAAGTAAACCAAATAAGATATATGCTAAAAGGGCACTCACAGCTTAGTACACAAACCATCGTGGAGACCGCTAATTTATGCCAGTTGTTCCTACCTTACCTGTAGAGAAAAAGTAACTTCCTTGCCCCCATATATGCTTATGTATAGTATAGTACATAATATTTATCACCACAACTCTCTAGGTACCTATGCATGTAGCTCGGGCCGTAATGGAGAAAGCTTCAGATCACATATTTATCGCTCCCTACAACATAAAACGATATCGCCAATAATAATGTTAATTAGATTGCGGTTTTCTTAGGTCATTAGAGATTGATGTCTAATCTCTTTAAAAAGGTGCAACTTCTATAAAATCAAGGAATCTTCTCAATAGAGTGCGAAAAATTGAGCCGCAATTGAATTGAAATGAAATGAGAATTAGAGAAACTCATCGATGCACCTATTAATAGCTTTATTTCCATTTGAATGTATCGTTTTCCAAGTTGATTACTTCTAAAGCAAAACTCTCACAGGTGAAATAAACACGATTTACGTATTATAAGTACAGTTGCCCTCGAAAAAAACTGACCGGTCAAGAACATTCTTATTCGATGGTCATTGGTCAAGAAGGTTCTTTTTAATACGACGCGGCGCTGATTGAATGTAACATTAACGATAGTATGTATATTTATTTATTTGCACCACCATTTATTTACAAATATCTAGATATTTAAAGTACCTAACAAAAGGTGCTAATACAGTTTCCATTTATCAGCCAGATCACCTAAAGGAGCGACGCCACGAAAATGTATGAAACAGACGTGTCACCGCATATAGATACGGAACGTCAAATCCTGGCGTGGTCGATCTTTTAACTGATGATTGAAATTTAAGTGACAAGGCATCTGTCACTCACACTGAGCTTTTTCACTTATTTATCGCGCGATAAAAGCAACCATCATAGGCCCCCTGGTCAACTGTTTCTGGCATACGCCATACGCACGCGAATCCCTGCTTGTTCACGAACACATGATCACAAGTGGGCAAATATAGCTATCCGTGAGTATCTTTAACTAACAACCCCAAAAAAAGAGAAATATAGAAGAAATATGAAGTATTGAAAACAGAAGTGGATTAGTGTCTGAGTGTACCTTGGCGCTGGTCTCTCGGGTTGGAATTGGAACCCGGTATAAATCATCTCTCGGACAGCTGCCAGCGCGCAGAGCGCCGCCGGGCGGGTTCCCTTCATCGCTTGCGCTGTTCACCATTATGCATACATTATCATAGATTTAGTGAAACTCGCTGCAGCGTGCACTCTTGACGGTCTGTGGTCTTAGATGTATCTTGTGGCTTTATCGGTTTTATGATTTCTTTCATTATGTATTTTTATGTTTACTAGAAGGTGCCCGCAACTTCGGACGCGTAATTTTTGTATACCATCGTCGGGTAAAAAGTATCCTATAACTATCTTTGGATTTCCGGATATCCCTGTATTAAAATTGGTTAAAAGCCGTCCAGCCGTTACGGCGTGATACGAGGACAAAGGAAATTATGAAAACAAATGGCGCCAGGCTAATACTTAGCATGGCGCCACGCGCTTATACGAAACAATTGATGACGCTGCATCGCGCTATTAAGATTTTTCCGGAAATTATGACCCTTCTCTATAGAAAACTGATTTTCAATACAAATCTACAATTTTATAATTGTATAGAATAGATGATTTCTTGTTGGCATCAACGTTTTTGCTTGTTTTGGATTGAATACTGCTAATCATTAAATACCATACAATTAAGTACAGGCAACTGCTCGCGATGAGGAGCACCCTCTACCAATTTGGATACTAGTTACCAATCTAGGGCTAATGACTATTCAGACACATAGGAAACATGTGTAAGATAGTTTAGAATACACCTTACATATATTACATTTTTAACATGTAACTTTACAATGTTGAATTACTTTACATTATTCCATAATGTGCTGATTATCATATTCAATTCAAACGTCGCTTACAAATTCACGAACGCATCTTTAACACTGAATTTTGTTATGGCATTAACTGTTGAATACTAATAGTTGTCTCATAGATGTACAAAACAATTTCGAGTCTGTTTAGTTACCGTAAAGATTAAAATCGACTGAACTCATGAGAACAGACAATTGAAGATCGCTTTTCTGAACAGCTTATTTCTATTGGAGTCTATTCTTAAATTTAACCTGACATACCGATCCAAAACTCGTAATTTACTGCTAGACTTATGGAATAAAACCTGTTGAATCGTTTGCTCAAACCAGTCATTAGTCAAGAACCTTCTGTTAATGAGCAAAGTAATAAATTATAAGCGAAGACAACATGTTTCCCTGAATGTATAAGGTATCATAGGTCGTTCTCGTTCATATATATCATTTGCAATTGTAGCAATTTGTAAACATTTATTTCTACCTAATATCTGCTGGCGGATCAGAAATGGGGTAATATTTTTAAGTGAATATGTATATCACGTAGAAGTAAATGCTCCAAAACTCTGAAAGTCGAAAAGTAGCTAACCGTAGATGAGTTTTAAATCTTGCAATTGTCACGAGAAGGGCCTGTAGCTAATTATATTAATATTTATAGAGAACCTATTCGTGCATCATCACAAGATTCTTATCTAAGCAGTTTTTCTATGTAGTTATGTATCTTGCATTCTGGGACTTAAATTCTCTTTATTGATTTTATTTTTCATGTGGTTCAATTTTGCATACAAACTACTTATAGCTTTCTTTCTTATTCGCCTTCTTAGGAGTCGTGTGTATTAATCCCGTTATCTTTGAAATTGTTTTCTGTCAATATTACACCCTACGGAACTGATGTATTATTAGATTATTGAGGCAGCGTATTAAATTATTTAAGGTTATCAGATAATACTAGAAAGCCTGTTTAATGGTGAAGACAACTAGCAATTACATGGATATTAAGAGTTAGAAATGTTGCAATTAAACATTTAATCAACACTTTAGTACAATGAAACTGAGTAAACTGAGTTTCCCAGGTGCACTGTGTTCACATGCTGTTTGTATTTATAATGAAGATGAGATGCTTGTAACAGGTGATAAACGTTTGTTGCGATTTAGCGACAATAATAGGTAAATTTGTATGCACAAAATACTCTGGAACAATCTTATACAAATCGACCTAATCCCAAGCTACGTAAAGCCTACTAACCCAATAACCTGACCTATCTTTGTGCCAAGTTTCTTAAAATCAGGTCTATAGGTCTATTTACGGGTTATTAAGTCAAACATCTGTATAATTTGACGGCGTGTTTGGCGGAGTTTAGTGCCGCTGCCTGCTGAGCTGGCAGCCCGGGGTCCAATCCCAGCAAGGGCAAATATTACCGTGCCCCCGGTTCTTACTTTGGACACACACCGAGGCATCGAGCGAGACGCACGGTTGAGGAACCCTTGTACAATACAATGTTGCTCTAGAAACTCTCTCAAGATGCGTTTACGCATCCAGGCCATAAATCTTCGTCAACGACGCCTACCCACCCGCTCTTCTCATTTGAATTGCATTTGGATTGTTACGAATTATTGCTTACGGGAAATCATAATTCATTGAAATGAATGATTTAGTTGTAAGGATGAGTTCAATGTTACCTACATTATACACTTACTCCCACTTTCAACTATATTACGGAGTAAACTTCAAATAAATGTGACCTGTGTGTGTATGTAGGGTTATTCTCCGTCGTTTACTATATTATTATTTATGGTGATATACATCACACATAGCACGAACATATGGTCGTCATGTGCCCAATATACAAGTATATCGCACATCAATCAAGTATATTTGTGCTTGGGTAATGGTTGTTCTATATGTATTTAAGTATATATTTATCTATATAAGTACTTATATCGTCGTCTAGTACCCATAACATAAGCCTACTAGAGCTTACTGTGGGACTAGATTGATTTGTGTGAGGTTGTCCGATATTTGTTTATTATATATATATATATATATAGGAATGATATTTCGGATCTTTGTCAAGATATTTGGAACTAGGAATTAATTATTTACTTTAGAGAAAAGTCAGAAAACTCAGAATTTACCTTCAAACTATGCGTTCACTTCCTTACTATATTAACTTAGAAAGGAAGTAGACTAGTGAACGATAGCCAGGAACATTGCGCTTTTAAGATTTCTCCTTTTATTCTAATTCCACAATTTTGTAATAAAAATAAAATTCTGTAAAGTATTTACCAACAAACCTTTCACATTTATATAAGCAGCTAGGTTTAAATATGGGCGCTGGTGGACAAATACCTTGGTATCTATCTGTTTATACTCAAATTATTATGTGATATTTTGGGTATTTACCCGGTAAGATTGAGTATTTACTACGATCTCTATATGTTGATAACACAGTACTAATGTTACCCGATCTAATGTAACCAGACTGCGCATGCTATTTTAGATCCCCGACCGATGCCAAAGACACCATTTGTTTTATAAGCTAGCTCTGAAACTTTATGCTAATTGACGTCTAAACTGGCTTATACGTATTATTTTAGAAGCTTTCTTTGGCTTAAGAATTAGTTACCATGATTGCTGTTTTTATTTAGAAATATTGTGAGATAAAGATGAGGATGTTTGTACTAAAGTTTTAAATAAGTTAATTTAAACTTAGACGTTTCACTCGTTGTTAACTTTTTTTGTTTAGATAATATCGTCCATTGACAACCAAAACTCACCAAGTAATAAAGGTACTTATTACTTACTACTTACTAGGTACTTAAAACAAAGCTCGTATCTCAGAGTCAATGTACTTACTAGATATGAGGTTTGGAAGAGCAGTGACAGACATTTTTGAGATTTTGGTTGTCACTAATTTAAACGAAATTTAATAAATTTAATTTATTTTACTCGTAATATACATACTATATAAGTAGGCACGGTGATATTTTCGAACAGCTTTCGAGTTACTACTACGCCCATCGGTTGAAATAGGCAAATTTTTACTTTTATTACGAACATTATACGAAGAATCAAAAATTTCTAAATTTACATGAATTGTAAGTACTCAATGGAATGTACCAGCTTTTTAACAATACCCTCACGACGCCTGGCAACCGTGGAGAGTAATTCTTACGTGTTATCGCTAACTGTTGAATGTATTTCCATCCCATTGCTGTTCAGGGCACGTCCGAAGTATTATACAGTCGTCATTCACAGCAATGTGGTCTGGTAAAAAAAAAAAATTAAAATTTAAAATTTAATCTGTTTATTTCAATGAAGTCTACTACCCACTTCTGCTTAGACTCTAATCTTATATTTAAAGATTGTATCGAATCTAATTGTATTAAATATAAATTGTGACAATGCGAATGAGAAAAACAAACTAGTCGGGAAGGCTGTTAATTAACAATTTTTTATATATGCTCACCACTTGCTTTACAGTTGTGTTATTCATGGAGTCATATGGAAATCTATTCAAAGCTTGCGCCAGTGCATGCGTCCACACTCTCCTACCGTAATTGTTATTACTTGATTGTATTATAAATGTTGAGAGGTATGGTAGATGGACCAAGTGACATAACGTCTAATTGCGGCACACGGCCACACTACTCGAGAAGTTGATCAAAGTTGGGGGAATATGATAGTGTGGAGAGACGCTTCGCTGCGGAACCCCATACTTCAGCCAACTTCGGTCAACTTCGAATACACTCCCGAGCAAAATAATTGCATCACTTTGCATTTTTTCATCTGCAACTTTGTAAATTGTTACCCAAGACTGACAAGTGAGGTACCAAATGAAAGCTGGCAATGTAACGCAGTAGAAAATAAAATATAAATAAATAAATATCGGACAACCCTCACACAAATCGACCTAGTTCCAAATTAAGCTCAAGAAGGCTTGTGTTATGGGTTCCAGACGACGATATACGCACTTATATAGATAAATATATACTTAAATACATAGAACAACCATGACCCAAGCACAAATATTCGAGTTCATCACACAAATATTTGCCCCGGCCGGGATTCGAACCCGGGACCGCCGGCAAAAAGAAAATGTAAAACTTTCAAGAAACTTGCAGTCCAAGGACTGAAAAACGTAGGAAAACTGAGAGCTGTCGAAAATGTATGATTTTTTTTTCTATGAAAACGGGGAATTAAGGTCTTCGCACATTATAACAACTCAACGGCGACTCGATTCTATGCCAAATATTGAAATTTAAGCCCTATGTCATATTCACTAGGTTTAATTTCAAAAAATGATATTAGTAGTGGACGACGAGTGGACGACGCGTCGGTGCATCGTCGAAATTCAACCTAGTTAATATGACATAGGGCTTAAATTTCAGTATTTGGCATAGAATCGAGTCGCCGTTGAGTTGTTATAGTGTGCGAAGACCTTTAAAGTACAATTTAAAAACCATAGAATTTATTATTACAGATTAATAACTGGTGTTGCCAACCCTAGCTCTTGTTACACAATTCAGGCGTTTTGGCATGGATTTTATCAACTTCCTGACGTAATCCTGAGGGATAGCATACCACTCCTCCAGCAAGGCTTCCTTCAGTGTAGCTAAGGGTGAGACTTGTTACACGTTAGATATTTTGCTTGGTTGTTAAAGATTTCGTCATCTACATGAAGGGAGCGAGCGGGTGCCAACGTCGGAAAAATAGCAACTATAGTTTAGTATTAATTTTCTATGCCATGAAAGTCCTGTCCTGTTGTGCATTTTTTTTACAATGTCAATTTTTTTGTCTGATGAAAAAGTAGCATTATTTACTGTGAACTTTGGGGGAGACCTTTGTCCAGGAGTGGACGTCAATCGGGTGATATGATGATGATGATACAGACATTGTGCCGTTAATTCGTTAATATATGTATGTTGCTGATGTATTGTTGTTTCACGATAGAAATAAGATAGTAGAACTTCACCACCATGCACAAAAAAAGGTATTATCCGAACTTCATTGTTATTAACAATACTAAACGTTCGATATACCTGCTATGTATATTTATCAATACGATTGCCTTGTATTAGTTGCGCCGCTGTCGTTGACCGGTCAACGTGTGTTATGTAAATGCGACTCGTGTATACAAAACTCTTCATTGAAAGTTTGCATATGTTTAACACGCCTGTTAACAGTTCCTTGGGAACATTGTGAGTTCAACTCGCTTGCCCTCCTTCTAAATGACTGAGCTTGAACTTGTGTACAACGTTGAGTGCTCTAGAACGTTGTCACGGTAAACTGTAGCCTTAAGGTCTTCGCACACTATAGCAACTCAACGGCGACTCGATTCTATGACAAATATTGAAATTTAAGCCCTATGTCATATTAACTAGGTTTAATTTCGACGATGCACCGACGCGTCGTCCACTCGTCGTCCACTACTAATATAATTTTTTGAAATTAAACCTAGTGAATGTGACATAGGGCTCAAATTTCAATATTTGGCATAGAATCGAGTCGCCGTTGAGTTGTTATAATGTGCGAAGACCTTAACCATGAGTTTACGAGTGACCGTTGTCGCTAGCGACTGCGTAAACGATTTGTATGGAAAATTGTAGTTCTACAAAGTATCCGCTAGGGGCGCTGTACTATTCTCCATACAAATCCCTTACGCTGTCGCTAGCGAGTACGGTCACGTTATCTCATGGTAAGGGTACTGAAATGTAGGAAGTTGCTTGTCACTGCGTAGATAAACACTTCACATTTCGAAATGACAAAATCCTAAAGTTGCTTCAACTTTTTTTGAACTTAAGTGATTGCTCTTTCGTTTCGTCGTTTCATATTTAGGAATGTTTTATAAAACGTAATAGTATCTCCTCGTTTCTTGCTTTACAGCCATGTTCAAAGAGAAGTAATAAAATTACCAATTGAATGAAACATTTATAACCTTTCTCGGTGAAACGCGTAGCTGGAAAATGATACTTAAACGGATACTAATTTCTAGTATTTTCACATTTATTAAACCGGTGTCGCGTTTACATGTGTTCATTTCAATATTTCCTCGGCTTTCCCACTTAGTGATTTATCTCATTAGTCTCACTGTTGAAAACATTCGTGAATTACCTAGTTAGAAGGAAACCCGTTTCGGACTTCAGAGTTAGTCCTTTAGTGAGTACCTAGTATAAAATGTTCACTACAATTGTGTTCTGTTATATTTCTACGTTCGCACACAACTTTTTTCTTGGCCGTAGTACGGTGAATAGTATACTATAACCATCTTTGAATGTCTAGTTATCCTTGTACCAAAATTGGTTAAAATCCTTTTAGCCAATTTAGCGTGATGTGCGAACAAATACAATATTATCAACAAAATGGCGTCGTCAGCCGTACATCTGGCACAACAATTCCCACATCCCAGTGTTAAGATTTTTTCCTAAAATATTATTCTCCATAGAAAACAGATTTTCATTACAATTTTAGATTTTTATTTGTGCAATTCATGAACATATCCTGAACTCGTCATTTAATTGCCAATAATTAACAACGCGTACTTGATAATTAATCTATTAGTCACGCTTTGTGTCATAAAAACCCCAAGCATGAAACAACCGTCTAAAATGACTATCAGATAACGCGTATGTAACAAAAACCACATAATTTTAAAGTTATGAACCGAACATTGAATATTAAACACCCGTGGGAAACCTTTTTAACCTTACTTCTGTAACACAAAAGAAGGAAATCGTAATAGATTATAATTTTAATTAAATTGGATAATAAAGCGAGTTTTAATTTATTACAACTTTGACGCTGATTACTCTAGTCCTATTTGGTGAATTACAAGACGGATTATATTTTTGGATTTGACATCACTTTATGGTTTTTAGTGCTCGTACTAAAGCTCCATGAGTCTAATCTAAGTTAAGGTACAGGCTGTCTTTTTCTTTTTCGCTGAAGTAAAATTCTCGTATTCCCTTTCCCTTAAAAACACCCTTGTAATTCAAAATAATTACCAGAATTTAATTTCGGTCAGCGGCATTTAAATAGAAATCGATATTCTTGAGTATTTTCCTCATTTCAACTAACCCGCTGATATTCCATACATCTCGTACCGATGCACCGGCTAGGGAAATCGGCAAAAGTGCACTTTCGAGATGGTTTGAATCGCACGGCGCCAGGCGGTAAAATGTCGCGAATTGAAATATATATCTGAATATATGTGATGGCTAAATCGTTTTAAACACGTGTTGTTATACGAAGCCATTGTTTTAGTCAATCACCATTGTTTCCGAATCCTGGCTTTGCTGTAGTTGTTACTTTAAAAAGTAAATACATATGTAGGTACCTACACTAGACTAGACTATAAAATTAATATGCCTTGCGGGTTGGGTACAGTTGATTGACGGTTATTTAGTATCACAAATTTGGAGTCTACTGTTTATTACACTATTCCATACATATCGTAGATGCACCGACTGGGGAAATCGGCAATAAGTGCACATTCGCGATGGTTCGAGTTGCACAGCGCCTGACGGTATAATATCGCGCAGTGGCGCGGTAGCAAAGTTGCTCGAGCGAATGCTAATAGTACACTGACAGTTTCCTACAACGCCGCGGCGCGCCGTTCATGTATTGGTTTATACTTATAGTGTGATGTGAATATTGAAGTCTAATGACGAGTCATTGACATTAAGTTTGGTGTTTATGGAATTACGTATTTGATTATGTTAATTATGTTCCTCTGGCTCTAGAGAGCTATGTGTTATCTGTGTTTGTGACTATTTCCTGATAATTTTCGATCGATAATTTTTAAATATTTTTCAATAATATTCGTACTTGGAGATTAAGTATAACACTCGATTGCATAAATTTGCATTACGAAGCTCGTTGTCAGTTTCTTATAAAAAGTAGCAGCACGCGATTTCAGCAGATTTCAATGTAATGAAAATAATGTGGCACCGTGTTAATTATTATGAAACACTATACTTTGGTTATGATATATTGTACGGAGTTACCGATGTTTCATTATCAATTTCCCTTTAACTCATTACTGCCGGCAACGCACGTATGCGTTCAGTTTACTTCTAGGGAGCGTGTGCGTAAATGCTTGAACGCTATTGCTGATATTTGTTGAGTAAGCGATCGACGGTTCAGCAGCATCTTAGCGGCATTTTTCATAGCCAAGGTTTTTCATCGGCTCCGATTCATCACTTTCGTTAAGTGAAAACCGTGCGAACCTTTGTTGCTCGTCGCTGCAATTTGCAACAAAAACGTTTAATATAATTACTCAACTTTGTATGAATAACGGTAACGGCTAATTACTAAGATCAATGGGCCCGAGTATGATTTACCTCGGGCGGTGATTAGAAAGTAACATTTCTTGCTTCATTATGTCTTCTTTCGTCTGTTACAAAGAGTTAAGTAACTGATATTGATACGAAGTGTTAGTATGTACTTGACAAAGCTCTTTGGAACAACATAATATGATTACAAAATCATGACTGGCTAGAAAGAGGCGGGTGCTTCGTACTTAGCTTAAAAGATCAATTCAGACCATGCTCGATGAGTCAACTTGAATGTAAAACCGTCAATGGAATCTGTGGACAATGGACATTTAAAAAAGTATTATCATTATGCAAAATATTGTTGAAAGAGAGTAAGATAATGATCCGATGCTTTATTTTGTATTTTGACTTCTTGGTTCTTTTTCTTGTTGGGTCATCAGACTCTTCAGTCCTGGGAAATTAGGGAAAATAGACAGTTAAGCCGCCAGCCTGGTTGTGGCAGATATCAAGAATAAACCTTGCCTTGTGCCGTCAAGCTAGTTCTCAAATACAACAGCAAACCGTGTACCCATCGTCTCAAAGTTAATGTTTACGTCACTGGAATGCGTTTCCTTGCTTCCTACCACAATGGTCGTGTTGACAACCGTTACCTCGGTGGCTGCGCTGCGTTGAACAAATATGCCTGTCCCTTCGCCTCTGTTTGTCTGCGGCCCAAGTGACGAGATCCTATTCAACGGTTAGAGTCACATTGGAGCTTACCTATTTTCTATTAAAATATCATTCACTTAGACACGTCACGTCTGAAGTAGTGGTGCAAAAATCATTCAAAACTCTGAGCACCCTCTTACAACGTACAGCCTAGTAAGTTTACATAATGTTATACTTAATGTCAATTTCTGAAATCGTTGCTATTGATATCTGAGGGTAGGACACTTGGTGACTTGGTGCCGGGCACCAGTCCCCATTATGTTTTTGTAATCTGTCATTATTTTTACATATAATTTTTACTGTATAAACTGTATACTTTGTGGTGGATAAAAAATAGTTTTTTACTTTTTTTATTATTATTTCTTTTTATATAAGTACCACATTTAATTAGATCTTAGAACACTAGAAGCCGTAGTGTGCGGAGAGCCTTAATTAGAAATAATAAAGATCAACAGCAAAGGAAATATAAGTTACTGTCAAAAATGACATTTTAGTGACAAGCTTTTATAGCCGACTGTACTTTTTTTTGGATATCCATCAAATGCTCACTGAGACGATTCTAAAGAGCCCAAACTCGGTAGGATTGCTTTTTCTATTATAGAGTTCCTATGGCCACCTTCCGTCCGGCTCCATCATCAGATCAGCCCCATGGTACCATATTATTGTATTGTCATCAAAGTTAAGTAAGTATGCAAAATTTCAGCTCAATCGGATGACGATATCTGCTTCAAAATTGAGTTGCAAGATTTCACCCGAACAAACATACCTACTTAGATACATACATACATACATACATACATACATACATACATACATACATACATTGCAAGTTAAATAAAAGCTTGTAAAAAAAACTTAATATGAATTGTCTTATTGATTGAGCTTAATTTAGAGCTCCCCAGTTGTTATTTACAAATACATTTCTATATAGAAACTTTAATGTAATGCCGCTTTATAAGTTGAGTGTTTCTATTTCAGAGCATCAATACGCAATTAGTGGCAATAGATCATAGTCAGTTCCCCAAAAGCTTTGTTACAAATGAATTACTCACCAACAAACTTGTGACCGTTATCAGTATACAACGCTACTCATATCGGGTTCCTTGATGTTCTGGTTAGTAGGATGTCGTTCACGTCTGTTTCTTAAACGGGGCTGGGCGGCCCTCCTGACTAAAAGGTTGTAACTGACATGGTTTATTCGTATAACTATGCCGTTTAGTTGTAAAGCAGTGTACAGGAAGTCGAGGCAGGAGTTTTGTTGGAAGTGTTTGAACAGAAGCACGCTCATTCCAACTTGTTACAATCCTTTGTAAATTAAAGCTATTCTTATCGAGTATCTACAGTGTTGCAACTCGCATGCTTAAACATGAAACAAACGAACAACCACTACCGTTATTTATCCAACTTACTACAAGCTAGATTCGACCTAAAATGCCTTCGTACATCGTGAAGTTATTCTTAATAATACCTATTATTAATGCGGAAGTTGTGTTTCACGCTGCATCGGTGAGGACAATTCAACGTAGGCTACATTTTACCCCTAAAGCGCCATAAGCAAGATGTTTACTTTTCTCTGTTTTTGATAGCCAAGCATTTGACCTCGATGGCACCTGAAGTTAAGTGACAATAAGGCCTAATATGGAGCATGCTTGCCGAGAAGAGCGTATAAACTCTCGACTTGAAGAGATCCAAATTATATTTTTCATGAAAAAAGTGAGCAGGAAGAGAGTTCCACTCCTTTGCTGTCCTGGTAAAAAAGTAGACGCAAAACGTTTCGTACGAATCAGTGGTATATCGACAACATAACATGGAACCTAAGGCTATGCCACTTCTTTGCTTACCTACTTGTGCCACACTGGCAAAATCTTAGAAGTATGTATTATGGTTTACTAATGTTTCGCGGAAATATGTTTTACCGAACGTAATGTTTCGCATATTGCTAAATTCGCACAACACTCATTATTCATCATTATTATTCTACTGATACCATTGATTTTCCTGAAAAGTTATAAAATAAACCTAACCTAACGTAATCTACCAGGATACACCAAATTATTTAAAAATATATTTGTATTCTAATATATATTATTCTATTATAAGATGAGGGGAATCAATATATTAATCTTAGTTCATGATCAAGGATCCTCTTGTTTGCTTTTGGAAGCAGGTATATATAGGTATGTCGTAGTCATCTGGTTGAATCTGCTATATACAACCCAAAGAAACGTCATTATCCGCTGAAGAAAACAAACAATGGTAAATAAACGTTTTCATTGAACCTTGAACGCGCACGAAAGTTCTCATAACATCAAAAAAAAATATTTCCATTCAACTGGCAGAAATCGTATTATCAATTGATAAACGAGTCGTCTCAACGATGTAGTGACAGAGTTCAAATCTATCAAGATACCTATCCAGCCAGATGTTTAACGACAATTGTACCTACTGTGCTCAGATTGATAGAGACTATTACCAATTTGCGAGAGTTCAGCTATTATATATAACAAGAGACATAACACATCTGCGAGAAGACAATCAAATTTTGTTTTTGTTTTTTTTAAGTTTACTTTGCGCCTTGTTTTCATCTTTTCTGCGCACAAACACTGCGCAATCAAGCTACTTATGACTCAAGATAAGTTAATATTTTCTTCGGTTTCCGCGAGTGTCACACATTTAAATGAAACCGATTATATAGCAATAAGACCGCCTGTTGTTTACCTCTAATTTTAATTTCTTGCGTTGTATTTCTACTGTATGTTTTATATGAGGTGTGCAATAAATTCACACATCGGTAACTCGTGGCACTTAGGTAGCACTTGACAGTTTCTAACAGACTAGTGATGTGACAATGTTCTTTCTATACCAGTCGAGAAAAAGAAACCACTAAAAAAAGGAATTTTAATCATTTAATATATGAAATTCGTGATAAACAATTAATATTTCTTCTAAATTTTCACAAGTCAGCCTACGTCTTCTACTTGAGAAAATCCACTTTGTGTAAGAAAACGATCTTTCAACCTCCACTGAAGTAATGGGTAAAAAAAGCATTTTATTGTAAAGTTGTAGAGTATTTTTATTGATATTCTCTTTGATTTCAACTTCTTTATTTTGTAATAACTTATTGATAATACTCGTAATAATTATTACAAGGAAATGAATGACAATATCATTGACATTAATGAACTAGTAATCAAACCTACTTCGTCATATGTTAAGACCATGTAGGTAATATTAATTTATTATTTTATCTTATCTGAAAAGACACTTAGAAAACGTGTCTCATCACTAATCTTTTAGTTAAGTGCTACCTAAATGCCACGAGTTACCGATGTGTGGCAATAATGAGTACTTGTATTGTATATCGCGTATATTACTTATTTGAGCCCTGACGTTTCGGTAACTTTCCAGTTACCGTTGTCCAAGGTTGACTGAGAAAAACAGAATTTTTCTCTGTCAAAGTTAGATTTAAAGATAAGTTTTCTTGAAAATTACGTAAGATTCAATCGTCATATGATTGTTTAATAGTCACTGGTAAGCCTTCACTTAACTGAATTTTACGGGTCTGAGTGTTACAAACACATTCTGAGTCTGAAACCCCCTGCACTAACTATAGCAGTACTTAGGATAGTTAAAATACGCAGACATGACCATGTTGATATGATCAAACCAGGACCAACTTTCCGATCATGCATGCAGTTTCAGAAGTCCATATACAGCGCATCAAAGACCAGATTCGTACAGGATTTCAACTTCTCTATGTTATGTTCTAAGGGGTTATTAGTTTCGATTGCCTTTGACATGCTTTAACGTGGCATGCAAATTAACGCACGTGCCCGTCTGATTCGGTTCAACTCAATTAAGACGTCGACACGTCTTAATGGACGTCTTCATTGCTAAGTCGTAATCCACACGGACCGGAGTGTCGAGCCAGACGATTATACAGGCATGCGATGCGACACGCTAGCCACACTGCTTCAACACCAATGGCATTATTTATTAAATATCGGTTAGAAACACATGGAAAGATTTCGCATAAGATGGTAAACCTCTATATGATGAATTGATGACCGATCCTACTTGATGTACTTAGATGGTGTACCTAGGATCTAACAAGTTAACTTTTTATGTGGACACCGATGTCGGATGGTCGACTTCTTTTATCTGATTATGATTATAAGCTTACAATCATTTACATATTATAGGTTTACGCAGTACTATTTTGTTGGTTGATGGTTCTGCACCAACAATATTTTTGTTCTATTAGACTGTTAGCTTAGTTGACTATATACTACAGTTATATAGTCTCTTAAAATAAATATACAATTAATTAATTAACTTTATTTAAGAAGTATTGCAACCGTTAATTTATCATAGTTTTGGTTTTCAACATTAATCAGAAGTTTTAAAACACTTGAAAAAGTATAAGAGTTATTTCTGCAATGACCTGTACTTTTAATAACTTGTTACGATTTTCTCTATAATCGTTTTATTTCAAATATTGCGAATGTATTATATTGCTTGTGTTATGAAATTACATAATTATTTAGCGACTTCGCTCGAGGACATGCCATTAAAATATTCTACTCTTTAGAAAGTGGCAAAAATAGAAAGCCAATTAAGTATCCAGTAATGGAAACAATTTAGACATTTATAACTTGAATCATTAGGCTGAATCGTTTATATTCGTATGAATACCCTGATACTATTTTTATTATGGAATAATTCAAATACGATCTTTCGTTAATTGATCTCTTTCTTTACGATTTAAATCGTTATTCGGTAATTTATCGAAGGCGTTTTGCCCACTTGGAAAGAAATAACTGTCAAGTGCCTAAAAATTATACGCTGTAACTGGTTTCGATGCTTTGATAGCTTTTCGAGTCGCGTAAACAACACGTTTTTGTGCATTAGATGTGCTCTGTATGTAATATGTCTTCTTAGTTATTTTGTTTTTTTGCTATTTATTGCATTTTAGTCGCATAATACGAGCAGTATATACAAATATCAAACGAGTATTCTGAATCGAGGATCTCATCAGCATTTTTAATGAGATTGGATATTGGCTGGATTTTCCGAGCGTAAAAAAGTATTTGGTCCTATCATTCTTTACTCGTTTAGACTTGTAAGAAAGCATCAAACACTTTTACACAAGATAGACCTAGATACATCTACGTACTGTGAAACTATAGTGTTTCCAACAGTGTGTTGGCAGCCTTATGAAGAAGCAATTTCGCGGTTAATCTAAAAGGACAAGCAGCGCCCGTCGACATCATTGCTATAATTGCTCCATTGTCTTAATGTCATCTTGCTCGGAATTTCTAACACCAAGATTCGTGGAAGTTTGTTGTGTTCCGCATTAACCGCTAGTGGTGCGTGATTAAAGTAGTACATTACTACGGACACCGGGAAAATAGGGATTGTCGGCTAAGTGAGAGACGGAGAGGGATACGAGGGACCTAGACCAGCAATATAGTATGAAGTTTTCTTTGCACCTCTCGTCACGCCGCAACCGAAACGTGAGACTTCGAATCTTATTATAAGGAACACAAATATTGTTTTTTTCTTGTCAAACGTTTACTTCATTTAATTTCGTGATCTTTGATGTTTTCGTGCCTTTTCTTCATCAATTATTCTACAGTAACGCATCATTGAAATGTGAGTATTAGAGTCCAATGCATTAATTATAAAAATAAAAAAACTATGTTACCAAATTACCGTAACTGTAGCTAGAAATTCGTATCACATTACCAAACATTAAACGCCAGTTCGAAATAACTACGTTTGATGTAGTAACAGGATAACCGTGTTGATGGAATCAGGTTGCGGTGTTAATGTTGTTACTGACGGTTTGATTATTTTTCCGACCTCATTAGCTGGCTTACATGAACCCTTATGTGGCAAGTAGGTTACCTAGATCGAGCTTTGATGTATGTTGGTGTGCGTCTTGAACAAGATATATGACGACCCAGTACCTCTAGCTTTTTTTTTTCTCTATTTGCTTGCGGGCCCGAGGGGCCCTTTGGGGACGCTGGGGAGCATGGCCTTAGGTACAACACGAGCAAGAGCGAGTTCGTCCTCTTCAAAGCCAGGAAATACAACCCTACAACAGTACCTACGATCATGCTGTGCGGAGTGCCCCTGAAGCGAGTTGAAAGGTTTAAATACCTTGGGCATATCCTTACTGAGGACCTAAAGGATGACATGGACCTAGAAAGGGAGAGAAGGGCGATGGCGGTGCGTGGCAATATGCTTGCCCGCAGATTTGCAAGGTGTAATGAACTAGTCAAATTGACGCTATTCAAAGCCTACTGTCAGACGTTCTACACCTGCAGTCTGTGGGTAAGTTTTACACAGAGGGCCTATAACGCACTAAGAGTCCAATATAACAATATTTTGAGGATGCTGTTGCGGCTGCCCAAGCACTGTAGTGCGTCCAACATGTTTGCCGAAGCGCGAACTGACGATTTTTTTGCAATTAGACGCAAGCTTGTTGGATCACTACTCAGGCGAGTGCGAGGCAGCGGCAATAGCCTCCTCAGGGCATTGTCGGAGAGGCTGGACTGTCCCTTAACTAAATATTGGGTGGAAGTGGCCATCGGTAGGGCCAAATAGGATGAGGCCGCAACCAGTCGCGGACTGACTTGCCTTTTTTTCTTATATCATATTGTTTCTGTACCTACTAACATAGTTATTAAGTTAAAATTGTTACTAACATCTTATGGATCATTGGTCTGAAATAAACTATTTTATTATTTTATTATTTATTTGCACTGCTTGATTCTGACACAGCTCGTCCTTTGGGAAGAGCCGCCAAACAGCACCTCTAGCACAACTGTTACACCTCTTTGTCGCGCGACAAACACCTGTCACTTTCTTTACAGTACCGCGCGAGCAAGAAGCGTGATGCTAAGTCGCGTAAGCTGACTCGCGTTACATAAAAGTCGCGGCAAGATGCGCTAGCCCTGCAGAAGGGTGCATCTTTTTCATAATTAACGCGTCCATCACACTCTTTCTTATAGATAAGGGGTCTGATACATTTACTAGTAAAGTTGGCAAGTGTAGTCAGGTTATCATAGCATGCAAAAGAGGGAGACAAAAAACTGGCCCACGAAAGAGCTTAGGAAAACCGCAGTACTGCATGGAATATTTAAATACCCACGTACAAGTTCCATACGACACTGACAACATCGTTATTGCGTTTACAAAGATTAGATGAAGACCAAAAAGTTTACCACCTATTTATATTTTATATCAAAGTTTCCGATGTACGACGACAATTAACCATCGAATACTCTACCTTAAGGTTCTATTCTATATTTTAAGTTTCCTTATTGTATCGTTAATTTTTAGCCGATACGTAAAAACCTTTTATTTACATCAACGAAACAGAGATCATTCTCATCGTACGTGTATAGTTCGCTTTATGTTGCGTTTTATCAGCTTGCGTTTAAACGGTCTGTATAATTTTCACTTAATACCGTAAATTGATTGGTCACCACGATGTACGACCGTAGAATATTAAATAAAGGCACTAGAGCTCGACAATGCAACTGAATTTGAATATAATGCCAACTGATTGCTGTGAAAATATTTCGTTTACCGGAGGTCATTAAACTTATAATTAATAGTACGTTCAGTACGTTGGGTAATACATTTTATTGCATGAAAGTAGGAATCAAATTGCTGCTGTAATACGTGCTCGATGATGTGTCTCTTTATAGACTGAGAAATTGCACTTAGCTTTTGTATAGATAGATAGATTTTTATTTGTAATAATCATACATTGTCAATCTAAGCTATAACACAATCGTAGCCATTAGTATTATTACATATAGAATAAATTAAATAATCATAAAGCTGATGTTTTATATGAAATTAATATCAAAAGTATCGTAGGTAATATAATCCGATAGTACCTATTATCGACTTCGTTTTTATTACAGTATTTAACGTATTAAATGTATTATTGGTGAATAACATTATAATACGAGAAGAATGATATATACGAGTATTCCACCGCATAGCTGAGAGTAACGTGCTCTAATAACTCGAATGCGAAGTTTTTTTTTGTTTACAAGCAAGCAAGTGTAGTGCATCAATAGCTACGGCAGTCACGTCTTAGCGCCTGAAGTGACATTGACTTTCTTGTCGCGGGGCTGATAGCGACGCGAGCCTCCTTCGGCGCCGGCACATGTCCGCCGCTCGCTGCCTTGCGCGCGCGCATCTACGCTGCGAACGCCCGCGCGCCGGGCCCGCGCCATGCCCGCAGTGAAAGTATTCAACATATTCGGCGGACAGAAGCCGTCCGAGAAACATCCACCCGCCAAGGGGGCGATGCAAAAATTCTACAGGACATTCTCAGTCGGTAACGAGGCATCCGAAACTAAAGGCAAAGTGACCGCGATAGCCGCCTGTCTCGAGAAAAAAATCAGTGAACCCGCAGTGAAACTTAACAGTGATAACGTGCAAAAAAATTTAAAATCCAATTTTAGCGAGACTGTTGTGAGTTCGGACAAACCGCGCCACCACGCGTACGAGAATGTAAACATTTCCGGCGGGAGTACGCTGCGAGAAGAGAAATTACTCGACGAAACTAAAGGATATTGCTCGATTTATGAGAATATTACTGTGCTCGGTAAGATTAACGCTTCGAAGGCACTAAAAGAAACCGATATTAATGCTGAATCAAAACTGAACAAAGCTTTAGAATCATTCGATAAGATACTATCAGAATTTTCTACAAGTACATCGGAATTAAATGTGTGTAAGGCTGAGTTTATTGTGCCCAAATTGCAGAAATCGAAAACTTGTAGTATTATAGAATCTCGCTGTATTCTGAAAAAGGCTAATTCAGATCCAGAAAGTGGTACCAAGAAGCAAAACACAGTTTCAAGAAACAATTCTATAGACAAAACCACTAGTCTTTGGAATCTTGACGACATGAAGGAAAAACAATTGACTGCTCCTCTTATGCCACTAACGCCGACACCACCTAGCGATAAGATGAACCCAGATAAGTATGCCACTTATAAAATATCATCTAAAAACGTGTCTCGAACGAACGGCATTAAAACCGAAGAGTTGAAAAAACTGGATGTCAAAACAAGAATATTGAAGAAAACGTTATCCAACCCGCCGTCGACTCCCGTCCCGGTTATATCAAAGACAAAACCACTAACAAAAAATGTTGTCAAAAAAGTGAGTGACCCAAAGAAAACAAAACCCAAAACAAGCACAGATAATGGATCGATAAACACAAAAACATGTTTAGATCGGAGAGACCCGCCCAAATCTCAGATGCTCAAAGCAAAGAGTGTTTGGGAAATAGGCAACGAGTCAATGGTATCCACCAACTTAGAACGAACCAAGTCGACTACTTCTATCGCGGGTTCTCCCAGCAAGATCCCGGTGATCAGGAGTCAGATGCCGCACACCAAGTTTAGCAGTACGAGGGCGCTCTTTTCTCCCACTCCGGTTGATCTAAATAATATAGACCAGGCCAGAGAGTGTGCTCAGAAAAAGAAGGTAAATGCGGCTCGGAAAACCACAGACAAGCCTGATATTATTAAAGAAATAAAACAAAAGTCCTCGCTCAATCTTAAGTCGGACGTGAAACGACAACCATCCGACAAAACGAAAAAAGACGACAAAAAAGCTCTTTCATCTTCGAATCTATCTATACGAGATTATTCGGATGAAATAAGCGCGATGCGGGCTAAACTACAGCAAAGAAAAATCAACTACAAGAGAGACGTCGTCACAGTAATGCCGGAGCCCAAACGAAATGAAAATGAACCGGAAGAAATCGATTCGACACTATCACCTGTCAAGTCCATCGTGAAAAAATTAGAGCTCAAGACCGCTATGGAATCAAAGACAGAACTGGCTCAGTTTGTAAACTGTAAAGTTATCCCCGCGGTGCACAAGGAGCTATGCGTAGCCAACACGACTTTCCACAACCACTTGAGCACACTCGTCGGCCGGCAAATCAAGTATACGGAATCCAGAGACGATATTAAGACGGTTCAAGTCGAGAACATCTCGAAACACGTCGAGGAGAAGATATCAGACGCTCACTCGGACTGCAGCGACGATTCCGGTCACGTTTCGAACGATGCCGCGAACGATAACGATTCTGCTTTCGATAACGTGCACGACATGAGCCCCGTGCGCACTGATATCGACGAGGTAGACTGCAAAATTTTCGACGGCCCTAAACAATTCAGGATAGATGTGTCTGAGAATGCGAGGAGCGTGTGTCCCGTGGTGGGTCGCCGCGGCGGGCGCGGCATCGAGGTCGCTAGCGGTACCCGAGGCACCGATGCTCCGAAAGTGGACGAACAGGTACGCGACACTGTTTACATACAGATACTTGCAACAACAAATTATAGGGAAGCTTATCTGAGACTCTGGACCTGCTACTGCCCGCGTTAGCACCTAGCTTTGAACTCTAATTTACTCCACAAAGTTACATAGTAACACTTGTTTCTTAATAACTGCAACCGTACCGACACCCATCTAGTCTCAAAACTATGACATTTGTAACGACACAGGTCGGCGACACATTACCTATGTGTTATTTCATTACCAATGTGGCATGTCTACTTGATATTTGGGTAACCATTTTATTTATTTGTATAGAATCTTTTTATCGATTCTATATTTTTTTATGTGGTAATACCACATTTTTATTTTTATAAATAATGACACAAAGGTAAATTAAGAAAGAAAAATTGAATGCGATCTACTACAATCGAAGCGGGGTTTGAACCCGCGACCTCTGCGTTACCGGCGCATTGCTCTCCCAACTGAGCTATCCGACCGCTACGTCAGTCACACCAAATCTTTCATCCCTTAATCCTTTTACGCTACTGGAGCGCCCTCTGCGTCATATGTTTTTTTGAAACATATGACGGGGTATGGCTAATGCGCAATAAGCATTTCAAAAAAACATATGACGCAGAGGGCGCTCCAGTAGCGTAAAAGGATTAAGGGATGAAAGATTTGGTGTGACTGACGTAGCGGTCGGATAGCTCAGTTGGGAGAGCAATGCGCCGGTAACGCAGAGGTCGCGGGTTCAAACCCCGCTTCGATTGTAGTAGATCGCATTCAATTTTTCTTTCTTAATTTACCTTTGTGTCATTATTTATAACCATTTTATTACTTTACCACGTTATGCTTCAAGTAAATGCACGCACACGTGCAGGCGCATCGATGAGTAACTTCACCATGATACTATTTAAATGTAGCCATCTGTCTGAATTTTAATTTGGTAGGGCCTTTCACATACCTACATGAATCTCCATAATTTATTAATGAAGAACACGCGTAAATTATTTGAAATTTATTATTCGCGACTCAATAAAACCAATAATCATAATTCGTGAATGATTTAAAATTCTCCTAAAGGCAATTTCGCGTATAGTCACCGAACATTACCATAGCAAATTATAAACAGCTTGCATAACTTAGCTTCCGTTTCGAGTGTTGAAAGCTTACATGGTCGGGCCTGAACGGTTTTGGGCAAATAAATAACAACAGAAATGATGTAATCGCTGCAGACAGTATTTCTCCGCAACCTAGAATTCGAAATATTTGCCAGACGAATGGTTAATTTACATAAGAGGAAAATTTATTGCACCGAGTCCCGGTGTCGTTATGTAATTATCTGATGGTTTTACAAACACGTTCTTTCAGAAGTTATGTCAGGAACAACGTAATGTTTAAGATCTTAATAAGTTGCATAACTTATTCGAGTCCATTAGTTGGGCCCTGATTTGCGCATGAAAACGCTCCATGTTTGTACATATTGGGATGTAATGTCCGGGCTGCGCGTTGGCAATTTATCGCGTTCGAGACACGCGACAGGTGCACCGCAGGGGTCATTATTTGGGCGCTTTATATACGCTCTTACTTTCACCCAAATGGTTTTTAGTCGTTATTTTATGTCGTCTGATGTGGTTTGGAGCACATTGAGATCTTGTGAGCGCTCTTTGTCGTGGCAAATTATTTCATAATTACAAAATTATAGCTGCGTAACCATTGATGTCACGTCGGGTTTTCTAAGTTTGCATCCGTCTGCTCATCTCCTTTCGGCATAAACGTTGCTTTCCAAGATTTAAATGCAGATCTCACCCTCGGCTACGTGCTGGACTGCAGGTAAATCACCTGTCACTTTCCGTTTTTACTTTCTCACTTCGCGATGTCACAGCAAATATTACGTGCACCAAAGCCATAACGGAAACTTGCAATACTATCTGTATGAATATTTATACAAAGTCTACGATAAACATTGCTTACGCCGACGACATTATTTTCACAGTCTAGCGTATTAATACGTTGAGCACTTGTTTATAAAATGCGTACTTGAAAGGCGTCTTTATTGGTATTATCTGACTTTCTACTTGCAATGGTTGGTTTTACTGGCTGTTTGCAAATCAATTAGCGTCTACGTGTTACATTTATTGCTCGCAAACTTGTAATGGAGTTATTTAGCTTTGCGAGGTGGTTACTCTGATATTTTCATGGTGCATGTCCTTTACAATTATTACAAGCATTACTATAATATAACGTGATTGAAATGAAAACGCAATGACGTTAATTTAAATTTATGTTTACGCCTCAAGGGGATGGATGGCATAATGTTTAGAGATTAACTGCAATACATTTGCTCCTGACTACTAAAATATCATATTTCATAAGTGATGAAACACCCATAATTGCGTTATGTAACGATGATTAATGCCCGACACGCCCTCCGGCATACTACGAGTATGCTCATCAACGTCTTTTCACTGCATGCATTGAGAAAACAAAGAATTTAGCGATTTCAATTCAAAACACATTCCATTTTCTGTTTCAATGTATCAAGTCACGTCTTCGATTTCGTACAAATTCGCTCTCGGACATAAATTAGACAATAGCCACGTACGGTGCGTACGCGGCGATTCTGCGTCATATCATATGCTTATCACGCTCTGGCTTTCTCGCGCAACGTCGCGGGGAAAGCTATATCTTTGATATAGAGCTTTTTTGTTGTAGAAACAAGTTTCTACAACAAAAAAGCTCTATATCTATATTAATTAGAGACGAAAAATATTGAACAGAAATTTATTACTGGATTTTTTAAATAGAAATAGTCTATGAAATGGTAAAAATGACAACTTTAAAGAAGACAGTACTCATTATTGCCTCATCGAACCGCGTGTAACATAACTGACCGCAACTTGGCGCTTTTCGCGCGAAACCGGATCACTCTTTCCACCATTTCTGTATTGAAAAAGAGACAGAAAATAATTCATCGCACGATAAAAACATCAGCACCTCTAGCATAACGGGCAGCACCCCTTGACTCTTTGTCGCACGATAGAGATTGCCTGTCTTTTTCTTTACATTACCGTACGAACGTTCAAGATGTGTTAACCCTACAGATCTTATAGTTATAGCATCTCTAGCACAGCTGTGCATAAAACATTGCTTGGAATCAGTTCCGTCTTAATCTCATTATCGCCCTAAATTGCAACTCTAAAATCGATTAACTAATAATGTTCAATCTCCATGCACTCATTAGCTGCAAATATCGCGACTTAATAAAAAACACATTAAAGGCGGCTGTTAAAGAAATAATGTCTGGTTTCTGCCAGCGCCGGCGCAGCGCCTGGTTTCTTTTAACCGCAAATTACCAATAATCTTGGTTCTGTTTCGCCCGTCTCTGTCCATTAAAAGATGCAGAACGAGTTTAGCGAGTATAGTAAAAATAATAAGATGCCGGTCAGGCTGGCTTGCGGTGCGCCTATGCCTATCGTTGGTCTTCAGACATCACCTGTTCGATCGTTCGAATGATTATTGGATTTTGTACCCTGTTATGTACCCAATAAAATCGTGCTATGTATAGCTTGAGAGGCATATGTAACTAGACATAATACATACATATTTGTGTCTTAAAGGCCGGCAACGCACTTGTGACTCCTCTGGTGTTGCAGGTGTCTATAGGCGACGGTAATCGCTTTCCATCAGGCAATCCGTTTGCTTGTTTGCCCCCGAAACTTTATGCATAACGTTATGCCATACTTAAGTCGCGTTCTGCGATTAACTTTGTTAGTTGTTTTGAGGCTACTCAAAATCCTGCTCACTTCTGTAAGCAGGCACAGACACAGCTCTTTTTATACCTGTGACTCGTCCCAAGACAAGACACCACTACAATAAGTCAGTAATTAGCCAAGGAACTGACCAGACTGACGTACTTATTTTGTGCCTTGACAAACCAAAAAGTGACAAAACATTTGCCACCGTAATAACTACAGTGTTCCATGTTAATTTTATGCAATTTCTGAGGTTTGGTAATCACTTTCCCATAAAGTAGCACGTCAAACTTATAAATAATAGCTAAGAAATGGTATCAATGGTGGACAGTAGGTACATACTAATTTCTCATACTCGCTAGATGAAAAGGCGCTACATGTACCATCCCGTGGCGCTACTAATAGCACTCTCGTAACGTGTTTCACTTTTCGCCGGTCGGTAAACACATAATTATACGCATTGAAAAGAATATCGATCGGCCGTCAATCATGTATTGATTTATCCGTCGCCGCCAGTTATTATTGTATACAGGGTGCATTCTATGTCAGGAATAGAAATATATTTTTGTAACTCCTTGGCTGCTTAACAGTTTCATAGAATGATAATTAATATTAAGGGACAATCCTACACAAATCGACCTAGTCCCAAACTAAGCAATGCTTGTACTATGGGTACCAGACGACGATACTCGTATAAATAATATATAAATACATGTATAGATAACATCCTTGGCCCAGGAACAAATATTCGAGTTCATCACGCATATATTTGCCCTGTCCGGGATTCGAACCCAGGATCGCCGGCTCAGTAAGCTGGTGCACTACAAACTGCGCCAACCGCGTCGTTAATTAGGTAAAACACACTCATTTTTTTTTGTGATTTCTGTATTAATGATAATTTTTATCATAATTCATGATCACTATTGTAAACTCTCAGTTTTAATTCCGTGGAAATCTGACGCTTCATGGTATTACCAGACAAAAATAAACTCCTTGTGCCTGTGGTAAGAATTTCAAAATAAATAAAAAGCAGAACTTGGCTTCTGTATTTTATATATTTTAAATAACAATACCTGTAATATATCATCTATTACAACATAGAAAGCATAATTTTAAATTGCATAGTATGGACACAATAAATTACAATGATTTTTTCTGGGGGGAAAAAAAATGTTGCTGGTATCACTCTGATGAGTTTCATGTATTACAAACCATTGGTTCAAAATTATAAGTTTATATTCTTGATTATTAGTAAATTATTTTTTATATTGGCAGATTATTATTTATATTGCAATATAAATAATAACCTGCCGCATCCCGTCATATTAAGCAAAACGCAAGCTGTCAACTGTAAACCATAATGTGTCAAACTATGCAAAACAATTCTTTGACGCGTCCGTCGTGTCGCGTCATGTCATTCGGCTTCTAGGCTTCTACCTTGAATGTTCGAATGTTCGAATGTGTCGCTAGAAATAACAAAACATTCAAGATGGCGGAAGTGAAGGAATTGTTACTGGAAGGAATAAATAAAATAACTGCGGTGGAATGGCAGGGGGGTATTTCACATATAATAAAAGAAGAAGACAAGCTATTAAAACTCGACCATTTAATTGACAGTGTCTGTGACACATTTATAATAAACTAGCTGTGCCCCGCGGTGTTAACCGCTCATCCCACGGGAACACTAAATTTATTCGGGATGAAAAGTATCCTATGTCCTTTCCCGGGTCTCAAACTATCTCCATACCAAATTTCATCTAAGTCGGTTCAGCGGTTTAAGCGTGAAGAGGTAACAGACAGACAGACAGACAGACAGACAGACACACTTTCGCATTTATAATATTAGTATGGATATGGATGTTGGAGAGAGTGACAACAGTAGCTCTGATGACACAGATTCTGATAATGAATAAAAAAGTATTTTTATAAGTCTTGTTTTACTTATTACCCATAGGAGAAATCCACTCCAATTTACTTACTGTCAAATTATTTTTTCCAATCTTATTGAAAAATTGATTTACTATTTAGTGTAGACTACGAAATAGTTTTTTATTGGTCAAATACTTAGTAATGCACCTTTTCACCTTTCGGATTTTTATTTCATAAGAAAATTATAGCCCTCCTACTTGTTATTTCATTATGGACGATATTAATAGTTTGTGGATTTACTTACATATATCACTCAACGTAAAGCTTTACTTATTACTTATTTTGTAGCTTTAGATACCTATCGTAGAATATTTAATTCCAATCCATAATACAAAATTATTAAAACAGCGCATATTAAAATATAGCTTGTATAAAAAATGTTTCTTACCTCTGAAACGTCAAATTATGACAGATGTCCGAATAGGGAAGATGCAGTATTTTTAATTTTGATTTAATTTGAAAGAATATCATCTAGAATAGACCTCGAGTATAATAAAAAATCAAATTACTATCATTTTTAATGAAATACTGGGGTTTCAAACTGACAGTTGACAGCTTCGCGCCAAAACGCATCTAAACTTGCGATGACGTCATCGCTGTTTGTCAATGAACAATGACAAACGCATCGTAGTTGCTAAAATTAATAAATTCAGGCTTTCAAGAGATTTTTTTGAATAAATAGGTTAGGGTCAAATGAACTATAAAAAATGGACTATCCGTCATCATCAGGAAATCACAACGATGGCTCCAATGTTCGGATAAAGAGCCGTGTTGATTCGTGTTTTGTGCCAATGTGTCCATCAACTTCAGCGAAGTTTCCAAATAAAATATTTTTATCTGGGCCTTCTGACCCGAAATTGAGAAAAAAATGGTTCCACAAGCTGCGAAGAGGACAGACACTTATTCTCCAAAGACTGTCATTCGATGCTGTGAAGATCACTTCGATGTAAGTTAAGTGCAAATATTAATGCTTACATGTTTTGCTTGGTAGTACGCTCAGATAAAAATAAGTTAGCTAAGTACCTTATTTACTATGAATCTTCTTTGTGACACATACAATATTTCTTTGTATTTTACAGCTGGAGAAAGTTGTCGAAAATTGGATAAAGTATAAAATGTTTGGTGGAAACCTTTATCTAAAAAAAAATGTGGTACCACACATTTTTGAGTGCCAAAATAGAATGATGCCAATAAAGCCTAGATCAGCAATTCTCAAAAGGAACAGACGTGAAATTCTTGAAAGTATTGAAAATGCACCAGGTATGCCTTTGTTTTGATCTATTATTTCACAATTCTTTGGGTAGTAATTAACACATCTTGTTTAACTGGACAGTAAGTATTTATTTTCAGAAATACCTACTTATTTGTCTAATGACTATGAATCAGGCCACATTTTAAGTGTCTACAATAACACTCACCAAGTGTCTACAATGATACCAAAGTATTCATAAATAGGTTTATGTAGGTATATAAAGTATTAATTAGTATACATAATAATAATTTGTTTTATGTAGGTAACAGATTATAGAATTAAGGCACAATACAAATGTTGCTGTTTAGTGAGTTGTATGGTTACTGATAGAGAATGCCTTTTGGTATTAAAGTCTAAAATTTGTACTTTTACTTTTGCATTTTGTGCAATAAATAAATACTTTTCCATTGAGATAATAGTGATATATGCTGGGTTTGCATTTTCAGCCTTGTGCATAATGACTGATACTAGATTTTTCATATTCTGTTGGGGTATTTACATAACCACTCAATTGCTTCGAATTTCGAGTTGGACTCTATTTATATAATAAAATAAGAGCGGTGACAGGTAGCCGTAGTTACCAAAAGCAATCTAGTGGATAATATGATGTTATTAATTTAACCTATTGACCGCCAAGCGGTCTAGCAATTTACCGTGCCACTGACGCCAGAGTAAAAAAAAAAGATGTGCCCCAAAATCAACAGGGATTGAAAAATACTTGTAGCGGTTAGAATTACAAAGTTTTTGATCATTGAAATTTGGACGGCTGTGGCCGACGTGGCGTCAGGGGCACGATTTTTTTTTGACGGCCACAGCCGACTGTGGCGGTCAAAAGGTTAACAAAAGCTGTACTATTGCTTTCAAATAGGAAAAATTGGGCCAGTGCGAGTCCAAATCGCGCATGAAGGGTTCCGTACTATAATCTATAACAAGTTTGTCGTATAGGAGCCCCCTTAAATATTTGTTTTATTTAATTTTTGACAGGTGACAGACGGACGGACAGCGAAGTCTCAGTAATAGTGTCCCATTTTACCCTTTGGGTACGGAACCCTAAAAAATTACACTCATGTTGTGGGTGCTAAAGATAACTTAAGTCTGTGTACTTACTTATAATTTTCCCTTTTATTATAGTATGGATATCATGCTCTCTAATTAAGAAATGTTCTTTTCTTATATTTCAGATCCAACACTGGAAGATTCAGAAATCCAAGACACACATCACCCTCAGAATATAAATTTATGCTGGACAAGTGTGTACAGGCGGTTCTGAATCGGTTCATTATTTTACGGGTGAATAGGCGACAGACGGACAAAGTTACTTTCAGATGTATAGTATGAATGTTTATAAAAATATATTGGAAAAATTAAAAGCATGGTTAAATATTATAAACATCTTTTAATTTAGGAAATACAGCATCTAGCCAGAACTTCATTGCAGCATCCAACACAGACACAATGCTGCTATCAAATGGTACATAGTAAACATTGTAATTTTTCTTTTGCTGAAAAACATTTGGAGTTGCACTTGGGTCCAGAATATTGGTGTTATTTTATTGTTTTTTACATAAGAAAGTATGGTAGCTTCTGTTGAAGGACATTTCGCCTCTACAAATACAAATTTTGATTGTTGCCCCATAATTTTGTACAGAAGAGAACCATTTTTAGGTTTACAGCTTCATAGAGTTGAGCCAGTGATCCTTCCATACCTGCAAATATAGAAAAAAAATCACATACTTACTTAAAATAAAATTATACCTAATAAACACTGTTATGTACTCATGTATGTATGAAAATAAGCATAATATGAATAAAACTAAGTTCTAAACCATACATCATACCTTAACTCGAACCACAATGGGGAATCACTTTGACATTTGGTGGTGGAAAAAATCATATGCATTTTATCAGCCGTTATTTCCTTTGACAATATTTCAAGAAATTGTTGTGGTGAGTCCAACTTTCCAACCAAGCTTGAACACAGATATATGAATGCTTATATTGTTTTGTTTTTCTTGAATGTAGCGTTCAATACTTGCTTCACAATCTTTTTCCTTTACAGCATTCAGAAATTCGTTTGATATCCACCTAAAAATTTAAGAAAATGTATTAAATTAGTAGATAGTAGGTATATAATACAGAAGCTGCACAATCTTCACAGGACTGAACCAAACCTTGCATTTCGTTTACAATGGCTGTCACGCGATAACTTTTTTTATCTTGTGCTCCCGAGTAACTCGACTTTTTATAATAGGTACACAGTTCTCCATTCCTTTTTATTTGTACGTAACCGATTGCGTTGTCACCATAAGATTCCCTTGTTGACCTGAAATAATTGCTATGTGTAGAAACTGCTGAACGAAATCTAAATAAAAATCAATCACACAGTGATTTAAGTATTAATCACTACATAGTATAAAACAAAGTCGCTTTCTCTGTCCCTATGTCCCTTTGTATGCTTAAATCTTTAAAACTACGCAACGGATTTTGATGCGGTTTTTTTTAATGGATAGAGTGATTCAAGAGGAAGGTTTATATGCATAATTTATCAGCATTGCACCCGTGCGAAGCCGGGGCGGGTCGCTAGTAACACATAATATACACACCGTAATAACTTAGTCCCTTTCATTTCAACACTTGAAAACTCTGCACTTTCAACAGGAAAATGTATGACCATGTCAAAACTAACTGGCGGCAGATTCCTGGAGTCTGCTTTAATGAACCCAAGTTCCTTTTTATTCGAAATGTGCAATAAAATTTCACAATAAAATAATATTTACTATCTCAACTATGCCGTTAAATAAGTAGACGTCTGGTTGACTTGCACAGATGACGTCACTACACGCTGATTGGTGTATGAAAAAACGTTCCGTTTCACGTTACTTTAATTCATAATTATTGTTAAAAATCGATAATAACTAAAATAAAAATGTTGCAATGACCTTTCTTTTACGTTATTTTTCCATTTTAGCCACAAAATATTGATAAATACTATATCTGCATCTTCCCTATTCCACGGAATTAAAAATCAGAGTTTAGCGTTTCTCTCTCCGTATGTGACATATGAGTGTGAAGTCTACAAATATTATAATAATGAGACTTTGAACTAAGGTGCTTTGGGGTATATTCGACATATTTTTAGGCGAGTGTAGAGTATGTTAGGGTTTGGGCTCGTAAGTAAGAACCTAAGAAGTATTCCTTCCAAGTAATGAGATCTTTACGAAATTGGATATATTCATCAACGCTTTGTGAAAATAGCGTTGTAATATGTTGCTTGAATTTGGAAATAAATGTAAATAAAAAAATAAAATATTTTGAATACCATTTTTTAAGGAGTGGGTAATTTCGAAAGCAAGTTGGGTAATTTCGAAGGTTTGTAGAAATGGTTTTTATGCAATATGAGTTTAAGAATCATATTTCTTTTTAGTTCTAGTTTACCCCCTCAAAAAATCCCGCTGATTCACGGTAAGGAACATTTTTTTTTGTTTAAAATTGCAAATTATTTTCGAATTTCCCCTGCGCTGTGATCAGTCATCGTCATCATTGTTTTTTATGAAATAATTATTTTATATGTTTAATAATCTAGAAATTTGCATTTAGAGAATTCAATAACTAATTTATGAAGAAAACATTAGTCTAACTCTGATAATGGACTGGAAAACCTAGTTTGGGTTTATTTCGAAAGTAGATTTTTTCGAATTTCACCCGCGGGATAAATTTGATTGCTTTTTTTAAACTACAGATAGACCGTTATGCTGTACTCATTATTACGACAAAAATGACAATGTAATGTAAAAACAAACGAACAATGATTTAACTTAGCAGGTTCCCGAGTTATGTGGTATGGGGTAATTTCAAAAGTCCTCATAAGGCACTAAATCGCACTATTTTTATTTAATCGACCGCAACACACGTGCGCTCACGACTAGTGACACGAAGTGAACTGAAGCGGGGGAGCAGATAAACATGGCGTCTTGACAAGCGTTGCAAGCGTAGTAATTGTTCCCAGTTTAGTAGATATATGTGTGATTTTCGATTTATCCCCATTTTCGACTTTACCCCAAAGCACCTAATAAAATTTCGTCGTATTTTTTTACAATATTTCATTTTATGTGGTAATCCACATTGCTAATGCAAAGCAATATTTTAAAATATAAATCGCTATTACTAGAGATAGCTACATATGTATTTTAGTGGCCTTCCGAAAATGCGTCTGGAAAATATATTTCGGTTCATAACTTAGAACTCATACTGTATAAAGAACGTTCCGTACATTTTGTATTGTCTACCGGCGTGGGGAAAGTCGCAACGTTGAGCTTCCTACCTCTTGATAATTACTTTGGTTATCTGGCTATGAAAGTTATAAGCATGTACCTATATGACACTATTGTTCATAGGTACTTCGATTTATTGTTATACGGATGTATTGTGCGATGTCCGTGTATTGGTCATTTTGTAATAATTTATTCAGAAGCGGAAAACATGCAACGTATAATTTTTGTTGTGGCAAAGGTCTAGAGAGTGTTTTTTTATGTATGATGACATTTGCAAAAAGCATTGTGAAAACAAACAGCTTCATGACTGGGCAAAAACAGTTAGCTTTCTTTTCACCTTTAGATATATACACACATACCTACTTTTGGCACCTGAACCGTCTTCGCATCGTATCTTTCTGTTCCAGACTATTAAAGAAATAGAAGAAGTACTGAATTTTGATTTTCTCGATGTAAATTAATAAACGCATTTCATTTTACCTGAAACCAAAAATAAAATTGATATAAAATTAATGCGGTGGCAATTAACAGTATAGCTGCTTAAACTTACGTGCGTTAAAGATATAATAAACTGTCTCAAGCACTTTTTATTGCCCACTTCATTACGACACAGCTCAGATCGACACGCAAACCGAACAAAATTGCGTTTAAGATCGCAACAACCAACATCGTTTGACATTGGTAACCCTGATTTCATCTCGAAATTGCTGCAGGTGTTGGCCCCTTAATGGGCTAGGCTACAATCAAGCTTGGTCGAGTTTCTGCCAAACGATAGCTAACTTCTTTACAGTCATTGCTTTCCTTCAATCTATTTCGAATTTGTTATCTTTATGTAGGAGAGTAAGGCTGCTGTTGGATATACGCTATCGAGTAATATGCGAGGTTGTGTAAGTAACGTCTGTGCGCTCACGGGCTAGTTTCTGCCAAACGATAGTTAGCTCACTTCTTTAAAGTCATTGCTTTCCTTCAATCTATTTCGAATTTGTTATCTTTATGTAGGAGAATAAGACTGCTGTTGGATATACGCTATCGAGCAATATGCGAGGTTGTGTAAGTAATGATTGAGTGCGCTCACGGGCTCCCCGGTATGGCGAAGTGATTTGTAATATACGAGGAAACTGACAACTTTCTTCCGCTCTACTACTGAATGTGGTTTAGATTTATCGCCGTCTAAGGCATGTTTGGCTTTGCGCGGGTGTCCGCAATAAATTGTGGCTCGTGGGTGACAAAAAGGCGTATAAAAAAATAATACTACGTATAGTCGCGATTTTATTTAAAATAGAGCGATTACTTACTAGAGTCCAGACTCTTGTCGCGATCACGTTGTTTTTGTAAAGATCGCTTCAATTGACTATTAGGTAATTTATATCGTTAGGTGGAATGAATAACTCTATTCGGATTTAATTTAATTCGATTAAGTAACACCATTCCATTTACTCTCGAATTACTTTTAACGTTTTTGTTGTTTTTCTTGACGGAAATGTCCACATAACTATATTTACGTTATACTACTGAGTTATTCCTGTATACTTGATATATTTAACCGTAAAATTCAAGATAACAGTAGGTATGTTTATGTCCCGCCTTTCTTCGATAAACTTACATAATTAATTACAACATTATTACGCAATCGCAAAGCTTAATGAGTTATGTTTCAAGAAGTGTCAAGTTTCTAATTATAAATGTGATATAAACAATTGTGTTTAGTAAACAATCAAGATGAGCATATAAGTGCGCGTGTGCGATGTGTGAACCTATAACCGAATAGATAGACCTACATCCTATTGGCCGGTCTAGTTCAAGTAGAATCTGCAGAACATATAGGCCTGATAGGTTTGCCTGGTCGAGTTACATTTCCTCTTGACATTGTTACTGGCAATCGAAATGTAAATAAATCATTTTCTATCTTCAATTGTACAACTTCTTTGACAGTGCAGCTTTCCTGTATTTTTTCTCAAGTACTGCCGCAGAAAATAACAGAATCCCATTGATATCTTTCGCTTACCATATAAGATTTGACCATATACCGGGTGATCAATCCAAATAGGTCAGTAAAAGTCACAAACTATAAGAAATCTGTTCTCAGGAACCATGGCGTCGATTTTAAATTTCATAAAAACGGCATTATTGATTTTTTATAAATCTCATACATAATTTCATACATAACCTGGTCAAAACCGCTGTAAATAATGTAACAATAAGACATGCGATTACTTACAGAATTTTACCCAGGTTGAATTCCCGGTTATGTATGAGATTTATAAAAAAAAAATGAGTACAGTTTCTATTAAATCTAAAATCCACGTCATGGTTCCTAAGAACAGATTTTCCTATCTCTTATAGTTTTCGTTTTCCCCCTACTGACCCATTTGGATTGATCACCCTGTATATACCTTGTACTTATATAGATTTAAACTTACACGATTTTAACACATAATTATAACAAAACGAGACATAATCGCATTTAAAAAGGTGTTTATTTAATTACTCTAGTGATTTTTCGTCCATGCTCGTGAAGGGACTGGTCAATAAATATAAATAAATATTTAGGGGGAATCTTACACAAATCGACCTAGTCCCTAACTAAGCAAAGCTTGTACAATGGCTCTGCACGACGATATACACAATATATAAATACATAGGTATATAGATAACATCCGTGACCCAGGAACAAATATTCGAGTTTATCACACAAATATGCCCTGCCCTGGCCGGGTTTCGAACCCAGGACCGCCGGCTCACTAGGCTGCAAACTGAGCCAACCGCGTTGTTGACGTCAATTTTCTTCACATACTGCAGCTTTCTGCTTTAAATCCCCAGCGCATCCTGTGTAGAAAGCTCCGCTGAGGTGAAAACTTGACCAGTATATGGGTCACACATTGTTTTGTCTAAACGGTTTCTACTGGCCCGTAATTAAACCTCACGTACGTTGTTTACTTACTCTCTAGCTAACGACCAGGCAGTTTGACTTACAGTAACCAGTTATTATGTTTACCTCTTGCAAATCGGTTTGCAAAACAAATTGCCTTTAAAGTGTTGCTGAGAAACATACGGAGTGTAGAGTAGACAATTAAGAGTAACCGTTTCAACAGCATGAAGAATTTATAGTTTTCGTAGCCTTACGCATGCAAGGAATTTGATGAATTGATAAGTTTACAAACTCTTCGCCCACATTGATTCGCGTCCCTCGTCCACCGTCTGACTAAGTCGGTCATAATGAGTAATAACTATCAGTTAGGGTTATACGGCTTTCTTGTGGACATCCAAATTTTAAGGGACTTAAATCCTAATTTCCCCTTATAATGTACGCATAAACCACCTACTTCAGGCTTACAGGATAAAAATGTAAGGTACATGTATCCAAACTCTTAACTTTTGTAATTGTCCACAGAAAAGATGTAGGCGGCTAAATTAACGATGCAATTTCAAATCTATATGACCCAAGTATTTGGTAATCATAGCACGTTAACGCGTATAGACTGAAATGAAAAAGCTATTTGAAATTCTTTTTTGTTTTAAAAATTGTCCATTGAAAAACTAAATAAACAATAATACTAGTCACAGTGCTAGTGGTCATAATAGTTTTTCTTTATATCTGCTTTATTTATTATAAATGTATTTTAAACCTGTTATTGTGTGCAATATAGTGTTTACATACATATAGGTACATATACATAGTTATTAAATGAAGTGTATTTTATTTACTTAGTACGTAATACTTTTAACTTCATTATTTCTTTGCTGATTGTTTACTGATTCTCATATTTATTTTTCTTTACTGAATAGGCTTTGTATATATGACCAGACGGTGCCCGTATAACTTCGTCCGCGTAGTCGAGTAAAAATATCCTAAAACTATCTTTGGAGGCCAGCTATCTCTGTACCAAAATTGGTTAAACTTCGTCCAGCCGTTTCGGTGTGATGACCGGGCAAAGATTGTTTGCTTACATTTTTTTGTTTATTTATTTATCGGAAAATCTCACACAAATCAATCTAGTCCCACAGTAAGCTGACGCCGCGTACCCATACATGGCTGTTGAAATTTTGTTTGAAATAATGACCCCTCTTCATAGATAATTGATTTTGAATAAAATTTTATAATTTTGTAATAGTAATTATATCCAGCTTGCATATATTTAAACTAAATTGCAAGCGACTCACTAAGTGCTAACAACAGTGCATGTTTATCTCGGCTTAGAAACGCTATACGAGCGGTATGCTGACACGAACCGGGGTTGTTATGCTACCGTTCTTACCCTGAACTAGATACTGTTTACTTTGATACTACGTTTCCAGTTATAGCAGTTAGATGCATCACAACTTGTGACTAGTTTCGAGTGATTATAAATAGCAGTTGTTTATATTTTGTTGACATAGATTTTATTTGATTACAGCTGCTACGTTTGTTTAGGTTGCAACTAAAGGTAGTGATGTGATCGACTTCAAAGTCAATGCATAACAATGTAACACGAACTGCCAGTCGGAAGCTAAAGATGTGTGAAATCATTCTAACTTTGATCTATCAGAACCGATGGAAACCAATATAGACTTCCGTAGAATACTGAAAAATTATCATGTATTTTGTCTCTCGAAATAATATATCCTCAATTTTTTTAACACGATGACCGTATCTCCAAAACATTCGTAGAAATTCAATCCTGTTTATCAAGCATGTACCCATGCTTCGTGTCTCATAACAAGATCATAAAGGATCGTATTCCCGCACTCGTAATAAGAAACCCGATACCGGTGGCAGTAGGATGCCATGCCTCATCAGGCATTATTCCTCAATTGCGCTTAGTAGGCCAACTGGCACAAAGGACTGGATTGTTCGGACAATGGTGCTAATGTAATAGGATTATCTATTCACTGCGACGTTACATACATACTTAAATACATTCAAAATAATTGAACGAGTCAACTAAGTTTTTGTTCGTGGTTGCTTTTATATTCGATAGTCTCTGATTATCTCTACATATGTAGGGAATATAATTTGGCCTTGTACGATCTCTAAATTAAAATAAACTAAGTATCGATATCGTATTAATGCATAAGTGTGTTTATTGTTATTACAGTTTACGTTTTCCACATGACAGAAGAGCAATGAATATTTCGATTATGACTTAGATTAGGTACTTATTAGGTCAGAACAATGACGCATGGCTTCTGAAGCAAACGAAATAACTTTTAACAAAGCTAGTAAACTAATGTAACATAAAGTCTTCGTCATACGTGTATGCATTTTCAAACGAATCGTTTTCTGGTATTGCTATTACCAAATTAATGTATTATCTAATCGACCACTATTGTTCTACTTCCCCCATTCGGTTATCTCCGGAATGTGACAGTCAAAGTAAAACACATTGTATGAGAATTATACATTTTTAATACAATTTCGTCAAGAATATAGCTTATCTATACTCTAATGGTATGAGTATATCTAATCGAGAACGCCGCTGTTTGTCTGTGGGTTACGGAGGTGTAATTTGGTCCATAAATGGAACAGTGGCATTAGTGGTTGTTTCTCGTTATTCATCATCGAAAGTTGATGATTCACTGTAATGCCGACTGTCAATTTCTATCTGTGACGTTGTTTGTTAAGCCACTTTTGCACTTGTATAGTTCATCACGTAGTTATACTTACTTATTAACACTTTTGAGACGAATATAAATAGTACAAATTGTAAATTTAATGTCATAAGATAAATGTATCGTTCAACCATTGCGCTAAACAGAAGCTAATGATTTGTTTTATTTCAATGATTCATAATCACGGAAACTAAGAAGAACATTAGAAGAAAATACTTAGTACGATTGTTGATAATTTCTGGTGTACCATTATTACAGATTGGAGTGGTAATGAGTAATTTTATTTAATATAATAATGAGAACAATGAGATTCAAATGGCCTACTCACCTTGTAAGTTTACTCGCTACTTGTATTTACTTAATGACTAAGTGTAAATCGGGCTTTAAAAATAGTTGTAATGCCATTGCTGATCGTTGGCTTTGTTATGTAAACGGAAATTGACTTTCTTTTTACGCGTTCTGCGTAGTGATCGGCTAATACATGGTATTACAGGAACTTATTTGTAATTGATTCTGTTTCCTCAACGATTCGTTCGTTTTCGGTATAATTGACTTCCTATATCGTTGACAAATAATGTATGCGATGTTCTCCATTAGAAATAACGTTTTTAGGGATCTAGAAAGAGCAACCAGATTCATTTTGTGCGGATTATCTGGAGCCAAATTGTGCTTCACCCAAGGTTTTTCTTTAGGCTCCTTAAACATAAACCACCAAATGCCGATGTGTACTCAAGATAGATACTAATTTAAGAACTGATTATATTTTACATTAGATGAAACTGTGTCCCTCTAAAATAGATGAGGTGGGTCAGACAGGATCACTTCGATTCCTGTCGATTTTCGAATAATTCCCTTTGAAATGAAATACTACACTCCTTTGGCTGATTATTATAAAAAAACTGGACTTTATCGCGTACAAAAAGTGCTTATTTAATTACCTCGACGGTTCGAATGTTATGTTACGTCCATCGTTTAGAAGGGAAATTTACGCGATTAAGTCCCGTTTTGTTATAGATAATAATGTGTGAATAAGTTTACATAAATATATCCTTTACTGTTATGTTAATTACCATTAACTAACAAGATCTCGTTGTTTGTTACAGATTATGTTCCGCGGCGGCGTCGTCGGCGGGCTGGACGCGCGCCGCGACGCCGCGCTCGCGCGCGTGCTCGTGCGCCTGCAGGCGCGTGCGCGCGGGCTGCTCGCACGCCGGCGCGCGCAGCGGCTCCGCACGCAGCACACGGCCGCGCGCTGCGTGCAGAGGAACGTGCGCGCGTTCCTGGCCGTCCGGGACTGGCCCTGGTGGCGGCTGCTGGTGCGCGTCACGCCGCTGCTCGCGGTGCACAGGACCGAGCACCGGCTCAAGCAGGCGCAGGTTCGTACATACTTACATTTACGTTTCACTCGTAAATTAGCGGGACTACCTAGACACGTTCCGAGACGACTGACCAGATTTGGGTCAGGACCAAAAAGTTGGATGAAATTAAGTCGTAGTTAGCGAGGAATTAAAAACAATTGAGAAAGTTCCGTCGTGCGACAAAAAATAACGATACAATAAGGAACCTTAAAATAGAACATTAAGGTACGTTATTGAAAGGTTAACTGTCGTCGCACAATGGAGACTTTGACACAAATATTATTGAGTTATTATTGAGTGAGTTAAGGGTGAGTTAACGTCGCAGAATTTTTGGTCTTCACCCATTTATCACGAACAGGGAGTTACTTAGTAATCTATGTCGAGCCTAATTTGACTTGGGTCTTATTCAAGAGTCAATGGTCTACGGCGCTAGTTAGGTATAAATATATCTAAAGGAAAGCACAAAATTGCTTCAAGCCTTCTATATTTATTATTCTAAGAGTTACGTTGATAATTTTCTTAAATACTTTGTAACAACTTCAAGTCTAAACGTCAAGTTAAGTAAATAATAATATATTTGAACGCGACTCGGTACTGTTTTGTTATAATAATTAACCAACACATTCCTAGTTGATTTGTCTACTGCATGACTGCTTGAGTCTCTATTATCTATCATACTCAGACTTATAATACTTTTAAAACGAATGTTGACTAACGTGTCTAATCACTCAATATACTTACATATAGGCTGATAGGATACGGACCTCACACGAAACAATGGCATGAAAAGGAATTTAGATTAGCTTCCCATTTTGTATCATCGAACATTATGAGAACACCTTCCTCCTTAGTCATTAAATACACTCTGACGAATCCCGATAGTAATGTTGTCTATTTGAAATGTGACATGGCTCTGATAAATTTTACTACTTTATATATTAAACATGATCAAGAGGATTTTCATGATTTGCAACAATATAACTATCTCAATTAGTTTCCTTAGATGTATATTTTCTGGTTATTTCAGTATCACTGCGGTGAATTAGTGAATGTCCCAGATCGCAGGTGTTTTACGACTTGCCCTGGCCAGGAAGTGAGCTTATCTCCCCGCGTAGCAGGCAGTAAATCCCATTTACGGCCTAGGGTGACTTAAAAGTTTATTTTGCCGTGTGGCTATACCGTCATAAAACTAAAATAAAGTGAGGACATTACAAAAATAAATCCTGGAGGTCTTTGGACTGGTTTATCAATGATTGAAAATGTATTTATGGCCTCATCACGCTAAAACGGCTGGACGAGGTTCAACTATGCTTCGGAGTCGGATGGCTGAGCATCAGTGATCGGCACGGCCCATGCAACATCGCGGTTTTCGACATAAAAAAATAAGAACATCATGGTAATAAATATAAATTTAACATAATTATATTATACTCATAATTACGTGATCGAATCAGAAATGAGGAAATCCGTAGACGAACTAAAGTGACCGATATAGCTCACCGGATTAGCAAGTTGAAGTGGCAATGGGCAGGCCACATAGCACGCAGAGCAGATGGCCGATGGGGCCGAAAAGTGCTCGAGTGGAGACCTCGGACCAGCAAGCGCAGCGTAGGACGTCCACCTACAAGATGGACAGATGCCCTTATAAAGGTCGCCGGAAGGCGCTGGATGGAGGTCGCTTCCAACCAGTATATATGGAAGTCCAAAGGAGAGGCCAATGTTCAGCAGTGGACGTCCTATGGCTGAGATGATGATGATGATGATGATATTATACTCACTAGATTTTTTTTTCTATCAAGATCGGGATTATATTTAATTTCATATCAAAATTTCTATACTAAACCCAAGGTGTTACACGGGCCGTGCCGATCACTGTTGACTGTTGAGCGTAGATGGTGTCGATGGTGACGATATACTAATTTTCCGACTACGGCGACTACGAACTTTTGCTTGTCAATTATACCCAGTGAATACTAGTACCTACCTACCTATATAATATTTACTACAACAGTAATATACTACGGACTATTGTAGTGTCGCAATCCCCAATTGGAGTATTTCATCTGCGAGGGCGGGGTTATCTCTGTTAGCCAATGGCTTCCTCATTGCAAGACGTTCTGTGAAATAGGTCGTCGCCCGTGGGTCAGCTGATAATTTTGACATTTACGAAACGATCTTTATGACTGAGATATGTCAGTTCGTTTAAAACATAGTCTGATTGAACACACCTTAAGTTAATATTTGTCCAGTATAAAAAATCTAAACTACGACAAATAAATCGTTCTCTCAAAACCCGGATTAATTTAAAGTAAATGAATGCACAACAAACGGCGCAGTGAAATTTTGATTATTTCGACATATAATAATTATATATTTTGGAATAGGCATCGAGACATCGCAATGTCGCAGAGTTGAGTATATTAAATCTGAGTTAAATTTAGTACACTCAGAACAGTATTACTAGACGCTTAATAATCACACTAATGTTGTAAAGGTGAAAGTTTGTGAGTGTGTTTATGTGTATGTTTGTTACTTCACGCTCAAACGGCTGGTTTTTTTTTTATAAATATTGGTATGAAGTTAGCTGACATCCTGAATTAACACATAGGCTACTTTTTATCCCGAAAAAAATTAGTGTTCCCGAGGGATGAGCGAGTATCACCGCGGGGCGCAGTTTTTACAACTTTCCTTGACACATATCACTCGTAAGATGAGAAGTACTATCACTCAATGCACTCACCATTAAACTATAACAGTATCAAAGGCAAAGCACTTCCGTGTACACATCCAACCCTGATGCACTTTTTACTGCACGCAGAGTGACATAAATTATGACACGTTCAACCGATCGCGTTAATTTTACTGCGCTTCTGAGAACCGAGAGAAGAGACTGTTAGTTTAAGTGTCAATGTGTCAAGCTCAAGTTTGTATTTAAAGGCTCATTCTTTGAGTATCGCACTTTTGTTTTAAGAGGCCTTATTCCTTTTAAACGCTGATTGTTTTAGACATTTTCCTTTATAATCAAACATGTTTCTTAACATATTATTGATGTAACTACCTAGAACAGGGCTATTGGGATTCATTGGTATATATTTGAAACCTACAGTTTGAATTTTTCATTGATAATTTTTGTTTCAAATACTACTCGAAATTGACAAAATTCACGCGGAAAATTAGTTTTTTCAATTTATTTTCGACTGCACGCAATGAAAGCATGAGAAAGCTATGTTACTAGAACTCGGGGAATTTAAGTATTTTTCACTTCAAAAAGTTGATTGAACATATTATCCAACCATTTCTCATAAGATGAAAACATTTTTTTTTTTTAAAAGGAATTAGTGCTCTTAAGTGTTTTGGTATTGCTACTATTGACAACATTTCGAATGAAATAGTATTCAGAATAAACTAATACTTTGCATCTTATTTGTATCCCTCGTTATACATACCAGGTGCAAACTTAACTTAACCTATAATTATTTTTACCTATTATTAACTTAACCTATACTTATTATAGCTAGTTTAGAATAAACTAATAATGAAATAATTTATTATCATAGAACCTAAAACTATTATTTTTATTTGATTATACTGAGTACTGACTAGTTTTCAAAATATAAAAAAAATTGAAATCAGCATCATCTAAGAATCTGTCCAGTCGCAACAGACAAAGAACAGTAGTATAATTTCCATACTAAGTTCGCCTTAGCAATAGTCCGACTGTATTATTTTATGCGCTGTGTCCGATTGATTACCGGTTGCCTACGCTCTTTTAGAATGAGGAAACGAATATGTTCGAAAATGTAAACATGGTATTTGTCCTTTATTTGACAATATCGATAAAAAGCCTAGTTAAATAATAAATAAATTTGTCAATAAAAAACAAGTTATGCTTAGGCTATGAGTTTCATACATATATCCTTGGATAAGTAAACATTATGAATTATGAATTATAATTCACAATCAAACGATCTATGAACTTTATATCGTACTGCTATAACCTCATTTATAGCGAGGTTCCTCACATATTATCAGGCCTTAGACTGTTCAGAAAATTACGCTAACACCAAGTCCACTAGCCACAGAAAGAAGATGAATAGACATGAAGGAATCTGTCTTATCGTACCGTAAGAACCTTGTCGGCGATTCGCCGCAGATGTTTTCTTTTTGGTGTCACCGAGATTCCATCGTCAGAAAAAGCGAAATTTCTCGAGTGCAGCAAAATGAAAAGTACACCCAGTCATTCAGTTTTTCTTCCTGGTTCCCGTGGCGTCAGAGATCCATTAGACACGCCTTCTGCGGGCCTCAGATTCGTTCCGAGTCTATCTTGCATTCGGTACGATCGCCTCTTCTGGGAGGGCATTTCCTACGCTTTGATATAAGTTTCAAATTACCCTTTAATTCATGGCTATTTTAATTTTGATGCGCCGTCAGTTCTGAACGTGCATTTCATTTTATTTTTAGTTAATTACGTCTCTGATGTCAGGTTTATACGGCAGAGACGTAATTAAATAAAATAAAATCTTTCAAATAAATAAATTTAATTTAAACCCTAATTTGCAACATAACTGATTGCTCTTGATGGCAATATTTCTTAGTTTATGTCCAAAAGCTCTTTATGACACGCGATAATCGTCAGTCATTCATTATCATCATTGATTGTTCAATCACAGGCATCGTCTACATTCATTCGGTCAGTTTCGATGTAACACTATAGGAGTAAAATGTATGTCAAATCAGCCATATTATAGATAAAAGTAGTGATGTGCCGTTTCCGGTAACTTCTCATTTCCCATACAAAACAAGGAAAATTTCCGGATATGTACGGAAACGGTACAACTTTAGATAAAAGGGTACTTGTATATTTCACAAGTCAAAGGTTTACGACCGGTAATAAACCTGCGAAATTCATGTCACTATTTTTCTCATTTAGGTGGCATCCTAACATCAAAGTTACTAGAAGTGAATTATGACTAGTAGACGTACTTAGATCTATCACTATATCAAAACCAGTGAAGTTGTTGATAATTTTACGACAATTATTCAAATTGGGAACCACCGGAAATACCTTTACTACACAATATGGCGACAGTAAACATGTAAAATTATGAGAAAGTCTGAAATCAAGAATGTCTCCTGACAAAGTATATTTTACATAAAATTACAATTTGGCATAGCTTATTTGATCGCGCTGTAATGAGTCAATATGTAATCAGCAATTCATAATTACTGGTTTTTCTCATAAAAGTACAAGTTAATTGAAATCATGCTACGTTAAATGCTTTAAAACGGCTCATATCGTTCTCTTACTTATTAGTATATTCATGTAAAGTGAAAAACAACATTCAATTACCACAAAAAAACGCCCCACAGTCATTGGAAAGGCTATAAATATAATATCTGTCGTTATACATGAAAGTGTTAGTGTTACTGAAACATGATACGTCAACAATTTATTATAGTTCTATGTTGTCCACTTCCATATTTAGATTACTAATTGGAGACTCAGACGTTCCGTAAAATTTATGATTATTAGTTGTTACAACAGCGCACCAAAATTCAACTTACCATTACTAGTTATTGAGCAATCCTATAATTTACCGAGAGTGGATTCGGAACTTTAAAAGCGAATATAATAAAGATAAAGTCATGGCATTTGAATACTTGATTAGAATTAAAACGCTGAAATTTGGAAAGTAGTCTGACGTGCAACTAGTGGTTTCGATTAAGTTCATTTATTATTTTATTTATCGACAGCCGGATTTAGAAATGCCGTTTTTTTGGATAAAGTTAAAACATTAAGTTGCCAATCGATTTATATTAGACATATCTTTAGATCTTTGGATAACTTAGCTATCCTTACTCCATTTTCTATCTTTATTTCATGCGTCGGTAAGATAATTACGCATTGACTATTCATGAGATAATTTTAGTAGCTACGTCATCAAAAAGTAAATGGGAGTCTGTAACCTACACCGACGTGATGCTTATTTACGACGTCATCTTACTAAGTTCTCACCGAAATTATCTTATTAAGAAGGGTGCTCTCACATTTAGAGTTTAATGAAAAAAGTCACACACATGTGTCTGAATGAAAGTGATTTAGAAACAAAAAGATGGATACCTCCCGCGTCGAGTGATCTATAACCCCCGCCCTATAATCAGCTTTTTGTAGCGAAGCCGTGACGCAACTGACGCACTTAACTATTAACATATTGAGATAATAACATTAAACTTTATCTTCTAGGATATCATCTCAATCGTAACATCCTATCACCGAAGACATTATAGCCACTTCAAAACCGATTGAGTCATTAAAGGCTTCCTTTTGTAAAAGCCGCGTTTTCTGCTGCCGTAGTCCAGATTATCTGCTATCTCCAAAGCCATAGTTATCCACTTTTTTCCTCTGTGTCGATGATCGCCGGTGATTTCCGCGTGATTGCGCGCGCGCCGGTCGGCGAACGCGCCTTCTATGCGGGCCCATTACGGCTGACCACTGCACCCTAAGCGTCCATTGAACAAGTTAAGTAAAGCTGGCTAGTGGAGCAACTTCCTTCGCACTTCCTTTAATCTCAGAAGAACGTGCTTATTGCTTGGGTGGTCGAAAGGCATAAATATGTCTAGTGCGTTGTATTAAGATAACAGAGCGCATACAATTCTTAACCTGTTGCATATTCATAGAGTTGTCAATAAAGATTGGTTTTTTAACTGTTTTAAAACAACAACAGCGCCATAAAACGGTTCTTAGTTGTCTTGTCTTTGAATTGACACTACACGTTTCATGCATCAACCTCTGCAAAAGAAGAAATGTAAAATTAAATGTACACGGTTACCATACCAATGCATAATACATTGATGGATATCGCGCTTCGCTAATACTTACATGTGAATCATGTGATAATGTTAATCGGACGGTGATTTAACTCAATCAAGTCGGTCGGCGCACTTGAAACTATTCGCACGCTCTCTGATTGAGCTCACTGCGGACTAGATTGTACGTGGTTCTTGAACCATGTTCAATCATTTTAATCTTGATCACTCCTGGTATTGGACACTTCCTTTTAACGAGTAGAACTGGTCCAGTTTGCAAAATTACAGCTCGGGTTTTATGGCCCGACTACGCATTTGTAGGCGGCGATTAGTTTTGCGAAATTGGTGGTCCATAGCTTCCTGTTCGGCCGGGATATCGTGTTGATAGATTATATGGTTACTTAATGTTAATATTTCATGGCTGGCAACACTGTTATAATCGATAACGTTTCATGGCGATAGGGGTAGAAAGTTCTAGTTTACGAGTCGGTTTTGACAGGCCGCTGATAATTTTTAGTACCGAACTGCTTTCCAGTGAGTAAAATGAGAGTGTTAAAATGCAACTTCAATACCGATTATGGGTCTTATACATTTGTATGAAGCCGAAGAAATGTAAAAACATGTATTTATAGCAACATATTTCAGTTAGTTAGTTACGAAGAATTATGCTTCGGTCACTGATAAAACCTTTTCACGGAACAAACTTATTTACATTTTTAACACCTCTCTAACTCAAATGTATTGTCATTTACTCATTAGGTTTCTGCCTACGCAACTCAATAAATTCCCACTAACCTTAACCCTAATAAGCCATTTTAGAATACCCACTTGCACTTAACGGCCGCCGTGTCAAGCTGTGACATCCTGATTCCGGGTACTAAACCTCTTAACACTCCTATTAAAACGTCTATCTTGATCCGTGGAGCGACAGCAATATAATTTGAATGAGAATGCAATACAAATTTTCCGATTAAAATCGGGATCGAGTCGAGTAACTGTACTGGGAGCAAAAACAACTAGGCAACGGATGGTACTGTACGCAGTAGAACGTATGTGTATAGCGGATCGCATAGTTCCCACGGACGACCCAGTCCTGCATGCTAGTTAAATAAGGCGTAAGAGTCGTTAAAGTTCTTCATTCGGTCGTCCGCATCCATAATACCTTTTACAATAACACAATGCTGCCACTATCTATACAGGATTCCTTCTTTTTTGATCGGAGGCAAAATGGCCGATGAGTGAAAACCTGCTATGAATGAAGACAGGTATTCTGTGATCACGATAAGACCTCCCAGGGCTTCCCAAACTACACGCTGCCTGCCTGCCATTTTTAATACAATTTGAACGAAATATCACCACTATATGTTTAATTTAGCTATGTCCTGCATTAAGACTATCGTTCCCCTAGAGCTAAGCGCTATGCGACGAGCTAAGACTACGCTAAGACTGCACACATTGGGATATAACAATTTTCTACAATTATATTAAATCAGAAACCATTTCTGGGAACAGGGATCTTATAGGTACCTCATTAGCTCATTACACAATAAGATACCAAATAAAGTGCGAAGACGGGGCGTGTCGCTAGTAGACCTTATGTTACGACTTTAAGAAAAAAATGGGATCTTTTTTATTAAGTATACAAATGACGCTTACAAATTGAAATGGTCCATTTTGCCTCGCATGCACGTAAAGTTACATTTACAATTGAATCAATATTTTATTTACATATTGACAGTAGAGAAAAGTATGGTTCTGATAATACGAAAATAACATCGCCTAAGTTTATGCAGCATTCATTTGATAATATGATTCCTACATGACTTAGATCAGGAAGATTGTAAATGAAACTTAATCATCATCGTAGTGAATTTTTATCTTGTAGTAATTTCATTTCGTACAAGGAAAGTCCATTCACTCGAATTCGTATCAAAAGAAAGTTTTTAATTACCTGTTATTTGTTTTTATTGCCCATAACATAGGGTAGGGAAAAAGTTCGTGAGCTCCACTGCACAGTAGTCAGTAAAAAACTGCATATTAACTGTATAAAAGCCGTACACGCCAACTCCCTTTTGGCTTTGGTTGAGTTAGTTGTGATGGTAATTTATGCTACTGGTAAATAGAGCATGGCATGTGATTGTAGTCAGTTCGATTCTATCATTGTACACATTGAAAATACATACGAGTGTATGTAGGTAGGTATATTGTGCTATTTGTGCTCGTAATAGTGGGTTATTTTCAATTTAGCGTATTTTATGTAATCCTCTCCCTCTTGACATAATTATTTGTTCTGATGCATGCTACACAACACAGGCGTGGATTCGAACATATTCTATTCTTGGTAAAGCCAGTGTACATTATGCTGTAAGTTTTCTTCAAGGGACTAAAATCGACGTCCAAATACACGCCTACTTGTGACCTTACCTATGTTAATTCTATCGGATTTTGTCCTAAATTTTACGATATAATGTTTCGCGAAAAATAATGAATAACATGCCAATTTGCAATACCTAATATTATAAAGACCTAAAAGATTCTGGCCTAAATAACAATAACCATTAGTCGTACAAACCGTCACTGTCGAAGATCTTACCAGGGTCCGCTTTCATACTAGCTTTCCACCACTTTGCACGATCATGGGCATCCTCTTTTGTTAGACCGTTTTCACGCATATCGGCCTTCGCGCTTCTTTGGTCTACCACGGGGATGTGAACACCCTAGGACTAGGTCAAGGCATTTGTTACCGACGTAGTCGAGTGTCCTGCGAGGGACGTGACGTGACGTGAGCTATCGTTTTCTGGAGCTTCTCCTCTACGCTACGCCACGAATTTCAAAAATGCCACGGTTGTACAATTTACGAATCGTCACTATCAAAGATGTAATAAAATTAAATACTGTGAGGACGTACTCAAACGTTTATTTCTGCAAAAAGAAACGTCGTTTTATCGCATGCCCTAATGTGCGGTGACTAAATAAACGCATTACGATCCAGATAAGAGTACTTTGTCTTATGAATGGGCCATTCGGAATGTGCACGTTGTTACATACAATTTATTTGTTTCGTGAGTACATTGTTTGGAATGCTTTTAGTAAAGAGTACCTTACTCGACTTATTACGTGTAAAACCGAATGTTTTAAACAATTACTTACTTATTAGTTAGTGATTTTAATGAGTCGTACAGTTGACATATTGATAGGTAAATATTTCATCTAGTTTTAACCCCCGACAAAAAAGGGGGTGTTATAAGTTTAACATGTCTTTTTGTGGCATCGTAGCTCCCAAACGGATGGTCCGATACAAATGCGTTTTTTTTTTATCGAAAGCCTTATTGCCTGTCGAGATGGTTCTTAGCTATAGTTGGTTGAGTCGCGGTTTTTTTTTTTCAATTTGAAATTTAGGTTGGTATGTATCCGCCTGTATAAACTTGTCCACTAATGTCATTTCGAATAGTAAATCGATGTATAGCTTTACAAGTGTCGGTCTTGCCCAGGGGTAGTGGCGCTACAAACAGCTTTTATATGGCAATACTGTGCATACGTCATATATTTGCATTATTAAACGTAAGTAGCAATTTGTCAAGGATTTGTCATCAACCAAATTGGAAACATTACCGATATGCTGCTCAATCCGAAGTACTTCTTGTGAAATATATACTGAATCATATTGAACAAAAACATGTCTCATCACTGTAGATAGTTTTGGTTTTATTATGCAAATATTACTTGCAATTGCCGAATATTTAGTCCTGTTTCCTCTTTGTTTACATCAGTGACATTCAACTTCAGTTACCAAAAAATTATCAAATATGGTCCAGCGATTGAGCGTGAAGAAGTATCAAACATACACATAAACACACTCAAACTTTCGCCTTTATAATATTAGTGTGATTATACTGACGTATTAGTACCTGTGTCAAAGTACCATCATATACTTGGAAAGAGATAGTAGCCCTAGCAGGTGGCGGAAGATCGGCTTATCGGCTATCGCATAACTGCGGTCTCGGCCAACCGCACCCGCCAGTCATGTAACGATGCATGCAACACTAGGAACTTGCCGGTACACGCCAGCCGATGGTGGAAATCGATCGGTTGGTTTATACGCCAGCCGATGGTGGAAGTTCGTCGGTTGATTTATACGATTTATTTGAGGACAAGGAAGTATTTTTCGGTCGTTAACGTGTCCTTCAAGTTTTATCCTTCTTTTTTCGGCACCGGCCAGTCATGTAACGATGCATGCAACACTAGGAACTTGCCGGCAACACGCCAGCCGATGGTGGAAATTGATCCGTTGATTTATACGATTTATTTAAGGACAAGTATTTTTTTTTCGGTCGTTAACGTGTCCTTCAAGTTTTTCCCTTTTTTTTATAATAAGTTAGTTATGAGGCCCTAACCAATCCTTGAAGTCCTTCTGACACATTAGCAAAACTGTTAAGGTATAAAATCGACAGAAATTATAGACTTTTTACTGCTGCTGTAACTACTTTATAAAGATCAGCTAACTATTTTTGTCACAGACATGGTTCAAATGTTTACTGATTTACATAATCTTAGGAATATTTCATTGCTTATTATAGAATGGAAACTTCATGATTAAAAGTAAAATTGACATTAATAATATCAATTATAATTAGAAGCATACTACATATACGATACGCATACTACATATAAGCATACTCTATATAGGTAAACGTCATGTCGTATAGGGAAATCAAGGAGGTGGGCGGTGGCTATGGATACTTGGATAGGGATTGACGAAGACAGCTACATATTACATCAGCAACTATGATGACTCTTAAATTTATGATGATGACTGACTACATGTAAATGAAATACTTCATTCATTTATTTCAGGAAGGTACTTAGCAGACTAAGGAAGAAAGCATGTTAGCCTGTGACCTTTTGTTGGGTAAGGCCAATCCCATGCTTTTTATTTTCCACCGTTATCTCTGGAAGAATGATACTTTGTTATGCCCCTGAGAACTATTGATACTACATATTGCATTATGTATGACAGAAAGGAATTTAAAAGGCAGCCGACTGTATACAAACAGAAGGTATTGTAAATAACACCTTGACTGCCACAATTGTAGCGCATCGTCCCCCGGCGCCATAACCAAAAAATCTAAAATAAGTTCCTTGACTGTAATCAGCTGGTTTCGGAGTCCGGACTTTATATAGAACGGTAGAACGTTAGAGAGCTATGGAGCCTACATTGATATTTCAATGTAATTCATGCTCATACTAATAAGTATATTTAATTCACTATATTAATTTTATATTTAAGAACAAAGTTCGTCATAATAAAATACTTAAATAATTTATACCTTTTCCATGTTTTCTGGAGAAAATTGGGTTCTATATTGACTCGATAAAAACGCTGAATCGTCAATGAAAATAGTTAAATCTACCAGTTTATAATATTACACAAATTCTATCTTATTTAAAATTGTAGTCACTTAATACTTGAACATTTTAACCATAATAACGTACACATTTTTACCATAAATACATGAGAAGGTATGAATTACATTTTAATGTTAATGCGACTCCATTATTCTCTAACGTCCTACCGTGCTATGAAAAGTTTTTGTTTCGGCTTGATGAGAGCACAAATATTTTTTTTCCAACAGATGGCGCTACACGGCACCGGTCTATTAAGATATTTGCCTGTCCGTTCTGAGACGAAATAATTACACTAGCTAGTGGTATATGGGCTGTATAGACTCCTATACAGCTCGGTTGCTACTTGAACAGTTATAGCGCAGAAAATCCAATATTAAAATATAGTTAATGATTATGAGATATAAATCTAGATAAACCGTTAAGATTAACGCTATGCCACCCAGTGAGTGCCCATGCAACTTAAAGGCAGCATTTCACGTTTAGTATTCCAAGACTTAATTCTTTATTGTACCTAAGTCTTAATTGGATTGTACATATAACTATAAAAGGTCGCTATTAATGCAACAACAGCAACACGCATTAAACATTATTCTTTATTATTTTTCATTATTATTCTTTAGAAAGTTTATTGTACTATTGTGTTACATAAAATAAATAAATAAAAAACTGACAAATTATTGACTGAGCGAGCGAAGTGAGCGAACCGTCTCTGTTTCAGCTTCGGATTAGCCTTTGTACAGCTAATTTAAGTTGGATAACTGCTGTATAAGCGCTTATGCGGCCTGTGTGCTACTTGGGTCGGATTTCCGGCTGTTCTCGCCTACATGCCACATTTCTCAACCAATTCTCATGATTACTTTAGTAGGTATGTATATAGATTTTTGTCTATTCAGTTTTCCAAAAAAATCAAAATGGTGGTGATATTGGGGGTTGAAAACATAAAAAAAAATTGGGCAAGTGCGAGCCCGACTCGCGCATGAAGGGTTCCGTACCTATACATATATATAATCTTAAATATTTATTTTATTTTATTTTTAGTATTTGTTGTTATAGCGGCAATAGAAATACATCATCTGTGAAAATTTCAACTGTCTAGCTATCACCGTTGCTGAGATACAGCCTGGTGACAGACGGACGGACGGACGGACGGACGGCGAAGTCTCAGTAATAGGGTCCCGTTTTTACCCTTTGGGTACGGAACCCTAAAAATACCAATTTCAGCCATTTTGAAACTAACTCGCGATCTGTGGATCTCGGCTCGCCCTGTGGCTCATAAAACCACTAGTTTTATTGCTTAATTTACAGCTAGTGGCCCTGTGGGTTAATCTCTGATATTAAAGACCACTTTCTTTGCCATACTAGTTTTTTGCCCTGCGGCAACGCACCGGTCCCTTTTCCGCGATAATATCGTGCTCGGATTAAACGCGATCATAGCGGTTCATGTTCTAGTTGCGTTTTATCAAATAATAACACACTACGATACTCCGTAGATAGGTAATTATTGCACCCGTTTCGGTTTCAGCGTCGTCTCATGTAATGTCCGATTATATAAAAGGTGTGCGTTACAGTTTGAAATATCATACAAAGTATACGGAACAACTCGAGTTGAAGTGGTGCCGATTCGGTGCCGGGTGGTGAGATGTGCGATAACCTTTATTGCTTATTAAATTACACACATAAACTCAGTCATAATAGGGGATGCGACTGATGTTGAATTATACACCATAGTGTTGTTATATGAATAAGATTAGCTCAATATGTCATGATACGAAGAAAAAAATAAAAACAAAAAACGTACGAAAATACTACGATACTCCGTAGATAGGTAATTATTGCACCCGTTTCGGTTTCAGCGCCGTCTCATGTAATGTCCGATTATAGATAGGTGTGCGTTACAGTTTGAAATATCATACAAAGTATACGGAACAACTCGAGTTGAAGTGGTGCCGATTCGGTGCCGGGTGGTGAGATGTGCGATAACCTTTATTGCTTATTAAATTACACACATAAACTCAGTCATAATAGGGGATGCGACTGATGTTGAATTATACACCATAGTGTTGTTATATGAATAAGATTAGCTCAAGATGTCATGATACGAAGAAAAAAATAAAAACAAAAAACGTACGAAAATTTTATGATTTTTACAAGCTTTTATTTAGCTTGCATGGTATGTTTAAAGTATGTATGTTCGGGTGAAATCTTGCAACTCAATTTTGAAGCAGATATCGTCAACCGATTGAGCTGAAATTTTGCATACTTACTTAACTTGGATGACAATACAATAATATGGTACCATGGGGCTGATCTGGTGATGGAGCCGGACGGTGGCCATACGAACTCTATAATAGAAAAAGCAATCCTACCGAGCTTGGGCTCTTTAGAATCGTCTCAGTGAGCATTTGATGGATATCCAAAGAAAAGTACAGTCGGCTATAAAAGCTTGCCACTAAAATGTCATTTTTGACAGAAACTTATTTTTAACCCAAAACAAATTTTGAAATTGATTTTAGAATCTTCATAATTTAATAAAACAATAATTGTTCACTTTTTTACGGTAAAAATGGTAAATTACATGTCATGTGTAAGTAGGCCGTTTGTAGGGAGCGATTTTAGTCCTCTGTAGGAATGTTGAACTGACGGTCATTTCGGACTTTTAGAGCAGTTTAAGTGTAGGTAGTCCCATATAGACCTTTGATCCCAATAAAATATAGAATCGATAGACATCCTAAAAAAAATATTGTCCGCACGCCTATTGCCATCGTAACACGGATTATCGGCTTCTAGGACTGCATGCATTGTAACACATTCTTCCACGCATTCTGCGGTTGCGAAATCGCGCGGACGCACTATCTGTAATGTGAGCGCTTTCATTAGATCAGATCGTGCTAGGTGACGTGCGTCAATGTAACACAGTAGTCCCCGACCTTTTCTTGGGCATGGACCACGTTTATTTCTTTGTGGTTAGTGGGACCAAATGTAAACAAACTCCACTCCTCCGGCGGACTACGGAGATGTATCGCCATTTATAATCGTATATTTATTTAGGGACCATATTTTGACTCCTGCGGACCACTGGTTGGCAGCCACTGATCTAATATAATATAAAAAAAACCAGAGGGCCTATGATGGTTGCTATTTTCACTCGATAAATAAGTGACAAGGCATCCGTCACGTTGTAAAATGCGAGTGTGTGTGACAGATGCTTTGTCACTTAGTTTATCACGTGATAAACGCAATCATTCATAGGCACCCAGGACTGAAATCGTTGCTATATTTTCTTTATATTTCTTCTTGAAATATGATCGTAAAATAAGAACTATTAATATGAACTATTCAGTCATATCACAGTATAATAAAGAGTACTAACGTACAGTATGGACACTCCCTGCCTCCCCCCGAAAGTGCCGCCCACCCGCGCTCGGTTACCTCGCAGTTACCGGCTGGCAGGGACGCGACGACGCGGTGCGCAGAGCGGAGGCCACGTATAATATTCAAATATTAAACAAATACTTTTGTAATGGGCGTGTGTTGTGCTGTGTACGGTTGTTTAAGCTCTATAAACAACAAAAATAAAAGAAAGTTCTACAGATTCCCATTGGATGAATCAAGGCATGTACATACCCAGTTATTTTCAAAGTGTTTTATGTTTTAGTAGAAAACCAACTTACAATAGGTACTTTATGTTTAGTATTTTTTTGCCCTATCCGTTTTCGACCTAAACCTATCAGATGACACTGAAAACAACACAATATATATATGAACAAAAAATCATGTTTTCAACTTACGTAATATTTTGGTGGCCTGAATTTCCTTACAAAAATTTAGTTACTTCGTTTATACTGATTCAAAATAGGAAACTATTTGTATAAATCGAGCTTAGATACCCACCTTACAGCGTAATATGATTCTTAATTCTTCCTAATTCGCGCAATGAGTTTTTAGTCATTGAGGTTATCGAATTTGAACGCGGGCGGAATAAGAAATCGTAGATTAACATTACTTTAATTATAAGCACACAAAATTAATTCGACGCCGCTATTACAAGGTCATCTCATATTGCTGCACATTGTGTTCCCGACTGGTGCGTTCAAAATGGCAGCAACCCTAGCATGTCTTATCTCACTCACACAAGCATGGTACGCGTTCACCTACACGAGCTTAGACTGTGTGCGTAGCAACGCGTTTCTTTGATACATTTGATCGCCATTGTCCGAGGTGTGGTCATATTAAGTTTTTTGTGCCTCAATACTAAGATAAAAGCCTTCCCGTAAATTGCTATCCGCTCTCAACACAGCTCACGAGTTTGTGTCAAAATCGTTGAAATATTTATTGTTTTACGTTTTCAACCCCAATATCTCCGCCATTTTGAAAAAAAACTAAAACTGAATCGACAAAAGAATTCTATTTAATTAACGAACCTCCTCACAAAGTTTCATGAGAATCGGTTGAGAAATGCGACCTTATCCGAGAAGAGCTGGAAATTCGTACAAACGGACATCCGGGCATACGAAAAAAATTTAGGCCAAGCTGAAACGGAGACGCTTTGCTCGCTCGATCAATAAATGAGATGATTATAAAGTCCCAATACAGTGTATTAATCAGGTGTTTCCACAAAAAAAAAACAGCACTAGTAATACCAAAAAACAAGGTGGCCATGCGTCAAGTATGTTGTAGGTAATTATTTTATTTCATTTCCAAATTGAAAATAGTATTTTTATCATGTTTATATATGTACCTACAAATGTATGGATATTGAAAATTTCTGCTGTACCGGTAGAAGCAACGTGTTTATTAGTTTGAATTAGTTGTGTGAGTTACCAATATTATTTTCTCATTTTTAATTTGGAAAAACAAAGGTGAGATGACGCATTTGTCTAACATCTTGTCACTAACCTGAATAAAATTCATACGTAGATATCAGTGAGATTTCCCTATAAAATCGATTATAAGGCAACCAAATTTTCTGTGAAACGGCGAAATTTGGAACTACGACTGTCATGCTGAAATGTCTTACGTTTGTCAGTGTCTCAGCGTTCAAGTGCTCTGTTTGCGAAGATTGTGGCGCCACCCTTCAGTTCACAAAAAAGTTGGTCGCACTATAATTAGTTTCCATATTTTCTAGCCCATCCGATATGTCATTGCCAATGGCTATAAGATTTGTATATCGGTATCAGCAACATGCAGCCATTTATCATCAGCACAGTAGCGCGTAACCCATTATTACTTATATCATAATTCATCAATGAGATATAGTGCAGTCATTGAAGCATTATAGCTCCGATTTTTTTTACTGTGAACCGAATTGCATACAATTTTGGAATTAGGTTCATCTTACCCTTAACTTCAAAAGTGAAAATGATTTGAACTCCGCAACCACCCTGGGGGTGGTTGCCACCCCTTCTCGGGGGTGAATTTTTTTTTTTTTTCAAAATAAATTCAGATATCGATAGAAAGCCTAATTTTAAGCAAAAAATAATCTATAAAGTTTTTCAAAAAATCCAATACTTTTCAAGTTATTGGCAATTGAAAATTCGCAATTTTTTCACGTTTTTCATCGGTTTTTTGCGAATATCTCCAAAAATATACGTTTTATCGAAAATTTTATAAAAAACAAAATTGTAGCAGGTAAAACAATGAACAATTTGGTTTTTTATAAAGTATTCTAAGTGCAATATTAAGCTAGATATTAAAGATCAAAGCCGTTTTTTATTATGTCTGAAATTTAATCGATGTGGTCAATGCCATCTAGCGGCGAGCAGATGCATTTTATGCATTCTAGTACAAAAGGGTTTTGTAGTGCTTGAAATAAGCTTTAAAATGAGCACCATTAAAAGTCTTTTGCACGTAAAATAAGTGAGCTGTATTGCAAATAAGGGGAGCATCTAATGTTTTTTCTTTTAAATCAATGGGTTTCATAAGTGCCATTTCCACCAAAATTAAAATTAATCGTATTCCGCCTAGAATTAACTTTACTATGAAGAGTTTGATAGATAGTATCAGTTTGGCTGCTTCAGGACACATATTTTTCAAAAAAGTCACGATTAAAAAAAAATACAAAATTTCATATTTCAAAAGAACCCACTTTTTTTTCATAATATCTCAAAAATGACGACAGATACATATAAAAGTGTACGGATTAAAAATTTAGGTATTTTTCTGACAAACAATTTGGTTTTTTTGTTTTTTCTGTCAAACAAAAATTGACGGAGATATGATTGTTTAAAGAGCGCGTGGCAGCGCAATCACAGCCTCTCTTAAGCCCTTTAACCCTTCACCGTTTTATAAAAAGGTTTTTTACTATACATTGCAATAAAGGATGTTGTAGCTCTCTTAATTACCTTTACAATAGTTTTTTATAAATTGTGATAGCATGAAAATTGAAGGAGTTATGGTCCAAAAACTTATCATATTTTTTTCTACTTAGTAACTGAAAATTTCGGAGTGTGAATATTTGGAGCAATGTGAAAGTACGCAGTATAATAGAGACCCATAACTATTGTAATGTGTATATATATACATAATGTGGCTCATATATTTTGAAAACGTAGGCATGAATACATACCGCTAGATGGCATTGACCACATCGATTTTTCAGACATAATAAAAAACGGCTTTGATCTTTAATATCTAGCTTAATATTGCACTTAGAATACTTTATAAAAAACCAAATTGTTCATTGTTTTATGCTACAATTTTGTTTTTTATAAAATTTTCGATAAAACGTATATTTTTGGAGATATTTGCAAAAAACCGATGAAAAACGTGAAAAAATTGCGAATTTTCAATTGCCAATAACTTGAAAAGTATTGGATTTTTTGAAAAACTTTATAGATGATTTTTTGCTTAAAGTTAGGCCTTCTATCGATATCCGAGGTTATTTTGAAAAAAAAAATTCACCCCCGAGAAGGGGTGGCAACCACCCCCAGGGTGGTTGCGGAGTTCAAATCATTTTCACTTTTGAAGTTAAGGGTAAGATGAGCCTAATTCCAAAATTTCATGCAAATCGGTTCACAGTAAAAAAATTCGGAGGTAAGACCGTATTTTTCGCTTCAATGACTGCACTAATAATGTAACAGCATACGATATGCAATGTTTAGACAAACAACTATTAGGTATGTTGCGTTATCGGATCTCTTATGATATAACAGACCGCAAACCGGATTAAATTATTCAACTCTTAGTAGGGCTACTAAGAGTTGAATAATTTATATCAAAGACTACATAGAGGGTGCCCAGGAACATTGTCCATGTGAAAAACTCCTAACCCTTCTTTTTGTTTCTCCGTAGCCGGTTAAAAGTACCTATGCTATAACCATCTACTTATGGCTAGTACAGCAATAATCGGTACAGCCGTACAGCACACCACAAAATATAGCATACAAACAAAATACAGGAAAGTTAAAAAATAAAATATTATGACAAAATTAAATAAAAATAACACATTAAGACGGCGGCCTTCAAATAGTCTATATTCAGTAAGTATTTTTTTCTTATCTTCATTTTGCAAAAGTTTAAATATTTTTAATATATTTGTATGGTTGAGATTCGGTAGGAGAATACAATTTGGTACTCGTAGGTTAAACACAAAATAGTTGTACGTAAACGCCGACATTCGTGTTAGCTAATATTTATCGTCACAATCATGAGATTAGACTTATATTCAGATCCAATTAACACCTATCGAATACCTTTTTGTTTGTATGTCATTACTAAATTGATATTCCTCATACATCCTGCTCATTACGCGAAAAACGTTATAACGGACAAGAATCCTTATATAAAATATGCCTTTCTGTATCTAAGATAATGTTATACTACTTACACAATCCCGTGCGCACGCGACGCCGCGCTCCGCCGGACATCTCGAACGGGCCGATCTCTGCTTTCGCGTCTTGGCCGCGGCTTTTCCAAGGAATTTGATTTAATGCGAGATTCGATAATTGAATTGGAGAAAAACGGGTGGACGTGCGTCGTGTGTGAAGACTGATGACTTGCCACGGTCGTTTTGTCTTCACGGTTGTTGTTGTTTGGGTGCTCACCGCGAGCATTAGCCTGTAAGGTAACAAAATAAAAATAAACATTTCATGTAACTAACTTTGCCCGTCGTATTGCTCGGTGAAAATTATCAAAGAACCGGGCTTATTTTTTAGTTAATGATAAACCGTCAGTGCAGAGTTTTTAATTTTTTATCTTTCGGATGGGCGACGGGCGTTGATGAATCAGTCATCCAGGCATGTTTTATGTATCATATCATTTTAATTTTAGAGATTTAAGCCATGTATGCAATCTCAGCGTCGATGCTAAGACCCGATACAAAATGAATATTATAAACAAATCGTTGTCAAAACGGAATAAAATTAAGACTGCACTTTTACGACTGGCAATTGTGGTCCACAGATATTGTAATTAGGTATATTACGTACATACAAATAGAGCTAAACAACTAGGTAACATTTTTCTCTGCGATGTGTTACACAAGGCCGTGGTGTTGATAGCCGGCCGAGACAACGCCGGAACAAAACACCTTTCAGCCAAGATTCTTTCATGAGGTCGCATCTCAGTTAAGAAACGAGTTTTTGTTTTGTAATTGTGATGTTATTTTATCCATATACACTGACGTAAGAGGTTAATATTTGATAAGATATTTATATGGAGAAGTGTATAAATATCACAAATATGCCAAAGTATCGGACCCTTCGTCTCGACTAAGCTAATCAGATTATATCATAGCCTCTTGATTACTATCGTGTGATGCACCTCGGGGTCGCGGGTCAAGCGGTTACGTGTACATGGGAATTGAAAGTGTTCAGCGATTTCGTAAATCAAATGTCAAGAATCAAGATGCCTTTAGTTGCAATTAACGCATTCACTGCATCTAATGCGAAGTAATAATTGGCGAAATAGGAGTCGAATTCACGTGCCGTGGGTTCTACTATCCAATATGATTATTTGAGGTTTTAACCCCATAATGAAAAATGTCTACCAATTGTCAATTACGATCTTGTGCTTGCCAGTCCTTTAAAGGAGACAGACAAACGGGCTACGAATTCGTATAAATAGGTTTATTTATGATGATATTGATAAATATCCTACAGATTTTCCTCTTGTTTTTATGAAACACTAGCAGCGCCGCGCGGTGTTACCCGCTCAGCCCACGGGAATACTAGATTTTTCAGGATAAAAAGTAGCCTATGTGTCAGCTACCTTCATACCAAAATTGACAATATTGGTCAAGTCGTTTGAGCGTGAAGAAGTAACAAACATACACATAAACACACACACAAACTTTCGGCTTTATAATAATATATTATTTAGTGTATTATTAAGTTGTTGACTCATACATCTACCTAGGACAAGTGGTCCAATTAGGTAGGTCCAACTTCGAGAAAGAGGTCAACCGCCGAATCCAACTCGGCTGGGCAGCGTTCGGGAAACTACGCGATGTCTTTTCGTCCGACATACCTCAGTGCCTCAAGACGAAAGTCTTCAACCAATGTGTGTTACCAGTGATGACTTACGGCACCGAAACGTGGTCTTTCACTATCGGCCTCATCTCAAAGCTCAAAGTCGCTCAACGAGCAATGGAGAGGCCTATGCTCGGGGTGTCTCTACGTGATCGAATCAGAAATGAGGAAATCCGTAGACGAACTAAAGTGACCGATATAGCTCACCGGATTAGCAAGTTGAAGTGGCAATGGGCAGGCCACATAGCACGCAGAGCAGATGGCCGATGGGGCCGAAAAGTGCTCGAGTGGAGACCTCGGACCAGCAAGCGCAGCGTAGGACGTCCACCTACAAGATGGACAGATGACCTTATAAAGGTCGCCCGAAGGCGCTGGATGCAGGTCGCTTCCAACCGGTATATATGGAAGTCCAAAGGGGAGGCCTATGTTCAGCAGTGGACGTCCTATGGCTGAGATGATGATGATGATGATTATTTAGTGTGACAAAATCATTTCCGCACTCTGCAGCCTCTTTGAAATATATTTTCATCTGTAAATTACCTAGCCAACTCTAGACACTGCAACTAGACTAGATCAAAACGTAATCTGTCGAATATGCAAGTTTGAATATGTGCTTCAATTCAAGTTAGCGGTATTACTCGCACGTTTTAAGCTTCCCAGTACTGTTATAAAACTTGTTTATAATTATTTTAATACGTCCACATTGCTTAAAGATGTCGATCACCTGTCGGCATCTTGTTTTGTCCAAAACAAGTCCGAACTTGAGCAGCTGTTTAGTATGACTACTGATATTTTCTTACATTTCCTATCAAAGCTGTGATGTGTACACACACCCCACATTAAAAAAATGATACATGACATGTTTCATAAAATCATAAATTTATTTCCTATCAAAGTCAAGTAGGTACCTACCTACATAAATATTTACACATTTTGTTATACAATTTGTTAGTTAAAGCTGCTCAAAATACTGTTTAATATATCAAATAAAAGATTTTCTAAAGTTTAGGATTTGACAATATCTAACGAATTCCATTTCTATCAATTCCATTTTAATACACGTGTAACGCTTACCTACTCTGAGATTGCAATATCGATCTCTCACAAACAAAACGTAGTTTAAATCAAGTTTAAATTCAACTCACAGACGTTCTTCGCTCAAATGATAACCATATTAATCCAGAGAGAACGTAGCCAGTGTTATATGGCAGCACCCTGCCCATGGGGTCCGATTTGGGCGTTTAGTAGGGGTCCGTAATGTATTTTTTTACCTTAACATTAACCTAATGCAATGTTTCAAATTACATGTTTTTTGAAACAATTACATTTTCAAACCTTACCTTAATCCAACAAGACCTAACTTATCTGACAATTTATAAGTTAATATTATTTAAAGGTAATAACTTGTTGTATTATGCGAAACATTAGATTAGGTCTAAAAACGTTATATCACACGTCAGGCATCTATTTATTTGAATAGGTTTAATATTTAGATTTTTCTATTTAGTGGTAATGTTTATTCTCATATCAAAATAAATTCATTCTAAATCACACAGCTTTCGATTAAATGATCAATCGATTAATGCGTGTTTCTCTTTCGTTACAGGAAGAGCTGGAGACCCTGCGAGCTAAACTGGATAAGGTGGAAAACGAGCGAACACACTTTAAGAATGAAAACGAAAGACTCGAAACAAAGGTAAGTGTCCATTTCTATATCATTTATTAAAATTCTACTTTATTTTTACCGAAATATCTTTCAAAAAAATTAACAAGGGAATAAATAAATAATTATCGGACAACCTCACACAAATCTTTCCAGTCCCACAATCAGCTCTAGTAAAGCTTGTGTTATGGGCACTAGATGACGACATACATACTTATAAAAATAAATATATACTTAAATGTATAACATCCATGAGCTAGGAACAAATATGTTCATCAGTCATCACACAAATAATTGCCCTTTCCGGGATTTGAACCCGAATAAAATAAGGAACATTCGCGTATAAAAGTCCTGCTGTAGAATCTTGTCATAATAATGTGACTTATCATTCGGTTTTCTATAACAAATTTCGATTATTCAATTTTCTTACAAAAAGTGTAGTAAAAAATGTTACAGTCTCATTCTATCTCTATAGCTGTCACTAAGACGCCGTGAATTAATTCATCGCTCTCCAATCCATGTCTTTGCTCGCTTTGTCCTATTTTTGCCGTCAATCATACATTTATAAAAATCCCACTGCGAATGTAACGCAACTCGCAAGCAAACACACAACGCGTGCTCGACAGTGTGTGTAAATCGATTTTCTCAAGCGCAACATTTATTAAGTAAATCTAATCTAACATCATGCCACTAAAGCGCTTTTAGTTCACTCTCTAACCCGTTATATTCAACCTTAATGACTTTACTTTTATATCCAAAATGGGACTGACTCCCATAATAAACTTATTGTTTTTTTATTTTATGGTTCGTTGCAGAAAATATGTTCAATTTATTATGGACTCCACGTTTTTGCGATGGCAAGCTGGTCTTAGTTCGACATCAACAAACCGGGTCCTTTAATTACTGCATCCAGGGTCGCTCACACGGTGCAATAAGACAAAAGGCTGGACAAACCGGACGGATGGTCTCTGGGATCATAATAACAACAGCGCGCGATAGCGTTAGGTATAGACGAGAATATCTTCTCTACCTACTTAGAAAAAGTTTCGAATCAAAGATCGCGCAATAAAATAAAAGCTTGGCTTATATCTTACTAGATCCCCAACAATCTTTTCGTATGTCTGAATGCCGAATTCCGGCAGTTCTCGCCTACATATTCTCATGATTTTGTAAGCAGGTTCTTTAATTATTATTTTTTTGGCGATTCAGTTTTCCGAGATTTTTCATAATCGGAGATATGGGAGTTGAAAACGTAAAAAAATACATACATATTACAGCCAGTTAAAAAAAATGGCGTTGTCTACCGCTCACACCACACTACTAGTTGACGCAGGACTTAGCACTTATTGGTTCACGGTAGGCAAATAAAAAAACTCGATCGATTCTATAGATGTATTTAACTAAAGTTCAAAAAGATAAAAAAACATGACATGACACAAGCCATATGATACTCTGGAATCACAAAAACAACAATATGCGTGCTTTAGCACTATTAGCAGGTACACGCTGGTATGAAGTATTTTCTCCAACTACAGAAAGTTCAACCCGTAAGTCATACGTGTCTCTTCTTAGCCAATAGTTTTTGCAACCAAACCATTTATTTTAGCGTCCATTAGCACTTTCGGCTTAAATAAAGCTAAAAGCTAATCGTAAACATGATCACATTTTCATGTGATCAGTTTTACGATTAGCTTTTAGTTTCATACTTACCTCGGGCTTTATTAAGTACTTACCTACTCGTATGTAGCATTCTAATGACTTTCTGTTTATTGCATACACTAATAAAGTAGAATTATCTTGCTACTACCCATAAATCATTCTTACATTCTTACAGAATGATTTTATTAACATCGCACATATATTCAGATTCATCATATTATGCTAATAGTAACATCAAAGCAATGTATTATTGCATGTCATTCAAAAAATAGGAATTCTGAATAACACAAATCAGTCATCGTTGTCTCTCTCGGTAGCTCAAACTGTCATCGAATCGTCGCCAACGACGACAGTGTAAAAAATGTCATTCATGTTTCAGTGGAATCGCCGGCATTACTTTGTAACAAGGTTTTTACACCATGACGAATGTGTACGACCTTTACGGTGTTGTTTGATTTTTCAATTTGTTTAATTACTAATACAAACAGATTAAGATAAATAGGCGCTATGGTGTCCACTTCTTTTTAAGAAAAACAGTTCAACGAATGCTTCAGTTCATATAATTTTCATTTCATAGACACATTTTTCCTCCGAAGTCATAAATTTTTCAGAAAGCTTGAAAATGTTAACCTATACATTAGGTTAGGTTAGGTTTGTGTTATAACATTTCAAAATATTTTATGGTTTCAGAGTTAATGTTTTTCGAAAGAATTTCGCTTTCGATGAAATGAAATTTCTATTAAATGAAAATTCGATTAAACGTTTCTCTATAAAACAAGGCCTTGACTTAGCTCGTTTTTGGGAATGGAAAACTACGTTTAAAATAGGTACCATTTTTACAATTGAATGGAATTGTAAAAATGGTACCTATTTCACAATCATGAGAACATGTCATTAGTCGCAGAAACGCCTTTCTATTTCCACTGCATTTCTCGATGAACTATCACGTACAAAATTGAAAGTGACTCAAAATCTCAATACATAATTCAATAGAGTTCCCGATACGTTATCACCTAGATTCTGAGATTGGTCTATCAGCTAACAATCGAAACAATGGGCAATCCGAGTATCTCAGGCTTGATATTCATTCATGAGGAACGGGCCGCCTACAAGTCGGATACAGGCTCCATAGTTGCTCTCCTTGAGCTGTTTGGTTTCAATTCAGTCCTGTCAGTGAGCTACTGGCTCCTCAGTGAGACAGTTCCTTTTACGCTGTCTAGAGATCATATAATACGTTCATTTTGTGATAATGTAACTTTTAAGTCGGTTAAAAGTGGTGCACTTTTGAACCGCTGAAATGCATGTACGTAAGTAATGACATTGACTTATTACTTCGATAAGTTATTTATCAACATAAATCATTAGGGTCAATTGGTTTTTAATCAAACATTTCTAAAATCTACAAGGTTGCGGTAATAATTAGACACGCAATTAACCTAGAACTTTCGACGATTTGTTCGAGTGTAAAACAACATTAGTTCCTTGACCGAGACGAAAATATGAAGTATGACGCTTACATAACTAGCTAACACTGAATTATCTCACACATTCTTAAAGAATTAGAATAACAACTAATTCTGAGTCACGCACTCCAGTCAGGGACTCGAATAAAAAGCTCGTATAACTTTCTACTAGGAACATACGAGGAATATAAACATTACTCGTTTTACGACTCTCAGATTATATCTTAGTTGATCCCCTAATTTGAAGGCAAATTTATGGAACCATACGGATTCTATTTCTATAACTATCTGCTTATGTATGTAAATTTCATAATAAGTTTTACTGAATATGTAATATATTTACATTTTAATTTCAATATCGGTAAGAGTAAATAAAAAATATTGTAAAAAAAAATTAAGCTTGTTTTTCCGTATTCGCATCACGTCACGTGTCAAGCACTGTGCTGAAATTAAAAGTGGCCAAAATACACACTGACAACTGTGTATACATGTACTTTAAACATCTATAGACCAGACGTACTGACGTCAGATTCTAATTAAACTGAAACTATACCTAAATATATATATATATATATATATATATATATATATTAAGTTGTATTCCTTGGAATTTATTAACTTATTTTGAGTTTTTAAAGCTATCATGATTATTCATGATAGAGTAATAAATCATCAAACTGATATCACGACAATTTTATAAATTTTATTAAAACCTGTATCACGGTTACCTATCATAATCCCGAATTTTCTTTTGCCCGAAAGCTATTTATTCGAAAACTATTAATATTTCAAAATAATTATAAAACAAACCTAACCTAACCTAACGGGTTCTTTACAACGACGTTTATAAAGTCCTGAACATATTAATAGTTTTGGAATAAATAGCTTTCGGGCAAATGAAAATTCGGGCATTCGAAATTTCGGGCAAATGAAAATTCGGGATTATGATAGGTTACCCTGTATCACGGTTTCATATCTTCCTACATAAAATATGGGTCTCGTCAGTTGATCGCTTTAAAAATAATTTTAATAACGTGTTAAATCATTTCTTTGAACGCGTCAGCTGGACGTGCTGGCTTGACGTATATGTTCCAATTTCCTTGCTTTGCTTTTCTAAAAATATTAGTAGATTTAGGGATCGAATATGCAATGAAAAGGACAGACATCTAATCTATTGAACCCGGCACGTTGCGTCAAGTGGACGCATTGGCAGACGTCGTGGCTATTTATTTCTTATTGGAACACAACAGTGCCTCGAAACTAGAATGACATATGTTTGCTCCAAAATTATACTGACTTGAGACCTTTTGACAGCTGCGTGGCCGTCCAGATGGTTGCAATAATGCTGGGTTTAAACCGTAAAGTAAATTGGCAGTGTTTAATGTGATTGACGTTACGTAAGTAGGTATTGATGTATTCTGCGTACGAATAAATTTACGAAGCAATCTTCAGTAGCGAGTAATTTTGTTTGGCTTAAAATATTAACTTCATCACTGTCATCACTGATTGCAGGTGTTTGTGGCCCGAGCCGAAGTTGAGGGCCATAAATATGCGATCTGGGGCTTTACGAATTACCGCCCGTGGTTTGTCTATAGTTTTACGTCTTGGCCAGGAGAGATTTCTCTCCCGGGCAGAAAATCCCACTTACGGCCTAGGGTGCCGTAAAAAGTATTTTTGTAACGACCGGTGTTCACATTACGTTCCTTTGGAAAATATAAGGCCACGAAATAATTTTACATATACTATAAAAACACATTCTCTTTCCCTCTTTTTGACGTTAGGTTTAGTAAAAACACTCTACCTACAACATAATGTTCTAAATATCGATATCTTAGAGTACAATCGTACTAACTTTTCGGAAAAAAGTCGTTACAATTAGGACGTTAGTGCACAGGTTTAAATGTCATTGGCAAAATAATTGTAATTAGTAGGTACGATTGTGAACTAAGGTATCGATATGACAACCCAATCGAAAGATATGTGTTCGAATTTTCATAGTTACGCGGAAGTTCCCGAGGTTCAGGAGAATTGAAAAAATATTGAATTCAACAGAAAACTGATTCATGACATCCAATATTTTAAACGCAACATCAAACTAAACAGGATTTATCTTTTGACTAGAGAACCCGGTCACGTCATTGTGGCAAATCTAGATTTAACACAACGTATACAATTTCGTGGATCCAGTATACAGTACCAGTAATGTGTTTATGTTTAAACTAGGTCACACATTAAATATGCCATTTCTGATATTTTCAACCTTGTTTACGCGTTCTAAATATTTTTATTGATATTATTGGTAATGAACCTAAACCTGCCAAGCGTTCACTACATCAACAGTAGGACGTCAGTTTATGTGGTTATTATATGAAATTCGCATGCCAAGAACTTAACGTGTTTACGTAATTGACTGAAATAAATGCTTGTTTGCGTCAAAACAAAACGAATTTGTTTTCATGACGCCTCGGTAGCTTCGTGTTCTTGGGGCATTTGGAGGCGCATTTAGACTAAAATACTTATTCTATGAATAAAACTGACATCGGAAATTTTAGAAACAATGCAAATATCTCGTCAAAATACATATGTAAACAGAAAACAACATTAGGCAGCTTTCGTATTTAGTAGCTATTCGCAAATCTATTTTGTATATTTAAGTAATTATACTCATTATAAACGAGCAACTTCGAACTCGTAACCACTTTACCAAAGTATAATTAATGTTTTACTATTTTAAGATAACCCACCCAATTGCTGTAGTGTAAAAGCTTTTTCTCGGACATTACTCAAACTCAAAACTGAAACTAATAATTTCTCAATAGCAAAACAAACTGATTGTTATGCAAACATCCGCATTTCATTATGTAAAGTATTATGTCAGATCCGCGGCCTTCACGGGTCCCAGTCTCTTGCGCACCAACCCTGCGGCGTCGCCATTGACATGACATGCTTATCGAATAACCCACTAATGCATCTCTTTATTTACTAGCCGATAATATTGTGCAAGCGTTAGAAGCATTGTTATACGCTTTCTATAATCGAAAGCATTGAAATGATCTTATCTAAAATGATATGCATATGGGAACTTCAAAATTGCAATATGAGACTCGTGAAGGCCTAACATCATTGTCCATCGGGTATGCACTTCGACATCTACGTAAACTAAAATAGTCGAGCGGTTGCGGCCCGGCGACCGAGTTAGCCGGCGCAGTGCGTCCGCGGAGCCCTCTCGCGCCGGTTCTATTTCCAACCCGATGTGCCGACGCATCCAGAATCGCCTCTGACAATAATACTCGGGACATCTGAAATGGCACCGAACTTTCACCGCGGGAACCCCCACTGCAAAAAGCGCAAGCGCATCGCTTAACCTCGACCACCATGCCGCACGCACCGAGCGTGGGCCCCGTCGCCAACGGAGGGCCTGCCAACCAGCTCAAGATCCAGATACCAGAACACAATGGAACAATAAATGGCTCACGCTCGAACGGAGTCATGTCTCCGAACTCAAATGGACTTCTCTCCCCTAATTCTAGTGGGCCATTGTCGCCAGCAAGCTCTAATGGACTTTTGTCACCGCCGCTTATTTCGGACGCTGTCCCGAAAAAACCGCCGAAACCGCCACCGACCAGTCCTATATTACCGATGAAGAAGGCAAAGACGCTGCCTATACACTTTGAAGAAGAAACTGTGCCACCTAAAGCACCAACAACTCTACTAAACGGCAAGAAACTTTACGTAACTAAAACTTTAAAAGAGGTTCACTCCGTTCCAGCGAATCCTCCAGACAATGGAAGGCTGCTCGTTAATCGCTCTCCGAGTCCATCATATAGAAGAAGCATGTCATCAGCTTCGGTAGAAACCGGTTCCATCGCAGAACTCGCGAAACGGCACTATTCAAGTAACATACTCACTTCTAGGTCGCCTAGTCCAATGTCAATGAGAAGCAATGCCAGCCACTATTCAACTTGCAGTAGTAATGGAACGTATGTGCCCTTATCTCGTTCTTCGAGTGTGAGTTCGTCGGTCTACAGCCGCCACAGTACCACACCGACGCCCAGAAGGATGTACCCACAAACATGCGACAGAAGGAACAGCGTGGACTTGACTGAACTAAGATCAAAAGAACAGGCTCCTGTTGTATTTGATGCAAATTTGCAATTCGTTCTTGGCTGTAACCGACAGCCCGTAAAACAGAGGTTCAAACCTATCGCTGCGCATTTACAGGAAGGTACATCATCAAATTACTTAAGCGCTAAGATAGATAGCTTCCTGAAGAAAACTGATCATGTTATGGATGAATGGCGGAGATTAGGACACAAAGATGACCCCGATACTAGTAGGAGAATAGGAAGATCCAAATCGGCGACGAACATAATGATCAAAGGATTCACTCTATTCAGTCGAAGTACGAGCAGAGCCAGCAGCATGTGCCGCGGGATATCGGAAGACCGAACAACGGTCTCAGAATTGGACGAGGTTGGTGACTAATCCAAGCTCAATTATTTTATTTCCAGCTCAAGCGTTTAAAAGCGTTTCACAATGATCGTGGCGTTCAGTAATATACCGTAATAAATTATCGCGTGGTGTTTGGTATGACTGCACGCGCCTCGCCCGGTGGCGCTTGTTGCGTACCGACGACCGTCCGCTATTACCGCTCTAGACGCTTGCCAATTTTTTTTTCATTGTTGACTTCTTACGATCGCTTTACAAATGCGCGAAATTCTTGGCTGTCCGTCACCGTGGCAATGCGACATTGTCACTCAATTCCTAGCTTGACGGAAGTTACGCGCCTCGTTTAACCGGCCTCAAAGGCCGAAAAATAAATCATAATTCGCAACTTCACATTCAAAGGCTGGTCTAATTTATTACAAGCAATAACATACTAGTAATAGGTCCGTGGAACTGTTATGCACCGGACGTCCATCGGGCGTCAGTGCAACCCAATTTTAGATTGTTGTGTCTGAAATATCATCGACTTGTTAAATCTGGGCAGTTAACGACTCATATGCCTAATGATGCGTTTTCCTATGATCTCGGATGAAATAACGGATGCACTCTGGACGACCTTGCACTATTAATAATATACACAACATATTCTAAACGTGAAAGTTTGTGAGAATGTACGTCCCACTTAAATGCAACAGCTACGTAACAGAATTCTATAAAACTTTTCAGTTAAGTATGCTAATATATAGTCAATAGTCATTTATTCTTTAATAATATACATGCGTTAGAATTAATTTGTACGATTGCAAATGATATATTTAGCTTAGGAATCAGAATAGGACATAGGCTACAATTAATAAGGACATCATTCGTAAGATGGCTAAACAGGAAGTTTGACACGCGACTCTTTGTCGCGCGAGAAATACCACCTGTCACTTTCACACAAGACAGGAAATGCTTACTCGCGCAATAAGCTGATTCGCGGCTAGATATGCTAGTCCTGCTGGAGTTGAATATTTGTATGGACCATGTATGGACACATTTCATCCTTCGGCGCAAGCGAAGCTGCGGGAAAAAGGTAGCTTATTTATCAAATTGATAGACGCCTCTGTACTCCTGTTGACTGTTATGATGTTGATACGTTAATTGGTTGCGATTGCAATTATTTACTATTATGTTTAACGACTTTAAGGAAATGGAAAACAAGTCGTAAAATGTAATGACTAATATCAGCTATAAATATAACTAATGTCGTTGTTTGTTACGCACTTCATGTCGAAAAATATACTAGAACTACCTGACCCGACTGACGTCGCTCTGTCAAAAGCTATTTGACTGTGGCGATGACGGTTTGTCTACGCTCAAGGCAGTAAAAGGGGTTTTTATGTCTTGTAGGGCATTTTTTTTCTCTTAAGAACCTTCCTCTAACTTTATGGAATTTAAGAAAAAAATCATAAATGGTTCATCGGCTACCGAGGATCCGTTTTTATTTAAGTATATATGTTGACTTCGTGTAAGTCTTTTAAAACACACACACGGCACATTCGAATAATCCACGGACCATCTGCATATGATCCCCTCGTCAGCTCAGATCAATCAGCTGTCAAGTCCCGAGTCGATTAAAACCCACTTGTGAATAATCCGATCAATGTGAAACTTGGCACGGATTTGTTACGATAATACGTGGTATTTGTTTTGTTTTAGGCGTTTTAATCCTGTTTACTTGCTGGTGTTGCTTTATTTCGTTTCCGCAATTATCGCTCATTTTAATTAAGTAATTTAAAGGATTATATAGATATCGAATATTTAGTTATTGGCATTTTTGAAGGGGTAGAGCTTCTGCGGAATATAAATACGCGATGTAATCCTTTTAAATTGGTTTATTTCAATTGTATGGCAGTTGTTAGTATTAAAATGCAAGGATAAAGTTCGATACGAAAGTAAATTGGCTTGGCTTTGATATCTAAAGCAGTTGGTCTTCCATTATCAAACACGGTGGCGTGTTTTGAAGACAAATAAGGAGAATGATATTATAAATGTGTATTTCTTAAACACACATGTTCCGGTTTAATTCCAGATTTATATTTATTTGGACAGTCTGTAATGATAATTGTTTGTTCCAGCTGTCAGAAGTGGGCGGCGACTTGGCGGAGGAGCGGGCGGCGGCGGCGCTGGCCACCGAGCGCGCCGACGCCGAGGCGGCCGAGCGCCTGCGCATCGAGCGCGACAACCGCGACCTGCTCGCCAACAACCAGAGACTGCAACAGGTACAGTTTAAGAAGAGGAAATATGGAAACCATACAACTACAAAGAACTTTACACCCAATTCTTTAAATCGCCATATATGATATTCTAAGTTCTACTAAGGAAATTATTATAACCCGAGAATTAGTCTCTTAAGTTATGCAGGATTTCAGAGGCTTGAAATCTTGTACTTAGTGAAGTTTCTTTTGTGGAAGAGAGGTATCTTGGTTTGGCGCAATAAATCCATAGCGATATGTATGTAGGCCCAACCTAGCGAATGTATCTATATTTGAAATAACTGATTTCACTAACGACTAGTTTTTGAGATAGACTTCCAGTTCTATTCTAAGGGTTATCTCTAATGAATAATGTATGAAAACAACCAGCGACATTCAAAACGTATGTTTACAGTGGACCCTTCTAGTAATATTGTCTTGGTTTTTTACCAGGCATCCGAACGTCTTGAGTTGGAGCTTTTGCACTGGCGCTCAGCAGACAACGGCGGTGCAGAACCCTCCGACTCCGAAGGATCCGAAGCAGACGCCACCGCCAACGGCGACAAGTACAAGCGGCGATACGAACAGTCACATAGGGAGCTGCAGTTGCTACGCGCGCAATTGCGCCGACAGCATGAAGATGACCTGGAACAGCTTGTCACCGTCAAGAAACAGTTGGAGAAGAAGGTGAGTACATACAACAATATATTGGAGACTCGGTTACTCTGCCAACGGCAACTGATAGGTACAAGCGGCGATACGAGCAGTCACATAGGAAGCTGCAGTTGCTACGCGCGCAATTGCACCGACTGCATGAGGATGATCTGGAACAGCTGGTTACCGTCAAGACACAGTTGGAGAACAAGGTGAGTACATACAACATTAGAGACTTACTTACTCTGCCAACGGCAGCTGGTAGGTACAAGCGGCGATAGAAGATGAATACATACAATAATCTGATCTCTGATCTGATATGATCTGGAGCAGCTGGTACAATTTAACGTTTTTTTTGTTTCCATTATACCAACTGTATATCCGCTGTGTAGCCTGCCCCAATGACGGACCTGGAATAAAGATATCGAAGTTGAGAATCAAAGCAGATAATAATTTAATTATCACATTTATTAGGTAACTAGTAAGAACGGTCTGTCTTCTGAGGACTTTTAGAAGGCGTAGCTGCTTGTACAGGATCATTAATCAAAGTCTGCAACAAGTCAATGACAATGTCTCGACACCGCCCCCTTGGCAGCCCGAGGGAACCAGTATGTTTGATAATAACTAAATCACAACATTTCAATGTGAAACGAGGTCACGCAACTGATATGGATGTGCCTATTCATACCTACGCAATCGATATAAAATGCAATTCAATAAAAACACACAGTCGCATTACTTTTAAAACACGCAATCGAATTTGTTGTAAATTATTAGTTTCTGTTGAAATACCACGTCCGATCGTAACTGGGTCACGGCGTGCAGTGAAGTTATCTCGCCCAAAACCTATCTCAAGATCATCCTTGACGTGTGATAGTCGTGATAGTGACAAAATTTTACCGCCGATATCATCTCTGATAGTTCGAAGACGTCCGTGCCGGTCGTCGGTTATTTTCTATTATTTACGAGCAATGGACGAAGAGGAGGTCAGTGCACTTTGATAATGTAATTTCTTACGATTACATGAGTAATGAATTTATCACCGCGCGTGTCCCCTTGACCACCACTCTCGCTGGCGTTCAGCCAAATCGCAGATTTTTCAACAGAATCTTATCGATGTTTACATTTCGTGTATGAAATTTGAAATGAATATTAGTGGAACGTTCTAGAATTTATAAAATAGAAGCTGTTTTATTCAAATACGCGTAAATGCTTTTTTGTTTACGGCTTAATCCGGGCGCGCGAATGTGACTTTCTTTTAACATTTTCGTGTGTATTTTTACAAAATATAAATAATTCGTTTAATGCTCGTATTTATAGCATATGCAATGTTAGTCCCACAGATCGCCTTTAGTCGTATTAAGCAGTGTCATATCACTTTTAATGTTAAATCTGGTTAGTCTAAGTCCTTCCTAATTTAATTAGGTAGACAAGTGAACTGAGTACTGTGTAAATGAATAGTTTCACCAGTAGTTATTTGCAAAATGGCGTAGACGTAGCTAGGTACATATTTAAAAATGTTTAATGATTTTTATCATTATTCCTAGGTGCAAGATGCCTACGAAGAAGTTGAGGAGCAGAGAGCGGTGGCCGCGCAGTGGAAGCGAAAACTGCAAAAGCTGACCAACGACATGGCGGATCTCCGGTCACTGCTTGACGAACAGGTACGCATCACATCTATCTTTCCAACTATTGGGTTGTTCGTCTTCGGACGTAGGCCTCTTCCAAATTGATCCATCTCTTTCTATCTTTAGCCACTCTCATACACTCTCATGCACACGTATTTAATGAGAATAAAATAAGGGTTAATAATAAGACTAGAAATTTTAATAAACAATCGAACAACCCCGCTTACTCACTACGTGATTTTGTATTTTTTTGGCCTAATATTATAATTTATAAGAGCGAAAGTCAACGTTTTATTTAAGCGCGTGGACGTAATTTGGAAAGAAACGTATTTAGAGTTAAAGTCACCCAAGTGACAAAGCTCTCCAGATACGTACTTAAACACCATTCTGTTTAATAGGTACTATATTTGATAAATACGATACAATATGACTCATCAAACATCAAAAGATGTTTAAGTATCTCGAATAATCCCAAGATACGTTATCATTGGATTTTCAATAAAGATTATCTAGATCTCTTACACCTTTTTTTGGAGAATCAGAGAATCTATTTATGGAGATAATGTACCTAGCTAGAAATGTATCTTCTCGCACTTCTCACACTAATAAATAAAAGGTTTGTCAGTGGTGTCATAGCGCTGGCTCAATATTACAGAGTTCTATGTTTAACTTTTGACGAGTTCAAATTTAAACATTCTCATTTGAACTCCCCTGAAAATATAACATAGAACCCTGTAGTATTAGGCCAGCGATAGGTGATCTCGCACTTATTTGTCTAATACTTCACCTTTCTCAAAGTATGCTCTGTGAGACCTCTCAGAAGGCTCTACGAGAATTCAATATTCTTACGTCTTTCGTTATTCTTATCACAATGTAGTCTAGTCTTTGAAATTATAGCTTGAGTTTCCAGTGCTGTAAGAACTTCTTTTTCATGACTTCCATAAATCTAAGTTAAGAATCTAGTTTAATCTAACTCGTGATACGTTCACCGCGACCTAACTTATAGCTTAACAGGTGTCGGTCCGGCCCGGGGATGGTGGCGCTACAAACAGCTTTCATATGGCAATAATGTGCATACGTCATATATTTGCATTATCAAACGTCATAATACTGCCTAATGCTTTGTTCTTCTTGCGAAATAAATACTGAATTCTTGAAAAACCTTTACTTTCATCAATGTTGTGGCTTTATTATGCAAAAAATACCTACTTGAAATTTGCGGAATATTTAGTCCTGTTTCCTCTTTGTTTACATCAGTGACATTCACCTACTTTCAACGTCAGTTACCAAAAATTTGTCGTTGCCATTAAAATAAATTAGTATCACTAAAAATCCGCGGTATGGCGTGGGTTGTAAAACACCCTGTTGGGCTATAACTTGTTGTCATTTCCCAGACATGCCGCAACAACCTGCTCGAGAAGCGGCAGCGCAAGTTCGACGGCGAACTCCACGGCGCGCAGGAAGAGCTGAAGAGAGAACGCGCCGCCAAGGAGCGGCTGTCGAGGGAGCGCGACCTCGCGCAAGCCGACAAGTACGCGCTCGAGCAGAGCCTCTCTGTGAGTACCCTGACTAGTGTCCTGTACCTCTAGCACGAGCTGAAGAGAGAACGCGCCGCCAAGGAGCGGCTGTCGAGGAGCGCGACCTCGCGCAAGCCGACAAGTACGCGCTCGAGCAGAGCCTCTGTGTGAGTACCCTGACTAGTGTCCTGTACCTCTAGCACGAGCTGAAGAGAGAACGCGCCGCCAAGGAGCGGCTGTCGAGGGAGCGCGACCTCGCGCAAGCCGACAAGTACGCGCTCGAGCAGAGCCTCTCTGTGAGTACCCTGACTAGTGTCCTGTACCTCTAGCACGAGCTGAAGAGAGAACGCGCCGCCAAGGAGCGGCTGTCGAGGAGCGCGACCTCGCGCAAGCCGACAAGTACGCGCTCGAGCAGAGCCTCTGTGTGAGTACCCTGACTAGTGTCCTGTACCTCTAGCACGAGCTGAAGAGAGAACGCGCCGCCAAGGAGCGGCTGTCGAGGGAGCGCGACCTCGCGCAAGCCGACAAGTACGCGCTCGAGCAGAGCCTCTCTGTGAGTACCCTGACTAGTGTCCTGTACCTCTAGCACGAGCTGAAGAGAGAACGCGCCGCCAAGGAGCGGCTGTCGAGGGAGCGCGACCTCGCGCAAGCCGACAAGTACGCGCTCGAGCAGAGCCTCTGTGTGAGTACCCTGACTAGTGTCCTGTACCTCTAGCACGAGCTGAAGAGAGAACGCGCCGCCAAGGAGCGGCTGTCGAGGGAGCGCGACCTCGCGCAAGCCGACAAGTACGCGGTCGAGCAGAGCCTCTCTGTGAGTACCCTGCCTTAGTAGAACATCCTAGCTTAGGATTTTTAGGGAATGAGTAGTGTGGGCCAACAGAACCTCTAGCAAAACTACGCGGCGCTGCGTATCTACTGTGGCACAAATATTGTATTGAGTTTTCATTTGATACAGCGCGAGTGGAACTGCTTATGACGAGCGAAATCACGGCTAATGTAGTTGATATCACAATGGCCGATATACGGTGATCAGAAAAAAAATCTGCACCAATAATTATCTGGGTGAAACAAACTCGCAGCAAGCCAGAAACCTAAATTGCTGATGAGCCAGCTGTAGGGTTGCAAATAGAAAAAAAAACATGCAAATTAAACCTGGTATCATTGTTTTGTTTTTTCTAAATAAGGTTATTTTTTCAGATGAACAAATAATACGATAATAACGGTTAATCGTGATTTATTTATATTAGGGGGGTGGCATAAGGCATTATCTTCAGTATACAAACATTTATTGGGGAATCCCAGCGTGGAGAGGCGGTGGTGTTGCCAACAGTAAATGGCGATAACTACCACTACAGATTTCATTAATGTTAGTTTTATAAAACCAGAAATTATTTATTTAAATTAGTTTAATAGTTAACATAAAGTTTAAAACAACCGTATAAAAGTATTAACTGCCCTGCAAATTTTGAGATTTCGTACTTTTCAAAAAAAAGCATATTCCAGAAAAAACTGTTTTTTTTTTCACGGATTTTTTTCTGGTTTCTTTTCAAGACAGAAAAAAACTGTTTTTTGCAACCCTAGCCAGCTTTAATTGCTATAGCCGACACTTTCTCGTTACTACTACTAATCGAAACTCAATTTTACAGGAAGCTCGGCTAGAACTCGAGCTGAAAGAAGAACGCCTGGCGGCGGCGCAGCGCGAGCTGGAGGAGCGAGGCGGCGGCGGGGACGAGGTCGCGGCTCTGCGGAGAACGCGCGCGGAGCTGGAGCGCCGCGTCAGAGACCAGGAGGAGGAGCTGGATGACCTGGCGGGACAGATACAGGTCGGTAATGATTACTGATCAAATCTTTTTTTTTTTTTTTATTAGATTAGATTAGATTAGATTAGATATATTTATTTCTCTTTGAAAATTACACAATATTTTACATGTCGTAGATAAAATAAAATGGATTCACAAAAAGATCGTCAGGTATATTCAATTATATAAAATTAATAATAATCTGGTACTTATTCAAAAGTCACAGTATAGCAAAATAAACAAAAACCAACAATGAAAACAAGAAAATAATATGTCACAAACTAAAAATACTATAATTATGAACTAGATCAACATATTCAACAAAATGTCATGAGACGAAATACAAAAAATATAAATTAAACATTAAACAAACAATCTAAAATAATATAAGATACCTGTCTAATTTGGTGCAATGTCAAAATTTACGAAATAAAAATTTATAATTAATAATATCAATTTAAAATATGGTACAAAATAATTATGTTACCTCATAATATTCTGAGACGGAATAAAGGGTTTTTGATCGCAAAAAATCTTTTACTCGGCGTATTTATTAAGAAACAAACAGTCTTAAAATAATATAACATTGGTGTTGTCATAGGACTAGAAATCACCTTAATTGTAGACCTATAGTTTAATACATAGTATTATAGTGTTGAAAATTTTACATTACACTGACCAAATCTGTGACACAATGCGGCATAAACAAGAATTCTCACTCCGCCAAACATAGAACTACATGGCGGCGCATCACGAGAGAAGCGATGGCGAAAGAATCGACATAACCATGACCGGACCACTCTGCCGAGAGTGCATTACGAAGGAGAAGGAGAACGATTACTGAGATCACAATTTGCGCTGCTACATGAGGAGGAGTCTTTGATCTCAAAATGAGGGCACTCGATTCTTCTTAGCGCCAATGCCATACAAACTCGTCCTGTTAATAACCATCTTTCATTGGAGCGTCAAGGCGGACCACATAGCCGGCACTAATATACAAAAATATGAAGCAAAGAGGTTTGAACCTTGCCAAAAAGCAGAGCAAAATTAAATTAAATTTTGTTTACTCTCGCCCCGGGGTGGGGGGGAGAGTAGACCAAATTTAACTTTGCTCCATAACCTACATATCCTGATAGATAAAAGCTGTCCTTTAATTTTGCCAAATTTTCCATACATTTAAATCTAATTTTCTTTAACTACCTCCCTAACGCTAGTTAACCTTTCCAATTTTTCCTTGTGCTATGTGTGTGGATCTGTGCATTGTTTATTTGAAAGACTTTACATCTGTAAAAGGCTTTAAAATTGTGGTGTGTACCCACATTAAAAATAATCATATGTTTGTATTAAAGCGAAAATTGAAATAAAATCATTCAGGCGGGATTCATCCACCATTGAACCCATTTCCAACGGCTTTTGGGGCCAACACAGGCACTTTGTCGCAGCTACGCTGTCCATGAGGCATTGAATTTTACAACCAGTTTTAAATTTTTGCTCTATTTGGTTTACGCTAGCAGATGTTTACCGCGTTAATAAAAATTGACTACATATTTAATCGTTTACTGGTCTGTATTTGACTTCATTATTATATTATTCATTGTTGCTTGTAGCTGCTGGAAAGCTCCAAGCTGCGCCTGGAAATGCTCCTGGAGCAGCAGCGCAAGGAGGCACGCCTCGAGGCGGCCGCGCGCGACGACGAGATGGAGGAGACTCGCGCCAACGCGGCTAAGAAGCTGAAGAGTAAGTTGCGTCACAGTACACTTTTCTTACGGCCTGGCCAAGACTTCAGTCTTAACGCGAGCCGTCCGCGTGAATCGCCGCCCGCGCCGCTCTGAAGTAGTGGCATCATACTCATACTCATACATTTGTTCCTGCCGCTCGCTGCGCCGCGATTTCCTCGGCAAATACTGAAATTAAATGCTTTCCGTCACATTACCTTATGGCGCTAGTGTTGTTTGTTGTTGTATATTTGTTTCTATAGGAGTCTCTATCGATATCGTGAATGTGAGAACTTATGCAATACTTATCTCCCCAGTTCTGGAATCCCAGCTGGAGAGTGAGCACTCGGAGCGCAGTCTGTTGCTGCGAGAGCGGCACGAGCTCGAGCGGCGGCTGGCCGCGCTGGAGGAGAGCGCGCGCGCCGAGACCATCGAGCAGACACAGCTGGTGCAGCGGCTCAAGAGGTGAGTGCTGAAGGATCCCAACACTCGAGCGCCGGCTGGCCGCGCTGGAGGAGAGCGCGCGCGCCGAGACCATCGAGCAGACACAGCTGGTGCAGCGGCTCAAGAGGTGAGTGCTGAAGGATCCCAACACTCGAGCGCCGGCTGGCCGCGCTGGAGGAGAGCGCGCGCGCCGAGACCATCGAGCAGACACAGCTGGTGCAGCGGCTCAAGAGGTGAGTGCTGAAGGATCCCAACACTCGAGCGCCGGCTGGCCGCGCTGGAGGAGAGCGCGTGCGCCGAGACCATCGAGCAGACACAGCTGGTGCAGCGGCTCAAGAGGTGAGTGCTGAAGGATCCCAACACTCGAGCGCCGGCTGGCCGCGCTGGAGGAGAGCGCGTGCGCCGAGACCATCGAGCAGACACAGCTGGTGCAGCGGCTCAAGAGGTGAGTGCTGAAGGATCCCAACACTCGAGCGGCGGCTGGCCGCGCTGGAGGAGAGCGCGCGCGCCGAGACCATCGAGCAGACACAGCTGGTGCAGCGGCTCAAGAGGTGAGTGCTGAAGGATCCCAACACTCGAGCGCCGGCTGGCCGCGCTGGAGGAGAGCGCGCGCGCCGAGACCATCGAGCAGACACAGCTGGTGCAGCGGCTCAAGAGGTGAGTGCTGAAGGATCCCCAACACTCGAGCGCCGGCTGGCCGCGCTGGAGGAGAGCGCGCGCGCCGAGACCATCGAGCAGACACAGCTGGTGCAGCGGCTCAAGAGGTGAGTGCTGAAGGATCCCAACACTCGAGCGGCGGCTGGCCGCGCTGGAGGAGAGCGCGCGCGCCGAGACCATCGAGCAGACACAGCTGGTGCAGCGGCTCAAGAGGTGAGTGCTGAAGGATCCCAACACTCGGAGTCTGTCCTACTGGAGACACAAGAGGTTCAGACTGTGAGCTCTCAGATTGCTACTCGGGTTTGGTTGAAAACTGAGAGGTTCTTATCAGGATCGCTTAAGAGCGAGCGACACAGGTATAGATAAAATTGTTTGTCACAGACAGGCTCTTAGACATAATTATGCACACCTCTGTTATCGACCGAGGTTTACATCTGAAACCCTTCTATTATATATACTTAGAGGTGTATTGTGTCTGCTAACTATAACTGGACGTATGTCTACAGGGACTTGAAACGATACCGCGCGTTGCTCCGTGACGCTCAGACCATGCTGGAGCAGAAAGAAAAAGAAGGAGGTGCCAAAACGCAGATCCGACAACTCAAGAACCAGGTCAGTGACTCAACCATTTCTTCTCTTAAAGCCTCCAGTGAAGGTCTTTCATCTAAGCTTATACTTGTTGTTGACCCATCGATAGGTGTCAACAACAAGTATGTATAAGCACGTCCAATACGCATGCAAAGTCGAACTCAAACACACAAAACGTACTTCGATCCCTAATATTCGTCGCTGTATTTTATTTCGTATAGTCTGTTCCTTATAGAAAGTAGGAAACTCTTCACAGGAACTCCAAGAAAAACGCATGACAAAACTACAGAGTATATACCAGAAACTACGTTGTTTACAAAGTCAAAAGTCAGTCAAAAGTATTTTATTCAAAGTAAATTCCAAGCGAATATTTTTACAAGTACCGTAAATCGCAGTTGTATAGACATGCAATAATATAACTCCTTTTACCTATTCCCCCTATAATTGTCAGGTGGAAGACCTCGAGCTGGCGGTCCGCGCAGCGACCAAAGCGAAGCAGACGGCCGAAGCGGAAGCGAGCGAAGCGACCGCGGCACTGGAGGAAGCTGTGCGCGCGCGCAACGACGCCGCCGAGCGCGCGCTCGCCGCCACCCGCGACGCCGCCGCCGCGCGCGCGCAGCTCGACGACGCCGAGGAGGAGGCCGCCGAGGTAACGGGTCCGCTGTTGTGTTAGTGGTGTTCATGTTACAACGACGCCGCCGAGCGCGCGCTCGCCGCCACCCGCGACGCCGCCGCCGCGCGCGCGCAGCTCGACGACGCCGAGGAGGAGGCCGCCGAGGTAACGGGTCTGCTGTTGTGTTAGTGGTGTTCATGTTACAACGACGCCGCCGAGCGCGCGCTCGCCGCCACCCGCGACGCCGCCGCCGCGCGCGCGCAGCTCGACGACGCCGAGGAGGAGGCCGCCGAGGTAACGGGTCTGCTGTTGTGTTAGTGGTGTTCATGTTACAACGACGCCGCCGAGCGCGCGCTCGCCGCCACCCGCGACGCCGCCGCCGCGCGCGCGCAGCTCGACGACGCCGAGGAGGAGGCCGCCGAGGTAACGGGTCTGCTGTTGTGTTAGTGGTGTTCATGTTACAACGACGCCGCCGAGCGCGCGCTCGCCGCCACCCGCGACGCCGCCGCCGCGCGCGCGCAGCTCGACGACGCCGAGGAGGAGGCCGCCGAGGTAACGGGTCTGCTGTTGTGTTAGTGGTGTTCATGTTACAACGACGCCGCCGAGCGCGCGCTCGCCGCCACCCGCGACGCCGCCGCCGCGCGCGCGCAGCTCGACGACGCCGAGGAGGAGGCCGCCGAGGTAACGGGTCTGCTGTTGTGTTAGTGGTGTTCATGTTACAACGACGCCGCCGAGCGCGCGCTCGCCGCCACCCGCGACGCCGCCGCCGCGCGCGCGCAGCTCGACGACGCCGAGGAGGAGGCCGCCGAGGTAACGGGTCTGCTGTTGTGTTAGTGGTGTTCATGTTACAACGACGCCGCCGAGCGCGCGCTCGCCGCCACCCGCGACGCCGCCGCCGCGCGCGCGCAGCTCGACGACGCCGAGGAGGAGGCCGCCGAGGTAACGGGTCTGCTGTTGTGTTAGTGGTGTTCATGTTACAACGACGCCGCCGAGCGCGCGCTCGCCGCCACCCGCGACGCCGCCGCCGCGCGCGCGCAGCTCGACGACGCCGAGGAGGAGGCCGCCGAGGTAACGGGTCTGCTGTTGTGTTAGTGGTGTTCATGTTACAACGACGCCGCCGAGCGCGCGCTCGCCGCCACCCGCGACGCCGCCGCCGCGCGCGCGCAGCTCGACGACGCCGAGGAGGAGGCCGCCGAGGTAACGGGTCTGCTGTTGTGTTAGTGGTGTTCATGTTACAACGACGCCGCCGAGCGCGCGCTCGCCGCCACCCGCGACGCCGCCGCCGCGCGCGCGCAGCTCGACGACGCCGAGGAGGAGGCCGCCGAGGTAACGGGTCTGCTGTTGTGTTAGTGGTGTTCATGTTACAACGACGCCGCCGAGCGCGCGCTCGCCGCCACCCGCGACGCCGCCGCCGCGCGCGCGCAGCTCGACGACGCCGAGGAGGAGGCCGCCGAGGTAACGGGTCTGCTGTTGTGTTAGTGGTGTTCATGTTACAACGACGCCGCCGAGCGCGCGCTCGCCGCCACCCGCGACGCCGCCGCCGCGCGCGCGCAGCTCGACGACGCCGAGGAGGAGGCCGCCGAGGTAACGGGTCTGCTGTTGTGTTAGTGGTGTTCATGTTACAACGACGCCGCCGAGCGCGCGCTCGCCGCCACCCGCGACGCCGCCGCCGCGCGCGCGCAGCTCGACGACGCCGAGGAGGAGGCCGCCGAGGTAACGGGTCTGCTGTTGTGTTAGTGGTGTTCATGTTACAACGACGCCGCCGAGCGCGCGCTCGCCGCCACCCGCGACGCCGCCGCCGCGCGCGCGCAGCTCGACGACGCCGAGGAGGAGGCCGCCGAGGTAACGGGTCTGCTGTTGTATCACTCGTGCTACTGGGAGTATGAGGCTGAAACGATCGTGACGGAAGAGACAGCACAGCGCGAAAGACGCGCTAATCATGTCGCTCAAATGAAGGAGAACGATTCATGTCTTTAGTTCTCACGATATATATCACTTATTTCATTAATTTCTTTCATTTCGTTCAGTGGTTCATTTGAATGATGCGTTGTAAGAAGTTATAAGAAACTATACAAAAATTGTAAGAAAAATGTGACTCATCTCAAAATTATCGACAAATTAAATTATTGACATCGTTATGTCTTTTAAGTATAACATTATGATCAAATAGCATCATTCGGTTCTGTTCATATTGAATGGTGAGTTGCGAACGATAGATACACTGATATAGTGAGCTGGTTTATCCTTCAGTGAATTTGAATCACTCATTCGCGAACGACATATCTCTACGACGCTCAGCTCAGTTTACGATACACAATACAAGTGTCCTATTTCTTCCACTGATAAGCTTACTGCCTGTCTAGCACAACTATGCATTCACGACTCATGTCGCGCGAGACTCTCTCACATTATTACACAGGAAGAGACAGGTAATTATCTCGCGCGAGATATAGTCGCGTATGACAGTTATGCTAGAGGTACTGGCTGACATACTAATCTAATGTCGATTACGTAACTTAAAATAAATGTTCGATTACTTCTTCCAGTTGCTAAAGAAATACCGAGGCAGCACGAGCGCTCTATGCGCCGCACAAGCAGAAGCGCGCGAGGCGGCTGCCAAGGCCGAGGCCGCGGCCGAAGAAGCGCGACAAGCTAAAGACAAACTCGCAGAGTTGGCGAGCAGGCTGGCTAGTGCGGAGGCCGGCCATTCTCACTCTCAGCACGAGGCCGAGCGCCGTTTGCAGCTGAGAAATAAGGTCGGTTCACACTCTAGACACTGTGATTCTAACTCATGTCAAGGATTAGCTTGCAGACCTGACACTGACAGGGCGTCTTACTAGCGCAAAAATGAGGTATTCGTATTTGCAATAAGAGAGTGATCGGCGACTTTGACTTACGAAAATGCGCTTACACTAATGACAGTTGTTGTTTTCAGGTTTCCGTACACAAAGGGTAAAAACGCGTCAAATAAGTAAGACTCCTCTGTCCGTCGGTCCGTCCGTCTGTGTTTCTGCTAAACCGTGATAGCTAGAAGGGTGAAATTCTCAGATGATGCCGCTATAACAACAAATACTAAAAACAGAATACAATAAATATTTATGGGGGCTCCCATACAACAAACGTGATCGGTTGCGTTAACTTTGCACCTCGTTTGTATCCGGCGCCATGCATACCAGGTGCAAACTTAACTTAACCCGGCCACCACTCGGCCAGCACTCCAGGTTACGCATTTTGACTCTGAGCTTTGATCTTTGTATCAATGGTTTAACTCGGCCAGGTAAGATGGGATGATGGGATAAGTGTTAGTATGGAATCCTCGGTGCGCGAGTCAGCCTCTCACTGGCCGGTACTTTTTAATCATTACTCGTGGTAAACGCTTGTATCATTTCCAGGGCCGGTACTTTTTAATCATTACTCGTGGTAAACGCTTGTATCATTTCCAGGGCCGGTACTTTTTAATCATTACTCGTGGTAAACGCTTGTATTATTTCCAGGAGTTGGAGTCGAGCTTGGAACTGGAAGCGACGTCCCGCGCGCGGCTGGAGGGCCAGCTGGCGCGGCTGCGCGACGCGCACGAGCAGCTCGCCGCGGAGCTGGCGGCCGCGCGCGCCCGGGACCAACACGCCGCCGACGACCAGCGCAAGCTCGCCAGGCAACTCAGGTAACAATTGACAACATTTCATATTTATAACAGGTGGAAATGAATATAGAGATCGACACGGCTTTAAGTCGTGTACCATAAAAAAAATCTTTGAATTTATTCTTCTGTATTTAAAGAAATATAAGAAAATACATCAAATAACTGCAATCTAAGACAATACGGGCTGAATAGGGTTGTTGTCTAAACCAAAGAGCTAAAAGATATATATTTTTTTTATTTGACGTTGACAGGTGACAGATGCATACCGAGTTTGATTAAGTTTTTTTTTAATAAGAAAACCGACTAAAGTAACCGTTCCATTAAGTTCTGGTTTCTGTGTTGCCACATTTTAAAATGAGTATGTTTTATAAATTAATAATAAAGTAAATAATCATCTCAGAAAATAAATAAAAACAGAGATTACTTCATCTTTTTAAGCAGAATTCAGAAAAGTAATAAAATGATAGTCTTAAAAATATGAAATGTTGTCAATTTACGACCAACGAGCGTGAAATATCAAGATAGGTGTGGAAATAGGGCAGCAGTGATAGAACAGTTAGCTCCGTGTAAGATCTGTGTTTTATTATTAAAGACCTAACATTATATGCATTTGGTTAACGCTTATCCAAGCAATATGCATTATGCTACAGTAAACCATGTGTTACTGTTGAATATTAAATGTACACATTAGCTACATACTACAAGCGCTCCACGCTCTTAACTAGTTTAACCGTTCGTATGCCTAGGCACGGATTATTCCAACCTTACGTATTAAATCTTCATTGAGTGTCAAATCAATGCCCCTTATCCGTTCAAAAATGCTGATTGCTTTAGACATTTTTCTCTATGATCAAACATGTTTCGTAACATAATTATCCATGTTACTACTTAGAACAGGGCCATTGCGATTTATTGGTGTATATTTGAAACGTACAGTTTTAATTATTTATTGATAATTTTTGTTTCAAAAACTACTTAACTATTATAAAATTCAAGTAGAAAACTGTATTTTTTAACTTGTTTTCGACTGCACGCAATGGCAGCATGTAATAACTATGAACTCAGGGACAAGTATTATTCACTTCAAAAAGTTGTTTGAAAAGATCATATTTATTTATTTAAACTTTATTGCACAAAATACAAAACTAAGAGTACAAATGGCGGACTTAATGCCATAAGGCATTCTCTACCAGTCAACCATAGGGCCAAACAGAAACTAGCAGTTGGTGCAGGATCATATAATTGTAATAATATTATAAAAATATAAATTTTAAAAGGCCTCTTATAATGGATTGTTTTAATTATTATTCACTCACTGAGTTTGTCCTTCTCGGCCTTCACGAGGTTCTCGTCATGCGGGATGGTGATGTCGACGAGCACTGCCTGGCGCTTAGATCGATCTACCAACACGATGTCAGGCTTATTGGCTACAATAGTCCTGTCCGTGATGATAGATCAATCCCCATAGAGCGTGGCACGACCATTTTCGAGAACTGGCATCGGTGCGTACTTATAGTACGGCACCTCAGACCCCACAAGACCGTATCGAAGAGCAAGTTGCTGGTGAATGATCCTGGCTACTAGGTTATGGCTGTGCAAGTACTCGCCGTTAGCAAGATGAGAACAACCGGAGATTATATGCCTGAGTGACTCACCGGGACGGCGGCATGCCCGACAAATGTCGACCGTACCGTCCTTCAGGATATATCTCCGGTAATTGTTCGTCATCATTACTTCGTCCGCAATTGGGGTATCCCAAAAAAAATGACCCCCCTTTTTTATATTTTTATTCGATGAAATAGGCCATTTTATAATACCAATTTCATTAACTCTTCATTAGAATAAGTAGTTATTTTATTATTAATTATTTTAAGAAGCTCACAAGATGACGTCATGATTTCCGCGTGTGTTTGAGGATAGTAAAAAAACGCTATTCAGCGCACTCTTATTTGTATTTTTTACTATTTCACTGGTAAACCTACGCATTTCTGAAGTTGTGAAACTGGCCATGAAATTCCCAAAAAATATATATTCGATATCTTGTCAAAGAACTGTCAGGTGACAGTTTGTAAATAACCAACAAAAAATGTAATTGTTTTCAAGTTTGTTTTCATTATTTTACTACAAGTTATATGTGCTGCTTTTCGATAGCTCTGTCTTAATTTTGGACTTATTTTTCACGCCAGGCTAGTCTCCATGGCTATGCTTTGACCGTACCAACAAATATTTGACTTGGAATACGATAAAAGTATTTGTGTGATACTAGATAAAATGGAAATAACAGTCCTAAAACCTAAAAATTCAACATCCCAACAAGCTTCATGGAGCAGATTATTGTTAATACTTTAAAACAGTCAAAGGATTCACTATGCAGAATTATGTTTGAGGACGAAAATATTGCTGTCAAGATTCCTAGGAAAATCTCATCACGTCTAACAACATTAAAGATAGAAAACTTGCTAGTAAATGGATCCGGAAGATTAAATTGTCAAAAATGTACAAACTACTAAGTGTGAATTACATCATAGTTCTATTTCATTCCTATATATGAAGTAAAGTTTTTGGATGATGTATATGCTGTGTCGTAACTTTAATGAATGTATAATACTGTAGCAGAAAAATTAAACTCATGTTATTATAACAGTTTTTTTATTGAAAGTAGGTAAATAATCTTTGTGACATTTTCGAGAAAAAAATCCTCTATCGAACCTTCCTGTCCTCTTTTATGTTCATGCTGGCTTTAAACTGTCTGCAAGGTGGTGAGAGTTGCGGTTGCTCTTTTGGGTGGGTGTTGACTGTTGAATCAATGAAAATATTCTTGTAGTGTACTTGTAGTGGATCTGATCGAGATTCATGTCTCTGAAAGTATCGAAGGTGTCGAAGGGCACGTTTAAGATTTTCTTGGGATCCAACATACCATCAAAGTTTTGGTTTTGGTCATACGCCTAAAAGTAAAACACACGTAAGTGTCTAATTTTTAAATACAAATATAAAACAAACCTCAAATGTTTTGAGATGATTACCTTCTTATTAAATCAGCATTTTTAATAACCACCGATGCATTTCTCCTTCAAAGCTCGGTTTGGTCTTTGTTAATCGCAGTTAATTGACAAGAAATATAAACAATATAGGTAAAATCGCTTGAACTATTTCTCGAGATATTAGTCTGCATCCTAATTTTTTATAAACGATATTATTTTTATTTCCACTCATCGTCTCGTAAGTGTTTAATAAAACTCTTTTTCTTGTTGAACGTAAGTTACACGAGTTAAGAGACGATGTAAATATATATACATATATATTAATCCTGGAATGGCAGCTCCTGGTTTTTGCAAATTTCAGTTTTTAATAAATAATCTGATTCACTTTATAAAGAATAATAAACCATGCTTGTATATGTTCAATACCATTTCTAGAAAATCCCGATGTAAATATTGAAAATGTAAATAAATAGTTGTCATTGTTACTGTCAGACGAAATATTTACCGGTCCAAACATAAAATCTGTGATAATTTGTGTTCAATTTAGTTTCAATTGCCAGCGCAATCAAGTATTTAAAATATTCTTGAATGTTTGATTCACAACTTCAACATTATAATATTAAAGAATTATCATAATTATTGAAGGAAAGGGCAGTATAATAGCCGTAAGATAATAATTATAATGAACCGTTAGTATAATTTGGACCGAGTATTGGGGTAACCACAGATAACACCACCTGTACCTTTCCAAACTACGGTGACGTAGTAAAACCCCGGTCAACTGAAGGTCAAGTGAAAAATTGGGTAGTATCTTTTTTACGAAATTTTTGTAATTTTTTCAATAACTAGAAATGGTTCAGAAAGAACCCAGCTCGTCAGTCATAATCGAATTAACGGTTTTGAAAAAAAACGGTACACCCCAATTGACAACATTTCATATTTTTAAGACTATCATTTTATTACTTTTCTGAATTCTGCTTAAAAAGATGAAGTAATCTCTGTTTTTATTTATTTCCTGAGATGATTATTTACTTTATTATTAATTTATAAAAACATACTCATTTTAAAATGTGGCAACACAGAAACCAGAACTTAATGGAACGGTTACTTTAGTCGGTTTTCTTATTAAAAAAAAACTTAATCAAACTCGGTATGCATCTGTCACCTGTCAAGGTCAAATAAAAAAATATATTTTTTTTTGCTCGTTGGTTTAGACAACAACCCTATTCAGCCCGTATTGTCTTAGATTGCAGTTATTTGATGTATTTTCTTATATTTCTTTACATACAGAAGAATAAATTCAAAGATTTTTTTTTAAGGTACACGACTTAAAGCCCTATGGATCTCTATATTAATTTCCACCTGTTATAAATATGAAATGTTGTCAATTGCACAGACAAAACCTTCGGTTTCCCCGAAGAGATCCCCGAAGCGTAGCCAGTATTATTATTATTCTTATTATTTGTATGTCGCACCCTTTCACGGGACAATGGTGTCCCGGACCTTTGGGAGGCGTGCACGGAGCCGAAGCCAACGAGCAGAGGCCCTTTCGACAATTTAATGAAATGTAAGGGGTACACCATGCGGATGCTCCCCCTGCCTGTGTCATGGGACGCACACAGAGACAGCACCCGCAAGATGTAAAAACTATTGTGGTTGTATGGAGTCTAAACATGGTACTAGGCTATTACATGAAATGCGATGGACTAACTACTGGGCTATTGTTTGAGACAGCCGGACGTCTACCAAGAAAAGTGTCTCATAGCAAAAAAAACTGGTAGACGATGACTCGCCTCCCGCTAGATGGGCCCCCATAAAAAGCGACACATAGAGTGGCCTAAGGGCAACACCAGTGCGGAAGGCTAAGGGCGGAGAGGTGTAATACTGGGCTTTAAACCGCAGCCAACTAACCCCTTACGTTTCCACATCCGCCCCCGAGCCGAAACTCTCGCGACTCCACTCTGCCCGGCCGGTTAAGGCAAGACAGAGGCGGAGGCCCCGACCCATCACCCCCCATCAGGACCCCCAGGAGCACTCAGGTCCGTGGGGTCGCTACCCCCCAACAGCTCGCCATAAGCTGCCCTGCGTGACTGATTGCGCTGGTAAAACCAGCGGGCGATGGGGTCGTCACATCCCTACGCCTTATTATTATTATTAATTACTTATTAATCCATGAATTTCTTCATCTCTCACAAGTCTTTGTAAAGACAGTTTAGAAAAGTCTTTTTGCGAGAAATTAAGGGATTACGGAGATGCCCCGACTATGCACGGCGCGGTAGCTGGCAAACGGTTGCGCGAGAGATCTGACCGCGGCGGCATAACGAGTGAGCGAGACACACACTATCGCTCAAAGTCATGGCACCTCCGCTAGTCTTGTGGTGTGTGAAATGAGCTACTTGTAATAAGAGCATGTATATTCCAGAGAGTTGAAGGAGGAGAACTCGTCGCTGAACGCGAAGCTGAGCGAGGCGGGGCGCGCCAAGTGCCTGGCGGAGGCGGCGGCGGCGGCGGCGGCGGGCGAGGCGGCGCAGGCGCGCGACGAGGCGCGGCTGGCCGCGCGCCGGGCCAACGCGCTGCAGGAGGCCATCGCTGGCGACTTGTCCAGCCCTGGCGACGATGCGCCGTCCGACAGGTCTGTACTAAATGGAGTTTTTTAGGTCTTCGAAACAGAGGAACAGACCGGTTTTAGAGCGAACAAAACATTATACCGCCTGACGTCCAAAACTCACAAAAATTTCTGTCACTACTCTTCAAAACCTCGTAGATTCATACTAAGATACGAGCTTTGTTTAAAGTAGGTATTAGTTATTTGTATAGAATCTTTTTATCGATTCATATTTTTTATGTGGTAATACCACATTTTTAGTTTCCAGTTAGTTTTTTTTTTCCAGTAGCGTAAAGAATTAAGGGATGAAAGATTTGGTTTGATTGACGTAGCGATCAAATAGCTCAGTTGGAAGAGCAATGCGCCAGAAACGCAGAGGTCGCGGGCTCAAATCCCGCTTGGATTGTAGTAGATCGCATTCAATTTTTCTTTCTTAATTTACCTTTGTGTCATTATTTATAAAAATAGGTATTAGTTACTTAGTGAGTTTTGGTTGTCAACAGACGATACATCATTTAAATAAAACGATTTAACCGGACTAGATTTTTCGGAATATAACGTAGCGTATGTGTTAATTCAGGGTGTCAGCTACCTTTATACCAAAATTTATCAAAATTGGTCCAGCCGTTGAGCATGAAGAAGTAACATACATATAAACACACTCACAAATTTTCGCTTTTATAATATTAGTGTGCTTTGACAACGGCAACTGGAAAGATACCGAAAAGCTAGTCAGGCTCAAATATTTATATACCCGATATAATCCGTTTAAATCGTTTTATTTAAATGTAACAGTCGCGGAAACCGAAGACAATATTATGATACGTACATTGTAACCGCTCGTAGCCTACGGCGAATCGCTTACATTTCCTTCTTCCTCGTTTGACACCATTGTCTTCATACATTTATTTAGGAAACATCTTGATTGTTGCAGCGACAACGACAGCTACAGTTCGGACGAGTCCATCGGCACGTTCCTGGCGAACCACAAGCTGAGTCCGTCGGCGCCATCACGGAACAGCATGCAGCTCGACTCGCAGAAGTAAGTGTACTTCTTGCGTTTTTTTGTCAAATATATATGAAGTAATATTAGTTTTATTTTCTTTTTGATCATAAATTCATGCATTTGTCAAATACAGTTATATAAATGTATGATTATGAAACATGTAATGTCTCATTATTGTATTAAGCGGTTTACACTCACGTGAAATTGTGACGAGTTTGCCGCGGCGGTGTACGGGCAGCCGTCCCTGATGAAGGGCTCCATACGAGTTCGAAACATGTCGGGCCGTTCCTGACAATTTCACGTGAGTGTAAACCGCTTAATACAATAATTAAATATGTCTCACGAAAGTTTTAATAAAATTAATGTAATGTCTCATTTTGTTTAATGTGGGCACACCACAATTTTTATTTAAACTATGAATACAAATATCAAACCTTAAGGTCCAGCGCGTTAGCCACTTCGCTACCCTCGCTCCACGTAGTGGCTAACGCGCTGGACCGGTAATCCAGAGGTACCGGGTTCGATTCCCGGTCCCTTCCACCAGGTAGCTCCTTTTCAATTTTTCTTTAAGCTTTGATCTTTGTATTCATAGTTTAAATACAGTTATGTTTTGGTTACCTACGGGACAAGCTGTGCCTAGTGTAAGAGCTAGTTTAACAGCAAAGATAAGCGATATCAGCGCATGAAATTGAATTTATATAAGCCATATTTTTGTACACGACAGTAGACCTTTCATTATTGAATGTGTGTGTTAGCATATGGATTTGACTGTATGAATTTATTTAAGTGCAATAAACTTACTTACTTACTTCTCTGTCTACTGAATGATGAAAACTTCCGACATATTACAGACAAATTCAAACTAAGCCGCTAATACTGGGGCAAAGGCCTTATATTCAACATTTTCTGGGGGCTACGAAGTTAAGTTTTTAAAATGCAGGGGCTCAGTATCTTTGATGCAACAGCTCAGTAATTTTGCTCCTGATAATGTTTACATATTTATTATCCTAGCTGCTTAATTTAAGACCTTCAATATTTTTTTGATAATTAATGTACATAGAGTACTTTCAAGTTGAGCTCCATTCCATACGTAAGTTAAAACGCACCTGGTTTTAGAAGGGGTTCTTAGGTTCGTCTCTAAATATAATATACCCATTTTATCATTACGTGATAAAATTAATTTAATATAAGATCTTCTCCTTTCATCCTCATGTCTGCTTTCCATATTAAAATGTGTATGTTTTACGAAATGATACATTTAGTTCGGTGAATAGAGACTAAAGTACTATGGGTGACCTTACAAACGGTCCGGTAGTTTTGAATTTTTGATGTTGTCTAGGATGGTTAGTCAGTGTTTAAAATGCAAAATGCACAATCCCCCCCCCCCCCCCCCCTCCGCGCCCGCCGTCATATTGAAAAAACCGGCACTTTCTTCATATTTTTGCTCATATCTTCCTTTAGGAGTATTTTAGCTAGAAGAAAGCTTGGACAATGTTATAGAGAGTTAAATTTACTATATTCTCCATTTTATATTTTGTTTCTAGGATAGATAGTTACGGAGATATACACATTTAAAAAAACGTCAAACTCCTTTATTAACTGGATTAATTATCTGTGGATACCAAAAACAAGTTCCATGTTCCCCCCAGATCTCAAACGTCGGAAGGTCGCTTGTCCCGGCTGTCGGCGAGCTCGGGCGGCTCCAAGCCGCTGAGCCCCAGCAAGGAGTCGTTCGCATAACAGCCGCCCGCCGCCGCGGGGCTGCTCGGCGCGCTGCCCGCGCTCTGCGCCGTGTTCTGCAGCCGCCCGCGGCGAGACACCGTGCACGTTGTGCTCGAATAGACCCACAGACAACCCCCACTAGACGGAGCATGTAAGGCGACCCGCGCGCACCAACGATATGGTACGGCAGAACATTAAAGTATCAACACGGCGGCCACCGTTTAGTTGCGTCCTTGTTTATGATCCATGCGTACGTCAACGAAAAAATAAATTAAATAAATAACATGGTAAATTGTAGTGTTAAGTGGTGTAGAGAGACCTCATAAACATGGACGCAACTAAACGGTGGCCGCCGTGTTGATACTTTAATGTTCTGCCGTACCATATCGTTGGTGCGCGCGAGTCGCCTAATACTCGCCTTACATGCTCCGTCTAGTGGGGGTTGTCTGTGAATAGACCACACACTACACTTACACACTGTGTCCCACCTCTAGCGCAATTGTGACACGCGACTCTTTCGTCTCTTTCTATGCAATAATGTCAGGGAGTGATGGGTGACGCTAAGTCGCGCGACGAGACTCGAGAAGCGTACTTGTGCTAGACGGGCTGTACACGCCCTGTCAAATAAACGAGCGATTTGTGAAGCGTCCGTCTACCAAAACGTATTGCGGTTTCTGAACACGCCACATGTAACAAGTGAGCGCTGTGTGCGTGAAGCTGCATACTTCAACCAGTCGAAATGGACGTCAAAAGGACATTCACTCGGCGTCACATCCAAAACAAAAGAGCGTCATTGGTGGCTCCAGAGTTAATGAGGTTGTAGTGCGTTTTTGATTTGTAGATACGCAGTGTGTAGGTCTAGTAAGATCGATCGATTGTAATTGTCAATACATGTGAAATAAATATACATAAACAACTGTCGCCTTATTACTTGTTGCTGACAAAGTAAGTGGTAACTATTGTTAACAACATTGATAATACCAATCGATTTGATACGATAGGTCTGTGTCGAGTGAAAACTGTGACCATCTTTACCGTGCCGTGAAAAGACTATAATTTTAACGTATACTAGTGTCGAATTGAATAAAGTATTATTATCAGTGCTTGGAATTACCGTACGCTAACGATTCCTACGATTAGACTGCTCAACTTTGTAAACTTTTTCGAAATCCTTTTATACGAGCTTTGATATACACAATAGCCTAAATGAATTTGTATTTAACACGTTTTTGATATTTAGAATCACTATTTGTAAACAGCTAGGTGCGTGTTGTGTCCGAGAAGATTAAAAAATATAAAATGAATGCATTCCACAATATTTATTATCTTTTTTCTTCTTGGTGCGGCGCGCATCGCTGTGCGGTCAACATCAATAACTAGTGGCTGACAAGTTTACTACTGGCATATCGCCTGGTGACAACCAAACCACTCTTCAATATCTCGTATCTAGTTTGTAGATTGATACTCAGATACGAGCTTTGTTTTTAAGTAAATATTTGTTACTTAGTGATGAATTATGTTAAATTGCATACTAAAATTGCCAGCTACCTACTTTTGATGACGACTGTTCGTGACTATAGCCACTTCACTTCGACCTAATTTGTAATTATATGACTTAGAGTTTTTCTATAGAGAATTTTGTCTATGATAGATGTTGTTGCGCTGCGTGCGACCAGCCAGTATTTAGACGAGACATAGAGGCGAAAAATCTTACAAAGTAATGTTAGGTTCTTTGTTATTTAGTTAGCTAACTTTTGTAAATAACTAGATGGCATAAACATTTTATTATTTAATTTGTAATATTTGTGTGATCAGACTGTTATTCTATGATTTATTTGTTACAAGTGAGTTGTTACTTTATGGTAGACAATCAAACATATCTGTTAGGTAAATAGATTTTTTTATTTATCCCTTTTGACTGGTTTGTTTTACTTATAATTTTAAATGAATTAAATCTAGTGAATGTATCCATTATAAATCGTTATAATTATTCCTCATAATAATAAATATTATACTCCATTACTCCTAAAAACTTCATTCTATTTATACCTATGTAGCTATGTGTCTGTAACCACGATATATGTGTAAAGTATGATATGTGATGAAATGTTACTGCATTCAATACTGGTTGTAAAGTGAAACTATTTAAAATAAAGTAACAGAAATAAATTACTCGCTATGTTTTATTTTACTATGACGAATCCCCAGCCGACTCACTTCACACAGAATTGGGGCATTCCACCAGAATGCTGGGCAAGGTGCGAAGTAAATTTTTGGTATATAACTTTTGTATTGGTACTGAATTCCAGGTATGTATGTAATACGTTTCCATAGTAGCTGTCATAGCCGGCACGTGCCGGACAGAGTAGACGTTCTGGTACAATTTTCTTTACAGACCGTGAACGTATGAAAATACGATCTTAAGAGCCCTTATTCCTTTTAAAATGCAGATTGTTTACACATTTTTCTCTATGATCAAACATGTTTCGTAACATATTATTGGTGTTACTACCTAGAACAGGGCTATTGGGATTTATTGGTATATATTTGAAACCTACAGTTTGAATTTTTCATTGATAATTTTTGTTTCAAAAACTACTCGAAATTGACAAAATTCACGCGTAAAATTAGTTTTTTCAACTTATTTTCGGCTACACGCAATGAAAGCATGAAATAGCTATGTTACTACCTAGAACTCGGGGAAAAGTATTGTTCACTCCAAAAAGTTGGTTGAAATTATCAATATATTTGTCACTACTTATAAACTTAAAGGTCAACCTCTGATCAAGGTCCAATCTATGAGAGACTTGGGAGTAGTACACGACTCCAAACTTTTATTTGACACCCACATCAATACTATTGTTGGTTCTGCTTTAAAAACACTAGGTTTTATAATGCGTAGTTCTGTTCATTTTACTCAGGCCAAAACACTGAAAATTCTGTATTGCTCTTTAGTTCGGAGTAAACTTGAATATGCATCCCAAATTTGGAATCCCTGCTACGCTACGTATATAGATAGGATTGAACGGGTTCAGAAGAAATTTGTTAAATACCTTAGCTACAAACTAAAATGCCCTTATAATTCATCTAATTACTTAAATACTTGTAGGAAACATCATCTGATCCCATTATATAAGCGACGCGAAATAGCCGATATTACCTTCTTGCTTAAAGTCTCAAGTGGCGGCATTGACTGTCCTGAACTGCTTAAAGAACTGTCCTTTGTCACTCCTACGCGATCCAAAAGGCACTTCCCCCCTATCTCTCTAAGGCGTACTTCATCCAATTATAGACGGAATAGTTTCCTTAACCGCGCTAGTCGACATTTGAATAATACGACGAAAGAGCTTGATATTGACATATTCAATTGTGTAATTCCTTCAGTGAGGCGAGAATTGACTAATGCGTTTTTTGATTGAGCGATTTTTTGATTGAGCGATTTTATGACATGTTTGTGCAGTAGTATGGAGTATTAGGTATTTAGGTGGTGCCTAATATGGCCCTATAAGTTAAGTTAAGTTATGGTTTATAAGTTTAAATTCTAAGTTTAATTAGTGTTCATATTTGCTGCAAGTGCGCGTCGTTACATCGATGTGCGTCGTTACTTAAGTGTATGTTTCATGTGCAACAACTATATGTGAGTTCCTGTAATTGGCTCCATGATTCTATTTAAGCTTCTATGTGCAGTGTATTAGCTGTTGGTTCTCCTAAATAAATAAATAAATTAATAAATAAATAAATAAATAATATGAAAAAAATAAATTTCAAAAGGAATAAGGCCTCTTAACACTAGGGTTATGCATGAGAACACATCTGACATCAGTGTGAGGCGGGTTTACGTACTCCTCTGATCTACTACCCGAAGGTGCTGAATAAAACGAAATAATATTGTAACATAATTATTTATTTATAGCCATTACACGGCACAATTCTCCCGAGTCGCGTCGCACCCGCGACAAACGGCGCAATATAATCTCGTCTCTTCGTAGGCTCAACTTGTCATACTTGGACTCCGCGCGCTGCATCAACTCGAATAAATGGCTCTAACTTTTCGTACACGTTCCACAAAATGCATCGACATATTCCATTATTAACATTTAGATTAAGAGGCCTTATTCCTTTTAAAATTTATTTTTTTCATATTATGATAAATATATTGATAATTTCAACCAACTTTTTGAAGTGAATACTACTTTTCCCCGAGTTCTAGGAAGTAACATAGTTATTTCACGCTTTCATTGCGTACAGTCGAAAATAAGTTAAAAAAACTAATTTTCCGCGTGAATTTTGTCAATTTCGAGTAGTTTTTGAAACAAAAATTATCAATGAAAAATTCAAACTGTAGGTTTCAAATATATACCAATAAATCCCAATAGCCCTGTTCTAGAAATAACATCAATAGTATGTTAAGAAACATGTTTGATCATAGAGAAAAATGTCTAAACAATCAGCATTTTAAAAGGAATAAGGCCTCTTAAGATAATTGAGAATTTCATAGAGCATTCTTACTACATTGTATGCTAGTACACTGATGGCTGCATGAGACATTGACCATGCTGTACTATAAAAAATCAGGAATCAATTTCACTCTAGTCACAGTTCGATCCGGTTACTTACTATTTAATCTTCTTTCGCTTCGTGAAGTTACAAGAACCGCATAATCAAAATGACCGAACGTAGAAGTTTAAAGTCTATACTTTATATTTTTCTTTACTTTTAAAAACACGAGTTCGCTAATCAAATATCGACCACGTGATGCATTAAGCGAAACTTGTCAGGCCAAAAAGCTAGAACACCTAATAAACATTCATACTTTCTAAATATAATGGAATTTACAGTCGTACAAAGTCTTCTATAACTTACCTAGGAATACTATAAATAACAATACGTCTTAGACCAACATATACATAAGCAACTTGCGAGATTACGATTTGATAATGGCCTCGTAGGCTTGGAATATGCAGGAGGCGACTTCGACCGTGCGAGACTTCAAACTTAGAGTAGCTTCCGGATTTCCAGGTTGGAGTTTCAGCTCCAGCAGTACCCAGATGTTGTTGGTGAGTTTGAGGGACTGGTAGAGCATGTCCTGGCCCTCGACGTTGCGCTTGGCGATGGTGAAGATGTTGTTGAGCGTCATCTTGTGCGCGATGGAGTCGGCGTTGCCGACGACGTTGGAGAGCGAGTGCTGCACCTCGTTGGCGGCGGGGATCTCCTTCCACGTGGTGAGGAACACGCGCTTGTCCAGCTGCCCGTCCTCCGTGAACAGGATGTGCGCCGGCATCAGGCACGCGAAGTAGAACACGTCCACGTTGTTCTTTATCGCCACCTGGAGATGCGTGTGGTTAGTATTGATTGCTGTTTAATATTATGTATCAAACAGTATTAAATAGAGTAAGATGTTATTTTTATTTATTTTATTTATTTATTTACACACACAACTGTCCTTACAGGCTTACCTAATTCGACAGCATGGATTATTTACAAAATAGACACAAATACAGGCATAGTACACAAACACAACACTACACGTCAACTATTTATACTATTTACTATACAGCATAACATAAAACATAGAGTGTGGCCCTTGTGAATTCGCTCAAAGAACAAAAGAAAAGATCAGATACGTTTGCTACTCGATTGAGAGTGCGAAGCGCTCTGGTAAAGGGTGCTTGGCGCAGCAATTGCGTTCTGGCTTGAGGCTCCGCGAGCAGGCTGGGCCGCCGCCGTCGCCACACGTATTGCTGCGGCACGTACAAACTGACCTCCGCTAGGACTCCTGGGTTGAATACCTTGCCCCGCAATAACTTAAAAATATATATAGCTAACCCTAATTCCCTTCGGACTTCTAGTCGATTGTATCCAACCATGCCGAGTAAAAATAACGTAGGATACATTAGCGGGTAAAAAGGATACACCCCGTACATCTTTAAATATAAAAATCTAATAAATTTGTTCTGTATGCGCTCCAACATAAGCCTATATTTAGACTCATGCGGGCTCCAGATGACTGCATTACATTCTAGGTGACTCCTAACTATCGCCTCGTATAATGCTCGTATCGCATTCATATTATTAAAATCCTGCGATTGGCGCATTATAAAGCCCAGGTTTCTGAAAGCTTTTTTGCATACCTGAGTAATGTGATCTCGATATGTAAGATCAGCTTTCAGAAGCACTCCCAGATCTTTTACCTGATCGACTCGCTGCATCACTGTTCCCTCCAGCATGTATTGATAGTGATGCGGATTTTTAGATCTACTAAAAGAAATTACGGAACATTTTGACGCATTAAATGATAGCTTGTTCGCTAAGCTCCAGTTAACTACTCTACATATGTCTTCCTGTAATTTAAGACAGTCCGAGCTATCACCAATTTTTCGAACAAGCTTTAAATCGTCCGCAAAGAGCAAACAAACGGAATCCTTGACTACTTCAGGAAGGTCGTTTACCATTAAGTTAAATTGCAAGGGTCCCAAATTGCTGCCCTGACTCACTCCAGACCTTGTGAAATATGGCTCCGACCGAAAGCCAGCGCAGTCCACATACTGGCGTCTTTCCCGCATATATTATATATTTTTAGGGCCTTTAATCCTATCAGATATTATTACCGATGATTGTTAGCTATGTTAGAAGTTTTGTATTAGCGTTTTCAAAGTTACGTTAGGTCCATGGACCTGATGGAACTATCCACAGCAAAATCCAATTGTATGCATGCATACAATTCGAAGAACGGATAGCGGATGTGTTGTGAAAGGTGTATTGGAATAGGTAGAAAGGCAGCGTGGATCGGTTTCGTTCCGTGTTGAAATCACCGGAAGACGAACGCGCAAAGCTAGTAATCGTTCATCGTGGATGTCTTCCAGAGAGAAATATATGCAGAAGTAGACATTTACGTGTTGAAATGATAATCATAATATCCATCACGGGTGGTCATCAGTCGAATGCATCTGTGTCTACCTGCGTCGTGCAGGGTTTTATGAAATACATACGTATTTCATGCATGGGGAAATTGAAACAGTCTGGCCAATGCCCTCTTTTTGATAGTGTAAATGCAACGTCGGACCGGTAATTCAAATGTCCATTCTTGCCGTGTACGACTAGCGAACGTGATGATGATGCGTTATGGTTATTTGCTCCATTTTCCGCACCCGTATTCGGGCGTATTGTGCGTTGGGATTCTGCCAGCTAAGGGTCTAGCCAGCCTAACTGTTCTTCCGTCCAGAAGCGCAGGATTCTCCTGGTATCTCGACAAGCTTCTCGAAGGGACCTTGGTGCTTTGAGGATTTCAGCCCGTCGTTTAGCTGCAGTAACGCTTTCGATAGCTGTTTCTTCGGCCGACGATGATACGTATGAGCTTAGTTTCGTGTCCGCTTAGATCTGCTGTGTACCTGCAGGTTGTTGAGCGGCTCCATGCGCTGCACGGGCCCGGTGGTGGACAGCGGCAGCGCGCCACCGACACACTGTGTACCTGCAGGTTGTTGAGCGGCTCCATGCGCTGCACGGGCCCGGTGGTGGACAGCGGCAGCGCGCCACCGACACACTGTGTACCTGCAGGTTGTTGAGCGGCTCCATGCGCTGCACGGGCCCGGTGGTGGACAGCGGCAGCGCGCCACCGACACACTGTGTACCTGCAGGTTGTTGAGCGGCTCCATGCGCTGCACGGGCCCGGTGGTGGACAGCGGCAGCGCGCCACCGACACACTGTGTACCTGCAGGTTGTTGAGCGGCTCCATGCGCTGCACGGGCCCGGTGGTGGACAGCGGCAGCGCGCCACCGACACACTGTGTACCTGCAGGTTGTTGAGCGGCTCCATGCGCTGCACGGGCCCGGTGGTGGACAGCGGCAGCGCGCCACCGACACACTGTGTACCTGCAGGTTGTTGAGCGGCTCCATGCGCTGCACGGGCCCGGTGGTGGACAGCGGCAGCGCGCCACCGACACACTGTGTGTACCTGCAGGTTGTTGAGCGGCTCCATGCGCTGCACGGGCCCGGTGGTGGACAGCGGCAGCGCGCCACCGACACACTGTGTACCTGCAGGTTGTTGAGCGGCTCCATGCGCTGCACGGGCCCGGTGGTGGACAGCGGCAGCGCGCCACCGACACACTGTGTACCTGCAGGTTGTTGAGCGGCTCCATGCGCTGCACGGGCCCGGTGGTGGACAGCGGCAGCGCGCCACCGACACACTGTGTACCTGCAGGTTGTTGAGCGGCTCCATGCGCTGCACGGGCCCGGTGGTGGACAGCGGCAGCGCGCCACCGACACACTGTGTGTACCTGCAGGTTGTTGAGCGGCTCCATGCGCTGCACGGGCCCGGTGGTGGACAGCGGCAGCGCGCCACCGACACACTGTGTACCTGCAGGTTGTTGAGCGGCTCCATGCGCTGCACGGGCCCGGTGGTGGACAGCGGCAGCGCGCCACCGACACACTGTGTGTACCTGCAGGTTGTTGAGCGGCTCCATGCGCTGCACGGGCCCGGTGGTGGACAGCGGCAGCGCGCCACCGACACACTGTGTGTACCTGCAGGTTGTTGAGCGGCTCCATGCGCTGCACGGGCCCGGTGGTGGACAGCGGCAGCGCGCCACCGACACACTGTGTGTACCTGCAGGTTGTTGAGCGGCTCCATGCGCTGCACGGGCCCGGTGGTGGACAGCGGCAGCGCGCCACCGACACACTGTGTGTACCTGCAGGTTGTTGAGCGGCTCCATGCGCTGCACGGGCCCGGTGGTGGACAGCGGCAGCGCGCCACCGACACACTGTGTGTACCTGCAGGTTGTTGAGCGGCTCCATGCGCTGCACGGGCCCGGTGGTGGACAGCGGCAGCGCGCCACCGACACACTGTGTGTACCTGCAGGTTGTTGAGCGGCTCCATGCGCTGCACGGGCCCGGTGGTGGACAGCGGCAGCGCGCCACCGACACACTGTGTGTACCTGCAGGTTGTTGAGCGGCTCCATGCGCTGCACGGGCCCGGTGGTGGACAGCGGCAGCGCGCCACCGACACACTGTGTGTACCTGCAGGTTGTTGAGCGGCTCCATGCGCTGCACGGGCCCGGTGGTGGACAGCGGCAGCGCGCCACCGACACACTGTGTGTACCTGCAGGTTGTTGAGCGGCTCCATGCGCTGCACGGGCCCGGTGGTGGACAGCGGCAGCGCGCCACCGACACACTGTGTGTACCTGCAGGTTGTTGAGCGGCTCCATGCGCTGCACGGGCCCGGTGGTGGACAGCGGCAGCGCCACCGACACACTGTGTACCTGCAGGTTGTTGAGCGGCTCCATGCGCTGCACGGGCCCGGTGGTGGACAGCGGCAGCGCGCCACCGACACACTGTGTGTACCTGCAGGTTGTTGAGCGGCTCCATGCGCTGCACGGGCCCGGTGGTGGACAGCGGCAGCGCGCCACCGACACACTGTGTGTACCTGCAGGTTGTTGAGCGGCTCCATGCGCTGCACGGGCCCGGTGGTGGACAGCGGCAGCGCGCCACCGACACACTGTGTGTACCTGCAGGTTGTTGAGCGGCTCCATGCGCTGCACGGGCCCGGTGGTGGACAGCGGCAGCGCGCCACCGACACACTGTGTGTACCTGCAGGTTGTTGAGCGGCTCCATGCGCTGCACGGGCCCGGTGGTGGACAGCGGCAGCGCGCCACCGACACACTGTGTGTACCTGCAGGTTGTTGAGCGGCTCCATGCGCTGCACGGGCCCGGTGGTGGACAGCGGCAGCGCGCCACCGACACACTGTGTACCTGCAGGTTGTTGAGCGGCTCCATGCGCTGCACGGGCCCGGTGGTGGACAGCGGCAGCGCGCCACCGACACACTGTGTGTACCTGCAGGTTGTTGAGCGGCTCCATGCGCTGCACGGGCCCGGTGGTGGACAGCGGCAGCGCGCCACCGACACACTGTGTGTACCTGCAGGTTGTTGAGCGGCTCCATGCGCTGCACGGGCCCGGTGGTGGACAGCGGCAGCGCGCCACCGACACACTGTGTACCTGCAGGTTGTTGAGCGGCTCCATGCGCTGCACGGGCCCGGTGGTGGACAGCGGCAGCGCGCCACCGACACACTGTGTACCTGCAGGTTGTTGAGCGGCTCCATGCGCTGCACGGGCCCGGTGGTGGACAGCGGCAGCGCGCCACCGACACACTGTGTACCTGCAGGTTGTTGAGCGGCTCCATGCGCTGCACGGGCCCGGTGGTGGACAGCGGCAGCGCGCCACCGACACACTGTGTACCTGCAGGTTGTTGAGCGGCTCCATGCGCTGCACGGGCCCGGTGGTGGACAGCGGCAGCGCGCCACCGACACACTGTGTACCTGCAGGTTGTTGAGCGGCTCCATGCGCTGCACGGGCCCGGTGGTGGACAGCGGCAGCGCGCCACCGACACACTGTGTACCTGCAGGTTGTTGAGCGGCTCCATGCGCTGCACGGGCCCGGTGGTGGACAGCGGCAGCGCGCCACCGACACACTGTGTACCTGCAGGTTGTTGAGCGGCTCCATGCGCTGCACGGGCCCGGTGGTGGACAGCGGCAGCGCGCCACCGACACACTGTGTACCTGCAGGTTGTTGAGCGGCTCCATGCGCTGCACGGGCCCGGTGGTGGACAGCGGCAGCGCGCCACCGACACACTGTGTACCTGCAGGTTGTTGAGCGGCTCCATGCGCTGCACGGGCCCGGTGGTGGACAGCGGCAGCGCGCCACCGACACACTGTGTACCTGCAGGTTGTTGAGCGGCTCCATGCGCTGCACGGGCCCGGTGGTGGACAGCGGCAGCGCGCCACCGACACACTGTGTACCTGCAGGTTGTTGAGCGGCTCCATGCGCTGCACGGGCCCGGTGGTGGACAGCGGCAGCGCGCCACCGACACACTGTGTACCTGCAGGTTGTTGAGCGGCTCCATGCGCTGCACGGGCCCGGTGGTGGACAGCGGCAGCGGCGCGTCGGCGCTGGCGCCCGCGGCCAGCGCGCCCACTGACAGACTGCCCGACGGGAACACGCCGAAACTGAAATTGTGATCATACGTTTTGAATCACTGTGCAGTAACAATTCAACAAGGTAAAATGAAACCTATCGGCTGTCGTAAATGTTCGTAAAGTTGTTCTTATTATGCTTTGTACTTATATGTCAGGAGACGTTTTAATGCAGAAACGAAACAACGTAAACGTTTGTACTTTATGTTAAGAGTGAAAGGGTTCAATATTAAAGGATTTGTGTGGGTTGCTTGTTGATTATTATTATATATGTATATTATTATTTATCATTCTTCGGACAATAGATTTTCACTTTTCTCAGTCTACTACAAAACGCATGGCGTCGGGAAAGGGGGGAAACTTGGTAGTGTCACGAATCTGGTCGTTCTAGTGAACTCCTTTCTCTTGGTCGTCTTTCTTGAATCTAGGTTGTCACAAGGAGCTTTTTCAGGTAGTTATTCTTCTTCGCTCCTTCCAGAAGATTATATTTCCCGAAGCCTATTAGTTAGTTATAAAAATTATAGATGGCGTTACCTGTTCTTGTTGAGCTGTATGGCGAATCCGCTCATGGCCTGCATGGCTTTGTTGGTGAAGGTCATCTCGATACGCGGCTGTCCGCCCTGCCGACTGAATGTGCCCCAGATTTCAAGACCTGCACAAGATGCATAATAACCTAAGTATATATTTTTGCCGCAAACACTTAAAAAGAAAAATTACATCTAGTAAAATTCAGCCAATAAAATTGCAAACAGTCACGTCGATAATTAAAATAAAAAAAATTAAAACTATCATGGTAAGTTAAAAATAAAGAGCCGCAGTTTTGAGATCCTGATAGCAAGGACTATCGGAAAAAGAATCTAATGGTCTTCAAAAATCTTTACCTATCCTATTGCCATTTCCTTTTACTAAATCTTAGTCTATCGTAGGTAATAATTGATTTAAAACACTCATGATGAGGATTTTATGAGATTAATTTAGGTAAGAAAGGGATTGGGGAGGTCAGTAGAGCTTGCAATTCCGGAATTGGTTAGTATGAGCAGTACCGGAAATTCCAGAAGTTTCGATACTGGCCCATACACGCCAATTCCGGAGTTGAAAGCCCTAGGGCTACACTACGTGTATCGAGTCGGAGCAGCGTACCTTTCCCCTTGTCGGCGGGCAGCCAGCACTGCTTGGGCGGCACGTGCGAGGCGGGCGCGGCGCTGCCGAAGATGTCTCCCAGCAGCCCCGTGCTGCCGCCCGCTGCCGCTGGCTCCGGGCCGCCGCCCAGCTGCACACAATCACATTTCTTCATTAGAGATGTGTAGCTCGCGAGTGAGTGATTCAAACGAGCTATATCTTTTGGTTTAGCTCACTAGCTCTTTCGCTCACTGAAGATTCAAGTAGCTCAGTATATCATCTATCATCTCAGTATTACTCACTCTCTCTCGCTCATGAAATGAATGTTGCCATGCTGCCGTGAATCTAATTGATCGACATCTCTAGTTCTCTACTCACTCGTGAACGATATAGTCTAAAGATCTACTGAGCTAAATGAGCTAAAAGACACATATCACTCTTTTCACTTTAGTGACAGATTCTGCGCATCTCTATTCTTCATGCGTGTTGTGTACTAATAAACGGGCTTGGACCCCGAGCGCAGGGTGCATCATTTTACCCACAATCACCACACCTTTCAGAAACTTGCACACCAACAAATATACAAGCTGGCACACAAAATGTAAACCGATGTGCGGCGTGGCCCAGATCACACTACGCAAAAAGCGGGGGAGGTTTTAGTCCGCAGGTAACTGGGGGCGGCACCTACTTATAAAATACTGGGTATCATCTCCAGTAGTGAGGCAAGCTGCCAGGACCGACCTCGCATTATCCATGAAGATTTCTTCCCCTCGCAATAAAAAAACGCTTTTGAGGTTGTGAAAGATGCCCTAACGACGCATTTGAATTTATCCCGGGCGGTCACACAATTTGAAAAATGATATTACATAAATATTGTCGTTGTGAAACGTCATGGATAACGATGAAAATATATCCAATCAATGTGACGACTACTCGTCCGTAATAAAATTATTTTATTCATTTAACCATCATCATTATCAGCCAAAAGACGTCCACTGCTGGACATAGGCCTCCCCCAGAGAACGCCACCATGACCGGTCCTGCGCCTCCCGCATCCAGCGGACTCCAGCGACCTTCACCAGATCATCAGTCCACCTTGTGGGTGGCCTACCCACGCTGCGTCGTCCGGTGCGTGGTCGCCACTCAAGAACTCGGTGGTCCCAGCGGCCGTCGGTTTTACGAGCGATTCATTCAATACTTGATTCATTTTAGCCCTCAGACCTCGCCAGCGCGACCTGTTGGCTGTGCCGCCGTCGTCCACCGTGTCGCTCAGGAACTCGCCGCTGCCCCGAGCCCTCTCACTTCTCAATGCGCTCCTAGCATCGACACCTGAGTGCGACTTGTTTGCGTCGCGATGGGTGGCTGTGCGCAGTGAATGCTTGAGATTCTGTGAGGCGATGGATGCTAGGTGCTCAACTGTTCCTATATAATTTTGTATGTTCCTTTAATTTTAATCTAAGTTTCATGACGCATTGGTTGTACTGTAATGTCATGTAAATCTTTTTATAAAATAAATAAATTTAATACTTTAAGAGTGCACCGAGCGTTTGCGACTGAACCATAGAGCGCGGGGAATGCGTATTTAGATCGGCACGCGGCCGCCATAGTAAAAATGTATGGAGAATTATAAGCACTTTTTGATAAATCTGTACCTTTAATACAAAACAATAATTGAAATATTTGATGCGGACAAATTGTAATGTAAACATTCATCTTTTTTTTGAACTGAAAATCAAAATAGATTTCCATTGTTAAAGTATAAAAAAACACTTAACGCCTGCTTAAGATTTTACAGTTTTCGTCCAACTTTACTTAGTTTTCTAGGGTAAAATATTAATAATATTATAATTTTTCCATAGAGAAGTTGTTAACACATTCTTCGAAAAGCTAAATATATAGTTCAGAAATGGATTAAACAACTAGTGTTGACGTTGTCTACTTAACGGCAACTGCCTATTTTTTAACATTTCGCTCGGTGCAGTCTTAAGAAAAAACAACAAAAAAAAATACAGAAGATAAAGGAACCGCTATGTGTACAGGTAGGTGTGAACGGTTTACCAGCACGTCGAGTCCGCCCGCCAGCAGGTCGATGTTGGAGGCGGGCGCGGGCTGCGGCGCGGCCGGCGCGCCGATGTCCATCGACAGCAGGTCGCCGATCAGGGACTCCTGCAAACACTTGGTTTTTAAAGCTTTTATTTAACTTGCATGGTATGTTTAACCCTTAAAGTCTCAAAATAAAAAAGAAACCAGGGTTCAAACCTCGGTGCCGTTAAATATAGTAAAAAAATCTGTTCAACTAAAAAATGCAAAAAGATGGTCATAAAATATGTATATCGGGCTATACATCCAGACATTAAGGGTAGTATGTTTGTTCGGGTGAAATCTTGCAACTCAATTTTGAAGCAGATATCGTCAACCGATTGAGCTGAAATTTTGCATACTTACTTAACTTTGATGACAATACTATAATATGGTACCATGGGGCTGATCTGATGATGGAGCCGGAAGGTGGCCATAGGAACTCTATAATAGAAAAAGCAATCCTACCGAGCTTGGGCTCTTTAGAATCGTCTCAGTGAGCATTTGATGGATATCTAAAGAAAAATATAGTCGGCTATAAAAGCTTGCCACTAAAATGTCATTTTTGACAGAAACTTATTATTACGAAAAGTTTTCAGCATTTGTTGTTACAGCGGCCATACTAATACACCGTATGCGAAAATTTCAAGTATCTACCTATTTCAATTCTGTAATGTCAAAGGCATATTATACAGTAGAGGACTATCTGACAGATAAAAATGCATGGCCTGAACCAGAAACCAAGTAACTGACTCCTTAAATCGTGTTAGATTGTACCTGTTTAGTTTAAGGAACACAGTTCTAATAAGAAAGCATATCGAACGTCCATAAATTGTGACAAACCGTCATACATTCTTGTAGTTTCCATTTTATTCTTACATGTAATAGTTAAGTCAGTTTCTGAAAAAATTACTGACTGTCGAGTTTCTTGTCAACAGCGGTCTCCTTTTTTTGTGGAATGCCGGTACACTCAGACGTGTAAAAGTGCCCTTGTGTTGTTGCCTATTTGCAGAATAAAGTTAATTATTTCATTATTACAGGTGGCAAGTGTGAGCTTGTGACAGACAGGGACGGGGCGTCACAGCACAGTCCCGTCAGTGAAGAAGTAGTGTACCTGGTTGGGGATGACGGTGGCCTGCGGCGCCAGCGCGTCGGGCTCGGCCGCTGCGCCGCGCGCCGGCAGCGACTTGCGCACACCCGCGCCACGACCTGCAACCATTGTACAAGTTCACTTTGGACCTACCACTTCTTGTTCTCAGTAGATATAAGTCAGAACTGAGAACACCTTAACTTATCCAAATCAATGACAGAAAAAAGATAAGCACAGCCCCTCTAGCCCAAATTGCGATTTCCCAGTGTCATTCTTTTGAAATGAAATGTCGAAACGCCGAAAGAGAATTTAAAAGAGAAACGGGGACTATGACAAAACTAGCCTATTATAGTCATGGTACACTTCTATCTATCCGTCAGCTACAGACGTCCACTGCTGAACCTAGGCCTCCCCATGACTCGCTACAAAGTGCGATCCCGTGCAGACCGCAGCCATTGATTCCCCGCTATCCTCACGAGGTCATCCGTCCGTCTAGTCGGGGCCGACCCACGCTGCGCTTTCCTATATGTGGTACACTTGAAGGAGCTATAATAATGCTAGAACATTCCCTCTTACCCTCGACGAAGGCGGTGGGCGGCTTGTGGTAGACGGAGGCGAGCGAGCTGATGTGGCAGATGAGCTCGTCCAGCAGCGTGGGCTCCAGCAGGTCCGTCTCCTCGGAGATCAGCGGCTTGTCCGCCAGCACCACCTCCTTCGCGGCCGCGGGGTCCGTGGACAGCAGGCGCCAGTAGATGAAGCCGCGGTCCCTGGATTGTTATTCAATATTCAATAATTTGTCAAAATGGCAGTCCAAAGAACACAAGACTTTCTTGTACAGTCGAGTTCATTTACATCTACACACTAACGAGAACAAAAATATCTGAACACGCCTCTATTGTCATTTACATCTACACACTAACGAGAACAAAAATATCTGAACACGCCTCTATTGTCAGGAGCATAAAATCGTGTTCAGATATTTTTGTTCTCGTAAGTGTGTAGATGTAAATGAACTCGACTGTAGATGTGTAATAAATTACATCATGACATTCTAGTCCTTGAAACATAACTCACACACAGTATGCGAATATTATACAGTTAGTACCTATAGAAATCGGTCAGCCGGCCGCCAACTGTCAATATGTTGCAGAATAGAGCGCATTTCTATTAAATAAAGTATTTTAGTAGTAATTAAATAAAGATAAAACTCCTTGGAAACACCTAAAAAAAGTTAATGATTTTTTACGCGTAGGGTTAAAAACCGGGCCTAAATTTGTTCCTACCACGACTGTAACTCGCATGCCAGAACATTCCGAAAGTATGATGGAAGGTTAAGTCAATGAATTAGCCAAACTTTACCTCAGATTGGGAGGCTGAGCACGTGCTGCACCAGCTCCTGCGTGTCGGCGGGCCGCTTCAGGAACAGCTTCACACCGCCGCCAGCAGCTGCAGCTGTTGGTACAGCTTACCTCAGGTCGGGGTTGTCGGAGTCCTGCGTGGCGAGGCTGAGCACGTGCTGCACCAGCTCCTGCGTGTCGGCGGGCCGCTTCAGGAACAGCTTCACACCGCCGTCAGCAGCTGCAGCTGTTGGTACAGCTCACCTCAGGTCGGGGTTGTCGGAGTCCTGCGTGGCGAGGCTGAGCACGTGCTGCACCAGCTCCTGCGTGTCGGCGGGCCGCTTCAGGAACAGCTTCACCACCGCCGTCAGCAGCTGCAGCTGTTGGCACAGCTCACCTCAGGTCGGGGTTGTCGGAGTCCTGCGTGGCGAGGCTGAGCACGTGCTGCACCAGCTCCTGCGTGTCGGCGGGCCGCTTCAGGAACAGCTTCACCACCGCCGTCAGCAGCTGCAGCTGTTGGCACAGCTTACCTCAGGTCGGGGTTGTCGGAGTCCTGCGTGGCGAGGCTGAGCACGTGCTGCACCAGCTCCTGCGTGTCGGCGGGCCGCTTCAGGAACAGCTTCACACCGCCGTCAGCAGCTGCAGCTGTTGGCACAGCTCACCTCAGGTCGGGGTTGTCGGAGTCCTGCGTGGCGAGGCTGAGCACGTGCTGCACCAGCTCCTGCGTGTCGGCGGGCCGCTTCAGGAACAGCTTCACCACCGCCGTCAGCAGCTGCAGCTGTTGGCACAGCTCACCTCAGGTCGGGGTTGTCGGAGTCCTGCGTGGCGAGGCTGAGCACGTGCTGCACCAGCTCCTGCGTGTCGGCGGGCCGCTTCAGGAACAGCTTCACCACCGCCGTCAGCAGCTGCAGCTGTTGGCACAGCTTACCTCAGGTCGGGGTTGTCGGAGTCCTGCGTGGCGAGGCTGAGCACGTGCTGCACCAGCTCCTGCGTGTCGGCGGGCCGCTTCAGGAACAGCTTCACACCGCCGTCAGCAGCTGCAGCTGTTGGCACAGCTTACCTCAGGTCGGGGTTGTCGGAGTCCTGCGTGGCGAGGCTGAGCACGTGCTGCACCAGCTCCTGCGTGTCGGCGGGCCGCTTCAGGAACAGCTTCACCACCGCCGTCAGCAGCTGCAGCTGTTGGCACAGCTTACCTCAGGTCGGGGTTGTCGGAGTCCTGCGTGGCAAGGCTGAGCACGTGCTGCACCAGCTCCTGCGTGTCGGCGGGCCGCTTCAGGAACAGCTTCACCACCGCCGTCAGCAGCTGCAGCTGTTGGCACAGCTTACCTCAGGTCGGGGTTGTCGGAGTCCTGCGTGGCGAGGCTGAGCACGTGCTGCACCAGCTCCTGCGTGTCGGCGGGCCGCTTCAGGAACAGCTTCACCACCGCCGTCAGCAGCTGCAGCTGTTGGCACAGCTTACCTCAGGTCGGGGTTGTCGGAGTCCTGCGTGGCGAGGCTGAGCACGTGCTGCACCAGCTCCTGCGTGTCGGCGGGCCGCTTCAGGAACAGCTTCACCACCGCCGTCAGCAGCTGCAGTTGCACCTGTTGGTAGACAACTTTTGTCAGATATGTTCACTTCCGGACTGTGCCTGTGTATTATATAGCCCAACAGGGTGTTTTTCAGCCCAATGACAAAATTGTGGTAGCTGACGTTGAAAGTCGGTGAATATCACTGATGTAAAACAAAGAGGAAACATAACTAAAATATATTTCGCAAATTTCGAGGAATTTTTGCATAATAAATCCAAAACTATCCACAGTGATGAAACTCAAGTTTTTCAATAGCATTCAGTATTTATTTCGCTATAAAAACGAAGGATTGAGCAGCATTCCGATAAACAATGTTTTGAATTAGGTTAATGACAAATCCCTACAGACGTTTAATAATGCAAATATATAATGACGTATGCTCATTATTGCCATATGAAACCTGTTTGTGCGCGCCACTACCCCTGGGCCGGACCAACACTTGTCAGGCTATAAATCAGTTCATATTCTAAAAATGTTAACATAATACAGTAGTGGTGTTACCTGCGCATTTTCATCGTGGAACCCTTCAAGGAAGGAGTCGAGCAGTTCGTCGGCGTTGTCAATGCGCTCCGCGTACTCGCCTACGATCCACACCTGCATTCATACAAACAATATATAACATAACATAAGTTAAGTTTCTATATTTAGTGTATTAGCTGTTGGTTCTCCTAAAATAAATAAATAAATAAATAAATAAATAACATAGCATTTACTAAGCCTCGGAACCGAACATGTATAAAGTGGAGAAACTTTTCTCAGGATAATTAAATCGTATGTATGATAGTGATAGGATAAGCAACACAATAGACATTGTAAATTGCGTTCACGCTTTGCAATAACAATTAAGAGGCCTTTAAAAAAAGAAGTTCTTATTATGACAAATATATTTATAATTTCAATACCTTTTTTTATTTATTTTTTTGTCATATTAAAAGTAGCCATTTCATGCTTTCATTGCATTGCGTGCAGTTAATATGTTAAAAGAAACCAGTTCAGTATTCTGTGTGAATTTTCTCAAATTCGAGTAGTTTTTGAAACAAAAATTTAAACTGTAGGTTTCAAATATATGCCAATAAATCGCAATGGCCCTGTTCTAAGTAGTAACATTGATATTGTGTTAAGAAACATGTTTGATCATAGAGCAATATGTCTAAAACAATCAGCATTTTTGAAAAGATATTCCTTAAACAATATTTAGGTAAAAATGTATCAAAATCTCACCATAGAGGCCCTCGCCTCGGGCTCGTCCAGCGTGTCGAGGTTCTCGCACAGCGTGGAGATGATGCTCTCGTACTTGTTGGGGTACTTGCGGAAGATGTCCTTGATCACCACCACCGCCTCCTGCACCACGTAGTTCACCTTCGTCTGGATCAGCTCCAACAGCGTGGACACGCAGCGCTCGGCTGACGGCTCCACCTGGTCACACGGGCATTTTATGTTTAATAGTTTGTTGTGTGGTGCTTGGACATAGAATATACCAGCACTTTCATATTTGTAAACAATGTCTATTTTTGGTGTAGATGGTATGCCAGTGTGTTTGTGTCAGTTTAGAAGATAATTGCGTGAATATTTGTATAGAATCTTTTTATCGATTCATATTTTTTTATGTGGTAATACCACCTTTTTATTTTTATAAATAATGACACAAAGGAAAATTAAGAAAGAAAAATTGAATGCGATCTACTACAATCCAAGCGGGATTTGAACCCGCGTTCAGTTGGAAGAGCAATGCGCCGGAAACGTAGAGGTCGCGGGTTCAAATCCCGCTTGGACTGTAGTAGATCGCATTCAATTTTTCTTTCTTAATTTACCTTTGTGTCATTATTTATGATAATTACGTGAGTTTAGAACTGTATGGTAACCACGAATCATTTGACACCACGCCGACAGTTGGCTGGCTGGCTGAAAGTACTACGGAGTTCTTCGGAAATTTTAAGTTTGCCGACAAATGAGACTGACATTATTTAGTCTCCTGTCACACTCACATTACAGCGTAGACAGGGTTGGCTAAATATTTCTCGCACGAGAAAGAGTCGCATGTCACAGTTGCGCTAGAGGTACTGACTGATAACTGGTCAACCCACCTAGTCTGAGATCTACCGCGTGCTCTTCTTACCAACGTTCATATTATGAGGCGGCATAAGTTATAAACTTATAAAGCCTGACCAGAAATATATGAGGATGCGCCATATTGCGGAATTTCACTGGAACTAATTTCTTACACTGGCAATGATTTTATGATGGTTTGTCAACAATGTCAATGTCATTCGTGGTGACTTCTTTAAAAGACAATTATTTAAAAATATCTAAAGAAAATGCCGAAAACAATTGACGGTCGTGAACGTAATATTATAAATAAAGTGTACACGTGTTTACTACACGAAAAACAGTCAAGAAAAGAGTGCATTCCATTAAATTATATTACGAGGCTACCATAGTAACTGACAGGTATTTAAACTAATGTCATTATAGTGCCATTGCGATTGGTTGCAAAATTGTTGCCATATAAATCTTATAAATAGCGCCCTCTTGACAATCTTCATATATTTCTGGTCAGGCTTTAAATACGGAGCGATAAACATACGATAAGGTACAGTAGTACACAACTGATATGGCTTTCGGCCTTGTAATAGTCTGTCTTTGTCTCCGCAAACGAATATTCACGACGCGCCTTATAAAGTGTGTATATCCACTCAATTGCTTCGAATTTTGAGTTGGACTCTATTTATATAATAAAATAAGAGCGATGACAGGTAGCCGTAGCTACCAAAAGCAATTGAGTGTATAGGTGTAGGTGTGTACCTTAATGGCGCAGCGGCCGATAGCGCGCACGGCCTTGCGCACGAAGTCCACGTCCACCTCGGTGGCGTACTCCTTGAGCTCGCCCAGCACCTGCGAGATGTTGGCCTGCGACGCCAGCCGGCTCATGATGTGTGTGTACCTTGATGGCGCAGCGGCCGATGGCGCGCACGGCCTTGCGCACGAAGTCCACGTCCACCTCGGTGGCGTACTCCTTGAGCTCGCCCAGCACCTGCGAGATGTTGGCCTGCGACGCCAGCCGGCTCATGATGTGTGTGTACCTTGATGGCGCAGCGGCCGATGGCGCGCACGGCCTTGCGCACGAAGTCCACGTCCACCTCGGTGGCGTACTCCTTGAGCTCGCCCAGCACCTGCGAGATGTTGGCCTGCGACGCCAGCCGGCTCATGATGTGTGTGTACCTTGATGGCGCAGCGGCCGATGGCGCGCACGGCCTTGCGCACGAAGTCCACGTCCACCTCGGTGGCGTACTCCTTGAGCTCGCCCAGCACCTGCGAGATGTTGGCCTGCGACGCCAGCCGGCTCATGATGTGTGTGTACCTTGATGGCGCAGCGGCCGATAGCGCGCACGGCCTTGCGCACGAAGTCCACGTCCACCTCGGTGGCGTACTCCTTGAGCTCGCCCAGCACCTGCGAGATGTTGGCCTGCGACGCCAGCCGGCTCATGATGTGTGTGTACCTTGATGGCGCAGCGGCCGATGGCGCGCACGGCCTTGCGCACGAAGTCCACGTCCACCTCGGTGGCGTACTCCTTGAGCTCGCCCAGCACCTGCGAGATGTTGGCCTGCGACGCCAGCCGGCTCATGATGTGTGTGTACCTTGATGGCGCAGCGGCCGATGGCGCGCACGGCCTTGCGCACGAAGTCCACGTCCACCTCGGTGGCGTACTCCTTGAGCTCGCCCAGCACCTGCGAGATGTTGGCCTGCGACGCCAGCCGGCTCATGATGTGTGTGTACCTTGATGGCGCAGCGGCCGATGGCGCGCACGGCCTTGCGCACGAAGTCCACGTCCACCTCGGTGGCGTACTCCTTGAGCTCGCCCAGCACCTGCGAGATGTTGGCCTGCGACGCCAGCCGGCTCATGATGTGTGTGTACCTTGATGGCGCAGCGGCCGATGGCGCGCACGGCCTTGCGCACGAAGTCCACGTCCACCTCGGTGGCGTACTCCTTGAGCTCGCCCAGCACCTGCGAGATGTTGGCCTGCGACGCCAGCCGGCTCATGATGTGTGTGTACCTTGATGGCGCAGCGGCCGATGGCGCGCACGGCCTTGCGCACGAAGTCCACGTCCACCTCGGTGGCGTACTCCTTGAGCTCGCCCAGCACCTGCGAGATGTTGGCCTGCGACGCCAGCCGGCTCATGATGTGTGTGTACCTTGATGGCGCAGCGGCCGATGGCGCGCACGGCCTTGCGCACGAAGTCCACGTCCACCTCGGTGGCGTACTCCTTGAGCTCGCCCAGCACCTGCGAGATGTTGGCCTGCGACGCCAGCCGGCTCATGATGTGTGTGTACCTTGATGGCGCAGCGGCCGATAGCGCGCACGGCCTTGCGCACGAAGTCCACGTCCACCTCGGTGGCGTACTCCTTGAGCTCGCCCAGCACCTGCGAGATGTTGGCCTGCGACGCCAGCCGGATCATGATGTCCAGCTTCTCCAGCTTCACGTAGATCGGGTCGTTGTACTTCACGAAGAACACCTGCCACACGGAACAAAATCACTCGTGTTTTAATAGGGATGACAACAGAGGTTGAATTCTACAACGTATTGTAATTATATGCATACAAGTGAGCTACTTTAACTAGATATTCACGTAACGAAGAAAAAAAACATAAATATTTAAAGGATTTTGAAATAAGAGACTTCAAAGGTACGCAAATTTTACGGTAATCTTTTTAAATCCAAAAGCAAATTATACTATATTGGTATTTTGCTCGACGACGACGTCACTATTTGTTTTGAGTGTTTTCAGCGCTCCGTAGTAATGTCGAACTTTAACAGCAATTTCTGACTTTCAGAGCAATCAGGTGTAGTTACTCCTTTACAAACATTTGATCCCAATAAAAAATGGGATCCAATTATACCCAGGCAGAAAACAGGCTGTACAAGAACTTCTGCAGCCATTATAACTCTAATTTAAACTGCATAAAAGCTGTATAAGTGATTACGTAGCCTGTGTGCTAATTGGATAAAAAAAATGCCTTTAAATGGTTTTGTTAATGACGTTCTTCTAAAGTTCAATTATTCAGGCGAGCCAGTGTTTCGGTTCGATTACAGTTGACAACTGATACCAGTTTTAATGGAGTCTTCTCTCAAATAGTTAAATACCGCCGCCGCGAAGTATGACAACGCGGTTGGCTCGGTTTGTAGTGCAGCTGCCTACTGAGCCGGCGGTCCTGGGTTCGAATCCCGGCCAGGGCAAATATTTGTGTGATGAACTCGAATATTTGTTCCTGGGTCATGGGTGTTATCTATATATGTATTTATATATTATGTATATCGTCGTCTAGTAGCCATAGTACAAGCTTTGCTTAGTTTGGGACTAGGTAGATTTGTGTAAGATTGTCCCTTAATATTTATTTACCTTCATCTCGTGCTTGAGGATGTCGGGCCGCTTCTGCACGACCAGGTTGATGTTGCGGAGCGCCACGTACTGCACCTCGGGCTCCGCGGACAGGAGGGTCACCAGCGGAGGCGCCAGCTTGCGCGACAGCGTGCTCACTAGCTCCGTGTCGTCCGACACCATCTCCATCAGCTTCATCAGGACCTGAGAGATGGTAGGGAGTATTAAACATGAATTCAGGTTCACCTTTTTAGGGTTCCGTACCCAAAGGGTAAAAACGGGACCCTATTACTGAGACTTCGCTGTCCGTCCGTCCGTCCGTCTGTCACCAGGCTGTATCTCAAGAACGGTGATAGCTAGACAGTTGAAATTTTCACAGATGATTTATTTCTATTGCCGCTATAACAACAAATACTATAAGTAAAATAAAATAAATATTTAAGGGGGGCATCCATACAACAAACTTATTATAGATTATGGTACGGAACCCTTCATGCGCGAGTCAGACTCGTACTTGCCCAATTTTTTAATAGACGCAATAAACGAGTGCCCAGGTTTCGTGAGCTCTTGATTGCTACATTTATGCTGTCTTAAAGTGGAATGCTATTATGATACCTATTTAGGTAGTATGATTGGGGATAAAAGTATCTTAGTGATTGCAATTTTACTATGTCACGGCTGCTAGGCACGGCAGCACCACTGCCAAGCCGAAAAAATATCAGTTGGGATAGGTTTGCGTACGATGCCTGTATAAGGTGGGAAAATAAATTATTAAGATACATGAAAATCTGTAACTCTTTCTTAGGAATGAGCCGGTTATTCCTAGCTATAAACAAAAAAACAAGATTATTGTAAAATTTCATTGTTTCCCCATTGCAGGCCCCTAGTCCGTTCCTGCAGGACTATCTTGCCGCGACTTCGCTTGTCACGCGACTCAGCATCGTGTCTTTATCGCACGGTATTGACAGGAAAGAGACAGGTAGTATATGTCGCGTGTCACAGTTAAGACTGATTTAGACGAAGACTATTTTGAGACACCTAAACTACACAAAAAAGACACCGTATAAACACTTTCCGCGCCATTTTTTCGCGGCATGCCAGCGCTAGAACGGAATAGAACACGCGCCTATTTTTTGGCCACCCCTGCCCGCGTCTCTCGCTACCACTAATGACTGGTACTGAAAAAAAGCACTGTGTAAACGGCTGCTAGATTTAGGCGGCTGAAAATATTCATTGTCTAAACAGTCTGAGGTGTGCTATACGGTAGTCACTGGCGCCGTAATTTAGGCGTCTCAAAATAGTCTTCGTCTAAATCAGCCTTAACTGTGACACGCGACATATACTACCTGTCTCTTTCCTGTCAATACCGTGCGATAAACCGCATAGAGTACCGTAAATAAGTCTAATGGACTGTCCGGCCTATATAGTAAGGAATTAATTAAGTTGATATATATTATCATGAAGACATAAACTTAATTTCTTGATACCGTAATGGCCAGACGGTCCGTTGGACTTATTTACGTTACTCTATGAAACGGCCAAGCCATACTTTTGAAACTAAGGTGTAGGGTTACTAAACTCAGGGCTTAGGGGCTTGAAGCCAGTTGATGCCATACTTTTTAAACCAAGGTGGTAGGGTTAGTAGAGTCAGGGCTTAGGGACTTGGCTTTTCCTGGGATCTGATAGCTTTTATACAGCGAAAGCGTTATGAGTATGTGAGTCTTGGCCGGCAATTTTACATGAAATGTTTTTGGTGGGATCAGCCTTTATGATAGAGGTGCGGTTACCTTGACGCTCGCAGATGGAGTGCGCCTCGCGCGCGTCCCGCGGCGAGTAGTTGCTGAGCGCGTCCAGGATGATAGAGGTGCGGTTACCTTGACGGCGGACAGCACGACGGCCGCGTTGGCGTGCGCGAGGCGCGGCGTGATGCGCTCGCAGATGGAGTGCGCCTCGCGCGCGTCCCGCGGCGAGTAGTTGCTGAGCGCGTCCAGGATGATAGAGGTGCGGTTACCTTGACGCTCGCAGATGGAGTGCGCCTCGCGCGCGTCCCGCGGCGAGTAGTTGCTGAGCGCGTCCAGGATGATAGAGGTGCGGTTACCTTGACGGCGGACAGCACGACGGCCGCGTTGGCGTGCGCGAGGCGCGGCGTGATGCGCTCGCAGATGGAGTGCGCCTCGCGCGCGTCCCGCGGCGAGTAGTTGCTGAGCGCGTCCAGGATGATAGAGGTGCGGTTACCTTGACGCTCGCAGATGGAGTGCGCCTCGCGCGCGTCCCGCGGCGAGTAGTTGCTGAGCGCGTCCAGGATGATAGAGGTGCGGTTACCTTGACGGCGGACAGCACGACGGCCGCGTTGGCGTGCGCGAGGCGCGGCGTGATGCGCTCGCAGATGGAGTGCGCCTCGCGCGCGTCCCGCGGCGAGTAGTTGCTGAGCGCGTCCAGGATGATAGAGGTGCGGTTACCTTGACGGCGGAGAGCACGACGGCCGCGTTGGCGTGCGCGAGGCGCGGCGTGATGCGCTCGCAGATGGAGTGCGCCTCGCGCGCGTCCCGCGGCGAGTAGTTGCTGAGCGCGTCCAGGATGATAGAGGTGCGGTTACCTTGACGGCGGACAGCACGACGGCCGCGTTGGCGTGCGCGAGGCGCGGCGTGATGCGCTCGCAGATGGAGTGCGCCTCGCGCGCGTCCCGCGGCGAGTAGTTGCTGAGCGCGTCCAGGATGATAGAGGTGCGGTTACCTTGACGGCGGAGAGCACGACGGCCGCGTTGGCGTGCGCGAGGCGCGGCGTGATGCGCTCGCAGATGGAGTGCGCCTCGCGCGCGTCCCGAGGCGAGTAGTTGCTGAGCGCGTCCAGGATGATAGAGGTGCGGTTACCTTGACGGCGGAGAGCACGACGGCCGCGTTGGCGTGCGCGAGGCGCGGCGTGATGCGCTCGCAGATGGAGTGCGCCTCGCGCGCGTCCCGAGGCGAGTAGTTGCTGAGCGCGTCCAGGATGATAGAGGTGCGGTTACCTTGACGGCGGAGAGCACGACGGCCGCGTTGGCGTGCGCGAGGCGCGGCGTGATGCGCTCGCAGATGGAGTGCGCCTCGCGCGCGTCCCGCGGCGAGTAGTTGCTGAGCGCGTCCAGGATGAACACCTGCCCCCACTCCGTGCACTCGTTCAGGGCCGTCAGCAGCTTGTTGATGGTCGGTGCGTTCATTTCTGCGGAAATTAAGATGATCTTTAACTCTTTTATTTATTTTTCTAGTCCAGTACTTTTTTCTGTCATTTATATAGTTACTAACTCTAATATAAAGACATAAGCTACAAACTAAAATGCCCTTATAATTCATCTAATTACTTAAATACTTGTAGGAAACATCATCTGATCCCATTATATAAGCGACGCGAAATAGCCGATATTACCTTCTTGCTTAAAGTCTCAAGTGGCGGCATTGACTGTCCTGAACTGCTTAAAGAACTGTCCTTTGTCACTCCTACGCGATCCAAAAGGCACTTCCCCCCTATCTCTCTAAGGCGTACTTCATCCAATTATAGACGGAATAGTTTCCTTAACCGCGCTAGTCGACATTTGAATAATACGACGAAAGAGCTTGATATTGACATATTCAATTGTGTAATTCCTTCAGTGAGGCGAGAATTGACTAATGCGTTTTTTGATTGAGCGATTTTATGACATGTTTGTGCAGTAGTATGGAGTATTAGGTATTTAGGTGGTGCCTAATATGGCCCTATAAGTTAAGTTAAGTTATGGTTTATAAGTTTAAATTCTAAGTTTAATTAGTGTTCATATTTGCTGCAAGTGCGCGTCGTTACATCGATGTGCGTCGTTACTTAAGTGTATGTTTCATGTGCAACAACTATATGTGAGTTCCTGTAATTGGCTCCATGATTCTATTTAAGCTTCTATGTGCAGTGTATTAGCTGTTGGTTCTCCTAAATAAATAAATAAAATAAAATAAAATAAATAAATTATGAAAGTCTGTAAAAGTTTATACTCTATTGCCCAAAAAAACACTGCGAAACGATGTTATAATGTCGCCAAAAAAGCATCACTTAGTACTACAGATTACAAGATAAACAGCTGCATTCACACAATTTGCAATAAAAAAAAAACTTATTGTATAAATAAAGGCTTTGCTGCCAACTTAAAAAAAAGTTTTATATCAGTGCATGGATGTTTAGTTTAGTGAACGTATACCTTTTTGTATAAGTTAATATTTTTTTGACAGATGGACGTCAATAAAAAAAGTTTATCGGCCTATTTTTTTTTTTAGATTTTGTTGATTCCGAGCGGGAACATGTAATTATTTTCTTTGTTGTTTATTTGCATTTTATTTATGAAATGTCGAGTCGTAGAAAAAGTATTGTATGCAACGTTGTATAAACAGGTCAAAAAACGCTCGTGACATCTTTCTTACGATGTTCGCTACGCTCACATCGTTGCTTCATGAAGCGTTGCCCCCTCTTATACAACGGTTGCATAAAATACTATTTCAACGCGGGAAATACGCGTGCGGGCACAGCGCGCAGTAACCCAGGCGCCTTTTAGTATGCTATACAAACAGTGGAAGGATAACCAAGAAAGGCTATTGTGACTATTACACTTTCCTAAATTAGTCACTGCATCCCTCTCGTCAATGACTAATTTAGGATACACACTCCTAGCTGTATCTCATGTACTGGCTACCAGTGACGTGGCCTCTATATCCATATCTGGACGACTGAACACCACCAAAAAAGTAAGCGAAATCTATTTGGCTTGCCCTGAGTATTTGTTTGAAGTCTTGCGTTTTTGTCTGATGCCACGTGACTGCTGGCTGAATTGAATAATAATTTAGCTGCATTGCGCGACATGGGAGCAGAGTAATAATATGACTTTCTTTATCAAGCAGTGATACACATATGTATAAAACAGTCCCACAGATATAGCAATGTATCTCACCGACTAGAGGGTGTCCTGAGACACTGGCTTCATTGATTTCTGAGAGAGCTGCAACTGCGTTGGCAACCACCATGGGATTGGAGTCGCTTAGCAGGTCTTTCAGCTGGTCTAGGAAACCCTGTAAATAACCCAGATGTTTAAATAATTACATTAAATTTAATAAAAGATTTCTAAAACTTCGGATGATGATAAATAAAGAACACTGGGCCAGACCAGTTTGGATCTAGCACATTGTTACTATCGATTCAATTAGGTCAGACGATAGTGTCAATAATTACAGTCAGAATCCTCATGGTAGATGGCACTACGATTTCAACCAAGGCACTTCAGAAATTAAGCAACTGGTTGAAAAATTTCATGCTTTTAGGAGTGACTTTGATAGAACAGTTGTTAGTTCACCTATCTGGCCCGGAAACCCGTAGAGACATGGGTTCAAGTCCTGCTCAAAGCATACAATTTAAAAATTTTTTGCTTCAAGACTATTTAAGCCTTTATAAGGCAGAGGGAATATATTTCCCACCATATTAAGACTTTATGTCTTTGTGATATGGTTTAAAATCGTCAATTTTTTGTTGACTTATGCCTTATAAAGGGTTAAGCATTAGGTAGCGAAGCTAGCAGATGATGCTGCTTTGATATAAATCGCCTGGTGACAACCAGAACTCACTAACATTTCTGTCACTACTCTTCAAAGCCTCGTATCTAGTTTGTAGATTGATACTGCGCTACGAGCTTTGTTTTAAGTAGGTACCTATTAGTTACTTAGTGAGTTTTGGTTGTCAACAGACAAAATTTTAATGAACTTAAACAATTCAACTACAATTACCTGATCTTCCACCATGCTGGACGATATGTCATATAGCTTGGCAACACACACAGCTGCCGTCTTCCTGACATATGGGTCTTCGTCCTTCAAGCATTTCCGCAGTGGTTCGCACAGATACTCCGTGATTTTGTCCACCCGAATGCAACCCATTGTCCGTACGGCCAATGCCCTTATCAGAGGGTTAGAGTCTTCACAATCCTGGAGGCGTTCAACGTTGTTTGCATTCGGTATTGTGTATAAAAGAGAGAAAGCAATACATCAATCATACGGAAGCAACTGACAGTAAGCGTACAGTAGAAACCTGCTATGCTAGCTACTCTACTTCAACGTTTGTTTGTTTGATCAGGGTTTTTTCTTGAATATGACATGAATGATGAGAAGAATAAATGTAATTTTGAATACTGCTAAACTTTTTTATATAAAATGAATAGAGAAAGATTGTTATATTGGCTAAATATAAAATTTCACAAAATTAGATAAATGGATCTATGACTCATACATTTTATGACATACATGTGTAAGTAATTATCCTAAATAAATAGGATCGATAAGGGTCTTCAAGTATCCATATAGAGGGTTCTACTGTAAGGGTTGATACAGGGTTAGTGTAGCCGATGTGCAACTAGACTGGATGAGGCATGGATTTCATATACTCTTAATATATTAGCATTTTATACTGGTTTATACATATTATTGCATTAGTATTGGAATGTAGATTTACACATCCACTGGTGATGGGCTTAATTTAGAAGAAAATAAACATTTGTCATGCAACCTTAACGGCCCAGCCACAACTACAGCGGCAAGCGGCAGCGGTGAGACGCAGCCATACAAGTGTATCACTCACTTGTATGACCACAGCTCTCGAACTTGCCGCAGAAGCTGTAGCATGTCCGTAGGATCTAATAGCTATTGCATGCAGGGTATAATTTTACATGGATCAACAAATAAATAGTAAATAATGCCATTAATAATTATTATTATTGGTGCTAAGTAATTCATGTTAGTTCAATTTGTTAATTGAGGAAGATTTAATGTGTAAATCTACAAGTTGATGAGTTGATTGGTTTTTTGGATCATTTGTTTACCTTAACAAGCTGGTATGTTGGTAGATCCTTCCACCCATCATAATATGGTACAGTAGACATTAAAACGATAAAAAAGACAAGTCACACACACACAAATAACTACACTAGGCGTAGTTATTCATTAATGAAATTTGTCTCAATATAATTATAGATATCTTCCATTTCATTTATTTATGTATTAAAAAGCCTAAGACTCCCATGCTCCAATATTATAGAAAGATGAATTTACTATAAAAGATTTGCCAGAAAAATATTAATAATTTTCAACCATGCAAATCAAAATTTAAAGTTAAAAAAGCAGAATTAGTTACAGGATATCCAATTAACTCATTACAGAATTCCAAATTTTTTAATTAGGAACAAGTGGCGCTGAAGACTTACCTTGACAAATGTGTTAACTGCCATGATAGCCATATCCGGCTGTGACTTGGCATAGTTCATGAGGTACAAGTACACCAACTTTTTTAATTCCAAATTGTCTGTTTGCATGCAGTTGACGACATCAGGGAAGAGTGCAGAGACATCTTTGCCCACTGTCATAGACGCAATGACCTGAAATATTACAGCTTCTGTGAGACATAGACTTTCTGAGATTTGGAAGAAAATAGTAACTTTGCTTATACAAACAAGCAAGTAAGACCTAACTAGTAACGTTAATAAATACCTTTTTGACTGCTTCCTTTTTTTTCTCCTTTTTGTCACTGTTGAGTTCCGACTTTAATTCGAATATCTCCCCCTTCTTCGTGGTAGTAAAATACTTTGAGTCGGTCATTTTGGTATTATTTTCTTAATGGTTATATCACAAACAGTGCCGTTTGATGTATAAACTAATTATTTATTGCCCTGAACCTGAAAAATCGATAGTTGTAAGTGTATTTGGCGGCCACACAAATCATAAAAAAACACAACAAATATAATATAAGTTTCAATTTAAATTTATAAGATATAAAACAAAGTGTGTGTCCATGTATCTTAGTAGTAATTTTCGTAAATATTACCAAAATTTAAGAAATATTGCACAAAATAGAAAAATGTCGACAACGTACGTTTGACACAACGAGGGGCGTATCCACAGATTAAAAAGTTTTGGTTGACAGTACAGTAGTAGAATTTGAGTCACCGGAGTCACCTTACCAAATATAAGCACCTTCAGACAATTTTCACAAATTTTGTAGTTATGTGGGTTGTACGTACAAGGTTTATTAAGATTCCAGTCATATTTGGGTTTCATGTGACATCAATTTATATTAATAAGAACTAATGAGATCCTTTTAGGGTGCTACGAACATGGAATAGATTTTGGTCAATTTGATCAGGTTGGTCATCACAGCTTCCAGATGTGGCCGATTCTGTCGCTCGCCCGTCATGTGTTGTGTGCAAAGCCGTGGTGTAAAGAAAGGTAGAAGAAGGGTAGAAGGCGAAGACGAGCACTCAGGTGTGCGCGGTGTTTTGGTTACTAACAAAATTTGCAACACGAAGTGACACGGTCTTGACAAAGTTAAAACAACAACGCCAAGTATTCAGAAATTTCTAAGGCAATATAATAGAAACTTTAGGAATATTTACTTATTTGACTGCATCAAATCGACTTTTTATACTAACTTTAGATGACGGTTAATTAAAACTCCCTTTTCTGTATACATGTACCGGCCCGACCACGACTTCGAGCGACCAGCGTACGCGATAGGTAGGAGCGGCAGGTCCGAGCGCGGTGGTACGCTCACTCCTATGGCCGCCGTACAGCTGGGATGTTTCATTTACATGCTTGCCAAGCCTTAACAAGCGTACAGGACGCATTTATATGTTAGAATGAGATGTAGCTACATCGTGCTCACTCTTACATATAACTACTTCCCGTAGGCTTGGCAAGCGTGTAATCTCGGCTGGAGATAACGGGGATAATCGGGCATATGAACGGGAAATTGTTGTGCGTAGTGTACCCACCCACATTAAAAATAATGAGAAATTACATGTTTCAATACTTATAAGTATTCTTTTAATTTGAAAGACCAGGATCCAGCCAGGATCTGATCAAGGGAACTCTTCACCGATAGATTCACAATCCTACTTGTAATAATTGCCCTGGAGCGTACTTACTTATCTATTACGATTTGGGTACCGCAGGATGCCGGTAGGCAAGAATGGAACACAAATAACACAATATACCTATTACTCAAGGTAGCAGGTAGCCTGGTTTAATCTCTGTCAAGTGTATATATATTTATTTTAAGAAATAAAACAACTCCATAGAAAATTCTTTATATAATCAATTTTTTTTCTATATACAAAATGGTCCAGACCAACATCAATTTGGTTATGTACAAACAGTGAAATATGGATAGTCAAAAATAAATCCTTTTCCTTACTAATACTAAGGCAATGCATTTGTTTCAAATAACAGTAATAAAATATTCGCATCTTATGAAACAGAACTTTATTACTCATAAAGTTGGAAAACATGTAATACTTTCAAAAATGTAATTGGAGATTCTAAAATAAAAATAAACTAAAAATTTAAAAAGTCAAGAGACGTAAATGAAGTACTAATAAAACGTGCGAGTTCATTATCTGACTAAATACATATATATGGTATGGCATCGTACCCAACTAGTTTACGAGATACGAAACGACTTCATTCATAATATTTGCTAAAAAAAACTAGTCAATTTTGACGAGGAATTCTTCAACCTCCAATTTCTGCCGCATGATAGCGGACAGGACGACCTCCGTGCTGCAAACGACATTTAGCGTCTTCTCAGACTGGAGCAGGTAATACACGAGATGTAAATCATTAGGGACCGTAAGCACTAAATAGCTATAAGGCCTCATGCTGTGCATTTCTTGTATGGAGACGTAGGAACGCCGGTTTTTCTCGACTTTTCCACCGCAGAGCTCTATTACTTCGGTGAGCGACGCTCGCGAGGGTTTGACGCACGGGGTGAGGAAGAACGTGACGCCCTCGAACAGTCTCCTCCTCTGTTCTCCGCACAGCAGCACCTCGGAGATGTCACACTTGAACATTTTGTTGAAGGCCTCGTCTCGGAGGCCGTGCTTGGCCTCGTCCGCGAACTTGTTTTGTCGCTGGCTCTCTAGCACCCATTCAGGGGACAGCAGGTGCTTGACGGTGACGAGGCAGCTCACCAGCTTGCTCGTCCGGACGAGCTTCTCCATGACCAGATGGGTGGCTTCCGCTGCTGTTGTCACCACGAGACCTCCGAGTAACCTATAGAAACAGGATTATTAGATACTTGAATAACAGTAAATAGTAGTAGTAGTCTATGAACTCGGTTACCACTTGATCAAACCTATTACTTGTTATAGACTACAAAATACAATAGAAATGCTCTTTTTTGCACACCTCAATTATTATGGAAATAACACAACATGAGACATACATCATACACGAGTTCAGTTGGACCTTAAAACTTCTATAAGACCAAGTAACTCGAGTTCGTAAACTATTAACCCTTCGTTTGAGTTTCTATATGATGCTGACCACATATTAAGGCCGTCTTTTATTTTACTCATTGCAGCTAAAATTAGGCTTTAAACGAAAGATTTTATTAATCCCACAAACGAAGGGTTAAATTTGAATTTTAATCTACAGACAACACAATTTTACTATGAATGACATAAGACCAATGACATTGAAGACGCCACAAATACCTACTATTACAATATGTTACGTCGCTACACATAATTAGTTTCCCCATTTATATCCGTTACCTTTACCTCTAATCGTTACTACTAAGGAAAATAAATCAACTTTACGTAAATGTAATTATGCGACCAGATTATCTTCGTTTTCTTCCGACATTTAAGTTTCACTGTAATCAAAGATTTACATTTTCACCAAAGCGAAATGAGCGTCACGTTAAATTCATATTAGACCGTTTACACACGGCAACTTTTTACAACGATACAGTCGTGATACTGACGCTACATAGACACAACAAATGTAGATTGAGATGTCGATTGCGATATAGATGATCGCTGAAAACGCAGAACAAAATCGATGTAAACGCGATGCAGTATTGATGTTAACACCTTTACCTACTTTGGAGAATTTTATTCCAATAAAGTACAAGTACTCTTCTCATTCATGGCCTTATTTATGTTTTTCTTATTTATTGCACACCTCACAAAACAAACCGGAGATACCGTGCAAGAAATTGCAAATAGAGGTAAACAACAAGCGGTCTCATCGCTAAACAGCGATTTCTATTCCGTCAAGCTGTCACGATAAGATAAACACCCGCGCTGTTACAAACGTGAGTAGGAATCTATTCATCAGCCCGTTTTTAAATTTGGTAAAGTTACCGTGTGTAACCGGCCTTAATGATATGAAAGGTTTGAATTGCAAACATTGGCGACAGCTACAGGTTCCAGGAATCACCTAAGAGGCAAGCACCGCAAGCACGAACACATTTTTTTTTTCATTTCTGCGTACGAATTTGATCAATCAAATTGTGGGGTGCGGGGGTTGGTCGTGAATGTTTAGAAAGTTCGGGGAAAAGTAGCAATTGTTTATTGTCATAGATTCCTAAGTAATACAAAACTGAATTATACTAATGTTAGTAGAATGTTGGAAAATGTTAAATGTTATAAATGTTATGTTCGAATGCACCCGGTCGCGATAGTTCCGAAATATGCACTGACTATGTTAATTAGATTACTGATCGATGCGCCTTGTGCTGACTATGCGCTCGAGGCTAAATCACGTGTTAGGTGCAATGACTGCACCGAACACAAATACAGTGGAGAAGTGGTGTTAAAGTATAGATTTTATACTTCTTGTTGAGTTAAATATAGAATGCGGATTGGTTCAACAAAAGAGAGAGGGCATAAGCAAAAGATTTATGTTTACACACGGGCGCTTCGTGGGCTAGAGACGCCACCAGCCGCGGCCGCTGGCGCGCTCGTGCGACTCTTGTGTAATGTTGTCAGTGCGGCGACCTCACCTGACGACGGCGGCATATTTGTTCTGGTCGGGCTTGGGCACGGCGGAGAACAGCACCCGCGGCGCGAGGTGCAGCGGCGGCGGCATGGCGGGCGCGCGCGGCGGCGGCGGCGACTCCAGCCGCGGCCGCTGGCGCGCTCGTGCGACTCCTGCGGCATGTTGTCAGTGCGGCGACCTCACCTGACGACGGCGGCATATTTGTTCTGGTCGGGCTTGGGCACGGCGGAGAACAGCACGCGGGGCGCGAGGTGCAGCGGCGGCGGCATGGCGGGCGCGCGCGGCGGCGGCGGCGACTCCAGCCGCGGCCGCTGGCGCGCTCGTGCGACTCCTGCGGCATGTTGTCAGTGCGGCGACCTCACCTGACGACGGCGGCATATTTGTTCTGGTCGGGCTTGGGCACGGCGGAGAACAGCACGCGGGGCGCGAGGTGCAGCGGCGGCGGCATGGCGGGCGCGCGCGGCGGCGGCGGCGACTCCAGCCGCGGCCGCTGGCGCGCTCGTGCGACTCCTGCGTCATGTTGTCAGTGCGGCGACCTCACCTGACGACGGCGGCATATTTGTTCTGGTCGGGCTTGGGCACGGCGGAGAACAGCACGCGGGGCGCGAGGTGCAGCGGCGGCGGCATGGCGGGCGCGCGCGGCGGCGGCGGCGACTCCAGCCGCGGCCGCTGGCGCGCTCGTGCGACTCTTGTGTAATGTTGTCAGTGCGGCGACCTCACCTGACGACGGCGGCATATTTGTTCTGGTCGGGCTTGGGCACGGCGGAGAACAGCACCCGCGGCGCGAGGTGCAGCGGCGGCGGCATGGCGGGCGCGCGCGGCGGCGGCGGCGACTCCAGCCGCGGCCGCTGGCGCGCTCGTGCGACTCTGCGTCATGTTGTCAGTGCGGCGACCTCACCTGACGACGGCGGCATATTTGTTCTGGTCGGGCTTGGGCACGGCGGAGAACAGCACGCGGGGCGCGAGGTGCAGCGGCGGCGGCATGGCGGGCGCGCGCGGCGGCGGCGGCGACTCCAGCCGCGGCCGCTGGCGCGCTCGTGCGACTCCTGCGTCATGTTGTCAGTGCGGCGACCTCACCTGACGACGGCGGCATATTTGTTCTGGTCGGGCTTGGGCACGGCGGAGAACAGCACGCGGGGCGCGAGGTGCAGCGGCGGCGGCATGGCGGGCGCGCGCGGCGGCGGCGGCGACTCCAGCCGCGGCCGCTGGCGCGCTCGTGCGACTCTGCGTCATGTTGTCAGTGCGGCGACCTCACCTGACGACGGCGGCATATTTGTTCTGGTCGGGCTTGGGCACGGCGGAGAACAGCACGCGGGGCGCGAGGTGCAGCGGCGGCGGCATGGCGGGCGCGCGCGTCGGCGGCGGCGACTCCAGCCGCGGCCGCTGGCGCGCTCGTGAGACTGCTGCGGCATGTTGTCAGTGCGGCGACCTCACCTGACGACGGCGGCATATTTGTTCTGGTCGGGCTTGGGCACGGCGGAGAACAGCACGCGGGGCGCGAGGTGCAGCGGCGGCGGCATGGCGGGCGCGCGCGGCGGCGGCGGCGACTCCAGCCGCGGCCGCTGGCGCGCTCGTGCGACTCTGCGTCATGTTGTCAGTGCGGCGACCTCACCTGACGACGGCGGCATATTTGTTCTGGTCGGGCTTGGGCACGGCGGAGAACAGCACGCGGGGCGCGAGGTGCAGCGGCGGCGGCATGGCGGGCGCGCGCGGCGGCGGCGGCGACTCCAGCCGCGGCCGCTGGCGCGCTCGTGAGACTGCTGCGGCATGTTGTCAGTGCGGCGACCTCACCTGACGACGGCGGCATATTTGTTCTGGTCGGGCTTGGGCACGGCGGAGAACAGCACGCGGGGCGCGAGGTGCAGCGGCGGCGGCATGGCGGGCGCGCGCGACTGCTGCGTCATGTTGTCAGTGCGGCGACCTCACCTGACGACGGCGGCATATTTGTTCTGGTCGGGCTTGGGCACGGCGGAGAACAGCACGCGGGGCGCGAGGTGCAGCGGCGGCGGCATGGCGGGCGCGCGCGGCGGCGGCGGCGACTCCAGCCGCGGCCGCTGGCGCGCTCGTGAGACTGCTGCGGCATGTTGTCAGTGCGGCGACCTCACCTGACGACGGCGGCATATTTGTTCTGGTCGGGCTTGGGCACGGCGGAGAACAGCACGCGGGGCGCGAGGTGCAGCGGCGGCGGCATGGCGGGCGCGCGCGGCGGCGGCGGCGACTCCAGCCGCGGCCGCTGGCGCGCTCGTGCGACTCTGCGTCATGTTGTCAGTGCGGCGACCTCACCTGACGACGGCGGCATATTTGTTCTGGTCGGGCTTGGGCACGGCGGAGAACAGCACGCGGGGCGCGAGGTGCAGCGGCGGCGGCATGGCGGGCGCGCGCGGCGGCGGCGGCGACTCCAGCCGCGGCCGCTGGCGCGCTCGTGCGACTGCTGCGTCATGTTGTCAGTGCGGCGACCTCACCTGACGACGGCGGCATATTTGTTCTGGTCGGGCTTGGGCACGGCGGAGAACAGCACGCGGGGCGCGAGGTGCAGCGGCGGCGGCATGGCGGGCGCGCGCGGCGGCGGCGGCGACTCCAGCCGCGGCCGCTGGCGCGCTCGTGCGACTCTGCGTCATGTTGTCAGTGCGGCGACCTCACCTGACGACGGCGGCATATTTGTTCTGGTCGGGCTTGGGCACGGCGGAGAACAGCACGCGGGGCGCGAGGTGCAGCGGCGGCGGCATGGCGGGCGCGCGCGGCGGCGGCGGCGACTCCAGCCGCGGCCGCTGGCGCGCTCGTGCGACTCCTGCGTCATGTTGTCAGTGCGGCGACCTCACCTGACGACGGCGGCATATTTGTTCTGGTCGGGCTTGGGCACGGCGGAGAACAGCACGCGGGGCGCGAGGTGCAGCGGCGGCGGCATGGCGGGCGCGCGCGGCGGCGGCGGCGACTCCAGCCGCGGCCGCTGGCGCGCTCGTGCGACTCTGCGTCATGTTGTCAGTGCGGCGACCTCACCTGACGACGGCGGCATATTTGTTCTGGTCGGGCTTGGGCACGGCGGAGAACAGCACGCGGGGCGCGAGGTGCAGCGGCGGCGGCATGGCGGGCGCGCGCGGCGGCGGCGGCGACTCCAGCCGCGGCCGCTGGCGCGCTCGTGCGACTCTGCGTCATGTTGTCAGTGCGGCGACCTCACCTGACGACGGCGGCATATTTGTTCTGGTCGGGCTTGGGCACCGCGGAGAACAGCACCCGCGGCGCGAGGTGCAGCGGCGGCGGCATGGCGGGCGCGCGCGGCGGCGGCGGCGACTCCAGCCGCGGCCGCTGGCGCGCTCGTGCGACTCCTGCGGCATGTTGTCAGTGCGGCGACCTCACCGGACGACGGCGGCATATTTGTTCTGGTCGGGCTTGGGCACGGCGGAGAACAGCACGCGGGGCGCGAGGTGCAGCGGCGGCGGCATGGCGGGCGCGCGCGGCGGCGGCGGCGACTCCAGCCGCGGCCGCTGGCGCGCTCGTGCGACTCTGCGTCATGTTGTCAGTGCGGCGACCTCACCTGACGACGGCGGCATATTTGTTCTGGTCGGGCTTGGGCACGGCGGAGAACAGCACGCGGGGCGCGAGGTGCAGCGGCGGCGGCATGGCGGGCGCGCGCGGCGGCGGCGGCGACTCCAGCCGCGGCCGCTGGCGCGCTCGTGAGACTGCTGCGGCATGTTGTCAGTGCGGCGACCTCACCTGACGACGGCGGCATATTTGTTCTGGTCGGGCTTGGGCACGGCGGAGAACAGCACGCGGGGCGCGAGGTGCAGCGGCGGCGGCATGGCGGGCGCGCGCGGCGGCGGCGGCGACTCCAGCCGCGGCCGCTGGCGCGCTCGTGCGACTCTGCGTCATGTTGTCAGTGCGGCGACCTCACCTGACGACGGCGGCATATTTGTTCTGGTCGGGCTTGGGCACGGCGGAGAACAGCACCCGCGGCGCGAGGTGCAGCGGCGGCGGCATGGCGGGCGCGCGCGGCGGCGGCGGCGACTCCAGCCGCGGCCGCTGGCGCGCTCGTGCGACTCCTGCGTCATGTTGTCAGTGCGGCGACCTCACCTGACGACGGCGGCATATTTGTTCTGGTCGGGCTTGGGCACGGCGGAGAACAGCACGCGGGGCGCGAGGTGCAGCGGCGGCGGCATGGCGGGCGCGCGCGGCGGCGGCGGCGACTCCAGCCGCGGCCGCTTGGCGCGGCGGGGCAGCTGCGCCGCCGCGCGCTTGGCGCGCTCGTGAGACTCCTGCGTTATGTTGATGGGCATCTTCCACGCGTCTGCGGAGGGGGGAGGGGGGACAATATAGTACAGTCGGTGCCCTGACTTAAGTATCGAGGGATATTCGCGGTTTTGGACGCCGGCCTAAGGGGACAATATATGTCTTACGGCCCGGCGTCTACATCAGCGGCGAACAGCACCCATAGCTGGGAGTGACCTCCGGCTCATAATATGACCGCCGTTCGACCAGGCCATTAGAAAGAAACAATCGAAAAATACGTAAAGGCACAAAACGATTAAACTTCTACTGCTTCACAAAATTTTACTATATGAGTTAAAATGACCATCATTACTTAATTACATACATGAATAAACCAAATGAATATTTAATTAAAGAAGAAGTTATTAAGTAATGCTTACTCATTAGATGCGACACTAAGCTGTAGTCCATGCGGAACGGGCTCGCGAGGTTGAACTGTTGATATTTGGTGTTTTCAATCTAAAAAGAAAATAAAACGTATGAAATGCATGACTAAGTGTATAAGTCCTGAAAATATGCTGGTAAAGGAGAATCTGTGGCGAAAGTTGGTCAGATCTGTTAAATGCCAACTAAACAATTTGTTTTGGCCGATCTGATCAAGTCGGCTGACGAAATCGGTCGCATCTGAGAGCCGGCGCCAGCGCGCTCATGTTGCCCAGCAGTAGGTCGGTGAGCCAGGCGGGCGTGACGCACGGGATGCCCCACTCCCTGGCGCGCCGGTACTTGGGCCCCTCCGCGCTTGCGCACCAGCAGCGTGTTGTCTGAGAGCGTACCTGCGCCAGCGCGCTCATGTTGCCCAGGAGTAGGTCGGTGAGCCAGGCGGGCGTGACGCACGGGATGCCCCACTCCCTGGCGCGCCGGTACTTGGGCCCCTCCGCGCTTGCGCACCAGCAGCGTGTTGTCTGAGAGCGTACCTGCGCCAGCGCGCTCATGTTGCCCAGGAGTAGGTCGGTGAGCCAGGCGGGCGTGACGCACGGGATGCCCCACTCCCTGGCGCGCCGGTACTTGGGCCCCTCCGCGCTTGCGCACCAGCAGCGTGTTGTCTGAGAGCGTACCTGCGCCAGCGCGCTCATGTTGCCCAGGAGTAGGTCGGTGAGCCAGGCGGGCGTGACGCACGGGATGCCCCACTCCCTGGCGCGCCGGTACTTGGGCCCCTCCGCGCGCTTGCACACCAGCAGCGTGTTGTCGCGCGTCATGTACGGCGTTATCTGTGGACAACACAGACATAATCACTATATAGATAAAACACATAAGGAAATTAGTTGAGTCCGTGTAGACTATTTGAAGACAGCATGATAAATTCTCTACACCAGAAGAGGTTAATGCTGTTTTTTTTACGAGACTTTCTTGTAATCAATATCTTAGACACACGGCAGTTAGTCAAGCCTGAGGTAGTCTGCCTCGAGATAAGCTTACTCGAAAACCATATCGGACCGTCAGCATTGACTGCTCACTTGAGCAGCGTACATGGCGGGCAGGTGCAGAGCCTGCCACGGAGGAGCCACGCCACAATATCTGACCAACCTTAGCGCCCACGTGCTCCAGCGCGCACGTGACCCTGTCCCGCTCGTCGCCCCGCCAGCCGGACAGCGCGGCGCGGTGGTGTCGCGCGGGCCGGTCCCGAGCCGCGTACATGGCGGGCAGGTGCAGAGCCTGCCACGGAGGAGCCACGCCACAATATCTGACCAACCTTAGCGCCCACGTGCTCCAGCGCGCACGTGACCCTGTCCCGCTCGTCGCCCCGCCAGCCGGACAGCGCGGCGCGGTGGTGTCGCGCGGGCCGGTCCCGAGCCGCGTACATGGCTGGCAGGTGCAGAGCCTGCCACGGAGGAGCCACGCCACAATATCTGACCAACCTTAGCGCCCACGTGCTCCAGCGCGCACGTGACCCTGTCCCGCTCGTCGCCCCGCCAGCCGGACAGCGCGGCGCGGTGGTGTCGCGCGGGCCGGTCCCGAGCCGCGTACATGGCGGGCAGGTGCAGAGCCTGCCACGGAGGAGCCACGCCACAATATCTGACCAACCTTAGCGCCCACGTGCTCCAGCGCGCACGTGACCCTGTCCCGCTCGTCGCCCCGCCAGCCGGACAGCGCGGCGCGGTGGTGTCGCGCGGGCCGGTCCCGAGCCGCGTACATGGCGGGCAGGTGCAGAGCCTGCCACGGAGGAGCCACGCCACAATATCTGACCAACCTTAGCGCCCACGTGCTCCAGCGCGCACGTGACCCTGTCCCGCTCGTCGCCCCGCCAGCCGGACAGCGCGGCGCGGTGGTGTCGCGCGGGCCGGTCCCGAGCCGCGTACATGGCGGGCAGGTGCAGAGCCTGCCACGGAGGAGCCACGCCACAATATCTGACCAACCTTAGCGCCCACGTGCTCCAGCGCGCACGTGACCCTGTCCCGCTCGTCGCCCCGCCAGCCGGACAGCGCGGCGCGGTGGTGTCGCGCGGGCCGGTCCCGAGCCGCGTACATGGCGGGCAGGTGCAGAGCCTGCCACGGAGGAGCCACGCCACAATATCTGACCAACCTTAGCGCCCACGTGCTCCAGCGCGCACGTGACCCTGTCCCGCTCGTCGCCCCGCCAGCCGGACAGCGCGGCGCGGTGGTGTCGCGCGGGCCGGTCCCGAGCCGCGTACATGGCGGGCAGGTGCAGAGCCTGCCACGGAGGAGCCACGCCACAATATCTGACCAACCTTAGCGCCCACGTGCTCCAGCGCGCACGTGACCCTGTCCCGCTCGTCGCCCCGCCAGCCGGACAGCGCGGCGCGGTGGTGTCGCGCGGGCCGGTCCCGAGCCGCGTACATGGCGGGCAGGTGCAGAGCCTGCCACGGAGGAGCCACGCCACAATATCTGACCAACCTTAGCGCCCACGTGCTCCAGCGCGCACGTGACCCTGTCCCGCTCGTCGCCCCGCCAGCCGGACAGCGCGGCGCGGTGGTGTCGCGCGGGCCGGTCCCGAGCCGCGTACATGGCGGGCAGGTGCAGAGCCTGCCACGGAGGAGCCACGCCACAATATCTGACCAACCTTAGCGCCCACGTGCTCCAGCGCGCACGTGACCCTGTCCCGCTCGTCGCCCCGCCAGCCGGACAGCGCGGCGCGGTGGTGTCGCGCGGGCCGGTCCCGAGCCGCGTACATGGCGGGCAGGTGCAGAGCCTGCCACGGAGGAGCCACGCCACAATATCTGACCAACCTTAGCGCCCACGTGCTCCAGCGCGCACGTGACCCTGTCCCGCTCGTCGCCCCGCCAGCCGGACAGCGCGGCGCGGTGGTGTCGCGCGGGCCGGTCCCGAGCCGCGTACATGGCGGGCAGGTGCAGAGCCTGCCACGGAGGAGCCACGCCACAATATCTGACCAACCTTAGCGCCCACGTGCTCCAGCGCGCACGTGACCCTGTCCGGCTCGTCGCCCCGCCAGCCGGACAGCGCGGCGCGGTGGTGTCGCGCGGGCCGGTCCCGAGCCGCGTACATGGCGGGCAGGTGCAGAGCCTGCCACGGAGGAGCCACGCCGCGCCGCAACATGGCGTCGGACAGCCAGTACGCGGTCACGCAGCGTTTCGCGTCGCGAAGAGCCTAAGTGTCAAGTCATGATACATTAAAATTACGTATTTTTCATTCGTTACGAATCAAGCTTTCGTTATAGAGCTGTTGACTTTTAAATGCAAATTTTATTTTAAAAAAGTAAGTAGAAAATTTAATTGTACACAATACCTTTCTTTGAATTTGTATACCGTTGAACACTTGTGTAATTCACTAGGTGCTCAATTAAGCATCCTTATCTGACAAGTCGAATAGGTGCTGTTCTTCGGCTGCATTCAACCAAACTTTATACGAGTAAACGTTATTCTTGGAATAAGTTTGGATAAATCCAACCTTAGGATAATAAAGCTCAATCAAGAATACGGCCGTTTACCTGCATGACGACGCCATGTCGCTGCGTCTCACACAGCACGTGCGTAACCCTCGCACAGTAACCAGTCTCGACCTCTCCTCCTCTTCGCTGGATACACTCCACCCAGCGCGCGACCCTCTCCGCCCCCCATGATTGTTGGTACTCAACCTGTAAGACAAGTATAACTTTGTTTTAATTTAAACTGAATACTGTATTTGATGACAGCTCAAATCAACTACTCTTTATGAAATGTCAAAAACGATGTGTTAGTATGAAGTTTCTATGAAGGTACTGGCCTGTGACGTAAAGCTCGGTAGTCAAAACACGTCTTCTTTTTAGTTTTTGTCCAATTACATTACATACTTTACTAATTACCGCCCGTAGTTTATCTAAAGCTTTAAATCTTGCCTTATCTCGCCAGGAATAGTACATTACGTAACAATGGTGGTAAACGAAGAATTACAAACGAGTGTCTATTAGAAGCCCGAAGCCGAAGGCGAGGGCTTTAATGACACGAATTAGGAATTCCTTTACCACCAGAGTCACGTACGACGTTTTTCATCACACTTAGGAGGAAATAAAACAAAAGTAGTAGTAGTCGATATCAAAATGACTTACCGCCCTAGGGCGTAATATACGATTTACCGCCCGGTTTTCTAGCATGTAATCACTTAGTGTGATAAAAATTACTTACCGCCCTAGGGCGTAATTTACGACTTACCGCCCGCATTTCTAGCATGTAAGCCCTTGTTGGCAAAGTGTGATGAAAATGAGATTTTCGCCTCGCGACAGTAAATCCCACTTATGGCTGAGGGTGACGTAAAAATAAAAAATGACCAAAAGTTTGTGGTAGTAGGGTAAATCGCCATTTACTGGCCACCGTTCAATAACTGGCCACCTCATACTAAAAATGAACTGTTCACCTGCAAACTGAATTCATTTTAGTGTAACGTGGCCAGTTATTGAAGGATGGCCAGTAATTAAAACCTTATACTAAAATGAATTCTGTTTGCAGGTGAACAGAGTTCATTTTTAGTATGAGGTGGCCAGTTATTGAATGGTGGCCAGTAATTGGCGATTTACCCTATATTTGGTTCCGTGTATTTATGAATGTGTTTACTTTCAAAAATACAATTTATTTTCAGTACAGTCAAATACCGCGCACGTAAGTATAAGTAGACGGCTCACAATATGGAAGACGCAGCCGAGCAGGAAGAGGTCGGGCGGCAGCTTGAGGTTGGGGTTGTGTCCGTAGAACTGCGCGCGCGTCGGCGCGGCCCGAGGCGCGCCCGCGTACACCTTGCTGCCGCCCACCACCACGCCCGCAGCCGCCGCGCCCACCGCCGTCGGACCCTACAAAACCACCATTATTAACAAAGGGAGCATATTTATTTTATTTATTTATTTAGGAGAACCAACAGCTAATACACTGCACATAGAAGCTTAAATAGAATCATGGAGCCAATTACAGGAACTCACATATAGTTGTTGCACATGAAACATACACTTAAGTAACGACGCACATCGATGTAACGACGCGCACTTGCAGCAAATATGAACATTAATTAAACTTAGAATTTAAACTTATAAACCATAACTTAACTTAACTTATAGGGCCATATTAGGCACAACCTAAATACCTAATACTCCATACTACTGCACAAACATGTCATAAAATCGCTCAATCAAAAAACGCATTAGTCAATTTTCGCCTCACTGAAGGAATTACACAATTGAATATGTCAATATCAAGCTCTTTCGTCGTATTATTCAAATGTCGACTAGCGCGGTTAAGGAAACTATTCCGTCTATAATTGGATGAAGTACGCCTTAGAGAGATAGGGGGGAAATGCCTTTTGGATCGCGTAGACATAGACGGCAAAAAGCGTAAACGCTGTAAACGCCAATGAATACCCTTGGCGTTTACGCGTTTTGCCGTCGATATGATAATGAATCCCAGTCCCTTTATTTACAAACCAGCTGCGCCGCGCGGTGTTACCCGCTCATTTTACGGGAACACTACATTTTTCGGGATAAAAAGTAGCTTATCTCTGGTAGAAACGCAGCCTAATCCAGGGTATCAGCTGCCTGCATACCAAAATTTGCCAAAATTGGTCCAGCGGTTTGAGCTTGAAGAAGTAACAAACATACACATAAACATACAAACTTTCGCCTTTAAAATATTAAGATGATCAAAATAAATCAAATTGATCAAATATTTAACCAGATATTCTTAGGTAACTTTGCCACATATTCCGGCAATGCTGAAACTTTTGCCGGGAAAACATAGCATAAGATTCCATAAATACACGAGCTAGTCTCAGGAGCATTTGAAAAAATTATGTCAAATTGCATACTAAAATTGTCAGATAGTTTTCATGCTGACTGTACAACACTGGATGTTAAATAAGGTTACCTATCATAATCCCAAATTTTCATTTGCCCGAAATTCCAAATCCCGAATTTTCATTTGCCCGAAAGCTATTTATTTCAAAACAATTAATATTACAAAATAATTATAAAACAAACCTAACCTAACCTAACGGGTTCTTTACAACGACGTTTATAAAGTCCTAAACATATTAATAGTGTTGGAATAAATAGCTTTCGGGCAAATGAAAATTCGGGATTATGATAGGTTACCGTTAAATTATCAGTGTACGTGTACCACAGACCACCCCCACTAGACGGAGCATGTAAGGCGACCCGTAGGCGACCCGCGCGCACCAACGATACGGTACGGCAGAACATTAAAGTATCAACACGGCGGCCACCGTTTAGTTGCGTCCATGTTTATGAGACCTCTTTACACCACTTAACACTACAATTTACTATGTTATTTATTTCATTTCTTTTTTCGTTGACGTACGCATGGATCATAAACATGGACGCAACTAAACGGTGGCCGCCGTGTTGATACTTTAATGTTCTGCCGTACCATATAGTTGGTGCGCGCGGGTCGCCTTACATGCTCCGTCTAGTGGGGGTGTCTGTGGGCTGTTGTAAACACTGGATATGAATATGAGTTTATCAGAGTAGGTGTACCGACCTGTATGGGATGGTGCGCGGGCCCCAGCAGCAGCCGCGCGGGCGCGCGCACCGGCCCGCCGGCCGCGTGCGCCGCCGTCATCAGCCTGCGGACCGACACATTGTCTTGTCAACCACCGTTATATAACACTAGCTTTTGCCCGCGACTACGTCCGCGTGGAACTTGGAAGTATGGAAGCAACCTCGTACAACACGATAGATATCCACCTAATCACCTTAATTAATAAAAGGGGGCGCCTAAGCAAATGTAAGAGATAATTTCCAGGATGAAAACTATCCTATGTCCTTCCTCGGATCTTAAACTATCTCCATGCCAAATTTCATCGAAATCGATTCAGCGGTTTAAGCGTGAAGAGGTAACAGACAGACAGACAGACAGACAGACACACTTTCGCATTTATAATATTATAGTATGGATATATATTCGACGCTACCAGGCGCAAAAATATCAGAACGTTTAATCTGATATTCACTTTCAACAGAGATTCATTCCATTTTAAAATATATTAACCGATGGATGAATCATTTGTCAAAATCGTCAACTTCACATTATTTATACAGAAAATAAAACATCACTTTTTCCCACTCCGCCTAATGACATGTAAATTTATAACAAAAACACGGTAAACTCCCAAAAACACAAATTTCCATGGAATAACGGTATTCTCAACACGAAATTTTATAATTTGCCCATGGAACGTGCGAGATTTTTCCTTATGCATGAGCCACCTGCGACCGAGCCGTTAGGCTTTAATATTAAAGCAGACTGTTGCGTTAACTATGACATGGCATACACAACATAGGTTTAGTCAATCAATTTGATTTCTAGGCCACTATAGAACCTTGTCACAATGAAAATGATATGAGAACTCAAGCGGCTTTCATATTGGCGTTCACTGTGACAAGGTACGAAATGGCCTAGGAATCAAATTGGTTGACTGTACATTATGAATTCAAATTCCGACAATAAGATAAACCAAGCTAGGATAAAACTTTGGAAACTGTTGCGCAATACAGAGTAAACTTGAATACAGATGGTGTTTGCGCCAGACACAAATTGAATTTATCCCGGGCCCATGTAAGAACAAATTACCAAAGCAATCTTGCCTAGCGCGAAACAATGGAACGCGATACGCGTCCTATGTACTTAAACCTAACTTAAGCTATGCTGCTAACCTGGAGTTCAGCCGAATATCTTCCTGGCTGCAAGGTTGTGTTTCTGGTTTGTGTAAAGTGTATGTATGTTTACTTGCACCAATAAACGACGTCCCGGTCTGCGCCGCCGCCGCCCCGATCTCGTCAGCAAACACGCCAAACACAATTCACACTGTAGTAGTCCTTATATCACTCTAAATAACAATCCTTGGGGCGCCCGAAGCAGCCCACCGTACAAGGAATTGTGCCGTATTTCAACACTTTCCGTTAAAGCGTAAAACTTCCAAAATATCTCCCAAACCACGGAGGTTATAATGTTCAAGAGCCGTTACGATAGTACCAAAATTACCAATGGCGCCGGCTCGCGTCCGCTGGCGACCGCGCGCGCGCTCGCAGCGCCGTGACAGAAAAATTAACTAACTGATTGTGTGGCCAGTGGGCAAAAACCTATCGATTCTCAACAACCACCCGCCCCGGACCGACCCGTCGTCGGTCCGCTCAAACTCCCGGTAGTCGGGATAGCGTTGAAACCGCCCGTCTAAGGATCGAGTCCCTCACTTGTACATCTGCGATCCGTGGAGACCCATCCTTGCCCGCTATCAAGTTAACGATGCGCCCCCGTCGCCAACACAACGGTGATAGGTTAGCATCCTTAACCAGTACGAGGTCTCCAACGCACGGTGGGGTCGTCCTGTCCGTCCACTTAACGCGTTGCTGAAGAATGTGCAAATACTCAAGCGACCATCGCTTCCAAAAATTTTGAGTCATTTGCTGCAGCATCTGATACCGTGACAACCTATACAACTTAACATCCGTATACGGATACTCCGGCAAGGCGTTAAGTGGTTGGCCAATCAAAAAATGACCTGGGGTAATGGCCTCCAGGTCATTCGGGTCAGCGCTCAACGGACACAAGGGGCGCGAATTTAAAACTGCCTCAATTTTGCAGAACACCGTTGACAATTCCTCAAGGGAGAGGATCGTTGAGCCGATGACCCGATACAAATGAGTCTTGGCAGACTTAACCACTGCCTCAAATATTCCACCCCAGTGGGGGCATCCAGGTGGACTGAAATACCACGAAATGCCCCGACTGGCGATGGCCGTGCCGATCTCTCGCTCATTTTGACTTAAAAATAATACAATTTCCTTTAGAAAACGATCGGCGCCCTTGAAGTTGGTACCACAATCCGACCGTATCAAGGCCGGTATCCCCCGCCGAGAAACGAATCGGTCCAGCGCTGCCAAAAAGGCCTCCGTAGAGAGATCAGCTACCATTTCCAAATGAACGGCCTTGGTCGCCAGACACACGAAGACGCACAAATATGCCTTAACCGACTTCGCGTTGCGAAGGCGTGATGTCTTGACCATGAAAGGCCCCGCGAAGTCTGTCCCCACACCAGCAAACGGCCGAGCTTCCGTAACTCGGTCGGGCGGGAGATCTCCCATTTGTGGCTGCATTGTGGCTGCCTTGAGCCGGTAACAAGGCAAGCAACGAAACACAACGCTCCGTATCACTCTCCGTGCCGACAAAATCCAGAACTCCCGCTGCAAAATGCCCAGCAGTGTGTTGCAGCCTGCATGTGAATTCCTGATGTGACGGTCCCAAACCAACAGCTCCACCAGAGCTCCCTTCTTGGGAAGAATTAAAGGATGCCGCGCTGAATAGGGCAATTCGGCATTCCGTAGTCGGCCTCCCACCCGGAGCATTCCGTGCTCATCAATAAACGGGTTGAGGCGGACAAGGCTCTTCTTCATTCTGCCCACGCCAGTCCGCAAGATCCTAAGTTCATCCTGGAACTCATTCCCCTGAATGACCCCCACCCAACGTGAGAGGGCCCTTTGCTGCTCCTCAGGTCCCATTACAGGTGACAGGTTGCGCTGTGCCGCAGGGCTTCGACAATTATGGAAAAACCGCATTATCCATCCCGTGACTCGAAGTAGCTTCCCTAGTGAGCTATACCGTTCCAAAAGAGTGTGGTCCACTGCCACAGACTCCACTGTAGTCACATTGACTCTCAGACCCTGGTCAGGGGGTAGTGGCTGGCGTCCGCAGTCATTGAAAGGCCACTCCGTATGTGGCCGCTCCAGCCATTGAGGCCCCCACCAGAGAGAATGCTCAACCAGAGCAGGCGCCGGGCAGCCGCGACTCGAGCAGTCTGCCGGGTTAACTTCACCTGGAACATGTCTCCAGACCAGAGGAGTCTCCGAGTTATTTATCTGTGACACTCGGTTGGCCACAAATACCTCAAGCGTATGGACCGAAGTCTGCAGCCAGCACAACACGATCTGGCTGTCCGTCCATGCGTAAACCGTGTCATTCAGATCCACCGTGCCACGCAGGTTCTGCGCCACATGGTTCAGGAGGCGGGTCAGGAGCGCGGCACCGGCCAGTTCCATCTTCGGAATCGTCCACCGGGTCCGAACAGGCGCAACCTTGCTCTTGGCCATGACCAAGCGTACAACGCCCTCGCCAGCAGTCTCACCTGTTCTCAGGTAGACCGCGGCCGCGTACCCTTTCTCAGAAGCATCGCAGAACCCATGCAGGGTCACCCTGGCTCCCGCCCGAGGGAGCAGTTTGCGCGGGATCTCAATTTCTTTAATATGCGGCAATGTGGTCACGAATGCCGTCCACTCGTGCAGCAGCTCGTCCGTGAGCTGCTCATCCCAGCCTAGTTGGGCCAACCAAAGCTTCTGCATGAAGAACTTTGCCATGAACGTGACCGGAGAGATCCAACCATTTGGGTCGAACGTTCGTGCGATAGTCGAAAGGACTGATCGCTTGGTCCAGGTCTTCGACAGCAATTCGGCCTCACAATTGTATGTGAAGACATCCTGAGTCGGTCGGTACTGGACCCCCAAAATTGCCAACGCATGAGGATTATCCGAGTCCTCAAACAAATGCGGGTCTTGTTGGTGCTCAGCTGGTAGTCCTGCCAGCACCTCTGGGCAGTTTGACAGCCACTTCCTGAGTTCATAGCCACCGGAGGCCATGAGCGCCACCAATTCATCCCTTAGGATGAGCGCTTGCTCAATGCTGTCCGTGCCCGTACAAATGTCATCCACGTAGACATCCCGGTCGATGACTGCAGCTGCGCGAGGGAAGCGCAGCCGTTCCTGGTCAGCCAGCTCTCGTAGCGTCCGCATCGCTACATACGGGCTGGGCTTTAATCCGTACGTGTTCGTGTTCAGCTCATACGTGATCATCGGTTCTTCTGGGCTCTCTCGCCACAATATCAGCTGGAACCGACGGTCATCCGCATGGATCTCCGTTTGGCGAAACATCATCCTCACATCCGTAACGAAGACAACTTGATGTCTCCTGAAGTCCGTTAGAATGTCTGCAATGTCTCTGGTCAACTTAGGACCAGCGTGCAGGCATTGATTCAGAGACACCCCGTTAGATGTCGCCGCGCTCCCGTCGAACACGACCCTGATCTTGGAGTCAGGTGTCTTCAGGACTGCATGATGAGGCAATACGTAGTGCTCCTCACGACGCCAGTCTACCCTGGATACCGACATGTGACCCAAAGCCAAATATTCACGCATGAACTCAACATACTTTCGCCGAAAGTTGGAGTCCCGTTTCATGCGCCTTTCCATGGCCATCATCCGTTTCTCAGCCAGGCCCCTGGAGCTCCCCAGTGGAGGTCGCGTCGATAGAAACGGCAGCCGTGTCATAAATCTGCCCGAAGGGAGGCGCACCGTGTTGCACTGATAAAATGTCTCGCACTCCTCGTCCAGTGGGCTTGTCCTGGGAGCTGTGGGTGGCTCTTCTGTTGCCCAGAACCTTTGCAGGACCTCCGATAACACGCTGCCGTAGTATATGTTGCTATAATCCGTTGCGTCCTGTGGTCCCCGTACTGGGCCCAATAATGCGTACCCACCTGCGGTACTCACGGCCACCAACCCGTTTGGTTGCAGCTCCCGCTTACCGCTCCGCAGCAGCTTCCCGAGGACGTCAGTTCCAAGTAAGACGTCCACCCGTCCGGGAATTGCGAAGTGAGGGTCGGCCAACTCCAATCCCTTGGTCAGCTTCGTTACCGCCAGCGGTAACCGTACCGAAGGAAGAACCCCGACCACTTCATCTAAAACAATAGCCGTGGCCTTCACCCGCGTGATCGATGCCGAGTCACCCATCTCAAACAGGAGGTCCGTCTGACCCCTGATGTGAGGCACCTGATTGCCACCTATACCTATTGCGCCATCCCGTGATGGCTCCAACCTGAGGCCCAGCCTGGCCACTAGGCGGCTGGACACGATACAACCTTGTGCCCCCGAATCCAGGAGTGACCTCACTGGCACTGGCCGTCCATCCGTACCCCTGACGGTAATCTTAGCCGTCGGTAATAATACCGTCACTGGTGGGGTGGGCACGACGGATGAACAGACTGCTAATTGCTAGCAGGGGGCACCTCCCTCCCCTTCTGCTGGAGGGGGAGAGGGCCCCTGGCCCAGGTATGGGTCCCACCCCGGGTAGTACACCCCTCGACCCATCGGTGCCATGCGCGCCGGCTGGTAATAGCCCATCGGCATCCGTCCCATCTGCGGCGGACGCCCCATCAAGCGTGGGCGCTCTGCGAGGGGTGGGGAGAAGCGACTACTCGGGGGCGGCAACCTGCCCCCCAGCGCGGCCGAGTAAGTCGCGTAACCCGACTCCCCATGGGTCATCTCCGGGCACCCGCCCGAATCTCGGCGCCGATCCCCCCCCCGCGGAGGAGACTGCGGCATCCGGCGGTACTCCGGAGTCCTCGATGACTCCCCTCCCCGAGGAGGGAGCGACCGCTGGTCTCTGGGTGACCCCCCTCTCCGAGGAGGGGGCGACCGCTGGTCTCTGGGTGACCCCCCTCCCCGGTGGGGGGGCGACCGTCCGCCCAAGGCTGGCTTAGGAGAGGGAGGATGGCCTCCCGATGAGGCCCCGTACCGCTCCCCACTCTCAGCCAGGCAGAGAAGTTCATGATGGGCTCCTCCACATACTCGGCAGTTGGTGGTCTTACTGCATTCACGCACATAGTGTGCGCCTAGGCAGCGGAAGCACAAGTTTCGCTGCTTGACCACCCCCCTGCGCCTCTGCACCCGCTGTGCTCCAAAATCCGCGCACGCGATGATCGCGTGTCCCCCCTTCCGGCAGAAGGGGCACACTTCCGATTGAAGGGCGTTGTACCGCTGTCCTCCCCGACGGGGCTCCACCGGTTTGGGCCCAACCGTACGCCGGGGTGACGTGGGGGGTTGCGGCGTGGTTGCCCCTTGGCAATCCGCCCGCCTGCACTCACCCTCCAGGAACGCCCTCAATTCGTCAAATGTTGGGAGGTGACTCGATGAATCACCCCCATGTGACTGCTCAAACCGCGCCACCACCTCGCTAGGTAACTTGCGCAAAACCCGGTTCACAACAATGTACTTGTTGTCCCCTAGTGACAACTTGAGTCGCTCCAGCGTATTCACCGCCACCGTGACGGGATTAAGGATTTTCGACCGTATTTCGTGTACATTAGTGACCTTCGATATACTAAATATTTTTTCGATGAGCCCATCAATAATTAATCGCCGATTATCATATCGGTCAATTAATAGGCCCCATGCCGTCTCGTAACTGGAATCCGTAATCTCCAAATGAGTCAAAATATCGTGAGGCTCACCGCGTAATCTCCCCATCAACTGCGCCATTTTATACGCGGGGGTCAAATCCGTGCGCGAGTGCACCACGCTGTTAAAAATGTCGCGAAACCTCGGCCAGTCGGCATATTCACCACCAAATTCCGGGACATTCACTGGTGGCAACGGCGCCATTAGTGCCACACCACTGGGTGCACGCCTTACCCCAACATCCCCTTTTCGGGCGCGCTCGATATCCGCTGCCGCTTGGATGATACTCATCACCATATCACCGCACTGGTCTACATTGCGTTGCACCACTTCAACAGCCTGGGTCCGACTTTCCCCGGTCTCCTCTTCGTCAATACGGGCCAAATATTCGGCATGCAATTTCAATACCGCGTCATATCTTTCATCTACCTGTCGCGCGCGTGACAATAATGCGTCCTCGCGATCCGTACGACCAATTAACGTAACGACTAATGAAAACCATCTTAATTCCGATTCGACCCTTGACGCGACCGTTTTAACTACTGATGGAGCCATGGTACCAACCTCGATAACGCGGATCAATAAAATAAATTTTTAAAATAAATTAATAAATTTGGGTGAATAATTTTGTCCGTGGAACCCCGATTTTCGACAATAACAATCCGTTTTTATTTTTCGTACCAAACGCGACAACTTCAAAGTTATTCACCCAACACCAATATATTACGCAACGGCAAACAACACTAAATTTATTTTAAATTAAATGTATTTTGAGTGAATAATAGTTCAGCGGAACCCCAATTATTAATTACTTATTAATACGTTTCTCCGTATCGAAACGCAACTATATTTACTTTATTCACTCAACTAACATTTCAATTGAAAGTAATAACTAATATTCTTATAATTTAGTTAGTCTTAATTACGCAAATGCAACTTAACGTTAATAGATTGGAATGCGAACCAAGCGCAATCCACCCTCAAATTTCAATTATGACTTTGATGCTAACTAAATTACTTATCCGAACGTAAATGAAACAAATATCTTTTCTGTGGATATGAACCACGCTTTTGCTACCAAAATTTGTTTGCGCCAGACACAAATTGAATTTATCCCGGGCCCATGTAAGAACAAATTACCAAAGCAATCTTGCCTAGCGCGAAACAATGGAACGCGATACGCGTCCTATGTACTTAAACCTAACTTAAGCTATGCTGCTAACCTGGAGTTCAGCCGAATATCTTCCTGGCTGCAAGGTTGTGTTTCTGGTTTGTGTAAAGTGTATGTATGTTTACTTGCACCAATAAACGACGTCCCGGTCTGCGCCGCCGCCGCCCCGATCTCGTCAGCAAACACGCCAAACACAATTCACACTGTAGTAGTCCTTATATCACTCTAAATAACAATCCTTGGGGCGCCCGAAGCAGCCCACCGTACAAGGAATTGTGCCGTATTTCAACACTTTCCGTTAAAGCGTAAAACTTCCAAAATATCTCCCAAACCACGGAGGTTATAATGTTCAAGAGCCGTTACGATAGTACCAAAATTACCAATGGCGCCGGCTCGCGTCCGCTGGCGACCGCGCGCGCGCTCGCAGCGCCGTGACAGAAAAATTAACTAACTGATTGTGTGGCCAGTGGGCAAAAACCTATCGATTCTCAACAGATGGTAAATGTAGCTGTTTCTTTATGCACTAAGAATTGGATACTTAGCAAGTCCTACAAGGGGTGCTACAATCTACAACCACGCCATATCGCGGAATTTTAGTGGTACTAATTTATCTAACTGGCAATGACAAATTTTTGGTAAGTGACTTTGACAGTCGGTGAATGTCACAGATGTACATAAATATTCCGCAAATTCCAAGTAATTTTTGCATAATAAAGCCCAAACTATATAAAACAAAGTCGCTTCCTGCTGTCAGTCTGTCCCTACGTATGCTTAGATCTTTAAAACTACGCAACGGATTTTGATACTTACGTTTGTTTTAAATAGATAGTGTGATTCAAGAGGAAGGTTTATAATTATGTATAATACATGCATACCTTTACCGCATATAGGAAAAAAAAAGTTGTTTGAATTTGAACCTTGACCTGTGCCAATAAGGTCCAAGTTCATATCTGCCATATATGGCTTCGTATGCGTTAAAGGTTTAATCAGCATTGCACCCGTGCGAAGGCGGGGCGGGTCGCTAGTTAATTGGCACCGACCTCAGAGTGCCGGCGGCGGAGGGCTCGTGCTCGGGCGGCGGCGCGGCGCCCTGCAGCCGGATGGAAAGCATGTTGGCCAGCGCCGTCTTGGTCTTCGGGTTCACTAGTAGCGCGCTGTTCGCTCCTGTCGACGAATAAAACATTTGCAAACGTTCAATCACGTCCAGTGAGTCATTTTACAAGCGTTTTAACCTATTGACCGCCAAGCGGTCTAGCAATTTACCGTGCCACTGACGCCAGAGTAAAAAAAAAAGATGTGCCCCAAAATCAACAGGGATTGAAAAATACTTGTAGCGGTTAGAATTACAAAGTTTTTGATCATTGAAATTTGGACGGCTGTGGCCGACGTTGCGTCAGGGGCACGATTTTTTGTTGACGGCCACAGCCGAGTGTGGCGGTCAATAGGTTAAACGCTTCAACTATATGGTACAGTCTGCAGCAGAAGCTACTACGCACGCTAAGTTCTCAAAATTATATACACACGGACTCTATTATCAAGAGAGTAAGGATTATGCAGATAGTTGTGTTTTTATTTGCTTACCTACTTTTGCTGCTGACTGTACGACATGAGACGAAAAATGATTTTCCATTTCTTTTCTATTTTGTATCATTATTCTATTTCTGGTTATCAATCTGTCAATGGTAGGATTGATTGATCTACATTGTTCGATTGGTGGAACTACTAGACCGGTAGGAGTCAAAATCTGGTCCACGAACGATTTCAAATTCGTAGATGCGTCGCGAGAGTCGACGGGAAGGGGGGGCGGTTTGTTTAAATTTGGTCCCCGGCAACAACAAATAAATAAAAGTGGTCTCTGGTCAAGAAAAGGTTGGGAACTACTGAACAATCTACAGTTAGTCCCTGCACCTCTAGCACAACTGTCACAAGCGACTATTTCTCGCGCAAGATAATTGCCTGTCTCTTTCTGTGCAGTAATGTAAGAGGGTGACGGGTAGCGCTATGTCGCGCGACAAGAGTTGCGAACCATAGTTGTGCTAGACGGGCTGGTCTACAAATGGTTGGGAACCACTGAACTAGACAGCGAGCTTCGAACGACATCGTCCAATCCATTCTGCCATCAAGCACCGATCGGTCTATTAGCGGCACAGACAACCCCCACTAGACGGAGCATGTAAGGCGACCCGCGCGCACCAACGATATGGTACGGCAGAACATTAAAGTATCAACACGGCGGCCACCGTTTAGTTGCGTCCATGTTTATAAGGTCTCTCTACACCACTTAACACTACAATTTACCATGTTATTTATTTAATTTCTTTTTTCGTTGACGTACGCATGGATCATAAACAAGGACGCAACTAAACGGTGGCCGCCGTGTTGATACTTGAATGTTCTGCCGTACCATATCGTTGGTGCGCGCGGGTCGCCTTACATGCTCCGTCTAGTGGGGGTTGTCTGTGATTGGCGGGGTAGCAGCCCGACAACGGGTTAGGTTCGTAAGGACTAGATTGCATAACGACTCTATAAGCAAAACGTCTTAGTTGCATAAGGTCTTGGTAAGCACAATGTCTTTTTTGCAGAATGCCCTAGTGAGTAGATCTCTTAGTTGTTCGATCGACAACTATAACATAACGCCCGAAATTGCAAAATGACTAATAGAGTTTACGTCCAAGTTATTAATAAGTCTTGATTGTAAAACGACGCATAAGGAAAAGTGTCTGGATAGCATATGGTCTTGGTAGCAAAACGTCATGATTGCATATCGGCTTCAACTCGACTTTGAAGTTTCTTTATCAAAGAGTTCCTTCACAAACTACGTTTAAGTTTTTCTTGTCATTCAACCATCTAGTCGTTATGCCATTTAGACGTTATTAATGTTTGACGATATGCCTACCGTCGTTTTGCTATTACAACATTTTGATATCAGGGCGTTATACAAACAAGACGTAATAGAACTACAGTCGTGGCCAGATAATTAAGAACACAGTTTTTTTCTTCATACAACTGCATACAAATATGACTTTGGAAATTTGATGAAAAATGCTGGATGCGGTTGTCCAATTTTATTATTGAATAATACAATGCACGGGTGTTTAAACAAGGTTTACTTTAGTACAAACAAAGTTGATGTAAAACTTGTACTTTAGAAAATACGGATGGGTCCAATCAACACGTTTTATAACTCCATACTTAATTAGGAACGCGTTCCTAATTAAGTATGTAAGTCCAATCTTAAACCAGGGCATTCTACTATTAAGACGTTTGTACATAGACATTTAGCTACCAAGACCGTATGCAACAAAGACGTTTTGCTTATAGAGTCGTTACGCAATCTAGTCCTTACGAACCTAACCCCCGACAACCGATGAATGTGTTAGAAGATGAAGCTGTCACCTTGCTGGTCGGCGGCGGCGGGGCTCAGCAGCGCGGCGTCGGCGTGCTCGGCCAGCGCGCCGCCCAGCGCGCTCGGCACGTGCTGGCCTACTGTGCCCACCTGCACACAACAAACTCAAACTCATAGTACAATACTGCAGGCGCCGCGAAATAAGGGTTTAGTAAGTAGTTTTTTAGGGTTCCGTACCCAAAGGGTAAAAACGGGACCCTATTACTGAGACTTCGCTGTCCGTCCGTCCGTCCGTCCATCCGTCCGTCCGTCCGTCCGTCCGTCCGTCTGTCACCAGGCTGTATCTCAAGAACGGTGATAGCTAGACACTTGAAATTTTCACAGATGATGTATTTCTATTGCCGCTATAACAACAAATACTAAAAATGAAATAAAATAAATATTTAAGGGGGGCTCCCATACAACAAACTTGTTATACCTATATATACATATATATAGGTACGGAACCCTTCATGCGCGAGTCGGACTCGCACTTGCCCAATTTTTTTTTTAATACCTAACTTTGCACCTAATTTATATGGGGCGCTATACATACCAGGTGCAAACTTAAACCTTTACCGCATACGAAGCCATATATGGCAAATATGAACTTGGAACTTGGACCTTATTGGCACAGGTCAAGGTTCAAATTCAAACAACTATTTTTTTTCTACATATATGCGGTAAAGGGTTAACTTAACCACTTAGGGATGGAAAGTGCACACAACAAACTCAAACTCATAGTACATAACTGCAGGCGCCGCGAAAGAAGGGCTTTGCCGGGTGAGTAGGTATCACAGACAACCCCCACTAGACGGAGCATGTAAGGCGACCCGCGCGCACCAACGATATGGTACGGCAGAACATTAAAGTATCAACACGGCGGCCACCGTTTAGTTGCGTCCTTGTTTATGATCCATGCGTGCGTCAACGAAAAAAGAAATTAAATAAATAACATGGTAAATTGTAGTGTTAAGTGGTGTAGAGAGACTTCATAAACATGGACGCAACTAAATGGTGGCCGCCGTGTTGATACTTTACTGTTATGCCGTACCATATCGTTGGTGCGCGCGGGTCGCCTGGTACTCGCCTTACATGCTCCGTCTAGTGGGGGTGGTCTGTGGTAGGTATAGACCGGATAGTGATACGAACCCGGCAAGCCCTTTTCACGGCTAAGGCATGTAAAGCCTGACCAGAAATATATGAGGATGCGCCATGTTGCGGAATTTCACTGGAACTAATTTCTTACACTGGCAATGATTTTATGATGGTTTGTCAACAATGTCAATGTCATTTGTGGTGTTTTCTTTAAAAGACAAATATTTTAGATTATCCAAAGAAAATGTCGAAAACCATTCACAGTCGTGAAAGTAATATTATAAATAATGTGTACACGTGTTTATTACACGAAAAACAGTGAGAAAAAGAGTGCATTCCATAAAATTGTATTACGAGGTTAACATAGTGGAACTGACAGGTATTTAAACTAATGTCATTAAAGTGGGTTGCGATTGGTTGCGAAATTGTTGCCATACAACTCTTATAAAATAGCGCCCTCTTGACAATCCTCATATATTTCTGGTCAGGCTTTAAAGTGCTTTTCTCAAACATATGCAAAGAAATAAACAATACACCACTCAAAAATATAATTCAGCTGTTTAGCCTGTCCACGAACACAGAAGCCATGTTTAAAAAAATATTACTTCCCGGCCTAGGCCTTCAATTTTGTATGAGAGGCGAGCGCGGGCTCATGTTTTAAGACCTCTCATTATGTAACAGTTGCATAAACTACAATTTTACCTGCTTGTGCGGATGGTGGTGTTCGCGCTGCGCCTGCAACTGCTGGAGCCGCTGGTACTGCGCGCGCTGGATCTGCAGCTGTTGCAGCTCTACGCCGCCGGCTGGACTCGCCACGCCACCGCCGCCGACTGAGCCAAGGGACAAATAAAAAATAAAATAAAAATGAAGAGGCCTTATTCCTTTTAAAATTTATGTTAATTTTAACCAAATTTTTGAAGTGAATAATACTTTTCGCTGAGTTCTACAAAGTAACATAGCTATTTCATGCTTTCATGGCGTGCAGTCGAAAATAAGTTAAAAAAAACTGTTTTCTGCGTGATTTTTTAAAAATTATCAATGAAAAATTCAAACTGAACTAAAACCAACTCAAATATATAACAATAAATCGCAATGGCACTGTTGTAAGTAGTAACATTGATAATATGTTAAAATCATATTTGATCATGATCATAGAGAAAAATGTCTAAAACAATCAGCATTTTTGAACGGATAAGGAGCCTTAAGGTACAATCATACACAAATGGACCTAGTCCCACACTAAGCAAAGCTTCTACTATGGGACCCAGGAACAAATCTTCGAGTTCATCACTCAAATATTTGCCCTGGCCGGGATCCGAACCCAGGACCACCGGCTCAGAAGGTGCACTACGAACTGCGCCCATCGCGTCGTCATTTAAATTAAAAAAATAAACAAATATCGGACACCTTTACACAAATCGACGCAGTCAGTAAAATCAATCAATTATTATAATTTAAATAAAAATAAAATTTACGTATTATGTAAAAAATAAACCTTCAAATTTTTTCAAGAATCCTACACCACCACGCTACGCGTAAGATTAAAATAAATACGTCCTATTTTTTTTTTCTATTATCAATGTCCAAATTTATTTCTTAATCAATAATTAATTCTTTCAATGATTAAATCTTCTAAAGTAAATATTTGTATAGAATCTTTTTATCGATTCATATTTTTTCTTCTAAAGTAAATTTAAATAAAAAAGCGTGGACTGTAATCGATTCAATTTTTTAAATAGGTCAAAAAGTAAGTAGAATATAATTAAAAACCACCTTCAGTTTCCACACTCTTCGACATGGCCACTTCAGCTCGCGCCCGCTTTCATTAACAACTCACTTCTCACAAAAAGCACTTGTCCCGCCCGAGAGGAAAAAATTGACTAAATTGTAGACTTATGTTGACGCTAGATAACGAAATTGAAATTGTAATGCGGGCCCGGCGTCACCGCATCACTATGTATGAGTGGAGTTCGCCAATAGCGGAATATTTTCAATGATAACGTCCGATTTTCATCTAGAAAACGTACTATTTTCTATTACAAATTCAGATCCAGATTGATAGGAAATATTCATATTTTACATACTCGTAGTTACTATTTTATAGCATAAAAAAGCGGTGGTAGCCTAGTGGTTAGGGCATACGACTTTCAATCCGGAGGTCGCGGGTTCGAACCCGGCCCGTACCAATGAGTTTTTCTGAACTTATGTACGTAATGTCATTTGATATTTACCACTCGCTTTTCGGTGAAGGAAAACATCGTGAGGAAACCACCTAAGCCCAATAAGGCCTCTGGGTTGGAAGGTCAGATGGCACTCGCTTGCGTAAAAACTAGTGCCTACGCCACATCTTGGGATTTAGGTAGCCGACACGATTGAGAATTCATTCTCAAAAAATGGGACAAAGGCTAGGAGGATGGAGGATGAGTTACTATTTTATAGACGGACCGAAGACCAGGCGACACAGCACAACTATGCTTCGCGACTCTTGTGTCGCGACTTAGAAATACCCGTCACTCTCTTACAGTACTGTACAGAGAGAGATAGATAGTATATCTCGCGTGAGAAAAAGTCACGTCTCACAGTTTTGCTAGGGCCATAGCAGATCTAGCATATTCAGACGCGACTTCGCCTGTCCCGCGACTTAACATCACCTGTTCCACTCGCACGGTATTTAATGGAAAGTGACAGTACGTCTAGCATAACTTTGACACGCGACTCTTTGTCGCAATCTGTCACTTTTCTTTTAGTACCGTGCGAGCATGACAGGAGATTCTGAGTCGCGCGGCAAACGGAGTCGCGGCAAGATAAAGTGGCAATACTGTAGTGTCCCTTTTTCTTAGATTGATTAGAAAGGGACGACACTACAGTAATGCCACTTTTTAATTTCTACTCTTTTGTATCGTACTGTAACTCTAGACCCCGAAGGATACGTGATCCTTTATTCCTATGCCTAAAATCAAGGGATGAAGAAACTAACATGAATCTTTGATAAATATTCCCACGCTATCTCTTTTCTCTCTATAAAAAATTAAATACAAGTTTTATACAGTAACGTTTTATGAGTTTTTAGAGGTATTTTACATAAAGGTTTCCGTGAGTCTCAGACATATTCAAATACATACGAAACTTTACTCACGTCGTAAAAGTCGAATATCACTCGGCATGCTTCGAATCGGTACGCGATTTATTATTATTTTCAGGAGCTACTATCAATCGCGGCGGCGACCAATCGAAAACGAAATTCGAAGTTTTTTCGTAGGTATTTTATTAGAGGTTATTCACTATCACCCCTTAATTTTGTCGCCATTTTTCACAATAAACGTTATAAAGACCGGAATATTTTCCACTAATCTTCATATATTATATTTATTATACCTACACCTATTCGCCGGCTGTGTGCCGGCCATGTCGGGTGTTAAATACAGTGGTCAACAGCAATAAATCTAATTTTCCAGCAGTGACGTTCAGTGGCAAAACACCCTAGAAATATTAATAAAATTGGGCAAGTGCGAGTCCGACTCGCGCATGAAGGGTTCCGTACCTATATATATGTATATATAGGTATAACAAGTTTGTTGTATGGGAGCCCCCCTAAAATATTTATTTTATTTTATTTTTAGTATTTGTTGTTATAGCGGCAATAGAAATACATCATCTGTGAAAATTTCAACTGTCTAGCTATCACCGTTGCTGAGATACAGCCTGGTGACAGACGGACGGACGGACGGACAGCGAAGTCTCAGTAATAGGGTCCCGTTTTTACCCTTTGGGTACGGAACCCTAAAAACCAACCGATTAGGTCTTCAGGTTATTCTCTTGATGAAAATTTTCAATAAGATTGAATTTTTTTAAATAGGTAGGATTAACCCTACAAAAACTTGAAGAACAGTACTTTTACAGCCATTTCAGCCGACAATATAATTTTTTTTAGTCTTTCTAAGCTACAAATCTGTAACATTTTGTAGAAATCAGGGGTACTTACTTACCTGTATATAAAAAGTCATGTTTTTTATTTTATTTTCAATTGGAACTCCATTTCCAAGTTATAATTATTACTTAGCTTGGTTAAAACCTTCCTATAAGAAAGAACAGTGCACTCGCTCCGCAGACAACCGGGTGAAATGGAGATGCATCGCGAGAGCTGCTGTCTGCCAGAGGAAGGATGAGGACGAGAACCCAAATGTGGACACTATTGCCGTAACCACGACCACTCTGCCAAGAGTGAACGACTGATGATGATGATAAGATAGAATCATCATGCGCACTAACCTGATCGAGCATACCATGTTTGTTTAATTTTTCTTGTAACTAGTTCTACTTACTGTATTTTTGTGGACATATTTTATTGGCTTTTGTTGTTGTACTATATTGTTAATTATTACAAATTGTATTGCTGTTGATGCCCCAAATAAATAAAATAAAATAAAATAAAATAGAAAAGAGAACTAGGTGCTTACCGGGAGATTGTGGGGGCTGCGCGGGCGACGCGGCCGGCATGGCCGTGCGGGCGCCTTGCTGCTGCAGCCACTGCACCTGTACCATAAACCGATACTATTCAGTAACTTAATCAACAACTTAAGAGGCCTTATTCCTTTTATTTTCATATTATGACAAATATATTGATAATTTTAACCAAATTTTAGAAGTGAAAAATGCTTTTCGCCAAGTTCTAGGTAGTAACATTGCTATTTCAGGCTTTCATTGCGTGCAGTCGAAAATAAGTAGAAAAAACTAATTTTCCGCGTGCATTTTGTCAATTTCGAGTAGTTTTTGAAACAAAAATGAAGGTAAGGTAGATTTCAAATATATACCAATAAATCCCAAAAGCCCCGTTCTAGGTAGTAACATCAATAATATACAGGGTGAACGATATGAAGTGTTACCAAATTCACACATGGCCATATCTGACAAAATTCTTAGTAAAAAACAATTGCATTTTTGTTTTTTTTGACGATTCATTTCTGGGCCAGGACAGTTTTTTTCTCCTAATTATATAGAAAGAGCTCGTGAGCTTGAGTAGAAAATAACCAAAATATCGAAAATTTAAAAAATAAGTGGGGTGTACAACTTTAGAAAAAATGGCCCTTCTATCTGTGCAATTTTGGAGAGCAACGTGAGGACAAGAAAGCATGCCAGTATGGATACACTGAAGAAAGCGATCGTACGTAACTTGCAACATACCGCAAAACCACATTCGTGCAGCGTGCAACTCATTTTTCGACCATCTGAAGGCCATAGTCAAGGCAGGTGGTCATATTGAGTTAAAATATATTAAGTAATTAAAAAAACATGTTATATTTTCTAATTATATTCGTAATAATAAATAAACTCTGTTTTGAAATTGGTAAATTACAGATTCGCAAGCTCGCTATGGAGTGATGTAAAATTGCCCTGTAAACATTTCGTTTGTTACAAACAAAATAATCAATCTATGGCTATCGAATCTAAGATCTTGGTTTAAAATAAATATTTGTGTTTTTTTTTTGTCAATACGCGATATATCTATAGTACATTACAGTTACCTGTTGCTGTCCCGGAGGCAGTTGCCCGCGTATGAAGGTGATGCTCTGCGGAGCCCCGGGCTGCGGCGGCGCGCCCGGCGACCCCGCCACCACGCCGCCGGGCTGCTGACAATTGTAATACACACAACATTACAATACGGTATTTGATGACAGCTCAAATCAGCTACTCTTTATGAAATATCAAAAACGATCTGTTAGTACCCGTATCGTCGTCTAGAAGTAGTAGTAGTATTTATTTATTTATTTATTAGTATGAAGCTTCTATGATGATACAGGCATGTGACGACATAAAAAAGCAATAGTCAAAACACGTCTTCTTTTTAGTTATTTTACAATTAAAAATAGTATAACGTCCAAAAGTTAGTGATCACTTATTTGGTTCCGCGTATTTTTTTGTGGTTTCAATGCCACAATTTATATTCACTATAGTCAAACACCGCATTGGGATGACGACTGATATTAAACACTACAGCATACTGTAGTTATATGAATAAAATTTGCTTAATATTTCATGAAACAAAGAGAAAAAAAACATATTTTTTGAAATATGTGACTTCAAAGGTACGCAATTTTTATGTGATATATGTTAATCAATCCTCATAATTTAACAAAACAATAATTACACTTCTTCACGGTGAAATGGAATTACTTATTGTCTCCATACAAATATTGGTACCCATAACATATAATGACGTCACGATTAGGTGGCCATTATTTGTATGAAGCATTATTAGCGCTCCGTAGGATTGTTGAACTTTGACGGTCATTTCTGACATTTAGAGCAGTCAAAGCACGTTTAAGTGTAGTTCGTCTCATATAGACATTGGATCCCAGTAAAAAATACAATCCAAAGAATGTTTAAGCTAAATTAGAATGTACAATCAGCCTCAATATTGGATGAACTTAAAGCAGGCGTGAACATTAATTTAGTGAAATTATATCTTTTCAAAAAAATCCAACTTATTTTCGAGACTTTTGTCATTTTGTGGCCCCCAACTCTAGTGGACCAACTACTGCTGTTACCACACTAATCAATCTATTGTAGATTCGATTGTTAGTCGTCAATAGGTACTATACAGCCAACAGGCAAAGCTTACCTGTTGGTGTTGTAGTGCAGCACGCTGCATGGATAGCTGTTGCCGCCGCTTTTGCAGCTGCGCCACGAACATGGCGCGCTGCGTGGGATCCATCTGCTGAAGTTGGGCGTGCGTTTGCGCGTCCAAGTGGATGAGTTGTCGGCCGCCGCCGCCCGCTGTCCACGACACCTACAATATAAACACATATTAGTTTAAAAGGCTCTTAAGAGGCCTTATTCCTTTTAAAATGCTGATTGTTTAGACATTTTGCTCTATGATCAAACATGTTTCTTAACATACTATTGATGTTACTTTCTAGAACAGGGCTATTGGGATTTATTGGTATATATTTGAAACCTACAGTTTGAATTTTTCATTGATAATTTTTGTTTCAAAAACTACTCGAAATTGACAAAATTCACGCGGAAAATTAGTTTTTTTAACTTATTTTCGACTGTACGCAATGAAAGCGTAAAATAACTATGTTACTACCTAGAACTCGGGGAAAAGCATTATTCACTTCAAAAAGTTGGTTGAAATTATCAATATATTTGTCATAATATGAAAAAAATAAATTTTAAAAGGAATAAGGCCTCTTCATACAAACTAGAACGTCAACCAACCATCAATCTCAAAAAAGAAACGTAAACCTCTTATTTTTTTACCATACAATTCCCCATTGTCTCACAGGATCCTTGGGCAGGTCTTACAGCAGTGAATGTCTTTTTACTAATACAATAATGGGTAAAAAGTATGCCATAACCATGCTTGTTTATTTTGTCACGTAAATTGTTCGAATTAATTGCAATATCTTAATTTTTAACACTAATCCTAATTTAATAAATATTAAACCCTGTTCAAAATCAGATCATATGAAACTGAACTGATCATGTACATCATTTTAGTTATTAGTGTTAATTTACGATGCAAAACTCACCCTTGGTCCAACTACAGTAGCAGGCTGTCCCAACTGTTGGCGTTGCTGTAAATACTGTTGCTGTTGTTGCCACGAGACATTCTGTCCACCCTGCACGATCTGCTGTCCGCCCGGCGACACTATCTGCTGCCCCCCACTGTGCGTGATGATCTGCTGAATGCCACCCCCGGCAGACAACTGGCCACCACCCTGTGGGGACTGTGGCACTTGGGATAACACTTGCTGGTTCTGGCCGACAGTCTGTCCGATGATCTGCTGCCCGGATTGAGCAACAATCTGCTGTGAGGACTGGGCGATCACAACTTGATGTTGCTGTCCTTGCTGTGTTATCACATGTTGGCCACCTTGGGACAGAACCTGCTGTGTGCCTTGTGTGATAATTTGTTGTCCGCCCTGATTCACTATCTGACCTCCTTGATGAACTATCTGACTCTGTGACACAATCTGTTGCCCACTCTGTAAGGTCACTTGCTGGTTCCCATGCACCAAAATTTGTTGCTGTCCTGTATGTTGATTTATTAAGACCTGCTGTGGGGCCTGTACTATTTGCTGCTGGTTTGAGTTATTCAATAACTGCTGTTTTTGTACCAATATTTGATGATGAGTTTGGCCAATACCTTGCCCTTGAGAACCAATGGTCTGCTGTAAAATCTGCTGGTTAGTTTGCTGGATTGTGTGCTGGGGACTCGACTGCGCCTGTTGCTGATTATTTATCATAGCCTGCTGTTGTGTCTGCATTATTTGTTGCTGTAGTATAACTGGGTTTTGTGGATTGCGTTGTACTAATGGACTTCTGATTATCTGATGTTGGCCCTGGACATTCTGTACCATTTGTATGTTCTGTTGCCTCCACGCACCTTGAACATTGCCACCCTGCTGGTTCTGAATACTTTGCTGCACAGACTGTATCTGTTGGCTTAATACTGTTTGCTGCCCGCTGTTTCCTACAAGTTGGTTTAACTGTACCCCTTGACCTCCCTGAGCTTGCGATGAGGAGACCATTCCCTGTTGATTAACTACTCCCATGTTTAAGTTTTGTTGCTGGTTAGTTAAAGATTGTACAGTTTGCTGTTGAATTAAGTTTTGATTTTGTGAGGACATTTGTTGCCCAGTACCCATGAGTTGCTGGTTAATTACTTGGCCCTGGTTCATGTTCTGATTGAGTTTCTGCTGTAGATTCTGAGTGGACTGAGCCAACTGCTGAGCAATATTCTGCACGGCCTGTGAAGCTGTTTGCTGGCTCAAGCTCAAGCTCTGTTTCATGGCCATATTCTGTTGGTTCAGTTGCTGCTGCTGTAAATTATTGGCACTCTGACTCAACATCTGACTGATATTTTCAATTTGTTGTTGAGCCGAAGTCATGTTACTATTGGAAGACTGGTTCATGCTCTGGTTTTGTTGTATATGATGCTGGTTGCTCTGGATGTGCTGCTGCATTTGGCTCGGAAGGTTCTGGTTCATTTGTGACACTGATACGTTGGACTGGGAGAAGCCTTGCTGGTTTTGTTGGTTGGTTTTCTGTTGCAGCATCTGCATTTGAGCAGCTATTTGCCGCTGTTGCAGTAATTTTTGCTGTTGAATCTGTATAGCAGTAAGGCCATGAGGGGCTTGCTGCTGCTGTTGTTGTTGTTGTTGGGGCTGTTGCTGTTGCTGCTGGCCGTACACCTGCTGTTGCAGCCCCACTTGACCAACATTCATATTAGCCTGAGAAGCAATGAACTTCTGCATAAGCTGTGTGTTACCCTGACTACCTTGAATTTGCAGGTTCTGTGTCACAATGCCTTGTGGCATAGATTTACTCATACTCATAATATTGCCTTGCTGCATGGTATTTGTGTAACCCATAGAACTCACAGCAGATGTCGGAACAGTGGAAGTGTTAACAGAAGCTGGGGGATGGTTCCAAGGCATCCTCTGCTTGAGCTTATCAAGCTTATCCAAAAGGGCTTGTGTGCTTTCATCCTTGATTTCTGTCATGTTCTGAGTGGGCACCTCGTTCTTGGCTATTCCCTCTTCAAAATCGAAACCTGTTATTGCACTTATCCGATCCATTGACTTAGGAGGTGGCTGAGGCACAATTAACAACTTTGGGTGGAACACTTCAGTAACAGCTTGTATTCTGGCGCGCAGACTCTCAAGTACCCAGTCAGGTGTCACAATCTTTATCCTGTTGTTGGGTAGAGTGATTGCCGCACTGTACTTCCTGCCTGAAGCAGCACCACAGATTAAATGTGAGCACTGGGGATCTAGATTGAGCTTCACTCTTCCGCCATGGTATGTGATCAGAGCGAATAGTGTTTTCAGATCTGTAGAGCTTACTTGAGACACACAGGCAGTTACATTTGAAAAAATCTTGTTCCTGTTAGGGCTGTAGGGCTTGGGATTGGCTAGTCTTCGTAGCCTGACGCAAGCCAACACCCAGTATTCTGTTACAGCGGGGATCTGGTATATGTCTTGAGCGTGGTCAAGGTCTGTATCCGCCGCATTATGCCCACAGATTAAATGCGTGACATAGTCAGAGAAATACTTTGTGTTCTCAGCCCCGCCGGACTGCAGAAGCAGCATAATCTGCAATTAAGCAACACTCAATAAAGTAACACGGTTTTTTTTGCAACATAAACACATTAGAATCCATTAACTAATACACAAAAACAAACCCTTTCGGACACATCGCCAGAGAGATAATACTTGACATCCTTAAAGATTGGCTCTTGCAACGACAAAGAATCTAAATCGTCCGCAAGCGTTACCATTTTCTACAACACCTCAACTAAGTTAAACTTAAGATTAAATGTTTAATAACTCATTTTTTAATACTAAACGCCCCAACTTAAGCAACGACGTCCATGATGATAGACACTGATACCGATGTTACCAGTTCAAAAAATACTGGACATATTGGCGGCAATGATTAAGACCTCACCCCACGTGTCAGTTTTGTCTCGTAAGTTGTTGGCCGATATGGTCAGAAACGACATCCGACCTGCTCAGATTGGCCAAAAGTGTTGGCTGTCTATTACAGTGGCCGACACGAAACTATACCCAAAATAAAATGAAAATGGTGACTTCTGCGCTGGTCTGGTATTAGTAAGGTCGACTTTCGAATCTCTTAGACATCAATCCAGCACAAGTTATAAAATATCTTCTGCTTATAATAGTGAGGTCATATCATATCATACTTTTTTATGCAAAATAAGCTAGCAGTTGCCTCATACTACACCTCTAATATAAAATTCATATTTTTCTGGTAAGCAGGGTCTTGTTTTGTGCCCAGCCCTAAATAAAAGGTTTTAATTTACTACTTCATTCGTCTGAACGAGCTATACGACCGTAAAGAATATTGGCCGATCATTCAAACGTGTGGACTATATTTAGGACGAAATTTGTAGACGATCGACAAGAACCGGACTGTCGGTTAGCTGAGGTCATGAAAACCTAGCGTGTTATCTGGCCAGACAGGTCGCCTAATTTAATTTAATTGAAATCATTTATTTATTTTTAGGCATTTTCACTTAATAATGATACATTACCTACTTACTAGTTATTTCACTCATTTATTTATATTCTCAGGATAGGTTTTCCACAATTTATTTATAAAAACATAAAATACAAAACAAATAACACAAAATATAATTAAATACAATATAAAAAACATATTAGTTATTTTATAGTTATTTAGACCAAGCAAGACTTCTGGCTGCTTCACAGTCAGAATCAGGGGCATGGCTGCACGCGCTACCTTCGCCTCAATTGGGCACTTTACTCGACGGGGACTGCGTGTGTGCATTGCTCTCCGCCTGGGCTGCAATGTATGTCAGCCTCATTTGTGCATTTGCGGTACCATGGTGGGTTCTGACGGCTACCATGCATGAATGACATAATTCAGAGGGCGCTTAGGTCGGCTGGCGTTCCATCCGTGCTGGAGCCACCGGGTCTATGTCGTACAGACTACAGACGGCAAACGGCCCGATGGGCTAACTTTATTACCATGGAAAAGGGGTCGTTGTTTAGTGTGGGACGCTACGTGTGTGAGCACCTTCGCTGCCTATCACGTGAATCGTAACACCCGCACGGCTGGAGCTGCAGCCGAATACCAGGCGTGTTAAAAGTGTTTTTTAGTATGGTATGCTTCCATAACATTCTGTATTAGAAATTGTGTATAGCAACACTCTCTTCCCTTTCCGATTCAGCTGTCATGCTAACCACACCGTGTATTGTTAGCTCCGTATATTTTAAGTATAATTATATTGTAGACCGTCATCCACTGATTGTTTCGTTGGCAAATATATCGCTGGTATGTACCTTTATGTTGGCTGTTTTAATTACAAGATACCACCTCGACTTTTCCTATGATTCACACGCAGCGCTCTCCGATCCTTAGACCTCTAACAGGCTATGCGCCCAGTGTATTTAGATTGAAAGAACATAGGAAAGTCCTTGGTGTGTACAACAGAATAAATATTACAACTCTGGGAAATAATATTTTGAGAAGTGAAATAATAACCTCAAAAAAATGCCACTGGACGGCAACGTGGATGGCGCCGACGATGGCCGCGTCGCGCCTGTTCCCATCGTTCCCGCTACTACGAGTACTACTACAGGTATGAATTTAGCGATTGACAAATTAGAAGGTACAGCCAACTACAATTCGTGGAAATTTGTCATGAAAATGATTTTGACCTTGGAAGGTCTTTGGAGCTGTGTGGATGGTACGAGTGTCGATGTCGCGCGCGATCAACGCGCGTTAGCCCGGATTTGTCTAGCAATAAAGCCAAATTGCTATCAATATGTCAGAGATGTGAATACTTCAAAAGAAGCTTGGGACAAACTGTCAACTGTTTTTGAAGACAAAGGTTTGTTTCGGCGTGTCTTATTGCTACGAAAACTGCACAAAATGGAGTTCTCCCGCTGTACTACAATGAGCGACTACATAGAAGAGGTGATGACGCTGGTTCAGCAATTAGCCGATATTGGCAAAGTTATTGAAGATGCCGAGGTTGCTGAATTGCTGTTGAGTAGTCTTCCCAGTGAGTACGACGCTCTGGTGTCCAATTTGGAAACAGCTTGCATGTCAAATAGTTTGTCAAGTGAACTTGTGCGGGCTAGATTGCTACAAGAAGAGTTTAGAAAGAATTCTAATGGCTCCGACAGTGCTTCTGCATTCGTCTCGAAATTTAAAAAATGTGATAAAGTCAGTGATAAAGTGATTTGCCATTACTGCAAGCGGCCAGGTCATATAAAGTCAAAGTGCTATAAGTTGAAGCGTGACAAGAAAAAGGACTCCAGTTCAAGTCAGACTTTTATCGCTTCGGCTTTCATGGCGAAAAACAGTAATTGGTTTCTCGACTCCGGTTGTTCGGCTCACATGTGTAACGATAGAAGCCTAATGTCAAACTTTAAAGACTGTAATGATAGCATATCTATAGCCAATAGTGACAAATTGCAATGCTGTGGAGTAGGCGATATAGCTATAGACACAGATAGTTCGGTAAGCATGATCAAAAATGTATTATTTGTACCAGATCTAACTGCAAACCTTTTGTCAGTTAGTAGGTTGGTAGACAGGGGCTTTACTGTCAGCTTTGAATCGGGGGGCTGTTTTATATTTGACAATACAAATAAAACATCTGGCAACCTAGTAGCAACTGCTAGTAAATATAATGGTCTCTACAAGTTGGATAAGATTGTGTGTTTGTCAGGTGAATCTTCGCGAGATGTGCATTCTTCAGTGCTTTTGTGTCCTAGACAAGAGCAACAGAATGCTAATGTCGCTGTCTCTCCTATGCCTGTGGAAGTATGGCATAGAAGGCTCGGCCACTTGAATCTTGAAGGGTTGAGGTCTTTGAAAAACAATTCTGCTACCGGTGTTATGTTTCAGGAGAATTTGCAGGATCTAAAGGATTGCGTGCCTTGCCTTGAGGGGAAGTTGAGTGCTCAACCGTTTCCCAGGGGCACGACATCGCGTGCCAGCAAGCCGTTGGAACTAATACACTCGGATGTCTGTGGGCCGATGCAGAAGGACAGCTGGGGTGGCGCGAAGTACCTAGTGACGTACACGGACGATTATACGAGGAAAACGTTTGGATACTTGCTAAGAAGAAAATCTGAGGTAATGTCAAGTTTTCTTACTTTTAAAGCGCTCGTAGAGAAACAACTAGGTTTGCCTATCAAGGTACTACGTTCAGATGGGGGTGGTGAGTATTGTAATGCTAAATTTGCTGCCTATTTAGAGAAACAGGGTATCATTCATCAAAAAACTATCCCGTTTTGCCCGGCTCAAAATGGGGTATCAGAACGTCTCAATAGAATTTTAATGGACAAAGCGAGATGCATGTTGCAGTGTGCTGGTCTCTGTGAGCGATATTGGGGAGAAAGTGTCATGACTGCTATATATTTAAAGAATCGCAGCCCCACATCTGCTCTATCAGGACGGACTCCGGAGAGTATGTGGACTGGGTCTCGGCCGGACCTTAGTCACCTCCATGTTTTTGGCTGTATTGCTTACTCGCTTGTACCTGCTCATTACCGACGTAAACTGGACCCAAAGAGCAAGAAGTATGTGTTTGTAGGGTACAGCGAGACTTCTAAGGGTTTTAGGCTAGCAGACCCTCTTAATCCCAAAAAGGTTATTTTATCAAGGAACGTAGCATTTTTAGAAAATAAATTTTTAAATGATGTTGAAATTGGTAATATCTGTGATAATGAATTAATTAATTTTGAATGGTCTAATAATGAGAATTTTACTGAATTGAATAATAATAATACTTCTAGCGATAGTGAACTGAATTCTAGTCAAAATATGGAGAATAATTGTTCTAATGTTAGTGTACCGAATTCTAGTCAAAATGCTGAAGTAGATTGTAGTAAGAAAATAATTAATTCTAGTAACAATGTTAGCATAAACTCAGATATTGAAACTGAATTAAATTCAAGTGATTATAATCAAAATTCGTCTGGAATTTCAGGTGCTGACGAGTACTGCACGGGCAGCGAGGCCGAGGTCTCTGCCGAGTCTCCGGTGCGGGACGCGCGCGTCGACCGTGTGACGTCTTCGTACGAGGCATCAGCTGGAGGGGAAGGGGTGAATGACCACCTGCCGCCTGTACTCGACTGTGCGCGCCCGATGCGTAGTACGCGTTCAAAGCTACCGTCCAGGTATGAAGAGTATGAGATGGATTACTCGCTCATAGCTAATAGTATGTCAATTTCTGAGCCTCAGTCATTTGAGGAAGCCGTGGCTGGCCCTGATAGTAGCCAATGGCAGGCAGCCATGGAGCAAGAATATAATTCTTTGCTATCTAATAATGTATGGAAAATCGTAGATCGCCCATCAGGCGTTAATGTCGTAAAATGTAGGTGGGTTTATAAAACTAAACACGACGCCTCTGGGAATTTTGATAAACACAAGGCTCGTTTGGTTGCCAGGGGTTTTACTCAGGTTTTTGGAAAGGATTACTTAGAAACTTTCAGCCCAGTAGTGCGACACTCTAGTATGAGAATATTGTTCTCACTTGCTAATAAATTAGATTTAAACATAGATCACATAGATGTCGCTACTGCTTTTTTGAATGGGGACCTAAAAGAAACAATTTATATGGAGCAACCTCCTGGTTTTGATAACGGTGATAAGAGCAAGGTTTGCTTATTGTTGAAGGGAATTTACGGTTTAAAGCAATCCAGTAGAATATGGAACAATAAAGTTCACGAGTTGCTTTCTTGTAATGGTTTCCGCCAAACGAAAAGTGAACCTTGTGTCTATGTCAAGAAGTCACAAAATGATTTTATTATAATAGCCTTGTATGTCGATGACTTCTACATATTTTACAGTAAAGGTAGTAACAGCTATAAAGAGTTATTGGATATTTTGGAATATAATTTTAATGTCAAGAATTTGGGCACTCTAAAAAGCTGTTTAGGTATTAATGTAACACGTGATAGGTCTAAAGGAATTTTAAAGTTAGACCAGTCCGAGTATATAAGGAAATTGCTCATTAAGTTTGGTATGCAAAATTGTAAGGCCGTGTGCACACCCATGTTGCCAAATAGTAAATTTGTTCGACCTGAAAAATGTTTAGATGATGATACTTATAACTATAGGCAATTGATGGGATCTTTAATGTATCTATGTGTATGCACAAGGCCCGACATTGCTTTTGCCTGCAGCCAATTATGTCAATTTAATAATGGTTTTGATGAAACTCATTGGTTGGCAGCTAAACGTATACTTAGGTATCTAGCAGGGACAATTAGTTATGGTTTGTTATTCACAAACAATGACAATTGTATTTTAAATGCGTTTGCCGATGCCGATTGGGCTAACGACCAATTAGATAGAAAATCATATACTGGTTTTATTATTAAATTAGGCAATGACACTATCCATTGGGAGTCTAGAAAACAACGCTGTATAGCGCTTTCAAGCTGTGAGGCAGAATTTTTATCAATGTCAGATGCATGTAAAGACATATGTTTCATTAAAAACTTTATGTCAGAACTTTCGGTTGAAAATTTATCTATAAATTTATATAATGATAACCAAAGTGCCCAAAGATTGTTAAAAGTACAGGAATATTGTCACAAAAGAACAAAACATATAGACCTCCGCTACCATTATATTAAAGATTTGGTTAAATGTTATGCTATTAATGTAAAGTACTTGCCTACAGATGAAATGATAGCGGATATGTGTACTAAAGCTTTAGGTTCAGTTAAACATAAAAAGTTTGTGAAATTATGTAATATTGACATAGTGTAATTTGGTTCCAATAACTCTACATATTGTCATAGTACTGTAAGCATATTCAATGTGCATGTAACTGTTATATGAATGCTGTTGTAATGTGTTTCTCTTGTGCATGTTAATGTTGTCTGTAACGTTATTATAAGCATAAGGGGAAGTGTTAAAAGTGTTTTTTAGTATGGTATGCTTCCATAACATTCTGTATTAGAAATTGTGTATAGCAACACTCTCTTCCCTTTCCGATTCAGCTGTCATGCTAACCACACCGTGTATTGTTAGCTCCGTATATTTTAAGTATAATTATATTGTAGACCGTCATCCACTGATTGTTTCGTTGGCAAATATATCGCTGGTATGTACCTTTATGTTGGCTGTTTTAATTACAAGATACCACCTCGACTTTTCCTATGATTCACACGCAGCGCTCTCCGATCCTTAGACCTCTAACAAGGCGAACTTGAAACGGCAGAAATATGTCACACTAGCTTCGTCCTACATTTTTGTTCCCTTTGCGGTGGAGACGGCGGGTTGCTGAGGGACAGATGCAAAATGTTTTGTGCGCGACGTAGGCCGTAAACTCAGGCAAAAGGGGGAAGACCCCCGCTCCGAGTCATTTCTGGTACAAAGGGTGTTCATTGCGATCCAACGTGGAAATGCTGCGAGCGTTATGGGCACCTTTGGACCAGAAATGACAGGGAGCGGTGTTTTTTGAACCTTTTTATTTTTATAATTTAGTTTTTATTGAGTTATTAATTATTAAGTCATGAATTTATTGTACAGTTGTTTTATTCATTTACTATATATTGAAACGGGTGTGAGTCTATGTGTGTAAAATGATCACGCATTGCTGTACTTTCTAGTTTTATTGTAACACCACACTGAGCACTTTATTACAAACAATGGATACAACTGTCTTAATAGCTTACACAGTAGTTTACTCTTAAACTATTACAGACACGAAACAGACTAAACTCTTAACTTAACAACCATTCTCCGCCATTACGAATTCGCACACTGGCCGGCGCGCCAATCGGCGCGGGCGGCTGGGAGAATAACTCTCTTCATCGGACACAGGTGGCGCCACAAGTAGGGTGCGGGCACTAGTAGGGTCCCGCGTATCAATATTGATTTACCAAAATAAAAATAAATTTAAAAAGTTTTTATTATTAATATTCTAGACTACATTACGAGTAAATGTTTAAGTTAAATAATAGTAGGTATGTCGAAAGATACATATTTATACCTAGTTACAAAAGGTTGTTCTCACGATTCATAACAAAATCAATGCATACAAACTATGGTTCAATCAAGGATTTACCGCAAAACGGCCCCCTTCCCCTAACCTTTATTTACATTTAGTTATGGTTGCTTCTCTCACTCCAATACCGTATAGTTTCCTTAAAAGAACTTCATAAATAAGACACATATTATTTATTTAGCTATACTCATAACGAGTAATATGCCTACGGCATATTGTCAGTATATTATTTCCAGTACATGGTTGAACTCAAAGGTATATCAAACCTTCTGTGCGCGAGTCAGACTCTCACTGGACCAGTTATTTTTTGTTTTATTCATAAATGCTGCGTAACATATTTTAAAATGATAATGATGACAACATTCGTAACAAAACAACTCGTATCGTATACATTTTGACTAAACTGGTTTACTTATGTTTATGTAAAATCCCAACCAAATGTCCGCAGACTTGATAGCATCTGCTTATGACGTCATTTATCAAAAATACACTAATAACCACAGGTACCACTGTGATAAATAAGCTTGGCCATTTGGATAATATTTAAATGTCGCGTTTGCATGTCATTAATGTCATTATATTATTATGTTATTTTTTTTCTACTGAATTTCCTAAAAATTAGGTCTTCAAGCAAAGCGCAACTTAAAACTTGCAACTGTTTCGAAGTAAAGCCGTTTGAAAGAAATTGTTATGCGAAAAGGAAACAAGTGTATTAAAACATTTTTATTATTTGAAATATTTCCTATGTCACACCATCTCAAACCAAATCAGCCTACCTACAATGATTCTATGAATATATGAGTCAGCTTTGTTTTTTAGGAAAATACTTATCGTTTGATTTCCTACTAAAAATGACGATCAACCTTTTGACCTCCAAATATTTTACGAAGCATTGTGTCCTGATCACTAGGGACAATCATCCCGACACACCGTACTGATACTGAAAACACTCCGCGTTGTTAGGGTCCTACGGGATGTAAATAATAGTGGACTGTCAAATATAAGGCTGGTTTATTAGCCGTCTCAATACATTAATAGGTTCCCGGGCAAATTTCGGTAATCGTCTGTTCGGTGTGGAGTAGGTGAAGCCGAGTGTCGCCGCCGGGTCGCCCCGCAGCGCTCGCCGTGTTGATGACGTCGCGTTGTAGCCGCCCGCCCCCGCACCGCTCCTCCCGTGCGTATCTGAGCTGGTGCTTAACAGGCGTTGAGGACCATAACCAGGCTGTTATCATAGCGTAACTGGCGGCGAGCAAGTTAACATGGACTCAGTTAAGATTGGCAGAATTCATATTCTGCGTATCTAGTTGTAGTTTTTGCAAAGTAAAACGCTCAGGGGGCCTATGATGGTTGCTCTTATCACGCGATAAATAAGTGACAAAGCATCCGTCACATTTTGACAAAATGCGAGTGTGAGGGACAGATGCTTTGTCACTTATTTATCACGTGATAAACGCAACCATCATAGGCCTCCAGGACTTCAATTCAACTGAACTGGTATGACAAAAAACTTCTTGATACCGATTGGCAAAAAAAATTAATGAAATCTTTTTTTGCAACGCAATGTCTGTAACATGATTACTTATTAGTAATATTTAAATTACCTAAGTCCCTATTCCTTCCCAGACATGTTGAGGTTACAAAAAACTGTCTTTACTTACTAGATACCATTACCTTGCCTACCTCATTAAAGAGGAAGGTATTAAAAAGAAAAACCGGCCAAGTGTGAGTTGGACTCGAGCACGAAGGGTTCCGTACCATCAAACAAAAAAAGGCAAAAAATTACGTTTATTTTATAGGAGCCCCTATAGAACTCAAACATTTATTTTATTTTGTTTTTATCTTTTTGTTGCTATAACGGCAATAAAAATACATCATCTGTGAAAATGTAAACTGTCTATTTATAGGTATTTAAAAGAAAGTAAACAAACCATGAAAAGGTTTGTTCATAAGATAACGTTTGGTTATAAAATAATTGACCTCACTACTGCAGTCCGTTCCATCCCAACTAGCAAAATTGTTGTATAAACATGCCTGTATAAGAACTAAGACATTATAAAAGGTTTATATATATCCTGACTTAGAAGGTACATCTTACAAAGGCATTTTATAGGTCTAATTGCTTTTGAGAGCATTTAAACTTAGTAAGTACTCTAGTAGACATATATAAGAATATTTTATAAAACATTTATCAGAATAAAGGTTTTACGAGTGCATTTTAGTAGATTATTTGGTCTTGAGAACTTTTAAACTTATTACGTACTCTTGTAGACGTATATAAGAAATTCTTCTAAAATATTTATCAGAACAAAGGTTTTACAAGTGAATTTTATAAGCCTAATTGATCTTGAGAATATTTATACTTATTACGTAATCTGGTAGACGTATATAAGAAATACTTCTAAAACATTTATCAGAAAAAGGTTTTACAAGTGCATTTTATAAGCCTAATTGATCTAGAGAATATTTATACTTATTACGTAATCTGGTAGACGTATATAAGAAATACTTCTAAAACATTTATCAGAAAAAGGTTTTACAGGTGCTTTTTATAAGACTAACCAGTCTTCAAATGTATTTAACTTATTAAGTAGGTACTCTTGTAGACGCTTATAAGAAATTCGTATAAAATATTTATCGGAACATAGGTTTTACATAAGTGCATTTCATAAGAACCCTAAAATCAAACATGGCCACCATGGCTACAGGTAGGTAGCCACAGATAAGTGTTTGATAAGAGCGAAAGGCTTAACATTGACTTAACGAGTGTTCAATAAGAAATATCAGCCTTACATGCATCTTATATAAGAGTAATTATACTTTTTACTGTTTTTACAGTGTCATTTATTGAAACACATTTCAATTTTACAAATAATTTAACAAATTTTTAATATTTTATAGACATTCCAGAAGGGCCCGTGAAAATATTGTTAATAATATAACAAAACTATCGAAGAAATGTACTTCGCAAGTTGTTCATCAACATAATACCATGATAATTTGCAGTCAAATAAATAACAGTTAGCATTAGTAAGAGTACGTATAAAAATATAGACTTACCTCTGGGTTTTATATATATTTTTTTTTATTTCACTTTGTCCAAACACGTTTAGTGGCCTCTTCAACAGGTTGTGCTAATACTCTTACAATGAGATCACAGAGAGGAATATAAGCGGATAATTGCTTAGAAAGGCATTAGTAAGAGTACTCAAAGACTTATTACCCTTACAGCATGCCACTATAAGATACTTGTAAGTCTATTTGCTCTTATGACAGCATTAGCAAGATGATCTTAGGATTAAAAACACACTTAATAAGACCATTATACAACAAATATAAGCAGTAATGCTCTTATAAAGTGCGCCCAATTCCACACTTAAAAACGTTTGAAAGTGTACTATAAGAGTAAAGAAAATTTGGTCTTAGGATATTTGTAAGAGAAAATTTTGCTAGTTGGGATTTAAATAACATGTGTTATCGCTTAATTTAACCGAATATATACAAATTCACGAATACAAACACATTTTGCAACAACTTTCTCTCTTCAATATACGAGTACCTACTCGAAATAAAACGCGTAAAGTTTTTTAAATATTTGAGAATGAGAGTGCAAGGTTGCATTTGTGTGAGAATTATATGATTTCTGTGAAAATATGACTCAGTGAAAATATTTCCAAGTTCTCATTCCCAGTTGAACATTATGGTCACATTAAAATTTACATTCTATATGGTAATTATTCTCTTGATTTATGTTTAACCCGTATAGCTAATAGGCATGTGAAAATAGTCAGAGCTGAACGTTCTCTTCTGTTCGTCCGTAATAGTTCAAAATGAGGAGATAGTAAAATAGACAATAATAATTATACCATATACCGGATATAAGAATACAAAATCTTTAGTAAAAATAGCTCAAATAGTTAACTTAAATGGCTTTTTAATCGTCCTACTACTCACTAAGTAAATAGGTAAATGAAACGAACAGTACCTATGTGTCTGAGACGTCACAAACCAGTTCACGGGTGAAGTGATTACGCAATCTAAACTGATACTACTCGTTAAAAATTTAACGAAAATCCACACCGTTTTCCGACACTTAAATATCAGTGCGCGCTCGATATTTCCGAGCGCGGTAAATCCCCTGTGCCGGGAAAGCAAATCACCCGCTGTAGTCCTATTTGTTATGAAAAAAAGCTGCACTCTGTGATGGAAGCAAGCCGTTTTGCACAGTGATAATATAGACCAAAATAAACGATTTTACTCGAGGCGAAATTAGTTTCACCCCTTAGGAACAGAGATGGCGCCACTTATTCAAAAAAAGTTTAAAAAATTCTAAATCCTGAACGGATACTCCGATTTTGACGTAACAGGTGCCAATCAGCAGATAATTACCCAATTTAACATGAAAAAAATTAAAATCACGTAGCAAATAATTTTGGATACCTAAGAAATAATATTTTCTGAAAAAAATATTTAAAATTTGTGATTTTTGGAATTTTACTCGTAAAAATGTATGTACATGGTACTTTTTTTATTTATTTATATTAATACACAACTAATTTTACATTTACGAAAAAAAACCGCATATCATTAGCTCGTATAATTCCAAAGTTATTGAAGAATACAGACATGGCGCCGCTGGGTCAAAAAATCTTACAAAAAATCTAAAACCTCAACGGATATTCTGATTTTGATAATTAAGGTGGTAATCGACAGATAATTACTTAAATTAGTTTAAAAAAATAAAATAAAAATTCAAATAGGCGAAAAGTAATAATATTTCCAAAAAAAAACATACATTTTGAAAAAAATATATTTTTTTTGGGGCTTTTATGTAATTTCATATAAATAAATTATGAATATGCCTTTATTTTACTTATGTATATTATAACACTATTAGGTTATTGATCGTTTAATAAAAAACCGCATATCGAGAACTTGTACAGTTCCAACGGTATTGAAGATTTTACTATAGGGTACCGGTGCGATGTTGCCGCCGCACGTGCAACTTATGTACATGTATATAGAAAAGTATTCTCCCGTTTCGAAGGTACTGATTACCCTGAAAATATAACCACAATTGAAAGTACAAATCATAATCATCCCAAGTAGCACACAACACACTTATATCCCTTGTACAGCTTAAATTAGAGTTTTAACGGGTGAATAGGCTCCTATACAACCTGTTTGCTAATATCACAAGTATATTAGATGCTAAATAGCATTTCTGAATCAATATTTTACTTACTTTACCTTTTATTTTCACTTTAGTCTTTGCAGGCTTTGCATTGTAACGTGCAAGTTAGGCCGTCGCATCATAAAAAAAACAACAACGCATTATGCCACAGCCCAATTTGTATCCATAATGTTTAAGGAGTTTCCAAATTGAACTAACCTTTAACTATTGTGGACCCCACCTACCTTTGATGCCGTTTCATTCCCAAAAAGAAGGACTTGGGACTCGATATTTCCAAATTAAAACGTGAACCCACATTTGGTTTGCATGAAACGGTATTCAATGGCAGCTGAAATAGATGGAAGGTATCTCACAAGCTTGTTTAGTTTAGTGTTTTTTAGTTTAAACAGATCTTTTCGAATCGCATTAACAGTAATAATATATGCTCTGTTGGAGCATCGTATAGCCTGCATGTGAATCTGGGACCAACAACGTTACGATTAATTGAGAACCAATTAATGACATTAATATAGTGATTGAATCTTACACGATTTTCACACATCATATTAAAATAATAAAACGGGACTTAATTGCGGTAAATAAACATTTTTGAACTCTGTTAAATCCCGTTTTGTTATAATAATGAATGACATTAATTATGTAAACACACCCTAAAAAAAAGAAACAAAAATGGCCCTAAGTAATCGTTTCACATGAGCCGTTACGTATCGAGAGAGAATTTCTATAGATAGCGATGTTACTTGCAAAAGCAGTAGTTATTTCAGGGTATAACATGCAAGTTTTAAAACAGGTCTCTTTTCTTATTGTATTAAAATTAGACGTCTTGTCATACTCTGTGAAAGCCTTGAAGTGCAGTCATCATTTCATTACTTAAAGTAATAACTGTTTTGTAAACTGCTACTAGTAGACCGTTGCACTGACGACTGCAATTTGAATGCTTCGATGCTTTCACAGAGCTTGCGACAAGCCTTTCGCCGACTACTTCAGCTGCCATTGAACAACATGTTCTGCGTGTAGCGTTTCAAGCGAGACAAATGTGAAATAAACGTCTTAATTTGGATATATCCTGTCCCAAGTCCTTTCTTTTTGGGAATGGAATGGCGTTGGAAGCAGGTTGCAGGTGCGATCCACAATAGAACAGTTAGTATGGGTGCAGATCGAGCTATGGAAAAATGCGTTGTTGCAGCCGATGCAACGGCCTAACATGCACGTTACAATGCACAGTTTAGTGAAAATAGGCAGAATATACTTGTGATATTAGCAAACTGGTTGTATAAGAGCCTATTCACCCGTTAAAACTCTAATTTAAGCTGTACAAGGGATATAAGTGTGTTGTGTGCTACTTGGGATGATTATGATTTGTACTTTCAATTGTGGTTATATTTTCAGGGTAATCAGTACCTTCGAAACGGGAGAATACTTTTCTATATACATGTACATAAGTTGCACGTGCGGCGGCAACATCGCACCGGTACCCTATAGTAAAATCTTCAATACCGTTGGAACTGTACAAGTTCTCGATATGCGTTTTTTTATTAAACGATCAATAACCTAATAGTGTTATAATATACATAAGTAAAATAAAGCCATATTCATAATTTTTTTTATATGAAATTACATAAAAGCCCCAAAAAAAATATATTTTTTCAAAATGTATGTTTTTTTTTGGAAATATTATTACTTTTTGCCTATTTGAATTTTTATTTTATTTTTTTAAACTAATTTTAGTAATTATCTGTCGATTACCACCTTAATTATCAAAATCGGAATATCCGTTGAGGTTTTAGATTTTTTGTAAGATTTTTTGACCCAGCGGCGCCATGTCTGTATTCTTCAATAACTTTGGAATTATACGAGCTAATGATATGCGGTTTTTTTTCGTAAATGTAAAATTAGTTGTGTATTAATATAAATAAATAAAAAAAGTACCATGTACATACATTTTTACGAGTAAAATTCCAAAAATCACAAATTTTAAATATTTTTTTCAGAAAATATTATTTCTTAGGTATCCAAAATTATTTTCTACGTGATTTTAATTTTTTTCATGTTAAATTGGGAAATTATCTGCTGATTGGCACCTGTTACGTCAAAATCGGAGTATCCGTTCAGGATTTAGAATTTTTTAAACTTTTTTTGAATAAGTGGCGCCATCTCTGTTCCTAAGGGGTGAAACTAATTTCGCCTCGAGTGAAATTGTTTATTTTGGTCCATATTATCACTGTGCAAAACGGCTTGCTTCCATCACAAAGTGCAGCTTCCAGGCCAAAACCGTCCATAACAAGTAATACTACTGGCCTAGTCTCGACGGGTATGGGCGGCGCATATCATACAAGACCTCAGACCATATTTCTATGGTCTGAGTACCTTTACCATGAGGATCGTAGTATTCGTAATTTTGCAGAAAGCGACCAGAATTATTTTTTTGTACTGCAAAAAGCAACCAAATTGACTAATTTATTAAGACAAGTCAGTTTGACAATAAATTTACATTAACTATGGTCAGTTTACAGTAACCGTACTGCGTAAATGATTTGTATGGAGAATCAGCGATATACAAAATTAACCGCTTGGGGCGCTATCCGTATCCGTACACGTTTACGCACGTCGCACTCGCTAGCAAGTACGGTCACGTTAACTCATGATAGGGGTACCCTTACACCCTTACCAGGAGTTAATAGTGACAGTACTCGCTAGCGACTTCGTGAAGGATTTGTAGTTCTACGAGGTAACCTCTAGCGGCGCTGTACATTTTCCATACAAATCGCTTACGCGTTCTAGCAAGTACGGTCACGTTAACTCGTGGTAGGGGGTACTGGAGTGCGGGTAAAAGCGCTTTCTCGGCTAATTGAGATATATGGGTACGTGTTGGCAGTTCTGACAGTTATGACACAGTATACTGTATATAAAACAGTACAATACTTGCACCCACATTATAAAAAATAACGTGACTAAAATCTTTCGTTTCATTTAGGAGTATTAGGATTTACGGCTTCTTATTTGTTCAAAAATGCGGATAGTCTTAGACATTTTTCTCTATGTTTCTTAACATATTCAATGTATAACTTAGATATTGAGATTTATTGGTATATTTTGAAACCTAGTTTGAATTTTTCGTTGATAATTTTTGTTTCATAAACTACTCGAAATTTACGCAGACAACTGTTTTTTTCAACTTATTTCGCTTGCACGCAATGAAAGCATGAAATAGCTATGTTACTTTCTAGAACTCAGGGAAAAATATTATTCACTTTAAAAAGTTGGTTGAAATTATCATAAATGTAGGTAGGTTTGATTAAAAAAAAATTAAGAGGAATAAGGTCTCGTAATCGGCTACTTGAGAAATATGGGTGCGTGTAAGCAGTTCTGAGAGTTATGATACAGTATAGGTACTGCATATAGAACAGTACTATACATTTGCACTCTTAGACATTATAAAAAATAGTTATGATTATTTACTTATATAAAAACTAGCGACTCGCCCCGGCTTCGCACGGGTGTAATGCTGATAAATGATGCATGTATTATACATATAAACCTTCCTCTTGAATCACTCTATCTATTAAAAAAACTGCATCAAAATCTGTTGCGTAGTTTTAAAGATTTAAGCATACAAAGGGACATAGGGACAGAGAAAGCGACTTTGTTTTATACTATGTAGTGAAGTGATGATAGTGATAACGCGACTAAAATCTTTCGTTTCGATTAGGACTTACCTACATATAACTTTATTAGCAAACGGCAGCCTTTTAAAGTATTCATTAAAATTGATAACTAGTTTTACTTAAAATGCGAAGCGTATGACCTATTGAATAATCCTGCATATACCGGGTGATCAATCCAAATGGGTCAGTAGGGAGAAGTCAGAAACTATAAGCGATAGGGAAATCTGTTCTGAGGAACCATGGCATCAATTTTAAATTTAATAAAAACTGCATTTTTTTTTTTATGAATCTCTTACATAATTTCATACAGAACCCGGTCAAAACCGCTGTAAAGAATGTTACAATACGACATGCGATTACTTACAGAATTTTAACCAGGTTCAATTCCCAGATATCTATGAGATTTATAAAAAAAAATTGAATGCAGATTGTATTATTTCTATATCGACGCCATGGTTCCTAAGAATAGATTTCCCTATCTCTTATAGATTTCGTTTTTTCCCTACTGACCCATTTGGATTGATCACCCTGTATATCATTTGAATGAAAAAGTTTTTGGGCAGAAAAAATACACATAACAAAATCACACACAACATGCACGAACATGAAGATATTGATGACGTTTTAAAATGTTCCAACATTATAAATAATTATATATGTAATAGTAATAAATTGGTTATGAATAGCTCGTTACTGTACTGTTTTTTGCCCAAGCTTGTGGTGGTTTTAAGACGCGCTAACTGGTTTTCCCAATTCAAGCCGTCCGTTTTCCTTATTTAAGAGAATACAAATGTGAATACCTGTATGTTATATAGAAATGTATTTAAGAAAGTTTTTTATTGTGTCTTGTAGATATATTATAAAAATCTTTTAACTAAATAAATATATGAATCATATATTTTGAAATTTTTATTTGTATTGATTGGTATCATTCATTATCATTCATTATCAATAATTCTGGAAGGGATTAATTTTGGAATTGATTTTCTTTTCAGGTCAATGGTAAGACAATGAAACGACCCTTATATTATGTAAAAGATCGAACCAAGTAGAGATGAGATATAGGGATATAGTTATTGGCGTTATAAGTACTCCTACTCACCGGATAAACAAAATTAAAGTACAATTCAATGATATGAAAGTAAAGAAATATAACTAGCCCAGAGTACAATAATGTATTTATTTATTTTATTTATTTTCCACACTTACAGCTATTTAACGACCAAACCAATTAAAAGTCATAAAAATTCCAACCAATTTTAATAAAGGATTTCTGGGACTAATTACGAAAGTGGTCCAATTTGCTACGGGCGTAATTTACCAGCAATCAACTCGATTAACATGACGGTGCACGTGTTAAGTCGATTGATTACTAATGTTTATTTTCGTAGGCGGGTCCAGCACAGCCACTAGTATATTCGGACAGTGACCAACACATTGATATATGCTTAGCACGACCACAACACTGGTCAGAGTCGAGCCAGTGCCAATCCGCGACGAGCCATGACCACACGCGTCAAATACATAATAAAGAAATGATTTACTTCAACGGACTTTAACTTTAACCAAGACTGTGATAATGTGCAGACTATTTTATAGTGTTATATTTATCTTAGGTTACTTAAAATGCTTGCCAGTAACTAGCCAATATGTGGAGTCCCCGTGTCCCGGGACGTTTGAGTATAAAAGTGACGATGGTGGTGTTTACGGATTGATTCACCTGCAGCCCCATGGAGTCATATCGACTATACACCTTATTGTGAATTTTACTATAGCAGCCAGGGTTGCTACGGTAAGTTTAATCGGTCATTTTATAACCAGTTAAAGGCTACAGGGCCGGCCAGGTTATAGGCTGAACCCAATGTGTTGTCATAGCCAAAACATACATAACATATCTATAAGCATTTTGTAAACATATACATAGTATCTTCAAGTCTAGTGCTATTAGTACAGTTCGACCAAAAAGAGTAGAAATTAAAAAGTGGCAATACTGTAGTGTCGTCCCCGTTTTCTTATATTGATTAGAAAGGGAGGACACTACAGTATTGCTGGACTGTACGAGCCTACTTGAATTTAATTTTGAGATTAATTCAATTTGCATGAGATCGTCCCTATGTATATTTATATACCTAAGTATGACGTCAAGATAGATTTTTCTTGTATAATAAAAAAAACAACTGATTTTTATAATAATTTAACACAACTTTATTGACATGTACCTATCCATATACCTCTCATTAATAATTTCCAAACCGACAGTGAAGAGTGTAACGGCTGCTACCCTCATATTACAATTAATAGTGAAAAATCCGGCCGAGCAAAAACAACCAAAATATGCCTGAAGACGAATAAATAACTAAGTAAATAATTATATACTTTATAAACATCTGTGGTAGATGATAAAAAAACATTTGAAGAAAAAACCAATTAAATAATGTGATATGCAATAAATATTTGAATTTGAATTTGATTTGAATTTGAAATACCTTTGTTGTACCTACTCAATTAAAATTAAATGATGAATCGCTCCGTTATTTTCCCATCAACGGAGATGCTATGACCAGCGGTTGAGCGAGAGATCCGAGCGAGGCAGCATAATAAGTGAGCGAGACGCATGCACCGCTGCCGCTGCCGCTGTCGCGCAAAGTCGTGGCATCTCCGTAAGACTAAAAAGTCACACTTAGCTTACGTTGGGAATAACTTTACATTATTACTCTAATCCACCTCATTGTGAAAATGCACAATGTCCAAACTAAAAATAACTATGACGTAACCTTAATTTCCGTAGTGTTTTTTTCTATTTTTGAACACCCCAAAATTCTAAAATTTTGCATATCAACAAAATTGGAACAAAAAAATAACTACCACATTTATATTCGTGACGTTATTTAAAGGTCAAGTATATTTTTATTACTTTTTGACGTAAGGAATTAATATTTGTCACATAATGTCGTTATGAAATGTCTTTCACCTCTTGACCGCCACATGTTTTGCCATGCGCCGTGCCCTCAGTGTAATTGTATAATGTGACATTGGGCACATTCTGAATTATTGATATCTAATATCAATCAAATAAAGACAAGAAATAAAGAGACGCATTGGTATGACCAAGGACGCTATGACCCGCCTGAACAACATATGGAAAAAGAGAGGAATATCCATTAATACTAAGACCCGATTAATACGAGCTCTAATATTCCCCATTTTTCTATATGGAGTTGAAACGTGGACGATACGAGCTCGAGAGAGGCAGAGGATCGACGCTTTGGAGATGTGGTGCTGGAGGCGCATGATGAGGATACCTTGGACTGCCAAGCGCACCAATAAATCGATTCTCTCCCAGCTCAATATTAAAACCCGCTTGTCTACAATATGCCACCAACGAATTCTATCGTATTTCGGCCATATAGTGCGAAGAGGAGATGACAGTCTAGAAAAGCTGATCGTAGTTGGGAACACAGAGGGTAAACGAGCTCGTGGACGATCCCCAACCAGATGGACCGATCAAGTGAAGGACACGTCTTCCTCCAAGTTTTGCTCGGTTGTAAGGGACGCAATGGACAGAACTCGATGGAGACAAATCATTCACACCAAGTGTAAGCCATCCAGTGATGACCACGATCCTCAGTCATGAGGGAGCGACAAGAGAGAGAGAGAATATCAATCAAGCGAATGAATTTTACTATGAATCTATTTTTTATTCGGAATACTAAACTGACAACTCTAAGGATGTTCAACATTTATTCTAAAATAAATGCATTTACTCTTTAAAAAAATACATATACTTAAAAAGTGCTTACACATTCTGAATTTTAATAAACAAAAACCCACAATTAACACATCTTCGAAATATCTGTAATATTCCACATAAAAATATAGTATAAAGCCTGACCAGAAATATATGAGGATTGTCAAGAGGGCGCTATTTATAAGATTTATATGGCAACAATTCTGCAACCAATCGCAACCGCACTATAATGACATAATGACATTAGTTTAATGGTTTAAATACATGTCAGTTCCTCCCCATAACCTCGTAATATCATTTAATGGAATGCACTCTTTTCCTGACTGTTTTTCGTGTAGTAGACATGTGTACGTTTTATTTATAATATTACGTTCACGACTGTGAATGGTTTTCGGCATATTCTTTGGATATTTTTAAATATTTGCCGTTTAAAGAAACTATCACGAATGACATTGACATTGTTGACAAACCATCATAAAATCATTGCCATTGTAAGAAATTAGTTCCAGTGAAATTCCGCAATATGGCGCATCCTCATATATTTCTGGTCAGGCTTTACCTACATATAGTAAAAGTATAGCAGGTATACTAAAAGTACCTATAGCATTAATATACATAAATATAAATTATATAAACTACAATAATAAATGTGCGTGACTAATTTTTTTTATCAGTTAAGTTTTTTTTAAGTCGGTTCTTTTTTTTTTCATTATTTTTTTTTTAAATATACGGGAATATATAAATTTTACCAGCGGCGTTAGAGTAAAAAGATATAACAATAATATGTACCGTAAAAAGAGTGTAATTTCTTACATAGTACACGAAAGTTAACGTATAAGCATGTATTTTCGTTTAATTTCAAAACATCACTAAAATTAAAAATGCAATGTCAAAAGTTGGAGGCTAGGGTTGCGACAATCGGGACTGCCATGCAACTACATAGTATTTCCGTTGGATCTAATTGAGTTACATTGAGACAAATAAAAATAAATAGAATCTGTCTAATGAAAGCTGAACCTGCGAAAAAGCGGCAAATTTAAAAAATCATTACATGGTATTACCTATCAAAGTAGGATTAAACGATTTTGATACTTTTCTTTATTTTGGTGGGTACTAAGGGAGAGGAAACGCCTAATATTTCATGAAAATTTATTTATGTATTTGATTTTATGGCACAAAATAATAACTTATCGTACAAATGGCGGACTTAATGCCGTAAGGCATTCTCTATCAGTCAACCTTTGAACTAAGCAGATAAATTATGTGCATAACAACTAACTTAAAAACAAGTTTTACTAGATATATACTTAAATAAATAAAAACATAGTTATAATGTATATATGTTATACACACACATACACACTCTTTTTTTTGTTGGGGTTAAAAAAAACATTCGAATAAAAAGTCATAAACTAAAGTTAAAAGATTTATTTATATTAAGAACTGTAATCAAAATCGGTTTCTAGAAACTACTTCCATTGATTCATCTGAACTACTGTCAGACTCATCATCATGCACACTTATAATAAATGATTCCAGGTTTTCGGTTATCCCATCCCTGGCTTTGTACTGAGCTTCAATATTAAGCACATGATCAGTCATTTTCTTCCAATGCTCTGATGTTATGCTCTCAAAAGCCTCTTTAATATTTTTTTCCATTTCAGCTGCTGATCCGGCAATATTTTTACTTGCGATTTTTCTCTTCGCCGAACTCCATATTAATTCGATTGGGTTCAGATGACAATGATAGGGCGGAAGTTGCAAGACCTCATGACCATGCTCTCTTAGAATTTTGTCTGCTTCGTAGATTGGGTCCAGTTTGTGTTTCTGTACCAATACAAGAAGTTCTGCAATGGTATGATATTCCTCATACTCCTCATAGTGAATTTGATTCACACGAAGCCACTCTTTTATTTCTGCTTTGCGGCTGTTGGTATTTGAAGGCTTATTAATTTGCACCGTATGGTAGCTGGCATTGTCCATGACAATCACGCTCGGTTTAGTCAAGTTCGGAATAAGCTTCTCATGTAACCACTTATTAAAATTTGTGGCGTTCATGTCACGGTGGTAGTCGGCTTTAATTGATTTTGTGATAAATGTTAATAACGCATTAGACACAAAACCATTTTCTGATCCAGCGTGAACAATAATATATTGTTTACCGGACGAGATATTGTCAACTAGACCTTTGGTGGAAGGCCCTTGCCATGATCGTTTTAATTTATAATTCTGGTGAACGTAAGTCTCGTCCAGGTATATTATTTGTTTACCTTCAGCACTTTTTGTTGCAATAGTCCGTAAGTAACGGTGTCGCCAAGCTGCAATGTCAAAGCGCTCAATAAGAACTGAGCGTTGATCAATATTTTGTTTAAATTCGTATCCATTCGCATGCAATATTCGGCGTAAAGTTTCAAGGCATCCGGTAAAATTGATGCTTTCTCTCAACTCTGCCAATAGGCACCTGAGTGTAGGCACTTGCTTCTTTACGATATAAAATTCGTTGATTTTATTTCGGATGGCTTGGATATCAAAGCTATCTAAATTGGATACTGTGGCCTTGTGAGGTCGCTTTTTTCCTGGGGTACTGAAGACACCACTGTTTACTTTTCCTTCATTGCTTATTCTCTTCAAAGTTGAAACACTGAGATCAGTTATTGACGATATTTCCTCTAAATACTTGTTTTGACTTAGCAATTCGTTTTGCTCCAACTCTTTCAGCTTCCCAAGATTATCCAAACGGAGTTGTTTTTCTTCAGAGTCGTCAAGTTTATCTGAAATGAATACATCATTTATGAAAAAAATAAAATTAAATATCAATTTTAAAAGATAGTTTGGACGGGAAAAGATATATTGTGAATCATTGGATTGAAGATAATTATAGAAATAATAAGTATCAAAATTAATATGCCTTACTAACCTACAAATGCAGTCACCACATCTAAACACTCTTTTTTCTGTTTGAACAAGGCTTCCCTCTCCTCTTGTTTTTATTTGCATTTGCTTATCATGGCAAAAATTATCGGACGCACACCACTTTTAATTGTATTACCCATGTTTCAGCAGTAAACTTTCGAAAAATCTCTTCTATTTGACACTCGAATGCAGCCTCAAACTAACCTCAACAACAACGACTTTGCTAGTCAATGTCAAAATGACATTTTAATAGTGTTGCCGCTCAAATACAGATTACATTTGAATCACATGATTAGGTACTATGAAAAAAGATGCCGCGCATAAAGCCTTTAATGATTACCATTTGGTATTTACGAGTATTTTTGTTCTATATTTATATGTATTATAGTTTACGTGAGAATGTAAAGTACAAATGTAATCTGTACATGAACGGGCTATTTTTGGGCATTCAGTGTTTTTGGAGTCGGTTCTTTTTTTGGTAAAATTTTTGTTTTTGCTTTTTTGTAATTCAAATAAAATACTTATGGCCGGGTCATCGGGGAGGTCTTGTTTGCATGCATCTCCTTTGAATTATCCCCTAACTCCTAACCGTTAAGGAGTTATACCTTCCATCATCAGCTCAGCATGATGAGATGATGACTACCATATGCGAATACTTAAGAAAAATATACGAAAAACATTATGAGAGCCTATACAATTTGAGGGTTGCCCTCGATTTTCCTGGGATCCCATGATCAAATCCCAACAAGGTTATAATGGGACCATCTCAGGAGTAAACTCTTTGAAATAAAAAAATATTCTTAAAATCGGTCCACAATTGGCGGAATAATCGTTGGACATACATAATAAAAAATACATACAGTTGAACATAGAACCTACTCCTTTCCTTTGGTTAAAAATATGCGTATCGCTATAATTTCATTATTAGATGACTTATGTTATGGATGATAAATGATAAAAAAAAAAAATTGACACTTTTTGACACATATATGCGACTGGGATCGATAGATAAAAATTGTCCTAACATGTCTATACTTGTCATCAATAAAATAGAATTTAAATGGGATATATATTTCGTTACACGTAAAGAATAGTACGTATTATACTTTAAAGTGGTATAATATCATGTAATAAAACGTAAATGTTTACTCAATGCAATCCTATATTTTTAATAAGGCGTATTATGTAAGGTCAACAGCGGAAAAATGCGTTTCCCAGTACATTTTGCAACGATTTTATTTCCGGCTACGAAAATAGACCGGCTACGAAGATAAAATACCATAATAGTATTTTATCTACTCCAATTTTTTTCTATCAGTTATACATTTACCAAATCTTAAAACTCTTGAGTAATAATAAAACCATATATTTCGTAAGCTTTATAAAAGTATATTGTCTACTGCCCAAAAAAAGCAAGCAGGAAAGGTAAGGAGTAGGTAACCGTATTAATCATGTATAAATGATAAAATGAAGCAAAAAACATAGGTGTAGAAAAAAGTAGAAGAGCCTCTGCAAATAAATTGGTCGTGTACATTTTGGTCCCCTGCTACGCCTGCTTCAGCTTCACTGTCGTGCTGTCCACCGTTAAATTCAAAGTCTAGGCCCGGTAGGTAAACAGTTTCTATAAAAAATACAGATAAGAAAATACCTTTTTCACCTCACCAGCTCAAACATGGCAATTTTGCTGTCAGATAACAGTGAACAAAATGCGATTTTGTTTCGAGCGTGAGTAGGAAGTAGCTTTTTAAATTTTAATATTTTTGACTACGAATTGTCATTTCTCAGCCACAGGTTATTTATAAAATTCGAATCATTCTAATTTCGATGCACTCTGTCTCTTTCATATCTATATGAAAACCGGCCAAGAGCATGTCGGGCCACGCTCAGTGTAGGGTTCCGTAGTTGCTCATCCTTCACAATAGACTTAAGTTACGAGAAAGGTTTCAAGCTCTATAAAAGGTCGTAAACACCAAAATAACTGTAATTACTTATTACCTTCTGGAAGTCAACTTACGTCCTTTTAAGAAAGTTATGAAATTTTGCGATAACTCAAAAACGGCTCAACCGTTTTTTTTAATATAGTTTTTATTAAAAGTACTTACAAGGCCTCATTTTCATGATTTTTTCCATAATTTTTTGACCCGTTGTTGAAAAGTTAGAGGGGGGGGGGACGCTATTTATTTTATTCGTGATTCAAACATAGAATCCTTCGCTTGCTCGGGACTCAAAATCAGCACTCGCAACAAAAAACAACTTTGCTCTCGTGTTGCACAAATAACTATTTGAAGTGAAGTATGAATCATTAAAACGTGCATGAGCGTTTATAGTTAGTCAGTGTCAGTGAGTAAACAATTTTGACCCTGCGCTTGCACAGTATATGTAGATTTAAGCAGATGTATTTACGTTAAATTTAATGTTATTTAGTATCAGGTATAATCCGCTCAAAATAGGATCTGATTTAAAAATTGGCTTTCGTTCTACCATATAATATGTCTATATAACTATATAAAATTAAAAATTATATTATATATTTATTTTGAAAACGAATACGTTTGCAAAATAAATAAACGGTTTAACATAATTATGAGCGTCAGTAGCGTGGCGTCAAATATATTCTCGGTAAAGCTGGATCAAATTTAGCTAAATAAACACTCTTACGACTCGAGTATATAAGGCCCTACACCTAATTTACAGTAAACGGCGATAAAGTTTGCACATCGATCTTTGGAAAGAGGCAATCGGCTAATTTCGACTTCGTATAGCGATATCTGTGTCGCACACACAATGACGTTTGTCTTGTCAGTCGTGGTTCAAATGCGAGAGAGTGCAGTCGCATATCCAAGTCAATATATATATAGAGTTGATAAAACTTACACAAAATTAAATTTGTACTATGGCATCTATAGGGAAAAAAGGTAAGCCGTTACTTTGCCAGTCACGCGAAATTGTTTCATAAATATTTATTTGAAATGTTTATAAATATTTAGTAACAGAAGCCGACCAATTTAAAAATCATGAGAATGTTAATGTAAGTAATTACACTTTTTGTCGATCTTTAAACCCACATTTAAGTATCCTAGTAGTATAACATCAGTTGCTAATGCTCAGTCAACCCCTTTTAGGATTTTTTCCCCAACAAGAACATTATAGCAATAACTATATATAATTACATCGAGTTTTATAGCTCTATATATTTCACGTGAAATCAATACAAAACAACAATAAGGTACTTAGTTCTAAATTCAAATTCTGATGAACGATTAATCTAATAATTGATGTACATGGAAATTGGCATTCGTTTGTATTCGGAAATGCGATGATTGCCGATGTGCATTCTTTATCGCCGTTTACTGTACATCTTATTGAATTTTTCATTAGTCACAAAGTGACAATGACAATGACAATTCTTAAGACGTCACACGTTACGAAGTCAAGTTGATAGATTTATCACACCTAAATCGTATTGGTATTAACCCCGGAAGTACGTTTAGGGGAAAATCCTTAACTTAATTGAGATAATTGCTGAATATATCAAAACCATTAGGTTATTAATAATAATAACATCTTGTCGCTGGAATGTCGTAAAACTGGCTTTCTACGATGTTTTCCTTATTTATGTATGGTCTAGGCATGACTTCAAAATCCTCTTCACCTAGCAACGCGTGGACAGCATTAAATTTAAATATATACATGGTGACGTATCGGGTTAAAATAGTATCGAATACTTTTACTATCCACTTAAGTACGGATGTTAGCAACTGTATGAAAATTACATTGGCTCTACAATAGCGTTGGTTGCCTAAAAGGTAAGGCACCCGTGTTGGCCCGGAGAGTCATTGGAGACGTGGGTTCTATACATGTAAATAAAGTGAGATAAAAGTACCCTATCTTGAGCTCAGCAAATAAAAATCTTAGGACCTAACTTATGCAAAACTGCTGCTCGAAAATTTAATTGTGATTGTGTATTTAAAGCACTTTTATTAATTACTTTCTGAGTGCGCATCAAAGAGGTGTGAAATCAACTAGAGTTTGTCTGATTATTTACAGAATTACGCGGGTCGTCTAGAGCCGATAAATCCTTCACAGTTGCAGTTCAACCCGGACTCGCCCATAGACTATCGAGTTGACTTCCCAGTCTCTTCGCCAATACCACGGTTGACTAACCTTATCGTCAACAACAACGTGCTATGCTACGGCCCTGGAGGTAACTTAACTATAGCAATATTTCTGTCTAAAATACGTATCAAAAACTTAAGTAGCGCTGTTTTTTATATGGAACTTATGTCATTTATCTAACATGGAACGTTAAGTTATCTATACGGTACAGACACGTACACGCTAGGTACTACACTACGTACAAGATGAATTTTAAATACTTAAGTTTTTAATATACTTGTGCCGACCCCAAATAAATGGGAAAATGACACTTAAGTTTGTTATATACCTGTACTACGATTTTGAAAACTTTCATTTAGGATGATGACTTCCTCTATCTAGAACTGTATAGATATATTTCTTATAGTCTGTTTTTTTTTTTGTTTTAGATGTCCCCCAGCCAAATGTATACGTGACTACAATCAGCCTTCAGCATATGTTGTATCTCCGAGGGGCGCGGCCTGGAGGTAACTCAGGATTCAACCAAGGTGGATTCCACCAAGGTGGATTTAACCAAGGTGGATTCAACCAAGATGAATACAACCAAGGTGGATTCAACCAAGGTGGATTCAACCAAGGTGGATTCAACCAAGGTGGATTCAACCAAGGTGGATTCAGCCAAGGGAACCAGGGATTCAATCAGTTTAGACCCGAAAGACCTAAGCCCCAAAGACCGTCATTTAACGTAATATCTTCGTCACCAGATGCCCAAGTGTTCTCATATGATTTGGATAATGATCGACCGGACAGATGGAATATGGGTAAGAAAAGGACCGATGTTTAGGATAATACAGTATTTTTACAAACATAATTTTTCTTTAAATAAGAGGTCTTATTATTAAAGAACTGTTAAAATCCTTTGGATATGGCGTGGGCAGGGTGCCTATGTGAAATCTTACACACTCATCGTGCCCTCTTTCTATTTCATTCTACCTTATTATATTAATTCAGCTCAAATATTCATGTCATCATGTCATGCTCGGAGAGTATAACTTGTCTAAATATGCATAATTTCATTTTTCGAGTACTTGGCTCAAATTATCTCCCTGGCGATAGAGCGTGGCATCTCCGCTGGTATCCTAGGGACCTTTGAGCCAGGCATCTTCCGGAACGGTTCATAGGTCCATTTAACTTCTATAATTAGTTGTACTTATTATTAATTTTCGTTTTAAAAATAATTTCGGTAATAATTATATTAACCCAGTTTTATCAGTTCCAGAATTTGAACATACTCAACAGCAGCCACAAACTCAGCGACCACCGCCTCCACCACCGGTAGAATACTACCCTGAGTATACCACAACGACCACTAGAAGACCTCCACCGGTAGAGTACTACCCCGAATATACCACATCGAGAAGACCGCCACCTCCACCACAACGGCCCCAACCCAACTAGTACGTATACGCTTTTATCTATATTAAATTATTTTTAATTTTTTTGATTTTCACTCTCATGTAATGTATTCTTAAATCTTCACTAGATGTTATATTTTTATCACTCAACAACGAAGGTTAAATTTCAGTACCTACCTCCGTACTTCGAACTTAACCATTTTAACATGTTCACTGTCCTAGTTTGACATGTGAATATTATGTTTCTGTAATAGAGGCTTGCCGTGACATATGGGAGACGGTCAGTGAACGTGTTAAGTTTCTAAAGTTTAATGAAGAGACGCAGTACTTGATTCCCTACAGCTTAAATAATTAAAGAGTTTTCAGTAGGTGCACTTCTCTATTTAGATGAAGAAGAAGTATGAGTAGGTAAAGATAAGCCTTAAATACGGATTGCGGATTGCTTGGGGTTTTACGCTACCCAACTGCTACTACAAATATCTTACTTTAATATCTTTCGCTCTCTTTATTAGCCCATCATCCATGCCATCTCGCCTGCCCTCCTTCTCAAGCAACGAGTGCGGTGTGGTTTCCGGAGGCAACGAGCAAGTGCCTCTGATTTTCCACGGGATGAATTATCCACGCGGGGATTGGCCCTGGCTTGTCGCCATCTACAGACGCAAAGATGGAAGCCTCACTTTCACTTGCTCTGGAACGCTTGTGTCTGATCGGCATGTAGTGTCTGGTAAGTTTCCTTTTATACTGGATCGGTTAATTACCCGAGCTGATTAAGCAGTTCTTTCTTCAATTTTAATGCAAGAAGATTAAGAGCTCTCCATTATCGGGATGACATGGTGGAGTCTCGCCAAATAAGTTAGTTTCCATCAATTCCAATATGATTTGTTTGGATACGACCACTTTAATTTGTTTGTACGAATATTGCAACAACCGTTTCCCCAGTTAAGTATTTAGATTATATATATGTTTCCTCACGGTTTTTCCGAGGTGGTAATGTGTGTGACTAGACAGTAATCACAATATTGACATAAGTTGTCTATTAAATCCACACCGTGGAGCAGGCATTTTATGTGGTTATCGACCAAGTAAAACATTTTTTTATGTCAGTGTGCCATAATTGCTTTTGCAATTATTAATCATTGTTATTTTTTCATGGACAATGAAATGAAAATTAAAATCTACTTATCTAGGGAGAAAAGTGCAGTTATTTATTCTAATGTCGAATGAACCAAAATTAATGAAGTTAAATTCAAAAATGTTTAAAGTCTATTTTCAATCATTATTCTTATTTTAAGTCATTAGTCTTCTCTCCTACAGATATCTTTAGGACTAACGAGGATACATGGGCAAGATGTATGTCATATTCCCAATTTGATACTCACACACTTAGCTGATAATTAATGATACCTCTTGTAAATATCATGAACCTATTTATTTCAGCTGCCCATTGCATGCAACAACGAAGCACAATCACTCCAATTAAGGACATCGTGGTGAAAGTCGGCGTGCACAACCTAGAAGACTGGGGAGACGATATCACTGTCACCAGGACTTTGGCATCCGCCACCATCCACGAGTCGTACAATTCTTCTACTTATGCAAGTAAGTAACACAATACGTTCATGCACTTAGGCATCCTCTTCGTATCGGTTATATTAATAGGAGCATGACCTGACTTTTCCGCAGTTTGTAGGGGCCTGTAGAGGCAAGATAGCCACTTGCAAAATGTTTACCCTTTAGTTAGCCTTCTTATTTAAAGCAAGTTAGGTATGTGTATTAAAATGTATGATGAATGTTAGTAATTTTATACTTGATTTTTTTTTCTCGTTGACAAACAAAACTGTAAGAGTTATTTCAGCTTACGACGTATGTATGAAGTATTAATGAAAACGCTGCTCCCATGTATTTATGCAGTTCATTGTACAATCTGTCGGACTAGCATAAACTGTCCGTGACTTTGTTTTTCTCTTCATGACAATTTTAGTCGTAGCAAGTTGAGGAGCTAGAGGCCTACCTAGAGGGGCTATAACTAGAAATGAAGGAAAGCCGCTAGAAATGCAGATTTGAAATTAAATATCGCAGGAGTAGGTACCTATTTAAAATTTAGCTTTATTGAATGATTGCATTTTTTTCACAGATGATCTTCTGGTGTTTACTTTTGAAAGGAGCGTGGAATTCAACGTAAACATCAGGCCTGCATGCCTCTGGAGCGGAAATAATGATCTCAGCAGGATAGTAGGGGCTTCAGGAGTGGTAAGTCTGTCAATAAAAGATATATGTGGTAATTGTCATAGTGTTCTTTTTGTGAGCGTTCTTTTGTTCTGTCATATACTCAGCTTTTTTGCGACAAGTATCGTATTAGAAGTAATTAGAAAACAGAAGTTGTTAACATTAAGGCATTTAACATTGACCTAGATATATAACTCAGAGGATAATGTCCTAGGGCCTTTGTCCTCGGACATTATCCTCTGAGCTATATCTAGTTGATTTTTTAATCAGCCAAGTGATTTGACAGATGTCGTAATTTATATTCAGAAATTATTTCTTAAACAATGCGCGTAATTTATTAGATTGACTTTTATTGATAAAAAGTGATATGTTGAAACCAAATTTCGTAAAAAATTGCGTCAATTTACTCCGGCTAGTTAAAAATTCAACTTTAGATCTTCTGAGTCCTTCGTCTGTCCGATGACAAAATCCGTAGTACAATACAATACAACAATACTTTATTGCACACCAGCAAGAAAAATATTACATGACAAATCTTAAACAATGGTAGACAATAGGCGCTCTTATCGCTAAAGAGCGATCTCTTCCAGACAACCTTTGGGTAGCGGAGTAGGTAAACAAAATTAAGCAGAAAATAGTAGATGGTGAGATAAGAACTTAAGTAATTTGAGTCACTTGAGTATTGTTTTATAAAAGTTTAAATGAATATTCCAGGTGGCTGGTTGGGGTTCGAGCGAACTGGGCCAAGGCAGCAAAGGCGAGCCACGCATGGTGCGCATACCGATCGTCAGCACGTCCACATGTCGGGCCAGCAAGCCGGACTTTCATGCGCTGACTAGCGGCACCACACTATGCGCAGGTATTTTACAAAAGCCCGATTAAAGCATGATTATCTACGCTACTGAAGCGCCCTCTACGTTATATGTGTTTAAAATGCGTATGCGCATTAGCCATACGGAGGATGTGCGTAATAGACACGCACAATCCCCAGTCCCCATTGCTTCAGTAGCTTAGAATTATGGATGAATGGAATTCTGTGTGATTGACGTAACGACACATCGTTACGTCAATCACACAGAATGGCTCCCAACTGAGCTTGATGACAATCAAGCTCAGCTGGGAGAGCACTACGCCGGAAACGTTAGGGTCACAGGTTCGAGACCTGCTTACATTGCATCTTTCATAATTTACCTGTCAATATTAATAAAAATAAAAATATGTTATTTCCACATTAAAACAGAAGCGATAAAATATTCTATATAAAAAATAATATATATTACACCTAGTCATAATCTTTCTTTTTTTGTAGGCGATCGCAATGGCGCCGGTCCTTGTCTCGGAGACTCCGGCGGAGGATTATATCTACTAGAAGGGGGTCGCTGGAGACTTCGAGGCGTCGTCTCTTTGTCACTTCGTCCAAAAAATGGAGAATCTACATGCAACCTCAACGAATACATTATATTTACTGACACAGCTAAATTCTTGCAATGGATTAAAAATGCCATAAATAATTGATAGTTAGATAGCAATATTTAAATTGACTTTTAGTGATAGGTGAATAAAAGTACTCAAATACAAATAAGAAAATTATTACGGATGGTTTCATTTTTTTTTCTCTAAAATAAGGTTGTAATAAGAATAAACTGTATATAATATATATTAAGATGTGCTATACTATACCGCATTTTGCAATATGGCTCAATAGCACGACACTCATATTATTTTTAGGGTTCCATACCCAAACGGTAAAAACGGGACCCTATTACTGAGACTTCGCTGTCCGTCCGTCCGTCCGTCCGTCCGTCTGTCACCAGGCTGTATCTCAACAACGGTGATAGCTAGACAGTTGAAATTTTCACAGATGATGTATTTCTATTGCCGCTATAACAACAAATACAAAAAATAAAATAAAATAAATATTTAAGGGGGGCTCCCATACAACAAACTTGTTATAGATTATATACAGGGTGTAACCGACAGCGTACCGAAAACGAAAACTGTAGTTTTAGACCATAATCACGAACTGAAAACGAGTGTTCATTTTCTCGGAAAACTCAAGGATAAGATTTTCCAAAATAAATTATAAAACTCGACGCGCAATGTATTGCGTCCAATTCTCTCGGGTGCAGACGCGCTGCGCTGGGAGGGAGGCACGCGGCAAGCATCGACCGGTCCGGGCGCTCCCCATTCCACTCACGCGTCAGAGCAAAACATACCGTTACGCCAATGCGCATCGAATGACATGAATGAATGCAACCACAAAAACAACGCAACCACAGATCACAACTAGTGTACTACCTAACACCAATAACAACTGACCGATAAATTAAAACAGTCTAACAAGATTTTCATTCAAGCAAGTAAAGCAAATAAAATGTGCGGGTAGGTAAACATTATTCATGCGTCCGACCGCAACCGACCGCGCCGTCCGGGCTGCGCGAGCGCACTGACTGGCCTGGCGGATCAATGACCGGCCAGTACCGTTATCTGCCCACTCCACTCTCTGTGTTGTACCGTAAAGCTTACATAATACTGTTTGTGATACATTGCGTGTTTTGCGGAAAATGCAATTTTCATGCGATTTTTCATGAAAAAATGTTACCGATAGAGTTCGATTAACGGAAAAATCAAGAAAAAATGAAAACTCGCGAGGAAAATTTGTGAATTTTCTCAAAGAAATCTTCACGATTTTCCAGGCCAGAATAATGGTCTGAAGCCATGGTTTCAGTTTTCGGTACACCGTCGGTTACACCCTGTATATATGTATAGGTACGGAACCCTTCATGCGCGAGTCGGGCTCGCACTTGCCCAATTTTAACTGATTTAAAAACGAGGAAGTTCTGAATTCTGTTCAATTTTTTAACCGATTAAAAAAAAAAGGGTTCTCAATTCGACTTTATTATTATTATTTTTATGTTTGTTACCGCAGAACTTTCAACTGGGTAAACCGATTTTGATGATTCTTTTTATTTGAAAGCTGGTGCTTCCTTTGTGGTCCCATTTAAATTTTGTCCAGTTCTGACAGACATCCATGAGAAAATCATATAAGTGTTATTGTATGTTCCATTTCGCTCATTGAAGTCTGTTATTTTTTTGGGAAAAAGTTATTAATTTATATTTGAATACTAAAAAGCAAAAAACATACAAAATTTAATTATTTAACAAAAAAGAACCTATTTGATTGTTGAGACTTGAAGTCGGTGGCAAACCTGACGTAAACTTGCGCGGCATCTGTTTTTAAACAGTAATAATTGAGTGGTATAGTATATATAGTAGGTAGTTATTAAATATATAGTAGGTAGTTGTTTTTTGTGAAATAATTACTTTTTAACAAAAAATAACCGACGTCAACGAAACGAAGTTATGGTAAATGAAAATGGGACCAACTATAAAATAACAATGCTCTTTAAATAAAAATAAAAAAATCTGAATCGGTTCAGCCGTTTTCGAGTAATTGGGGAACGTATATTAAAAAAATGGCTTATGTTTAATGGAGCACCAAATTTAGCAAAATGTAACGGCAAAAAAAAACTCTTTTTACACCAAAATTTATCCCCAAAATAATTTAAAAATGATAAACAAATTTTGTATTGCTGATCACCAGATAGAGTAAAATTTATTACCAAAAAATCACTTTTTGCGACCAAAAATAGTAAATGTGCACCAAACTTAGAACACCAGTTTTATGTAGAAACTCCAACTTAAAGTAAATAACTCCACATTTATCATTTTTAACCCAAAAAAAGGTAACGTTCTCCGAAAATGTATCACCATTTTAATATGAAATTACCTTCAAATATATATCATCTTGTACCCTAAAAAAAAAAAAAAAGATCCAAAATATTTATTCAATGATGACCAAATCTTAGCGATCAAATTAATGCGCCGTTTTTACCTAAATAAACTACTATTGATTGCCATAAGATGTATGCATATTACCAAATAAATGAATGCTGAAACTGAAATAATGATGCCAAACTTAGTGAGCCCCTCCCCCGCTCACCTTTTGCTCAACCAACCCCACATTCACTAAATTTGGTGCTCAAATACAATTAGAAGTGCAGTCATGACTAAAATAGGTAGAAGCATTGTAATTCTAGATCATATTTTGGTGCAAATATTTTTTTTTTTGGTATTTTATATGATTTTTGGTGATACTGGTTTGGGGTCCCAAAGTTTTTTTTGGGGGACTAAAATATTTGTTGCCAAAAAAAATCCCCGACGGGCAAGAACCTCTCTGTTTTTGACATTGGTTATCGTAAGCATTTTTTTTTAATTATCTGATTTGATTCGATCGGAGCCCGATGGAATTGGGTTGCTGGATGCTTGTTAATGGCGATTGAACAGTCCAATTGTGACTAGAGTACTTTATAGTATTGCTAGCGTAAACGTAAACAATAAACAGTTAATTTCTAAACGAAACCGAAATGTCAATGTGAAACGTCAAGTTGACGTTTGTAATTTTACGCGCGCCGGCGCCGCGCCGTCGTCGAACCCGTTAGTTACAACGATGTTTACTGAATTATTTTCGTAATTCCGAATGAAATACTCTTGAATTTAGCTACAAAATAACAATTTTTTTATTAAATATGTCCTGGAACAAAATATTGTGTAACCATCGTGAGGTTCAATTGGTAGGGACTCTTAATGGAGGTCAAAGTTTCAGGTAAAGAATAACAATATTTTTCTTATGTTTGGCCTTTGTTTGGCGGGATGATGCACATTTATTTACCAACAGTTTTGTTGTAGATGGACACATCTCAAGGATACTGATGAATGGATCGGGATATTTGCGAAAACAGTATGGAAATTGCGTCAAAAAGACGATTGCTTGCAATACCAAGTCATAGGTTCTTTGTTGAATAAGCCAGTTAAAAATAAAGCTAAGAAGCTGGATAAAAAGGCGGAAGTAAATGGAGACGTGTTATTTACAAGTTTACTAGAGAAATATTTTCGCATGGATGTAGACTTGGGTAGTTATTATAAGAAGTGGTCCGAGAGTGATGAGTTGTTCAAGAGCGCCGGACAGCAGTTCTACGGCATTAGGATGCTGGCGCAAGAGCCCGTGGAGAACCTGTTCTCGTTTATATGCAGCCAGAACAACCACATATCAAGGTAGACTTTTGTGTTAATAATTATTTATCTTATCTTTAAAAAGTGTTTTTTTATTGATTGAGCAAAATATTATATAGTGTTACAGAGACAACTCCCGAGAGTTACGATCAGTTTCAGCAGCAGCCAATCGAAAACGGCGCTCTAACGCTCTGTCAAATATTGCTCGAGAGCGATATAATCGAAAATTAAATGTATAATATCACTTTCCTATAATGTAAAAAAAAAACTGTTTAACTTAAATTCAACTGCTTAATAATGTTAAACAAATTTTACATTGTAACCTATTGCTATGCTGAAGTCTATAATTATTGTAATTTGTTAATTTAAATCATCTGTTCCAGGATATCTAGTATGGTAGAGAAACTTTGCTCCAACTATGGAGAACAAATTTGCAGCCATGAAGGAACCACATTTTATGCTTTCCCTGAAGTTGAGCAGCTGTGTGATTCCAAGGTAATAATTATAAACTTGCGGGTTATAATTTAAACCAACAAATCAAAATGCTTAGTTCCATTTATACACAGTGATTCAGTGGCAGATGATGGAATCCAATGGATAAGTGCAACAGCAGAGGAGTTATAAAAATGTGAAACAGGTTTACTCACGTTGTAGCAGTCGAATATCGCGGGAGAGCGTTAGCGCGCAGTTTTCGATTCTGCCGCCGCAACTGATCGTTGCTCCTGATGATGAATCGCGAACCGATTCGAAAGCGATATTCGACTTCTACGACGTGAGTAAACACTAAACACGGTTTCGTATCTATTTTAATATGTTTGAGACTCACCGTAGTTTTCTATGTAACAATAATAAAGTAGAGGAGTTAGTCTCTGTTGCCCAAAAAGCAAAAGCATGCAAAGTGGTCTGTGTCCTGAGCATACATCCAATAACATTCTCTATTAGTTAACACCTTCACTACATACCAAATACTGTTAATTTTAATTACATTGCAGCAGCGAAGGTGTCAACCTTTTCACTTTGCTCTCAATTCAATTTACAAGAAAATACAGTCCGTGAGCTCTCAGATTGCGATTCGGATTCGGGTGAAAACTGTGACGTTCCTATCTGGATCGCATAAGAGTGAGCGAGACAGGTATAAAACGCGAATCGGATTCTGACCGCGCACTGTAATTATATTGTTAATTTTAGGTGGAGTCTCAGCTACGAGAACTTGGCTTTGGTTACCGAGCCAAATTCATTCAGAAGTCGGCAGCACAGATTGTGGAATGGGGAGGTGAAGACTGGTTCAAGTCGCTCCAGGACATGAAGTACTTGGATGCCAAGCAGGAGCTTATGAAGCTGCATGGGATTGGGCCTAAGGTGAATGCGTTTTGTGGTTCAAGTAAATGTACGATATATCGTTAGGCCCGGAAAAGCGAATTTTGAACTATCACTCAAAAAATACTAATACGGTATGGAATGGCTGCTCAAATCAGCAACTCTTTATGAAATGTCAAAAACGATCTGTTAGTATGAAGTTTCTATGAAAATACTGGCTTGTGACGTCATAAAAACAGTAGTCAAAACATGCTTTCTTAGTTTTCGTCCGATTAAAAATAGCATAAGGTCCAAAGTTAGTGGTAGTTTATTTCATTCGGTGTATTTTTGAGTGGGTTTAGTGTTTTCAATGATGCAATTTATTTTTCATCACACTTTGCTCGTAAACAAGGGCTTACATGCCAGAAAATGCTGCGGTAAGTCGTAAATTACGCCCTAGGGCGGTAAGTAATTTTTATCACGCTTTAAGTGATTATATGCTTGAAAACCGGGCGGTAAATCGTATATACCGCCCTAGAGCGGTAATTCGTATATTACGCCCTAGGGCGGTAAGTAATTTTGGTATTGACTACTACTACTTTTGTTTTATTTCCTCCAAAGTGTGATGAAAAACGTCGTACGTGAGTCTAGTGGTAAAGGAATTCCTAACTCGTGTCATTAAAGCCCTCGCCTTCGGGTTCGGGCTTCTAATAGACACTCGTTTGTAATTCCTCGTTTACCACCCTTGTTACGTAATGTACTATTAACTATAGCATTGTGGCATTATTGATATTTTTAATCTACAGAGCTGTGTCACAAATGGTTTGCCATATACAACGTTTGTTCCTAATATGTTAACTTACTGAGGCTATATTTATCTAATTATCATATTATATCCTGATCTCAATTCTATGATTTATAAGATAACGAGAAATATATTTCTATGGCAATATGTAGTAATAAGATAAAAGGCGACCGTTTACCTTATTACTACATATTGCAAGTCTTTAATCATAAAATAATAATAAATAAATAAATCATAAATAATTTATTGTCATATTGTGCATTCATAAAATTTGGTACAGTAAAACATCAGAGAGCATCACAATAAACCGTTTTACGGTATACAATAGTATTATAGTACACTTTTTTAAAAAGTGCACATATAGAAACAGAAAATTACAATAACAATTATAATTAAAGCACATTTATATTTACACAAAATACAATTCAACTACACTACCAAAATTAAAAAAAAAAACACTATATATTACGCATGACAATTGAGATAAAATTATATAAAATTAAACGTCCATTACAATATTTGTCATTTTAATAAAATAATCATTAAGTGAATAAAAACATTCCTCGAGCAACAAAGATTTTAATTTAGGGAAGAACTTATTATTTGGCAATTCTGTCCATGAAATAGGGATAGAGATATATATTTTTATTGCCATATGATAGCAGTTTTTTTTATTTAATTGCAACCGACTTTTAGAAGCAACCAAGGATTTGTGCGTCACTGTTCGTTTTCCCTTATTGCATTTTATTCTAAAAAGGTTCAAATAGTAGTAGGAATATCGGACAACCCCCAACAAATCGATCTAGTCCCAAATTAAGCTCAAGAAGGCTTGTGTTATGGGTACTAGACGACGATATACATACCTATACAGATAAATATTTACGTAAATACATAGAACAACCATGACCCAAGCACAAATATTCGAGTTCATCACACAAATATTTGCCCTGGCCGGGATTCAAACCCGGGACCGCCGGCTCAGTAGGCAGGTATCTACAAACTGCGCCAAAAGCGTCGTCAAGGGTAAAATCAGAAGCGTTTCAACTGGTAACTCAGTTTCGTTACGAAATTTGGACGGTAATCGTAACGAAAGCTGAGGTAGCGGTTGAAATCCTTTAGTCCCATCTCGTAGCCAGATTTGGTAGCTGGCTACGAAATGGGAATATTAAAGTCGCATTTTGTAGCCAGTTATTGAAGCTGGCTACCAAATGGGAAAAATAATCCCAATTGGAAGCTGGCTACGAAACGGGAATATTAAACGCCCATTTCGTAGCCAGGTTTTGAAGCTGGCTACCAAATAAAACCACAGAATTCCCCATTTGGTAGCTACTACGAAATGGGAAATGCGATTTCCTACCTACCTACCTTCCAAACCTACCTAGCCTACCTTTACCTTGCTTCCAAATCTGGATACGAGATGGGAAAATCATTCCCATTTGGTAGCTAGCTACGAAATGGGAAATCCGATTTCCCATCTTGTAGCTAGCTACCAAGTTTGGCTACGAAATGGGACTAAAGGTGATTTTCACCCTACCACATATTGTAAGTCTTTATATTCCCATTGAAAAACATGCCTTTAACTCCTAGGTGGCGGACTGCATCTGCCTAATGTCGCTGCAGCACCTGGCAGCGCTGCCCGTGGACACGCACGTGTACCAGATCGCGGCGCAGCACTACCTGCCGCACCTCCGCGGCAGGAAGAGCGTCACGGACGCCGTGTACCGAGAGATCGGGGACCACTTCAGGAAGCTGTATGGCGATATGGCCGGATGGGCGCATACTGTGAGCCTATTTTTATTCTTTACTAGCTGTGCCCCGCGGTGTTACCCGCTCATCCCACGGGAACACTAAATTTATTCGGGATGAAAAGTATCCTATGTCCTTCCCCGGGACTGAAACTATCTATATACCAAATTTCATCTAAATCGGTTCAGCGGTTCAAGCGTGAAGAGGTAATAGACAGACAGACAGACACTTTCGCATTTATAATATTAGTATGGATTCAATAACAACGCGAGTTGTGTTTGAAATTGATATAACAACATACAAAAATAAAAATTACGATTATCAGTCGTAGATGTCTATTACTTCCCCAGGTTTCACCAGATTATTTGGGGCGTATCGCGCTGCGTCTTTAGGTGGGCTACAATGTTCGCCATTTAAGAACTCGTTGGGGCCCAGCTTATTAGTTTTAAAAGCGATATTCCTAACGGCCACATAAGTTTCGGAATTCTTTCCCATTTTCTTTCTCGTCCTGTCACTACTATTATTGTTAGCCTTTATTTAATAATCTTACAAAACATGGTTTATGTAATTTACATTTATATGTGTGTATTACTGTTATTGACATTGTATTTTTATGAGCCTGTTAAGTGACTGTCTTGCGATTCGCAAATGCCTCCCCTAAAGCTTTCCACAGTTTTGTATCCTGTGTCTTTCTTGTCCAGGTAACACCCGCCACTTTCTTAATTTCGTCTTCCCATCTTAGACGTTGCCTCCCTTTCCTTCTTTTATTTTGTCTTGGACACCATTGGGTAAGGTCTGACCCACTTGTCACTAGTTGGTGCACTCAACTAGGCCACGTTCGTAGAGGCACGTGTACCAGATCGCGGCGCAGCACTACCTGCCGCACCTCCGCGGCAGGTAGTGCTGCGCCGACGCCGTGTACCGAGAGATCGGGAACACTTCAGGAAGCTGTATGGCGATATGGCCGGATGGGCGCATACTGTGAGCTTCTTATTATAATTAACAGCTAACAGTTGTCCATTGCTCCGTCAGGCTTCACCAGGGGGCCTATGATGGTTGCGTTTATCACGTGACAAATAAGTTATAAAGCATCTGTCACTCACACTCGTATTTTGTCAAAATGTGACGGATGCTTTGTCTTGACTTATTTATCGTGTGAAGAAAGCAACCATCAATACCATCACAGGCCACAGACCATCTTGGCCTACCAAGCTGCGCCTTGAAGTAGGCATGGTCGCCGTTTAAGAACTCCTTGGCCCCATCGCTTATCTTACTAGTTGTACGCGCAATATCCGGGCGGCCACGACGTCGCGAGACTAGCGGAGCGGCGAGCGGTGGCAATAGGACCGTATGGCCTGCCCAGCGACCGCATAAGTGTAGAAATTGATTTCCTTCTTTTTTCTTCGCTCGCGTACTGGATACCGGTCGCATATGGCGGGATGCCATGAATATCTCATTACGGCTGCCTCGCGATTTTTTTTAAATGAGAGTTTTATTTCCGACTCGGGTCAAGTTGGCTAAAAAGTTACAAAGGGCTGTTCCACAACACATCGGGGGCCAAAATACCGCGAGCCATCCGGGCCTCTTGAACACTGCAACTACGCGTCATTGTTTTCACTATTACTGGCTCCCCACACTACGGCTTTTTGAGGCCGCGACAGTACATAATAATATGTCTCTTTTGCACGCTCGAAGTGGGAAAAAGAGAGATGTACTGTCGCGACCACAAGAAGCTGCAGTGTGCGCTGGCTCTTAGGTGTCGGCCACTGGTTTAATGAAAGGATATACTTTGCAGGGAGCTACAGGACGTATTTGAGTTTATTTGCCATTACTATATGATAAAAATAGATTTTTAAATATTTTATTTACATTCCAGGTACTATTTTGTGCTGATCTCAAGAAATTCCAGCAAAATGGTGACGACGAAGGCGTCAAACCGAAGAAAAGGAAGAAGTGATCTGTGATAATAGTTAAGAATAAAATATCCATAAAGTGATTAATACTTTTATTTAATACTTCATTTCACTATAAACTTGTGATTACCTGTTTACATTAACATACAAAAGTATAAAAAGATTCTTGAATTAAGATAAATTGGTTTATACATAGCTTATACTAAGTTATATCGAAATAAGATCATAATTAGGTAGTTAGATAAATTACCGTTAAGTATGAGAATAAAATATGTTTTATACTATTAACACGTTTCTAAATTTGTATTGAAAATATTTTATCTATGGAGACGACATGATATCAGGAAAATAATTAAAGCCTGATGCAGGATCGTCTTTTGTTTCGTATGGGCGCGCGGCGCCATGCCAGTCTGGCGCCATCTGTTGGTCATAATTTCCTTTGTCCTCATTACGCCGAAACGGCTGGACAAATTTTAACCAATTTTGATATAGGGCATAATGTTATAGGATACTTTTTACCCGACTACCGTATAAAAAAATTACGCGCACGAAGTTGCGGGCACCTTCTAGTGTTAAATATAAATAAATAAAAAAATTGGGCAAGTGCGAGTCCGACTCGCGCATGAAGGCTTCCGTACCATAATCTGCAACAAGTTTGTTGTAGGGGAGCCCCCCTTAAATATTTATTTTATTTTTTGCATTTGTTGTTTTAGCGGCAATAGAAATACATCACCTGTGAAAATTTCAACTGTCTAGCTATCACCGTTCTTGAGATACAGCCTGGTGACAGACGGACGGACGGACGGACGGACAGCGAAGTCTCAGTAATAGGGTCCCGTTTTTACCCTTTGGGTACGGAACCCTAAAAACGCAATCCACTACATCAGAAATGGGGATCGCACCCACAACCTCTACTTATCCGGAGTAATGTGCTGACCCCTGCGCTGCCGCGACGTAACACATTGCGTGAAATTAAGCATCATATTCGGCCAAAACGCCCTTTTTGATTTTTAAGTGTTAAATGCATTTAATAATAATGATTAGGTACCTAATATCCTCTTAAGAACAAATAAACAAGTCATCGGCCCAACGACGACTTCGCGCGACCATAAGTGCGAGCGGAAGGTCCGATCGCGGTGTCTCGCTCACTCCTATGGCTGCCGCTCGCCGCTACGCTGGTTGGCCTGACAGTATTTATATTCTCATACAAAACGGTATCTAGACATAACCTAACATAACACAACCTGGAATGGTCATAATTTCGTAAACGATTATCTTTTTGAAAGACCAATAGCGTAATATCACAATTTTAAACAGGAAGATACCATAGCTTACTTTCTAACAGTTTGTTAACAATATTAGGAATCGAATTGCACAATTCTCGCCGTATACCTCTTATTTCCTTTGGTATTGGGGATTTATCAAGGGTTATTTTTATACAACTTCAAAATTACATCTTTTGTTAGGTCCACTACAAAAATCAATAATTAGAAATATATTTTTTTAAATGACTTCTCTCATACATATTATTCGATTTCAACGGCAGTGACAAGAAAAACTCAAACGCCGGTACATTCGAGTAATATACTCAACTCAGTATAAAAGGGAGTTATTTTTTAAAGTGTACATCAACTTTTTTCTTCTAGATAATTGATTTTTAGGCTCATTTTGCTCAGTAGCTACACTTAGTACATTTAAACCTCATACAAGAAAAAACTTTGCAGCGCGACACTGCAAATTTTTTTACAGTGCCACACGGTAAAAAAAGGTCATGCACACTTTTTTAACGCCCAATTACGAGCTATGGTCGACATTAGTCCATAGATTGACTATAGAAAAATGACGAGCATTACTTAATCTAGACGAGAGTTTCGTCTAAACTAGTCATTTCATACTAAGTTATAATTAATCTTAGTAATTATTATATTTTATTATGAGTTTATTCAATTAAATTATGCTGTCTAGCCTCCAAGCCTACGATTCGCGTAACTTGAAAATAGTCCGCGTGAAGTCCAAGCCCAAATAAGCCTTAAACGCCCAATGTACATGCTAATGCACAATTTGTTTACATGTACAGTCGCCATCAGACATATCGCAGCATATAAGGCGTTCATAAATATATGAACATGTACTGTAACGCCCAGTCAATAAGAGTTGTGTTAACATATTTATGAACGCCTTATATGCTGCGATATATCTGATGGCGACTGTACCTGCGGCCCCAGACTAGTTTTTGTTGAAGGACTTTTTATATTTTTTTCAAGATGCTCTATGGTCTAGACGAATAAAAATAACGGAATGAATCTTGTACATCGTAATGTACACCGGGTGTTTATGCGTGCGCATAGCACCAAATGTCTGGGTCCGAGTTATAAGTGTTACTTTGTGCATTGAGAGGTACATTGGGCCTCAGACCAATATTGAAGCTAAGAAGTCCACATTTTGTAGATATGTTCAGTTTTAAAAGCATTTTCTATTGAATGATGGCCTCATGATGACCAGCTACTTATGTCAGAATCTGGAGTGTTTTAAATGCTTAATTTAGATTATGTACCTATGTCTCGAAGGACAGGTCGGTGACGGCGGGGGGCGTGGCCACGAGCGTGGGCGCCAGCACCGTGCTCAGGTTGTGGCAGCTCAGTCACTTGGTGTGATAATAGATGGCGGGGCAGCAGTCGATGAGCGCCTGCAGCGCGCGGATCTCGAAGGACAGGTCGGTGACGGCGGGGGGCGTGGCCACGAGCGTGGGCGCCAGCACCGTGCTCAGGTTGTGGCAGCTCAGTCACTTGGTGTGATAATAGATGGCGGGGCAGCAGTCGATGAGCGCCTGCAGCGCGCGGATCTCGAAGGACAGGTCGGTGACGGCGGGGGGCGTGGCCACGAGCGTGGGCGCCAGCACCGTGCTCAGGTTGTGGCAGCTCAGTCACTTAGTGTGATAATAGATGGCGGGGCAGCAGTCGATGAGCGCCTGCAGCGCGCGGATCTCGAAGGACAGGTCGGTGACGGCGGGGGGCGTGGCCACGAGCGTGGGCGCCAGCACCGTGCTCAGGTTGTGGCAGCTCAGTCACTTAGTGTGATAATAGATGGCGGGGCAGCAGTCGATGAGCGCCTGCAGCGCGCGGATCTCGAAGGACAGGTCGGTGACGGCGGGGGGCGTGGCCACGAGCGTGGGCGCCAGCACCGTGCTCAGGTTGTGGCAGCTCAGTCACTTGGTGTGATAATAGATGGCGGGGCAGCAGTCGATGAGCGCCTGCAGCGCGCGGATCTCGAAGGACAGGTCGGTGACGGCGGGGGGCGTGGCCACGAGCGTGGGCGCCAGCACCGTGCTCAGGTTGTGGCAGCTCAGTCACTTAGTGTGATAATAGATGGCGGGGCAGCAGTCGATGAGCGCCTGCAGCGCGCGGATCTCGAAGGACAGGTCGGTGACGGCGGGGGGCGTGGCCACGAGCGTGGGCGCCAGCACCGTGCTCAGGTTGTGGCAGCTCAGTCACTTAGTGTGATAATAGATGGCGGGGCAGCAGTCGATGAGCGCCTGCAGCGCGCGGATCTCGAAGGACAGGTCGGTGACGGCGGGGGGCGTGGCCACGAGCGTGGGCGCCAGCACCGTGCTCAGGTTGTGGGAGCCCATCTTGTTTAGCTCCGACATCTGGGACACCCTGCCAGCGAAAAAAAAATCATTTTGTATCAAAAAACTTTTTTTAAACACGATTTTACACAAACGTTGATTACTCATCAGGAACAATCAAATGAATCCAAACACGATTTACCTTGAGTTCCTGCGGTCACCTATAGATAGATAGATAGATTTTTTACAATACATACTCTCATATTGTATGTCTATAAAAATAGAGTCGATACGTCTGCGTACGTCTACGCCTGGTTCTTCCGTTATAGTTAATAGGATAAACTATACACACTGTCGCTTTTAAAGACATATTAGGTTACGATATTTCCATAAGACCTACCTATATAAATGTTGCACCATGTACTGCAAACAGTTGTAGTGGGCTTTAGGCAGAAGATCCAAGCACTCGCGCAGCATTGCTACTTGATCTGACGGAGTTTTCATTTCTGAAAGCAAAGAATGTAAGCAAGATTATCGAAGACGAAAAGCGTTTATTTTGAAGTGTTAAGCGGATGGCCCATTTAGATCGGTCAGTATGGGAAAGTCTGAAACTATTAAGACATACGAAGATCTGTTCTTAGGAAGTTAGGAACCTGTACTCAGCTCGGGAATCGAACCCGGACGTTTTGAATAATACTGTACAGACTGTACACACTCACGGGTCGCTCTCACGAACTTGGGGTGCACGTCGTAGGTGACGAGCGGCACGGGCAGCAGGCGGAGGTACAGCTTCAGCGTGCCGGCCACCACGTTAGTGTTGCTGAGCTGGCTGACGGACACCCTGTACCGACACTCACGGGTCGCTCTCACGAACTTGGGGTGCACGTCGTACGTGACGAGCGGCACGGGCAGCAGGCGGAGGTACAGCTTCAGCGTGCCGGCCACCACGTTAGTGTTGCTGAGCTGGCTGACGGACACCCTGTACCGACACTCACGGGTCGCTCTCACGAACTTGGGGTGCACGTCGTACGTGACGAGCGGCACGGGCAGCAGGCGGAGGTACAGCTTCAGCGTGCCGGCCACCACGTTAGTGTTGCTGAGCTGGCTGACGGACACCCTGTACCGACACTCACGGGTCGCTCTCACGAACTTGGGGTGCACGTCGTACGTGACGAGCGGCACGGGCAGCAGGCGGAGGTACAGCTTCAGCGTGCCGGCCACCACGTTAGTGTTGCTGAGCTGGCTGACGGACACCCTGTACCGACACTCACGGGTCGCTCTCACGAACTTGGGGTGCACGTCGTACGTGACGAGCGGCACGGGCAGCAGGCGGAGGTACAGCTTCAGCGTGCCGGCCACCACGTTAGTGTTGCTGAGCTGGCTGACGGACACCCTGTACCGACACTCACGGGTCGCTCTCACGAACTTGGGGTGCACGTCGTACGTGACGAGCGGCACGGGCAGCAGGCGGAGGTACAGCTTCAGCGTGCCGGCCACCACGTTAGTGTTGCTGAGCTGGCTGACGGACACCCTGTACCGACACTCACGGGTCGCTCTCACGAACTTGGGGTGCACGTCGTACGTGACGAGCGGCACGGGCAGCAGGCGGAGGTACAGCTTCAGCGTGCCGGCCACCACGTTAGTGTTGCTGAGCTGGCTGACGGACACCCTGTACCGACACTCACGGGTCGCTCTCACGAACTTGGGGTGCACGTCGTAGGTGACTAGCGGCACGGGCAGCAGGCGGAGGTACAGCTTCAGCGTGCCGGCCACCACGTTAGTGTTGCTGAGCTGGCTGACGGACACCCTGTACCGACACTCACGGGTCGCTCTCACGAACTTGGGGTGCACGTCGTAGGTGACGAGCGGCACGGGCAGCAGGCGGAGGTACAGCTTCAGCGTGCCGGCCACCACGTTAGTGTTGCTGAGCTGGCTGACGGACACCCTGTACCGACACTCACGGGTCGCTCTCACGAACTTGGGGTGCACGTCGTAGGTGACGAGCGGCACGGGCAGCAGGCGGAGGTACAGCTTCAGCGTGCCGGCCACCACGTTAGTGTTGCTGAGCTGGCTGACGGACACCCTGTACCGACACTCACGGGTCGCTCTCACGAACTTGGGGTGCACGTCGTAGGTGACGAGCGGCACGGGCAGCAGGCGCAGGTACAGCTTCAGCGTGCCGGCCACCACGTTAGTGTTGCTGAGCTGGCTGACGGACACCCTGTACCGACACTCACGGGTCGCTCTCACGAACTTGGGGTGCACGTCGTAGGTGACGAGCGGCACGGGCAGCAGGCGGAGGTACAGCTTCAGCGTGCCGGCCACCACGTTAGTGTTGCTGAGCTGGCTGACGGACACCCTGTACCGACACTCACGGGTCGCTCTCACGAACTTGGGGTGCACGTCGTAGGTGACGAGCGGCACGGGCAGCAGGCGGAGGTACAGCTTCAGCGTGCCGGCCACCACGTTAGTGTTGCTGAGCTGGCTGACGGACACCCTGTACCGACACTCACGGGTCGCTCTCACGAACTTGGGGTGCACGTCGTAGGTGACGAGCGGCACGGGCAGCAGGCGGAGGTACAGCTTCAGCGTGCCGGCCACCACGTTAGTGTTGCTGAGCTGGCTGACGGACACCCTGTACCGACACTCACGGGTCGCTCTCACGAACTTGGGGTGCACGTCGTAGGTGACGAGCGGCACGGGCAGCAGGCGGAGGTACAGCTTCAGCGTGCCGGCCACCACGTTAGTGTTGCTGAGCTGGCTGACGGACACCCTGTACCGACACTCACGGGTCGCTCTCACGAACTTGGGGTGCACGTCGTAGGTGACGAGCGGCACGGGCAGCAGGCGCAGGTACAGCTTCAGCGTGCCGGCCACCACGTTGATGTTGCTGAACTGACTCAGGTCCGCCGCTTCGCCGTCTAAATGTACAAGATAATATAATAACTAATAAATTCGCTGCTAAATCGTTTTGTATGGAGATTCCGAATTCCAGTTTTTAGGGTTCCGTACCCAAAGGGTAAAAACGGGTCCCTATTACTGAGACTTCGCTGTCCATCCGTCCGTCCGTCTGTCACCAGGCTGTATCTCAAGAACGTTAATAGCTAGACAGTTAAAATTTTCACAGATGATGTATTTCTATTGCCGCTATAACAACATATACTAAAAATGAAATAAAATAAATATTTAAGGGGGCTCCCATACAGCAAACTTGTTATAGATTATGGTACGGAATCCTTCATGCGCGAGTCGGACTCGCACTTGCCCAATTTTTTATATCTACTCTACTGCCTAAAGCTATAGTTGACAACATTTAATTTTTTAACCAGGCTTTTTATCGATATTATCAAATAAAGGACAAAAAAATGAAATATTACCACATTTTTACATTTTCGAAAATATGCCTTAAAAAATCTATGATAGATACCTATATATGATTTAAAAAATCCATTTGAAAGATTTCCTCATTCCAATGAGCGTACGCGACAAGTACATACGCGGCCGATCGCAGTCGCACACCGACCGCGTGCGACAGACACAGAACGATGTTGCGACACGCACAGCCACATTCCTTAGTACCTTGGGATCTCACCTCTATCAAAAGCCAACTTCAACGCTTCTATTTCATCAGCGAACCCCGACACCCGGTAGATGCCCTCCGAGTCCATGCCGCGCGCTTCTATTTCATTCACGCACTTCCTCACAACAAAAGGCAGAGTGCTGGAGTGCGCGTTGAGCAGCGTCGTCAGGTCTATCCCGAACACTCCGCGCAACTTCTTCAGGTCCGGCACGCAGTGGTTCGGGACGCGCTCCGAGCATTTCGAATGGGCGATGAAGCCGCAGTCTGGAATCAAGATACGTAGGTGAAGGCATTATTTTGTTCTCCCTTCCCCTTCTGCATCACCACCTCATTGTGTGATTTATATTAATCAACTCCACTACCTAAAGGTTTTCTGGAAGAGATCGCTCTTTAGCGATAAGACCGCCTGTTGTCTACCGTTATTAAAATTATTGTTCTGTATTGAATTTGTAAACTTTTTTGGTGTGCAATAAAGCATTTTTGCATTGTATTGTATTGTATCAATAAGTCCAGGGGGCTATTTAAGATCATGTCCAAAAGCCATCAAATAAATTAGTGACCTTATTATGGAACGGCACTTAATAACACCAAAAGAATGTCGCCATAGTGTGACAATAAGAAAATTCTCTATAGGTAATAAGTATTAGCGTTTGGCTAAGATTCTGGCCCATAAGCTCAAGTTGTGTTTTATTTTTTCATGTTTAATTGTTCATCATCATTGCAAAGGATTTTTTTAACTCTATTGTAACCGATGAGATGACATGTGAGGTTTTATAAGGGGTTTTTAGTTTATTCAGAAGTCTTTTTGCTGTTAGCACCCGTGCGAAGCCGGGGCGGGTCGCTAGTTAAAAATATATTTACCGCAGGAACCGTACGGCCCCACCACAAATTACTGGTCTGAAACAAGCTCTTAGGAGCCTTAATGATTTACTTAGGGTCAGCAAAAAGCAACTAAAAATATGTACATTACCCTCGCATTTAACACCCTGTGCCGTGAACCCCCACAGGAAGTTCGCGCACAGCTCGCACCAGTTCAGCCCCTTGAATGTGTGCACCTTGAAGCTGTGGCTCTTGGAGTACTTGCTGAGCAGCGGGTTGTCTTCCAGCGAGGGTGTGAGGTCTAAGGCCGGTTTCTTGTCCAGGTCTAGCGTGCTAGTGTTGTCTGCGGTGGGGATTGCCAGTTGTCCACTGACTCTGCAATAAAAATATATGTTTTTTTTTTGTTGCTTGTTAAGGCTCCTTATCCGTTCAAAAATGCTCAAGGTTTTAGACATTTTGCACTATGATCAAACATGTTTCTTAACATATTATCAATGTTACTATTGAAATTTATTGGTAAGTATAAATTTAAAAACTACAGTATGAATTTTCATTGATAAACTACTCGAAATAGACAAAATTCACACAGAAAACTGGTTTTTTCAACATATTTTCGACTGCATGCAATGAGAGCATGAAATAGCTATGTTACTTTCTAGAACTCAGGGAAAAATATTATTCACTTTAAAAATTAGCTTGAAATTATCAATATAACTGTCATATAAAAAAAATATTCCTTTTAAATTTTATTAAAAGAAATAAAGCCTCTTAAATGCATATTCAGGAGAATATTAAGATTTATAAGGAAGGATCCTTATTAAAGTGATTCTCAATAATGATGATGATCTGACTAAGATTGACTATTGTCTCATTGCCAAATAATAAACAAATATGATGATGTCATATTCAATTATTCATATTTTATAGTCGCTCAGATAAGCTCAGACTATGTTGAATAGATAGATGAAGAAACATTAATAAAATAAGGAAGAATGTGTTGACAGATAACAGAGGGTGTGGGACATTGAATTACACTAATATTATAAAGGCGAAAGGTTGTGAGTGAGTTTGTAAGTTTGTTACTTCTTCACCTTTCAGCTGAATCAATTTCGATAAAATTTGGTATGGAGGTAGCTGACACCCTGGATTAACAAATAGGTTTAATTACGAAATAAAAAATGATGTTCCTATTGGATGAGCAATTAACACCGCAGGGTGCAGCTAATTTATCAAAAATAATAATAATATCGACGGCAAAAAGCGGAAACTTAGTAAACGCCAATGAATTCCCTTGGCATTTACTACGTTTCCGCTTTTTGCCGTCGATATAAAGGAGTTGAAAACCCAGGAAGTTTAATTTATACTGAACTTTGCACATCACACTTACTGTTGTTTCTGTGATAAAGTATTCAGTTTCCGTCTGTTCAATGTGACATATGGGCTCTCCGTGTAGCTGGTTCTTGAGTTAATCATTTCCAGGATGTGCCGTGCCTTCAGCTCCATGTGTGTAGTGATGAGTCCGTCTGCCACCAGGTCGTAGATACTTTCGTACCGCTTGTCTTTGATGTAGTGGGTGCCATCGTAATATAACTTATAATGATGGATTCTGTCATTAAACCTATTAACATAGAATAGTTTTTAATTATAGCTCATGTTTTAAAAAATCATTTTGTAAAATAACACATAGAATTAGCTAATATTACCCTATATAATTTCGAAGATAGTAATTCTTAACTACATAATAAAGGGAATGTTTATAAATAAATTCAGTTTTTTTAGTCCAAGATTTTTTGTATATATTAAAATCTAATCATTTGTTTCATAAATCCTATATCAGTATTTAGGTGGCAGAATTTAGTATTTCCATAGGATTATTATTCATAATAGCACCAGCTAATGTTAACTGACTTATAAGTTTGTTCATATCAAACACAGTAGAAATAGTAACTTTCGTTTTATTAAACAAATCGTAAAAATATATGAAACTATATGGCTTACCTCCACGTTAAAGTATAAAAATCATTAAAGTCATTGCCTTTTCTAATAAGAAATGCACCATTCGGTTCATTTTCTAAACGCAAAGTTGCTTCCTTATGACCCATAATACCATGGTACTCTTTCCCATAAAACTCAGGCTTGTCCACGCAATTCTCACAAATTATTCGGTGCGGCTTCGGGGCTTCCAATTGGATACGATATACTGCAAAATAAATATTTACCTCATGAGTAACTACAAGTTAATCGGCACCTTTCACAAAAAAAGATCGATACAATCATCAAACTATTACGTTCAGGTTTCCAAATATTCCTAAGGTTTTCCATGGTAGCTATTTATTTGTATCGTTATTAAATATTCGTTTTAGCGATTTATCTTTAATCTGAAAATTAGTAAAGGAAATGTATCGCGGAAATGAGTAAATAAAATAGAAAACGTAAACAAAACTACTTGAGTTCTGACAGATGTGACATTCTGTGACGTGACGTGACTGTTTACGAAGATAGGTATATCAATACCATGAATGACATTTTAATGGCAAACAAAAATGTAATCGAACTAATAGATCGTGGTTAATTTCCTAGTATAAATATTGAATATACTTACAATCTTCAAATATTTGAACTGTTTGATATGAAGAATATGACGGACGGTGGACTTAAATTTAAATTTTTAGTGTTAACGAAAAGTGTGAAGTAGGCAGAATATTCTTAGTGTGGCAACATTCCTTTCCCGCCATTTTGAACAATAAAGAAAAGTTTATAAAAGTTTGATCGTAAAAGTTTCGTTTTCGTAATTCATTGCTATTTTTATTCTTTTGCTGTGAGTGTGGGTAATTGTCAAAAGCGACATGATTATTAACTAATTAAAATAAAACTTACATAAACTTTGTGTTTTGTGATTGTCTTCTTATTTTATTGCAATTATTATTTGGTACATTTTTACGAGTAAAATGCACCACTGTTATTATCTTATTATATGATAATGTTTAAACTGAATTAAATTTACTTATCATGTCTGATTATTATGTAGAGAAAGGGGTGGTTTGTGTAGAAATACAATTAATAAAGAAGCGGCATTTGTATTATTTATTTTGTCTCAGCATATTTCATTGGTACATTGTTAAAGATTTATCCATTATACTGTTCGCCATAATTCATCATTAAATATAATATACACCTCTTTATTTTTAATTATGCACACATGAATGCACGATTAATATACATAATTTATATTATTTCGTATAAATAACCATACACGGTACAAGTCGTGATAAAAGATATGGATACAGATTTATAACAATGTATAAACAAGTGAACAACTTTGAACGGTGTTAGAAATAACGCTAGATATTTATTAATGATAGAAAATGTTCAAATAGTACAGGTTATACATATATTATATAGATATGTAGCGTAGTGCTTAGCTAAAACATCCGCAGGCGCGCAATATGTACAACAACCGAATTATACATACATGTTATACATACGTTCACGTGGACTAATCAGTGGCAATATATGTTATATACGAATGGTTATTATTAGGAATCGCAAGCTAATTCTGGATTTATAAGTGAAAAGGTTTAAACATGTCTGGGTATATCGAAGCGATTATTTAAAGGACTTAATATGAATCCCTTGTACGAAGTGAGCAATCTCGAAATAGCCTACTCGAAGCGATGCTCCCGGCGGCGACCGCCGCCCGGGAACCAATAACCATCCGACCCAAGCGCCCGTTCAACATAAAAAAAAGTTTGGCAATGGCAAAGTAAAAGGGAAAACACGAAATTGTGAAAATAGTCCTTCGAACCGGACAGCTATAATGCTAATAATAATACGTTATATTGCTTTTCTTAGCTGAGACAAAATATTTTGCCAAACTTTTTTTCGCTCTCAACAGACACTTCAATCGTTAACCATGTTACAATGTACAGTTAGAGTTTAATTTTATTTAAAATCGCCAACGCATAATAAACAATCTTAGTTAACAATCTAAGAGACATCGTTTCAAAAAGTCTTTTATTTTTGCTTAGCACAACTTATGAAGATGCGGGAAGATAAAAAAAAGGGATAGACAGGCGCTTTGATGAAACTTCCTTAGACGCAGTCTTCTTAGACGTAGAACGAGCTAGCCTTTAATTTTAATAACATACTTTTCACAAACATGCAATGAAATACCTACTGTCGTTATGCTCCTCATAAAAGGCTCCGAAGTATCCCGTTTCAGGCGAGGAGGAGGATAATAAAGTAATTTCATACTACATTGCCGATCTAGGCCAGCAAAGCAACCTTCTTTTGTTTCAATATAAATTTATGTCATTAATTTCTTGCCGTTTTTTTATTTTTCTTTCATTGCATTTTGAGAAAATCACCATACAAGCCTCGGGGCGAACAGGGATTATTAGGTACCGGCCGGGGAGTTATTGGCGGCCGAGTGTCAACGAATCCCCTATTTCGCGGCCTCTGCAGTAATGTACTATTAATCCTACTTAGGCAAGGTTTTATTATTGGAAATACTCGAACATGTATCCAAAATCCAACGACCATCAACATCAATTCAACAATAAATTTAATATTAACACAAAATTTGTCTGCAAAGACAAACACTGCACTATCGCGTAACATTTATTTTGTACGCTTGCGTCTATAGTGAATGAAAAACATTAAATCCACTAAAACATTTACTTGGTAGATCACTGACATACGGCGTGTGTGACACTGTGATAACATTTTTTATTTACTCTATTGTGAACGAATTGTGGACTACACAAGTACACATGCCTTAATTAAGGCATGCTACCGAACAATGTTAAAGAATTATGCACAATGTGCAAAAAACAGGTGACGGTTGTGCATTAAGTATGTACTATGGAGTGCACAATACAGCTAATATGCCGTTGCACAGTGCATTCCTATTACCCCAGTGCACTTGGGTTCCAACTTATTAAATTGCTCTGGACACAAATTGTCATAGATATTATTTAACCTTCTTATACACATAGTCTTTTGAAAAATGTCAATGATCTACATAACCGATGTGATTGAACACATAAAATTTGTGTTTGTGTTTCTCTTATAATAGTTAACATTTCTTTTTATTAATAAACTTAACTTATGTACTAAACCATAAAATTAACAGAATATGTATAATGATTAACCGATTCAGTCTAAAAAAACAGAAAATTTTATTTTTTATATTTGTTCATACTATTTTCAATATTTTAGCCCATATGTAGGTAATAATTACGCATTAGTTTATTTATTATAAAATCGTTACAATTCTTTTATGATATTTTTGTTAACGATTATACGATAGGGCTAACTGGAGTTCTATTATCAGCGACTATAATAGTATAAAACAATAGGTACATAAAATTGTCTAGCAATTTTAGCGTGAGATACTGCAATTTAGTGAAAACTCGAACCTTAGTACCTAAGTAACTAGATCACAGAGTAGACAGAGGGGAGTCGATATTTGAAAACACATCAATATTATATACTGATATATTCGGATTTTTTCGCGTATCCAAGGAGCACTTTTTAGAAAGGGACCAATGACCATATCGGGCAACATTACATTTATAGAAATACATTGTGATGGATATTCAGAGTATATTTTAAATTTATCCACAGTCTTCGTGCTCCGTGATTTGAACATCGTCGAATCTGTGACCTAGAATACATTGTAGACTTCTTTCGATAGATACATTATTAAATAGTTTCAAAGAAAACAATCTGAAGTCAGAACTCGTCGAAATTTCTTAGTGATAAATGACGCAGAATTATTAATGTAGTACAATTATTATTATAAGAATGATAAAGATGGTATCACGTCTACTATCACAGAATATTATTATTTCGAGTAAATCATGGGGGCGTTGTGACGCGCTCGCAAGAGTCTACTTCAGTTCAGATAGGTTAAGTTTAACGGCTAGACATGTTAACGTGTTACACTAACTTCAATAATACGCGGGGATTATTTATTATAATGCTGGTATCACTTTGATTTGATGTATGAGAATATGATAAATTTATAATTATTTTCTGGCAGTTTCTCTCTCAAGGGCCGTACCATGAACAATTCAAATCGGTTCCGGTTGAACGACACCAGTATTCAATAGTTTCTTTGCTCTGCTTGTGAGGTAACTTCTGGATGTATTCCGCAGCAGAAGGATGGAGTGTCTGAGCCTCTATCAGTGTCACGGATATCATCTTTGTCTGCTGCCATCGCAACTTTGAATACAGTTCTTGGTCAGAAGGACGGTTGCAACAGGACATCTTTGCATTTTCGTATATTATTATTTTATTAGAAACAGACTAGTTAATTATTTAAACAATATTTATAAAAAGAGAGATTTAAAGGTTTAATTCCTGTTTGTTAGTAAGGAAAACTCACAGCTAGCGATCGTAAACGTAACGTAGAAAATCACAACAACTATGCCACGAGGACTGTAAAGTAACAACTAGACAATAACTTCATTATAATTTCATATCTATACATACGACAATATGCAGTTACAATGCTATAATGTGTAAACAATTTATATAATCTAACAGACGGGCAAGAAGTCCGAGAGATAGAAAACGTACACGACTAACTCGAGGCGGATGACTCCACCCCGACCGTGGAGAGGTAACTATCGAGACAGCACTAATATTGAATATTCACTAGACTGTGCGTTTATTGAATTCATTTAATATTTACATTTCTTACAGTACTCTCGTCGGTACGAGCGGACCGACCGGCCGGGGCGCGCGAGCTCTCGACGGGGCGACGCTACGCGGCGGCGCGGCGCGTCGCGGGCCCGCAGAGCCCGGGGCGCCGCCATTATTTGCCGCCCAGCCCGAACTTCATGAATATCAGCTCCTTGCCTTTGCTGAGGATGTCGCCGCCGGGCGCGGTCATCTCGGAGAACTTCTGCATGAGGTTGGGCTGGGTGGTCGGCGGCTGCTGCTGCGCGGGCGTCTGCAGCGGCTGCACGGCGGGCTGCGGGACGACGGCGGGGCCGGCGCGGCGCGCGGGCGACGCGACGGCGGGCGCGGGCGCGGCCGGGCTCTGCCCCAGCGAGCCCGGGCCGCCCACGCTGCCCGCGCCGCCCGTGGCGGGCGACTGCACGGGCGTGCCGACGTTACCAGCGCTCGTGCGCGCGATCGTGCTCGCCGGCTGCGGGGCGGTCACCGCGCCTCTCGCCCTCGCCTGCCCAATCCCACCATATTACGACTCGAATGGTAAAGGCTCGATCGCGAGCGCCGAGTGACGAGTACTCGACGCGTGCGATCCGAGCGTGAGTTTTGATGGTAGCAATGTATCTTGTCGATCTACATCTAGACTCGGTTGATCGTCTAATGATGAAAGCTCTGATGAAATTGATGTAGTGATTTCACTAGCGTCAGTCGACAAAATTCAATGCTCGAGGCAGATACCTATTTGCTTTGCAAAACTTTTCGTGGAATCTAGTCTCTAAGTATTATTAATGCACAAGGGTGGTAAAATTTGCCGTGACTCATTTAACAGTGGAGCTCTCTGTTTCAACAGTTTTGAAATTACACTTTTTCATGCAGAAAACGCAAGTGATTTTAATTGTTTAGGCTAAAGACTGTTATGTTAGTATCATAGAAAAAATACTTACAATTTAATTTATACAAAAATACGCATTACAGAAAAAAGTAAAAAATGTGCAATAATTTAAAACATGCATGCCATTCAACAAAGCCGGTGTGAGATACAGAGGAAAATGTAATTATTTGATGTGATGAATAGTTCTAATATATTTGTTAATTTGTATTTCATGTTGAGAATATTTATGGAAGAGTATATAAACTGTACGTTCTCAGTACGTATCATGCTTGAGTTACTACCTACAACATAAGCATTCAAAGAAAATTAAGCGCTATGCGATTAGAATGACTAAACTTAAACTTTTACACTCCACCAATCAATTGAAGACTATGTTCTGATTTGGGCTATTCTAACCACACATTTGTTAAGTGGTAAATTTCACTAAGCCTTAAATAATGCGTGATTAATCTCGCAATCTCAAAAGAAATAATGCGAAAACCTATTTGATCCCGCTCTTCTTTCTAATGCCCGCTGGTACCTAATCGCATAGCACTTGAATTGAAAGGATCACACTCACAGGCCTCCGAGAGATTGTCAACAACATGGTGAATGGTCTATAGTATATCAGATGTGAGTGAAGTATACGCCAGTGTCGGTGTACAGTCGCTGTATGGTCCAGAGTGAGTGATCTAGTGGACGCTCGACTTAACCGCGAGTAACAATGGACCGACTGAGCGAATGGTATCGGACTGAAGACTACCAACCGCTCTCAAGATACACTGAGCGTAACAATGAATCGCAAGGAAAACATATATAAATAAACAAAATAATGAAGAAAAGAAAAATAGTGAGAAAATAAACGTAGAGATGAAGTGACAGTTCAACAAAAATGACTAGTATCGTTGCATAGTATATTTGAAACAGTATTGTTGTGGGTCGATTACATACGGTATTATTTTTACCTGAGAATTCACCTGTTCTGGATTACTGGCGCAAGTGTTGTGGTCTAACTGAGAAGGGGGAAGAGGGCAGGCATCTAGCAAACAGACAATACACACAACATATATAGTGACCACAGACAACCACTTGAATCTTGGATCACACCTCACGCACACCGTGACTTCTGTGCTGAGTATGTTGCGTGTATTTGTACAGAGCCTACCCACTCGAGTGGATCTAACGTCAAACTGTGACCACTTAAATCGGGGTACACGTGAAAACAAAACAAAAACAGGACAAAGAGTTGGATAGATAACGTAGACAAAAATAATATAAGGTGTCCTTAAACGTATTGTGTCGAGAACACTGTATAATTCGTTTGCTCCCGGACATGTGTTTAAAATGGGGTTATTAGCAGGCTTGTCGCTGGGTTATGGCAGTTATGGTAAATCCGAGTGAATCCAGAACGTTCCTTGAACGATGTTTGTGACTGTGTAATCCAAGATAGTGTTCATTAGCAAAGTGTACACCAAGAGTCTTTGTGCTCCGTAGATTGCAACCGGACTCGCGTTGTACAAAACATCCCGTTTCACTTAACAATTTAGCATTATCTGAGACATAGGTATAATTAGCCAGCCTTGTTTAATTTCAGCAAATATTTCATTAAAAGTCATAAATGTCAGCAATGATTAATGTAAATATAATTATTAAACTTAATCAATTGGGCAGATAGTTAGTTATTCCTATGTAGAACCGCGAGTATTAAACAGATCACACCCGCCAAGCGTTGCACTATACTACATATATTACATTATGCAACGTTTCGGTGTTACGGGCCGAAACGTTGCATAATGTAATATAGTGCAACTACTTCGCGCGATTAGCGGAGCGGCGAACAGCGGCCATAGGAGTAAGCGAGGCGCCGCGCTCGGACCTTTCGCTCCCACCTATGGCCGCCACCTGTCGCCCCGCTGGTCGCATGAAGTCGTGGCCGGACCGTTGTGCACGCTCGACCAGTGCGATCAAGACGTATTTAAAGGATGCAAAACGGAACGTCATCTCGAGAGTAAACTCGCGTCTCGCCGCCGAGCAAGTCCCGTCGCAATCGCAACACCGTGTACAGGAAAGATGATAGAGGGTACCAGAGCGAAATAGCTAGCGTCTCTCAGTAGTCACATAGCAAGTCCAAGGTGCAAACATGAAACACTCAAAGCTCTCAGTGATCTGAACCGAACCTGATCGTCATCACTGAACTTACCAAACTTTATATTTTATTATCTTTATACGGCTAACAGGGAGAGTAACTAGGACAGCGAATATCGAAAAGCCGGTCGCGGCTAGGGTTACCATCGGGAAGTCGAAGGGGGTGAGTGCGGAGAGGACGCGGGAGCCTATATCACCGTGTTACGATGCGAGCCTCGAGTGTCGGGTGACGGGAGCGCTCTTCGAGATTCGTCAGGCGTTGGTAACCCTAGTCGCGGCTCTACACAGTACATAAAGAGCGGCGGTCGGTACCTTTCCTGAGGTGGTTGCGCGGCGCGGGGGCCACGTTGTCGCGGGGAGGGGGCGGAGGGCCGCGCGCGCCCGGACCCGGCGCCGCGCCGCCGCCCCGCCCGCGCGTCGCCGCCCCTCGCGCACCACCAACACCACCTGCGAAGCAGACCCTGTTCCAGACATAGCTCCAACTGGTTGCTTGTTTATCTTTTTACTTTTGCCCGAACAAGTGGCTTTAACATGATAGCATAACTAGAGGAATATTGTTCCCGCCATCGGCCAGGTGGAGGGCCGGTGCCGGTATTTAGCACCAGTGCCCTGGGCGAGATTTCTACGGCGTCCCCGAAACATAACGAGGTTTTCGTAATTTTTTGGGAATTGACGAGTAACAAGGCCGCGCTCAATGAGCGAGAGGATATAAAGGGGTGGCCTGGGCGGTCGCCCTACCGCGCCCTACCCTAACGCCGCTACTGGGTAATAGAGTGACCTTTGCTTGGGGTTTTCTTGCTTGATCAAGTCACCATTTTTTATATAAACCGCCCGGGGAGGTACCAACATGCGCATTTATCGTTCCAAGCCAATATGTTTTGGTGCCTCATAAATAAGGTTTGCCGTAAAGGTTGGGCTGTACCATTGCCAGACTATTGGGCAATAATTTGACAATTTGGCCTTAACCCAGGCCGGACTTAGAGGGGCAGGGCCTTTAGGCACTTGGTATTTGGGGTCCTCTCCCCTATCTCGAAACAATTTTCAGCAAATTAAATAGTAGGTAGTAGTATTTTAAGTGATAAATAAAGAGAACATAAGTATGGTGCAAGTCTTGCTTCTGGGGCCCCGCGACTGGCTGGGCCCCTAAGCCCGGGCCTTGTGGGCCTAGGGGTAAATACGGCTCTGCCTTAGCCTTAGGTAAAATTCTCATCAACACCAGTTCCTTTCACGACAACTTCTCCGCCACGAAGAAACCACAGCCTGGAGCTACGAGCACGAACCTTGTGCAGGCTGCCCGGGGCCGACGTACTGGTCGGGCGCATCCGCGAGGAAGTTGCTCGGCACGAGCCCGCGCACGCCATCTATCTCCGCCATAAAGAACCCGTCGTCGTCCATCTCGCCGTACACGTGGATTATCTGCCCCGTGTGGAAGCTTAGCTCTGCCTGGAAAGGTAAGGTAATGTTAGTTTTAAGAGATAACTACTTTCAAAGGGGGATTTTAATTTAGCCAGTAAGTACCAATTCTACGTGTGAAGAATCTTAATTTTTAGCTGCATGTAGTAGCCTAGTTGTGTACCGTTTTCTTTGACGCGATGGCTAATTTCTGTTCCTATGGCATTACACGATTTAAGCGTTTTTATTTAATCGGTTTTGGTATTTCTATTAATTGGTCAAATTTTAAGTTTTCATCAATTACGGGCACCTCTAGATAGTCGCGCGATAAATATACATAGTCTGTCTCTTTTGTGTTGTGGTTATAATTCTTACATCAGCATCCACGTTGGGGCTCAGCTCCTGTGGGTCGTAGTCAAATAGCGCCACCATCCGCCGCACGGGCTGGTTTGCGTATGAATCTGTCCAGCGGTCCCGCGGCTTCCCACCCGCTGCTACTCCCGCGTCTTGTTCCGTTACTTCTACCACCATGTTGTGGGGCACGTAGCCGCGCCGCCCGCGGCATTCACCCCAGAAGAAACCATCGGCGTCCTTGTCGCCCCAAACCTTAGGATGAAATGTAAAAAAACAAGAAGTTTTTTAAACTGCTCTTAACACATTCGCGTTCGTAATTCTCTTAGCATAGATAGCAATTTATTTTAGTACTGACCTACAGCTGAGCTGAACTTTGAAATAAAGAGAACATAGTATTATTTCATTCTTTGGATAAAATTGTCAATGTAAAACGATCATGAGCGCCATAAGCGTACAGCTCACCTTAATGATATCACCATCACTAAACGGCAGTTCTTCATCGCAGCTCTCCGGGTTAGGGCTCATGGTGGCCGGATCGTAGTCGAAGAGCGCCATGAAGAACCGACTCCTTTTGCTGGACTGCGGGTGCTGCGCGTGTCGCGGCGCGGCGCCCCTGGGCCCGGGCGGGGCGCCGGCGCGCGGCCCGTACGCACCCTGCTGTCCTGGCTGTTGCTGCTGCTGTGGACGCGATTACAAGTTACATTCAGACCAATCCCGTGACAGCCAGCAGGGAAGTGGGCAAAGGAAGTATGACAAAGCCTTATCCAAACAAAAATGTCCGAATTCAATGGCAAATTTTCGGGATGCATGAGCTAGCTCACACCCAAGAAGACAATTGATAGTGTGAACGAGCTCATTACTAATTTGCAAAATTTTTGGCAAATAAATAAGTATTGTAAGTTAGGGTAATATCGGAAGCGGGGAAGTGTGGAACCGCGATTGCACAGGATATCGACGTCTTCCGAACTCCCCCGCTTCGGACCTTGCCCCAACTTACCTTAAAGGTTTTTATACTCTCGCTGCCAACTTCCCTGCTGGCTGCCGCGAAAGTGAGCTGAAGAAATTGTTCCCTAAAAGACAAGCATTAGAGGTTCATCGCAAAATGCAAGCAGAACGGTTCAATAAGACTCGAGTTGTAATAAGGTTAGAAAGGTACAAGTTGAAAAATTAACTACGAGTAGGTACATCATGCCTCAATTTGACGAAGAAAAGTTAAAGATTTTCAAAAGCTGATCGGGACATTCAAAGATGAAGTTAGTAATGAGTAGGAAGGTCAAAGAACCTGGTGGGGGTTAGGAGGGCGGCCCCTCTCGTGGTGGTTCCTCGGCAGGGGGTTGTTGTAGGGCGGCTGCGGGCCGGGCGCCGCCGGGGCGCCGGGGTACGGGGGCTGCTGGCTACTTGGGTACTGGCCGGCTGGCTGTGGTTGATAGGGGGGTTGCTGCGTGCCATGGTAGGCTTGTGTACTCGGGTACGGCTGACCCGATGGCTGCTGCGACGCTTGCGCTGGTTGGGACGGTTGCTGCTGACGTCCGTACGAACCAACACATTAATAAGGTTAGATTTTCCATAACAAAGCCAATAGCAATAGTTCAAGCTCATAGCCACATTATCCTTCATCGGCGTTATGCGTCAAGCGATAAAAACGTTACCTTCTCCTCGGGCGATAAATACTTAGTAAAAGACATTCCGTTGTAGCTCTAGTCAACCCCCATGCACAACGAAAGCTAGCGTGCAGCGCTTACACTTGGAACCAATCATTCAATAGCAGACAATACATTAAGTTAGTCGATCTTTATTCAGAAGTGCTTGACAACAGATATGCGTTTCAACAGTAAAACAGATAGATAAACTCGTCCAGAATCCGTCAGTTATATCGTTATTGAGATTAGCACCCCGACTAAGTCCTTAAGTTAACATTTATAGGTTGAGTGTGGAGGTGTGGTGTGTGACGGGAGGTATGGTCGAGTGTCGCACGAAGCCAAGACAGCATGCAGGAACAACCATACAAGACGGCGCGCATGCTCGTGGATGATCTGTATCGAGTGCTGTGGCTGTGTTCAGGTACTGGACTGGCCTACGGTCGAGCGTTGGACGGGCCTCGTGGTGTGCTTGTGTCACCCTGCGTGTCGGACGTCGGACTTCAAGGACGTACAGTTACAAGTGAAGATGACAACACAGATACACCGAAAAGTGGAAACTCGTGATTGGGAAAAATTCCGCAAAAAGTTGAAATTGAGAGAGCTTTGTGATAGTGAGCACATCGATGACAGCTAGGAGAGATCGCAGACCTGCTGCTGCCGGCGACGTTCCTCCTCCTCACTACCCAGCTCCGCCGCTCCCTCTTTAGTGATTTCGATGGCCGGTATCCCCGATTGCTGATACCACACGGTCATTCAATATTTAGCATAGAACAAATTTACTCTCAAACAGGATAAAATAATATCAAATTAAATGTTGTATGGATACAAGTGCTGACGGGATGGTCCATGTTGATGGTGATGTTAAAATAAAAAAGTGATGGCGGCGCCGCTCGTGATCGTTACATGGAACTCGTTGCGTCAACACATTTGATATTATATACTTATGGTTAGATAGACAACATGAAGCAGGTTGACTGACGCGTGTCTACAGTAGGTAGGTGGTTGTACAGACACTAACGAGTAGAGCAGGTGAAGCCGTTCAAGAAGCGAAGTGGAAGGTGGAAGTTCTTTGCCGTGGAAGCGACTTCATCAATATACTCGTGATTTACTGAAGCTACTTTTCGATTTTAATATTATATTTCCCGTAATCCTAAAGTACGATTTGAACTTTTATTGCAAGTGAAAATTAATGTGTTCATGAGTTAGGACTGGTATGAGTATGATTTGGATGTTAAAACTCTATCAATAGTATCTAGAAGTACAATTAATTACTTTGAAAAGGTCTCTACTGATTCATGACAAGTCCATGACTGAGAAGAATAATAAATAAAATATTTTCATGATTGGTTACATTCGGGAAATGTATCCTTTTTCCCTCTATAAATCTATTAAAACTTCTAATATAAAATCATTCCCTGAAATAGTTATCTGTCTAGAGGAGAAAGTTAAAGTTTCCATATTAACTTAACTAAATGTAAGGCGTAAAATAAATGTCTCTGTTTTCTACAATCTTGTTTCGTCTACTTTATGTGAATATAATATAGAAGCGGGTAAATATTTATTTCATATGCTGATTATATGACTACTTTAGTATGTATATTACGATACTATTAGAAAACGGGCACACTGTGTAAGTTGATAACCAAATGATATAGAACTCATTACGTAACTAAGAAATCAAACAAAAGGCACTCTCAAAACAAACTCATTCTAAACAAATCAAATAGGTGAATAAGAACGTTAGAAAGAAACAAAAGAAGATATTTGAAAAGACGTGTTAAAATTCCTTACCGAAGGGGTTATTTTGTCGAATATACTCTTTAGGAGGCCTGTGCCGAATCCACTCGCGGGCTACGGAAAGGTGTAACAGTTATGTGAGAGAGCGAGGTTAGGTTAGGCTATAGGTGGCATGATCTATCATGAGCTTCATGATGGTCTGTCTGTGTCACAAAGTACAAGCTCTTTAACTGTTCTAGGTAGGTATATTTGTAAGGTGTCGTGCGTTGTATCGGGTATCGGCCAATAGCACTAGGACTACTACTGATCTAGTCGCAAGCTAGGTATGCATTTAATTTTGAATGTTCGAGCCGAGTGCATAGCTATCGAGGTCGCGCGTGGTGGTGTCGCGTCGCGTCGCGCCGCCGCGGAGATACCGGACTGGACATGTAGGAGATGCCAGCGACAGAACCACAGGAGATAGTATAAAGAGTGCAGTTTGCAACACTGATGGTACGCGACAACCCGTCGAGGATCGACCACTCCCGACTGAAGATAATATGTAAAAAGGGGAGCAGACGTCAGGACCGTTTCTCGCGTTAGAAGAGAGCATAATGACACTGATAATCATAATGATAGCTAAAGACACAGACGAAGAAGATCTTCAGAGATAAAATCAAAATATGAAGCTCATTTACAATACTTGATCAAGATCATATTAAAGAAAATGTACTGGCGAACTCAAATATGAAGGTACACACAAAATATAATACAACACTAATTTGCAAACCAATGTAGACAAGGTGCCGTGACAACGAACATTTAGTTACAAATTTAATGAAAACATTTAGCGTTTACAATAATTCTAAAGGAAGTTTTCATTAAACACGTTAAATAATCAGGAGGATAATTAGGTTATAGTTAGTGTATCAAGAGTTTCTTTGTAATAAGAATAAGTTCCATTATTGATATTATGTCATTGTAATCAAAATGTAAAAAAGTAAAAGGTCACCTGAGCGGCATGCGGGTCGTGTCGGTTCGCGTTAGGGAATATCTCTTTATCCGAGAGGTTCTCGTCGTGCTCCAGCACTTGCTGGTGCTGCTGGTACGGCTGCTGGCGCTGCTGTTGGGCGCGGAAGCCCTGCGGCTGCCCCGGGGGCATGGGCCCCCGAGGCCCCGGTCCCCGGTTCACGACCCCGCGCAGAACCGCTGGCGGTATCGGCGTGGGGGCGCTGTCTCCTGACTGACTATCGCGAGACTTTGTACGAACCTGGAAATAACAAATCTATATTAACACAAATAAGGTTTAATAAGCATGGTGCCAATGGAGTGAACAATAATTGAACTGGAGGTGATATGTTTGTATTATCAAGATTAAATGCGTATTGCTTTTAATTTAAGTTATATAGTTAAGTTAAAAGGAACATAAAATATAGGCAAAACGTAGCGTCCGGTAAGCCATAAAGCTACATCGAACCGTACTCACTGTGACACATTTGGGATTGAGGCCGATTAGCTTTCCGATGTCGATGAGAGCGTGGTCCCCGGTGGGAGAGTCCACGTCCGTCACTTTCTTGCCGTCCGCGTACACGGCGTACCCGGTCACGGGCCCGGAGGCGGGCGGGCGCAGCACGGGCTGCCACGTCACCAGCAGCGTGCCGTCCTGCGGGCCCGCTTCCACCTGCGACACCGCACCAATCACCACCAACAATCCAGCCAAATATTCCTCATGCCAGCCAATTGGGTTTTGACAATATCTCTATCGCAAGACCAGCATCGAACACATCAAGAAGCCACATCGACGTAAGAATGACAGAGGCGGGGGCGCTAGGCTAAACGACACAGGGAAGCGATGGAACCATCAATAGAATTTTGTAATGGAGCTGGATTTATGGTTGCGATTGACGCGACATCCTCGAAACGGTCGGGCGTGCTGTGTGCTCTGAGGTTGTGTTATTATTTGAAAGAAACAGGATTGTGTTAGTTTCTGTGTATAAGTATATAAATAGTTTATCCATCACACACTTTGTGGAGCGTTGGAAGCTGACTTATAGTGCGTGTGCTCTCTTTTCTTTGATATTTAAGCAATCTTGTCATTAAATTTGTCCATTGCCCACATCATGTTTTGGAATACCCGAAATGTATACATACATTACATTCAAATAGGTTACAATTTCAGCGAGCGGGGAATGTGTGTGTGTACATACAAAGACTTGGGTTTAAGCATGCTTGGTACACTTCATGCCAGTGGCAGGTTTGGGGTGTCACATACCATGATCTCGTTGGGTGGGTCTGGGAGGCCCTTAGGAAGCGTCCGGAAGTCCGTGTAGGCGCCTGGGGCTTCTTCTAAGGGTATGCCGGATGGTGGGCCGGCCCTTAAGTGTTTCGCGCGGACTGTCACTCGGTATTGAGTGCTCGGGGATAAGCCAGTGATCGTGTGGCGGTACACTCCAGGCTTTACAGTTCGAACCTGCCACAAATTTATCAAAATTAATCATTATTCTGTCCTGTCCCGAGTTTGATGATTACGACTTTAATTACAGCCAAGCCTCCTTAGGCTTCCCACTTTATGAAACTAAATACATAGACATTTTTCTTTGTCAATTTAAAAGCTAGATGACCGCGGCGTAACTACACATACGATCTGTGAATAAGTACGTATTTTAGATATCGTAACTGCACAGACGGATAAGAAGAAATCACACTTTACGAACCTCAACATTATTGACACAGACGACGTGCTGATGGTTGGAGTTGGCCGGCAGCCAGGATATGACGGCCTGGGAGCAGGTGACCCCGCTCGCGCGTACACAGGTCGGGCCCATGTTGGCCGTGTCCCTCCCGATGACCATCGTGCAGGCTGCGTCGCGGGATGTTCGTCTGGTCACCGTTACCGAGCGCACGCTGATTCGATGCGGCTTTAGAAAATAATAAATGTTACAATATTGAAGGATATACCTTTTAAAGTGAGGCCATCACTCTCTAAGTGACGTTTGATGTGCGTCACTGTTAATGATGTGCCCTTTTCAACAGTGTAAATATTTTGCGGAATTAATATTTATATCAAATATTGCGATCTGTAATCGTATGCACGGGACTCTTAGAAAGCAGATCTATCTCATGATATCTTATAGTTTTTTTAACCGCTTTATCTAATAGCAAACCGAAGAAAAGAGTACGTAGTTCAATACTACTTGAAAAAGCCCCTGCTTACCTCTCCAAAAGCTTTAAATCAAAAGATGAATCAAGGGTTGAAAAAAAGTGGAAACCTACTTAGTGCGATTTTCAGTTACTTTACTTAGGCTATATATGTATCTAAAATCAAAACGTCTAAAAGCAAATTGCATGTTGAAACAAGTCTACAGGACTATGTGAATATTTGAGATTACGTCGATAATAGAAGAGACTCATATCGGCTTTCAAGGCAGTTAATGTACCTACCTAATCGCCGAAAAAGAGGAGCGACATTACAATATCGGCGTAGTCTCAAGCTAGTATATAATTCGTTTCAAATTCCGTTTGTAAGGAACTAAGATGTTATAAGTACCTGATACTTGGTAATTATTATGAAAGATGGTAGATACCTACAGTTACTTATTACTAATGACTAAGCATCTCGCAGAATACAAAATAACACAAGTAATTCAGGTAAATAAAACGTACTTGTATCGAATAAACTATAATGAGGTTCGATCTAGATATATTATATACATAAAATATAACTATATTATTAATTTGTACAATTTTACCCTGCCAACCGGGAATGCCTTGGAAATGCAAAAGTAATTCTCATTTTCAGATCATCACAAGCAATGTGTAGTAATATAATCTGTGGGAGTAAGTATTACGTGTATAGTCAAGTTATGTGTAACTAGTAAGTTTAGGTGTAGTTGGTAGTAATATTTACCAGAAACTGTCGTGCCTATTTCAACGACTGGACTACTTTACGAATATGTCAGAATAAATCAAACAATACAAAACGAAACTCAGAAAATGAGCTCACAATTTCTATTTCCATTTAGTTTTGTTTTCTTTATTCTTCTGCGGGCCTATGGTGGTTGCATTTATCAACTATAAATAAACAATAAAGTGGATACGCCATTACTATCGTACTCATATTACTTGTCCAACATGACGCATGCTTTGTCATTTATTTATCGCGCGATAAACACAACCGTCATAGGCCCGCTGTTATTACAAAGTATCAGTAACTATCGTGCTGCTAAGTGCTATTCGCGAACAACTAAGGAAGCCTCTAAATAAGGCGACAACAAGTAGCGGTCGATTACATATCTACAGTCTAAAGCGAATTGCACAATAGTTACCGATGTTCACAAACATTCCGAATAAAATGTACAAAAGGAACTCACCCGATTTGAATCAACACCTTCAACTAAAGCGCGCGTGCGCTCCGATGCCTTCACCGTCGTCTTCAGCACTCCATCCACGTACACATGGTAGCTCTCGATGTTAGCTTGCTGGACGCCCTCGGGCGCCGTCCATCCGATGAGCACAGACTTGTTGAGCTGCCGCTCCAACGTCAGCTGCCGCGGCGCCGGCACTAGCGACGAGAAAAACAGCTCGGCTGGCGTGAAACGCGATATCGCGGGGTGCGGACATGCGAAGCGTGCCGGGCCAGGGAAGATAAAGGTATGCTGTAGATTGCTATGTCTAAGGTAGCTACGGATATCACCGAAGCCGGACTGGGCTTGGATGGCTTGGTGCGATTAAGTTTCTTGATATGATAATGGTGGAGGCCGATTTAGGTGTATACAGTTCCTGGCGTTATCCTCTATCCTGGCTGAACTCGGACAGCTCGCATGCCAGTGAAATTAACGCTAGCAACTGGATACGTGTAAATTTACCTAACTGACCTACCTTACTACAGTTATAATTATAAGATGTCGTTTTATGCTAAGTATTTCCACATTATAACATTTATAACCCCTCATTGGCCCACTAATATTTTTCTAAACGTTAGTTAAGCATATATTTCTAAGTAAATAAATACTTATTGGACTACATTTAGGCGAAGCTAGGTAAATTGAACTAGTGAACAAACTATATTCATTATTTGAGTAACCTGAATTATTGAGAGAGTAGACCAAAACATGCATTGCAAACGTTGGGTTAGGTTAAGTTGGTGTCTTCTTGGCGATGACAATTAAATTCAAAAGCGTATAAATAAGATATTAGCAGTAAGGCAATTGATTAGGGATTATTTAATGCGTATGATTACCACGTGATATTACGGAGGTCGTAGGTAGGGTAGCAAGGAAATGCACTTATGGCTACTTTAAATAATTGACCTTTGAACGATCGACAGGCAACCTAAAAACTGCATTGAACTATTTGCAATGAAAGTAGATTCAGTGTGTCTGAATCTGGCGTGTTATGGTATCCTGGTCTTACCGTTGTCGTCATCTTCGGAGCCTTCGCTGAGGTCCGCCACTTCACTGAGCCGAGCCACGTCGCGACTCAATGAGAGGTCACTGATGGCGGTAGTGGCTGACTCATCTGCGTCTCGAAGTGTGGCTACCACAGCCTGTGAAAAACAGTAGAATATCTTAGAACAACTTAGCGTGGAAAAGGACCACTACGGATAATATTATATTCGGGTCTCTTGGGATTTTCAGTATTTTTTATGCGAACTTGATACAACACAGCAACACAACTTAGGGCGCTAACACCGGCACACTCGCGGTAGCCAATAAGACTTTGCAACCTTAGCGAGGTAGGGTACAGTAATAGTAGGTATAATGTCGTAATAAGTATTGAACTTTCCAATTCTCGCTATCTTGCCAAGTTTTGCTATGCACATGCGTACGAAGGAAGCGCCGATGGGGGCCACGACACTGTGGCGCCTTTCTAGCAGAATGATGTCAAACAAGTGAAATTTGAACCTGGGAGCCCTCACAATAAAACAAATATGGTATGTTTATGGTACTTTACAAAAAAATATTTTCCTTCGTTTTTGACAAAAGTCAGTCAGTATGCTGTCCCGCGAAACCGCCCATCTACCTCTACAGAAAACCTGTGCCGTGGGCATTGCTAATTGCTATATCTAGCAAACTCAGTGGAGCCATGATAATGGTGGCACATCTCTTAAACACTGTCTTCAATACCTACTTACCTAATATTGTAAAGTATAATGGAGTGTTATCTTGAACAGGCCCGGTCTTAGAGGGCCAGGGCCCCTAGGCACTTGGAATTTGGGGCCGCCTCCCCTATCTCGAAACAATTTTCAGCAAATTAAATAGTAGGTAGTAGTATTTTAAGCGATAAATAAGGAGAACATAAGTATGCAGGTCCTGCTGATAGGACTGGGGACCCTAGGCTGGCTGGGCCCCTAGGCCCGGGCCTTGTGGGCCTAGGAGTAAATACGGCACTGATCCTGAATAAAACTTTTCTATTCTATTCTATGAATGATATAAAATAACCTACCTGATGGAATTCCAACAAGTCGTCTCCAACGAGCCGCTGCACGAAGTTGGCCGGCACTAAACCGCGGCGCCCATCCAACAGTTCGGCGTCTAACATGGCGGCGTTGGAGTCCGGAGGGCCCCACACCAAGAGGTAGTCTCCTGCGCTCACTGACAACTCGCCTTCCGCGGTTTCAATGCTATAGAAAAATTTTGACATCACAACTCTCATCAGCGTGAAGGGCAGACCAAGTAATTATCAGTGTTCAACCTAGATACAGACTCGGATTCATCATTGCGTAGAAACATAAGGTCAACCGGGGTAATGGCGTCACTGTTTTTTTTGATATTTTATACTCTCATTTAACCCCAAGTTATGAAATATTTAATTAGTGTATAGAAATATTCTTACGCGCTGTGCTTCCTGTGGCTTTTTTCCAATAAAATTCGTGTAGTAACGTTTTTGGCTTGCGATGATTAAACGATATACAGATGTTTTTATAAAAAACGGAAATTTAGACGCATTTGTCCCAGTTGGGATAATTGCGTCTTTTTTAAGCCATTCACGATCAATTACGAAGAGGCTTTCAAAAATTCATGAAACATGTTTGCAATACAGTATTCTAGAAGATAAAGCTAAATACAAGGGATCAAAAACAGTTATAACGACCTCAGATAGAAAATAGTATAATCTGGGTAAACGCGTCTACAATATGTGGACGCATTTATCCAAACCTAATTTCCAGATGTTGTAAACCTTTTAGTCGGTCAAAAGTCTTAGATCTAGAAATGTTCCGAGAGCTTTAATTTTTATCTTTGTCACTGACCTATTTAATGAGTGAAATTTTATAGTGGAGATTTTATCCAGATGAGGAGTTTGTTAAAGATATTTAAGGTCAATACTTTCTTCTATGTACTTACCCATGTTTTTTAGCGGATTGAATTACGGAGTTGCTTGTCATCACACTTATACCCCTTGCGGCGAACGATGAGTCCTATGACACCAGTACATTTTTCCGATTATAGGTTATAAAACGTATTGAGATGACAGCTGTCATAGGACTCATCGTTCGCCGAGAGGAGTATAAAGAATAGGAAAAATACATATCAAAAAATGAGAATTCCCTCTGCTGTGTTCCATGATAGAAAAATATTTCAACATTATCATTTTTTTTATCTACTTTGTACTTTGTAAGTATTAATCATATGGGTAAGGCCGCGGGAATTTACCAATGTGACATTTAAGTAACATAAAAAGAAATACGTTATGTTATCATAAGACGTAACATAAGTCGTTATAAAGCTTAGATCATACTGGAAAATATTCCCATTGAATAACGTAGCTAAGAAAAAAAAAACATCAAGTTATAAAATGATTAGCTTTATATTGCCTGTAAACAAAATTTTCATGGCACATTAAAATCAATATAATCAAACACGCGTGTGATGGAACTATGAAACCCAAACCACTCTAGTGTTTTAAAGCCTCACATTTTGTACCAAGTGGCAGTAATTACTATTTGTTCACTGCAGGTACCCAATACTAGTAACAAGACGACCGCATAACAATAAAACAGCTTTAGAATCAATGATTCTACTGTGACATGAGGTTGAAAATAAATTATCTTCTTCTTAAAACAGTTTTTTTTTTATTAAGATGTTGTTTTTATTTATTTTAAACAGGAGTACAGGAGTACAGGAGTTTTGTTCGACTTTGTATATATTCGTGTCATTAAAAATTTAATGAAACTTATTTAAGTTAGTATATTCTGTGTGCACTTCCCTTTACAACATTTATTCGTTATGTTACGTAGAAAATACGTAACATTTTGCAAAAATGTAACATATTCGTAACGAAAGTGTAACGTATTTTTGAAAAAAAGTGGATTTTCATGGTGAAATAAAGACATTTTGAATACAATAATACATGTCACTTGCGTGAAAATCATAACACTATTGTACGAAAAAACAACTGATTAAAAATAATCACTCCTTACCTTTAAAATACACACAAGCACTTTAGAGGTTTTTTCGCGAAACTATGACTGCATCAACTTTGAATAGCATTTTTTGACAAACTGACGGGATTGGGCTGTCTCATTGGTTATGCCCTGCTAGAGTATGAGTTGCCAGTGCACGAAAACGTATTTTCGCCAAAAAATATTTAAAAACAAGCTACATAAAGCGTCACGAAAGTATTGTAACATAAGTGTCGAATGATCCATTAAAGTAAAGTAAGATAAAAAAATTAATTTGTATTACCATACTTATTCTGTAATCGGTATTACAATCGCTATGTCATAAATTTTAGTTTAAAACAAAAGTATGACCATGAAAGTTAAAATATCATGAAAATAACAGAGCACTTATGATGCGTGGTCGAAAAAATTAACCAACTTTCGTTACGTTTTGGACGAAAATATATATATATATATTTTTTGAAGGCGTTTATATCAATTATCTAACTTGCGACCACGAGATTTCTCATCCCTACATATAATAAAAATATTTTTGAAACTGTAGGGATTACCATTTTTTTTTAATCAGCTGGGTAAATTTAAAACGTCCAAATTGGTAACTTTCCGCGGCCTTACCCATATAATCCTTTGGGATATAGAAAACGAAAATGAAATCACATTTGCGGCAGAGAGGCAAAACTTTGTTCACGATTTGCAGCAGGCCCTCTGGCGTTGATTTTTTAAATAAAATAAAAAAAAATTGGGAGTTTATCAGTAAACGAAATTCCGACTAGGTTCTTACTTAAACTTTGACACTAAAACTACATAAAATGCATTAATTCGCTATTTAGCGATAAGACCGCCTGTTGTTTACCTCTGCCTGTTATTTTAATGTATATCATGTTGTGTTGTATATTCCTTTATGTTGGAGGTGTGCAATAAAGAGTATTTGTATTTGTATTTGTATTTGTAATTCTGGTAAAAATAAGCTCGAAAATGTTCTATATACTGTTAAAACCTAGGATCAAGAAAAAGGTTGTCGACACCTGACATTGGGGCAAATGCGATACACAGACGCGACGCGATTACCTCAACGTATTAGACGCATTTTGCCAAATTTAAAAAATAACCTCCAAGAATTTGACATCGATTTTTTTCCAAACCCAAAGCATTATCAACAAAAATAGTGGTTCGAACATATCGCCGTACTAATAGTAGTCACATTTATTACAAATAATTATCAAATATCTAAAGAAAAACAGGGATGTACACTTATTTTGTTGACTTACCTCATGCAACGTGTAAATCTAGCATGACACTAAATTTCAAAATGGTTGACCTCTTGACCAAGATACGCCAAAACGTCCTCTATGTTACGTGTTGCCCTCCAAGTAGTTTATTCCTATATCACTAAATGGCAGAAGTTGTAGTAACTAACGTCGTTTAAAAAGTAACTGAAATAGACGCAATAACCCCAAAGTGGCAATTATCCCGGTTGACCTTACAGAGGAGTTTTAACCGCTAAACTATTCAGTTGTCGTTGTGACAGCGTTATGACCAGTATTAATAATTTGACTCCAATAAGTGTATGCATATAAATATACATGACCATTTAACTAGTGAGAAAGCTGTAGCTTATTATTTTCTAAATCACATTGGACGTAAGGCAATTTTTCAAAAGAAACGTTAATCTTAGCTAAGTTTAATCAGTGTCACGAAAAGTTGGATACCATCCAAAAATCTTACTCTTCGCCAAGAACGCGGTATTGCAAAAGATCTTTCGATTCTTAATTCAGTGAATAAAGGATTTTGACCTTACAAACGGTCCGGTAGTTTTGAATTTTTGATATGTTGTCTAGGATGGTTAGGCAGTGTTTAAAATGCAAAATGCACAATTCCCCCCCCTCCGCGCCCGCCGCCATATTGAAAAAACCGGCACTCTCTTCATATTTTTGCTCATATCTTCCTTTAGGAGCATTTTAGCTAGAAGAAAGCTTCGACAATGTTATAGAGAGTTAAATTTACTACATTCTCCATTTTATATTTTGTTTCTAGGACAGATAGTTACGGAGATATGCACATTTAAAAAAACTTAAGAAATTGCAATTTCCAACTCAAAAACAAACTTCTGGATTATATCTTCGTTTAGGAGCATTTTAGCTAGAACAGTGCTTCGGCAATTTTGTAGAGAATTAAATTTACTATAATAAACATTTCAAATTTTGTTTCTAGGACAGATAATTACGGAGATATGTAAAAAATAAAGTCACATTTTCCGAAAATGTATGTAAAAATGGACATGAGTTTTATAAGCAATTTTATTTCCTACATGTTTTAATTTGTCCTAGACTAGTCCGTAACTGAATGACAGCGTTCTAAACCAAGAATTTTGAGAAATTTTCGGAAAATTCGACTTTTCCTGTTTTTTAAATGTGCATATCTCCGTAACTAACCGTCCTTGAAACAAAGTTTGAAGTGTAAATTATAGTAAATTTAATTTTCTACAACATTGCCCAAGCTTTGTTGTAGCTAAAATGCTCCTAAACGAACATATAATCCAGAAGTTTGTTTTACAGTAGGAAATTGCGATTTTTAACGTTTTTTAAAATGTGGATATCTCCGTAACTATCTGTCCTAGAAAAAAAATATAAATGGAGAATGTAGTAAATTTAACTCTTTATAACATTGTGGAAGCTTTCTTCTAGCTAAAATGCTCCTAAAGGAAGATATGAGCAAAAATATGGAGAAAGTGCCGGTTTTTTCAATATGGCGGCGGGCGCGGAGGGGGGGGAATTGTGCATTTTGCAGTTTAAACACTGCCTAACCATCTTAGACAACATATCAAAAATTCAAAACTACCGGACCGTTTGTAAGGTCACACATAGTACTTTAGTCTCTATTCACCGTATTATCTACTAAGGCCTATGATATGATTCGATAAATTATGCAACTTACTCTGGTGGGTCGTAAGAAAATCGTGCTATGTAGACACAGCAACGACCTTTCCCAGGAATGTCCAGCATATCCACTTGACCCTCCTGAGTTTGAACGGTACCGTTCATGTAATGCGTGTTTCGAACTGAAATAAAATCATCAAAATTATAGACACACAGTCGGTCATCGGTGTTTAAAGACAATAAAATATGAAGGCGATGGAAATTATAAACTTACTGTCCATTTCCAATCCGGAATTAGGCATGATTCTTGACAAAGCTCTTTGGTTTCGGTCGTGGCTGAATCCCGAATCTAATGCACCTAATCTATCAGTTCCAAATTGGCTATCTAATCCTAAGCTCCACGAGGGTTGGTGCGGCGTGACCGGCGTCGCCACGCGGCCGACGCCCGACGTAGTCGTTCCATATCTGCCCATCCCGAGATCTATTTCATCTAGAGGTTTCAGCTTAATGTTCATTGTGTTGGTTCCTAGTCCACTAGACAGCAATGGATTCGTGTAAGTTCCAGTCCCGTATGCGCTAGTGCCCGTCAAACTCGTATTTAATCCTCCTAGTTGAGTGCCAGTCGTTAGGTTGGAAAGGGCGTTCCCCAATCCTCCGGTCAGCGTCGATTGCATTCCTCCGAGAGTGCTCGTCAAGCCTCCAGACAAACTGGTCTGTACATTGTTCAAGCAACTCGTCAATCCGGATCCCGCCATGGTTCCCGTTAACGTCGAGCCAGTCAAGCCGCCTCCTAAGCTTATACCCGATACATTGCCAGTTAAGTTCTGCAGGTTGCTCTGTAAGCCTGCTAGAGTGCTAGATATTTGTCCGATGTTGTTGACGAGGGGAGCGGTGACCGGGTTGGTGAAGGTGACTTGGTGGGTGTTGGCCAAGCCGTAGGAGTTGGTTGAGTAAGAGGGGACTGGATTGGAGTAGGAGGTAGGGTTGTGCGCGCTCATGGAGTAGGCGACGGAGTTGGAGCTGGGTGCCGTGAACTGGCCGGTGGCGTGGAGCGAGGAGAGCGTGGGCATGGTGTTACTCTGGCAGATGGCGACCGTGTGGTGGCCCGCGCTCGTGTACGAGTGCGGCAGCGGCGACGGCGCCGGGGAGTGGTACTCGCCCAGCGCTTGGTTGGAACCACTCGTTTGCATACCTGGACCAAACAACATGGCCATAAGACAGAGATAGGGAACAAATACACATTATATAATAAGTAAGAATGTAATTCATCGCAAATAAAGACTTTTATTAATAATTAATACAAGTAAAAATAATTGGATTAAAATACCGGGGCTTAAAATGCTGTAGGTAGACTATGTCAGCTATTTATTTCTATTTACTTATTTATTTCTATTCGACAGCGGCGAGGCGTCTCGTGTCTGTAGTATATCTGATCTGAGGCTCATTCGATTGACATGCCTTTATGACAATGTCAATTTGGAGACGTATTAGCCATATCATGGCCAATATGTACCGATTTTTGCTACATTAGGTTCATATAGAGCACATTACTAAAGTACACATATAGTGGCGATATATCGATATTAAGCCCCAGACGCCAAGCCGAAATAGCCTTACCGGCATGCTTCTAATCTACGAAGCATCTTACCTCTAAGCTTATTCTACAAAATAAAAGAAGCTACCGATACTTACATCTGTGCAACCTACCGTGCGTGGTGGACCTGGTGTGCTCGAGCTCGGCGAGGATGCGGTTGTCCTGCTCGATCTTGGCCATGATGCGCTCGATTTCCGAGGCGGGCTGGTGCTGGTGTTGGTGCTGGTGTTGGTGTTGCTGCTGCTGCGACCAGGAGCCGGCAGACGGCGCGCCGCGCGCCCGCAGCGAGGCCGACAGCTCAAGTTGGAGCTCCTCACAGCGCACCGTTTCTAGTGCCGCCTGTTGTGGGATATTGTACGTTGATTTAGTTATGATATTGTTTGGACCACTGCAAACTCCTGGGGCAATGAAAACTATAGCTCATGCTCTCTCTAAAATATTAAAATGTGTTATAGCACTTTTCAGAGTTATAGATAGAAATCTGTTGTAAGACTTAGTAAGTTTGTTTAGCGCTAGAGTGGGGTAAGTGAAGTAACGGGAGGGCTAATTTAAACGACCTGCTTGTATAGCCTAACAAGCGTCGGGCCTGCCCAGGGATAGTAGCGCTACAAACAGCTTTCATACGTCATAATATTTGCATTATTAAACGTCAGAAGCGATTTGTCATGAACCAAATTCAAAACAATGTTTACCAGAATGCTGATGCTCACAATCCTTCGTCCTTCTTGCAAAATAAATACTGAATTTATTCTATTAAAAAGACTTGACTGTCATCACTGTGGATAGTTTTGGCTTTATTATACAAAAAATTACATCTGCGGAATATTTAGTACTGTTATTATTATTAATCCGTAAATGGCGGCTCGAAGCTTGTGCCAGTATCAGTTTTTTTGGTTTATAACCAATGCATGACTTCCGTGTAAAAAAACATGAGATGAAATGAACATGAACAAAGATGGCCGATGAATCCTTTAGTACTGTTCCCTCTTTATTTACATCAGTGACATTCACTGACGTTCAACGTCAGTTACCAAAAAGTCCCTTACCGGGAGTTTAGTTTGGGAAGTTAGTTCCGTTATCACCTTTGTCGGTGACGCTAGATATAACGTGTCATTTATCTGATGATTATAAAACTGGTATTCCCTAATGTGTATCTAAATAGATATCGTACTACACACAATATTCACCTTTTTCTCGAGCTCCCTTGCCCGCGACTGCAGTTGGTCGACGCTGTGCGCGTCGAGCGGGCTGCGCTGCGCCGAGCGGAGTTGCGCGAGCGCGTCGGCGTGCGCGCGCTCGGCGTCTGCGCGTGCGCGCTCCGCGTCGCGCAGCCGCCGCGACAGCGCGTCCGAGTCGCCGGACATGCCGCCGCCGTAACCGCTCATTCTCTGATGGACAAAAACAACACAATGGCTTTATTTTAGCCCTTTGTCAAACAACCTTTTGTCAAACAAAATATAAAAGATACAAATCTTTTGTCACATCACCTTATTAGACTTATAAATGCTCTAAAATATACTTAATATCAAGCAAAGAGCAGAATAATATGCCATAGTCATTAAGGATGCAAATTTTAATCTCAGTCTGAAACGGAAGTGGGTCGATTTGGCTCCTTACAGACTGCGACCCGCTTATTATTTGGTGTTTTGGTGCTAACAACATTATTATCAAGAAATCATAATTTTTCAAATCACAAATATAACTTTAAAACAAGGTTTTATTGCCGACTGTCTTTTTTTACACCAACTTTTGTATGATTGCTAATTTAGCTAGCCAATTCAAATACGTGCCTAAATGACACAGGTTCATCGGTCGATAATTCTGTCGTTAGCCCGCATGCGGTGACTCCCAGTTCCCAGTAGACGGGCTAATGCCAAAAATTCAACTCCGAGCCCTATGGCAGGCTTTCTGGAAAACTCCCGAAACCCGCATGCATTGCGACCTTATCATTAACCAATGAAAACGGTACCCCGAATGCGGGCCATATGGCACGCGGTATGGAAATCTCTGGCACCCGCGTGCCGGCCCTATATCGACCAATGCAATGGGACCGATAATGCCAGATCGAATGACCCTATTATCGGGAGAAACAACAGTTATTTTCGGGATTATGTGACTTTGGTCGGGAAAAACAAAAATTGAATCACATAAAAGTAAATATATTAAAAACAACGTCGTTCGCTGCCAATACAAATGTCTACATAAATAAATACTAACAAAAATAAAACAAAGTCATTTTCTCATTAATATAATTTTATCTATAATCTACAAAAACGTGATAATTTATTTATAGTACTTATGGAAAATTTGCAGTGGTATTTCTTTTTAAAATTATAGTTTTATAAAATCAAGTTGTTATCGGGAGATATTTTACTTTGTCGGGAGTCGGGAGGACATACACAAATTCGGGAGAATCCCGCCAAATCTCGACCATCTGGCAACCCTAGGTACCAACCAAGGCAGCAAGGGTTTTATTTCAATGAAACTGTGCTTTAAACTACTACTAGGCTACTACTTTCCGTGACAGTAGTAGACTAGTAGTAGTTTAAGGCACACGGCTTCAGCTTCATCATAGGATCAGCTATCCTTAATAATATGGCATGGACACCGAACTAACATGTTATCCAAAATTTAAGCTCAATTATGTAGTAAGTACTATTAAATATTCTGTGGCTCAATCGAAAACTGGGAAGTGTGGCTAATTTTATTAATCTTGTAACATTTGGTGACATACAGACGGGTTCCTACTAGTTTATAATTAAAACTTTTTTAAGTAGTTCAACATCAGTATCAATTAATAAATCTTTCCTCTCGTCAACCTATTAGACTTACGCTGAAATATAATATCGAGCTAAGGGGACATGTCATTATGATGCCCGTCAGCAAATTATTGATTAGTCCTTATCTCTGCTGATGTCGCGCACACAATAGGCGCCCAATATCGGCCCTCTATATCCGAGATAGGATGGATTTCGCTAAGAATGGGCCCGCCTGACTGAATGGTAGAACCTCATTTGCAGTTTGGATGTCTCTTTGACACGTGATGGTCCCTTACATTATGAGTTGAGATTTTCAGACCCGTTTATTATTTGTCACCAAGGAAAACTTAAACTGGCAATAAACGCGTCTTATCTATTGTGCTGTGCAATTGAATACCGATTCCGAATAATATACCCTTAAAGGTCCTGGGGGCCTATGATGGTTGTTTTTTTCATGCGATAAATAAGTGACAAGCATCCGTCACGTTTTGACAAAATGCGAGTGTGAGTGAGAGATGCTTTGTCACTTATCACACGCGATAAACGCAACCATAGGCTCCCATTCAAAATACTGAGTCATCATCTTAGTTTATTAAAACCTATTTAGACATTTTAACGCCTCCAATATAGTCTGGCTAGTGAAATATTACCCAAATTTTGGCGGGAAATTTTTAAAATCTGTGGCTGGTCACACTTTGTGTAGTAGGAATTATAGTTTTGATACTAGAAAATATTTTTGATTTTCTATACACATGTAAAATACCTAAGGAAGTAAGTTAAATATAAATGTTGACGTGCACTCATAGTCAGCTCACATAATTTCTACCATTACCTATGTACAGTACAATAAACGACAAACATATATATGTTATGTGTTTACACTTTCTATATAACCATATACAAGGCGAAAAATTATATGTAGTGTATGTGTAAATAAGACCTGGCTCGATACGATAATACCATATATTAATCCATCACCCTAAAAATTACATACGTATTATGCTAAATTTCAAACTAAAACTCTATCGGAATTTAGAACCAGTAGGTACATATAGGATCAAAATTATGTATAGAGGATCCACCTCCTAAACTGTTTAAATCATAGACAATTGGTGATACCACAAGGAAATATCTGTCAAAATTATTTGGCTAGCCAGGCTATCAACAAACATCAGACAAAACCCTGACGCTAAGTCGCTAAGAAAGGCAGACACATTTGGTTTATAGTCGCCGCTCTGTCTCGCCGGGGCGCCTCGGGGCCGCCGCGGCAGACTCGGCGGCACCGGAGCCGAATGACGCTGTCTGCCGCTTTAGGGCAGGTGGGCAACGACCTTTATCTACAATAGGGTGCTCCAGAAAGTCCTGAATCTTATTACTAGGCAAGGTTCTTTTTTATCCTTGAAATGATAGGAACTAATTTTCAAACGTGCAATGTACCTAATGTCGTCTTAACGTGCGTTATAACAGGCTTCGAAGTATCACGTTTCGGACGGAACAACTCGAGAGAACTGTAGCCAGGGAGTATTTTTTTTAAACATGGCGGCTGTGTTCATGAACAGGCTAAACAGCTGATTTGTATACAAATACAAATACAAATACAAGTACTCTTTATTGCACACCTCATAAAATATACAGGAGAAATACAATGCAAGAAATTACAATTAGAGGTAAAAAACAGGCGGTCTTATCACTAAAGAGCGATCTCTTCCAGACAACCTTTGGGTAGTGGAGAACTTGAAAAAATAAGATTTTATATATTTATTTAGTTTTATATATTTCTTTTGAGTGGACTATTTTTTTTTATTTCATTGGATATGTTTGAGAAAAGCACTAAATACCATGCCTTAGCCGTGAAAAGGGCTTGCCGACTTCGTATCACTATCCGGCCTCCCTACGGTTGGCCATCTATAACTACTCACCCGGCAAGCCCTTCTTTCCCGGCGTCTGCAGTAATGTACTATTAGAATTGTTTTATATGTAGGTAGTAAGTACTTATAGATAAGCAGTATTAATAAAACGTTTCCTTGAGGTTCCATTGTGTCGCTGGAAACGGTTGGAACGGTTCCAGGTAATTAAGTAAAATATCTATTAGCGTGTATGCAAAGCAAAGGTTCCCAGCATCTCCCATTGAGATCATGCATAGACTCTTCCAAAGATAGCACAAGTACAAAAACTGTATTTTATCGCACTGCTGACTAAATGAAAGGATCGTAACAGACAATATTTGTCGGGCAAAATGAGTCGCATGTCACAACTAAGTATTTATTTATTTAATCATTCTGCTCCTGGGTCATTGTTATCTATATTTATGTATGTGTATCTTCGTCTAGCACCCGTAGTACAGGCTTAGTAGTTAGATTATCCCTTAATATTTGTTTATTAATTAATCTTTTTCTCCCAGTCAACCGTAGAGGGCTAAACAGAAAGTAGCAGTCGGTGCAGGATCATTTTAACTCTTGGCTCCTTTAAAATAATGTCCGCGTGCAGCATTCATCGATTAAAGAGCTTACAAAAATGCTGTCATGCGTCACGAAACAGTTACAAAATAAAGTCCAAATGGAAATCGAGGTTTCGTTCTGGTATGTTTCCTTCTCCAAAATATATCCAATTTTTACGAAATTTTAGGAAGTAAATGCTCTGTGTCAGCTCGTTTCGACTTTTGCGCAAATAATTGTAATTTGTGCACTCGGCGTCTGTTTTTGATCAAAATTCAGCCGCAAACGGACGCGTGATGTGACTCAATGGCTTATTTTAGCCCCTTGTTAAACAATCTACTATTTAATTTTGTAGCATTATCCTGGAACATAAAATTCATATATGAAATAAGTATTGGTAGTTGCGACACGTCAACTGAACTATTCAAAGGTTCATAGAAATGTGACGAGTCTCATTAGTCTAAAGACGTCTAGACAGGATGTCTCAATGATGAGGGTTCAAATTCAGTCAAGCTCGTTCGATAACCGCTTCTTAAAGATTATCCCGAGTCCGATGGATTCTTACTTCAATCCATCAATATTTTGACGCGTAGCAGATCACTAATGGCTTTGGAAGTGATCGGATGATACGAGCTATTCTGATTTCTCAAATGATAGGAAATTATGGGGGTTGAGCGTAATGTTAGCTTTTCAGTGTGTTTTTCTTTGGATAAATTTAATTCGCTGCAAAGCTTTGAGTAGTGCCTCTTATGCTTCAGTATTCTTAACTACCTACAAAGGAAGGGTAGTTTTATTATATTAACATCTAATGATCTAATTAGACCTAGTAAACTATTGGGACCTAAACTATATATACATATATCCCCTAGGTCGCTACCATTGGGTAGGGTGCCCATAAGGATGGCCGCGTTACCTCGCTGGATAGCATATTTATGCCAATGCGTTGAGCGAGGAACGAGGAACATCTAATACTTAGTATTCAGATTTATATAAGCATGGCACCAACTCTCATACCTTGGAATGACCGTTTTAAGAAAAATAATGCCTGTTTAATATCATCATCCTCCTAGCCTTTGTCCCATTTTTTGAGAATGAATTCTCAATCGGGGTCGGGGGGAATGCCTGTTTAATATCATGAAAAATAAATATAGAAGATGATGCTATTCAAACACAACGCTGTAATTATTGTGTATCGATTTCAATTCATTGCCCATAAATACGTATATGACGTGCCCCAAATTTAATGGTTACTGTTCAGAGACGTGATTGTAATTGTAGACAAGTGATGCCATCGATTGATTACATAATTTTAATGGAAGGTTTATTTAAAGGCCAAGGCTAAATGCGTTCAAAGTTCCATTGGCGCCCAACATGGGGCCACATGTTCGTGGTAATTAAAATTGAATTTGATGGGAAATGTAACTATTTCAGTGATTGTATTTTTGAATATCTCTAATAGAAATAAATAATGAAGTAACTTATGTAATAAAATAGGCGTGTAGGTACACATTTTTTTGAGGATGTCAGTAGATTTTTTAATGGGATCAAATTACATTACTAATTATCCTATCATAATTACACTTCGGCTGCTCTAAAAGTCAGAAATGACCGTCAAAGTTCAACATTCCTACGGAGCGCTAAAAACCCTCCATACTAAATGTCCACCTACATGTGACTGACTGACTGAATACCTACAATTTCAAAATTGGAATAAAAATAAAACATAAATTTGCGTACCTTTTGAAGTCACATATTGCAAAAAATACTTTAATATCTTGTTTTTCTTTCTTTCATGACATACTGAGCTAATTTTATTCATATAACTACTCAATATCAGTCTACACCCCTATTACAAAATATATTATTAGTCGATTATACCAGTTAAAATATTATTCAAAATGTCTGACCTGAGTTAAAAAAAGAACACCCCCGGTCATTATGAGACCCTCATTCAATGAGTTGCATATAGGATAGATAAATTTACTAGGACTGGAATTATAATGGTAAACGAGTGGTCATAGTCATAAATGGCGCCCAACATCATACCAAAGTATAAGTGAATTTCATTATTTAAGACCTAGAAACGGCTTATTTGGGCTGAATAAAGAACTCTCCGTCGGTGTGGAATGCAATTACATGGAACTGGAATGTCTTCATACTCGTGTCTATATCCACATACTTCATGATGACGCAACCGGTCGGGTATGCTCCGATAGCGAGGATAGATGAGTACATTTGGCATTCTGAATAAATATTTGTGAAGTTCTCAGGCACATGCGTTAATTACACTATTTCTATTGGCATTTTAATATTCATTCAAAACAAAATATGACTACCTACTTAGTTTAGTTTACTCTATTTGATATTAGTTCATTTTTAACACTTCGCGCCTATTGGACGAACTATCAAAGTCTCAGACTTATCATCAGGGTACCCTATCGGATGCAAGACCAGAAGATAGTCTTCTAGACATCAACCGCCTCGCAATGATTATGATGCGAGAAAACGAGTATACATACCTTATCTACCTATAGGACTATCTACACTTATAGGTCTTAGAGCTTGGGAATAAATATAAAAATTGGGCAAGTGCGAGTCCGACTCGCGCATGAAGGGTTCCGTACCATAATCTATAACAATTTTGTTGTATGGGAGCCCCCCTTAAATATCAATTTTATTTTATTTTTAGTATTTGTTGTTATAGCGGCAATAGAAATGCATCATCTGTGAAAATTTCAACTGTCTAGCTATCACCGTTCTTGAGATACAGCCTGGTGACAGACGGACGGACGGACGGACAGCGAAGGCTCAGTGGTAGGGTCCCGTTTTTACCCTTTGGGTACGGAACCCTAATTAGTAGCGATCAGCTCAGAGAGTAAATTCTGTGTGGCGAAAAATGGTAAGTTATTAGAATCGATGACAGAATCTTGCTTTTTTTCCTTTTGAACGTCAATACGATCATTAACCTCATTGGTGTTTATCAAAAAGGTTTAAAAGAAACGACTAAAAGAAGAATAAGGAGAAAATGTACATTTTCCGTGCTTTAGCGGGGCTGAGATAAAATATCATTAAGCGAGAATGATGCTTCAAATAATGATTGATCCTTGAGTTTATCGCGCCTGCTTCACTCTTCGACAGTTTTTATTTATAGGTTTTGCTGTAAATAATGCCATTTAGAATTTACTACCGATATTATACTAAGTTAATACATCACTAGAACGTGTAATGGTTAGCAGTTGCGAAGTTTCGCAAACGTGGAAATAGGTATACTTAGACAAGCGGGTCAATTTCAACAAGACGCATTTTTTGTATCATTTCGGTGTGATTCTTTATTTTTGATTATTTTTAAGTTTTTTAAATGTGAAGAGATACTTTAGACTATATTATTAAACATATGTAAAAGGGACCCTGAAATCTGAAATAGTTTTCGAGATATTCGAGATCGAATATGAAACACACAACGGAATGATAAATGTACACCAGGATGATAAAATAAGTGCACCGCAATGAAATTTCATACGCCGGAATGAAAGAAAAGTGGCATATTATGAAAGTAATTTTACTTTTTATATTCGTAATATATATTATATTGGCATTACATACTAATATAAATATATATCTTAGTATGGTATTAAAAACAAAATAAAAAAATATTATTATTTCAACAATACTTATGAAAAGTGAAGCTACTTTTGATGTCATTCCGGTGCTTTCCTCATTTTGGTGGGGTTTAAAGTCATTTTACTACACCGGAAACACCGGGATGAGAATGGTGGAATGAGAAACACGACATATTTTTATTTCTTAAAAAAAAAGTAAGCCCTATATTCTAAAACTAATTCAACTCTTGTAATGGCGAGTGTACTTTACCTGATATATATAAATTTCAAACCACGCAGTTAAAAAATAAAGAAACTATAACAAACTCCGGAATGACATTTTTTTTGTCCCCTGTCCACCGCGATGAAATATTCACGTTTATACGAGCCAAAGTATTGCCACTATACACAACCGGCCTCGTCGAGCGCCGCAGCTTAACTAATTCTTTGAAGTGCGCGGGAGACGGGGGGCATACTTGATCAAATTTGGGAAATAAATCGGTTCGAAACATTGTCGGCGGTAATGAGAAGTTTTCTCGGGACAAACGTATATGCACTTATTCAAGGGTATACAAAGGAGATATATAACGGGTAATGTGCTTTTTTCGTTACCTATTTATATGGTAATAAAATAATGGTAACAGATTTTCTTTGTCATGTATAGTATTTGACTTACCCGGCATTTTACAAACAAAACCGGCTTGGGGACAACCCACCTTGATGAGAAATTTGGTATAAATATATATTTTTTAATTATTATATATATTAATATTTAAATTTTAGCTGTTGCCCGAGGTAGAAAATAGCGGGCTGTATCCGAAAAAAAATAGTACTTTATTATTCAACCTTTCTGCACCTGCGTTTTCAGTCTTGCCATCAAAAAATACTGCTTGGGAAATTGACCCAAGCATGTCTTTTGTTTTAATACAGTCGGGTAAAACGTATAGGTGAAAAACTTAAACTAAAGGACTAAGTGTATAGTACCTAGTAACGTGTCTGTATACAGAAATTGACGTTCTATATTTGAATTTGGACGTAACTTCCATTCCATACTTAATTTTTTACATCGTTAGTAAGGTACATAGACCTAGACCTTCAGTTAAGTTTTTCACCTATATACGTTTTACCAGACTGTACATACTTAGAAGTTCATAAGTATACATGGTAGATTTAGTACTGGTTCCAGAAAATCGGGATTTCCGACAAAAGAAACTTATCAGTTTTTGTTGTAATTAAATATAAGTACATAGAAATGTAAAAAAACAAAAAACTAAAAAGCTAAACAACAAAAAAGCAATGGTGTTGCAGCAGTAAGCAAGCAAAAGGCAAGCTGGGACAGAATTGGCCTGCCTTTTCTCTACGAGCATTACAAGTAGGTATCGTTCTAAAATGGGCAAGTCCCCACCTGACTCGGGTTCTATGGACGCTACGCTAATGTAGACTAGTAACACCGCTTTTCCTGGCTTGGGAATAGAGTATATTTCTAAATATTGTCTTTTCTTGCCGCCTGAGAATCGTATTTTATTGATTGCTTGTGTAAAATGTTACGCAACAAAACTGGAAGGCTGAGCCAGAACCATGGCACGCGACAGCTCGTAGGCTCGGCTCGTAGTACGTGGTGAACGAAAAGCCGAACGAACAAACACATGGTAGATACAGGCATCGTGCACTTTGTTCGCATGTGCATACCACTAACGAACAACAAACACTACATCGGTTCATAAGATTCCGTGTTCGTGTTCACCAGGTTGTTGTTCGTTCGTGCGCACACGGCTTATCACGATTTGGCCCCAAATGAAGCACCATTTGGCCACTGACGTACGATATACCCCCATATCGGTACGGTTGTCTGGTCGCCAAACCTAATAGCCGGACAGACCAGCCACAATTAGGTAAAAAGGCCGGACACTACATTATTGAAGATTTTATGTCTCAGTAACTATTAGGTACGAAAAAAAAAATAAAATCACGCCACGTTCGGCGCTCGCTCGTTTGCGAAATGTAAAAAGCCTAACAAAAGCCCAAAAGTTTGTTTTGGCCGGAGACGCAATCAAAAAGCCTGACTATATCTGGCTTTATCCGGACGCCTGGCAACGCTATATATCGGTCTTCTGCTTTTTCGTCGTATGTTTCATTTCATCTAATTTAAACTTCGTCAATTTTTTTCCTCTGAAGTCAATAAATTTTTCATAATTCTTGGACATCCTAGGTTTGTTTAATAACAATCCCAAATATTCTTATTAAAACTTTCGTGCGACATATTTAATTATTGAGTTGAGTTCGAAATATGTCGGGCTATTCCTGACAATTTCACGTGAGTGTAAACCGCTCAATACAATAACCCAAAAATTCCGAAATAATTGGCGGTTTCAGAAAAAAAAATCTACGACTTGACACTTCGAGCTTCGGCGAAATTCAATGAAACATTCGACGTAAAATTATTCGCCCAAAAGGCAAAGAACCCCTATATCTCTCTTGTCTAAATGTAGCATTTTGCGCGACTGCGCCCATTTGCGTCTTCAAGTTATTTATCTTCACTCCGGGCACTTGTGTCGATTCCAACATGTCCCCCGCCTTAGCATCATCAATCTTGCCGTATAAACACGTCGCCCGGGCCCATTTTTAAAGCTGTCGTCAATTGCCATCTAAATATGATGTATGGTAAGTAAACGCCGATTTATTTTTACATTGCTGGTTTCGCCATACCGTCAAAGAGGTTTAGAATTGCGCTAGCTTAAATAGTGTATTAACTAAGTAATTAACAATTGGCAATCAACATTTACACATAAAAATAAACGACTAAATAGATTCTCTCTTCTGTTCTTCTCAAAAGACGACTTTGAATAAAAAAATACAATGAGAGCAATGAGAGTTCCATACAATCTATGAAAGCATTGTATATTGGTCTGACGAAAAGTTAAACTGGGAAAAAGATTATTTTAAAATAAACACATACAATCTATCTATATATATAAAACTCAAAGGTGACTGACTGACTGACTGACTGACTGACATAGTGATCTATCAACGCACAGCCCAAACCACTGGACGGATCGGGCTGAACTTTGGCATGCAGGTAGATGTTATGACGTAGGCATCCGCTAAGAAAGGATTTTTCAAAACTCACCCCCTAAAGGGGTGAAATGGGGTTCCAAAGTTTGTATGGGGAAACAAGATTAGTTAGACTATTTTATACGAAACTTCACAGGAGTATTCCTAACGATAAATGAGTAAACACGTGTTTCAGGTTTTTTGAAAATTCAACCCCTAAAAGGGAGAAATGTGGTGACGAAGTCTGAAAATCAGCATGGGTATTGTTTTTATGGTTTATCGGGTCGCTGATTACGAAAACCGCAACGATTTTAAAATCCAACGTGGCGGACGTGAATTACCATCTCCCCTGGTGGGGTGAAATGGGGTTGAAATGGGGTGAAATGGGGGTCCAAAGTTTGTATGGGGAAATAAGATTAGTTAGACTATTTTATTTGAAACTTCACAGGAGTATTTCTAATAATAAATGAGTAAACACGTGTTTCAGAATTTTTTAAAATTCAACCCCATAAAGGGAGAAATGTGGTGACAAAGTCTGAAAATCAACATGGGTATTGTTTTTATGTTTTATCGGGTCGCTCCAAAACCGCAACGATTTTAAAATCCAACGAGGCGGACGTGAATTACCATCTCCCCCGTTGGGGTGAAATGGGGTTGAAATGTCTAAACACTAAACCGCTGGTTCTAGAGAGTCCAAATTTGGCACGTAGGTTGCTTATAAGGTGTAGGGGTGCACTAAGAAAGGTTTTTTTTTTTTTTAAATTCACCCCCTATGGGGGTGAAATGGGGATTCAAAGTTTGTATGGGGAAACAAGATTAGATAACTTGGTACCCTGTATCCCGGAAGGGGAAGAGGGAAGAGTTCTAAAAAAAACCGGCCAAGTGCGAGTCGGACTCGCGCACCGAGGGTTCCGTACAAACCTGCAAGGTTTACAAAGTTCGTTCATTACGACAATCGAGTCATAACTATGGTATTTTTATTGCAAAATACCCGCCCGCGGGCCAGTGCGAGCGCGTTCATGCCCCGCCCCGCGCCCCGCGTGCCTCCCGTGCCACCAGCGTCCCATCAAACTTCGCCAGTAGAAACAATACAAGCAAGCTGTCTGATAATAACCAACAATAAGAAATATAATAATGTCATTGAATTTAATTATAAGTATAACACTTTAAGCAGTTAGGACGCATTTAGATTATACAGCTACATTCACCAAAACATCGGGATTGAATGACGATGAGTGAGGTCGTCTTTGCCGTTTGAAAAATGTTGCCCTCCCCACACATAGTATAATAACTCGCGGTCATTGCTGTAACTACAATTATGTTTACAATCACAATTTTTTTGGTGGTATAACTACTTAAAATTTTAAGCTTTTCGGAATTTTTTTCTGTTACCTGTGCTGTAAGCTATTGCTTCTTACCAAATTTCGAGATTCTATGTCAACGGTAAGTGGTCTTTAGGTTTTAATTCCCTTGCGTGTAGTTGCGAGTTTCAAAATATGCGGTATCAATGGTTGTACTTTTGCGTTTTGCGTTTTTGCGTTGACTTAGAATTTTTTTTTTCACGGGTTAAAGGCAATTAGATCTAAGTATTTGATATGAATTTCAACTTGATAGCTCTACGCGTTCATGAGGAAAAAAGTAATAAGTTTATATTTATTAAAAAATATATATTTTGTAATGTAACTAAAAATTTAAGGTTTTCGGAATTTTTCCTTTATGTGTGCTATAAAACGTTGCTTCATGCCAAATTTCAAGATTCTAGGTCGACTGGAAGTACCCTTTAGGTTTTGATTCCCTTGCGAGTACTTGCGAGTTTCAAAATATGCAGCTTAAATTGCTGTTTCTTTTGATTGCGTTGACATAGAAGTTTGATTTTGTTACAGCTTAAAGGTATTATAGACCTGAGTATTTGGTATGAATTTCAATTTAATACCTCTACGCGTTTATGAGGAAATGGGTAGTAAGTTTAAAATTATTAAAAAAATATATATTATGTGATGTAACTAAAAATGTATGGTTTTCGTAATTTTTCCTTTATCTATGCTATAAGACGTTGCTTTGTACCAAATTTCAAGATTCTGAGTTCACGGGAAGCACCCTGTAGGTTTTGATTCCCTTGCAAGTGTCGAAAATTTGCGGCATAAACGGCTGTATCTTTTGATTGCGTTGGCTTAGAAGTTTGAGTTTTTCACAGCTTCAAGGGACAGTAGACCTGAGTAATTGATATAAATTTCAGCTTCATACCTCCACGCGTTCCTGAGAAAAAGGGTCTTGACAGACGGACGGACGGACGGACAGACGGACAACAAAGTGATCCTATAAGGGTTCCGTTTTTTCCTTTTGAGGTACGGAACCCTAAAAAAGAACTATTTTAAAATTCAACATGGCGGACGTGTAATACCATCTCTCATGTTAGGGTGCGATGGGGTAGAAATGTCTAAATATGTCTAAACATTATGGGTGTCGTTTTTAAACGCACAGCCCAAACCGCTGATTCTAAAGAGTCTAAATTTAGAACGAAGGTTCCTTATAGGGTATAGGGGCGCACTAATAAACGATTTTTCTAAAGGGGGTGAAATAGAGATCCAAAGTTTGTATGGGGACACAAGATTAGACTATTTTATTCGAAACTTCACAGGAGTATTTCTAAGAATATGAGTAAACACGCTTTTCAGGCCTTTCAAGAATTGAACCCCTTATAGGGGGAAATGTGTTGACAAAGTCTGAAAATCAACATGGGTATTATTTTTATTATTTATCAGGTTGCTGATTACGGGTACAACAATTATTTTAAAACTCAACGTAGCGGACGTGAAATACCATTTCCCTGTGGCGGTGCGATGACGTTATGATTGTGGGTGATATGAATATGGGTGTCATTTTCATGTTTTTTTGGGACATTTGTGGACATGAAAATTACTTTACAGCAAATCGGTTCGTGCAGTACTTTTGCAGCAAATCGGTTGTAACAGACGGACTCACAGACAGCTACAAGTGATCCTATAAGGGATTTATTTTTGCTTTTGAGGTATGGAATGAGTCCCGTTATCCTAATAGATGTTTAAATTTGTATTTGGTGCCATTTCGATTGTCGTCAAGGCCAGTGCGGGTGGCGCGGCGAGACTGGAGTAGTCATCGGTAAACCTCCTGCAGCCGTAATAAATGCATTCAAACTTTTCAACAATAAAACGGCTAGACGGATATGCATGAGGGATAAGCAGATTATACCCTAACTTTAACAAATAGCCCACTTTTTATCCTGAAAAAAGAGCATCGTTCCCGTAGGATCATGTTTATTGTATAGGAACGCGGGCGAAGCCGCGGGTTAATGCTAGTATAATATATTTACAATACTAAAAGCTACAGATAAATATAAAAAAAGGATAATTATTATGTACAATTGGTAAAAACTAATTAAAAGAAATAAGAATAAAATAAGAATACCCCATCCAGCCGGTCTGCCTGCGGCATGGTTCCCATTACGCTGGCGGCGTTACCTCTTTGGATCGCAAGAGCGATTCTCTGTGAGAGGTAGGTACGCGCCAGCTCTGGGGTCCCCTGGGCCCTGAGGCGCGAACCAACCGAGTTAAACTGCTTTGAGACAAAATTTAACTTTACCGTTGGAAAACCGTTGTCCCCATACATTAGCACGTCCATTTTGGCCCGACAATACCTAGTTGTAGGAGACGTAGTGTGAAAATACACAAATAGGACGGACCATCTTAAGATCACACTCTGTCGAATTTTATTTAAACAGAATTCTGTATAACTCTTTTATTATGAGATACATACAATACGTAATGTATGGAACATTATATGTCCGTGCCGTAAATTACATTGTTAAATGTTTCGCAACTTGAAGCGCTTAATACAGTTTTAACAACGTACTCTCTAAGCTGCGGTCGGGCTCCTCCCGCTTATTAGGGGGACAAGATAAATACATTCTAGCATAGTCAGCAGCAAAAGTAGCTAAATATAATAATATGCTCACACTCAGCAATGAGGAGTACAGCACAAGAAGGACTCCTTCTGAAGGAGGATTACAACACAAGAAGGAGGAGGATTCAAGGGAATATCGAATCTTCGAGAGGAAGTTATTTAAATATAATATTGATCAATTTTATTTAAATTTAGAAGCTACGTTACAGTTGGTTACAGTTATAATTTATAAAAAAAGCTAAATTTACAGTATAAACAGTTGAAGTTGTAAATGGCTGTATGGCGTATTGCAATTTTTTCCAAAAAAAAGTTATCGGAACCCTGGCCAATTTTACCCCGATTATAACTGGTCATGACGAAATGCGAGCCAATGATGGTTGCTTTTATCACGCGATAAATAAGTGACAAAGCGTCCGTCAACATCATAGGTCCACTGGATAATTTTGCAGCCCCAAACTAAAAAAAATATATTTGAATTTATTTGAATATCGCTTTAACCAGTTTTTTCCCCTTAGCCTTTCAAATGTTACCTTTCCTATCCGGTAGAGAGGTAAAAAGGGTAAGAGCCCTAATCTTAGCTATCTTTCAATTACAAGAGTTATGATCAGTTCGTTATCACTATCAGACGAGGTAATCGTTGCACTGCCCCCGCAAATCGATAACAACTATGATACGATAAGGTTTTACATATATTTATAACATTATAAGGATGCTTGTGACAAAAAACTCTATCAGTGCATGTCGGGCTCGATTGTTTTAATAGATTCAAAGGAGGAGGAACTTCTATGTTTGACTGTATATATTTCTTATAAGAAATACTTAACTAATTAGAAGTTTCCGGACGTTTTCCATTATTTGTACTGTAAGGGCTATGCGAGGTAGCGGAACGGTGTGCTTAGTTACCTATCTCGCACAGCTTCGGTGGAGCCGTGGCTTAAGATCATGCTCCATATCAAATATCATGGTTCTAGGTCAATGGGACCTTGGACATAGACAGTTTGGCACTTGGCCGTTTTTTTATTAACACCATTTTAAACGCAATTACGTCCCGTTTTGTTATAATAATGTGTGATTTGACGACGCGGTTGGCTCAGTTTGTAAGCAGTGTAAGCACCTGCCTACTGAGCCAGCGGTCCCGGGTTCGAAACTCTACCATGGCAAATATTGTGTAACTATGTGTTAATCCAGGATGCCAACTACAATCATACCAGAATTTATCAAAATTGGTCCAGCCGTTTGAGCGTGAAGAAGTAACAAACATAGACACAAACACACTCACAAACTTTCGCCTTTCTAATATTAGTGTGATTAGAGTTCCGTGATAAAGGCGAGATATCGTTAAATAGGGTATATCACAAAGCCTCATCGAATTAGTATCCTGTTTGTGTAAGCTATAGACAGACAACAAAGTGTCCTTCTATTTTGACAAAGCGGTTGGCGCAGTTTTAGTACAAGCTTTGTTTAGTTTGGGACTTAGGTCGATTTGTGTAAGATTGTCTTGACTGCGGACTTTAGTTTTTACTGAACCCTAAAAGCGTTTGTTTGAGTAGGTAGTTGCGTGTAAGCCGTGAGGCTTGCATGTTGTAGGAGGAGGAAATAATTAAGTTGTTATTTTCAGGACCTTTTATAAATGGGAGTTTTCGAGTGGGTGTATTTATTTATAATCGAGAAAATAAAGTATGAAGTCTTAATCATGTCTGCGTGGGCTTTCATGGAATAAACATTTTTACTTTTGTCTTTAATCATGTCTGGACATACAATTAAAAGGATTTTGATTTATGGATAATTCTCCTCTAATTGGAAATTTTGAAGTCCCCTGCCAAGATCCTCGACTTACGGCGAATTCAAAGTCAAAATGGTTTCGTATATTAACAATGTGTATTACTTATATACCTACAAAATTCTGGGTTTGGTACACCCCAGGGGACTGATTTATATGTTATGGGGTAGGCATTTAAAAAGGTGTAGTAGCCTGTTTTGTTTTCAGTAAAGTGCAAGACAAACTTTATTATTGGCTTTAGGCAGTTTAACTTAAAACACATTTCCTTGATAAATTATCTCTAGCCGTTTTTCGGAAAATACCCTTATAACACCTACCTAGATTTTTAAAACCCTATTAGCTGTGTGAGAGATCATAGATAATTTATGCATCAGGAGTACTTATTAAATGTATTGTAATGTGAACGTTAGATAAGTTTAAAAATAATCAGAACTGAGAAATTACTTCAAACTGTCAATTGTATTGTAATTGCTTACGAAGTTATTAGAAAGAAAGAAAGAAAGAAAAATGTTTATTCCAATAAAAGCACACACAGACAGGACATTATTGGCATAACATCAGTGTTCTATTAATTATCGTATGCGGATTAGAGATGTTTTCAATAAGTTCAGCAATGTGTGCGTTAAAGAAAAAGGCTTTGACTCAGCATGGTGCTGCAATTCGCAAACAAAGCAAACTGCAACGCTGTTAATCATAATCATAATCATAATCAATTTATTTGTAAAGCCAATTTACATGTCAGTTTGCATGGTATACACATTAACATTCAATGGTATAAATAATCCTTATATCGTAAGCATATTCAACCAGTTATAAAAATAATAAAAAAAAAACAATTGAAATTCAATAAAAACATTGATCAATTAGTAGCCACACACAATTTGTAGTACAAGGCTTATACAAAAATAATTAGTACAATTTAATATCAATAAAATATCGAATAAATTTTTTTTTAAATGATTCCTTGTTCATTATGAACTCGTCATAATTATAGAACGGGCGCTTAATAAGCCAACTTTTTAGGCGATGCTTAAAGATGCTTATGCTTGGGGCCTCTGTTATGTCATTTGGCAGCTGGTTATAGACCGAGGGGCCCATCACATGAGTCAGTTTCGAAGAAGAAGAAGCGGTTTTGCCTGCTTTTGTCGGTTAAAAGTCCTTTTGACCAGTTCACACTTTTGACTGCAACATATATATTAAAATAGGCAGTCCTTCTTTTGTAGAGAAATGGTTGGTTTTTGTCATAGACATAATTAAAACCACAACCATAATGTTAAACTCTTCCAAAGCCCTCTATCTTAAGAATGCAAATCCGGTTATTTTGCCATAGTAAAATCGGTTATTTGTATGGTAAAATAACCGGGGTTGCATTTCCTACCTCTATTCTAGTTGTACGGTCATACTAAATCCCTTGGTTTATCGACTCACGTGGTTTTTAACCGACTTCCAAAAAAGGAGGAGGTTCTATGTTCGACTGTATGTATTTTTGTTTTATGTATGTTCACTGATTACTCCGACAATTGTGGTCGGTTTTAATTTTTTTTTATACTCCTGATGTGGTCCCATTATAACCGAATTGGGATCGGATGATGGGATCCCATGGAAATCGATAGCAACCCTCAAATTTTATAGGCACTCATAATGTTTTTCATATATTTTCTAAAGTTATTTAAGTATTTGCATGTGGTAAACATCTCATCATGCTGAGCTGATGATGGAAAGTACAACTCCTTAATGGTTAAGAGTTAGAGGATAATTCTTAAAAAATACCTACATGTATTATAGGTAGGTACGTTAAGACTGTTAGTCATATTCTTTATAGTGTGTTCGTGAGGTAGTCCTCTTGTCACCAAGTCAGGATCTGATGATGGAATCCCAGGGAAATCGAGGGAATGCCTCAAATATTATAGGCACTAACAATGTTTTGTATATTTTTTTCTAAAGTTATTCAGTTATTTTCATCTGGTTGTCATCATTTCACGATGCTGAGCTGATGATGGGAGGTATAACTCCTCAACGGTTAGGAGTTAGGGGATAATTCAAACAAAATGCATGCAAAAAAGACCTCCCTGATCACCCCGCCATAAGTATTTTATTTGAATCACTAAAAGCTAAAAAAATGTAACAAATAAGGACCGACTTCAAAAAAACTGAAAATTCAAAAATAAACCGTTCATGTACAGTACAGATTACATTTGAATCACTTTTTGAAGTCGGTGTTATTAGTAATAATTGAGAGGTGACCGACCACCGACCGACCACCGACCGACCACCACCGACTTCAAAAGTGATTGAGTGTACATGAACGGGTTATTTTTGGCTTTTCAGTTTTTTGCAGTCGGTTCTTTTTTGTTAATTTATTGATCAAAAACATTCTCCTTCTTACTACCGGAAAAAAATCTTTCTGGGTTCAAACCCAAATTTATCATTTAGCTTTTCGCTCAGCGACAAAGCCCTTTCAATAAAATAAAAAAAAACATTTAGCTTAACTTAATGGTTTGTATATTCTATATATATTATAAGACTAGCTTTTGCCCGCGACTTATTAAGTCAAGATCATAATAAAATATGACTTCAGGGTAAATGTTGCCGACGAAAAGAAAATCTAATTCTCGGTAACGGGGTGGAATCCATGGTGAACGTTACTACAAAAATAATAAAAATATTACAATGTTCTTTAGAAATATTTTACAAGCAAGGCACAATCCGGCGCGGTCCCTGCTCCAAAAGTAGGTCATCAATATCAAAACAACATCTGGAGCGCAACAACACGTACGGATTATTAAAGATCTTATTTATTACGGCCTGACTCTATATCCAGTAGGGAATGCTAATCGGTTTTAACCGAAACCGCAATAATCGTAACCGATTATATGTATAGGGTCATTGTGGCAACAACGGGTCAAGTGGGCACACCAAAGAAAGAAACTGGTAGAAATAAACTCGCGTTGATGAGACCGGATTTACTCTAGTCGACCTCTTTGTTAGCTAATGTTAATTAGTTAATTACTTTAATCAGAGTTATCTCGCATGCTGAAACTAATAATTTTACAAGATTTTTGTAAAGCTTATGAGCTACGCATACGGTAGAACCCATTAAGTCGGGTTTGGTATTTTTCATGTCAATTCTGTGAGAAAAATTATGCTTACGAGCGGGATTCGAACCTATGTCTCTCGTGGCTCTCCAGGCGAGACGGGCGAACTTCCAATTGTTCTATCGAAGCCACTAGCCTTTATTTTAGCTCTTCAATGATTTATTTGATTTACGCTAGCAGACCTTACTGCTTTAATAAAAAAAAAACTAAAATTTTAATTTTCGTGAAAATTAAAATTATGACATATAAATAACATTACATTATAATTATCGATTTTAAGGAAGTGAATAAATAGAGAAACCCCTCTCTTAGGCTTTATTATGGTAGGTTATCCATAACACCAAAGACAGGACAAGATATTGTGATTTAGTCCAAGATATTTGACAAAGTCACTCAGTATCGAGGATAAAAAAAAGCTAGGAGAAAAATATATTCACCGACTTCATCGTACTGGGCTACGTTGGGGTAAACGCACTAGATGGTCACACCAGTAAGTTCGCTTTTAAAATCCTCTCGAATGAGTTTGTGACAATGTTATTGAACTTATTGATACAGAAATCGTAAACGCGTCCAAGAAGTTTTATAGATTTTGACGACGCGGTTGGTGCAGTCTGTAGTGCTACTGAGCCGGCGTTCTTAGGTTCGAATCCCGGCCGGGGCAAATATTTGTGTGATGGACTCGAATGTCTAGTACCCATAGTATAAGCGTTGCTTAGTTTAGGACTAGGTCGATTTGTGTAAGATTGTCCCTTAATATTTATTTATTTTATTTATAGATTTGGACATGTTCCTTGAGGCTCTGACACCATGGGAAGCGTTCGCGGTAGGCTGCTCTTTTTACCCTCACATGAGGAGGGACATTGCAATTAGTCACGTTCCTTGGTCATGATTCATGACATGAGGGAACGACAAAGAAAATAACTACAATATTTGTATATGTACTACTAATAAGTCTATTAATTAATTTACTGCCTCTATAATAGCGGTTATAACTGTGGTGGCTACGGATTTTGAAAGCCAGTATTAATTTAACACAGTTACAACTAAAGTGCCACAGTAACACTCAAAAGTAATTAATTAATAAAAGGATTTCAAAAGAGTTATTTTTGTAATTATATTAAATACAGTGAATGAACTCAAGTTTTTATTATCTATATCTATCGATCATTATTTATAGGTTCACAGAGGATAAAGACATTATAAAAACAATATATCATGAATATTTTTTTATAAGATTTTAGATATAAGTACATAAGTAACATGACTTCAATAGCAGCGACTTGCAACAAAAACGGTACTATTCTATCATAGAAAAAGTGCATATAATTACGGATTACTGAGGTAATAACTGGCAAGAATCAGGCTCGCAATCGTCAAACCTTTATTACAGAAAGGTCAGCCATCACAAATGCCAAGTTCATCAAATATAGAAAGGCATCCAAAACAATAAGGAGATTGATCAATACAACGGTTGCCTACAGGGAGTTTGCCTAACTATTTACAGGCGGCTGCCAATATGGCGGCGGTTGGCTCGTTATTTTCACATTAGCCCACCTCAAAGCGGTCTATTCCACAGGAAATATAAACAGTTTTCTCGCAAGGGATAACGAGTCGATCGATACAGGTCTCACTTCAATAGCCACTCGTCTTTTGCATAAATCTTTCTTCTTTTGTTATCGTCAGGTCCCCTTAATTTTATACCTAAGTTGATGGTTCGAAGGATACTAAAAGTGGATCCAAGGTACGAGTACTCACCTCGGTAGCTCCGTCCGCGGGTTACATGGGATCCAGAGCACAATGCACCAACGGGCTCGCGGGCTAGTTCGTGTTACAGTTGCACCTTCAAGTGGCCACGTCCTTAGCTTGCGTAACATTTATATAACAGGACACATGCCTCACGCGAGCGAAACCGTCCCGTCACAGGCTCGCGGCCCAGGCCTCAGCCTACATCCTGCCATTTTGGATTCGAGGCGGGCGCTCGGGGCGGCGGCGCGGGAACCCCGAGCCGAGATCACAGCTCGCGTTCACGGGTCGCGGACTACGGTTTCTATGTTATAACCGGGATGTCACAGCGGTCACTACGTACGGAGGGAAAATAAAAAAGTGTGAGTCGGTCGGGCGGAGCGGTCGACCGGCTGTAAGGGGCACATGCCTGCCGCTCGATAGGCGGGCGCAGGCGCGGGGCGGCGGCGGCGCCCCGTGACGTCACGCCGCACTCGCGCGCGCCGCGCTCAATGGGCCGCCGTGCCACGCCGATCCCCACACGCCTTCATTATTTCACAATCACTGTCACTCCGTACCTCGGATTAATGGCCCACTGACCGACTGCAATCAGATCCGACTACTCGGTCTCATCGATTATACGTTTATGGAATTTCAATCGGGTTCTTGTTTTAACGAATGCAGCGCTGAGGTACGGTAATGACTGCGCATAATGGTATGGAAATGAGGTGACAAGGAGAGTATTTTAACGGGGCACTAGACTATTTTGACGTCATCCCGAACCCGAAACCAGCGATTTAGAGTTTTGAAGGGCACATTTGTTAAGCCTGAATTGTACATAAAATAAAAGAATTTTGTTTATTTTTGCTAGTCAACCAAATATAGGTATATTGTGACCTACGATATACGTGTCTGTAGTTAACCGTTAACCTTTGTGGCATTTGATAAATAAAGGATTCTCCAATTTCTGGATAAATATTAACTAGTAAATAATTGACGTCTATATTTTGTACTTAAACTCCAAGGCTTATAAAAGTTAAGCGACTGACTGGAACGGAGTCTAAATTCAACGTATTTAAGACATCCGTTCGCAATATCACAACTGTATGTCTACTTTAGCGATTGTATCATAAGTATTCAACTTGAAATGACAATTTCCCATGGCCCGGCTGGCACCTGTGTTGATCAGCAGTAGCGGCAATTTTAATTTTGTTGTCGATTTAACTGTTTTTTCTCAGATTTCAATCAAATTTGGAAAGTTGTCAAAGTGGCTTAATCTGACCATTGTATAATATACTTAAGCCCAATTTCACGCTTTGTCCTACAAAGTTTTCTCCATTGAGTTACACAATATGTAAAACATAAATTAGCCCATTAATGGGGTTTGGATTCTCACGCAAGTAGTTTTTATTCTGTACTTTAAATAAAAATATGTGTCATGCTTATACAACCCTCTGAGTTACTCCTAAATAAAGGTTTCATTACGAAACTATACATTATGAAACTATCATATATCGGGTATCAACATTTCATTAATAACGTCGGACATTATCTATACTATTATAAAATTCTAGATTTGTATAAAATCCGTTTTCTATGGAGAGGGGTCATGATTTCAGGAGAAATCTTAATAGCGTGATGCAGGATCGTCATTTGTTTTGTATGGACGCTCGGCGCAATGCCAGCCTGGCGCCATCTGTTGGGCATAATTTCCTTTGTCCTCGCTTCTCGCATCACGGTGGAACGGCTGGACAGATTTTAACCAATTTCGGTACAGGGATAGCTGGACATCCAAAGATGGTTATAGGATACTTTTTTTCCTTCTACAGTAAATAAAAAAATACGCGGACGATGTTGCGGGCACCTCCTAGTAGTTAAATATATCACCAAAATTTGATTTTTACCTTACATTATGCTGCAACGCATTCACTGCCAGCAACGCATATGTGCGTTCAGTGTCATACAAGTTTGTTACTAGGGTAGTGAATGGGTAACAAACGAAATAAAAACTAAGTAAATTTCAAATGTATGAAGATACTTACTTCCTATAAGTATTAGTCTGATGACAACACGCTGGCATGGCACGCCGTACGAATTTAACAATAACTTCAAAGTCTTCAAACCTACTCCCTTGATTTAATAAACGAGACAAAATTACATACATTAAAACATAGAACTTTCTCCTTTTTTGAAGTCAGTTAAAAACTAAAGCACCTAGTTTAGCTCATAGGGTATAAAAACTTAGCACATAAGGCTATACGATCATAAAGTATCAGGATAGAGTGATATAACAGACCCAGTAATATTCTTCATTTAGCCGGATATGTTTTCGATTGCTGATACAAACATATACATTACCACAGCTTTATAATGTATCTACCAAGTTCTATTTTATTTTTTATGTAACCCAAAGCACAAGTGACAAAAAAGCAGCTGAAATGGTCGCAGGCGAGAAACTTTAGCCGGCTGCCGGCACAACTTGTAAATTACTTAACCAATTTCAGCGGAAACTTTCCTAAAATTTCACACTATAATAAAATCTTTGGTCAACGAAACTAGCCTTGTGTTGTGAAGTGAGCGTGTTTTGAATTAAATTGCTGCAATTTAAAACTTAGGTTTTTACGACAAAAAGGCTGCAGACACGATAGGTATTATGTAATATTGCTCGCACAATCTTGTATTTTCAACCAATAACTATAGGAATTATACCTCTTAGTGAAAGTATATGTAAGTACCGATATTCACGTAAAAATTGCGCTGGGGATCTTTATGTGACTATTGCGCAATATTTACAGCGCTTTACTTATTTTAAAGTGACTCTTCGGTTGTTTGCAGGTGTCTATAGGCGACAGTAATCGCTTTCCATCAGGCGATCTGTTTGCTCTTTTGCCCCCTATACGGCGTAAAAAAATGTATATACGACAGACTCTCCGACAACTAAAGCTGTTGGCGGCGATTCTTTCTCAGAAAGCTTTGGTACTGTGGGAGGTGTAGCTTTGGTAGAAGGTGCAAACACAAGATAGAACTTGGATTATAATTTATTTAGCGTTCAGCCACGATGCCCGGCTCTCTTGGTGAGTGACAGCGACGGCCATAATTCTAAATATTTAAATATATTTTTAATACAAAATCTAATTGCCAGTTCTACTGTCAATAACCAAAGAGATCCTTACAGTACTTTGGTTTTAACCGAAATTGTGGATGGTCAGTGCCCCCCAGCTGGAGGACGGTTTTGGATACTACATCGGTGGTTAGTGTGAACGAGACCTTAGCAAATGACGTAGTGAGTGTTGTGTGCAACCCGACAATTGACATTGTGTGTGATAATGTGGGTAGATTTACGCCTCCGCCGGTGACGCCCGCGTCGAGCAGCCGCAGTCACAGATCACCTCCTCGGCTGGCCGCCGCCGCGACTGATCGGTTCTCCTGATGATGAATCGCGTACCGATGCGAAACATGTCGAACGTTATTCGATTTCTATAACGTGAGTAAACCCGTTTATGTATTTTATAAGTCTGAGACTCACGGTAGTTTTCTTTGTATGATAAGTTTTGGTACTCAATGTTAATTTGTAAATAAAGTCGGACAGTCCTCGTACTTCATTGAAGCCAGTTAAAAATTATAAACGTTGCCCAGAACTAGACAAATGTCACCTTATATATTGAAATTAATTCAGAGCGTCCCAATGAAATCTCTCTGTTGCACGCGGGTAAATCATATGATTTATATCATTATTACGTCAAGCAGTTGTATTCAATATTTTGATCTACACCGATATTGTTAAATTCTATAACGAGGTCAAATACTATAGATAAATTTTTTACTATAAAAAATCTGTGCATCATCATGGACCAAACAGTTTCATGGTCAGCGCACATATCAGAGGTCAACAGGAAAATGGTTGTGTCACTCGTCTGCTGAACCTTCACCTTGAATTGTGGTGATAAGCTTGAGCGCCTGCAAAGTGTGTATAAGTTACATACATCTTTGATCTGAAAAGGTTTGAACAGGTTCGCAGCTCGGGTGGCTCCCAACTCATTTTGTCATTGATGTACAAATTATTCAACCCTGCTACTCCTCTCACTATCCGAAAGATTCCTATAGTGTGGCTGACAATGGCCATCGTCTGCGTTAGAGCAATCAATCTCTCGTTTGCCTTTCCACCCAATAGGTAAGTCACGCGCAACAATACTATTAATAAAGTCGGGATTTACTATAGTGAAAATGTATCCTACTTCATGTTTCAATGAAATAAGTAAAAATAAACATAGGCATGGTTTTGTGGTGGTACCAGCTACTAAAAGAAACAAAAAATTTGTAATCTAGTAATATATTTTATTTACAAAATACATGTTTTTAACTATAATTTGGTTTCTTCAATTAACATTGATAAAACGAATTTAAGATATAAAATGATAGACTTTATAGTTGGCAACACTTGAATATAATTTAAATGGTTATTTACTTTTAGGGGATTAACTGAATTTTCTTACAAAACATGTCAATTTCCCGATCTACTTATATAAAAAAATAGCTAACACATTTTACCGTATGTAGTGGATATTTAACTTTACATGATACTACTACACTATGGTGATATGTACAACCGTGAAAGTATAAGATTCATACAAAAATATGGTAACTACTTAAAAATGACGCCAATATGTTTTAATTTTTTTATTCAAATACCCTGAATTACCTTCCTACCTCGTTTCGTCGAGTTTTTAGTCAAAGTTATCAGCTATAGCATTATACCCTAAGAAATGAGGATAATCATTATTATAGACAATAATGATTCGTTACACAATATGAATTCGAAACTTTTCTAATAATTCCGTACAAAGAAGATTAGAAATACTTATTAGATTAAAATATTGAGCAATAAGTAGGTACACGTTTATATTCTAAAATAGAAGACATTTCTTTATGATTCCGGAATAACATGAATTTCTAAATTGGGTTTAATGCAAGTAAACAAGCTAAAACTCGACACAATGTCGAACATAAGAGCATAATGTAGGTACAATATGCAAAATAGAACAATTGAAAGAACGTACAATACGCAAAATGTACACAACGCATATTGTAAAACAAGCTGAAAGTACAAACGCAAACATAACCTACAAATGCAAAATGTACAAATCGTAAAATGCACACTACTCGCAAATAGTACGATACGTACAATGTGCAATATGAAAATTGTCCAAAATGAAGACATAGCAAAAATAACGGCATTTGAGCTGGCCAAAACGGTTGAACGGTTCGCTTGTTTTACAATATGCGTTGTGTTAACCACAAGAGCCATCTATAAGATAACTTTCGTGACACATTATTGCTGAGAGAAGTTGGCCACGTTCATATAGCTATAAGAATTTCTACCATAATAACATCATCAGTCAATTTCAGAGTGCCTATCCCATAAATAATCTGGCTAGGTACAATACTGCTCCATTAACCAAGCTAGTAAAAAACCCAAATCAGTAATACCATTAAGCATTTCGCAGTCCCTAGCACCAGCACAGCTAGTCTCAGTCGATTTCCAGGCTTTTGAAACTGCTGGTGAAGCTCGCGAACATGCCTCTACTTGGTTTCTTGATTCTCTTCTTCTCATCAACCTTGAAGATTTCTGTTTCTATGAGCCAGTCTCTGTAGTTCTCCTCCATGTTTTTGCGTTGTTCCGCGTGGAAGTCTTTGACGGGCGGGAGGGGGCCACCGTAGTCTTCGGGTAGTAGCTCCTTGTCCACTACGGACGCGGGGCCTTCTGAGCAGAAGTTGAGGAGGTTGAGCAGGTTGGAGTGGATGAGCGGCTTCACGAGACACATCACTTGGTTGATGAACGAGACTGTATGCACCACGTGGATCTTTTTCAGACGACACGGGTGCGCGGTCTGGAAAGAAGCAGGGAATTGTTTCAGTAAAAAATAAAATTGAAAAGACATATAAACATTATCATAGGTACTACGGTATTTTTGCATCTTTCAGTGACCGGAATGCGATAATCATGCTATGATGAACTTTATTCTGTACCTCCTAGGAAACTTTTACAAATCTGGGTCTACCGGCATTTCACAAGAGGAGACCACTGTCGAGAAGTACCTAACGCCGAAAGAAACTTATTTTTGAACTGACGTAAATTTGTATGGCCTTTCGGATTATTAGTATTTTTATATAGAAGGGTCTACCTTCTGATGCATTCATAAATCTAACCCTCGTACAAGAATAAGGATTATTAACATCCTTATACCAAGAAAATGTTTAAATACGTAAGTAATAGGTATTCGGAAATACTCGAAAAATGTTTTACTAGTCAAGTAGACTAAGCAGGAACATGAGAAACGATCTAGGACCTTGGACCAATAGGACCTTGATCACAAAGGTATCAAATCAGATGCGTGCCTACTACGCGATTAAGAGGCCTTAATCCATTATTTTTTTTTTTCATATTATGACAAATATATTGATAATTTCAACCAACTTTTTGAAGTAAATTATACTTTTCCCCAAATTCTAGGTAGTAAGTTAGTAACATAGCTATTTCATGCTTTCATTGCTTGCAGTCGGAAATAAATTGAATAAACTAATTTTCCGCATGAATTTTGTCAATTTCGAGAAGTCTTTGAAACAAAAATTAACAAAGAAAAATTCAAACTGTAGGTTTCTTATATATCAATAAATCCCAATAGCCCTGTTATAGGTAGAAACATCACTAATATGTTAAGAAACATGTTTGATCAGAGAGAAAAATTTCTAAAACAATCAGCATTTTAAAAGGAATAAGGGCTCTTAAGTTAACTTTAGACGTGAAAACGCAATAAATCGGTACCCATAATTTAAGTACGTACAGGTCCTGCCAGAGTGCAAGTGCTAGAGCAAAGAACCGTCTTCGGTGTTGTCAAATATTTGTGGGCATTTCATGACCCAACGAATATGTGGACTATAGATAAAACCCACCTGAATATAAAGCATGAACGCCCTCAGCGCCGGCAGCGTCACCCTCGTCAGATGCCCGAGACTGCAGCCCTTCATGTCGAAGATGACGATGTACCCGTCCGACAGACGGTCCTCCGACAGCTTGACGTCGTTGAACATGCAGAACACCCGCACGGCGTCGGCAAAGTTGAGCTTGCTGTAGTCGAAGTCCGACAGTCGGTAGAGCAGCACGTGGTAGCCTTCAGACGTCTTGTTCGGAAGACCGATCATTTGTCTGGAAGGAAAAAAAAACTGATATTAGATGATAATCTTAAACAACTGGATCTAGTCCTAAACGAAACAATTGATTGATTTTATGTTTTATAGGTAGTAAAGACGATATGCATTGTATGCATACATAGATCAGGACCCAGGAACCAATGTCATGATATGATGCCATGAGTTTACGTGAACTCTGCCTCCGTAATGGAGCCGGTCACAAGCCCGGGTAAAAGAGGAGTGCACCGGACACATTGACATATCAGACTTCAGTTCTGATATAGCAATGTGTCCAAAAACCCCCAGGGTCAGAGGTGGGAGGACGTGCCGGAGGCCCTCACAGCCGGCTGTGGGCAGCGGGGGGTAGGTGCGGATTGGGCTCGCAAGCGGACGAGGGGAGGGGGAGTAGGACCTGAGGTGTATTTGGAGATGGTGAAGTGCGGAGTGCGGGGAACCCCAGGATGTCACTAGTGACTGTCTTTGGGGTGAAGCGGACGCTGCATGGACCCGGATTCTGGAGTGACGCGGAAGGGAGACAGGACGGTGAGACCAGAGCGCCAGTTAGAGGTGTCTCGGGAGGAACCGGACAGAAGTTGAACAGTTGCGTCACACTATACAACTCAGGGGCTGCTGCTTCATGCTTGCGGGACCACTCGGCACAATCGCTGTCGTGAACGACTGTGCGCAGGGGAGGTGGCGTTCGCTGCGTACGCTAAATGTAGCTGGGGGGTAGTACGGGAGCACTGCTGCCACTCTAACTTTTGTCTTCCCTTTTTCACAGTCTTTTAACATGGAGAAAATTACTTTTAATAATAAAAACCAAACTGCGAAAGCAGATGAGAGCGCCAGGGGCGAAGAATCAGCGGTAGGCTCGGGATTGGGAGGGAGCCCAAGCTCCTCCAATATGGAGCGAGGAGGACCCCCGTCCAGAGCAGGAGCAGAGGCAACAGGCACCCCAGATGTCCATGAGCAAATGGGAGGCCTGTCACTAAGAGAGGAGGAGCTGCTCGCGTCGCCGTCGAAGGAGTTGACTGCGGTGGCGGGCACATCGGCAGACGAAGGGCCCTTCCACAAATACGAGTCCAAGGTGGAAAAAAGGAAGGCTAAGCAGGAGAGGAGGAAGAAAGCCAAGATCGCGTTTGGTGGGGGAGGGGCTAGTGGATCAGGGGGAAACCCCCCCGCCAACCCGGCCCCCACCAAACGGGGTCTCAAGATGAAGAGGCAGAGCACGGATGAGGGGCGGTCAGAGCGTCCTCCAGCAAAGCGCCAAAATCAAGGCATGGCAGAGGCGGAGGGACCACGGAGCGTTGCAAAGGCGCACCGAGATCTCGCCGTCGCTGTATGCCGAGAGGATGGAGCTTTGGTGGACGAGGCGCTGGCGAAACTCATCCGTGCTAGGATCACCAAGCTGATCGCAGTGGACGTGCGCAGACTCATGGCACGAGAGCCCGGGGTGAGTGTCCCTCAATTCGCAACGTCGGGGCTGGTCGCGGAAGGATTCTTCCTTGTGACGCCAGTGTCGATGGAATCGAGAGAGTGGCTCTTAACCCGGGACTTCGGCGTCGTAGGAGGCCACAAGGTGGTGGCCAAGAAGCTCCGGCAGACGAGGGTGCAAGTGTGGGTCCCCGGAGACTTGGACGAGGAAGCTGATCTGTTCGTGGGGTTCTTGTGGGCGCAGAACCCAGACAAGCCGGAGCTTGAGGATGGACGAATGGGCCCTTATATCCTGCGATAAACAACCAGCAGGGACCCGTGTCTGCCTGTCGGTGCCGTCGGAGGTGGAGGATACCTGGGGGAACGAGGGGACCAGGGCCCTCTACTACGCGTGCACAAAAATTCGGGCCAGGATCATAAGGGCCCAGTCGTCCAGACAACCGGAGAAGGAGGAGGAAGACAGCACTCCCACTTCAAGGAAGACACTACCCGGGCAGATGGGAGCAGGATCCGCCAACATTCAAACGGCAGAGGAGGGTATGGATGCCGGAGGTGATGCACCCACTGCGTAAGGTACAGCAGACAAAACACATATACAAAATAACAAAATGAACACCACACAAAACACCACACAAAACACACACACAACAAAAACACAAACACAAATAAGCATATGCCAAGTAAACCTACAACACTGCAAAGATGCAATGTCCGAGTTAGGACAGTACGTTGTCAGGAATAAAGTTGAAATTGCCCTGCTGCAAGAACCGTATGCATGGAGGAACAAAGTGGCAGGCCTGGGACATCTGGGGGGGGCTCTTCACTACGAAAGAAATGGTGAGCTACCCCCTAGAGCATGCATATTTGTAAGTAACAATATAGAGAACATGGGTTGTGTTATGACCTTATGTTACAGAGACCTTGTCGTGGTGGAAATATGCTTCATTGCTCAGGACGGGGAGAGGAGGAGAGTGGCGCTGGCGTCCTGCTACCTACCAAGCGAGGGCAACGCACCGACAGAGGAGCTTGAAGATGCGGTACAAATGTACCAAGGTAAGAGAGTACCCCTAATTATAGGTTGCGATGCCAACGCGCACAATGAAGTGTGGGGAAGCACCGACACCAATGGAAGGGGGGAATCACTACTAGAGTTCATAGTAAGTAAAGACCTAGACATACTGAACGAGGGAGACACCGCCACGTTCGTAACAAGGGTAAGGAAAGAGGTATTAGATATAACGATAGCCATGGGAGGAATTACCGAAAGGATAAAAGGATGGAGAGTCGACAGGGAGGACAGCATGTCGGACCATAGGAGACTACTCTATAACATAGACTACCATATGGAGAAGATGAGGATAAGAAACCCAAGAAAAACAGACTGGGCAAAATACGAAGAAGAACTGAAGACCAATGTGCCGAAACCAAGGAGATGTACGGACATCGAGGAGCTGGAAGAGGCTGCATTAGGGCTCGAGCGAAGCATCATGGAGGCCTTCTACACAGCATGCCCTGAAAAAACAGTCCAGACTGGCAGAGGGCAACCATGGTGGAACAAAGAGCTCCAAAAGCAGAGAAAGAAAACACGTAGGGCAATGAGACAAGCCACAAAAAGGAATGACACCCAGAGCTGGGACATGTACAGAGCAACTCGGAATGCCTACAGCAGGCTGAGGGAGAAATGCAGCCGGGAAGGCTGGAGACAATATACAGAGGAGATAAATAATTACTCGGAGGGGGCAAGGGTGGTGAAACTATTAGCAGGCGATAAGGCGTGCCAGTTGGGAAGTCTGAAGGCAGGCGATAGTTTGATCACGGACCCGGGAGAGGTTTTGGAAGTTATGCTGAAGGCGCACTTCCCAGACTGCAAAGAAGCCAGGGAGGAGGAAGAGGAGTCGTTAGGATACGATAAACCGGACTGGGAAACGGCCGAGGAGGTGGTAGCGGAGGAGAGACTGGCCTGGGCAGTCAAATCTTTTGCTCCTTTTAAGGCCGCTGGGCCGGACGGTGTAATCCCGGGACTGCTCCAAAAGGGCTACGATCTGATAAAAGAGCATCTGGTGGAAATATTCAAAGGCAGTATTGCCCTAGGGTACATCCCGAAAGCATGGAGAAAAGTTCGCGCCGTCTTTCTACCAAAACCAGGGAAAAAGACGTACAAAGAGGCGAAGTCATTCAGAACCATAAGCCTTTCATCCTTCGTGCTGAAAACGATGGAGAAAGTGATAGACACTTTCGTAAGAACACAAATAGGAAATAGTGGAAAGCCGCTACATGGAAACCAACACGCCTATATGGTGGGAAAATCCACGGAAACGGCTCTACACAATTTGACAGTAAGGATCGAGAGATCACTGGAAGCAAAACATTACGCACTGGGATGTTTCTTCGACGTGGAAGGGGCCTTTGACAAGGCAACCTTTGAAGCGGTGGAAGAAAGCCTAAAGAGAGATGGCATAAATCCCACCATTGGGACCTGGATAAGTAAAATGCTAAGAGGAAGGGCTGTAATGGCGAAACTCGGAGGAGAAGTGAGACAGATAAGACCGAAAAGGGGCTTTCCACAAGGAGGATGTTTATCACCACTGATGTGGTGCTTACTTCTAGACTCCCTAATCGAGAGGACAAATAAAGGAGGCCTATACGTGCAAGCGTACTCGGACGATGGAGTCATACTGGTACGAGGAGTGGCACTAGATGTGGTCAGAGACATAATGAGAAGAGGAGTGATGGAAATATTAGCATGGTGTAGGGATAGAGGACTGGACCTAAACCCTGATAAAACAAAACTGATATTATTCACTAATAAGAGAAAAATAGAGAAAATGAAACCTATCAGCATTCAAGGCAAAGAACTGGAAGTAGTCAAAGAGCTCAAATATCTGGGACTCACGTTAGACAGCTCTCTCAGATTCAAGACACACATAAGAGAACAATCGGCAAAGGCCATAAGAACGCTCTATCAGTGCAAGAGGGCGGTCGGAAGGAAATGGGGCCTGAAACCAGCGATGATACACTGGATTTACAAGGCGGTGATACTACCGAGAGTACTTTACGGAGCCATAGTATGGTGGCATAAGGCCAACATCAAAGAATACCATAAAGAACTATCAAAAGTACAAAGACTGGCATGTCTTATGATCACGGGGGCAATGAGAACAACCCCCACGCAGGCGATGGAAATCATGCTCGGTCTCAAGTCACTTAAAATAGAAGCGGAGAAGAGGGCCATGGAACAATGGTACAGAATGAAAGCATGTAAGGAATGGAGAGGAAGCTTTGTGGACAAGGGACACGCACTTATTCAGAGGGAAGCATGCTCGAAGATGGGGATGCTTACCCAAAACAACGATCTCATAAAGAGACAGGAGATGTTCGATAAGAAATATAGGATACACATAGGAGAAAGGGACAACTGGAAGATAGAGGTTGAACACCCCGTGACTATCTGCTTTACGGATGGCTCTCGGCGGGAATCCACGAAACTAGCAGGAGCCGGCATAGTGATACCGAAGCTGGACAAAAAGGTACACATACCTCTGGGGAGGTACGCTAGCGTATTTCAGGCAGAGGTATGCGGCATAATGAGATGTGCACAAATAATGGATGAATGTTCGCAGGAAGTGGGATCTGTCGTTATATACACAGATAGCCAGGCTGCACTAAAAGCGTTAGACAAACAGACGGTAAGCTCGTCCTTGGTAAAGGAATGCAGAGAAGCCCTGAACAAACTTGGAGAACACACAAAGATTACGGTAGCATGGGTACCTGGACATCAGGGTGTAACAGGGAATGAAAGGGCAGATGAGATGGCAAGGCTAGGAGCAGAGAGGGAACTCATAGGACCCGAACCTGCACTGCCAATATCGGCAGAAGTCACGAAAGGAGTTATAGCTAGGCTAATGGAGGAAGAGGCCAATAGACAATGGCGAGAGACAACGGACTGTCGACAATCGAAGATGATACTAGGAGGCATAAACAGAAAAAGGACCAGGTATCTTCTGGAACTAGGTAAGAAAAATCTCAGATTATTAACAGGCATAATCACGGGACACAATAGCCTTAACAGGCACCTACATATTATGGGTGTAGTAAGTGATCCATACTGCTCGCACTGTGGACAGGAGGAGACGAGTAAGCATGTTTTAGTAGAGTGTGGAATGTATGCGATAATACGCTATAGCATCTTCAGAAAAGATAAACTAGAAGAGGAAGAGCTGAGGGACATTAACCTTAAAGATGTCCTTTCCTTCTGCAGGAGAACAAGGAGATTCGAGGAAGAAGGCTGTATGGGAGCGCCGCCGGGACAGTAACCGTTGGCTCCAATTGGGAATTGGGCTGAATGAACGCAGCCAAGCGATCGACAGCCCGCCTGTTTCCGGCCGGGCGTCCCTACACCAAATCATCAATCATCAAATCATGAGTTTACGTGACCATACTCGCTAGACTGCGTAAACGATTTGTATGGAGAATAGTGCCGCCTAGGTACCATAAGTCATCACACAAAAACTGGCAAATGGCAGCACACAGACACAAAATAATGGCATAAGGAACCATGGAGCCAACAGCTGGATGATATACGATATACCATACATACAGATAAGATAATATACCAGGTAGTACGAGTATATATGATATACCAGGCCCGTATTCCGGGAGACTTTGCAATATATCTTCAATTGAGACTTTACCGGCTATGTAACAGCCATATAACGAGTTTTGCTTGACGATCCCCAAATTGAGGTCTTGATCTTGAGTGACATTGAACAATTGATATTTTAAAGGAGAAGAATAATAGAGCAAAGTTAGATACGCCAGGCATTCGCATTTTAGAGATTTACTTTTAGTTTTCATTTATGCATTAAAATAGAGAATAATCATCTCAATGACAAACAAACTACCATACTAAAATAAACACTAGTGATAATGCAGTCCGAATTCCGACTTTTGGTCCTTCAACTGCGTCCTTTGTCTGGTTTAAACCGGTTGAGGTACCTACTCTCATATCAACACATAAATCGCAGAAACACACCGGATCCCAATAACCAGTTTATAATATGACCTGAATGTATTATATATTTTAAATTTGAGTATCGCTAACTCGTTTCTGCGATCGATTGTACGTACCTATCATATAATCCTCTTCTATCATTTGTCAGTAAATATTATGTATTACTAGCTAAAAAAAAAACTTGTACCCCACACAACCTTTCCCATTTTTAACCCTTAGGAGTTGAATTTTTCAAACTTTAACTCTATAGCATTTGTAGTTTCGGCTCTGTGTTGATCAGTCAGTCAGTCAGTCAGTCAGTCAGCCAGGACACTTGCATTTATATATGTAGATATAGATATAGATGACAGTACTTATTCGTAATTTCTCGTAAGTATATTTTGAGTCCTCATTAGTTTCGAATGCTATGCGGTGCACATTGCCAATTATTTTATTCTGTAGATAAACATCGAAAAACAGAATAGGTCAATTTTATGTAATAATAAATATCTTTTTATTCCATGTCAAAACGAGTTAGAACCAGCATCGCTTTCTGTAACACCGGACTGGACTTTCCAACAGTAATTGTCTCGGTATTTCTGTTGTTAGGTAAACAGATTATGTGATAAATTTCACTCATACACTTAAAAACGGGCCGTTAGCAGTTGTTGAGTAACTTGCCCGAATACCGGCTCACTGTAATTCGACATAATCACGCATTTTCTGCACAAGGATGTCTAACTGTGGAAAGTCGTACATACAGGGTGTACTCGTAAAATAACGTAAAGTATAAAAAAACTTAAAACCGATGTCGAAAGTCCGTTACCTAATAAGTAATACCACATGATACACTTCAAGGCCTAAGGGTGTGTGCGTGAAATAAGAACTTTCTGTTATCAAAAAAATTACTAGGAATTTGTACCTACATAATACAGTGTAGTATATAGATGAAATTACGAGGTTGAACTTTCCATGATCATTTTAAAGTTTTTTTGATATTTTGTTATAGTTACTGAATAGAAATGTAAGTACACTTATCGATTACCACCTGTATGCGTCGATGTCAATGGGTAAGCATGGTAGACTTGTTTACTTTGGCATAATAACGCAGGCAAGGTATAATAATTATACCCGTAATACAATTCCGTTTATATTATGCAATTGGAATAACATTTACGGAAGCTAGGTTTTCGAATAAGTATAACCCGTCTCATAAACAGATTAATTAATTTAATTTATTGGTTTAGTTATTAGTTTTATTGTTTAATTAAATTTATTGTTACCTATATCTTTACATCAATAAAATTTATCAAAATAAATTAATTATTAAGATCAAACAAAAAACAAATTTAATTGTCAAAAAAGTCAAAGTCAAAAACATTTAATTCAGACAATGGTCCATAAAAAAAAAAAAAGGGAAAAATAATTAATAAATTAATAATGTGTAATTGTAAAGGTAGGTAGGTAGGTATAAGTATAATGAACGGAATTGATTTAAGAGTATAATTATTTTAGCCATTTGAGATGAATCGTCCATACTTGCAGACAAAACATTGCAGATATAGAAAATCTATATAGATTTAAAAAAGCTTTATATAATTTTTTAGTTGAAAAAGCATATACTCTGTAAAAGAATTTTTAGATGATAAGTTTTAAATTGTGCCCATGACAATGCATGCCACACACAATTTGTATGCCTTTTGGCGCCTCATAGTGAGACATATGTAAAAATTGTAACACCTTTTGACCTATGTTGGACAAATAAAATATATTCTTATTCTTATTCTTGTTTAATAAAAAACATTCTCTTATAAAGATACAATTATTTAATTAATAAATAAAATGACGCAGCCTATAGTGGTTGCGTTTATTAAGCGATAACTGATAAATGATAAAACATACGTCACTTTTTGACAAGAATGTGTATGAGAGTGTCGGAAGCCTTATCATATTTTATTTATCGCGTGACAAACGCGACTATTATAATCATAAGCCGGATAATGTCTTGGATATCACGTCAATTGACAATTGTACAAATACCTATGACACAGTAGGTACTGTAATTGTGAGCACAGGTAGTTTATTTTATATTGAAGGAAAACAACTTTTTTAGGCAAAGATGTACAAATGTAAGTTAAAACTTAAACGTTGTTTACTAAATAATATGAATAAAAACAATATTTTTTTTGAAAAATATTACAATTGTGAAATCCAAATTAACATTGATGTTATTTAACAATGATAATATTAGGGCGGATCGTTTTCCAGCACCATTGAGATATCAATTACTTAATATTCTTTGCCACCTATTTGACACATTTACCTAGATCACCAAAATAGAAGGCGGTATCAGAATTCAATACAATACAATAACAATTAGCCAAATTGATCAATACGAGAATTGGTAAAAAGTTAAAAATAAAAACTTTTGTCAAATTAATTAATTATACTTTTTTACGTTATTGTTTTAATATTCTGTCATAGTTTTGTAGGGATACGATACGAATGATATAATGTTTGATGGATACAGACAAACGTTTCCAAAACTTTGATCAGGGGCGGATATAAGGGAGGGGTCATGAGTCATGACCCCCCTTGAGCCAAGTACCTATATGTTGAAGAGAGATAACTTTTCGATTTTCGACTACGTGACCCCCTGACGCGAAGGCCGCCTGTGACTTCCTTGGCCCGAAGCTTAGATCCCTTTACTTCAATTATGTTTTTCGAATGGCCATATTGCCCGAATGACTGACGACCGTTGGACAATCCGACTCACATCATGGTCTGGTCCGAGGGGCCACAGAAAGAAAGGACGACCTTTTGCACGATGGGAAGATGACGTCACGAAATACATCGGGAAGAGATGGGTACAAAAAGCCAAAGATAGAGACCATTGGAAAAGTCTGGAGGAGGCCTTCACCCTCACATGAGGGGTTCTTGCACGTTTTTTTAAATAATTTATAGGAATGTTAATTATTGTAATAGGCTAGTTGACTCATGTCAAATTGTAATAAACTAATGTTTATTCCGTATAGTATTTAGCAAAGGAAACCTAAATATATATTTTTCAATTCATAAAAGTGAAAGATGGCTGAAAAAATTTAATTTGAAAATATGGTTTTTAATCTGTATTTTGAAATGCTTAAAACGCTGTCCGCCATTTTCGCTTATGATAGTGACGTCATTGGTCATGTAAACAAAACTGAAAGTCTACTTTGACGACTTCGAATAGTGCCGTCCCTCTCGATCTCCTGTCAAAGTATATTGGAGTGTGCGGAATGGCATTATACGACGGTCGAATTTCGAATATTTACAGGTAATACTACGACACGCCACAGATTAGCGAAAGGGAAAAATGGCGGACGGCGTTTTTGACTGTTTATGAAATTTCTAATTTTCAATTGATAAAATTTAGCTTTCTAGCTTTCAGAAAAATACAAGACATTTTTTTTACAGCTAGTAAGATCATTATTAACCATTTCCAATATATTTCGAAACTGGGTCAACTAGCCTATTATTAGAATGTTAGTTATTTTTAGTAGAGTTGCTAAGCCGCGAAATTGTGCGCATCGAGTTACAAGCATGAAATTTCTACCACACATAGAGCGTTCCACGGCGATTATTTTCAGATGTGGAGGGAAGTCAGATTCGTCCCCTGTGTGGTGGGAGAGCGGGGTGAAGAGGACCAAGTACTAGTCTTTTTCTTTTTTTTATTACCGATCAGTTAAGGCTATTAGGGCTTGTGCGGCATCGTTTACGTGTAGAATAGATATCAGCTATTAATTTTTCATGTGATTTAAGAATAGTTTCATATAAAAATTTGGGTTTATTGCCGAAAAGGTAAAAATCACAACAAGTTTTTTTTATTCAGAACGATCAATTAGTTATCTATCCTGAATATTTACAATTTAAAAAAATATTACTAAACAGCAAATTTAATCTTGTTTTTAAAAATGTATATACATATTGAGCACATCTGATACAAAAAGTACCTTGAAAAAAATGTTGATGTTAAGCTTAGCCTGCGTGTTCTAGTACATTTTGCTAAGTCGCGAAATTGTGTACATCGGGATACAACCACGAAATTTATACCACAGATAGAGTATTCTGCGGTGATTATTTTCAGATGTAGAGGGAAGTCAGATTCGTCCCCTTTGCGGCGGGAAAAGCGGGGTGAATAGGACAAAGAAGTCCTCTTTTTCTTTTTATATTACTGATCAGATAACGCTACTAGGACTTGTGTGGTATCGTTTTCGTGTAAAACAGATATCAGCAATTTATTTTTCATGTTATTTATTCATAGTACCATATAAAAATGGTTGTATTTCCGAAATTGTAAAAATCACAAGAAGTTTTTTTTATTCAGGGAGATAAATTAGTTATATTTCCTGAATATTTACAACTAAGAAAAATATTGCAATAAAGAAAATTTAATCTAGTTTCTAAAAATATATACATATTGGGCACTCTTCATACAAACAGTAACTTAAATAAATTGTTGATGTTGAGATTAGCCCGTGTGCTCGTGATACATTAGCAAAAAAATTTTTTGTTTTAATTACACTAATTTGTTTTTCTAGGACGTATATAGTAAATATTATATGTAAAAGCATGTTAATAATCATTATTTAATGTATTTAATGAAGCGAAATAGGATGCGTTCGGAGATTTACGTTGGTTACGCCGACGTAAAGATATATTTTAAGCTACTGTTTGTATGAGAAGTGCCCAACATGCATATATGTTTAGAAACTAGATTAAATGAGCTTTTTGAAATAATAATAATAATTTGAAAATGTTCACGAAATTGAACTAATTTACCTCACTGAATAAAAAAACTTGTTGTGATTTTTGCCTTTTCGGCCATTACACCCATATTTTTATATAGAACTATACAAAAATAACATAAAAAATGAATTTCTGATATTCGTTTTACACGGAAACGATACCAAACACGTCCTGGTAGACTTAACTGACCAGCAATAAAGAAATAAAAGAGGGATACTTGGCCGTATTCACTCCGCTCTCCCGCCTCACAGGGGACGAATCTGACTTCCCTCTACATCTGAAAATAATCACCGTGGAACACTCTATCTGTGGTAGAAATTTCATGCTTGTAACCCGATGCGCACAATTAGGTTAGAAAACAGCGGACTAACAACTCTACTATTTATTCATTATTCATTTATACAATTTATTAAATACTATTTTATTATCTTTTGCATGCAATTTATTCAATGATTTTATTTTTCAATATGATAATATAAAAAATTTGCTTTATTACTTTTTAATTATTGAAATTATAAATTTTAAGACAAAATGTTGTATCAAGATATGTAATCTATGGAGAATTACTTTCTTACCATTGACATTTTAATTGTAGCTCCAACTAAATATAAAAATTATTTAAAAATCAATGTTTTAATAAAAAAAATATTGCTGCAAATATTATTTGTAAACCTTACTATTTCTTTTTGCAAGAAATAAAAGGCTATTTTATTTTATTTTTATTTATTTTATTTATGTTTTTCGAAAATCGTACGCCCTCGTAACGTAACCGAAACGAGCGAAAATGATACGTATTTCAATTTCCTTGACTGTAGGCGTTTGTTTTGAATTCTATGACCATCTTTTCTTTAAATAATAATAAAACAATTTAAATGGATTACATCCGTTCCACACGCCGGAAAATAAAAATGTGATAGTATAGTAGTGTATATGATGGATACGTAATATAATTGTTATAATAAAACAATCACAATCAGTACTTACGTGTAATTATAGACACAATAATTAAATTGTTTTATATAAGTGATAATTGCAGAAAGCGAAGCGAATTCTACGACTCCCGGCTATTAAAAACAAACAAACAGTATACGTTTTTGATTTACAATGGTTGCCAGCAACTCGCACTGTTTGCATTGCACTCGCAGTCGTGACTCTGCCTTCCTGTTCCGTGATAAAAAAAACACATAAAAATATTCATGACCATGGAACAAATGTTCAAGCATATCAGCTTGTCAAACAAATATTTGCCTGGTCAAAAAGGTTACCGGCCGCCGATCTACAACACTTAAAACCTAATCCTATTTATAACTTACTAGCTGTGCCCCGCGGTGTTACCCGCTCATACCACGGGAACACTAAATTTATTCTTGATGAAAAGTATCCTATGTCCTTTCCCGGGTCTCAAACTATCTCCATACCAAATTTGATCTAAGTCGGTTCAGCGGTTTAAGCGTGAAGAGGTAACAGACGGACAGACAGACACACTTTCGCATTTATAATATTAGTATGGATTTGCGACTTTTGCGAGACAGAATACCTCTTGCAGGGCCTATGTGCCTGCTATTAATAGATTGCCTGCGGCTGATCTACAAAACTTAAGCTTACTACATATTATGTAATACATTTCCGAGACAGTAAAATTAGAATGAGGTGGAACTTCCATGTGGCCCTGGCCTTATAAGAGGTTAGTAGCCGTTCACCTTGGCGGCGAACGATTAACAGGTACTTGATGAGCAAGAATAATTAACTTAACACGTCCTAACTACAAGGACTGTCAATCTAACCAGACAAATACACATACAAAGTGTGTTTTTAAACCTAGTGTGTTAGAAATATTAAAATACAACGAAAGATCGCGAAGGAGGAGTAAGTAGTCTCGTCATCTCACACTCTCCATTCTGGATGGTGGGGGTGCCTATGCTGTGGAGCACATTTAGGCTGCGTCATTCGCAGCCCGACACTGCGGGCTGGTCACACGGCGTCGTGCTCTTTTAGTGAGTCACGACTGCGGTTTCTGTGGGAGACGAAGGAGGAAAAGGGATAAACCTCTTTTAAACCAGCGCTGCACGGACGCACACTCGCACAGAGCATGCTGAGTCCGCTCGTTTTGTCACGCCAAATAATTTGGGTGGACAATGTAATTGGTTATATAATAATGTGTTCAATGAGTATATTCCCTGTAGGTACCAACTTATTTTAATGTGGAAATAATGTTTTTATTTATTGATTTTTCTCTTTCTTTTATAACTCTATTTATTTCTTAAAAAACATCCTATAGTTTACAAAATTTGTCCCGCCGTTTCGGCACGATTAGATGAGACAGCACCGATATTCCGTGTGATAGAGTAGATGTTGCTGATGATGGACTTGGATATGAACATTGTTAATCACACTGTTAGGATTTTCCTTGAAGCTATGACGCCAATAAGGCTAGAATATTATATAAGTACATATATTAATTGCTATTTATAGTTACAGTTGTTGAGCTGTTGTAACCCTCGTTATTATTATCGACAGTATTTGACAGTATCGAGTATTTAATGCGGTCAAATTACTAAAGTATCATCAAGTAAAAAAGTGCCATCATATTCAAGTTTCAAACTGATGTAGTTTCAACTTATAATTCAAGCCACGTCTGAATATCGGGGATGCAATCTTAGATAATTGACATCATTACAGCACCGTTCCGTTATAGCATTACAGCTAGGATGATTGCAACCGGCGGTGTTGACGCTCTATTTTGTGTCATTACGCCCACTTTAACCAGACTTCTAGGCATGCCACAACACAATGCCTATAATACCTGCTTGAAAAACAAAAGCCCGTTGTAAATATAACATAATATAACAGTTGCTCAGTCAATGCAGTGACTTATACAGCTTTTATGGGTTGATTAAGATGCTTGGTGTTAAAAGTTTAACTAATACAATGGTGGTAATAGTACATTACATACCTAGGTCCAAACCGAAGGTGAGGGCCATAAATATGCGACCCGGGACTTTACTAATTATCGCCCGTGGTTTGTCTAAAGTTTTACGTCTTGCCTTGGCCGGGAAGTGAGATTTTCTCCCCGCGTACCGAGCAGTAAATCCCAGTTACGGCCTAGGGTGACGTAATAATACGTACGTACATATATATGCATGTACTATGGGCTGCAGAATTGCATGGCCCATTTATGAATGAATTGTACGTACATAACAACTAGGACATTAGGAGACAATTTACTTAACGATTGCAAACATTAACTGTTATTTGTATAGGTACAATGCCCTAATGTAATTTGTAACTTCTTGACTAGTGTCTACTTACAAGGAAGGGTACCCAACTGTCCGACTCCGATTTAATTCATTTATGTTATATATGTTATAGAGTAGTCTAAAATAGCAGACGCGTATTTTTTTTAGCTGCCCAAATTCAACCTATTAGGAGAAAGTGTCCTTCAAAGTACCTACTGAAAATTTACCAAACCCTCTAACTTCTGTAGAGAGATTTGTTCGTGCGTGACAAGGCTTTTCCATAACATTGTACAAAATATGATCACATGTCTACTTACAAGGAAGGGTACCCAACTGTACGACTCCGATTTAATTCATTTTGATATATGGGTGGTTCTACTCACAAGGGAATTTTCCGCGGCTCACCTTATTTTGTATAGTTTTTGTAGGCAAATTATATTGATTTACGATCGAAACTGTACAACTAACTGGTTTCTAGTATGACACTAAAAATTAGCTAAGCCCTAAATATATATCTCTCAAAAATTGTACTTTAAAGTGCCAAATTCTCAGTCTCCAGGCATGTCTCTCGGACGAAATGAAAGCTTAATGGCTGCATCATAACTGCATTTTGAGTATGTACGTTTAATATTTTCGTTAAAATAGAAATCTATAATATATGTAGTTTCAATGTGTTTGTCTAATTTTACCTTAAATGTGAAACTTATAAATAAAAAGGGCATTATATTTTGTCCCTCGTTTTTTACCTCAGTCTCCTGCTACATCAAAACACGTTAAAATCAGTTTGAGTTACCACGTCTAGCGCGTTGCTGTTCGGTCTGAGTGAAAGATCGAAGTGAAGTTAGCATGTAAATGATCGCGTTTGTCTCGGTTCGCGGTTGGCTTAGTCGCTACGGCGAGTTGTGTAAGTGAAGTTGTGCTACGGCCAGTCAGCTTCTCAGTATCCTGGCCCGTATTTATTTAAAATCCACTGTTTTCTATACACTTTTTTTGCATTCATAGGTCGTAAATTCGTTGCATTAGAGTACAGAACTGCATGATTTCAATATTAAATGTTGCATTGACGTAGTTATTGGCTAAAAACTTACAATAATCTCAGTATCCTGTCCTCAGTCTCCTGGGCCCATATATTGTTTAACCTCTCGTATGCCGTGTCAAAAATTTGCTAATCAACTTGAAACCAACTGATATTTTAAGTTGAAATTGTCCTGCGCGGATCCGCGTTGCGGCATACGAGGGGTTAAATGTTCATAAATTTGATATATTTTTTTTTTTTACTGGCCCGTTTGAGATCAGTAAAAGAACGACCTCCGCTAGGCGTTAAGCTACTTATTCTGACCTTAGATGCTAAAAAAATGGTGTGCCGCAAATCACTTCATTTTCGTCCCTCCTGAGTAGAACCACCCATATATTATAAAGTAGTCTAAAATAGCAGACGCGTATTTTTTTTAGCTGCCCAAATTCAACCTGTTACCCGAAATTATCCTTCAAAGTACTGAAAATTTACCAAACCCTCTAACTTCTGTAGAGAGATTTGTTCGTGCGTGACAAGGCTTTTCCATAACATTGTACAAAACATGTTCACATGTGCACGGGCTTAGGTCTTAAGGTGGTTTTCCACCGGCAGGGCGAGACGAGACGAGACGCGGATTGAATTGAAATTTGTATGGCAAATTATCAATCCTCTCCTAGCGCATCTTTGGTGGAATAAGTAAGGATTGACGAGGATGTGCAAGACTTGAATTGAAATATTTGTTTGTGTAAAAATTTATCGTATTGCTTCCAATATAGAGTATTTATAAATTAACTCTGCAACAGAAACACGCTTCTCGTGATTTGTTTTTTGTTATTCGTCACTTTTTAATTTTCTACATACTACATTCGCGATTGCAATTAATGCGAATTTTTAGTGGAAAAGAGCCAGGTCGATTTCAATTCACGCCGCGCCACGTCTCGTCTCGCCCTGCCAGTGGAAAACCACCTTTAGGCTGCTTTTCCATTAGAGATGTGCGAGGAAGCTAACCGATACGTGACCGATACCAACAAAGCTAAGCGGTGTAGCGGAGCGAGTGCATATGTGGTGCAGCGCGGGATTTTCAAGGAATATAGTGATGTAATAATAATATATTATTACATCACTCGCAAATCCTTTGCTGCTATCCAATCCCTTAACTCCCATCGTTCCACGTAAGTTCTGGGCTATGGTTGATAATAAACGACTCCTATTGGTGGATAGGGTATTGATACCCGGTCCACCGAATCCGGTAATCCCGCCGAAGGCGGTAGACCGGATTATAACCGGATCGCCTCAGGATCGCGACCTACACCCGAAAATAGCACACCACCCATTAACAGTGTTTTGTAACAAGTATAACAACAATTTGAAAGAAACCACCCATTTTTGCGAAAGGCTACAAAATTATGAGGATACCGGATCCAGTGGACCGCATAGCAATCCCTAGTGGATATCATACACATCCTTAGCTACACAGCTTACCCCATCTCTAGTGGAAAACCGGCCTTAGCCTGCGTTTCCAACAGAGATGTGTAGCGAGGGATGTGTTTTTGTTAACCAATGGAATAACTTCATTTACTCATCATCGCTTAGAGCGGCTGATTCTTTTGGTTAACAAAAACCCCTTCCTTCGCTACACATATCTGGTGGAAACGCAGCCTTACAGTAAACCACCCCTTTAGATGTAAGGCGCTGATACGGCATGGCTGTTCGATATCAACCTACGGTATTAAACGTTAGATCAATAACTGCCGTATCAGATGGACCGTAAAAGCGTAGGCGACATTGATGGAGTAAATAATGGTAATATGTAATAGCTGAGGTTACATTCAATTAGGTAGTAATGTAGAAAATAGGGGGTATTATCCGTTTAGGAGTTTTTCCATTAGCATCATATTGTACTGTTATATTCATATGAGTAACTATATCGTATGTCAGAATCAGAATTTTAGACGCGACTTCGTCATAACTTTAGGTATAGGGTTCTGCAGAAAATGTACTATAATTATAATGATTATAATTTCAGAGCAGATCCGTTTTATGGTTATAGAGCACCTCAAAGACTGTTATTTATGCCAATTTCCATTGCATTTGTATGTATCCAAGTTAATACGGAACTGGTTCATATTTGTCGTCTGTGGTGTGACTAGTGGCTCCATAGAATGGGGTTGTGATGAAGCGAGACCTAATTGAGTTTCACTCACTAATGGAGTGAAATTTGGCACGGCTTCCGGCCCGACGCAGACGACGATCCTATCCGGATATGGGGTATATTTCTGCCAAAAATAAACATTTATCGTGTAGCTTCGCTAAAGGATTCATTCACTTATAATGTCAACATCAGTTGCAAAAAGCTCGAATGTATTAAGAATAGATATTAAAGATCTCATTTATAGCGGTTAGTATAGGCAAAACTACAAGTAGGTATAAGACATACAAAGATTTATTTTTAGCAACCATTATATCATTGATTTAAGTGACAAGAAAAACTGTAATTAGGGCTTGTGCACACATCACGCGAGATTCGATAGGGGGGAGGGGAAATAATACCGACAGAACGCAATAATAACGACAGATCAGAGATCCAGAGACAACCGATGGAGGAGGGAGGGGTATAATCAAAAACTGGGCAAGTGCGAGTCCGACTCGCGCATGAAGGGCTCCGTACCATAATCTATAACAAGTTTGTTGTATGAGAGCCCCCCTTAAATATTTATTTTATTTTAATTTTAGTATTTCTTGTTATAGCGGCAATAGAAATACATCATCTGTGAAAATTTCAACTGTCTAGCTGACAGACGGACGGACGAACGGACGGAAGCGAAGTCTCAGTAATAGGGTCCCGTTTTTACCCTTTGGGTACGTAACCCTAAAAAGTAGCCGAAAACACCTCACGTGATTTGTGCACAACCCCTTACAGATTAAAAATTATTTTAGTCTGTGGCTGTCCGTGGTTAGCATACTGGCTCCATATAGAATGGGGTTTTGATAAAGCGTGGGATGGGGCGGGGGCTTTAATTGAGTTTCACTCACTAATGGAGTGAAATTTGGCAAGGCTCCTGACGCAGACTACTATCCGGATATGGGACATATTTCTGCCAAAAATATGAATTTGTATGCAATTTCGCTAACGTGCTCTTATATCATATAATGTCACTGTACTGTACTATTTTTACACTACATTTTATTTTTATATCACGAATGTATCGCCCAATATCGATTCTCCGTTCGAATGGCTAAATATCATTCGAATAATGGTATTTAATAATTGTCTGCGTGTTTGATAACAACAACGATTGTAAGTCGCTACCATAGCCGGTACAGTGAGGTGAAGTGAGTGTGAATTTCATTGGCGTCAGATCGTTGAAATTTGAGCAATCGATGGCAAACTGGGAAAATCGTATTTAGGTTCTCTCTTGGCCATCGCTCCCTCATTGCGGAGGATGGTGAGTCGGCTTTAGTTTGACAACCGCTTGCCTCCTCGGTTACGGTCAGCTGCCTAGTGTACTGTGGCACTAATTGATCCGTTGGTCTGCTCTGAGATCTGGTTCGGCCAACGTTTCGGGCTCCGCCTCTTAAGGTCGGTTTCCTTCTTCTTTTCCGGTGGCTATCAGTCTTCAGACGTTCTAAGTTATCTACACCTCTGCGAGCGATGTAGTCAAAGTAACACATTATGCGGTGCAGTGCAGACAGGTGATAGACAGATGTCAGGGATTTAAGTTAAAATTCGCGAAAAGCTGAGGACCGTTTAATACATATCGAGAAGTGACAGATGTTTCATCATTTATCTATCACCTAATAAGACCGACCATCACGCTGATATAACCGTGTTCCTTGTTCAGGTGTCAGATGTGTGTTTTTATTCGTTGTGTTTGTGTTACGATAAAATATGTAGTGATGAACTTACGCTATATCCAATATCTGTTTGTTCTTAGGTGCTAGCGGGTCACGGTTGCTGAAGAGATCAGGTGTGTTGCCTCGGAGCGTGAAGTAGCACTCGATAGTTTCCTTCGTCTCCTTCACTTTGTAGTAGTTGGAGTGGAGGAACAGCATCAGGTACTCGTCCGAGATGTACGGGAGGTGCGGCTGGCTCTTCATCCTGGGAAAGAGGAAATATATGATTATAAAAAAAGAAAACTTACATTACGGTTACGTTTAAAACTTACGAGTACAATGTGCGAAAATAGAAGTGGTGACAAACGATGAATTCGAATGTTTTTGTAACATTAGTTACTTAATTTATTATTATTACCAACGTCCGATTATTAGGATTCATTGAACCTATAACAATAACATCTGGTCAAGTGGTCTTCAGATAGCGCGTCAAAAGGTCACACTCTTATCAAAGGATTTTGTACCTATCTGTTTACATTCGCATTCTGGAGTCTCTAGATGCTATTTAACCCGCCTTAACTAATTAAGACTTTCTAATTTTCCAGAAGAGGTTACGTAGATTAGAACGGACACCTTCGTAGTCCTTGTACTTGACTGATTTTATTGTAGGAGTCCTTGTACTACTGATTTTATTGAATTTTCGCTCGAAAAAGGTAGTTAAAGAGGTAAGTAAGGTAATTATTTCAAATACAACTTATGTTCCAAAACTGCATTAAGCTCGCGTGGGCGCATCGCTGAGTCTGCAATACTGAGCTATTTAATATTTCGGCAACGGCCGACGCCAAATCCCATTGCAATACGTGTCATCGTAATGGAGCGCAGAACACGTTGCTGATATTTTTAACACGTTTTTATTAGGTCAACTCGTATGCGGCAAGGTAGTGTATGGTAGAGGTGTAGTATATGTGAGTGTGTAGCCTGCATGGATATAATAATAGCATATGTTGCATTCGGTTGGATGCGGATTGTACGAATGTATACCTAACCTATCTAACTATGCCAAATTACAGCTTTCTAATACCCGGCCGAAAATATTGCACTTTACTGTACTGCGGGTCTGAGCTAACTCAGGCAAACAAACAGACAGACTCTAATCTGCCAGCCAAGTCTCACGACACAGCGTTGCCATCCTTCTCGCACTGTCAGTAGAAGGGAAAGAGACACAATATTTATCACACGATAAAGAAACGCCGAGGTCGCAAGACGTACCATAAATGCCTGGAAGAGCTGGTCAATGAAAGGAATTCATGAAGGGAGAACGCCCGATTACTATCAAGCGGAAACTCATGGACTTTTCATCCAACCCTCACCTATGGTGCCCAGACTTCTACTTCTCTACTTCTATTATTCCCTCAAGGTTTACCAGACTCTACTTCTACTATTCCCTCAAGGTTTACCAGAATGGAGCGTAGAGCGTAGTAGCTATCTGAGTCAAATTGACTGATCACATTAGCACCCAAGTAGCCGATGTACCTAGCCCTGACAGACGCTAGGTTATAAGTGGGACTGAACTGGATACGTTTGACGAACTCTGGGCCAAGAATACCACTGACTGGATCCCATGATGGGTGGACGCAATAGAGTGCGGCGTCGCGGTAGACCACGACGGAGATGACCTAGATGCATTCTAAAGAGATTGGTCGGTTGGTGCCTTTAATTCGGGAGGGCTGGAAGACTGAGTGGGACCTCTTTGCCCAGCAGAAGGACAGTAGGTACAAGATGAAAATAAATAAAAGAATCGCGTGTCACAGATCTGCCAGAGGTGCTGACTCGACACTCAACTCTATCATTGAACGCGATTGACGCACGCATTACGCAGCAGAAAAGACTTGAAAAACTGCCCGTAATCTTATGCTGTTTTCTACAAAATTGATCGCAAAAAATCCCAGTTGTAATGACTACAAAAGTAACACGGCATGCCATCACTTTACCTATATTCCAAGAAACGCAACATACGCAAGATTAATTACGGTGTCTTCTACGTATGTGAGCGAATAGGCGGTGGTAACTTAACTGTAAAGTGATATGTAGTTATAATAACAATTATGTTTTTCTGTATGAACCACCAAAAACAAGATAAATTTTATGAAGCAAACTTATGATAAGTAATGCAACCCATTTGCTGTAATATAACTCTGTCTTTGTCTGGCACTAGGTATATTCTATCTTTAGTCGCGAATATTACTCAAGAAATTGTTCCTTATACCTACTTACTTATCTACTTAAACATGTTTCTTACAGAACCAAGACCGATAAATCAATTATATACTTCTATCTGTTTGAACAGGATAAAGGTGCCAAAATACAATTACGAGGTAGTAAGACGCGACGTCGTGATATTGAAAACTGTATTTTAATTTTGAATCTTGTCACATGAAGATAAAGTTGTTTTTGGATTTATATATTTCCATGACAAGACGTCGCATCGTGGCACGACGATGTCGCGTGTGTTGGCCCTGATATTTTATAGTATTTCTACGTCAAAACGAAAACTTTCTGCTTTTGTAGGTTTTAATCTCAATAAGTTAGGGCTAAGATGATAATGATAAGTCGCAAACCGGAAGTGTGTCAAGGCCCTTAGGGTATACTAGTATGTCTAAAGTTTGAATAATAAATTAAACATAAATAAAGTGACTTTCAGTATTTCATCTACTTACATACTTATTACATAATTTACGATACATTTCGGGATTTGGTAAAGGGAAATCAGTCGCATAATATGGCTTGCCAAGTCGGTGTACCGAACCGAACCAACAGAATTTTAGCTGACAAAAGATCCCTCAGTTTATGAATTGAGCAATAAAACACAGAGTCGGGATAATTTAATTATTAATCGGGTAGGGGGCTTAATGAGAATAGGGTGAAGATCATTAAATCCAGTTCAAGATATTTTAATTAACTGATTATATTTGGTTAGTGATTATACCATCATACCGATTAAGACAAAAATGTCTAAGCGAGCAAATGAAGAATACTTAAAAATAAGTTTCTGTCCAAAATTATTTTTTTGTGACAAGCTTTTATAGATGACTTGTCTTTGAACATCCATCAATTGCGCACTGAGACGATTCTAAAGAGCCCAAGCTCGGTAGGATCGCTTTATCTATTTCAGAGTTTCTAAGTGCTACCTTCCGGCTCCATCCATCAGCCCAGTTCCTTCTATATTATTGTCTTGTAATCAACGTTTATTATTTTAATTTATTTATTTATTAGGAACTTTACAATTTTCTTAAATCAAAATACATTGACCCACAAAGCCAGTGGCTGGTTTGACTGTGGGATCTTTGGTTGGGAATCTCTATTTAGGTACAAAGTATGTATTACGGTAGTAATGTGAAAAAGTGTTTTTTATCATTCTCTTGAATTTGTTTGCGTTAGGCAGGTATGCAAAATTTCAGCTCGATCGGTTGAAGATATATTTGCTTCAAACTTCAGTTTCAACTTTCCACCCGAACAAACATAGTTACATACATAGATACATACATTGCGAGCTAAATAAACTTGTAAAAACGAGATTTTTGGCTTAAATAATTAACTAGTGCATCGCGAGCTACATTCTGATATCAAAATCTCGCTCAAACTCAAAGGTAATTCAAACACGTACCTTTTCCGCTCTTGTCACAATGACAAAAAGTTTCAGTTTCCTTTGCTGTACAGTCAGCATCAAAAGCTGTCAATTTTAGTATGCAATTTGACATATCCACTGGTCACAACCAAAACTCACTAATATTTTTGACACTACTCTTGAAAACCTCGTACTTATCTAGTTTGTAGATTGATGCGGAGATACGAGCTTTGTTTTAAGTACCTAGGTATTTATTACTTAGTGAGTTTTTATTGTCGACAGACGATATGGTGGTAGTAAAATTGTCGACTATTTTTAATGCTGACCGTACCTTCCAAATGGTTAAATACGCACATGATGAACACGGGTTTTTGTGGTCAAATGTGTTGGAGTGTTGATCTGTTTAATTCTGGTTTCATTAGGATTAGAAATTTTACTTATATATATACCAACTAGCTGTGCCCCGCGGTGTTACCCGCTCATCCCACGGGAACACTAAATTTATTCGGGATGAAAAGTATCCTATGTCCTTCCCCGGGACTGAAACTATCTATATACCAAATTTCATCTAAATCGGCTCAGCGGTTTAAGCGTGAAGAGGTAACAGACAGACAGACAGACAGACAGACAGACAGACACACTTTCGCATTTATAATATTAGTATGGATTGTATACAGTCAGTAGCGAATGAAGTGGTCAGTGACACATTTTTCAGATTTTATTAGCAAGTTTTTAAAATAATCGCAATATATTTTTAATTGCAAAGATGTGAATAGCATGTATTATATTATTTTAGAATCAGGATTAGATATCCAATTTTTTAGAGAGTTGGTCACATTTTTTTTAGAGAAATAGATAATTTATAGCGAGAAGCGGTGGTAGCCTAGTGAAGCGGTGGTACTCGTAGCCTAGTGGTTAGGGCATGCGACTTGCAATCCGGAGGTCGCGGGTTCGAACCCGGCCCGTACCAATGAGTTTTTCGGAACTTATGTACGGAATGTCATTTGATATTTATACCACTCGCTTTTCGGTGAAGGAAAAACATCGTGAGGAAACCGCCTAAGCCCAATAAGGCCTAGTTTCCCCTCTGGGTTGGAAGGTCAGATGGCAGTCGCTTGCGTAAAAACTAGTGCCTACGCCAAATCTTGGGATTTAGGTAGCCGACCCCGATTGAGAATTCATTCTCTACAAAAAGGGACAAAGGCTAGGAGGATGAGAGAGAGAGATAATTTATAGCGAAACGTTACTACCTAATATTTTAAAATTATGGGGTACATATACACACCCCTAGGTACCCATGTCTGTAGATATTTTTTTGTCTTATCTTTATATCCAAGTATCTACGTTTGCTCTTATCTATATGTATATCCAAGTATGTTCGTATTCGTAATAACTAATATTCACTTCACGGTCCAATTCAGACTGAAATCAATAACATTCAACTAATTGCCTGCGTTGCGTAAAAGTGCAGTGGCGATGCGTTTTGTGCAATATAGGCTTCCGACGAATTACTGCCTAAAATTTCCTTTTAGCCATGTTAGTATATTGGGAAAGTTGTGAAACATCATTTCGGATATATATTCACAGCATGGTTGTGCTTCACTGTTATACATATTACATGTTGATCGTACTTTCTAGTCTAAATACATTGGATGTATCAACAGACTTAAAATAATAATGTATTTTTTTTAATGTTTCTTACCTAAGAACTCCGTATTTATCTAAAGCGATTTGTTTTTTTTTTGTCCAGAGTAGTTGAAGATCTGATGACGAAATCTAAGAGGAATCTAAGTAGGTAATTATTCAAATATTATATATAGGCAAAGCAAATTTTTTTGTGAAACAGTGATATATCAATGTTTCTCGCATCACTCGAGTTCTTGCAAGAATGGCTGCAAGTCGCTCAACACTCTCAAAACTGCTGGAACTACTCCTAGCACCGCGCAGCTCTAAAACAACTGCGACACGCGACTATTTGTCAACAAGCATTGCCTGTCACTTTCTTTACGATATCATGTGTGCAAGAAGGATGATGCTAAGTCACGTGGCAAGATGTTTGCCCCTGCATGAATTATGTCCATTGTGGTGGCAGTCACTCCTAGACCTGACGGACTTCTCCGTATACTCCTGGAGCATACTTCCACCCCTGCATGAACCAACCCAAGTAGCACACAGGCTGCATAATCACTTATACAGCCATTATACAGCTTCAATTAGAGTTATAATGGCTGTATAAGCTCTTAGTAGGCTGTTTACTACCTAGGAATTGAACCATAACATTTAGATTGCACTCACCACTCTCTGACCTCCTGGATCTCGTCCTCGTACCCCTCAGGCAGCGCCTTCAGCCCCTGCATGAACGGGTGCGAGTACTTGGTCGCCGCCATTTTGCGCGCGCACCCTCACACCACCCCCTGGAACAAGATACACACATTCATCAGCGTTTTTCGCCATGGAAAATGACTATTTTTACTTTGTGATTCTTTGAATACCACAACCACGCTAGCCCAAATTTTGGTATGAAGGTAGCTGACATTCTGGATACAACTGGAATACATAAGCTTTTTATCCCGAAAAATAGTGTTCCCGTAGGATGAGCGGGTTACACCGCGCGGTGCAGCTAGTTAATATAACTTAAGGCGTTTGATGAAGATAAAACGAGAGTACCTAAAAGTAGGTATTTTCCATACAATTCACTAATAAAAGATGGTGTGTGAACTTTTCTTGGATATTAAATGTGTTTGAAAAAGAATAACTATATTAAGAACATTGTTGAATATAACGATGGTGACATTGTCATTTTCGTGATTGACAGACATTCCATTGTCAGAGAAACGAGACAAACAACACAACGAGAAAATATAAACTCCAAGGCTCACCCAGCACCTTTAGCATAACTTTGACGCGCGAGTCTTTCGCGAGATAAACTACCTAACCCTTTCTATACAGTATCGTAAGAGAGTGACGGGTGATGCTATGTCGCGCGACATGAGTCGCGAATCATAGTTGTGCTAGACGGGCAGTTGCGCCAGGCATAATAACACATGACCTATGGCTTGGTTGTGGAGGAACAAAACTCTTGAATCGACAGTTCTGACCCGTATAACCTTTCAACTTTTAACACCGTTGGTGTACAGACAAATGAATGGGCTATAATTATGCTTTACAAACTGTTTAATCTCCTAATAATTTTGTTAATTAAAGCAGAAAGTTTCTGAAACGTCTGCTAGCTTAAACCAAAAGTCTCTTGGCATGGGACTTCCAGCTAAGTGGAAAAAGCGCCCCTTGGAGGCGTAGATTCGAATGTGATGGCTTAGGTTCTTCAATTTTACGCTTGATAATAAACATTTCATTTCCCAAATGTGTTCTTTCGTCCCTGTTTCTCTGAAACCGTAATATTTACTAAACTTTTATAAAAATAAACCTAACTTAACTTGCAAAACCCAAAAGCACTCGAAATTTTGAAAAAGAGTGTGACTGGAAATTGAACAGTTGTCACGTGACTAGGGAATGCAACGGTTAACCGTATTCAGTTTCGGTTAATTGCCGGTTTTTAACTATACTAAAAATAACCATGGCGTTCCCTACACGTGACAAACATTCTGGCCAACGGGATGGCACTACTTGCTGAACTTTCGCCCGTCTTGCAAAAGTGTCACAAATTATTTTTTATAAAGTAGTAACGTCTGCTAACATAAATAAATTTGTTGAGACTGGTGTATTCGTCAAATCGTAATTCGTCGTTTAATAAGGTCAAATCGATGTTAATGAGTAGGCAGGTACTAGCGCACTATGACCCTAACAATAGTTTGACGCTCACGTGTGATGCTAGTCCGCCCGGGGTGGCGGGGATCCTCAGCCAGCCGGACAGGCAGGGGCGAGAGCGCCCGGTAGCATATATATCACGCAAACTTAACGCGGCCGAACAAAATTATTCTCAAGTGCGTACATGGCCATGTAAGTACATGGATTCACATCATATAGTTTATTGCTAATGAAATGGCGGTACATGAACAAAAACAATGTTACCCACATATATAACAGTTTATATGGAAGCAAACATTAAAGACTCGAGCGGAATTCAAACCCACGCTTCCAACGTCTTTCCACGGGCGCTCTTTCCACAAAGCTGTCGAGTCCCATGCGAGAGACATTGAATACCCCCATTCCCATAGAACCCCGGTCGAGCAATCAAATTTTAAAATGTTAGCTTTAGTGTAAACATCAAATGTCACAGTTATGCCAGCCGAACTGATAGCCAGGCTGATGGGAAGTCTGAGATCTCGACCGCAAACAAACGGACGCGATCGACCCGACCCCTAAATAATTTTCTACATGATTGTACCTATTAAGTATGCCCTTGAACTAAATCTCACAAGAAATCGATTAAGCCAACGGTAGATCATCATTACTTTGGACTCTTGGGCTTCCTGTGTCCTTCGGTAGCGTCCTGCAGATTGCGGAAATGCACAATTTTGTACTGATCATTTTTATTTCGCGCTTTACATCAAATTAAACTTGGCTACAAAAACATCGGTTCTAACGCCTAAGATAATGCATTGTATTGATTAATTGCTCTATTCTACTGGAATATTGGTTTTTAGTTTCCTAATATTTCAATGCGGTTGAAACTCAAGGAATAATAAAGTCCAAAGGCAGAATTAGCAGATTAACATGTTTGATTCTAATGTGTCCTTGTTCTTTAGTAGACCAAAAGACATCAACGACTTCTACGAGTACAATTCGATCATGGAAATTGGGAAAAGATCGGGATGGAAAATATGGTTCATCCCAATTCATCGACAAATCATTCTCAAATTGTTTACCAACCGCAATTGATTATTGATCCACGATTACATTATACTTTATACGTATACAAAGTAACTAAATACTTATATCGGTTCAGTGTCATAAGGTGAAGCAGAACAATAAAGAATGTCACGACTCGGCAGCTACGTGCCTACCTTGCATTGTGCATAATTGCTCGCAACTGGTAATTACGTACTGCAGTTATATTGTTAGCAGTTTTTCACTGGTTATTAGCGCGCACAGCTTAGTTAGTAATTCTGGTAATTCTAGCCAGTATAGCTGCACCTGTAACTCTCTGACACGCGACTCTTTGTCGCGTGGTCGGGCACATGGGGGGTTTGCGCGATACTCCTTCGTGTAATGACGCTGTGGGAAATCTGTATCTACTCAATAGGAAATGGCCTCAATGATGCTACGTTAAACCAAGTCTAGATTAGTCCACAATGCGCGACTGTGCGTGACCATATGACATAAACATGTAAAGTCGCGAAACGGTTCAACCTCCTTTTCTAATATGTTACGAATTATTCAAAGTATTCGTCATGTTAAGAACGTAGAATTGGTCTATTAATTCACCCTTGTCCGTACATCAGAATACGACGCCGTGTGTCTAATATGTACCTACGCGTAAACATGGCATCGCCACAATATCCACGAAGAACGATTTTTCCACGTCTGCATGCTGCATAAAACTCGGAAAGGTGGGTTAATGTGACTAGCCGTCTAGCACAGCTATGCTTCGCGACTCTTGTCGCGCGACTAAGCGTCACCCGTTACTCTCTCACATACTGTACAGAAAGAGATACGCAATATATCTCGCGCAAGAAAGAGTCGCATGTCAAAGTTGTGCTAGACTTTCAGTAAGGGCTGCCTCCTTTTTTTTCTGACATTTTCTAATCTTTATTATGCCCTTTCTGACATTTTCTAAATTATTTAATAATAATTTGAAATAATTTCGTCGCCCCTCTCAACTATTTGCATGCCTATTTCATGGTTGAACGCACTGAACTTTTATGTATAATATGTATATCACATTTTACTGTGTTCGAAGCAAATAAAAATCTTTGAATCTTTGAATCTTTGAAGACGGGCAGCGCAGACGGGAAAGAGATATAGCGGACGATCTAAGCGTTTTTCTCATCAACTGGCCGAAATAAACATCTAATCGGGAATCTCCAGTTTGGCAGAAGATTTACTTTACTTTATTAGTTTTGGCTCTTGTGAGCGTTACCTACTGCGAACTTATCCTAATACCTATAAAATAAATGATTTCCGCATTGTGCGCACCTAACTCGCGCGCAATAACTGATCGTGAATAGTTTTCTGATTTCGGAGTGGATTACGGCGGCGGCGGCGGCGGCGGCGCGGAACCAATGCAGCGTAACATTTTTAACGAATAAACACGTACGTACATTTATTGTAGGATAATTAATCGGACTGACTATACTGGCTAACTTATGAAGTGTAATGGGTAGTTTTAGGCCCTAGGCAAGCTGTCGGCAACCCGCGGCCCGCGAAACTTTCTATGCGGCCCTGCCTCGTGAGGAAGCTCCCTTACAGAATTTCTAAAAAAATCGGCTCGCTCCACGTTCATTTTGACACAGCGTGCAGCGACCGTTGCTTGCTAACGTAATAGCCGACGGCTGCCCTAGAGCAATAATGAATTATCTAGCGCTTTTTACTTCTTGCAACGAATTAAATCTGATCATTCGCAATTTTATCTCACAATCGAAGGGCAAGGTAAAGTAATATTGTGTTGGGTTTTCGCGATTATCACTAATTGAAATATTATTTGTAAACTCTCATTTTCAGGCGCGGATACAGCGGGGGAGGGTTGGAAAACGGCGCTTGAAAATAACAGCTTTGATAAAAATTACGGTTGGGTATTCTTTTTTGTAAAATAGTATCTTACATCTGGGCTAATATATAAGCAAAACGGCAATCGATTTGGCTTCTGAGGCCGATGCCCCATACAAACACGGCTATACCCTTTAGTGTAAACTTTACCAACACTTCCATTTGCAGTACTCCGTGGTGCAGTGGTACGAATCGAGTAACCTTTTTTCCGCGCACGTTTGAGAAAACGGACAAACTTATTTTTAAAGTACTAAACTAAGTATGGTTCTAGGATACTTTTACCCGACTACGGTTAAGAAAAGAGTTTTACGCGGGCGAAATTGGGCACCTTCTAATATCAGACGTTTATTGACGATTAGACGTTTGATCTAAACAGATTTGTTATTTAATAAGTTCGGCCAGTCAATCAAGTAAAAGGAGCTTGATAAACGTACTACTTACGTATATTATTCGCTAAGTATTCAACCAAACTGATGACCTCCACATAAAAATTCAGTTGGTCCATTCTCAGATATGGTTTGCGACCTTTTTTCTACCTGGGGCTATATTCAACGTATATTATTATTCGACCGATTCGATGAGGACATAATAATTATATCCAAGATAATACCTATACCGGCCCGGCGCCCGCGCCGCCCGCGCCCTCATATGTGTAGGAACTTTAGCTATTTGTTTGTCAGTGGCATTTAATGCTGGCTATGCGTTCGTGGCAACGCGCACGGCTCTATGTAAATGTCAAACGCAAATCGAAAATTTAAAGAAAGAAGGTTTGGCGGGTTTCAAACCCGCTTTTCCAGCGGCTTCCCGGGCTAAGATGGGCGTCTTACACCGAACCGATGCACGAGACATTGAATTTTTAATTAGTTGCTTTATTTCTTATTAAGGGCGGCTGGGTGGACGTAGCCCGAACCATGAAATTTTGAAATTTTTGGATTCAACGTAAACTTTTGGTATACGCTCGCTAGCAGGCCTTATACTGCACGGCTAGAATAACTTTGACACGCGACTCTTTCTCGCGCGAGATATACTACCGGTCTCTATCTGTGCAGTACTATGAGATAGTGACGGGTGATGCTATCTCGCGCGACATGAGTCGCGTGTCAAAGTTATGCTAGACGTGCTGCTTTGATACAAATTAATTAAGCCCCCCTGGTGCAAATTACCGATACATGCTAAAAGTATTGTAAGTACAATTCAGCTTGGTTTTTAACTGGTTTATTTGCGAAGTCGCGTAATGATCTGACATAACTCGCTTTCTACGCGAGAAAGCGCACCGACCTGCGAGCGCCGGTACAACAAAGCCGAAAGGTTTGGTCAATGAAGTAATCATTAAAATAACTCATTGCCCAAGTTGTAAAGAAGATCGCTATACTGTAAATGCCGAATGCATAATATAAGACTAAGGCTGCCTGCCCACATAAGCGGAGCGGAGATATGTAAAATGAACCAATCACATGCCTGCTTAAATGCACTTCTTTTAGGCTTCACAAAGACGCAGCCTGGTTGGTTAGTTTTCTCCGCACCACTTCTGTGGACAGGCCAAAAGAAGTGATATAGTCATTGCAGATCTTGCAAGGAAAAGGAACTGGGTTGTACACACATCTGGCTTGCCCCGTTTAGCTACCGGCCCAGTTACATTTAGGAACCAAAATGACGATGAAGCCTTGCCATTACTATACTATGAGGAATCCCCTGGATTCCCTCGCTTCCCCACATTTTCTTTATTGTCACTTTCATGAGAGCAACTTAACTGTCGTATCAACCACTGAGAATTTTTCGGCTATGTTAGTATTGTACCATTTTGCCTCGCAATGCATGGTTGGGTAATTTACTGATGGACGGATGTCTTTACCATTATAATACAATTAAAGTACGAATAACTTAAGTAATTTTGGTTAGTACAAGGTTATGGTTATTATCAATTTTTTACATGGACAAGGCCATCTTGGTCGTTTTGACACCGCATTAGAAATGATTTAGTACTATTTCAGTTTGGACAGGAAGTAATAATATGGGTAGGTAAACCATTCACTGGTTTGGGTTCGTGGTCCTCGACTTTAAGAACCTTCATTGTGCAACGATTGCATAAAATACCTACTATTAAAGAAGGCTATGGCATTTATAGGTCAGTGCAGTATGTAGCTCTGACTGATGGGTTTCTTCCAGTATTTTTTTCCCAAAAATGTTGCTAGTAAGCCTTTATCTTTGCTCCATTAGTTAACAATGGAAATTAGAAAAATTTACCTTTTGGCAGTATATATCGGGTTGAAACTCGTTTATGACTTGCCAATAAAGTTTATGTGTGAGATGAGATCACAGTCTCAAACAGAGCCTGATCTTACTTAGAAACACATCTTAGAGACGTTTTTTCTTATCCTCAACATCCGAGTCACATTACTCACAGCCGAGTGGAAGGGAACAGGGTTATAACCCCAATCCCCCTTCTCTTTCTACTAAACCCTTTACGTAAACCCAGATTATAATTAAATTCTGACTTACGTCCAGCCTAAAGCTGTAATCGCCAGATGCGTCCATCCAACCGCAGTGTTCTAAAATTGAAATAGTGCTGCGTGCCGGCACTCACGCGCACGTTGCGTCAGGTTATGCGATCGGAGAGAGTAATTATCATAATGGGCGACCGTAACATGCGCCACTGGCGAGTAACGTGGAATCCATAGAAGTCGATTTACGCCGGCTTGCCTATTTTACGGTATTCACGCATTCAAAATAAAAGTTTTCCCCAAAGGTTTCTACGCTCTGTACTGTAGATACATATCCACCCTAGTTACAGCTAAATATCGTTCGTCCACCTAGCCTGTCGTCACTCAGAGACCTCAAGACCTCAAAAGGTTTTTCTCATAAACCCTACACTAACGGCTGAGAGCTGGTAGTCATCGCGAACGTTTCATTTAACGGCCGTAAAAATTTAAATTAAATGATATGAAATTTTTTGGAAAGTGAATTAAGATAAAATCTACATAACTATCCGAACCTGCTCGACAATTGCACGAGAATCGTTTGAGAAATGCGACCTGTACGCACGAACAGCCGCAAATCTGACCATCTGCACGTCTAGCATAACTTTCACACGCGACTCTGACGCGCGACAAATACCTACTACCTGTCATTTTCCTTTTAATACAAGGGCGAGCAAGACCGAAGTTGCTGACTCGCGCGACATACGACTAGTCGCGGCAAGATATGTTAGCCCTGCTGCCCGTCTAGCACAACTATGCTTCGCGAGTCGCGCGACATAGCGTCCCCCGTCACTCTATCACATTACTGCACACTTGCACAGAAAGAGACGGGTAATTATCACGCGCGAGAAATAGTCGCGTATGACGATTACGCTAGAGGTAGGTACCTACTGGAATTCTACATTCGGACATACGAAATAATTTTTGGCCAAGCTGGATGAATGTATGCTTCGCTCGCTCAATCAATTAGGCCTGTAATGTAAGTATTATCGTATGTATGTGGTAACATTACATACGTAGTTATGCGTTACGAGTTCTTACGCCGGATTGCTTGGTCTATTATGAGCAAAGTTTTTGATCGATAGCTGAAAGCAATAAGAAACAATTCTGATGTTTTATAAGTGATCGATTTAGGTATACAGTTGGCATCAGATACAAATCCGTGCCAATATAGCTGTGTTCAGATATTTATCAGCTCCTCAGTCGCTCTAATATACAAATCGCATAGTGACGCAAAACTAGTCGCATAGATAGGAGTTTATAGCGAACAGCCGCGGCTGATGACTTTTATTATCTACTAGCTTTTGCCCGCGACTACGTCCGCGTGGAACTTGGAAGTATGGAAGCAACCTCGTACAACACGATAGATATCCACCTAATCACCTTAATTAATAAAAGGGATTATTAAAAGCGCCTAAGCAAATGTAAGAGCAATTGTGCTTTTGGTCTAATAATTTTTACATTTTCTACAGGGTCATCAATGTCATCATGAATTACTTACTCACTTTTCAATCTTTTTAGGATTAATTTCCAGGATGAAAACTATCCTATGTCCTTCCTCGGATCTCAAACTATCTCCATGCCAAATTTCGGTTTAAGCGTGAAGAGGTAACAGACAGACAGAGAGACAGACACACTTTCGCATTTATAATATTAGTATATGGATATAGTATATTATAGTATATAGTATAGTAAATATAGTAGGTATATATAGTAATATAGTATATATAGTATATAGTAAGTATGGATTAGTATGGATGGATAGTATGCATTATTAAGAATATTTCTATATAACATCAATAAACATAACAACATAAAATAAACAACGAAGAGTCCCGACAAAAATCAAATTAAAAACTACATTCCAATAAAATTGCTATAAATTGTCCCATTTGTTTAAAGCGAAAACATTTTGTGATGAATAGCCGAGCGATCAATCTTCATAAATCTACCTTCAGTGGGTCATTGGGCGTACTTTATCAATGGCACAGATTGTCCAGTGTATAAAAGACATCGGGGTATGTACTCGTATACAACAACCGCTAACCGGTTCTACTCAACAGGTTTGTTTAAAATTTTATGCTTTTATTTATATGTCAGTTAAATAACAAAAGTGGATTAACTATTTCTGGGGCCTAATGATGGTTGCGTTTATCACGTGGTAAATAAGTGACAAAACATCTGTCACTCACACTCCTATTTTGTCAAAACGTGACGGATGCTTTGTCACTTATTTATCGCGGCACTTATTATATTTACAGGGCTGGATTGTGCTTTCAAATCAGTGGGGGTCACATAATATTTAGCCGTGGTCTATATTGTCAGTGCACGACTGGACTCAGCCCAGCAGGGCACGACCCCCATTATCCCCCTCCCACCTGGACCCGTTTGGATAAAGAAAATGTACTGATTATAGTCTATAGAAATGCAAAATCCCTAAACCACGTACAACGTAATAATCAGGCGGTTTTATTATAGTTAATTTAGTTTTAAAGTTGACTTAAAATCCAACTGGTAACAACCAATTCCTTAATTTTGCCGCGTTTTATACTGTAAAGATACTCTTCCACCGGCGATGCGAGGCAAGATGTGAATAAAAATAAAAATAAAATCATATAACTATCGCGACGCGAGCTAAGCTCTTACCCTTGCTGTACACTACTCGCGAAGATGTCCGAAGTTAGCCGAAGTATGGGTTTCCGCAGCAAAGTGCCTCCCACACTATCATATTCGCCCAACTTCGGTCTTGAAACCTCGCGAATAATGTGGAGCAAAATGCAAAAACAACAAAAAATTCAATTGGAAAAGCTCTAATATGGGTTGGCCAGATGTGCAACTGGTGGTCGCGTGGTGCCATGTCGTGCCACCGGACAATACAGACAACCAAGTGGATAGTGGACTTAACATTTGGAATTACGATTTAAATATCGTTACCTTTTCAAGGCCTCGTTAACTGTATATCTGTGGACATCTGTTATTGGCTTTATGTTCTAGCTATAAGCATTGTTATATATGTTCTGTAATGCTGTTGATGTTCCAAATAAATAAAATAAATAAATAAATAAATAAACCCGACATGTTAACAGCAGTGCCGGATTTTAACAGTGTCGGACTGGTCACACATTCGAAGTGGTTTTACGACGGTTATATTATGACAAGGCTTTATTTGGGGGCACGGTAGTGCCCCCGCCAAGACTAGACAGGATAAGGTATTATATGTTTGTTTGTTTGTTCATAGAAGCGTCATCACAGCGAGCATTCACCTGTAAGGTAACAAATCAAGTGCGAGTCGGATTCCCACACCGAGAGTTCCGTACGAAGTATGAAAGTACTGCATGCTGCTCGGGTCGCAGTCGCAGCCGGGAAAATAAAGAACCAGTTAGTTCTAGACGGCAGTGTTGTCCCGCCTACCTACTCCGCACTTTTAAACACTAAAGTGTCATATTTAGATGTCATGAACTTTCAGCAGCTTTATTAAGATGTCCCAACTGTGAGACGCGAGTCTTAATGGACCAATCATATTCCTAAGATTTAAATGCACTTTTATGGGCTTGACAAAATACACTCATTTTCTTCATACATACATTTTCTTCGTTTCGCTTCTATCAGTGGACAACCAACCTTAGAGGGCTCCTCGTAAGACCAGCCGATGTTTGTTTGCATTTTTGAATTTCGAATCTTCTTTGATGAGAGTTCAAAACTCGATTTCAATTAGTACCTACTAAGTATATTAAGTATACACGCAATCCCATGTTTAAAGAGCGGTGTCAAACTCATTGCGCAGTTATTTATGCTCTTTTTAATTTTCATTTGGTCCTTATTTTTGATCACCAGAAAACGTTGCAACTCGCCGGACCGCGGGGTCGCCGACCTGACAAAATTCATAATTGACGTTTTATACTTTATTGTTTCACGGAATAAGACGCTGGCAGTTTTATAAACAAAAGCTATAATTGGCTATAGAAATATAGAAGCTCTATTCGAAATTTTTAAATTAGGTGCGAGTTCAGTGTCAAGTTAAGATTTTATAGATGGTTATATTATAAAATATTTGAATTTGAATTAAGCCCAATGGTTCACTCATAGACAGGTCTTAAAGTACGTATTACTTAAGACCGCTGCATTTTCTCATACGTTTCAGGAAAATTTATATGATTGTCAAAATCTAACTTATTGTATTTAACGACCTTGTAAAATTAAGTGACAAGTCTATTTACTTAAAGTAAAATTAAGTTACTGTATGAATTATGTCTGTAAGTGACAATTCTATAAAACACGTAGTTATATCAATAAAGAAATAGCAATTATATTTTCCTACGATTTAATACATGTTAATGCAAATGTTACTTTTTTATATCCCCCGATATGAATCGGCAGATATATAAACAAAGTAACAATAAGTAACATGTCCCAAGTCTCAGTAAAGGCCAGCCCTTTTAAAACGTGCTTTGCTCTAAGATTGACTGATAGAGACTGCCTCATGGTATTAGTCCGCCTTTTGTACGATAAAGAAATAAATATCTGACAATCGATCGAATCCCAAATTAAGCTCTTTAGGCGACGATATTCATATTTATATAGATAAATATGTTTGTATAGTTACTTAAAAACATTGAACTTCCATGAGTCATGACCCAGGCACAAATATTCGAGTTCAACACACAAATATTTGCCCTGGCCGGGATTTGAACCCAGACCCGCCGCGACGACGCAGCGCCTACTGAGCTTTATTACCACTGCGCCAAATGTGCCGTCAGATAGGTACCTACGATTTATTTTATGCAATAAACATTAAATATATGCTGCACGGTAATAAATAAAACATATACAAAATTCAATTAAGTCCTGTATTGTTGTTGGAAATAATTCTTATAAATATGCATAACTTTTTGTTTTCCTTCACTCTTAAATAGGCTATATTAAAGTTTACTGGAACATGATTATTAACATTACTTACTGTATCGCGAGTGTTTAACACTGTGCAAATTGAATAAATGCTTAATCAATATATGTATTCAGCAAATTCATTCGACTATACATAAGTTTGTAAGTACAACTAAATAAAACGACTATTTGCATTAAATCCATCAACATGCCGATTCGTCCAGATTGATAATGCCAAGAATATTTACTTTGATGACACGCACTTTTCACATCATATTTAACGTATAAATACATAAGTATACATACATAGGTATATTACGAAATTCGCGTCATTCATTCAGTTTGCTTACTTTCTCATCGTAAAGATGTCACGCGAGGTAACTTAACTACATTCATACGTTTACGGAGTATTCTTTATTATACTTTAAGATAATTACTTAAACTAGCTAAAATTATTAGGTACAGTCGCCATCAGATATATCGCAGCATATAGGCGTTCATAAATATGTGAACATGTACTGTAACGCCCAGTCAATAAGAGTCGTGTTCAGATATTTATGAATACCTTACATGCTACGATATGTCTGATGGCGACTGTACCTAAACTACTTTAAACATAATTTCACGATGCTTTAAAGAGAAGTGTAAACAAATGATAAAAACGTGCGTTCACACGATATCGGTCTCCATATCTATGACAATATGAAACAAATTGTGTTTAGATCTTGAGTTAATAGATGGGATCAATTATCAATCGACCTTCCTGCATATCTTTACACTTAATATAGGACAGGAACAGGACACTGATGTAAAGCTAACGGTATATCGGTATTTCGCTTACGTGACTCTTTTCTTTAAACACCGACGTGTCGTATAACAGTTATAACTTAAACAAGTAGGTTATGCCCTCAAATAAATTAAAACTATTAATAAAACTTACCGTGTCTATGGAAATCCTTAGGGTAAATAAATCACGTTTAGACGCGCGAATCGGGTGAGAGCGCACTCGTGAGGCACTACCTTTAGGAGGCTGGTGCGTGTGTGCCCACTGACACACAACCCGCGACTGGCCACTCAAACCTTGTACAACTTGTGATGGAATAAAAAAGTTAACTTTCTAAATTCGAATTCGCGAATCCGTTGAACAGGTGAGGCGGTAACTCGACCGTAGAGAACGGCTTTTACAAGAAAGTATGGAGTTTGGTTTATTGTCAGTACTGGAGAATGAAACATAGAGCCATCATAGAGCAGATAATCTGTTGGTGTTCGGAAAATTAATTAGGAACACATTTAGTTTTCTATAGGTATATTCTTTCTCGATAGTATGCTGCATGTAGATCAAATATATGTACTGTATTTTTAACCCCCAACGAAAAAAGGGGTGTTGTAAGTTACTACGCAGAGAGCTGAGATCCTGTCACTTGTTCCAATCAACGCTGAATATCTCGAAAACCAGGCTTTCATTTTAATAAAAACTGCACTCAAATCAGTCCACCCGTATGGGCGCTACGATGTCATAGACAGACGCAGATACACAGATACACATGTTAAACTTATAATACTCCTCTCTAAGTTAACCTAAATTTCATGCAAATCCGAGCAGCCCGTCTAGCACAACTATGCTTCCTGTCACTTTCTCAGAATACGGCAGAGAATGATATTTGTAATATATATCTCGCAAGAAATAGTCGCATCTCACAGTTGAGCTAGAGATGCAGCTGTTTCAGCGTGTAGAAGTAACAAACATACACACACATACAAAATTTCGCTTTTATAATATTAGTACACAATGTACAGCAATTTAAATTATATAAATATATCTTTGTACATTGTGTCACTATGTAATAAATTACACAAGTATTTCCCTCACAATCGAGGTCACAGATCAAGGGTGCCACTTGTCCTCATTTGTTAAGCAGCAGGTCAAGCTAGACTTAAATGTCTAAAGTAATTGTCATGTCTAGATACTCTTTGTGCATGCATAATTAAATTAGGTATAGTTGCCGCAATATTATTTGTATCGATATGCTGCCGTTGAATGTTATTCTTTTCCACGACTTCAAAAAAGGTTCTCAAACCTACGCGAATATTTTTTATATAGTTAAATTTGACTGAATTTCCCCATAGTATGATGCCATATCGAAGTATAGAACATACATAAGCGTAGTAAACGGTTAACGCAGTTTCAACTGAACTACTGTTCCTTATTGTTACCTCAAAACTCCATTTGAGCCAATTTTTATTTTATTATCTATATCGTCGTCTAGTGCCTTAAAACCAGCCTATTATTGGTATTTATTTCATTTGTATTTATCGAACACACATAACATATATAGCAGTTTTAACGTTTTTGATATGTAAGATTTATTTTGGTGATTGTTTATATCATATTGTCCGTATATTGTTAAAATGGCACATCCCGCGGCCAGTTAGGTACTGTTCCTTTTTTCAACCGATTTGAAAAAATAGAAGGTTCTCAATTTTATAGTATTTTAATTTTGTATATTTGTTAAATTTGTACGGAACCCTCGGTGGGTGAGTTGTGATAAAGTAATTATTTATTTCAAAAGTTAATGCAATAAAGCGGATTTAGTGAAAAGTAAATTATGTTTCGTCGACTAGGTATATAGGCTACAAACGATTTATGATATCTTGTAGTTTATGTCACGTATTTGTACATAAACATCAGATCAACATCATAATACCTACAATAAACTATTTAGATAATAATCTAAATTAAACATTTACTAAACATCCCCAACACAAATAGCTTGGTAATCACGAGACCTTCATAAGTCATACTCCTCATTAAATGAGTGGTATGGATATGGAATATGCTACTAAAAATTAACCTAACAACAAAATTTGGAATTCTCAGCTTCTTTGACATAATTTTTGCTCATTTTAGTTATGAACTCAACTGCACCTTAACCTGCAAAAACGAAACCCTTAAATTATCTTTGTTATCCATCCGTCAATGTTATTACTACTAGTAGACTTAGTTGTGCGCCACTTAGTTGCGACTTTGCGAGATTGTAAGATAGCGATAGGCTTGTTCGATATTTTTATGGTAGGTGCTCTTATTATTCGACGACGCGGTTGGCTCAGTTTGTAAGCACTTGCCTACTGAGCCGGCGGTCCTGGGTTCGAATCCCGGCCAGGACAAATATTTGAGTGATGAACTCGAATATTTGTGCTTGGGTCATGGATGTTATCTATATATTATGTACTAGCTTTTGCCCGCGACTACGTACGCGTGGAACTTGATAAAAGGGTTTATTAAAAGCGCCTAAGCAAATGTAAGAGCAATTGTGCTTTTGGTCTAATAATTACATTTCGTACAGGGTCACCGCACCCCAACAGAAATGTTCACTCACTTTTCAATCTTTTTAGGTATAATTTCCAGGATGAAAACTATCCTATGTCCTTCCTCGGATCTTAAACTATCTCTATGCCAAATTTCATCCAAATCGATTCAGCGGTTTAAGCGTGAAGAGGTAACAGACAGACAGACACACTTTCGCATTTATAATATTAAGTATGGATATCGTCGTCTAGTACCCATAGTACAAGGTTTGCTTAGTTTGGGACTAGGTCGATTTGTGTAAGATTGTCCCTTAATAAGTATTTATTTATTTATTATCCCGTGTAACGCGCTTGCCCCGATTCATGCTTACAGTCTGACAAAAAAAGAAAGTAATAAGTGGCAATACTGTAGTGTCGTCCCCGTTTTCTTAGATTGATTAGAAAAGGACGATACTACAGTATTGCCACAAGTAATATGTTTTGTCAGACTATACGTGTTGATTTATTGTAGTTTTATTATAAAAACGAATGATATTTTGCTGGCTCTACTTAATCGAAAACCGTAAAATATGTAGTATAACGATTTTTATATTGATATTTCGCAATCACTATTCTGATATTTTTTATTTCGAACAATGTTACTTTAAACCCAACGTTTTCACAATGTTATGTTTTTGGAAAGTAGTAATCTGTTTATATATTTTAGATAATTATGCAGAGTGTTCATACCCAGGAAGCCTCTCTGTCCGTAAATGTACGTACTTATATTTATAATTAATCATGCATTTTAGAATATACTGCGATATATCAAATGTAGGATGGATAGACTACAATCTTAGGACAGCAGGTGGTAACTGGAGGAGGAGCGCTGAAATTCGAGCTCAGTGGCGTGCCATGGGAGAGGCCTAATGTCTAGTGGACTGATACGGAATGAAACCGTCAAAAAAATTACATTGGCGATGACGATACTTTTTCTAAAACGCCTAGCCATTTTATAATACAACTTACACGGATACTGACACATACCAGAGTTGTGTTTTGGGAAGAATATAAAAGGATCGTTTTGTAGTTCAATTCAGAGCAACTCTAAAGTCTATCTGCTTTATCAGATATTTGTCACAGTATTTTTGATTGGCTTTTTAAGTATTTTCGTTATAAAGCGTGCTACAGATTACAGAGTAATAATTGCAGCTAAAACTATGTAGGTACATATAAAAAGTCAATCGCTTATGTTTGCAGCCTCTCCCATTCACTACTTTCCTGATTTTTTTATATCAATTTCATCGCTGAACGTTTGTTACTGCTACTAACAAGATCCGAGAGCATGCTAAAGTAACCTGTCGACACGTAAAAGCGGGGTAAACCTTCACGGCTCGCTTGGTTAACACACTTCATTAGATTTTACACACCGCACCTTTAACTAAATACATGCTTTGCTGAATAAATAATAGGTCAGTAACATTTTCAGCGAGGCGACGCCGGGAGGTCATAATCGTTTACACGAATTAATTACTAAGACATAAAAAACTACACTCCACGGCTGCAACAATAATCATGAATCATAGCCGAGAATGCCCTTTCAAACCAAGGAAATAAAATCAAATTCAACGGGTCATACGTATATACTAACCCAGACACACCAACACACACTAAAATGTATTATGTCGTATAGGGATCTTTCAACTATAATCTCGGTACGGGTTTTGTGCCATAGGTACTTGACGAAGATCATAAGTATCATAGCACAATCTCAAACGAACGCCGCTACTAACCCAACTAACATTTAGTAGGCGATTTTTAAATAAAATGTTATCTTAAACCCTTATTGTCCCATCTTTTACAATGACTCATAATTTGAGACACAAAAATAAAAACTTTATTTTAAAGTAAACCGCCAAATGGTTGCAAGAAAGCGTCAAAACACTTTGGAGCTATGCACAATGTTCAGCGTCGAAAACGATAAGACGCAGGAGCACCTCCAAAGACATAAGCGTGCGAAGAGGTCTGCCGGACCGCTGAAGGACCATAATGAAAGAATAGAAAGTATCGTCGATAAACTTTATGACGAGGAAGAACAGCAGGGCGGCGAAAAGGTCGCGTACAGGAGGATGGTTGTGAATACCACCACGACCACTACTACCACTGCTAGTCCAGAGGTACGAAAAATAGAGTTTTGTGTATCTGTCGGTTTTGTATTGCTACAATGTATCGATCACCACGACAAAACGGGCCGTAATCGCATATTACCATACCTTACGTTGGTAATTTACGACGTATCAAACGTCTCGTTTCGACCACAGAGCTTCGTAGATAATTAAGTAAAAAAAACTACGTCATTTCGTAACTGTTTAATTTCGCAACATACGCTTTTCTCCGAACACGAAAAGGAGCAGATTTTTAAATCGTCATACTTATAGAACCCATTTTGTAAAGTTAGATTTGTTGTACCTACAACAGTTCTGAAAGTTTAGGTTTCCAATTTTCGAAATTAAAAGTCGTGAAGCACAACAGTTTCAAGAAACGTAATTAATCAATTTATGAGTAAACATACCTAAATATTTGTATAGAATCTTTTTATCGATTCATATTTTTTATGTGGTTATACCACATCTTTTATTTTTATAAATAATGACACAAAGGTAAATTAAGAAAGAAAAATTGAATGCGATCTACTACAATCGAAGCGGGGTTTGAACCCGCGACCTCTGCGTTTTCGATTGTAGTAGATCGCATTCAATTTTTCTTTCTTAATTTACCTTTGTGTCATTATTTATAAAAATAAACATACCTAGTTAACTACAGCTATGATGCCGATTGCTGATATCTTCCAGGAAAAATCCGGACGAAGGTTCGACTTCGCTCCGGAAATTTTAAAAGTGGATCTAGAAGGCGAGGAAGAAGCCGGAAAACATGAGGACAAAAATGTTCTGGTTACATGGCACAAATATTGGAAACACGGCATTATACCATATTTCATTGATCCAAACACATACGGTAAGTCATCTGCAATTCTTATCCCAAATTGAGATTTTTTCTATTAAGTCAGAGACTGACAAGCGATTGACCTCAGAGTCAAGATGAGCCTCGTTGCGCGTTGGTTTATTAGTAGAACGTATCCCCATATTAGAATTTTTAGAACTGTCAATAATGCCATAATATGCTAATCATGTATATAGTGCTAGGAAAGCTGAATGTCCTGGTCCAATGTATACTTAACAAAACCTTGCAACAATGTTGGACGTAGGTATATGTGCAGTTGTCCTTTTCTTATTACCAAAAGTTATTTTCAGGAGAAGTCTTAATTACGCAATGCAGGATTTGTATACCCATACAGCCGGTTCTGTGCCATTTGTTGTAAAAAATTCTCCGTCCACTCATCAAGTCAAAACAGCTGAACGCATTTTAACCAATTTGATTGATTCCTTTTTCGTCGTATTCCTGATTGGACAAATTCTTGTTTCGGCACATTCCTGTTTAGCCGTATTCCGTTTTGCTTTTTTTTTTTCTAGGCATTAAGTCCGCCATTTATACGATAAGTTTTCTTTCGTGCAATAAATTAAATAAATAAATAAACATGAATGTGCCGAAACAAGAATATGTCCAATCAGGAATAGACGAAAAAGGAATCAATTTGTGGTCCGACATCGGAAAACAAAAACGTTTTACGTGGACGAAGTTATTCTAGTATTGTTATAAAACAACTCATTATTCTGCAGATACATTCCTGGCGGAAAAGATAACGAAAGCATTTGATGACTTCGAGCTGTCAACCTGCATACGCCTACAGAGACTAAGAGAAAAGCCCACAGACAAACCCTCACTGCAAGAAGTGCAGTGGCTGTACATCACCAATCCTTCTGGCACGAGGCAATGCGTGCATAGCAACGAGATGAAATCTAACTCAGGAGTTCAGGTGTATTTTAAATACTATTTTCAGGACATATAATAGAAAACACTAAAATCTCTGCTAGAAATAAGTTTAAAACAAAAAATAACCGAAACAACTTCAAACGAAATCGTATAATTAGGTATCCGAGGGCAGCTGAACTAGTTGTAAGTAATATACCCAAATTCCAGTAGGTGTGCCAAAATATTCGAAAAATCCCGTCGATGTTTTCAAGATTCCATCTTCCGATCCTAACTTGATGACAATAGGACGACTAGAAAGTATCGTTTCAAACAAATAACAATTTTGCATATCGGTGCAGCCACTTCTGAGTAATCGGGGAACATAAAAAAGAAACAGATCAAAATATCCCAACCAATTAAAAACTTCCTACTTTTTCGAAGTCGGTTACAAAAATAGAAAGCCTACCGAAGCGTTAGTCTATAGCAAAAGTCGGCCTGGGAGAGCCGCAGACTCGAGTGCTGCTCGAAGAATTTCGCTTCATAATATACTTATTTAGATGAAGTTGATATAATATATAAGCGTAGAGGACCGTGACCCTGTCTATCAATTTGTAGTTATCGACAAGCTGACGCCAGCGCCCTCGATCCTGCGTCAGCCTGAAGGCCTCATGGAATGGCAATTTGACATGAACTGACTATTATATTCCAGTGGGTAGTATTCGGCTACGACTGCATGTCCGAAGGCGAGATCCTGCACGAGGTGATGCACATTCTGGGCTTCTCCCACGAACACATACGAGAGGACCGCGACAAGTACATCGGTGTGATGTGGGATAACATCAAACCGGGTAAGTTTTACTGCGATATACCCACATGAAATGTGTCTGTCAAGGTAAAAGCGTAAAAAATGCACAATAATACTTTCAGATTACCAATCCAAGAGCGCGCCACACTGGATAAGCGACGTACCATAAAAATATCGACAAGTACAGATGCTAGTTCCATACTAAGTAAGTTAGTTGCATGGTTGTAAGATGGCGTTATCGTTAGTGTATAACACCTGTACCCTTCTTATGAGTTAACGTGACCGTATCGCTGACGACAGAATAGTACTACGCCCCTTGCGGTTACTTTGTAGGACAAATCGTTTACGCTGTGGCTAGAGAGTACGGTCACTGTAAAGTGTAAACTTATGGTAAAGCTACTTTTCGATATGTTTATGGTAAGTGCGCTTATTCCGTGTGGCTCGCTTGCCCCGATCCTGACTGACCTCATCGCATTAACTGACCCAAAGATGCATTTTATCTGGTATCGAGTCCAAAGTCATGATTTAACAAGTCATTTCAAAAATTTGGTCCATTCTCTTTCATTTAGTAATCAACGTAAGCGATAGAAAATTACGTACGTCTACCTTGTTTCCAGGTTACAAGAAATTCTTCGAGATCAAGCAACGGCCTCCAATCCTGTCGTCGCTTCCCTACGACTACTATAGTGTTCTCCACTACCCTCCAAGGGCATTTTCTAAGAACGGAAAGTACACCCTCGTGGCCGAGGTTTGTATTTATCATATTGTAATATCAAACGGTCCGCGTTTTTCAAATACATATTTCGTTTAAAGAAACTTGCTTCAAAATTGCGTGACGCTCTAAAACTTGACTACTTTCCTTCAAAATATAAAAAAAATACAATTTAATATAAAGAAACTGAGTAGCAAGTAGCTGGTCATCATGAGACCCTCATTTAAGGAGTAGCATAGAAAATGCTAAGCTAATAGCCGTCAGTACAGTCCGTCGGAAATATGCCCCGTCCACTAGCCCCAAATGACTCTCAGAGCTGTCGTTTTGTTGATGACCTTAGTTCTCTCGTGTGGTAGTGTTAAGTACATAGTCTGTTGATAACCAAAACGCACTAAGTAACAAATACCTACTTAAAACAAAGCTCCTATCTCAGTATCAATTTACTAAGTAGATACGAGGTTTTGAAGAGCAGCGACAGAAAATTTAGTGAGTTTTGGTGTTGTCACCAGGCGATATATCTATAATTATAATAATGTATATGTCCATTTATTTTAGGCTGGCGTCGGTTTTGGTCAACGCGAGGGACTGAGTGATATAGACCTAGAGAAAGTATCAATGATCTACGGCGGCGAATGCATAGAACGAAACAAACAGTACTTAATAACCACTTGTCCCACCGTCATCGCTTCCAAAACAAATAAGAAACCTGAAAAACCAACACAGGAGGAAATAAATGATTATTTCAAAGACAGATTATGGCCATATGGAATCATTAACTACAAACTGAAAGATAAGATTGAATTCTGTAAGTGTTTTTTTTTATTGAATGTGTAACATGCGGGATATTAGTTAATTACTATACACGTTAAGAGAAAAAAATGTATATGGAGATTGATTTAGGCAGAGAGCTCTAGCATCTTCCTGGTGGGCAAAGGATGCCCACTGACTTAAAGCTGAGCGAAGCGAAGTGGATAAGACCAATGAAATATAACAAGTGTTTCATTGTGTGTTGTGTTTTAGGGTGTGTCTCCACTGAAGTGGATCGGAGCGGAGAATTGCGGAATCGAATAATTACTTGAGGTGAATCTGAATCTTGGCTCAGCCTCACTTTTGTGATTGGTCGCTTCGGCACGTCTCCGCTTAAGTGGAGATGCACCGGCCCGCACTCCACTGAAGCAGAGGGCAGCGGAGTCGGGCGTAATCGAATAATAAAAGTGGAACCAAGCAGAGATAAAGAGATTTGAACTCAGATTGGACAATTCCGAACGTCTATACTCTGGTCCGCTATGGTGGAGATTCGACCTTATTTGAAACTCCGCTGCACTCCGCTTACACTTTTCTCAATGACGCAGGGTAGAGATTTTCACTACAGTGATTATTTATTTTACTGCCTACTACACTCCTTTCCGCTTATACTGTGAATAGCAAGGTCTATTCTTATTCGCACTGCCCAACTCTGCTCTGGAAATGGAAAACGCACCCTAATACTCGTACATGAAACTTCGAACGAGGGAACACATGTCCCATCAGAAGACTTAAACATATGTAACAGCAAGAGATATTAAACGCATTCCAATTGAAATATTTAATACAATATACATTTTAAATTTTAAAGCATTTGGGTCAGAATCAGATCTAGGTTTAAGTCTTTCCTGTTGACATAAGCGAATTTAACTATTCCAGTGCCTTATTTTCTGATAGAATTCATCTGAAAATAAATAACGTTCCCTCTTCTATAATCCGATGTAATAGCAAATATTACCTGGATTCATGCAAGCTCTTAACTTTTGACCACTGGAAGGACGAATTTTGTTTTTGAACTGTTTATTACCCATTTTTTTGTCACAGCTATTGAAGAAAGACAAAATATAGAAGAAGTAATTAAACATATCGAAAAGGAAACTTGTATAGAATTTAGAAATTTATCACAAGATGATGAAGAAGATGTAACTGCAACGACTGAAGCTCTTACTGCTGAGATTGCTGATGACGGAAATAGGATAACGGTACAAGCAACCGACCTACAGTCAGGTGAAACGGACATTAATACAGTTGGTACCGGTAACGAGAATGAATTGATGAATGATGATCGTAAAACCGCTTCTGACAGCAACCTAGCCGATCTAACAGGAACGGATACACAATCTAAAAGAAGAGCAGGTAAAACACATCAAACAACTGTACATATATTCACAAAAATCATATTGAAAAGCTCGCGGCCTGATTATGAAAAAAGGGCTTATATTAATTATTCTTATTTCTCTCCATATTCCCCTCCGAGCTCAAAAGACTTGTTCCATCTGGATTCGAAGGCCATGTTTAAAGAAGCTTATCCTCCAGGCCGTCAAAATAGGATAGCTGTAGGCTTTTCAACATATTATTCACCATATTCGTGTTGGCCTCGTTGTCATAAGGTCAGTGTCTGAATGGAATCCTGGAGAAATCGAGGAAACCAAGTCCAGTTGCACTTGGAAAGCATAGTGTCTTAGAGCCTTATCACACTTGCGATTTGCGAGCGTATTTTGTATGAAGGCGATCGCGCAGCGTGTTCGCCGCGTCGCCTAACTATTTGTATAGAAAATACGCTCGCAAATCGCAAGTGTGATAAGGCCCTTAGCCATAGGACTGTGGAGGCCATAGAGGGTCGTCCGAAATAGGATTTATCTTCGTTGAAGTCAGTTTCCTTTTAATAAAGAGTGACCCTTTTTAGCTGACTCCATTAAAAAGAGGCAAGAAAAGAGTAATTTCCCTGGAGGCGCGCCCCTGTCGCCTTCCAGACGCCATGCTGATGATATCTTGGTTCTGACTCGGTCACCGGCGGTCGGATGTGCGTGTCCCCCACCTGGACGTCCTAATGAACAGAAGGTAATAATTTCTTCATTGTAACCTTTATTTGTCAGAAAGCGCATCTCTCCAGTTGGTCCAATTGCCGGCAAGATTTATTGATGGGATCCTGTAGAAATAGAGGGTATTTCAAATATTAGAGGTATATCATGGTCCTCGTGCAGTTGCTCTCCAGGAAGCATCACATTGACGTGATGTTGGGGACCGCAAAGGCCTACGAACTTTCATTTGTTCTAGTTGAAGACTCATTTTAATTGCAGCGGTGGTTATTTTCAGGAGCTGGTGATAAACTCGGATTGCTTCAACTCTGTGAACGACCTGCTGCACGTTTTCGTGCACGTGCTAGGGCTGGACCACCAGCACAACATGTACGACCGCGATGAATTCTTGGCCATCAACTGGACGAATATACATGATAGTAAGTCTGCTGCATGTGCTTCACCAGCAGTTACGACATGTACAACTATATCTTCGAAGTCAGAAGCAAACAAAAATCTCAAAGCCTTCCGATGTTTGTTATGTAGTTACCTCTATTTAGTCTACGACATTTTCAACAAGATTACTGCGGACCCCTGCCGTCTAAGTGCTTCATCAAGCTTGTATATCATAAACTTCAGATTTTTTTTTATAGTTAGTACAATGTTAGTTGTATAATCTATTTATATTTGTTAAAAGCCAATTTTCTGATGTAATAGATACACCCCAAGCCAAAGGTATGGAAACAAGCTTAAATTACGATACAAAGCTGTGATTTTCTTACTGAATAAACTACAAAATTAGATAGCAAAAATTATAATAAATAATTCAAAAGTCAATACCCAACCCAAGTTCTTCTTATAATAATTGCCAGTTCAACATTTTGTAGAAAGGCAATAAAAAAAGGCAACATGCAACTTTTTCCCAGAAGTTAGGTAAATTTTTATTAATGGACGTTAAATGTTTTTAATATTTTGGGGGTGGCCTAATGGTTACTAACATATATAGGTACAATGAATAATTATTGGAAACTTTAAGTATTAAAAGAAAAACTGTTTCCATACTTTTGGCCTGGGATGTAAATTCCTTCTGGTCTTCTGGATAACCGAAACATAGGTGGTCATGATTATATTAAAGCTTTATGAACCAATACATAAACATTACATTCTGCAGGCCTCGAGGAAGAGCTGAAGGACAAGCTCCCGCCAGCGGCTTCCGTCGGGTTCGGCTACGACTACCAAAGCGTCATGCACTTCCCCTGGCTCGACATTAAGAATGGCGTCACCAGTATTATGTATCCTATTTGGGTAAGGAAAGGAACTATAACCTACGTCTCCCATTCATCCCAATCTCTACCAGTACTTTTAGCAGGAAAGAACCCCCGGTGCACGGGCGAATCTATAGGAGTGGCAAATGCGTCGATGCCTGGTTGAGCATGAGCTGAGCGCGTTACCCAATAAGCCAAGAAAACGACTTGGTGTCGACCATCGCCAAGAGACAGTGGCGATGTTTCGCATGAGGTCTGCTGACGAATATGTCGATCGCGTGTTAATCTTTTCACCCTTTCTGAATAAATAGCGTAGACAGTATCATACCTACTGCTGTTCGGGCTGATCAGGGCCACATCGTGAGTTTGTAAATAACAGATTTTATGTTTGATCCTCTCGGTCCCAGGACCCGTTTCGATCGGGGCCCTTTAGGAATCTGTGAAGACCTTAAATAGTCTTTAATAGACTGAAAGTCCACAATACTACAGTTTTAACAAGGTATGGTATCCAGGCAAGGTATACAGTATTAATTTTTTTCAGAACGACGGTTGGGCCATGGGTCACTGGCAAGGCCTGAGTTCCGTGGACGTCCAGAAACTTAATATGCTGTATTTCGAGCAATGCCAGGCGAGGAAGAAACATATTGCTCGCATTGGATAATAATTGATATTTAGTAAAGTTTATTGAAAAGTAATAGTTTTATTTTCCATCAGTACGAAGGGCTAAATTCAAATCGTATATAATTAAGCGTAACTATAACCATTTCCGTAAACGCCCTATTTTTTTTATGTACCTACAGTAGATATGTAATGACCAGTAGGACATCTAAGGGTGATTTTTTTGTTTCCCTGGTTCATCATAACTCCGAGGAAAATTAACCGATTTAAGAGGAAATACTACGGCTTATATTTCCATACATACCGAGGTTTCGGTCTCGTCTGTTTCCTCCTCCAAAACTTAATCAATCTTTACGAAGTTGTGTACTAGGCGTCTGTTTTTGGCCAAAAGTCTGCCGCAAACCGCCTAGTATACAAATTCTATACTCATTTGCGCAAAAAACGTAACGGTCCATAAAGAACATTTTCTCCAACTTGCTTGGAAATGTTCCCATTAATGTAGTAAAACTGGACCGCGAAATCGTTCGTTATTTTAAGAAGGCGTTAATACAAATTAAAAAAAATATATATTATTGGCCTTAGCCGGGAAATCAATATTATTTAAATAAGACGATTAAGTAAAAAACACACCTTCCGTTTATGACGTCTCATACAAATGAGGGTACTCTTAATTTGGCCGGTTACTGCATTTTTACTTTTAATTTTTTCAAAGACTGATAATTCACCATACAGCCAATTGTCCACTAAATTTAAAAAATAAACACTATTATAAACTTTTTAATTGTTCTCTGCGTTTAGTTCTTGCACCGAACATTTTTCTGCTCTGCTACTGTCAATGTATTTTAAAAGTCGACAAATTTCGAATAACGGACAAACAATTTAAATAATAATCTTATATGCCGTTAATTTATTTTCATGAGTCTTAGTTATTTATTAGAGATTTCGCACGAAAGTTTTAATTTTAATAATATGATGGTATTTAATGAGTGAGTTGAAAATTAATAAGTGTACCAAACGTAAACAAATAAAAAATAAAACAGAAATGATTGTGTCCAAATCAATATAAAAGTTTTTTGAACTTATGATCTTCTCCGAATGATAAATATAGTATGGTTTCTAAAAAAAACAGTGTGTTTAGAAGTTGTTAATTTAACTTAAATTAATAATTACCTATGTGCATATTTTTTGTTATTGTGTTTTCATATATATTTAATTCTTATTAACATATTTTGTTTTAAATCATACATATGATTCGGACCCGAATTTTTATTCCTATTCCTAAAAAAAATAAGTACCAAATGAACTTCATGGTACTGATATATTAAATTAAAATGTAGATTGGTGATTATTTCCAAGCATATTTGGAGAAAAGCACTATACAAGCCTCGGCGGGAATGTCAGTTCGCAGATTCGTATTATTGAAGGACTCGGCTATGCCTCGTCCTTCAAAATCATACTCATCCACGAACTGACTTTTCCCGGCCTCGGCAGTAATGTACTATTCCTTTCCATTCAGTTTCTATAATTTCGTACAGATTGGTTAAATTTAGGAGGAGGAAACATACGAGAACGAAACCCGATTTGTATAACCCGGTTACGTAAAGTTTGGGCCTCATTTGTATGCGACGCCATTGTTACCAGGTGCAAACTTAACGTAAACTGATAGTATGGGTAAAGTAGCAGTGATTATAATATCCTCTTAAGGTCATTCGAGTCACTGAGTTACGGAAAAAATTTCAATAGATGGCGCCTGTGGTCGGCATCTAAAATTTACCCCGATTTTTCATGGAAAATTATTATATTATTATTATATATATTATTATGTACGTTTTCAGAGTGCCATATTATACCACATTTTTTTTATTCCACGTCGGTACGTAGACGGTCCTTAGATGTGTAAGTTACTTTGTTTTGCTTATGTGAACAGTGATAGACTGATAGATATAGCATACATATTGCAAATTGCGATACTCGGAATCTACACTCTACAGACTTTCTACCTCTGAATTATTAAGTTAATAAAGTACAATCAGCCTCCTAACTGGCCGTAACGTAGTGCATAAGTTCAGCTACTTTTGAAGTAAACCATACATAACCCTCTAGCTATACCCCGCGCGGCGAACGAAGAGTCCTATGACACCTGTCATCTCAGTACATTTTATAACCTATAATCCTATAATTGGAAAATGTACTGTGATGACAGGTGTCATAGGACTCATCGTTCGCCGCGCGGGGTATAAGTATAGATAGGTAAGTAGCTCCTATCCTATCATTACTACATTTTTTAATACAATATAATACTTACCTTATGTTCCCCGTGCCGTGCGCCTCTGAACGTACCTAGGGACAGTTTTCATGTATATATGGAATGAAATGGATGAACGCACATGTGCGTTCACGGCACTGAGCTAACGTCTGTCAGAAATTCATAAATTTCATAATGCCTCAGGTACTACCATACATACGCACTTTCGGATTTTTAATACTAATAAATAAGGATACATTTTGATGCATGACGAATTTATTAGCTCATTATTTTATTAATGACATATTGATTTTCGTAAATAAGAACAACCTAAATCAGGTAGGTAAACAATAAATACATACCGGCATTTACGTTGACCAATCCATGAAAAACACGGTCTACTGTCAAAAGAAGAATAATGCAAATATTCCGGTTTATGCATTTTATAAAAATGCATCCTTTTTATACTGCATGAAAATATTGGAACAGGAATTGGGAAATCAGAAACGAAAATACCAATGATTATGATTTATATAAAATACTTTACTTGAAATGCGTATATACAAATGTAAAAGCAACAAATGAGCAATTATATGTTCCACCTTATTATTACTTTAGCAATTGCGTAAAACGAAATTCATTCACGTTTCTCGTTTGAACTTACTAACCAATCGGCATAAAAATTTATATCGCCACGACGTTTCTGATTGGCTGTTGGCGAACACGTCCATATCACGTCGAAATAAGAAGTGCGAGGACGTACATATAAAACAAATGTATGTCAATAAAAGCTATGCTAAAAGGTTGATTGACCGATAAAATTCTATTTCATTTTGAAGACAAGTTCAAACAGTATTCGACTATCCACGACGCATTACAAATCTATTTCCAAGACTACATACATTCCAGAAGTCAACATCGAGAATGCGGCGGTTTCTGCTTTTCTTGTGCCTTGTATTTGTTCCATCAGCGTACACCAACACTCTCAGTGGTTCGGTGGAACTAAACGATTATACGTTTGATAAAATAGTCAAAAGATTTGATGCCACGCTAGTGAAATTCGACGTGGCTTTCCCGTATGGCGACAAGCACGATGCCTACGTCGCACTGGCGAAGGATGCTAAGGACGAGGAGGATTTGCTGATCGCCGAAGTGGGGGTGAAAGATTACGGGGAGAAAGATAACGAAGCCTTGGCGAAAAAGTATGGAGCCACGAAGGATAACTTCCCTGTGGTGAAGCTGTTTATAAAGGGGAAGAAGGAGCCTGTTGCGTTCGACGCTTCTAAGGAGTTTACTAGTGATGCTTTGCGGCGTTTCGTGCGGGAGCACACGGGAGTGCACCTCAGCCTGCCCGGCTGCGTGCGCAGCCTGGACAAGCTAGCCGTCAAGTTCATGAAGGCAGACAAGGAAGACAGGCCAAAGATATTAAAGGATAATGAAGATGATTTCAAAAAACTTGCCAGCAAGGTAAGATTGCTTGCTATAGACTGGTGTTTGGTTTGGCTAGATCCAATTTTTATTTTGGTATGTTTTTTTTCTTTTAAGTGCTACTTGTTTGCGTTACTTTACCCTAATGTAATATTACCCAACCACTATAACACATTTCTTTTGAATTACAAAAAGAATATTAAGGTGCTTTGGGGTAAAGTCGAAAATGGGGATAAGTCGAAAATCACACATTTCTACTAAACTGGGAACAAATTCTACGCTTGCAACGCTTGTCAAAACGCCATGTTTATCTCCTCCCCCGCTTCAGTTCACTTCGCATAGCTAGTCGTGAGGGCACGTGTGTTGCAGTCGATTAAATAAAAGCAGTGCGATTTTTGGATCTTTGCGGGGGTAAATTAGAACTAAAAAGAAATATGATTCTTAAACTCATATTGCATAAAAACCAGCTTCGAAATGACCCCACTTGCTTTCGAAATTACCCACTCCTTAAGAAATAGTATTCAAAATATTTTTTTTTTTATTCTAATTTGTTTCCAAATTCTAGCAACTTATTGAAACGCTGTTTTCACAAAGTGTTGATGAATATATCCAATTTCGTAAAGATCTCATTACTTGGAAGGAATACTTCTTAGGTTCTGACATACGAGCCCAAACCCTAACATACTCTACACTCGCCTAAAAATATGTCGAATTTACCCCAAAGCACCTATAAGTACTAATTTTCCTAAGCATTTGGTGATGTTTTATAAAAATCAATGATTTCAGAAAATAATTTCTTACTTAAAATACATTTGAATTCATTGAATAACTTTTATTGAATTATTTCAGCATGCTATATCCGGAAAGATCTACAAGACAATTATGGAGAAGGTCATTGAGAAAGGTGACGACTTCGTCAAGACAGAGCATGAGAGAATCACAAAATTGCTCACTGGTAAAATCTCCGAAGAGAAGAAAAAAGAGATGGGGAACCGACTCAACATTCTACAAACATTCCAGCTCCATGACAAGAAAACCAAAGAAGAAAAAGCGGAACTGTGATCTTAAAACCTAATTTTATTATTCTATGAGTAAGGCTCGGGTATTTCAGCCACCCCTTCCATTGTGTTGTGAAATTTGATATATTTCTGAGATAATTTAAATTTTTGTGATGAAGTTGTGACTTCATGTCAAAGTTTTGAAATTTCGTAATACATGGAAATGGTGTCGGAAACTCTACTGTGCCTTACTTTTATACACTATTATATGCCCTGTTCATTGCATATGAATAAGATACGAAGTATTAAGAACAATTTCTATAATTATTTATACAGGGTGACGTTGTTTTAAATGATTCAATGTGTGATTATTGCACTGACATTCCAAATTCACTGTAATACATGGATTCTACGCATTTATTTATTAACTTAAACTTTGCCCTTTTTTAGCCATGTGAATCAGATTTATTTACTTATATCCTGGGTATGTACAGTTAGCAGCAGAAGATGCACGCATGCCTGCAGTTGCTCTAAATGATATCAGGACTATTATCTAGAAGAGCGTTTCTTAACCTGTGGTCCGCGGACCCCTGGGTTCCGCGAGCATATGTATAGGGATCCGCAGATTGCTGCTTTTATTATCAATAATAATAATAATAAAGCCTCTTTATTCCAAACATTGCTACAATAAAATTACTTCTTAATAATTCAGACAATAAATGAACATAATCTTTCATAAGTCACTGTCCTAATAGTTTTCCAATTGTTTGGGCGCCCATTGCTGGGCATAGGCCTCCTCCATCTTGTGCCACGTGCGCCGATCCCTTGCATGCCTCTGCCAATCTCCACCAGCGGTCATGGTAATGTCATTTATTATCAAGAGGGTCCTTAAAAGTGTGCTTGATTTCCTAAGGGGTCCGTGGACAAAAAGGTTAAGAAACGCTGATCTAGAGTATTGTTTATATGGATCATTGTGTGTTATTTTATTGTGCGCTTCCTTTACGGCTGATTGTACCAGGCATACCACCTTAGTTATTGTAGAATAAGATAGCTGTAAGGCCAGAAAGACATACAATACTACTAAGTGCAGTGGCGTTTTAAGAGGGGTGCAACCCCGGCAGCTGCCCCCCAATGGGCGTTTCCCTGCCAATTCTAGAGCACCACGCAATTAGTAACTAGCCCGGGACCTGCCACACCCAAGTGATCTCTTTTCAATTAGACCAGCTGAAAGTAAGCACCAGTACTTAGTGTTCACATGACCACATGAGTTAAGGGACTCAAAATATGGGCACAACTCTTTCTTATCATTTATTTGCAAAATATTTATGAAGTACTAAGTTTGATTTCCATTCTGGACTGTGATGAAGTCTGTCCATCCTTACCTGTCTTATTTAATAATCAATACGATAAATTGCATGGTTTAGTTAATGTACACCTGTTGTCTCTTAGCAATTTCTTGTATAATTTTATTTACAATGAATCAGCAGTTAGGAAAATTGTTTTCAAAATAAGACGAGTTAGGTTGCATCTGCTATAAATGGATATAACTTAAAGCTAATATTACCATAACATTGCTTTTATGTTATGGTTCTAATAGCTATTATTAAAGCCAAGGCTGCTATGTATCATTACATTTACAATATGTATAGATTACCAGAATGCGTACAGTTTTATTAGTAGGTACTTCACGTGTTTTGTAACGTGGAAATTATTACCTCATTTTTACGGTTCGCTACCCATAAAACTTGGCTATTGTTTATCCAGTCTGTCGAGTTTTGCAATAGCAGGTCAGGCCGAATCAATTGTGCAATAGCAATATTCTAAATAGGTCGCTATCGAGTCTGTTCGGCTTTATTGGCACAATAACTTTGAATTTTGCACAATGTGTGGTGAATGTATGAAATACATTTGTGTGGAAAAAATATTGTCTATTATTTGAATAAGTTAATCTTGGTTCCTCAGCCTCTTCATCCGTTATCCGCTATCTAGGTAATATTTTTACAATGAAAGCGTCATGTTCATATCGCATCAGAAGGGTTACCCCAGCGTTCACAGGGTTACCCTATGTCCTATGTTCGAAATTCGACATTCGTGTAGTGCCGTCCCTCTCAATCTCCTGTCGAACAATATTGGGTGAGCAGGGCTGCACTATACGATGGTCGAATTTCGACCACGGCAGAAGGCCTGCAGGCGGCAGTGAAGGAGAAAGTAGGCACTATTTGTATCAAGAGACCAAAACTATCAGAGAATAGGTAACTCCACTCCACCGACAAGAGCGAAGCAGAGTTTTCCAATAGAATTAATTTATTGCCAAAATTACTACGCTACTATGTCGATGGGCCGCTCAAGATGTTGTCTTTAATCTCGCTTTTGGGAAGGGACTTACGGAAAGAATTGACGGCTAAACGAAGATAATGCGCGCCCATCGTACCTCACACTATAATTATGTATGTTTTTTTTTTATTATTCACAGACTGACCGGCGATTGACCTCAGTATCACCTGATGGAAAGTGACTACGGGGTCGAGGATGTATTACAACTATAAACGAGTCTAGGCAAAAAAAAACAGCCAAGTGCGAGTCGGACTCGTGTACCGAGGGTTCCATACAATCACTGCCTATTAGAAAATCTGTTTCTAATGTACACTGTCCTCAGTTCCGGACCAAAATTGCAGAGCAAATTGTCTGGTCTGGCCACGACTCCGCGCGGCCAGCGGAGCTAGGCGAGACACCGCGCTCGGACCTCTCGCTCCCACCTGCGGCCGTCGCTCGCCGATCCGCTGGTCGCTCGAAGTCGTGGCTGGGACATAAGGGTGGATTGCCACTAGGGTGAAGCGGTGCGGAATCGACCAATACAGTCGAAATACATATTACAACTCACGTCATTGGTCGATTCCGTATATTTCCACTCCGCCCTGCCCCAGCGGAAACGCACCCTTAGGCTGTGTTTCCACCAGTGCGAGGATGCGTAGCGAGAGCGAGGGATGTGTTTTTATTAACCAATAGAATCAGTTGCGCTGCGCGAGCTAAGCAAATTAAGTTATTCCATTGGTTTACAAAAACACATCCCTCGCTACGCATCCTCGCACATCTTTGGTGGAAACGCAGCCTTAAAGGCGAATAGTTTCAATTGTGAAAGGAATAAAAACACAATCTCACGAATTACATTTATTTTTACGATCTTGAAACATAAAAAGAACTTTAGAAGTTCAGTCACAAAATTAAAATTGACCGCGTTAAAACAAACCACAGGAATGTAAAAGCAAACATTTTGTGTTACTAAAGCCTCCATGTTTAACCCTTTTTGACTGCCAGTGTCTTCTATTATCTGACCGCAATAATACATATATTCAAGTTCTGCGATATTCTAAGGGCTAAAAATAAATGAAATCATCATAGTATTACATAAATGAATCTGTTGCAATATTCCCGTCAACATATCCAATTATGTTTTAGCTTAAAAATGCAATTCATTATATTAAATTGAATACACTAGGTACTCCCATACCGCGGAGGCAGAATACGATAAAAATCACGTACTTCGTTTCAAAATTGTATTCCAAACAGTATGAAACTACAAAATTCATAATTTTGAATTTCGCAAACTTAAAAAAATCTGTAAAATGCAAGTTGACAACTTCACTGCTAGACCCCACTTCCGTTGGATTACTTGCCATCGAAACAAAATGACCACAATTCTATCGTTTATTTAAAATCATGTTTCATACCAGTTTCTCATTTCCAATGTCATAACATGTAGGTAACTAAAAAGATCTTATGACGTAGGAAATAAGAGGTATCAAAATTATGCCAAAATACTTTTAAAATTACTCATAGTAATGGGGTCTATCGATTCCTTATTCTAATGGGCATATTCGAGATTAAAATATGGAATATCAAATCCAAGTTATCACGACATTCATGCCTACATCAAAAGTATTATTTTAACGATTTAAAATAGTTAACTGGAGACTGTAACATGCAATGTAAAGCCAATATTCTAATTCATTTTGGTTAGACCATTGTACAACACAAATTCTCGATACTACTTCCTATAATTCGTACGACACAACCTCTTTTCATCGAATATCTCATAATTTCTACTCTTTTGACCATACATCTCAGTCAAAAAAACAGTATGATTATTGCTAAGTTCCTAGCGTAAGCGCACATAACGAAGTTATTAATAGACAACTTAACCTATATTTCTGCCTACAGTAATATATGTTAAGAGGCCTTATTCCTTTTAAAATGCTGATTGTTTTAGACATTTTTGTCTATGATTAAACATGTTTCTTAACATATTATTGATGTTACTACCTAGAACAGGGCTATTGGGATTTATTGGTATATATTTGAAACCTACAGTTTGAATTTATTATTGATAATTTTTGTTTCAAAAATTGACAAAATATACGCGGAAAATTAGTTGTTTCAACTTATTTTCGACTGCACGCAATGAAAGCATGAAATCGCTTTGTTACTACTTAGAACTCGGGGAAAAGTATTATTCACTTCAAAAAGTTGGTTGAATTTATCAATATATTTGTCATAATTTGAGAAAAATAATTTAAGGAATAAGGCCTCTTAAGGATAAGAAATAACCTATACCTTCAGTCGTTGCGTTACAGTATAAAATATACCTAAATGCATTGACAAAGTTTTAATTCGTGCTTATTTTATACCAACGACGTCTAAACGGAGGCTGATTTAGACGAAGACAATTTCGAGACGCCTAAATTACGGCGCCTCGAAAAGGCACCGTATAAACACTTTCCGCGCCATTTTTTCGCGGCATGCCAGCGCTGGCGCGGAATAGAACACGGACCTATTTTTTGGCGCCAGTGACCCCCCCTCCGCGTCTCTCGCTGCCACTAATGACTGGTACTGAAAAAAAGCACTGTGTAAACACGGCTTGCTGGTCACTGGCGGCGAGATTAAGGCGGCTGAAAATAGTCACTGTCTAACTAAACGGTCTGAGGTGTGCTCTTAGGCCGTTTTTGAGTGCGTTTCCACTGACCCCGGGAGTGGAGATTTCTATTTATCGATGAGCTCCGCCCAGCTGCCTAACAGTGGAACCACGCCCTTAAACTCCCAGGTTTGATCATTTGTAGGCATCATTAAGCCCTATTACACAATGCAAATATCATAAACCAATAAAAATATCGAGAAAAGATTATACTTTTATGAACTTGATTTACCTATTTTTATATCAAATCAATATGCCACGCAACAATTAAGATTTGTATTTTTTTTTATTTAATACGACGAGATAAGCTAAGCTAGCTTTTCATTGCCACAAAATTACATTTTTCTAACTAATCCTTAGGATTTCATCGTTTTTTTGAAGTTATTTCCGAGAGAATTTCATGCGAATTATACGAGTACAACAAGAGATTCAGAAATATCAAGCGATTCACAAACCTGGGACTATTTCGCCAGCCATAAGTAAACGATTACATGTTACAGTGTCCTAACAAATTATATAAACTAGCGTTGGAAATTATTCTGATTTTTCGCTTTCTACTGTAAGGTCTTTCAACTTCAGCACTACACCATCAGTGGCTTTATCGGGTTTATCTGCAGCTTTCTCATCAGGTTTGTCAGTGCTCTTTGGTTCAGGAGTGTCTGTGTCTTCGCTCCGGGTGATGCTGCTCTCATCATCAGAGGACGGGTCCTGCGTGTAGAGGCTGCATTTTGTCCTAACTATTTCTTGCGCTTCAGCGAATTTCGCCTTCCACAGCTCAGCGTCTGCAATTAGGAAGTTTGGTTGGATAATGTTTTCATGCGTGTTTGCCGGGCGAGTTTTTGTGAATGTGCTTGGAACTATTACATGCTGTATTTATAGGTATTAAATACCTAACTAGAAAGTCCCCACTACTTGGTGTAAATCTTTTTTCTTTGGCTTAGTCGGATAAATATCTTTTCGTGGCATAAATAACCATAATTATAGTTGCCCGTTGCCTAATTGTTTTATTAGTCTTGTCACTATGCTCATCAATAAATGTATTTCATCTTTCTTTATAAAAATTATCTGTAACCATCTTTGTATTTGGGTTTAAATCTGTCAAGCCGATTCGGCGAGATGACAAGATAAAGAAATGTTTACCAACAGATATCGCTGTACAGTTACCGCCGCGCGAACTTACAAATCCTGTATCGCGCTGTTAAGATTTATTTTACTCGAGATACTGACCACTTCATAGAAAACAAATTTTTAATACAATTTTCGAATTTTGTAGAATGGATCAGTTGATGGCTAGCATCTTGCTGAGGTGGGACCTTTTCGTGGCACAGCCATAATTGAGCGCTTCTCGCCATCAAACGTCACAGTTTGGCGAGTTATAATGTAATTGTATATTGTATATATTTTTTGGTATATATATATGTAAATAAAATAAAAAATAAATAAATAAATAAAATAGTTGCTTATTGTTTTATTTTATTTTTCTTATATTTTCTGTCACACCTTTTATGTAATTATTTTTATGTCACGTCACGAATAAATGTATTTCTTTCTTTTCTTTTCTTTCAAAATTAATCAACATCCCCAAAACTTTAAAATGTTGATTTTTATTATCTAAACCAGTTCTTACCTTCTATAGCACTTTATTTAAAGTTAACGATTGAATATTTTAATAGAACAAGGATGACTATTCGCAACAGAGATAAAGCCATAGCAATCTTATTATTTTTACCACAGACATATGAAAAGTATCCCACAACCATCCTCTTAATCACATCAGCTTCATAAGCGCTCTACCAAAAGTAGTTAATTAATATCTGTCCAACCATACACAAGTATACAAACATTGAAAAATGTAAACAATTATTTTTGATTTATATTCAATTAACATATTTTACATCAGCATCATTCAAGGTAAACATAGACTGTTCGACAGTGGAAACTCATTATGCATATTTTCAAAAGACATTCAATTCATATTATTTGTATTAAATATATAAATAAGAAATGTGGTATCACCGCATGAAAATACGATCAACATTGATTCTGTACAATATTTCGTATTACATTTCAACTTGATAAAATCAATTTTATGATTTTGAATGTCTTTAATGATAATAAAATGCTATCATGATTGTTTTGGTTGTTAATATTAATGATTTCAATCAATTATAAGCATTTCAAATAAGTTTGTTTACTAATGATGACCAGAATAATGAACAACCTTCACAAAGTATGTTTACTATGTATACTGTATATACGGTTGGCGCAGTTTGTAGAGCACCTGCCTACTGAGTACTGAGCCAGCGGCCCTGGGTTCGAATCCCGGCCAGGGCAAAAATTTGTGTGACGTACTCAATATTTGTGCTTTGGTCATGGTTGTTCTATGTATTAAATATAGTTGTCCCCATAACGCAAGCCTTCTTGAGCTTAATTTGGGATTTGTGTGAGGTTGTCTGATATTTATTTATTTATATACTCACTCTGAGGATTTCCAAACTTGATAGCCAGCAGCTCCTGCTTCATAGTCTCATCGGCGAAGTCAGCGAACACGGACCAGTTGAAGGCCTTGTCGGAGCCGCAGTGCACGTTCATCCGAATGTCAGGGGTGATAAAGTGGTTGGCGCACACCTTGAGCGTCTTGTCGCGTCGCATGACCACCCGGACGGTGTTGTTGATGGTGTGCCGCAACAGTTTGATGTCACCGGTGCCTCTTTCCTGAAGTTTAGTAATTTATAGTTTGGTTAGCTGATGTATTTATGAAATCATTGATACAATCTCATCTAGGGATGATCATGGCTGTTGGGGCCTCTGTGACTCAGGGGCCGGACATTATTTAGATATAACGCCCATCTAGATGGGCCATAGGAGATATCACCTTACTTTGGAAAAGCTCTAACACCAGTGGCATAGGTATTGCTAGACAATGAAGAACTTATTTTAACCTACATATATCATAGCTTTATGGTACAAAACCAGCTATGAGTTTAAGAGCCATGCACTAACCCTCCAATATTTGTGCCATAACAATACATGCAATTTTTATATGTAGGTCACATAAACAAAAGCTTTCCAATATCAAAGTTTCAACGGATGTGTATTAATGAAATAATATTATGTGGGTAAATGATAGCCATTATTTTTTTATGAAATATGTTGTTGTTGTTCACAGTAAAATGACTTAGTGCTTAATAAAAAAGACAACTACTGTAATACAGATATCAATTCTGACTTTGAAAATGAACCAAAAGAACTAGATGCCATATAATACCCATGCAATAATAAAATGGTTGAAGATATATAACTACCTAAAGTTACATTCATGGAAAGTGTGTAGAAATCATGTAACTTTAAATAGTGTTATCTTTTTTGCAATAGTACATTACATGCCTAGGGTGGTGAATTCGTATGTCCCAGATTGCAGGAGTTTGGGATAAATATGGGATCTTGGGCTTTACGAATAACCGCCCGTGGTTTGTCTATTGTTGGATTTTCCCCCCGCATAGCAGGCAGAAAATTCCACTTATGGCCAAGGGCGACATAAAGATATTTACAGAAGAGACAGCCTAATATATATAAAAATTACTACACTACACACTACATTTTATCCCAAATATTTTCATTCATCAATGGAATGTTATTGTATACTAATTTGTTTCTCCGAACATTATTACATTAATTGCTTATATCATCTATAGCTATAAACCATCCCTGGAGTTAGTATAGATTTTTTGTGGGGGGTTGGGTTGGGGAGAGGAGGAAAGTAACAGATGTCTCATTGCACAATGTTACTGTATCTTGTGAAATAGGAAAGAATACTAGTTTTACATTAATAATATCCTTTTAAATTTGGATTCAGTGAATTCATGTTTTGATATGAGATAACCTACAAAAAACATGCTTGCTAAATACAGCTTTGAAAACTTAAATTACCTGCTACTATTAAAAAATCAAATATTTATATCCTTTTATGTAGTAACATATTAAAATTAAGTAGATAAAAAAAATATATAATTATTACTAAAATATGTACAAATTAATTCATATACCTTAAATATTTATTTGGGATCATCAAGTAAAACAAACTGAGTTATAAACATAACATCATTTACTTAATTAACTATCAGCTGTGGCTAATGACTTTATAACTTGAACAATGCGTCATTATCATTGTTAAAACTGGGCAGCAAAATTACCTCTTGTCTTAGATTATTAGAGACAAAGAACTGACCTTCCATTCATGATCAGCGGTGTCGTATCTGTAGAGGCGCGCGCGGATCTTCACCAGCTCCTCCTCATGCTCCTCGTTGGTGAAAACGTCCACCAGAGGCAGAGACACAATGGGGTCGTAATGAGGATCATGTTCAGGAGTTTCCACTTCGCCTGCCTCGCTCTCACTGTTGCGCCTAACGCTCTCTTCGGTCTAGAAATCAAATAAACCAAAGCTAATAATCTAATAATACGCCTGAAACATCTGTGATCAACTTAAGACTATAAATCATACAAGAAATCATTCTGTTCCGTTGCATTTTATCCGTTTACAAATTTGAATGATACTGATAAAACTTACCGGTGAAGACATTTTTAGGCAGTTACTCAGACCGGAAACCCTGAAGATGTATAGCAGAAAATTAACAGTTATCCAATGTAAACACTGTTCTTGTAGTTTTTACAAAAACGGGATGTAACACAATGAAAATATAATAAAAAAGTCGCCAATCCAATTGCGTTGCGTGAGTTCTTCAGTCAGAGGTACGTTCAGAAATTACGTGTAAACAAAAGAAAACTTTTTCTAGTGGCAACATTAAAGAACTCGCATTAATGAACGACATAAATCTGTTTCACACGATCCGACACGTACATTATTTGCGTACAAAACATATCATATGGCAAAATTCTTCGCATTCATGTCAATAACCTATAAAAAAGTTACATATGCCAATGGCACTGCCATCCTCCAAAAATAAACTCTATTACATCTAGATACGGTTAATAGAACAATGAACTCTGCAAATACCCATTCTTTGACGTTTGTGATCAATCTCAGCATCATACTACATACCACTACATACGAATTTCATTGATAAAAATTTGTTTGTTTGTATCACAGTTATTGTAGGTGATATCTAGTTTTTTTGAAAACGGGTGAAGAAGTGAGTATAATTTCATCCCATTTTCCAAATATCGAACAGCCTTAAATGACACGGCATGACTGTGAAATATGAAAAATAAGAACTAAATTGCGGATGCAAGTATTTAGCGACCTATTTCCGCGTCTCGTTTATTTTAAGATTTGTTCCTTTTTTACCGGAATAGATACAAGAAAGTGGGTTTCTAGCTTCCGGACTTGTCGTGTTCAGGCGTCCTGCCGCGTGTAAAAGCGCTCTGGGAAGTAAATCGCATATTATTTTATTTTTGTAGGAAAGGCCTCCTGAATGCAAAACCGGGAGAAGATGATAACGGAGCAGCTGCGGAATCCGAATGAGCTGGACATCAGCCTTCGGATGGAGTTTGGTCCATTTGAGACCGTCCACAAATGGAAGAAGCTGTCAGAATGCTATGAATTTGTGGGAGCCAAGTAAGATATTTTTAAATAAATAAAGATAGAATATATTTGTTGTTGGTGCTTAATAAATTTAAACCTATTTATTAGTGCACCATTGATACAAAGAAAATTTAAATGTGTAACCTGGCGGAAGAGACTAGGCATCGAACCTGGTACATCTGGATTACCTGCCCAATGTGTTACCAATTTTTCTTTGGACTTTAATTTAATTAAAAATAATGAGACATTACATGTTTCACAAATCTATTTATTAGTTTTCCAAGCTGTTTATCAGGTCCGTTTTCATTGTGTAATGGGAATTACCAGGGTTTGTAAAATGCAAGCAAAATTCATTAAAGTACTTGGGTTGTCACCGGTTATAATATATAATATAATAAATATAATAAGCCTTTATTTAACAATCACATATACAAAACAAATAATTTACTTATTAACTAACACTTTGATTGTCTTGCGTTTCCGCAAAGGCCTCCCCAAGCGCTTGCCATATTTTCCGATTCTGGGCCGTCCTTCTCCAAGTGACTCCAGCAAATTTTTGAATTTCATCTTCCCATCTAAGCCGCTGTCTCCCTTTCCTTCTCTTGTTTTGTCGCGGACACCATTCTGTTACATCCTTAGCCCATTTTCCTTTGTTGCTTCTCACCATATGGCCTGCCCACCTCCATTTTAGTTTTCTTGTGCAGTATGTTACATCTGTGAGTTTAGTTTGATTCCGTAGTGTTTTTAGCTTTATTTTGTCTTTTAGTCTGACATTGAGCATGCTTCGCTCCATATTGTGTTGACAGGTCTCAAGTTTGCGCATATTTTGTTTCGTCAAGCTCCATGTTTGACATCCATATGTCAATACGGGTAAGATACACGAGTCAAATATCTTTTTCTTAGATTTTAGTGGTACTTGCGGGTTTTTCACAATTTCTTTGAGGGACCAATATCTTTTCCATGCTAATTGAATTCGATTATTTACTTCTTTTGATGTAAGGTCTTTTGGTGAGATTATTTGGCCCAGGTATATGTATTCATCAACATATTCTATTATGGCACCATTGACTTCAATAGGGGTTTTTTCGAGATTTGTCATTACTTTGGTCTTTGAAATGTTCATTGAAAGCCCAACTCTACTGCTTTCTTTCACAAGCTGTTCAAGCATATTTTGTAGGCTTTTTGGGTCTTCTGCGATCAGAATCAGATCATCTGCAAATCTTAGATGGTTAAGTTTGATTCCGTTAAGATTTAGTCCATATGTGGTCCACTCAAGATGCCTAAATATGTCTTCCAGTACTGCTGAAAAAAGTTTGGGTGATAATGGATCTCCCTGACGGACTCCTCTTTTTATAGGGAACAGTTCGCCTAGTCTTTCGGTTTTTATTTTTGCTTGCATGTTCTTGTATATATTTTTAATTATGCGTAAGTACTTGTATTCGATGCCTTGAGCTTCTAGCGCTTCCCAGATTTTGGCGTGTTTGAGAGAATCAAACGCTTTGTTGTAATCTACGAATGCTAAGTAATAGGTGATACAATATTCGTTGCATTTTTGTATAACCTGCTTAATGGTGTGTATATGGTCGATTGTCGAAAAATCGTTACGAAAGCCGGCTTGCTCTCTGGGTTGGTTTTCGTCCAGAGTTTTCGTTAAACGGTCTAGTATTATTTTGGAAAATATTTTATATATGTTAGACATAAGGCTGATGGGTCTATAGTTAGCTATTTCATCTTTCTTCCCCTTTTTATGCAGCAATATTATGGTAGATGTGGTCCATTGGTATGGTATATATTCTGATTCTAATATATCATTAAATAAGTCTGTGATGTTATTTAGTATGATGTCAGATGTTCCTAATAAAATTTCGTTAGATATACAGTCCTCACCTGGTGCCTTATTTCTCTTTTGTGATTTTATAGCTTTTTCTACTTCATCTTTTAAGATGCATGGTATTTTTTCATTACAGTTTCCTTCCTTTTCACAAAATAGATCATTTCCATCCAGTATTACGTCATCGCTGTATATCTCGCGGTAATAACCGGTTATAATACATGAGTTTAATTGATTTTGCTCATTTTATGATGGTAATTACTAGCTTGTTGACCCATGACATTTCCTGTGTGTCCTACAATGATCCATAAGAATCTGAGGTCCGGTAGCATCCTCAATCAATGCTGTACCTGAGAGGCATACCACTGTACCTGCCTCAGTTCATTTATTTAACGTAGCACTTATAGTGTTTTGCCTCTCAGGTATGGAAGGATTTGCAATGTTATGCTTCTCACATAGAAAATGTTGGATGATATTGATATTCTAGGCCATAATTTTTAGTATGAAGGACATGCAACAGATTTAAATAAATCAATAATTTATTTCAAAGTGCTGCAAAATCATGAGTTCTGATTACCATAATCAATAAACTCCATATGTGAGAAGCAAAGCTGTAAGTGCCTCCGTACCTGAGAAGCATAACACTGTAAGTTCATGTACATGTCTTCTTAGGAAAGACGTGTAGTATTGTGCTTTCTTAGGTAAGGAACTATGATAGGTATGTATTTATGACAAATACATTTTTTTTCCCCTACTATGTTATTTTTGGCTTTTGTTCACTAGGATACAGGTTTCTATCATTTGAATTTTCGAATGAAATCATATAATTACAAAATACAAATACAAATACTCTTTATTGCACACCTCCAACATCAAGGAATATACAACACAGCATGAGATACATTCAAATAACAGGCAGAGGTAAACAACAGGCGGTCTTATCGCGAAATAGCGATCTCTTCCAGACAACCTATAATAATTAATATGTCATGTAGTCTGTTCACTTTGAAGATCGTAAAAAAAAACTCCTGAATTGTAATTAAAGGATACCCAGTTTATCAGCAAACATCTGTGATATGAAATGATGATGTAAGTCCTGCTAGCTTAGCTTATCAAATATACACTATGTGCAATTTCATTTTTCTTTCTGATTAAATCTTTGTATTAGTAGATGTGTGAAAAGAATTGTCTACTCACATTTATATAAGTTATAAGCAATACATGTTTTGATCAAATCTGTATCTATCAGACAATTTTATAAAGATTTCACTCCTACTCTAAAGATACACCTGACATCTAGAGTGGCTGTTCAAGTTGCTCTACCTTAAGGCCAGTACTTACCGTTATCTACATTTTGTGTTACTGTACAGACGGAGTAAGCACACATCAGTGGCATACAAAGATGCCATATACGTGTTCGGCGGCGACAACGGCAAGTTCATGCTGAACGACCTTGTGCGCTTCGACATCTGGGAGATGTCGTGGACCAAAGTGGGCTACATGGGCACTCCGCCGGCGCCGAGATACCACCACTCTGCCGTTGTAAGTGTGAACATCTATATTGGAGTGGTAACTAGTTCATGCTGAAGGACCTTGTGCGCTTCGACATCTGGGAGATGTCGTGGACCAAAGTGGGCTACATGGGCACTCCGCCGGCGCCGAGATACCACCACTCTGCCGTTGTGAGTGTTAACATGTACATTGGAGTGATAACAAATTCATGCTGAAAGACCTTAGTGCGCTTACATTCGGAGATGTCGTAGACCAAAGTGGGCTACATGGGCACTCCGTCGGCGCCGATATACAGTCTGACCAAAAAGAGTAGAAATTAAAAAGTGGCAATACTGTAGTGTCGTTCCTTTCTAATCATCATCCTCCTCCTAGCCTTTGTCCCATTTTTTGAGAATGAATTCTCAATCGGGGTCGGCTACCTAAATCCCAAGATGTGGCGTAGGCACTAGTTTTTACGAAAGCGACTGCCATCTGACCTTCTAACCCAGAGGGGAAAATAGGCCTTATTGGGCTTAGGTGGTTTCCTCACGATGTTTTCCTTCACCGAAAAGCGAGTGCTAAATATCAAATGACATTCCGTACATAAGTTCCGAAAAACTCATTGGTACGGGCTGGGTTCGAACCCGCGACCTCCGGATTGAAAGTCGCATGCTCTAACCACTAGGCTACCACCGCTCAGTCGCATGCTCTAACCACTAGGCTACCACCGCTCCTTTCTAATCAATCTAAGAAATCGACGACGCTACAGTATTGCCACTTTTTAATTTCTACTCTTTTTGGTCAGGCTGTACCACCATTCTGCCGTTGTAAGTGTTAACATCTTGTGGAGTGATAACGAGTTCATGCTGAACGACCTTGTGCACCTCGACATCTAGGAGATGTCGAGGTCCAAAGTGGGCTACATGGGCACTCCATCGGCGCCGAGATACCACTACTCTGCCGTTGTAAGTGTTAACATCTATATTGGAGTGATAACAAGTTCATGCTGAACGACCTTGTGCGCTTCGACATCTAGGAGATGTCGTGGACCATAGTGGGCTACATGGGCACTCCATCGGCGCCGAGATACCACCACTCTGCCGTTGTAAGTGTTTGCATTGTGAATATGTGGAGTGCTGCTACTAAATTAACAATATATCAGGGTTTTTCCAGGTGAAGTTGAATAGACTTTTTGCTTTCTCTATCTATATAGACTTTAATACGGGATATAAAATTTGATAAGGCTAGGAAGTTTGTTTCTGATGCTCGTCTTATATTTTAAACGAAACCTCTCAACACAGCAAGTTTCGTTGATTTCACCGGTTATATGATACCTACTTATTTTTTAGTTTGATTAGACGGATTTGGGGAGACGTGGTGGAGGTGGATCTGCGTAAACTTCAAGCCGAAAACTGGCAAGAAACTGCGCAGGATCGGGACAAGTGGCGTACTCTCGTTTCGGAGGCTAAGATCCTGTTTGGGTCACTGAGCCAAAATAGTTAGTTAGATTAGACATGGTTTTTTTATGGTATTCCCTTGTTTTGTCTAAAAATTATTTGCCTAATTTCAGTTTGCCTAACAACTTTTAGTATAACCAACGGTATGCCTAATTTCAGTTTTCATAATTATTGTTTCAATAAATGATCACTTTGTCGAAACTCGTTTAGTCTAATCATCACTTCAAATAAAGTTTGTTTCGTTTAATATTAGTTTAACTAATTCTTATATTGCCGAAAGTTATTTTAACTAATGATTATATTGCCGAATGTTATTTTAACTAATGATTATATCGCCGAATGTTATTCTAAACTAACGACCAGGTTAGGTTAGGTTAGAACTGCGACCACAACAGGACCGAACTGCTGCCAGAAAAGTAGGTTAGGTTAAAACCGAACTTAATGGGTTAGGTTAGGTTAGAACTGCGACCACAACAGAACCGAACTGCTGCCAGTAAAGTAGGTTAGGTTAGAAACGAACTTAATGGGTTAGGTTAGGTTAGAACTGCGACCACAACAGAACCAAACTGCTGCCAGTAAAGTAGGTTAGGTTAAAACCGAACTTAATGGGTTAGGTTAGGTTAGGTTAGAACTGTGACCACAACAGAACCGAACTGCTGCCAGTAAAGTAGGTTAGATTAGAACCGAACTTAATGGGTTAGGTTAGGTTAGAACTGGGACCACAACAGAACCGAACTGCTGCCAGTAAAGTAGGTTAGGTTAGAACCGAACTTAATGGGTTAGGTTAGGTTAGAACTGCGACCACAACAGAACTAAACTGCTGCCAGTAAAGTAGGTTAGGTTAGAACTGTGACCACAACAGAACCGAACTGCTGCCAGTAAAGTAGGTTAGATTAGAACCGAACTTAATGGGTTAGGTTAGGTTAGAACTGCGACCACAACAGAACCGAACTGCTGCCAGTAAAGTAGGTTAGGTTAGAACCGAACTTGAAGATGTAATAAAAAAAACGTAAAATAATATACTGTGCAAATTAGGCAAACTGAAATTATACAAAAATCGTAGTAGGCAAAATAGCGTTTATAGGAAATGTAATTATATTAGTTGAATAATAGATAAAATGAAATTATATATACAAAAATTAGGCAATATGAAAATTCGGCGAAACAAAATTATGCAAAATATTCATTAAGCGAAATGACTTTAGACTAAACGAATATTAGGCAAACTGAATAAATATGCAAAGTAATTTTAGACAAAATGAAATTAGGCAAATCAAAATTAGGCAAAAAATTATTAGACCAAACAAGGGTAAACCTTTTTTTATCTGTGCAGGTACACCGCTCTTCAATGTTCGTGTTCGGCGGATACACAGGCGACATCCTGGCCAACTCCAACCTTACCAACAAGAACGACCTCTTCGAGTTCAAGTTCTCCAGCGCGCAGTGGGTGCAGTGGAAGTTCCAGGGACAGTGAGTGTTCTTGCTCATATGTATTGGCGCAGTCGCACCGGTCATCCTACCGCACCAACAACAACTACCTCTTCGAGTTCAAGTTCTCCAGCGCGCAGTGGGTGCAGTGGAAGTTCCTGAGACAGTGAGTGTACTTGTTGATATGTATTGATTGGCGCAGTTGCACCGGTCATCCTACCGCACCGACAAGAACGACCTCTTCGAGTTCAAGTTCTCCAGCGCGCAGTGGATGCAGTGGAAGTTCCAGGGACAGTGAATGTTCTTGTTCATATGTATTGGCGCAGTCGCACCGGTCATCCTACCGCACTGACAATAACGACCTTTTCGATTTCAAGTTCTCCAGTATCGGGTGCAGTGGAAGTTCGAGGGACAGTAAGTGTTCTTGTTCATATGTGTACTTGTGAGGGCGCAGTCACACAGTTCGGCGGGTAGACGGGACGACATCCTCGCCAGCTCCATTCTGTAATGGGCGGAGTGGAAGTTTCAGGGACAATGAATGTTGTTGCTCATAGTCATATGTTTTGGCGCAGTCCCTGGTCGTCGACATTCGTGTTCTGGTACTGGGGCGCATCCTCTCCAGCAAAAACGACCTCATCGAGTTCAAGTTCTCGAGCGCCCAATAGGTCCAGTGGATGTTCCGGGGACAATCAGTGTTTGACATGGGGTGTAAGTGTTACCACATAACATCATGCGTTTGTAGCAGTGTAGACATGTCTAACTTTGATTAAGTGTGGGTGGTTGGTTGGTGTACATTTGAATCCCTGATGCAATAGCAATTAACAGCTGGATCTGTTGACATTTTAAAATGATTCCTCAGAGAACCGGTGCCGCGTTCAGCGCACGGAGCGGCGGTGTACGATGATAAGCTGTGGATCTTCGCCGGGTACGACGGGAACGCCAGGCTGAACGACATGTGGACCATCAACCTGGTGGTGAGTTTATTTAAGTGACTTGAAGTAGGCTAAGGGGCCGCTCGTGGAAGTTACTTCTACATATATATCGTACTAGCTTTTGCCCGCGACTACGTCCGCGTGGAACTTGGAAGTATGGTAGCAACCTCGTACAACACGATAGATATCCACCTAATCACCTTAATTAATAAAAGGGATTATTAAAAGCGCCTAAGCAAATGTTAGAGCAATTGTGCTTTTGGTCTAATCATTACATTTCCTACAGGGTCATCAATGTCATCATGAATTACTTACTCAATTTTCAATCTTTTTAGGGATAATTTCCAGGATGAAAACTATCCTATGTCCTTCCTCGGATCTTAAACTATCTCCATGCCAAATTTCATCAAAATCGATTCAGCGGTTTAAGCGTGAAGAGTCAACAGACAGACAGACACACTTTCGCATTTATAATATTAGTATGGATTATTGGTCTTCAAGGACTTTCATTTTATCATAGTTTGTCTGGAAATATTTCTTCATAAATGTTATTAATTATTATGTATATTAATTTTCCCGTTATAATTATTAGGACCTATTGCAGCTACAAATATTGTCCCATGGAAAGAAATTATCCTATTCTATCTATATATATAAAACTCAAAGGTGACTGACTGACTGACTGACTGACTGACATAGTGATCTATCAACGCACAGCCCAAACCACTGGACGGATCGGGCTGAAATTTGGCATGCAGGTAGATGTTATGACGTAGGCATCCGCTAAGAAAGGATTTTTCAAAACTCACCCCCTAAAGGGGTGAAATGGGGTTCCAAAGTTTGTATGGGGAAATAAGATTGGTTATTATTATTTTATTTGAAACTTCACAGGGGTATTTCTAACGATAAATGAGTAAACACGTGTTTCAGGTTTTTTTAAAATTCAACCCCTAAAAGGGAGAAATGTGGTGACAAAGTCTGAAAATCAATATGGGTATTGTTTTTATGGTTTATCGGGTCGCTGATTACGAAAACCGCAACGATTTTAAAATCCAACGTGGCGGACGTGAATTACCATCTCCCCTGTTGGGGTGAAATGGGGTTGAAATGTCTAAATAATAAACCGCTGGTTCTAGAGAGTCCAAATTTGGCACGTAGGTTCCTTATAAGGTGTAGGGGTGCACTAAGAAAGAATTTTACAAAATTCACCCCTTAAAGGGGAGAAATGGGGGTCCAAAGTTTGTATGGGGAAATAAGATTAGTTAGACTATTTTATTTGAAACTTCACAGGAGTATTTCTAACAATAAATGAGTAAACATGTGTCTCAGATTTTTTGAAAATTCAACCCCTAAAAGGAAGAAATGTGGCGACAAAGTCTGAAAATCAGCATGGGTATTGTTTTTATGGTTTATCGGATCGCTGATTACGAAAACTGCAACGATTTTAAAATCCAACGTGGCGGACGTGAATTAACATCTCCACTGTTGGGGTGAAATGGGGTTGAAATGTCTAAATACTAAACCGCTGGTTCTAGAGAGTCCAAATTTGGCACGTAGGTTGCTTATAAGGTGTAGGGGTGCACTAAGAAAGGTTTTTTTTTAATTCACCCCCTATTGGGGGGTTGAAATGGGGATTCAAAGTTTGTATGGGGAAACAAGATTAGATAACTTGGTACCCTGTATCCCAGAAGGGGAAGAGGGAAGAGTTGGTATCTATGGATTATCGGGTCGCTGATTACTAAAAAAAGAACTATTTTAAAATTCAACATGGCGGACGTGTAATACCATCTTTCATGTTAGGGTGCGATGGGGTAGAAATGTCTAAATATGTCTAAACATATGGGTGTCGTTTTTAAACGCACAGCCCAAACCGCTGATTTTAAAGAGTCTAAATTTAGAACGTAGGTTCCTTATAGGGTATAGGGGCGCACTAATAAACGATTTTTCTAAAGGGGGTGAAATAGAGATCCAAAGTTTGTATGGGGAAACAAGATTAGACTATTTTATTCGAAACTTCACAGGAGTATTTCTAAGAACATGAGTAAACACGCTTTTCAGGCCTTTCAAGAATTGAACCCCTAAAAGGGGAAATGTGTTGACAAAGTCTGAAAATCAACATGGGTATTATTTTTATTATTTATCAGGTCGCTGATTATGGGTACAACAATTATTTTAAAACTCAACGTAGCGGACGTGAAATACCATTCCCCTGTCTCGGTGCGATGACGTTATGATTGTGGGTGATAAGAATATGGGTGCCATTTTCATGTTTTTTTGGGACATTTGTGGACATGAAAATTCTTGAAAGCATTTGTGCCTAATTGCAATTCAATCGGTGCAGTAGTTTTGCAGCAAATCGGTTGTAACAGACGGACTCACAGACAGCTACAAGTGATCCTATAAGGGATTTATTTTTGCTTTTGAGGAATTTAATAGATGTTTAAATTTGTATTTGGTGCCATTTCGATTGTCGTCAAGGCCAGTGCGGGTGGCGCGGCGAGACTGGAGTAGTCATCGGGAAACCTCCTGCAGCCGTAATAAATGCATTCAAACTTTTCAACAATAAAACGGCTAGACGGATATGCATGAGGGATAAGCAGATTATACCCTTACTTTAACAAATAGCCCACTTTTATCCTGAAAAAAAAGAGCATCGTTCCCGTAGGATAATGTTTATTGTATAGGAACGCGGGCGAAGCCGCGGGTTAATGCTAGTTATACCTATATAAAAAAATCGGCCAAATGCGAGTCTGTCTCGCGCACCGAGTGTTCCGTACAAATACTTACTTGTACCGTGTATGGATGGCGCCGGATACGTGCAAAGTTAACGCAAACGGGCTCTCCAAATATGATTTTAGAAAAGTACTATATTTTACATTAATATTAATTTTATTCTACCCAAAGGTTGTCTGGAAGAGATCGCTCTTTAGCGATAAGACTCCCTGTTGTTTACCTCTAAGAGCCTTGTCACACTTGCGATTTGCGAGCGTATTTTGTATGAAGGCGATCGCGCAGCGTGTTCGCCGCGTCGCTTATTTGTATAGAAAATACGCTCGCAAATCGCAAGTGTGATAAGGCCCTTATGTCTTGCATTGTATTTCTCCTCTATATTTTATGAGGTGTGCAATAAAGAGTACTTGTATCTTGTATTCTGTTTTTAGTATTTGTTGTTAAAGCGGCAACAGAAATACATCATCTGTGAACATTTCAACTGTTCTCACAGTTCATGAAATACAGCCTGGTGACAGACAGACGGACGGCCGGACAGTGGAGTCGTAGTAATATTTTTACCCTTTGGGCACGGAACCCTAAAAACTGCTGCAGTGGCAGATGCGCTGACACACAATTTTTTTCAACCTTCCATCTGTGTAGGGGGACAACCACCAATGGGAGCGCGTGGAGCAGAAAGGTCAATGTCCGCCCACGTGCTGCAACTTCCCGGTGGCCGTGGCGCGCGGGAAGATGTTCGTGTTCAGCGGACAGAGCGGGGCGAAGATCACCAATGCACTATTTCAATTCGACTTCGAGACACACACGTGAGTTCACACCTTATAAGCGATCTAAGAAAAACGCAACATAGTGGTTGTTTTGAACTGTCTAACCGTGATGCCAACTATTGTAAATTTTAAGTTACACATATTTATAAACATCCGGGTTCCTTATTATAAATAGTGTACCTAATTAAAGTAGAAATATCGACTTGCGAAATCCAATTTGACCATGAAATGACCCATTATGCAATGCATTACATAAAGATCGCCCAGGTCCCAGATCGCAGGTGTTTGTGGCCCGGACCGGTGAGGGCCATAAATATGCCATTTGGAGCTGTACTAATTACCGCCCGTGGTTTGTCTAAAGTTCTACGTCTTGCCTTGGCCAGGAAGTGAGATTTTCTCCCCAGAAAATATCACTAATGGTCTAGGGTGACGTAAATAACAGTTACGGAGCTAAAATAAAGCTCTGCGACTTTTTGATCGGTATTATATTATTTGAAGTTGCTCTCGGGAATTTGTTATAATAAAGTTTTTTGAATTTGATCTTCAAATAGTGTAGTACGTTTTTGGTTGTTGTGACAGTTGGAGCCGAGTTTGCACGGAGCATTTGTTGCGCTGCGCGGGCCCGGCGCCGGCGCGGCGCTACGGCCACGTGATGGTGGCCCACGGCAGGCACCTCTACGTGTTCGGCGGGGCCGCCGACAGCACCCTGCCCTCCGACCTACACAGTTTCGACCTCGATACACAGATGTGGTGAGTATTAAGTATTTTGCTCTTAGCAATAACTGTCTAAGATTAGCCCGTGTTTTACTAGTTGTTTGTGTAAAATGCGACGCTATAGTTTGATTGTTGCAGTGCTCTGCAGGTTTTAATATATATATTCGACAAGATTTAATGTATCTTCTAATGTAAATACCTATGAAAGCATTATATAAACTGATAGGTGTGCTTTCTAAAAAAAAACTGACTGATGAGTATCTTTCGGCGTTTCTTCTCAACAGTGGTCTCCTCTTGTGAAAAGCCGGTAGACTCATACATATGTACCACGGTCTTTTTGGGCTGTTACCGCACACTATGTCGTTAAACGCTTGTCTGGACCAGTATTTTTTGAATTTATGTAAATAGTGAAATTTAAGTTTTTTTATAAGCATGTTTGTTATAAATAAATAAATATACAAGTGCCCTTGAGGCCTACTTACAGAATAAAGTGAATTCTTTATTTACATTGGGCGGTATAAAGTGGAACTAAATGCACAGATTATTGTTGTAATGCATTTGTACAGGTCCGTAGTGCATCCGTCGTTCGACTCGCAAATCCCGGTGGGGCGGCTGTTCCACGCGGGCGCCGTGGTGGGGGACGCGCTCTACGTGTTCGGCGGCACCGTCGACAACAACGTGCGCAGTGGCGAGCTGTTCTGCTTCCAGGTGAGTGTGACGTCACACATAACCCTGCTCCACGCGGGCGCCGTGGTGGGGGACGCGCTCTACGTGTTCGGCGGCACCGTCGACAACAACGTGCGCAGTGGCGAGCTGTTCTGCTTCCAGGTGAGTGTGACGTCATACATAACCCTGTTCCACGCGGGCGCCGTGGTGGGGGACGCGCTCTACGTGTTCGGCGGCACCGTCGACAACAACGTGCGCAGTGGCGAGCTGTTCTGCTTCCAGGTGAGTGTGACGTCACACATAACCCTGTTCCACGCGGGCGCCGTGGTGGGGGACGCGCTCTACGTGTTCGGCGGCACCGTCGACAACAACGTGCGCAGTGGCGAGCTGTTCTGCTTCCAGGTGAGTGTGACGTCACACATAACCCTGTTCCACGCGGGCGCCGTGGTGGGGGACGCGCTCTACGTGTTCGGCGGCACCGTCGACAACAACGTGCGCAGTGGCGAGCTGTTCTGCTTCCAGGTGAGTGTGACGTCACACATAACCCTGTTCCACGCGGGCGCCGTGGTGGGGGACGCGCTCTACGTGTTCGGCGGCACCGTCGACAACAACGTGCGCAGTGGCGAGCTGTTCTGCTTCCAGGTGAGTGTGACGTCACACATAACCCTGTTCCACGCGGGCGCCGTGGTGGGGGACGCGCTCTACGTGTTCGGCGGCACCGTCGACAACAACGTGCGCAGTGGCGAGCTGTTCTGCTTCCAGGTGAGTGTGACGTCACACATAACCCTGTTCCACGCGGGCGCCGTGGTGGGGGACGCGCTCTACGTGTTCGGCGGCACCGTCGACAACAACGTGCGCAGTGGCGAGCTGTTCTGCTTCCAGGTGAGTGTGACGTCACACATAACCCTGTTCCACGCGGGCGCCGTGGTGGGGGACGCGCTCTACGTGTTCGGCGGCACCGTCGACAACAACGTGCGCAGTGGCGAGCTGTTCTGCTTCCAGGTGAGTGTGACGTCACACATAACCCTGTTCCACGCGGGCGCCGTGGTGGGGGACGCGCTCTACGTGTTCGGCGGCACCGTCGACAACAACGTGCGCAGTGGCGAGCTGTTCTGCTTCCAGGTGAGTGTGACGTCACACATAACCCTGTTCCACGCGGGCGCCGTGGTGGGGGACGCGCTCTACGTGTTCGGCGGCACCGTCGACAACAACGTGCGCAGTGGCGAGCTGTTCTGCTTCCAGGTGAGTGTGACGTCACACATAACCCTGTTCCACGCGGGCGCCGTGGTGGGGGACGCGCTCTACGTGTTCGGCGGCACCGTCGACAACAACGTGCGCAGTGGCGAGCTGTTCTGCTTCCAGGTGAGTGTGACGTCACACATAACCCTGTTCCACGCGGGCGCCGTGGTGGGGGACGCGCTCTACGTGTTCGGCGGCACCGTCGACAACAACGTGCGCAGTGGCGAGCTGTTCTGCTTCCAGGTGAGTGTGACGTCACACATAACCCTGTTCCACGCGGGCGCCGTGGTGGGGGACGCGCTCTACGTGTTCGGCGGCACCGTCGACAACAACGTGCGCAGTGGCGAGCTGTTCTGCTTCCAGGTGAGTGTGACGTCACACATAACCCTGTTCCACGCGGGCGCCGTGGTGGGGGACGCGCTCTACGTGTTCGGCGGCACCGTCGACAACAACGTGCGCAGTGGCGAGCTGTTCTGCTTCCAGGTGAGTGTGACGTCACACATAACCCTGTTCCACGCGGGCGCCGTGGTGGGGGACGCGCTCTACGTGTTCGGCGGCACCGTCGACAACAACGTGCGCAGTGGCGAGCTGTTCTGCTTCCAGGTGAGTGTGACGTCACACATAACCCTGTTCCACGCGGGCGCCGTGGTGGGGGACGCGCTCTACGTGTTCGGCGGCACCGTCGACAACAACGTGCGCAGTGGCGAGCTGTTCTGCTTCCAGGTGAGTGTGACGTCACACATAACCCTGTTCCACGCGGGCGCCGTGGTGGGGGACGCGCTCTACGTGTTCGGCGGCACCGTCGACAACAACGTGCGCAGTGGCGAGCTGTTCTGCTTCCAGGTGAGTGTGACGTCACACATAACCCTGTTCCACGCGGGCGCCGTGGTGGGGGACGCGCTCTACGTGTTCGGCGGCACCGTCGACAACAACGTGCGCAGTGGCGAGCTGTTCTGCTTCCAGGTGAGTGTGACGTCACACATAACCCTGTTCCACGCGGGCGCCGTGGTGGGGGACGCGCTCTACGTGTTCGGCGGCACCGTCGACAACAACGTGCGCAGTGGCGAGCTGTTCTGCTTCCAGGTGAGTGTGACGTCACACATAACCCTGTTCCACGCGGGCGCCGTGGTGGGGGACGCGCTCTACGTGTTCGGCGGCACCGTCGACAACAACGTGCGCAGTGGCGAGCTGTTCTGCTTCCAGGTGAGTGTGACGTCACACATAACCCTGTTCCACGCGGGCGCCGTGGTGGGGGACGCGCTCTACGTGTTCGGCGGCACCGTCGACAACAACGTGCGCAGTGGCGAGCTGTTCTGCTTCCAGGTGAGTGTGACGTCACACATAACCCTGTTCCACGCGGGCGCCGTGGTGGGGGACGCGCTCTACGTGTTCGGCGGCACCGTCGACAACAACGTGCGCAGTGGCGAGCTGTTCTGCTTCCAGGTGAGTGTGACGTCACACATAACCCTGTTCCACGCGGGCGCCGTGGTGGGGGACGCGCTCTACGTGTTCGGCGGCACCGTCGACAACAACGTGCGCAGTGGCGAGCTGTTCTGCTTCCAGGTGAGTGTGACGTCACACATAACCCTGTTCCACGCGGGCGCCGTGGTGGGGGACGCGCTCTACGTGTTCGGCGGCACCGTCGACAACAACGTGCGCAGTGGCGAGCTGTTCTGCTTCCAGGTGAGTGTGACGTCACACATAACCCTGTTCCACGCGGGCGCCGTGGTGGGGGACGCGCTCTACGTGTTCGGCGGCACCGTCGACAACAACGTGCGCAGTGGCGAGCTGTTCTGCTTCCAGGTGAGTGTGACGTCACACATAACCCTGTTCCACGCGGGCGCCGTGGTGGGGGACGCGCTCGACGTGTTCGGCGGCACCGTCGACAACAACGTGCGCAGTGGCGAGCTGTTCTGCTTCCAGGTGAGTGTGACGTCACACATAACCCTGCTCCACGCGGGCGCCGTGGTGGGGGACGCGCTCTACGTGTTCGGCGGCACCGTCGACAACAACGTGCGCAGTGGCGAGCTGTTCTGCTTCCAGGTGAGTGTGACGTCACACATAACCCTGCTCCACGCGGGCGCCGTGGTGGGGGACGCGCTCTACGTGTTCGGCGGCACCGTCGACAACAACGTGCGCAGTGGCGAGCTGTTCTGCTTCCAGGTGAGTGTGACGTCACACATAACCCTGCTCCACGCGGGCGCCGTGGTGGGGGACGCGCTCTACGTGTTCGGCGGCACCGTCGACAACAACGTGCGCAGTGGCGAGCTGTTCTGCTTCCAGGTGAGTGTGACGTCATACATAACCCTGTTCCACGCGGGCGCCGTGGTGGGGGACGCGCTCTACGTGTTCGGCGGCACCGTCGACAACAACGTGCGCAGTGGCGAGCTGTTCTGCTTCCAGGTGAGTGTGACGTCATACATAACCCTGTTCCACGCGGGCGCCGTGGTGGGGGACGCGCTCTACGTGTTCGGCGGCACCGTCGACAACAACGTGCGCAGTGGCGAGCTGTTCTGCTTCCAGGTGAGTGTGACGTCACACATAACCCTGTTCCACGCGGGCGCCGTGGTGGGGGACGCGCTCTACGTGTTCGGCGGCACCGTCGACAACAACGTGCGCAGTGGCGAGCTGTTCTGCTTCCAGGTGAGTGTGACGTCACACATAACCCTGTTCCACGCGGGCGCCGTGGTGGGGGACGCGCTCTACGTGTTCGGCGGCACCGTCGACAACAACGTGCGCAGTGGCGAGCTGTTCTGCTTCCAGGTGAGTGTGACGTCACACATAACCCTGTTCCACGCGGGCGCCGTGGTGGGGGACGCGCTCTACGTGTTCGGCGGCACCGTCGACATCAACGTGCGCAGTGGCGAGCTGTTCTGCTTCCAGGTGAGTGTGACGTCACACATAACCCTGCTCCACGCGGGCGCCGTGGTGGGGGACGCGCTCTACGTGTTCGGCGGCACCGTCGACAACAACGTGCGCAGTGGCGAGCTGTTCTGCTTCCAGGTGAGTGTGACGTCATACATAACCCTGTTCCACGCGGGCGCCGTGGTGGGGGACGCGCTCTACGTGTTCGGCGGCACCGTCGACAACAACGTGCGCAGTGGCGAGCTGTTCTGCTTCCAGGTGAGTGTGACGTCATACATAACCCTGTTCCACGCGGGCGCCGTGGTGGGGGACGCGCTCTACGTGTTCGGCGGCACCGTCGACAACAACGTGCGCAGTGGCGAGCTGTTCTGCTTCCAGGTGAGTGTGACGTCACACATAACCCTGTTCCACGCGGGCGCCGTGGTGGGGGACGCGCTCTACGTGTTCGGCGGCACCGTCGACAACAACGTGCGCAGTGGCGAGCTGTTCTGCTTCCAGGTGAGTGTGACGTCACACATAACCCTGTTCCACGCGGGCGCCGTGGTGGGGGACGCGCTCTACGTGTTCGGCGGCACCGTCGACAACAACGTGCGCAGTGGCGAGCTGTTCTGCTTCCAGGTGAGTGTGACGTCACACATAACCCTGTTCCACGCGGGCGCCGTGGTGGGGGACGCGCTCTACGTGTTCGGCGGCACCGTCGACAACAACGTGCGCAGTGGCGAGCTGTTCTGCTTCCAGGTGAGTGTGACGTCACACATAACCCTGTTCCACGCGGGCGCCGTGGTGGGGGACGCGCTCTACGTGTTCGGCGGCACCGTCGACAACAACGTGCGCAGTGGCGAGCTGTTCTGCTTCCAGGTGAGTGTGACGTCACACATAACCCTGTTCCACGCGGGCGCCGTGGTGGGGGACGCGCTCTACGTGTTCGGCGGCACCGTCGACAACAACGTGCGCAGTGGCGAGCTGTTCTGCTTCCAGGTGAGTGTGACGTCACACATAACCCTGTTCCACGCGGGCGCCGTGGTGGGGGACGCGCTCTACGTGTTCGGCGGCACCGTCGACAACAACGTGCGCAGTGGCGAGCTGTTCTGCTTCCAGGTGAGTGTGACGTCACACATAACCCTGTTCCACGCGGGCGCCGTGGTGGGGGACGCGCTCTACGTGTTCGGCGGCACCGTCGACAACAACGTGCGCAGTGGCGAGCTGTTCTGCTTCCAGGTGAGTGTGACGTCACACATAACCCTGTTCCACGCGGGCGCCGTGGTGGGGGACGCGCTCTACGTGTTCGGCGGCACCGTCGACAACAACGTGCGCAGTGGCGAGCTGTTCTGCTTCCAGGTGAGTGTGACGTCACACATAACCCTGTTCCACGCGGGCGCCGTGGTGGGGGACGCGCTCTACGTGTTCGGCGGCACCGTCGACAACAACGTGCGCAGTGGCGAGCTGTTCTGCTTCCAGGTGAGTGTGACGTCACACATAACCCTGTTCCACGCGGGCGCCGTGGTGGGGGACGCGCTCTACGTGTTCGGCGGCACCGTCGACAACAACGTGCGCAGTGGCGAGCTGTTCTGCTTCCAGGTGAGTGTGACGTCACACATAACCCTGTTCCACGCGGGCGCCGTGGTGGGGGACGCGCTCTACGTGTTCGGCGGCACCGTCGACAACAACGTGCGCAGTGGCGAGCTGTTCTGCTTCCAGGTGAGTGTGACGTCACACATAACCCTGTTCCACGCGGGCGCCGTGGTGGGGGACGCGCTCTACGTGTTCGGCGGCACCGTCGACAACAACGTGCGCAGTGGCGAGCTGTTCTGCTTCCAGGTGAGTGTGACGTCACACATAACCCTGTTCCACGCGGGCGCCGTGGTGGGGGACGCGCTCTACGTGTTCGGCGGCACCGTCGACAACAACGTGCGCAGTGGCGAGCTGTTCTGCTTCCAGGTGAGTGTGACGTCACACATAACCCTGTTCCACGCGGGCGCCGTGGTGGGGGACGCGCTCTACGTGTTCGGCGGCACCGTCGACAACAACGTGCGCAGTGGCGAGCTGTTCTGCTTCCAGGTGAGTGTGACGTCACACATAACCCTGTTCCACGCGGGCGCCGTGGTGGGGGACGCGCTCTACGTGTTCGGCGGCACCGTCGACAACAACGTGCGCAGTGGCGAGCTGTTCTGCTTCCAGGTGAGTGTGACGTCACACATAACCCTGTTCCACGCGGGCGCCGTGGTGGGGGACGCGCTCTACGTGTTCGGCGGCACCGTCGACAACAACGTGCGCAGTGGCGAGCTGTTCTGCTTCCAGGTGAGTGTGACGTCACACATAACCCTGTTCCACGCGGGCGCCGTGGTGGGGGACGCGCTCTACGTGTTCGGCGGCACCGTCGACAACAACGTGCGCAGTGGCGAGCTGTTCTGCTTCCAGGTGAGTGTGACGTCACACATAACCCTGTTCCACGCGGGCGCCGTGGTGGGGGACGCGCTCTACGTGTTCGGCGGCACCGTCGACAACAACGTGCGCAGTGGCGAGCTGTTCTGCTTCCAGGTGAGTGTGACGTCACACATAACCCTGTTCCACCCTTTTTTCACTATCAGTCCGGTTCTAGCAGTCCCCATCTCAGGTGCGTATCCACCGTTATGGGCAATATAGGCATCCTCATAACCTGACTTTAGTTTTATCGGCTGATACGTATCCCATACGTATCTGTTTCCCGACTTGTGCATGACCGTTTTTTCCCCACCCGAGCAGAAGAAGGGACTCATGAATACCAACTGGATCTATTTCAAGCAATGAGATTCTTGCAACTGCCAGAGTTTCGGTAACCGACATAAATAAATTCTCTTATAAAACTATGGACAGTTTTGGTAAGAATTGCACGAGAGCTGCTACTTCTTCACATATCCTGAAATGACATTGATATCTGTTGTAGAAAGCGTAATTATGACGCCGTTGAAATTGGAAAAAATATCCACGAAGCAACCCCTAGAATCTCCAGCATCTGAACGACGGACGAAAGACGACGTCGCATCTGCACGACGGACGAAAGACGACGTCGCATCTGCAGAACGGACGAAAGACGACATCGCATCTGCAAGACGGACGAAAGACGACGTCGCATCTGCACGACGGACGAAAGAAGACGTCGCATGTGCACGACGGACGAAGGACGACGTCGCATCTGCACGACGGACGTAAGACGACGTCGCATCTGCACGACGGACGAAAGACGACGTCGCATCTGCACGACGGACGAAAGTCGACGTCGCATCTGCACGACGGACGAAAGACGACGTCGCATCTGCACGACGGACGAAAGACGACATCGCATCTGCAAGACGGACGAAAGACGACGTCGCATCTGCACGACGGACGAAAGAAGACGTCGCATGTGCACGACGGACGAAGGACGACGTCGCATCTGCACGACGGACGTAAGACGACGTCGCATCTGCACGACGGACGAAAGACGACGTCGCATCTGCACGACGGACGAAAGTCGACGTCGCATCTGCACGACGGACGATAGACGACGTCGCATCTGCACGACGGACGAAAGACGACGTCGCATCTGCACGACGGACGAAAGACGACGTCGCATCTGCACGACGGACGAAAGACGACGTCGCATCTGCACGACGGACGAAAGACGTCGCATCTGCACGACGGACGAAAGACGACGTCGCATCTGCACGACGGACGAAAGACGTCGCATCTGCACGACGGACGAAAGACGTCGCATCTGCACGACGGACGAAAGACGTCGCATCTGCACGACGGACAAAAGATGACGTCGCATCTGCAAGACGGACGAACGTTATTGAGGCATTAACGAATGCGACGTCATGGTAAAATAATCAGTGTCGACGACGTTGATGTCGGCCTGTCTAACCGATGCCGATTCCTTCGAACATACCTCACACTTCGACCGCACCACCCCGGGCTGGCCACATCCATAACACCGTATCGAATGAAGAGCATCGCCGGGTTTTTCACTAGCTTTACGACATTCGGTTGCAGTATGACCATAAGACTTGCAATAAGTACAACGAACGCGTTTCGGATTTTCGGTCGAGTTAAAAGTGAGTTTCGGGACACTAGTACCGCACGCACCCGTAGTAACGCTGCGCTCGCTCGTTTCCACTTCACGACCGGGATCGCGCGGCGCGTGCGATCGCGACGAGTTTTGACTTGCCGTTTTCCTGGAAACGATCGGGTTCGCGGTATACGCGGCAATGTTTAATTCGTCAATAGAATCTTCTATGGCCCTCACCTTTTCTATTAGAATATCAACATCGTTAACATCATCTCTGGGTAATCGCTTTCTCACACGTCGATGTAAAAGGCCGTAAATGAGATCTAATTGCATACACGTCGGTACCGCGTAAGGTAATTTAACGAACAAGGACCGAACTCTACAAATAAACACGTCAGCACGTTCACAGTCTTTCTGCTCCGTGTCGACAATCTCCCGTAGCACCTTGTATGGCGGCTGCTGAATTCCGTACATGGCGCGCAGGCGCGCCACGGCGTCCGGCCAAGTGTGCACGGCGGCGCGCGCGCCGCGCCACCACACAGCCGCGTCGCCCTGCAGCAACATCGGCAGACCGCGCAGTGCGTGTTCGTCGCTGACGCTCGCGCACTCCTTGAACACCTGCACCGCGTCGATGAACGCCTCGAGCACCTCTGCGTCGCGCGACCTCCCGTCGAAGCGAGCGGTGCACTTCGAGAAGTTCCCTCCGGTGACCGCGGACGAGTGGGCGCTGGGCGGATGTATCTCGGGCGTTGGCGTCGATGTCGGTGGGTTCCCGGAGCCGTTGTAAGGGAGCGCCCTCAGGGTTTCCACTAGGGTCCTGTTGGTCTCCGCTTGCATTCTCATGAACGACTGCATCACGCCGGCCAGGAAAGTCTCGGTGTCCACATTAGCAGATGCACCGATGCGGCCGGGGGCTGGGACGGCGGCGGCGGGGGCGCTCTCGGCGCGCTGCTCCGGCGCTTCGTCGCGCTGCCCTGGTGCTTCGTCGTAGCCTCGTAGGTGTCCAGGTCGTCCACGCTGTCTTCGTGCATGTTGTCGTTCAGGGGTCGGTTTCGTGTATTCATCGGTATTGCTTTTGCTTTTTTCGTCCGAGTAGGATAAACGTTACACAACACTCGCGACGAAACGTAGGTAGGTATAGTTCGTGATTCGAAGCCACGAGTTGGGCAGCCACTGTAATGGTTGTAACAGTTTTTATTATTGTTAAACACACAATTATCGATTTACAATAAATATGGACACTGAAGCACAGTATTTTATGTAGAAAAGGTGTGGAACACGAAAGATTGTTTACAAGACGCGCGGACGATGCGCTCACGACATTAGGTAGGACGCGACTGGCGGTCTGAGCGAGGCGCGGGCGGCGCGGTTGATGCCGGCCGCGGCGAGCGTTATACCTATAACGTTTATAGGTATGCATAGGATACTAAGGGCGCGCGCGGATGGCGCGAATGTTTGAATGTTCGCCTTACAACTGTTATTTAAAATATCATTCGGTGGAATCACGACCTTACTTAAAAAGTATCATACTCCTCTCGAAGCCCAGCACGATATATGATGGTCATAAAATCGTCGGAGATAGTGCAATACCGCGTAAGGAACAAGTGTAGATACGAATCAATATTCAAACAAATGCAAAGAATTTTATAGAAATAAGAATTTTATCGACAGCCGTTTTTACGCGGTATTGCACTCTCCGACGAAATGACGAATTAGTTATCTGAAATCTATACAGTGTGTATATTTGATATAACCGCATACTTTACAGGGGCTTAGTATAGGCACTTATTAATATATTTATCCGTAAATTATAAAAAAAATCTAATTTTTTTTTTCCATATAAAATAAATCAGCAAGCAATGTACTTGTTTGTTGTTGTTTGTTGACACATAACATTGTGATGTCACAACTGTCACTAGTAATAACTACGCCATACATTGCTGCTCAGAATTTTTTTTAAAATTAATTACGCTATGGCAGTTAACGCTAAGTTAATAATTGTTATAAATATCAGATTATAGCACTAAAATCTCCGTCTGGCTACAATATGCGGTTGTATCAACTATACACGCTGTATACAAACACTACTTTCAGTTATCGGACTACCCTCGATGCACACTGCACGATGACTTCGGACGCATCCTGAAGTCCCAGCAGTTCTGTGACGTGGTGGTATTGGTGGGCACCGACGAGAGTGAAGTGTTGGCTCATCAGGCGCTACTGGCCGCTCGTTCTACGTATCTGCGTGCCAGGATCAAGTTAGTACTCATTATCAGAACTAACATTATTGTGGTATGACTTGCAGAATGAAGACTTTGACGTTTTGACAACCTTATAGCTTGTCTTTATTCACTGTGCCTTTCTTTTCCTGAGTCAATAGAACTGATATATCTGGGAAGGCATCATAATGATGCCTAGTGCCTAGTGCATTTTACTTTATCGTTTAAGGTAGATTTTTTTCCCATGGTTTTTAGTCCTTCTTTCACTTCTATCATTCAAAAGGTCTGGGGCCTATTTTAGAAAGATATAAATTCCGAGCGAAAGTCGCTTCGCTTGTACCAATTTTTTATCACCCTTCTTACACTAACTAGAAAAAAATGGCCTTAGTCTCAACATAATCCGAGAGTTTATTTGCCTTCCTAGAGCAATAATATGAATCTGAACCTTGTTCCAGGGAAGCTCGCGAAGAACTGACGCGCCGGATCGAGGAAGGGCTGGAGAAGCCTCTAGAAGTGTACGACTACAAGGCGCGGCCGCGGCTGACGCTCAAGCTGCCTGAAGCCACACCGGAGGCCTTCGTGATGGTGCTCAATTTCATCTACACCGACAGGATCGACCCTTCTGAGAAATGTAAGTGATAGCTCCTGATTCTTAAGACAGCTGACACGACGAGGGTATACAGAAGTCTCTAGAAGTGTACGACTCCAAGGCGCGGCCGCGGCTGACGCTCAAACTACCTGAAGCTACACCGGAGGCCTTCGTGATGGTGCTCAACTTCATCTACACCGACAGGATCGACCCTTCTGAGAAATGTAAGTGATAGCTCCTGATTCTTAAGACAGCTGACACGACGAGGGTATACAGAAGCCTCTAGAAGTGTACGACTACAAGGCGCGGCCGCGACTGACGCTCAAACTACCTGAAGCCACACCGGAGGCCTTCGTGATGGTGCTCAATTTCATCTACACCGACAGGATCGACCCTTCTGAGAAATGTAAGTCATAAGCTCTCAGAACAATTACCTCGCGGCATGGACGAGGATCTAGAAGCTTCTAGTGTACGACTGTAAGGCGCGGCCGCGACTGACGCTCAAAATGCCTAAAGCTACGCCTTCTTGACATCAGTGGTCAGTTTCTGAATAAAAATAGACCATTCACATGTTCCTACTGGTACTAATCTAGGATGGCTTCAAGGAGACTAATTACGAATAGGACAAGTTTCTGCCACGTTTCACCCCCCGCGGCCTTAGCCTTTTAGCCTGACTGTTCACCAAAGCAGAGCTAAGATAATGAACCAATCAGGCTGCCTTTTCGTGAAACCTAAAAGAAGTGCATTTAAATCTGAAGAAACCGCTCCGTTCCATGCATGCAGCCTCAAGTACCACGCTGTCAATCTATCGCAGTATAATACCATATTTGCCTATCCCCTCTATTCAGATGAAGACCCCGAAATGCCCGCCACGATCCTGCAAGTGATGGAAGTCCTCCGACTGGCGCTCCGGCTGAACATCCCCCGTCTCCGCGGCCTGTGCGCGCGGTTCCTCAAGGCCAACTTATGCTACAGCAACGTGTTGCCGGCCCTGCATGCTGCTCATCACGCGCAGCTACACTCCGTTAAAGAATACTGTCTCAGGTAAACTTCAACACTTGTAATTTTGTAAAACTTGCAATGTCATGTCACCCGGTTTTTTTACCGGTACAAAGATAAATTGAAATTCTTGACCTGCCGGAAGAGGCCGGGAATCAAACTCGGTACCTCTGGATTAACAGTCCAATATATCAGCCACCCCAACAACAAGAAACCTCACGATTTTTTTCTGAGTATTCGCATTGTTTATTTGGATGGCTTTACGCCTTAGCGACCTCTATGTGAACAGGTTAATATTCCCATCTAATCGCACTTCTTTACAACAGTTTCGTGGCCTTCTAGATCTAGTGACCAAAACTTATGTTCGCAGGTTCCTAGTGAAGGACTACCACTTCACGCAGATAGTGATGTCGCCGGAGTTCGAGACGATGGAGAAGAGCCTGATGGTGGAGATGATCCGCCGCCGCCACCGGCCGCAGGGCAAGCCGCCCGCGCCGCAGGAGAGCGACGAGGACATTATCGGTGAGTGCTGGACGTATCTCCGCAGGTTGCTAGTGACGGACTACCACTTCACGCAGATAGTGATGTCGCCGGAGTTCGAGACGATGGAGAAGAGCCTGATGGTGGAGATGATCCGCCGCCGCCACCGGCCGCAGGGCAAGCCGCCCGCGCCGCAGGAGAGCGACGAGGACATTATCGGTGAGTGCTGGACGTATCTCCGCAGGTTGCTAGTGACGGACTACCACTTCACGCAGATAGTGATGTCGCCGGAGTTCGAGACGATGGAGAAGAGCCTGATGGTGGAGATGATCCGCCGCCGCCACCGGCCGCAGGGCAAGCCGCCCGCGCCGCAGGAGAGCGACGAGGACATTATCGGTGAGTGCTGGACGTATCTCCGCAGGTTGCTAGTGACGGACTGCCACTTCACGCAGATAGTGATGTCGCCGGAGTTCGAGACGATGGAGAAGTCTGATGGTGGAGATGATCCGCCGCCGCCACCGGCCGCAGGGCAAGCCGCCCGCGCCGCAGGAGAGCGACGAGGACATTATCGGTGAGTGCTGGACGTATCTCCGCAGGTTGCTAGAAGGACTGCCACTTCACGCAGACAGTGATGTCGCCGGAGTTCGAGACGATGGAGAAGAGCCTGATGGTGGAGATGATCCGCCGCCGCCACCGGCCGCAGGGCAAGCCGCCCGCGCCGCAGGAGAGCGACGAGGACATTATCGGTGAGTGCTGGACGTATCTCCGCAGGTTGCTAGTGACGGACTACCACTTCACGCAGATAGTGATGTCGCCGGAGTTCGAGACGATGGAGAAGAGCCTGATGGTGGAGATGATCCGCCGCCGCCACCGGCCGCAGGGCAAGCCGCCCGCGCCGCAGGAGAGCGACGAGGACATTATCGGTGAGTGCTGGACGTATCTCCGCAGGTTGCTAGAAGGACTGCCACTTCACGCAGACAGTGATGTCGCCGGAGTTCGAGACGATGGAGAAGTCTGATGGTGGAGATGATCCGCCGCCGCCACCGGCCGCAGGGCAAGCCGCCCGCGCCGCAGGAGAGCGACGAGGACATTATCGGTGAGTGCTGGACGTATCTCCGCAGGTTGCTAGTGACGGACTACCACCTCACGCAGATAGTGATGTCGCCGGAGTTCGAGACGATGGAGAAGAGCCTGATGGTGGAGATGATCCGCCGCCGCCACCGGCCGCAGGGCAAGCCGCCCGCGCCGCAGGAGAGCGACGAGGACATTATCGGTGAGTGCTGGACGTATCTCCGCAGGTTGCTAGTGACGGACTACCACTTCACGCAGATAGTGATGTCGCCGGAGTTCGAGACGATGGAGAAGAGCCTGATGGTGGAGATGATCCGCCGCCGCCACCGGCCGCAGGGCAAGCCGCCCGCGCCGCAGGAGAGCGACGAGGACATTATCGGTGAGTGCTGGACGTATCTCCGCAGGTTGCTAGTGACGGACTACCACTTCACGCAGATAGTGATGTCGCCGGAGTTCGAGACGATGGAGAAGAGCCTGATGGTGGAGATGATCCGCCGCCGCCACCGGCCGCAGGGCAAGCCGCCCGCGCCGCAGGAGAGCGACGAGGACATTATCGGTGAGCGCTGGACGTATCTCCGCAGGTTGCTAGTGACGGACTGCCACTTCACGCAGATAGTGATGTCGCCGGAGTTCGAGACGATGGAGAAGTCTGATGGTGGAGATGATCCGCCGCCGCCACCGGCCGCAGGGCAAGCCGCCCGCGCCGCAGGAGAGCGACGAGGACATTATCGGTGAGTGCTGGACGTATCTCCGCAGGTTGCTAGAAGGACTGCCACTTCACGCAGACAGTGATGTCGCCGGAGTTCGAGACGATGGAGAAGAGCCTGATGGTGGAGATGATCCGCCGCCGCCACCGGCCGCAGGGCAAGCCGCCCGCGCCGCAGGAGAGCGACGAGGACATTATCGGTGAGTGCTGGACGTATCTCCGCAGGTTGCTAGTGACGGACTGCCACTTCACGCAGATAGTGATGTCGCCGGAGTTCGAGACGATGGAGAAGAGCCTGATGGTGGAGATGATCCGCCGCCGCCACCGGCCGCAGGGCAAGCCGCCCGCGCCGCAGGAGAGCGACGAGGACATTATCGGTGAGTGCTGGACGGATTTTGACAATTTTCAACCGAGTCCACGATAGAAAAGAATCTGCCAAATGCGAATCTGATTAGCGCACCGAGGGTTCCGTACTTATACCATCTAAACTGGCCGTGTCATGTTAAGTTTGCTCCTGGTATGTATGGCTCTTCGGGTTTTCCAAATATGATTTTTGGAATGGACAATATTTTACTTTAATGTTATTCTGTTTTTTAGTATTTGTTGTTATAGCGGGAACAGAATACATCTGTGAAAAATTGAACTGCCTCGAGCTATCCTAGATACAGCCTGGTGGCAGATAGGCAAATAGTCCATAGACTCCTGATTTTCTATCAACGAAGTCAACATTTCCGACCGTTTTTAAGAAAAAAAAAGTTACCAACATGCAGCCAGGCATGCATCCAGTATCTCGCTGTCAAGTGTCCTGAAATAATGACCTCTCTTCTTTTCATATAAAAATGATGAATAAAATGATAGGATGTTGTAATACTACATTACGTAACAAGGGTGGTAAACGAGGAATTACAAACGAGTGTCTATTAGAAGCCCGAAGCCGAACGCGAGGACTTTAAAGACACGAGTGTGGAATTCCTTTACCACCAGAGTCACGTACGAAGTTTTTCATCACACATTAGAGGAAATAAAACAAAAGTATAGTAAAAGTCAATACCAAAATTTATTTTGTTCAAATCTACGCTTTACCGCCCGGTTTTCTAGCTTATAAACCCTTAAAGTGTGATAAAAATTACTTACCGCCCTAGGGCGTGATTTACGACTTACCGCCCGCTTTTCTAGCATGTAAACCCTCGTTTACGAGCAAGTGTGATGAAATAGTAGTTTATGCAACTGATACATAATGAGAGGCCTTAAAAGACGAGTGGGGTTTTATGAAACGAGCGTCAGCGAGTTTCATAATAGGATCACACGAGTGTTTTAAGGCCTAATTATGTGCAGTTGTATACACTACTTTATCTATACACATATCATAAGTACTCTAAGATGGGTTCAGAAGCCATAAGGAAATGACCGGCACTACTAGTGCTACCTATAAAATATCTAAAGACTACATTACCTATACTTAAAATGCAGTAAGCAATAAATCTGAACAAATACATAAACAGATTATTTATTGTAATAGTTGTAATTGACATTTACATTGGAACACTATTTTCAACTAAAATGTATATTACAAACAAATCTTCACAATTCTACTTTCGTAACAGCAAAGAACCAACAAACAAATGACAACAATAATGGCGGCAATTCGAACCTCCGTCAAGACGAATGTTTTTTTTTCTAAATCATATGTATCCATATTCTCATGTCACTTGAGATCAAATGTCGTACGGTTTTTATAAAAAAAAACATACTAGATTGACGTTTCGTATCGATAAAAATATTAATATCTATGGATACTAGAATAGAGACCAACTTACGTTTTGACAGCCTGTTCCTAATTTAAACTCGTAACCTTACAAAAATCGGTACTGTAATAACATTACAGTACAGATTTTACCTACTACCACAGACATAAAAGTTCTCATAGTAAAATTGGTTGTAATAATGGCTGGCATTTCCTACGGTTTCTGAACGCATTTTAGAGCACTAATGATATGTGCGTAGATAAAAGTATATATGTATTTTGTAGGCACGACGCTGGAGCAGGACATGTGCGTGTTTGTCGGCGGCGCCGGCGCGGAGCTGAGCGACGTGCGCCTGCGCGTGGGCGCGGCGTCGCGGCCCGCGCACCGCTCCATACTGGCCGCGCGCGCCGCCTACTTCGAGGCCATGTTCCGCTCCTTCTCGCCGCACGACAACACTGTCAACGTGAGTAATCTTCTGAAGGGTCTCTAGCCGAGCGGATTGCAGCTTCATTGAATGGTAAGGACTTGTGCGTGGGCGTGGCGTCGCGGCCCGCGCACCGCTCCATACTGGCCGCGCGCGCCGCGTACTTCGAGGCCATGTTCCGCTCCTTCTCGCCGCACGACAACACTGTCAACGTGAGTAATCTTCTGAAGGGTCTCTAGCCGAGCGGATTGCAGCTTCGTTGAATGGTAAGGACTTGTGCGTGGGCGTGGCGTCGCGGCCCGCGCACCGCTCCATACTGGCCGCGCGCGCCGCGTACTTCGAGGCCATGTTCCGCTCCTTCTCGCCGCACGACAACACTGTCAACGTGAGTAATCTTCTGAAGGGTCTCTAGCCGAGCGGATTGCAGCTTCATTGAATGCTAAGGACTTGTGCGTGGGCGCGGCGTCGCGGCCCGCGCACCGCTCCATACTGGCCGCGCGCGCCGCCTACTTCGAGGCCATGTTCCGCTCCTTCTCGCCGCACGACAACACTGTCAACGTGAGTAATCTTCTGAAGGGTCTCTAGCCGAGCGGATTGCAGCTTCATTGAATGCTAAGGACTTGTGCGTGGGCGCGGCGTCGCGGCCCGCGCACCGCTCCATACTGGCCGCGCGCGCCGCCTACTTCGAGGCCATGTTCCGCTCCTTCTCGCCGCACGACAACACTGTCAACGTGAGTAATCTTCTGAAGGGTCTCTAGCCGAGCGGATTGCAGCTTCATTGAATGCTAAGGACTTGTGCGTGGGCGCGGCGTCGCGGCCCGCGCACCGCTCCATACTGGCCGCGCGCGCCGCCTACTTCGAGGCCATGTTCCGCTCCTTCTCGCCGCACGACAACACTGTCAACGTGAGTAATCTTCTGAAGGGTCTCTAGCCGAGCGGATTGCAGCTTCATTGAATGCTAAGGACTTGTGCGTGGGCGCGGCGTCGCGGCCCGCGCACCGCTCCATACTGGCCGCGCGCGCCGCCTACTTCGAGGCCATGTTCCGCTCCTTCTCGCCGCACGACAACACTGTCAACGTGAGTAATCTTCTGAAGGGTCTCTAGCCGAGCGGATTGCAGCTTCATTGAATGCTAAGGACTTGTGCGTGGGCGCGGCGTCGCGGCCCGCGCACCGCTCCATACTGGCCGCGCGCGCCGCCTACTTCGAGGCCATGTTCCGCTCCTTCTCGCCGCACGACAACACTGTCAACGTGAGTAATCTTCTGAAGGGTCTCTAGCCGAGCGGATTGCAGCTTCATTGAATGCTAAGGACTTGTGCGTGGGCGCGGCGTCGCGGCCCGCGCACCGCTCCATACTGGCCGCGCGCGCCGCGTACTTCGAGGCCATGTTCCGCTCCTTCTCGCCGCACGACAACACTGTCAACGTGAGTAATCTTCTGAAGGGTCTCTAGCCGAGCGGATTGCAGCTTCATTGAATGGTAAGGACTTGTGTGTTGTCGGCGGCGCCTGCGCGTGGGCGCGACGTTGAGATGCGCCGTTCTCGAGAACGTTTCCAGATGTGTATAGGGAAAGAACCTTAGAACATTTCCCGGCTCGCTCACCGCTTTACACTGGCCTTCGAGGCCATGTTCCGCTCCTTCTCGCCGCACGACAACACTGTCAACGTGAGTAGCTATCTTCTGAAGGGTCTCTAGCCGAGCGGATTGCAGCTTCATTGAATGCTAAGGACTTGTGTGTGTTCGTCGGCGGTGCCGGGACTGACCTTAACGGCTTCGGTCTTAGCGGCGAGCGGGGCGGCAACAATAGAGCAGCAAACGCGCGCGGCGGCTAGTGGCGTGCTTCATGTTTACTGCATGCCGTTCGCCACTGCCGCTGTCCGCGCGTTGTCATGGCCCGTAAGCAACGTCCGTTTCCGGCTCGATACTGGCCGCGCACCGCCTGCTTCGAGGTCATATGTTGCGCTCCATATCGTTGCAGGACAAGTCTGTTAACGTGAGTAGATCTAGCCGGAGAGTTTAGATCTGAAAGACTTACGAAAGAGACGATCGACGTAGATATCGGTGGGTTGTGGGTCACCACTAGGGGCGATCTATTTAACTGCACAGTCTAAAATTCCTACAATTTATCATTACATGTGAGGACCTTTATCCTTTGAGGACCAACCCTTAGAGAAAATAGGCGATCCAGTGACAGAACTCTACAAAATCGAGGCTGGCCGATGTCCACCTTTGGCTCGATGTCCAATATTTACAACGTACAATGCATAGGTACTTTATGCAACAGCTGTGATTATTTATGAATTAAGATGGTGACGGATATCTGGTCTTCGATGTCTGTATTTATGTCTAACTGTAGCAGCTCATACTGTGTTGTTCTATTGAATGATATTTACCAGTTGTGTATCGCCACAGATCCAGATCTGCGACACCGTGCCGTCGGAAGAGGCGTTCGACTCGCTGCTGCGCTACGTGTACTACGGAGACACCAACATGCCTACAGAGGACTCGCTGTATCTCTTCCAGGCGCCTATATATTACGGTAAGACCAATCCATGCTAATATTATAAATGCGAAAGTGTGTCTGTCTGTCTGTCTGTTACCTCTTCACGCTTAAACCGCTGAACCGATTTAGATGAAATTTGGTATATGGATAGTTTCAGTCCTCGGGAAGGACATAGGATACTTTTCATCCCGAATTTAGTGTTCCCCTGGGATGAGCGGGTAACACCGCGGGGCACAGCTAGTATTTTATACGTAGAGTTTACTAGCGCTTCAAAAGTGAAGCCCCTAATAAGAGTCAATTGTCATAATAAAAACTATCGTGAGACATTTTTAATGATTATAAAAACGGTTTAAACTCACGTGAAAATTGTCAAGAACGGCCCGACATGTTTTGAGCTCATATGGAGCTCTTCGTCAGAAAAAGCTATCCATGCTGCTACGCGGCTCGCGACCCACTGACAATTTTTACGTGAGTTTAAACCGTTTTTGTAATAATTATTAAAGAGTCAATTGTAGTTTATCGCTTTGAATTATTAGTCAATTGTAGTTTATGCGTAAATGTGTCAAGTTTCCGGTAACTGTGTGATTGCCCAAATGCCGTCTTGCGTTATCCGTAAATGCACGTAAAAAAAGAATACAGAATCTTATATCACAAGTAAGTAAGCTGAATCGCCATTTTCACGTCATCATGACACCGTTTTAGGGATAAGCTTATATCATTGACCTTAAGCTTATTTGTGTAAATCCTAAGTAAATTTTGGTTTAAATGTTTTTAATACAGTTGCTCAAAAAGTGGTACTTTTTGTGGCTGCGTAGCGTGCGAGAAGCTCATTTTCTCGAACTAGTGCTTTTTACTTTTTAGTTCCAAACTATACTTTCGAAACGCAGTAACTGAGTTTCGAATGTCAGTGATGATGATGACGATGACGATGACGATGACGATGACGATGACGATGACGATGACGATGACGATGACGATGACGATGACGATGACGATGACGATGGCGATGGCGATGGCGATGGCGATGACGATGACGATGATGATGATGATGATGGTCTTAATGTACCATGTCATTTGTAAAGTATGGGTTCGTTCAAAAATAACTTCGAAGCAAGCATATTTTATCGCAATGATATATTAAGAGGCCTTATTCCTTTTAAAATTTATTTTTTTCATATTATGACAAATATATTGATAATTTCAACCAACTTCTTGAAGTGAATAATACTTTTCCCCGAGTTCTAGGTAGTAACATAGTTATTTCACGCTTTCATTGCGTACAGTCGAAAATAAGTTAAAAAAACTAATTTTCCGCGTGAATTTTGTCAATTTCGAGTAGTTTTTGAAACAAAAATTATCAATGAAAAATTCAAACTGTAGGTTTCAAATATATACCAATAAATCCCAATAGCCCTGTTCTAGAAAGTAACATCAATAGTGTATTAAGAAACATGTTTGATCGTAGAGAAAAATGTCTAAACAATCAGCATTTTAAAAGGAATAAGGCCTCTTAATTTGTTATTTTTTCGCAATTGCATTAAAAAACGTCGTTTACAACACGTGTGAAATGTCTTTTTACTACTCGTACCGAGTCTTGCCACTCGCTTTCAGCTCGTGGCAAGATACCTCGGTACTAGTGGTAAAAAGACATTCTTTTCACACTAGTTGTAAAATGTACTATTTTAACATCAGTGCGGTTATATGGCAAGGAGCACTGCTTAACCTAAAGCTCAGGTCTCACCTATTTAGGAAGTAGTCTCTAATTTTAAGGACCCTCTGTAAAAGATGCTATTGTAAAAAATGTTGTTGTATTGAAATAAATTTATTATTATTTATTTATTTATTGACCGTAATCTGGGAAGTAAATATTGCAGCTTTCATATTAGTTTATAACGTAATATCTTCTAAAAATCTAAAACATCATTGTGTAAGACATCTTGGGTAAAACAGGTCCATTGCTGCTCAAACCCAATGGAAGTCCACGATATTTCGCCGCGTCCCTCTGAATTCTGTCGTTGACGAGGCAGTGCGCCTTCTGTATTCTGATCACCACTCCGGAACTTTTATCCGCCAGCGATTGTGTCAACAAGCTTTTCTGTAGGAACATATTCCAGCTCACTAAGAAATTAGCGGTATTTCGTATGGACTTGAAATCTCTTGAAGCCTCGCTTACTTTGCTGAGTACCAAGGCTGTCTGTCCACAGAAGCGGAGTGAAGAAAATTAACCAATCAGGTTGCATCTTTGCGAAGCCTAAAAGAAGTGCATTTTAATCTGAAGAATGTAAATTGTCTGTTTATGTGTGCGTCTCCATTGAAGCGAGGCAGAGCGGAGACGTGCGGTAAAACGAATGGCCTGACTTGCTACTGGCGACTCGTTCTGCATGATTGGACTGTATAATACTTGAGACTGGGTTGCACAATAAAAAGATACTGTTTCTTTCTTCATAAGGTGAACTGGAGCGAGATGAGAGCTGGGCGACGCTTGCTGTGACACTGACCCACTTTTTGCGCCCGCCATCTTTATTCCGTCCTTGATAGACCGAATCAGAGTTATAAGATGTACGGGGGCGTGGTTTATTCGCGCTTGCGCTCATCTAGCTTATTTCACGAATTTATTTATAAAATATTCATGTTTATTAATGGTACATACAAAATGTTTACATATGTATTTCAGTTAGTCAGATCTCAAAAATGGGGAATAATAAGTCATGTTATTAAGCGTTTATTTATTATTATACCTTCATCTTATATCTATACCTGAGATCTGACAACTTTTATGATTATCACAAAATATTTTGGCTATGCGTATTGGATTCTAATTGGAACTACGATATTTTCCCTTCGTTACGTAAGCGGCATGAAATGTAGGTCAACAACATTCAAGGTTACTTTCATGGTTTACGTAAATAAGAGATACGAAAGGAGATAAAGAAATAGCCAGTTTTTGCCTATGGTTAGGAAGTGGTTCACCTAAGCTAATTTGATAATCATCTTTAATAATATAATGTGATTTTACTTAATACTATAACTATTCTCTGATTGAGTAATTCACCTAATTAAACACCTTAAAAATAATTATAATGTAAAACAGTTGCATACATAATAACGATGCCCGGAAGTAATAATATTACACAATAGCTATTGTCCTTTATCTGGACAAAAAGGGTAAGTAATTACACAATATTACGTCATTACGTTATCTCGTTATATAATCATGTAAAAATGGGTCATCGTTATCTTAACCTATATTAAGCAATTATAACTATTTATTTATATTGTAAGGGTCTGTATTCAACATTCCCCCCAACGTGTGCGAACACCATAAACTAATGTGTGTGAATTACGAAGAGACGAGAGGCTGGGCGGCGTATTAATCCTGCTGTCGTTCTTATCTCGGTTACACGAACTCTGCCATCTGGTCCGGGATAGATTTTTACGACCTCGCCTCTCGGCCATGAACCTCTGGGCATAGTGCCATCTGCGATTATAACGATGTCGCCGATTTTCACGTTACTAGCTGGGGCGTTCTTGACTACTCGTGGACGTAGAGATTGTCGATATTCTTTCACCCATCGATTCCAAAAAGAGTCTGCTAGTACTTGCGCTGCTTTCCACGACTTTTCGTTTAGTGTAATGTCGCTGAAAGACCCGAATGGTGACATGGCGTTTGACCGGCCCAATAAAAAGTGGTTGGGGGTCAATGCCTCTTGTTTACTGCACGGCATTACGGGTATCAGGGGGCGCGAGTTGACAACATGCTCGGCCTCTAAAAGCAGTGTGTGCAAGACTTCTTCTGACGGCGATCTCTCCTTCAAAGTAACACGCAAAGCGGTTTTCACCGACCCGACTAATCTCTCCCAGGCACCTCCGGCCGATGGGTTCCCGGGCGGAATTCGTTTGAAAATTATCTGCTTGTTTTCTAAGTAGGCTCGCATCTCGGTGTCGATCGACTCTGCAGCATCTTTTATCTCTCTCTCGCTGCCGATAAAATTTGTACCATTGTCCGAGTAGAACACTGTCGGAGTGCCGCGTCTAGCCATCATGCGGCGTAATGCTAGTATCATCGAAGATGCAGATAGGGATGCTGCGAGTTCTAAGTGTACTGCTCTTGTGGTTAAGCAAGTAAATAAGACTCCCCATCTCTTTTCTCTCCTCCTCCCGATGGTTATGTGCATGGGGCCGAAGTAATCGCAAGCTGTCGCCGTGAACGCCGGTTGATTAACTGCGAGCCTTTCTGGCGGTATGTCACCGAGAGGTATGTTCGGAGTCTTTCCTTTATACACTCGACACCATTGACATGTGTGAGCTATGTACCTCAAAGCGCTTCTCAGTCCTACTATATGAAACGATTTCTGCAACTCGTTCATAACAGTAGCGTGATTGCCATGATTAAAAATAGCGTGGTAGTGTGCTATAATTAATTTCGTGAATGACTCTTTGGCATGTAGGACTGGGATACTCTCGCTTCTGTCGATTCGCCCGTCGAGTAGTAATGTGCCGTGTCTGTCGATCTTTACTGCTAGTCTGTGTAACGTTGATTTCTTAGGGATTGGCCGCCCAGCCTTAAGACGCTCGATGTCCTCGGAGAACGACTCGTACTGGCTTCGCTTTAAGAGCAATAGTTCGGCGATTTTAATGTGTTCGTTATTTACATTTTTGTCAACGTTACATTTTAACAATTTAGCCTTAAACATTTGGGCGGCTAGCAGGATACGAGCAGTGACGCGTAACAGGCGCAAGTACTTCGAGTACTTGTTTACGTCCGGTAAGTGAGCAAATTTATCGCGCCTAGTTACGACTAAAACCTTTTTTGCAATTCGTTCCTCACACGCGTCTGACGTTTCGGCGGACGCGCATCCATCAGTCGGCCATTTATCTGTATCCAATCTGATAAATTCGGGTCCGTGGAACCATCTATGATTTTTATCGAAATTTATAGGTACGTTTCTAGTCGCGTCGTCGCTGACGTTCAGCGCGGTTGGCACCCAGTGCCATTCACTGGGCAGCGTGCTGTCCTCGATTTCTGACAGACGATGCGCGACGAATGACTTGAATGTCCTAGGGTCTGACTTGATCCAGGCTAGCACAGTTTTCGAATCTGTCCAGTAATGACAACTCGTTACGTTGTAACTAGTCTCCTTTTTAACCGATTGAGCTAGTCTACAACCTAAGACTGCCGCCTGCAGTTCTAGCCTAGGTATGCTAACTTTCTTTAATGGCGTTACTCGAGCCTTCGCGGCTACCAACGTTGAGTATTTCTCGCCTTTTTCGTCTGACCCTACCATGTACACAGCGGTTGCGTAGACTGTCTCGCTACTATCGCAGAACGTGTGTAAAACTACCTGCCTAGTTGGGGCTATGACGTAACGCTGTATCTCTAAGTTACGTAACTTATTTACGTTTTCTATGAACGAACGCCATTTCTCGTTTAGCTCCGGTGATATGCATTGATCCCAATCTATACCTAGACGCCACATGTCTTGAATTAATGTCTTGCCCGCAATGCTGACGGGCGAGACGAGACCGTTCGGGTCGAACAGACCCATTACACCGCTAGTTACTTGGCGTTTCGTAGGTATTTTTTGGCCCTCTACTATCTCCGGAGGTAAGTTTCGAAAGTTTACATTGAAACCTATCGTGTCGCGAGAATTATGCCATAACATTCCTAATGTTCGTTCATAGTCACACTTTCCTAACAGCGTAGTCTCGTCTTTTTTGACGTCCACTACGTCGCCTAGTACCTCGGGGTCGTTTGACGCCCACCCACACAACTCAAAGGACGCCTCCTTGAATACCTTACTCATGTCGGTTACTAAACGCTTTGCCTCCTGCCTGTCATCGAAACTAGCTAACAGGTCATCGACGTAGAAGCTATTTATAGTTTTTTCATATACGAGTGGGTATTGCTTCGCGTGACTCTCTGCGTTTCTGTTCTTAACGAATATCGCTGTTGTTGGGCTTGAAGAGCCGCCGAAAAAGAGATTTTTCATGCGATATTCTTGGACTGGGCCTTGTCTATCATCTCCCCTCCACAGAAACATCAGTGAGTTACGGTCAGCTTCAATGATTCGTATCTGCAAAAACATCTCGCGAATGTCCGAAATAACGGCAATACGACCCTCTCTAAACCTTATAAGGACACCGAATAACGACTGAAGTAAGTCCGGCCCTGTTAACAGAGCGTCGTTCAGACTAACACCGTTATACTTGCAAGCTGCGTCAAAAACAACTCGAACACGTTGTTTTTGCGGATGTTTTACCGCAAAATGCGGTAAGTACGACGTTCGCGAGGATGACGAGACGCTTTCTACTTTCTCCGCGTAATCTTTGTCTAATAAATTTTGTATTTGTTTAGAATACTCGACCCGTAACGCCGCGTCTTTATCTAATTTTCTTTCTAAACTATACAACCGGTTGAGCGCCTGTTGCTTATTGTTAGGCAAAATCACATCATCACTCGCCCAGAGAAGTCCTATTTCGTAGCGGCGCTCATCTGGTATTTTAGCGCATGTCGCGTTTAGGATGTCTAATGCGCGCTGATTGGGGTCCGATTTAGGTATTCGCGGCTCTATACCTAACGATTCTATGCTAAAATGTTGCTTTATTAAGTCATACATGTCCTGTTCGTTACTACACCTCGCGTGATTTACATAACCTACCAGAGACCTGGGTATAGACATTGAACCGTGTACGCTAAACCCTAATCGACCCTCACTAGCTATCAGCTGCGATTTATTACCGCTTAGAACATTTTGTGTCACTAATAAGTGCCAATTGTCCTGGCCTATTAATAGTTTAGGCGTGCCTTCATCATAGCACAATTGATCACTTATAGGTAACAGGTGTGGGCAACTATCGATCAACTCTTTATTTACGCGTTGAGTACCTAAGTTCAAACTATCAATCGTACATACATTTATTTTCTCAATGTTTCTACGATATTTGCCCTGTATTGTTAGTTCTAAACGGTATGACTCGCTTTCGTTTATTACGTATCCGCCAACCCCTTCGATAAGGAGTTTCTCAGTCGCGCCGAGCGGAGCGATTCTTTCGGCTACACTGCGCTCCAAAATTGTTAAGCTACTGCCGTCATCTTGTAGACATAAGATTTCCTGCGATCCTAACGGGCCGCTAATAATAGCGGGTACTATCTTTAAATAAGTTGCTGGCCGCCTTACGTGATTAATCCTAGCTACATTATTCGGCGCGGGGGTGTCCCGTGACACTCCGTGTAATAACTTATTGTGACCTGCCTCACAGCCTCCGTGTCCACACGGCACGTACGCACACCTGTACGGCTTTTTATGAGCGAAATTTAAGCATCTAAAACACAGTTTAAACTCCTTAGCCTTTGCCCAGCGATCATCTACGGATAATTTAATAAAATCCGCGCACTTAGCTACCGTATGATCGCCGTTGCAAATGGTGCATTTTTTATTCGAATTTTCGCGAGTCTGTGCCGGTGCGTGCTGTGTGGATTTTTTCGGCTTGTTTTGCGGTCTACTATTTACCTGAGCTACCGTGTGCCTAGGTTTATCGACATTTTTCCTACTATTTACGACTCTATGGGTGTTAACGCTGTGATTGACGTCTGATCCTACACTATCCCTGCTTAGCGATCGAGACGATGACCTAGACCTACGCCGGGCTAACCTAGTTGTGTGAACCGGGTTACGTTGTTGTCGCGTTATCGGCCTACGAGTTAAACCCGAAGCTCTACTGGTGTCGTTTAAAAATGTCGATAATGCTACTAGAGTAGGTATAGAGGAGTTCGCCACGCGATATTTGTTCCATTCGTACCGCAAAATGGGATTTAGCTTCTCGACTAACCTACCTACTAGTTCGGGGGCTAACAAGTACTGATCCTGTTTCAACGCCTTGATACATGAAACTACATTAGCTACCTGTCCCGCGAATGAGATAATATTGGCGCAATCTTCGGTCAATTTAGGCAAACGTTTGACCTCCTCGATTTCGGCTAAAATGATAGCCTCAGGATTGCCGAACTGCAATTCTAACAAATCCATTATCTCATTCGGGTCCGATACTGTATACAAAATTGATTTTACCGCGTTCCTCGCGTCGCCTCGCAAGCTACGTCGTATTCTAGCTACATTCATGACGTCTGTGAATAGCGACTCGGTGTCTAAATATTCGGCTTTAAAGGGGATCCACTCTGTGAGTGCCCCAGAGAAATGCGATAGCTCCGGTACGTTCCGTTGTATAATTGGTGCATTTTTACGAGTAACCGCGGTCTCTATCCTGTGTGACATTAACTCAAGATCCTTGTTCTGAAACTGATCGTACGTGATCTCATTACGCGGCTCCCTAATGCGCACCCCGGGCAAATTAGTGACGTTTTGTTGTTGAATCCAACCCTCTACACGAGAATTCCTATCACAGTCCCGCGACGTGTTGCTACTAGACCTAGCTGCCTCTAGCCTGGCGATTTCTAGTCTAGTCTGAGCTTCCGCCGATACTGCCCTAGCCTGGATCAACTCCGCCTTCCTTAATTCTAATTCTGCCATAAGCACAGAGATGCTTGCATTATCCGTGGCTGGAGGAGCCTCTTTTTGCGCGTGAGTTACGTTTTTTGGCGTTAATGTTTCCTGACTCGCGGTGGCCTTTGCCTTTGCGTCACTGCTCGTATTTTTATTTGCACTTTCAACGTCCTTGTCCCAAGTGTTCGTTTCGTTCGAAGTAGTCAACCCCGACGGCGGGGTGCCGGTAACCGACATGTTGACTGGAGACACCGAAGGTGTTCGCTTTCCCGAGCGCAAAACCCTTACGTTAATCTCCGGTACGGACATTAACACTTAAACAAACAAAATAAACGAAACGAATCAACTTGAACGCACTGACATTGATCACAATTAAAACAATTATAAAACAAAAACACTTCTTTAAACACGGAACTAATCAAACAATTCAAATTAAACACAATTATTACGCGAATTTTTAAACACAATTATTTACGCGAAATCAAAAACACAGTTATTTGCGCGAAAATTTAAACACAATTATTTACGCGAAATTAAAAAACACAATTTACACATTTATACACAAAACACAAAAACACTTATCCGACCGTATATTCCCTAATGAACCACTTCCTAACAACCTAGCATCGGGTCCAGCTCCCTGATAAGCTGGCTCCGTGCGACCTACTGGGCCCTGTGGCCTAACTGGACACACTATGTGGGGAATCCAGCTAGGACTTGGGGAAGTGTGGAACCGTATTCACGGCCGGACTGTACGATCCACCACCGTGGAAAGGTGAGCGCGTCCGAGAACTCACGAAGTACGACACTCTGTGGGTTTAACACCGCAAGGTCCACTGCCGCTTGTTTTGCAACTGACCTAACCAGTTTTCACTTGAGAATTAGCTGGACACCAGGTGCGCTCGCGCATTCTCTTTTGAAATTAGGGGGTTCGGTGCATGAGTGTCTACAGAGCGCCGCCCAGTACTCTACAGATCAATAGCTGAACACATTTAAGTGAACCGCTCACGTTCGTTAAGAGTACCGACAAGGCTCGACCGTCACTCAGTCTGTGTCGCAGTAAAGGGCTGCCTGCGCTCGAAAGCACTAGCCTGCACGATTACAAAACGACGACTGCAATTTCAACTTTCACTAGTGTTACTTGTTGAAATGCAGCATAACCGCAACTAAAGTTGCGGTCCGAATTTCTCTGTTAGACAGAGACCACTTGTGAGTGTCGCGAAAATTCGCAAAACACTTGGCGATTGACGTAATTGTTGCGTTGATTCTTGATCCGGCTACTCGAAGGGACCATTAAAACGAATGGTCTCACGGGATCTTGATCCGGCTGCTCGAAGGACCATTAAAACGAATGGCCTGACTTGCTACTGGCGACTCGTTCTGCATGATTGGACTGTATAATACTTGAGACTGGGTTGCACAATAAAAAGATACTGTTTCTTTCTTCATAAGGTGAACTGGAGCGAGATGAGAGCTGGGCGACGCTTGCTGTGACACTGACCCACTTTTTGCGCCCGCCATCTTTATTCCGTCCTTGATAGACCGAATCAGAGTTATAAGATGTACGGGGGCGTGGTTTATTCGCGCTTGCGCTCATCTAGCTTATTTCACGAATTTATTTATAAAATATTCATGTTTATTAATGGTACATACAAAATGTTTACATATGTATTTCAGTTAGTCAGATCTCAAAAATGGGGAATAATAAGTCATGTTATTAAGCGTTTATTTATTATTATACCTTCATCTTATATCTATACCTGAGATCTGACAACTTTTATGATTATCACAAAATATTTTGGCTATGCGTATTGGATTCTAATTGGAACTACGATATTTTCCCTTCGTTACGTAAGCGGCATGAAATGTAGGTCAACAACATTCAAGGTTACTTTCATGGTTTACGTAAATAAGAGATACGAAAGGAGATAAAGAAATAGCCAGTTTTTGCCTATGGTTAGGAAGTGGTTCACCTAAGCTAATTTGATAATCATCTTTAATAATATAATGTGATTTTACTTAATACTATAACTATTCTCTGATTGAGTAATTCACCTAATTAAACACCTTAAAAATAATTATAATGTAAAACAGTTGCATACATAATAACGATGCCCGGAAGTAATAATATTACACAATAGCTATTGTCCTTTATCTGGACAAAAAGGGTAAGTAATTACACAATATTACGTCATTACGTTATCTCGTTATATAATCATGTAAAAATGGGTCATCGTTATCTTAACCTATATTAAGCAATTATAACTATTTATTTATATTGTAAGGGTCTGTATTCAACATGCGGAATAGACCAATCACCTGAGTTGAAATCTGTATCTCAGCTCCGCTCCACTTTTGTGATTGGTCGATTCAGTGGGAACGTCTCTGCTCCGCTCCGTTCGACGGGCAGCCTAAGTTTAGTCACAGAAAAATTTAGACTATGTGCTACTGTGACGAAACTATCCTACTGATACATGCTGTCAGGTTTCACCAACAATCGGCTGCAAGTGTTCTGCAAGCACAACCTGCAAAGCAACGTGACGCCGGACAACGTGCTAGCCATCTTGCAGGCGGCGGACCGCATGCGCGCTGCTGATATCAAGGAGTACGCGCTCAAGATGATCGTGCACAACTTCTACCAGGTACGTGCCACGTTGCAGAGGTCTAGCTATCCTCCAGGTCGCCTATTTACTTACGGTTACCTTCATAGAAGAAGAACGATTTATGGTATTTCGTTTCGGGAGACACCGTTTCTGGTGGCTAACTAAGCCGATACGAGATCGACACATTCTACCGCAGGCCTGACAAGAGAAGTGTGCGACAGGAGGTATAGTACAATTTTTTTAAACTAAGCTCATCCACTTACTTGCATTCACAATGGCATTGTCTAATACAATGGTTAAAACTACATTGCGTGGATATTGAATTTTCAACCTTATTCCTTGTTGAATAGGTTTAAAATGGTTGATGATGAGAGTTCATAGTCCTTTTTCTAGAGAATACGTTCTTGTGGAGTCGGGTGGTTGTAAAATTCCAAAAAGTTATGATCACCATTATTCTGTTAGTGTATTTTGTAGTCTAATGTCCAAGAAAATAGAGTCGATAATCTATATTAACCTTCCAAGGTGGTTACAATCTGCTTTTACTACGAGCTCGCTATCTTAATTTGTGGTTAACCACTCAATGGTATTCAGTTCTTAAGTGGATGAGCTTAGCTTAGAAAATTTGTACTATACTATGTCGCCTTGGACGTCTTTGTCTCTTGTCAGCAAATGCCGCGAACCAAGTTATCAAACCTAATAACTAAATTCGTTTCCCGGGGGTTGATGCGTCCGGTCTTTCTTGTTAAATTATTCACTTTCATTGGTCAGTTTTGTTGTAAAAGCAGAAAAGTAACTGAAATATTTTTTACTGCGAACTTTTCTAACATGTCTAGATATATTATGTCGTGTGGTTATCGACGACTGAAAAAATGACAATGTTCCCAGAGCCCCTTTAATATTATCTACAAATGATAGATTTTTTCGGGGTAGCTTTCAGAAGGTGAGCTCTTAGAATAGCGCTCGAATTTTGAATTCTCCAAAATGAAATAAGAACGAGCCAAACTGGGATAAATTTGAAGACGATTGTAAACAGTTCATGGAAGTTGAGCTGAGCCTTACTAACGGTATCCTATCTCAATGCCGAAACATTGTTTTCCATCTGTAACGTTTCGTAGAAAATTTTGATTAGTCCGAAATTATTTTTTCCTGATACCCGTAATATTTTTTTATTTTACGTCGTTTTATATATTAAACATCGTTTTAAAGAACCCATTAGGGTTAGGTTTGTTGAATAATTATTGTGAAAAATTAAGTTTTGGAAAATAATGGCCGAAATCCATTATTTTCAGATGAAAATTTGACGAATCGTTCGGACACAAAAATTAGTGTTTCAGATAGGTACCTTTACTAGCGTATTTGTGTACAGCTGGCACACCAGGAGTCCATAAAGGCGCTCCCGCAGCCGCTGCTGGTGGACATCGTGGTGGCGCTGGCCTCGGCGCGGCGCGCGGACTCGCCGCTGCCCTCGCACCCGCGCTCGCTGCCCTCCTCCTCCTCCGCCGACACGCTCGCCGACGACGACCGCCACCGGCACAAGGACCATCCCAACTACTGGTAGACTCAGGTCCCAGCGCACCAGAACCAACCTACTGGCAGAGGCGTGTACAATAAGTACGTCTAGCATAACTTTGACACGCGACTCTTCGATCTGTCATTTTCCTATCAATACCGTCCCATCCCAACTACTGGTAGACTGCAGGTCCCAGCGCACCAGAACCGACCTACTGGCAGAGGCGTGTACAATAAGTACGTCTAGCATAACTTTGACACGCGACTCTTCGATCTGTCATTCTCCTATCAATACCGTCCCATCCCAACTACTGGTAGACTGCAGGTCCCAGCGCACCAGAACCGACCTACTGGCAGAGGCGTGTACAATAAGTATGTCTAGGATAACTTTGACACGCGACTCTTCGATCTGTCATTTTCCTATCAATACCGTGCCATCCTAACTACTGGTAGACTGCAGGTCCCAGCGCACCAGAACCGACCTACTGGCAGAGGCGTGTACAATAAGTACGTCTAGCATAACTTTGACACGCGACTCTTCGATCTGTCATTTTCCTATCAATACCGTCCCATCCTAACTACTGGTAGACTGCAGGTCCCAGCGCACCAGAACCGACCTACTGGCAGAGGCGTGTACAATAAGTACGTCTAGCATAACTTTGACACGCGACTCTTCGATCTGTCATTTTCCTTTCAATACCGTCGCGCGACAAGCGTAGGCGCCGCAAGATGTGCTCACTGCTTGATATGAAAATCATCAATCTGCCTTAATACGTAGAGAATCATGGTGACCACGTAGCTTGGTCAGAAAGCATCGTAATACATGGGCATCGCTAAGGGGCTGTAGGGAGGGGCGCCCTCCACACTACATGTTAAAAAAAGTGTACCCACAATTCATAGTTTCCTTGCCCTCCATTTATATCAACTTGACCATCGACTGGTGATGCCCTTGCAAAGCTATCTATTCAGTGTCTAATCAAGGTCCCCATTCCAACTACATTGAGAATTTCTAAATGATCGATGTACGATAAGATAAGCTTCTTTTCTTTACAAATAGAATTCTTTATGGTATTACATAGAAGACCACAGAGCCAATGACGAGAATTACATGACTTGTTCATAAAGCTACCTAATATGCTGTTAGCATCAGTTTAGGTATTTTTATACACAAAGTCATCTATCTAATAATGAATTAATGTCTAGATGACGTCACGGTAGAGAGCCTCATCGCAAAAACCTTTTCAATTACCTAATGCGTTATCAAATAGGTAGATCTAGTTTTTAATTCACTGTGAATGTTGATCAGTATTAACATGTTACATATGTTAACCCGAACTATACTGTATTCTCTTTTTAATGAGTTTTACAGACAGAGATCCCTTGAGCCAAAAAGTTTTTGTATTTACTTTGGAAATACATGCATAACCTTTTAATTCTTTTTAACGAATCAGATGAAGATAGATCGAGTAACTAGTTTATGATTTTTTTTATTTGTTTATGTGATTAAATTTCACGGAGTTTCTGTTGGAGTTTGTAAATGTGGTTTTCAATTGTTAAAAAAAGAAACTTTCTTCGGTGTGGTGTGAGTTGTTTAAATTTTAAAGTTTAATCTTGTTAAAATATTAATATGCCTAATAAATTATGTAATATTATGAATATAGTAATAGAATAACACTTGTTTCATGAGCGTTGCACAAATACCCATTAAGATGTAAGTTAAATTTGTTGGTATCAAATTCACTTAGTGCAGCAGTAATAACCATTGTAGCATCATATCAGCCGATAAACGTCCACTGCAGGACAAAGGCCTTCCCAAAGATCCCCACAACTATCGCTCTTGTGCCGCCCTCATCCAATTTCTGCCCACGATCCTAACCAGGTCGTTGGTCCACCTTGCAAGGGGTCTCCCACGCCCATCTTCCGTTACGCGGTCGCTACTCAAGAACCTTTCTGCCCCAACAGCCATCTGTTCTACCTACTAGCAATGTGCCCTCCCACTGCCACTTAAGTTTGGTGAATGTCTGAGCTATATCTACAACCTTGGTTCTCTTGTGTATCTCGTCATTTCGGATTTGATCACGCAAGGAAACTCCGAGCATAGCTCGCTCCATTGACTTTTGAGTAACTTGGAGCCTTCTTATGAGGCCCATTGCGAGCGACCACGTTCGAGTGCCGTATGTCATCACTGGCAACACACTGGTTAAAAACCTTCGTCTTAAGACACTGCGACCATTGTATACTTAATACTCAAATCATGGTCGCCCCGCACAGCTTCACTACAATGAAAACGCGCCCTATTGTAGAGCACGCACTACGCGTTGCGCAGTTCCGTGTGCTGTATCTCGTACAGTTTCATGCACATAATTTTGGCTTATCATCGTCGCCATAATTTCTCTGCACTATAGTGCGCGCTTAAATGAAGAGCAAGGCCGCCTATTCACTGTAGCGGAGCTGAGAACCAATCAGGCTCCTTGTAAAACCCAAAAGAAGTGCATTTTAATCTGAAGGATCTGATTGGTCCGTTTTACACAGACTCGCTCTGGTGGACAGGCAGCCTAATGTTAGCAGGTATCCATGGTTTTAATGTTGTTTACTGCCCGAAAGGCAGATTGTGTTCTGTTTCAATGGCAATAAGCTCATAACTCATAAGTATGCATTAGCTAGGATTTCTAATAGTGACATAGTCAATTATTAGAGGTATGTGATGTCATCGACATAGATGTAAGTGTTGGGGTTGTTTCCAATAAAACTTGTAGATATATACTTAAAATTTAATGTCTTTCTACAATGAGTTGTAATAGTTTAACAATAGGTTCTGTGGCGTATGATGTAATTTTAGAAGGACGTATGTACGTGCAAGCGCCTCAGTGTCGTAAGCCATCTGGTCGCGCAGCACTCGCCGCGGCCGGCCCAGCGGTGGGGGACGGTGCCGGTGGATCTCGAACATGCCCCCCAGCGTTGAAAGGCTTGTCTTTCAACCCTTCTTCCTCAGTGGTAGGTAAAGGGCAGATGCGGTTGAAGCCTCGTCGTATAACGCCTCTTGCCGTTTTTATGTCAGCAACCCTTGTGACTCCGTCAGTTCCTGGATAAGTCTCGACGATGCGTCCCAGACGCCATTGCATGGGCGGTAGACCATCGTCCTTGATGAGTACTAGAGCTCCCTTTTGCAGCAGTGGACCCCTCGAAGTACGCCATTTGGTGCGTTGTTGAAGCTCCGCAATGTATTCTTTGTGCCACCTGGCCCAGAAGTGCTGGCGCAGCTGTTCGAGTCTCTCAAAGCGTGTGAGCCGATTTTGGTTAATGTCGACCAGCGAAGATGTTGGCAAAGCAGTCATAGGTCGTCCTACCAAAAAGTGCCCTGGTGTCAATGGTGTCAAGTCATGTGGGTCAGATGAAAGAGGTGTTAGGGGGCGTGAATTTAAAATTGCCTCGATTTGAACTAAAACTGTATAAAGATCTTCGAAGACTAAATGAGCGTTGCCTAACACGCGATTTAAGTGTGATTTTAAACATTTAATGTTTGCTTCCCACAAGCCGGCCATATGTGCAGCATAAGCTGGTATGAACTTAAAATCTATACTTTGATTAGACATTTCATCAATTATAGAACTTGAATTATCTTTAAGGAACTTATAAAGTTCATTTTTTCCGCCCACAAATTGGGTCCCGTTGTCGGAAAATAAAGTAGCTGGTTTGGAACGTCTAGCAATGAAACGACGCAACGTTGCTAGGAAAGAATCTTTGCAAAGCGAGCTTACAAGCTCGAGATGGACGCATTTTGTGGCGAAACAGATAAATATAGCTATACCTATATACTTTTTCTACCCTACTACCACGACCTCTTTTATTAAGTGCTAATAAAGGACCTGCGTAATCCATTCCGGTGGTGTGAAAGGGATAGCCAGGTTGAAGACGCTGCTCAGGTAAATTACCCATAATAGGTCTTGCTGTTTGTGCGTTAAGACGAAAGCAGCGTTGGCATTTATGTACCGTAAACCGAGACAGATTGCGCCCTCCAATGGGCCAGAACTCTTCACGAATAGAAGAGAGCAAAAGCTGAGGTCCAGCATGCATCAAACGTAAATGTTCCGCCCGAAATATAAGTTTGGTTAAGCCATGTTTGGATGTGAGTAGAAGTGGATGCTTCTTGTCAAACGTGAAATTACCGTTCTTAATCCTACCTCCTACTCTCATAAGGCCCTTTTCATCAATAAACGGACTTAATGATAATAGTCTATTTTTTGTTGATAATGATTTACCCTTTGCTAAAGTCTCATACTCATCAAATGATTCCTTTTGCGACAATTTAACTAACGATTCTAACGCTGATTGTTTTTCAGGCAAGGAAATGGGTCCTTGCAATTTATTATTTTTATTTTTGCAATTAGCAATAAGGCGCAGAATATAAACCATAGTATTTTTAAGCTTTGTTAAATTCGAGAAACGTGAGAATGGGAACAGTTCAACTGGGTCCGTAGCAGTCGTTGCCACATTTGACCTCACTTCTGGCAATTCTGACTGGCTATTGTCAAATGTTTTATTAGGCCATGACTCATCATGATCCAGCAAGAACTTAGGCCCATTAAACCAAATATCTAACTTGTCGGGTTGTGCGTTAGTAACGCCTCTACTCAATAAATCAGCAGGATTGGACGTTGTAGGAACGTGGCGCCAGAAATGTGACTTTGTCAGCTCTTGGATGTCGGCTACTCTATTTTTAACAAATGGCTTTAACTTATTGGGTGGCGTTTTGAGCCATCCTAAAACAACTGATGAGTCAGTCCAAAGGAAACAACAATCTACACGTAGCCGAGTAGTCTGCAATACCTTCTCTAAGAGCCTAGCAGCTACCAATGCTCCGCAGAGTTCAAGACGCGGGATCGAGAGTGCCTTTATTGGTGCCACGCGTGTTTTGGAACACAAAAGACGAACTCGTATGTTGCCACGTGAATCCGCAGATCTAACGTAGGCACAGGCGCCGTAAGCGTCTTTGGAGGAGTCGCAAAAGACATGGATTTGTATGTTCACTGGATTATGGCATACAACGTGTCGAGGAATTTTGAGACATTGCAAGTATCTTAGCTCAGTAACAAAACTGGCCCACAATTTTACAATATCTTGAGGCAAAGGACTATCCCAGTCCAGTTTGTGCAGCCAAAGTTTCTGCAGGATGATTTTACCGACAATTATGAAAATGCTTAAGATACCCAGTGGGTCAAAAATTTGAGAAATGGTAGACAGAATCGTCCTCTTCGTCACATTGACACTGGGATCTGTTTTAATGTCAAATTGAAGTACGTCATCTGACGGTGACCATTTCAAGCCTAAAGTCTTGGACTGTTCATGCTCGCTCAAATCAACGGTGGGTGAACTATTTGAAACATCCGAATCATCGCTACAAGTAGGCAGATTAGATCGAAATTTTCTTAAATTAAAGCAGCCTGATCTAAGTTCTCTGGAAATTTGAGCACGAAGCGCCATGAGACTTTCAGGTGTTTCAAGCCCCGTCAACAAGTCGTCAACGTAACAATCTTCACTAATGACCTTCCGCACCAGATCGTTGTCACATTCGTCCGCAATTTGCTTAAGGCAACGTATGGACAAAAAAGGCGCGGAGGCTGTGCCGTACGTCACGGTTTTTAATGCATAAGTATCGAGCTGCTTGGAAGGGTCATCACGCCAAACTATTTGCTGTAGGTGACGTTGATTTTCATTAACGAGTACCTGCCTGTACATCTTTTCGATGTCACCTGCCATCACGTAACGATGTTGCCGAAATCGCAGAAGTATAGAGAATAAATCGCTCTGTATCGTTGGCCCCACCATTTGAAGATCGTTACAGGATAGACCAGAACTAGTAGGAGAGCTTGCATTGAATACAACTCGAAGCTTTGTAGTTGTACTCTGATCACGCAACACGCCGTGATGTGGCATAAAATATGAATTGTCACGAGGATTATTTATGTCACTTAATTCCATGTGACCTAATGATAAATATTCCTTCATGAAATTTACGTACATGACTTTTAAAGCAGGTTGTTTTTCAAGCCGGCGTTCTAATGCTAAAAAACACGCCTTAGCTCGTTCTAATGAGTCGCCAAGCTCTGTCTCATTGTCTTTAAGAGGAATACCTACTGAGAATCTACCATTTTCTTTACGTGACATATTTTGTATAAAGTGTTGTTCGCACAACTCCTCCTCAGCAGTATATGTGTGCTCCTTAATGGTTGGAACCTCCTCAATAGTCCAGAACTTGGCTAATTGATCCTGAATCTCATCAAATTTTGTGAAATTGCATGAGATTTTATTTGACGTTTGCTGCCCAGTGGGTCCCGATACGATGTATCCGAATTTAGTCTCCTGTAGCACTGGACAATTATTGCCTAGTTTTATTTTGTTTGGACATAACAGATCCCAAAATATGTCTGCGCCAAGCAGTATTTCGTAACTTGACGGATTAAAGTATTCTGGGTCTGCGAGTTGAATACCCGAAGGAATATTTAATGTGCCTACATTAAAGACTTCATTGTTAGTGGAAGTTATGTTTGGCAACACTAATAATGTAATGTTTGTTGTAAATGAATTTATTCTGGACTGTATTATTGCATCGCATCGTTTATTAATGGTCGAGACCTGGTTATTAATGCCAACCACCGTAGACGTGGTATTCTGAGATTTTATACCTAACTTTTGAAGAAGTGACTCTGTCATGAAAGAAGCCTGACTACCAGAGTCTAAAATAGCTTTGACTTCATGAGGTCTATTATGAACGTCTAGTATCTGAATTAATGCTGTAGCAAGAAGAACCCGACCTGAACGTTTATCAATCGCTGACATGTTGATGATAGTGTCAGTATTCGAATCTGACGCGGATTGGTTAATAGTAGGCGTAGTGGTCGCGAGCGCAGCCGATATGCTCGATGTCGCCGCGTCCTTTGTACCACCGGTGCAGCTCAGGTCCCTGTGTAATAAAGTGTTGTGCTTGCCGCCGCACTGCCTGCAGGGCCCCAGTCTGCACACGCGCGCGTTATGCCCTGATCGGAGACAATTGTTGCATAATTTCATTCGGCCTACAAACTGTTCCCTAGCGCCCATACCCATTTGTAAAAATTGATTACATAAGTATAAGGGATGTTCGGCTTTGCAAAGAGGACATTTATATTGTTTGTATACAGGTTGCACAACAGTAGCCAAACCGCGAACATGTCTACTAGTAGCCTTCGATATTGATTCGTGTTTGTTGTTGTTTGTATTGTTACTTAATTCGATGGTCTCTAATACGTCTGCCCTATTCTTAAGGAAATCTGTAAATATTTTTAATGTAAGTTTTTCATGTGTAACTTTGTGCTGTTCCCATTCACGAAGTGTGCGAGCGTCCAGTTTTGTGCATATAATGTATATAATTAAAGTGTCCCAACTGTCTGTCGGTTCACCTAAAATCTGTAACGCACGAAGATTTTTATTACACGCTTCTAAAACCCTACGGATGGACGAAGCCGATTCCCGTTTAATCGCCTCTTCGTCGAAAATCGCCTTAACGTGATTGTGCACCAATAACCTCGTGTTATCAAACCGTTCGCATAAAGACTTCCACGCTAAAGCATAGTTGGATGCAGAAAACTCTAAAGCACGAATTATCTGAGCAGCGCCTCCTTCCAAGGAAGCCCGTAAATAATGGAATTTTTGAATGTCACTAATAGTCTTGTTTGTATGAATGAGAGACGAGAAAACGTCGCGGAATTCCAACCAACCCTCAAAATCACCGCTGTATTTAGGAATCTGAAGAGTAGGTAATTTAATGCCAGCTAAGCCTTTATTTACCTGTTTCACCGACTCAATGTCGTCGTTCTCGCTAGCCAACGAAAAGGAAGTATCAGACGCATTACGTTTACTAGACTTCATTGTGGTTTTATATGAACTACATATCTCTTGTGCCCTAGCCAGAACGGCAAAATATTGTGATTCAAAATCTGACCTTTGTCCCGCATACGTCTGAGTATCCTCCTCGGAGACAGCCAAACATTCGATATTCGTCTGCACTTCCTCGAACTCCGCAAACATCGCTTCAATGTTAGTCATACGCAGTTTTAATTCCAAAATTTCAACTTGACTGCAACACACAACATCGTTAAAAGAATCCACATAAGTTTGAAATTTAGTTAAACGACCTTTATAAGTCCCCCGTTTCTTTACAAGTTCGTTTATCCTGGCCATTATAAATTATAAATTTAAATTATCAAACAATAAATTATTAATTGCAATATTCAAATTATCGATCAAATAACTATTAATTGCAATATATTTACAAAGACTATAAGTTCCAATAGCAAGTAAATATTTAAGTTTTAATTAATTAATTAAGAATAAATAAATACTCATTAAATTATTTATGTGAAGTGTATTATACCAGCATACGCTTACACGGAAGTATTATAATTTATTTGTTTTAATTCGCACCAGTCGAACTGAACAAACTAACCATTTAATACGATATCACAATAATATAAGGTTGAATTCAATTATATGTCAATAATTACTAAATCGATGTAGCAAACGAACTAATGGGGCATTTGCTGTGGTAAAGAGTATAAAATTACATTCGAGCATTAAATAAATAAGATGATCGGAACAGAAACGGGTATATTAAACACAGTTGACTAGTTTCTAAGTACCTACTCGCTGCCTTTTGTCTACGCTTATCGCTATCTGCAGCGCTCGGTGGCTCGGTACTTGCTAACGCTCACTAGATAGTTACAAATAATATAATGATTTTAACTCGAAGTTTTTATGAAAACTAACCGATCTATAATGCGGTTTTTTGTTAAATTCGCTAATATAGGATGTAAACTACACTGTTGTTAATAAATTACATATAAAATGTCGATAGTTTAGGCACAAAGTTACAATAAAGGGCATACAAAATGGATCGGACTCACTCTGACCGCTTGCTTAATATCTTTCGTGGTTTTGTCGCTTAATTCGCTTGTATTCACTGGTTCACACCGTCACAACACAGATTCTGGTTCTGATTCCTAAAGGGATCCTCTTCTTAATGCATAACGTAGAAGGTCCTGGAAGTCACCAAATTCTTCGCCGTGACGTTCGGTTCGATAGGCCAACTTTATGTTGGGGTTGTTTCCAATAAAACTTGTAGATATATACTTAAAATTTAATGTCTTTCTACAATGAGTTGTAATAGTTTAACAATAGGTTCTGTGGCGTATGATGTAATTTTAGAAGGACGTATGTACGTGCAAGCGCCTCAGTGTCGTAAGCCATCTGGTCGCGCAGCACTCGCCGCGGCCGGCCCAGCGGTGGGGGACGGTGCCGGTGGATCTCGACCAACGATACTTATCGATACTTTAGAGCATAATCGTAGTAACTTTTCGGAAAAAGCGGTTGCAATTAGGACTTTATAGCACAACTCTACATGGTTTCTATTTCATTGGCAAAATAATTGTCATTAGTACGAATGTGAACTAAGGTATCGATATGTAGAATAAGTATTCCTAAAGTAAGACTGCATTTATTACTGTATTCGAATATTTTAATATCTCCAGCTCCGCAAAAGCCGCAACTTCAAGTTTGGCAAAATGCATAAATTTTGCAATGTGTTATCACTGTATTGTTTATAGCGCTAGTGGGAAAACTCCCGGCCAAATATTTGAAGACCAGAAGAGAAAATCACCATCTATTTTAAATTACACAGCTGTTAGTGCGTTATATTTTTATTGTTGATTATTGAAGTTGGAATTAAATTTGAACCTGTCAAGTGTCCAGTTTTGAGTGTGATACTTCCAGGCCTGACCACCAAGTACTAGAGATTCTATCAATGCACACTAATTCCTCATTTTAATTGTGCCAATTGGTGCCACCAATCTGAGAATTAGTATCTCATTGCTTTTGTTCCCATGACTGCAAAGCATAGCTATGTCTAGAACTGATTCCCAGATTGGTGGGTTTGCCAAATTGACACTTGTAATGTTTAAGTTAAAATGATTAACCCTTAAATGCATGGTGTAAGATGCAGCTTACATAAACAAAAATGAATTACTGGTTGAAAACTAGCAACATTTATTTGAAATAACATAATATTGTGTTTTTTTAATTCATGCATTTAAGGGTTAAGTTATATTGGAAGTAATTAATAATCTAGTCATTATTGTTTATAGTTTTATTTTAACAATGTGTTGTCTGTCACATAATCTTATTATTTTTAATAAGTGTTGAGAAATTAGTGAATGAAAATAATACATAAGTATATTTTTAAATTATGTTTAATTAAATCATATTATCCAACAAATTAGCTAATAAATTAATCCATCTTGAATGTTTTTTACTTGTACTTGTGTTCAATGTCCTTCCAGAGTTTCTGAAACAAGATAAAAACAAATGAATACACAAAAGTAATAAAAAAAAAAAGGTTAAGGTGCTCCCTCACTGTGAGTACACCTATGTTATACTAATACCGCACCTGCATGCTTACCAAGCCTCAGTAAGCCTACAGGATGCAGTTCTATGTTAGAGTGAGCATGATGTAGGTCCATCTAACTCTAACATAAAACTACATCCTGTAGGCTTGCCGAGACCTGGCAAGCGTGCGGACGCGGCACAACATTCAACTAATATTTTTATAATAATTGAATGGCAGATACCAATAGTGACTATAACGCTAATATATTGAAAGAATAAACTATTTGGTTTGACTACTTGCGTTAAACCGGAGCGTTCGCTTTTAAGGCTCTGCTGGACCACACAACTAGCCAGAGAGGTTATTTAGGGAATTTTAAAACCTTTAATTCCCAAATACTGCTTAGTGGCGAATAAGTAATTTATAATTATCGACAATTAAGATTTAAAGAACAGTTATCGAGCTAACGGATGAAATTAAAGAAAATTACATAACTAAATACTTACTCCCTTGTTTATGCTCTCAAAGATCGAGACTGCTACGACATCGAATGTACGCTCGAAGAAGAAAGTTCCCGCAGCGACAGCCAGGAAGAACGTTGATGTTCGTTTGAACACATTGCGGTTCAGAGACGACAAGAGAGACATTTTTGGAAATTATTTTCCGTCGAAGTCTCGCGAAAATTTTCTGATTCTGACAGAAAACCACGGACAAGATATTAGATCATTAGATGAAACACAAATGTCAAATCTGGGTTGCCATGTCAATTGACTAACCATAGATAAAAGTTTCATTGCACGCTCGGACTAACCATCTCTTCGACGAACCGAACCGCTCGTCGAGTGGGATATCATACTTTAGAGGTAAATGTAAATTTTATCGAAATTGATTTTGCGCTTTTTTATAATATCTCGTTCAGTTTTTCTCGGAAACGCAATTTCTTCTTATTGTACTCGGTTATTTTTTGTAAAAAAAACTGGCCAAGAGCATGTCGGGCCACGCTCAGTGTAGGGTTCCGTAGTTGCCCATCCTTCACAATAAATTACGAGAAACATTTCAAACTCTATAAAAAGGTCGTAAACGCCAAAGTAACTGTGATTACTTATTACCTTTAAAAGAAGTTATCGATTATACGCGCCAGATTGAGCGGAGTGTTTTAAAGCAGTATGGCACTTAACTAATATGTGTAACGTTCGAAGTATAATGACACCGCGCGGCACTTACGTCGTTTTAAAGAAAATTATGAAATTTTGCGATAACTCAGAAACGGCTCGACCGATTTTGTTCAATATAGTTTTCATTGAAAGTACTTATAAGGCCTCATTTTCATGAATTTTTCCATAATTTTTTGACCCGTGATTGAAAAGTTAGAAGGGGGGGGACCACGGGGGGACGCTATTTTTTGGATTTCTTGAGCGAATATTTACAAAACTGCTGACTTTATCAAAAAATAATATTTGGAGACCCCTATTATTTTTAAAAAAACCTATTGAACGACACCCCACACACTAGTGTTGGAACGAAAAAAAAAATCACCCCCACTTTAGATATACGAGATATACCCGAAAAAAAGTTTTTTTTTGTGTTTATTTTGCAGTTTTGTCGGCGTGATACATACACATACTCATACCAAATTTCAGCTTTCTAGTACTAATGATCACGGAGCTAAGCCGCGGACGGACAGACGGACATGGCGAAACTATAAGGGTTCCTAGTTGACTACGGAACCCTAAAAAGTGAGTTGTTTTTTTAGTTGTGATACTTTTGTCATCAAAAAGAGACAAATAAGAAATGTAAATGTACAAAGGCATAAAAGACGAACAGACATAAAATTCAGTCAACTGTACTGTACCTATCGTATTCGTATTGTTCTTATCAAATAAATTATACAATTCAAACCAATACAGATTTTGTAATTTTGCAAGTCGTAAAATGGAAATCGAATATTGACTTGGTGGTGTGAGTCGTGAATATGATGTGGGGGATTAATTTTTATTTAATATTTTTATTCTGTTACACTAATGGTCAAATAAAACAAGGTATGTTTTTTATTTTATTTTAGAAGACAACCACGGTCACCGACATAGCTCGCAGTCGTCGGACTGTACTACTAAATACTTAAGATGGCGATTTAGGATTAAAACTTGGTGATAAAGGTTCTTGAGTGGTGACTGCGCATCGGAAGACACAGACCCCTCTATAAAGATGGACCGACGATCAGTCAGACTCGTGGGATGCATGCCGGTGCACGCTGTATAGTTGACAGAACGTTAGGGGAAGCCTTGTTTAGTAATAGACGTATTTTAAATCAATGATGACGAAACCGTTTACGTATTTATATATTTTTATTATAATTTGAAGTAATGATAGTAATTACATAGGTATCGGTAGCAGAGTTGAGGTCAACGATATGGTTAATTACACACATTCATAGATGACATAGGGGATATATTTGGTATATAGGTATAAGGATAGAGTAGTAATGGAAAAAAACATAGTAAATTAATGTACTAATTTCAAAATGCCAGTGTCAATACATGAATGTAGTTGTATTGTGTGCGTGGCCTATCTCTGGTACCTTTTTTAGGGTTCCGTACTCAACTAGGAACCCTTATAGTTCCGCCATGTCCGTCTGTCTGTCCGCGGCTTAGGTCTGTGATCATTAGTACCTACTAGAAAGCTGAGATTTAGTATGAGTATGTGTATGTATCACGCCGACAAAACGGGAAAATAAAAACTATAAAAAAAAAAACTATTTTTCGGGTATGGGTACGTATAGGTACCTACTCCCGTACACCTAAAGTGGGGTGATTTATTTTCGTTCCAACATTAGTGTATGGGGTGTCGTTGAATAGGTCTTTTAAAAATAATAGGGGTCTTCAAACATAATGTTTTGATAAAGTCAGCAGTTTTGTAAAATATTGAAATCTTTCTCTTAATTTAAAGTCTATCTCTATTGTGAAGGATGGGCAACGGAACCATACACTGTGCGTGCCCCGACATGCTCTTGGCCGGTTTTTTTTTTATTCACAAACTGGCCGGCGATTGACCTCAGTATCACCTGATGGTACAGGGTCGAGGATGTAGCTCTTACCTTGAAGATATCTAAATTATATTTTTTTGAAAATACACACGATGGGAGAGAGTTTTATTCCTTAGCGGTTCGCATTAGAAATGATGAAGCAAATCGCTTCGTGCGAGCGAATAAGTGGTAAACTGACAACATACCTAAGGGTGAAATTCAATCGCTACCCTCGCCTGGTTGTCCGATGGTGAAATGGGGATGGCGGAATTAAATCGTGCAATTCCTCCTACCTATGTCTCTAAGGCCCATATGCTAAGTGGGTATTACGTATTACCTACTTCATTATAATACACTATGACAAGAGTCAGGGGTTGTCAAACCGTGTGCCGCGACAGCGTCACCCTGGTGTCCCCTAGGGAGCAAAAAAGGGGTTTAATGACGCGCTCCGGATAACTTCCTCAGGACGCCAACTGTACCTACTGTTTCAAGTATTTCAACTAGCTAGGGCGCCGATACAACATACTAAAGCCCGTAAATGCACCCCGAATTCAAAAAAGTTTGGGAACCTTTGAATAGATTAATAGCCGTATGAATTTGTTGATTCGTTAAATCAATCTCATGTTAAATGTTTATCGATTGCCTTACTTGAAAGTTTAATTACAAGTTTTTTTTATTAGTACCAATCGACGAGCAACAAAAGGAAAAAGTGCCAAATAAATTAAAGCTTATCGTCCCTGAAATTGGAGGTGCACTTCCTTTGAAAGGAAAAAAAGTTGAAACTGTGCCATCGTCGCAATGGGAGAAAGATGGTGAAGCAGCGTACCGTTGGCCCAATGGGCGGATACGTTACTACGTCGATCCTAGCTCTTACGGTAAGTACTTCCAAAATACACATACAAGGCGAGCAGTGCCGTATTTACCCCTAGGCCCACGAGGCCCGGGCCTAGCTGGGGCCCTAATCGCAGAAGCAGGCCTTGCACCATACTTATGTTCTCTTATTTATCACTTGAAACACTACTACCTACTATTTAATTCGCTGAAAAGCTTTTTAAGATAGGGGAGGGGGCCTCAAATGCCAAGTACCTAGTACCTAGGCTAGGGGCCGTGGCCCTCTAAATCCGGGCTTGAAGACGAGCCTGAAGGACTACTCCGAAGATAGCTATTCGAAATTTGTACCGTGAATCTCGATCTCGCATCAAACAACATTTGAATGAGCGAGACGGTACGATAAGAAGTTCGAATTTCGAACATTGGAGTAACTCTTCAGGCTCAAGTGGGATTGGGCCACGTCTGTCGTTTGATAAGCCAGCACAGTGGGTGCCTCAAGATAAACGACGCAGACGAGGCAGACCCAGACGGAGATGGCAGGACGACTGGGACATTCTTCTGGGATTCCTCAGCAACTGGTCAGAACAGTCATCAAACAGGGACCTGGGAAAATCCAAGTGCAAGTGCTCAGAATCAGAATTAGACATTTATTTGTAAACATGTGTACTTACATTTAATAGAGAAGTATCACCATGTCTATAACCGTTAAGGCATACAAATATTTCACGTCAAGATGGAGCATGCAGTATGTTACTTAAAAGCTGCTTTTAGCAGTGTGATACAATTAGGTACAGGCATGAAAAAGAGATAATAACCAGCTTTATATCTTCAGGGTATAGACGGGTATTAATACTACGATCGATTCTAATCTGATGATATAATCTTGTCCTATATAATCATAATGCCCGTGACAAAATCTGTTCAGACGTTTGGACGTGATTAAGATTTAACTATATTCCGACCGACAGCCCACGGCGACCCATAACACATCAAATGTATGTATGCATTTTCTTGAAATTACCCTGTTAAATGGTTTGAAATATGAATAATGAAAACTGGATTTTATCATTTTACAGGCTATTAATTTAAGTTGTAACGTTAGTAGGTATGTTGTATATGATTGTTCGGATCATGTCTTGGAAAACCATTTTTCAACCACTTCCCGGTATCCGATTGAGCGAAAATTTGGCCCAAACATGATGTGGAAGTCATAGGAACTCTGTAAGAAGATAACAAATCTTCCCGAAGTACCTCTTCTTTAGAATTGTTTCAGCTAGTGAAATAATGAAATATTATTGCTTGCAGATAACAATTTAGCAAGTTTTTTGGAGTTAACATTTTCCAATACCTTCAACGAATGCCCCGATTTCGTCGAGCTCAACGATAAACCCGAAGACGGCCGCCCCTGGCTGCACTTTACGAACCCGAACCGCGTACGAGAATGTGTCCACGACCTGGGACAAGAAGATAATGGAGAAATTGTAAGATTATCGTCATCTTATACATTGCTATTATTTTGACGACGCGGTTGGCGCAGTGGTAGAACAGTTGCCTAGAGCCAGCGGTCCCGGGTTTAAATGCCAGGGCATTAAATATATTTGTGTCTGGGTCATGGATGTTCTATGTATTTAAGTGTATATTTATCTATATACGTATGTATACCGTCGCGTCGTCTAGTAACCATAACACAAGCCTTTTGAGCTTTATTTAGAGACAGACCACGCTAAATTCTTCCAACCAAATGAACAGTCCAACCATAACGTGGGCCAACCATGGGCCAACCTAGACGGCCATCCGGGCGCTGGCTGCTAAAAGGGCGTTCCTTTAACCAGGCCTAGGAAGCCTAGGGCCCCAAATGCCCCACACAACGAATAGCTCTCCCGGGGCGCCTGTACGGCTAGGGCCAGCCCTAATTGGGCTAATAATAGTTTCCAATGACATGACTTACGCTATGTTCAACCTTCTCGGGATGATTGAACCTTCCCTCAGACCTCGGCTTATCTAATGATTACCTCATATCTGCAGGTGGTAGTGCTGGGATACGATTGTCTCAAGCCGGGGCAGGTATTACACACTGTTCTGCACGGACTCGGGTTCCACGACGAAGTGACGCATCCACAGCGTGACCTGTTTGTCAGGGTCCAGTGGGAGAACATACAGCCGGGTAAATATTCTCATGGTCCTCACAATGGGCCTTATAAAAAGGGTTTAAAGGTAAAATTAAAGGTCAATAGAGCGAGCCATGCTCGGAGTTTTCTTGCGTCAGAAGAGCTTCTTCAGAAAGTATGTGGCGGAAAACGCAGCTTGTATTTCCAACTAGCACGTCTAGCATAACTTTGAAACGCGACTCTTTCTCGCGCGAGATATACTACCTGTCTCTTTCTGTACAGTACTATGACTATGAGATAGTGACGGATGATGCTATGTCGCGCGACATGAGTCGCAGGTCAAATTTATGCTAGACGTATAGGTGTACCTGGTTACGATCACACGACCACGGCGGCCACCCGGGGCGCTGGCTCCTAAAGGGCGCTTCTTTAACCAGGTCTAGGATGCATAGGCCAAACACCCACTTAATGAATGACTCGCCCGTGGCGCCTTTGTGTCTAACACCGGGCCTGGCCTCGGATGCCGCGACGGCGAAGCAACAGCAGCATTGGAATCTACCACCAGGCATTATTGTAAAATCTATTGGATTAAATAAGTGATATGTATAAAAACCTAATCTCTAAAATTTATTTTCAGCCTTCAAAACCATGTTCCGAATTCACTCAGTGTACTCTGGAGCCCTGTTGGATTACGATCCTAAGAGCATCATGCAATTCCACGATCGCGCCTACTCCTTGAACGGGCAAGCCACCATAGCGTCTTTGGTAAATATCGAACAACGTATTTGTATTATTTTTTACAATGAAATGTTTATGATAAGAGCATAAATCTCGGAAAATCCTAGGCCGCCGTGTGTTACTGATTTCGGGCGCGCGAATCTATGATTGTTTGAACCACGCGGTTCTAACGTCAATTTTAATACCATAACGGACAAACAAGATGCTATTACTGTAATCAAACTAGGATACGACGCTCCGGAGTGTGTTTCTGATTCATAAAAATTCAAAAATGTTACTGTAACGTGACTTGAAGGTCTCTATTACCCATCACTGTACCTACCTTAGGAACCATGAGACCATGACCGTATCATACGGTGAACGTATCAGGCAGGGACTACTATGTTATGTCCAATAGAACATGTCAACACAGGAAAAATATTCTCATCGTCATTTGCTCCGTGAATGGCACTCGACGGTGCTGGCCGGTTAAGAATTGTGCTAGTGGATGATTTATAATAGTCTCATTCCTTTATTTATTTATGTATTTAAACTTTATTGCCCAAAAGAAAAACTTAACGTACAAAAGGCGGACTCGGACTTAATGCCATGGGGCATTTTCTACCTATCAGTACAAAGAATATATTCTATTCCTTTCAATACAAAGATTATCTTATGTCTAATACGTTCCTGTTACGATCACGATATTATGCCTACGGTGTAGATGGCAGAAACCCTAATAGTTTTAACACTGCTATGTTACTGCTACCGAATAATACTTATATTTCTCACATTTTAGCTCCCTGGGTTGAGTATAGAACCGTCGGACGAATTATCGCATCTCGATAAAATGAAAATACGACTCGCGTTTGGCCACGAATGCAAAAAACGTCAAATTGACAAAATATTCAGATCATGTGGTGGTAACCAAAACATGGGTGACAGCAACGAGGGATATGAGAAGATAATAGTGCCAGGCAAAGATATCACTGATATACAGGGGGGTGGTGGACAATCTGGCGGTGGTAATGGTGGCCTAATAGTGGTACCGGGTACTGATATAAAACTAGAGAGTGATGCGGGTGGTGATGGACTGTCTGATGGTGGTAATGCTGGCCAAATAGTGGTACCGGGTACTAATATAAAAGTAGAGGATGGGCAGTCTGATGGTGACCAAATAGTGGTACCAGGTACTGATATAAAACTAAATGATGGGCAGTCTGATGGTGACGAAATAGTGGTACCAGGTACTGATCTACACATAGATAACGCGAAAGGGTATCTTGACAATGACGAAGGTGACGCGATGTCAGGCAGTGATGACGTAGTGATACCCGGCACTAATGTACAGCTAGAGAGTAATCAAGTGACGGGTAACGAATTGGCATCAGGGAATGATGATCTAGGCGAATCAGGCAATGGAGAAATGGACGACAGCGAAAGAGAAAGAGGAGTAATAATAACAGGCGACAATGATGATTTAAGCTTAGGAGCAAGGACCATATAATGGTTCTTGCTTAGGAGATATAACACTTAAAGGTAAGTAGAGACTCGGGCTAATAAGTTTCGCCGCCCCAGAACCAGGGAAAAAACTATTTAAATAAAAAAGTACAAAATGTTCTATTATATTTTTAAACACCTGTCTAATTTTTTTTGCTGTGTAGAAAATATACAAATAGAAGGTGCTCAAACTTCGTCCGCGTGGAAGAAAAGTCCTAACCCTCTTTTTTTGCTTCTCCGTAGTCAGGAAAAAAAGTATCATAAATAAAAGAGGAGGACTTATACCAAATATTGTTGAAATGGGCCCAGCGTGATGAAAGGATAAAGATTTCATTTTTAACCGACTTCAAAAAAAGGGTTCTCTGGATCTAGATTATAGTCAGTTCACCTGCAGGTACCCTTACCATGAGTCAACGTGACCGTACTCGCTAAGCGACTACGTAAATGATTTGTATGGAAAATAGGCTATTTGACTGATGTTGAATTCTACAGCGTACTGTAGTTATATGAATAAAATTAGCTAAATATTTCACGAAACAAAGAAAAAAAATCCAGAAACATATATCTTTTTTGGAAATATGTGACTTCAAAGGTACGCAAATTTTATAATATTTTTTTTTAATCCAAAATAAATTTTGAAAATGTTTTCAGAATCCTCATAATTTTACGAAACAATAATTGTATGACAACTATGAACTTAAACGCACTTTTTCACGGTGAAAATGAAAAATTTCTTAATTTTTCCATACGATTATTGGTAACCTATACCGGCCTGTGACGTCACTAGCCTGACGCGTTTTGTATGGAGCGTTTTTAGCGCTACGTAGGAATGTTGAACTTTGACGGTCATTTCTGACTTTTAGAGCAGTTTAAATGTAGTCAGTCCCACATAGACATTTGATCACAATAAAAAATAGAATCGAATGACATCCTCAAAAAAAATTAGTCAACATGCCTATTGTAGTTTTATAAAGTATAACCGCTAGGGGCGCTGTACTATACTCCATACAAATCGTTTACGTAATCGCTACCGAGTGCCAGGAGGTACGTAATCGGTACCGAGTATCAATCCAAAGGGGTCAGTAGAAAGAAAACGAAATCTATAAGAGATAGACAAATCGGTTCTTAGGAACCATGGCGTCGATTTTAGATTTAATAGAAATTCAATTTATCTTATGGTTAAGTATGAGATATCACTACATAGTATAAAACAAAGTCGCTTTCTCTGTCCCTATGTCTATGCTTAAATCTTTAAAACTACGCAACGGATTTTGATGCGGTTTTTTTTAATAGATAGACTGATTCAAGAGGAAGGTTTATATGTATAATACATGCATAATTTATCAACATTGCTTCGCACGGGTGAAGCCGGGGCGGGTCGCTAGTATATAAATAAATTGAGTGGTTAAATTCTGTAAGTAATCGAATGTCGTATTGAAACATTCTTTACAACTGTTTTGACCGGGTTATGTATGAAATTATGTTTGAGCTATAAAAAAAAGAATAATGCAGTTTTCATTAAATCTAAAATCGACGCCTTGGTTCTAAAGAACAGATTTCCTTATCTCTTATACAGCTGCCGGCAAACTTTTAGAGCAACCTTGACTGCGCAGTAGCCGATTTACGTACAATTGTACCTGCGCAGATCCGCCATTTTTGTTCTAAAAGTTTGCCGGCAACTATAGTTGGACCTACTGACCCATTTGGATTGGATTGATCAGCAATGATCACCCGGTAATACAGACATACTGTATCGATTTTGCTATTGTATCGCATTGGCAAGTCAATATTATAACTGTCCCGCCACTAATACGTGCACTTCATTTAGCTCGTTTGTGCAGACTCCTGGCCGAAGGGTGTTGTGTTGTGTTTCGGCAGTTTCGGGGCAATCTGTCGAATTATACACCAGATCAGACAAAGCAACGGACCCACGCCGTTAAATGTATATTTGCAGTTCACAGTGCCTTGGTTTTGTTAGTGTAATGCTGTGTACCTAACTTATTTGAATAATAAATAAATAAATCAAGGCGAGTGCGGCAGCAGAACAAGACCACCTACAATATACCGGGTGTTTCCTGTAATAGGAGCGATAAATTAAAACATAGATTCTTCGCTTGAAATTGGACAACATTTGTTAAGCAACTTCTGAAAATAACGTGTATCAAATGATATTTTGTAGAATAATGTTTAGACAAAGAAGCAATGTATTGCGAAATGTCCGATATTAGTAGAGTGACAGTGACAGCTATGTCAATGCTCAGGAATGTCAATGTTGGACGACGTACATTGAAAATACTATTTAATTTGTTTGAAATAATAAAATTCTGAAACTGACTTTTTTTTTAAGTTGCTGAACAAATGTTGTTCAATTTGAAGAGTAGAACCTAAATTTTAATTTATTGCTCCTATTACAGGAAACACCTGGTATATTGAAATACAAAAACGGATTTACTCACGCCGTAGAAGTCGAATAACGCTCGACATGTTTCGAATCGGTACGCGATTCATCAGCAGGAGAGCCGATCAGTCGCGGCGGCGGCCAATGGAAAACTTCAGGCAAGCGCCCTGTCGAAACATGTCGTGCGTTATTCCACTTCTGCGACGTGAGTAAACCCGTTTGTGTTTTAATATGTCTGAGAGTCACGGTAGTTTTCCATCTACAGTGTATTGATTTGTATTTGCAAGATTTTACTTTTTATTATAAAACTCCGGTCTCGGAAGACCTCGACCCTTCGAGACCATGTACGTAGCATCACGTTCGAAACGTCGAGGTAATTAAATTAACACATTTTGAACCACCCACCATATCAAAAGAACATGTTAACGCCATTACGTCGGGGATAGTGCAATGCCGCGTAAATAACAGCTGTCGATAAAGTTCTCATTTCAATAAAATACTTAGCATTTGTTTGAATATTGATTCGTATCTACACTTGTTACTTACGCGGTATTGCACTATCCCCGACGATTACACTTTCCCAAATTAGTCACTGACGAGTAGGATGCAGTAATATGTGACACATATGGAGATAGCTCCCTCTCACTCCTTCATATTGCTGCATCCCTCTCGTCAGTAACTAATTTAGGAAAGTGTAATAGCTACTTTACGTGATTGTAAGATGGCGTTATTTAGTGTAACATCTGTACTTTTCGATATCTGTACTTTCCGATATCTCGATATCTGTACTTTTCGATATCTCAAATCTCAATATGGTAGGTAGGTGGGTTCTTAATGCCGGGGCCACATTCTTGCCAAGCCTTGGCAAGCCTGCAGGACGCAGTTACATGTTAGAGTGAGACAGAACTACATCTCATCTGTAAGCTCGTCGAGGCTTGGCATGGGTGCGCTTGGCGCACTTAGCCCAATATATCAAAATTAGACATAATTATTGTCACGCCCGGCATTTATATGTACTTTACCGATACGATTCCCCATTTACACTCACGTGAAATTTTATTATGACTCACGAAATAATTCAGTGAATAAAGGATTTTGACCTTACAAACGGTCCGGTAGTTTTGAATTTTTGATATGTTGTCTAGGATGGTTAGTCAGTGTTTAAAATGCAAAATGCACAATTCCCCCCACTCCGCGCCCGCCACCATATTGATAAAACCGTCACTCTTTTCATATTTTTGCTCATATCTTCCTTTAGGAGCATTTTAGCTAGAAGAAAGCTTCGACAATGTTATAGAGAGTTAAATTTACTACATTTTCCATTTTATATTTTGTTTCTAGGACAGATAGTTACGGAGATATGCACATTGAAAAAAACTTAAGAAATTGTAATTTCCAACTCAAAAACAAACTTCTGGATTATATCTTCGTTTAGGAGCATTTTAGCTAGAACAGTGCTTGGGCAATTTTGTAGAGAATTTAATTTACTATAATTTACATTTCAAATTTTGTTTCTAGGACAGATAATTACGAAGATATGTAAAAAATGAAGTCACATTTTCCGAAAATGTATGTAAAAATGGACATGAGTTTTATAACCAATTATATTTCCTACATGTTTTAATTTGTCCTAGACTAGTCCGTAACTGAATGACAGCGTTCTAAACCAAGAATTTTGAGAAAATTTCGGAAAATTCGACTTTTCCTGTTTTTTGAATGTGCATATCTCCGTAACTAACCGTCCTTGAAACAAAATTTGAAGTGTAAATTATAGTAAATTTAATTCTCTACAACATTGCCCAAGCTTTGGTGTAGCTAAAATGCTCCTAAACGAAGATATAATCCAGAAGTTGGTTTTTCAGTAGGAAATTGCGATTTTTTACGTTTTTTTAAATGTGGATATCTCCGTAACTATCTGTCCTAGAAAAAAAATATAAAATGGAGAATGTAGTGAATTTAACTCTCTATAACATTGTCGAAGCTTTCTTCTAGCTAAAATGCTCCTAAAGGAAGATATGAGCAAAAATATGAAGAAAGTGCCGGTTTTTTCAATATGGCGGCGGGCGCGGAGGGGAGGGAATTGTGCATTTTGCATTTTAAACACTGACTAACCATCCCAGACAACATATCAAAAATTCAAAACTACCGGACCGTTTGTAAGGTCACACATAGTACTTTAGTCTCTATTCACCATATTAAAAGTTTAATAAAATTAATGATTCCCCATTTTGAATTTAACACCCGTCAAAGTTAATTTGTAAATAATATATTCATCACTACATTCCCCGGCAGGAATAAAACGATACATTATTATGGGCAAAATATATTGTCTATTTACAATTTAAAAACAAATAAAATGCTGGTATGAACATATTTCTTAAAAATAAATGTGAGTACTGATCTGACATACGATACATTGTACAGAACGAACTGTACGGAATGATATTTCATATTTTTCATAAAACAAGCAAATAAACACCATAATTTCTACAAAGAATTTGGCATTTTTACAGCCAAGATAGATACATAAATTAGCTAGCCATAACAATTTTTTGATATAGCAACCGACATGTAACAAAAAATGCATCAAGAATATCAGGAAACAGGGTAACAGAGTATACTAGTTGGACTGCTATTTTTAAGCGACTTAAAAAAAGGAAGTTCTATGTTTCACTGTATTTTTAACATTTTACATATATAAAAGTGATACATCTGTGTCACATATTAACATAGCACAGCGGACACTCGGGCGTCGAGACTCGTTTATAGCTGATTTTTATTGCATATATCATAAGAGTGCGTTCCCGCTGACACGAACCGTAATTCGAACAATCACATTGTTTCCACTGACGCGCAAGTGCGATTTTGAACACTCAATGGTTAACAGGTTCAGTCCCGAAGCGATAGCAATGTGCCATTCTTTCGACACGTCCCCATAATAATAATGACTTAATGACATTATACACTCACTGACCACGAGGCACATATGCCGCATGGACGTAACTGAGAAACCACTCATGAGGCCCATGTGTCTCATTGGACTGAACCTGGGCTGCTCCACTCCGCGTCAATGGAAATGCACCCTAAGCATTACTTAGGCGCTCAAAAGGGGTATAATTTGAATAAAATCCCCAAACTCTGGTTATATATTTATGTTCATAAATCATAAAAATTATAACTATTATATTACAATACTCCAATGACTTCCAATGGGTTCCCGTCAGGGTTAATAAATAAAAAATGGAATACGCAATACTGCACATAAAATATACTTTTGCCAATAGTAATTTATAAAATAAGTTACGATCTCACTTTGATACACTGGCAGTTATGATACAAGAACAGCTCTAGCAGAGGTGGGCCAGCGAGTTTAGGCTGTCTATCCACTGGTGCGAATCGGAGCTGCGTATAATGGCTCAATTAAATCCCACAGATGGAAATGCACTTCTCTTAGGCTTTCTTTTAGGGTTTAATTTCTCCGCTCCGCTTCTGTCGTCAGGAAGCCCTAACCACTCAATTGCTTCAAATTTTGAATTGGACTCTATTCATATACTAAAATAAAAGCGATGACAGGTAGCCGTAGTTACCAAAAGCAATCTAGTGGTTATCGCGCAAAAATGTTGATCAAGGCAACACAGCACGCCTAGCAACGCTGTCGCGCGACAAATACTACCTGTCACTTTTCTTTAAATACCGTGCGAGCAAGGTAGGTGGCGCTGAGTGGCGCGACAAGGGATTTCGTGACAAGGTATACTATGCTGCCCGTTTAGCACAACTATGCTTCGCGAGGCATAGCGCTACTCGTCACTTTCTCACATTACTGCACATAAAGAGACGTAATTATCTTGCGCGAGAGTCGCGTGTCACAGATGTGCTAGAGGTGCAGGCCTGACAATATACAAGGAAATGTTCTATTTTTACTTCGGACACAATTATTTTTAAAGATGGCTGGCTCATTTTACTCAGCTGATACATTTTTTTAATCAGAATAAAAACGAAATATAGGAATGAAGGTTCAAAAACCATACATTACAGCGTATTTAATCCACACTAATGATGTGCCTCATGTCAAGTATACATAGGTACTTTTGACTACCTTCAATGTATGCAGCTCCGAGATTATTTACAAAACAATGTCTCGATTGCTGGCCCATTTTCTACCTCACTTTATACTATAAAATATTGAATCTGCTACTCACCATCTAATGATATTCTCTCTTATATTGCTTTGAGTAGGGGCAATCAACTGTATTTATTATTAAGGGTAGCGTCAATACGGTTAATTTGAGTATTACAACATAAACAAATAAGTTGGTAAAAAACACTATAAAATCCTGTTTTATCAATTTTGACGAAATATACTCAATATTTCCAAAAATAAGGCGAAGAGCAGAAGAATAGTACATTTAAAATTGCTTTCTTTAATAATTCTCAAATAAAAGTTGTACATGCCATTTCTACCAGGGAAATTAACATAATAACATTAATTATTTTGTTGTATTTAAAATGCTTAACACTTTATCTGTCAGTTCCAGTTCATATAATAATGTTACCAAAATTGGCAATTCATTCCGTACCTATATCTCCATAAACGCACGCAGTGCACCGTTTCCTTAAATATCGTAATAATACAAAACTTTCCTCTACAATTTCCTTTAAAATTATCCTTATTCATTCCGATATGGCCCAATCACAGTAAATCATGTTTTTATACAAATTAAACAAATTATAATATCCTATTCTTAATGGAATTAATTCCCTTCCGGTCATTCTAAGTGACTTACTTCTTTCAATTATTTTTTGTTTTTCATATTCAACACATAAAAATAGTGTTACATTACATACATTCCATAGGCCAAAGGTAGTGTACAAATTAATATAAAATTTTATAAATAAAAAAAACACGTTAATGTGACTGAGCCACGAAATTAATGTGATGAAACCAAATGATGCCTGCCCTCAAAATAAACGTTAAAAATTAAATTAGTGGTATACATTTATTATATATTCTATGCAACATTTCCATATCATACATGACACTCCACCACATAAATTTGATAATGGGAGTACAAACATACATTACCTATGCATTCATAATATCCTAATGTAATTTTTGGAGTCAACATTTCCATTATACATAGATGCTCATGCAAGATTGGCCAACCCAGCATAAAAGCCACATATTGACAATGCCTATGCAACCACCATGGCTTATCATTCCAATAACTGGATTTCTATCAAATTGCCTTCTTAAAAATGTACAGCAACCTGAAAATCATTACTTCAATAAAAGTATACCATTTGCTCTCTATGGAAATATGTGAAGACCACTGAAACTTGACAAGGTTTTTGCATAATATATGTTGTTCTAATGCAGTACAAAATAACTACTGATTTAAAATAATGCTTACTTTCAAATGATTGCAATAGTCACACCATGCAAATGTAATATGTGGCAATGAAGTTTGTAAAAATGATTCTATTGTGCATTGTACGCAGGCCATACTGATCTCCACAAAATGAGAACCTAGCTTCAACTCAATTGCGACAAAATTTCAATTAGAGATCAACATTTTAAATATGCATTACAAATGCATCACGTATTTCTAAATTACCCTTCGTGATGTCAAAATCCTGTCCAATCCCATTATTAGAGAACAATATTTATAAAATATCGAAGATTATGTTCGTAAGAACAAAATCTAGTTTTACTGTTCCCTATACAGCATCAGGGATTGAATGCTTGACAACTGTTTTCCAAATAGGAAAATATTCTCTGACACTAAGGAAATAACACTTGTATTGTAATCAGAGGTATTCAGTCCTGCTAGGGTTGTGCAAGTCCCACAGTATTTGAGCATAGTGATAAGTGTCCGGCACTGTGCCCTATTTTCAGCACTAGCAACACTTCTTCTTGGTTTTGCTGCGACTATTCTTCAGGTTAACTGTGTCGTTTGATGTTACGTTTTGTCTCTCCTTCATTTCCAACTTTGATCTTAGTACCTGGAATCAGATGATGTTGATTAATAGTCTAAAAGTTTTAAAATAGGGGTTTCTAAGGCTACCTGTCCACTGGAGAGGATTGAAATTCAGCCTGATTGGTTCATTTTCTTCGCTCCGCTTCAGTGGCAGCCTAAACTGGACGTCGAACGGACAGGAGGCATGTCAACTTTAAAATATTTATATAAAGCTACAGAAAAACTGTAAATTATTTAGGAATAAGCGCGATTATTCCTACTTATAACAAAATTTTGAGTTATGTTATTTCATTATGGCTGACATTATTTTTGTGAAATTATTGTCTAGTTCAATAAATTAGTTTTAAGTTGACAATTAGTATTTCCCATGGTTGAAGTTAGTTTGATCCATATTACCACTTGTTAAATATTTATTTGTTCCTTTATAACCATATTATAATTCAGGTCAAAATATGTCCATAAGTTAAAATCCAAAACACCACACTTAAAACAAGAATTTCTTCTTTATAGTTCTTTATATAAAATGTTAAAATATATTAAGTAATTCTGTTCAAAGTGTCAAGTATAATGGTGTTCTATTCTCCAATGAAACAAAGAGTACTTGAACTTTTTATTCGTTTTTTTTTTATAATCTAGTGTGCATACAATGTGGTTTTGTGAGAATAAGAGTACTGCGCAGACTGGAGAGGAGTGGCCCATGAATTAACCAATTGCAGTGTTCGGAATCTCCAGCCTGCCTCAGTGGTAAGACTGTAAGAGCTGACTGTGGCTTTCAAATAATCTACCCAGCTCCCTGTCAATGGAATCACACCCATATAAAATAAAAAATAACCAGTTCAATTATATATGTACATATAATATATGTGATGATTGATAGATAAGTGATAACTTACCATTTTTGTGATAGTGAGAAACATCTCCTCGACGTTGATGTTCTCTTTTGCACTAGTCTCGAACAGGGGTATATTCATCTGGCTGGCAAATCTCTGAGCATCCTCCGTCACCACAACTTTCCTTGATGGGCAATCATTCTTGTTTCCAACTGTAATCAATTACGTAAACAATTATTACGTAATTAGCTTAACACAACCTCTTTACCATGGTCCGCTGGTTTTATTTTCGGTCAAAACCGAAAGTAGTTCAAATGTAATGGTTTGCACTATAATTATCTTATGAGATCTCTGCATATTTATAACATGTTAAAGTGGGTTGTACTTCATAATAGCTTATCAATTTGAATAATGCTACACCAAACTAGCACAATATTTGTATTATTAGGATACACCAAGTTCAAGTTAGATAATGCAAGTTAACAATGCTATAGATAGCATAGAAAACTTCCTAGACCTAAGAACGTAAGTTAATATTCTTCACACAAAACTTGCCTAGACAGGATTCAAACCCGGGACCATTGCTTCGGGTAATGAACTTAGGTAAATGTGGTGGCGATTTATATTATTTGGATTTTCAGTATAAGTCACATACTCTAATACTAAATACATATAGACACTTAACTCTTGTAATTTGTCAATTTATTTAAATATAGGACAACTCAAGTGCCCGTTTACTTTCTAAGTTTGGTTTAAAAATCATCATAGCCTTGTCTGCACAAATGGCTAATGTAGCCTCTATATCATTTCCATAATCCATAACACCTTGGGACCAAATCTAGATCACCTTGTGTATCATCAATTCATCAATTTATGATAACACAAACCTGTTATTATTAATTTTATTCACTTTTTAACCTAATCTAATTGTCTACCGAGTTATATAGATTTGTCAAATGGTTAACATTTTGGATTTTTGAAACAATATGAATTTTACACTATTATATTATTAATAATATACCCAGCATTTGTGTGACTAATCAGTGATCAAACGGAATTTCAACTTAGTAATTTTGCTTTACTTCCAGTTGAGATAAGAGCTATTATTAATAGTGTTTTAGGATGTAGAAATGATAAGGCTCTTTATATTGTTTCGAAATGAACATTGTTTACATGCCTTGCTGATTTCAATAAAAAAATGGATAGGATTGTTTTGACTGTAGATTGTTTTGGATAGCATTGATTTAAGTATTTATTTTTACAAAGATAGTGCAATGAAATGTACAGTTAACTTTGTAATAAAAGTGCTGTATATAAAATAGGCAAATAATGCCTTACAAATGGCACAGAGTTTCAGCCATATCCCAAATGTATGACTCTCAGTATTGTTTGAGCATAATATAAACATTAAAGTACAACAATCTTGTTGTGTTTTCACATGAGATAATAGATTTATTGACCTATGAGTATTGACTGTGGTATCACAAGTGAGTCATACAAATAAAGCACTGGCAGGGGAAGCAAGTAATTAGATTACTAACACAAAGTAGCATAACTCAATGATGTATCATTTTTGGTACAACATTTATAATCTTTGGTGTAAGTATCTATGATTATTTTTCTGATGGGGCCTGGGTGGGACCTGGCCGTGGCCTATGGATTTCTATTGGTAGCCCAAAACCCTTGGGTGGACCCGCCCAGCCACCTCAATACACCCTTAAATTCAGAGATTAAATATAATATACTCTTACTACTGTTATAATGGAATGGCACATTAACAATTTTTTTTTTCTTTGTGGCTCGCATTATTTATGATTATTGCATATACTTCTTGACCCAATGAAAAACATTTTGACCGTATACCATTCTAAATAGCTTTCCTACAACATTTAAATTTTCAACATTTTTAACGTGTGTTAAATTTAAAAAAACAATCGAAATTTTGACTGTTTTCTAAAATTTGCTATTATATTATAATAATATATTAGACCTGTTGATAAGTAATGCTTATCAATAGGATAATTCATCAAGATTATGTAAGTTTCATAAATGACTCCGTGTGTAATATCATTTCAAATACAAGGGCAAATCTAATAACCATCTGTTTCATCATCAGCAAACAGAAAGTTGGAGTCCCTCATATTACAAATCTAGACTCCCTAAAATGAGCCAGATCAGGCCCTTTAAAGGTAGTTAACTTTGTTAACACTCACCTAAGACTTTGTTCACTACATCACAATTCTGTTCAATCTCGTGAAGCCACCGTTTGACGTTCGCGAAGGACTCTCCATTGGTGACATCGTACACCACGATGACGCCGTGAGTGCCCCGGTAATACGTGCTCGTTATCGTCCTGAACCGCTCCTGCCCCGCGGTGTCCCAAATCTGAAGCTTCACTCGCTCCCCGTTGATTTCCAGGGTTCTTATTTTGAAGTCAACCCCTATTGTCGTAATGTAACTGCCCGAAAACGTGTTATCGGCGAACCGTAGGAGCAGACAGCTTTTACCCACACCTGCAACACATCACCATCATTCCAAAGGACCATATATTACCACAAAATATCACGGAAAATCGGTTACTGACGAGGCCTCGCCCACTCACCACTGTCACCGATAATCAGCAGTTTAAAAAGATGATCAAACTCGCGCGCCATTGTTCGGGTTTATTGCCGATAATTATCTAATTGGTCATGTGTTCACTAATGACGTTAGAAATAGATTTAACACCACTTTAACTCTGAAAATATTAATAAAACGCATGCCGTAGAACGTTACGTTTGCGTCATTTTACAATACGTCCGCCATTATTGTCTTTTTTAATTTTAACGTTGTTACCAGATACAAAATTAAATGACATTACAAGTTTTAAGTACTGCAACACTCTTTATTAGGTACTCGCCTCACTAGTCATACAATTTCTATAAATATTTTGATTGTCTGTGGTCAAGTGTATGGAATCTGACCCCCTTTTCTGCAGAGTAAATAACATCCGTAATTTTTGTGCATATAAATTATTTAGTAATATTTTCTGCACTGAACAATTTTTATTAATCAATTTGGTACTGCATAAATAGTTATTGAGGATGAAAACGTTCATCATGATATCATAAGCTGTCAAATAGCGCTAGTGATGCGCCAAAACGCCAAGTATGAAAGAGATGCTAATAGTAATTATTGTTGTCAAATATTTACGATTTCCTTCTTTGAGGGGGTGAGTAATCAAGCTGTCAGAATTATAGATAAAAGTTTAGCTGCAACTTAGGTGTGGTACACTGCCATTTTTAGTGAAAATACAGAAATGTCGGCGACTTTAAAGCCATACCTAACTGCGGTACGCCACACGCTAACTGCCGCGATGTGCTTAGAGCATTTCTCTTCGCAAGTGGTGGAGCGATATAACAAGCCCGAAGTCGAGGTTAGAACGAGCAAAGAACTCTTGCTGAATCCTGTCGTCATATCTCGTAATGCCAACGAAAAAGTACTAATAGAGTCCTCTATAAACTCTATTAGAGTAAGTATTATGATCAAGCAGGCCGATGAAATCGAGAAGATCCTGTGTAAAAAGTTCATGCGTTTCATGATGATGCGAGCAGAAAACTTTATCGTTTTGAGGCGGAAACCAGTGGACGGATACAACATAAGCTTCCTGATCACGAACTTCCACACGGAGCAGATGTTTAAGCACAAATTAGTTGATTTCGTTATATATTTTATGGAGGAAATTGATAAGGAGATCAGTGAAATGAAATTGGCAGTGAATGCTCGCGCCCGTATTTGTTCAGAGGAGTTCCTGAAGCGATTCTAAGTGAAGTCTACTGGTATTATAGACTATGATGAGGCTGCCGAAGCCCCATGCTTGGTTCCCACCCGTGTCTAGTATTAAGCTCAAAAGTGGGTGAGGCATGAGCCTTATTGTGGTGCACTTGGTACTTGATAAATTAGTGACTGATGTGATTCTTAATTTAAACTCTGTACTTTACATGACAAGCACTGCTGGGTTCAATGCATGTACATAACTGCTTAGATTGTTTAGTATATTTACTTGCTGTCATACAGCATTTCCATACAACTTTATTTTCAATTGATTATGCTGTGAATTATAATTTTATTATTACTTTTAATAGGCATACACCAGGTTCAGGCATAAAAAAAAGATTTATATTTTTTTATAAATGTGTTAAAATGTATTGCTTATTTCCTTTGTAATGTTACCCTATTTGAAAGGTAATAAAATCATGTTGGGAGTGCTGTCTGCCACTGATGACTATGCAATCCCCTATACACTAATATATTTCACTTAAGTTTAAGAAGTTATTTGTTGAATGTGTGCACTGCCAAACTTATGTTTGTTTGGGTGAGAATATGTTTAAACTATATCCAGCAAATTTATTTCTCACTCAAACATGAACCTTTTACTTCTAAGTAAATAAAATCAATTATACTTTGACTATTTTAATTTGGTTCAAAGAGTTATATATGCAGAACCTACTGATCTCTTTCTATCTATGTCCATGTTTTGACCCACAGAGTATTGCTTCATACTTATAATTTATATCTTTTGTATCAGTGAATTGCTTTTCCAGACTATGTGATGTTACTCATTCCTAATGTAGGGCATTTTATGAGATTTTAATGAATATATTGTGTATAAATAGATTTCTTTGTTATAAAAGTAGCAATTATGATTCCAGTGTTTTCAAAATCTTGGTTTAAACTTTCTTTTAGTAATAGTTTTAAATATAAATTGCATGCCTTTGATTAAAAATTTAAATCAGCATAATTTTATTTTTTGATATTAAATTAAATAGAAATATTTGATTCACTTACAGAGATAAAATGTTTATGAATGTAGCCAATGTGTGAATAACATTTTAATACTGAATAAAGCAATAAGTTTACATTTTTAAGTATACATTTCGATGCTAAGTTTTATAATTTAAAAATATACTACGACTTTATATCTTGGTTATTTAGTTTTGTTATCATTATTTGTAACATAATGTCAGAAAGCTAGTGTAAGTTTCATTTCATATAAATAGTTTTATCATGTATTAAAATTGTCTTGACTTGGAAATAAATATAATGAGTTACGTATTAGTAGTTGTATTTTTTACTTGTTTTAACCTTTTCATATTCATCCACGTTTTCCTCATGCAAGGCAACAAACTTGACAACTAATAGAAACAATTACTAAATATTAAATAAGTTTTAGTGTCCCAAAACATCCTTTGAATGAAACAGGAAAATTAAATTGTACCTACACTATTTTAGCAGTAAAACAGTCTTACGTGGGTTGGTTATATAGGCCATACTAAATTTAGTGTAGTAGTAATTAGTCATATGAATACACTATTGGCAGGCCCGGAGTAAAAAAAAACTGACCCTAGTATTTTTTTTTTTATTGCCTAAGTACTAATTTACCATATTTGTTTATTTTCAATGCTTGAGCCTCCTGTAACTTTTTGTTTATTTATAATAGATATAAAAATAGCAAATTTGTAATATAGTCAGCATAAAATTATCTGCTACTTTTATCAGACAATTTTAGTATGCAATTTAACATAAGCCAGTGCCTTTGATGCTGACCAATGATCATATTAGGTACAGTCTGTAAGCTCACAGATTGCGATTTGTTTTTGAGTGAAAACTGAGAGGTTCTTATCTTGATCGCGTAAGAGCGAGCGAGACAAGTATTAAACGCGAACTGCGTAAGGATGAGTGCAAAATGAAAGAAATTGCGTCGAAAGTAGAGATCATATAGGTATTTATTTCACAGAATCCTTCAATACAATTACAATGCACCCATACATCTATACTTATGTATAAAATCTACTTTAGGATGTGACCACTGCGCTGTTAGACAACTTATTTCTACTGCTATTATTTTTCGATAAATATATTAATGCAAACATGGAATGGTCAACATATTGCCAGATTAGAGAGCTCATAGAAATAATGTTCCCCAACATATTTAAGTGGCCTATTATTATGTAACTTAGATATTTTCTGATCATGAAATTTTCAAAAATAAGTTTAACTCAATTCATAGTTTAGGGCAGGGTATCCCAAAGTTTACTGTTCGCGGGCAACTTAAAGGTTTAGTATTTTGTACCAGCGACCTATAGCTATTCGAAATAGAATAATATCAAATTCGGTTTTTGCTCGAGGAGAAAGCGTGGAGCGCCTCACCAGTGCTGGCCTTAGGCATACAGACGGCCTGCCCGTATAGCACAACAACGCTTCGCGACTCGACTATGTCGCGCGACATAGCATCGCCCGTCACTCTCTCACAGTACAGCAAAGAAAGAGATAGGTAATATTTCTCGCGCGAGAAAGTCTCGTGTCACAGTTGTCCTAAAGGTGCTGGGCGAGTCATCATTCCCGGCCTTAGAGGGCCAGGGCCCCTAGGCATTTGGCGTTTGGGGCCGCCTCCTCTTGATAAACGGTTTTCAGCAAATTAAATAGTAGGTAGTAGTATTTTCAGTGATAAATAAGAGAACATAAGTATGGTTCAAGTCCTGCTTCTGGGATTGGGGCCCCCAAACTGGCTGGTCCGCTAGGCCCGGGTCTTATGGCCCTAAGGGTAAATACGGCACTGCGAGTCATTCATTGTGCGGCGCTCTTGCGCTTTGGGCGGCATGGTCCTGGTTATAAATCGCCCTTTTGCACCCAGCGTCCCCTAAAGCCGCCACTGCGCCACACACTGCGGCGCAGAGTTTTTAAACGCCATTAGGGAAAGTAGTCTGAGTTTTAAGCCAGTTTGACCTTTAGTTGCACAAACTTCTAATTAACATAGAGGGTCTGTGTTACCTTTTTGATGACAATTAGGAGCAATACGGTGTTTGACTATAGTGAATATAAATTGTGGCATTGAAACCACTAAACACACATAAAAAAATACGCGGAACCAAATAAACTATCAATAACTTTTGGACATTATACTATTTTTAATTGTACAATAACTAAAAAGAAGGCGTGTTTTGACTACTGCTTTTTATGACTGTATTATCATAGAAGCTTCATACTAACAGTTTTTGACATTTCATAAAGAGTAGCTGATTTGAGCTGTCATCAAATACCGTATTGCTATATAGATATAAAGATCACACACGCAAAGAAAAAAATAATTGCGCTCATACGTGGTCCACACCGGGACTCCAACCCCGTACCGGTCCAACGTTCCGACCAGAGACGCACTATTATAATTATTAGTTAATTTATATTTCAGTTAATCTTTATTTATATTTAGTGGTGCACAATAAAGAGTATTATTATTATTAATTTAATTTTTCTTTGCGTGTTGATCTTTGTATCTATATATGTATATAGCAATTGCTCCTAATTGTCATCGAAAAGGTAATCCAGATCCTCGATGTTAATTAGAAGTTTGTGCAACTAAAGGTCAAAATGGCTTGAACTTAAAACTACCCACATAAAAAATATTTCGATAAACATAATTTAGTTTCGAAATAAAATAATTAGGATCAAGTTTTTAAAACCCTCATGTCTTGAAAGGGAATATTGATAACGATAACTCAGCGATCTCGGGATACTAGTCGGTGGATACAGCGGTACGCAGTGCCGTCTCCATAGAAAGCCCTAAAGGTCTCTAGGAGATGAGTGTTGCGCATGAATTAAATGTTTTGTTAAGAAATTTCAGTCGCTTTATTGACATCGTAATATGAGATGGATTTTGAAACATTAGAAAAAAAAAACTAAAATATCGATAGGTAGAAAGTAAGGGCGCTAAGCACGAGATATTTCATACATTGACCTCGCGCATTGATATCAAGCGGTGAGCCGTCAGTGCGATAGGTAATTACGCAAGGACGATAGAGATGGATAATGGTGGGTCAATGTACGAAATTATTCGTGCTTAGCGTACCTACTTTAACAGCGATCTTAGACAGAGCTTACACGTTTAGTCTGGCGTTTCCAATGCATCAGTGTGGTTAAAATGACGAGAGAATCGTGTAACCCTTTCGGACTGACAGTCCTATACCCTTAGAGCCTTATCACACTTGCGATTTGCGAGCGTATTTTGTATGAAGGCGATCGCGCAGCGTGTTCGCCGCGTCGCTTATTTGTATAGAAAATACGCTCACAAATCGCCAGTGTGATAAGGCCCTTACCATGAGTTAACGTGACCGTGCTCGCTAGCGACAGCGTAAACGTTTTCTACTAAAGCTTTTTATAGTACTTCATTTATCTACCTCATAAGTTTCCATAAGTGCAAAACGGGTATTTACTAGATTTACTCAATTGTGTCGCTTTCCAGGGTGAGGGCCTGGAGATCTGTATTACAGGTTTTCAATACCTAGTTCAGACTCCAGTCCCTCACAAAGGATACTTTGTACCACTTTCATGTTTACCAACTAGTTGTCAAACTGTTTTGTATGTCCTTTGTGAGGTGAAAAAAAATTACATATATTTTTTTTTTATTTAAACTATTTGTATGGAGAAGAGTACAGCGCTCCTAGCGGTTACATTGTATAACTACAATTCTCCACACAAATAGTTTACGCAGACGCTACCGATTACAGTCACTGTAAACTAAAGGGTACAGAATGATGGACCGAACTGTCGCCAGTATGAGCATGTAAAGCCTGACCAGAAATATATGAGGATGCGCCATATTGCGGAATTTCACTGGAACTAATTTCTTACACTGGCAATGATTTTATGATGGTGTGTCAACAATGTCAATGTCATTCGTGTTGGTTTCTTTAAAATGCAAATATTTAAAATTATCCAAAGTAAATGTTGAAAATCATTCACAGTCGTAAACGTAATATTATAAATAAAGTGTAGGTACACGTGTTTACTACACGAAAAACAGTCAGGAAAAGAGTACATTCCGTTAAATGATATTACGAGGTTAACATAGTTGAACTGACAGGTATTTAAACTAATGTCATTATAGCGGGTTGCGATAGGTTGCAAAATTGTTGCCATATAAATCTTATAAATAGCGCCCTCTTGACAATCCTCATATATTTCTGGTCAGGCTTTAACCGATGTCTTAGAATCAGTGGGCGGATTTAGCGGTGCGCAGAGTGAAGCCCTCGCCCTTGAAGGCCTGGAAGGGCTCCGCTGGCGCCTCCTCGTGCGAGGCCGCGGTGCGCGCATTACGCATGAAACGGATGGTGCCGATCTCGTAGTCGTAGTCGGGGATGCCGCGGACGTAAGGCTAAGGGAAGTAACATGAATATAAGTTTCTGTCAAAAATTACATTTGAGTGGCAAGCTTTTATAGCCGACTGTACTTTTAATTTTATTAAAACTTTCGTGAGACTAATTTAATTATTGTATTAAGCGGTTTACACTCACGTGAAATTGTCAGGAACGGCCCGACATGTTTCGAACTCGTATGGAGCCCTTCATCAGGGACGGCTGCCCGGCAAACTCGTCACTCGTAAAACATGTCGGGCCGTTCCTGACAATTTCACGTGAGTGTAAACCGCTTAATACAATGACTGTACTTTTCTTTGGATATCCATCAAATGCTCACTGAGACGATTCTAAAGAGCCCAAGCTCGGTAGGATTGCTTTTTCTATTATAGAGTTCCTATGGCCACCTTCCGGCTCCATCATCAGATCAGCCCCATGGTACCATATTATTGTATTGTCATCGAAGTTAAGTAAGCATGCAAAATTTCAGCTCAATCGGTTGACGATATCTGCTTCAAAATTGAGTTGCAAGATTTCACCCGAACAAACATACTTTAAACATACCATGCAAGCTAAATAAAAGCTTGTAATAAGCACTGCGTTTTACGAGTCGGGACGCACAAACGAATTAGCGAGTTGAGTTGAGAATATGTCTTAAAGTGCATATAAGAACGCCGTTAATGCGACTTTTAGGGTACGTTCGGTATCTACTTAGTATACAACAAAGTCGCTTCCTTCTGTCTGTCCCTAAGTATGCTTAGATCTTTAAAACTAAGCAACGGATTTTGATGCGATTTTTAATAGATAGAGTGATTCAAGAGGCTTACATGTATAATACTTGCATAATTTATTAGCAACGCACCCGTGCGAAGCTGGGGCGGGTGGCTAGTTTAATATATTATTATTCTACATGTATTTTAATCAAAGTGTACACATGCTAACGCCCTGTAGTTGTAAAAGCGCGTAGAGCGCCAATCGTCTAAACGTAACCTTAATGTCCAACGACATTTCGACAGCATCGGTGACTCAGCGATCATGACGCTTCCACAATGTTGGACTGGTGATGCCGATGGCGACTCAAGCTAATCACGGGCGAGTGTACTGATGTGGCTGGCAAAGCCGAACTTACCCTTAACACCGTCGTACACTGCACATACATGACCAGAATGATCGGGTCATATATCGGAAAGGGTTTGAACCGAATGAGGAGGGGTCCTCTGGCTAAGTCCGTGATTGTATGGTCTTACCTGGCGACTAGGCTGCGGCTCGGAGTCGCTCTCGCTGGCCTGCTTCTTCTTCTTGCCGTCGAGCCGGTTGCCCTCCCCCCGGAAGGCCACGAAGCCGCTGGGCTCGGGCATGAGCGCGGCGGGGTCGTGCTCGGCCTCGCCCCGGCTGGCGGGGCCGCTCCTCCTCTATGTATAGTGTTACCTGGCGACTAGGCTGCGGCTCGGAGTCGCTCTCGCTGGCCTGCTTCTTCTTCTTGCCGTCGAGCCGGTTGCCCTCCCCCCGGAAGGCCACGAAGCCGCTGGGCTCGGGCATGAGCGCGGCGGGGTCGTGCTCGGCCTCGCCCCGGCTGGCGGGGCCGCTCCTCCTCTATGTATAGTGTTACCTGGCGACTAGGCTGCGGCTCGGAGTCGCTCTCGCTGGCCTGCTTCTTCTTCTTGCCGTCGAGCCGGTTGCCCTCCCCCCGGAAGGCCACGAAGCCGCTGGGCTCGGGCATGAGCGCGGCGGGGTCGTGCTCGGCCTCGCCCCGGCTGGCGGGGCCGCTCCTCCTCTATGTATAGTGTTACCTGGCGACTAGGCTGCGGCTCGGAGTCGCTCTCGCTGGCCTGCTTCTTCTTCTTGCCGTCGAGCCGGTTGCCCTCCCCCCGGAAGGCCACGAAGCCGCTGGGCTCGGGCATGAGCGCGGCGGGGTCGTGCTCGGCCTCGCCCCGGCTGGCGGGGCCGCTCCTCCTCTATGTATAGTGTTACCTGGCGACTAGGCTGCGGCTCGGAGTCGCTCTCGCTGGCCTGCTTCTTCTTCTTGCCGTCGAGCCGGTTGCCCTCCCCCCGGAAGGCCACGAAGCCGCTGGGCTCGGGCATGAGCGCGGCGGGGTCGTGCTCGGCCTCGCCCCGGCTGGCGGGGCCGCTCCTCCTCTATGTATAGTGTTACCTGGCGACTAGGCTGCGGCTCGGAGTCGCTCTCGCTGGCCTGCTTCTTCTTCTTGCCGTCGAGCCGGTTGCCCTCCCCCCGGAAGGCCACGAAGCCGCTGGGCTCGGGCATGAGCGCGGCGGGGTCGTGCTCGGCCTCGCCCCGGCTGGCGGGGCCGCTCCTCCTCTATGTATAGTGTTACCTGGCGACTAGGCTGCGGCTCGGAGTCGCTCTCGCTGGCCTGCTTCTTCTTCTTGCCGTCGAGCCGGTTGCCCTCCACCCGGAAGGCCACGAAGCCGCTGGGCTCGGGCATGAGCGCGGCGGGGTCGTGCTCGGCCTCGCCCCGGCTGGCGGGGCCGCTCCTCCTCTATGTATAGTGTTACCTGGCGACTAGGCTGCGGCTCGGAGTCGCTCTCGCTGGCCTGCTTCTTCTTCTTGCCGTCGAGCCGGTTGCCCTCCCCCCGGAAGGCCACGAAGCCGCTGGGCTCGGGCATGAGCGCGGCGGGGTCGTGCTCGGCCTCGCCCCGGCTGGCGGGGCCGCTCCTCCTCTATGTATAGTGTTACCTGGCGACTAGGCTGCGGCTCGGAGTCGCTCTCGCTGGCCTGCTTCTTCTTCTTGCCGTCGAGCCGGTTGCCCTCCCCCCGGAAGGCCACGAAGCCGCTGGGCTCGGGCATGAGCGCGGCGGGGTCGTGCTCGGCCTCGCCCCGGCTGGCGGGGCCGCTCCTCCTCTATGTATAGTGTTACCTGGCGACTAGGCTGCGGCTCGGAGTCGCTCTCGCTGGCCTGCTTCTTCTTCTTGCCGTCGAGCCGGTTGCCCTCCCCCCGGAAGGCCACGAAGCCGCTGGGCTCGGGCATGAGCGCGGCGGGGTCGTGCTCGGCCTCGCCCCGGCTGGCGGGGCCGCTCCTCCTCTATGTATAGTGTTACCTGGCGACTAGGCTGCGGCTCGGAGTCGCTCTCGCTGGCCTGCTTCTTCTTCTTGCCGTCGAGCCGGTTGCCCTCCCCCCGGAAGGCCACGAAGCCGCTGGGCTCGGGCATGAGCGCGGCGGGGTCGTGCTCGGCCTCGCCCCGGCTGGCGGGGCCGCTCCTCCTCTATGTATAGTGTTACCTGGCGACTAGGCTGCGGCTCGGAGTCGCTCTCGCTGGCCTGCTTCTTCTTCTTGCCGTCGAGCCGGTTGCCCTCCCCCCGGAAGGCCACGAAGCCGCTGGGCTCGGGCATGAGCGCGGCGGGGTCGTGCTCGGCCTCGCCCCGGCTGGCGGGGCCGCTCCTCCTCTATGTATAGTGTTACCTGGCGACTAGGCTGCGGCTCGGAGTCGCTCTCGCTGGCCTGCTTCTTCTTCTTGCCGTCGAGCCGGTTGCCCTCCCCCCGGAAGGCCACGAAGCCGCTGGGCTCGGGCATGAGCGCGGCGGGGTCGTGCTCGGCCTCGCCCCGGCTGGCGGGGCCGCTCCTCCTCTATGTATAGTGTTACCTGGCGACTAGGCTGCGGCTCGGAGTCGCTCTCGCTGGCCTGCTTCTTCTTCTTGCCGTCGAGCCGGTTGCCCTCCCCCCGGAAGGCCACGAAGCCGCTGGGCTCGGGCATGAGCGCGGCGGGGTCGTGCTCGGCCTCGCCCCGGCTGGCGGGGCCGCTCCTCCTCTATGTATAGTGTTACCTGGCGACTAGGCTGCGGCTCGGAGTCGCTCTCGCTGGCCTGCTTCTTCTTCTTGCCGTCGAGCCGGTTGCCCTCCCCCCGGAAGGCCACGAAGCCGCTGGGCTCGGGCATGAGCGCGGCGGGGTCGTGCTCGGCCTCGCCCCGGCTGGCGGGGCCGCTCCTCCTCTATGTATAGTGTTACCTGGCGACTAGGCTGCGGCTCGGAGTCGCTCTCGCTGGCCTGCTTCTTCTTCTTGCCGTCGAGCCGGTTGCCCTCCCCCCGGAAGGCCACGAAGCCGCTGGGCTCGGGCATGAGCGCGGCGGGGTCGTGCTCGGCCTCGCCCCGGCTGGCGGGGCCGCTCCTCCTCTATGTATAGTGTTACCTGGCGACTAGGCTGCGGCTCGGAGTCGCTCTCGCTGGCCTGCTTCTTCTTCTTGCCGTCGAGCCGGTTGCCCTCCCCCCGGAAGGCCACGAAGCCGCTGGGCTCGGGCATGAGCGCGGCGGGGTCGTGCTCGGCCTCGCCCCGGCTGCCCGAGCCGCGGCGCGGGCGCTCCTCTTCCTTGTAGCCTACGGGCGCTGCAAATTCTACCTGTTGAGGGAAATGAAAGTTGGATACTTTATTGCGACATTTACATTATCCTCCCGAGTTCCGATATCCTGCACATCCATACTATAATATTATAAATGCGAAAGTGTGTCTGTCTGTCTGTCTGTTACCTCTTCACGCTTAAACCGCTGAACCGATTTAGATGAAATTTGGTATATAGATAGTTTCAGTCCCGGGGAAGGACATAGGATACTTTTCATCCCGAATAAATTTAGTGTTCCCGTGGGATGAGCGGGTAACACCGCGGGGCACAGCTAGTAGTACATAAACTTCAATGGAACGTTAACTTTCTGACTATTTGATAAGGCGAAGAGTCAATCCCAGTCAGTTTGGGTTTGACCAAACTTTTATTCCAAGAATAATAGTTACTCTCGGATAGTAATGTAAAAACTCCATAATGCCGTTTGTGAAACACGCCACTGATGAAGAATAAAAGATGCTTAGTTTTTAAATTGACCTCACAATGACCATTGTATTGTTCAAGTAGATTGGCTCCATTCAAAGAATAAAAACTATGACTAATGTCTTTAGTGGTAAATAGATTAAAAACTCACATTCATATCACACTCGATGATAATAACGGCGTTCCCGGGCTTGGTTTCCAGCACACACAGCTCGTACACCTTGGAGTTGTATTTTATCGCGATCACATCGCCCGTCGTCAGGCACGAGAAGTTCCGAAGGCAGTTCTCCAGCACTGGAACAGATTAAACTATATAGCCTCCTATGATGTAGTCACTACTATACGGAAGACTGTTGGTTATTAACACACCCCAGGGTTTCCAGTGCACAAAGATTTAACACTACAGTAGGCATCAAATCATTTACACAGACACAACAGATTATTATTATTTGTTAACCGAAAACCTCAGGGTATGGTTACTAACAACTGTCAATGCAAATAAACTCATGATGAAATGGATCTAATCTTCAAATAAGATAAAAAGGTGATCCCAACTTTGACTGTGTATTTCTTTTTTATAACCAGAGTCAAGTAAAAAGTGTAATATAACCCATCTATAGATGTATCCCTGTTTCAAAGTTGGCTAATATCCGCCCAGCCAATTCGGCGTGATACAAGGACAAAGAAAATTATACCAACAAATGGCGCCCTCGCCCAGACAAAAAATGCATTGCGGCTTCAAGATATTTTTTTTTTAATATAGTAAACTGATTTTCAATAAAGTTTTATAATAGTATAGATGTTTCCATAGGACAGAGTGTAGAGCCTTGTTCATTGTATCATTCTCATAAGTTATTTTCTAAAATGTTTTTTTATCACAAAATCTTCAAACATGAGGCCACCAAAAGCACTAAGCTGTGGGACAGAGGCTGCACATTCATGCTTACAACAAAGTCACACAATGATATAGGTATACTTATTATATACCTGCTTTAGGATTGCTTATGTCTAAGAAATCTTCAGAGAGTGGTTTGAACTTGGAAAATGTAGCGACTGGCAGGGAGACACTCTCAATCTGCAACAGTGTGCCCTCCTCCATGACCAAGTTGGCCATCATCTGAAATGTATCAAACCACTCTTGTGTGAAAGAAGTAGAAACTAATAAACTTCACATTTATCATTTGTATTGATAAAACTGACACCCTAGGAACAGAAAAGAAAATCCACCACATGCTTTGTGAGTTTAAAAAGAATGCTTGCAATTTACAAAGTATACCCGCAACAAAGTTCGTTAGAATCAAATGGCACAAAATAAATACGCAACACGACTCGTCAAGGAAAACTTTATGCTATAATAAGGTTTCTGTTAAATGTACCTCAAGTTGAGAGCATGAGATTAGTAATTACTTTGTAAGACTTCACTCGCAGGAAACTAATCAGTTAGTTACTCCACAAAGGTTGTTCAAAACAAGAGCTTGGTACATATCAAAAGCTTTACGTCGACCAACTGGCTATCATTTATCTATTTGTTTATATTCTAATAAGCTATACAGCATTACAGTAATATAACCAAAGTACTGTTAACTACAAAAGTACATATAAGTTAGATTTAGGAGACATAATGTGGCTCTGTTACATTGTCTGATCTGGTGTAGAATACGGCAGATTCCCCTCATCGTCATATCATCTAGTAGGTTGGGATTGATCATCTAGTAGGGTATAAGGATATCACAGGGCAGATACGATAGAGGAAGATTTGTGTCGGTTGCAGGTAGAAGACTGGCAGAAAGATAAATTAGAGCTATTTAGATTAAACATACCCAATGAGGTAGATACACCTTGCCCTCGTCAGCCACAAACTCCAGGACACCACAGTGAGTGGACCTTTTGGACTTCTTATTGGTGAGTTTAAAGATCATAGGGTACTCTATGTTCAGCCGAGTCAACTGTTCCAGTGCTGACGGAGGCATGATTACTGAAAATATGTTCTAATTAGAGACAATTTGAATCTTATTGACATGTATGGTCAGCATCAAAACTACACTGACAATTTTACTACTGGCTTATATCAAATTGTGTATTAACACTTTCGCTTCCAGGAACCCGCCTGGTAGGCACTCGTAATCATTGCTCAGATGCCGGTCAAGCTCGCCTACGTATTTTTGCTATAAGAGCTACCCACCTAGCAGGCTCTCTCGGTTTCTGGGGTAGGGTTAAATTTTATATCTGGTTGCGAAAGTGTTAAAATTGTCAACTACTTATGACGCTGTCTGTACTTAATACTGTTCAAACAATTTATTTGTATTTTTAGCAATGTCAGTATGCACTATGCAGTAGTATACATATGTATATGTAATTTGATAAATCAAATTATTGCATAACATATCTAATGTGCTGATCATAAACCTGTGGAACAAGTATCGACTTATTTATGATGGGATACTTAATAATGATGGCTTAACAGGAAACAGAACAAAATCGGTGCATCATAGGTGTAATGCTTCAGAAGTGAATAAGTATACAATGCTGCATTAAGAAATCTATTCTCCTTAATTTATTGATAGCAGTTTTAGGAAAAACGATCTTTACATTGAATAAAAAGCATCAACAAAAATCGTAGGTAATAGAATTCAGAAAATAATGATGGGACATAAGATGTCACTCAAAAACTTTTGTTGTATCCTGATAGTTTTAAACAAAGATAATGTATGATCTAACTTTTGCCTCCTCTTTCAACATCCTGTCTTTCATTTCCTGGCAGCATGGATACTGAGAAGCATCTGTAGGTCATGTTGAAAGGCCTCGATATTTCGTGAAACATGTTGAAACCAAACTGAAACTGAAAAAGTGTATGTTAAGCAATTTATGGATGCCTTTCCAAATTATCACAATATTTAATTACAAAGATTTCTACCATTTTATTACTCTATAACGTTAACTTTACAACACAAACAAAGATAAATTTTAATTTATTGCAAAATCATGCAGTCTAGCAATAGAAAATAAACATATACTGTGACAGTTGACAGCTGAGTTGACAAGTAGTGAAAGTTGTCAATGTTAAAAAAACGTTGAATGACTCTTTAGTAGTAAAACCCGTTCCAGACCTTCGATCCTACCCGATCCGATCCTACTTATCGGATAATGTGTACACATTATCCGATTTCATCCGATAAATTGGATCGGATCGGAAGGTCTGGAGCGGGTTTTAAATAAGAGTAAAATCGATTTACAAATTCAAATGACGTACTCATTTATTTATAAAAGTTACTCGAGTGTGGAATTGGTTTTTATACATTTAAATAAAAAACAATTTATTTTGTTGAATTTTTGTACATTTGTTTTTTTTTTGGAAGGCTGCATGGGAACCAATGTTGCTACACAATTATAATAGAATGGCAAGAAAATTTAATTAAAATATTTTTTAGTAAACTAAACAGGCAAATTCTAGTTTTATTAAAATAATTTACTGGAATGATTTTTTCATGATACGATAATAATCTTAAGGCAAATACAAATGCTCAATAAAACATTGTGAATGCATCGATTACTCATCGCTGAGTCTACCTGTCTTTTTCTCTCTGATATCTGCCATTTCATTTGTATATGTGGCAGCTGCGGGTGTAGTAGGATTTTTCGTAATTTCTCCTCATATTAGAGAAGTTATCAAGCCCAATTATTCCTTAATGTAGAAGTAAATCGATTGTGTGAGTGAATAAATCGCTAGGTCATTATAAATCCATAAATTATTTCATAGATATCCGGCCGTTGTCATTTTCGCTTTCGATCAACGCCATGTTGATTGTCAAAAGTGTTTTCCGATGAGACAGCAGTGAAAAGACTTTTTTTGTGTTATCATTTCAGACTGCGATTTCGAAGGGTCGCGTGTAATTTATATCGGTCTAGTTAAGGTGAAGAACAAGCAGCCATGGCGCAAGTATTGCCTATTCGGTTCCAGGAACACCTGCAGGTATGTACGCCCATCGATTCGGTGAACACAGAATGTTAGCGAGTTGACGGTGATGATACATCGTTCAGTTTATGAGTAGGGGGTGTTTCCTGGGAGATTCGTGCATTTCTTTGTTGCGCTGGAGGCGTTAGTGGCAGTGATAGTGACATTGCGCAATTATGGTTGACAGCTTCCACCCCCTGCTCGCCGTCGGGAGAGAGGTGCCCGGTATTGATTTGCTCCACATACACCTCTGGATCATATGTTTTACGAATTTGCTGCCAAAATACTCTTATTTAGGTCAATAATGCACTTTCACTGGTTATTTTGTAAGACTGCTTGCCAAGATTTTGTACTGAAAGAAAAAGTTTCCTTATACAACTTCACATTCACACATTCATTGATAATTTCATTCATAAGTTTCCCAAGGGTCTTACTACTCTACTTACAATATGAAACTTATAGGAATCTAATTGATTGAATGAGAACCTAGTAAGACAAAATTATATTATTGAAAAAGAGCAATAAAAACCACTGTCTTTTATACTAGATATCAATGATAATTCTTTCATTACTTGTTATTAGAAAAACTTGTAGGGGACATTTTAATTAATAGTGTTTCAATGTTTTAAAAAGTTTTATCTCTTAATGAAGTGAAATCTTCCTAATAACACAAACACTATTGGGATAGTTATTATAATATGTATTGAATGCAAATTAAGTAATTAAGCTCAAAATGTTCTTTGAAGAACAATTTTTTTTTGGGAAATACTGTGATTTAAACATTGTCTGTTTGACACAGAGACAGTTTTGCCATATTTATGTTACTGATCCAATCAAATGAAAACAAACATTAAATTTGAAAGGTTTTTGTTATATGTTTTATAGCATAGCTTTTATGCCAATTTGGCAGAGAAACCCATCATTAAAACTAGACATCTATGTAATATGAACAATATCCCAACATATACTGTCTGTCAAACCATAATTGATGTTATTGTTACAGCTTACAAATGTTGGCATCAACCCAGCTTCCATTTCCTTCAACACCCTCACAATGGAGTCGGACAAGTTCATCTGTGTCCGTGAGAAAGTGGGCGAGACCGCAGAAGTGGTCATCATTGATATGGCGGACCCCACTAATCCCATAAGGAGGCCCATCAGTGCTGACTCGGCTATCATGAATCCGGCCAGCAAGGTTATTGCGCTGAAGGGGAAAGCAGGTGTTGAAGGTATGTGACTTTCTCTATACACAATACCATAGTTCACATTATTCACATTTTTTTTTGTCGATAAATGACAATGTTGTTAATGACAAGTTGTATCTAGTGTGTTAGTGCACATTACACAAAAGATCTCACAGGACGCCTATCGCAGATGGAGTTAGGCTGGCTAGACCCTTAGCTGGCAAATCTGTACACACAAAGTCCCAAATATACATGGGCTAAGTGTGGAAAATGGAGCCCATAACCATATGAACCCCTATCATAAGATGTCTGTGCACAAATCCAATAACACATGCAATGCACTGACAAAAAAAATAGTGAAATTGTGAATATAGCACTGAAGCACTATATTTATTCTTAACACTTTTAAGAAGTATGCATAGTAAATATTCTAGGAGTGATTGATTTGGTATTTATATTCATTCAATATACGGGTGTTCTAAGTTGAGATTTTTCTTGAATCAAACAGAGTTCGACATTCTAATGGATTATTAAAATTGATAATTTTTTATGCAATTGAATGTTATTTGGATTTTATAGTTAGAACCAATAAGTAATGTTATTTGTTATTTAGTAATGTTTTGCCTTAGTTACTACAATTATGGCATCATTTAAATGTGTCATCTGTCCAATTACCAAATAAATCAAGCTACTAAAATACTACTTTACTACTACTTTTGATATGAATTATACTGGGTCATAGTTTAGCCCCAATATTTATACAGTTAGCAACAAAACCATTTCTGCATTGCTAATAAGTTGATAGTGTTATTGTAGGATGTTATTGTTTAAATTGGATGTTGTTCTTGGTCTTCTATGTTTTTCCCTAATGCATGAGCCAGACTACTGAATCCTTTATTAGTTATGACTAATCCATACAATCATTTGCTAAATAATACTACATAAGAGAATAATAAACCAAATAACTGAATTTCCCATGTTTTTTGTTCATTGTAGCCGCCTACTCTTATCAGGAAGCAATAATTAGAACTTTAACATAGTGATAACAGTGTATGTATTTATTATTAAAGTATCTGCCCCCAGACAGAATGGATAGTTAGTTATCAGTCATGGATGTGGGTTCTAAACAAACAACTGAAATATGGATGGGGTTATGTATTAGGGCTTCAATTTATTAATTTAATTATATGCTAGTAACAAAGAAATTGACTGCTAACACTAAATAGAAGGCTAATTTAGTATTTGTTTTTAATTTAATATATTTGATTATTTTTGATATTGACAGAAGAAAGACCCTATTTTACTTGATAAAAATCAAAACATGATAAACTTCATTATACAATGATTTGAATTTAGGTACGTCTACTGCGTTTTTCTTGGTATTAGCTTTTAACAATAGGTGACGTAATAGTTGATGATGAACTTTTGGCAGTAGCCTTATTGCATATTTTTGTTATTGCCTTTTAATAACACGTAACTCATCATCACAAGAGCGTCATCAGTACTTTAGAGGGAGGCAAGTTGATATAAATGAAGCGTAGCTAGAGCACATCTCTAGGTTACTGTTCCTCCCTGCACCCCTTCTCTTGTTGTCCACTGCTGTACAAAAACCTTTCCAATAATTTCCACCATATCCAGCCCTCATCCACCGAAGATAGGCCGAACTTACTAGCGTCTGTAACTGTGTCGATCGTCTGGATGAACCACAGCCCTCTTACTCTACCTTTACAAAACAGACAGAAGTGACTATGTTAATTTCCTTGGTGTATTTCGTTGTAAAGCATCTATGCGACAACAGATCAATAGATGCTACTTTTTATCCCGGTAAAATGCATGATTCCCGAAAGATAATTCAGCTACGCGCGCAGCCCCAGGTAAATATATTTCAATTGCCTTGGTTACATGATGCATTATACCCGCCGCTGTTGGGATAAAGATAACAGAGCTGGCAGTGAGTCATGCATAGAATTACTCCGAATACTGTGTTCTCGGGTTTTTGTTCAAAGCTGGCAACCCCCTCGTGACCGCTGACCCTTGCACTTTAAAGTTTACAATTGTGTAAGTGTATTTGGGTTAAATGTGCTCGCGTTTTGTTGGGACTGTTAGCTAGTTCATAGATAACGGCAACAGAAAACTTATACGTACCAAAATAAGCTAAAACTGTAACTTGATAACGGTGGGAGTTATGACTGTGTCGCCTTCTCCTCTTTGAGGTCGGTTCATTATAACTTATTATGTCATTGTCACTCAAATTATATTAACGAATAGTTTGATATCTTATTCATGATTCATGAAAATAGAAGGTGCAATTTAGCGATTACGATGAAACGTCTATAGGGACTATTAAAATATTCTAAAATTGTATTGAAAATCCATTTTCAATGGAGAAAGGTCACCATTACAGGAAGTTACTACACAGCAGTGGGGCGCAGGGCTTACAGCGCCATCTGACGATAAAATTTCTTTCTCCTCTTATTACGACGAAATGGCAGGGATAGCTAAACATCCAAAGATGGTCACAGGATACTTTTTTCTGACTAAAGAAAAAAATACGCGGATGAAGTTGGCTTCAGCGGCCGAATCGTGTTTTCCTCCATTGGCTATTTGAACAGCGTCAGATATTCCTGCCCGTTCCCGCTTGAAACGGGATATCCCGCTTCCTAATCCCGCGTCCATTCTGCTGTATTTACTTATAACAAGCGTTGGTAGCCTTGATATTCCCCTGGCTATTTCGTAGACTTGGCAAACCATGAATAGAAGTATGATTATAACAAGTTATGTTATGCTTCGAAATAAATTTGGCACATTCAAGTGTAAATTATGGTATCTATCAAATTAAACCTACTGGGTCTGCGAGCTGTATCCCTCGCCATTTTGTTGGGGAAATGGAAGGAACTTGATTTTTAGTTAGTGTTTTATCTCCCAATACAATCAGTCGTACTTATATGGTTATACGAACCTCTACAAAACGCCCACTTATTCAACATTCCAGTTACAAGTTCTATCGCGGCTACGCGTCAAGTGCACTTCGCTGAAACATTTAAATTCTATCCCTTTTAGTACCTCTTGCGACGCTCAAAATCTTATAGGATAATGTATTCAAGCTATCCACCACTCTAAAAGGATATTGGTAAGGCTTGAACCTCTTGAACACATTGCATTTTCAACAAAAGCTTATTGTCCCTTTACTATCTCAACCTCGTATCCATTCGAGTAGGTAGATTGGAATAAGCACTTGTTCCAAAAATATATAATACCTACATTTACAGTAACGTTATGTTTTCAATCGAACAAAAAAAGAAAGGTTCATATTAGGTACTAGGTTAGGTAGGTTTAGGTAAACAATCTGTGAATGGATTCTTCCGAAAATGATTCCTTTTCCATTACCCTAGCTCTACTTGTGAAGGTGGCCGAGGTTGGACGAATATGATAGTGTGGAGGGGCACTTCGCCTCGCCCAACTTTCTGCTGTCTTCATTATTTTAGCCGGAGGAAAAGTATTACCCTAACTTTTCCTCCGGCTATCCGTTTGTTTCATCCCGTACAGTCATTGGTCAGTCGAAAAATTGCTCTTTCGCTTTTTGACTCTATATCATTAGTGTTTCGGTTTCGGTACAAAAGTTGTAGAACGGTTTCATCGCATACTGTAAATTTTAGTGTTCAAATATAACAACCACTAGTAAAATGTAAATACATAACGGTTCATTAAAATTCTTGACGAGTTTCGCCGCTTATCCCACATACCGCAGTTTTATCCCTGTTATACCCAAAAGTATCATAATTGTGTATTTGCTTATTTAAAATTCTACACACGTCTGTTCGACGGATGTGATCGTAAAATAATGTTATTAGGGTTCCTTGTGTAATGGTTATAAACCGTGAGCTATTTGAGATGCCTAAGGCTAGTCGGAGCGGAGCAAAGTTGTGTAAACTGTACCTTTACCATCGTGACCGTACTCGGCAGCGACAGCGTAAATGATTTGTATGGAGAATAGTACAACGCCCCTAGCGGTTACTTTGTAGAACTACAATTCTCCAAACAAATCCTTTACGCAGTCGCTAAAGAATACTGTCACTTGCACTGCAAACTCATGGTAAAGGTACTGGACCAATCAATGTACTTCTACTTCTTTTGGACTTCACAAAGACGCTACCTGATTGGTTGATTTTTTCCGCTCCGCTTCAGTGGACAGGCAGCCTTAGGGCCGAAACACATAACCGCGTTGCGGCGTCGCGCCGCTAAAATTGGCGGTAGCGTTGGCCGATTTTCATACAAATCGGGCTGACGCTACCGCCAATTTTCGGTTATGTGTTTCGGCCCTTAGTTAGTTTGTGCTGGATGTACTATATATTATGTCTTCAACGAGTTACTTATGTAAAAAACAAAATCACTGTTAAACATTCTTAGGGGATGAATTCCGAATTATCTTTACCCTCTGCTCATTCTTACGTAATTTCTTACTTATATTATGAATATGGTAGAAATGTAGATAATTATAGTTTGTTAGTTAGACTAGTGTATGAAATATAAAAGTGTTAAAGTGACTTGATAAAAGCAGCGGAAACCCATATTATTATTTCCAAATAACGTATTCTTTTAGATAGTATTACCTCCATATTCTCCGCCGCTTAAACGCAAAACTATACGGAACCCTGTTCACGGGCTCGTCTCACTCTTGACCGGTTTTTATTTGATTCTGTCGACCCTGCTCAGGGCGACAGCAGGTTGTACTTTATAGAGAGTTTTCTCTGTCCGTATTGATTAGGTTTTACCAAGTGTTTTGTGAAAATGAAGACTTATTCTATGAATAGCTTTTTAACCAATCCACATTTATTGCTTTTTAACTACATGCTGAGGATTGATTCAGGTATGCACTATAACTTCAATGAATTACGGATTAATCCATCAGATTGATCATATTAATCCGAAATAATGCAGATTGATGTTAATTGTTAATTTATGCTCACACTTCTAATAACCGATTAGTGCCCTCACTAGCTGCACGCGTAGTTTTGTACTCAATGAAATGAAATAATTTATTCAGTAAGTACGCCACGAGGGTATTTTTACAAGTCAGATTGCGAATCTACCGGCATTTGCCAAGAGAGACCGCTGTTGAGAAGAAAGCCGAAAGAAACTCAACATTAAGTATTATTTTCATAAATAATACTTAAACTAGTACACTGAAGTGTGTACCTACAGTTGATATGTCATAAACACGATGCGGGAATAATGACACCTACTTATCAGGCCTTATTCCTTTTAAAATTTATTTATTTCATATTATGAAAATTGATAATTTCAACCAACTTTTTGAAGAGAATAATACTTTTCCCCGAGTTCTAGGTAATAACATAGCGATTTCATGCTTTCATTGCGTGCAGTCGAAAATAAGTTGAAAAAACTGGCCAAGTGCGAGTCGGACTCGCGCACCGAGGGTTCCGTACAAACACTTTCCATCCCTAAGTGGTTAAGTTAAGTTTGCACCTGGTATGTATAGCGCCCCATATAAATTAGGTGCAAAGTTAGGTATTAAAAAAAACTACTTACTAGATCTCGTTCAAAACAATTTTCGTTGGTAGTTTTTATAGTAATGTACATCATATGTTTTTTTTAGATATTTCATTTTCTTATTTTAGAAGTTAGAGGGGGGGGACCAACTTTTTTCCACTTTGGAAGCATCTGTCACGCAAACTATTCGGTTTAGAAAAAAAATATTTTAGAAACCTCTATATCATTTTTGAAGACCTATCCATAGATACCCCACACGTATGTGTTTGATGAAAAAATAATTTTTGAGTTTCAGTTCTAAGTATGGGGAGCCCCCAATATTTATTATTATTATTTTATTTTTGCATCAAAATCTTAATGCGGTTCACAGAATACATCTACCTACCAAGTTTCAACAGTATAGCTCTTATAGTTTCGGAAAAAAATGGCTGTGACATACGGACGGACATACGGACAGACAGACATGACGAATCTATAAGGGTTCCGTTTTTTGCCATTTGGCTACGGAACCCTAAAAACTAATTTTCCGCGTGAATTTTGACAATTTCGAGTAGTTATTGAAACAAAAATTATCAATGAAAAATTCAAACTGTAGGTTTAAATATTTAACAATAAACCCCAATAGCCCTGTTCTTGGTAGTAACATCAATAATATGTTAAGAAACATATTTGATCATAGAGAAAAATGTCTAAAACAATCAGCATTTTAAAAGGAATAAGGCCTCTTATGGCACATACATACCTACACACATTACATCCCATAAGTCTATCACGTGTTTAGAGAACATTAGCAGGACAAAGTTAATTACGTTTCTGCTCGTTTTCCGATTTGTTACTTAGTTAATTTGGTCAGGTGGGGTAAAAGGTGCAAGGTTTATTTCTTTTCTGACCCTATCCGGTGTGCTATAACGACATTTAACTTGATTAGATTTTCTACATTGTACTTGTAATACACAATTTATTGATGATTGGTCCAAAAAACATATGTCTTTTACAACTTCGCTTCGATTTGACTCCGCTGTCCGTCTGTCTGTCTGTCTGTCTGTCCGTGTGTCACGAGGCTGTATCTCATGAACCGTGATAGTGATGAAATTTTCACAGATGATGCATTTCTGTTGCCGTTATAACAACAAATACTAAAAACAGAATAAAATAAATATTTAAGTGGGGTTCCCATACAACAAACGTAATCGGTTGCGTTAACTTTGCACCTCATTTGTATGCCATACATACCAGGGGAAACTTAACGCGGCCAATTAAGATGGTAAGTGTTTGTACGGAACCCTCGGTGCGCGAGTCCGACTCGCACTTGACCGGTTTTCTCTAGATTCTCTAGATCTCTAGCCGCACACTTTTCGTTTTGAGGTTGACCGACAGTCGACTTCTCAAATTTATGAGTTAAAATGTGATCAAAAATATCTGAACTCGTCCCTATGCCGTTAACAATAGAGGCCAGTTCACATAGTTTTGATCAAACTTTTGCTCTTGAATTGATGTACTATACCTACTACTAATTTATGTACTTCATGTAATTCAATAGGATGAAAGATTACAAGTTGGACATGCGCAATTCCTTTAATATCTTCGATACTGCACGAGCAGCTCACCCCTGACCTTCTACAATAAGCACAAGTATCCACTCCTATAAAGTCGTACCCTGTATCGATCAGGTCCACGTGGGCGGAGGAAATTAGGACACCTCGTTACAAAACCACGAAAGTACGATTTGGGACGGGGATTTTTAGAGCTTCCCTGACATTTTGAGACATTTATTCATGTACTGTAATAATAAACCAAGTAAAATTAGCCGCATATTTATTCGTACTCCCCGTCCGTCCTATAAACGCATTATAGGTCTTTGAAAAACATTATATTAAGGATCGACCATACCGCTGCTCAAAAAACGGTGACGATGCGTTTATGCAGCAACGTGCCGTATCCATGCCTTTTTAAATGCACGTTACGTTCCATACCGCTGCTCAAACAACGTTGACGCACCGTAAACGCAGTCAAATGTATGAAAAAGACGTGACGCAAACGTCACGCGTCGATTGTTTTTATGTAAAAAAAACACACTTTTTTACAGTACTACCGTAATATGCCATTGTGCCTAAAATAAGAAACATGCTATGTACCTAAAATAGAGATTACCGAAATAGATCCCACAGTCAAACCAGGCACTGGTTTTGTGGGACATTGTATTATAGCTAAGATAAAATGTTAAGTTCCTAATAAAAAAATAAAAAAAGTTGTATTAAGTAAGACATTTACGGGCGCCTGTGACCTGCTAATTTGCGAGTTGTGACACCTACATACTAAATCTCATGATTAAATTAATGTGTGATGGTTCCGAATAATTTGGACAAAGTGAATTAATCGCCACTGAGTCATTATCTACACTTGAGACAACGCGCTGAACAAAAAGTATTGTTTGTTTAGGTATTTTCCAGTTTAACCTTCATTATTTTTAGGCTTTGTTCAGTATGCTCTACATTTGAAACGATGTTTTATTCATGAATGCTATAAAGACAGCTCAGTTTTCTTTTAGAAGTGATGAAAACATGTTCTTTTGCCAATATACTTAAATACATAGAACAACCATACCCAAGCACAAATATTCGAGTTCATCACACAAATATTTGCCCTGCACTGGCCGGGATTAGAACCCGGGCCCGGGACCGACGGCTCCCGCAAGCAGGTGCTCTACAAACTGCGCCAAACGCGTCATCAAATAATAAGTATTAAAGCGTGGGAAAAATATCATTGCATTATTTTGTTGAATTATGTTATTTAGACCCCGCTATGTGACTATAATAATTAATAAATGAATAGTAAAACGGACGTTGATAACTGATAACGAGTTTGATTTGTAAAGATAAGTATGTAGTCTTAAGTATGCAATTAGTCATACCGACTGTACAGTCGAGTTCATTTACATCTACACACTTACGAGAACAAAAATATCTGAACACGACTTTATGCTCCTGACAATAGGGTCGTGTTCAGATATTTTTGTTCTCGTAAGTGTGTAGATGTAAATGAACTCGACTGTACAGTCGGTGCGCTCTTAGTGAGGATTTGGGCGAAAACTGAAAGGTTCTTATCTGGATCGCATAAGAACGAGCGAGACAGGTATAAAAGTCCAATCGCATTTCGACAGCTCACGCACCGTAATTGTATCGGAACGAATTGTTATTAGGGTTTTCGTATTCATCGTGGTCTATAGAATTCGTAGAGTATGATTCAATTATGTTATGGCTTTTTATCCGAATCTGATTGAACCAAAGCGTTGGGTTGGGAAATACCACAACGTGGAGTGATTACATAAATAGTAGAAACAATTGTTTTTAACTCTAATATATGCGGAGAACACTTTTTGGCATTACTTTCTGTTCGAAATTATTATATTTACGTTACATGTGGGCGAATGTGGGAAAATATAAACAAAATAGAAAGGTCGTATACGGATTACGCGTTTACATTCAACTCCGTGTTTATATTTTTGTACGAGTAATTAAAGGACGTGTGACCTCTTTATTTCTATAATACAGGCGCAATTCGTCAGGCGACGAGTTTCCGCGTTGATAGTTTGACCTCTAGACTGAGATGAAAAATCTGTAACATTTTAATAATTCATAGAGTGACTAACGTATTTTTGTTCTCTGATTTCGAACAGTCGGACCATATGGCGATGACACGACACGACCTACCCATGAAATATCATACTAATCGCATATGTTAAACCACGTTAAAATATGCAATTCAATGAACTCCATTGTAAAGTATACATGCATAATTACATCCCGAAATATATGTTGCTGTCTATTTTTCGTCGTTTTATCGAAACATTGGATTAATTAATCAAGTTCTCAACATAGTGTACATTTCGGTAACATAAATATTTATAGCTCATATATTGCCCACAGCTCAAAAAACACTCCAGATCTTCAACATCGAGATGAAATCCAAAATGAAGGCCCACACCATGACGGAAGACGTGGTGTTCTGGAAGTGGATATCCCTGAACACTCTCGCGCTGGTCACCAAGATGTCGGTCTACCACTGGTCCATGGAGGGAGACTCTACGCCCGTGAAGATGTTCGACCGGCACTCGTCTCTCGCCGACTGCCAGATTATCAACTACAGGACGGATCCGAAGCAACAGTGGTTGCTGCTTGTCGGTAAGTTGTGCTTTTGTTTTTCGCCTATTGAAAAGAAGTGGCTTCGTCATATAGGAGGCCAAATGCTGGCGGTTCGCCGCAAGCGCTTGGCTGCAAGCGCCAGCGGCGACCGGCGGTCACACGTGCATGGGAACGATAGACTGTGCTCAGACTTAGGGTGGGTCCCCACTGAACAGAGGTGGAGCGGGGACGTGTGGGGAATAGACCAATCACCTGAGTTGAAATTTAAATCGGACCATCCGTTTGGGAGCTACTATACCACAGACAGACACACAGATACATATGTTAAATTTATAACCCCTATTCTTTTGTCGGGGTCTAAAAAAGGATTTGCAATCACAGCTCTGTCCTTTTGTTTAGTATGATTAACCTATCAATCTCTCGTAGTAGCATTGCCGAGTAGATGTTACCTAATAATATCTTGTTTAAATATTTATTTCGGCATTTCTTTTTCCATTTATTGAATGCAAAAGTAAAAGAAATATATTTATTGTAGAAACGGAAACACTTAAAACTAAGCGCACAACAGCACTGCTTAACTTTAATGAGACTTAAATGACAAACTACGACTAGACTTGATAGAATTTGGTAATGTACCGAACTAGTAATCCAATGCAGACCACGTCTGAAACGTAAATCATTTTGTCACATCTCTGGTCTGGTATGCATATCGCATAATGGAGAAAATTATATGCACTGCAAAGTCTATGCAATTTTTAGCGTCGATATATCTCTCCTAAGGTCTTTCGCGATAAAAAATTGTGAAAATCAAGAACATTGTTAATAAACGGTTTAATTTTATCCACGCCTAGCAATCTGCAAACAAAAGTTCCTCAAACACACGAATTTGTCAACAACGAAGCGCTTTAATAAGAAACTGTTAAAGACTTCCGTTCCAAACAGTAAAATATCCTTCGTTAAATAAACATTGTGTCATACGGCAACTCGCGACCCTGCTTCAATGGAGTTATGAAATACGTTATTTAAGATACGCGCTCTCTCTCGCACTTGAAGCTTAGCATTATAATTGGAGAGAGAAAGTAACAATGTCGCCGTGGACGTGTTAAAAGGCTTGTTGAATACATTGTCTTACTTGTTATGGACGGTTTTGGCCTGGAAGCTGCACTTTGTGATGGAAGCAAGCCGTTTTGCACAGTGATAATATAGACCAAAATAAACGATTTCACTCGAGGCGAAATTAGTTTCACCCCTTAGGAACAGAGATGGCGCCACTTATTCAAAAAAAGTTTAAAAAATTCTAAATCCTGAACGGATTCTCCGATTTTGACGAAAGAGGTGCCAATCGGCAGATAATTACCCAATTTAACATGAAAAAATTTAAAATCACGTAGAAAATAATTTTGGATACCTAAGAAATAATATTTTCTGAAAAAAATATTTAAAATTTGTGATTTTTGGAATTTTACTCGTAAAAATGTATGTACATGGTACTTTTTTTATTTATTTATATTAATACACAACTAATTTTACATTTACGAAAAAAAACCGCATATCATTAGCTCGTATAATTCCAAAGTTATTGAAGAATACAGACATGGCGCCGCTGGGTCAAAAAATCTTACAAAAAATCTAAAACCTCAACGGATATTCCGATTTTGATAATTAAGGTGGTAATCGACAGATAATTACTTAAACTAGTTTAAAAAATAAAATAAAAATTCAAATAGGCAAAAAGTAATAATATTTCCAAAAAAAAACATACATTTTGAAAAAAAAATTTTTTTTTTGGAGCTTTTATGTAATTTCATATAAAAAAAATTATGAATATGGCTTTATTTTACTTATGTATATTATAACACTATTAGGTAATTGATCGTTTAATAAAAAACCGCATATCGAGAACTTGTACAGTTCCAACGGTATTGAAGATTTTACTATAGGGTGCCGGTGCGATGTTGCCGCCGCACGTGCAACTTATGTACATGTATATAGAAAAGTATTCTCCCTTTTCGAAGGTACTGATTACCCTGAAAATATAACCACAATTGAAAGTACAAATAATAATCATCCCAAGTAGCACACAACACACTTATATCCCTTGTACAGCTTAAATTAGAGTTTTAACGGGTGAATAGGCTCCTATACAACCTGTTTGCTAATATCACAAGTATATTCTGCCTATTTTCACTAAACTGTGCATTGTAACGTGCATGTTAGGCCGTTGCATCGGCTGCAACAACGCATTTTTCCATAGCTCGATTTGCACCCATACTAACTGTTCTATTGTGGATCGCACCTGCAACCTGCTTCCAACGCCATTCCATTCCCAAAAAGAAAGGACTTGGGACAGGATATATACAAATTAAGACGTTTATTTCACATTTGGCTCGCTTGAAACGCTACACGCAGAACATGTTGTTCAATGGCAGCTGAAGTAGTCGGCGAAAGGCTTGTCGCCAGCTCTGTGAAAGCATCGAAGCATTCAAATTGCAGTCGTCAGTGCAACGGTCTACTAGTAGCAGTTTACAAAACAGTTATTACTTTAAGTAATGAAATGATGACTGCACTTCAAGGCTTTCACAGAGTATGACAAGACGTCTAAAGTCAATAAGAAAAGATACCTGTTTTAAAACTTGCATGTTATACCCTGAAATAACTACTGCTTTTGCAAGTAACTACATCGCTATCTATAGAAATTCTCTCTCGATACGTAACGGCTCATTTGAAACGATTACTTAGGGCCATTTTTGTTTCTTTTTTTTAGGGTGTGTTTACATAATTAATGTCATTCATTATTATAACAAAACGGGATTTAACCGAGTTCAAAAATGTTTATTTACCGCAATTAAGTCCCGTTTTATTATTTTAATATAATGTGTGAAAATCGTGTAAGATTCAATCACTATATTAATGTCATTAATTGGTTCTCAATTAATCGTAACGTTGTTGGTCCCAGATTCACATGCAGGCTATACGATGCTCCAACAGAGCATATATTATTACTGTTAATGCGATTCGAAAAGATCTGTTTAAACTAAAAAACACTAAACTAAACAACCTTGTGAGATACCTTCCATCTATTTCAGCTGCCATTGAATACCGTTTCATGTAAACCAAATGTGGGTTCACGTTTTAATTTGGAAATATCGAGTCCCAAGTCCTTCTTTTTGGGAATGAAACGGCATCAAAGGTAGGTGGGGTCCACAATAGTTGAAGGTTAGTTCAATTTGGAAACTCCTTGAACATTATGGATACAAATTGGGCTGTGGCATAATGCGTTGTTGTTTTTTTTATGATGCGACGGCCTAACTTGCACGTTACAATGCAAAGCCTGCAAAGACTAAAGTGAAAATAAAACGTAAAGTAAGTAAAATATTGATTCAGAAATGCTATTTAGCATCTAATATACTTGTGATATTAGCAAACAGGTTGTATAGGAGCCTATTCACCCGTTAAAACTCTAATTTAAGCTGTACAAGGGATATAAGTGTGTTGTGTGCTACTTGGGATGATTATTATTTGTACTTTCAATTGTGGTTATATTTTCAGGGTAATCAGTACCTTCGAAAAGGGAGAATACTTTTCTATATACATGTACATAAGTTGCACGTGCGGCGGCAACATCGCACCGGCACCCTATAGTAAAATCTTCAATACCGTTGGAACTGTACAAGTTCTCGATATGCGGTTTTTTATTAAACGATCAATTACCTAATAGTGTTATAATATACATAAGTAAAATAAAGCCATATTCATAATTTTTTTTATATGAAATTACATAAAAGCTCCAAAAAAAAAATTTTTTTTTCAAAATGTATGTTTTTTTTTGGAAATATTATTACTTTTTGCCTATTTGAATTTTTATTTTATTTTTTAAACTAGTTTAAGTAATTATCTGTCGATTACCACCTTAATTATCAAAATCGGAATATCCGTTGAGGTTTTAGATTTTTTGTAAGATTTTTTGACCCAGCGGCGCCATGTCTGTATTCTTCAATAACTTTGGAATTATACGAGCTAATGATATGCGGTTTTTTTTCGTAAATGTAAAATTAGTTGTGTATTAATATAAATAAATAAAAAAAGTACCATGTACATACATTTTTACGAGTAAAATTCCAAAAATCACAAATTTTAAATATTTTTTTCAGAAAATATTATTTCTTAGGTATCCAAAATTATTTTCTACGTGATTTTAAATTTTTTCATGTTAAATTGGGTAATTATCTGCCGATTGGCACCTCTTTCGTCAAAATCGGAGTATCCGTTCAGGATTTAGAATTTTTTAAACTTTTTTTGAATAAGTGGCGCCATCTCTGTTCCTAAGGGGTGAAACTAATTTCGCCTCGAGTGAAATCGTTTATTTTGGTCTATATTATCACTGTGCAAAACGGCTTGCTTCCATCACAGAGTGCAGCTTTTTTTCATAACAAATAGGACTATATGGTTTCGGGCTACAGACTTAGATGAAGTTATGGTCCGACCATTTATATTGTTATTGACATTATTTGGTTTGATAACGTTAAGTAATAGGGTACTTGTTCAGTAGGTCAAATGAACAATGTTTATCATGTGTAGTATAACACAATACAATACAAGTACTCTTTATTGCATACCTCACAAAACAAACAGGAGAATAAAATGAAAGAAATTAACCTTTTGAGCGCCACAGTCGGCTGTGGCCGTCAACAAAAAATCGTGCCCCTGACGCCACGTCGGCCACAGCCGTCCAAATTTCAATGATCAAAAACTTTGTAATTCTAACCGCTACAAGCATTTTTCAATCCCTGTTGATTTTGGGGCACATCTTTTTTTTTTACTCTGGCGTCAGTGGCACGGTAAATTGCTAGACCGCTTGGCGGTCAATTGGTTAAAGATAGAGGTAAACAACAGACGGTCACATCGATAAAGGGCTATCTTTTCCACATCTTGCTTTGACGTCATTTGCCGCGTGGTAGATGACATAAAACTTTTTCATTTTAGATATTGTTTATTTTTAAATTATTATAATATAAAGATACAAGCAAACTTATCATTATAGAGGAATAATTCGTTTCTGTGGTCACACAGATAAGCACCGTATATAAGTGGGTCAGACAGATCACTTGTAACCCTTTTAAAGCGCATCGAATAAAAAAGGTAAACACGGGGACCCCTCGCTCGTCACGGCGGAGTGAATGAAAGTCAATTATCTCTTTCACGTTTCGCTGCACATTACTTGAAATTTTGTTGTAAAAATGGCAGGATGTTGTTACGCTGTGCAGACACTATTTGAGAGTGTAACATTTTAAAAATACCTACTTTTAATTTGTATGGTTTGCTCGAGAGTTATCTTTAACAAACATAATACGCGACGGATTTAATGTTAGTATGATGGTGGCGTGCAAAAATGTATGGTAGACCCCTGTAGTACATGAGAAGAATAGGCTGCCTTCTAAAGAATCACGTCAGAATAGTTACCACCATATTGTCAAGCGTAATTTACTAATTTCGAAATTAAAATTATAATTAAAAACAAACATTTTTTTGCGACAATCTTTCTTTCTATCTCGTTTCAAAAATAACAGACCGGTACAGTATGTCGCCCTAATCTAATGTTTTTACGGTATTCCGAAGACGTTACATAAGAAAAGCGACAAGATCCTAAAACTATCAGCTTGCTACCAGGCGGTATACTACATTTTATCAATGCATGCTACTTTCGTTCAAACTTGGTTGGCAAGTTGCCGTGTTTTGTTTGCGTATCCGATCCTCGTTTCCGTCTTCCACATTATGCGACCAAGCGAGGAGGGCGTATGGCTTGTTAATTTTCTTATATTGACGGGGTGTTTTAAATTAGCAGTATTACTGTTTATTCATATGAATACGTGCTAGTGGATACTAGGGTGGTTACTTTTTATAGTAGATAATAATGCGTTTGAATATGAATGCTCAGTTAGAAAGGTTAATTGATTTGTATCGCCATATTTGAGTCCAATTCCATTCTTAGATTCGACCGCGATGACGTCTATTTAAGATTCCATATATTCTTAAAATAGAGATTTTCTTTGGTACGAACAATGCCTGTTCTTTCATTACATACTTGCGTTGTTTTAAATGATGGAGCGAATAAGATTTAAATGCTACGTATCAGGCTGTACACAGTGGTTGCATTGTTCCCCTTCTAAGTAATTAGTTACAGATTCAATTATCGGAGTCATTAATGGTATTTATAGTAGTCTCCTGTGTAAATTACACAACTGATAGTTGTATACAGATATTATTGATACAGGCATTTTAATAAGATCGATATGTGCTGATCAATAAAATATCGATATTTCAAGCCCTATCTAACGATAAAGTGATGAAGTAATAATATGTATTCGTGTGCTTTATGAATGTATTTGATCTCCAGGAATCTCGGCCCAGCAGAACCGCGTGGTTGGTGCGATGCAGCTCTACTCAGTGGAGCGCAAATGCTCGCAGCCGATCGAAGGCCACGCAGCGTCGTTTGCGACTTTCAAGGCCGAGGGCAACGCGGAGCCCTCGACGCTCTTCTGTTTCGCCGTCAGGACTGCCCAGGGTGGCAAGCTTCACGTGATTGGTGAGTGTATTGAAGGTTGATAGCGGAAGTGTGGTAGTTGATCGAGGGTCACGCAGCGTCGTTCGCGACGTTCAAGGCCGAGGGCAACGCGGAGCCCTCGACGCTCTTCTGTTTCGCCGTCAGGACTGCCCAGGGTGGCAAGCTTCACGTGATTGGTGAGTGTATTGAAGGTTGATAGCGGAAGTGTGGTAGTTGATCGAGGGTCACGCAGCGTCGTTCGCGACGTTCAAGGCCGAGGGCAACGCGGAGCCCTCGACGCTCTTCTGTTTCGCCGTCAGGACTGCCCAGGGTGGCAAGCTTCACGTGATTGGTGAGTGTATTGAAGGTTGATAGCGGAAGTGTGGTAGTTGATCGAGGGTCACGCAGCGTCGTTCGCGACGTTCAAGGCCGAGGGCAACGCGGAGCCCTCGACGCTCTTCTGTTTCGCCGTCAGGACTGCCCAGGGTGGCAAGCTTCACGTGATTGGTGAGTGTATTGAAGGTTGATAGCGGAAGTGTGGTAGTTGATCGAGGGTCACGCAGCGTCGTTCGCGACGTTCAAGGCCGAGGGCAACGCGGAGCCCTCGACGCTCTTCTGTTTCGCCGTCAGGACTGCCCAGGGTGGCAAGCTTCACGTGATTGGTGAGTGTATTGAAGGTTGATAGCAGAAGTGTGGTAGCCGATTGAGGGCCACGCGGCGTCGTTCGCGACGTTCAAGGCCGAGGGCAACGCGGAGCCCTCGACGCTCTTCTGTTTCGCCGTCAGGACTGCCCAGGGTGGCAAGGTTCACGTGATTGGTGAGTGCAGGTTGATAGCAGAAGTGTGATAGCCGATCGAGGGTCACGCGGCTTCGATCGTGACATTCAAGGCCGAGGACCACCACCTTCATCACCACCACTACCGTTGTTGTGTGGTTGTGATAATTTTCTATCTCCTTATGTCATATTTATGTGCAACGAAGACACCAACTAGCTGTTGCAATGTGTCTGAGGCAGCCCTGTGCGTCTTACACGCACACATTGACACTGACATTCAAGTTCAGTTTTTAGTAGGCAGTGTCCGCCCTGTTGCTACAGCGAGCCCTCAGGACGACAAGCTCATAGGTGAGTTCACTTGGTAACGCTTAGAAGTTATCTCGGCCGGACTCCATCTTAGGCCTTATTTTTACTTAACATCAGGTGCAATCGAGGTTAAATGCATGGCTATTTTGAATACAAAAAAAATCTAGTGACAATGGCGGTACCATTAGTTAGCGCGGAAATGTAAGTCGCATCAAAAGCATGCAGTGACGTGTGACGGGGCCAACTGTTCTTCATTAAGAATAAATAGATGCATTAGCTTTAACGGAACAGCCTTTTGACTGTTATATTTCATCATCATCATCATCATCTCAGCCATAGGACGTCCACTGCTGAACATAGGCCTCCCCTTTGGACTTCCATATATACCGGTTGGAAGCGACCTGCATCCAGCGCCTTCCGGCGACCTTTATAAGGTCATCTGTCCATATTGTAGGTGGACGTCCTACGCTGCGCTTGCTGGTCCGAGGTCTCCACTCGAGCACTTTACGGCCCCATCGGCCATCTGCTCTGCGTGCTATGTGAAATGCTGTTATATTTACTAATAATGAATTTTGTCTACACAGAGGTGGGCCAGACGCCCGCAGGCAACCAGCCGTTCCCCAAGAAGGCCGTGGACGTGTTCTTCCCCGCCGAGGCGCAGAACGATTTCCCCGTCGCCATGCAGGTCTCGCCGAAGTACGACGTCATATATCTCATCACCAAATACGGGTAAGTGCTATTACATCCATACTTCCATACTAATATTATAAATGCGAAAGTGTGTCTGTCTGTCTGTCTGTCTGTCTGTCTGTCTGTTACCTCTTCACGCTTAAACCGCTGAACCGATTTAGATGAAATTTGGTATATAGATAGTTTCAGTCCCGGGGAAGGACATAGGATACTTTTCATCCCGAATAAATTTAGTGTTCCCGTGGGATGAGCGGGTAACACCGCGGGGCACAGCTAGTTAATATTATAAAGGCGAAAGTTTGTGAGTGTGTTTATGTGCATGTTTCTTACTTCTTCACGCTCAAACAGCTGGACCAATTTAGATTAAATTTGGTATGAAGGTAGCTGACACCCTGGATTAACACATATGCTACTTTTATCCCGAAAAAATTTAATGTTCCCGTGGTATAAGCGGGTAACACTGCGCTGCGCAGCTACTAGATAAATTCACATCGGTCAACCTTTCACTAATCGACCTACTTCCAAATTAAGTAGGCGTGTGTTATGGGCACTATTGGTACTAAACGCCGATAACGTTAGGCATTAAGCATTAAGTCTTGAATTGAAGCGTTTGTGGACGCTATAGCATTCGCGTAGTTAATTTGTTTTTCTTGGCCGCACGCGCTGTGTGTATGCCCGCAATCGTCATAAGGCTTACTGAGACCTCTGCCGTACTAGGACGCCATGACAGCGTCGCCCAGCAACATATTCCATTCCATACAACAACGTGGTAGCCAAGCGTCGCGTAGTGAGTTAGCTTCCATATATTCTTTGACGACGCGTTTGGCTCGGTTTGTAGACACCTGCCTACTGAGCCGGAGGTCCCGGGTTCGAATCCCGGCCGGGGCAAATATTTGTGTGATGAACTCGAATATTTGTGCTTGAGTCATGGTTGTTCTATGTATTAAAGTATATATTTATCTATACAAGTACGTATATCGTCGTCTAGTACCCATGACACAAGCCTTCTTGAGCTTAATTTGGGACTAGATCGATTTGTGTGAGGTTGTCCGATATTTATTTACTAACTTTTGCCCGCGACTACGTACGCGTGGAACTTGTAAAAAGGGATTATTAAAAGCGCCTAAGCAAATGTAAGAGCAATTGTGCTTTTGGTCTAATCATTACATTTCCTACATGGTCACCGCACCCCAACGGAAATGTTCACTCACTTTTCAATCTTTTTAGGTTTAATTTCCAGGATGAAAACTATCCTATGCCCTTCCTCGTATCTTAAACTATCTCTATGCCAAATTTCATCAAAATCGATTCAGCGGTTTAAGCGTGAAGAGGTAACAGACAGACAGACACACTTTCGCATTTATAATATTAGTATGGATTATATATTCTAATCTAATATGATTTGTTGGGATACTGGCGACGTCGCTGTGGCGTCCCGGTGGTGCAGTTGACCCGGAGATACAGCTACTTTCCTATGAGATCTTCGGAGGAAGTAATCGTCGCTTGAGCCATAGCATTAAAATATTCCAGCGAAATCTATAAGGCATTTCTCATTCCAAAGGTACATCCACATGTACGACATTGAGACCGGCACCTGCATCTACATGAACAGGATCTCGTCGGACACCATCTTCGTGACGGCCCCGCATGAGGCCACTGGCGGCATTATCGGTGAGTCATAGGAAGAGCGCGTATCGCGGGTGTGGAAATTAAATTAAATAAATATAAATATTAAGGGACAATCATACACAAATCGACCTAGTCCCAAACTAAGCAAAGCTTGTACTATGGGTACTAGACGACGATATACATAATATATAAATACATATATAGATAACATCCATGACCCAAGAACAAATATTTGCACAAATATTTGCCCCGGCCGGGATTCGAACCCGGGACCGCCGACTCAGTAGGCAGGTGTCTACAAACCAAGCCAAACGCGTCGTCAAAATTGCGAACACTGCGCATGTGGAATGAGCTCCCTGCCGAGGTTTTCCCCGGGGGCTACCGCATGCGGTTTTTCAAGAGGGGAGTAAATAGTTTCTTAAAACCCTTAAATGCATGGTGTAAGATGCAGCTTACATAAACAAAAATGAATTACTGGTTGAAAACAAGTAACATTTATTTGAAATAACATAATATAACATAATATTATAATATTTTATATAATAACATAATATTTTATATATTGTTTTTTTAATTCATGCATTTAAGGGTTAAAGGGTCGGCAACGCGCGAGTGGTGCTCCTGGCGTTGCAAGCGTCCATAAGCGGCGGCAACTGCTTAACGTCAGGCGGGCCGCATGCTTGTTTGCCACCGTCGTAGTATAAAAAAAAGTCTCTACTGTCCGCTGGTATACACTTGACTCCAAGATCAATCTGTTACCAGTCACCACTCTCATAGACATAAATGGGTTCCTGTCTACTCGCATACATATTGTGAAAAGCCATAACGAAGCCGAGTTTATCGGGTTTGAGACTTTATAACATAGCTTTACATACTATCGTCTTTCGACAGTTAACAAAAAACGTTCTGCCTTTCTTTGCATAGGTTGCTTTTTATATTCCAGCGCATTTTGTCATCATCAATCACTCACAACCCTAACCGGCTGCGTCAAGAACAATATTTTCGCTGTAGCTATAGGTAACGTGAAGATGTTCTTTGCAAAATAAAGGATTAATTCGTATGTTTAACAACGTAACATTGCATGACCAAGTTCACCGCAGTCATTGACCGCCGCTATCGCGCTTGCGTTAGTATAACAAGGTTGTAACTATTTTTACCCTACCATTACTAAAGGAACTTTTCTAATATTAGACGCAAGTTCAAGATGAATTTTCACGTCGCGTTTAATGCCTACTCCCTGGCTGAATACAAATGAGGGTTGGGGGTCGCGTTAAATTTAATTTAAAATTAAATATTCTCGCTGCTTATCGATATCAACAGACACAATAAACTTGAACAGGTTATTGATTACGAGTTAGCTACGTTTACGTTCACGTATTTAGGTCTTTGTGAATCGGATGGAAAAGAAATGAAATGAAATTATTTATAAAATAAATAAATATGATGCAGCATACTATGAAATTGAAATTCGATTGGGTGGATTGTAGCATACGTAATAAAGCGAGCTAGCTTTTCTGAAAATTATTTACCGTAGAATATGAAAATATTGCTGGTGTAGCTCATGTAGTTATGTAGTTGTCTCCATCTATCCCTATACTCCTTGATTTTCCTATACGACATGACGTTTACCCTACATACTACATCGGCTACATCGATAAGAGTTTGACTTCAATTTATGATGATGAAAATATTAGAGGTGGTTCATAATATTGATTTGGATATAATGTATGTAGATCAAAAGTTTCTTACTTCGTGGTTGGTTAAAATTTTGCAATTTGACCAGAATTCTTGTATATCCAGTATAGCTATGCTATGAAAAAAATCGGGACGTCATATACTTGTATTAATTTGTTTAGAGCTTTCCCGACACTTAGTGTTCTCTGATTTTGTGTTTATTATTTACTGTAGCACTCCAACAAATTAATGTTGTAATTTGGGAGTGTGATGCCGCCCTAGGCTGGTTGATTCAATTTCATCTATTGATATTATAAAATTGTAAAATTGATATCTTTGTTAGTCACCCTAAGCGGCTGGTGGCGCATCCCCAGATGGTTATAGGATACTTTATATCCGACTACGGAGAAGCAAAAAAGAGGATCTTTTTGTTCCATGTAGGTGAAGTTCGCGGCCACTTTCTAGTTACGTATCTTTACATGCTTTTTATTAAATTTTCGTAGGTGTGAACCGCAAAGGCCAAGTACTCTCAGTGACGGTGGAGGAGGACTCCATCGTGCCGTACATCAACACGGTGCTGCAGAACCCCGAGCTGGCGCTGCGGCTGGCCGTGCGCAACAACCTGGCCGGCGCCGAGGAGCTGTTCGTCAGGAAGTTCAACATGCTATTCACCAACGCGCAGTACGGGGAGGCGGCCAAGGTCAGTTAGCTTCCTGCAATCTAGCCAACACTGTTGAATATTGGATGACTGCATTGTAGGACGTCCACCTACAAGATAATAATAATAAGTTTATTGAGCGATGTAAAGGTTACAAATTACTTACATGTATGTATCGGTAGTTGTTACTTATTAATTACGTAAAACCTTTGTCGTTAGGTACTACACTGCTGATAAATGTAATGAGCGAGAGTAAGCGTCTTCTGATCCCCGTACTAGTTTTTAAACTGTATCACGGTGGAACAGGATTCACCATTCTCGTCTTTAAGCGCAAGATTACACAGTAACAAACACTACTAACCTTATATTAACAATACATTAACTTATAATTACTAAGATGGACAGATGACCTTATAAAGGTCGCCGGAAAGCGCTGGATGCAGGTCGCTTCCAACCGGTATATATGGAAGTCCAAAGGGGAGGCCTATGTTCAGCAGTGGACGTCCTATGGCTGAGATGATGATGATGATGATGACATTGTATAACCGGGATAATACAGGGATTAACTGTTCGTCTGTGTGTCCACCTGTGGCTGGACCAAGGTTTAGCAGACGACTTATTTCTGCTTTTTAACGAGTAAAGTGTGGATTAGTAACTGGAAGCGGTAGCAAAGGGTAGGGAAAGGTAGCAAATTCCGTTTTGCTTCTTTTTCGCCGCAATGTTCTAATGACCCTTGCCAATACAACCCTACCATGATGCCTACTGCAGATTTAGCCAACAAATACATGACAGTCTTCTGCTTTTTGAGACAACTTGGAAACTCGGCACTCTAGTATCGATGGGGAACATTCCACTAGGGTAGGTTTAGACCAAACAAACAAAGAGCTACAACTACAATAAAGCGTCATCCCAATCAGATTTACCTTAAATATTTTACCTTATTGTAAACATCGTTGAAATTATATATATTTTTTTGTATACCTATCTAATAAGACAAAATGTAACTAAATTATTATACTTACATGGGAGAGGACACTGACCTCTGTAACACAGGTTTCCCACCTAGCTCAGAAGTCAGGGACTTCTATTTATTGATGTACCCTTTTTGTCAATAAAATTATCTTTATCTTAAAAAAAATATCTTTATCTTTTTAACTAATTTTTAATTGATATTCCTCCAGGTGGCAGCAATGGCGCCGCGCGGCATCCTCCGCACGCCGCAGACCATCCAGCGCTTCCAGCAGGTGCCCACGCAGCCGGGGCAGACCTCCCCGCTTCTGCAGTACTTTGGCATCCTGTTAGACCAGGCGCAGCTCAACAAGTTCGAGTCGCTCGAGCTCTGCAAGCCGGTGCTCCTGCAAGGTACGGAATGTCCAGGTGTAGCGTAGTCTACAGAGCATCCAGCGCTTCCAGCAGGTGCCCACGCAGCCGGGGCAGACCTCCCCGCTTCTGCAGTACTTTGGCATCCTGTTAGACCAGGCGCAGCTCAACAAGTTCGAGTCGCTCGAGCTCTGCAAGCCGGTGCTCCTGCAAGGTACGGAATGTCCAGGTGTAGCGTAGTCTACAGAGCATCCAGCGCTTCCAGCAGGTGCCCACGCAGCCGGGGCAGACCTCCCCGCTTCTGCAGTACTTTGGCATCCTGTTAGACCAGGCGCAGCTCAACAAGTTCGAGTCGCTCGAGCTCTGCAAGCCGGTGCTCCTGCAAGGTACGGAATGTCCAGGTGTAGCGCAGTCTACAGAGCATCCAGCGCTACCAGCGTTGCCCACGCAACCGGGGCAGACTTCGCCGTAGAGTTGTGTCTGCTCGTTCACTGAACGGATCGCTCTCATCTGGTACAATCGGACGAATGTACTAGTTCGGTTTTTTAGTACTGTACTCCCGTCCGGTCCGTACGATTTGGCCGTAGAAGTTGTTGAAGAACAGTTCCAATTTCGTCGTCTCGCTTCCTCCCGCGTATAGTTGCTATTGGCATGAGTGTTGTGTCGTTCAAATTCAATTATGCTCCGGAGCGGGGCGTCAAAGGGTCAGAGTCACAGCTCGCTCTGCTCTGTAGATCTTCGATCCTCTAGGCCTGCTAGCGCCGACCGCTATTGCTCAATTATCCATCATATCTTCTGAAAATATAGCACTTTAAGTTTTCTATATCAAGCTTTTAATTTACGTTTCTCCATTTATTTACCCAGGTCGCAAGCAACTCCTCGAGAAGTGGCTCAAAGAGGAGAAACTGGAGTGCTCTGAGGAGCTGGGAGACCTGGTGAAGCAGGTGGACCCCACCCTGGCGCTGTCGGTGTACCTGCGCGCTAATGTCGCCAGCAAGGTCATCCAGTGCTTCGCGGAGACTGGCCAGTTCCAGAAGATCGTGCTTTACGCTAAGAAGGTGAGTAACATTTCTGGAGCTCAAAATGTTTTTGGAGTGGGAGAGGGATGACTTGGTCTCATTTTCGAAGGACTGGCCAGATACAGCTCAAAACCGCGACAGATGGAAGAAGAGGGGGGAAGCCTTTACCCAGCAGTGGGACATAATAGGCTCATAATAATAATAATGGTTTACTTAGACGTGGCATTGCCAAACAGCAAACCGGACCAATTACTTGTAAAATGATTTAAATTGAAATTTGACTAGCAACCGCAAATGTATTAATAAGTCGGTGTTATTAGTAATAATTGTCGTTATTTTATTCAGGAGCAATACGTTCTTGCTGATGTAGTAGTACTTATCTAATTAGCATCAGACAGCGTTACGGCTTTGCATTATAGGTCTCCCATGGTATTTATTGTATTGTATTGGATTTGCTATCTACTGTCAGCTTGGCTTCAGGGACACAATTTTCCTGTGTCGCTGACAGGGACAGTGTTTTAATAATGAATAATTTCCTAATATTCCTTTCAGGTGGGCTACACGCCCGACTACATCTTCCTGCTGCGCTCCGTGATGCGCACCAACCCCGAGCAAGGTGCTGGCTTCGCCGGCATGCTGGTCGCCGAAGACCCGCCTCTAGCCGATATCAACCAGATAGTCGACGTGTTCATGGAACAGAATATGGTGCAGCAGTGCACTGCGTTCCTGCTGGACGCGCTGAAGAACAACCGGCCTGAGGAAGGACCGCTACAGACCAGGTAATAAATCTCCCTTCTTTAGTTTTTGCTTAAATGTTGTGCTACAAAATCTTTACTTTGACTACAGTCAGTAGGGCCTTTGGTAAAATGCGCGTTGGAAAACCAACTTGTGTACCGTGAGTTTCAGTGGCGAAGTCGTAGATAGAGATGCGCTAATCATGTCAAATGTCTCAAATAAAGGAGAACGATTCATGTCTTTAGCTCCGATGTCACTCATTTCGTTCATGTGTTTCATTTCTTTGATTTCGTTCAGTGATTAATTTGAATGTCGTAAGAAGTATTAAGAAAGTATACAAAAGTAATAAGAAAAATGTGACGGCTCAAAATAATCGCATAATTACATTATGTGACGTCGTCAATGTCTTTTATGTATAACTTCATAATGTCAAATAGCATCATTCAGTTCAGTTCATATTGAGTGGGGAGTGATTACCCACGAAATATATACTGATATAGTGCGTTGGTTTATCATACCATATGTAGTCGTAGGCAATACGTGTGGATATAAAGCCTGACCAGAAATATATGAGGATGCGCCATATTGCGGAACTTCACTAGAACTAATTTCTTACACTGGCAATGATTTTATGATGGTTTGTCAACAATGTCAATGTCATTCGTGGTGCTTTCTTTAAAAGACAAATATTAAAAAAAAACCAAAGAAAATGCCTATAACCATTCACAATCGTCCACGTAATATTATAAATAAACTGTACATGTGTTTACTACACGAAAAACAGCCAGGAAAAGAGTGTATTCCATTAAATGATATTACGAGGTTACCATAAGAACTGACAGGTATTTAAACTAATGTCATTAGAGTGCGGTTGCGATTGGTTGCAAAATTGTTGCCATATAAATCTTATAAATAGCGCCCTCTTGACAATCCTCATATATTTCTGGTCAGGCTTTACAATTCAACAAGATTCTCTCCTCATCATTTAGCGGAGGTTGAAAAACAGCCGACGTCCTCTATGTGTAAAGTGGGAAAAAAGAAATAGTAGGTGGTGCAATGCAACATATAATTAATCGTGTTTTCCCCAGGCTGCTGGAGATGAACCTAATGTCGGCACCGCAAGTGGCGGACGCGATCCTCGGCAACGCGATGTTCACGCGCTACGACCGCGCTCACGTCGCGCAGCTGTGCGAGAAGGCTGGACTGCTGCAACGCGCCCTAGAGCACTACACCGACCTGTACGACATCAAGCGCGCTGTGGTAAGTAGTTATAACCCGAGTAGCACACAGCCATAAGCACTTATACAACCCTTATACAGCTTAACCTTTCGTATGTGGCGGTCAAACTTTTCCAGTCAAGTGACAACTTTGGAAAGTAAAACAATAGGTTCGTCAGGATCCTCATCAAACACAGACGAAAGGTTTTAGAGTTACAATGGCTGTATAACCTCTTATACAGTCTGTTTGCCACCTGGGAACCTCTTCTTGAAACGTTTCCAGATCAGTAGCATAAATAAATTAACGCTGATCGGTACTTGTGTGCCCATGTACTTTGAGACTTTCAAACTGGATGCGTATATGTAATACTAGCTTTTGCCCGCGACTACGTACGCGTGGAACTTGATAAAAGGGATTATTAAAAGCGCCTAAGCAAATGTAAGAGCAATTGTGCTTTTGTTCTAATAATTACATTTCCTACAGGGTCACCGTACCCCAACAGAAATGTTCACTCACTTTTCAATCTTTTTAGGTATAATTTCCAGGATGAAAACTATCCTATGTCCTTCCTCGTATCTTAAACTATCTCTATGCCAAATTTCATCAAAATCGATTCAGTGGTTTAAACGTGAAGCGGTAACAGACAGACAGACACACTTTCGCATTTATAATATTAGTATGGATGTATATCTCGCCATAGTTTTTTAAATACCGGATAACCCGTCCCAGGGAAAAATCTTGTAGCCCGTAGGTGTCATAATCATAACCAGTGATCGGCACGGGCTGCCATTGCAATATTGCGGTATTCAGTGTAAAAAAAACAGATATGATTGTAATAAATATAAACTATATGTTCATACAAAAATTACTATAGGAAACTGACGGTGTTGCACGGGTCGCGCCGGTCACTGGTCATAACGCATTTCATCATCATCATCATCATCAGCCTGTTTCAGTCCACTGCTGGACATAGGCCTCTCCCATGGCACGCCACTGAGCTCGATTTTCAGCTCTCGTTCTCCAGTTACTACCCGCTGTCCTACGAATGTCGTCGCTCCACCTTGTTACAGGGCGCCCTACACTACGTTTACCTATTCGTGGCCTCCACTCCAGGACTCGTTTGCCCCAGTGGTCATCGGCTCTACGGCAGATATGACCAGCCCATAACGCATTTAATCAACACTTATTTAGAGTACGACAATAATACTCGTAGATAATTGTGTTCAATTTAATAAAATATTCGCTAAAACTGTACTTTATTTCCAGGTCCACACGCACCTGCTCTCAGCGGAATGGCTCGTCACCTACTTCGGCAGTCTCTCAGTAGAAGACTCCCTCGAGTGCCTCAAAGCCATGCTCCAAGCGAATATCCGTCAAAACCTGCAGATCTGTGTGCAAATTGCCACCAAATACCACGAACAACTCACCACCAAGTCGCTCATTGAACTGTTTGAGAGCTTCAAGACTTACGAGGGACTGTTCTACTTCTTGGGATCCATTGTCAACTTCAGTCAGGATCCGGAAGTTCATTTCAAGTACATCCAGGTTAGTATTTTTTTTTTGTTATTTTCTGTCTCGAGACATAGAGAAATAGGGCAGGATATCTGGAATATTATTTATATCTTTTTATTGACAGCTAAAGAACCAAAGAGAACATGTTGATAGGTGCTCAATGCTATCACATAACAATTACATCAATATACAGAGTGCCCAACTTTCACTGTTTATTCATGCACTGAATTTACCAAAGCATTCAACCTCATACCGAATGTAACTGTAACGTACCTATGCATTTTTAGAGTAGTAGGGCCTCGTGCAGGGTCCGTCCGGATTGTTACTACCGTCTTGCCTGCTAACCCACCGCCAAACAGCAATGTTCGCATTGTTGTGTTCCGGTGTGGGGGTAAGATAGCCGGTGAAATTACTAGCATAGAGGCATTCTATCTTCGTCCTCCGGGTAGGCAAGCACTTGTAACTCCTCTGGTGTTGCAGGTGTTTATGGGCGACGGTAATCACTTTCCATCAGGCGATACGTTTGCTCGTTTGCCACCTATGACATAAAAAAAAAAAAATGCATATTCCAATTTTTTTGTTTCACCATGAAATTATTCATGGACCACGCATTAATTCGTCCTTTTTATGCGATATTCACAGGCCGCATGCAAGACTGGTCAGATCAAGGAAGTCGAGCGCATCTGCCGCGAATCCAACTGCTACAACGCTGAGCGCGTGAAGAACTTCCTGAAGGAAGCCAAGCTGCCCGACCAGCTGCCGCTCATCATCGTGTGCGACCGCTTCGACTTCGTGCACGACCTCGTGCTGTACCTGTACAGGAACAGTCTGCAGAAGTACATCGAGATCTACGTGCAGAAGGTAACACTCGCTGTGCTATGATCATTGGGGATTTATCTAAAACCTTGGATAGAATGCATCCAATATAAACACGTTGAGAAGAATAACGTAACCAAAAGATGGAAAAGTGCTACGGGTGCTGCAGTAAACTCCGAGGACTGAAAAGATGTTGTTGAGATTGGTTCGTTCGATGATTTTGCCACTGGCCCGAATGGTTAATTGGTTATAGCCAGAGGTCGGAATTCTTGTAGCATTTTTGAGCTGGAGGGACTTCTCATTTATCTACTACCGATATTAGAAATGAGATCGCTCAATCGCGATAAGATTGCATGTTGTTTACTTCTACTCGTAATCATATTTTACTTATATTATATTCTGTATTTATCGATATACATATGTATAATCGGAAGTCGATAAACGAGAAGTCCCTATGACAGCTCAAAAATGCTACGAGAATTCGGACCTCTGGTCCTTTCTCATGTCTAATTCAAATGAACAAAATTTTAATATCTTCAAGTTTTTATGGTAGAATGTCGCCGATTTTTTTTTTTCTATTTAGACTTCCTTTGTTGACAGTTTTAAACTTGAACAGTTTTTAATATCAATGTTTGTCGTAGGTGAATCCATCGCGTCTGCCGGTGGTCGTGGGCGGTCTCCTGGACGTGGACTGCACGGAGGACATCATCAAGAACCTCATCCTGGTGGTGCGCGGACAGTTCTCCACCGACGAGCTCGTCGCCGAGGTCGAGAAGAGGAACAGGTAATGAGGATTTCTAGTTGACATACTCTTGACTCTGGAGTATCTGACTCCATATTATTTTTTTATTGTCAGACCATAGAATCTCGTTTTTAAATCCTACTTACTAGTGAAGTTTGTACATGATGTCTAAATAGATAGATAGAATACTCTTTATTGCACACCTCAGGAATAAAGAAATACAAATATCAAGGAAGGAAATATGAATATAAATAATAAATGAATGTATATTCCATCCGTTGAAGCGACTCGGCAATCATACAGAGGTACCTGTTATCGAAAAGTAACTCAAAGCATGATTGCCGAGTCGCTAAGGTTTGTTTCAACATCTCAGGAGAAATGGAAAGAGGAATGGATGTCCAATATGCCTAAGGGTGCTCACACCTACGACCCCACTCAAAGATCCCAGGGCTTCTCGGCCCTGAGACGAGAATGGAGCCAATTAAACAGACTACGCCCAGCACGGTCGTTGTTGAATTCTTGTTTAGGTGTAGCTGGCGAGATACTCCTAACTGTGACTGCGGAGCGCCTGTACAGTTCATCCACCACATAGTCCACGAATGCCCAAAACGCAAGTACACTGGGAACCCTCTGGACTTATTATTAAATTTAAGCTAAAAGCAAGCAAGCAGCCGAATGGGTGAAGAACTTGGATATTAATTTGTAACTAACATGTTAAGCGACTCAATTATGTCATACGATGAAATAAATAAATGTAAAATTCCACTTGACGACGCGGTTGGCGCAGTGGTTAAGCAACTGCCTACTGAGCCGACGGTCCCGGGTTCGAATCCCGGCAAGGGCAAATATTTGTGTGATGAACACGAATATTTGTGCCTGGGTCATGGATGTTTTATGTATTTAAGTATTTATTTATCTATATAAGTATGTATATCGTCGCATAGTACCCATAACACAAGCTTTCTTGGGCTTAATTTGGGACTAGGCTGATTTGTGTGAGGTTGTCTGATATTTATTTATTATTTATTCCAGACTGAAACTGCTCCTGCCGTGGCTCGAGACGCGGGTGCACGAGGGCTGCAACGAGCCGGCCACGCACAACGCGCTCGCCAAGATCTACATCGACTCCAACAACAACCCCGAGCGCTTCCTCAAGGAGAACCAATGGTGAGACCTGTTCAACTTAGCTTTCTTGTCATCACTTTACTACCTACACATTTATCGTGTTTACCAATGTTTGTAGTACATGTTTGTCTTAATTCAAGAAACAATTATAGAATCACTGAATAATGATATTGAACCGTAAATACCATTCTATTGAATTAAATATTATGACATAAAGGACAGCAACAGGTACCTTGAGGCACACAATACCTATTTATTGAAAGATTATAAACTTTTTTACTATTTCTGACTCCAACTAGTGGTCAAAATCTGTGAGCTTTGAACCGTAACCTAGCAGAGGCATTAATGTCTCTCTCCCCGAACGGAGATGTCACGATTTCGTGACACGACTTCGACGACTTCAGCGGCGCATTTTTCCTGGTCGCCGATACATTTGTTCCCGCCGCGCCCCGCGCCGCAATCCGCTCGGTAAAAAACCGCTAGAGCGCCACAGCGCGGTGGTTCTTGGCATGGTCGACGCTCACCGCTGCCGCTGGTTGCAAAGTCGTGGCATGTCTTTAAGCGTAGTCCCAACACTTCTCGTAACCGGTTCCTCGGCACAAGACTAGCAAAAGAACATGGAGTAACGTCCTCTTGTACTTTGCAGGTACGACTCCCGCGTAGTCGGCAAGTACTGCGAGAAGCGCGACCCGCACCTGGCCTGCGTGGCCTACGAGCGCGGGCAGTGCGACCGCGAGCTCATCGCCGTGTGCAACGACAACTCGCTGTTCAAGACGCAGGCGCGGTACCTGGTGCGGCGCCGCGACCAGGAGCTCTGGCTGGAGGTGCTGGCCGAGTCCAACCCGTACAAGAGGCAGCTCATCGACCAGGTGTGTTACATTAGTAGTGCGAGCTCATCGCCGTGTGCAACGACAACTCGCTGTTCAAGACGCAGGCGCGGTACCTGGTGCGGCGCCGCGACCAGGAGCTCTGGCTGGAGGTGCTGGCCGAGTCCAACCCGTACAAGAGGCAGCTCATCGACCAGGTGTGTTACATTAGTAGTGCGAGCTCATCGCCGTGTGCAACGACAACTCGCTGTTCAAGACGCAGGCGCGGTACCTGGTGCGGCGCCGCGACCAGGAGCTCTGGCTGGAGGTGCTGGCCGAGTCCAACCCGTACAAGAGGCAGCTCATCGACCAGGTGTGTTACATTAGTAGTGCGAGCTCATCGCCGTGTGCAACGACAACTCGCTGTTCAAGACGCAGGCGCGGTACCTGGTGCGGCGCCGCGACCAGGAGCTCTGGCTGGAGGTGCTGGCCGAGTCCAACCCGTACAAGAGGCAGCTCATCGACCAGGTGTGTTACATTAGTAGTGCGAGCTCATCGCCGTGTGCAACGACAACTCGCTGTTCAAGACGCAGGCGCGGTACCTGGTGCGGCGCCGCGACCAGGAGCTCTGGCTGGAGGTGCTGGCCGAGTCCAACCCGTACAAGAGGCAGCTCATCGACCAGGTGTGTTACATTAGTAGTGCGAGCTCATCGCCGTGTGCAACGACAACTCGCTGTTCAAGACGCAGGCGCGGTACCTGGTGCGGCGCCGCGACCAGGAGCTCTGGCTGGAGGTGCTGGCCGAGTCCAACCCGTACAAGAGGCAGCTCATCGACCAGGTGTGTTACATTAGTAGTGCGAGCTCATCGCCGTGTGCAACGACAACTCGCTGTTCAAGACGCAGGCGCGGTACCTGGTGCGGCGCCGCGACCAGGAGCTCTGGCTGGAGGTGCTGGCCGAGTCCAACCCGTACAAGAGGCAGCTCATCGACCAGGTGTGTTACATTAGTAGTGCGAGCTCATCGCCGTGTGCAACGACAACTCGCTGTTCAAGACGCAGGCGCGGTACCTGGTGCGGCGCCGCGACCAGGAGCTCTGGCTGGAGGTGCTGGCCGAGTCCAACCCGTACAAGAGGCAGCTCATCGACCAGGTGTGTTACATTAGTAGTGCGAGCTCATCGCCGTGTGCAACGACAACTCGCTGTTCAAGACGCAGGCGCGGTACCTGGTGCGGCGCCGCGACCAGGAGCTCTGGCTGGAGGTGCTGGCCGAGTCCAACCCGTACAAGAGGCAGCTCATCGACCAGGTGTGTTACATTAGTAGTGCGAGCTCATCGCCGTGTGCAACGACAACTCGCTGTTCAAGACGCAGGCGCGGTACCTGGTGCGGCGCCGCGACCAGGAGCTCTGGCTGGAGGTGCTGGCCGAGTCCAACCCGTACAAGAGGCAGCTCATCGACCAGGTGTGTTACATTAGTAGTGCGAGCTCATCGCCGTGTGCAACGACAACTCGCTGTTCAAGACGCAGGCGCGGTACCTGGTGCGGCGCCGCGACCAGGAGCTCTGGCTGGAGGTGCTGGCCGAGTCCAACCCGTACAAGAGGCAGCTCATCGACCAGGTGTGTTACATTAGTAGTGCGAGCTCATCGCCGTGTGCAACGACAACTCGCTGTTCAAGACGCAGGCGCGGTACCTGGTGCGGCGCCGCGACCAGGAGCTCTGGCTGGAGGTGCTGGCCGAGTCCAACCCGTACAAGAGGCAGCTCATCGACCAGGTGTGTTACATTAGTAGTGCGAGCTCATCGCCGTGTGCAACGACAACTCGCTGTTCAAGACGCAGGCGCGGTACCTGGTGCGGCGCCGCGACCAGGAGCTCTGGCTGGAGGTGCTGGCCGAGTCCAACCCGTACAAGAGGCAGCTCATCGACCAGGTGTGTTACATTAGTAGTGCGAGCTCATCGCCGTGTGCAACGACAACTCGCTGTTCAAGACGCAGGCGCGGTACCTGGTGCGGCGCCGCGACCAGGAGCTCTGGCTGGAGGTGCTGGCCGAGTCCAACCCGTACAAGAGGCAGCTCATCGACCAGGTGTGTTACATTAGTAGTGCGAGCTCATCGCCGTGTGCAACGACAACTCGCTGTTCAAGACGCAGGCGCGGTACCTGGTGCGGCGCCGCGACCAGGAGCTCTGGCTGGAGGTGCTGGCCGAGTCCAACCCGTACAAGAGGCAGCTCATCGACCAGGTGTGTTACATTGTTCCTGTTCATCCTGTAGATTCATGACCTAGAATACTCTCGATATAGCCAGCAGTTGGCTTTGTACCAACTGAGTTAAGAAAGTTTGTCAAATGTATTAAGGTGATTCTTCGAACGTTCTAACCGCGCGATTCTAGAGTAATTTTTCACGATTATTACCGCAATGGAAGAGCCAGTCGTTTTAGTGGCTTCTGGATACATAAAAAATCGACTTCCAACAATCATTTATTTTAACAATATTTGCAGTAATGGGAATGACGAAACGCCTTACAAACGCTGAATATCCATTGTTTCCTCTCTTTCCTTTGAGTTACCGATTTTTAGTTATTTCACTGTTAACAGACTAAATGAAAGCCTTTAAGGTCTTCGCACATTATAACAACTCAACGGCCACTCGATTCTATGCCAAATATTGAAATTTAAGCCCTATGTCATATTAACTAGGTTTAATTTCGACGATGCACCGGCGCGTCGTCCACTCGTCGTCCGCTACTAATATCATTTTTTGAAATTAAACCTAGTAAATATGACATAGGGCTTAAATTTCAATATTTGGCATAGAATCGAGTCGCCGTGGAGTTGTTATAATGTGCGAAGACCTTTAGTTTTCCAGTCAGGGGCATCTTGATCTTTTCTATATAATCTTTCTCAATATGCTTACAAATCTTATAAACTATCTTATTCCACAGGTCGTCCAAACCGCTCTCTCAGAAACACAAGACCCAGAGGATATCTCAGTGACGGTGAAGGCGTTCATGACGGCGGATCTGCCCAACGAGCTCATCGAGCTGCTCGAGAAGATCGTGCTCGACAACTCCGTGTTCTCCGACCACAGGAACCTGCAGAATCTGCTCATCCTTACAGGTAATTTTCAGATCCTGTTGGGTCTTGGCCTCTGGCAAGATTTCCCAATTATGCGGCATCTACCACCAGTGTGTTCTTTGGCCAGTGATAAAACAATGGAAGGGTTTTTTAATTTGAATTAAAAAAAACAATGGAACGGTTTTTAGAGCGAGTATTGACTGTCGCTTATTCTGGAAAGAATTCTTTAACCCTTTATTTGACGTCGTATACTGTGAGATACATTCACAAAAAAAAAATCTACACAGTCTTCCGAAACATCTAAGTGAAAATTTAATATTTAAACTGGTCACACAATTTGCCCTAATTTAGGCAAAAATAGTTCTGAGTACTCATAAAATTTTTAGCCGACAGTCGAAAGTCAAATTGGCGGACCTGCGGAGTGCACACACGCTTCGCAAAGTATTTATTACTTTTTAAAATATTTACAGCAATGTTTTGGGGCGAAATGCGGTTTAGGTATAATTGTAAATGTTTGCCATTGGATTGTGTCAGATTTTAATTTCGATTTACACTAATTGCCACTAACTGCAATCGCCTAAAGTTGTTTGTATCTCACGATATACATTGCCAAGAACGGGCACTAAGGCAACTAAACTTGTATGTATACCGTGATATACTTTGCCAAGAACGGACTTAATTTGTATGTATACCGGGATATACTTTGCCAAATATGACTGCAGCTTGGTTTTGGGGTGTTTTTGCTTTTTTTTTCCTTCTTTGCTTCTTAACAGCATGTGGTAAAGAATAGATCTGCGAAATATTGTCCCTCATACCAAATGCGATGATAAAAAAGAGGTTCAAGTATTTAGGGACCTTTCATCCCCTGAATTCTCGCTCGTCTTCAACGCCATCCTTGGATTTTTTGCTTGAACGCTTAAGTCTACTATGTAGCTCTGGTGAAGACGTCACAGAAAGAGTTAATACACAAATAGAAAAAGGACCTTGTGGCGCCGAAGAAAATGATCCTTTGACCCCAACAATTAAAAAGATGTGCCGTTCATCGACACAGGAACCTGACTTTTTAAATATGCCATTAATTTCTTCATTACCGTCCCTTCTATCTGTAACCAATGCTACCCCTCGAGCCACACCATCAACCACAAGAAAAGTCCGGCTAAAAAACGAATTGCTCCAGTGGCGAAGCGAGCTAAAATAATTAAAAAGTTTAAAAAGCAGTATTTCAACATGGAGCTATACTAGAACACCCCAAGATGACGGCGATTACGAAGACATACCAGACGATATTCATCCCTTGATTATTTTAACAAATTCTTTTCTCCTGATATAATACCTATCCTTCATAACAGAACAGACTAGCATTTACTCAGTTGAAAAAACTGGAAAATCGATTCAATTAACCGACCATGAACTTGTGGATTTTATTGCCATACAAATTATAACGGACATAGTTGACAACGGTATAATGCCTGAAATACAATGTAAAGCTTTGTTTTGTGACAGGGAAAGACCCTCGAAAATATTTCCTGAGCTTTCGCTCAAAATAAAATAATAATTTCTAAATAAATTGTTTTGTTATTTAAAATTACCTTTCTGTTGCATATTTGACATTGTATATCACAGTATACATTCACTTCACTTCATTCTATTGGCATTGTATACTGTGGTATACATTAGTTTTCAGGAAAACTGGAAAAGCTAGATTTTTTTTACTATTTTTTCTAATCACATTTTATACCTAAAAGACCAAAAAAAATAAAAAAATACAAAATTTACACTTTTTCTGTCTTTGCCAAATAAAGGGTTAAAGTGAACTGCTTGTTACTTGGAAGACGGACCAACCATGCAAAGTGGAAGCCACCATTTTCCATTTAATAACTGACTAACTAGCTCCTGGAGTAGCAGTATTTAGTGAGTCTGTTTGCTCAGAGATATGCTGTTCTCGAGAATGCTTAAATGGAGTGAGAAGGTTCTCGAGGAAATTTCCTATACAAAACATTCTCCGTTTCCAGAAATTCTCGGAAAAGGCACATTTCGATGCGTAGTTGCGTATTTTATTGGATTGGACTACACTTATCTTTTTTCTTTCTCTCTGGAGTCGGTCCCTCATGTCTGAAGATCATGGTCAGCTTCAGTGTTGCATCTGGCGCTGATGATCTGCCTCCACCGGTTACTGTCCAGCGCGTCTCTTACAACCGAGTACAATTTAGAGGTCGATGAGTCTTGTACTTTATCGGTCCATCTTGTTGGTGAACGACCGTGCGATTTTGCCTTCAGTGTTCCCAAACTTATCTTTTAGGTGTAACTAAACTGAGTGTCCATGTTTCCAGCAATCAAGGCGGACCGCACCCGCGTGATGGAGTACATCAACCGCCTGGACAACTACGACGCGCCCGACATCGCCAACATCGCCATCAACAACGAGCTCTACGAGGAGGCCTTCGCCATCTTCAAGAAGTTCGATGTCAACACCTCGGCCATTCAGGTAACATTTGATATTCTTTAATAATTTTTTCGTGCGGGAACACCACATTCTTTTTATTGAACCATTGATACATGCGATGCAACGATGCGAGAATCAACACACCAAGAATAAGGAAAAGTTAGAGAGGTCACCATGCGTTGGGTGGTAGAGTGGTGGAGTTGGATCGGTTAATCAGAGGTACCGCGTACGATCACTGGTCTCTACCGTTAGGTTACACATAAAAAAAATTATTGGTGCTTGGATCTTTTCTCAAGCCGTTTTCAGGGGACTATGGAGACTACTTCCCTATGAAAACTACACTCGACAAACTTAACAGTGAACGCGCGACAAATGGATTACTGAATTCTAGTCTGCCTAACCTCCCATTCAAATACTTGAGTATTAAGTATAACTCCATACAATTTCGATTGATCGCACTGTAAGGACATTGTTAGCTTAGAGCTTCCATTTTATTGCCAAATGATATTTAGTGTGAAGTATGATAAATCTCCTTGTCCACTATCTGTATACCCCCAGATAAAACCTGCAGCAATTAAAAAATCTTCCGAGAAATAGCCCGATCGTTCAGTAAGATGATTGTATCTGTAAAATACCTGTGACACTGCACTGCCAAAGTTCCCATTCTCACAAGCAATTCATTTTTCCAGGTGTTGATCGAACAAGTGAAGGACTTGGAGCGCGCGAACGAGTTCGCCGAGCGCTGCAACGAACCCGGCGTCTGGTCGCAACTCGCCAAAGCCCAGCTACAGCAGGGGCTCGTGAAGGAGGCCATCGATTCGTACATCAAGGCTGATGACCCCTCAGCGTACATGGACGTCGTGGCTACTGCCACTCAGGAGCAGTCCTGGGACGACCTTGTTAGGTATTTGCAGGTATGTGTTGGTTATTTATGTCGAGTTTTTATCAAACATTATATGACTTAGACCTTATTCATCATCATCATCATTTCAGCCATAGGACGTCCACTGCTGGACACAGGCCTCCTCAATTGACTTCCACATGGGCCGGAAACTGCACTGGAGCTAGGGGTGCTAAGACCTTATTATTAACCATAAACTTAAAGTTTCAAACTGTATATTAACCTACATATAATATTTAAAGAATTACCCCGTAACTCCTAACCATTACGGAGTTATACCTTCCATCATAAGCTCAGCATAATAAGATGATGACTACCAGACGCAAATACCTGAATTACTTTATAAAGTAGGTACATGAAAAACATTATTAGTGCTTATAATATACCTATAATACTCGTAAATGCTGTACTAGTGCAAAAAATAAAAGCAACTTCAAATTACGTAATCAGTTCACCCTGAGTTGCCTAGTAACTCTGCCTGCCAATTATTACTTTAAACTTTAGGACTTAGGCATATGCAACCAATACACCAATTTAACACGTTTACTGTCCGGATCTGAATTGTAAGCCTTACGGCTTTCTTAGAGAGGCTGACCGTGTCCCAAACACGGGGCAAGAACAGTGGAAGTGTTAACCAGCTTAGAGAGAACTGCTTTGAATAACCCGTCTCTATTTCTTACATTCCAGATGGCTCGCAAGAAGGCCCGCGAGTCGTACATCGAATCCGAGCTGATATACGCGTACGCGCGCACCGGACGACTGGCCGACTTGGAAGAGTTCATCTCCGGACCCAACCACGCCGACATCCAGAAGATCGGAGACCGGTGCTTCGAGGACAAGATGTACAACGCCGCCAAGCTGCTCTACAACAATGTCAGCAACTTCGCAAGGCTCGCCATCACGCTTGTATACCTTAAAGAGTTCCAAGGTGAGTTCAGGACCTGTATGCAGGAAATTCTTCAATACAAATAGAGTTGGTCGCGAGGAATTAACGGGGAACGTAGACTGAACACTGGACAGAAATGGTGAAAGAAGTCCGAACCAAAACGAATAACGGAATGTATGAGATGAGGACCTCGCTATGGTGGCGCCGCTTACGACAAGTCGGTGAAACGCGATTTTAGTATATTCTTGCATTATTGCTCCACTCCTTAATGAACCTGAAAGTGTGTATTTGTAATATTTGTATGTATTTATTTTACCCTTGTTTTATAGACAAATGTATCAACGAATTTTCATTTCAAGAAATATCATTTCATCGAAAGCATTTTTTTTCTGAAACTTAAAAATAGTAGTAGTAGTAGTATGACTTCTGGGGGAAACATTTCGCAATGAAATTAAGATTCGATGAAATGAAGAAGATCCTATGTATTTTATTACAACAGTGCTATTTTACTGGGCAACTCACAAGTATTGTGTTACACTGATTTCTAACTCATTGTTTCTTTCGGCGTTCCTTCTCAACAATATTCTCTTGTGAAATGCTGGTAGACTTAGACATATAAAAGTGCCCGTGCGGTACTTACAGAATAAGATAATTATTTAATTATTTTCTCATATTGTTTACAGGTGCGGTGGACAGCGCGCGCAAGGCCAACTCCACGCGCACGTGGAAGGAAGTGTGCTTCGCGTGCGTAGACGCGGGCGAGTTCAGACTCGCTCAGATGTGCGGCCTGCACATCGTCGTCCACGCCGACGAGCTGGAAGACCTGATCAACTACTACCAGGTACACAACAGATTACATTCGTAAAGGGGCTTCTAAACCGTCCATGTTTTGCTGCAATTTGTGGCCCGGCCATTGTTTGCATCTTGCTCTAGCGTACGGTGTCAGAGAGGGACGGCCATAGTTGCCGGCCACAAATTGCAGTACTAATTTAGTACTGCTCATATCGTCGTTGTATTGTTTGCCTCTATTGTAATGTTAAGTCTCATCTGTATTTGTATTTCCTTGTTCTTGAGGTGTACAATAAAGAATATTCTATTCTATTCTATTCTATCGTCGGTTGACAACCAATACTCACTAAGTAACATAAATACTTGAAACAAAACTCGTATCTCTGTATCACTTTACTAACTAAATACGAGGTTTTGAAGAGCAGTGACAGAAATTTTAGTGACTTGGTTGTCACCTGGCGATATGGTAGTAACAAATCTAGATCTACTTACTAATAAAAAGCTACGGACATTACGCTATTCAATGTAAATTGAAATATACTTAAAATACAGCTTGCATCTGTTTAATTGTTCATATTCTTGCTTTATATCAAACACTGCGTACGTCTTCTGTATCTTGACATGATATAGGGTTTAGGAAATAGCAATCTCTCTTTTCAGTATCAGTATACTGAAAAGACAGATTGCTATTTCCTAAACCCTATATCATGTCAAGATACAGTTGTCCACACACTGGTGTGGACAACTTTGGAACTCTTAACTGATTATGGCCATAGGTCATAATTTTGGCCGTGGTACTAAAGGTTTTCAATATATTCTTCGACTTGTAAATGATGTTCCGTTGCCTCCCCAGGACCGAGGCCACTTCGACGAGCTCATCAGCCTCCTGGAAGCCGCCCTGGGCCTGGAGCGCGCTCACATGGGCATGTTCACAGAACTCGCCATCCTCTACTCCAAGTACAAGCCCGCCAAGATGCGGGAACACTTGGAGCTGTTCTGGTCTCGTGTCAACATTCCTAAGGTGAGTTTTTAGTTTATATTGCGATTCGAGCAAGAGACCGTAAAGCCGGAACCCCACTGCTGCGCACGCTACGCACGCACACGCTACACACGACGCCCACGTGGATCCATTGGTCTGGCTGCGTGTATCAACGTTTTCACAGCAACCAATGCACGCACACGTAAAACGTGTGGGCCACGTGGATACATTGGTCAGCTACGTGTATCCAGATTCTCCACTGCGGGCCACGCACATGCACGCGTGCGCGAGAGGCACACTCGCTCATCAGCGTTGCCAGAGCTACGGAAAAATCCGTAGATCTACGGAATTTAGGCTTTGTGTCCAGATCTACGAAAACTATTGGGGAACCTGCGGAATTTCAGACTACTTTTATTTTATTGTCAAAACATGAAATAAACGAAACGGAATGTTAAAATAAAATCGGTCAAGCCGTTTCTGAGTTATCACAAAAATTCATAATTTTCGTTAGAATGACGTAAGTGCCGCGCGGTGTCCTTATGCTATCGAAATAAAAGTTTTAATCCCATTAAATGCTGATTTTTGATTAGTACTTATGCCCTCTAGTATGGAATAGCAAAACTCGTTTTTAAAATTTTTCTTGACAGTTTTTTCTTGAAATGGTGAGTAGCGGAACTAATTGCATGTCAATAATGTTGTGTCCATACCGTCGCTGGTAAACGCTTGGAAATACCAAAAAAAAAGTAAATCTAGGTAGGTGTCAAATCAAAAGGAAAGTTGAAGACAAGTGTGTACTCGTGTATTATTTTATCTCTTGCTTATATTATATGGGTAAGAGCGAAAAGTGAATATAGTGTTACCTATACTTTTGGTGCGACGTGTATTAATTACCATTGTACCAAATATATAATAAATACATTTTTATTATTTCTCACGTGTTTTCTAAATCAATTGTTCAGCGAAGAAAAAGCTTACTTCTTAAAATACAACGCTCGTAATGATCAGTGCGTATCTAACGTATCTTCATGATAATTTATCAGTAATAATCAATTACCAATTACAGCATTAGGAGTTCATTTGGTGATAATTTTAATGCAAAGTAAGCAAGCGTTTTTACCTAGAATTCACCTGATGAATAGTTACTATCAAGTCAAAGAAAGAGCATGTTTCCTAAGAAAATGCATATTGTCTCTCAACTGGAAGATCCAAGTTATGATTTTCGGGGAACAGGTTCAGCGCAAGATGAATTCATTATGTTGGGAAAACTCAACTTACCACACACGCTAAAGGCTCGTTGGACAACATGCCGTCACCGCATTTTTTTTCATAAACTTATTTCCTGTACGTTCCTATGTTATATACTTCGCTATTTTAATTCCTCGTTATTAATAAGTATAGTATGGGTCTAAGAAACAAATACTGGTGCACATTTAGACCAAGCGGGATTTTAAACAGAATACCAGACAGACCAGGTAGCAATTTGTTTTTTATAGACCACTTGTTGTTCCGACCAGCTTTTTGGACGAACTGCTTTTTAGACGAAATTATACTAACCCCTTTTAATTTATTATATCGAGTTGCTCATTTGAAGTCCTAAATTCAAACATTTATCTGACTCTTTCGTAGAGTATAGTTAGAAATTCTCATGTTGCAGCCACTGCACCAGATAACCGACTTGTTACTGATGGAAATAAAAGGAAACTAGCTGGTTCCTAGATAATGGTATATTTACATATGCGTAAAATAATAGTAAAAAATGTATAAATAAAAATACAAAAGTATAAACTGGTACAAATACTACTTCCTGGACCGAACACTTCCCAAGACTACCACTTCCTATACTGACCTATTCCCTGAAAGCCTCTTCCCGGAGTGACTACTTCTCATATATTGATGATCATACATTAAAGACAAGTTCCCGGAACGACTACTTTACCCACGAAATAACGGATGTAGGATAGAAGATGTAGGGGTTATAAAAAATGAGTTTCTATGGAATAAACTAGTGTATTGCTATTTGTGTCGTATACCCACTCCTATATATAGATCTTATATTTTCTAATACTAAACAGGTAGACCAATATGGTGTTATCTGAATTAAAAAGTTTACATGAATGCATGTATTTATTACCAAAGTAAATACCAAAAGTAAAAATAGTTTCGTGTACACAAAAAATAACGAATGCTTACTTGAAACCAGTATCAAGCTTAATATGTACTTTCGTACATGTGGAATTGTGCATAACGGTGTATTGCCTCGCTCACTGTCTTGGTGCCTACTAAATTCGGCAGCACAATTTGACACGTAATTTTTAGCTGTTCTTCCGAGAAGTGGGCACTGGGCAGTGGTAATTCTGGAAATGGTCGTTTTATCAAGTGTTCGTCTTGGGAATTGGTCTTCATAGGAGTTGACAATCCGGGAAATGGTCGCTTTGGGAAGAGGAACAGGCCATTACGGTCATACATAATTATCCAGGATGACTTTAAGTCGTGAATGGTATAGTAGAGTTGCTAAGCCGCGAAATTGTGCGCATCGGGTTACAAGCATGAAATTTCTACCACACATAGAGCGTTCCACGGTGATTATATTCAGATGTGGAGGGAAGTCAGATTCGTCCCCGGTGTGGTGGGAGAGCGGGGTGAAGAGGACCAAGTACTGCTCTTTTTCTTTTTTTTATTACTGATCAGTTAAGGCTATTAGGGCTTGTGCGACATCGTTTTCGTGTTAAATAGATATCAGCTATTAATTTTTCATGTTATTTAAGAATAGTTCCATATAAACATTTGGGTACATTACCGGAAAGGTAAAAATCACAACAAGTTTTTTTTATTCAGAACGATAAATTAGTTGTCTATCCTGAATATTTACAATAAAAAAAAAAATATACTAAACAGCAAATTTAATCTTGTTTTTAAAAATGTATATATATTGGATACATTTAATACAAAAAATACCTTGAAAAAAATGTTGATGTTACGCTTAGCCTGCGTGTTCTAGTACATTTTGCTAAGTCGCGAAATTGTGTACATTGTGATACAACCACGAAATTTCTACCACAGATAGAGTATTCTGCGGTGATTATTTTCAGATGTGTAGGGAAGTCAGATTCGTCCCCTGTGCGGCGGGAAAGCGGGGTGAATAGAACAAAGGAGTCCTCTTTTTATTTTTATATTACTGATCAGATAACGCTACTAGGACTTGTGCGGTATCGTTTTCGTGTAAAACAGAAATCAGCCATTAATTTTTCATGTTATTTATTCATAGTACCATATAAAAATACGGTTGTATTTCCGAAATTGTAAAAATCACAACAAGTTTTTTTATTCAGGGAGATAAATTAGTTTTATTTCCTGAATATTTACAACTAACAAAAATGTTACAAATAGCAAATTTAATCTAGTTTCTAAAAATATATACATATTGGGCACTCTTCATACAAACAGTAACTTAAATAAATTGTTGATGTTGAGATTAGCCCGTGTGCTCGTGATACATTAGCAAAATAATATTTTGTTTTAATTACGTTAATTTGTTTTTCTAGTACGTATATAGTAAATATTATATGTAAAAGCATGTTAATAATCATTATTTAATGTATTTAATGAAACGAAATAGGATGCGTTAGGAGATTTACGTTGGTTACGCTGACGTAAAGCTATATTTTAAGCTACTGTTTGTATGAGAAGTGCCCAACATGCATATATTTTTAGAAACTAGATTAAATGAGCTATTTAAAATAATAATAATAATTTGTAAATGTTCACGAAGTTGAACTAATTTACCTCACTGAATAAAAAAACTTTTTGTGATTTTTAGCTTTTCGGCCATACACCCATATTTTTATATAGAACTATACAAAAATAACATAAAAAAATAATTTCTGATATTTGTGTTACACGGAAACGATACCAAACACGTCCTGGTAAACTTAACTGACCAGCAATAAAGAAAGAAAAGAGGGATACTTCGCCCTATTCACTCCGCTCTCCCGCCTCACAGGGCACAGTGTGGGATTTGCCATCAGTTTTTTGCACCCCTATTTTATATTTTATTTTAATACTCTGATACTTTATAAACCCTTCAATCAAACTCCCAGTTGATTTCTACTAATAGTTTTCAAGATACAATTTTCTAAAGGCGCGGTTCATGACGTCATCAAAAAGTGTTTCTAATGTTATTTCCTAAAGTAACGTCAGTAATGACATGGTTTCTTTTGTATTACATTTTATGAAATATAATATATTACTAGTATCAATTACAATAATTTATCGTTAATAATTAAGCCGGTAAGACGTGAAATATTTTATTTATTTATTTTTTTCTAAAATAATTACTTTACAATTGGGGTACCTTATTGTTTCACTATAAAATTTGTATTAACTATACCTATATGTCCTAAAAATTTTAACTGTTTATCTCAAAGGACATCAGAGTTATAGCATTTCTAAGTTTTTAAGATATTTCTATGGAAATAGGGGTGTCACATTTAAGGAACCCGTGGTTTATAATTTCGGTTATTTTAGTACGTAACAAACTCAGCTTTTATGAAAAATCTGTCAACTGCGAGTTGTACTCGCACTCGGAGGGTTCTGTACTTAAAAACTGACAAGCATGTATAAAGAATTAAATTAAGAGCTATTGACATTATAACGGTTATGAAATACATGGGAAACTTACGTTTACGTGCCTTGTCTTTTATTTAATTATATATTTGTATCCGACAGAATCCAGCAATTAGAACTTCAAATATCACAGCACAATAGCACAGTTAAACTTTTGGATACATAGAACACTTGTGAGGTAAAGCTAAATTATATTATTTTATTTTTTATTATTTTTAAGCAGGGATAGGGTAACGTTATTAATTGCGAGGTAGAATAGCCTTTATTTAACATTATCAATCAACGCTTGAAGATAATCAAGAAGTTGCGAAACCTTCCCTTCTTCTGTGGCCAGCTGCGGGCGCGTCACCGCGTTCTTGGGGCGTTGGCCGCCGACGGCGCAAGAGACGCGCTTCAGGGTCTGGGTTTGTACTTCTGAAAGCATTCTCACAAATTAATATGTCACGATTGCGGCCTGCTTCCTATTCAATTACTATGTTCTGCTTTTATCGTAATTATATTCATATTTCTAGTAGGTAATACAGTTCTGCAATGACTTCTTCCGTCCAAATGATCTTCTTCTCATATTATTATCTTTATCTGTAGTTGAGTAAATTATGTCCATTAACCATCCGTGAATACCTAGCTACCTGTCCAACAATTATTTTTTAAATAGATTCAGTTGTTTAGGCGTGATTAATGGACAATTAATGACACAAATATACAAACATAAAAAAAAAATCCTTTTCGGATTGCTGACCTCCAAATGGCCTTACCTATAGCAATAAACTAAGATGAAAAACCGGCCAAGTGCGAGTCAGAATTGCGCACCGAGGGTTCCGTACAAACACTTCCCATCTTAACTGGCCGGGTTAAGTCAAGTTTGCATGGTATGTATGGCGCCGCATACAAGTGAGGTGTAAACTTAACCCAACTGTTCACGTTTTTTGTATTGGAGCTCCACATAAATATATATGACAGACCGACAAACGGACAGACAGACAGACATACAGACAGACAGACAGACAGACGGACATAGTAAGTAATAATTCTTAGTAATAGGGTCCCGTTTTTTACCCGTTGGGTAGGTACGGGACCCTAAAAAAGAATAATTTATTTTTTGTTTAACTTTAAAAAACATATTGAGAACCAAGCAAAAGGTTGGAGTTTTGAGCCCAGCCCAACACACCCGATATTACTTATACAGATTACGAATTCGTTATCGTACAGTACACGTAAAATTGGTCTACACTTTTTTTAAACAACTGAAGTCGGTGAAGCGGAGGCAGCTTGGATGAGAAGGGTCCCGAAGAATTATGAAAGTCCATCCTGGCTAAATAGTAACATTAGGGTAAGCATTTATTCTAGTAAACGTAGTGTTAATTTTAATTTAATATTTTTATTTGGACAAGTTATATAATATGGAACTAGAACTCAAACCTGAGCTAACTGGTTTCACAGGCAAAATTTTGTCCGAGGAATCGAACCTGGGGTCAATTTTTTCACAGGCAGAACTTCATTCGAGTATGATTCCATCAGGAATCAAACCTGGCCTCAATGTTTTCACAGACAGAGCTTTATTCCAGTATTATTCCATCAGGAATCGAACCTGACCTCAATGTGTTCACAAACAGAGCTTTATTCGAGTATTATTCCATCAGGAATCGAACCTGACCTCAATGTCTTCACAAACAGAGCTTTATTCGAGTATTATTCCATCAGGAATCGAACCTGACCTCAATGTCTTCACAGACAGAGCTTTATTCGAGTATTATTCCATCAGGAATCGAACCTGACCTCAATGTCATCACAAACAGAGCTTTATTCGAGCATTATTCCATCAGGAATCGAACCTGACCTTAATGTCTTCACAAACAGAGCTTTATTCGAGTATGATTCCATCAGGAATCAAACCTGGCCTCAATGTCTTCACAGACAAAGCTTTATTCGAGTATTATTCCATCAGGAATCGAACCTGACCTCAATGTCTTCACAAACAGAGCTTTATTCGAGTATTATTCCATCAGGAATCAAACCTGGCCTCAATGTCTTCACAGACAGAGCTTTATTCGAGTATTATTCCATCAGGAATTGAACCTGACCTCAATGTCTTCACAAACAGAGCTTTATTCGAGTATTATTCCATCAGGAATCGAACCTGACCTCAATGTCTTCACAAACAGAGCTTTATTCGAGTATTATTCCATCAGGAATCGAACCTGACCTCAATGTCTTCACAAACAGAGCTTTATTCGAGTATTATTCCATCAGGAATCAAACCTGGCCTCAATGTCTTCACAGACAGAGTTTCATACGAGTATTAAACCACCAGGAATCGAACCTGAGCTCACTGGCTTCACAGCCGAAGGTTCATCCGAGTACCATATAACTTGGAACACAACACAGTTCACAAGTTGAGCTTCATTCAAGGGCAGAACTTCATCACTATCGTACCACAGAAATCGAATCCGAGACCAGTGTTGCTCCGTAGATGTATTTCCATGAATTTAAGATTGGCTCGGTCATTTAGAATAGAAGAATTAAATATTTTTTACTTTCAAGGAATTAAATGACAGTGGATTTTTCAACGGTGTCAAAATGTCAATGACGTGTGTTTTTTTAAATATATTTCAAAGACTATGGTTTCCGATGTTATTTTTTTAATGATATGACTAGACTGACGTGTAAAAACCACATTTTGAAAGAAGGTAGCGTGTTCTACTCTGCACCAGATGTCACTACACCAGCGATTGCAGTCTCTTAAAACTATTAAATAACAGTAAAGTAAAGTACTGTGTAAGTTTACTTAGCGAGTCAAAATACGGAATTCGAGTAATCGGGATGTTTTTAACCACTTTCTGTTTTTTTTTTTTGCGAACATGGCAACCCCACATTTTGTGAAAAGGCCTCCTTATAGATACGGCATTTGTCCGTAGCGTGGACAGCGTGGCGTGGGTCGCAGTGGGGCTTTGCTTGCCACGCGCACTAGTGTGTGCGTGGCAGGCACTTCGGTACAGACCACGCGTGTATCAGTGACGTCATTTCGTGCGCAGCGTGCCCGTGCACTGCTGTGGAAGTATCTACCTACATTTTCATACAAAGCGTTTACGTACCCACGTGTGTAGCTCGACCGTGCGCAGCAGTGGGGTTCCGGCTTAATGCTTTTATAAATCATAGTCATGCTGCTGCCTTAAAGATAATTACGTTCGACGACGAGCGAAGCGATGAGTATTCTGTCTCGTTATAAAACGGTTCGTCGACTTAACGCAAACTTGACCCCAGCACATAGGCGGCGGTTGCCTCGGTCATGTGGTCGATCGGTATGGACTGACCGATTATGCGTAATCCATGAGTGTACAGATATTGAGCAAATCAACGGTTCGTTCTCTCACTTTTCGCAGTGATTAAAAAGTGTGCCATTCTGTAATTGTAGTTTCTCCTGTTTCTATCCTGTTTGCTAAAGTGCAGTGACATTGCAGGTGCTGCGAGCGGCGGAGCACGCGCACCTGTGGTCGGAGCTGGTGTTCCTGTACGACAAGTACGAGGAGTACGACAACGCGGCGCTCACCATGATGCAGCACCCCACCGAGGCCTGGCGCGAGGGACACTTCAAGGACATCATCACCAAAGTAAGCACCCGTACACTACACGTGCTACAGTCCATGAGCATAATAACTTGGATTCATGTGAACTCAGAGTTGCAAATCAGTACCACATAATAACGTGTGCGACAAATTAAACCTATTTTTTTAACAGCTCACAAACTGTACCTGACTTATATACTAATATCATCATTATCTGCCTTTGCTTCGGGTCCATTAAATCTAACCACTCCCTAGCAGGAGGTGGTTCGATTTAATTATGTCAATGGTTTTAAGTTTACGTTTTGGAGGGTGTACGATTAATTCCGTTTAATTTATCTCCTAGGTGGCCAACATGGAATTATACTACAAAGCGATCCAGTTCTACCTCGACTACAAGCCCCTGCTCCTCAACGACCTGCTGTTGGTGCTGGCGCCGCGCATGGACCACACGCGCGCCGTCAGCTTCTTCACTAAGGCCGGCCATCTGCAGCTCGTCAAGGCGTACCTGCGCTCTGTGCAGAGCCTCAACAACAAGGCGGTCAACGAGGCGCTCAACTCGCTGCTCATCGACGAAGAAGACTACCAGGTTAGTCGCAAACCAAGCGATCCAGTCCCATCTGGACTCCAAGCCTCTCATACTCAACGACTTGCTCCTGCGCACGAATCACACGCGACTTCAACTTCACCAAGGCCGGCCATCTGCAGCTCGTCAAGGCGTACCTGCGCTCTGTGCAGAGCCTCAACAACAAGGCGGTCAACGAGGCGCTCAACTCGCTGCTCATCGACGAAGAAGACTACCAGGTTAGTCGCAAACCAAGCGATCCAGTCCCATCTGGTCTCCAAACCTCTCCTACTCAACGACTTGCTCCTGCGCACGAATCACACGCGACGTCGACTTCACCAAGGCCGGCCATCTGCAGCTGGTGAAGGCGTACCTGCGCTCTGTGCAGAGCCTCAACAACAAGGCGGTCAACGAGGCGCTCAACTCGCTGCTCATCGACGAAGAAGACTACCAGGTGAGTCGCAAACCAAGCGATCCAGTCCCATCTGGACTCCAAGCCTCTCATACTCAACGACTTGCTCCTGCGCACGAATCACACGCGACTTCAACTTCACTAAGGCCGGCCATTCGTCAAGGCGTACCTGCGCTCTGTGCAGAGCCTAAACAACAAGGCGGTCAACGAGGCGCTCAACTCGCTGCTCATCGACGAAGAAGACTACCAGGTTAGTCGCAAACCAAGCGATCCCGTCCCACCTGGTCTCCAAACCTCTCATACTCAACGACTTGCTCCTGCGCACGAATCACACGCGACGTCGACTTCACCAAGGCCGGCCATCTGCAGCTCGTCAAGGCGTACCTGCGCTCTGTGCAGAGCCTCAACAACAAGGCGGTCAACGAGGCGCTCAACTCGCTGCTCATCGACGAAGAAGACTACCAGGTCAGTATCAAACACCAAGATTGCATAAAAACTGCAATACGGCATTTGACTATGGTGAAAATAAATTGTATCACAGTGTGAAGACACTAAAAACATATTCAAAACTACACGGAAGCATATAATCAGCCACTAACTTTTGGGCATTATGCTATTTTTAATTGGATAAAAACTAAAAGAAGACGTGGTTTGAACACTTATTTTTATGACCTCACAAAGCAAGTATCTTCATAGAAACTTCATACTAAAAAATCTTTTTGACATTTCATAGAGTAGCTGATTCGAGCTGTCATCAAATACCGTATTACTAAGTCTAATTCGGCTGAGAGAATTTCCCAATTACACCATGTTTTTCAGTTCTTATCGTCTAACTCTATATTTAATTTACCATTGAACAGGTAATTTGTTTTTAATAACAAACTAAGCAAGGTGAAAGTTGTCCTGAGCCTAACTGGTCACACCAACAGATCTAATCCTAACTCTAAGGAAAACCAAGCTAAGGAAACCACTTGAACGAAATAGCGTCTTCAATGAAATACAAATGTATGCTTTATGGACTTCTGTCTTAGTTACATTAACATTAGTATAGTCTATCCGGAATTCTAAGATCAAATTATGTCAAACTGGTACAAGTGAAAAATGATCTTAAACTTACATGTATATGGTTGTTGTGTACCTTGCACCAAAATGACTTCATTTGATCTTAGAGATCGGACAGACTATAACAACTATGACAAGTACTACAAATTAATGTATTTGGTTTCAGGGACTACGAACATCGATAGACGCCTTCGACAACTTCGACACGATCGCGCTCGCGCAGCAACTGGAGAAACACGAACTCACTGAATTCAGAAGAATTGCCGCGTACCTATACAAAGGTAATATGATAATAGTACATTACTGCAGAGGCCGGGAAAATGTATATTACTGACCAACGTTTATTTGACGTGTGGATATAATTTATCTTCAAAGACAGACCTTGGTCTGTAAAACCTTTCAAATAAACAATGTAAAGATCGGCACACTAGCATAAGGAAAAATTCGAAAGGTTATCTGGCGTTAGGGTGGTGATGAGTTTAACACGCTGAACCGGTGATCAAGAGGCACCGGGTTCGAACCCCGGTTTCTTCCGCTAGGTTACGCATTTAAATTTTTCTTTGTGATTTGATCTTTGTATCAATGGTTTCAAAATCTTTGCTGTCTTTCGAAGCAATCATAATTTTATTGATTAATTAAATGGCGAGTAGACAATGACAACACTGTAAGGTATAGTTTTTATTTGTTATATAATTTAATAACTTAAACCATTTTTTATTTTAATTTTTTATATAAGACTTTGTACACTGTACAGACCAAAGTAAGGGTCAATCTCATAATTGTTATTAGTATATAATTTAGTATTAAGAATATTTAGTATTAGTAAACTGACATTCTGTCAAATGTCGCAGTACCCTACAGGGTTTCATAGCGGAAACAATGAATAATGTACCACCTGTAAATGTACCTATGAAAGCAATAAATCCATACTATACTATAATATTATAAATGCGAAAGTGTGTCTGTCTGTCTGTCTGTTACCTCTTCACGCTTCAACCGCTGTACCGACTTAGATGAAATTTGGTATGGAGATAGTTTGAGACCCGGGAAAGGACATAGGATACTTTTCATCCCGAAAAAAATTAGTGTTCCCGTGGGATGAGCGGGTAATACCGCGGGGCACAGCTAGTAAACTGATAAGGAGTGCAAGGTCAAAGAAGATTATTAATCCATAGCATATATTCCCCAGGCAACAACCGGTGGAAGCAGTCCGTGGAGCTTTGCAAGAAGGATGCGCTGTACGCCGATGCGATGGAGTACGCGGCGGAATCCCGCCAGTCGGATGTGGCCGAGGAGCTGCTCGACTGGTTCCTGCAGCGCGACAACTACGAGTGCTTCTCCGCCTGCCTCTACCAGGTACCCCGTTCACTCATCCATCCTCCTAGCCTTTGTCCCTTTTTTAGGGTTCCGTACCCAAAGGGTAAAAACGGGACCCTATTACTGAGACTTCGCTGTCCGTCCGTCCGTCCGTCCGTCCGTCCGTCCGTCCGTCCGTCCGTCTGTCACCAGGCTGTATCTCAACAACGGTGATAGCTAGACAGTTGAAATTTTCACAGATGATGTATTTCTATTGCCGCTATAACAACAAATACTAAAAATAAAATAAATATTTAAGGGGGGCTCCCATACAACAAACTTGTTATTGATTATATATATATGTATAGGTACGGAACCCTTCATGCGCGAGTCGGGCTCGCACTTGCCCAATTTTTTGAGAATGAATTCTCAATCGGGGTCGGCTACCTAAATCCCAAGATGTGGCGTAGGCACTAGTTTTTACGAAAGCGACTGCCATCTGACCTTCCAACCCAGAGGGGAGAAACTAGGCCTTATTGGGCTTAGGTGGTTTCCTCACGATGTTTTCCTTCACCGAAAAGCGAGTGGTAAATATCAAATGACATTCCGTACATAAGTTCCGAAAAACTCATTGGTACGGGCCGGGTTCGAACACGCGACCTCCGGATTGAAAGTCGCATGCCCTAACCACTAGGCTACCACAGCTTACCCCACCCCATAGCCCCCATACCCCATTCACTATCATCATCATTTCTGCCCGAAAACTTCCATTGCCGGACAAAGGTATTTCTCAGATCGCTACGGTCGCAGCTGCGCGGAGAGAGCGTCAGCGCTCAGTTTTCGTTTAGCCGCCGCTGCGATTGATCGTAGCTCCTGATGATGAATCGCGTACGGATTCGAAACATGTCGAGCGATATTCAAATTCAAATTAAGTTTATTGCGATTCATGTTGTACATAATAAAGATCTTAAATACTAGCACATACTGTAGGTTCAAAACATGAGCCCTGTCGGGCACAGCAATATCTTACAACTTAAATGGAATATCAATTACAAACATTATGTCAATTACAAACTTGATTATTATTAAGATATTTACAAAAAAAAATTAAGACAATTAGATAATAATAATTTAATACATTTAATAACAACAATATTTGAATTTGAGATTATTAGATTAGTCTTATGTATCAGCATTTTCTACGTCAATTTCATTTTCATTAAGGAATTCTTGGACAGGATATTCGACATCTACGGAGTGACTATATCCCTTTAGAAAGTATTTTAATAAATCTCTACGGTGGCTGATATCAGACTATCCGAATCTAATGCTGCATCCATGCTCTTCGAAAAAATGGGCCTGCCCATGTTTGATCACCATCTGATCAATAGAAAAAAAATCGTATCCTCTCTTCATCGTATGTTCATCTGTCCAAAGCCCTGTTAAAATCGATAATTACAAGGAGGGAAATAATAACATTGATTGGTTCTTTTATTTTATAAATATACATGTATACAGATAATCATAATCATAATGTTTTTGTTACAGTGTTACGACCTATTGAAACCCGACGTAGTCATCGAGTTAGCGTGGAGGCATAACATCATGGACTTCGCCATGCCCTTCCTCATTCAGGTTCGTATCATCAAGAATTTTCTAGATCATCAACATTTCCATGCATACGTATCTATCTTTGGACGAAAACTTGATCCTGATCTGTCCGTACCTGTACCACTAGCACCGCCCTAGAACTTTAATATAATCTAAATTAAAATTTAAAATACCCCCGACGGAAAGCTGGTCATCATGAGATCCTCATTCAATGAGTGATATAGAAAATGCTGCTAAAACTGAATATAATTACAAATTTTTTAATTCTTAGCTTCAGTATTGGCTGAGATCTTGTCACTTGTTCCAATTAAAGCTGAATTTCTTGGAAACTGCTAGTAGTACTTGGAAAGTATCAATGTGTAAAAGTCAATGGTAGAGCAAAATAAAAGAGGGTGTCATGACTTCCTCACGCGAACGTAGTTGTTGTTTACCTCTAAGTGTAATGTCTTGCATTGTATTTCTCCTGTATATTTTATGAGGTGTGCAATAAAGAGTACTTGTATTGTATTGTAGTTGTGAGTAAAAATGGACGTAGTAAACGTAGTAAACGATGCAGAAACGATCCAACCCGCACGTTACTTAAAATTGAATTTTGAACTTATTGACATATGGGTAGTAAGTATATATAAAATTTTCAGCGACTTGATACACGACTTGATGACGACAGCGATAACTACGTCCAAATAACATTGATTCATAATTTTTTTTAGACTGTCCGGGAGCTGACGACGAAGGTGGAGAAACTCGAAGAAGCTGACGCGAAACGCAGCACCGAGAGCGCCGAGAACGAAACAAAGCCCGCCATGATGATGGAGCCCCAACTCATGCTCACAGCAGGTACGTGCATATTGTGATTGGAGTTCCCAAATTTTTTTCTAACACAATAGCTTCCCACCTCAACACTGTTAAAATACTATCATGAATCACATTAGCTACCTCCTCATAGTGAAATTAGGTGAACGAAATAGAACAAATAAACATAACTTGGTGATGTTCCGTACCATCAATTAAAAATACTCGTTTTTAGTATCAGGACCCCAGTATTTTTTTTATTTTTTATTTGTTGTTATAGGGGCTAATAGATATTATTAAAAAAATTAATGTCGCTTTTAGGCATGCTCCTTTGGGTATGGATCCCTAAAAAAGATATTGTTCTAAAATGCTGTACTGCTAGGTTTACATTGTGTTACTATACAAACTTAGCTATTGACATGTCGCATTCCGTTGCTATCGGGATTTGAGCACCTTATTGCTTTTCTTGAATAGCTATACTTTCATTGGCTAGTAATTACCGCACTATAAAGTACCCACTAAATACGGTAACATTGTAGTTTCTTTTATCTAGAAACGACGCCTGAAAACGAAACGAGGCGAAGGAGAGTATAATAACGCCTCTTACCACCCATGATGAACAACATAGTCCCCTTGTGAGTAGAATTGCGAGCGCTAACCCGCATGCGATTGTCGCTTACAGGACGAGTTCCCTAACAGTCTGAGACATCCAGATACACTAACAATATAAAAATGACAACTCTATTGTGGAAGGTGTTAAATTCTAAAAGATACTTTGGTTATACGATTAAAATTAGCTAAATACATATGTCATGAAATTTAAAGACAAAAAACCATACACTTACACGCACTATTTCACAGTCAAAATGGCAGATTAGTTGTTATTCCACACAGATATTGGTACCTTTTCAGGTCGATGACATGACGTTTCGGTGTGGACGCCATTTGTATGTACAGCGCTCTGTAGAAATGTTGAACTTTAACGGTCATTTCTGACTTTTAGAGCAGTCTAAGTCTAGTTAGTCCCAAATAGACATTTACTCCAAATAAAAAATAGGATTTATTGACAGCCTCAAAAAAACATTGTCATCTTGTCTATTATGCCCGTGGATAATTAAAAAGCCAAAAAGGCTTCGTGTTAGATCTGCTTATAAGAATTTTATACAAAATCTAAAGAGCCATTCGTGTTATTTTAAAAGTTATTGGTACCCGTTTAGGGTAGTTATATCAATGTGATTCGATTAAACATCATAATAATTATTAGTTATATATTATTTTGTTTTCTCATATTTTTGAGTTCATGTTCTCATATCTCTCGGCACAGGTATCTTGTATACTCAAAAAGAGGTACTAAATTACTGATTTGTGAAATTTAGTGAGTTTTTGAATATATATATATATTATAAATTTGCAGATTTTTTTTTAATATCTGGATCTGTACTTCTCATCGCAAACTTGCGAGTTGTTGCAAAGTTGTGTCCCAATAAAATTTGCTGGAAATCATTCAGAAAATTGTCTGAATATATTGTTCTCTATGCTAATCGTTGTTTCTTAACGATAACGAAGCTAAATAGCTATTAATCACTTTAAAACTAGTCTGTTGAACATCGAACACTAGTTGGTGACAAATTGTATAATAGGAATTTTCTTCATCTGACCAACTAATTTATCTCTCCTATCGCCTGCTTAAAAGCTTAAAGATTCTTATAAATCCAGAATCTAGTTTATAAAACTACTAGCTGTGACCCGCGGTGTTACCCGCCCATCCCACGGGAACACTAAATTTATTCGGGATGAAAAGTATCCTATGTCCTTTCCCGGGTCTCAAACTATCTCCATACCAAATTTCATCTAAGTCGGTTCAGCGGTTTAAGCGTGAAGAGGTAACAGACAGACAGACAGAAAGACACACTTTCACCCATTTATAATATTAGTATGGATTAATCCGATGAATAATTTATCCATCGATGAGGTAGTGGTGCCGTATTTTCCTGCGAGGTTTCCTAATCGTGTACGCTTTTCAGCCAACTGATAGTTTGTTATCCGTCCAGGTCCGTCGATGGCGTACCCCGGCGTGGGCGCGGCGTCCCCGTACGCGTACGCGGCGCAGGCGCCCTCGCCCGCGCCCTACCACGGGTACGGCATGTAGGCGGCCGCCCGCGGGCCGTCGGGACTGCACTACCAATGCCACGGTCGGTTATCACACTAAAGGCTGATTTAGACGATGCCAATTTTGAGACGCTTAAATTACGGCGCCTCGAAAAGGCACCGTATAAACACTTTCCGCGACATTTTTTCGCGGCATGCCAGCGCTGGCGCGGAATAGAACACGGGCCTATTTTTTGGCGCCAGTGACCCCCCCTCCGCGTCTCTCGCACTAATGACTGGTACTGAAAAAAAGCACTGTGTAAACACGGCTTGCTGGTCACTGGCGGCGAGATTTAGGCGGCTGAACATAGTCATTGTCTAAACGGTCGGAGGTGTGCTGTGCGGTAATCACTGGCGCCGTCATTTAGGCGTCTCAAAATTGTCTTCGTCTAAATCTGCCTTAAAAGATGGCCAATCTAATCGAACAGGGTGCTAGCCCATACCCTTCTGGCGAATACCTGCTCCGCTGCGATGATGAAAAATGATTCTCGGCGTGATATCGCTGGCCCAATAGAACAGGGTTAAAAATTAAAAATTAGATTTCTTGTCGTTATGACAACGTTCAAATTTGAACTCGTCAAAAGGGAAACATAGACCCCCTAATATTGAGCCAGCGATATGTGGAGAAATTTACAACAGACAATGGTACAGTCGAGTAAATTGAAACACGTACTCTTTTCGGTCTTGTCACGATGACAATGAGGGTTAAAAAGGTAGGCGTTTCAATTTCCGTTCCCACAAGCGCTTTCGGAGTATAAAGATAGAGGGGTTCGTATTTTAGATTTCGACTCACTGACGTATAGTTAATAGGAGTTTGCGGTGTGAGAGTGAAACGAAATTTAATGCGATACGGCTAAATAAACTCAGATAAATGACCATTTAGCTAGTCTAGAGTTTCGATACGCGAGTGGAGATCGCGTCTCTCGCTCTTCTCAGTTAGAAAAAAGGAGATAACGTATAACGAGGTTATGTTCGTTTAAAACGGAATCACATGATTAAGACATTAGTGTAGTCTAACAATGACATTACATTTTTATTATAATGCAAATAGATGAATTCTACATCTCCATCGTATCTAATCGTAACTCTAGATTTAGTGAAACTGAAATGGCGACCGAATAGTGTTATAGACTACATCGATAGTCAAGCTGTGTGTAAATAAGTTCCGCAAGTCCCGGTCTAGATGTAAAGACGCGATGGATATACTCTTTATGCACTTGAGACGGGAGTTATACCATTCCGTCGATCATTGGCTATGTATTATAAGTGAAAACACTTCCTTACACACCCTGCAGAGGCCTAAGTTACGACACTAGTATTCTACTTAGTATTCTCATTTTGTAAAAAGTTATATACGTCGAGAGTGCATAGAGATACGTTTAAGATTTACGAATAGTTTAGCGGTTGGGCTGACAACTAGAACTACATATAAATCGTTGGCCTGTACAAAATTATAATATATTTGATGGTAAAGTAGCTCTCATGACTACAAAGTGCTTTATTTTTGAAAGGGAATGAGAGTTTTAATAGATGATTGGCCAGTGGCCTTTTTGCGTAGTCGTCGCGTTAGGCCGCGCGCACACGAACATACCACCGCTCTATAGCGGGTAAGGGCGTACGCATACGCGAGATTGTGTAATGCATGTTTACAAAGTATGGGCGCCTTATATCTGTGTACCTATTTAATGTAATGTTACAGTGTAGCTTGCCATGTTGTGGGATTGGATCGTCCATAGTCGACCGTTCAGCTTACACATCTCCATCAAAGCTTAGATCTGTTACTAGGTGCATAAAGTTCATCGTGATGTCAACATGCGAAAGTGACAATATTGTAATTCATTATTGTTACTTTAACGGTTGAGTATGTTGTTCGTTTGGTGTGGATGTGCGGAGCGAGCCGCGGCTGTAGAGAATGTCGTCCGAAATATAAATTTAATAAATTATTGAAATTAATAATTTTAATACGATTATTTGTCAATGTTATCAATATTATCAAATTGTATGTTAGTTTTCATTTATTTTTTATACCTATTACTGAAAAGACTCGTCGTATATAGTTCGAAATGTTCATATTATACAGATCTAAGAAAAACTAAACTCAATCGAGCAATAGTCTATAAAATAGTGCAATAATATAACTAAATCATATTATAATCAAAATACCAACGAATCAGTGCATGCACGAAATTTATTCTCAATATTAATGTACAAAAATGTATCACAATGTTTCTAAAGTTGACCGCGTTTGTTGTATGTATATAATGATCACCCGCAGCCTAGGCCGGTGGATGAAGCGAGGAAATCTTTGGTTACGATAGTAATTTTCATAATTTCTAGGTACGTTTAGGTTTAGTTTAGGCGGAATTAGAGGTACGATGTTATTTTTGAGTAAAATGTTGACCGTGTGCGAGGTTCTGTACAACACGCTTTAGTTGCGTTCATATCGCACTTTGATTGATGCCTTCGCTAGATAAGTCAAATATATCTGTAGAGGAGCGGTTGCTATGAAGTCGCTGACAGCGGATACTGGCGCGGAACATTGGACAATAATCAATTTTTCTCTAACAGGGATAAATAAGTTGGGTGTTTATATACGCTCCCTAGAAGTAGCGAGGGGGCGTATTGTGTCCTCTTCTAGTTTACGTCGTTAGAGGCGTACGGCATGCGTGCTCACACTGTCATGTCGAGTGTGTGTACAAGAATTGTACATGTTTGTTATCACAAAATCGCGCTAGTATTCGCTGGTAGCGACGAAATTAACCGGTCCATGAGGCACTCTGGGGGACCTTAGCCTTTTATATATGTTACAGTTTTGTATACACATTATTATTTGGAGAGATTAATATTCTACCCAGTTCTATGCGGAATGACCCCAGAAATGCCTTATATTTCTTAGAATACGTAGATTGCATTGACTTGAAACTTAATTCTGCAGCTAAAGAGCAAGCATATTACAATGAAAGACAAACCAACTGATTTTGTCTTAGGCTTGTTCTTTAGTAATAGAATTATGACTTATTATAAAATGCGAGTTTCTAATAAATCATTGATGTTAAATGATTCATTCAAATCATTCCTATTATCACATTATGATAATAATAATAGCAATTGTTATGATATGTTCATTTCTTTCTTATTAATACATCTTTAACATAAAATTTGGAAAGAAAGTTCATTGTTCTATTATTAATATTGTATTTATTCATGTATGATAAAGTTTTCCTGAATTTTATTATAGTAAGATTATATTGTATGAATAAACTAAATTGTGTTTCTTTATATACTCATTTCCCATCAAAAGCATTCCTAGCAAAAAATTACTTTCGAGAAATAAATACGAAGAGTCCGGTCGTACAACATGAGACAACCAAGAACCAACCCCACAACCTCATGCCGGCGCCACAAATAGCATAAATGTTTCAACACATATTTGATCACAAATGTGAAGCACTGTTATTTGCTTATTTGTTGTATTGATGATGGTATTTGCTTATTTGTTGTATTGAACAAACAAACAATTACCGGTGCTTCACATGTGATCAAATATGTATTGAAACATTTGTGCTATGTGTGGCGCCGGGATAAGGCTCTAAAGTGGCATTTAAAGAGTTCATTCTTTGCAACCAGATAGTCGTTTATTCTTCAATTTAGGCTTAATCACAAAACCGAAAGTATAAAATTACATTAAAATTTTACAGTACGGTGTTTTTGTAACAGGAAGGCTCGTACTCTTTGGAACGCTTTGCTATGATACGTATACAGCAAAAGGGTTGTCGCCAAAAGTGGGCGATCTAATATGCCTTTGCCCAACGATGGGATACTTAGAACTACATTTTTCTTAAAACTAATAAAACTTCCTTTTTAAGGTAAGTGGGCTTTGAATCACGCATGAGATGAGATATAATATAACGCACGCGTCAAGTCACGTATGAGATATAAAATGCTTATTACACTTGGCTAAATTTAGCACCCGAAGTGAGGGATGCAGCAATACGAAGGAGTGAGATGGAGTTATCTCCATACGTGACACATATTACTACATCCTTCTCGTCAGTGACTAATTTAGGAAAGTGTTATAGCCGCTTTACGCACTACGTGTCCGCGGAGTGGAACCACGCGATGTTATACATTTTCGTACAAAAATACTTAACTGCTCAAGTGCTCATCCAAATATCGTTTGGCAAATTGGCACGAGATCTCAACTTCCAATTTCGGAGTAGGATCCGAGACTGAAATTCTGCATGATGGATCGTGCATAACAGGTTTTAAAGTTTTTTTTACATGGCAATACCACGGAATTGTGTGAGTGTGACATATTATGACAGCACCCTGACAGCTACCGAGCGATTTAGTTTTGAATTATCTTCCCCTTTCCCTAATTTTATTATGACATACAAGCGTAAAAAGTACCACCACGGTGATACGCATTTAAAAAGACGTTGGAGGGTGAGAAATCGGAAGAAGGATCTCGATCAAATCGATGAAGATATCAAAGAAGGTAAGGTTATGATCCTGTCACATGGGTTCAGATTTGTAGGTTATCTGTCTCGATATTATTTTGATTGATCTTCATTTTCAGAGAATGCTGATAAATTATTGAAACAGGACGTGGATTTGGATCTGCCTGGTGCAGCGCAACACTATTGTCTTCACTGCTCGCGGTATTTTATCGATGATAAAGCGTTGGCTGAACATTTCAAGACAAAAGTTCACAAACGTAGGTTAAAGGCTTTGGAACTTCAGCCATACACCATCGAAGACTCCGAGAGAGCTGCCGGTCACGGTAACTTCGTACAGGCTGTCAAAAGGAAAATCACCTCACAAAATCAAAACACTGAGAAAGCAGTTGACGAAGATGGTGATGCAGTGTTAGATGACGTCAGTCCGAATAAAAAGAAAAAAGTAGACGAAAATGCTACGTAAAAATATTGATTTTCTAACCCGAAAAGTCTTTAGTCATAAGAAGTTATTAATAAGAAAGTCAGCACTGTTTATAAATGGCCCAAAAGCCAGTGAGACATTTGTGTTTGTCACGCCTCATGTGGATTTACCTGAACTGATGGAACAAAAGTCTAAGATACAGGAACAATTAGAAAAACGGCAAGCTAATTTTGATTTGGAGAAACTGGAGAATCTGTGGATTGTATATGAAGAACTGAAGAAGCAAAAATCTGACTATGATAAGAAGAAAGCAGATATCACCCGAGAGTTAGGAAAATTAATAAAAACAGAGCCTGATAGTGATGCTACTAAAAAGTTCAAAGTCCAAAGTGATTTAGTCAAAGACAACATCAAAAAGTTAAAGGGGCCTTTATGGTCTGCTGAAGAAGCTGTAATGATTGAGACATTGAAATTGCCAAATGTATTACATTTGCGAACACCACTCAAAGAGAATCAAGTCACCCATACATTTGGTTTGCCTCCAAGTAACGATAAAGACCACTTGATCATTGGCAGAGAGAAGAACCTAATTAATTTTAAAAAGAATGAAAATTATTATCTCACAGGTGATGCAGCGATCTTTGAACTAGGTGCTAAGTTTTATTTCAATGATGTACTTAAAAAGAACAAATTCATCCAGTTTTCTAATCCTGATTTTGTAAAGAGTGTAGTTGTGGAAGGCTGCGGTGAGGATCATACAAATCCTGATGCCACTTTTATCTTGCATCACAACGAGGATACCAAAGTGAATCCTGACAGCAGATTACATTTGACAGGAGGAGCATCATTATCTTCTTTCTTTGCATATCATGCTAAAAATGTTTTATTTGGAAAATCACTGCCTTTGAACTACTTTGCCATGGGACGGCAGTATATACCATCACCAACAGATGAAGACAGCTTATTTCATGTCAGCCAAGCATCTGTTGTACAGATCTTTAACGTAACAAAGGACACTGAAGAACTTGATGCTTCTCTTGGTAAAATTATTGAAATTGTCAGAAATGCCTATGATAAGCTAGGTTATCATTACCAAATAAGCATTCTTCCGGCTTATAAATTAAACATGTGGGAGTCATTAAGGGTGGTAGTGGAAATGTACTCAAGTTCTATGAAGAAATATGTCAGTATTGGAGAGATTTCAGTAAGCGGAGACTTCATAAGTAAGAGGCTGATGTTTACTTACACAGAGAATAAGGAGTCAAAGTTTCCTCACGTTATTTCAGGCACAATGCTAAATGTACCTAAGTTTTTGGCTTGTGTGCTTGAACAGGATCCAGAATTTTCAATTCCTGAAATGTTTAGAGTAGAAAATTGGGCAATTTGAAGTTAAAAATTCAGTTTCAAACAAAATAAAAAATTTAATAGACAATGTCAACAACAGCCATCATTGTATTCTTAGTTATAAATCAGTTTGGTATTCTGTTCTTTTCCAATTTGGGTTTTCTAGATCAACTGGGTTTTGCAAACTGATTTCAATGAGTTCTAGATGCCCTGTCTTTGTTAGCAGCATTATGGTATGAGTCCTGTAAAAATAAATGCACAATTTAACAGTGACCACAACAAAAACCTAATATTAATTGTATCAAAACCTGTTATACATTATTTTTATTTGAAATGGTAATACTTAAGTATGCCTTCAATTATATATATAAATATTAGGACACATATTTGCTGGTAAAGTATATTATTTAGTAATTGAGAATAACATATTACCTGGTCCCGTATCGCCTATCTGGTATTGAAACAAATATTGAGCTCAGTTGTTTATATCCTGGAGTTCTATTTTGTAACTCTTGGTCAGGTAAATGCCTGAAAATAAATATTGACAAGTTGATTATGCTTTATTATTTAATGCTTAACTTAATTGCTTATATCATAGTCTTTTTTTGTGGAATAACAGCCAATAGGGAGTTGTGGAAATCTAACCGAGAGGCCTTTGCCCTACAGTGGGACACTCAAACAGGATAACTAAGAAAAAAGTGTCTATATAGATGCAGTTAATACCAAAAATTATAATTTACTTACTCCTCCTTAGATTTTAACAATACAAGCAGTTCTTCTATCAACTGTTCTCTCTGGGAAACCTTGTTGAGTTTGGCACAAATATCAGCAAGTTTCAGTCTGCCAGCTTCAGTCTTCGACAGGGGTTTTTCGGGTAAACTGTTGGAGAATCCAAGACATGGGTCATCCCATGTACATAGTTTGTTTATCGAGTTTGTGTATGTGTGCACTTTGGTTTTGCTCCTGAAAGCCAAAATATAATTTATAAAACCAGTATATAGTAGAAGTAGGGTGGTAAATTAGTGATTCAGCATGAAAAACAAGCAAGCTGCCCACCTGATGCGTAGCAATCGCAGGTTTAACTATTTATAGCGCATATTAGCAAGGCTACAATATTTCCTCTAATGGGGAACATACCCAAAATCATAAGTCACCAAGATAAATTCATTTGTTTCTTTAACATAACTTTGTTTAGACTTAATGTAATCTTGTATAGATGAATCACTTTGTACGTAATCCGTTACTAATCTTCCTCTACCTAAAAAAGAACGAAATAAATGTGAATACATTTCAATTTACTCAGAATTAGCCAGCCAGCCAGCCAGGATGGATGGTCATCTATAAAGAGTGTGATATATTTTTTTGGCATGATCTGATTAAAATGCAGGGAATGGATTGGAAACGACGGGAACTCAAATGAGACAATATGCAGGATATAAGCCGATTCAATTATTTCATTTAAAATATTATCGATGTCATCGAAACCAAAAAGTATATTAGAAATTTTTATTATTTGGAGTTTTACTTGCTTGAATTTGTCATATAATCAAACCTTGAGATGAGAACTTTTGAGTGTGTCATCGTACAGTGAGCACTCGAAAAGTTGTGGGGAAAACATCAATCAAACAACTTTAACATCTAACTCAGTGGTACGGAAGCTGATGAATTTATGATAAAATAATGATGAAATGAGTTTATGCTATCCAGGAAATTACTTTTTGCATCCTCCTTTTTGTTGTAAGGTAAATTTAGGAGAACTCCAAGTTTTCTCCTTTTTGGAGACACTGCCAGCCAGGTACCATCACCATCGGGGGCTCCCAAATCCCTTCCTGTAAATGAAATAAGTACACTTTATTTTTTATCTTTTGTAGTACCTGGTTGGTTAATTTTGAAATTTGTTTATAACAAACAAACAAATATTTTATTTCCAACTAAGTCTAAGTATATAATGTTAGTAACATAATGCAGATAAGCAAGCAAGGAAAAATTTCTATAGAAGGGCACCCGGTCAGTAGGTATTTGATTCAGGGCCCACCTGAGGCAAAGAATGGCACGGATTACCTGCTACTACGTTGGAGTCAGTCCATAATGACATGTTGGTAGCTGCCCGGTCGTAATATTCGTCTCTGTTCTCTGCCACAATGAGCTTGTAGTCATTGTTCGCATCATTGTCGCCGCAATACGAAAATAGTATACACATTTTAGCTGAAAAATAAAAACAATTACTAATAAATACACAACCACAATATGGACATTAAGTAAGAAAAAATTACAAATATGTTTGCATTACACAAATATTGATGATAACATTGATAACATAATCCCTACCAGTGGGCGTAAATATTTGATATTGCAAACGTCGAGATAAAAGTCTAGATCCAATGATAGAAATAGAAGATAAATACTTAAAATACTGCATCATAGGTAAACTCTTTATAAGAGACACGATGTCTTGGAATTAAATTACATGTTAATTTAATTTAAGTAAACAAAACAAATACACGACTGATACCAGTTCGTGGTAGTTGGTAGGTCTAATTATGAGAGTACTTATCTTACAGTGTCATAATAAAACAATACCTATTGTGCGAACAATATTATCCGGAGTCGGAGTGTATGATAAATGATAATGATAACAAATTCATAACTGTAATTATTATTCCTTGTTCAGAGTAAGTAAATAACGAAACCGTCGATAACTATATACAACTAACTAATGGCACTAGGCACTAATTTCAATTTAATTTTTGATTTAGTGGATATTTGTGAAGTTTGCATGGTTTCTAAACTAAAATGCCATTATATTCTATGCCCATTCACTATAAGTCTGATTGATCTATTTATTTTATCACGCGTGTAAATCTTAGATTATATAATAGACATAGATAGAGCGTTGATGACGTCACAGCGTAAGGAGCATAAACGTCAAGATGGGCTGTATCGGTCAAATGCGGCTGTAAATGTCAAATTATTATGCTACCATATTAAGTAAACGAGTAAGCATGCGATGATGACAACCCTGACAATCCTTTTCAACTTAGTCGCATTATAACGTCTGTTTTTGGCGAAAAATAAACATTATTAATATTTGTGTTTTTAAACGAAAAAAAAGTGTGAAAGTGCGTGCAAAACTTAGAAAATGTCGGGCATTGTGCGCGGATGCAATTTGCATTCTGGGAGAGAAGAAAACTTGGGTGAAAATATAAGTTTTCATTAGTAAGTAATTCAGTATTGTTTTTTCAGCAAATGTACCAGAAATTATGTTAATATTAAAACTATAAGCTTAGAAATAGGATTATTATTGCACGCAAATGATATCTAAGTAGGCTACAATTAAAATAAACATAGAAATAGTGATAAAAACAATTATGTTAATTTCTGTCGTGAGGTTACTAGTGACGTAGAAAAAGTTATCGATAATTTGCGATTCTGTGAATCAGTCACTTTGGTCAGGTGTATATTTAAAAAAATCAATGACGTTTTGGTGGACATTTTTGATACCGTATGTTATATTTGTTTACATACATATAGAAGGTTAAATTTAAATAAATATTTTAGTGTGTCCACGACGTCAAGCTGTCTAGATATCTTTATTAATTTTCATCTGTTAGAAATATGAAATGTTATCAATCTTATGTTTAATCAGCAAGGTGAGAGAAGGGAAGACTGTAAAATAAATGTATTATAAATGTATAACAATTTCAATTGTTTTTTTTTTTGGTTCATTCCGTTAGTTTGCATAATAATTTTCTAATAACCACAGTCTAGTTCCATCGTCAGACGTAACCAATATACTAAATTTCAGCTTGATCGGTGCCCAGAAGAGTCAATTTTAATCTACTTTTCCCTTTTATATTTACACGATCAGACAAAAAAAATGCCTAAAAACCTACAGAGTTCGCTAGCCGTGCAGTGCATAATTGATTATAAATGGGTACTTTACGTCCATTAAGAATATGAGTGAATGTCGAAGGAATTATTTGTATTGTACGATAACATCGTATCTGTTATTAAGTAATCAGAGCTTTGACTTGGCTTTTTATTGAATCTTCAGCTAAAACAGCAGTCAAGTGGCTTAGAATTATTTTCAAAGTGAGACTCAATTTAATCGCAATACTTAATCTTGTTCTTTTTTATAATGCTCTGTTTTTCATATTCTCACGAATATAATAATAATAACGGTCTTATAGCGAAGAGGCACGACAAACATCTTAAGAGACTCGCTAGATGGCTGGATCAAGGGCCAGATACAGAAGGCGGTACCTACTCCTGGACACGGCGCGCGGTTCCTGTCTCTGCAGCCCTAACTACCAGTAGCCCGGGCCCCTCCCCGCTGCCGGCGGCACCCTAGGTTAAGTTTTTTTATAATGTATTAATATTTTGTAATAAAATATCGCGATAGACCCGGTTCAATAATTCTTAATTATGTGTTCAAACCGCGAGAGTATAGTGTTACATATTTTGTAATAACTGTGTATATTTGTGTATTTTTATATACCTAAATTTATTGTAAAAATACTTAACCTAAGATATTTAATGGATTTACGAAATAATAATATTTAAGTGAAACCAAAGCTACGGACATAAAAATCACTTAAAAATCCGTGTCAATGTTTTTCTTTTCATATAATCTTCAATGTAAAGCCTTAAATTTAAAGACGTAATTTTTTTGGAACAGCATCAAATCAATCCAAGTTAAAGCTGTTTATTTATTTAATAAGTTGATAAAGTTATTAACTTGATAACTTTATCAACTATATAATTGTAGTTTTATCGATATCGGTACGATATCGATAAAATGTATTCGGGCATCACTACAACGAAAATTTTGACACATGGGCTTGTACATTTTTTTAAAAGACGTAACTGACAAATATACTGTCATCTCGTTTTTTCTTGCGGAAACTTGACGTGCTTTACAGAGATAGCAATATTGTCGTAGGTTTCTACTAAGTAACACGCTCTCTATTAATTATTCCTTACTCTAAGGTGTAAATACGCTGTGTTACATTACAAAATACAGCTGGTTCAACTGGCAACATTATGACTTTCAACTCAACTCTCAAATGAGTAGGGGTTTTGTACAGCCGCTTTTTGTTCGGCCATGTTTTCCGAGTCCATGTCGGCTGGCCGCGAACCAAACTGCTAGGTTAGGTTAGGTCAGAACTGCGACCACAACAGCGCGCGAGCCGAGCGAGCGAAGCGAGCGTACTGCGGCAGCGGTCGGCGAAGCGCTAGAACCAAACTACTACCTGTAAAGAAGGTATTATATGATCTGTGCCCGAACAAACATTGCTCGGCCACGTTTTGCCCAGCCGTGTTTTGTACAGCCGTTGTTTTTCGAGCATATGGACGCGGAAAACGTGGCTGGACAATACATGGCTGACCAAAACGGGTTCCCTCTCAAATCACGTCAACGTCTACGTCGTACGTCGCCATTTTTTTACCTGTCGTGTTGAGTGGAGATGGAGATGTTTTTATTTTATTTTGTAGAAAATTTCTAAAGATGTTGTAGGCGTTTGTTTATAATTATAATGTATTAGTTTAAGTTAATATAATTTACTTTAAGCGCGTTTGGAAAGTGGTAGAAGATGGATTCCACGCTATCCTTCTTCAGTCTACCAGTAAGTAAACTTATTTAGTATTTTTTTTAAACCCTTTAAACATCACAAAAAAATAAACACTTCTTTCAGTTTGTGGACTCAGAAAATACTGATTTGGTACTAAGTATCAAGAATGACAACACCGATTGCGGGTACGATGATCTTCACGCTAGTTTGCCATCACATGGAGGCTTGTTGGGCCCTGACGATGTGTTGGCTCAGTTCCTGTCTCCAGACGAGCCCTTGGAGGAGCCCGACCTCAACGGACCTACCACCTTGCACTGTGAGATATGTAGGAAGAAGTTCGACAATGCTAAGAAGTACTATGGGCATCTAAGGATACATTCTAAGGGCAATGCTTGGGTTTGTGGTAAGATTTTTTTCTTGTCATAATCAGATCAATTTTAAAACAAGTACTTCCTAAAAGTACATTCGGAAATTCATTCCTCAGGTTCGAAATTAGCATTACTCAGATGTTATTGGGTTCATTTCTCTTTTTAAATTTACCCTCTCCATAAATATTATATACAAGGTGAAAATGATGAAGACATGGCATTCTACCTTACACAATAGTATTCAATTGGCCAGTCACATTTATAGATGGCTAAACTTAATTTCATACTTTACCTATTTCCTTTTTTTTAATTTCTTTGTCTATGCTCTATTAACGTGTATTTCAGACAAATGTCCTGATCAGAAGTTTGCCACAAAGCAACATCTGATGAAGCACAGCCTGACGCACAAGCCACTGGAGCGAGTGTGGCGCTGCCAGCACTGCAGCATGTCCTTTGAGGCTCTGTGGAGGCTCCAGCAACATCTCTTTTCTACTCATTTAGAATACAGGTGAAGTCAATGATGTTTGACATAAAAAATAATAAAATAAAAAATATATATGTACATATACATATTATCGTTACCTTAGACCTGTCTCCGGCCAGGCATACATACACCAAATCGTTACCTTAGAGCACCATCGCACTAACTTTTCGGAGAAAGTCATTGCAATTAAGATGTTAGTGCACAACTCTATGTGGTTTAAATTTCTTTGGCATAATAATTGTAATTTGTACTAGTGTGATCTAAGGTATTGTTATACATTAATAATAAATAATTATTCTCATAGAATGGTCATATGACCATTCTAATTCATAGTAATATTACTATCATTGCATATATGTGAATAATCAATAATGTTCATGTATTACTTTGCAGGCCGCACAAGTGTGATGAATGTGAAAAGTCTTTCCATAAGAAATCTGACTTAAAAAGGCATAAAGACATGCACAACAGTAAGTATTTGATTTAAAATTATACACTAGATATTGAAAAAAAAAACTGTTAAGAGGTCTTTGTGAGGTTAGTTAGTTGTAATAAGGATGGACCATGTATTAACACTCACTGTGTCTTCACAGCCTAATCCAAAAATCTGCCATGTTAAAATGATTTTATTTACATAGTTATTCATAAAATACAACTAATTAAACATTTTTCTAAAGTGAACCATTAGATATAAAATGACAATGCGGGTGGCGCAGTTCGTAATGCACCTTTCATACTGAGCTGATGGTCTTGGGTTCAAATCCCCGGCCAGGGCAAATATTTGTGTGATCAACTTGAATATTTGTTCCTGGCCCATGGATGTTATCTATATAATATGTATATCACCTATAGTACAAGCTTTGCTTAGTTTAGGACTAGGTAGATTTGTGTAAGATTGTCCCCCTTAATATTATATTTATTTCTACTGAAAACCAATTCCAGATGTAAAGAAGTTTCCCTGCTCCATGTGCGGGGTGGAGTTCAAAGATAAATGCAACCTCAAGAGGCATATGCTGCGGCACACAAATGAAAAACCTTACCGCTGCGCAGGCTGTGGCAATAGGTTTAAACAGGTAAATAGATTTTGTGCCATATTGTTGGAAAAGTTTGTTTACATGCTTTCTCAGTAAAGTTGATGAAAATATTTAGATATAAAAATAAAATAAAGTATGTTATCTTATGCACTAAATCTGTGCTGTGCGGGCTGTTGCAATAAATGTGGTTTAAACAGGTAAATAGATGTTGTGCCATATTCTTGGAAAAAAATTGTTTATATGCTTTCTCAGTATATTTGATGAAAAAATTAAGATATAAATATGAAAACGAGTTTTGCCGATAAGGTATGATAACTTTATGCACTAAATCTGTGTTCACATTTGTGGCTGGCACAGTGGTATTGCAACTACTTACCGAGCTGGCAGTCCTTGGTAAAAGTCTGTTCAAAGGAATTTAATTTCTATTTATTACAATAAATATTTAATTTCCAGTTGGCATCCATGAAAAGGCACAGTCAGAACTGTCGCAAGTATCAGCATAATTTTAACATAGATCCAATGGTTCGGAAGAATCACTGCCGTGTTTGTGGCATGACCTTTCAGTACAAGAGTGCTTTGCTGGAACATTGTGTCAGGTATTTATTAAATTACTTCCATTAAATAAATGACTACTCTAAGTAATCCAGATGATTAAATATCATTAGTAATGATGAATACACTTATTCACAGATTGAGTTAATTAATCAAAAGTTAATAATCATTATTAACAAGTATCCTAAAGTAGCAAAATTGTAATTGTATCTAATTTTTCTACTTCTCAGGCAACACACGAACGCTGTTAATCCCACAAACAACATAGAAAAAGACGACAAATCCCACACCCAACACACCCAACTTACTATAGATCACAACAAAACTGTCGACAACATTGTGGACGATATTTTGTCCGCCGAAGACGACTATATGACCATGTCCACCCCAAACGAGATGCTTAACGTTTACAACCAAAACCAAAACGAAGTACAAGACAATAATGACAACCTGATGCATGTAGAGTTCTTAAAAGCAATGAACCAGTTACACAGCTTAGATGATGAGCTGTTTTATAATGATCTCGATTTTGATAACTTCCAAGCTAGCCATATATTTAACATGAACACAAATGACATGGACTATGGGGATAAGAATGCTGAAATCCTATTCGATTTTGCTGATAACGGCAGAAGCATGGATCAAGATATCATGAATGTGCTTTCTGAGGTTGCACCAAGCATTCCAGAGATTAAGACTGAACCAATTAGAAATCCCCCAGTTTCCGTCAATGAATGTGCGACTATTTTCGAAAGTGATGTAGATTTGGAAGCTAGTACAAATTTAGCTGCAAATTTGAACCAGCTTATTGGTGAAAATAGTGTTCATTATGTCTCTACAGAAGACGATGATACGTTTATCATTAGTTTGAATAGTGCTATAGATGCTGAGCAGTTAACTGATATGTTGAATATTGGGGTTGAATTAATAGAGAATAATAATGAAGAAGATAAAACAGGAGAAGTTACGAAAGAGACTGCTGAAGCTGATATGATTGATTATCGAATTGATGAACCCATTGTGGTTAAAATTGAGGAGCCTGTAATAAATAAAGATGCGCCTATTGATAAGGAAAATGCTGTAGTGAAATCGAAGATTAAAAAATGTACCTTGTTCATTTGTAGAACGTGTAACAAGGTGTTTAAAAAGAAGGATAATTACAAATCTCATAAAGGTAAGGTTTGATATTGAATATATTTTTCCCCTTACAGTTTTACGTGACTACATCTGGTTTACCCTTGTTTTAGAGACAAACTTTTCATCGAATTTCATTTTATGGGAAGCATTTCTTTTCTGAAACCATAAAATATTGTGGAATGTTATTACTCAACCCTAATTTAAACCTAACTTAATCTATAGGTTGACATTTTCAAGATTTCTGAGAAATGTATGACTTCCCAGGAAAATTTTGTCTATGGAATGAAATTCTATGAAATTGGGTGAATCAACTTTTTTGTGTTGTTTACTCTGTCCCCGTTGTCCAAGTGACATCTTCATACTGTTTCATAGAAAAATGCTTAGGTTGTCCGAGGGACAAATTTTGCGTAACCATAGCAACAAGGTGCACTTAAAAGTTGATTCACCCAATTAAGCATTTGGTGAAGTGTTTTTCCATAAAGAAGAGGATCCCGATTCCACCTTCTTAGATGTTACTGTGACAGTATATGTAATTTACAAGCGTTAACCCCTCTGAGAATGTCCAGAAAGAGATAACCCTCCACTCAGACAAGCCATTTTTTATTATTGATATATACCCACAGTAAAATTAAAAGGCATGTATTAAAATCGATATCTGTATATTCCCTTTTTTCGATCAAAATATTTGAAAGTTTCACCAAAATACTGACTTGCACACTAATTATGCACACTAAATAATGCGAATTCAATATACTATTTAAAGGTAATTGCAAAACTGTTTTACTGGATATAAAAAAAAACTAACCTAACCTAACCCGGCCGAGTCGGATCTTAGTGTGCAGTTCGAGGATAATTAGTGTGCAAGTCAGTATTTTTGGTGAAACTTTCAAATATATCCGACTAGCTGTGCCCCGCGGTGTTACCCGCTCATCCCACGGGAACACTAAATTTATTCGGGATGAAAAGTATCCTATGTCCTTCCCCGGGACTGAAACTATCTATATACCAAATTTCATCTAAATCGGTTCAGCGGTTTAAGCGTGAAGAGGTAACAGACAGACAGACACACTTTCGCATTTATAATATTAGTATGGATGTACGAACCATATTTTTGGTGTGAATTCAGTTACAAAGGTCATCTCGTTTTGTATGATTAAGTTTTTTTTGTAGGACATGTTCAGTTAATCAATTGTTTTTTTTGCACAGCATTCGTTTTTCTGGTATGCATTCAGTTAATTAGTGGAGTTACCTAGTGTGCTGAAAAATTATACAGATGTGCATTTAACCCATTCATTGCCGAGGACGCGAATTCGCGTCCCAAGTATGTGCAATCGTAATGCCGAGGACGCGATTTCGCGTCCTCGAGTTATTTGTTTTTTTTTTTGCTAGAAAACAAGTGTACTTAAATGCTGATACCAAAATGTTACTTTACTTATGAAGGATAATAATATACTGTTGCTGGTTTTTGGATTCCGTGCATTTGTAATTTTCATAATTCTTATCTCGGATGCCGAAGACGCGAATTCGCGTCCCATGTATGTGTAATCGTAATGCCGAAAACGCGAAATTGCGTCCTTGACAACGTAATGCCGCGGACGCGAATTCGCGTCCTTGAAATGGGTTAACCTAATGCCGCGGACGCGAATTCGCGTCGTCGCTTGGAAGGCGGCACTGCGTGATGAGTAAAAATATGAGGCGTCGGCAATGAATGGGTTAATAATATCCCAAATTAAAATATTCCAGCGACCCACAACCCGTCTCTCCGCGCGCACCGCTGCCGCTCGTGCGGCGCCCGCTTCAGCTACCGCTCCACCCTCAACAAGCACGTGCTTAAGCATGAGCCGCGGCCACAGAGACAGTTCCGCTGCGACCATTCTGACTGTGACAAGGTGTACAACGCTGCTTGGATGGTTAGTACTACCACATGAGTAAAGACGAGGAGACTATGATTCTTACAACCAGGGTATGATAGGTGCACTAACTACTGTATGAGTAGTTAGTGCACCTATGAGAGACTCTCCATTTCGCCAGCCCTGCCGCAGTTTGTTTACAAAAATAGAAAAATGCCTGGATACAATTTATGTTTTTGTTATCTTCTAATTATAATAAATAATTAATAATTTTAACCTTTTGACCGCCACAGTCGGCTGCGGCCGTCAACAAAAAATCGTGCCCCTGACGCCACGTCGGCCACAGCCATCCAAATTTCAATGATCAAAAACTTTGTAATTCTAACCGCTACAAGTATTTTTCAATCCCTGTTGATTTTGGGGCACATCTTTTTTTTTTTACTCTGGAGTCAGTGGCACGGTAAATTGCTAGACCGCTTGGCGGTCAATAGGTTAAGAATTGAGCTAAAAATGTCAACCATTGTACCTTTTGCATTTTTTGCATGTTTTTGTTATTTATCGTATTTAGCAATTCATTGGCTAAAAGATTTTTTTTTTTAATCCAAATTGAAGTAAGTTTAAAAAAAATACCATTTGTAGGTCAATAGGCGGGTATTTTCCAAAAAATCTAAGAACTCCAATAACTTGAAAACCAATGAGTTTTGACCCCTAGTTGACTGGACTTAAGAGTCCGCAGCAAGCTCGATTCTTCATACAAACGTAGTTACGTCCTTATTTTAATATAACAAGTCACATTATCATGAAATTCTCTAAATATAATGAGATAAGATATATCTAGGGCTAAAACTAGTTTATGAATCTTGAAATGTTAATAGAAAGAAAATAGAGCGAGTACAAGTTTTGCATTTTTAGACCCCAGAAAGTTGTTCAGTTTGGCGGCATACTACGACCAAAATATAGTTTAGATTGAAGTCAAAACCTATTTCCGGTGTCGATTAAACTATGCAGTTTGATAAGAAAAAAGATTTATCAAAATTGATCTCGTAGTTTTAAAATGAGAGCGTAACTACGAAAACCTTAAAATAAATTACAAAAATTTTTTGCGAAACTGCAGCGAATTACTCTAGCGCGGGGAACGGTCCGGGGGGGCGGCGGTAAGCACCGCCCTTATCATAACACGCTCTCGCTTTACTGCTAGCGCCCTGTCTTCCTCTAGGTGAAACAACAACATTTTAAAGCGTAAGCGCGCGATCTCAACACGGAGTTGAGCGGACCTTGCTGCGGACTCTTAAATCATTGCAAATGAACCATAGAATAACACCTTTGAAGGAATACGTCGCATTTCCAGTCACCCTGTATATGATTTTCTGTACCGTACAAAAGTTAAAATTACTATTCCAGTTGAAAAATCACGTGGAGCGCGACCACGAGAAGCTGATGCCGTTCAAGTGCGACCGCAAGAGGTGCGGCAAGCGGTTCTACAAGCAGGACGACCTCAACAAGCACCGAAGGTACTTCACTACTGAGGGTGGTCCCTTGGGACTTCAGTACAATACAATACAATACAATAAAATACATTACAATACAATACAACAACACTTTATTGCACACCAATAAAAGTTTACAAAAAGGTAACAAGACAATACAATTTATAAATAATGACAACCGGCGGTCTTATCACTAAAAAACTTAACGTAAAAAAATGCACTTTTCCAGACAACCTTTGGGTAGTGAAATTGCATGGTAGCATTATTGCAGTAGCAGAGGGGAAAGGGGTCTAAGGGGCTCAAGACATTCCCCTTCAACTGTTATTTTGTTTATTCAATGTATTGTATGAAGCGTCTTGATCAGAGGCGCCAACAACATGCGTTTTGTAGCCCCTACTACTCCAAGGTGGACCATTTAGATCAGTCAGGTCCGGTCAAACATATAACTACATCCTGTATATTGCCTACTGTTGGAATTAAAGTCCTGTTAAAACATAGTTAAGCTGCCAAATTTCTTGTATAGTGTTTAATTTATCATGGAAAATAAATAACTATACAACGAAATCTGGCTTCCAGGTTGCACTCCGGCGAGAGGCCATATTCGTGCGACATCTGCCGGCGCTCGTTCCTGCAGATCTCTCACCTCAAGCGGCACGTGCGGACCGTCGACTGCACCAAGCAGTAAGTGTTAAAATATTTTCAGCCAGCCTGATGACAACCAAAACCCACTAAAATTTCTGTCACTGCTCTTCAAAACTTCGTATAGTTGCCGGCAAACTTTTAGAACAAAAATGGCGGATCTGCGCATGGTCATTTGTACGTAAATCGGCTACTGCGCGGTCAAGGTTATGCTCTAAAAGTTTGCCGGCAGCTGTACCTAGTAAGTAGGTTGACAGAAATACGTACTTCGTTTTATGTAGGTGTATTAGTTACTTAGTGAGTTATGGTAGTCAACAGACGATATTATGATATATGATATTTTTTAAACAAAGTAATTATTGCCCTTCTGGTACACGTGTAACTGTTTTTCCAAATTAGGCCCATTTGGCATGTATGTACACCTTTATTTTTAATTATATAATTCATAATTTATAAACTGGATAGTTTGCACAAATGTAACTTTGACAGAGAAAAAAAGTGAGTTTCTCTGTCAACCTGTCAACTTTTCGGAGCAGCGTGGCGCTGCAGCGCTATATGTGGGTAAAATTTTCTTTACTAGAGAATAAAATTTATAAAAAAAATGTTTTGTTTCAGCGTGGAGCAATAAGTACTCCGGATCTTCAGTATTGTTGATTGATATATTAAGCGAACACTGTGATAACGTTGCTAATAATATGATTATTTATTGAGTATTAATAAGTGAATAAATACGTACTTGCCAGAATTTATGTTTTCGTATTCTATTTACCTTCCTATGACAGATAAACTATACTTTTGCACAAAGTATAGTTTACATTAGAAATCTTAAATTCTTGACTACGGGTATAACTAACTTTCCACACAACACTGATGTGTGGATTCCACACATCAGTATTGTCACAGAATAGTAATATGCAGGAGGATCACTTTTGGATTTCGATTTTATACGTATTTTCTGCCTTCTTCTCAGTTTAATGGCCATTAAACTTTTTTTTTCTAAGATATTGTTAATAAAACATCTGGAATCGATAAAATAGTTTTATTGTCAATTTGATTAAATTAGTTGTTGAGATTGATTTGACTATGACAGTCTTAATTACAATCAACCTAAAACAATATTTATATAAACATAAATTCATTGAACTTAATTACAAATACGTTATTTAAAAGTTCACAAAATACAATGGAGCTATTAGATAGCATAACATAAGCGTCTCTGACATCACAAACTTAAGAACCTGCCCTATTTTGAGAAGTGTATAATAATTGACCATTAAAACAATTAAAACTTAACTTATTCAACGCCAGTTGTTTCGACGACATCAGTCGCCGACAAAAATTAAAGGGAAGCACGAAATATATAGGTGGCAGCACTGTAAATGTATTAACTTCACCCTTGGCCGTAAGGGGGATTTTCTGCCCGCTACGCGGGGAGAAAATCACGTTTCCTGGCCAAGGCAAGACGTAAAACTTTAGACAAACCACGGGCGGTAATTCGTAAAGCCCCAGATCGCATATTTATTATTACAAGCGATCTGGGACATTCACGAATTCACCGCGCTGGGTATGTACTGTACTATTTTTTGAAGACGAATCAATTAGCCACCATAATTCGAATATTTAAAGATATTTTTAATATAAAATCTAGTTGCCAGTTCTGCTGTCAACAACCAAAGAGATCCTTACAGTACTGTCGCGCGGGCGCGAGGAACAGCGGATGAGTACCTAGCTAACTAATCTAGCTGAGCTTTACGATTTGTGTGGGACACTTAATAAGGTATGAAAGATTCAAATTTGCAGCACCAGTGTGCAGCACCTTCGTTGAGCAAGTTCCCTATTCAGTGTTTCTGTCTGCTGTTAGCTTGGCACCTGGGACAGTTTTCCGTCAACGAATTTAAACAGATTACTTATTATTAGTTAACCTTTTGAACGGCCACGTCGTCAAACTTCAGAAAGTGACGCCAACGTCGTCTAGTGATGACAAAATTTCAATGACCAAAACCTTTGTCATTACGCTACTAGCGCTTTTTAATACCTGACAATTTTGGACAAATTTTTATTTTTTTTCTGTGGCGTCAGGAGCACGGTAAATCAGTTCCCCGCTTGGCGTTCAAAAGATTACTGGCGAAAAAGTTAAACAAATTAAAATGAAATAATTGTTAGTAAAAATCTTACATTTAATCGTTAATCAGTCGATTCCTTCATTTTCTTGTATGGACATTCTCGTCATGAACGTGTCCAGACTGTTGGCACTGTTGACTAGACTCTCGTACGTGTGGTGGTTGTTCCCCAACTGCAGAAACACCATATACATAATGAGGATATTATTCAACTGATCTTGAATTATACAACATATATAACATTTCGGGTGTATTTGACACGCTCAATATTACAGGGTTCTATGTTTGACGAGTTCAAATTTGAACATTGTCTTTAAATCTAATTTTAAGATGTAACATAGAACCGTGTAATATTGGGCCAGCGACTTGTAGGAGTCACAAGTGCATTTGCCTTTCAGGTGGGAGTACGCTCTTTTCTTGAAGGTTTAAGGTCGTATCGGTCCGGAAATACTGCAAGCGACAATTGATTCCACAATGCAGTCGTACGAGGCAGGAAATAGGCTAGTTGACTCATGTCAAATTGTATTAAACTAATGTTTATTCCGTATAGTATTTAGCAATGGAAACCTAAATATATATTTTTCAATTCATCAAAGTGAAAGATGGCTGAAATAATTGAATTTGAAAATATGGCTTTTAATCTGTATTTTGAAATGCTTAAATCGGTGTCCGCCATTTTCGCTTATGATAGTGACGTCATCGGTCCCGTAAAGAAACTGGAAGTCTACTTTGACGTCTTCGAATAGTGCCGTCCCTCTCGATCTCTTGTCAATGTATATCGGAGTGAGCGGAATGGCACTATGCGACGGTCGAATTTCGAATATTTACGCGTAATTCTACGTCACGCCACAGATTAGCAAAAGGCAAAAATGGCGGACGGCGTTTTTGACTGTTCATGAAATATCTAATTTTCATTTAATAAAATTTAGCTTTCTAGCTTTCACAAAAATACAAGACATTTTTTTAGAGCTAGTAAGATCATTATTAACCATTCCAAAACTGGGTCTACTATAGCCTATTCATTCCACAATGCAGTCGTGCAAGGCAGGAAATGTAGTAAAGTAAAGTAAAAGTAAAAAAGTTTTATTTCATACAGCGAGCCAAATATTTTACAGAGTATAATATACATTAGTACAATTAATGGACACTGTTCGGAAACATTAAATAAGTCGACTACCCGTATCACCTACACTAGGCTAAGCCTGTCTTGTAGGATGACACATTGTCACGATTACGTCATTATAGTGTTGTATAATGTATCAAATTATGCGCTAAAGAAAACAATACAGAAAAGAAAAGAAGGAATCTATTTTTAGGTATTCAATAGTATATACTCAGTCAAACATAAGCCAGGGAGTATAAACTTTTGTGTGTGTCGAAGTGTAAGTAGAAGAAGCTACTCACGAATCCCTTGACCCATTTGGAGAGATGTTCGGTGTAGTAGTGGTTCTCGAAGCGCGCGTCAATTAGAAGCACGGCGCCCCAGTCGCCGCGGTGACGCACGCAGCGCCCCACCGCCTGATTCAGCGCCCTGACACAAATACAAATACAAGTACTCTTTATTGCACACCTCATAAAATATACAGGAGAAATACAATGCAAGAAATTACAATTAGAGGTAAACAACAGGCGGTCTTATCGCTAAAGAGCGATCTCTTCCGGACAACCTTTGGGTAGTGGAGAACTTGAAAAAATAAGATTTTGTTATTAGGCGGTGCACAAATCGGAAAATGATAATAATATATAGGTACATAAAAAAAATAATAATACATAAATATAATAAACAATAAATACATACATACATTCTGACACGACACAAACAACAGTTTACATTTGTTTGTATACAGCGTGGGTATTTAATACGGGCATATATTGAAATGACGATTAGTATCGGACCCAGTGATCCTTTCATTTGTTGGACTACGTACATTGCTGCTTGGTTGGACTTTAAATAATGATTACACCAAATTAAAAACACTATTTAACAAAATAATTATGCCGTACGATTCCTATGATCAGATACTATAACTGAATACATTATATGCCCGTATTAAATACCCACGCTGTATATGAAGTAAATTCTAGACAATTAATTCATCATCATCATCATCTCAGCCATAGGACGTCCACTGCTGAACATAGGCCTCCCCTTTGGACTTCCATATATACCGGTTGGAAGCGACCTGCATCCAGCGCCTTCCGGCGACCTTTACAAGGTCATCTGTCCATCTCGTAGGTGGACGTCCTACGCTGCGCTTGCTGGTCCGAGGTCTCCACTCGAGCACTTTACGGCCCCATCGGCCATCTGCTCTGCGTGCTATGTGGCCTGCCCATTGCCACTTCAACTTGCTAATCCGGTGAGCTATATCGGTCACTTTAGTTCGTCTACGGATTTCCTCATTTCTGATTCGATCACGTAGAGACACCCCGAGCATAGCCCTCTCCATTGCTCGTTGAGCGACTTTGAGCTTTGAGATGAGGCCGATAGTGAAAGACCACGTTTCGGTGCCGTAAGTCATCACTGGTAACACACATTGGTTGAAGACTTTCCTCTTGAGGCACTGAGGTATGTCGGACGAAAAGACATTGCGTAGTTTCCCGAACGCTGCCCAGCCGAGTTGGATTCGGCGGTTGACCTCTTTCTCGAAGTTGGACCTACCTAATTGGACCACTTGTCCTAGGTAGATGTATGAGTCAACAACTTCGAGTACCGAGTTTTCAACAGAGACTGGGATGGGCACAACCTTGGCATTTGACATGAGTTTCGTCTTGTCCATGTTCATTTTTAAGCCCACCCGTTGAGAAACTCGATTGAGGTCATCGAGCATCATGCTGAGTTCCTCCATCGACTTTGCCATGACTACGATGTCGTCGGCAAACCGAAGGTGAGTGATGTATTCGCCATTGATGTTGATGCCAAGTCCTTGCCATTCCAGGAGCTTGAAGGCGTCTTCCATAACGGCCGTAAACAGTTTCGGGGACACAACGTCCCCCTGTCTCACGCCTCTTCTCAATGACAATTAATTATATACTACAATTTTAAAAACAAAAGCGATTATAAAACGCGACCTCCTCCCTGTGGTGTTACGATTTGTTTTACTACCTACTTATTTATATCAACAGTAACAGTGATTACGTCCCCTTTGTGTAAATTAATTTTGTTCTATCTTTTTATTTTATTTTTTTATTCTTAGTGTTATTAATTTGATTTCATTATTATGTTAAGTTTGTGATGACGATCCTTATTGGGAGATACTAGATTCATTTATTTACCTGTTGACTTCCCCTTTTATTTTAAACTTATTTTGACATTGTAAACATTTTCTCGTATTATTAATCTTGCCTTATTTTTGACGATCATGATATGAATTCGTATAATTTTGACATTAAGCAAATTTGTAATGTAATTTTTATCGTGAAATAAATAATCTAATCTAATCTTTCTAAGCGGAATCAAGCGGAATACAGAAAAGTAATAAAATTGTAATCTTAAAAATATCTGAATATCGTCAATTATTGTAATAACATTAATGTGTTCACAACGCACCTGTAGGCCTGCACGCGGAGCCACTCGCGGCTGGAGAGCAGGTTCCTCTGCGCCGCGTATTTGTCGTTGTACTTCATTTTCTCCTTCACCGCCATGTCGAACGTGTTGGGGTACGGCACGCCCACCTGGATTCATATTTTCATTATAAGATTATTATTTATTTATCTATTTAAACTTTATTGCACAAAACAAAAGTCAGTACAAATGGCGAACTTAATGCCTAATGGCATTCTCTACCAGTCAACCATAGTGCCAAACAGAGATGCTTCAAATGGGTGCAGAGTAGAAAATTAATCGTTCGGAGAGTATTCAAGATTCAAGTGAATACATGCTATATTATATAACTTAACTACCATAAATACAATGATACATATATTTACATACTATAAGATGTATATTATATAATAATAAATACGATGAAGTGTCTACTGCATAGGATGAGACATTATTCGAGCTCTTGTTCGAGCAGGTGCTTACGTAGCATGCGTTTGAAAACTACCTTGCTTAATAAGGTATTGCCTGCGGTTACCTATCATAATCCCGAACTTTTGTTTCCCCCCTGTAACGTTTCGCCGAATTTTCATTACCCGAAAGTTATTTATTTCAAAATAATTTTAAAACAAACCTAACCTAATGGGTTCTTTAAAACGATGTTTATAAAATCCTGAAAATATTATGGGTTTCAGGAAAAATTGCTTTCGGGCAAATGGAAATTCGGCGAAACGATACAGCGGGGAAACAATGTTTCGAAGTTGCGATAGGTTACCATTGCCTGCCCGTCTAGCACAACTATGCTTCGCGAATCTTGTCGCGCGAGATAGGGCTACCCGTCACTCTCTCACATTACTGCACAGACAGAGACAGGTAATTATCTCGCGCGAGAAATAGTCGCCTATGACAGTTATTTATTTTATTTAACAACAAACAAATTACACAGCATTACAGCATTATGCTAGGCACTGTGAATTTAAATAATAATATCTAAAATAAAACGAAAATAACAATTAACACAGATAATAACAAACTTTCACGAATAACTAGGAGGACGTTCATCCATCGCCTCACAGAACTTCAGACATTCGTCACATATAACCTTCCAGCTACTTGCAAAAACATCGCAATCAGGTGCTGATGCGAGAAGCGCATTCAGATCTCGCAAAGCATGGACCAATGGTGATTTTCTGTGGGATACCGTGCGCGCCCTCGGAACTTCCAGCAAATGCAGAGGTGCTGGTCACAAACAAAACTCAGTAAAATTTCTGTCACTACTCTTCTAAACCTCGTATCTAGTTTGTAGATTGATAATGAGATAAGTACGAGCTTTGTTTTAAGTAGGTAGGTGTTTGTTACTTAGTGAGTTTTGGTTGTCATCAGTATAATATTAAAATTATGATTATGTCTCAAGAACAGCCCGACATGTTTCGAACTCGTATGGAGTTCATCTTCAGGCACCGCAACGCGGTCTGCTTCGCGGCGAGCAGTCCACGGAATAGTTGGAAATGTGTGATGAAAGGTCTAAGCATACTATTTTATAAACCATTGATACTAAGATCACAAAGAAAAATTTAAATAAGTAATCTGGCGGAAGAGACTGGGAGTCGAATCCGGAACCTCTGGATTACCGGTCCTGCGTGTTAACGTCTCCACCAGCCTAACGCCAGATAACCTTTAAAAAAATTCCTTATGCTTTGTGTGTCGATCTTGGCATTGTTTATTTGAAAGCCTTTGCAGGATAAGGATAAGGAAAAATTCGAAAGATTATCTGGCGTTAGGGTAGTGGAGACATGCTGGACCGGTAATCCAGAGGTACCAGCTTCGAATCCCAGTCTTAGGTTACGCATTGAAATTTTTCTTTGTGTTTTAATCTTTGTATCAATGGTTTAATAAAAAAAAATTTGGTGTGTTGAGACCCACATTGAGAATAATGAGACATTAATTGTTTCATAAATGTTTGATCTATGAAGTTGGTCAATGTTTTTTCTATGTGACTTCCAAAGTCATTTACCGTGATGACAGCCCTGGCCTGATGATCTTTGAAGTCCATGCCCTCTGACACCTTGCCGCGGTAGACAGCGAACAGTAGGGCGCCTTCGTCTGAGGCAGAGTATTGGTAGTAATCCTGGAAGACAAATGATTTAAAATTATCAACTACTTTTGACATAATTTTAACCTATATACGCAATATTTTAAAATAAATAGTTAGCTCAAAAATATCCTTCACATTGTGCCGCCTTCTCCTTACGGCTGGTCTGTGGCATCAGCAACAAGCGGCAGGCGTGAGTGGCCGTCGCTCGGCTCGCCACAGATTTTTGACGTCTCATGTCCTGATATCCATCATTATTAGATCTTGATATGCTGACAATAGCAATTAATAATTATAAAAACAGTTTAAACCCACGTAAAAATTGACAGGAACGGCCCGACATGTTTCGAACTCACATGGACCTCTTCATCAGGGGCAGCTATCCGTGCTGCTACGCGACTTGCGGCCGTTTTTATAATTATTAAAGATGTTTACCGATAGTTTTAACAATATTATTACAATACCAATTATTAGGATTTCAACCGAAGTGAGTTACGCCTGGAAAATACACCATTTTGTGCCATAGGTCTTGACAAAGTACCTCCATAATGTCGTTGTGATCTCGAACATTCCTTGATTCAATGTACACGTGTTTTGTCCGGCTCAGCTGCGCCCACAAACCTGTTTCCCTCCATCTGCAAATATTATACAAGTTATGCCAAATTAAATCTCCTAACATCGTTAGAATCTTATCTACACTCTACGCTATAATAAAATTCTAGATTTGTATAAGTTTTCTATAGAGATGGGTCATGATTTCAGGAAAAAAAATAATAGCGTGATGCAGGATCGTTATTGGTTTTGTATGAGCATGCGGCGCCATGCCTGCGACCGTTTATCGTTTGACTAGTTTATTTGTAAGCATTAAGCACTTTAAGAAGGCGAGAAGTGGGGCGTAAACTTTCAAGAACCAAAACAGGACCTGTCTTTAAGAGGCCTTATTCCTTGAATGCTGATTGATTTAGACATTTTTCTCTTTGATCAAAAATGTTTCTTAACATATTATTGATGTTACTACCTAGAACAGGGCCAATGGGGTATTATTGGTAAGTATATAATTTGAAACCTACAGTTTGAATTTTTCATTGATAATTTTTGTTTAAAAAACTACTCGAAATTAACAAAATTCAAGCGGAAAGTTAGCATTTTCATCTTATTTTCGACTGCACGCAATGAGAGCATGAAATAGCTATGTTACTACCTAGAACTCGGGGAAAAGTATTATTCACTTCAAAAAGTTTGTTGGAATTATCAAAATATTTGTCATAATACGAAAAAAAAAATTAAAAGGAATAAGGCCTCTTAAGAAGGCGTGAAGTGGGGCGTAAACTTTCAAAAACCAAAACAATACCTGTCTTTAACGCTTTAAGGAAATGAAAGTAATCATACCGTTTGACCAGCTTGTTAATTATGGCATATGAAGGCAGGAAGCACAGCAATCCGTTGGGAGTGACCTGCGACACCCACAGAACTGCTTGTCCCAGTCCGTCCTGGATGTCCGGCTGGTCGGTGCCGCGGCTGTTGCACTCTAGGCGGCGCCCGTTCGGACATGTTGTCAGGGTGCCTATCCATACCTGAACAAGTCGCAAAAAAGTATTTAAGATAAATGTGAGAGAATGAAAATACATCTTTTGCCAAAGATAACGCAGTTTCATGTACATACAAAAAAAAAACAAAAAAGAAATGCAAAGTAAAAACATCAAATAACAGGACAATGGCAAAAAGACAAGCTCAGAAATGTGCTGAGAGCCTAGAGTCTCTTCCAACTGTGAAACCATTCAAACTGACTCACTTTGTATGGTTTGACAGTTCATTTACTGTCAAACCATACAAAGTGAGTCAGTTTGAATGGTTTCACAGTTCATTTGCTTGGAAGAGTTGCTGACTATAGTCGCTGTGGTGCGACGCAGCGCTGATTTTCAGCTTGCCCAGTGAGTGACTTTGGCGACTAACACACTAGTATTTTTAAACATTTAATACCTAACTAAACACAATAAACAAAGCTGTATAAAAAAAAGAGATAATGAATTCTGCGATATGCTGTCGTGCCAAGCTAAAAGGCGACTTTTTTCGTATTGTTGTGGAGCTCCATAGCAAAAGGTCGCCTTTTACCTTAGCACGGCAGTATGAACTTTATTAGATTCTATATAAAAAACCAGAAACTATTTGAGATTGATATAAAACAATCCTAATCTAATCTATAGGATGACTACAGAGGAATAAAAATTCTACGAAACGATTTTTCGGCGAAATGAAACTTCGACGAAATAAGTTTCTAGAAAACAAAGGGGTGCCTAGAAAACTCCCGCGAGTCTCAGACATATTAAACTACATACTAACTAATATAATTCGAAACATGTCGAGCGATATTCAACTTCTACGAAGTGAGTTATCCCGTTTCGTATGTATTTAATGTGGACAATTGAAGAAGATTCATAAAATAGATATCAATATCCAAGTGTTTCTTACTGTGGAAACAATTGAAGAAGATTCACTAAATAGATATCAATATCTATATATCCAAGTGTTCCTCAGTCTCACCCTGTCCGGCGGTATGACGTGGTTGGGGCTGACCCTGAGCGGGAAGTCGGCGCCCAGCTCCGAGTGCAGGCTGACGAGCGGCGTCAGCGTGCCCGACGCCAGCATGACACACTTGGCGTGCTGCAGCCCCTCGAACTATATCCAAGTGTTCCTCAGTCTCACCCTGTCCGGCGGTATGACGTGGTTGGGGCTGACCCTGAGCGGGAAGTCGGCGCCCAGCTCCGAGTGCAGGCTGACGAGCGGCGTCAGCGTGCCCGACGCCAGCATGACACACTTGGCGTGCTGCAGCCCCTCGAACTATATCCAAGTGTTCCTCAGTCTCACCCTGTCCGGCAGTATGACGTGGTTGGGGCTGACCCTGAGCGGGAAGTCGGCGCCCAGCTCCGAGTGCAGGCTGACGAGCGGCGTCAGCGTGCCCGACGCCAGCATGACACACTTGGCGTGCTGCAGCCCCTCGAACTATATCCAAGTGTTCCTCAGTCTCACCCTGTCCGGCGGTATGACGTGGTTGGGGCTGACCCTGAGCGGGAAGTCGGCGCCCAGCTCCGAGTGCAGGCTGACGAGCGGCGTCAGCGTGCCCGACGCCAGCATGACACACTTGGCGTGCTGCAGCCCCTCGAACTATATCCAAGTGTTCCTCAGTCTCACCCTGTCCGGCGGTATGACGTGGTTGGGGCTGACCCTGAGCGGGAAGTCGGCGCCCAGCTCCGAGTGCAGGCTGACGAGCGGCGTCAGCGTGCCCGACGCCAGCATGACACACTTGGCGTGCTGCAGCCCCTCGAACTATATCCAAGTGTTCCTCAGTCTCACCCTGTCCGGCGGTATGACGTGGTTGGGGCTGACCCTGAGCGGGAAGTCGGCGCCCAGCTCCGAGTGCAGGCTGACGAGCGGCGTCAGCGTGCCCGACGCCAGCATGACACACTTGGCGTGCTGCAGCCCCTCGAACTATATCCAAGTGTTCCTCAGTCTCACCCTGTCCGGCGGTATGACGTGGTTGGGGCTGACCCTGAGCGGGAAGTCGGCGCCCAGCTCCGAGTGCAGGCTGACGAGCGGCGTCAGCGTGCCCGACGCCAGCATGACACACTTGGCGTGCTGCAGCCCCTCGAACTATATCCAAGTGTTCCTCAGTCTCACCCTGTCCGGCGGTATGACGTGGTTGGGGCTGACCCTGAGCGGGAAGTCGGCGCCCAGCTCCGAGTGCAGGCTGACGAGCGGCGTCAGCGTGCCCGACGCCAGCATGACACACTTGGCGTGCTGCAGCCCCTCGAACTATATCCAAGTGTTCCTCAGTCTCACCCTGTCCGGCGGTATGACGTGGTTGGGGCTGACCCTGAGCGGGAAGTCGGCGCCCAGCTCCGAGTGCAGGCTGACGAGCGGCGTCAGCGTGCCCGACGCCAGCATGACACACTTGGCGTGCTGCAGCCCCTCGAACTATATCCAAGTGTTCCTCAGTCTCACCCTGTCCGGCGGTATGACGTGGTTGGGGCTGACCCTGAGCGGGAAGTCGGCGCCCAGCTCCGAGTGCAGGCTGACGAGCGGCGTCAGCGTGCCCGACGCCAGCATGACACACTTGGCGTGCTGCAGCCCCTCGAACTATATCCAAGTGTTCCTCAGTCTCACCCTGTCCGGCGGTATGACGTGGTTGGGGCTGACCCTGAGCGGGAAGTCGGCGCCCAGCTCCGAGTGCAGGCTGACGAGCGGCGTCAGCGTGCCCGACGCCAGCATGACACACTTGGCGTGCTGCAGCCCCTCGAACTATATCCAAGTGTTCCTCAGTCTCACCCTGTCCGGCGGTATGACGTGGTTGGGGCTGACCCTGAGCGGGAAGTCGGCGCCCAGCTCCGAGTGCAGGCTGACGAGCGGCGTCAGCGTGCCCGACGCCAGCATGACACACTTGGCGTGCTGCAGCCCCTCGAACTATATCCAAGTGTTCCTCAGTCTCACCCTGTCCGGCGGTATGACGTGGTTGGGGCTGACCCTGAGCGGGAAGTCGGCGCCCAGCTCCGAGTGCAGGCTGACGAGCGGCGTCAGCGTGCCCGACGCCAGCATGACACACTTGGCGTGCTGCAGCCCCTCGAACTATATCCAAGTGTTCCTCAGTCTCACCCTGTCCGGCGGTATGACGTGGTTGGGGCTGACCCTGAGCGGGAAGTCGGCGCCCAGCTCCGAGTGCAGGCTGACGAGCGGCGTCAGCGTGCCCGACGCCAGCATGACACACTTGGCGTGTTGCAGCCCCTCGAACTATATCCAAGTGTTCCTCAGTCTCACCCTGTCCGGCGGTATGACGTGGTTGGGGCTGACCCTGAGCGGGAAGTCGGCGCCCAGCTCCGAGTGCAGGCTGACGAGCGGCGTCAGCGTGCCCGACGCCAGCATGACACACTTGGCGTGCTGCAGCCCCTCGAACTATATCCAAGTGTTCCTCAGTCTCACCCTGTCCGGCGGTATGACGTGGTTGGGGCTGACCCTGAGCGGGAAGTCGGCGCCCAGCTCCGAGTGCAGGCTGACGAGCGGCGTCAGCGTGCCCGACGCCAGCATGACACACTTGGCGTGCTGCAGCCCCTCGAACTATATCCAAGTGTTCCTCAGTCTCACCCTGTCCGGCGGTATGACGTGGTTGGGGCTGACCCTGAGCGGGAAGTCGGCGCCCAGCTCCGAGTGCAGGCTGACGAGCGGCGTCAGCGTGCCCGACGCCAGCATGACACACTTGGCGTGCTGCAGCCCCTCGAACTATATCCAAGTGTTCCTCAGTCTCACCCTGTCCGGCGGTATGACGTGGTTGGGGCTGACCCTGAGCGGGAAGTCGGCGCCCAGCTCCGAGTGCAGGCTGACGAGCGGCGTCAGCGTGCCCGACGCCAGCATGACACACTTGGCGTGCTGCAGCCCCTCGAACTATATCCAAGTGTTCCTCAGTCTCACCCTGTCCGGCGGTATGACGTGGTTGGGGCTGACCCTGAGCGGGAAGTCGGCGCCCAGCTCCGAGTGCAGGCTGACGAGCGGCGTCAGCGTGCCCGACGCCAGCATGACACACTTGGCGTGCTGCAGCCCCTCGAACTATATCCAAGTGTTCCTCAGTCTCACCCTGTCCGGCGGTATGACGTGGTTGGGGCTGACCCTGAGCGGGAAGTCGGCGCCCAGCTCCGAGTGCAGGCTGACGAGCGGCGTCAGCGTGCCCGACGCCAGCATGACACACTTGGCGTGCTGCAGCCCCTCGAACTATATCCAAGTGTTCCTCAGTCTCACCCTGTCCGGCGGTATGACGTGGTTGGGGCTGACCCTGAGCGGGAAGTCGGCGCCCAGCTCCGAGTGCAGGCTGACGAGCGGCGTCAGCGTGCCCGACGCCAGCATGACACACTTGGCGTGCTGCAGCCCCTCGAACTATATCCAAGTGTTCCTCAGTCTCACCCTGTCCGGCGGTATGACGTGGTTGGGGCTGACCCTGAGCGGGAAGTCGGCGCCCAGCTCCGAGTGCAGGCTGACGAGCGGCGTCAGCGTGCCCGACGCCAGCATGACACACTTGGCGTGCTGCAGCCCCTCGAACTATATCCAAGTGTTCCTCAGTCTCACCCTGTCCGGCGGTATGACGTGGTTGGGGCTGACCCTGAGCGGGAAGTCGGCGCCCAGCTCCGAGTGCAGGCTGACGAGCGGCGTCAGCGTGCCCGACGCCAGCATGACACACTTGGCGTGCTGCAGCCCCTCGAACTATATCCAAGTGTTCCTCAGTCTCACCCTGTCCGGCGGTATGACGTGGTTGGGGCTGACCCTGAGCGGGAAGTCGGCGCCCAGCTCCGAGTGCAGGCTGACGAGCGGCGTCAGCGTGCCCGACGCCAGCATGACACACTTGGCGTGCTGCAGCCCCTCGAACTATATCCAAGTGTTCCTCAGTCTCACCCTGTCCGGCGGTATGACGTGGTTGGGGCTGACCCTGAGCGGGAAGTCGGCGCCCAGCTCCGAGTGCAGGCTGACGAGCGGCGTCAGCGTGCCCGACGCCAGCATGACACACTTGGCGTGCTGCAGCCCCTCGAACTATATCCAAGTGTTCCTCAGTCTCACCCTGTCCGGCGGTATGACGTGGTTGGGGCTGACCCTGAGCGGGAAGTCGGCGCCCAGCTCCGAGTGCAGGCTGACGAGCGGCGTCAGCGTGCCCGACGCCAGCATGACACACTTGGCGTGCTGCAGCCCCTCGAACTATATCCAAGTGTTCCTCAGTCTCACCCTGTCCGGCGGTATGACGTGGTTGGGGCTGACCCTGAGCGGGAAGTCGGCGCCCAGCTCCGAGTGCAGGCTGACGAGCGGCGTCAGCGTGCCCGACGCCAGCATGACACACTTGGCGTGCTGCAGCCCCTCGAACTATATCCAAGTGTTCCTCAGTCTCACCCTGTCCGGCGGTATGACGTGGTTGGGGCTGACCCTGAGCGGGAAGTCGGCGCCCAGCTCCGAGTGCAGGCTGACGAGCGGCGTCAGCGTGCCCGACGCCAGCATGACACACTTGGCGTGCTGCAGCCCCTCGAACTATATCCAAGTGTTCCTCAGTCTCACCCTGTCCGGCGGTATGACGTGGTTGGGGCTGACCCTGAGCGGGAAGTCGGCGCCCAGCTCCGAGTGCAGGCTGACGAGCGGCGTCAGCGTGCCCGACGCCAGCATGACACACTTGGCGTGCTGCAGCCCCTCGAACTATATCCAAGTGTTCCTCAGTCTCACCCTGTCCGGCGGTATGACGTGGTTGGGGCTGACCCTGAGCGGGAAGTCGGCGCCCAGCTCCGAGTGCAGGCTGACGAGCGGCGTCAGCGTGCCCGACGCCAGCATGACACACTTGGCGTGCTGCAGCCCCTCGAACTATATCCAAGTGTTCCTCAGTCTCACCCTGTCCGGCGGTATGACGTGGTTGGGGCTGACCCTGAGCGGGAAGTCGGCGCCCAGCTCCGAGTGCAGGCTGACGAGCGGCGTCAGCGTGCCCGACGCCAGCATGACACACTTGGCGTGCTGCAGCCCCTCGAACTATATCCAAGTGTTCCTCAGTCTCACCCTGTCCGGCGGTATGACGTGGTTGGGGCTGACCCTGAGCGGGAAGTCGGCGCCCAGCTCCGAGTGCAGGCTGACGAGCGGCGTCAGCGTGCCCGACGCCAGCATGACACACTTGGCGTGCTGCAGCCCCTCGAACACGACGGCCGGGTTCATGCAGAGCAGGCGCAGCGAGAGGGTTTCTTTGTCTGTGGACTGGAATAGCTTGTTAGTAAAGCAATAAATTAAAACAAAACCGTTGTTTTTGTTTCAATTGATATGGATTTCCGCAAAGTAATGCCTGAATGAGTATTGTCCGCTTGTGTTTAGGCTGAAAACTGTCAAAGTATCAAACGGAAAATGTTATAATTTCATCGAGCACTAATAAATTCGAAAGTATTTAATTTGCGTAGAGACATTTCTTCTACTCTGATTTTCACAAAATACTTGGTGTCACTCATGTCTTCCACAAAACTGTACTTTGTGTTCATTATAAAAATTGACAATGTAAAATAAATATTTTTATTATAAATAACTTTTTTTTCTATTTTAATTTACGTCACCCTAGGCCGTCAATGGGATTTACTGCTTGATAGGCGGGAACCTTGGCCACAAGGCAAGTGTACACTTTAGACAAATCACGGGCGGTAATTAGTAAAGCCGCAGATATTTATGGCCCTCACCTTTGGCCACAAACACCTGCGATCTGGGACATTCGCTAATCACCGCCCTAGGTATCATCATTATCATCATTATCAGCCAAAAGACGTCCACTGCTGGACATAGGCCTCCCCCAGAGAACGCCACCATGACCGGTCCTGCGCCTCCCGCATCCAGCGGACTCCAGCGACCTTCACCAGGTCATCAGTCCACCTTGTGGGGGGCCTACCCACGCTGCGTCGTCCGGTGCGTGGTCGCCACTCAAGAACTCGGTGGCCCCAGCGGCCGTCAGTTTTACGAGCGATGCGCCCTAGGTATGTAATGTGCTAATACCTGGCTGAACTGCGAGTACTGCGTGTACCGCGCAGACTCCTCGCCGCCCCCGGTCTTCACGAGCGCGGGCACGAAGTCGTCCAGGTATCGCCCGTCAGACCGGAACAGGAAACCTGCAAAATAGGGATCATTAAAACAATAAATAGTAAGGGACAATCTTACACAAATAGACCTAGTCTCAAACTAAGTAATGCCTGTACTATGGGTACTAGACGACTCATCATAAGCCTCACCATCATTAGCCTTTTACATCTATCACTACATAGTATAAAACAAAGTCGCTTTCTCTGTCCCTATGTCCCTTTGTATGCTTAAATCTTTAAAACTACGCAACGGATTTTGATGCGGTTTTTTTTAATAGATAGAGTGATTTAAGAGGAAGGTTTATATGTATAATACATGCATAATTTATCAGCATTGCACCCGTGCGAAGCCGGGGCGGGTCGCTAGTAACAGATAAATTAAGCAGCGTCTAATAAACTGAGGCACTTTCGAAGATGGCTTGATAGCCCGATACGAGAGCGACAGCCGCGGCCGCATAATTGACAAATAAATGCAACCACACCATCGCACAAAGTCTTCCTCTAAAGGTCCCGATCTTCAGACATAACCTCCCAGTGTTGGGTGTCAGTTTTAAAGGAATAAATAAATACATCAATAAATACACATATAGATAATAACCATGGCCGGGAACGGTTGTTCATCACATAAATATTCGTCCTTTTTGGGAACCCAGGACTGTCGGCTCAGTAGGCGGGTACACTTCAAACTGCGCCAACCGCGTCGTCGAGACAATACCTAAATATTACAGATAGCTTTGTCTAGATCCGGTGTTACTAAACTACGATCCGTGTAAGATCGCAGCAATCAGCCACGCGGCGGCCGGACGAAAAAACTCATTGGCGTGATTTTCTATAGTGTATAAAATTGGCGTTGAAATATACAAACGCGTTGGCTTTAGTGATATAATGTGTCGGGATAATACCTCTAAGCTGCATAATAAAACTAGGAATCAATCAGAACAAGAGATGGTCAGCTCGCAAAAATCCAGCCAATCGAAATGAAGGATATTCAATGTTACTAAATCAACATACGTCTTTTCAAATAACCTATCTTTTTCAATAAGATCGAGAAATTTCGATACCCTAATTATCCGGGTATTCGAAAATTTCCTAGTGTACGTATATTCGCGAAAGATCTTATTATCAAATCATCGTAGGACATACACGATTGACCCCTAATCTACAGTACCTAGTACAGTGTTCAAGCATTCGATGAGTGAGCCGGTGGCTTGCGTGACGCCGTACAGCGTCCTAGGGTCTTCGCGTAGCCGCCTGCAGAAAATCTCGGCGCTGTCGCTGAATTCTGCAAGAGAAACATTATGAAATTATAGGATTGAAGCAACAGTTACGGTATAAGTTAAGAGAGTCAGAGGGAAGCCGTCTATGGGAATGGATGAATCAAAAGAGAGTTTTAGTATCGTCAGTCATTTTCAATAGAGGACGAAACAACTTTATGATTCACACAAATCTGTCTAAGTTGTAAAATTCCACCTTTCTCTATGTTTAAATGTATGGTACGTTGAGGAACATATGGCGTATCGCGAACATCGGTTGATTTGACTGTTGACAGTCCATATAGATATTTTTTCACTTCTCCTGCTCCAAAAGTTCCCTATTTTAGCTTTAGTCCCTAAGGATTAAATGGAAACCATATAGTTCTTTCTATGAAAATTAAAAAGAAAACTTGATAGTCTTTTGCCCAGCTACTAAGTAAGGATAATTAAAAAACAAATCAATCTGATCAGATCGGCCAAAATTTCTGGCCGATTTGATGAGGGTTCTTAAATTATTATTTTTTGTACACGTGGCCATCACACAATTAGATATATTCGTCCTCGCTCACTTCGTTCCCTCGTAAAGATAATCACTTTGTATCATAATGGCTTATTTTAGCCCCTCGTGAACATGTCAATCTGCTGTAGGTATATAAAGTATAGTTACCGCTAAACTGGGCCAGCCCGATGTTATGGTTATTCAGCGTCTGCACGAAATGCTGCACCTCCCACGTGTGAACCGCTTCATTGTTGTTCACGGGCCTGTTGTTCACCAGCGGGGTTTGATTCACGAACCTGGGGACACAAGATTCACATTACCATATTTTAAACAGTAACGTATGAGGAAGTCAATTTATGAAACATGTAATGTCAAATTTTTTCATGTGGGTACACGCCACAATTTTTATATTAACCATTGATTACAACACGCTGGACTGGTAATCCAGAGGTACTCTTCCACCAGGTCACGCATTTAAATTTTTCTTTGAGGTTTAATATGAGGAAGTAAATTAATTATAAATTTATTTAACATTATAATAAGAAAGCATATCAAACGTACATAAATTGTGATAAACCGTCATACTTTATTGTAGTTTCTATATTTTATTCTTACACTTTTCCTCATTAATAATACACTTTTAATATGTTTTCTTCGAGAACTACGTATAGTTAAGTTCATATTACCGTAATAGTTAAGTACTTATCTTTTATGAAAAAATTACTGAGTTTCTTTCGGCGTTTCTTCTCAACAGTGGTCTCCTCTTGCGAAATGCCGGTAGACTCAGACATGTAAAAGTGCCCTTGTGGCCTACTTGCAGAATAAATAAAGCTTATTATTTTTTTCGTTCTTTTAATGGAAAAAAAACACATTTTTTAATGATCCATTGATAAAAAGATAAAAGCTTAAAGAAAAATTTAAATACGTAACCTAGCGTAAACAAATGCAAAGCCTTTCAAATAAACAATGCAAAGTTCAACACATAAAGCATAAGGAAAAATTCGAGGTTGTCTGTCGTTTGGGTGGTCGAGTGGCTGACACGGACCGGTAATCCAGAGGGTTTGATTGGTTCAGGTCGATGAGTTAAATTACCGGTGTCGTCCGTCAGGTTACGCATGTATCAATGACTCAAGTTAATTAATTGTTTACGAAAATGTTTCCTCGGTGATTCATAATTCTTCAGCTATGTACCTTTTTACTAAAAAGTTTTTAGTTATAACGTGTTGGACGCTTCGCAGTATGATCTGATATTGAGGTAACGTATTGGGCGTGTTCGTTGTACTTACCAATCATCCCAGAACTTAAGCGTCTTCAGTAGATGGTCGATATAAGACAACACATCCTGGTTGGCGTAACGGTACTCCGCTACCACTTGGAGCTCCTGACGAAAACAAAGATAACATGAAAGCTTTTTTTATACACAAATCGTCCTAGTCCAAAACTATTCTTCTACTATGAATTCTTGTACTATGGCGGACGACGATATACACACTAAGAAAATTATAATATTGTTCGCATATGGGTCAGGACCAAAAAGTTGGATGAAATTAAGTCGTAGATAGCGAGGAATTAAAAACAATTGAGAAAGTTCCGTTGTGCAACAAAAAATAACGATACAATAAGGAACCTTAAAATAGAACATTAAGGTACGTTATTGAAAGGTTAACTGTCGTCGCACAATGGAGACTTTGACACAAATATTATTGAGTTACTATTGAGTGAGTTAAGTGTGAGTTTAGGTACGTTGCAAACTTTTTGGTCTTCACCCATATTTCATTTGATTCTATACAAGTTAGTAAGATTTTAATTATAATATAATAAATTGTTCAAAAATTCAAATTATTTACCAAGTAGAAGAGCGGTGCCTCTTAGTACAAGTATCAAATACATAAAAAGAGGAACCAACAACACTGTTCGTTTCTGTGTTACTGAATAAATACATTTTTCATTTAATAATGTACATAGATAACATCCATAACCCTGGAACAAATATTCGAATTCATCACACATACATTTGCCCTTGCGAATCTGAAGCGAAGCGGCAACAAGTATAGTCAGTGACGTAAGCAAGAGTCGGAGGCCTAAGTGTCAGTGTTGTGGAATTTGAGCCCCTCCCCTCTCACCTCCCCCCGTCTAGCACAACTACGCTTCGCGACTCGACATAGCATCGCTCTCTCTTTCTCACGGTTCAGCGAAAAAACAAATAGGCAATATACTCGCGCGAGAACAAGTCGCGTGTCACAGTTGTGCTGATCTGACGTAGGTACCTTGATGGCGAGCAGTATCCCGTCGCGCGTGATGGTCTGTGTCGCGGCGTCGCGGCAGATGTCCTCGATGTTGTGTGCCTCGTCGATTATTATAATCTTGTCACGTACGTCGATAGACATCTATGAAAAAATTACACGCTTTATCGCCGACTGTACTTTCTTACCATACCCCGGGGTATAATAAAATAATAATAAAAAATCATTTATTATCGACCAACTTGGATCAATAGTATGTTAAGTAATAATAGGTATGTTTCTTACACTAATGCTAAGTAATTGCTCATCAAGACCATTAGAATCAACCCAAACACAACGTATCTCGTGCTCCTTAGGAGTTCGTACGTGCACCTTCTGTCTCCCTGATGACATCAGCTCCAAGATGCTAAATTATTGTATTGTCACGTGTACTAAATATACATGTAAAGTTGCATTACGATACCACAGTTAAGGGAGAAGCAACGACTTTGCGCGACCAGCGGTGCGGCGAGCGGTGGAGCGAGAGATCCGAGCGCGGCGGCATAACGAGTGAGCGAGAAACGCCTACCTACACCGCTGCCGCTGTCGCGCAAAGTCACGGCATCTCCGTACCTATAAGTAGGTTAAAATTGACTTTCAAAATTTGATTACAGATTGGATTCCTTTAAGGGAATAATATGATTACAACTCACGCTGCTCCTAATGCCAGGCTCTATGAGGTAGTTGTACGGACAGAACACGATGTGAGCCGTCGCCGCCATGTTCCTTTAATAAAAAAAAATACGGTTATGGTAAAGGTTTGCGGACGATAATTTTACGTGATAACGGACGCCGGCCGATGGAGTGGAAGAGATATGCGTCACAAGCCGAACGCTTAGGCCGACCGTGCTTCTCTATCGCTTGTTCCGCGCTCTCGCTTGCACGTTCGGCTCAGGCCTCAGACAACCCCCACTAGACGGAGCATGTAAGGCCACCCGCGCGCACCAACGATATGGTACGGCAGAACATTAAGTATCAACACGGCGGCCACCGTTTAGTTGCGTCCTTGTTTATGATCCATGCGTACGTCAACGAAAAAAGAAAGTAAATAAATAACATGGTAAATTGTAGTGTTAAGTGGTGTCGAGAGACCTCATAAACATGGACGCAACTAAACGGTGGCCGCCGTGTTGATACTTTATTGTTCTGCCGTACCATATCGTTGGTGCGCGCGGGTCGCCTTACATGCTCCGTCTAGTGGGGGTTGTCTGTGGCTCAGGCGGAACGTGCCAATGAGTCATGCTTTTTCGTGCGTGCAGCCGGTGTTCGGCATAACGTGACAAAAAATATGTCTCGTTATGAACCTGTACCCTCACAATGAGTTTACAGTGACCGTTCACGCTAGCGACCACGTAAACGGTTTGTATGGAGAATCTACAAAGTAACCGCTAGAAGCCATTACATATATACAAATTGTTTACGCTGTGGCGAGCGAGTACGGTCACGTTAACTCGTGGTAGCGGTGCTGAATGAGAGTAACTTTAAATTGGTAGTAGTCCCCTACTTTTGGATTGGGATTTACGATTAGACGTGATGCTAAATACAGGTTTAGCCTAGTTTGGAGTCTGATGGATATTATCATGTTTGTATCAATTTTGGTTCTTGGTAATAAAAATCTTTTTATTTTTATTTTATTATTATAAATGTGTGCATTTTAATTAACCGGCGATTTGAGCGTGTTACAAGTAGGATGGGAAAAAGTCTGCAATAATAAGATACTTCCTAATCGTCAGTCTTTTGAATGGCAGCTTAGGTTAGGATAGAACTGCGATCCTGAAATTAAGATAAATGACGGCAGAAAAATAGGTTTACGGCTATAAAAGTCAGAAATTACCGTCAAAGTTCAACATTCCTACAGAGCGCTAAAAACCCTCCTTACAAATGGCCACCTAATCGTGACGTTATCATATTATGTTATGGGCACCTACCTATGTTTGTATGAATGCGATAATTAATTTGTCATTTTCACCGTGAAAAAGTTAATTTAAGTTCATGGTTGTCATACAATTACGGTTTTGTTAAATTATGAGGATTCAGAAAACAATGTCAAAATTTATTTTGGATAAAAAAAAACATGAAATGTTCGTACCTTTGAAGTTATAGGTACATATTTCAAATATTTTTTTTTCTTTGTTTCAAACCATATTGAGCTAATTTGATTCATATCACTACAGTATGCTGTAGAATTTAACATCAGTCGTCTTTCCTATTATGCCTATAGTAGTTATGCGATTCTAGAATTATGCCAAAAAATATGCGTAAACAAGTCACCTTGCTCAAAAGGCTGAGTGACACATATGTTTAAATAAAGTTAATTAATAACACTTTACCGTGCCGCATAGTACGGACAAGCAATCTTATCGTGGCCCGCAGCAACCAACTCTTCAAGATCGAACGCTGGCGGCATCACGTCGTGGCGGAGAGCTTTGTGGTTGTCGAAGAACTGGCAGTTGGTCTTCCCCTTCTCCCGTCTCTGTTCCCGTTCGTCCGGCGGGGCCGTGTAAGTCTGAAAATATATGCGACGTTTTTTGTAAAAGCACTCAATTTATTATCGTCAAAATTCTTTCATAATTTACCTTTGTGTCAATCATCATCATCATCATTATCAGCCAAAAGACGTCCACTGCTGGACATAGGCCTCCCCCAGAGAACGCCACCATGACCGGTCCCGCGCCTCCCGCATCTAGCGGACTCCAGCGACCTTCACCAGGTCATCAGTCCACCTTGTGGGGGGCCTACCCACGCTGCGTCGTCCGGTGCGTGGTCGCCACTCAAGAACTCGGTGGCCCCAGCGGCCGTCGGTTTTACGAGCGATGCGCCCTAGGTATGTAATGTGCTAATACCTGGCTGAACGAGCCATTTTACGAGCCATTGCCCTGCCCATTGCCACTTAAGTTTTGCTATCCTTCGGGCTATGTCGGTTACCGTGGTTCTTCTACGGATCTCTTCATTTCTGATTCGATCGCGCAAAGAAACTCCGAGCATAGCCCTCTCCATTGCTCTCTGAGTGACTTTGAGACTTCTTATAAGGCTCATCGTGAGCGACCACGTTTCAGTTCCGTATGTCATCACTGGCAACACACACTGTTCAAAGACTTTTGTCTTGAAACACTGCGGGATATTGGACGAAAAGATAGTACGTAGCCTCTTTGTGTCAATATTTGTTAAAATTCTTTTAAAAACATTAGTACAGCCTCTGCACATGTCATTCTTAGTCTTCCAATGCTGCCGATCGAACTCTCTGATGTACCCATACTCTCGACTCGCAAGAATCGTCATAGTGGCTTCACCACAGTGGAACGTTCTCCTGACCTTCTTGATAACCAGCTGAAGTTGCTTATACGTCCGCGCAACTTAATAGGCGGCAAGGTGCTAAATACTGACACAGGTGCTAGTGAAACTGCTTTATGAAGCCATACTATCGAATACCTAACACCGTCCGGCAACATATCTTATAACACAGTAAAAGGATCACTGATACTAAAAAACCGGCCAAGTGCGAGTCGGACTCGCGCACCGAGGGTTCCGTACAAACACTTTCCATCCCTAAGTGGTTAAGTTAAGTTTGCACCTGGTATGTATGGCGCCCCATATAAATTAGGTGCAAAGTTAGGTATTAATAGGTATAAAAAAAAAACTACTTACTAGATCTCGTTCAAAACAATTTTCGTTGGTAGTTTTTATAGTAATGTACATCATATGTTTTTTTTAGATTTTTCATTTTCTTATTTTAGAAATTAGAGGGGGGGGGACCAACTTTTTTCCACTTTGGCAGCGTCTGTCACGCAAACTATTCGGTTTAGAAAAAAAATATTAGAAACCTCGATATCATTTTTGAAGACCTATTCATAGACACCCCACACGTATGTGTTTGATGAAAAAAAAAAATGTGTTTCAGTTCTAAGTATGGGGAGCCCCCAATATTTATTATTATTTTTTTATTTTTGTATCAAAATCTTAATGCGGTTTACAGAATACATCTACCTACCAAGTTTCAACAGTATAGCTCTTATAGTTTCGGAAAAAAATGGCTGTGACATACGGACGGACAGACAGACGGACAGACGGACAGACAGACATGACGAATCTATAAGGGTTCCGTTTTTTGCCATTTGGCTACGGAACCCTAATATATAAATTTCTGTTTAAAAAACATAAATAGGTACGCACCTTTGTACAGCCTCTGCACATGTCATTCTTGGTCTTCCACTGCTGCCGATCGAACTCCCTGATGCAGCCATACTCTCGACTCGCAAGGATCGTCATAGTGGCTTCACCACAGTAGAATGTTCTCTTGAACTCCTTGATGACCTGCTGTAGTTGCTTGTGTGTCCGCGCGCCGTAGTAGATGGTGGGAACGCTGCAATCAACAATCATGGATGTCCGGATTTGAAGGGATGTGATGAGGTTGTACAGCCTCCTGGAATAGAGTATCGGGTTACCACCACCTCATGCCAACGTCACATTAAATAAATATTAAGGGACAATCTTACGCAAATCGACCTAGTCTCAAACTAAGCAATGCTCCCACTATGGGTACTAGACGACGATATACATAATACATATTTTTATGTTAAAATATTTTTATTACAGAAAAAAACAAAATATAATATATAACTAAACCTTAAGAAACTTATGATCGAATTAAACTTAAACTATTTCGACCTAAACTATAGGTACATATATCCTCACGTAGTGACGTGAGGATATATTTTTCAAGGGTATGGTACTCGTAAAGTTGGCCGCGTTACCTCGCTGGATGGCAATGGCAATGCGTTGGTCGAGACCCGAGCCAGCCCTACGATCACCGGAGGACCGGATAAGCAAATAGCTAAGTTAATACATATATAGATAACATCAATGATCAATTGATCATCCATTACTTACAACTCTAATCTAATCCCATCTACATTCCTCAAACAAAGTAACTAGACGACGTGAGGGTTTCTATCTCCATGCGGATGAATCTGATCGTACTTTACGATTTAAGTGATATTTTCTAGTTGGTACCGCTACGGATTGTAATTCCTTCCCGGCGTCTGTTTTTTCATTAAGCCACTATTACCCATTAACCACCTTGATGTCTTTAAGGCTAAGACACGAACATACCTTACAAATAATAATTCCAAAACCATAAATTCTAGTTAGTTACCATTACTTAGTTAGTCTAATATTAAAAAGACGGTTCCCAGAGGAATGCCTAACGAAACAAAAAATAACGAAAATATTTCTAATTTACGAACAAGCATGCAGAATGACAAATATGCAACGCTAAATTAATCTGTTGAACACATATAATATTTATACATACATACATATTTGTACATATGATATTTATTTATTTATATTATGATATATATGTAATTATATCTATATGTATTATATTTTGGGTATTACACATATTTTATTATATTAAGACATTAGTCCTTAGTGTATCTGTGCATACTAACTTGTTCGTTTGTCTATCTTCTTGGATATCCCATTATTTTCTCATTTGCTCAAAGGTTAACTGGAAGAGATCCCTTATAGGGATAAGTTCGCCTTTGTACATGTTTTATTTTTATCTTTTAAAGTTTTGTGAATTGTTTTTGTGTACAATAAAGTGATTACATACATACATACATATCACATTTTTATATATTAAGACCAATATGTAAACTATGTACTGCAAATGAATACATTTCATTTCATACTAGTAGTTAGCCTCGTCAGGCCCAATGTACCACGCAATGCACAAAGTAACACTTATAACTCGGATCCAGACAGTTTGTGCTATACGCACGCGTAAACGCCCAGTGTACATTACGATGTCTATTTTATTCGTCTAGACCAGCGTTTCTTAAAATTTTTTGGCCACGGACCCCTTAGGAAATCAAGCATACTTTTAAGGACCCCCTTAATAAAAAAAGCAGCAATAACTACATAGCACGGCGTGCGTAGCGAGCGATTACGAGACTTTTAGTGGCATTTATTTATGATTGTTAAATAGTCCACAGATAAGGCTGCGGACCCCCAGGGGTCCGCGGACCATAGAACATCTTGAAGAAAAAAAACCTAGTTGAGATTTTACAAAAATAAAGTTTTGGGCCGAAGGCACATGTAAAGAAATTGTACATGGGCGTTTAGGCTTTATGGTTTTATTTGCGCTTCTGCCTCACTAGGCTAATAATACCATACTGGTATATATAGGAAAATAGTATTCCATTATTCGCATTTGAAGACATCAAAAAAGAATACCAACCATAACGCTATTGTCCAAAAAATAATCAAACTGCGTATGCTACATATGTGCCTAGGTTACCTGATACTCTCAGGGGTCTCAGCTTGAGGTGGGCTGGAGTTCTTCTCAGGAGTGGACGGCTGCTCCGGCGACGTCGAGTCAATGGAACCGTTCAGCTTGCGCTTCTTGTGAATTGTGACGAGACCGTTCGATGTTTCTGTAACAGGTTCAATTGATAACATTTCAATATTAACATTAGTAAACATTTTTATGTTTTCCTGATCGAGTACAGTGCCCCGATTTATGAAATTGTGACCTTTCCCTGTAGTTTCGTAGCTATGAGAACGCGGATGGGCGATATGACTAATTGTGAGGAGAGCTTTAGTGCAATTTGAATTCCCAAAATCGGTTGGTAACTTTATGTGATGAAAAAAAAAATTTTTTTTTTGCTGACTTGGATCGAGAACTCCCCAATTACTTTTTTGAGCTCGCTATTTAAGAAACGCAAAAAAAAAACTCAGAATTGAATTAAGCTACTTATTGTCTTAGGAGGTGGGCGGACTAAAATCTAGGCGGTAGCGGATCACTTACGCGCCACGTCAGATAAAAAAAACTACAAATTTTATCTTCTGCTTTATTTCTAAATTACATTTTCAATGCCTTTGATAGTTGTGCGTAGTGTGAGATCTGTAGATATTATCAAATAAAAGATAAAAAATAGAATATTATCACATTTTTGATCACGTGATTGAAAATTAATTTTAAAAGTTCCTCATCATAGGCGATAGCATATATGTAACATAACATTTCCGTCATAGTATTTGATTCTATAAGTAATGTCATAAAAAAAAAAAAATTTATTAATTCAATCATAAAAAGTTTGTAGATAATAACGACTCCATTTTCCTCTCTGTTGAGATTGCCACCGTATGTCCGTGCGCTACTTATGATATTTTCTTTCAATGTGTAATAATGAATTCATATCGTTCTGTATAAACGCACCTTGTCTCCCCAATATCCGAGTACGCCTCATTCCAGTTAGTTATATGTAGTAGTAGTTGAGCTGTAAAATTGATGCTCTAACATTGTTCGGAGACGACCTTCTGTCTTATTTACTTTGCGGTACAGACAAGGCGGTTATATAGTATATAGTGCGGTAAATAACAGGGTAGGGAGTAGCCGTAGGCCGGACAAGCCGGCTCCGGTAATGAAATATTCATTTTCGGATACGCGTGTAACGCTATACGGTACAAATAAGCGTTGTTCGTAGAAAGTGTAGGCGGAGGAATGAATAAAAATAAATGTTTTGATAGTGGCATTGAATAAAAGATGGGACATCAATCTGCGGTTATATTGTTGACTTGTAGTAGGGATGGCCGCTACCAACCAAAGGCCGCGGATGCTCAAAATGACATGTGACAAAATAATAGGTTCACGCTTAACTAAGTTTTAGCTAAAATGTGTAAAAAAAAACAGCCTTAAAATTCATGTAGGTATTAAGCGGTTTACATTCACGTGTAATTGTCAGGAACGGCCCGACATGTTTCGAACTTGTATGGAGTTCTTCATCATCAGGCACTGCTCACCGTACAGTCATCACGCTTTAAACTTTTAATTAAACCATTTAAACGGAATACATGGTGTCAAACCTTTTCACTGGAATAGCTACCGAAATATTGGGAGAAAAACTATTGAATATATGCGATATAATCCATTAAATAATTCTATTTAAATGTGTGACAATCGCGGTATCTCAAAGTTGTACCTATTTAGGTAGCCATAAACATGGCATGACATGATTGTTTTTTGTTGTAATTTGGCACCTAGAATTACAAAGCTTCGCAATTCTTGTTGTATGAGGTAGTTTGCTGTATTCAAAATTATTTAGTTCATACTGGGTTAACTGTTAAATAGGCCAACTTCTTTTTTTACCTCATTATTTAATTGTTTGTTTGGCAACTGTCCTCGTGCCGCATTTCTCTCATTCGCTTATTTTAAAATCCCCTAAAGCGTAAAAATATATCGTGTGCATAGTCAACGGAACCACCATCATTCCAAGTCCTTATGTTAGCTTAGTTTTCTGATGAAGTGTCCCCCTGTATTGCAGTCGGAGGGGGACGCAGTCTGCGGCATTGTCATTGCAGACGCCATGTTTAATGATTCGAGGAAATAGCTGAGCTGGCGCTAGGGGAGTGAGATGGGATAAGCTGTGTTAATATGTCCTTATGTATAGGGATCGTGGCCGAATATAGGTGGCAGCACTCTAATGTCTATTTAAAGTTTTTTTCGATGCTTATATGAATGACCCTTGGGCTGTGGTCGTTTAGGCGCATCCGTGTGCTTTTTTCTAAAAAATTCCTGCCTCGCACAACGGCATTTTTGTATGAGGGTGAATCAACTTTTAAGTGCACCTTGTTGCTACGGTTACGCAAAATTTGTCCCTCGGACAACCTGAGCATTTTTCTATGAAACAGTATGAAGATTGGACAACGGGGACAGAGTAAACAACACAAAAAAGTTGATTCAGCCATTAATTATCGCATGCGTTATTTCCGAACCGATACAACCTTCAAACCTTCAAGGAAAGAACGTACTCCAACCTGAAAGGCCGGCAACGCACTTGTGACTCCTCTGGTGTTGCAGGTGTCTGGGCAACGGTAGGTAATCGCTTTCCATCAGGCGATCCGTTCGCTCGTTTGGCCCCTATGACATAAAAAAATCCTCGGCACCACGTATGGGTTGCTGTCGCGCGCGGGCGCACGGAACAGTGGATGAGTACCTATAGCTGGAGCAACTGGTCTTTTGTCCTGTCAGTATGTGACTGTCATCTATCTAGGTTTTGCATTTTGTGGAAAGTAAGTGTGTATGTTAAAGCGGCGGAGGCGACTTCTTTGTAGAACAATTTCAAGTGATAGATTTAGATTAGATTAGCGGCACTAGTTGGCATCACCTTCATTGTGCACGTTTCCTTTAGGAAGAGAGTATGTAGGGAATAGACTCAGACTGCCTAAGAAAAATATGCGCTGTTGGTAAAAGTCTACAGTCTATTAGCTTACCGTCAGAAGTATCGAGGAGTGGTTCCGCTCGTTTGATACCAGAACTGGACGCCTCCTGTTCGGGCTTGTCGTAAATACTTCTCTCACCTGCAAATAAGAAAAACATCTAAGTATTAGAAACCAGAAAAGAAAAAGGAGTAACCCTAACGTAACGAAATCTCTTCAACTGTTATGGCTATCGAAAAATGTATTAAAAGAGTAACGGTGCTGAGAAAAAATAAAATACCTATGTGTTAAACTCACAATACCTCCCTTTTTGTCTCGGGTGAAGTATATAAGTAAAAATGATGACCTAAATAACTAGTGCGTAACCTAAAATCATCATAACAACCATCCAATATTTTTTAAATATTATGTATGACAAACATTTCATTTAGCTACAAACTGATTTGTGTTTAGTTCCTTTTTTGTAACCTTTGGTTAACCGCAACATTTGTATTCGGATTGGCATTATCTACAAACACCTGTCACTTTAGTGTCAAGAAAATAATAGGTTGTACCTAGTTATCATGCTGATAAGATATTCGTGAGTTCATGACAACATACGCACGTCTCTGATATACGGATGAGCTGAACAGTGCGCGAATATTGTATTAAATAAAAAAACAAATAGCTAAATGTGTGGTTTTCAGTGAAGATGGAAGAGTTTTTGGGAAAGAAATATGCTTTAAAATCTTCGGATGGTTTTGAAGAGTTTCTTGTGTTCCTTGGTAAGTACTGAACATGTTTTACTAACTACGAATGCACATTCTAAATGCCCTATAATGGATCGGTTTCAGACGCGATGATAGTGTACGAATAAACAATATCTTTAGTTTTGTATTTCATTTATCCAATTTATTTGATAGTTTGTTAATAATTACAGTAAGTATTTATTACTTATTATGAGTCGACCTGGTTAAGATCGCGGGTAGAAATTGGATGAGGGCGGCGCAAGCTCGATCGTTGTGGAGAACTTTGGGGGAGGCCTTTGTCCAGCAGTGGACGTCTATAGGCTGATATGATGATGATGATGATGATGATGATGATGAGTCAAGTCCAATACTACATATACCTACTATTGAGACCACCGAAATCCTAGTTACTGCAAATAAGATGTATTTTACAATACAATACAATAATAATTTATTGCACACCAATAAAAGTTTACAAAAGGAAACAAGACAAATACAATTTTAAAATGCTTTTAATTAATAGCTTTACTTGTAACTATGATTGTTCGTTTGAAACAAACAATGTAATCAAATATTTGTAGCCAATTTTAACCTACATCTAAATCTTCTAATTGTCATATCGAAATCAACCTTTACACCTAACTTTACAACCTATATATATATGTAGTATACGTCATTTACGTGACAATTATTTTTGTATCTTACGCCGTTATGCCGTAAAAATCCAACTAGTTTTAAGTCTTGTGTATACGTATTTTTATATTTATTTTATTTTACACATTTCAAAAATGTTCGAGCGATCTCCACCAGCCACCACCGGTTACTTTTTCGAGTTTCTCTTTTACTTTTTGCAGATAAGGGCTACTTCCAAAGGAAAGCAGCTCTATCCCTAAAGCAAGAAAACTGGCTGACCAGGAATGATGACGGGAGCTATACCTTCCACTTCAGCTCACCTCTAGCCAGCGCGAGGACGACTTTCACTTCTGGGGTCGAGGTTGAGGAGACAAGACCTGATGGTGTTAAGGTAACTTCACTATGGCTTGGCAAATTCGTTCTTGACACTCCCATGGCCTATACAAAACAGTACTCTTTATTGCACTCCTCACAACACATACAGGAGAAATACAACGTAAGAAATTACAATTAGAGGTAAACAATAGGCGGTAATATCGTTAAGCGCGATCACTTCTTGAAAATTGGAAAACTTGAAAATTTATTTTGTTATTTGGCGGTGGAAAATCTGAATTAAGAAGAATATATACACGAAAAACCAATCAATACATAAAATACATAAATATTAGATACATACATACATAATAATAATACTGGCCTACCTCATTTTTTGTAATAGGTACATACAGCCTTTACTACCTTATAATACTGTTGTGTGTTTGAAAGATTTTTGTATGTAAACACTTTAATACACATAAACACAATACTGACAAAAGCTCAAAAACAATACATATGTACAAGGTCGAACTTATCCTTATTAGGGATTTCTTGCAGTTAACCTTTAAGTAAACAAATTAATTCGCGCATATATACAAAACGTGTAACCATAAGACATATAAACTCAGATAAATAAATATAGATATAATTACATATAATTACAATATATTATAATAAACATATAAAGTAATAAATATATATAATATAATAATAATAATAAATATTCAGTCTTATCAGCATTAAACATTAATATTAATAGACGACATCAAGGATCGGTAAGCCATAACTTTTTCAAGTTTTCCTTAAATTAATTGTTTCGACAAATGCACACTTAATAAAATAATATTTCTAGTACTAATAACAAAGCGAACAAAACCGAAGCGTCTTCGTTTTAGCTAAAAATTCTTTTGTATGTCCGGATTCTAGATGTTCAGAAGTTGGGAGTTCCAGCTGTCCAGATTTCCGGCTGTTTTCGCCTATAGGTTACATATCTCAACTGAATCTCATGAAATATTGCGAGTAGGTTCAATAGTTTAAGCTTGTTAATGTTCTACAGTTGGTATACTCGTATTTTTACAATTTCAGGTGAAAACGATAATAACGATAGAAGACAACAAGATGGTTCACACACAGATAGAAAAAAATGGCAGAATCTCGAAACACGTCCGGGTATTTTCTCCGGACTCAATGACAGTGGTATAAATTCAATCATATATGTTTTCTTTTAATAGAATCATTTAAATAAGTTTTTGACGATGCGGTTGGCTCACTTTGTAAGCACTTGCCTACTGAACCGGCGGTCCTGGGTTCGAATCCCGGTCAGGGCAAATATTTGTGTGATGAACTCGAATATTTGTGCTTGGGTCATGGATGTTATCTATATATGTATTTATATATTATGTATATATCGTCGTCTAGTACCCATAGTACAAGCTTTGCTTAGTTTGGGCTAGGTTCGATTTGTGTAAGATTGTCCCTAATTTTTTTTTTCCAGTGTGCATTTTTGTTCTAGAGCGGAATGGAAATACACTATTTTATTTTTATAAATATTGACACAAAGGTACATAAATTATGAGAAAAAAATGAAATGTTGTTAGGCTAATACGCAATTACGCATATGCATTTTAAACCAATACGAGTATGATGCAGAGATTGCAGAGGGCGCTCCAGTAGCGTAGAATTATGGAATCATAGATTTGGTGTGATTGACGTAACGATGTGATAGCTCAGTTGTGTTTTTCTCGTACGGTATTGAAAGGAAGTGAAAGGTAGTATTTGTCGCGCGACAGAGAATCGCGGGTCACAGTCATACTAGACGTGCAGAGATTACTATTTCTGACATAAATTGACTTGCATCGATCATCTTATCAGACATCTGTTCTGGTAAGAACGATGCAAGTTGGGATGTATTCTGATAAGACCCATACAAGATAGGATAACATTCTGATAAGAACAATGATGCGAATACATTTCTACAAGTTCTGATAGTATTATATCATTTCAGATAACATCCTACACAACGGTATACGGTGCAGAGAAGACAGCAACTAGACATTATATTTCCGTCGAATAATGTTATTTAGGATAATGTTTTTCGCAATCCACTGAAGTACAAGTGAGAATCTTAGTATTAATAAGATGAGTCTTTAGTATAATAATAGCGGACGTTATTAATTATTAAATAAATACTTTATTTTTTAAGTAAAATGTACGCACCTTATATGACATTCCATTCCATTCCATCCGTATTTACCACTTCATTTTTGCAAATAAATACATATTCTTGTTCTTATATTTACATAGAAAAAATGCATATACATTATATGCTATTGGAAATTTGAAAGAAATAAATGTTTAATCCTAATTCTACGTTGTTTTCAGTACGAGTATTTGTAGGTATAGGTATGTTTAAAGGAATAGTACTTCAATCTATTTACTTTTAAATTATCCTAAAAACCCGCATATACATACTTATATATTTCGTTTTGGATGCCTCATTAAAGCTCCTTATCCGTTCAAAAATGCTGATTGTTTTAGAAATTTTTCTCTGTGATCAAACATGTTTTTTAACATATTATCAACAATGATATATATATCTATGATTATCAATGTTACTAAGTACTTAACGAAGGGCCAATGCGATTTATTTGTATATATTGAATTTTTCATTCATAATTTTTTTTTATCTACTCGTATTGAACAAAATTCACGCAATAAACTGTTTTTTTTTTTATTATTATTATAATTTAACTTTTGTTTCGACTGCACGCATGAAAACATGAAAAAGCTATGTTACTTTCTAGAACTCAGTGAAAAGTATTATTCACTTCAAAAAGTTGGTTGCAATTATCAATATATTTGTCATAACATGAAAAAAAATCATAACAGAAACTCCTAAGTTAGGTTTAAACATATATGTGTATTGATAATACTTGAGTATGTTTAACGTAAATAAAGTTACACTTTTAACAGAAGTAAGTCCTAGCTAGTCATTTTAATTTTGAGAGTGTTATACAGTGAAAATATTTTTATGAAAATAAAGGCGTTTCAACTTTTTTGTAAATGTTCGAAAAACTAATAACCGGAATAAAAAATTGCAATATCAAAAATGGTGTTTCTAATTTTAAAGGGATTTGTTCTGTAAAATACATATATTATACCTATAATATGTTAATAGAAATTATTTTAGTACATAATTATAATTAAAACCTGTTATAAATATTAGTACAGTGCGTGAGCTGTCAGAATGCGTTTAGCGTTTTATACCTGTCTCGCTCGCTCTTATGCGATCCATAATAAGAACCTCTCAGTTTTTGCCAAAACCCGAATCGCAATCCGTAACATGCGGACTGTAGGTATTGTTGAATGCGTATTATGAAACGTCTAACAGTGTGATAAAACATTAGTATTTTATTTTTCTTTGAAGTGCTAAAATTACTTTGAGTCGACACCTAATACATTAATCGAAATACCTACTCAACTTTATAGCAAACAAATTAATGAAATCGCTTCAAATATCCAACGAAGATAATTTCGTCCGTTACACCCTGTCCTATCCCTCAGCTCTACCCGTCTCGATATCCAATCTAAGCGCTTAAATATTAGATTACACCAAAAATAATTACACATAGAAGCCCACTATTAAATGGTCGTTTTAATAATCAAATTTCGGCATTATCCCGTATCGACTTTCACTTAACATGGCCCCTTGGCTAACAACCCAGAACATTCTCTCCAGGGCACTTTCCAAAACACGATTCCCTATTCCATTAGACCCTCCCGAAGTTATCTCGCGTTATTTACATCGCCTGACCGTATCGTCTTATGTAGTCGGCCCCTATGTGAGTCCCCCCTGTATATAACAGCTCTAACTAGGGTTCTCTGCGGACGGCGTAAGGTCGGGTTTGTCCGGGTCGGGCGGGGTGGCGTCGGGTTGGGTGTAGCGGTGTCGTTGCCATGGCAACGCGGCACCCGGACAGCGGATCGCGACGCCCGCGGTGTTGGCCGCGGCGCCCGCACCCCGCCGCGCAAGTGACACGCGCTGCAAAAAAGCACAACCACCCTGTATGTGGGGTGACCATGATATAAACCTAAGAGGTTTTAGGATAATTAAGTCTCTGAGCTATTGTTAGCTAGGACACTTCCCTCTCTTTTTATATTTGAGGTAGCAAAGTAAGTTCGGGCAAACTAGACATTATTTTCCAAACAGCGCTGGAATTGTAGCAGGCATTTTGGCAGACGTTAATATGACTTAGAACAGTCCACCCATCGGTGAAGGAGGACTGGCAATTGTATGCATATAATTGGAGTCAAAATATTGAATAAGCTCTCATGTGACATTAAAGATTCGGTACCGCTAAAATGCTATTTCGAAAGGCTTATTATTCCGTTCATGAATTTTTAGATAAAATAATTGACCCTACTTATACAATGTACCTAAACCCTAACTCTAACATGAATTTATTTATTTTACTTGCTAAATTGAGTTATTATTGCTGAATGTAGGTATTACACTTGTTGACAATGCATACTAACACTGAATAAATGGATATGGATATTCTAAAAGTCACCCAGTAGGAACTTCTGGAGATCTTAATATACATAAAACAAAAACCAACAGTCGTGAAATATTTGACCGTTTCTTTTAATATTCTTCGAAACCAGGAGTAACATAAGTATGATTACTACTACTATCGAAGCATTTGCTTTCATTATATTTTGCTAAAAAGATGGCGCTTCGGCATTTGTTTTACATATTTTCAGCAAAATAATAGAAAGAGCTTACTTGTTGATTTATGTTAACTTTGACCTATTGTTTGGGACATTCACTAACAGTGCCTAATGTAGTAATTTTTATCATTAAAAAAATGTGTTTCGTTTTCCATAAGTACATTTTCGTACTTTTGTCAAATATTAACCACTATAATATTTCATTAGAAGTAATAGAAGGATGATAACACTATTATAAATAGTATCATCATCATCATCATCATCTCAGCCATAGGACGTCCACTGCTGAACATAGGCCTCCCCTTTGGACTTCCATATATACCGGTTGGAAGCGACCTGCATCCAGCGCCTTCCGGCGACCTTTATAAGGTCATCTGTCCATCTTGTAGGTGGACGTCCTACGCTGCGCTTGCTGGTCCGAGGTCTCCACTCGAGCACTTTACGAATCAGAAATGAGGAAATCCGTAGACGAACTAAAGTGACCGATATAGCTCACCGGATTAGCAAGTTGAAGTGGCAATGGGCAGGCCACATAGCACGCAGAGCAGATGGCCGATGGGGCCGTATAAATAGTATAAAGTAACCAAAATAAAATATTTACACATTTTTATTTCTAAAGGGCTTATCATTTTTAGCTCAACATCGAAACAAATAGATAAAGAGAGACGAGGCATTTGCCTAATATTGGGACATAACATGTGTATTACATTTACTTACGTAAGAAGACTAAGAATGCATAACTTTATTCACCAAAAAATATATATTTTAATTGCTTTTTTTGCACAAAAAATCTTATTGTACACAAAGCGGACTTAATTCTCTACCAATCAACCCTTGGGCTAAGCAGATAAATTGTGGGTGACACAACTGTTGATTTATTCTGATATTCGAAATAATTATGATGTTGTGAAAAGGACAATCCTCAAGTCCAGTGCATGACTGTCACCCTACCGCCCGCCCCTCAGGTCGGATCGATGAGGCGGGGGCGCTCGCACCTTTTGTTTAGGGCCCCCTGCCCCCCCTTCATTACTCGTGCCCGTGTTTGCAAACGGTTTAGGCACCTAAATGTAGGAAATGTCACGTTTTCACTTTTTATTATTTACCCCCGGAGAAGTGAGGCTTTGAGCGAGCGCTCTAGAGGTGCATTCTTTTGAGAAAATGTTTAAGGGTTTGCGTGGTGTAGGAAGTTGGAGATTGCTTTGATTTTTGGGAATCGTAGAGTATGTTACTCTTTCTTAGATTGTAAGACTTCATTTTTATAATAATCTGTCAGCATACCGGGTGTGCCAGTAATAGGAGCAATAAATAAAAATATACGTTGTACCATTTAAACTGATCATAAACTAAACAAATGTAGTTTAGGAACTTTTTTAAATAAATTGTTTGAAATGATAATTTGTAAAATAATGTTTATTTAGAGAAGTGACGGCTATGTTAACGCTACGGGGATATCAATGTTGGACGGCGTACAATGAGAATGCTATTTAATTTGTTTGAAATAATAAACTTCTGAAAACTGTATTCTTTTAAGTTGCTGAACAAATGTAGTTCAGTTCAAAGAGTAGAATCTGTTTTAATTTGTTGCTCCTATTACGGGTCACACCCGGTATACCGGTTGATTGCACCGAACCATATTGCACATTTCACTGCTATTAGTCAGAAGCACTTAACATGTATCTAGTACCATATATATCAAATGGACCTGATGGACTCTGGAGGTATTATCGGCCTAAAGCTTGCTCGACCAACCTAAGGCTGCGTGTTCACTCAGAGCGGAGAAAATGAACTAATCAGGCTACGCTTTTGTGAAGCCCGAAAGAGCATTTAAATCTGAGAAATGTGATTGTGAATAGGCAGCCTAAAAGCGCATTTGACTTGCAGAAGCTATTTTAAGGAATATATTGGTAGATGACAGCGGAGTTAGGTAGATACGATTTTATATTAAAAATCTGTTTGAATATTCGAATTATGGCCGTCTCTGTCACTCACCAAAAGAGCCGGGCATTCGGGATTGAACTATGAAACTGTATTGAAGTCAAATATAAAATATATAAAGGAGTCCTGATCTTTATTTAGCCTCCACTGTGTTGTAACAGTGCAATGTCATCGGTTGCAAGCAAAACTGTTTCGAACGTGGTTGATTCTGATTTTTTGCTGATATGACCGCACCTCCACCAAATGTAGCGGCGGGGGTGCAGCTTAGTGGAGATTAAGTAAAGGACATTCATTTAATTTCACATTTATTTTGGAACTTTAATACAACTGCTTAATATCTTAGGCTATTCCGAATGCCCGGCTTTTTTGGTTTGTGACAGAGACGGACATAATTCGAAAATTAAAATATATTTTTTTTATAAAATCTATACCAGCTCTTCTGTCACCGACCAATAAGGTTCTTACAGTATACATAAACATAACTAACAGAGTATTTGAGGTATGGTGAAACTCGGCCTTAGTCAAACTACGATATTATAGATAGTGTATTTAGGGATTTTAGGGTGATTATTTGAGCGTTTTAAACGTCATACGAATCCTCCATAGCGATGTTAAGCTATATCCTAAAATTTGAATGATAATACTATAGTTGTATTTGCCCTTGCCATGTTCAGTATCTCAGATCGAAGATAATAATAGTGTTATTAAAAAGACAAGAAGCCAGTAAAGTACAAAGATGCCAGTAAAATGTTTGTTAAATCCACTTTCCCTTTCCGCTCGTTTTCCTTTCGCTTCCATTTTCCGGGAAACCTTATTAAGCTGCCGCGGCAAAAACGTGTATTAACTAGTGAAGTATTTAATACCGTTACGTATTTATAAATCAGGCGGGCTTACTAAGCGCCGCGAATCGCGCTAATAGCCCAAGCCGGCACGAGCCATGGTGCATGGATCCGCCTTTCGGTTTGTTCATAGCCACTTGAAAGGGAGCAGTCGCGTCGGACGGTCGTGCATGCTCCACTACCAAGAACGTCACATTTTGCATAGATAATCAATAAAATGCAGTTCTCTGGCCGCTTTTATGGAAATCAAAAGTGAGAGCCTTCTGTAGTGTTACATTCTATCACTAATCACGTACACTAACTTTGGATTTTATCACAATTAGTGTATAAAATCCAAAGTTAGTGTACTGTACTTTATAACGTCAAGCCAAAACGTCTGGACGTAATTTTTATCCCGCGAAAAAAGTATAGTTGTCGTATGATAGTGTAGTTTAATACGAGCGAAGTCGCGGGCAAAAGCTAGTAGTACTTATAATAGTGATACTAGTATTATTATGAAGACAGTAAGCATCACAAAGTTGCTAGTAAAGTGCTTGTTTAATTCACTTTTGCTTTCCGCTCGTTTGCCGCCGGTTCCATTTTCCGGAAACCTTATTAGGCCGCGGTATAAATAACTTCAGCCCGGTATTTAATACAGCTGCGTGTATGTAAATATAATTTGAAAATGCTATTATTAATTACAATAACAGTTTTAGCGTAAATATTTCTGTTTGAGCAATAGTTTAATAGGTAACGATAGCAACTCGTTTTCCCGCCCTTAGCTGGAAATTCGTTTTTTATGTCCATTTGAACAAGATACTTCACAACATAGTAGGTATAAAATAAAGTCGCTTCCTGCTGTTAGTCTGTCAGTCTGTCCCTATGTATGCTCAGATCTTTAAAACTACGCAACGGATTTTGATGCGTTTTTTTAATAGATAGTTTGATTCAAGAGGAAGGTTTTATAAGTACCTATATACCTAATACATGATGCATAATTTATCAGCATTGCACCCGTGTGAAGCCGGGGCGGGTCGCTAGTTTCAAATATAACACAATATTCCTTATAACATTAGAATTGCTGTGAGTAATATGAATTTACGAACTTGCCAGTAGTTTCTTGTTTAAACTCGCTTTCTCTTTCAGCTTGTCTTCCCGCCAACGATAAAACCGACTTTAAATATTAGAACAAAGTATAATATGTTTTAAAGAACGCATTTAACTTCAAATAGTTCTATAAACACAAGAAGCACTAATTATTTGAATTTACAAACTTACTAATTTATTTATTTTTTATTAATTTTCGCTCGTTTTCCCGCCAGGTTCCATCTCCCGGAAACTTTATTTATAGGTCAATGCAAAAATCTATTTCGATGAGATTTAAATGCATATGTTGTTGATAATGCCTACGGTATTCTTTGGCACACTATAATTACAAGAGCGTTTTAAAGGGCCGCGGAATTCAACAGGAGAGTAGACCGAGGGGTTTTGGAACAGAGGTGAGTTGAAACAACGTCAATTTCTCGGATCTACATCCGTTAGCCACGCAAGAACGCACATGTTACAGCTATAACTACGAATACCTGGCGGTATTCCATAATTAGAAAAAAAAGAAAAAAGTTAACAACCTCACACAAATCAACCTAGTTCCAAATTAAGCTCAAGAAGGCTTGTGTTATGCTGGGCACCAGGCGACGATATATACAATTATACATACTTACACATAGGTAAGTAAATACTTAATACATGGCCGGTAGGGTCTTATTCAACACACAAATATTTGCCCTTGCCGGGATTCGAACCCAGGACCGCCGCTCAGTAGGCAGCTGCTTTACCACTTACCACCACTTAAATATAAACCATTCAATAACAAATGACGCGAGTTCTAATGTGACAACGCTAAATTATACGTGTAATTTTGAGGACCTCATCTTTATGAAGTCGGTTGAAAATAGATGTTTTCTGAGATGACAGCTCCACAGAAAATTCCTAGTGAGGAATAGGGTCGTCTATTTCGCATAACTTTTAATGTGTGAGAAAGAGAGAGAGAGATCTCTCTCTCTCTGAGAACATTTATTTGTTAAACTATTTCGTCGAACACGTCGCAATTTGATTTCGCCGAATGTTTATTGTCAGACTCTTAATATTGTCTTACTTAATCAATAACTGCGATCCCGAGCAGAAGATGCCTAAAATACGTTTTCATCATCAAAAAGCTATGCTGCGAAAAGAAGATTCGACGAAAAGAGTAGGTATTCGGCGTAAATCAATGATGACTAAGTATATATCATTAAATAATTATGGACAAAGTGATTCTGCTTCATGGCATTAAGTCCGCCATTTGTGCTTTTATTGTATTGTGCAATAAAGTTTAAATAAATGAATAAAAATAAATAAATATGCGATATAAAAATTATGACAAAAAAAGATGTCAACAAAGGGAATGAGGAATAAACTACTACCCAACCATCACGGTAACTTTATCGTCGCATTTTGCCGTCGGCACTGCAATAACTGAACTTAATTCCGCGTAATAAGGTTATAAAATCAAGTGTAAAATTAAAGTGAACTGTGGCGCGCTGCCTGCCGGTTATTTAACACTTTAAAATTGTTTTACGGAACGCTGAATTGTTTTTACTGACTTTATTTTGTGAAATTACTGCACAATAACTGACCGAATAGTTTTTCAGCAGGTTCACTTATACGGATTCCAATAATAATAGTCATTTGATGACCAATTTAGGCGTCCACTCTACGCCAATACAATACAACAATACTTTATTGCACACCAATAAAAGTTTACAAAAGGAAACAAGACAAATACAATTTATAAATAACGGCAGACAACAGGCGGTATATACTGCTCTTTAACTTTTTTTATACCATAAAATACATTAAAATAAACAAATAGATAAAAAAAAAAACAAATAATTCAGACGATGCACAGGCAATGCCGTTCCGTGGACAGATTTTTTTTTGATGCCAGGAATGTTAATACAAAGTACGATCTAAACAATAATCCTCTATCTACCTAAACACCGGTAGCTTGCCCCTGGGTTCATCAATCATCATCATATCAGCCGATAGACGTGCAGCGACAAAGGCCTCCCCCAAAGTTCTCCACAACGATCGGTCTTGCGCTGCCCTCATTCAATTTCTGCACGCGACTTCCCACGCTGCGTCTTCCGGTCCGCAAGGTTATGCCCCATGTTATGTTTATATTTCATATTTAAAACATGGTCTCCGTAAAACTTTTTGCTTTACCATAGTCGGGTTAAAAGTAACTTTTGGACCTACGTATCAAAATTGGTTAAAATCCGGTAAAATTTTCTTAGAAATTTCATACAGTCAGAGCGTTTTGACAGTTTATAAAAAGGAGCTGATTTGATTTGTCAGTCAAGTAACCGATTGTATAGATTTTGTAAGGAACCCTAGTCTAAGAAAGGAAACAAATAAAACAATATACTACCACTAAATATACATCACACGACTAAAGTTCTCATTCTCAGTAGCATCAGTAAGTAGCTGAGCAAAAGTAAAATGAGCATCGCGGATCGATCGCTAGTTGACGCTGCGGGTGTCAGGCTCCGCCCACAATTCGCGCGAGAGGTGACGATTGGCCGAGCGGCGACACGCACACATGCACAACCGTAAAGGTGGTTTGAAAATATGGGGGACTTTCAGGATTCTAAATGTTGGTCCGATCGTATACTTAGATATACATATAGCTATTTCTGCTCTTAGTAGTGCGTACGTATATAGATTTAAGTTGATTTTTGGTAAACAAACATATTAATAATTCTAATACTCGCACTAGTTACTGATACGTATATACAAACACAAGCGTAAAGGTGGTTTGAAAATATAGAGAACTTTCAGGATGCTATTTGTTGGTCCGATCGTATACTTAGATATACATATACTGATCTTATTAGATAGGTAGGTACGTGTTAAAACTATTTGAGAATGTGTTTTGGTTTTTGGTAAACAAAGATAAATATATAATATAAATAAATATCGGACAACGTCACACAAATCGATCTAGTCCCAAATTAAGCTCAAGAAGGTTTGTGTTATGGGTACTAGACGACGATATACGTACTTATACTTATATAAAGAAATATATACTTAAATACATAGAACAACCATGACCTAAGCACATATATTCGAGTTCATCACAGAAATATTTGCCCTGGCCGGGATTCGAATCCGGGACCGCCGGCTCAGTAGGCAGATGTCTACAAACCGAGCCAAACGCGTCGTCAAAGATAATGTATAATAACTGGAATTTTCGCACTAACTACATTAGTAGTACTGCGATCCCGAACAGAAGATAACTGATGCTGTCTAAATTTTTAAAGCTATCGGCATCAAAAAGTTATGCCTAAAAATCATTCGACGAAAAGAGTATTCGGCGTAAATAATGCCGTATTAACGGCAAAAAAAACTATTCCATTCAAATATTTTAATTTTAACTTTAACAGGATCCTAATGAAAATTGCCGAAAGTTTAATAGATTACAAATATGAAGATATGTATTTTCAGTGCAGTTAAAATCATTATTATATTTAAAATTTCCAAATAGTGTTGAATGTTAAAATATTTTTTATTTCCTAAAAACGCTCTACGTCCGCGATTCTATCTTAAATAACTATTTGAATAGAAAAATATTATTTTTATATGCCACAAGTGAAATGGCGGGATAGTGTTTTGTCATTTTGCGATGGTAAAAGTGTGGCAGGTCAGCATCGAAAGTCTGTAGCTGATAATTTTGCTACCGGCATATGCTAGATGACGTTAAAATGTATTAAACTAATGTTTCTTTCGTACAGTATTTGACATAGGAAAACTAGATATATATTTTTCAGATCATAAAAGTACAAGATGGCTGAACAAATTTTAAATATGATTTTAATTCTGTATTTTGAAATGCTTAAAGCGCTATACGCCATTTTCACTCTTGATAAAGACATCACCAATCCAGTAAAAAAAAAACTTAAAACTAAAAACGTCATTCGCATCGTATATAGGCGTTTTTTACAGGATCGCCTACGTCACACCACAGATAAGCTAAAGATAAAAATGGATGGCGTTTTTGTCTGTTCATGAAATTTTAAATTAATAAATTTTAGTTTTCTAGCTCAATGAAAAATACAATACTTTTTTTTTGTGCTAATACGATAATTATCAAGTAGCTTATTGCATAGAAACAATGTCAGCTACATTACACAGCGCATAAGCGTAAAGGTGATTTGAAATGCGAAATTTTCAGGACAGGCCCGAACGTAACTGAGACATACCTGCGTACTTATAGGCATTTCTGCTGTATAGACACATGTACATACATATATAGATTACTAGCGACCCACCCCGGCTTCGCACGGGTGCAATGCTGATAAATTATGCATGTATTATACATATAAACCTTCCTCTTGAATCACTCTATCTATTAACCGCATCAAAATCCGTTGCGTAGTTTTAAAGATTTAAGCATACAAAGGGACATAGGGACAGAGAAAGCGACTTTGTTTATTATATTATTATATATATAGAAGTACGTTGATAAAAAAAGAACGCAAAAGAACGAAGAAAGGTTCTCTGGAAGAGATCGCTCTTTAGCGATAAGATCTTCTGTTATTTTCCTCTAATTGTAATTTCTTACATTGTAGTTCTACTCTATATTTTTTATATTATATGCTTTAGAAAATAAAATATGTACTTAGTTGCAAAGTCGCTGCACATCGACTTGACCTTCAGTTTTGAGGGAACCACCAATTTGTTACGGGTTGCGAGGAGAAACAGTAAAACAAAGATAAACCTTTACAATTATACTATTTACATTATTTATATAACTAATCTGGGTTTTCGGTGTAAATGCGAATGACTTAACACTATAGGCCGACTGTTTTTTTTTTATACTACGACGGTGGCAAACAAACATGCGGCCCGCCTGATGTTAAGCAGTTACCGCGGCAGTATGGAGTCAAATGAATTGATGAGTGCCAGGCGGGACTTTGTTTCCCAGAACCCTGCCTTTCCTGAGTTGCCATTGCCACCAGCTGACTTGTAACTATCTGGTATAAATTACGTAGCAATCTATCTAATGAAACATGTAATGTCTCATTATTTTTAATATGGACAACACAATGTTCATATTAAACCATTGGCACGCTGAACCGGTAATTCAGAGGTACCGGGTTCGATACCTGGTCTCTTCCGCCAGGTTACCAATTTAAATTTTTCTTTGTGCTTTGATCTTTGTATCAATGGTCTCAGATCTATCTCTATTCTGTGAGATTCTACTTAGGTGTATGTAATTTGTTGGAACGGTTGACGGAGCTATCAAATTTTTTTTTTGATAGCTCTCTTCATCATCATTACATCATCATCTCAGCCATAGGACGTCCACTGCTATGTTCAGTCTACCTTTGGACTTCCATATATACCGGTTGGAAGCGACCTGCATCCAGCGCCTTCCGGCGACCTTTATAAGGTCATCTGTCCATCTTGTAGGTGGACGTCCTACGCTGCGCTTGCTGGTCCGAGGTCTCCACTCGAGCACTTTTCGGCCCCATCGGCCATCTGCTCTGCGTGCTATGTGGCCTGCCCATTGCCACTTCAACTTGCTAATCCGGTGAGTTATATCGGTCACTTTAGTTCGTCTACGGATTTCCTCATTTCTGATTCGATCACGTAGAGACACCCCGAGCATAGCCCTCTCCATTGCTGGTTGAGCGACTCTGAGCTTTGAGATGAGGCCGATAGTGAAAGACCACGTTTCGGTGCCGTAAGTCATCACTGGTAACACACATTGGTTGAAGACTTTCGTCTTGAGGCACTGAGGTATGTCGGACGAAAAGACATTGCGTAGTTTCCCGAACGCTGCCCAGCCGAGTTGGATTCGGCGGTTGATCTCTTTCTCGAAGTTGGACCTACCTAATTGGACCACTTGTAGGTAGATGTATGAGTCAACAACTTCGAGTACCAAGTTTTCAACAGAGACTGGGATGGGCACAACCTTGGCATTTGACATGAGTTTCGTCTTATCCATGTTCATTTTTAAGCCCACCCGTTGAGAAACTCGATTGAGGTCATCGGGCATCATGCTGAGTTCCTCCATCGACTTTGCCATGACTACGATGTCGTCGGCAAACCGAAGGTGAGTGATGTATTCGCCATTGATGTTGATGCCAAGTCCTTGCCATTCCAGGAGCTTGAAGGCGTCTTCCATAACGGCCGTAAACAGTTTCGGAGACACAACGTCCCCCTGTCTTACGCCTCTTCTCAATGGAATGGCCTTTGTGCTCTGCTCCTGAACTCGGACCGACATGGTGGCGTTACTATACAAACACTTCAACACTTCAATGTACCGATAGTCAATATGGCATCGCTGAAGTGACTCAAGCACCGCCCATGTTTCCACCGAATCGAAGGCTTTCTCATAGTCCACAAACGCTAAGCATAATGGCAAGTTATACTCTTCAGTCTTCTGTATAACTTGCCGCAGCGTATGTATGTGGTCTATGGTACTATAGCTTCTTCGGAAACCAGCTTGTTCGGGAGGCTGGAAGTCATCAAGTCTATGTTCGAGACGGTTCGTGATGACCCTTGAAAACAACTTATAAACATGGCTTAGAAGCGTGATGGGCCTGTAGTTCTTCAATAGGCTGTTATCACCTTTCTTGAAGAACAGTACCACCTCGCCTCTATTCCATGCTTCAGGCGTTTTGCCCTCGGACAAGACGGAATTAAAGAGTTTCTGGAGGACCTTAAGTACCGGTGTTCCACCCACTCTCAGAAGCTCTGAGGTGATTCCGTCTTCGCCCGGCGCCTTGTTGTTCTTAAGCTGCTTCAGGGCCATCCTAATCTCGTACAGACTGATGTCCGGGATGTCTTCGGTAGTTTGGTATAATGTCGGGACAGCTTGGCTCTTGGATCGCCTACCAAGCTGTCAACGGGCTTTGCGACTGAAGTGTATAACTGACCATAGAACCTCTCGATCTCGCCTAGAACCTCTGCTTTGGTCGACGCTATGCTGCCATCTTCCCGTTTCAGCTTGGTCAGCTGGCTTTGTCCAATAGACTTGTCCTTTGCGAACACTTTGGAGCCTTTGTTCTGCTCAATGGTCTCTTTAACACGGTTCGTATTAAAGAGCCGCAGATCATGTCGCAAGGACTTCGATATACGTCTGTTAAGCTGCCTATATGACCTCCCGTCATCGCGAGACTGCAACTGTAGCGAGCGTCGTTCAGCCATGAGGTTTAAGGTTCGATCAGACAATTTCTGAGGTCTATCTTTACGGCGGGGTCTGAAAAACTTAGACCCTACCGTGTGGACAGTTTGCACTAGCCCGTCGTTGATCTCGTTCACTGAGACAAAGTTCTCCAGACAAGCGAAGCGAGTCTCGGGGTTTTGAATATGGGCCCGAGTAGGTCGGAGCATAGACTTCATCAGACTGGACCTTTCCAGTTTAACATTGATATTCAGTGTGCCTCTTACGATTCGATGATCACTGCCGGTCTTTACCCTATTGATCACAGACACATCACTGAAAATCCGTTTCTTGTCGGTCATGATGAAGTCAATCTCGTTTCTCGTGGAACCATCGGGACTTATCCAGGTCCATTTCCTGTGAGGCGGCTTCTGGAAGAAAGAGTTCATCATGAAGAGTTCCTCTTTCTCCAGAAAGTCGGCCAGCCTCTGTCCCCTAGGGTTCCGTTGCCCGTATCCAAATTGCCCCACTCTCAACCCATCATCGCTGTTCTTGCCCAACTTTGCATTGAAGTCCCCCATAACAACAGTGAAGTAGGTTTTGGAAGTATGTATGGTCCTACTTACGTCCTCATACTTCCTCATCAGAATGACCTACAACGAATATCTTTTGGATATTCTGAGTATTAGGTATACCACCCTGCTCGACACACTGTCGATGGTAGTTATGTTGTTAACGAGGGACCTGTGAACGAGAAACCCGACACCGCCTTGGGACTGTTGGGTGCCCTCCCGGTAGTAGAGCAGGTTACCAGACTTCAGGGTTACGGTGTCCTCCCCCTCTCTACGGACTTCGCATAATCCTACAATGTCCCAGTGTAACCTGCTCAGTTCCTCTTCCAACTCGCAAATCTTTTCGTCAGTCCTCATTGTGCGTATGCTGTGTGTTTACCAGGGCCAGTCGTCGTGGGGATGGGTAGCCGGATTTCGTCCGGGGATTCTTAGCACCCCCTGCTCCGCCATTACCTATGGCCGCTACCCGCGCCATGGATAGCGGAGCTGCCGGAGACTGGGGGCCTAGTATTTGTGAGACTGTTCATAAAGGGGCCACGCTTGGCAGGCGGGTTGGCGCGCGCAGTTTTTTTTTTAAGGTGTCTGGAAGACGCTGCTGCCCATCTCCCGGTATATTATTATTATTCCCTTAGCAGGCTTCTACTGCAACCACGGGACGATATGGTGGGGGACAATTCTAAGGCCGGTCACCCCACGGCACAATGATAGCTCTCTTAAATGTGCACATTTTGAAGGTACCTGGGTGTCGCGATGTAGGGATATGTTATTATACAACATGATGATTTGCTTGGGCAGAATCTCAGGCCCCGTTACGGAAATTCTTCACTAAAATAAACGTCAAAATTTATCTAGTCACACAACGTTCAATAGCACCTCTTTTTACAAAGAACAAGAATGTTCATACACCCTATTCAAGGTGTTCTAGCGTCGGTGGATGTGTGCGTGCGCACGCAACTGCGCGCAATTGCTCTCGCGCCGATGCCTCTCCATATTCAAATTATCACAACTGTCGATCAGCGCGCGAGTGCGTTATGGCGGTCGGTTAGCGCACAGTACACAGTGTATACTGTATACGTCAGTATTATTTCTCTTCGTAGTAATTGACTGTAGTAAAAGTGTATGATCTAACCAATAATTTAAAAAATACAGGGAATAAAATAAGCCACCGCAAAATTTAGGACATTATAAATACTATCACTACATAGTATAAAACAAAGTTGGTTCCTGCTGTCTGTCTGTCCCTATGTATGTTTAGATCTTTAACACTACGCAATGGATTTTGATGCGGTTTTTTAATAGATAGAGTGATTCAAGAGGAAGGTTTATATTATATGTAAAACACATGCATAATATAGCATTGCAACAGTGTGAAGCCGGGACGGGTCGCTAGTTTTCAATTAAACAAAAACGAAAGCCGTAAGAGGTACCACAGAAACATATATAATTATGTATTTTCGTAGAAAAATCATGGTAAAGCATTTTTGAATATTCCAAACTTTAAGTACCTAGCTGTTTTGAGCTGTCATCTTTTGGCTCGGTTCGTCGTTGCGTAGTATAGTAATTTAAGCAATATCCATGAATCATCAAGTTAACTACTGTGGTTAAGTTCGGACTGGTATTTATAGTGTCGCGACGCATGCAAACGAGATGCTTATACTGGGTGTTTTTTTTTTGTGTTTTAAGTTAGGCATTTCCAATTTTCTTCCCTAATTTAATTTATACCAGGTACAAACAAGATTTTTTTGTGATTTTCTAGAATTTGCCAAGGACCCTACAAATTTGAACCGTCTTCGTGACAAACATATATAAACGGACCTCGGCTGACTACAGATGAAATTTTTCCTTTAAGATACTTACCCTCAGAATCAATGCCATACGGTTGTTGTGAACAAAAGTGAAACAACCTGTTCAGTCCCGAGTGGTTTATTAATTCATCGTTACACAATATTCCAAAGATCCTATATTATACAGGGAAAATCTCGTTCGCGTGATTCAGCATTTTACATTAAGAGGTCAGCGACATCTACTATCAAATAGAATAACTAAATTTATATACAAAGTTACGTTATACACAATTGGTACACGTCACGACATCTATATGAAAACCAAAGTAACTTACGGTTGTACATGTTGTCTACTGGAGGTAAAAGGAGGTAGTGGTCTAAATCAGCATACTGTTCTTACTATACTGACTGTTCCATCGTGTAAAATTAGATGTACCTATTACGATTGCTTGCTTTTGTTGCGTCGGCGCATCTGCCCGATCGCACGGAACGGAGTTGGATTTCGGCAGTGTTTTTTGTAAGTGTTAACGGTAGAGGATTTGATAACAATGGGCACTTATAATTGTTATTTCGGGGATTAATATAATAATAATAATGAGTCATTACATTAGATTCAATGATGTAACATTAAGAAAAGTCAAATTTTTACCTTCGACGAAAAGAGGAGGTCAGGAGTCTTCGAATTACGAATAGTTATGTTTATGTAAGTACAATTGTACATATATATCACTGTCTGCAGACTTTCACCGAAGATTTTCTAAGAAGATATCTGTAAACAAAATTTCCCTAAAGACAGCTAATGAGCAATCATATTCATGACTTACCAAGATCCGTATTTATAAAACGGTTATCCGTCCGATTTTGATAGCTGGATGAGAGAATTGTGAGCTTTGGACGCTGACACTTAAGGAAGAGAGTAAGCACTTGACTGTCGAGGAAATCATCTTTTGGATGTATCTGAGGCCGATGACGATGAACAACAGTTGAAGGCAAAGGAAGAATGCCGAAATAAATCATTAAGCAGCTGAACCCAACAGGCTAGACTGCGTTAGTTTGGCATGTGGAAGGAAATTGAGCGGTGAAGATCAAGATCGTATACTGGAGAGCCACGCGGCAAACGTCTACTCCAGCTATTTAGCTACCGTTGGCGCGAGCCAACAAGGATTTCATTGAGCTTTAGCGGCCGGAATGACAGGAGGCAACTCAAGACAGAAAAATAAGCTCTTGGTGATCTGGTGTTGAAGACTAATCCACATCGGATTCGGATCGTTAAGTCAGCGCAGTCAGCTCTTACCATAACAGGGTCTGGTGAACAGCTATGATCTTTAGCGGCCGGAATGACAGGAGGTAACTCAAGATAGATACAGCTTCTTGCTGTTGCTTCTCTGGTGTTGAAGGCTAATCCACTTCGGAATGGATCGTTAAGTCAGCGCAGTAAGTAAATACTATCTTACCATAACTGGGTCTGGTGAACAGCTTGCTCATATCCACCGGCTTCCTCGGCGAAGCGATTTGCTCGACAACTTTATCGTTACCCCGCAGTTGTGGATGTGAGTCTTGGAATTGTTGGGCCAGGTTCGTGGCGACCCGATCTGGAAAGAGAAATGTTATTATTTAATAGTGCAATAATCCTTCCAAGAGAGAAATTCTTAGGAGATTTTATACCAAGGAGAAGGTAAAGAGCGTGTCGTATCAGGAAGTCAAGAAAGCTGAAGATAGAGAAACATGGAAGTTGCTCCACCGACAAGATCCCCTTAAGTTTGTGATGATGACACCTTCCGAAGGAGGCGAATAGGGTTGGTACGATTTTAAGACCAGACTGTTGTTACCCATAATTGTGTTCCGAAATAAATATTAATATGACATTAGTGTGTTTATATATACAGCGTGGGTATTTAATACGGGATAAGCGGTGGTAGCCTAGTGGTTAGGGCATGCGACTTTCAATCTGGAGGTTGCGGGTTCGAACCCGGCCCGTACCAATGAGTTTTTCGGAACTTATGTACGGAATGTCATTTGATATTTACCACTCGCTTTTCGGTGAAGGAAAACATCGTGAGGAAACCACCTAAGCCCAATAAGGCCTAGTTTCCCCTCTGGGTTGGAAGGTCAGATGGCAGTCGCTTGCGTAAAAACTAGTGCCTACGCCACATCTTGGGATTTAGGTAGCCGACCCCGATTGAGAATTCATTCTCAAAAAAATGGGACAAAGGCTAGGAGGATGATGATGGTATTTAATACGGGCATATAATGTATTCAGTTATAGTACCTACTTATCTAATTATCAAAATCGTTGTGATATTTATTACCACTATGCTACCTACTTCTTACGGCTCTAATAAATAATATACTTTATGACTTTTTTCATATGAATTCACTTTAACTTTTTCATAAGTAAATGTATTTCTTTTATAATTTTTTTATCGAATATCGCCACCCACTCACTCGTAAATTACAAATAATAACATTGTCTTTGTTCGACTTCCGAGAAACTTCGACCAACTTCGGAATCCCTCTAAGTTCCGGCAACTTGTTTCTTAATTGCTATCGGGAGAAAAACATACAAACTCGTTGTTGTTGCGAAAATTTCATATTTCCTAAAACAGCGAGCAGACCGCGCCTCCTCGACATAAAGAACTGTAAAATCCATGCAATTTGTACCTACTTACCCTCTGCTCTTGGCGTGTATATAGGTACTTATCGATTTATCGCAAACACGATACCGTATTTCAAAAAGCCAAGCCGCGAACCGCCAAGGGAGAGTCGCTATTCGTTCAAGATAAGTTAAGGATCTGTTTTCCTTGGCGACGAATGTGGCATGTACGTTTTCTCGGCACGGTGTTGTGTAAAAATGCCGTCTTGTCGCAACCCGCCGCCCCACCAGTGTCATTTTTTAGGGAGGGGGCCACCCGCGGACGCCGAGTCATTTCGTTGTCATCCAGGGACTTTTTGCGCGAACGCGCGCGTCGACAATACCGTTCAGTATTTTTATTCTTTCCGAGAAAATAAAAAAAATGAGGAAAATGATGAACAATGCCGCCCTTCGGCGAGATTACCGCCATCAGAAAATGAATGCTTTGTTAGATCCGTCCGGAATGTTTTCAGTTACGCTAGTCTTGTTGTGTCCATTAGACGATGGGTTTAGCGGGCATGAAAAGTTCTCGGATGCGATTGTCCCGTTTCAATCCTGGGATGCGTAGCTTTTCGGGGTTTTATTCGAGTAAAAAAAGAAATGCGGTAGGTATTGTTCTCGTGGAAATGATGAAAATTCATGTTTTACGGATAAAATGTACTAACATAAAAATGCGTATTGCATAGAATTAAATAGCACAATGTTGGTATATAAGGGCGCGTACCGTTTTGTATTTACAGAAATGTCTGCCACATGATTGAATATGGGCCAGAGAATGATATATTGTAATTTATTCCGGCAAAATGCAGGGTTTTTCTTCTTCGGTTTGAGTTAGACTTTATCCCCTATACTTGGGACCTTCATTGTCGTTTTTTGACGACGCGATTGGCGCAGTTTGTAGTGCACCTACTTACTGAGCCAGCGGTCCTGGGGTCGAATCCATGCCACGGCAAATATTTGTGTGATATATGAATATTTGTTCCTGGGTCATGGATGTTATCTACTTATATACGACAGTGTGCAACAGACTGAGTGGTGCGGCTTTTGCGTTGCGGAAACTAAAACCCCTAATATCGGAAGTTTCATTAAGATCGGTTTATTTTGCTCACTTCCACTCCTTAATGTCATATGGTATACTCCTTTGGGGAAACTCTACGGATGCCAATCGAGCATTTATCATACAGAAGCGAGCATTACGTACTCTTGCCGGTGTGAAACCACGACATCCATGTAGGGACCTTTTCGTAACGCATCGAATTATGACGCACTACTCAGTATACATGTTCGAAGTGTTGCATATTTATTCGACATTATTTAAATTGTTATATTATTTGAAATTTTTTGACATTGTTTTTTCTTAATCATCTAATTAATTATGACTTGCTGAATTTGTTTATTATGTTGACGATCACCGTGTAGATTCGTGTAAATTGACTATGTGTAATTTATAATGTATCCCTATATGTGTGAAATAAATATAATCTAATAATCTAATCTACGTCTTTATATATTATGTACATCGTCGTCTACTACCCATAGTACTTAGCTTTGCTTAGTTTGGGACTAGGTCGATTTGTGTAAGATTGTCACATTTTTTTTTCCACAACTACAATCCTGTCCCAAGCTGTAGACCATTTGTTCTCATACAGGTCTATTTGGACTAACTTTAACCAAGTGGAAGGTAATTGTCCCCTTTTTGCCCGACCGAGCGAAGCGTCGCCGTTTCAGCTTGGCCTAAAATTCTTTCGATGGTCGAATGTCCGGATGATTTAGGCTGTTCTTGCCTCGAGGTCGTATTTCTCAACCGATTCCCATGACATGAATCATGATTTGTGAGTAGGTTCGATAAGTAATAATAATAATAATAAGACTTGGCTCACGAGGTGACCACCATGTGTTATGTTGACTCGACGATCATTGTCCCGATAGTCGTTTCGGCAAACGGTCTTATAGCGAAGAGTCTCGACAAACATCTTAAGAGACTCTCGCTAGATGGCTGGATCAAGGGCCAGATACAAAAGGCGGTACTCCTTGACACGGCGCGCATCGTCAGGAGGTTCCTCTCTCTGCAGCCCTAACCACCGGTAGCCTGGGCCCCGCCCCGCTGCCGGCGGCACCCTAGGTTAGGTTTTTTTTTAGAATGTGTTTATATTTGTAATGTATTTTTTATATTTTACTTTTTATATAAATTTATTGTAAAAAAAACCTAGCCTAAGTATAAAAATGAATAAAGGGAATAATAATAATAAAACCCTTTTATTTCCCATAAACCATATTTACAACACATTTTTCTTAGATCCTAGTGACATTAATTTATTTACAGGAATCCCTTGATAGGGTATCTTAGGCCTCCTCCAATTGCTTCCATTTTTCTCGATCTTGTGCTGTTCTCATCCAGTTCCTTCCCACAACCGCCCTTATATCGTCCGTCGGACGGACGATATAAGGGCAGTTGTTCGATAAGTACTCATATAAAATTTTATTTTCAATTCAGTTTTTCGAAATGTTTTCAAAATGGCGGAGGTCTGGTTTAAAACATAAAAATTACAAATTTCAACATTTTGGAAGAAAAAAAGTTGCGAGGTCTATAGCTCACAGAGCTACTAGTGTTGTAATTTTTAACATTTGAACGTAGAGAAAAAATGTGTCCATTTTCCGAGTCCATATTACGATTATACAGGGTGTCTCTGACCATGGGGGCTTTACATGCAAGGTTTAATTGTGCTCTCCAACCTGAGCATCTTTTGTTTTGCAACTTTTTAAAGTCATCTCCAGTCTTAATTTGATTTTTTCCATACAAGTTAAATGTTATTTTCAATTTACGCAATCCAATGCTAAATTGACAGCATACTGATATTAAAATGATTAGCTTATTAAAATTATTATTAGCCGTCAAATGTCAAATGAATAATCGCAATTTACGATACACTGACTTAACGATGAAACTTTGAGGCCTAGTAAATTATCTAAACTATATATATTTTTTATGTCACAAAAGAAAATTAGTTAATTTAAGTGATTAAAATCGAACTTTACATTTAAAGCCCCATAGCCAGAGGCAGGCTGTATAATAGTTTAAACTAATAATTTTCTCATGCTTCCTAACTACTAGTATTGTACACATTTGCAATAAATAATTCTTATTCTATTCTTATAAAGACACATAAGGTCTCTATTAAATTGTACTAACCACAGATCTTGTCATGCATAGGTACTGAAATAATTTTAGGACCAAACCTAGCCTTAAGTCCTAAGGCGGTACCATCAAAGGAAGGCGGCACTCGGCCGTACCAAAGCCCGTGTGTAAATCAAAGCCTCAGTGTAAACCGACACCCATACAAGCCATACAGCGCCATACAATTCGGCAGCCGCAAAGCCTTGTCGCCGCCAATCATATCATGTAGAATAAAGGAAATAAAAAGGCGTATACACCTGTGCGAATTGGAAGGGTTAGATTGAGGCTTCTGTATTGTATGAGACAGATGTGATGGGGATAGGATTTATGATATTCTTTTAAATAAAAATAAAAAAATATTCTTCGTATTAAAATTATTTTTATGAAGAAAACCCAATTTTTTCTCTGGAAGCTAACAAATATAACTCATTGTATAATAATTTAAACTTACACAATCTTCACGCTTAATAATAACAAAATAGGACTTAATCACGTTCGAAAAGGTGTTAATTTAATTACCTCGACGTTGTGGAGGTGATGTTACGTCTTGCGGTTCCTGAGTTTCTTCGAGACGTCGAGGTCATTCAGTAAAACCTTTTGTGAACGCGATTAACTTCCGTTTTGTGATAATAAAATATAACTCGTGTTATATTATATGTATAGAGAAAACGCTTTCATATAAGTGGTCCGTCAAAAATTGAGGAGATCCGTCGATTTCTCAGGGATCCCCATTATCAAATATCAATTCTAACCAGAAAGGGACATTCAGCCCATCACCTATTGTTGATTGTCCCTTAATATTTATTAAAACTAACTTCTCAATATAATGGCGATGAACTCAATTAAGTATCTACGCAACTCTCAAACCGACCCAGACATATAGACTGCCTTCAGTAAATCCGTCCATCACGTTGGTCTGCGGCCACGTGGTCTCTTGCCCTGCGTCTTGCCAGTTACAAGCAGCCGCTCGATATTGAAGGTCTCCGGGCTATGTGTCCAAAATACCGCAAATACCGATCAAGCACGGTAGCTGAAAGCCGTTCCCGTAGTTGTTTTGCCCTAGCTCTACACTACCGTAAAGAGCGTATTCCCACCTGAAAGGCCGGCAACGCACTTGTGACTCCTCTGGTGTTGCAGGTGTCTATGGGCGACGGTAATCGCTTTCCATCAGGCGATTCGTTTGCTCGTTTGCCCCCTATGACGTAAAAAAAAAAACCTTCTCACGAAATTGACCGAAGTTGGCCGAGGCGAAGTTGGTCGAAGTATGGGTTTCCGCAGCGTAGTGCCCCTCCACACTATCATGTTCGCCCAACCTCGGCCAACTTTGCGAGTAGTGTGGAGACACATTTCGAAAGCGTTTATTCTGTCCATGTCCACAGCCGGGATACACTAGTAACACCTTTGAAGACGGTCACACTAATGAAAAGAATCACTTTGGAAAAACTAACATAAAGTCTTCATGTTGCAACCGAAACCCAAATTTAAAGGGGCATTATTCCTTTTAATATTTTTTTTTCCATATTATGACAAATATATTGATAATCTTAAGCAACTTTTTGTAGTGACGAATATAATACTTTTGCCTGAGTTCTAGATAGTAACATAGAGCACCTTCATGCTTTCATTGCGTGCAGTCAAAAACAAGTAGAAAAAAAAACCGTTTTCTGCTTGAATTTTGTCAATTTTGAGTAATTTTAGAAACAAAAATTATCAATGAAAAATTCAAACTAACTATATGTTTTAAATATAAACCAATTAATCGCAATAGCCCTGTTCTAAGTAGTAACATTGATAATATGTTAAGAAACATGTTTGATCATGGAGAGAAATCAGCATTTTTGAACGGGTAAGGAGCCTTAATCGCAAATAAACCATAGCGTGACGCTTCTTTCCGATACCGTGCTTGCGCCGCGTTATCGGAAAACGGTTTCGTGTCGCAGCGGTATCGAATAACCCTTTATCTAGATCGGGTCGCGTTGGGACGTCGCGAACGTCATTACAGAAGAAAAATTATTCATTATTCAATTATTCATCACGATACCTCGGCCGTATCTTGATAACGCAATCGGATCTGATTAAAAACGGGTTTTGTGGTATAAATGTGAATGATAGTTTGTTTTTCGTTTCAGAACGAAAATAAGTTTGATGGCTTGTGTTGTATCTGTGATTGAATATGTATGGCACACAGAAGGAGGCTTATTTTTTATTGGTTTTCATTACATGCTGGGTGCAGTTGGTATAGCGTGAGTTAAGGGGCTGATCGCTGAACTCCGATGGGATAGGAGATAAGATTATATCGAAATGGGATGAATACATGTGTACGTGTACGCAACGACCACATTTTTTTTTTTAGGAATGAAAATCATGTGTAATATTATAAATATGTAAAAAAAAACTGTATGCTATCGCAAATTATTTATTATAATATTTAGTTATAGCAACGTCAGTTCTAACCAAATGGATCGTTTGCTATATCGGTTCACGGGTTGGGTACCTATGTACCTACAGATCATTATAGTCTAGCACAAATGAGGGTCTATACTTATTGTATTACTAGCTTTTGCCCGCGACTACGTCCGCGTGGAACTTGGAAGTATGGAAGCAACCTCGTACAACACGTAGATATCCACCTAATCACCTTAATTAATAAAAGGGATTATTAAAAGCGCCTAAGCAAATGTAAGAGCAAATGTGCTTTTGGTCTAATCATTACATTTCCTACAGGGTCATCAATTTCATCATGAAATACTTAACTTTTCAATCTTTTTAGGGATAATTTCCAGGATGAAAACTATCCTATGTCCTTCCTCGGATCTTAAACTATCTCCATGCCAAATTTCATCAAAATCGATTCAGCGGTTTATGCGTGAAGAGGTAACAGACAGACAGACACACTTTCGCATTTATAATACTAGCTGTGCCCCGCGGTGTTACCCGCTCATCCCACGGGAACACTAAATTCGGGATGAAAAGTATCCTATGTCCTTCCCCGGGACTGAAACTATCTATATACCAAATTTCATCTCAATCGGTTCAGCGGTTTAAGCGTGAAGAGGTAACAGACAGACAGACAGACAGACAGACAGACAGACACAATTTCGCATTTATAATATTAGTATGGATTAGTATGGATTTCTCGCCGCATGTTTCATTTTGCCGAAAAATCTTTTCGTAGAAAGCATTTTTGTTTGCAACCATAAACTATTTGAGATTGTTATAAAACAAACCTAACCTAACATAATCAATAGGATGACATTTGCAAGAATTATGAAAAATATATGACTACCGAGGAAAAAAAATCTGCGAAATGTCTTGTTCGACGAAACAAGTTTCTAGGAAACGAAGGGCCGAAAAATGAAGGTTAAGTATGACTTTCCTTCTCCACACGAACATAGTTGCCGACGCGTCTATTGTATGATATGAGCATTTCTCAAAAAGTTTGTACACAATTAAGACAGAAATTTAAAGTCCAATATAATTTTCCTATTTTGTTACCAATTATTTTATATCAATGTTATGGTTCTGTTAGGTAATTAAGGTTCTGTTATGCTTATACTTTTTTAATTATACCTACATAATCTGATATCAATGTATTGGAAATCACAATAAAAAATTGTAACAAATTAATTTTCTGTCTTAATCGTGTACAAACTTTTTGAGAAATGCTCTATGTGCATTGTTTATTATATGCATATCGAGTGTATAATATGTATATTGTATTCTAAATGCTTATCTCTCTACAAAACTTAAGATAATAATAATAATAAGCCTCCCAAAGGTCCGGGACACCATTGTCCCGTGAAAGGGTGCGACATAATAATAATAATAATAAGAACGGGAAATGAAAACACTAATAGATGCAACAACAGAATTTAGTAGGGATATTAACATGCAGTTTGGAATTGACAAATGTAAAACCATCCATATTGTTAAAGGCAAAATTCGACCTGGTGATTACCCAGTAAATGATATAGACACAATAACAGCTATGGAGCCGGGTGACTTATATAAATACTTAGGATACCAGCAAGCAAAAGGACTAGATCACAATGCAATAAAAAAAACACTTAAAGACGAATATAAAAAATGGTTAATGCTATATCCAAAAGCCAATTAACAGCGAAGCATCTCATAAAAGCAACTAACAGTTATGCTATACCGATTTTAACTTACTCATTCGGGATTATTAAATGGACCAAAACTGATATCCGTCATATCGAAATAGCCACACGAATAATTTTCACTAAACATAATAACCATCATCCGAAATCAGCCATAGAACGAATGACAATTAAAAGAGATAATGGAGGTAGAGGTTTAATAAATATACACGCTCTATGGACAAAACAAATCAATAGTCTTAAAGCATTTTTCTCCCACAAAGCCGATAATAGTGATATACATAAAGCAATAGTTTGTAACGACGCTAATTATACCCCTTTAAACTTAACCGAACATCAATTACTTACCAATGTCAATGACTTAGAAACTACAAGACTAGAGCAGTGGAAGAAAAAAGTTTTACATGGTAGGCACCCACATGATCTAGCCCAACCACACATTGATCCCATAGCTTCAACCAAATGGCTCACTGTCGGATGCCTGTTTCCAGAAACGGAAGGATTCATAATAGCAATTCAAGATCAAGTCATTAACACCAAAAATTACAGGAAACATATAATTAAGGATCCCAAACTAATAGACGATAAATGCCGAAAATGCCACTGCCATCCAGAAACAATTCAGCATATCACAGGAGCGTGCCCTAATCTTGCACAAACAGATACACACATAGACACAATCAGGTAGCAAATATCATACACCAAAGACTAGCGGTTAAACATAAACTCATGCCGAATTCTAATACGCCCTACTACAAATATGCACCGAACTCTGTACTAGAAAATAACACTCATAAGATGTACTTTGACCGCGCAATACTCACTGACAGGACTACACATTTCAACCGCCCAGACATAACTTTGACAGATAAATTAAATAATATCACTTACCTTATCGATATTGCTATCCCGAACACTCATAACTTACAAAAAACAATAACAGAAAAGATTCATAAATACACCGACCTTAAAGATGAAGTAACTAGAATCTGGAAACAAGACAAAGTTTATATCGTCCCAATAGTTTTGTCAACCACAGGCGTCATTCCTAAATACCTCCATCATAGTCTGAAACTAATTGATCTGAAAAACAACACGTACATCCAACTACAGAAAGCTGCAATACTCAATACGTGCCGAATTGTACGAATTTTTTTACAAGTAGACGAGGAGTAGACCCGCAAAACTTAGACACATCTTATGTAACCTACTTGGCATTGTCCCGTAGGTAACATCAATTGCCAGCTCACGCTGAGAATTTTAAATGAAAAGAAAAATAATAATAATAGCCTTTATTCATGCATATAAACTTGCTACAATTCATTAAATTACACATAATTATTAAATAATTTAAGTAAATCACAATGACATAAAAATAGAACAATTTTGTAAGTATTAACTATGATAATTATAACATGTCATATCAGGTTGAATCTATATCTAATCCTACGTTGTGTGAATGCGTGGCGCCTTGTGCGCAAAAGATAATACAATGAAACAATTAAAACCAAGAACATAATATATAAAAACTCTACAAAAAGATCGAGAACGATTTCAATCCAAATTTTTCTGAGAAACTAAAATAACAAACAATTAAATTGAAGAACACAAATAAACAGCGTTAAACAAGTTTGAAACAATATTTCTGAACGGCAACACTCGTGAAATGGAAAGCGCAAGCGGATTCATAAAGTAAATGCTGCTAGTTAATGGGTTTTCGCGAAATATCCAGTTTTTAGGGTTCCGTACCCAAAGGGTACAAAATCTCATGAAGGCAGTTAAAATGATCACAGATGATGCCGCTATAACAACAAATACTAAAAACAGACTAAATTAAATATTTACGTGGGGCTTCCATACAACAAACGTAATCGGTTGCGTTAACTTTGCCCCTTATTTGTATGCGGCGCCATACATACCCGGTGCAAACTTAACCCGGCCAGTTAAGATGGGAAGTGTTTGTACGAACCCTCGGTGCGCGAGTCCGAATCGCACTTGGCCGGATTTTATTTAAATTGTCAAGCTACAATAGGTTTCCTACATACATTTTAGGTTCACTACACCCGATTATTTATTAAATTTTGGATAAAAGATAACTTATTATACAAAAGGTACGTGAAATGAAAATTCTATGAGCTGAAGCATTCGGTGAAGTGTTTTCATAGAAATTTCATTTCATCGAAAGAGTTTTTTTCTGAAACCATAAAATATTTTTGAATGGTATAGCACAAACTAAACCTAACCTAATCTATAGGTTGTCATTTTCAAGATTTCTGAAAAATTTATGCCTTCCGAGGAAAAATTTTGTCTATGAAAAGAAAAATCTATGAACTAAATTTCTATTGCATCCGGTGAACAGATTTTCTATAAAAGAAGCGGACACCGGTGGACTTAATGCTATGAGCCATGATGCACTTTCTACTTCAGCCAGTTTAGGGAAATGCAACAAAAATGTTGGCGGTGCAACTAACGTGCACAATTGCACATGCGTAATTATAACTACACATACTTCCCTAATTAAACGTTGTTTTCCAATAACGATAACAACTAATTATCGAGGAAAAAATAAGGAATTTTAAGCATTTACGGCAAGTTAGTTCGTTATATTTGGTTATATGAAATATTAAAATCGAAGCAATTACAATTTAAAACGGATAAGTTTTCCTTTATTGAATAATATGCATTATTTAGTAAAGATTTTCTTTCTTTGATCCACAGTGTCTTCCAAGCTAGACACATATTTTAGCAATTTATTGTAAATTCTAGGTGCCATTCCAAAAACACTTTTTGAGAAAAGAGCGGTTTTTGTGTTGCTTTATCATTTAATTCTCAGCCTAATTTATTAGCTTTTCTATGCCCCATTATTCTTACCATCAAAATTGTATAGAACATTTCATAACCTCGCCTCGAAAACTGATAACCGATAATTAGAACAATCGTAAAGGTACCATTGAATCGAACAAAGGTTAAGGGTACAAAGGTAAGGAAGCAGCCAGTTTAGGGGGCTATATTGGCCGCCATCTACAATGGGGGGTAAAACGGATGTGTCAATAATTAACTGAGCTATCGGCGCCTTCGGGCATAAAGGTGAGTTTTCACTGACACGGAGCTGGGGGGTAAAGTCGCCTTAGCCCCTCTTCGCTTATACTGGGTGATCAATCCAAATGGGTCAGTAGGGAGGAAATGAAAACTATAAGAGATAGGGAAATCTGTTCATAGGGACCACGGCGTTGATTTTAGAATTAATAAAAACTGTTTTTTTTTTCTATAAATCTTATACATAACCGGGAACTGAACCTGGTCAAAATTCTGTAGGTAATCGCATGTCGTATTGTAACATTCTTTACAGCGGTACTGACCGGCTTATTTATAGATAAATTGACGCCGTGGTTCCTAAGAACAGATTTTCCTATCTTACCCGGAGTACATGTACTGACGCGGAGTAAAACATTTGAACACTGATTCGCCAGTGGAAACACGTCCTAATACTGAATCAAGAGAACAAAATGACGAAAAACTAATTTTCAAGGCTTATTAAACAATCAATGTGCTATAAATTAATCACGATTGATAGATACGATTTACGCAAACGTTCTACTTTAGAGTAAATATTACAGTAAGCATTTTGGTTTCCACTGACCTGGAGTAGGTAGAGATTTCGAGTACGTGATTGGTCAATTTACAATTCCGTTCGGCACCAGTTGAACAAAAGACCAAAGGTAAAAATGTAAGAAAGCAGCCAGTTTAGGGAGCAATTTTGCCGAATATTGTCCGTCACAATTGGGGTAAAAACGGATGTGTCAATAATAAACTGAGCTAGCCTTTGGCTATAGGCGTTCGGTTTTTGAGCAGAGTAAAACTTCACAGAAGGTTTTCTTTTGTGACCTCCTTGAATACTGTATTTTAATTATTGTTTGTGTAAAATAGGTAGGTGGCGTTACGGCGCGGTCAAACGACACGTGTCTACAGCTACGACTAGGCACTCGCACCGTGTTCAAAATGAAACAACGTATGCTAGACGAATGACAGTTTAATTTAGTTTCTCAGACTATATATACAAGCAGTAAGAAAATCTCTATACCGCGATGCAGCGGAAATGACATACGGTACACCGACATCTAGCGGATAATTAGACCAACATAGTATTACATACGACATGAACAGGTCTATTTTTATTTTTTTGTTAATGCTGTACCGACTGCTAACGTAAACCAAATGTAGCAATGAAGCAAAAAGTTGTAAAATATGCTACGATGCCATCCTAAAGGTCTTCGCACATTATAACAACTCAACGGCGACTCGATTCTATGCCAAATATTGAAATTTAAGCCCTATGTCATATTTACTAGGTATAATTTCAAAAAATTATACCTATTAGTAGTGGACGACGAGTGGACGACGTGTCGTACATTTTTTGAAATTAAACCTAGTAAATATGACATAGGGCTTAAATTTCAATATTTGAAATAGAATCGAGTCGCCGTTGAGTTGTTATAATGTGCGAAGACCTTAAGGCATGTAGAAGCAACTGGTTGAAAAATTGAATGGCTCTCGCATCAGATTCGGTGGTCCAATAGGTAGGACGCCCGTGTTGGCCCGGAAAGTCGTTGGAGACCCAGAACCCTACCTGAACCGTTAAATTTTTAAACTTTTCGCTTCATTGTAAACATTTTATTTATATATTTTTTTTCTTCTTTTTATTTTGTGGTGCACTATAAAGAGGATAGTACGCAAGTGAATCGAACAGAGCCAGGCAAAAGACGAAAAACGGGAGGACCGGACATCGATCGATTTGCAAAACAACAGATGCACTATCTCACGATCACGATACATCGCTTTAGGCGGAACCCTAAAAAAATAACGAACACCTATTGTAGTAGCACAAAAGACCAAGCCCCGTACTGTTTTCGCTCTCCGTAACGTTGGGGTGAAAAATATTACACCCCCAGGCGAGGCCGAGGCTGCTGTGCTACATAAAGTCGTATCTGACTATGAAATCCATGTAATGATACGGCTTTTTACTGTAGTGCTGCACATGCGTTTGTGGTACAATGGGCCTCGTAATCGACTCGGTATGTACCTACTTCATGTATTGGTGAGTTATTGGGGTACAGGTTACACTAGAGAACAGATAGATTCGTTCCTTAGTAACTACGGAGTATTTTCAGCGTTTATGAATACTTTAGGAATGCATTTGTATCACCCGCCTCGGGTATATATGTACTTTATGTATTGGGTTATACTGAATTACAGATTGTTTTTTTTAACGGCCTTCGAAATACGAAGATAATTCTAAAGGTACCTTAGAATTCTGACAGGCGACAAGACCGCTTGTTGTTTACCTCTAATTGTAATTATTAGCGTTGTCTTTCTCCTGTATGTTTTATACGGTGAACATTTGGAAAACATAAGATTTTCACGGTTGTTTACCTAAATATATGTAATATTATTTCACGAGTATAATACTGAAGTGAAATAGGGGGCAATGCCTTTTTTCTCCTCCGTGATCGGAATGATGGGCACCTTTTGATACTTCACTAAAAATACGAGCAGGTACATTATTGTGACAAATATTTCTAGCCACTTTACGTCAAAAGTTATTTCGATTATTTTATACAGAGATAGCTGGAAATGCATACCATAGTCGGATAGATAAATAGGTACCTATATTTACCTATCCGACTATGGTTATAATTTGTAACGGAAGCATATGACAATCAGTTATGACTTTTGTGTCATTGGCGGAAAAGTTACGGGCACTCTAGTCTTATTATGCCTAATGCTAAACATTAGTCACGCGTTAAATTATGCGTACTCGTAGTTATCCCTCTCATACACAGCTCTGTTTGCCATTTACTTGCTAATCCTTGCCTGCAGTCATTATTCATAAGCAACTTGTTATGACTAGCTTAATGTACATTATCGTGCGAGGGAGTATTCCTCGTTTGACGATTTCGTTGATAAACAGTACGGTACAAACTACAAATATGTATATACATACAGTACGCCTATAGGCGTTAGTTTTAAAGGCAAAACAGCGGTTATAGTAGAGTTGCTAAGCCGCGAAATTGTGCGCATCGGGTTACAAGCATGAAATTTTTACCACACATAGAACGTTCCACGGTGATTATTTTCAGATGTGGAGGGAAGTCAGATTCGTCCCCTGTGTGGTGGGAGAGCGGGGTGAAGAGGACCAAGTACTACTCTTTTTCTTTTTTTTATTACTGATCAGTAAAGGCTATTAGGGTTTGTGCAACATCGTTTTCGTGTAAAATAGATATCAGCTATTAATTTTTTATGTTATTTAAGAATTGTTTCATATTAAAATTTGGGTTTATTGCCGAAAAGGTAAAAATCACAACAAGTTTTTTTTATTCAGAACGATAAATTAGTTATCTATCCTGAATATTTACAATTAAAAATACTATTACTAAACAGAAAATTTAATCTTGTTTTTAAAAATGTATACATATTGGGCACATCTTATACAAAAAGTACCTTGAAAAAAATGTTGATGTTAAGCTTAGCCTGCGTGTTCTAGTACATTTTGCTAAGTCGCGAAATTATGTACATCGGGATACAACGACGAAATTTATACCACGGATAGAGTATTCTGCGGTGATTATTTTCAGATGTAGAGGGAAGTCAGATTCGTCCCCTGTGCGGCGGGAAAGCGGGGTGAATAGGACAAAGGAGACCTCTTTTTCTTTTTATATTACTGATCAGATAACGCTACTAGGACTTGTGTGGTATCGTTTTCGTGTAAAACAGATATCAAAAATTCATTATTCATGCTATTTATTGATAGTACCATATAAAAATATGGTTGTATTTCCGAAATTGTAAAAATCACAACAAGTTTTTTTTATTCAGGGAGATAAATTAGTTATATTTCCTGAATATTTACAACTAACAAAAATATAACAAAATAGAAAATTTAATCTTGTTTCTAAAAACATAAACATATTGGGCATTCTCCATACAAACAGTAACCTAAATAAATTGTTGATGTTGAGATTAGCCCGTGTGCTCGTGATACATTAGCAAAAAAATATTTTGTTTTAATTGCATTAATTAGTTTTTCTAGGACGTATATAGTAAATATTATATGTAAAAGCCTGTTAATAATCATTATTTAATGTATTTAATCAAGCGAAATAGGATGCGTTCGGAGATTTACGTTGGTTACGCCGACTTAAACATATATTTTAACCTACTGTTTGTATGAGAAGTTCCCAATATGCATATATTTTTAGAAACCAGATTAAATAAGCTTTTTAAAATAATAATAATACTTTAAAAATGTTAACGAAATTTAACTAATTTACCTCACTGAATAGAAAAAACTTGTTGTGATTTTTACCTTTTCGGCCATACACTCATATTTTTATATAGAACTATACAAAAATAACATAAAATATGAATTTCTGATATCTGTTTTACACGAAAATGATACCAGACAAGTCCTAGTAGACTTAACTGACCAGCAATAAAGAAAGAAAAGAGGTAAACTTGATCCTCTTCACTCCGCTCTGCCGCCTCACAGGGGACGAATCTGATTTCCCTCCACATCTGAAAATTATCACCGGAAAACACTCTATCTGTGGTAGAAATTTCATGCTTGTAACCCGATGCGCACAATTATGTTAGAAAACAGCGGACTAACAACTCTACTATTAATTGAAAGTAATGTCCATCAACGTGTTAATAGGAAATAAATAACAATGGTATGTAATGAATGAGTGAGTCTCAAAATATTTCGATAGCATCCGACGAAAAAATAACAAGTTTTTATCAATACATATTTTTGGGACTAGTTTACATTGCTCTTTTGTAAACATCTATACTATTATAAAATTCTAGGTTTGTACTGTCAATCCGTTTTCTATGGAGAGGGGTCATTTCAGGAAAAATCTCAATAGCGTGATGCAGGATCGTCATTTGTTATGTTTGGGTGCGCGGCGCTTTGCCAGCTTGGCGCATTCTGTTGGTCATGATATCCTGGAAATTAAATACTGGACATAAAACGGCAGGACAAATTTTAAACAATTTTGGCAAAGGGATAGCTGGACATAGGATACCTACTTTTACCCGTCTACGGTAAAGAAAAAAATACGCGGACGAAGACGGCACCTTGTAGTATATAATAAACCAAGAGATTTTCAAGACAAATCTAAGGAATTCAAACTCATTGAGCTTGCGTCGTCGTTTCATTAAGGCTGCATTCGAGCAAAGCTATTATTCAAAGAATAATGCTTACTCTCGGATAGTAATGTCATAACCATTCAATATACTCTATGGTCATAACCCCATAACGGAGATGCTGCTACTTTGCGCGACAGCGGCAGCGGTGTGCGGTACGTGTATCTCGCTCACTCGTATGGTCGCCGCGCTCGATTCTCTCGCTCAACCGCTCGCCGCGCCGCTGTCGCGCAATCGTGCCATTATTCTTGGTATACAATTTTGGTTAAATCTAGCCTACACTAAAAAAAAGATTTGTTAACAGTAGCCCAAATGTTAGCTGCTAGTTAATAAATCGGAGGACTGACAAACTCAAGGGGACTAGTAACCAAAATAAAGTTACGTAAAATTAGCATAATTTTGGTTACTACTAAGCACTATTTGGCTAAATATTTCTCAAGTAGTTAAAGGCGAGCCGAGAAAAGAGAAATTAGCCGAGCTATTTTTTTTCAGTGTAAGTTTGGTAAGTATGTATGTATGTATGTAAACACTTTATTGCACATAAAACAATATTGACAAAAACTCAAAACAATACATGTGTACAAGGGCGAACTTATCCCTGTAAGGGATTTCTTCCAGTTAACCTTTGAGCAAATGAGACAGAAAACTAGACATTGAAGTGATAGACAAACGAACAAACTAAAACGTGCAAATATACTAAATGTAAATATAACCTTAAGATAAATAAATATACATATGATTACAAACGTATACCTATTGTATTAAACATAAACTAATAAATATAAATAATATAATAATAATAAATATTCAGTCTTATTAGCATTGAACTATAATATTAATAAACAATTATAAATAAGTTATAGTCAATTGTGTGCTTCTACATTAAGAGATTAAAATGACGTAATTGACGTTGTGTTCTGCCGAGAAACAACTTGATGAGCACTGTTTCTATTTGATCCAGACGTCAATCACGCTCCAGTCTGTTTCTATTTGGCTCAGACGTCAATCACACTACGTGTCTCTTGAAAATGAGATTTTAGGTACCACCTCGAGTCGGGCATGCTGAGTATTCAATGAGGTTTCCCTCCTCCCGCGCAAAAAAATAATAATCTCAAAATGTAGAAGTACACCATTGACTATAACTTACCACACTTACAACAGTAAAAAAAACACTACAGACATATGTATGTCACCAGATTCGTTAGATACCAAACACACCAAATCCTTCAAACCCACGTTCTCTGCACGCTCCCGCAATTTGTCAGTGCATAATTGCACAGTAAATCCCAGACCCCGGGGGACCGGGACTCATCCCGGTAATCCCGCGAATAGTAAAAGTGATGGCTCTATTCATTCCGGGGGGAGTGGGGGGGCGAAGCGCTAAAATTTAATAAAGGGGCTCGCCTGCCGATTAATTACGAAGAGGGTAGCGAGGGGAACATGGGGACATGTTACCTTAGGGCGAGTAGCTTATGTTCTAGACGGGGATCGAATATCCAGAATGCTTATGTATTAGGCTTGGCTTCCATAGAAGCTGATTCCTATCGGCTTGACCATTATAAGGCATTTCGAAAACTCTCGAAGAAAGACTAGTTGAAATTAGCTTCGATGTGTGTAAGGATTTTTAAGGGCTCCAAGACCGGTTCATTACGCCCCGCGAGCCGCGCTTATAGCCTACACAGCTTAGTACACTACTTCGTAGCCAATCGTAGCGGAGCGTATGTTGTGGACCGTAAGGCCCCTTTTACAATTTTATTTTAGACCACTGTTGAGAAGAAACGCCGAAAGAAGCTCGGTATTTTTTTGGGAATAATAGGTACAATCTTGACGAAAGTTTGTAAACTCGATAGGAATAAATTTCTGCGCAAATTATCATAGAACTTGTGTACTAGGCGCCCGTTCGCGGCGGGATTATGGTACACAAACGCCTAGTACACAAATTTTATAATAATATACCTATAAGCGAATAATCGAAACGGTCCGACACAATATTTCCTGCCCATTCAGATCCTAAACTTTCATAAAGATTGGTTAAATTTTAGAGTAGGAAACAGACGAGAACCAAACCTCCATTTCTATGGAAACATGAGCTTACAGGTGAGTGGTTCACTCCTGAAACCATAGCATTAAATATGTAAATTATGTAACACAAAATGAAATTGTAAATAATGATCTAACTTCGTACCCTACTCACGAGTTTGGTTCTATAATTCATAGTTCTATGTCGGCGTATTGCGTCACCATTTTCGATGTTCGAATCGCTACAAATTAATATATTAGCACGAACAATCAAAAACCGATTTTACCTTCTGTCTCATAAGGTCTCCGATAAGAACCTGCATAGTCTGAAACTGTAATTAGGCATAATTTGACTACTCACATCCGAAAGATCGCATCTTACTCCAATACATAAATGCAAATACAAATTTATTGTATACAGAATAAGGAGAATATTCCCAGTGAAATAGATAGATATGTTAAAGAGAATTGGTAGTTTGTTGAATAGTTGGGGGTGATGAATTTTAATGACAATTAATAGAGGGCGAGTTTGTTAATTGTTTAACCCGGCCTGTTATGATATAAGAGATTTCTTAATGTGATGTTACATATAGTAAACTGGTTAGGATAGGCTGATAGAAATGTCAGAGAGGTTTCGATATCTATAATTAATACGGAGATGTCGACGCGTTTCACCTATGTATAATGCGTTAGCTGCCAGAATTTTACACCTGTCTCACTCGCTCTTACGCGATCCAGATAAAAACCGCTCAGTTTTCACTAAATCCGAATCTCAATTTGGCTCACGGACTGTAATGTGTAATCAAAAGCTATGTATTTAAAGTAACCATTGGTATACAGGTGGGATAACATTAACTTAGTTTATTGTCTAATGGAGTAAGACTAACCGATAGTTATTTATTGGACTGTGGCAGTTTTCTTCAGTCGAAAACTGGCGAGAAACTGCGCAGAATCGGGGCAAGTGGCGTGCTCTTGTTTCGTAGGCTAAGATCCTGTTTGGGTCATTGAATCAAAATAGTTAGTTTCTGGCAGTCTTCCCCCGGTAATAATCTTACCTAAACTAATACAAGATGCCTTCTATGGATGTATAGACATATAAAACTGAAGCTGTACAAACTTAACTTATAAAATTATAATTTAATATAATTCATATAAACGAAGTCAACAAACATTATATGTAGTTATTTTTCTAAACTCTTACTACCTATAGAACATGGAACTATGTAGTAACATACTTAGGAAGCCTTCATTCGAAAAGGTTTTTTTTCTGTCTCCCCTCGCCAGATTCCCTCAAGTGTTGTAATCAAGTCTTCCAAGTGGTGTACCACGTCACATGCGTTTTCATCAGCCCTAAAAGTGACGTTTCATTCTAGTGTTCCATTTCCTCCAGAAATAGACCTCAATCGTGTCAGCGTAACGTTTAATTTTGTACTTACACGGGAAATACGTAGTTTTGAAAAGATGTTTCTCGTACGCTGAAGTTAAGGCTCCTTATCCGTTCAAAAATGCTGATTGTTTTAGACATTTTTCTCTATGATCTAACATGTTTCTTGACACTTAAATTGACAAAAAACCGAAGGTCGATACTTCAACTTGACGACGCGGTTGGCTCAGTTTGTAAGCACTTGCCTACTGAGCCGGCGGTCCCGGGTTCGAATCCCGGCCAGGGCAAATATTTGTGTGATGAACTCGAATATTTGTGCTATGGGTCATGGTTGTTCCATGTATTTAAGTATATATTTATCTATATAAGTATGTTTATCGTCGTCTAGTACCCATAACACAAGCCATCATGAGCTTAGTTTGGGACTAGATCGATTTGTGTGAGGTTGTCTGATATTTATTTATTATTATTCAAGTCTCGTTAAGGTTAAATAGAGCTAACAATTCTCGTTCGAAAATATTTTTGAAGAAGATGGTCAAAGAGTTTGTACATGCTGGTGTACATTTCCAATTAAAGGGTTCATATTATCAGTTACTATTTGGAACAGGGTCATTGCGATTTATTGGTATATATTTGAAACCTATAATTTGAATTTTTCATTGATAGTGTTTTAAAAGCCACTCGAATTTATCAAAATTCACGCAGAAAACAGTTTTTTTTTTTTTACTTATTTTTGACTGCACGCAATCAAAGCATGAAAAAGCTATGTTACTTTCTAGAATTCAGGGAAAAATATTATTCACTTCAAAAAGTTGGTTGAAGTTATCAATACATTTGTCATAATATATATTTTTTTTTTACAGAAATAAGGCCTCTTAAGCAGGCAAAAATACACGCAGACTACTACGCATATTTACGATCCGTCTGCAAGGGGAGTCACACGTTGTGGAGTGGCAGCCGCTAAGTGCCGTATGGGAGAACGCCACTTGAGTTCAGTGAGCCTTATTATGAAAAATCCCTGAACGATGAGTAGGTACCTACCTAGGTACGTCATTATTGAGCTTTATAAAAACGTGGAAAGTTTTTAATTTTTACGTAGGTAATTATAATCGTGCCTTAAGTCCTTCAAAGGAAGAATACCTCGATAACAACTTTTGTACTACTGATCAAAACTGATTTTCAATACAAAACAAAATTCTAATTTTATAGAATTAGATCGTCGTTGTGTATATTCTTGAAATCTTTGCCCTTTAACATCAATAGGAGCAAACAAAGAGCAAATTTACTTAAAAACGAACACCGAAAGACATTAATCGAATATGAAAATGTATTATACTTATTCTGGCTGGTAACTAAAAAACTATACACGCGGAACGTAACGTACCTTAACCGTAACACGATGAAACCGTGTAGTTCAAACAAAGTTTTTTAACTCTAAATAAAATAAATAAGGCACCTGCGACTCGACACAAGTTGTAGTTTACTATTTAGGTAGCAGAACACTACAAACCATAATATTCGAAAATACCAGTAGCGCAACTTTATTTAAATAAAAAAAAATAAAAAGCGTTTATTTCGGACTAAAATTATCCATACGTTGTTAGTATCATATGTAGAAAACTTAAATAACTATGTTACTGCCTAAACTAAGATGTTGAGAGGTCCAGTACCTGATTAAAACACTGTCCCATCTCTCCGCCACAACTGTCAGGAGGCTGTGGCGGCTGCCGCGCACTGCGGAGCGTCGCGGCGCAGCGCTTGCGCAGCGTCGCGTGGAAACAATCCACATGCGCGTCCGCGAACATACCGGACGCGCTGCAATATCGCGGCAGCCGCAACAGTACCCTGAACGCGTCGTTGTATTGTACACGCATGGCATTCATAGCGCGCTGCGTGTACCTCGTCCAGAGGCTACAGGTGTACAGCGAAGTACAATAGGCTTGGAATAGTGTTATCTTAACTTGCGCTGTACACCTGGAGAACCTCCGAGCGATCATGTTGGCCCTGACGCAAATGCTAAGAAAATATTTTTCTGTTACATCATGGACTGTACATTTCTATATACAGAATAAACGTTTGACTACTGTCCTCGTTCTCCTTCTTTCTTTATACCTCATAATGTTACTTTAATTTATTTAATCTTTATTGCATTGCACAAAATAAATAACTTATTGTACAAAAGGCGGAATTTATGCTATAGGGCATTCTCTAACAGTCAACCACTGAGCTAAGCAGATAAATTGTGACTTTAGAGGTTTGATTACATTGACATATTTGAGTGATAAGCGAGGCCAATGAAATAACCGTTAAATGAGCGATATATGTAATGTCGACTACTTAGTGGTGATGTTTAATTGGGTTTTTTCGGGTTTCTTCTCAACAGCGGTCTCTTCTCGGGAAATGCCAGTAGATTCTCAATGGGACTTGTAATAGTGCCCTTGTGGCCTAATAAACGATTTCATTTATAGAAACGCCGAATTTTGCCTAAGCACTATTCATCGTTCCCTTGCCCTTATCTTATTTATTCGGCACAGCATGCCTTAGCACTAGTATGACCAAGAAATTAATAAGGAATAGGGAAGACTGGCGATTACTCCACCGACAAGAGCGAAGCTCTTAAGTCTTAAGTTATGAACGAATGACTACTACGAAGGCTGCTATACTGCTGTATTCTTTCATATGTCGGTACAGCGGGATCCGAACAAGAGAAAGCTCTCGCGACACAGCCAAGAGCTGGCTAATTGCCACTTGAGCGCCAATTACGGCGACGATACGCCGAGTTGGACGGCGGCGGCGCGGTGACGAGCGCGGCGGTGTTTGCCACTTTACTTGCTTCTAGACGTAGCTAAATTTGACCGTCGTATAGTGCCGTCCCGCTCACCCGAGAACGACGGCACTAAACTATGGTCGAGTTTCGAACATCGGAGTAGCCCTTCAGATCCATATATAATAATGCTCTGTGGCAACGGTGGGATAAAAGTGCTCGTAGGAGTCTGATTCTCTCTCTTTTCCGCATGCCTCCTCTTCATATCCCGGGGTTTTTGCTATTTCTTATGCCACCAAGTCTAGGCCTTGGGTGAAGTGTGATGTGGCCCCGCTGAATAACGAGCGATATGAAACCCTTCAGCCAGGCTCGCACATCTCGCCCAAGAATTCATACAAGCCTGTACTGAGGTTCATCATTGTAAGCCGCTCAGGCGCGCTCGGCGGCGCTGCTCTCCGTGTTTGCCTAATGATTCTGCCCCAAAATGCTACTACTCGCCCGCTACATCCTATGCTAACTCGCTATTTCCTAGGACACTAAGTTGTAAACCTTGATTGATGTGTCACGCGGCTCCGCCGAATAAAGAGTGATGTGAAACCCTCCAGCCTAGATCACTTAGTCTCTGTCATGAAACAAGACTACCGCTGTAGTACAACATTTGAAGCTGCTGAGGCGCGTTCGGTGGCACTGCTCCGTGTGTGCCAGTCTCTGCCCTAAAACGCTGCTACTCAAACGCTACCTCCTATGCTAACTCGCTATTTCCTATGCCAGTAAGTTGTAAGCCTAGGCTGAAGTGTGACGCGGCCCCGCCGAATGAAGAGCGATGTGGAACCCTCCAGGATCACGAGTCACTCCGTGGCGAGTAACGTTCGTTCTCACAAAAGATGTCGTTAGCTGTTTGTACTTCAGTTCGACTGTGTACCTTTCTATTTTTATTTGGAAGCTAGAGAACTATGAAACTTTTACCTATTATGTAGTAAGTCAATTTATAAATAACTTCCTTTGCGCAGAGAAGAAAAAAAAATAGTGCTACAATAATTAACCATAAGAATCTCTGTTCTCTACACATTTGCTCTTTTTGTGCTAGATGCTAAATATTACTTTGTTATGCCCATAGTGCCCAAGCACACGGGGCAGTATAAGCCATTTGTATTTTTTGTTAAATATGTATACCTACGGATCAATGAAACGGTAGACCGACCGAGCTAATAATTTGCTGTTAAAATGAAATGTTGATTAAATATTATAATAAATGATTATTCTAGCAATGATATACTTTAATCTGATGTATCTTACCCTACATAAAAAAGGATGTGAATCTTGCACAATAGTAGTTAGTAAAAGAACGCATAAGTTTCTATAGAGACGAAGTGCTCAAAACAATCTGCACACGCCTGTTTCATCAACAAGGTTCGTACAGTCCGTGAGCTCACAGATTTCGATCGGGGTTCGGGTGAAAACTGAGAGGTTCTTATCTGGATCGCGTAAGAGTGAGCGAGAGAAGTATAAAACTAGAATAGCATAGACTGAGCTCACGCACGTTCATCGTGAGCAAATTATTGTGCGTTTACACTTGACTGTACACTGTACAGTTGTACACCAATTTTATAAGTAAATATAGCGTAGCGCGTGCTACGATACCTACGGCGTAGCACTGGCTGTAGTAGGTACGACTTATTTACCCGATTAAGCATAACTAAAAATATATGTAACGCCTATTTTATTTTCCGCGAAGGAAGTTCACACCTTCCTAGCAATAAATAATGAGATTACTGATTGATTAAGTGTGTAGAGATAACCAGATACTTTAATCTCGTTGAAACATTTAAATTGACTGATGTTTTTTTTAAGTAATTAGCAGGCATTGTAAAATACAATAAGTTTTAAACTAACCAATAACTCTCAAATAACTATTCCAACATTTCTCATTTAAATTTTAATCCCCCGAAAGCCACAGTGGGGCGTCAAACAAAGTTAATATTCAATAGGGCGAAATTGCGTTCAATTCCAATACTCCGCAAAACAATACCAAATTCATAACGGCACCCTGTCACTTAGGGAGGTAGCATGGTGACTTTTTGTTGCGATTCAGTAACGATACAGTCGCAAAAAGTCTCGATGCAGTTGCAAAAATATCGCGATGCTGTGACTGGTCATAAAATATAGCACACGTAGGTAAACAGGATTTTACTGAGTTACCTGCACGTCTAGCATAACTTTGACACGCGACTCATGTCGCGCGAGATAGCATCATCCGTCACTATCTCATAGTACTGTACAGATAGAGACAGGTAGTATATCTCGCGCGAGAAATAGTCGCGTGTCAAAGTTATGCTAGCCGTGCTGCTATAGTCGCGAATCACACGAAAAAAAAATTGGGCAAGTGCGAGTCCGACTCGTGCATGAAGGGTTCCGTACCATAATCTATAACAAGTTTGTTGTATGGGCTCTTAAATATTTATTTTATTTTATTTTTAGTATTTGTTGTTATAGCGACAATAGAAATACATCATCTGTGAAAATTTCGACTGTCTAGCTATCACCGTTCTTGAGATACAGCCTGGTGACAGACGGACGGACGGACAGCGAAGTCTCAGTAATAGGGTCCTGTTTTTACCCTTTGGGTACGGAACCCTAAAAACATTGTTACCAAATGTTAGCTGCTAGTTACATAAAGGGAGAGTTACAAACTGAGGGTTACTAGTAACCAAAATAAGATATGCATATTTTTGGTTACTACTAAGCACAATTTGGCTATTTCTCAAGTAGTTGTCTACTGTTTTAACTAGTTGAGCTATTTTTTTCAGTGCAGTCGCGATTCATCATCGATACATTTGCCATTCAGCATCGATACAGATTGAGTATCGAGTCTCGATGCAGAATTCATTCGAACCTCCTTACTCCACCTGTAGTGTTTGATTATGGGATATTAAATGAAACCACAGTTCAATGTCCTGAAGATGACTGTATTATTTTTTATATGCCGCCTACCCTATGATTCATAACTATGTGGGTACATATGCCAGAAACAATACTTCTATACCCGTTGTCGTCTGAAAAAGCCGCAAGTTAGCTATGTTGAATCAATACAGCCGTGCGTCTCCATCAATGCAGAAGCGATGCTAAATCTAAACAGTGTGACTGAATCACGACAGATTGCATAGCTTCTGTCAAAGGGCCACATGTCACGATGTAGTCGCACGTTTACGAATCGCCCGACTGAATCGCTACAAATATTCTCCGTATTCGAACTCCCTTATTAATGCTTCTGCCCTGCCGTTGACGTGACGCCGACCGCGACCACCAGTCAATCCATCCCCAGTATCCCCTCACATAGAATGTGATACGTGTATGTGGTAGGTACCTACCTATACAGTAGCTGCAATATAGGTATAAAAACCTATCTATCATATTGGTGTATTTTGTATGAAGATGTCATACTTTTACCATCACAAAAGATTTTAGTATAAAATACTAACCTGCCATACTTTTAGTGACAAAACCTCTATTTTTCTATCCAAATAGTAATTTAAATTAACGCAGTCGCGTTGGGCTATTACACAAACAGGTCTGTTTATCATTTCACATTGAGTACTACTTGGAATATTCAAATATATTAATAATTGTAAATAGATACAGTTAAAAAGACGTATGTTTATATTTGTTATAGGCAAAATTGTAAAGTAAAAAAAAAGACATTCGGGTCTTATCTTTACAATCAAAGTTTTTTTAAATATATAAGACACGGGTACGGTCACGGACACGCCAATTAATAGCAAAACCCCTTTATCCAAATAATAGCAAAACCCTTTCATCTGTGATTAAACATGTTAACCGTCAATCGCGTCACTGACATCTTATCAGCCGCGAAAATAACCAAAGCTTCGTGAATCGTGACTATAGGATAAGTTGTGGCGGGTCCTCACTTCGCCAAATCTTCATGTTGTCTTTTGTTTCACGCACATAAAACACAAAGGAGGTGATGGCACACGAATATTCAATAAATACAGCGAAGTGTGATACTAGCTTTAGTGACAAACGCCAAATTGCGCAGGGATTTCGGGCCGGGCAGTGTTCAATAATAAAGTCGGATAGCCGTCAATAATTGAATTTCCCGGGGAGGCTGACTTTGGAGGCACGCTAAGCCCTTCATTAATTGCTGGTATTAATTCGTCCCCTCTGTAAGGGCCACGGGGTAGGTTTCAGATGTAATGCACCCCACAAGCATGCTTGAGAAGGGTGATTTGGCCTATGTTTGTACATTTCGTATACCGTGATCTAAACTTAAGTTGTTTCGTAATATCTTGAGTTAAGTGGCATCAGTATACGAGGATTTCATACTTAACAGAGAAGAGAAGGCAAATTGGCGGTGGTATTTGGATTTACAAACGTAAATACGTGTTTTGCTTCCTTCAGATTCGATAACTTTTAAGTTTTAAGCCGTTATTATTCCCTAAATAGGATGCTACTAATTTACAAGATAACAACTTGTAAGTTCGTGGTAGGCAAGGTAGGTATACAAACCACTTGTATTTTCTCATAGTGAACCAGCTTATAACTGGTTAGGAGAAGTGGCATGAAAGAGCCAGTTTTCTTTACGGAGGAAAAAATACAACCTACAATGAAAAAAAGTATATTTTGTATTTTGTAATTTATTCTTTATTTATTTGAGTATGCAATTTGGTACAAATAAATCTTAAACAACATACATATATCATACATATATATAGGGAGGTCAATCGACGAATCCAACTCGGTTGGGCAGCGTTCGGGAAACTACAAAATATCTTCTCGTCCAAAATACCTCAATGCCTAAAGACGAAAGTCTTCAATCAATGTGTGTTACCAGTGATGACATATGGAACAGAAACGTGGCCTCTTACTGTGGGCCTTATAAGGAAGCTCAAAGTTGCACAGCGCGCTATGGACAGGGCTATGCTCGGTGTTTCTTTGCGAGATCAAATCAGAAATGAGGAGATCCGTGAACGAACAAAAGTCGCTGATATAGCCCGACGGATTTGCAAGCTGAAGTGGCAGTGGGCGGGGCACATAGCACGTAGAACTGACGGCCGATGGGGCAGTAAGGTTCTCGAATGGAGGCCACGCACCGGCAAGCGCAGCGTAGGACGTCCACCCACAAGGTGGACAGACGACTTGGTAAAGGTTGCAGGAAGCCGCTGGATGCAGGTCGCTTCCATGCAATCGGCCGATCTGGAAGTCACTGGGGGAGGCCTATGTTCAGCAGTGGACGTCCTGTGGCTGAAATGATGATGATGATGATGATACATATATCAATGAAATATGCATTTCAAAAAAAAGTGTAATTTGGCTCTTTCATCACTATTCGGTATTGAAAGAGCCGCTACAAGTTTTGAAAAAGCCGGTTCGTATTACAACGCGTAATTATGAAAATTATCAAAAACAACAATAAAGGCGACATAAAAAAACTCAAATACATTTGTAACAGATTTTTTAAGTAATTAGTACTAACATTTTTCAAGATTTTTTATTCTATCTGTCATTTTGAGTAATCCTCACAAACGCTTTAATTTTAACATATTTAATTAGTCACATATACCTACTATATAACCTGACATACAAGCGGATTTTTTTTATTAATAACAGTCTTTAAAATAAAAATAATAAAAAATAATATCCTCTATCAAAAGTTAAAACCAACATCGATAAATCCTCAAAATCTTAAAAATTATATTGCTAACTTTAAGCTTTCGGGTCTTTTTCTTTTTTTTGGACCAGCGTTCTCCATAATGCAATATCTGAAGCAAATAATTTAATAATATATAAAATAAAATAAAAGGTTAAAAAACTTAAACCCGACTACGGACAAACGAACTAAAAAGTTAAAAACAAGGTAGAAATATCGGGTATCATCGCCTTATTCCACAAGACAAGTCGTTAGACATGTTAAATGTTCTTGTATATATTTTTCTACTGAAATCTTCTGTTAGTTAACAACAATAATATTATAATTTAATTCAAATGCCATACCCAAATATATTATTCTTTTACGCCGAATGATTTGGAGATATCTCTTAATAAAATAAACAAAGATTTAGACACAATAGCTGACTGGTCTCTCAAAAATAATCTTATTTTAAATCCAACGAAATCTCAGTTTTTAATACTAGGAAATAAATGGCAACGCACTAAAATTAAAGAACAACACCCAGTAGTAACAATAGGAAGCGACTCTGTAACACAAGTGGACACTGCGAAAAATTTAGGCCTTATGATGGATGGTCAACTGAGATACATTGAACATGTAAATCTAAAAGTTAGAAACGCCTTCTACCGCCTTAAAATGCTTTACAGGATCCGAAAATATCTTTCAACTAAGGTTAGGGAAACTCTTGTAGAATCCCTAATACTGTCACAATTTAATTACGTGGATATAGTATATGGACCAAGACTCCTAGCTGACACAAAAAAGGCAATACAACGGGTACAAAACGCATGTGTTCGGTTTTGTTACAACGTTCCCAGGCGAGCGCATATAACGCCATTTTTAAACGAAAATGCGACCCTGAATATGGAGAACAGGAGAATACTGCACCTGGCATGCGTAGTAAGGAAACTCATAGAGTTTGAGAAACCCAGCTACTTGCATGAAAAAATAAAATGGGTTAAAGATACACGCAGCAAGTCACTGAGGCCATGCACTAAACTTAGAGTAGGTACCACAGCACAAGACAGCATTCTTTAGGGGGAGTTTTAAATTCGCAGCATCGAAAATCTGGAATGATCTGCCACCACCCCTACGAGAACCCATGTCGTTGTATAAGTACAAAAAGTTAGTGCACAGTCACTTGTTGGATATGCAAGGCAAGTTTAAATAATCTCCCTCTTTCTCATTTTTCAATTTTTCATTTTTCATTTTCTTTCCTTTTTTTTTTTTTTTGCACACACAAATATTTTACACATATACAACTCAAAGACAAACATCCACTAATACATACATTCACACACACTCACAAACCTCCATGCTGGTGTTATTGTAATTTAATTTACATTATTTTAGTAGTTTTTTATTTTTTTTATTATTATAGTTGTTTGCATCACGTTGTTATTATTATTGTTTTTTTGTCATATTATACATTTAATTATTTTTTTTTTTGAACCGTCAACATGTCAGCAGCCGACTTAATCTCCGGGCTTAGTCTGAAAACCAGCGCTGGGCTTTACTGACCTAGCACATGCTGAGACTGAGACCCATTGCCTCACTTTATTCTGTTTTGTATTGTTTTTTTTTAGTTACTAGCAATGTAATTCTTAGGATTAGTTTTTTTAAGGCAATAAATAATATTCTGATTCTGATATTTCTACCTTGTTTTTAACTTTTTAGTTCGTTTGTCCGTAGTCGGGTTTAAGTTTTTTAACCTTTTATTTTATTTCAATATTTTCAGTTTCTACATATGATGGAGTAAAGAATATTTAAATGCATATGTAAGCTTAAAAAATGTCGCTGTATCGCTACATCTTCCTTTGAAGTCTGTTAAAAATGTAGCCTATGTCACACAATACACTCAGTCATCAAAATCTGTCGAGTAGTTTAAGCGCTATCGTGGAACATACTTAAATACATAACTTAGTACTCTTCCCTTTGACTTTACGAATAACACAGTCGGGCAAAACTAACAATAATTTATACGCAAACGTTGAATACCAACGTCGAATTTCAGCTATATCGAGACCAACCAGTACCTCTATCGTATCGGGGACCAGTAGACGACTGAAAGCTTATAGAAAGGAAACGATGAAAAAAAAAACAATTTCATACACCTCTAATATTTTTACGCTAAAAGAGATTATTCGTTTGTATTTTTTCCTATGCAACAATATCTAAATATTAAATATCATCTTAACGACAATTATTAACATTTGACGACACAACATTTTCAGCAACTTAAAAAGCAAAACAGAAAAAAACTGTTTGGAAATCCATATATATCACTACCGTCTTTTATGTCACCATCTCCTAGGTTAAATCAAAAGTTTCCCCGAGCTCCACCGTCTTTAAGTCATCATCTCCTCCGTTACCAAAAAAGTTTCATAAGATCTGCTACCCTGTATCCGTTTAAGGATGCCGTATTCTATTTATTGCGGGGGGCTCCGCCCCCCATCTCCCCCTATCCCCATCTCCTAGTTTAACTCAAAAGTTTCCCCGAGCCCCCCGGTTTTCATGTCTCCATCTCCTCCGTACACTCGTTTCATAACATTAGCTTCCTGGTTGCCGTTTCAGAACGTTGTAGTTTTTTATGGCGGGGGGCTCTGCCCCCCGAACCCCGCATATCTTATGTCACCATCGCCTCCGTAGACTCAAAAGTTTCATAAAATCTCATTTCTTGTTGCCGTTTAAGAAAGTTGTAGTTTTTTAAGGCGGGGGGCTCCGCCCCCCGAGCCCCCCCTGTTTTGTGTCACCATCGCCTCCGTAGACTCAAAAGTTTCATGAGATCTGCTTTCTTGTTGCCGTTACAGAATGTTGTAGTTTTTTATGGCGGGGGGATCAGCCTCCTCGAGAGCCCCGTGTTTTATGTCACCATCGCCTCCGTAGACTAAAATTTTATAAAATCTGCTTTCTTGTTGCCGTTTCAGAATGTTGTAGTTTTTTAAGGCGGGGGGCCCTGCCCCCCGAACCCCCCGTATCTAATGTCACCATCGCCTCCGTAGACTCAAAAGTTTCATAAAATCTGCTTTCTTGTTGCCGTTTCAGAATCTTGTGTTTTTTATGGCGGGGGGCTGTGCCCCCCGAACCCCCCGTGTTTTATGTCACCATCGCCTCCGTAGACTCAAAAGTTTCATAAAATCTGCTTTCTTGTTGCCGTTTCAGAACGTTGTACTTTTTATGGCGGGGGGCTGTGCCCCCCGAACCCCCCGTGTTTTATGTCACCATCGCCTCCGTAGACTCAAAAGTTTCATGAGATCTGCTTTCTTCTTGCCGTTTCAGAATGTTGTAGTTTTTTATGGCGGGGGGATCAGCCTCCCCAAGCCCCCCGTGTTTTATGTCACCATCGCCTCCGTAGACTCTAAAATTTTATAAAATCTGCTTTCTTGTTGCCGTTTCAGAACGTTGTATTTTTTATGGCGGGGGGCTCCGCCCCCCGAGCCCCCCATGATTTGTGTCGCCGTCGTCTCCGTCGTCTCCGTAGATTCAAAAGTTTCATAAAATTTGCTTCCTTATTGCCGTTTTAGAACGTTGTATGTACTATCTGGTTTCATTATTACTATTCGGTTGGTACCTCTTTCATCAAATTGGTTCAGGACGTTACGCGTCATCAAATCATATAAGATATTGGAATACGAATATAAATAAAGAATTACTTTGCTAAGGCTTTGCCTTATTCGGGTGAAAAGTAATCAATGAAATCGGTTTAATTGTAAGCAATATACTCAACTACACCATCATTTTTTTAAGTCGGTTAAAAATATGGCCTACGCAATGTAACCGTTATAACAAATCGATGGACACGTTATTGATCAAAATCGGTTAAGTATAGTGTAAGCGCTATGCTAGAGCATGCTTTAATGCAAACATATAGTTCCAATCACCTGTCGTGGTCTTCTGCAACAGTTCCACTTAGTCAAATTATGCTTTCTGACAACACATACCTGAATCTCTTTAGAAAATAATAAAGAAATTGTACTTGTAACTATTATATTTGCAGAGTTCCGTCGATTTCTGATGGATTCCATCATCAGATCTTTACCATATTTCTAAAAGATAATAACGGAAGTGTTAACTTTCCAACAAAAAAAGAGTTTTTGAAATCTGTTGATTTTTTTATTTTTTTTCTGTAGAATTTTTGCTCTCACTCGTCCGCCTTTTTTGAAGTCTGTTAAAAATGTAGCCTATGTCACCCGGACTGTAATTACGAATTGATAGACACCTCAATCACTAAAATCGGTTAAGTAGTTTTCGCGCTATGGTGGAACAAACTTACATATAAATATACATACATAGACTGCTAAACTTATAACCCTTCCTTTTGGCTTTGCCGTAGTCGGGTAAAAATGCGTTTATAGTATTACGTTATTTTATTATGAAAGAGCCGGCTCTTTCAATGCCCATTCATCCGGCTCTTTCACGACTTGTTCCAAAAACAAATATAAAGTTCAAAATAACGAAAATATCAAAGCGTTTGCAGCTAAGTTTTTATGAAGCTGCAAGACCAAATATATGCACAAACTGAATCTATAATCCATTTGCCTATAATTGTTAACTATAAAATACCAAAAAACAAATAAAATGAAGCAAAAAGCTTACTTTTGAGTTCCCAAAACTTTGACTCGACGTACCGGCGTCTGTTGGTTTCGGTGAACTGTCAAATGTTTGTGGGTGACGGAAAATCAGTGTTGCCATCTAAAAATAATATTGCCAACCAAATCTGTACTCAAACTACCGAAATAATACAAGTGGCTCTTTCAAAACCTGGCTCTTTCATGCCACTTCTCCCCTATAATAAAATAACCAACCAACTTTGTTTCTGAGACGGGATTTATCGGAACTTACCTATTACTTTACATTTTGATCTCGATCTAATTTACCTCGGTCTAATCCGTTACCAATTGAAAATGAAGCTGATCAGACATGTTTATTTACTCACTATTTGAAGATAATTAAGATTACTCTGTGAAAAGGTTTACTGAAAGAGAGTTTCCATTCATTAGCTGTACTAACTTAGGATTGTAGAAGCAAAGCGTTTCGGGCAAGTTGGTTCGGGACAACATACAAAAATATCCGAAACTAATCGACCTAATCACAAATTGAGCCCTACTTAGTAGGCTTGTGTTACAGGTACAAGATGACTGATACATAAAAGTGATATTCAAATACACAGTCAGACCAAGAAATAAAAAATATTAGTGCTCATCTATTCGTTGCCGGGATTTTGCGATTAAAATTTATTTGATATGACAGTAGTTGCAGGGACATTGCGAAGTTTTGTAATGAAACTGTGTCTGTCTTAGTTAACATTGGGATATAAAATTGCATATTATCTTGATATTAACAAAATATAGAGGAGATGTATGATGTAGGATTGAGTCTCAGGAAAGGTCATACATTGCTATAATTTATTGCTCATAGGAACTTAACCAAGGCAATGTTATACAAAGATGAAAGTAACATTTCCATTATTGTCTAACGCCTACCTGGACTTTACCTCAATTGCCATCGATCAGCATTGTTGTTAACCCGTTGCTGTTAACTACGACGACGCAATCAATGAAGCAGACCGCATTAGCTTCACTGATTCCGCCTTGACGGCTAATTGTGGGTATATACCGGCGCTATAAGTTAATCTGGGCCCAGATCCTGGGCGAGGTTATACTCAATAACGTTAGACATATTTCCATCATTGCCCTATGCATAGATTTTCCTCGATCATCAGACGACCAGTTGTTGTTGACAGCAACGATGACGCAAACAATGACGCAGACAGCATTAGCTTAACCGATTCCGCCTTGATGGCTAAGGGTACTCAATAACGGTTGAAATACTTCCAGCTTCGCCCAATAGATAGATTTTTCCTCGAACAGCGATCAACCAGTTATGGTTCACAAGGATGACGCAAACAATGACGCAGATCGCATTAGCCTGACTGATTCCGCCTTGGTGGCTAATTGATGGGACAACGATCAATTTTATTGATCTTCTAATGTCAAATTAATTTATGTGTTACAGCTTAATGAAATTACGGACAAAGTAAAACTGATTAAATACAAAAAGTGCAGACGTAGCAGTAACAAAATTTTAAGAACTGCTCACTGGATACCTTGATAAAGTTGTTTTAAATCGTGTTACAATTTTTGTTCAAATCTAGGCAGAGTTTTGTATTTTAAACAGTAGTTTAAATCATATAGGTATATATAATCCGAAAAGATAATAAATACCCTTATGTTTATATTCTACAAAATCAGAACTCATGTCATATTCCTTCCAGCAAATTGTACTATGTTAGTTTCCGCCAACCCGCCCGTGTAAATAAAAATAAGGCTCGTTACACACTCTGATTACTGAATATTGCTCGTTCATAAACTTTCTACTAGCGTTCAGGAAAAGTATGAACTCGCGCTCACTAAGCAGTGTCAAACAGACCTTACTCTGCATATCGGACGAGTTAAACAAAATATCACATTCGTACCGAAATTAGGCGCGAAATCACTCACGAGAGCTCGCAAAAACCTCGTTAGCCGCCATATTTGTTCGGCGACAGTAGGGGCGCGCCCTCTATGTACACAAAAGCAAACTAACCGCGACACGGCCAAACTGCTGCAGCACGCGTAATCCCTTCACAAGAGGGTTTATATTTCAGTGCTGTTCATTTGGCCAAGCGCAAGTACTACGTGTGAAGGGTGTATGAAGCCAGCACAAGGGTGTGGGGTAGCACACCCTCCGGTGTCGCGATTGTGACGCTATAGCACGAAATGGATATGCAACAGGATATGGGAAAGTGATATTGCCTATGGTTCTTTGAGCGTTGTTTAGAAGTGGCCGGTTGGGATTTGTTCGGTTTTTGAATGTGAGCTTTGGATGGACGTAGGTAGACCTATTGGATTGTAGCTGTCTATTGTTTAATAAATGAAAGCAATCGCGTATAACAATTATTTTTTATTATTTCTGTATGCCGTGTAAAAACTTTTGGAGATATTACGTCCATTGACACAGAAAAGCGAGTTAGTAAATTCTCTATCGCAGTTCTGTAAATTGTAATCACACTAATATTATAAAGGCGAAAGTTTGTGAGTGTGTTTATGTGTATGTTTGTTGCTTTTTGACGCTGAAACGGCTGAGCCAATTTTGATTAATTTTAGTATGAAGGTAGCTGACACCCTGGATTAACACATAGGCTACTTTTTATCCTGGAAAATGTAGTGTTCCCGTAGGATGGGCGGGTAACACCTCGCGGCGCAGCCAGTACCTACATATATACATAAAATGAAACAAATAATGTGAATAATAATTATCTGGGGTCAACTTGACATGATAACAGAAGTTTCTGATATACTTCTGTTTAACCAGGAACGCGGAACGGTCCGCCATGTTTGGAACTCGGATCGAAGTCTTCATCAGGGGCAGCTATTCTTGCTATTTTAGTAAAATTATACTTAAACTTATTTCGAAATTTCGTATGGTTTAAGAGGGAATGAATTTGTATGCTGATCCGAACTAGCAAACAGCTGAATAATAAAATGCACAATAGAACTTCCTATTTTCAGGTGTAAAAATAGTGCCACATTTATTTTACACTAGCTGCTCCGCGGTGTTATTCGCTCATTTCACGGAAAAACACAAAAAAAAACTTCTGTACCAAATTTGATCTAGCTGCTTAAAAGTGAGTAAGAAACATACAAACAAACACACTTAATAAACAAAATGTAAAGAAATGTGATTTCTTTAATTACAACCATATCAGTATTAGTTCGATAGAAAGTTGCATTTTATTTAGATACAGCCACACATAGACGTAACCATCCACCACTGGAGGGATCGAATGCCTCGTCCGTGCAATAACGGGCATTCCTCTGAAAGAATGGAATACTTGGTATATTGCGGCGTCACCGAGAAGGGGATCGATTGTTGTCGCCGGGCACTAGAATAGGGGTGTAGGCTGACGTTGAATTGTACAAAATACCTACAATAATTTTATAAAGGAAAAATAAAAAGTCCGAAAGCACATTAGAAATTGTTATTATAGTCTTACTTGTTATGGACGGTTTTGGCCTGGAAGCTGCACTTTGTGATGGAAGCAAGCCGTTTTGCACAGTGATAATATAGACCAAAATAAACGATTTCACTCGAGGCGAAATTAGTTTCACCCCTTAGGAACAGAGATGGCGCCACTTATTCAAAAAAAGTTTAAAAAATTCTAAATCCTGAGCGGATACTCCGATTTTGACGTAAGAGGTGCCAATCGGTAGATAATTACCCAATTTAACATGAAAAAAAATTAAAATCACGTAGAAAATAATTTTGTATACCTAAGAAATAATATTTTCTGAAAAAAATATTTAAAATTTGTGATTTTTGGAATTTTACTCGTAAAAATGTATGTACATGGTACTTTTTTTATTTATTTATATTAATACACAACTAATTTTACATTTACGAAAAAAAACCGCATATCATTAGCTCGTATAATTCCAAAGTTATTGAAGAATACAGACATGGCGCCGCTGGGTCAAAAAATCTTACAAAAAAATCTAAAACCTCAACGGATATTCCGATTTTGATAATTAAGGTGCTAATCGACAGATAATTACTTAAATTAGTTTCAAAAAATAAAATAAAAATTCAAATAGGCAAAAAGTAATAATATTTCCAAAAAAAAACATACATTTTGAAAAAAATCTATTTTTTTTGGGGCTTTTATGTAATTTCATATAAAAAAATTATGAATATGGCTTTATTTTACTTATGTATATTATAACACTATTAGGTAATTGATCGTTTAATAAAAAACCGCATATCGAGAACTTGTACAGTTCCAACGGTATTGAAGATTTTACTATAAGGTGCCGGTGCGATGTTGCCGCCACATGTGCAACTTATGTACATGTATCTAGAAAAGTATTCTTCCGTTTCGAAGGTACTGATTACCCTGAAAATATAACCACAATTGAAAGTACAAATAATAATCATCCCAAGTAGCACACAACACACTTATATCCCTTGTACAGCTTAAATTAGAGTTTTAACGGGTGAATAGGCTCTTATACAACCAGTTTGCTGATATCACAAGTATATTCTGCATATTTTCACTAAACTGTGCATTGTAACGTGCATGTTAGGCCGTTGCATCGGCTGCAACAACGCATTTTTCCATAGCTCGATTTGCACCTATACTAACTGTTCTATTGTGGATCGCCCCTGCAACCTGCTTCCAACGCCATTCCATTCCCAAAAAGAAAGGACTTGGGACAGGATATATCCAAATTAAGACGTTTATTTCACATGTGGCTCGCTTGAAACGCTACACGCAGAACATGTTGTTCAATGGCAGCTGAAGTAGTCGGCGAAAGGCTTGTCGCCAGCTCTGTGAAAGCATCGAAGCATTCAAATTGCAGTCGTCAGTGCAACGGTCTACTAGTAGCAGTTTACAAAACAGTTATTACTTTAAGTAATGAAATTATGACTGCACTTCAAGGCTTTCACAGAGTATGACAAGACCTCTAATTTTAATACAATAAGAAAAGAGACCTGTTTTAAAACTTGCATGTTATACCCTGAAATAACTACTGCTTTTGCAAGTACATCGCTATCTATAGAAATTCTCTCTCGATACGTAACGGCTCATGTGAAACGATTACTTAGGGCCATTTTTGTTTTTTTTTTAAGGGTGTGTTTACATAATTAATGTCATTCATTATTATAACAAAACGGGATTTAACCGAGTTCAAAAATGTTTATTTACCGCAATTAAGTCCCGTTTTATTATTTTAATATAATGTGTGAAAATCGTGTAAGATTAAATCACTATATTAATGTCATTAATTGGTTCTCAATTAATCGTAACGTTGTTGGTCCCAGATTCACATGCAGGCTATACGATGCTCCAACAGAGCATATATTATTACTGTTAATGTGATTCGAAAAGATCTGTTTAAACTAAAAAACACTAAACTAAACAAGCTTGTGAGATACCTTCCATCTATTTCAGCTGCCATTGAATACCGTTTCATGCGAACCAAATGTGGGTTCACGTTTTAATTTGGAAATATCGAGTCCGAAGTCCTTCTTTTTGGGAATGAAACGTCATCAAAGGTAGGTGGGGTCCACAATAGTTGAAGGTTAGTTCAATTTGGAAACTCCTTGAACATTATGCATACAAATTGGGCTGTGGCATAATGCGTTGTTGTTTTTTTTATGATGCGACGGCCTAACTTGCACGCTACAATGCAAAGCCTGCAAAGACTAAAGTGAAAATAAAACGTAAAGTAAGTAAAATATTGATTCAGAAATGCTATTTAGCATCTAATATACTTGTGATATTAGCAAACAGGTTGTATAGGAGCCTATTCACCCGTTAAAACTCTAATTTAAGCTGTACAAGGGATATAAGTGTGTTGTGTGCTACTTGGGATGATTATTATTTGTACTTTCAATTGTGGTTATATTTTCAGGGTAATCAGTACCTTCGAAACGGGAGAATACTTTTCTAGATACATGTACATAAGTTGCACGTGCGGCGGTAACATCGCACCGGCACCCTATAGTAAAATCTTCAATACCTTTGGAACTGTACAAGTTCTCGATATGCGGTTTTTTATTAAACGATCAATTACCTAATAGTGTTATATAATATACATAAGTAAAATTAAGCCATATTCATAGTTTTTTATATGAAATTACATAAAAGCCCCAAAAAAAATTATATTTTATCAAAATGTATGTTTTTTTGGAAATATTATTACTTTTTGCCTATTTGAATTTTTATTTTATTTTTTGAAACTAATTTAAGTAATTATCTGTCGATTAGCACCTTAATTATCAAAATCGGAATATCCGTTGAGGTTTTAGATTTTTTTGTAAGATTTTTTGACCCAAAGGCGCCATGTCTGTATTCTTCAATAACTTTGGAATTATACGAGCTAATGATATGCGTTTTTTTTCGTAAATGTAAAATTAGTTGTGTATTAATATAAATAAATAAAAAAGTACCATGTACATACATTTTTACGAGTAAAATTCCAAAAATCACAAATTTTAAATATTTTTTTCAGAAAATATTATTTCTTAGGTATCCAAAATTATTTTCTACGTGATTTTAATTTTTTTCATGTAAAATTGGGTTATTATCTGCCGATTGGCACCTCTTACGTCAAAATCGGAGTATCCGTTCAGGATTTAGAATTTTTTAAACTTTTTTTGAATAAGTGGCGCCATCTCTGTTCCTAAGGGGTGAAACTAATTTCGCCTCGAGTGAAATCGTTTATTTTGGTCTATATTATCACTGTGCAAAACGGCTTGCTTCCATCACAGAGTGCAGCTTTTTTTCATAACAAATAGGACTATTAGAATCCTCATAATGCAACAAAATAACAATGTACTCAAACGCACTGTTTCACAGTCAAATTGAAACTTGGTTATTTTTCCATGCATATTGTTACGTTTCCGGGTTGATGACATCAGGGCCCGAATATTAGAGAAGATTCTGATTGACGTAAAGCTGTGTAACGCCAAGTATAGATCTTTGAGAAAGGTAAGATCCTCCTCACTATCCCCTCTTCTTCTTCCAAGTTTTACAATAATTCATTCACTTTTCAGGCTACTCTTCTGTGGAATTCTTTACCTTCTGATCTAAGGCGTGCACAATCTCCTGCTATATTTAACTCTCACCTTAAACGTCATTATTTATCTCTGCCTTAATTTACGATGCATTGAAAATCGCTCCCTCTTGCTCGTACTATGCGCCTGACTCTGGTTTGCTATCTATTCTACTCTGCTATATGTTTTTATTATGTGTAAGTATTATATGTAGGTATATCAGATTATTGTTATTTATGTATGTTTATTGTTTTTTTATTTTTTTGTTGTTAATTTTTGTAGCTTAAAGTTGTTTTGCATCACCTTACTCAATTCTAACTTTTGTTGATCTACTCCGCTACCTAAAGGTTGTCTGGAAGAGATAGCTATTTAGCGATAAGACGACAGATTTTTTTACTGTATATCTCTCATGTTTTGTATACCTGTGTATTTGGGGTGTGCAATAAAGTGGATTTGTTGTTATGATAAAGAAACTGAGGTTATAATAAATCTTATATATAAAAAAAAAACTAGAGCTGCTATTTTTAGGGTTCCGAACCTCCGAATCAAAAAATCGGAACCCTTATTGGATCACTCGATTGCCTGTCTGTCACCACCGATTTTTTTCTCCATAGTATTGATCAAGATAAGACCAGTAAAAACACGTTAAATCCGCCTACGTTCGATTGCCTCGTTCGTACAATAATAACGGCAATTCCTCTGAAATAATGGAATACTTGGTATATTGCGGCGTCACCGGGGAGGGATCGATTGCGATTAGACCCCCGGGAGGGACACTGGGCACTGATATACTGGCAACTAGAAATCACACTATCCTATATGCATTTCCACAGAACAAAACACCACAGATGCTTTCATTTGTTATTCGCACAAGCCGTAAGAAATTAGCCCACACACTTTTAATTTTATGTATTTAATTTATTTCTTTGTCAAACGTCACTTGCCAGAGAAATATAATAGTATATTAAGGGACAATCTTACACAAATCAAGTTAGGTATTTTATCTATCTAATAATAAAATATAAACTTTGTTCTGTAAGTAGGCCACAAGGGCAGTCTTAATAATAAAATGAGAAACATTCACACACACAAAGCCTTAATGTAATTTTAATCAATATATCAAACTTCTTGAAATGTTCAAACAACGGATGACGGAGCACTACACCATGGTGCACAGCAGCCGTGTGTTATATTACACGAACCGTTTGGAGTCACTTTTGACCCCTCAATAACTCCAAATCTATTTAACATAAAAAAATGGTTTATGTATTTAGATCCTTTAGAACAACAAGAACCCCAAATTTCATAAATATAGGTTAAATAGTTATTGAGATATTAATGTCCAAAAAACGGTTTTTTTAACACTGACTGACTGACTTAGTGACTAGTAATCAAAAACTTCCAGGTGACCTAGAAAGGTGAAATTTGGCATTCAGCTTGGTAATTGTGTGTGTACACATAAAAAAAACAAAAATAGTGATTTTTTTATTTTGTGATAATAATTATTATCATTTATGCTTCTTGCCTCAGAACTCCGTCATTTATTAACCGATTTGGAAGATTCTTTCTTTGTTTTCACTCACACACACACACACAAGTGCTGAAAACTAGCCAAGTCAAGTCTTGAGATTGAATTACACCCCAAGTAACATAAATGCATTGAGTATGTCGCATGTCCTTGTCCTATCCTACAAATTTTAGGGCAAAGAACTTGGCGCCCATATAGATCTCAATTCTTTTGTCGGCGAAATCGACAACGTTGCACGCGATATTGAACTTGGCTCTCATTTTACATTTATGTTTTTGATGGGATTTTCATATGTCCCAAAGTAATTTTCTCTTGAAACCCATAATATCTTCAGCACTTTATAAACATAGAACCCTTTAGGTTAGATTAAGTTTGGTTCGGAAAAATGAAAATTTGGTGAATTTGGAAACCCAAGAACTAGACTAAAACACAACAACCACAAGCCACCCTGCCTTCCGTATAGTTAATATGTTTACTTGTATGTAATCGTGTATGGACAACGCGAGGATACTCAACTAGATTGATACATCTATATAGTTAAATGCCTAAAGATTCGAGTAAGTATTAGTAGTTCATGCAACTGTTACATAATGAGAGGCCCACTAGTTTGATTGAGACACTAGTTTGGTTTTATGAAATAAGCCGAAGGTAAAGTTTCATAATGAAATTACAGGAGTGTTTTAAGGCCTAATTACATATATATTATCAACCAATGTTATGTAGAAAGTGCTCAGTTCTACCGAGAAACCTCAAAATAGTAAATATAGGGTATGGAACTATAATAATGGGTATATTACTTACATAACTAAAATAAAATACAAACTTTATATAGAAGATACATACTATAATTCTATACAAACATCATTGAAAATGAAAACTGGATAAAAACTGAACGAAAATAAATGAGACGTCTATCAAATAGCCGCGAAAGTTTCATCGCCTGCACACAGTTTATAAACCCAACAAAATAAGTCCCATTATCACAATACAGCACAATGAAACGCAACAAGAGCACCCAACGATTTAATGCCTAAGGACTTATTGCTTACAAAAACTTACCAAACGGAAGGAGTAGCCACCCACCACCCTTACTTGACCCGGTATTCCTTTACCATAACACTTCAACAATAAATAAATCCCGTAAGAAATAAGGACCTCCGAAGGTCTTGTAGACTGGTTAACAAATGAATTGGAGTTCGTTAAAAGAACATCGGTTCTAACAAAACGTTATTAAATCTTATTTCAGTGAGGATGAAGATATTTTGAGCTCTGTTGTGTTCATTGTTCGGAATTTGCCCTCCAATGATGCGGATATTTGTTGTATCCGTGGTGTTTGAAAAAATAATAACTGACGCTTTGGGTATGTGAAAAGGGATGTTTTATAAGCGGGGGCAGCTTGCATTTGGTGTTTTTGAAGTAGAGATGCGCAAAAATCATGTATTCAAATGAAGGAGAACCATTTCCTCCATCATATCATTATACTCATTTCGTTCATGTCTTTCATTTCGTTCAGTGGTTCATTTGAATAATTCGTCGTAAGAAGTATTAAGAAAGTATACAAATATTTTCTTCGGTTTCCGCGACTGTTACACAATTAAATATAACAATTTAAGCGGATTATATCACGTATATTAATTATTTGAGCCTCCCTGACGTTTCGGTAGCTTTACAGATACCGTTGTCAAAGGTTGACTGAGAAAAAACAATTATTCTCTGTCAAAGTTACATTTGTGCAAACTATACCCATTTTATAAACATGAATTCAAAATAAATGGTGAAGAGCAGCATCCTTCTGCAGTGTGCTGGTGTTTACAAGCTGGATTGCGAGTGCGGTCTGCCATACATTGACCAAACGAAACGTACTATACCAACCTATATGAAAAATAAAACGTATAAAATATTAACATTGCGGATGTTCGACTAGCCCTCGCCTCTTTCTGTAAATAATTTATACCTAGTCAAATCTGATATTGTTTCGTAGGATTGATAGGTTTATATATCAAAAAAGAGGAGTGCTCACTTCAGTTGTATTTTTTTAGTGTATTATTATCGATTAAATTGCTCCTCTAAATTCTTTCATTGTATAGAAAGTATAGAACCACACATGAAAGTTTTTGCAATATCGAAATCCTATCCATTTAAAATCAGATAACATAAAAATCGCGGTACATTACCGCCGGTCGATTTCACATCAAAACCAGCGACATCCCATATCACTTATGCGACAAACGATTAGCCCCCGGCTAACAATCCAGCAAAATAGGATGAAAATGTCAAAATACAATCTTTCACGACAATCTCTACGTAACCAAACATACGCACAACGCTTGTGGACTCGAAAAATAAACTTATTCCGAACGATATAAGAACATGGAGAATTGTTAAGTTTGTCGCGATTAAAGTGTCAATCATTGACACAAAAGACGTAACACTAGAACTTGTGCCAAAATGATTTAAATTTTTTTTTGACAAAATCGCCGTTTCCAACAATGGTGTTGAATGACATTGTACGGCACTGTACCATTATCATTGTTAAAAGGAACAGGAAGGGAGTTGTGTTGCGTTTTGCGCAAACTTGAGTTTCTTATCTTGTTAAGGTTTTGGGATTAACGGCTTGAGTGGAGTCGACGACTTACATTTTTTGTTTATATTTTTCGTTAAAAGTTACCGTGCAGCTTAGACAGCGTCAGAAGAGCCGTCACGTCCCTCAGTCATGAGGATACTATGAAGAAGAAGGAAGTTAATTCCTTTATTTTTATTAGATATTAGAGACATGGTTGGAAATCGAAGTCTTTAAGGCGACAAGAATAATGTCGGCCGATATATGTTTAGCTGTAAAGTTTACGCATTATTTTTATAAAGTTCAATGAAGTCAAAAATAGGTACAGAAAAACAGTGTCTTTATTCTCATTTTATGCTGTGAGATTTTTTCATTGACTTACATCAACAATTAAATATTAGAATAAGGTCGGTGACATCAAATGCGTGTTTTTCTTTTGAACTCTATTACTAGATATTCCAGCGTTTTAACAATTCATAAAAAGTTCCTGATTTGTCACTATTATAACATTTTTAACAGCGACTCCAATCTTTTTCTAAGGAGGCGGGATGCTCTCGAAAAACCTTCCCTGTCTGTCTTACCCACAAATAAATTGGCCTACAACCCCCACTTGCCCGAGGGGATTTTCGGATTAAACTTTATTACGTCTCGAAAAAACTATTTGTGATTCGACGGGCTTTGTCATTGCGTTGTAGGATTTTCGAGCCATTGTGACTTCGAGGGTCTATGGCTTTGACAACTCTTTGATTGTTGGGCTTTAGAAATTGATTGTAATGACTGAATTAAATAATGATTAGTATTTGTAACGTGGCAAAGGGTTTATACTTTTTGTCGATAAATAAAATGTAAGCGAAGGATTTGATGTTTTTAGTAATCGTCTTATTTTCTGTAATAGGTACATTTGTTTGAAATGTAAGAAAGAAAGGCAAATCCGTAGTCTCATGTCTGTCGTAAATGTTTTTTTCCATGCACGACGGCACGAGAAACTTTAACTATGTATCATAAGTATCTGTTACTCGCATTATAGTGTAAAGATTCGATATGACAGTTTACCGTTTTTTTTTGGTTGTGTTTTTTACTAGTTTTTAGGGTTCCGTACCCAAAGGGTAAAAACGGGACCCTATTACTGAGACTTCGCTGTCCGTCCGTCCATCCGTCCGTCCGTCCGTCTGTCACCAGGCTGTATCTCAACAACGGTGATAGCTAGACAGTTGAAATTTTCAAAAAAAAATAGAATAAAATAAATATTTAAGGGGGGCTCCCATACAACAAACTTGTTATAGATTATATATATGTATAGGTACGGAACCCTTCATGCGCGAGTCGGGCTCGCACTTGCCCAATTTTTTAATTGAGCGTTGAAGTCAGAGACTGTAGAGAGCTTCTCAGCCATACGAATGTTAAACTGACATATCGCAATATAAAGAAACTGAGATAAACCATGGAAAAATTTAAGCTCCAGTTTCTAAATCCTTATAGCAAGGACTAGCTATTATGGAAGAAACAAATAATGGTATTTTCTCAATTACGCCTAGCCTACTCTATTGAATAATGATTCAACAAATCGAACTCTAACCCGGTACTAAAATATTCTCACCCATTTCCTGCTGGTAAGACTGAAGTGGATTAAAAAAATACGCATTGCTCGCCTTCATATTAATCAATCTCCGAAATTACCGTCAAAGGCTAGTAATTAGCATTCCGAAAAAAAGAATTATCACAAACTTGCCCGTGGATTACAATTCTAAGTGCCCCTCTAAATCCTTTGTGAATTCGGCAATCGGCCATATCAATGGCACCCTATGTATACCTACCTACTTATTAATTACAAAGCGAGCGACAACCCTAAGCATAACACCGCTTTTAACTATACACGTTTATAAAATAGAAAAGTAGTTATCGCGAAAATTAACCCGAATATGTTGGAATAGAGTTGAAATTTAAAGGGTATGCTACACAAATTAGCATATGAAAGCGGACCTTTTGAATTTCCATACATCCCATTTAGAGTTGAATTTTTGTAAGGGTAAGGTTTAAGTTGGGTATTTTGGTAGAATAGCCGGGGGTGTGAATTAAGATATAGTAAAAGGGACAAAGGGACAACGCTTAGTGTCAACCTCACATGTCTTTGAAGTTTCATGTACTCAACGGGTGGATATTATTTATTTAGGAGCAAATAGGGCGTTCGCTTGTTGTGATGGATGTCACTTCCACAATGAAGTGCCTTGGGACTTATAAATAAGCCTTTGTGACGGCTGACAATGACATAGTCGATGGTGCTAGGGATTGTGTAATGAAATATACCCATGGTATATTTAAGCCTTGTATATTAAACACTTGAAGTGTACTTGATTATTTGTTTCGTCTCTCTTGCTGGAACAGAGTAGGTAATAGAGCCAAATACACAAAAGGACACATTTAACAAAGAAAACCGACTTCAATGAAAATAAATCCTTGTTTTCAAACAATCTGGGTGACAGGTCATGAATTTATATAAGAAAATTAAAATTCCTATACGCACGTGGATTATGACATGTTGAATTCTACAGCATATGGCAGTTATATACATCAAAATAGCTCTATCCATATGTAATAAAAAAATAAAGAAAGGCACTTTGAAATATGAGACAGGAAAATCTTCAAATTTGCGTATCTGCTAGTAGGTACGCAGAAGATGTTCTTTTTTTTAAACGCACTTTTTAACGATCGAAATGGCAAATTAAATTACTTATTTTCCCCATACAACTATTAATACCCAATGTAGAAATGACGTTACGTCTCTGTTCTGTAGCCATTTGTATGCATTCTCAGCACTCCGTGTGAATAATGAATTTTATTGGTTATTTAAAGCAGTCTAAATGTTGTTAGTATAGTTATTTCGATCCCAATAAAAAAAGATGAAAAATGCTTCTTCATGAATGTATCCGCTACTACATTTTGAAATATCGGATCCTTCGGTGGATCGTGGTCGAACTGTCTCTTTTTTTTATGGGTATTAGATATGGCCGAGTTCCCAGGCAACATAAAAAAATGCGTTGACTTGAAAACTCGCGAAACAGTTTCAGCGTACACGATGTGCTCTATTTGAAACAGTTCTGAGATGAATATACTTTACTCAAATAGACATAAAACTCAAAATGGGGATTCGTATGGCTGAAGTCGAAATCACAGGAGCAAGTAATATAAGTATTTAATTTTACAATATCTCTGTTAAAATGTCAACTTTTCAATGTCACTAAATGCAGATCAAATACCAACACTGGATATAATATGTCCAATCCAATATAATATCGTGATACAGCAGGAACATTTCAAAATTAGGGATATCGCGAGGCGTCGTCGAATTCGGGCCCAGCCATTCTTGTCTTCCTTTCTTCCATGAAAAGCTTTCCCGCCCTACATTGCCAAGTAGTTCTTGCACCCTCTGTTAGATGGCGTTGAACACAATGGAAGCATACCGCGAGCTAGCGACACTAAGTGGTATAGTGTTCGTGACATAGATGGCGCTGTACTATGCCATTTAGAAATTAATAAAGCTGTGTTTTGTATAAATTTTAATATTTTTGTGTGTATTAATATTGTTTCTTGGGTTTTGTGATCGGGTTCATTAGTGTCGTTGACAAATAGTAGGTAAGTAATTGCGAACATTGAAATCTTAGGACAGGCATTAAAATAAAGATTAAATAGGTACCTACCTACTATTTGATTAAATTTCATATTTTAATTTTTTTTTTTAGATTTTGTAGTACGAGAGGTTTTCTACCAGGGTCGTGTATCGTGCCTTAACTTAAGTTCGTATAAAGTAGAAAACACTTTATATTTCATTCTATTAATGAAATAATGAACTTTATTTTGTAACTAGGCCACAAGGGCACTTTTACATGTCTGAGTCTACCGGCATTTCATAAGAGGAGACCACTACCACTGTTACACACAGAAACTCAACAGTCAGTCATTTTGTCAGAAAGGATACTTAACTATGACAGTGATATGATTTTACCCTAATTTGTACCTATCTTAACAATTTAGGCTTAGGTAATACATAGTCCTCGAAGAAAACATTATGTGCCTATACAAAAATTCATATGTACATGTTTGATATGCTTTCTTATTAGAAATTAAACGAACTTACCTGAAGTGAAGTTCTATTTTAATTGTATGAGCTGCACAGTCTCGAAATGATAACTCAAGTAGTATACGCAGTTATACAACCTTTTGACCACAAAGTTCAGAGCCCAGGAGTTTAAGCTTTCGATTCAAAAAACGCGCCAAACTTCCGAACGCAGCCATGATTCCCGCGCTCTGACTTGTCAACTTCATTTAGTTTAGAGTTCGGTAGCTTACAGCAACTTCCCCTTCCTGGCGTGACGCCTGAGAAAACAGGAACTTTGGAAATGACCTGGAAAAGAAACTTTGTAACGGGTATAGGGTGGGAGGGATTATCATTTCGAGACTGTGCAGCTCATACAATTAAAATAGAACTTCACTTCAGGTAAGTTCGTTTAATTTCTAATTGTATTTCGCTGCACAGTCTCTTTATGATAACTCAAGTAGATGTTCAGAGTCAAATCAAAGTTCATTTTTAGCTTTGCAAGTAACTCATAAGTGTTACTCATCATAACATCACCTAATTGACTAATTTATAATATCTTAGAGGTATTAGGAAAACTTCAGGCGGCACGAGAGGCCTCTCATAAACCAGAGAAAATTATCTTTAAGTTTCATTCAAACCTGCAGGTGCCTGCAGTCTACCCTATAACATCAATATTAACACATAGCAGAGCCACAGCAAAGACCCGGACAGGCCGAGTCGAGTGGGCGGTGAATATAAGAGTATCTATAGGTACTACCGCTCTTGTTTATGTGACTTGTGTTGTAATTGTCTTGTCAATGCGCTAGCTAAGCGTTTGAGAAGTTATCTCTTTTTAACTTATTATTTAAACAATAATAAAAATAAAATTACATAATGATGCATATCCTTATTCATATGACAGCAGGGCTTTTATTAGACCAACTTCAGGTTTGTATCTAAAGAAAGGCAGCGAGAGTAAAGGCTTTTCGAAACCTGCCTAGATGTCTTCATTAGACCCAGAATTTAATTCAAAACTTAATCCAGATATTGGAAAATATTAGATAATTAAGATAATAGACAGTGTTTTTACTCACTGTACAGTGATACTTATTAGCAAGGTAATTATTTCTTGCTTAGTTCCTCTAAGGAGAAACTAGATACTATTTTGAAGACAATGATGGCAAGTAATTTAAAACCACTAATTGTGGGTCCCAAGTTGTACTATATTTTGGTTAATATATTATAATGGATAAACGCAGCCTTCACAAGGCTTTTAATTCTGTTATCACACAAGATTCTTGTACATAATGAAGAGAGAGAGCAGATTTATAGCAGTTGCCACTTCTATATCAACTCGCTTTAAACAAAAGATATTAATAATAATAGTGGGTAAATTTCTCCAAGGGGCCTCTACGTGTAGGATCCATATCCCCACGCAAGTCTTCCAAAAGACCGGGACGTATGAGCCCGAGTCTCGATAGCGAGATACAAATAATAATAATAATAAAAATAGTTTAAAACATTTATGCTGAAGGACTGATGTATCTAAATAATTATTAATGTTTTGAAATAAACAAAAAAGATACCACCATTTTACGGTATGTGTCTTACCGCGCAGCAAGCCAGCATCATGTCCGCTGAGCTGAGACTGATGGACATTCCTCTTGGTTATAACACATCCTGCACAGCACCACAACCAGGGTACCGCGTTCCAAGAACTGCTACCGTCAACCCACAGTAACTTGATAAAATCTGAGTTAGAACCAATTGTTATACCTATATGTAGAGCTTACTAGGTAACTTTAAAAACACCAGTAAGGAGCCACCAAAGTGCCTTCAGATTGCTATAAAAAATTATAATATACCTATGTGTATAATAAATACATATATTTATGTGAACGATGTCTGTATCAATAGTTCAACATGTGAAGGAGTCTGAGAAATCAATTATGGTTACTTTTTCCATGACATATAACACACACATTTTTAATGCAAGTCAACTTAATATTTTAAAATATTGATTATGTAGCTAACACATTCAATTTCTGACTGATTCCTTCTACTATTCTAGATTCTTAGTCAGCTATATTATTTGGTTTAGATTTTATATATGAAGAAAAAAAGTAACATTACTCTTTCACACCCTTGCCAGATTTGTGTTACAATAGAATGTGGGTGTAGGAATTTTAAAATAATTTTCATATTGAAACTGAATTCAGTTTTTGTATGAGATAATCTGTGGTTTAAGCAATCCTCTAAAAGATCTCACAGTTATTTTAAGTTGGAGCAGAAAGATTTTAACCTAAAAAAGCTGCCAAGACTTTAGGCTATAGGTAGTACTATAGTAAATTAATAATATCCACCAAAATAGCTCATTCTTTACCATTAATTAATTGGCATGGAGTTGTCATAATTGTTTTGATATTTCTTTAGGAAATATGTATTTATGCCTTTCTACCTCTGTGAACCTCAAGCATCAAACAGTCAAATAGGCAAAATGTCTGGTTTAATACGTTGATAATTTAGTAAATCTGGATAAGAAAATATAATCTCAATAAACTAAAAAGCTTTAGAGGTTTTTAGTTCACAAGAAAGTTCATAATTGTCAGAATCTAACACACAACCCAAAAAATTTGGACAAAAAAAAACATCTTATGGTTTACCATGAAACCTAGATTCTGTCACAACTAAATTTTTCTGTCTGCTATTACAGCATTCATTATTTTTATTGATTTATTTCCAAAATTACACTGAAAACCTAGATTCTCTAACAACTTTAGAGTTATTTGTATGCTATTAAAGCATTCATTTATTTTTATTTGTTTATTAGCTTTACTGCACAAAACAAGTGAGAGTGTGAGTACATATTTGTACAGAACAAACATAATGTAGGTAGTACCTAATACTAACGTTATATATGTAGTTCCCCCAACCAAATAAAAAACTACACATATCAATCACAACCCTAATATCAATCAGAGAACTGCATCACAGGTTTAAGCAACTCTGTGTAAACGTTATATGACATGTTTAATCCTAGAAAATATACCCTTTATATCTCTGATAGTTAAATTAAGAGTATTCTATTAATAGACCCGGAGAAAATATACCTCTCCGGGTAAAGTGTGCCCAGTGATTTACCTGTCGCATAAATTTACTATTATATTGTTGTGATGTAATTATAATTGTAATTTCATATTCATTATTGTTATTCAATGACATAGAATCAGACTTGTAAAAATGCCCTCGAGGCATATTTGCAGAATAAAGATTTTAATTTTAAATCTTAAGTACCAATATAGCGGTTGGGATGCATAAGCATTATGGCTGTTCTAGTCACCTCTTGCTTGTTGCTTTGCAATATGGTTATGTAATTCCCTTCAATTGTACTAAGACTCTAGATCTTATGAAAGAAATTATCATAGGTAAATGTTGGACTCTGCAAGGTAAGCATTTAATAATAACTGCTTGCCTAGTAATAGATCTTATCTCATTTACAATTTTTCCAATTGAAAAATATCTAATTCAGAATTATTATTTTTTAATTACTCCCTGTTGCATCATTGCTGTAAAAGAGATTTTATAACTATCTAGTTATTAAGTCACAAATTGCCATTTTACTAAGCAGTACTTAAAGCACTATCGCTCAGCAGAGTGATCATGGGAATCAGAATTCCCAGGTGATTTACAAAGTGTATGTATATTTTGCGCTGGTCTCCTCAATGTCTATAAGACACAGACATATGACCTAGTCATACTTGGCATTTATTTGTCTTATATTTTTCACTTTATATCCACTATCCACTTCGGCCTCCATTCAATCTTGACGAATCCTCCAATTTGTAATAGTCCGGAACGGTGTACCTTTGAATTTTTCCCCTCTTTCAATTACATTCTTGATTATAATGGGAATTATTCTTATATTCTCCGCAAGAGCAGATCTGACTCACTGGGTCCAGGCCAAGTGACTCGACTTCTAGAGCTTCAACCGGTAAGGCCAGTCTCTGCACTGATGTGATCCTTATTCATCCGCTGGAGTAAGGACAAGCGCGTATAAAGGACTGTTTAAAGAGCTTTCTGTAGTAAGACATATATCAGACTGTTATTTGTGGCACAAAACAGTAGAATGTGAGCCCAATATGGTGCACCAGAATGCTGATCTTAGCATGAACTGGACTAGTGTGACATGAGCACCCGAAACCATATTTAGTTGCAGCGCATAGAAAGCAACGAGTGAATCCAACTGATACACCATTCTGCTCAGCAGAGCCGGCAGGAAGTGAATCCAGAATAACTCACCACGTTTGCTAAGATAATAAGCATAGAGTGGACCCACGTAGTACAAAATATAACTTGTTAAAAGCTACAAAAGTACCCACTAATGGCGCACCACAATACTAAATGAGCAACGAGAGTACCCAACCAGCTCAATAGTTAGCACTCCACATTGCTTCGCAAGAATATATTTTAATGCGCCAGCAGCACACGCTGCTAAGATTATGCATGTTGCGGCATTCTGGGAAACGGGCAAGGTAACGATCCAAACTTGTACCATTCTTGTCTTACCTTGTTTGTTAGGATCCTCTTAGCTTAATGTTTTTCCGTTTCTGTCATCTCTCATGCTGTGTGTGGCATGAAGTGGCTTCGCCACCAGAATCGCGCTTCGAATGGCGCCTGCTCGATGATGACAATTGGTGATCGAGAACGCATTCAAGATGACCATTATGCCCGGGATGTCGCTCGCCGCGAATCCCCTTAGGAACTTTGGCTTGCCAACAGAGTCGAGGGCACCTACGCGTCGATATGGACCTCGCCCTGAGTCCTTAAAAAAAACGGAATTCCTGTCGCACTTTATCTAACAAACCGCTTCGACGATGTCTCAACATTGTCTTTATAAAAACAAATAGTATTAAACACCTTTCACAACACAATATTACATTATTATAATTAACACGAAAAATCGTAACATGGTCGTAGGTCGCACAAAAACGATAATGAAGTTGACAAGTCAGAGCGCGGGAATCATGGCTGCGTTCGGAAGTTTGGCGCGTTTTTTGAATCGAAAGCTTAAACTCCTGGGCTCTGAACTTTGTGGTCAAAAGGTTGTATAACTGCGTATACTACTTGAGTTATCATAAAGAGACTGTGCAGCGAAATACAATTAGACTTGTGTTCTATAGACTAGTCAATCAGGTACTAATAAAGGAGTCAGGATTAGGTTCGAAAACGAGGTAAATATAATCAGAATAATATAATACAATAATGTTATTAAAACTATCGTGAGACATCTTTACTAATTATAAAAACGGTATAAACTCACGTAAAAATTGTCACGAACGGCCCACATGTCGGGCCGTTCCTGACAATTTTTACGTGAGTTTATCCCGTTTTTATAATTAATATAATACAATGTTAAAGATGCTTTGGGATACGGCTGTTCGAAGATTTTCGGGTGACTTTAAAATTGTTATATTCTCTAGCCCTAGCCGATGTTTCACTCTTAAATTACACCGTGATAAATAAGGACAAATATGAATTTGGGATTATAAATGACGTAGTTTTACAAGCTTGTTTACGAAAATCACATCTTTGTAAAGAAAGTGTGTACTAAAATTCAATTGTATAAGAGTAGTTAAAGGCTTAATAATAGAAATAAAACTACAATCGCGTCCTGTGTGTAACGAAAGTTACTCATACAAAAGATATACCCAACTTTCGTTACACAAAGAAATCAATTAACTAATTAAGTTTTGTTTTAATTATAGCCCTTAACTAAGTACCTACATGTTTTTTTTTTAATACAACTCATTTTCTTTTGAGCTGGTTCCAAAATATACAACCAGATGAGCAGTGTTAAAATAAATGAGTTTGTCAGAAAATGCGTTTTTGTGTTAGCAATGTTAACAGTAATAGGGTGAATTTTTATTTTGTTGTCGATTTCTTGTTATTCTCAGATTTCAATAAAATTCAGTGAGTTGGTAAAGTTGCTTATTCTGCACAAGGTAAACCCAATTTCACGCTATGTTCTACATTTTTTTTTCATTGAGTTACCTACAGGAAATGTATGGAATTATTTAACTAGATTTCGTATTTTGTACTTAAATTTAGTACAAAAAAAAATTGGCCCATTATTTATATTAATTAGCGTCACAAAACTGAACAAAGATGCCCAAACTGGCCCCATTTGACAATGCTAACTTTGTTCAAATATACCTACCTACGCTAATAACGCTTATTTATAATTTGCATCAACATAATTATTGACACTATTATAGGTACTAAGAGACATTGCAAGGAGCAGTAATGAGGATATTCACAGAAGAAACAAGGTTAACCGACATAGATCTAAGGATTGCACGGTTGAACCGGCACGGCAATGGGCGGGCCATGTAGCCCGGAAAACGGATGGCCGTTAGCTCTTCAAAGTACTGGAGTGGCGACCACGTATAGGAAAGCGCAACGTGGGACGGCTCACGACTGATGACGGACAGATGACCTCGTGAGGGTGGCGGGGAGTCGTTGGATGTGGTCTGCATGGTATCGCAACTTGTGGCGAGCCATAGCGGAGGCCTATGTTTGAGCAGTAGACGCCTGTGGCAGATAGATAGATTCTAAAAAGAATTAAACATAACATTAAGCGTAACATTTAAATTGACTTACCTACTGATATATTAAGGAGATAATGTGTTGCCTTCGTATTTTGTCGGGAAAGCTCGTATTCATATTTCTTTCTACCTCAAATTTTTCGCTGAAGTCAATTGAGAATGCAAGGTAAAACGAACTTGCTTTCACAATTTACTTCAGTGAAAAAGTGTTTCAGTAATTATTAAATTCTTCTCACAAAAACGTAATCATAAATGTATGACAGCAATGGGTATACTTAAACATGGTATTTTAATAACCACATCGTAAAATGCATAGTTTTCTACACACTAGCTCACGCGCGAATTGTGACGTCACAACTCTGCGACTTTTCCGATGGATCGTTTTCCGTCCTGAAGTTATTGGTGTCCGAATCATCGTCCAATAAGCTACCGACACTGACTCGTTGCCGCTTTATACATTACAATTGCTATTTTCTTTGATTGTTTCTTGTACATTGTTTGTTATCCTGTGTATTTTAGGTATGCAATAAAGTGGATTCGGGATAAAGAGAAGCCTGCCAATCTCTAACACCTGATTTGCTCAGTTATGACTTGAAAGAAGGACAAGCCAAAATATTGCCAGTTTAGCGCGGAGTATGACGCCATCCCATAACATAAATGTGACAATAGCAAGGTAGAATAGAATATTCTTTATTGCACGCTTCAACAGGAAATGAATACCTACAAAAAAACACAGACTGCACGAAAAAATCAAGAAGTAAACGACAGGCAAGTTAAGTTAGGTACGCTAATGACAAATGTAAATAATCTGAATTAATTACCTAAATAATATACCTTTATTCAAATATTTGAATAGAAAACAACTCTGTACTAAGGGTTAAAACAAAAATACAATTATCAGAAACCGCATTTGTTTTGGTCACAATATTAAAGCTCTGACCGAGTAATCATTTAGTTCCGCTACTGCACCATAGATGGCGCCCGCATGCACTTTATAGCAAACATACGATGCCGTACATTACAATATAGAAAACAAAGCTTTTAAAATATGGAAATTTTACAAACGAAAATCATGAAAACCGAACAAGAATATACTGACTTCAACCTATATTTTAGAGATTACTAGAACTGATTTTCATTCATATTCATATTAACCATAATTGCAAAAGTGGTTGTTGGTTTTTAATGCTATAACAGCTAGAGCAATGAATATTTGATTCACGTGGGTAGTAGGTATAGTATATATGACACTAGCGACCCGCCCCGGCTTCGCACGGGTGCAATGCTGATAAATTATGCATGTATTATACATATAAACCTTCCTCTTGAATCACTCTATCTACTAAAAAAAACCGCATCAAAATCCGTTGCGTAGTTTTCAAGATTTAAGCATACAAAGGGACATAGGGACAGAGAAAGCGACTTTGTTTATACTATGTAGTGATGATTTTCGCATTCTGAGATATAAATATGCCGTGGAGTATCAGCAACGTATTAGATCGGTCCATCAAAAAAAAATGGCTGGCCGGGAAATATCTAGTTTTACTATATTTATTATATCGAAGTAGAATAGAAACCGGAAAAACATGTAAGTAATCCTAATCCCACACAATCGCTCCTATTTAAACTACGATTAAATAAAAACAAAAACAAATAAACAGGGCAAACTCATAAATCACCAATCAGTAATATTCTACCAGAACCCTACCAAATTTGCATTAACGACCGCCTGAGGCCAATTTAAAATAAAAAAGCCAACAAAAAACCGAAAGACAATACTAATTCTTATTTCGTAAAACAGCGATCTGAATCGAGTCACGAAATGTCTAAAAGCCCATCACATTAATACATTGACGTGCTCAAAACTGTAAAATTACCATTCCGAATATGATTGTAGAAAAAAACCGTTTAAAAAAGACAAATAGGACCATGGCGATGAACGATTACGGGTGTAAGCGACGCCGAGCACGAACGCGGCTATAATAAACGTTATCTATTAGTTAAAAAAAAAAAACATTTTATCTATATGGCGATGACGAGGTCATAAATAAAAGTTAAACGTTCGAAAATTGAATTGCAACTGTTGGCGATGGCAGTAAAACAAAAGGTTACAATTTACTGGCTGGATATAGAGCATAGTATTTATGTCGCCAATTAACATTTAGGCCACCGAACAAAATAAGTGCCTACCTAATTAATTACCATATTCAACAAACAAAAAAACAAATATTTGAAAATGGAATATCAAAAATTCGAAAATCGAATCCTCACAAATCTTGAAACTGGCTGGTAACGAGACGACATGCCGATAAACAGGATAGAGGATTGATAGTTCCGCAAAAACAAAACGCTGAGTCAAACTGTGGCAGGAAACTTAACGGAAAGTTGAAAATCACGCGACACCGCGACTTATTTATTGCACAGCCAATAGGTTTAAAACGAATTTAACTGTTCAGTTTCACTTTATAGAATCAGTATTCGGATCTTATAGCGATACACGCGATTATAGTTGTAAGACGGTGTCACATTGAATTTATCGTTTATTATTCCTAAATTTTGTTCGGTGCACGCCATTTATAACTGGAATAACGTTGTATTTTTATTGCCAGTTAGCCCAATAATACCTTCAATTACTGAACGAAGGTGAATCCGTTTACAATTTTTTATAGCTGCACGGAAAGAAAACGCTAGGAAAATGTATATCAAATACGACGTGAACTACATTGTAGGGATGTGAAACGTAGATAACAATCGAAAGCTCAGATACGTTTTAACAGTTATCGATAAAATTGAATCGAGAAACCGGAACGGGGAATTTACGATAATGGCAAGGTAAACTACAGAAAGATCGGATCGGCGTGTAATCGGGTTTTTTTATATTTTTGTTGGAAAGTAAACGACTGTTTAAATATTCAAAATTTGCCTACCCCTTTTTGTCACGGCACTGACTTCCGACCTGCGTTTAATGGTCGTGCGATCGAGAATGGTGCAACGAAGCGTTTAATTTAAGAATTATTTTGATTTATTTTTTTACCGGGCTAACAACCTTATTCCTATTCCGATATAATCAAATAGAAAAAAAAATATATATATATTAGTACCACATTTTTACATTTTCGAAAATATCCCAATTTATGATTTAAAAATCTATTTGAAAATTTCCTCATTCTAAAATAGCGTAGGCGACAAGGAATTAGTCACAGCGCAGAAAAACGCAGAGGTATTCCAGTCATACCCCGGGGTTTTAGGTGCACAAATCATTTGACACTAGGCCGATAGTAGACGTCGAACGGAAGAGGAAAACGAGGGTCGCGAACGAAGTCACGACAAGAAAACTGGCAAGTCTCAGATGAGACGCCGCGAGAGAGATTCAGCCCTGAAATACCCCCACGCTCCCCCAGAATGGTGTGAGAAGACCAGTATGATGGGAGCACGCGTCAAATCATTCATGCACCGACCCCCCGGGTATGATGGACGCGGCTCTCTTGTCAACCGCACACACTATAACATCGCGTCGTATCCGCCTGATGTGGTTCAACAGAGAAACGCCTATTAGGGCATGCAAATCGCCCATACCCTTATGCCTTGATCACACGTACCGAGCAAACGGGCGAGACAGTAAAATGTTTCTCGGCCGAGACAGTGATGTAACGAGTAGCTATGTACACATGTTTTGAAATTAGCACAGTCAGATCAGTTCCATTGAGAATTTCGGACATGATGGATCGTAAAAAAATCGCCGAGTGGCGAGACAGAGCACGTTCAGACCGGCCGAGTGAGCGAGCGAGACAGTGCGGGGAAGCGGGAGGTGGACACTCGGCCTAGTAGATAGAAAGGGAGCCGAGCTACTGTCTCGCCGCTTCGTTCGGCCGAGCACTCGGCGCTATGTTTATACGCACCGAGTACTCGGCCGAGAGCACTGTCTCGTCCGTTTGCTCGGTACGTGCGATCAAGGCATTACCATGAGTTTCCAGTGACTGCTCCTCGCTAGCGACAGCGTATACGATTTGTACGGAGAATTGTAGTTCTACAAAGTAACCGCTAGGGGCGCTGTACTATACAAATCGTTTACACAGTCGCTAGCGAATACGCGTAACTCATGGTAAGGGTACAGAAGGTAACTCCGATGTTCGAAATTCAAACTTATCGTGCTGTCCCGCTCATTCAAATATTGTTTGCCTCTTGTTTACCTCTGTTGATTTTTTAAGTGTATATTTCTCATGTTTTGTATCCCTGTGTATTTGAGGTGTGCAATAAAGTGGATATTAATTGTTTAACGCAAGATCGAGAGAGATGGCACGATAAAAACTTCTAATTTTGATCTTCGGAGTATCCCTTTTGCTCACTGGCGCTTGCCTCTGCTCAACAGGGTCGTTGAATAATAAATTATTAAATTAAATTCGTTTATCTGAAAGACAAGGATTAAAAGCGTATAATTAACCAGTGGTTTCACATTATGCTACGTTTACACGCTTTAGGTTAGACCTGAATCGTATAAGTGCAAAAATTAACAAACGCATTCGGGGAGTAACGTGTTTTCGAGAAATAACTGGTGGTACCTACTCGTGGTGTATTATGTCTGTTATGTACCTACATTTCGTAAAAATTAGAACATCTGAAAATTTTGACACAATTCTGAAGATTTTTTGCATATTAAATACTTAATTCGATAGCAAATTGTATTAAAGGAACTAATATGGTGATGTGACTTCGTCTGTCTGTCATTTAATCGTTATTGACCTACTCTACTTATAATATCTTTTATGTTTCCTCCTTATTATAACTTGGGACCCTTCAAACGAAGCGTGAAGATGCATCTCTCGGGCGAGCATGGCAGTGTCAACTGACAAGACACCGTTGGTTTCTTGTCAAAAGCCATTGCGACTCCGTTTCAGCTTGGCTAAAAAAAACGAAACATGTTCCCATGTCCGGATGTTCGGATTTCCGGCTGTTTTCGCCAAGAGGTCGCATTTCTCAACCGATTCTCATGAAGTCCGTTGTCCCCAGCCGCCCGCGCTCTATCCACTTCCACCATTCGTCGCGAGTACGCCATGCCTGCTTGGATTGATTTCGTACTTAGGTGTAGTTATCGTAAATATGAAAAAAAACTGGCATTCCGGGACAAAAAGTGTAATTCTTGGATACCTGACGAGCGCCAACTTCAGGGACTTTCCCGGCCATCTGGCAACCCTAGTTGAGAGTGGCGACCTGCCAACCGTCCAGCTGTCGGTCTTTATGAAGGAGGAGCTCTGGCCGAAGGTGTGGTGTTCCGGCGTTTCCGAGGCCGGTTAGTTGACACCAAGGAGCGTCAGACGTCTCCTAGTGTTTGTGGGTCATTGTCAGTTCAAAAAACAAAATTTGCCCCTTCGGTGGTCAAAAGTAAGAGTTTGTATGAATCTAAGTTATGTTGCTATTACAACGGATTATAGAAGAGGGAACGTTCTTTATTCTCACTTAATCACAAAATTAGGCCCTGGAATCCTTAATTTCGCCAATGTCCACCGGAAAGACGCGCACCCAAATCGGACAATGACCCTGGTATAATTGTTTGTTTGCTTATCTGAATTGATTGACGACGTGATGAACACGAATATTGAATGTTTGTGCCTGGATCATGGATGTCCTGGGGGCCTATGATGGTTGCGTTTATCAAGTGATAAATCATCTGTCACTCACACTCGCATCATGTCAAAACGTGACGGATGCTTTGTCACTTATTTACCGCGAGATAAAAGCAAACCATCATAGACCCGCTGGTCATAGGTGTGAATTTAAGTATTTATTTATCTATGTAAGCGTTTGATTTACAACAGACGTATGTATGTTAGTTTTAAGTTATTTATCAATGGGCCACATTTGCCCGAAACAAATGTTTTCCATTTATTCATTCAATAATTTGGTTTATTTGGAGGTGATCTGATCTGAGATGCCAATTTAGCCGTAGGAACTTCTAAACAGTACAAGATCCAACACAAACTGCAATACAACTACGATAGGTTTACCCATCGTGGTCGGGCTCATTTAATTTATTTTTATGAACAATTAGCGTTTATGTAAATTTATGCAAAGATACAAAGAAAAATTGAAATGCGTAACGTGTCGGAAGAGACCGGGAATCGAACCCGGTACCTCTGGTTACCAGTCCAACGTGTTAGCGTGTTACGACACACAATTAGCGTTTGTTTAAGCCAAGTACAGTCGGCTATAAAAGCATGATTCAAAACAAATTTCTTTGACAAAAATTAATTATTTATTAAAAAATTAAAAGTCTGTTGCAAGTCAACTGCAGCACGTCCTAGTGCTGCATTTCAAATGAGATCGCTGACGGCATTTCAAATAATATTCACACTAAACGGCACCCTAATCTCAACTATCGGAAGCAACATTCGTGTATAAATTTGTATGCAAATGTACCGAAGAGCGGCAATGATCGCCCGCGATCGTAAATAACGTTTACGACGCGGCAACTCTAAGCAACTTCGCAGTCCTATCAATTCCATACAGTTTATTCGAATTCCAACTTTAATTACACACACAAGCTCCTATTTGAAACGCGAGAGTTCAGTTAGATACTAGCTTGCGAAAGTTATTTGTTGTCCCTTGGAATTAACGCTTTGACTCGGCAACAGATTTTAATTCGTGAATCCGTATCTGGCAATTAAGTTCGATAGCAATCGCAACTTTATTCGCATGATTATTAAGTAGTGTTTAGACTGATTAGATCGAACGAGATAGTAGTTTTTGATGGTTATTTGGTAGGTATTAATGCTTCGCGGTTGGTACTGGGCGGTGCTGGGTTTAAAGGACATCTCGGTGTCATTGGGGACTATGAGACTTTAATTTAATTAAACAAGGTTAAGGTTATCTTAAGGAATTAATTCGCGAGACATGTTAGAAGGGGAATAGATCGCGTAACAAGAAACTTGCCACAATGACAATTACTGAAAGTGACACTCAAACCACAGAGTAGAAAATTACAGAAGGTTCTCACTTTTGATTTTCGCCAATCGCTTGAGAAATGTAAAATACGACGCGATTAGTCCTGAGCTGTGGACGCGAACAACCGACACATTTTTTTTAGACCTGACTTTGAACTGCATCAGCTAGTTAGCCCTGACTAACAGTGAATCGGACTTTGTGTGCGAGCAAACACCCACTAACAGGAATGTCTCCGCACCACAAGATTGATGGGGTTCGACGTAGGCGCACGGATCGTATCGTAAATCATGGCTTACTCGGTAGCCTTGCGGCTGTCCGACATCGTGATGCTAGGCTGTAGCCAACGCACTGCCCCAGCGCCTGTGTGAGTGCTGGCGTCCACGGGTACTCGAGTCAGCAGACGTGTAGCTTGACATCGTCGTCTGGAGATCAGTCTGTTAGTGTATGTCATCTAGCTGGAATTTAGATCGTGTGGTAAGGAAAGTGTGATCATCGCGGTGACCGTCCCAGCCGGCGGAGACGACAGTGTGCACGTAGTGTTCCTGCTATGTCGTCGTCTACGTCGCAAGTATCGCCAAAATCCAGTAGATGGCAGCAAGGATAAAAAAAAAATATTTCGTTACAATAATAAATCATATTAGGTCATGGTTGAATTCCAATAGTCAGTCTTACATATACTTGTACGAGATTGATATGAATGGAATGTAGATATTTTTTTTTTTTATCATGGTCACCCTACCCAACTACTCGTAAGCGCCGATACGGCAGATAAACTATGCAAATAGGGTTAATTGGAATTAAGATTGAGAGCACGTATACCGATTTATGCGGAGAAAGCCCGCACGGGACAGTCCCGGATACACGAGTACATGTGGTTACTAATTGCCTGTTTTCATTTTTAAACTTTGATGGTTTGATGGCCGTTTTGTTTTTTGAATAGACGGCACGTTTTTGGGATAATTTATTTTGTTTGCATTTTATATGTATTTTAAGTTATAAAAAAAATATTACATAGTCATTATCATAATCATAATCATCGTAATCATTTATTGCTTGAAATAATGGTCACATAGATTTACATTTAAAATATATGTGACCATTATTTCAAGCAATAAATGTATTATTGATTATGTAAAATCCGCGAAAGGATTACATTATATTACTTAGGTAGGTATAGGTTCAAAGTATTTTTTTATATGTACAAAAATCTGCTATACCTATTCAACATGTCTGTAGTAAGGGTACTACCTATATCAAAGTTAAACAAATATGTAATTTTTCTCGAAAGTTCCTACTAGACAAACACCACACAAACACGAAATATGTTTTAGTAGGTAGATCATAGAAATTTAGTAATTAAGTACGTAGCCTAAAAGTTTGAACCCAGTGTATCGTATTCTTGATGGTTCTAAGACTTGAAAGTGAATTTCACTGATAAAAGGAAAAAAAAGTTTCAAGAGATAGTTTCTCCTAGTGTAACAGTGCCGTCATTTGTCATTAACAAAAACGCATCGCGGCGGACGCGCCGCGGATTCTAAATTCAAATTCAATTTAGCAAAGGGTTGCCATCTACGCGGAACGAAAAGTCCCTAAAAACGGGGTAAAAGGCGAGGGGAAGGGGAGAAAGGAAATTCAAAGACATGTCTAGGGGCGGTGATGTGTCACGTTTCGCGTGCGGGTCGGGACGTTGGGTAATTGATGCGTTCCCGATTAAGATTGCTTTTTTATGTGCGGGAGGTACGATAGTGATGACAGGGCGAGGTAATTTTCGGGATAGCGTGAAAATTTGAGGTGATTTGTGGCACGGGCGTTGTTTTTTGGAAACTGTTTGATATTGTAACGGATGATCGGTTCAGAAAATGATGATGTTACCGTGAAGTCGCCCACATTTGCCCTTGTGGGTAATTTTACCCGCTGTGCTAAACATGACTTTAAATTTGCATTAAGATGCGTTTCTTAAATAAGATAAAATACGCACACATAATAATCTATGTATTTGCTAATGGAAGCATTCGAACACTCATATATTGTTTAAACTCAATTTCGTACAATTTTTCGTACATTTTTTCTGATATGAGTTAAATTCCGTACGATATCAAGAAAGTATGACACCGCCAGAAAGTATATGCTTCCTAGCGGTGACAGATTGATCACTGTTTTCTCGTAAGTACGTGTAGTACATATTTTTTTAACTAGCGTACAATTTCGTACATTTTTTTGATATGAGTTTGAATTCCGTACGATACTAAGAAAGTATGACACCGACAGAAAGTATGCTTCCTAGCGGTGACAGATTGATCAATGTTTTCTCGTACGTGTAGTACATATTTATTTAACTAGCGTACACTTTCGTACATTTGTTTGATATGAGTTTGAATTCCGTACGATACCATGTCACCGCTAGAAAGTATGACACCGCATAAGCGCTTATACAGCTCTTGTATAGCTAATTTAAGTTCTATACGCAGCCTGCGTGCTAGTTAGGGTAACTAACCAGCTTGTCAGGGAGCTAGGACAACGCCTAAAGGAGATGCCACGATGGTCGGCAGCGGCAGCGGTGTGCGTTACGTGTCTCGCTCACTCGTATGGCCGCCGCGCTCGGATCTCTCGCTCTACCGCTCGCCCCGCCGCTGGCCGCGCAAAGTCGTGACATCTCCGTAAAACACAGCATATGCCAATAAATGTCATTTTCTACCAGTTAACCATAGGGCCAAACAGATCTCTGCTTCAAGTAAGAGTAGAAAATTATTCGCTCGCTATGTTAGTATAAGTTTATAGTTTTTAAACAATAACTAGATACTAAATAGTAATGTAAAAGCCATAACAATTCAGTCCTTATCAACGATTCACAAACATTTTTCTTTTTTTCACGTCAAAACAATGTTTTATCGGTTGCATTAGCGCGGCGAAACTCGGCAGAAACTTCGAAACGAGCAGTCAAAATTCGTTCACGATTGACTTGTCAAAAAGGCTGACACGACGAAAATTGGTCGGAAAATTATCGTTACCAAACAAGTGCAATAATATCAGAAGAGCATAAGTACAATGAAACTGTGAAATAAAATGTCGTTTGAATCGTGGACAAGTGAAAATGCTAGCAGCTATCCGCCAAAACCATATGCTTTGTGGACACGATTTCTCACCAATTTTAAAACGTCACCTAAATTGTGGTGAACTTTAATTTTTGTATATTTTTTATGTCTGGTAGTTGAGGGACAGGCAAAGGAGATAATGATGCCGACGTTATATTCAGAAATGGAAATGCATGTTTTAGTGGTGGCATATTAAAATTGTGACTTTCCTTGTTTTCCACAAACCATTTGGGAATTATATTACTGACTTATATAACAGAACAGTGTTCATTTATTATTTTATTTATTTATTCAAATTAGTTGCACAGCATTACAGTAATTAAACTAAGGCACTGTGAACTACAAAATCATACATAAAATAAACTTAAATCTAGTTGGATTTAGGCGACGTAACAGCGTGGCTCCGTTGCGTCGTCTGATCTGGCGCAGGATTCAGCAGATTGCCCCGGAACTGCCGAAACACAACACCCTTCGGCCAAAAGTCTGCACTTGCGATGGTGTCCTGCAGCGGCCGCGTTACGCGCACCACAAACGAGCTGAAGTGCACGTAGTAAGAAGCGAACGTACTCCACCACATCGTCAGCCACGGCGGAGTGATGCAAGCGCGACACATAGAGCGCCTTACTCGGTGTGGCAATCCGAAGACCAGAACCAACCGGCCATGCGAGGCACCCTCCGCGCCTTGCTCTTCGTTTCCACCAGTGTACAGTCGAGTTCATTTACATCTACACGCTTTCGAGAACAAAAATATCAGAACACGAACCTATTGTCAGGAGCATAAAGTCGTGTTCAGATATTTTTGTTCTCGTAAGTGTGTAGATGTAAATGAACTCGACTGTACACCCATCTTTATCTACGTGTTAATTAAATGCTGACCGTACATCTCACAGGTCAAAATACAATGATCCATCGAGAATATTACCGAATTATTTTTTAAATTACTATTTTGAAGGCACCAGTACATATGCATGCACATGTGATCAAGAACAAGTGCCGGCAGTTCACGGGTCTAATGATGTCAGAAAACTAAGCGCGGCGATAGGTATGTGTGATGTTGTGAACTCCAACTATCTAGTATGACAATCCATACAGATGTCGGCTTACTTGTAAAGTACAAAAATTAGCAGATTAGTTACGTAGTCTCTCGTCGACTTTCAATACGTGCTTAAAGCGTTTTATTCTAAATTCTTCTTTTTATAAGGATAATCAAATTACGTAACGCTAGAAACCTTTAATTAATCTAGCTGTAAAACAACATTCTGTACCAAAAAGGAATGGAATTTAAACCGCGACCGACCAAGTTCTATAATCGTTGGTCTGGCCCATTACTTTTTACTCTGTGGTCGATTTATACATGGCTACATTGTCTTGGCGGCAAAAAGCTCGTAATTTGGCGGGTGCGAAGTAATTACACTACTTTATCGATACTATTGCATATGCATTGATCCATATTTTAACGTAGCAAACAAGCTAATTTGCCAAGGTGTATGTATAGCTATTTTGTCTCGTTTATGTTAAATTTACGTTTTTTTCGCTGAACCATTTGAAGTACGTGTGCATTGTTTTTAAAATGGCGGGAAAAATTGTGGATAGTAGGGTAAGAAATATAATTTATTTGCGTTAGTGTCAGACGTTGTTGCCAATAATTGTTAGCATTCTCACACGGAATGTTCAAAGAACAGCAAACATGACAGCTTGATGTATAGAGTTGTACAATTTTTTATTATATAAGTTGCATGGACCAAATTAGCGAGCACTAACCGTTAATCTAGCTCCACACTACTCGCGAAGTGAGCCGAGGTTGGGCGAATATGATAGTGTGGAGGGGCACATCGCTTCGGAAACCCATATTTCGGCCAACTTCGCCTCGGTCAACTTCGGTTAACTTCGCGAGTAGTGCTAGGGTTGCTACCCTAAGTAATAAATATAACATATTCAGAACTAGTGGCTCTGTGCGATAATTTTTCGAAATGGCTTAAATATTAAAAAAAAAAAAAAATATGACAACACGCCAAAAAATCTTTATAATTCTTTAACCGGCTCACAAAATTTATTGAGAATCAATACAATTCAATTCAAACATTTATTTATAAAATAATATTTTACATGTCAATTCAAATAAATATTTGTTATAATTCTTAAACTATTTAAGGTTAGGTATAATTAAAATTATAATTTATAGTTTTTACATTACAACACTACATTATTGTTGGGTAAGTGACCAGGGTTACGTTATCCAGGCGTTTGAATTAACTCGTCAACGGAGTAAAACGCGTCATATATCAGTTTGTTTTTTAGTTTATCTAAAAATGCTCTGTCACTAGGTGCGTTTTTTATGTCAGTGGGTATTGCGTTGTATACTTTTGGGCCAATTGAAAGTAGAAACTTTTTGGATTTGGATATCCTTATCGGTGGTGGTCGCAGGAAGTCACTGCTCCTTGTGTTGCGGTCGTGAGCATCTCCGAACGTTGGGAACTGTTCTGGGTTTTTTCTTACGTATTTAGCCACTTCAAGGATGTGTAAATTAGGTAAGAGGTAATCAGATGAGAAATGCGGCCTGTAGGCGAGTGAGTCAGAAATCCAGACCAACGGACATCCGATTATACGAAATAATTATCGGCCAAGCTGAAACGGAACAGATCCGCTCGCTCAGTCAATTAATAAAATAAAATAAATTTATTAAAAATTAGGTTTAAAATCATAAGTATGTGGCAGAGGCATTTTAAAACAGCACAAGGAAAATCTTGTAATATTCAGGATGTGAGGACAAAAATAGGAACGGAGTGGCAATATTTGACGACGCGTTTGGCTCGGTTTGTAGACACCTGCCTACTGAGTCGGCGGTCCCGGGTTCGTTATGTATATCGTCGTCTAGTACCCATAGTACAAGCTTTGCTTAGTTTGGGACTAGGTCGATTTGTGTATGATTGTCCCTTAATATTTATTATTATTATTATATTGGTTTCACCTCAACTTAAGAGGCCTTATTCCTTTTAAAATGATGATTGTTTAGACATTTTTCTCTGTGATCAAACATGTTTCTTAACATATTATTGATGTTACTACCTAGAACAGGGCTTTTGGAATTTATTGGTATATATTTGAAACCTACAGTTTGAATTTTTCATTGATAATTTTTGTTCGAAAAACTACTCGAAATTGACAAAATTCACGTGGAAAATTCGTTTTTTCAACTTATTTTCGACTGCACGCAATAAAAGCATGAAATAGCTACGTTACTACCTAGAACTCGGGAAAAAGTATTATTCACTTCAAAAAGTTGGTTGAAATTATCAATATATTCGTCATGATACGAAAAAAAATTTTTTTAAAGGAATAAGGCCTCTTATCGAGCACGTCCTTGGCGTTCACTAAATCATTGCAGAATAATTTTTCGCCGAATGTTACATTTAGTAGAAAGCATTTTTCTCTGTAACCGTCAACTATTTGGGATTGTTATAAAACAAACCAATCTAACCTATTCTAATCAATACGATGATATTTGCAAGAATTATGAAAAATGCATGACTACAGAGGAATAAAAATTCTGCGAAGTGAAAATTCGGCGAAATGAAACATTCGACCAACAATTATGCGAAAGGTCAGTATACCTTCCTTGGTTATAGTCGTAGATAATCATCTCCTTGAAGCTGGAAAATCCGACTTACCACCCTTCACATAGTGCAAATGTATGGCATTACTGACAAGCCCTATTGAGGGAACCGAAAGTTGTACAACTTGCGAAATCGCCAAATTGTATCCAAGGTTGAGGTTGTTCGCTGATTATTACTCTAAATTCAGTTTAAAGGTCACCGCAACTTTTTAAACTTTGACATAATGATGTTTACGTTTTCCAGTCCAGTAGTAAATATGGATAGGTCTTCCCAAACTTTTTCTGGTGGAGGCGTATTTACAAGTTGAGTATCTTTATTTTATCTTGGCGTTTATGTGAAATACATAATATTATGTAGGTATACATAGGCGTACATCATCGTCATCTAGACACATTGCTTAGTTTGGGACTAGGTCGATTTGTGTGAGATTGTCCCTCCTGTATGTATATTAACCCGCGACGAAAAAAGAGGTGTATGGTTAAGTTTCACATGGGTGAACCAATTTGAGTGCGGTTTTTTTTTAATCGAAAGCCTGGTTTATCGAGATGATTCTTAGCTTTGTTTGATGAAAATCGGAGCTCTCGTCTCCAAGATATTCAGCTTTTAGTGGAACAAGCGACTGTCTCTAAGCTAATATTGAAGTTCAAAATTCCGTTTTAGTAGCATTTTCTAATCTATATCACTCATTGACATTAGAACAAGGTCTCATGATGACCAGCTACCTTAAGTCGGGGATGTTTTAAATTTTTTATTTAGGTTATTTATAATATCTAGAGTATCTAGACAAACCCGAACCCGGTTGAGTTAAGTCCTCGCGTCTATGGCAGTCGCTTATAACAAGGGGAAAACTTAGCCTAACCAGGATACGACCGGGGCTTGAATCTTGTCCCGAAAGTAGTCACGCAATCGGTGACGTAATATATCGAGTTAGCGAACTTTACTGCGAATTCTGCCGCTCGAGTGCACCAAGTTTTGGTGTTAGACTTCTTTTCGGACGCAACTTTGGAAAAGTACGTATGTGAGAAATCATCTATACTATAATAAAATTCTAGATCTGTATTGAAAATTGGTTTTCTATGGAGAGGGCTCATGATTCCAGGAAAAATCTTAATAGTGTGATGCAGGATTGCATTATTATGTATGGGCGCGTGGTGTCATGCCAGTCTGGCACCATCTGTTGGGCATAATTTCCTTTGTCCTCGCATCACGCTGAAACGGCTGGTCAAATTTTTACCAATTTCAGTACAGGGATAGCTGGACATCCAAAGACTGTTATAGGTTATGGTTCATTGTGTAATAATCTGTGTGTTTTCATGTTTGAAAGTTTTAATAATGTTTCTAACTTATAAAGTTAATTATACTTACAATATTTATGGAATCTGAGTTTCTTATAGAATATGTTTTACCCGGCTACGGTATAAAAAAATAATGCGTACGAAGTTTCGGGAACTTTCTAATAGGTAAGTAATAAGTAAATGTTTACAATGAAGCGAAAAATTGAAAAATTAAATGGTTCAGGCGGGGTTTGAAGCTGCGTCTCCAATGCCTTTCCGGGCCAACACGGGCGACCTAGCTAATGGACCACTGAACTTGACGCGAGAGCCATTGAATCTTTCAACCAGTTGCTTCTTGCATGCCTTAGGCCGGCATCGAACCTCGCATGAACCATATTTAAAAAAAAACACTTCATTTAAACATTCTCAGCAGAACGTTTGTGTGCTTACGCTATATAGGTACATGTCGTAACTCACAGATTATGGTCTGTGTCGTAACTACTGTCATGTTCAGTACTTTTTCATTTCAACTGCTTTGACATAGTAAAACTGTGGCACAATTATTCTTTAGAGCGACAAAGTACTTAAATTATCTTGACATTACAGTACAGTTACCTCTAAAAATATGTATAGGGAAATTATGTTTGAGGTACATTGAAAAGGGAGTTTTTATATAGGTGAATGAACATATTATTTTGGTTTATCGTTCCCATTGTTTTGAACTACACGATAAGCAACAAAAACATCACAAACCCCTTTATTTAGAATCATTCAAAGATTCCGTCAGAAATTGAAGGTACGGTCTTATCCAAACAAACAAAGGTTGCATGCGGCAAATATATTCAGTATTGGCAAAGCGCAATTTTCGTGTTAGGCTGTTGGGGATGGCCGGCGACAAACCGCTCTATGATTTATGATCGCCTGGTCCGTAGCGTGTTCATCACGCGACACTTTAGGTATTTGGGAAACGAAACCAGTGACGTTAGCACGCTTTCAGTCATGTACATCTTATTTAATACTATTATAAAATACTAGATTTGTATTGGAAATCAGTCTTCTAAGAAAATTAAAAATCTTAATAGAGCGATGCAGGATCCCGTTTTGTTTTTAATGGGCACGCGGCACCATGTCGTAATTTCTGTCTTCTCATAACACCGAAATGCCTGTATGAAATTTTACCAATTTTGGTACAGGGATAGATAAACATCCAATGATGGCTATAGGAAACTTTGTAGCGGACCACACACACACACACATACCCACTAGATTGCTTTGCTTTTGGTAACTACGGCTACCTGTCACTGCTCTTATTTTATTATATAAATAGAGTCCAACTCAAAATTCGAAGCAATTGAGTGGATACACACACGGTACCTATGAAATTCTTATGCTCGTGGTTTTTTCTAATAAAGGATATTAAACTAAATACTATCATAGGCAGTTTCGTCTGTTACAGACAATGTTATATGCAGCATATTAAATGTAAACATGAACTAAACACCCACATTTGATAATGATAAATAAATCCATTACAATCCATCACTCATTCTAAGCGGGTGTAAATAATTATTGTTTTGATCACTGATTATTTGCTGATAATAATAATAGGAGGTTTTATTATGGAAATTGTATTTTAGGTAACAGTTTGGTAGTCAACCCTTCCTTCACTTTACAGAATAATGAGTAATAATGAGTCTGTGTTTGTTCCGTGAAGAATATAATGAGATGATTGGTCTAAACATATAAGTAATTCAAATAGAAATGTTATCAATTATAAATTACATTGATACCTATCATTATCAAGCATAATACGCATTTATAACCTAATCTCATTTCCATATGATAATATTATACCTAATTAAAGTGATAACCTAAATCTTGTTGAAATATTTTGGAATGACATAACAAGGAAATTTGCATTTCCTATGTATTGATTCAATCATTACATTGTATTTCTTATAGGCTAAAGATAAAGAAATTAAAGAAAATGGAATGCACTTTTTATATAATATGTTTAGGTAAGTACATAATTCTAAACAAAATTACATTTATGAAGTGCTGTAAAGGTAGTTAAAAATCACTAAACTTCTAGAGTCAATTGAAGCCAGTTGTCCTTTAAAAGAGCATACTTATGACTTGGGAGTCATGAAGTAGTCAGTCACAGAGACTTCCAAAATTGTGTTTCATTGGTGAATTTTGTTCAAGAATACAGCTGCATGCAGGAGTCAAATGTTTGCTAGCAAACTTATAATTTGTGTTTGGAATACCAGTGACGGTGTGTGTCATAGGACTCATATAGGCCAACATAATACAGAATACAGAAATTATTGGTAAAAAAATTACACATCATTAATTAGCCCTAATCTTCATTAAATTGTCATTGACTTTGAATTGAATGAGCAAAGTTTCAACATGGCACATAAGGGGTTATTGAATGTTCCACTTACTTCTCTGATGCTGCTGCCATGCCAGTGCCGCACAGAGCAGGGCAAGGGTCTTCCCAGAACCCGTGGGGCTCTCCAACAGGCAGTTCTGTCCTTTGTTGATAGCAGTTATGACCTACACAAATGGTGTTGACATTTTAGTTACAGATGGGTCAATTTTTAAGAAAGTAGGCCAGTTCAAACCACACTAACCAAATTTAATATACATAAATGATTCTAGCTCTTTATATTTTAGCTTAATTCATATACTATTCAACTTTTGATATTATTTGCTAATTAAAAAAGAGTTTTATTCAAGGGCATATCATACCAATTTTAGTACATACACAGATATTCAAATATACCTAAATACCAATTTTCCCATGTTTCAATTATTTTAGTCACGCTGTCTCAGGCATACTGACTACCAACCTATTCTTTCATGGGATGAGGTTACTGAGAATTAACAGTAAGCTTTGTAAAGAGACAGCGCAGACCATCAAATGTAACATTCTCAATAAAAAAGGCCTACTTTGTTCCTTACTATACGGGCGTATTGACCGGTTATTGGCATAAAGATACAAACAAATTTCAACTATATAAACATACAATGAGATGAGATGGACTTGATGGTTGAAAATACATATTTTTTATATGTATTTACTAGTAAAAAAATTGTAAAATACCTATTTACCTTGAACATTAGAGCCATTTGGCTGCCATAAGGCTCAACTGGCAAATGAATTTTAACTCCACCAATCATCTTCTCAAATCCCTGTATTTTCGGTATATCAATCTGCATTGCAGGTATTTTGGATGTTGAAGCTATTGTTTTTCCTGGTTTGGAGCTTGTAGGAAAGAGATTTTTGATAATGGCAGTCTTTTTTGAGTTTATTTTAACCTCTGGAAGTTCCTCTTCATCTGATGTTAAGTTGGTGTCACTGTAGTCTACAGTTTTTTCTGAATCTCCATCGCTCGACAATTCTACGGCAACTTGAGCAGACGATCTGGTTATGCACTTCGGGTCTTCCAAATTTCCTACAGCAGCCTCGAAACTATCGTCATCGTCAGATATTTCTACTGGAGAAGACATTTCGCGGCAATTTTAGGGAAATAGTGATAAGGAAAAGTCTATCAAAATACAATCACTTCTCAACACTATTACAAATCTTATACTTCACTAAAAAGATTGCACAGATGTTAAATACGTTGCTAATCGTTTTACAGCCATTTATTTACGTACTTTTTTAGTAATTTAGTTTAGAAACTCACAAAAAGATCGGTTAGTAAACACGAGCACGTTTGACATTGACGATATTGACATTGACACTTGACAGCTCGATTGACAGTAACCATTTAGAAACAAGCCACGACGTTCCGTTTTTCCTTTATTTGACTGAATTCGATGCTTGATAATTATTAATTATTTTAAAAACCATACGAAAATAAAATAAAAGACTTGAAGATTTGGACATATTTAATTTTTAACGAACATTCACGAAGTCATAAATTAAATTCACAAATATTTATTTAAATTTTGACTTGCTCCAGGGGTTTCGAGCATTCTGCAGTGATGTTTAGCTGAAATAAAATAAATAATGACGGATGTTGTTAAAAGAAATAAGTTTAAAATAAAAACATGATTTTTGTGATAAAGATATACGTAATATGAGTACTTACTTATTTGCGTAAATGTAGGAGAAGATTGAAATTAACACCGCCCAGCCGAAGAAACACATTTTAAAGATTTATAATTTTATAAACTTCTGAACTTATGTAGGTTAAATAATTATGTAATCATTATGTAAGTATTCTATCCATTAATATTATTTATTTTTCTTGATTCCGTATTCGGCCTTGACGTGAGCAATGGCATGACGAATGTTTTTTTTTTCTCTATGATATTGAGGATTAAAAAATAAATTACATTTATAGGTTTATGAACATTAAGGTTTTATTTGGATTTCTATTCTGTTATAATATAAAATCTGTTTTCTATGGAGAGGGGTTATTATTCCTGGAAAAATCCATGGTATAAGAAAACGAGATATGCTACTACGGAACGACAGGTGGACTTTTGAGGTCATCACACTATGATTGGTTGGTTGGTTCTGTCAATCCGTTTCTGTGGTGCCAGCAGTGTATCATATCATAATACTCCTCGATTCCTTTGTTACCTGTATGTATCTCATAAAGTCGTAAGTGTTTTAAATCAATTAAATTAAATTTACTCAAAGAACATGGCCACTGTAATGCATAATGTTGTACTAACAGATGGCGCTATAAGGCTAGCGCTACGGGTTCATACAAATTCTGCATCGCACTGTTAAGATTTTCCCCTACTTACAAACAAATTATAGCACTACGCAAAGTTTATGATTAAATGACAAAAACGTATAAAATGTATTTTATCGTTCACCCTCCATTAACGTAGTCGCATTAGTCAACTGGCTGCATGGTAGTGTTGCCTTCGCCTTGCTGCAGCGCGTTCCCGCCAAAACGCGGCGCCATTACACGAGTGAGTTGTCATCGGAGGTTATGGTGCGTTATAATTTGGTTTATAACCCGACACTCCACCATTTAGGCGATGCAATTAACGCAAGATGTAGTCACATACTGTGCAGTAGTGATGTGATGCATTAGCTGTTTCTTCCAAGTTTTAAATACCTATAATTTGCTTTTCAGTCCTTCGAACCGGAAAGAATAGTATTTCACCAAAGTTTTTCTATGAAACCATAAATTCCCGGCGAGGCATCCGTAGAACTAAATTCCCATCGGCTTGTCGTGCTTAAAATTAAACTTAAAATTAAAATTGATTAGCCTTCTATACCTACTGCCCTAGCAGGAAAAGAGTCATCCAGAGGTTTTAATTACTATATATTATATTTTTTACCGATAATGTACTTTATTTGGACTCAGAATCTACGAATAGTTTATTTATTATGTAGTACCTATATATTTTTTGTTATTTAGTGGTTATGCACGCCGACATTATGGCTTTAAAATTTATGCAACCCAATATGGAACCATACAACAACACCTTGGGTCTACATTAAATGAAAAAAGTAGTAGTAAGAATAATAAAAAAAGTAGTCGGGACTTTGACAGTAATTTATGTAATGTTAAGTATATAGGTACATTTGGAATGTGACCAAATGTCACAACAAAATTTTAGAAAACGATGCCTAAAAAAATATATAGGTACCTACTACGTAATAAATAAGGTTCCATATTGGGTTGCATAAATTTTAAAGCCATAATGTCGGCGTGCATAGGTAACCACTTTTGTCATAATAGTTCTTGCGCATAAGGTGTATAGTCATTAATTGATCCGCATAAATTTTATGACCATAATGTTTTTACGCATAAGTTAGGAATGTCATATAATTTTGGAGCATATCACCCTGAATCATAGTCATTAATCGTCATAATGTTTTTATGCATATCGTATGCCATTGTGGATGTCATTGGCGCGTAATACTGAAGAACATAAATATCAAACTCCTAATTTTTTATTTCAACATCAGCCTGCCTTTCTGGCAGCAGTTCATTTCTGAGGGGGTCGCAGTTCTTTCAAACCTAACCTAACCTACTTTTCTAGTCGATGTTCGTATTTGTAGTTTCACAGTTCTAACCTAACCTAACCTACAACCAAGAGGTCACCCAAGTAGCACAACTGGGTCTAAATAGCTCGTATATCATATCTAATTAGATGCTTAAGTGAAATTTACCACCATGACTAAGTGCTATATAGGTGGCAAGAACCCTTATGCCACCAGTATAGAACCAAAAGGAGAAAAATTGCAGCCTATTTTTGGTGCTAAATAGAATCCATAAGAGATCTCACAATTACCTTAAGTGGTAATTAGAACTATGGATGAAAGTTATGCGTCCATAAGAGATCTCACAATTACCTTAAGTGGCAATTAGAACTAAGGGTAAAAGTTATGCGCAGTGAACGAATGAAAACATTTCAGTTCGGTCAATGAGTGATAAATGAGTCGCCAAAATTATCTTTGAGTGGCGAGGCAACTGTCAAATTGTGTTTTATTAAAAGTAATACGTGGCAGTTCGCCATATTAATTTTGGATTTATACGTCAGATTAAAACTTTACGTTATACAAGCATTGAAATAAGCACGAAATTCTTGCGAATTTTTTTTTACTGTGAAACTATAGTATGTTTTCTTTGTAAATTTCGACGCGCCTTTCATTTGATCAGGATTATTAAAAAAGAGAGTGCTAAATTAAATAAGGAATAGATACTGATAAGAAATAAAACTGTTAAAAACCTGACTTAATGATTGTAGGTTACGTACAATGTTAAAGTAACATCGTCACAACTATCAAAAATCTGTGATTATGCGTGAGTGTGATAAAATTCTGGTTAAAATAATCAATTTTCATAGGCTGCCATTTGTAAACATGGCGAAACAAAAAAGATCCTACAGTGTTTATTATCACTTATTTGTTCCTTATTTGGAACTATCAAGTCTAATAATCACTTATTTGTATCTTGCGAGTGGCAAAGCAGTGAATGATATTACCAATAGTAATTACTAGAGGCCCGTTGCGGCGTCGAACCGCCGCTAGAATATATAAATCCGGTAGTGTTACAGAAAACAACTACTTTATCGATAAGAAGTTTTTGGCAAACGAAGAATAAATACTGTAATAAAACACGTTAAAATTATGTTTTAAAAACGTTAAAACATGCCAGGCTAGAGCCAGGCCTGATCTGATAGCCAACTGCCAGCTTCATCGTGGCAACTTTTTCAACTCTTTTGTAAAAATAACTTGTGCATTAATGACATATGATCTGCTGATCTGTTTCACAAATAAAATGCATATTAATCGATTTATGGAAAAAAAATATTCTTAAAAATAATCCCATATCTTAAAAATATATTTGACATATTTTCATAGGACCGGACATAGAGTCTGTCAAGCGAGTCGTGCCCCTCGGGCATGGGGCTGATTATATATCTATCTCATGATATACCATACGAAAAAAAGAGATAGATATAATAAATCAGCCCCCTCCTAGGGGACACGATGCGTTTGACAAACTCTAAGATTGGTAGAATTTTAATTTGTTGTTCTTTCTTCAGGACATAAATTTATCGATTTGATCGATTAAATTTCTATCAATTTCCAGAAATAGCACATGAATCGAAAGGACAGATTTGAGCACTCACTACGCAGGTTTTAAAAAGGAAATCATGTAGTGCGTAACTGTTTCTGTATTCATTTATAATCGTAAATACTTAAAAATAGTGATAATAAAAAATGTTACATAAACTCAATTGTATGAAATAGAGAGTTTAAAACGTTTATAGATACACGAAAAACCACTATTATCAATGTTTGTTTTTTAATGAAATTCAATAGATCGTGCAAATTTTCTTAATATGGGTGCTGCCATGTCATCATCATCAATCATTTATTCAATAACAATTACACATTGTGTTTGAAATTCTTACGCTAGGTATACTTAATCAAACCCTCTTTACTAAACTAAATAAATAACTGACCAACAATACTCCACCATAAAAACAAAGAATGTGTCAAATATGTGTAATAAATAAAATCCAATATAAAAAACAGCTAAAAATGTTTGAAAAAAGAATATTAAGACATATTTTTTTCAATAAATTTAGAGCTGAAGGCCTAATACCCGAATTCCAAATTCAAACTTTCGTCTTTCCTCTCATTGAAATAGTGTCTGACAGAAGAGTGAAGGAGATGATATCTATACTCTGAAGTCTATGATATAAACCTAATGTTAGGGTTCCTTACCATAGTCGGTAAAAACGGAAGCCTTATAAAATCAATTTGTTTTGTTGGCAGCAGAATTTGTCAAATTTTATTTTGAATGAGAATAAGAATGATGCCAGACGTCATTATTTCAAATATGATTTATACTTGAGCGCGTCGATTTTTTTAAATTTGCATCATAGGTATATAGGACATTTCTACCATCAAGTTTCGCATGTTAGGGTAACATGTTAATTATTCCACATTGCCAACTCGTCCACAATGTCAGCTCGTCTATATTCCCATCTGGGTCACAATGGCAACTTGTCCACACACCCAACACGTCCACATTGCCAACTCGTTCATACGCCCAACTCATCTGCATCGCTAACTCGTCTATATTACCAATTCGTCTCCATTGGCAACTCGTCCATATTCCCAATTTGTCCACAATACCAACTCGACCATATTGCTAACTCGTCCATATACCCAACTCGTCCACAATTCCAACGCGTCCATATTGCTTACTCGTCCACAATGCCAACACGTTCACAAATACAACTCGTCTACATTTCCAACTCGTCCATATTTCCAACTCGTCCACATTCCCAACTCGTACACAATGCCAAATCGTCCACATTGCCATCTCGTACACAATGCCAAATTGTCCACATTGCCCACTCGTCCATTAACCCAACTCATCTACAAATGCCAACTCGTCCATATTACCAACTTGTCTTTATTGCCAACTCATCCATATTCCCAACTCGTCCAAAATGCCAACTCATCCATATTGCTAACTCGTCCACATTCCTACTCGTCCATACACCCAACTCGCTACAATACCAACTCGTCTTTATTGCCAATCTCGTCCATATAACTCGTCCGTATTACCAACTCGTCTTCATTGCCAACTTGTTTATATTCCCAACTCATCCACAAAGCCAACGCGTCCATATTACTTGCTCGTCCACAATGCCAACTCGGCCGCATTTCCAACTCGTCCATATTCCCACCTCGTCCACAATGCCAAGTCGTCCACATTACCAACTCGTCCATACACCCAACTCATCTACATTGCCAACTCGTCTTCATTTCCAACTCATCAACAATGCCAACTCGTCCATATTGCTAACTCACCCACAAATACAACTCGTCCACATTTCCAACTTGTCCATAGGCCCAACTCGTCCACAATTCCAAGTCGTCCACATCCATATTCCCAACTCGACGATACACCCAACTCGTCTATACAAACTCGTCCTTATCATCAGCCCGTCTTTATTGCCAACTCGTCCATATTCCCAACTTGTTAATTTTGCCAACTCATCCACATTCCCAACTCGTCCATATTCTCAACTCGTCCACGTTGACAACTCGTCCGTATTACCAAGTCGTCTTTATTGCCCACTCGTCCGTGTTCCCAACTTGTTTATTTTGCCAACTCATCCACATTCCCAACTCGTCCATATTCCCAACTCGTCCACATTGACAACTCGTCCATATTACCAACTTGTCCGTATTACCAACTCGTCTTCAATGCCAACTCGTCCATAATGTGAACTCGTCCACATTGCCCCCTTGTCCATGTTCCCAACTTGTCAATTTTACTAACTCATTCACATTGCCAACTCATCCACATTTCCAACTCGTCCATATTCCCTATTCGACGATACACCCAACTCGTCTACAATACCAACTTGTCCTTATTATCAGCTCGTCTTTATTGCCAAATCTTCCATATCACCAACTCGTCCGTATTACCAAGTCGTCTTCATTGCCAACTTGTCCGTATTACCAACTTGTCTTCATTGCCAACTCGTCCATAATGCGAACTCGTCCACATTGCCCACTTGTCCATGTTCCCAACTTGTCAATTTTACCAACTCATCCACATTGCCAACTCATCCACATTTCCAACTCGTCCATATTCCCAACTCGACGATACACCGATAGACGAGTTGTCTACAATACCAACATGTCCTTATTATCAGCTCGTCTTTATTGCCAAATCTTCCATATCACCAACTCGTCCGTATTACCAAGTCGTCTTCATTGCCAACTCGTCCATATTCTCAACTCGTCCACATTTCCAACTCGTCCATTTTACCAACTCATCCATATTACCAATGTGGATACATTCCCAACTTAGCTACATTGTCAAGTTGTCCATATTCTCAACTCGACCACATTTCCAACTCGTCCATTTTACCAACTCATCCATATTACCAATGTAGATACATTCCCCACTTAGTTACATTGTCAAGTCGTCCATATTCTCAACTCGACCACGTTTCCCATCCCGTCGACATGCAAGCGGAAGGACTAAGTTTTTTCTTGTAAAATACCATTTAATTTACCATAACTCACGCCATTTTTGCCATTTTTGACTTATATAATCATATTTATAATAATCTATCATAAATTTACTTATTTGAATGACGATTAAATTAGTTTTACTACATATTTTCTGCTATGATTTATTCTAAAACTCGCCTATAAAAATAATCTATTCTTGAATGACGGTCAGTTTTTCTAGTCTGCGAGCACCAGTCCAACTCGCACTTAACCGGCTTTTTCCTCCACATTTTTAACAGGTATGCGAAAAAAGTTTCCATATTAACATTTTAAACAGAAAAACAACCTGGCAATTTAGATCATTGACATAATAGCCCCCAATAAAAAATATATGAAACGTTGACAGAATATGGTTATTGTCATTCATTGTCAACAAACTGTAAAATTATTTTTGCAAATTCGTACATGTTTTAAGTGCTGCGGATATTATGTTGCCGTCTCAAAAATAATATTTCATCATGCTGAACAACTTACTACAGGTTTGTGAGCAAATCATGCTTATTATTATTTGGTCATCTTATGTCAAAATAGGGATCACAGGTCACGTGGTCACTGTCACGTGGTTAGCGCACAGTAGTTTTTTCAAATCCATTTTTCAGTACTTTTTCAGGAAAAAATTAAAAATCCAAGAGTTTTATGCACCTCTCCAGCATGAGACGAATCTAATGACATATCATTTATAAAAATCGGACTATAACTGTAGATCTGATGGGATGTACAAAAATCGGCCTCGCGTAATATATATATAGATTTGCTCTTTTGTAGACTATTAAACAAGCAAGACTATTAAATATATTTTGACAAGGCGCAAATAGGAACAATAATAGAACTTTTAGTTCGTTAGTGGTTTGAAATAAGTGAAAATAACTGCTTTTGGTTCCAAGAACCTCCTATTGAGACCTATTTATGCGTTGGAGTGGCAATAAGGTACTTCTTAGGCCTTAAAGTTGCAATATTTTTTGGTTCCAAAAGAGCCGTAAAATTATCCCTTTAGCCACTATTGGTGATATAATTCGCTATTATACTAGTCATTTGGAACTTTTAGTTCCAAATAAGGGTATGTTCCCACTTATATGTAAAAGTTGCTTATAAGTGATTTTAAGGCCTTATATAGCACTATTGCTTCTTATTGAGTGACTATTTGAACCTGCATGCAACTTTAAGTAGCAAAATCGACTTTATCCCACCATAAGTAATAAAGTAGAAACAAAAAACGTTCCTATGCAACTACAAGTGATAGGATGAACTCATATACAGTTTTGAGTTGTGTTTAAAGCTATAAGTTGTATCAAACACTGTTAAACCACTCATTTAGAACTTAAAGCTATAAGATAAGCTGCAAAATTCACTAATGTGCTGCTTGGGCAGTGTGGAAAAGGATTTCATAATGCCCTTGTGCGGGGCTTCACCCCCCCGTCCCCCCTTTTTGTTTTTCTGTTCATGTAAGTTTTGTATCATTATTTCAAATGTTATACAATATTATGATTGGTACATGTGATATAACTTATACCATATAATTTCTATGGCCATTAATTATGAAAACCATAATTTATGCGTTGCTCTTCTTCGTACTATCAATTATTATGACATTCAGTAATATGACTTGAAATTTTGTTCCATACTAAATTATGCGTACTTATGAAAAGCCTGCCAAACAACAATTATGACATATAAAATGTTATGTAAATAATAATTTATGACAAAAAACATGTATGAGGAAAGCCATTATGCGAAATGAGTTATGACAATCAAAATTATGACAAGAATTTTTATTCCACTAGTGGTGATCCCGTTGTTGTATACTATACTTTTGGGATGGGACCATTTTGTAACCTTTAAAAAAATTATATCTAAAAAAATATACCACATAAAACTAAACTACAGAATTCAAATAACGTACCTAGTAGGTATATCGGAAAAATACAATATGAAATTATGAACACCTTTGCACCTTTGGAAAACTGAATGTTCCCAATATAAAAAAAAATATGAATAAATATGGGTGTGATTAGTTTGGGGAAAGTTTTCTAGAAAATTATTATTATTTTGTGAAATGAAACATTTTATGAACCATCCTTTGATGAAATTGAAGGATTAGGTAATTACATAATAGCCATTAAATAATACCTATTACGCTTTGTTTTTTTGTAATAGATTTTCCTTGTCCGCATTTAGTTTATGACAAGCCAGATAAAACAGTGTTAACACAACGCATCTTTATTCAAGGATGTCACCCCATTTTTCGGGCCATTCAACAGTTAGCGTCCGCCTTTTAATACGATTCCTACAAATTGGTATACGTCATAAATTACAGTGAAGACGCAGCCCTGGCTCCCCTCGGGGGTCTGTTCATATTGGTAGATCTCTTTTTTCTTTAGTTCTAAAAATATTAATGGAAAATTATAATAGTATTTTATGCAACCGTTGTATAAGAGGGGGCAAAAAACGAAATTTCATATATAAAATTCAAATAAACAACAAAGAAAATAATTACATGCTCCCGCTCGGAATCAACAAAATTAAAAAAAAAAATTGTCTATGATTTTTTTTTATTGACGTCTATCTGTCAAAAAAATATGAACTTATACATAAAGGTATACGTTCACTATACTAAACATCTGTCAAAAAAATATGAACTTATACATAAAGGTATACGTTCACTATACTAAACATCCATGCACTGAAGATAAAACTTTTTTTTAAGTTGGCAGCAATGCCTTAGTACAATAAGTTTTTTTTAAATTGCAAATTGTGTGAATGCAGCTGTTTATCTTGTAATCTGTGGTACTAAGTGATGCTTTTTTGGCGACATTATAACATCGTTTAGCAGTGTTTTTTTGGGCAGTAGAGTATAGACGTTTACAGACTTTCATAATTTATGTCTTTATATTAGAGTTAGTAACTATATAAATGACAGAAAAAAGTACTGGAGTAGAAAAAAATGTTATTATTTTTCTACAACCGTTTATGTAGTGTAACAGCCGATTTTTTAACAGAGTGGATTACTGTGATCATTCGACCACCCACCGATTTAAAATTAAATTAAATATAAACCAAAGGAAAATTTTATAAAAATCTTTTAATCGAACAATAATGTAGTTTTTAGTACATTGTAAAGCGGAAGGGCTACCTACTCCGAAGTTTAAATACTTATCAAAGTTCGTATTCGCACTATCCTTGTCGATTCCGTGTCAATCAATAAGTATTTATTTAAGATAAACTATTCGAAATGCGAATTTTGAACATCAGAGTGACCTTCTAGATCTATGTTCTAGATCTAAAACAAGGTTTAAGGATGTACGAGTAGTGGAAAATAAGGGAAAGATGCTCTATAATTACACCCCACTGGACATAAAAAAGTGCCCAGTGTGAAGAAGGCCCGTTGTCTCTGAATGTGGACAGAGACGACCTCGCGACCAAACAGTGGCGCGTCCCTACCAATTATTGACATGGTTTATTGCGTTTGCTCTATCTGAGGCGCCTTTATCAACGTATGTCGCTCCACACGATACAACGGCACTCTTCTACAGCTTACAGTCCACACACGCCAAATTCAATCTAACATGACTGGGATAAGAGGGTCCGGAAATATACAAAGTGATGGCGCTGTCCGTTTTGCGTTTCTACTTAATTTGATGGCAAAAGTTGGTATCGGAGTCATTCGTATGGTCTTATTATTGATGAAGAAGTTAGTTGGTTTTTATTTTTATTATCGTCTGTTTATGTCAATGTCTAACAGTTCCTTATTAACACTTTTTTCTAGTTATGCAATATGGAGCCAGCCAACCTGCCTAAAATGATAAGACAAAACAAAGGGTTTATACTTATTAGGTAATTTTGCTGGCATTCGTAACTTGCGATACGATTGGCCCATAGCGAGCAAGCCGGCTTCGTTTATTAGATGCTAAAACCATCTATACTTATTCCAAGTTTATTTAAGATTTTTGGTAATGGGTTCCGGTCTCAGCGGTATCCTGTCACAACTTCGAAACATTAAATAAATAAATAAAATAAATATCGGACAACTTCACACAAATCACTCTAGTCCCACAGTAAGCTCTAGTAGGCTTGTGTTATGGACACTAGACGACGATAAACATACTTATACAAATAAATACATACTTAAATACAAATAACATCCATGACCCAGGCTCAAATATTCGAGTTCATCACACAAATATTTGCCCTTGCCGGGATTCGAACCCAGAAGGGCTACTCCCATGTTCGAAATTTTACTTTCGTATAGTGCTATTCCATTCACTCAAACATACCTTGACAGGAGATCAAGAGGGATGGCACTATTCGACAGTCTAATTTTGAACATCGGAGTAGCCGTTCTGGTCCGTCGGCTCAGTAGGCAGTTAGAGATGCAAAGAAACGTTACAGATGCAAAACAAAAATTCGTACTTACGATAGGTTACCCGGACTTAGCTCGTTCTAGGCTAGCAGCCCAGAGCTGGTTTTCACGGACCCATTTAATAGGGTTGGTCGTAAGACTACGCTACAAATATGAAAAATAAAATGAATTTTACGTCCTTAGGTACACGCCTTTAGACTGTTACCTTATGTCAACATTTTATTATTAAAAAAACAAACAAACTTGAACGTGTCCTGAGATTGATGGAACTTTGCAAGTCTATCACAGATAAGAAACACCCCATACTTTATACTTCTGACAGATTGCAATTCCCAAGTCCACCGCTACTTAGATCATTATCTCGGGGTAAATAGTTCCGCCACCGCTGTTCGGCACTTCTATTACATTTGTTAACTTGGCACTTAATCTCCGAATTAACAGATAAAAGAACGATTAAAAGAAATAATGGCTGATTTAACTTGACGACTGTTGTTGTTATTTCTGCTTGAAGTGTCATCGTTTGTTCGCTCGAAATGTTAGAAGATATATTTTTAGCATGCTTGTCAGATTGCCTACTTGTAGCAGGTGGTTTTTAGATTGGTAAGTATAGAGTTGCAGATAAAACAAAAATCTTAGTAAATTAATCGTAAATCGTAACTTCATAAATTTTCGTTACTAGTACCAAATGATCCAAATCCGCATCCGTTCCAATCAAATTAAGTAAATGTCAAACCATATTCACTATTTTTCACATCTATTATACTAGGTATTATATTGGGAATCTGTTTTTTATGGAGAGGGGTCATGATTTCAGGAAAAATGTTTATAGTGCCATGCAGGATCGTCTTTTGTTTTGTAAGGGCGCGCGGCACCATGACAGTCTGGCGCTGTTTGTTGGTCATATTTATTTGTCCTCACATCACGCCGAACGGCTTGGCAAATTTTAACCAATTTTGGTAACTTACAGCAAGAATAGCTGGACATCCAAATGGGTGGATCAACTTTTTCTTGCTGTTATTCTGTCCGTGACCCAGGGGAAAATACTTAGTGATTAAATTTCTAAGAAAAGTGTTGATAATTAATATTACTGGTATTGTCAGGAGATAGTCTACATAAGAATGGGCTTATAACTGCTTAAATTACAAAGCTTTTGCTAAATATAACCACGGAAAATCGTAGTTTTAAAAAGTGACCCAGGGGCATCACCATGGCAACGAGTGGCAGAAAATAGTTGATTGACCCAAATACGGTTATAGGATAGTTTTTACTCGTCTACGGTAAAGAAAAAAAATACGCGGACGAAGTTGCGGGCAACTAATTACCGTTCTTGTATACTTTTACTTCACTTAAAAGAGCGCTGTCAATATTTCTGTCCAGTATAAATGACTAATGCGCAACAAGATTGGCAGTGCTCTTTTTACGTGAATTTGTATAATTGAATTAATAATGCGTGTTCCAATATTATCCGTCCAACAGTAGCGTTTACACAGGCACTTTAGTGTCTGACTGAGTCGTACCTAGTCTATTGGCGTTCTATGTCATTTCAAATCCATAACAAAAACAAAACAGTGAAAGTCTTCAGTGTTTCCAGCTCCACCGCTCACACCCCGGCCGGCCAGTTGAATCAGATGACTCTATTGAAAGAATGAATGAAAAATCTTTATTTCGGACATAATAAAATCCATAGCATATTAGTAGGGTCTTAAACTAAGGTTAGTATGTGCTTAAAATTAAACGAGATATTACATATTTACTTTACAAATAAAGCTACGCCTTTAACCTGCTCTGTCCACCATCTTTGTATAGGGCAGTCACATCTCCCAGCAACTGCTTTTAGAATGCTGTTAGGACTTTGTCTCAGGTGGCTCCAAGTCGAGACTATCCGTTTCCTCAGGATGGCTTGGAAACTATCAGTGCGGGCTTCCACAAACATGCCTGAGGCACTACACCGACTAGGGAGTCCCATCAGCATTCTAAACGCATTGTTATATTCGACACGCAGAGCGCTGAAAGTCCGCTTCGTATACCTAATCCACAGACTGCTCGTGTAGAAAGATTGGCTATAAGCTTTAAAAAGCGTTATCTTAACTTCATATGTACATCGAGCAAATATTATACGTGGCCAGTTCTTAAGCTATGTAAAATACTACAAATCCACAACAAAAACAAAACGGCATGTCTTTAGAGTTGCCAGATCGACCGACACCCCGTAGCGGCCAGTCGAATCAGTCGATCACTCCATTCTACGTGGCCACTCGTGCGTGGTAACCCCAGTGTGACCCGCCTAATTTCTTTGTTACTTTGTTGGATTTAAAGCCTAAGTTTTTGGACCATAGGGGTAACGTTTTTGTTGAGTTTGCAAGGGTGTTTGTCGGATAGGTAAGGTAGTAAGAGTCTTTGATTGTTAAAGATTTAGGTAATAAAAAATTGTTTTCTTTTTTTTTTACTGGTTCTTAGGTAGTAATGTTTCCCGCCGATTTGTTTTTGTTGTGCGAGAAATGGGTTTTTCTTCCTAGAAAAAACCAACTTAGGTACATTAATTGCAGTGGACGTCCACTGCCTAACCAAACTCAAACTCACCTACAGTAATTCTGTTCCACGTCGGTTGCTCTGATATTTTTTGTAGGATAAACACATTTTTACTTATAATTAAATTGATTACCACATCTCTGGGTTATTGTTGCGCGAATGATGTAACACTATACCGACAGTAGGTAGGTATCAAATCATTCGTGTACCTACCACAAACGCCGGGGTGAGTAGATTACCTATCTAGTCAGCGGTCTTACCATCAAACAAAGATCTGTCTTTATTTCTATAAAAAAACGACAATAGAAAGCTCTGAGTGAGTAAAATTTATTAATGTTAATAAGTGTACGAAAAAATTACTTACTGTTGAGTTTCTTTCGGCTTTCTTCTCAACAGCGGTCTCCTCTTGCGAAATGCCGGTAGATTCACAATCTGACTTGTAAAAGTGCCCCTGTGGCCTACTTACTGAATAAATTATTTAATTTAATTTAATTTAATTTAATTTAATTTAATTTCTTTTCATTTCGTTTCATTTCTTTTTATTTCTTTTCATTTCGTTTCATTTCATTTCATTTCGTTTCATTTCGTTTCATTTTGTTTCATTTCATTGTATTGGTGACAGCTGTCAGAATTGATTTTAATCAATATAGGTAAAATTACTAGAAATTATTATAACGAAACGGTAGTTAATCAATCACGTTCAAAAAGGTTATTTTTAATTAAATGCCATTTAATTAAATACCTCGACGTATAATACGGTGAATAGAGACTAAAGTACTATGTGTGACCTTACAAACGGTCCGGTAGTTTTGAATTTTTGATATGTTGTCTAGGATGGTTAGTCAGTGCTTAAAATGCAAAATGCACAATTCCCCCCCCCTCCGCGCCCGCCTCCATATTGAAAAAACCGGCACTTTCTTCATATTTTTGCTCATATCTTCCCTTAGGAGCATTTCAGCTAGAAGAAAGCTTCGACAATGTTATAGAGAGTTAAATTTACTACATTCTCCATTTTATATTATTTTTCTAGGTCAGATAGTTACGGAGTTATCCGCATTAAAAAAAACGTAAAAAAACGCAATTTCCTACTGAAAAACAAACTTTTGGATTATATCTTCGTTTAGGAGCATTTTAGCTACAACAAAGCTTGGGCAATGTTGTAGAGAATTAAATTTACTATAATTTACACTTCAAATTTTGTTTCAAGGACGGTTAGTTACGGAGATATGCACATTAAAAAAACACAAAAAGTCCAAATTTCCGAAAATTTCTCAAAATTCTTGGTTTAGAACGCTGTCATTCAGTTACGGACTAGTCTAGGACAAATTAAAACATGTAGGAAATATAATTGCTTATAAAACTCATGTCCATTTTTACATACATTTTCGGAAAATGTGACTTTATTTTTTATATAGGTATCTCCGTATTTTATCTGTCCTAGAAACAAAATTTGAAATGTAAATTATAGTAAATTTAATTCTCTACAAAATTGCCCAAGCACTGTTCTAGCTAAAATGCTCCTAAACGAAGATATAATCCAGAAGTTTGTTTTTGAGTTGGAAATTGCAATTTCTAAGTTTTTTTAAATGTGCATATCTCCGTAACTATCTGTCCTAGAAACAAAATATAAAATGGAAAATGTAGTAAATTTAACTCTCTATAATATTGTCGAAGCTTTCTTCTAGCGAAAATGCTCCTAAAGGAAGATATGAGCAAAAATATGAAGAGAGTGCCAGTTTTTTCAATATGGCGGCGGGCGCGGAGGGGGGGGAATTGTGCATTTTGCATTTTAAACACTGACTAACCATCCTAGACAACATATCAAAAATTCAAAACTACCGGACCGTTTGTAAGGTCAAAATCCTTTATTCACTGAATTAGTATCCCCTGACTTCATCACTGTAGTGTATGCGAGTATGTGAGTAGCTCAAATAGCATACATACGCTGTCTCGTGTGTCACGTATTGGCGGCAAAGGCTGGTGAAAAGTACTGTCATTGTCTATGTACGAATGGTGGAGGCAAACCCAAGTGCAGTGAAGTAAACTGAGATACTTACTTAAATACGTGACATTGTCGAGCCAGTGCTATTATAGAAACACGGACTAAACATACACTATAATCACCTTACTCACCTTCTTACCTTCGAGACCTTCTTACCTTCGTAACATCACGTCCGAAACATCGAGGTAATCAAAATAAACACCATTTGGAACGCGATTGAATACAGTTTTGTTTTGATAACGTGTGAAAATTTTAAGTTTAAATAAACACAACATTATTAGGATTCAGAATGCGAAAGATTAGACTCAAAAACATGCGCGTAAGACCGTCGGCAAGCAACGTTCCACAGCAATGGCAACTCGTTACGTGCACGGTAGAGTAAATATCCACAACGCTCAATCTTGGACAGTTAGTTAGTGCAGCCAAGTCCCCTCGCCCTGTCCGCGACATATGTCGGGCGCACGGCTCTAACGAAACGAGAGTAATGCGTAGTGCTTACATGTTACTGTAATTGTAAGGGATCGGTGACTTTGTCATTACAATCGGCACGAACTTGGGTTGTAGACGTTGTCGTGCCCTTATGTTGTCGATATAATATACCACTAATTCGTACGTACCGTTATGCGTCCATTTTTCTTATCAGCAGGGCTAGCATAGATATCTTACCGCGCCTTCGCTTGTCGCGCGACTCAGCATCACCCGTCTTGCTTTCACGGTATTGAAAGGAAAGTGACAGGTAGTACTTATCGCACGTCAAACAGTGCATGCCATAGTTATACTATACTAGACGTGCTGAACAGCAAAATAGTGAAACTCTCTTCTTGCGCACTTTTTTCCATTTAAAATATAACTTTGTCTCATATATCTCAATATAATTTCGAGTCGAGACTAAATAGGCATTTTCTAGACAGGCATGCTCCATCTTAGACCTTCAGAAGTCAGATGCTGAAGCTAACTAGGATTACCGGTCCAGCGCGTTAGCCACTTCGCTACCCTCGCTCCACGTAGACGTGACGAATTTTTCCTTATGCTTTGTGTGTCGATCTTTGCATTGTTAATGCAAAGATCACCTTATAAAAATTGTGGTGTACCCACATTAAAAAAATTAGACATTACATGTTTCATAAATTTATAAAACTAACAGCGCCCTCTCTCGCTTGCTCGTTCACCGCTGTAAAGTGGTGCAGGAAGATGTGAATATTAACGTATTCACATAGAGGTCGCTAAGGTGTAAAAACCTTTCAAATAAACAATGCAAAGATCGACACACAAAGCATAAGGAAAAATTCGTCAGGTCTACGTGGAGCGAGGGTAGCGAAGTGGCTAACGCGCTGGACCGGTAATCCAGAGGTACCGGGTTCGATTCCCGGTCCCTTCCACCAGGTAGCTGCTTTTTAAATTTTTCTTTAAGCTTTGATCTTTGTATTCATAGTTTAAATAAAAATTGTGGTATACCCACATTAAAAAAATGAGACATTACATGTTTCATAAATTTATAGGATAATAAAATAAAAAATACTGGGCTAATGCGAAAGAGTTTTGTAATGCGAGTATCTTAGATTTTTACCTCAACCTAAGCCATAAGTTTTATTTTTTATTTTTAGGGTTCCGTACCCAAAGGGTAAAAACGGGACCCTATTACTGAGACCTCACTGTCCGTCCGTCCGTCCGTCCGTCCGTCCGTCTGTCACCAGGCTGTATCTCAACAACGATGATAGCTAGACAGTTGAAATTTTCACAGATGATGTATTTCTATTGCCGCTATAACAACAAATACTAAAAATAAAATAAAATAAATATTTAAGGGGGGCTCCCATACAACAAACTTGTTATAGATTATATATATGTATAGGTACGGAACCCTTCATGCGCGAGTCGGGCTCGCACTTGCCCAATTTTTTTTATTTATTTTATGTAACACAATAGTACAATAAACTTTCTAAAGATCTGCCAAACTGCACAGCAGTTTGTTGGCAGAAAAACATAGTGCCCTCCACCATTGTACATATTAGGTACTATTGAGTAGTATCGCATTTTAACTTACATACTACAAAAAGTAAGTACACTGTAAATAAACAACATTATTGCTACTCGATAACAAGGAAAAGCCAGCTTGTAATCAACAATCAAGAATATTTCAAACAGTGTTAAGTTTAAACTAATTTCATTACTTTATTTTATATTGGAATTTTGTGGGATTTAATGCCATTTTCTGGCCTATTAGGCGAGACGTAAAACTTTAGATAGACCACGGTAATTCGCACCTAATCTGGGGAGTCACGAATTCAGCGACCTAGGTATTAAGTACTATTTATATATCTGTTTTATAATCACAGCTCTAACGCAACGAGAGCACCCAATGCACAATCAGTGGTGCGTGGTAGTGCCAAGTGTCACACTTGCATGTTACTGTAGTGTGATTGTAAGGGATGGGAACCTGGACTTTCAATATTACATGCTTGCTATCAAAGGTTGTGTTAACATACTACTACTACTACTACGATGGCTCAGCGACCCGAAGCGAATCTTGGCCTTCAACACGAGATCACGCCACTTTTCTCGATCCTGCGCCAGCTCTTTCCAGTTGGAGGCTTGGAGTCCGCGCAGATCCGCCTCGACCATGTCCTTCCAGCGATATCTCGGGCGCCCAACCGGTCGTCTTCCTGTTGGGTGCCCCATCAGGTATGCTCTCTTGACGCCACGACCCTCTTCCATTCTCTCCAGGTGGCCAAGCCAGTGGAGTCTGTGGGATTTTGTTGTGTTAACATATGTATACAATTTTAGCTATTCATCTACTTAATTACAATTAATTGGGCTGAGCGGTCGAAAACAACGGATTTGCATTTTAAATATAAGTATACTTTACGATATTTATAAAATGCCATACCCAATCAGGCAATCAAAATACTCGATCGATTTTTCGGTCGGCTGAATGCGTTGATTCAATATCACTACGACTTCAATTGTTTTTAGTATGTGTAATTACGGGAATTTCATCCAGAAAAAAAACGCGGTTAAATTTATTTTAAAAAAATGTTGCCATCAGGCGGTTGCGTTTCCAAGTAAAGCCAGAGAGTAAGGAATTAGTGGAGAGTCAAGGGAAAATTCTAAAATTCGGTATTTGAGTAAGTGAAAATTAATTGTAATTTCTAACTTTTGGAAATTATAATATTTTTAATTGAAAAAAAAAAAACTACAAAGAATACGTGTTTTGACTACAGATTTTTATGACGTCACAAGCCTGTATTCTCATAGAAAATTAATACTAACAAATCGTTTTTGACATTTCTTAAACCGATTTGATTAGAACGAATATGGTTGACTGGTAGAGAATGCCATTTGGCATTAAGTCCGCCATTTATACTGACTTTTGTTTTGTGCAATAAAGTTTAAATGAATAAATTAATAAAAACTTAAGTAATAATTGATTTAGACAAACGATCTCTTAGCGACTCTTATAGTTTCGCCATGTCTTTCTTAGGTATTTTACCACGCTGGCGTCGCTGGCTCAGCAACTCAAAGTGGATCCTGGCTTCCGTTACTAAGTTACGCCAGTCTTTCACCACTTATGTCATGAGAGAAGGGTTATAACGACTATTTTTGGATTTACTGATCCGTTTGTAAAATATTAAATTGAAAAGTTTCAAGTCACTCTATTACTTTCATAGTCTCTGGTGCAGGTAATGCAATGGAACTATGCTACAGAGGCTCAAAGTATGTTGTAACCCGCATTTTTATGGAAAATACACCCGTGCGTTCTACGTTCCTAACTAAAGCCGGGAGAAAGAGACAGCTCTATACTTAGCGCATAACCTTGTCTCTTTCACTCGATTGAAAAGCGTAGTTTTATTACGGTTGGCATAATAGCACCTGCTTCGCCCCTGGAGGTCTCACGATACGAATCGGAATTGTATATTTTAATCGAGTTAATTATCTCTATTCGGTCACCCTCACACGCTCAAATGAACGGTTTATAGTTCAATAAGTTGACATGCGATTTTATGATACAATGGGAAGTGTGCGATAGTTGAGTGAGATAGGGGAAGAGTATGAAGCTATTGACATTTGAAAGTGAATTCCTAATCCTGGCTCCACAGTATCGCTAAGTTGACCGAGGCGAAGTAGGCCGAAGTATGAGTTACCTACTGCCGCGAAAGTGCCTTTCCACACTACCATATTCGCCCAAAATTGGTCATCTTCGCAAGTAGTGTGGAGTCTCAATCTGAATGGTTTTTGCCAATCGAGGTGTCGATAGTAAGTAGTAGAGCTAGGATTAGAGAATAATTGCGGATGTTACGGCATTTGTCAAACAGTGGAAAAGCGCACCAATGTCTGACACCTTGATAGCAGTAGTGATCCCTTTATTAGGGTAACTTTATTCCTTATTAACCCTTTGAACGCCAAGAGCCACTAAAGTCGTCGTATGCTGTCGTGCCTACCGCACCAACGACCATTAAATGGGTAATGGCGGACGCTGTCAAAGCAATTTTCCTGCTGACAGATAAGGTATATTTTCGCTCTTTCTTTTTTATGGTTAAGGCGCCTGTATGCCGTATTTAATTATGTTTCCAATATTTATAATTAAGGATTTACTACATATTACCTATAAAACAAAGTCGCTTCCTGTTGTCTGTCTGTCCCTGATGTATAAATCTTTAAAAGTACGCAACGGATTTTGATGCGTTTTTAGGGTTCCGTACCCAAAGGGTAAAAACGGGACCCTATTACTGAGACTTCGCTGTCCGTCCGTCCGTCCGTCCGTCCGTCCGTCCGTCCGTCCGTCCATCCGTCCGTCCGTCCGTCTGTCACCAGGCTGTAACTCAACAACGGTGATAGCTAGACAGTTGAAATTTTCACAGATGATGTATATCTATTGCCGCTATAATAACAAATACTAAAAATAAAATAAAATAAATATTTAAGGGGGGCTCCCATACAATAAACTTGTTATAGATTATATATATGTATAGGTACGGAACCCTTCATGCGCGAGTCGGGCTCGCACTTGCCCAATTTTTTATAATAGATAGAGTGATTCAAGATGAAGGTTAATATGTATAATCTGCATAATTTATCAGCATTGCATCCGTGCGAAGCCGGGGCGGGTCGCTAGTTGTAAATAAAAAGAAAAAAAAACATCGTAGTGAATGTTGTTCACGTTCACGACATAAAAGTGCATATAAGGTACGGCTTTTGGTGATTCCTTACCAACCTTTTGATGACTTGATTTTTATTGCAGGAGGGGGTTATGATTACATCCTTTTTGTGTGGAAATTTTAGTTTTTTTCCTTGAAAGTTATTTAATTTAATAAAGCTTTTCTAATCATTATTAGATAATCGATCTCAAGCAGGTTGGGCCTCAGCAATTGTACCTCATTAGGTACAATTAATGCAGTATGTACTTTTTACTTTCTTACAAAATTATTCTCATTTCCGCGCTTAATCGATAATTAAGGGTTAAGTGTAATTTTATTCATTAATTGCAAATTTCAGACCTCATAAAGAAGGTACTTAATGAATATTCAGGACTCCCAAGGGGTTTAATGATTTGCTTAATGTGACTTATATAAAGTAGCATTTTGTATTAAATGAAATAACAATACAATAGTTATTGCAAGTGCAACAAGAGAGCAAAGTTGGTTTTTTGTTGCGAATGTTGATTTTGAGCCCCGAGCAAGCTAAGCAAGGTGATTCTTAGTTAGAATCCTGAGTGTAGCGAGGGGCTCAACAGCACGAAAAAAACTTTGCTCTCATGTAGCACACACAAATTTTCACCTCAACAGCGAGAACATAATTCGATTTTTTGTACTCGTTCTTCCAACCATTCAAGTGTAGTTCATACTCTTTTTGCTCATTTTAATGATATTAATAATTAGAAAATAGATACCTGCTGCTTAAAAAGGAATAACAATAAGTATTATTTAATTGAAATTTTACGTTTCAACACTGTACCAGTCCCTCACAACCACCACGGTTGTCATTATTTGATCAATTTGGAAGATTTTGCATTACATTACGTGATTGTTTATTAGTACTAGATTTTTTTTTATTTGATTAATATTCTTACTCGTAAAGCATCAAACAAAATAAACACAAAAGAAAATAACAATAACAATTTGAACTAGATATTTTTAAAGTACTTATGTTTGGTAGGTACGGAACTGCACCTATGTGTGATACATTGGTGAAATTATACATTATTATTATTGGAATAAAGTTGAAAAATCTTATTTTATTTGAACAATGATCTATTTGTTTTCATTCATCATCATATCAACCTATATGTACGTCCACTGTGGGACAAAGACCCCCTCCCCCAAAGTTCTCCACAGCGGCCCTCATCCAATTGCCTCCCACGACCAGAGCTTCCAATCCCAGGATTTTTTATATGGACAATATCTATATATCCTGCGATTGTCCATACAAAAAATGCTTGAAAGGCCTACCCACGACCCTAACCAGTAGGGCTAGCACATCTTGCCGCGACTCAACTTCATGTCATGCTCATAGCCCTGCAGGTCATTGGTCCAGCTTGTCGGGGCCTTCCCACACTGCGTCTTCCGGTGCGCGGTCGCCACTAAAGAAACTTTCAGCCTCACTATATTATGGTGATAAAACAGAATTAGATACGACATCTTTCAAGAAAATATCTAAACTCAATATGAGGGTCAGACCAAGTTTCAGCTGGATATATTCCAATAAATATACCCAAGTTGGATGAGTTGGGATTATTCAGCCAAGTTCTGAAGACACCCGCATCAAACTTGGAGTTCTACTGGAGATGTTTGCTCTACACTTTCACTTGTAAACTTGGATTTATCTACCGCCATTTGCAAGTTTCGAGGCAAGTGTTAGGTTTGTATTTAGCTTGTGCATTTTAGAAAATCCCTTCTTCAATGGAGTTTTTTTTCTCAATAGCTTCTTGAATAACTAGCTCAAAAAAAGTTATTAGGAGATTCTCTATCCAAGTCAGCGAAAAAATTTGGAAATATTGTCAAATTTTAGAAAATCCCAATAAGTTACCGACCGATTTTGGGAATTCAAATTTCACTTTGAAGTCCTCTGACAGACGCACGTTTTGACATACCTATAACTCATCAGCGTACCTCTCATATATGCAAAACTACAGACATGCATTTCATAAATATATTCGATCAGGAAAACAAACAATTTCAATGTTTTAAAAACACACTTAATACCTATGTCATTTAGCACGTGTTCCCTTATTTTCTTTTGAACTTTTGGCAATTTAGATTAGCAATTATCAGTTTTCGTTCAGTACAGTTTGAAAAAGAGACCTATATATTGATAGGTACTGCGATAGTGCGATTATGTTAGCTCGGATGGGGTATAATATAATCAGGGTTCCCTGATAGGGTTTCTAACAGGTTCCCTAATTATATGATACCGTAATAAGTTATTTTTAATATGAACAAAAAAAACGAATTTATGTTTACCCGAAACAGTGAATTTTCATACATATCTAGCTACCAATAATCGATTGCATTTCATTGGTATAATCATCTGATAAAGTTGCCAAAACATTATAAACAACAAAGACAAACGTCTTATTTCCGTGACGCCCAATCCTCGCAGAAGGGTGCGGTTCCACTGATACGGAGCTGAGCGATACGGAATAGAAGAGAGAAGTGATAATCAGCTTTTCATAAAAAATTGATGGATACTTACCCACCCACCCACTTTCGCTGATTGAAGTCGGTTATTGAGTTTTTTGAGGATTTTGTCAAGAAGTATTCAATCAATTTCAATAAAAAAATTATGGGACCACCTGAGAAGTACCAAACAAATACGAATCATCAAAATCGATTCATAATTTGGCGGAATAATAGATGACATAAAAAAAAACATGCAATCGAATTGAGAGCTTCCTCTTTTTTAGAGTTAGTTGAAGAGTGACAAGTGTTTCCACATATGAAAACCAGTTCAATCCTGCTCTGCTCCAACTACACTGTTACCATTGTCGCTGAGTAGCTAATTTGAGAACTATGATTGTCCAACTCACGGTCCGTTCCAATGTACCTATACCTAATCTTGCGGAAAAAGAGTGGTATCAATGTAAGTAAGCATAACTGACCTGATCACTGCGCAATGAGTTTGACAGCGCTCTTTTTATGCAAGACGGCGTAGGTTACAAGAGCACTGTTTACAAGTCAACCACTAAATCTACTGACATTTCCTAATATATATATAGTCCTCCTTGACGTGCCCGTCAATGGCAAATCTGGCTCCATGACTTTCACGAGCGGCGATCATCTTCCCGAATGTGGCTTGCAAAACCAAATTTGGTTTTAAAGGTTCTGAGGACATTTCCTAAACGAGTAGATGGCTGTTGAGAAGAACGCTGAAAGAAGGTATAAGAAATATTAATTGGTAAGTTATTATTTGATTTAATTTCCTTTCCCCACCGCCCAGCTCCCCGTGTCAGCGAAAACGTACCCTTAGGCTAATGGGCGATGCGTTTTCTGCCGCGCGACACTGACTGACGGCTCGTTACGCGCTGACACGATTTTTCACAACTTTTTCCTCCTTTGAATAATCGCTTTCAATTTTTTTGGGACTGTCCCTAATGAGCATGTGGAAAAGTTTTGGTAAGCGGATACCGATAGTTTTGAATGAGGGTTTCGCTGCTCTTTTTTAAAACGGCACAACATAGTGGCTCCACTTCGCTTGATGGTAAGCAAAAAGGGGAGCCTAAAGTTGCAATGGTAACTGACAAGAAAACAACGGTGCCATTATGTTAGCTGACACTGCCATGCTGGCCCCAGAGATGCTTCTTCACGCTTCGTTTGAAGGGAAAAGGGTTCCATTCGCTGTTTTTGAACTATTAATACTTGATTTAGGTAAACATAGTATTCGGATAGTTGTTTGATACCACGAAACTCAGTTAGAAACAGAATACAATAATATTTATTCATGTTCATAAGTACAATCTCTTACAGTGCTTAATTCTCTAATTTCTCGTCGTTTTACAATGTTTCTTTTCAATCCCGCGTAAAAACCAATCTGACAGTCCTTACTTTTTTTTCCTCTCCCCAGTGTTGTCACTCGACAGTGTGGCCAACACAAAATAATGTATAATGTTTAAAAGAAGTATTTACGCTGCATTTACAAAAACCTTCACACAATGTATTAAAACTATAATTCTACCCTACATTTAGCAAAAATCATCACAGTTGCTAATGTTTCAGTATAACATTTGCATCGTTACATGTCAAAATATTTGTCCAACCGACTTCAGAAAAGGAGAGGTTCTTAAATCAACGTGTATGTTTTTTTATATTGAGACCTCAGAACTCTGTATATTTTTTTAGCAAAGCTTGACTGCTCGTATGTTCAGAATTGAGAGTGATGCATGAAGATCCGGCGAAACTCGTCAATTTGTATGCTTTTGATTTTTAGCTTTGTTTTTTGGTTTCGGCATTTGTTTTTGGTGTCGGTACATTATTTTTTTCGTCATGCATTTTTTGGTTCTGCCATAAAAAGGAATAACTGAGTATCCCCATTACAGTGAATTCCACTGACGGCTAATCCCAAGCAGTTTTGCGCCTACAATAACGGAACCCTAATAACTATCACAGCCTCATTATACTAAGCGTGTCGCCTCACGCAACTATTTAGACTTTTTGTAAACTTTTATCAGATTTGTTTGATTATTTTATTAGGCAACTATACTGTGTTGTTTATTGGGTACAATTTTTTTGTTAATGTCATTTACCGATCTTTACAGTAATTTGTGTATCCACACAATAATACAGAATTACTACAGAAAGTTCACTTCTGTAGGTAAGTAGTTAATTTTTGTTCCGTATCTTCACTAATCGCTGTAAATGTTCCATATTAATAGGGAAAATAAATATTTCACAAGACAGTCATTTTTTTTTCAGTCCTTGCAATAAGGATCTACAAACTGCAGTGCTTAATTTTTCCTCACCATAAGACAGATACGATGTCTTAGGGCCTTATCACACTGGCAAGTCGGAAGCGTGTTTTCTATATACACATATCAGTCGCAGCGAACTCGCTGCGTTAACGCCTTCATACACTATGCACTCGCAACTCACAAGTGTGATACTGATAAGGCCCTTTACGTTCAATATTATTCAACATCTCTCTTGCAACGTAATTTTAAAACCAACCACTCAAAATGAGTAGGCGTCCAACACATAGCTTTTAAACTAAATGACCGTCCACTAACACTAAAGATAGCATTGTCCCAATACAATGGCACGGAATATATGGAAGCTATTTGAGTAACTGTCTAAGCTATTGAGCCGGGCCGCACTGTTCGATTACCACGTAATTTATGTTTGGAGGGCGTTGTGTACCATTGTTGTGATTTGGTTTAACTGTAAAAATGAGGGCTAGTGTCCAAATCACTTAAATTAATTACATTGATCGTCGTATACTACTAGAAGGTGCAATTTCGTCCGCGTAAAAGACATAAAGTCGGGTAAATCCATTATAAATCGGGTATAGCGGGGGGCTCCACACTACTCGCGCAGTTGACCGAGTCCCGGTGAGTGACCATTGACAGTAATTTCCTCTTTTTTACTTTTTTTTTAATGGCTATGTCGATAGATTAAGCCAGTGTCATGTCGATGGCCCTATTTGTATTGGAGTTTAATTCTCAGTGTTACCTAAATGCAAAAATAGTATTTACATACATGAATAAATAATAAGGGACATAATCAGTTATCTTATCACCGTGACCTTCTCAATACAGAATACATAACAAAATCTGTATATCGTGTACTTACTCTTGTCCATTCCATACAAGTGTACACTTAAAGATAACACAAAATAGATAATGCGTTAATCTTGGTTGTAATAACTACAACTATTTCAATGGCTCTTCACATTCAGGGTCAGACAGCTCCTGGCTGCGGAAATAGATAAAACACAAGTACTTACCCTTATTTATAACTTCCAAATTATAAAAGTTTCTCAATTTATGTTTAGATATCTATTTTATTTTATTGTATAATTTATTTAAGGACCTTTATACTACATGTACCTATACATAGTTACCAGTCCTATAGTAATCTAAATAAAAAAAATAAAACACCCTCGACCCTGGAGCTGGTGACAATGCAACTAAAACTAAAAATATAATAAAAAATCAAAAAATATACGCATGTTGGGCACTTTTCATACAAACAGTATCTTATAAAAATATTTACTTCGATGTAAACGTAATAACCAACGTAAATATCCGAACGCATCCTATTTCGCTTCATTAAATCCATTTCATAATGGTTATTAACATGCTTATACATATAAGTTTTAACATGTATGTACTAGATTTTTTTTAATAAAACAAAATCTTTTTTTTGCAGGTGTACCTATCACGAGCATACGGGCTAAGCTCAACATCAACATTTCGCGGCTTAGCAACTCTATTCATTTAGATGGCGATCAAAAACCGCGCACTTCATAAACTTGTCACTTGTTTTTGCGCCTATTTTACGGCTGAATGAACCCGTAAATACTTAAACAGAGCTAAGTGTCAGTAAAACCGTGTATTACCCGTCTAATAGTGTGTTAGCAGCGAAAATACCGTGGCTCGGGGTCACTAAATGCTATTAGGCATCAGGTGTCGAAGAGGTTACGCGATTATTTCGTAGGTACACTACTATTAGATTTTGTGGTGGGTTTACATGGACATTTTATTTAATCGGATATACACAAGAAAGTCAAGGTCTAATGATGTGTGAATGAAATGGCAATCTCCGTTTTAGCTTGGCCCAATATTATTTCGTATGACCGGATGTTTGGATGTACTTTAACGCTGGGTTGTTCTCGCCTAGAGGTCGCATTTCTCAACCGATTCTTATGAAATTTTGAGTGTAGGTTTGATAAGGTATAAGTATAGATTTTTTTTTAGTTCAATATATCGAAATTTTTCGATTTCTGCCTTTTTGACTTCACAGAGCCACTAGTTATACAGGGGCGGGGACAGATTAACTGACAGTTAATAACTGTCGATGTTGGTAAAAAGAAAGAATATGATTTGCAATTATTTTTAAAGACCTATCCTTCGAATCTCGGCACACTCTATTTGGCTATACAAAAAAAATAACATCCCAGCATTAAATATAACTATGGGAAATGAAATAAAATTTCTTTTTCGATATATTATTGTTTTTTTTCATGATCCCATCGTCCATGTAAACCAACCCGAAGTCACACTTTTAGCGCCCAGGTGTTTTAACACCATTAATATCAATTGAACATTGACCGTCTGCCACTCCGAGACTAGTCTACCCTGACCCGCCCCTCCCCTCTACCGCAGTTACATCTGCACCACCACAGGGAACAAGTCTACCAGCCGAGGGTCAAGTGACAATGGTCGTGAAATATTTTATGAGCCGATTTCCGTTTAAAGAGTAATACCATTTTGTGCTTTCCATTTTGATGTCTTTTTTCGTATTTTAAGCCCGCACCATGTGGCGGTGACATGAATTATTTGGACTATTGACGTCATTGTACACGACATTTTTTTATATTAAACCATGATACAAAGATCAAAGCTCAAAGAAAAATTTAAATGAGTTACCTGGTGGAAGAGACCGGGAATCGACCTCTGGATTGCCGGTCCAGCGCGTTAACCATTTCGCCACCCTAACTCCCAAGCAACCTATCGATTTTTTTCCTTATGCTTTGTGTGTCGAACTTTTTGTCTCGCTAGCGATTGCGTAGTTCTACAAAGTAACCGCTAGGAGCGCTGTACTATTCTCTATACAACTCGTTTACGCTGTCGTTAGCGAGTGCGGTCACGTTAACTCATGGTAAGGGTACAGATCATTATGGAGTATGGGAATTGTAGTGATCCCATGACCACCCATAGGAGAACCGCACTCATTGGCTCGGTATGGCACCAGCAGGTCAGACGTCCGTCACAGCCGGTGGCTCTCCCGTGACTGTCTCCCCACCCGTACTCTCGAGACAACGTCATAACTACCCACATAATAGGTTTTATACAGATCTACAAACACTACAGGAATGAATATCCGTTCGGCTGAAAACGTACAATAAATATTGACACAAAGGTAAATTTTGACAGAAAAATGTAATGTGATCCACTGTAATGTAAGCTGGAATCGAACTTGGGACCCTAACCCTACATTTCCGCCGTAGTGCTCTCCCAAATGAGCTATCATATCGTTACATCAATCACACCAAATTTTTGATACCACAATTCTACAATTACATTACATTTTCTTTCATCTTTTGTGTCTAATAATAATAAAAAATGTGGTATTTCCACATTAAAGACAGAGTCGATAAAAAGATTCTATTAAAACATTAAACTTGTAAGAAGTTCAAGGGTTATACATAAATTTATGTTCGCGTTTTTCTGTAGGCGTAGACATAGTTACGAATAGAAAATTCAATGAAAATAAAATGTTAGTTTTTTTAAATGCTCAGCTAACATCATACAGAATATTGCTGTCTCTCTCTGGCGCCGATATCATGTGTAAAAAAAGTAATTTCTTTTAATATTACATGCGATACTCAAATTCTTACATGCTTGTTGTAAATAGTCCAATCAATATGAAGGTATAATCTTTTTACAATAAATAAAATTTAATCTTGTCTAAGATCGTCTAATTTAATTTAGTCTATCGTCTGATATGACGATGATGAAAATTTAATCGTATTTCAATTTGCCTACCTACCTGCGTTCGCGGACGAAAAAAGACATAGGTAATTATCTTGTTTTGCACCATAGTCAGATCAACAGCCAACAACGAAAAATGCCCGAAATCTGTCAAGTCATTATGGCGCCCAATAAAGCTACGAAGACACATATAACTATACACACCTGTAAAAAAAACTATTTAATTATATACCATACATGCTGGGTCATTTATTCTTTTAAAATATTTTCAACATATATTTCATTATCATATCATTGCTACGAAAAATGATGTTAATAAAAACCGGCCAAGTGCGAGTCGGACTCGCGCACCGAGGGTTCCGTACAAACACTTTCCATCCCTAAGTGGTTTAAGTTAAGTTTGCACCTGGTATGTATAGCGCCCCATATAAATTAGGTGCAAAGTTAGGTATTAAAAAATAACAACTTACTCGATCTCGTTCAAAACAATCTTCGTTGGTAGTTTTTATAGTAATGTACATCATATGTTTTTTTTAGATTTTTCATTTTCTTATTTTAGTAGTTAGAGGGGGGGGGGGGGGGGGGGACCAACTTTTTTCCACTTTGGAAGCGTCTGTCACGCAAACTATTCGGTTTAGAAAAAAAATATTTTAGAAACCTCGATATCATTTTTGAAGATCTATCCATAGATGACACGTATGTGTTTGATGAAAAAAAAAAATTGAGTTTCATTTTTAAGTATGGGGAGCCCCCAATATTTTTTTTTTTGCATTAAAATCTTAATGCGGTTCACAGAATACATCTACCTACCAAGTTTCAACAGTATAGCTCTTATAGTTTCGGAAAAAAATGGCTGTGACATACGGACGGACAGACGGACAGACAGACGGACAGACGGACAGACAGAAATGACGAATCTATAAGGGTTCCGTTTTTTGCCATTTGGCTACGGAACCCTAAAAATGCAAAACATGCAGAGACAAAATTAAAGGATTTGTTAGCTGGAATTTGTAGCTTACTTAGTTCAGAGCGTGTCGGCCCGGTATATAAAGAAATACATATCAGACAACCCCACACAAATCGATCTAGTCCCACAATTAGCTCTAGTACACTAGACGACGATAAACATACTTATAAAGATAAATACATACATACTTAAATACAAATAACATCCACGACCCAGGCACAAATATTCGAGTTTATCACACAAATACTAGCCCTAGCCGGGATTCTATGGCCTAGGATTCTAGTTAAAATCCAGTCAGTAAAATATCGTTTATTTTTACCACCAGAATTTAAAATCTATATTTGCTGCGAGATGTGGGTGAAATCGTCATTGTCACCTGACATGTCACATTGTGAAAGGCATGTAATGCATCAAAAAAATTTAAACATGTCTAACCTAATTTACAAAAATAATAACTTGGTAAATAACAGTTTTTCATCTATTCCCTGGGGATCGAAGCCAGTGAATATATTTTGACTGCAAATTTAATTATTTTAGATGCCAACTTATTATTTTAGCAGCCTGGAAAATAATAATCCATTGTGAAATAGGGCAGATATTAGCCTCATTGATCGGAGTATGCCAGTTTCACCTAAGTACAAATTGCGGCAAAAAACCAGACTACAATGTGCCATAACATTGCAATGCATCTTGACATTACAAATGCCCTTATCATTCCCATCCCATGCCGTTAAAAATAAAAGAAACGATAATCGACACAATTTATGGCTATCGATGGTGTCTTTATTGCCTTTAATCGATTCCCATGACATGTGGCGATGACAATACCTACATGCATCCAAACAAAACAACTTAACTCCCATACAAATGCCATTCCAATAACAACCATACGCAATAACCACAAGGTTGGCGTTCCTATGAGGAATTGTTTGGATTTAGGGTATATTTGTGCGTAGGCGACGGTGGGGTGGGTTTCGCGCCACGCCGCGCGCGCAACGGAAATATATTCGAATTAGCTGTTGATATGGTTTACTAGATATGTTTCGTTTTTGATCGGGAAGTCATAAATTGGGGATTGCGGGCTTTTGGTAGTAATAAGTGATTTCGAACTTTTCGAAGCAATAAATAAATAAATTACAGCATTGCACCCGTGCGAAGCCGGGGCGGATCGCTAGTAATTACTATAAATTATGAACTAGATATTATTATGATTTTGCCTCGAAAAGGTCCCAGCTCAGCATAATGCTAGCTTGAGAGCTAGCGCTGATCTTCCAGTGGGACCATAGACGGTATTGGTACCGGTACCACGGGGAGTGGCATGGGCGAATGCTGCTTTAAATGAATTTGTTGTTAGTCAAACATAGGGAAACTAAGTCAGTATTTAAATTGTATAGTGTTCTGGAATTCCAGATTAGATATTGGAAATTCATACCGGAACATGTCCGTGACAGAACGAAGTTAAGGCAAAAATGTCGGAAAGCAGAGCTCTTTTCAGGATGGGACAAATGCTAAGGAGCCTGATGATGATCATGATGATTACTTTTTTATATTTTTAGAGTTTTTCATATGTGAACTTTGGCGCACCCGTTTTAAGTAATTAACGAATTGAAAAAAATCCAAAAACTAATTCAAATATTATGAAAAAACGCATCCCACTATTGACAAAAACAACAAATCACACACAGTGGAATCCTACAATCACAAATAAATCCAAATAGCTGGGCTAAACCACTGAATCAAATTCCCGACGATCACAATAAGAAGGGGCATTTAAAACAATGATAAGATCAGCAGTTGATCCCGGAATCAATATGGGGATCAATGGTTTGGGGTCGGTTAGAGGACGTTATAGAGGGGTTGGATACCCCTGCCAACTATACGTGCCAAACGACAACAGTATCAATATCTTCAAGCGCATCGCTTGTCGCGCGATTCAGTGTCACCTGTCTTGCTCTCACGGTATTTAAAGGAAAGTGCCGTGTGCCGCAGTGTGTGTGTGTGGTAGTATTCGTTCAACAGTGCTAACTAGATGTGCTATTTGGCAAATGTACACCACGCGCAGACATTCTTACATCTGCCAAACCTGTGGCTCGCAAACCGTATAATAATTTAAGTATACGAACATGGAAAATATGCCTTTGCTAGATATGGATAATTAAAATCAACTTATACTATACTGCGGCCGTATGGTGGTTGCTTTTATCTCGCGATAAATAAGTGACAAAGCATCTGTCACGTTTTGACAACACGCGAGTGTAAGTGAAAGATTCTTTGTCAGTTATTTATCACGTGATAAACGCAACCATTATAGGTCCGCAGGAGTGCTAGCATACCTATATTGCAGCGTTTCGATTATCGCGCGACTCAGCGTTATCAGTCGTGCTCGCACATCATTGAAAGGAAAGTGAAGAAAAACACAGCATATTCACTTTCATGCGATTTTCTGGGTTGATATTACAATATCACTATTATGCGGTATTGCCAGCTCTATGCGCTGTCCGAAACAGCAAGAAATCGGTCCGATTCGGAGATAAATATGTAATCTCGATATAATTGCGACCGCGAACATCACTGCAGAAGTCGCGTCACCCTCATATTGACCGACACAGACAAACACAGAAGAGCCACTTTAATCCTGCACAGATTAAATATTTCTGTTTAATCTAGTGGTTGTCTGGTAGATAAGGCCTTAAGGCATTGTTCTTTATATAGTTTAAATGAGTAAATAATCTATGAATATTCATTTGAAGTGAGTGTAAAATGTTCCATTCAATATTTAACCTTCGTAGCCAAATTAAAATAAAATGTAGTAGGTATTTCGTACTGCGTGTAGTATTCACTATTAAACGTGTATGTTAAACTACTCCCTAACCACTACAATTACTGCAATGAGACTTTCGTCCATTTTTTTGGTGGTTTCAACACTTTCAACGCACGGACATGTCTATTGTCTACATTAGATGGAATTCATCATCAAATGCAATTAAAATCAACCAAATTAAAATCAAATTCATGTAAACATTGTACTCATAGGAAACAGATATAAAGCAAATAGTAGTTTGTACAATGCGAAACCTGAGGCCGTCTAAGATGGGGGGGTATTGGGGTCAAAGATTGAATGACAAGATGCAAATAACTTAGATCTTGCGTAACATATACAATTCTTCTTACTACAAGTATCACCTTTACTTTTCTATTTTCTGTTTATGTGTTGCTATATTCCTTATTTCTCCTGTGCTATTAAAAGTTTTATTTGATAGTGGTGGCCAGTGTTCGTTTAAATATACGCCGTGTCTTGATCGAGAGGTTTTTTCTGTTAGAGACCGTATATTGCACTTTTATATCGCCAATACCGTCCATTTCTTCTGATTTCATTTGAAATATTTTCATACAAATGTTCGTTAGAAACACGCAGTGAATCCGCTGTGCCACTGCTCTGTGACGTCGTGTGAGCGACAGCAGTGAACTGATGGCGAGGGATGGTGATGGAACGTCTGAAACTAATTCGATTGTTTGTTTTGAGGAAGTATTTATTTTTCATCATAGGTATACTGGTCTGTGAAACAGATACTTAGAACGAAGTTAAGGGCAAGGATTTTATTAAGAAGATTTGGCAGTATGTAAAAGAGGCAATGAACCTGCCAGTACGGCGCGCAGAACGGAAAGAAGTTTTGTCAATAGATCAATATGTGTTTATATTAAAATAATAATATGAATCAAAGCATCCAAATTTTCAGCCAGTTTGCTTCATTTCTTACCTATATGCCTCAGGGTAGCAAGTGGTGGCTAGTGCCTTTGATAGAATAATTGGCAGTTCACCCTTCTGGCCCGGAAAGCCGTGGCGGCGTAGCTGCAAATCTCGCTCAAATCTTTATTTTTCCATTGTTCGTTTTAACATAAACATTTGGTTTACGCTAGCAGACGTTATTATTTTAATTCAAATAGCTAATACACTAATACAGAGCGCTCGAACAGGGGTGCGTAACGATGGCTATAACAATTTTTGATATAATTTCAGTCGCTATAACGCTCATTTGATATAATTATTGTTTCATATACTGATTGATCATTTTATCGAATAACATTTAATATAATATTCTTTAAGTATAATGCATATTTCTTCTAATGAATTTATGGTATAACGTTTATTTTATCTAACGTTCAAATGGCATAACGTATAGGGTATAGAGAAATAGGGGGGCGGGGGGCAGAGCCCCACAGGGGGGTTAAAAACTTAAACCAAAATTCAATTAGAAACGTAGGTTAGGTTAGGTTAGAAAAAAAAAAGAAAAAAAAAGGGAAGTGCATCCCCAGAAAACATGAATCAATTCAATTCAATGCAATGCAATTCATATGAAATTATACCTAATGTTGTTATATCAAATGTATTTTATACTAATTGAAATTATACCATATGAAATTATACCTAATGTTGTTATATCAAATGAAACATTATATCAAATATATTTTATACTAATTGAAATTATACCATATGAAATAATAACAAATGTTGTTATACCAAATGAACATTATACCATATGATAGTTATAGGAAATAAGTGTTCTACCAAATGATAAATATGGTTCACTATTATCTTGTAGAAACTTTTTTGACATATATTTGTTTTGCATAACGATACTTGGCAGAAGTAACGTTTGGCAGAAACATCTTACGCAGAGTATGCTTTGGCATAAATCATTTCGCAGATTTTTATAATACCGAAACTTATATTGGCATAATGTTGATGAGCATAACAGTCTTCTAAACGAATAGTACTTTCGCAGATATTTTTTTTGCATAATGTTTTAGGCGGCATAAAGTTGTCAAGCCGAATACCATTTGATTCCAAGATAGACTTCATTGTCTTATCTTGTTGTACAGGGCATATGCGGAATACCTAACCTAATCCAAGTTGGACCTGCCCTAAGGTGCAATCAGTACCTAATTTATGCATTACAAATTGTTGTGATTACACATTTTGTCCATGGAGTGGTATGGTAGCCGGCCGATGCCGTGCGGCTCGCTCGCTCGTTAGGGTCTCAGTTCAACCTAACACTCCTCCTCGCTTCGCTCGTCGTCGTACCTAACCTAATCCAAGTCGGACCTGCCCTAAGGTGGAATCAGGACCTAATTTATGCATTACAATTGTTGTGATAAAAAATTTAGTGGCAGTTGCTTCGCGGCGGCAAGATACCTAACACTGCTCCTCGAACCGCTCGTCGTCGTACCTAACGGTACTTACATTCTACTACGTAAAGTTTACTTAACGCACTTTTCTGCTAGTAGAAAATAATTATGCTATTGTAATGTATAGGGTTATTATGGTACATAAAATTATGCTAAACCAAAGTCGGCCAAAGAGATATTCTACAAAACAATGTGCTGCAAAATGTGTCGTATGCGAGGTGGCAGTAATGCCAACTATACGTTTATGCCATCTAACCATTCGAGCGAAAGTGTTTCTGCGAAACGTGTTATGCGAAGTGTATTTCTGACCAATATTATTCTGCCAGATGAGGGTAACCCGATAAATATACCTACGAAATAAAAATAGATATTTTAAAATTATACCAAACGTTTATTATATCAAATGAGTGATTACCCTTTGAAATTATATCAAATGTTGTTATATCCAACATACTTATACCATTTATTTTTATATCGATCATTACACGCCCCTCGAACAGAAATGAACTAAAACCTCCGTGATAACGACTGTTCCGGTAGACACCGCGGGTTGAGCGCCCCTGACCGATAAGAAATAGTCGACAGCTGTCAAACGCAGCCATCGACAAGACCGCGGTTGACGACAACTGTCTATTGTGACCTGTCAACGGTGGTGTTCGAATTTCAAAACAATTTGAAAGAATTCTAAAATGGCAATGTGTATTTGTTTTTTTTTTCATGTTGTAAACGTTTTACTTTACGATTTTTTTTATTGTAATATTCGTGTTCATACATAGGCACCATTTTATACGCTTAATTATTGAAGTAATTTGGTGGTGTGTTGCGAAATCTTGACGAATATAACATTATTTATGAAGTCCTAGTTACAGATTGAGCTAAAATTGTACATATAAAACAGACACTGGAGGTGAATAAAGCAAAATAAATATCGCACATTCGTGACCGTGAAACAGTCATCCTTTATCTATTTGGTAAACCTTGTCGTGATTTATGATTACTGTAAAATTCCGGGGGTTTGCGTTCATTTTGAGAAACCCTGAGCGAGGTGAATAGACTTAATAATTGAGTATAATGCAGAGGAAATGAAGAAAGAGTTAATAGGAGCACAATCTGTATTGATATTTCATTTCATTTCATTTATTTATTCATAAACAATACAATGATTGTGTTTGAAATTAATACACACACTTAAAATAATAATAATTAGAATAGAATTTAAATATGTAACACGTACCTAATAATGACTAAAAACTAATTTGCAAATATTTCATCAATACTATAGAAGCATCCCCTCAACAAATAGGCCTTCAATTGTATATTGAACGCAACACAGTCTGTAATCACTTTTAAATTAGTGGGTAGCTTGTTAAAATATAGATAGGCAAAAGACGAGGTATATACAAAATGACAGTGTTCTTATTACGAATACAATAAACAAAATTTGTTAAAACAAATAGCAGGGTACTCGGAAGTGGCCAGCCAAGTCTCCCACAAAGATCAACGACCCAACCTAAACGTTTCCGCCGCTAACAGCGCGAATGACATAATTTCCCATTACTGCACTAGTTAAATAAAGCTGACGACACCTTCGGTCACACTCAGTGCCTGTGCACTTGTTATTTGTACCCTGTCATTTCGGTTTTCATGGTGCAGTGAGTCTTCCTGCGAACATGCAAATTAATAAGAAATTAACAGGATTATTAGGGTCTAACCTGGAAAAATCCTTAAAAAAGCAGTAGTGCGAGTCGGCTATCTAATTACACTGCTATTCACGAGACATCATTGGACGAGTTTGCCGCTATTGTTTGTCCAGACATAGGAAGATTGAGAGGTGAAGGTACTGAGCGTTGCTATATCATTAAACTCACTTATTTAATGCTTACTAGAGTAAATGAAATGTTAAACCATAAAAAACTGACTCACTTTGTATGGTTTGACGGTTCATTTGCTTGGAAGAGAGCGTGTTTTGACTCTATATTGATGGTTGCTCTAAGATTTGTTGACTCCCTACCAGTAACTCCCAAATTCTCATTAATGACCAGCTACTTCTATTGTATTTTTTTTTATTATTATTTTTAATTTATTTTCGGTATGTTGTTCAAATGTCAGCAGTCAGGGGGACCAACAGGCAGTCATAGGCTGAACAAAAGGTAAAAATAATATCATGTCAAAGCTAAATTGAGTCGCATAATTGTGGTCCCCCTGTAAGCGACAAATAGCCGACAAACGTTACAAAACGTTACAGTTTGACAAAAAACGGACAAAGACACAGGAAGCGTACGTGGATATTTATTTATTAGAGTTTGATTTATGCCGTCAATAGCTGGAGGTGCGGCGCGCATCGGAGCTCGACCTTGTTATGGCCACTGGAAGTGTCTCCATATATTTTTTAAATATTAATACAGAGAAATTTAATGTCGACTTTCCGGTGTAGTGCTCTCCCAACTGAGCTATCACATCGTTACGTCAATCACACCAAATCTTTGATGCCTTAATTCTCCGCTAGCAATAAAAAAAAAAAAAAAAAAATATTAAGGGACAATCTTACACAAATCGACCTAGTCCCAAACTAAGCAAAGCTTGTACTATGGGTACTAGACGACGATATACATAATATATAAATACATATATAGATTAACATCCATGACATGACCCAGGAAAAAATGAGTTTATCACACAAATATTTGCCCTGGCCGGGATTCGAACCCAGGACCGTCGGCTCAGTAAGCAGCTTCACTACAAACCGAGCCAACCGCGTCGTATTATCTAGCGCGTTTTAGGGCCTTATCACACTTGCGATTTGCGAGCGTATTTTCTATACAAATAAGCGACGCGACGAACACGCTGCGCGATCGCCTTCATACAAAATACGCTCGCAAATCACAAGTGTGATAAGGCTCTAACCTTGTCTAGTAAGTGACTATAAGACAATTGCAAAATATTGTGTAATGCTATACGTAAGTACCTACAAGTACTATCTTACGTTACGTTAAATATGCTTTGCAGCAGGAAAACAGATATAGTTTGGTTTTAGATGAAACCACGATCACAGAACCCCTCCCCGCTAAACGAGTAGGTAATACTGTAACAGATTCTTTAAACTATGACAACTCTGACTATGGTAAATAAATTTCAAATGTATACATGTTTTATAAGGGTGCATGTTATTTTGTAAGGTACTTAATTTTAATTATTTTTAATATTAATTGACATATTAATCGCAATGGTTCTTTAATTGATATAAATTGACATAATTTTCGGAATCTATTAATTGACACGTGCAATATTAACTTTAATTTAATTTGATAATAATTTAATTTTATAATTTAATTGACATGTTTACTAGCAATACTATAATAACATTTCTACGCCAATACTGGCCGAATATGTAGCACTAAGACACTTTATAATAACCAAATGTACCATATTCTTGGAAATAAAAAATTATGAATTATGAATTATGAGTAATTTCAAAGATTTTGCGTAAAACATTGAATATATATAATATTTCGAACCGTCACAAGATATAACGACTGAGTTTCACAAAGTGTGTATTTAAAGTAACTTTTAAGTTATATAAGTTGCATTTTGCTGCAGCCAACGACCTTGGATACTGACAAGTGCGTTTATCTTTATTTGCATAGACTATCTGTCTATAAACTAGATATCTATAATATATGTATCTCATGTTATCTATCAATTGGTTCAGTTAAAACGGGTATAAAAGGGCAACTGCAGTCAGTCTACGCAGCGTATTCACAAGGTCTACAGCTAAAAATGAGTTTCATCGGTAAAGTGGTGCTAGTGACGGGCGCGAGTTCTGGCATTGGTGCAGCGACGGCGCAGCTCTTCGCCAACGAAGGTGCTGACGTGGCCATCGTCGCTAGGTCACAGGCCAAGCTAGCAGCCGTAGCTAAGCAGATCGAATCCCACGGCAAGAAAGCTTTAATCGTCCAAGTCGACCTCTCTAAAGAAGCTGACGCAGCCGCTGTAATCCCTAAAGTAATCAAACATTTCGGAAAACTTGACGTCCTGGTCAACAATGCTGGAATAATAGTCGAAGGTTCCCTACTGGACGGAAAAATATTGCAAGCTTACGATCAAGTTCTGGCAACGAACGTCCGAGCTGTGATTCAACTCACAAGTCTAGCGGCACCTCATCTGATCAAGACTAAAGGTAATGTGATCAATATTTCAAGTGGAGCTGCCTTGAGACCTAGCAAGTCTCCAGGATCAATCCCATATTACGTGTCTAAGGCGGCTCTGGACCATTTCACGAGGTGCGCAGCGGTTGAACTTTCGGCTTCTGGAGTAAGAGTCAATGCTGTCAATCCTGGCCCAGTTAATAACGACTTTATCACCAACAATGCAATGGCTAATGCGAAGGATTTTAAAGAGTTAATAACTGCGTCTACTCTCCAAGGTTTCATAGCCACAAACGAAGAGATCGGAGAAGTTATTCTGTTCCTGGCTAGCGACAAGGCTAGGAGCGTTACTGGGTCTAACTATGTTATGGACAATGGCTGGACATTGAAAAATTGAGCCGCGGTACCACAATGGGTGGTTCTTTGATATTGGAAGGGTCGTATTAATATGTCTTTTGGCTATGTGATAAATATAAAAATAAATTATTTGATTGGCCTACCTTATATAGGTACCTTGTTTAATTATAATCTAACCGAATTAACTCATATAAATAAATTAATATCAGACAACCTCACACTAATCAAGCTAGTCCCAAATTAAACTCAAGAAGGTTTGAGTAATAGGTACTAAGGCGAACTCCATATACACGCAACGCAATAAGAAGTAGGTTAAACATTGAAAACATTGTCCGTTGATTACAAAGCATCTTATAAAGCGTGTTGAAAAGGGGAAAGACAAATCGCCAGTTGCCGTTCAAAGTGCGTGGATTTAATCTAATATTTTTCAGCTTACTCTGTCTTTTGTTTCTTATTTTTATTTTCTTTTTTTATCTTTATTTTCTTTAGTATGTTTTTGCACAGCCAGCAATAATTATATTCTTGGCTTTTCCTCCCAACATATTTTTCCAAATAGACGCAATTAAATTTAAACAAGGGTTTCAACTCAACACTGCTCATCTCATCAAAAACACCAAATATCATAGGTATGTATTTATATTTTTGACTCCGATACTACACATGAGTAGATCCTATGCCTAAGTATGATAATTAGCAGGTCGTGGAAGGTTGGGTAAATTCTACATTTTTGTAGGTATAACACATTTTTTTTACTTAATCCCTACTAATGTATAACATACATAACTTGATATTGAAATTGTGACACCGACTATTTAACAGTTTTATTTTCTAAAACCTCCGTGGTAACCGACTGTTTCGGTAGACACCGCGAGTTGAGCGTCCCTGACAGATAAGAAATAGTCGACAGCTGTCAGACGCAGCCATCGACAAGACCGCGGTTGACGACAACTGTCTAAGTATCTATCCTTATTTTTGAAGTTTCCTAGTTACAAATTGGACTAAAAATTTGCATATACGTATTAGCAGCATTCTATATATGATCGGCAATAAAATCGATTGTCCTCTGATGGGGAAACTCAGAGAGGACAAAATCTTTATTAATAATAAGATACTAACAACCTTAGATACTTAAGTTTACTAAGAAATTTGGATCATGTTGTCTGAAATAAAAAACTTTGATTTTTTTATATGATTTATTAGACACTAGACATTGGAGGTAAATAAAGCAAAATAAATATCGCAAATTCGTGACCAAACAGTCATCCGTTATCTATATGGACTATAAACCTTGTCGTGACTTATGATCACTGGCAAATTCCGGGGGGCCCGCGTACCCCTCTTTGAGAAACCCTGAACGAGGTGAATAGCAGGCTACTCGAAAGTGGCCAACCAAGTCTCCCACAAAGATCAACGACCTAACTTAAACGTTTTCGCCGCTAACAGCGCGAATGACATAATTTCCCATTACTGCACTAGTTAAAATAAAGCTGACGACACCTTCGGTCACACTCGGTGCCTGTGCACTTGTTATTTGTACCCTGTCATTTCCTTTTTCATGGTGCGCTGTGTCTTCCCGCGGACATGCAAATTAATAAGAAATTAACAGGATTATTAGAGACTAACCTGGAAAAATCCTTAAAAGAGCAGTAGTGCGAGTCGGCTACCTAATTACACTGCTATTCACGAGACATCATTGGACGATATTATTTGACCAGACAGGAATATTGAGAGTTGAAGGTACTAGCGGTTGCTATTTGCTATATCAATAAACTCACTTATTTATGCTTACTATTCTGGTGGTTGCTCTAAGATATTTTGATTCCCTACCACTCCCAATTCTTATTAAATGAGGGTATCGGTTTGATTTAACTTTGAATTTATTTTCCACATGTTATTCCCGCAGGGGAACCAACAAGAACTCGTAGGCTGAACAAAAGTAAAATAAAAAAAATATCATGTCAAAGCTAAATTGAGTCGCATGATAACTGTGGTCCCCCTGTAAGCGACAAATACCCGACAAACGTAAAAAAACGTTACAGTTTGACAAACAACGGACAAAGCCACATGAAACGTACGTGGATATTTATTTATTAGAGTTTGTTATGGCCACCGGAAGTGTCTCCATGTTTTTGTTGCTGCAATGTAAGCAGGACACGAACCTGCGACCGTACGTTTCCGGCGTAGTGCTCTCCCAACTGAGCTATCACATCGTTACGTCAATCACACCAAATCTTTGATTACATAATTTGACGACGCGTTTGGCTCGGTTTGTGGACACCTGCCTACTGAGCCGGCGCTAATTCTCCGCTAGCAATACGCCGGAAACGTAGGGTCTTTGAATAAATATGTATAATTTTTCAAACTGTCACAAGATATAACGATTGAGTTTCATAAATTGTGTATTTAAAATTACTTTTAAGCAAATAAGTTACAAATTAAAATCTTTTAGACCCCATTGATACAAGTATCACGGAAATATCGTAAAGTGCCACGGAACCTTCATGCGTGAGTTTGACTTGCACTTGGCCACCGTTTAAGTATGTTTTGCATGTTGCAGCAGCAAACAACCTTGGACACTGACAAGTTGGCTTATCTTTATTAGCATAGACTATCTATCTATTGGTAGGTATCTCATGTGAATTGGTTCAGGTATAACCGGTATAAAAGGGCAACTGCAATCGTATTCAAGGTCTACAGCTAACAATGAGTTTCATCGGTAAAGTGGTGCTAGTGACGGGCGCGAGTTCTGGCATTGGTGCAACGACGGCGCAGCTCTTCGCCAAGGAAGGTGCTGACGTGGCCATCGTCGCTAGGACACAGGCCAAGCTAGCAGCCGTAGCCAAGCAGATCGAATCCCACGGCAAGAAAGCTCTAATCGTCCAAGCCGACCTCTCTAAAGAAGCTGACGCAGCCACTGTAATCCCTAAAGTAATCAAGCATTTCGGAAAACTTGACGTCCTGGTCAACAATGCTGGAATAAGAATCGATGGTTCCTTACTGGACGGGAAAATATTGCAAGCGTACGATCAAGTTCTGGCAACGAACGTCCGAGCTGTGATTCAACTCACAAGTCTAGCGGCACCTCATCTGATCAAGACTAAAGGTAATGTGATCAATATTTCAAGTGTACGTGCCATGAGACCTAGCGGGTGCCCAGGACCACTCCCATATTGCGTGTCTAAGGCGGCTCTGGACCATTTCACGAGGTGCGCAGCGGTTGAACTTTCGGCTTCTGGAGTACGAGTCAATGCTGTCAACTCTGGCCCAGTGAATAACGACTTTATCTCCAACAATGCAATTGCTAATGCGAAGGAATTTAGACAGTTAATGACTGCGTGTACTCTCCAAGGTTTCATAGCCACAAACGAAGAGATCGGAGAAGTTATTCTGTTCCTGGCTAGCGACAAGGCTAGGAGCGTTACTGGGTCTAACTATGTTATGGACAATGGCTGGACATTGAAGAATTGAGCCGCGGTACCACAATTGGTGGTCCTTGAATATTGGCAGGGGCGTATTAAAATGTCTTTTGGCTATGTGATAAATATAAAGATAAATTATTTGGTCATTACCTTTTTTATTTATACTCTCACCCAATTCACTCATATAAATAAATAAAGAAATATCAGACAACCTCACACGAACTAACCTAGTTCCAAAAATAATTATGCTTAAGAAGGCTTTTGTTATGGGTACTAAGGCGACGATATACATACTTACATAGATAAATAAATACCAAGGCAAAAATATTCGTGTTATCACAGTACGACACAATGAATAGATCTTTTATTATTTATTATTATTCACAAACTGACCGGAGATTGACCTCAGTACCTATACCTATCACCTGATGGTAAGTGACTACGGGGTCGAGGATGTAGCTCGCCGGTTCAGTAATAGCCTATTCAGATTCACTCTTACCTTGAAGATACCTAAGTTATATTTTTCTGGAAATATAGGATGGGAGCGAGTTCCATTCCTTAGCGGTTCGCATTAGAAATTAGTTATGAAATAAATCGCTTCGTGCGAATAAGTGGTGAAATCGCTCCCCTCGCCTGGTTTGTCCGATGGTGAAACAGGGATGGCGGAATTAAATCGTGCAATTCCTGCGCACACTCTCCAAAATATACGATCCTACACGCCTAAGTACAATAATTGGCAGGTCGAGGAAGTTGGAGGTAAATTCTATGCATGTTTTAATAACTTTCTATGAAAAACGCACGGTCAGAATACCGTGTGGCTTTAAATTAAGCCACACGGTTAATTACATTGCATATTATACATACAATCAATACTTTCCCTTTTAGCTTTTGTGAAGATTGAAAGACCTTCCATAGTTTCGTTTTATGTCATCATCATCATTGCATCCGGCCGATTTCGGCCACGGCGACTGAACGCTGGCTAATGAGAGCGTCATAGGGGGCAAACGAGCAAACGGATCGCCTGATGGAAAACGATTACCGTCGCCCATAGACACCTGAAACACCAGAGGAGTCACAAGTGCGTTACCGGCCTTGAAAGTAGTAGTTGTTTTATTATTTATGCCCTCGTATCACTTCCAGTGTCAGTATTCAGTATCCGTGTGTCAGTTTTCACGCGCCGCTGCAACTATTAATATTCAAATTGGCGCGATCTGTCGCCGCCCGCTGGCCGAGGACTGTAATTTATTTGTGAATCCGGACGACTGGACGCGCCGCGTAATCGTTTCGGGAATACGCTTATTTGAATTTGTATTTCATTTTAAAGCTTTTAGTCATGATATATTTTATTTATTTGTAACGATAAACAAGTATAAAATCAACAGTATTTAATTATAACTTATCTAACTTAAGAAAACTAATCTTAACAAATGATCCCCAGTTATTGATTTAATGTTTAATTGTTTTTTTTTAGACCTGAGTATTTGATATTAATTTCAGTTCCAAATTTATCTTAAGGGTGATAGCACAATCGCGGGTTACGAGTCGGTTTTCTTTTTAGTGAATTTAAACATAGGTACTTGTATCGTATATGTGTGATGACTGATGATTTAATGAGATAGCTATGCCGGAGTTTAATACGATTGACATTGATATAAAGCGCAAAATTTAAGGAATTTATAGGTGATATTTGGTATTATATTAAACCTAGTCATAAAATCACATGAGGATTGGTTGAGAAATGAGGTCTGGACGTCCGAACATCCATACATCCGGATATTCCAAATAAATTTTGGCGAAGCTGAAACAGAGACGGTTCGCTCCAATCTACATTTTTGAACTGTTCAGTTTGCGACGTTGTGACACACCAGGAACAGTGGGCAGTAATAACAGGGAATTAGCATAATGCGGGCATCGAGTGCTATGCGAACGCATGGAAAGGGTTAGGAGCGTTACCACTGGTTATCACTCTCTGCAAACTCGGGGGCTTAAGGGAATAAAAAATGTATTTATTCGTGGTATTTTTTTAACTCTCGTCCCACCTCGTCTCGCCTAAAACTATAAATATCAGTAACTGGTACATAATACTCGTGCGGGGTACAAGATTTACAAGATGGTGGATTGTGAGATGTATATTCGATACAGTTTGCGTTGTTGCCTATATTACACATGCAATATATCGTCGGGGATAATGCAGTGCAATAAGTCGTAAATAACAGCTGTCGATAAAGTTCTCATTTCAATAAAATACTTAGCATTTGTTTGAAAATTGATTCGTATCAACACTTATGTTACTTACGCGGTATTGCACTATCCCCGACGATATGCAACTATGTTACTACTAAAACCGAGCAACGAATCAGCGTTTTAGCGCAAAGCAGTAGATCATCATCATTTTAATTCCTAGATGTCTATTGCTGAATATATTCTCCAAGGACTTTAATAATAGTTATTTGTGCAACAAGAGAGCAAAGTTGTTTTTTGTTATGAGTGCTGATTTTGAGTCACGAGCAAGCGAAGGATTCTACGTTTGATTCACGAGCGTAGCGAGTGATTCTATGTTAGAATCCTGAGTGTAGCGAGGGACTCAACAGCACGAGATGCAAAAAACTTTGCTCTCGTGTAGCACACACAACTTTTCACCTCATCAGCGAGAACATATTCGACATTTTGTGCTTTTTCTTCCAACGTATGTTTATAGTCTTCGTTGCTAATATTATTAATCAGAAATAGATAAGTGCTGCTTAAAAAGGAATAACAATATAATTTCATTGAAATTATAATCAACCAACCAACACGGTTATTGTCATTATTTTATCAAATTGGAAGATTTAGCAGATACATGACGTGTTTATTTATAAATACATATTATATTACGAGATTTTGTTTATAAATTGATTAATATTTTTACTCCTAAAACACCAAACAAAATAAATGCAAAAGAAAATAACAAATTACAATATGAACTCGATATTTTTTAAGGTACGTTTCGAATATGCATCTATGATAAATGGTGAAATTATAAATTATTATTATATTTACAATAAGTTGAAAAATCTTATTTTATTCGAGCAATGATCTATTGTTTTATATAAAAGGCACAATAGTTTAAATATTCGGTCGTTAAATAAAAATATAATAAAGAAAAAAAAAATACGTTGCAATTAAAACTTTTTCGGGTGTTTTTAATGATTTTTTTGTTATAACGCGTATCCGAACTGTTCTCAATCGAGGTCGGATTCGAAAATCGAATTTCAAATTGATAAGTTTCTATCCCTCTCTTTTATTTACATATGAAAGAAACAGAGTGCATCGAGATTCAAATGATTAGGATTTTATAATTAACCTTTGGCTGAATAATGGCAATTCGTGGTCAGCTATTGAAAAAATTAAAAAGCTACTTTCTACTCACGCTCGAAACAAAATCGCATTTTGTTCACTGTTATCTGACAGCAAACTCGCCATGTTTGAGCTGGTGAGGTGAAAATGAACATTACATAACCAGTGTTGAAGAACAAAAAAATAAAATAGCGTAAAAAAATCAATTAACATTAATTACTCGTCCTATTTCGCCTAGTTGAAAAGCACTGTACCATTTAATTTTGCCTCAAATCAAATTAGATTTTACTAGTGAGTAATGCGTGAGTTGGTATCACTAGTAACGCAGAAGGTTTTTGTTGATCCCCATTTAACGCTAACCGACAGAGAGAACGTTTTATAACCTCTAATTGTACTGTATTTATTGCCACGGAGCGGCACAGGGGAGGTGTGGATACGCTCGAACTTAGACCCAGTTAGAGGACAGGACTTTGGGGACCTTTCATGGATAATTTGTCTCAATGATCCACTATATTTAATATAGGTACCTCGCCAATGTGGATTCAGTAGAACGTCGAGCCCTAAGACTCATTGGTGATAGTTTATCGCGGGCTGGTTTTCCACAACTCGACGTCTTACAATGCGCCTACTTTGCGTGGAGGGTTGCTGGCACTATTTGCCAACCCAACTCTACCAGAAAGCCTATTCCCTTGATGTTGCCGATGACTTCTGCGAGTGACTTCAGAGACCCGAAGTATTGTGCCCGGTATGTGCCACACTAATAGGACATTCGAGGATGACGTGGGCGGCTGTCTCTTCTGCCTGCATGGAGGCTCTGCGAAGAGGGCTCATTGGTGATGCTTTGCCGGCTGGGAGCTTCCAGAGCCTCGAACATCGCTGCCAAGTTGCCAGCTTATCAGTCTATCGGATATATTTTGGAGAGTGTACGCTGGATTTGCACGAATTAATCCCGTCATCCCCGTTTCACCAGGCATCCAGGCGAGGGGAACGACTTTGTCCTTATGTCGTCAGTTTACCACTTATTCGCACGCAGCGATTTCCTTCATTTTTATAATGCGAACCGCTAAGCAATGGAACTCGCTCCCATCGTGTGTATTGCCTGAAAATTATAACTTGGGTCTCTTCAAGACAAGAGTGAATAGGCTGTTACTGAACCAGAAAGCTCCCTTCCCATCTTAGACCCCGTAGTCACTTACCATCAGGTGTTATTGAGGCAGGTCGCCGGTGGTTTGACAACGGTAACTGTAAAGCTACTCAAACGGCAGGGAGGCTCGAATAATTAATATACGCGATATCACTGTTATCGAATAGAGATTTGACGTTTGGCGATCTCTCAAACGGCATTCTCGAATTAGGTCGAAGTATAGGACGAAGTTGCACCTTCTACTTCAGAATACAATGAGTGGTAAAACAAAAAGAAATCGAAAATGTTATTAGGGAGTTATACGAACTAATTCTCCTTACTGTAGGTACATGCTGTATGATAGATGCGTATCGCTTTATCGTATAATATCTCTTTGGCATGTTTATGATCACTACATAATACATAATGTATGTAGTTGATGGATAATGGTCATGGCCGCATTATGTCCACTTTGCAGCCTTACCGACACAATAGCATTTATAATGAATATCACCTAATAACCGCTCTAGTGCTCTAACAAGCGATACAGCTACTCTACTCACGGTAAAAACATGTGAAAAGGTGATCTAATCAATGGCTGTCGCAATTTGTGATTGTTAACACGTCGCTACCGTGTCAGCGGTACAATGATCTGTTGGTGTTTACATCATTGAGGATTTATTGGTTCTTTACCTGATCCCGTCAGGATTTTCTTTGAGCTGTCCGGTTTCCAATTGATAGAACCATTATTTAAATCGTGTAGAGAAGCTCACTGTAGAAAAGGAAGAAACAAGTACCTAACAAAAAAACGCAAACAAAATATCATCTTTTCTACGTCACAACTTAGTCACAATGTTGAAGTTTAAATTGGAATATGATGCCTCCATACACTATGATACTTTGACAATGAAGCTGCCCCGAACCCAAAATTCCTCCCATGTTAAAGTAATATTCGAAAGAACTATGTTATTGCAATTTCAACCTTGTGATTTTTTTGTTACTTGCTTCCAATTGTTCCAAAGTGAGCTTTTCTACACGATTTAAAAAAAGGTATAGGTCTAGTAATGTTTACAAGATAAGCTCACAAGTGAAAGCATAAAAAAAATATATTTTTTTTTTTCTAAAACAATATTATCGAATACCAACAAAAGCCGGGGTGGCGATTCAGAGGCTTCTGATTTTCAACTACCAATACGCTAGCAACTTTGTAGTTGTATTTAAATCGATTATATTTGTTTTAAACCTAATGTGCCAGTATTTACTCACGAAAAACCTTTGCATGCTGACAGTACTGCACTGCACAAATCTCAGTTGCTCTTTATGAAGAAATTACCCCTAAACTCCTGCATTAATGACAAAGTCATCTAACTTTCCATACCCAAAATGTATAAGTACATTATTTTTGGAATAATAATAAACATTGATTAATTTGTGCTTCATGAACGATATATTGCTACTCATTCTGTAGGTCCACTATGGTTATACAATAATTGTAAGACATCATTCTGTGTTTTAATTCTTCAACAGGTAACCATTGTCAACGTAGTAGGTGGAACCTGTGATGCTCCTCGCCTTATCACTGGCTACAAACAGAATGGTATTCCCAATATCCTCATTAGTTGCCATGTAGCTAAGTGCTACCATCTTCAGATGAGTCTTGTTACGCTCGTCAACATCATCAAAGCCATTATTAACCAGAAATTCATTGTCCACCGGTCCTGGGTTTACGTTGTTCACTCTGATTCCATTCGGGGCTAGCTCTAAAGCAGCAATTCTTGTGAAGTGGTCCAAAGCAGCTTTCGAAACGTGGTAGGCCATCATGTTTGGGTTGCTGTTCACGCTCGCTCCTAGCACGCTGGATATGTTCACGATGTTACCTTTGGTTTTTATAAGGTGTGGTGCTGCTGAAGTGGTCAGCTGAATTACTGAACGGACATTTGTGTTCATCACACTATCGTACGCTGGTAACGTATTGCCGTTTAAAATTGAGCCATCGACAGTGACTCCAGCATTGTTGACGAGTACATCTAACTTTCCAAAATGCTTGATCGTTTTTGATACCACTGTAGCGGCATCGGACTCTTTGGAGAGATCGGCTTGGATGATGAGCGGTTTCTTGCCATGAGCTTCGATCCGCTTGGCAACGGCGTCAAGCTTGGACTTTGTCCTGGCTACGATGGCTACATTAGCACCTTCCTTGGCGAAGAGTAGTGCGGCCTCTGCGCCGATACCAGAACTCGCACCCGTCACTATCACGATTTTGTCAGCGAAACTCATTTTTAGCTATAGGCTATCTAGGTTACACTATAGAGTCAGTTAGTTGTATGACTTGGACGGAAACCAGTGCTGGTGCTTATAAAATCAATATTATCTCAATGGTCAATTGAGATAAGATTTCAAAAATCATTGTTTACGTCGTGTCGCGTATTCGTGATAATTATTATAACGATTGGCAATAATGTTATAAGATAAGATATTGCAAAGAGTGACTCTAAAGAGTGAGTTAATGATTTTTGCATTTATGTAAAATCTAGAAAATTCTTATTAATTAAACGCCGGCGATAAATTTTAAATTATTGATTTAGGGGTCACTAAAATATACTAGATTTGATGATCGGGAGTTCTCTTTTGCGAGGATGTACCTTCTAAACCCTAATTGAATTTTAAAAAGGAGAGCCATCTTGAAATTTAGTGCAGGAGGGCGTTACGAATGTTCTAGTGAATCATTTCATACCCCATAATCGTACAGAATAAATAATATCACATAATTCAGAATAAATAATTCATGATCACAACAACGAATATCAAAATCCCATACAAATTTATGACGTTATATAACTCCCTCTTGCACTAAAAATCAAGATGAGAGATGTTTGACACGATCTCTATCCGAGATCTCCTCACCATACTCCCCTTCTCTTTCAGTGCCTTCGAGACCATGAATGTGATGTCACGTTGGACACGTCGAGGTAATTAAATAAACACTTTTTGAACACGATTAAGGGCGTGGCCACATGTCCACGACACGGCGTCGTAAACGTAAAACGACACGGTGTCGCGTCGGAGCGCGACACATTATCCACCGTGCGAATATACGTTGCCGCGTCGTGAAAACACACGACACGGCGTCGTAAACGTAAAACGACGCTGTGTCGCGTCGGAGCGCGACACATTATCCACCGTGCGAATATACGTTGCCGCGTCGTGAAAACACATGCTGAACCGGGCACCGCAGGTCGCGCCGCGCGCCGGGCAGATTAACTTTGCTGTGTTGAGTAGATGCACGGTGCGGTGCCACGTTCGATTACGACGCCGCAGCTTCTCGTAAATGTTCAAAATATTTTGCGATCAGTTTTCAATTCGACATGGATCCTATCACACGTATTCTGCTCTTGTTGCTTTTAAGAAGAAGCATGAAGAAAAAGCAGAAGAAACGAAAATGTTGGATAAATCCATATCTCTCTATTATGAACAAAAGGCTTTAAAAATAAATGATCACAAGTTTTATGATTATTTTAGAATGTCTGTGTCAAGTTTTGAAGAACTATTATGGAAAATATCGCCTCGTTTAAAAAGGCAAAATGTATTTAGGAAACCAGTTCGACCTCTGGAGATGTTGGGATTAACAATAAGGTAAGAATTACGTATATTCGCACGGTGGATAATGTGTCGCGCTCCGACGCGACACAGCGTCGTTTTACGTTTACGACGCCGTGTCGTGTGTTTTCACGACGCGGCAACGTATATTCGCACGGTGGATAATGTGTCGCGCTCCGACGCGACACAGCGTCGTTTTACGTTTACGACGCCGTGTCGTGTGTTTTCACGACGCGGCAACGTATATTAGCACGGTGGATAATGTGTCGCGCTCCGACGCGACACCGTGTCGTTTTACGTTTACGACGCCGTGTCGTGGACATGTGGCCACGCCCTTAGTCAATATATCGTTCAAAACAAATTAGCGAGTCATATTGTCAAAGTACAACTCGAATAGCAAAAATTTAGGTATAGTTATTATATATTTCCGATACAATGGTTGGATAGCTGATTGAGGAAGAGTTGGAAAACAATTTTAAATTTTGTAATCATTAGAATGACATGAAAATATTGATTGCGAAATATTGTGAAATAACATAGTTATTGATATGTATGTCTTGTCTTATCTATGTAAGCGATAAAAGGACACAGGAGAGTGATGAAGCATCTTTGATTGTTTTAGCGATGTCTGTAAAAGGTCTAGCCGAAAGTGCAATTTAATTTTTATAATGGCACAAAATAGTGGCTCCACTTCGCCTGATGGTATTCAAAAAGGGGAACCCAAGTTGCAATGGCAACTGACAAGATACCAACGGTGCCATGTCAGTTGACACTGCCCTGCTGGCTCGAGAGATGCTTCTTCATGCTTCGTTTGAAGGGTCCCAAGTTATAAGAAGGATGAAACACATTATTTTAACCAGCCAGCAGAGAGTGAGTGCCGGATTAGTGAGACTTGTATTAACAACTGCAGCTCATACACACATGGTTCCGTAATACGTGAAACCCTAATGCGTGGGTCAATGAAGTGTCGACGCTGGGAGCGTCGTGCCGCTGAAGCGTGAAACCGTCGCATTGTCGCGCGGCGACCGCGCGTGACCGCGTCGCCGCGCCCGCGGTTCACCTCGGCGAGTTAGCGTCGCCATTTAATAAAGGGTTAAGTATCCGGCTCGAAGGGCTAGATAATATGCCTCGAAGGACCAAGTCTATTTTCCCTTATTGCTTATTATACTTAATATCATATACTAAGGGCTGATTTCACTTGAGAACATAATGACGTTCTCAAGTAGAATCAGGCCTTAGTACCGCCTAATGAGGCGGTAACAATGGAACAAAAGATAACGATAAAGCTAAGGATAACAATTTTTCTGTTTGGTAATAACGACATGTGCCAATTTGAAAACCTGAGACAAAACAATCAGTCAAGAAAAGAAAACATTATGGTTCTCATTGTGTATTGTCGGATCACAACGAACGCGTCGGTGGATTCATAAACGTTAGGCCAGACGTCTCCCTCGCTCTATAGATAAAGCAAATAGTGTGAGCGAGAGGGCGGGCTGAAATAATTTAGGACATCTCATTTTGGCCCTAGTCTTAAGTGGAATCGGGCCTTGGTAAAAGTAATAGTACACGTTATTTGGTTATCAGTAACCTATATTGGTATTATATACTATTACTATATGTATGTATATGTACTAACGAAAAAAAAGTACCTATACTTCTGAAAAACTTAATGTTCCCAATTGCCCTGATATTTTTGGTAGACGAAGGTATGACTATCTTGTTACAAAAGTATGGGATCCATAAAGGATTAATATCAACAAACCATAACGTCCAAAGTGTCAATAGCATTTTTACCCGGATATCGTCCCCTCCTCAGATATTTAATTTTGATATGAAACCCACCGTGACGCCACGAATAAATCTTATCCGCCATCTACTGGCCAATATCACCGCAAAATATTAGCCGTCGCGAATCTTAACATACAGAAATTGTCCACTTTATCTCACAAGGGAGCAAAAATAAGCTTTACACAACAGGAAGAAAAGAGTCATTTTTCTAGACACGGATGAGAGGTGTCTATGAATATGTGATAGAGGAAACTATGTCCTATAGCTGTGGTGTAAGATTTGACTTTGAAACATTCGTATTTGGAGCCAGGAAGTATGAATTATTTCACAATACAAGCCGCCGCATTTTCAACTGTCACGCTTTTGGATTACAGTTGATATTTAGTTGTGATTGTCAATGATATTGCTTGACCCATCTCCAGGGATTTAGTAGGGCTCTTAGTTACGGTTTTATTTGAATTTACCAAAATGCTTTGTGACAAATATTTGGACATTTATTGCGTTCGCTGGTGGTGGAGAATATTAAACGGTGTTCTGTGCGATCGGAGATTCCATTGGTCACGGGGTGTTAGAAGATTTGCGCGAATTACTTTTGGGGTGTTTTCATTGTGGACATAAAATGTTACTTCGGCTCTTCAATTAGTATTTCTCCATTTATGACCAATGACAAGCAAAAATAATGGAATAAAGACTTCAAGAGACAAATTACTTCTGTCATCTGTATTTGTATTTCTTTCTCTTGAGGTACATTTATAATTCACGCACGACCAGCACGACCGATAATTGTGGTGAATTTTGGGAAAGGCCTTTGTCCAGCAGTAGACGTGTATCGGTGTATCGGCTGATATGATGATGATGCCTTAATTTATGTTTAAAATCTTGTAGAACATAGGACTTTATACAACAGGCTGATTGAGTTTAGAATAATTATCGCGGAGCCCAATAAGGTGAACCGACGACCTGGTTAGGATCGCGGGCAGAAATTGGATGAGGGCGGGACAAGACCGATCGTTGTGGAGAACTTTGGGGTGGCCTTTGTCCAGCAGTGGACGTCTATCGGCTGATACGATGAAGTATTTACTTTTCTAAAATGAGTGAATATCTATTACATGTGTGAGTAATTCGATGTCGATCAGTTTTTAACTTTTTAGGTTCAGTTTTAAGTACCTACCTACTTTGTTGAGTTGAGATTAACTTTGATTGTAGATTTCTTTATTTTTTTATGTTTGGTTCGAAACCAAAGTTTGCATAGTGAGCGTTACTAAACAAAGGATCCATCACTTTCCAACAAGTACGAATGTGAGAGATAGTGGCTTTAACTATCGCGCGATTAACGCGACCACCATAGACTAGTCGTAATTAGTCCCTAAATTGGAACTTAATAGCTCCATCAGACTTATTTGCTAAATAAATGGTTAGGTTCAATGCTACAGGCGTTGGTGGCGCGACAGGTTCGATCCACCAAAAAAGGGATAAGTGCCTTTGGTCTTCTAAGCCGCTTAGTACCTTCTTGATCGCATGAAGAATTTTATATCTTTCCCGCGCCTGCCCGTCGCCGTCTCCTGTCAGAGCCAAAACGAGCAAAACAGTGACAATTGGTGCATATCCCCGACGAATTATCCCTCTTCGGCGCCTTTGTCCAATTGAAGCTTCCTTTATTTCACCATTTTTGCCCTTTTTCCATTCTCATTTGGTTATTTATCTCCTCTTTTTAGCTCAGGACAATGAGCCGGCCTCTCCTCATTATATCGCCGTTGGTTTAGCACGAGTCGCGGTACTAAATCTCCTGTGGAATTCTAGCGAATTACCCGTTGAACATGGCCCGTTTTTTGGAGTGATTGATTGGAGTAAAAATTACTTTCTGTTTTTTGCCGCCAAGGGACGCGGCTGTCGCTTGCGATGCGTGATAAATCGAAGTTTGATCCACCATTTGTTTAAAGGTTTACTTTAAACATCTTCTTTGAAGCCAATAAAGTGCGGTGAGCGATGGGAGAGCGACTTTTCAACTCGCGTCACATTGCTTACGGCGAACAACTTAACAGGGGGTAATGGCTACTGCATAAATGATTTGGCGCGGTTTCAGACAAATACCACAAGCCTAATTCGATTAACTGATCGGGATCTAGCAATGTTTTACGAGTATGTAAATTCAGAAATTTCATTCATTTCCGGAAATAGGGTTCTTTCACCGCAATAAACAATGAGATTTTGTCAATATGCCACCTGTGAAAATCAGATTAAAAAAATCATATTTAATTTTTCGACTTTCATTCGTCCTTGTCGTTGTGGAATACATGTCGGATATTATATTGACGACAGATGATTTCCAGATGGTTGCACATAAATTAAACTGAGGAGTTTTTGGGTGTGGAGATCTAGGAGCACCTTATAACAAAAAATTAACAAAACAAAATCCCTACAGCTTCCTGTAGATTTTGCTGCAGATAAATCGGGTGTTATCTAGTGCTCAGTACATTTAGAGAAACGCTAATGTCCGAGAAGCGCCATTAATCTCTGCTATCACGGCGTGTGATCTCGGGGTAGCTCGGCAGTTCTCGGCAGTTCTCGGGAGCTCGGGAATAGATCAGCCCACCCATGCTCTTGCGCATCGGTAAATTAGTTCGTATTATATTAATACCGACATTAGTATATTGCGGAAAAAGTAAGATTTAGTCAAAAATATTTATTTATTTATACTTTTGAACAAAAGTATAAGTACAAATGGCAGGCTTAATGCCATAAGCCAACCATAGAACTAAACAGAAGTATTCGTTATATTTTCTTCGGTTTCCGAGACTGTCACACATTTAAATAAAACAATTTAAACGGATTATATCGCGTATATTAATTATTTGAGCCTCCCTGACGTTTCGGTACCTTTACAGATAAAGGTACCGCAACGTCAGATTTTATTTAAATTTTGAAATATTCGTACCTATTAGATTTTTGTGAGCATTTTCGTTTGCGAAGGAGAAAAAAGTCATAAGATTGTTTTGTGCATGTCGCCAAAAATTATGTGATCCAGTACAATCTTTGCTTAGATTGGGACTAGGTCGATTTGTATAAGGTTGTCCCTTATTTTATTATTTATAGTTTGACTGGTGTGAATAAGTAGAGGGTAATTGTACATGGGGCGATGGCGATATCGAGGCTCGCAGCACAAATGAGCCCGTTTTGCTAGGTCAAAAGTAGGCCAAACATGATCACAGGATTTCTGGTCGAGCCCTAGGCAGTGAACTGTCACTGCGCTAACCGCGTCGAAATTACCATGAATGATTCGACATTTCAACGTCCTTCTTAGGTATGCGTGTAACTTTGGTGGTCCTAGTTTTTATGTTTCCTAAAACGCCACGAAACTAATAAATAATGCATGCTGCAACAAGTATTGTCTGCAAAGGATGTCTATCTAAATTACACAGCGATTAGATTCCCAGTAACTATTTGATATGCAATTGAATGCAGTTACAATTTGGGAAAATAAATGCAATCCTGTGAGGCGAGGAGAATGAGAATAGATGTGTCATGCTTTAGGATCATGGTTTGAATATATTATTAAAGAAATCGTATCAGTCCGGCACTATAGGCCTATGTCCTACCTTTTTAAGATGTCAATGGTATCGTTATGGTAACGTTTGTGAGCTTAGTATCGGTGCTAATAGTTGTATGGGATCAACTATAGCCTAACAAAGTGTCGGTCCGGCCCGGCCCAGATAGTAGCGCTACAAACAGCTTTCATATGGCAATAGTGGGCATACGTCATATATTTGCATTAGTAAACGTCAGTATCGATTTGTCCAGGATTTGTTATTAACCAAATTCAAAACATTGTTAGTTAACACAAATTCAAAAATTCTATGGCAAAATTCAAAATTTCAATTCTTTAAATTATGTAACTTAGAGCCCTGTAATTGGTCCAGTAACAACTCGGACATAACATAACTATGTATTGTGTTATTATTATACCAGGTGGGTCCAGTAACAAAAAAAAACTAAAACCTTAGACATAGATTTTACTCGTCAAACTGAACAACATCTGTACAGATTTTTTTTCTAAAAATACTGTTTTCATTTGTACATTATTTCAAACAAAGTAAATAGCATTTTCAATGTACGCCGTCCAACATTGACATTGCCTTAGCATTGACATAGCTGTATATCAAATGTTTCGCAATACATTTGCTTCTTTGAATAAACTTTATTTTACAGGTTTACATTATATAAATCAGTTATTTTTAAAAGTTGTTTAATAAATGTTGTTCAGTTTGAGGGGTAGAATCTATGTTTTAATTTATTGCTCCTGCAACAGGGCCCACCTGGTATAACCACCGAATTAAGCACCTAGGTACGTGCCTCATTCGAATAAATGTTTAAAGGGGAATAGACCAAATTCGTGAAATACGAGATTTTCTCACAGGATATCCAATAAAGGTTACATCAGTTCCTCGGTTGGAAATGTCGTGAGCGGCCCTGGGGCGCAATTATGTTTGCTCAAAGTTTGTCCGTCCGTTCGTGCTAGATGAGATGTCAAGCGAATGTGTCCCCATTTGGTTGACGGAGAACAACTCGGGTACGTAAATAATGGTAAAGCTGAAGTTAACCACCAAAATCAAATCAAAACATTTATTTTTTCAGGCAACTGGTAACAATGAAGAAATTTGGAAGAAATAACCGACTCGAAAACACGGAATACCTACGATCAATGACGACAACGACAAATGGACAGTGGGCACTCTTACCAAAACACACACGTTCACATTGTGGATTTGTGACCAGAGTCCGACCACCCTTGCTCAAGGTTGTTGTTGTAATTTTCGGGTTGATCACACAGATAATTGGCATTGCCGAGATTCGAACCCAGGACCGCCGGCTCAGCAGGCACTACCACTTTGCCAACCGCGTCGTATAAGTTATCTTTAAATTACCAGATTTATATTTTTGTCATAATAATGATCAAGATGTTGGAACCAAAGTTCTTACCTTGTGATGATTACAGAGGATAGAGAATGTCCATAGCTGAACGCAAGTAGCAAGTAGGTCTTCTCCAAATGCTTCCGCAGTGAGCGTTCCCACGCTTTCAGCATAGCTATTCACAAAATGTGCGTCCGCTCTATATACGCGCCGACCTGGCGAACCCGTCGCCGCTATAATATGACCCTTAGGCCTATCCAGAGAAGCAGACCGAAGCGGAGATTTATTTTAAACGTCCAATCCGCACGTAAGTCCAATGAAAATCCTCAGATTTACTCTGAAAAAGATAAATAGCTCAACTAGTCTAACTACTAGAGAAATAACCAAATTGTGCTCAGTAGTAACCAAAATGTATGTATTTTAAACGTCCAATCCGCACGTAAGTCCAATGAAAATCCTCAGATTTACTCTGAAAAAAATAAATAGCTCAACTAGTTTAACTACTAGAGAAATAACCAAATTGTGCTCAGTAGTAACCAAAATTAAGCTAATTTTACACAACTTATTTTCATTGTCCAGTCCTCCGATTTATGAACTAAGCGGCTAATATTTGGGTTTTTTTTTTCAGTGTATTGGCACTTATTTTGGGCTTCGCAAAGACGCAGCCTGATTGGTTTATTTTCTTCGCTCTGCTTCGGTGGACAGGCAAGTATCCACGTCAAGTGTTTTAAGTTGGTACCTCACTTTTGTAAACACATTTTTGACTAAGTGTCTTTATTTTTATGGCATCTTCAACTGTTTGGTAGGGATTTCTCAAAAATTATTGAAATCTAAACATTTGGTTTACGCTAGCAGATGTTACTACTTGAATAAAAATAATTAGTTTGGGTGTAGCGCAGCACATCGTTACTATTGATTCCCAACATAATATGAGACGATGGTGCCGATCATGAAGTCTGAATCTTTACGGTAGATGGCGCTACGATGCCACCCTAAGGCATGCAAGAAGCAACCTGGTTGGAAAATTAAAAGGATACCGCATGAGGTTGGTCCAATAAATAGGACGCCTGTGCCGTGTTGGCCTGGAAAGTCGTTGGAGACGCGGGTCTGAACCTCGCCTGAACCATTAAATTTTTAAATTTTTCGCTTTATTCTAATCATTTGCCCACCTAGACTCTGGCACCCTCCGTACCATCACAAGCTAACACACTTGCGTGCAAAGTCGCTTCCATCTTCACCTCGCTTCCCCTTTCTTAAGCGATTTCAACTCGAATTCCATTTCTTCAGCATTTTCCACTGGCAACCCCCCCAGGACAGGACCCCTCGCGGGGTGCTTGCTATACGCTATTGCTTGAATAAAAATAATTGTAATCCCATTAAAATATACAGGCATTTACACAGAAAAATATTGACATGATAGTAATTCGGAACAAACGCTCACACCTATACAATTATAATTTTCTTACACAGCATGACGAATGATGCAGCTCTATTTCTCTCTATTCTATTTATTGTGTGTTGATCCCCGTGTCACCTATTAAGGCACACATAACCATAATCTCCCATCATACCTTTATGATGTGAAACGCCACAGCACCCACCGGCACGTCTGCGTCGTGACGACTCCGTCACGATCTCGGCGCGCACGTGACGCGTGTTATCTCAGGTTGGGATGACATCTGGGCGAGATTGTGCCGCTTATTTCAATGTAGTGTATTTTGAAATTGTATTCTCATTTGCAATGACGAGTAACAAGGAGAATGGAGGAAGAAAATATTCTGGGCTACCCCAAATAAATGGGATAAGAGCAAAGGAATGATGATTCTCACTTATAGGCAACTTTGTATAGGTTATTCGTCTAAGCCCGCTGGCGGTTTTCTGTTTTTCTTCTTCCTTGCGATATTTCGCTTACCTACCTTATAATATTTTTATTTTGTTTTATAGATACTCAATACGACCGAAAGCATAAATACTGAAATTATGAGCATAATTAGACGTTTCCCATCGCCGCAAATTTCCTCTTTCACTACTAAATAGGCCTTTATAAAAAGTAGCTTTCTGTAGACAAAAACTATACTTTATCCAACGTCTGACTTCCACTGCCAAAAACTTCTTGATGTCAAATTTACAATACATAGGGTGTGTGAGTACCATAAGGACATGTCGAATTCTTTGTTAAAATAGTAAAAATCAATCTTACCTACTTTTGTTAGTCAGTTATTATACTAACATTTCACGCAATTGCTTCTAAATTAAGGGGATTTCTACTTGTCAAAAGCAAAACACTGAAATTATCACATCACAACCCCAACACCTGTAAGCTGAGTACGATGGAACGTCATTCCCACCCATAAAAACCCTAATATGTAGCAGTAGCCCTTGAATAACCCGAGGAAAAAAACCCGAGAGGAAAAACCGGGCGCTCCTGTCAATGAACATTCGTTAAAATTCTGCGGCGCCTGGCGGCGGCGAAAATGTCCAAAAATTCATAAGTTTTTATTTTGTGTAATTCGTTGTGCCAAAACGCTCAAATAACTGTCATTTTTTGCGGAGCTGCAATTGAACCGGCATGGGGGCGCCGGCTTATTCTGGGTGGATGTTATGTGATGTTGTAGTTCTGTTGCAGCGTAATTTGCGTTCTGACAGTTTTCAGTTGTAACAATGGTATTATGTAATTATTATTGTTATGTGTGGTGGTGAGGCTAGTTATAATAGTGTATATAGTAAAGTATTTATGAGTTAGGGTGGGTAATAACATTAAATATGACATAACAAAGATTTATATTTTATTCCCGTTATACTGCCGTGATAAAAATACAAACATTCAGGCAAAGGTAAATGTTCTCTCTATATCTCCTAACTCTGTCTTTCTTTGTATGGCTTTCACACTAAGTGTATTAAAATTATCCCATTAATCGTCATCATAACAAAGTATGTAAATCTATATTTGTGCCCGTTATATTCCTATAATTATTTAAATATAAATGAAATGCAAAGTATACAAAGCCATGTCAAATTAGAGGCAGCAATGGTAACTTACGTGGCGCGAGTAGCGATGTTTGGAAAAACACGCAATTTCTCGGGTAGATATTCAGCGTTTGTGAGGCGTTTTTTCGTCGCTAGCGACAGCGGAAATGATTTGCACGGATAATAGTACAGCGCGCCCCTATCGGTTACTTTGTAGAACTACAATTCTCCATACAAATCGTTTACGATGTCGCTCGCAAGGTGCTGTCACTGTAAAGTCATGGTGCGGGTACAGAATAGGGCTGTGTTAGTAAAAACGTAACATACGATGGCCCACCTGATATATCGGGGGGAACGCATGTAATCAATCGCAGAGGTATCTCGCCTTTCTTTCGCTTCCTTCACCGCTTTACTTCGCATCTGTGGTTCTCAAAGTGCGGAGCCCTGGGGATCAGTGAGAACTTTGAGAAGCCTCCGCAAAAATATCAATCTGACAAGTTTTGTAATTGTATTTTTTTTTCTTACATGACAAATATTATCCTCGCTTTAATTTTTATCTCTAATTTTTCATATTTTATATGTTTTTTCTTTGTGTTTATTTTAAAATATTTTTCAGGTCTATAGTCAAAATATGAACTGAACTGAACCATTTCAAACCTGTTGGAACTGACATACCCATTTATATGATTGATATGATCAAAGCCTCTACAATAAATCAAATATAAAAAGGAGTACCTCTTTTTGCGATGTTGGCGACAAATAAATCAATTATATCAGAAAATCCGTATTATCTACAGAGATGCGATTTATTTGAAATACTTGTATTTAAAATGCAAATACAAAATGCAAAATACCTATTTTGTATTTTGCATTTAAATGCATTTTATTAAAAAACATTTTGTATTTTATTTGAAATACTTTTCGAAAAGTATTTTGCATTTTTAAAAAGTTCAAAATGCAAAATACTTTGTGATTTAGTTTAGCCAACATTACCAGTCACAGTCAAACAATATTAAATGAACGAATGAAGCTGGCATTGGCCAATTTGACCGCTAGAGGCGCTGCTTGCCTTGAGCGCCTAACGTATGTCTAGTGACAAACAAAAACGACGAACATTATCTATGGAACGTGACGCCGCCGACGCGTTATGACAAGTATCTAAGAAAAGTTTAATCGTCTAACGGATTTTCAGCACCCGTAGAGACTTTTTTCATATGGCGGGATGATAATTAGCAGGGGTCGGACTTTCTTTCGCACGGTAAGACTAATGGAGAGCTATGGAGCCGATATTAACATTAAAATACTATTCATACTCATACTCATAAGTGTATTTCATTCGCAATTTTAATTTTATAGTCAAGGACAAAGTCAGAAGAATATACAAAGACCTGATTTGTGTAGGCATTGTTTTTTTCGCCATCATAAAATACGTAAATATTTGCAACTTTATCCATGTTTTCTGGAGTAAATTGGGTTCTATATTGATCGAATATCCATTTATGACTAAGAAGTTCATGATATTGACAATAAGTTGAGTTAAATTAGGAGTTTTAAATATTGTAAAAAAAAAATATTTTATTCATAATTTTAGTCATGTAATGCTTGGGAATGTTAACCATAATAACCACAAAGGCAGTTTGGAATGAAATAGATGAATGAGTATGAGTATGAATTGTATTTTAATGTTAATAACGGCTCCATAGCTCTCCAGCTCCATAGCTCGTCATAATTAGACCTCACAGAAGAAAAATGAGTGATGATGTATTCAAACAACTTGTACTGTTAAAAAGTGTAATAGTGAAATAAAAAAAAAGATTTGAATAGGACAAAAGGTATTTCTATTTTGAAAAAGTATTTTGAAAATACCTATTTTGCATTTAGCATTTAAAATACAAAACGCAAAACTATTTGGTATTTTATATTTGAAATGGTTAATCGAAAAAGTATTTGCATTTTGTATTTAAATACATTTCTTAAAGTATTTTGTACATCTCTGATTATCTATTAGTCATTTGTATACTTTGAAGGATCGAATTCGGAACGAAGTGATCCGTCAGAGAACCAAATTTACCGAAATAGCTCACCGTATTAGCAATTTGAAGTGGCAGTGGGCTGGCCATATTAGCCGAAGAACCGATAACCGGTGGGGTAAACGTGTTCTTGAGTGGAGACCGCGGATCGGCAAGCGTAGTGTGGGACGCCCTCAGACTAGGTGGAGCGATGATCTGTGCAGGGTGGCTGGCAAGAGCTGGATGAGAGTAGCTGAGGATCGCTTACAATGGCGTGCAGTTGGAGAGGCCTATGTCCAGCAGTGGACAAGAATAGGCTGATGATGATGATACCTTGATATAGAATCAAAATTAAAATTATGGACTTAAGTAATATAAAATTTTACCCATCTGTTTTGGACCCCTAAAAAATTTTTATTAAAAGGTTCCATCGCCTGAAAAGTTTGATAACCGCAGCTTCACCTGGTTTCGTCGATTAGTGCTTAACGTAAGTATACACAAGTCAAAATGACGTATGTGCGGTAATTTTACTAGAACTTATATACCTTTTTGATGCTGTGAGGGATTTATAAAGGTCTGGTTTTTTTAAGGTTTGGGTTAATGAACCTTTTAAAATATTTATATTTAAACCAGTCCGTTGGAAAAGTAGTAAGTGCTTGAAAACTGCCCTATTACGGTTTTGATATTAGACTAGGTCGATGCAGAGTCAGCCATAGATTGGAGCGGAGTTTTTTTTTTTTTTTCGAAAATTTCTCTTCGTCACGACCTAGCGAAATTTAATTTGTGCATTTTAAAACAAAAATTTCTAAAATCAGTTGAGAACTCGCTGAGATCTGCGCATTGTCACAAAGTCCATTCGAGTCGATCCACTCATTCGGATCACTCCAATAATACTTCATATACGGCGACTTTGTAGCGATACAGTCGCACGATTTGTGAACGGCAGCAGCGTGTGCGACTGAGCGTGTGTCGCGATACAGTCGCACACGTACTTTCACACATCGACCACAACCCACCATCGCATTTGAAACGCGCGACAGAAGCGATTCAGTAGATACAATCGCGCGACTATTTATGTCTACGCGTTTCTGAGAATTTTTTTTTGACAGAAGCACAGACAGACGGACAACAAAGTGCGCAGACAGACGGACGGAAAGTATAAGCGTTCTATTTTTGCCGATTGAGGTATAGAACCCTAAAAATAATATTTTAGAAGGGTGGAGTTGATCCGATACCCATTTCTTCCACTTAGTATTGCCTTCTAATAAGAATGACTATGGAACCCTACTCTAAGGATAGTTCGATATACTCCTGACCAGTGATTTTTATTTTTTATTTTTTTAGCAAAAAGTGAGCATATTCCGTCTACAATTATAACATTCGCCCAATTCCTTTAACTATACAGCGCGAAAAAATAACCCTAAATAGCAAACTGCAAAAGGGGCATCTGTCTCATTGTCCTTCGTGATTTGTGACAACTGAGGACCGAGCGAGAGGTCCTTAAGTTACTATAAGTAGAACAGAGACGAACAATAACCTATGTTAAGAGGCCTTAAAATTTTGCTTTTTTTACTCAAGTAAAGCACAACATAAGATATTGAATAAACTAAAAACCAGTCTACTTAACGCGCCGCGTTTTAAACAAAATTTAATTTTGCTAGTTACAAAAAAGACGACGCGGTTGGCGCAGTGGTTAAGCAACTGCCTACTGAGCCGACGGTCCCGGGTTCGAATCCCGGCAAGGGCAAATATTTGTGTGATGAACACGAATATTTGTGCCTGGGTCATGGATGTTCTATGTATTTAAGTATTTATTTATCTATATAAGTATGTATATCGTCGCCTAGTACCCATAACACAAGCCTTCTTGAGCTTAATTTGGGACTAGGTTGATTTGTGTGAGGTTGTCTGATATTTATTTATTTATTATTTATTTAAATGACCTTTGTAATTTGGCGATATGCGAAGCCATTTCGAATTTTACTTACGATGCGTATCTACATGGAATAATAATTACATATGTTCATCTATATAAAAACGAAAATGTCTTTCCGGCATCAGTCAAATAGCGCATATCTCTAAAGTAGAAATAAAGCGTCGAGATCTCGGATAAATAAGTAATGTAATGAATGACAAAGGTTGACAAAAAAAATTATCGATCTGGGCCTGAATTAAAAGAATACCTACTTCCAATTTCCTATTCTATTCTCAGTTTTTTTAAAATTTAAGAAAAAATTAAAAATGAAAATTGCTCGCCGCGTTTAAACATCCAAGGCCTCTTAAACCAATTAATTATAATGAAGCGTTCTATCTCTCGTTAGGCGGCATTTTTTCACTTCTGCCCAAGGATGGTATTCGGATGTCTCGAATTCCGGTTCACACTGCATTTAAAATTGACAACTGAGTTAAGTCGTAAATAAGGCGGGAGACAAATTCCTTCACCGATTTGAGAATAATGCGACGAAATAATTGGTTACATTGTTGTCTGATTTCGTCGGTTTGTTAGTAGGGAAATAGGAACAAAATAAAATTATTATCATGATTATTTATATAGATTATAAACGGTTTATGTCTAACTATTTACCACGATAAAGGATATTAATATTGACGCATAGGGCATATTGTCATGGACATATTGTATGGCCAATTGGCGTGAGTTTGTACAATTATTGTCAGATTTCTTGAAAGAAAGAAAAAAATACATTTATTCGAGCTCAATAATTCAAAGAAAAATATGATGTAAACAAAAAAACTAAAATAAACATACAAACTAAAAACTAATCTACGCCTGCTATGCGTATGCTAATTGAAGCGCTGATTTTGAATTTTGGTTCATAAGCACGATGTAACATTTTCTTTACAAATAAAAGTGCCATCTATCGGAGGATATATTAAATAAACAGATTCCTATTGATCAGTAGGTAGGTATACGATGGTAAATAGCCGTCACAGCAGCACATATTTCATGCCCCACTCGTGCCGATATTCATTTGTTTGCATTGATCAGTGTCAGAAAGTTGTCGGAGTTAAGTCCGCCGTCCACTGTCGCTGCGAATTCTCGAATAGCTTGGGATGAAATTAATCAAGTACTGGTCACCAGCATTTTTAATTTGTTACTTTTTTGAGCTACGTGACCGGGATTGGCAATACTGAGGGAGAAGAGCAGTTTTTGGTTGCTTTATAAATACAACTTACTGACCAGTATGTTCTATGAAATACTTGAAGATGTCATATTATTATTATTTTCAATTTGGGCCTTTTGTGTGCCGCATCGACCATAATTGATCTATTGTGGCAGCCCTGTCTTAGAGCTCACTGCTGAGGCCCGTTGAGTCCAGGAATTCCCAGATTCTTTGGGCAGTGAGATGTTGTATCTCCTCTGGGGGCACAAAGTGTTGCCCTAAGTGGATACTTCTTTTGTGCATTAGTGGTCCACAGGAGCAGAGGATATGCATAGCTGTCTCCTCTGACTCTTGGCAGAACCTGCACGTTGCGTCCTGTTCCATACCCATTAGGAACAAGTGTTTTTTCAGCTTGCAGTGACCGGTCAGAGTTCTAGTCACCGCACAGACTTTTGACCTTTTGAGCTGTAGTAACTCTTTAGATAACTTTTGAACAAAGCCTTTTATGAGGGCTTTCGAGTGATTTTGTCCTTTTACAGCCACCCACATCTCGATCGCCTTAGATTTGTGTAAGTCGCTGAGCAGAGAGTAAGCCTGGCGTTTTGTGATTCCACAGAACGGTTCTGGGCCGACAAGGGGCTTGTCCGCGCCATCTCTCGCGAGTTTATCTGCTCTTTCATTTCCGTCAATATCGGAGTGACCTGGCACCCATCTAAGAGTGACTTTGTTGGTTTCGCCTAGGGCATTTAAATTGTTTTTGCATAGTTGGACTAGTCTAGATTTGACCTCTAGTGATTCCAGTGCCAACAGGGCAGCTTGGCTGTCCGAGTTGATGTATATGTGGCAGTGTCTTATGTTCTTGTCAAGGTTTATCTCTGCGCATTTGTTTATGGCAAAGATCTCCGCTTGGAAGATTGAGGCCTCTGTGCCCATGCTGACGCTTGCATTGAGCTTAGGTCTCTGTCCATAGACCCCACATCCTACATCTTTTCCTTTTTTGGAACCATCCGTATACCAGATGTGGCAGCCCTCTTTGAGAGACATTTGGTCGTTTAGCCATTCGTCTCTGGAGGGTAGTTCCACTGAGTAGTATTGCGTAAAGATACATTCAGTGAGCATGTCGTCAGAGGGCATGCACAGTAGTTTGTTTTCGAACACTGAAGCCTTTAGCTTGTTCAGTGCTTGCGAGCGCCATTTCGTCTTAGACAGAGTGCAGAGCCTGTAGATGCACTGCTCGGCCTCTTTCTGCACCTGTAAGTGCAGAGGTGTTAGGTCGAGCAGTGCGTCCAGGGCCGCGCCCGGCGTCGAAGACAGGGCTCCTGTTGCAATAATGCAGGCGGTGCGTTGTAGGCCGCTTAGTTTTAGGATCACTGTCTTTTGGTTGGCCTTGTTGCACCAGACAGCGGAGGCATAAGTTATTATGGGCCTCACGACTGCTGTGTATAGCCACATAGCAATGTTGGGTCTTACGCCCCATCTTGCTCCTGCCATTCGACAGCATGTCCACAGTGCCATTTTCGCTTTTTGGATTATATTGTTCAAATGCGTGTTCCAAGTTAGCCTTTGGTCAAAGGTGACCCCTAGATACTTGGCTTCATTTGAAAGTGGTATAGTTTGTCCGTTTAGCTTTAAAGTATTGAGCTTGTCGAGTTTCCTTTTATTTGTGAAGGGCACTATAATGGTTTTGTTTGCGTTGATAGACAATTCGTTTTCTCTGCACCATATACAGATAGTGTTGAGAGCTCCTTGCATGATGTTCGAGATTGTGTTAAGGCAAGGTCCTTTGATTATGACTACGATATCGTCGGCATATCCTTGTACGTCATGATCGTTGGCCGCCATTCGAACAAGGAGTTGATCAACCGCTAGAGTCCACAGAGGTGGTGATAGAACCCCTCCCTGTGGACATCCTCTTGTGGTGTGAAATTCATGCGTGGTGGCATTTAGGGTCAGTATTACTGTTCTATTGGAGAGCATACTCCGAACCCATCTTTTTGTGGTGCCGTCTACACCTTTTGATTCCATCCCTTTAATGATGGTATCTGTGGGTGTGTTGTCGAAGGCACCTTCTACATCTAAGAACGCGCATAGAGCTGTTTGCCTGTCCTCTAGGGTTTTCTGCACCTTGTCGACCAGATCTAGCAGGGCAGTTTCTGTTGATTTCCCCTTTTGGTAGGCATGCTGGCAGGGACTGAGTGGCCTTGTTACCAGATATTTAGCTCGTACGTGTTGGTCAATTACCCTTTCCATGGTCTTTAGTAGGAAGGAGGTTAGACTGATGGGTCTGAAGGATTTAGGTTGTGAATAGTCCTTTTTCCCTGCTTTTGGTATGAAGCGTACCTTGACCTTAGTCCATTGTTCTGGTATCACGCTCAGGGCGAAGCTCGCCCTAAATATTTTTACCAGAAGCGGGAGGAGAAAATCGCGTCCCTCCTGTAGTAAGGCAGGGAATATTCCATCATCTCCCGCAGATTTAAATGGTTTGAATTTTTCCAAGGCCCATTTAATTTGGTTTGGTCTGAAAATATTTGCAGCCAAATTCCAGTCGGTATTGTGTGCCCTGTGAGGTTGGTGTCTCTTGTGGGCGCATCGTTGTGTATCGCTGGTGGAATACGAGCCGGGGAAATGTGTGTCCCTGAGGAGTTCTAGCGTCTCCTCTTCTGTGGTCGTAAAGGTATTATCTGGTCTCTTCAGGAGTCCGAGATAATTATTTGGTGTCTTGGCTAGTATTCTGTGAATTCTCGCTCCTTTATGGGTCTGGGCAATCTCTTCACAGAATCTTTTCCATGACGCTCTCTTGGCTTTTCTGATCTCTTTATTATATTCTGTTAGCGCTCTTTTGTACCTTTCCCATTCGCTAGGTTTGGTAGAGTGATTGAATATGCGGCGCGTGGAGACCCGGAGCCTTTCCAGCCTTTTGTTCCACCACGTCGTCGTGTTTTTATTGTTCGATTCCTTCAGTGGACAGCTCCTTTCGTAGGCCTTGTTTATGCCTTCTGTCAGGAGCTCCACGGCTGTGTTGAGAGAATCTGGTGTTTTGATGTGTTTTGGGGTTTCCTTTAGGTACTCTTTCAGCAGGGCACCGTATGTGTCCCAGGCGGTATCTTTTGGATTCCTGCGCTTTTCTTGTTCAGCTGTATCTAATCCTTTAACATCAAAAAGAATATGTTTATGGTCCGACATCGAGTTTTCACTACTGACATGCCAGTCGGCGAGGCATTTGGCTGCCTTTTCAGTTGCAAATGTTATATCGAGTACCTCCTGTCTGGCCCTAGTAACGAACGTCGGCGTGTTGCCGTTATTCAACAGATGCAGACAGTTAGTAAAGATAAAGTTAGAGAGTAACTCACCTCTATTATTGATTCCTGTGCTCCCCCAGATGGTGTGGTGAGCGTTGGCGTCACAACCCACTATCAGTTCCGACTTTTGTTCTTTGGCATATTCCAGAACTTTAGTCAGCTCTTCAGTGGGATCTACTTTCTCTCCGGGCAGATATGCAGAGCAGATTAACACCTTTTGATCGCCCCGCCCCTTGAGATCGACGTATGCGACGGCTAAGTCGTCGCTACATAGTTCTGAAACAGGGAGAAAGTTAATATTTTTGTTAAACACGATGCAGGCCCTTGGTTTGGTTCCATTTTCGTGAACTAAAATTTTACCTGCATTACTCAGTCCCGCAATCTTGGAGTCGCGGTTCAACCATGGTTCTTGTATGAGGGCGATGTCCCGGCCATTGTCGCTGAAGATTTTTTCGACGACCGCTGAGGCCGCGATAGCGTGGTGCAGGTTGGCCTGAAGGAACTTCGCTCCCCTGGATGCTGCGTCTGGCTTCTTACGGCCGTTGGGCACTGCCGCGCCCTCGCCGTCCTCCCCTATTGTTGGTCGTGCCCCTTCCCCTGGGGTGGTTCGCGCCCCTGTGGGATCCCCTGCCTGGGGGAAACCGCCCTGATGTGCCCGTGGTGTGATGGTGTTGGGAGGGGACCGCCCGTTTTGGTCCAGGGACCTTCCGCGCAGGTGTTGAGTGCTGGGACTGCTTGGTGACGATAGTGGGAGGCCCCGATGGTCCTGGGAGGACCTGTGGGTCTGAGGGGGGTGGTTTTGAGGCTGGCGGTGGTGGGGTTGGGGTTACCTCAGTTGCAGACTGTTGGGCCCTAGCTGGGCCCTTTAGTCGGAACTGGACTTCCCGGAAGCCAAGGCTAACTGTTGAATACAGACCCTTACAATATAAATAAATAGTTATAATTGCTTAATATAGGTTAAGATAACGATGACCCATTTTTACATGATTATATAACGAGATAACGTAATGACGTAATATTGTGTAATTACTTACCCTTTTTGTCCAGATAAAGGACAATAGCTATTGTGTAATGTTATTACTTCCGGGCATCGTTATTATGTATGCAACTGTTTTATATTATAATTATTTTTAAGGTGTTTAATTAGGTGAATTACTCAATCAGAGAATAGTTATAGTATTAAGTAAAATCACATTATATTATTAAAGATGATTATCAAATTAGCTTAGGTGAACCACTTCCTAACCATAGGCAAAAACTGGCTATTTCTTTATCTCCTTTCGTATCTCTTATTTACGTAAGCCATGAAAGTAACCTTGAATGTTGTTGACCTACATTTCATGCCGCTTACGTAACGAAGGGAAAATATCGTAGTTCCAATTAGAATCCAATACGCATAGCCAAAATATTTTGTGATAATCATAAAAGTTGTCAGATCTCAGGTATAGATATAAGATGAAGGTATAATAATAAATAAACGCTTAATAACATGACTTATTATTCCCCATTTTTGAGATCTGACTAACTGAAATACATATGTAAACATTTTGTATGTACCATTAATAAACATGAATATTTTATAAATAAATTCGTGAAATAAGCTAGATGAGCGCAAGCGCGAATAAACCACGCCCCCGTACATCTTATAACTCTGATTCGGTCTATCAAGGACGGAATAAAGATGGCGGGCGCAAAAAGTGGGTCAGTGTCACAGCAAGCGTCGCCCAGCTCTCATCTCGCTCCAGTTCACCTTATGAAGAAAGAAACAGTATCTTTTTATTGTGCAACCCAGTCTCAAGTATTATACAGTCCAATCATGCAGAACGAGTCGCCAGTAGCAAGTCAGGCCATTCGTTTTAATGGTCCTTCGAACCGGATCAAGAATCAACGCAACAATTACGTCAATCGCCAAGTGTTTTGCGAATTTTCGCGACACTCACAAGTGGTCTCTGTCTAACAGAGAAATTCGGACCGCAACTTTAGTTGCGGTTATGCTGCATTTCAACAAGTAACACTAGTGAAAGTTGAAATTGCAGTCGTCGTTTTGTAATCGTGCAGGCTAGTGCTTTCGAGCGCAGGCAGCCCTTTACTGCGACACAGACTGAGTGACGGTCGAGCCTTGTCGGTACTCTTAACGAACGTGAGCGGTTCACTTAAATGTGTTCAGCTATTGATCTGTAGAGTACTGGGCGGCGCTCTGTAGACACTCATGCACCGAACCCCCTAATTTCAAAAGAGAATGCGCGAGCGCACCTGGTGTCCAGCTAATTCTCAAGTGAAAACTGGTTGGGTCAGTTGCAAAACAAGCGGCAGTGGACCTTGCGGTGTTAAACCCACAGAGTGTCGTACTTCGTGAGTTCTCGGACGCGCTCACCTTTCCACGGTGGTGGATCGTACAGTCCGGCCGTGAATACGGTTCCACACTTCCCCAAGTCCTAGCTGGATTCCCCACATAGTGTGTCCAGTTAGGCCACAGGGCCCAGTAGGTCGCACGGAGCCAGCTTATCAGGGGGCTGGACCCGATGCTAGGTTGTTAGGAAGTGGTTCATTAGGGAATATACGGTCGGATAAGTGTTTTTTTTTTTTTGTGTTTTGTGTTTAAATGTGTAAATTGTGTTTTTTAATTTCGCGTAAATAATTGTGTTTAAATTTTCGCGCAAATAACTGTGTTTTTGATTTCGCGTAAATAATTGTGTTTAAAAATTCGCGTAATAATTGTGTTTAATTTGAATTGTTTGATTAGTTCCGTGTTTAAAGAAGTGTTTTTGTTTTATAATTGTTTTAATTGTGATCAATGTCAGTGCGTTCAAGTTGATTCGTTTCGTTTATTTTGTTTGTTTAAGTGTTAATGTCCGTACCGGAGATTAACGTAAGGGTTTTGCGCTCGGGAAAGCGAACACCTTCGGTGTCTCCAGTCAACATGTCGGTTACCGGCACCCCGCCGTCGGGGTTGACTACTTCGAACGAAACGAACACTTGGGACAAGGACGTTGAAAGTGCAAATAAAAATACGAGCAGTGACGCAAAGGCAAAGGCCACCGCGAGTCAGGAAACATTAACGCCAAAAAACGTAACTCACGCGCAAAAAGAGGCTCCTCCAGCCACGGATAATGCAAGCATCTCTGTGCTTATGGCAGAATTAGAATTAAGGAAGGCGGAGTTGATCCAGGCTAGGGCAGTATCGGCGGAAGCTCAGACTAGACTAGAAATCGCCAGGCTAGAGGCAGCTAGGTCTAGTAGCAACACGTCGCGGGACTGTGATAGGAATTCTCGTGTAGAGGGTTGGATTCAACAACAAAACGTCACTAATTTGCCCGGGGTGCGCATTAGGGAGCCGCGTAATGAGATCACGTACGATCAGTTTCAGAACAAGGATCTTGAGTTAATGTCACACAGGATAGAGACCGCGGTTACTCGTAAAAATGCACCAATTATACAACGGAACGTACCGGAGCTATCGCATTTCTCTGGGGCACTCACAGAGTGGATCCCCTTTAAAGCCGAATATTTAGACACCGAGTCGCTATTCACAGACGTCATGAATGTAGCTAGAATACGACGTAGCTTGCGAGGCGACGCGAGGAACGCGGTAAAATCAATTTTGTATACAGTATCGGACCCGAATGAGATAATGGATTTGTTAGAATTGCAGTTCGGCAATCCTGAGGCTATCATTTTAGCCGAAATCGAGGAGGTCAAACGTTTGCCTAAATTGACCGAAGATTGCGCCAATATTATCTCATTCGCGGGACAGGTAGCTAATGTAGTTTCATGTATCAAGGCGTTGAAACAGGATCAGTACTTGTTAGCCCCCGAACTAGTAGGTAGGTTAGTCGAGAAGCTAAATCCCATTTTGCGGTACGAATGGAACAAATATCGCGTGGCGAACTCCTCTATACCTACTCTAGTAGCATTATCGACATTTTTAAACGACACCAGTAGAGCTTCGGGTTTAACTCGTAGGCCGATAACGCGACAACAACGTAACCCGGTTCACACAACTAGGTTAGCCCGGCGTAGGTCTAGGTCATCGTCTCGATCGCTAAGCAGGGATAGTGTAGGATCAGACGTCAATCACAGCGTTAACACCCATAGAGTCGTAAATAGTAGGAAAAATGTCGATAAACCTAGGCACACGGTAGCTCAGGTAAATAGTAGACCGCAAAACAAGCCGAAAAAATCCACACAGCACGCACCGGCACAGACTCGCGAAAATTCGAATAAAAAATGCACCATTTGCAACGGCGATCATACGGTAGCTAAGTGCGCGGATTTTATTAAATTATCCGTAGATGATCGCTGGGCAAAGGCTAAGGAGTTTAAACTGTGTTTTAGATGCTTAAATTTCGCTCATAAAAAGCCGTACAGGTGTGCGTACGTGCCGTGTGGACACGGAGGCTGTGAGGCAGGTCACAATAAGTTATTACACGGAGTGTCACGGGACACCCCCGCGCCGAATAATGTAGCTAGGATTAATCACGTAAGGCGGCCAGCAACTTATTTAAAGATAGTACCCGCTATTATTAGCGGCCCGTTAGGATCGCAGGAAATCTTATGTCTACAAGATGACGGCAGTAGCTTAACAATTTTGGAGCGCAGTGTAGCCGAAAGAATCGCTCCGCTCGGCGCGACTGAGAAACTCCTTATCGAAGGGGTTGGCGGATGCGTAATAAACGAAAGCGAGTCATACCGTTTAGAACTAACAATACAGGGCAAATATCGTAGAAACATTGAGAAAATAAATGTATGTACGATTGATAGTTTGAACTTAGGTACTCAACGCGTAAATAAAGAGTTGATCGATAGTTGCCCACACCTGTTACCTATAAGTGATCAATTGTGCTATGATGAAGGCACGCCTAAACTATTAATAGGCCAGGACAATTGGCACTTATTAGTGACACAAAATGTTCTAAGCGGTAATAAATCGCAGCTGATAGCTAGTGAGGGTCGATTAGGGTTTAGCGTACACGGTTCAATGTCTATACCCAGGTCTCTGGTAGGTTATGTAAATCACGCGAGGTGTAGTAACGAACAGGACATGTATGACTTAATAAAGCAACATTTTAGCATAGAATCGTTAGGTATAGAGCCGCGAATACCTAAATCGGACCCCAATCAGCGCGCATTAGACATCCTAAACGCGACATGCGCTAAAATACCAGATGAGCGCCGCTACGAAATAGGACTTCTCTGGGCGAGTGATGATGTGATTTTGCCTAACAATAAGCAACAGGCGCTCAACCGGTTGTATAGTTTAGAAAGAAAATTAGATAAAGACGCGGCGTTACGGGTCGAGTATTCTAAACAAATACAAAATTTATTAGACAAAGATTACGCGGAGAAAGTAGAAAGCGTCTCGTCATCCTCGCGAACGTCGTACTTACCGCATTTTGCGGTAAAACATCCGCAAAAACAACGTGTTCGAGTTGTTTTTGACGCAGCTTGCAAGTATAACGGTGTTAGTCTGAACGACGCTCTGTTAACAGGGCCGGACTTACTTCAGTCGTTATTCGGTGTCCTTATAAGGTTTAGAGAGGGTCGTATTGCCGTTATTTCGGACATTCGCGAGATGTTTTTGCAGATACGAATCATTGAAGCTGACCGTAACTCACTGATGTTTCTGTGGAGGGGAGATGATAGACAAGGCCCAGTCCAAGAATATCGCATGAAAAATCTCTTTTTCGGCGGCTCTTCAAGCCCAACAACAGCGATATTCGTTAAGAACAGAAACGCAGAGAGTCACGCGAAGCAATACCCACTCGTATATGAAAAAACTATAAATAGCTTCTACGTCGATGACCTGTTAGCTAGTTTCGATGACAGGCAGGAGGCAAAGCGTTTAGTAACCGACATGAGTAAGGTATTCAAGGAGGCGTCCTTTGAGTTGTGTGGGTGGGCGTCAAACGACCCCGAGGTACTAGGCGACGTAGTGGACGTCAAAAAAGACGAGACTACGCTGTTAGGAAAGTGTGACTATGAACGAACATTAGGAATGTTATGGCATAATTCTCGCGACACGATAGGTTTCAATGTAAACTTTCGAAACTTACCTCCGGAGATAGTAGAGGGCCAAAAAATACCTACGAAACGCCAAGTAACTAGCGGTGTAATGGGTCTGTTCGACCCGAACGGTCTCGTCTCGCCCGTCAGCATTGCGGGCAAGACATTAATTCAAGACATGTGGCGTCTAGGTATAGATTGGGATCAATGCATATCACCGGAGCTAAACGAGAAATGGCGTTCGTTCATAGAAAACGTAAATAAGTTACGTAACTTAGAGATACAGCGTTACGTCATAGCCCCAGCTAGGCAGGTAGTTTTACACACGTTCTGCGATAGTAGCGAGACAGTCTACGCAACCGCTGTGTACATGGTAGGGTCAGACGAAAAAGGCGAGAAATACTCAACGTTGGTAGCCGCGAAGGCTCGAGTAACGCCATTAAAGAAAATTAGCATACCTAGGCTAGAACTGCAGGCGGCAGTCTTAGGTTGTAGACTAGCTCAATCGGTTAAAAAGGAGACTAGTTACAACGTAACGAGTTGTCATTACTGGACAGATTCGAAAACTGTGCTAGCCTGGATCAAGTCAGACCCTAGGACATTCAAGTCATTCGTCGCGCATCGTCTGTCAGAAATCGAGGACAGCACGCTGCCCAGTGAATGGCACTGGGTGCCAACCGCGCTGAACGTCAGCGACGACGCGACTAGAAACGTACCTATAAATTTCGATAAAAATCATAGATGGTTCCACGGACCCGAATTTATCAGATTGGATACAGATAAATGGCCGACTGATGGATGCGCGTCCGCCGAAACGTCAGACGCGTGTGAGGAACGAATTGCAAAAAAGGTTTTAGTCGTAACTAGGCGCGATAAATTTGCTCACTTACCGGACGTAAACAAGTACTCGAAGTACTTGCGCCTGTTACGCGTCACTGCTCGTATCCTGCTAGCCGCCCAAATGTTTAAGGCTAAATTGTTAAAATGTAACGTTGACAAAAATGTAAATAACGAACACATTAAAATCGCCGAACTATTGCTCTTAAAGCGAAGCCAGTACGAGTCGTTCTCCGAGGACATCGAGCGTCTTAAGGCTGGGCGGCCAATCCCTAAGAAATCAACGTTACACAGACTAGCAGTAAAGATCGACAGACACGGCACATTACTACTCGACGGGCGAATCGACAGAAGCGAGAGTATCCCAGTCCTACATGCCAAAGAGTCATTCACGAAATTAATTATAGCACACTACCACGCTATTTTTAATCATGGCAATCACGCTACTGTTATGAACGAGTTGCAGAAATCGTTTCATATAGTAGGACTGAGAAGCGCTTTGAGGTACATAGCTCACACATGTCAATGGTGTCGAGTGTATAAAGGAAAGACTCCGAACATACCTCTCGGTGACATACCGCCAGAAAGGCTCGCAGTTAATCAACCGGCGTTCACGGCGACAGCTTGCGATTACTTCGGCCCCATGCACATAACCATCGGGAGGAGGAGAGAAAAGAGATGGGGAGTCTTATTTACTTGCTTAACCACAAGAGCAGTACACTTAGAACTCGCAGCATCCCTATCTGCATCTTCGATGATACTAGCATTACGCCGCATGATGGCTAGACGCGGCACTCCGACAGTGTTCTACTCGGACAATGGTACAAATTTTATCGGCAGCGAGAGAGAGATAAAAGATGCTGCAGAGTCGATCGACACCGAGATGCGAGCCTACTTAGAAAACAAGCAGATAATTTTCAAACGAATACCGCCCGGGAACCCATCGGCCGGAGGTGCCTGGGAGAGATTAGTCGGGTCGGTGAAAACCGCTTTGCGTGTTACTTTGAAGGAGAGATCGCCGTCAGAAGAAGTCTTGCACACACTGCTTTTAGAGGCCGAGCATGTTGTCAACTCGCGCCCCCTGATACCCGTAATGCCGTGCAGTAAACAAGAGGCACTGACCCCCAACCACTTTTTATTGGGCCGGTCAAACGCCATGTCACCATTCGGGTCTTTCAGCGACATTACACTAAACGAAAAGTCGTGGAAAGCAGCGCAAGTACTAGCAGACTCTTTTTGGAATCGATGGGTGAAAGAATATCGACAATCTCTACGTCCACGAGTAGTCAAGAACGCCCCAGCTAGTAACGTGAAAATCGGCGACATCGTTATAATCGCAGATGGCACTATGCCCAGAGGTTCATGGCCGAGAGGCGAGGTCGTAAAAATCTATCCCGGACCAGATGGCAGAGTTCGTGTAACCGAGATAAGAACGACAGCAGGATTAATACGCCGCCCAGCCTCTCGTCTCATCGTAATTCACACACATTAGTTTATGGTGTTCGCACACGTTGGGGGGAATGTTGAATACAGACCCTTACAATATAAATAAATAGTTATAATTGCTTAATATAGGTTAAGATAACGATGACCCATTTTTACATGATTATATAACGAGATAACGTAATGACGTAATATTGTGTAATTACTTACCCTTTTTGTCCAGATAAAGGACAATAGCTATTGTGTAATGTTATTACTTCCGGGCATCGTTATTATGTATGCAACTGTTTTATATTATAATTATTTTTAAGGTGTTTAATTAGGTGAATTACTCAATCAGAGAATAGTTATAGTATTAAGTAAAATCACATTATATTATTAAAGATGATTATCAAATTAGCTTAGGTGAACCACTTCCTAACCATAGGCAAAAACTGGCTATTTCTTTATCTCCTTTCGTATCTCTTATTTACGTAAGCCATGAAAGTAACCTTGAATGTTGTTGACCTACATTTCATGCCGCTTACGTAACGAAGGGAAAATATCGTAGTTCCAATTAGAATCCAATACGCATAGCCAAAATATTTTGTGATAATCATAAAAGTTGTCAGATCTCAGGTATAGATATAAGATGAAGGTATAATAATAAATAAACGCTTAATAACATGACTTATTATTCCCCATTTTTGAGATCTGACTAACTGAAATACATATGTAAACATTTTGTATGTACCATTAATAAACATGAATATTTTATAAATAAATTCGTGAAATAAGCTAGATGAGCGCAAGCGCGAATAAACCACGCCCCCGTACATCTTATAACTCTGATTCGGTCTATCAAGGACGGAATAAAGATGGCGGGCGCAAAAAGTGGGTCAGTGTCACAGCAAGCGTCGCCCAGCTCTCATCTCGCTCCAGTTCACCTTATGAAGAAAGAAACAGTATCTTTTTATTGTGCAACCCAGTCTCAAGTATTATACAGTCCAATCATGCAGAACGAGTCGCCAGTAGCAAGTCAGGCCATTCGTTTTACTAACCTTTAGCTCCCTTTTCTTGAGGGTCTCCACTGATTGGTCGTCTAAGGACACGGTTAGCATAACCCCGCCTTTTTCAACCTTTGTGTGGATGACCTTCCAGAACTCCGTGTGCAGCCCCTTATTTTGCGCACGGAGGAGAGATAGCGAGCGCCCGACCTTCGTCGCATCTATCTCGGGGATAAACACCATCCCTATGTTTGGCCTGGGGAGCTCATTTTCGGGTATTATACCGAGGTTGGCTGGAAGATGTCATAGTCATGACAACAACAGTTGATGCAGTAGAAGAGTTCTTGAGTTTATGAACCGGAAGCTACCACGTGAGGCCCTAACATTAGAGAGTGACATCATTGTGAGTATCGCGGGAAGCCAATATCAAGCCTGTCTTTGGTCATTTCTAGGAGCTGTAGAAACATTATTTGAAATGCGGAGCGGGTTCTGAATTCGTCGAGGAGTCTGTTTTTTATTATTTTAGTATGTTTCCCGATTACTCAAAAACGGCTGGAGCGGTTTGGGAAATTCTTTTTTTGCTTCAAAGAGTATAATACTTTCAAGTTGTCATATTGTAACATAATTTCGTTTGTTGACACCGGTTATTTTTTTGTTAAAAAGTGATTATTAAATCGTCAAAAGAGTACAAGTACGTATGTACGTATATTTCCTTTATTTATAAGAAATTGCTTTCATCATAATTTATATAGACTTCTGGAAAGAGCGGAAAGTAATTCATTTTAGCATATCTTCTTTATAATTGCCAGCAAACTTAAAGCTTCATAGCTCTTAGCATCTTAACTGGACGGTTAACCCCATAGTCGCTGACAATAACTGATAGCTACTGTCTGCATAAGATTAAGTCGCGACTTAACCTCCAGGCATGATGTTTCAATACTAGTCGACGTCTTTTGAACTTTGACTTTTGTGTAAATGTGGCTTTCAATCTTTTAGATGCTTATTGTTTTGCGTATAGTTTTCATACGTTATTGATAGGTACAATAATAACAGATGTCAGATAACTTTTTGTAGTAAAACAACTGTTGATAGAACCTGGATATATTTTCGATATACCTACCTGCCAGCCAGGGCAAGAGGAGGGTAAGATTCGCTTACTTATTCTTCAGTAGCAATCCAAACATCTTCTGGTGCTCGAACGTCCTGAAATGGGCAAGCCGGTGGGAAACGAGTGCCATAGACGCTAAGCCACTGTACTGTACCTAACTAATATTTAACAAACTGCATCTCAAAAATGGATAGAAATATTTACATAGTTCATTGGTGAAAAATGAAGTACCCAGTCTGAACAATTCTCTGTTTGCTTAAAAGTCCTTCGATCTGTTCCACCATGTATATTACCGTAAAGCGGGGTGAATTTAAAATGCAGGAACTACTTAGAAAAACAGTTTTTACTACTTGATTGTGTATATATAGCAGCCTACTGTAAATTAGGAACTTAATTAAACGTCTACGCCGTTGATTGACTGCTGGCTCTCATGTAAGATACAATAGATATGCCTAGGCATTCAATTAAATAGCGGCAATCAATCAATGGCCTAGTCGTCTAATTGACTGGCGTATTCAGTATGCATGTCGTATAATGGAAAAAAAAAACAATTATTTAAACTTATATCATGGTCACGATATAGCTCGTCCTAACCTTGGGTCAGTACGGGTCAGCATCCTCATTCCACACCCAGCCCTCGTATGAATGGCGCTATCAGCACAGTTTATCACTTTAGCACCACGACACCAGCTTATCGGACATCTCCGCGGTATGCCGGTTTGTTTATGCCGTGAAGCACGATGTTGGTTAGGGTAATAGGCATTATGGCAATTGCTTTTTTTTATATTGGGATCAAATAATGAGACTGCACGTAGACTGTTCAGAAAGTCAGAAATGACCGTTAGTAAAGGTTGACATTCCTGTACACTCTCTCCGCTTTCAACTCGCCTGCAAATCGCGGCGGCTAAGGTTCTAAGGGGACCAGCGAGTAATCGTTTACACCTAGTTCTTTTAGGCATAATTATTTTCCCAAACATTTCAACCCGTTTACAAAATTTCCCGGGAAGTTGCTCCAACTCCGGAATCAATAATTTTCCGGTTTATTTATTGTTGGGCAGAACTATCGGTCATTTTTGCACTCACAAAAGGCCAAAGGTCAAAGCACAATCGCTGACGCTATAGTCTCGTGACGATGTAACGCTGAATTATCATTTTTGGTTTTCGTTTGCCTTACTACAATCGGCCCAAATCCCAAAATCAGCTCCTAATTAACAAATAGCTTAAGTATTTTGTATCACAAATGGTGAGCTCTTCTAACAAACCGTTGATCCTATAGTTGCGGCATCATGTCACGGATGTTTTTAGGGAAAAAGAGACTAAGGAACTCCGCAAATAGAAGACATGCAGGTGCATTTCAGCATTTGTGGTCGGTTTTTCCTTTCGACCGCAGCTCGTCGACTGAAAACTGTGTCCCTGACGCCAAGCTGACATTAGTTTAGTATGACATTGTATAGCGGCAAATGACGTCGTGGCGTCTGGGACATAGCTTTCCGTCGACGTGATTTGCCGTCTTTGGCGCCCAAAAGGTTAAATACCTGTGCCACTTATGATTGGCTAAACACGCGCCGATAAAAAATATATGGTGAAACTGAGCACCCAGGTGTGCGCTCATGTGTATGCTCCCAACACAGCTAATTAGCGTAGCACGGCGCGTAGAAAACCTAATTTTAAGGAATAGAATAGAATAGAATACTCTTTTCACCTCACTCGCTTGGAAAACCTCCGTTTATAGGGCGAAATCTGCGTGCAAAAGTCTATTTTATCCGCTAGCGTGCAAAAGTCATTTGAATTTCGAACACGACGATTTTGATTCTCTGTGGTGCATGTAACTTTTTTATATTTAAGAATCATCAGTCGATAAATCTTCGAATAACCAATCAACGCACGCTAATAAAGGGGGATCTGGTCAGGCCGGCTAAAATCACAGTCATGTACGTCTGAAAACGTCTTTAAAAAAAATACACCTACAATATCACGTCCAGAAACCTGGTTTGTGGTTACAGATTTTTAAGCTTTTATTTTTTCAACACTTTATTTTACGTTGAATATGTTTATATATATTAATAGTAAGTATTTCGGTTTCATTTATGTATTTTGACTAGTAAATATATTAAATACAACACAAATTTTAATATTTATTTGTTATAAAAGTTGGAACACAAGAGTGTAATTTCTGAACGCACCCGAGAAAAAAATAATAATTAAAAAGTTGGAAGTTTTCACAATTTACGTAAACAACGTAAATTAGTTCTGTGGAGAATACATACTGGATTTCATCGGCCATCTTTGTTCATGTTCATTTCATCTCGTTTTAATAATTTAATTTTTGTTTTTATTCATGGTTTTATTCTTTATAAAGTGAATATTATTATTATAAACTGACATTGGCAAAAGCCACGAGCTGCCATTCCTGGATTTAATTTTAATACATACTGTTGTCTTACATTATAGAAAAGAAATATCGAAAACAAGAAAGTTAAGCCCAATTTGAATTATTTATTCAATGCTAAAAGCCTGCATTAAAACGAAAAAGGATTTGTTATAAATATTTGAAGACGATAAGTAATTTACCGAAACTATTGGCATTTTTAAAGAAGATAATGCCGAAATAATCTTTTGTGCGGATCCCATCGTCCAATAACTTCCAAAGCAAGTGTTATGGAAAATACTTCCGAGTGGCCAACTAATCCTTCCCAGAATGCCATTCTCGAACATTCACAACGAATGTGTCAATTAGTTTCAAATACAAATATAATATAACAGTGCTTAAGAAAAACTCAACGATAAAATATACACGACGATAATACAAATTACGGCCATATTACTTTTAATTTTTAATATGTGTGCTTCTCTCGTATTTATTTGGTTTGGATTTGAGTGTGTTATGTTTTAAATTTGATGTGTTAAATAGAAGGCAAAATTAAATATGATAATTTTTATGTTTTAATTGTTTTTCTTGAATCTTGCATTTTCCTCGCTGTAGTGAGGTGAAAAATTGTGTGTTCCGCATGGCTGCAAAATTATTTAGCTTCTCGTGTCTTGAAAGCCTCGCTACGCTCAGGAATCTATCTTTGAACCATTCGCTTCGCTCATGGTTCAATCTTAGATTCCTTCGCTCGCTCAGCTTTCAATTTCAACACTCGCGCCAAATAACAACTTTGCAGCCTTGCATAACAAATAACTATTATTGCACACCTCAAGAAGAAAGAAATACAAATACAAATGACACTTAACATTACAATAGAGGCAAACAATAGGCGATCTTATCGCTAAAAAGCGATCTCTTCCAGACAACCTTTCAGACAGGATTGCCCGATCGATTATTCTAATTACCACTCTTGACAGCTGTCCGTTGACACTGGTGCTGGACCGAACACCGAGGTGATCTGCTTTCATGCATTAGGCTACACGCACAGTTCCCGTCACGTAGTGAGCCCGTATTGACCAAAGCACAATTCCATATTATGTCACGACATGGAATTACGGTTATACGTCACGACGTTGAAACACGGACGTAGTAAAACCGTCCTCATTCCCAAGAAAACAGAAACAACTCTTAATTAACGCACTACCAGTATCCCAGTATCAGGAATCGCGAGCACATCTTGCCTCCTATCGTGTCAGCATCAGAGGAGGTGTCACGTACGTAATTGGCGGTAATCTGATGAGCGTTACTCACCCACTTCGTACGTATGCTAAACTAGTTTTTGTAAGGCTAGATGGAGATTGTGGATAGCGAATCTTTTCTGGAAAGTTTCTAGTTGTTTCTACAATGAACCATATAAAAACAAGGTGTGACACTTCGGCTAGTGAGACATTCTACGTCACTGACTAGTTACCGCTTTATGGCAACAAAATAATACGGAAACAAAATTGCCGCCAGTCGTACAAAATAAAAAATATACATTTATGCATTATAGTTGTCATGTTCTTGGACTTAACTTTATTTTGTAAGTAACTAAGTAAACACTTTATTGTACACAAAAACAGTAAAAAAATACGTCTATTACAAATAACATATAGGTACAAAGGCGAACTTTTTGTCGTAATATTTGATTTAAAACACTCGCGATTTTATGATTTTTATGTGAGGTTGTCCAATATTTTTTATTTATTTATTTAAGAGAAAGTGGGCACTATGTCGTATCAGGAGACCAAAACACTATCAAGAGATAGGGAAGAGTGGCGATTACTCCACCGACAAGAGCGAAGCTCTTAAATTATGAATGAATTTGTTTATGAGATTCATACAGGTAACAAGGGAATAGGGGAAATTTTCTATGCGGCTTATACGGCGGGAGCGCTTTTTGGCTTTTTCGGCTGTGATTGTTGCCATCACGAGGTTCCACTCATTGGTGACTTTCATTATCATGATGGCATTAATCGGGTCTAAAGTATGGATAAAGTATTGAGTACATTTACATTTATCATGTAATACTATCTAAATAGGATTCGTTGAAAGGCCGTTTTAGGTGTGTCCTGTATTTGACGGTTTTATATATTATTTCGCATTTTTGAAGCTACCGCGGCTTATAGTTAGAGATTCCGGAATTTGAGATATAGTTTGGAATTCCATTATAATTCACAGGAATTTCGATAAAAGGTGTCCATGTGAATTAAACTCTGGAATAACTCTAGTGCGTCTATAAAAAAATATTATTTCGGACACGTGCGAGCATACTGTCCACTATAACTATTATAGTTTAATGGCCACCACAAAACGTCGCAAACTGCGAAGATGCCATGATAAAACAGTGTCTTAAAGCTAATTTGATTAAGTGTGCAGATATGACCATTCATGAGAGAGCTAGGTGTGCACATTAGGCGACATCCTCCACAAAAAAAAGTAGTCTCGTGGTTATTTAAATTCCGTTGGCCATATTGAGACCTCGAATGGCCTCTCTCGGGCCCCTCTATTCTACGGTGGACAAGTTGGTTGTTGGAGCTCGTGGAGGCTCGTGGATCTTCCGACTAAAAGTAGGTACCTACTCACTCACTCATCGGCCTTTTACACCTATAACAGATGAGTTCTTCGTAGTCGTGCACTCTTGGCAGAGTGGTCGTGGTCATGGTTAGGTCGATTCTTTCGCCACCGCTTCTCTCGTGATGCGCCGCCATGTAGTCCTGACATGTAACAGATGAGTTAAGCGGCGTCTAATACACTGCGGCATTTACGAAGATGGCTGGGTAGCCCCGATACGAGAGCGACAGCCACGGCCGCATAATTGACAAAATAGATATTGCGCCTATCGATGAAGGGGGAAGAGCTGCAAGCTGTAAAAGCAGGTAAAGGGACCAAAAAAACAAGTATTTCGTCAATAGATTTATCTATTATATTTTAATGAATAATTTCTCAATTACAGCTGTACTTACAAACTGCTCACAGACTCGCCGCAAGCTTGACTTGTAAAAAATGGCAAAATAACAAATTGTATTGCATGTCAAATCTCTTTTTTTAATTTACAGACTAAAGTGTTTCACAAACTAAATGAATAAGGCGCAGTCAGTATATCATGTGATTGATCGTCACTTGTTTGCCATGCTCTGATTGGTGCAGTCGGTACGCAATAAATCCTGACTCCTGATTGGCTAAAAGTAATTTAGTACTCCGGGCCGCAACCATTTATTTTGTAGAACACTATAAGTACTTATTACAAAGAAACTGTTCGAAATAAACTCTTAATGCTTAAATTTAATGAATTCCATGGAAAATTATTTTCATTTTATAGATAATATATTTTGTATTTTTAACTATAATAGTTATCAACTATATATTACAAACTTTTTTTACTTAAAGTTAGATTTTATCAATCGTTTTTTGCGCGCGTTCAATCGTTGAAGGCAAGACAATTAAGTATTGATATCAGATTTTCTTTTGACATCGTAATAAATTAAATAATATGATAATTTCGATTGACTAAGTTTGAACATATATATTTTTCGCTAATAATTATTTACGAAATAAGAAAAATAAATCGTATAGTTACAATGACAGTTTCTTTACAAAAAAACTTTTTTTTTTATATTAATTAAAATGCAACAATTAAACGCACGCTAATCTCACAGCACAATTGACAAACATATTTTCAAAATATGTCTATTAGTAAACACGCATATATACCTTACAAATTGTATTTACAAAATAAAGCAATGTATTTAATATTACTCTATAGGGTGAGTTTAAATTTAAATGAATTGATGAACGAATTGATCTACTGCAATTGTGAACACAATATAAACATAACCTAAAAATAGTTGATAATTTTGTTTCTTTTACTGGTAATTTTCTGGTATACATCCAACTTCAAAAGTAAGTTATCGTTGATATAGATACCAGGTATGTCGCCGTAAATAATAGTAATGTGATAGAGGTTGGATGTATCAAAGCAGTTAAAGTGAAATAGATACTAAACAAACAGTTACTTTTGACGTTGACTGTACTTAATCCTAAATTTTCCTCATAAGTGTAACTTCGAAAATTTTCGAAAGTGTATTTATTTAGTTTAATACAATATGTATCCTATAGTTTGCACCACATAAATAAACCACTGGCGAGTACAAATGACTACTGCGCAATAAGTTACAGCGCTCTTTTTATGTGGCGCGACCTATACAGAAAAGAAACAAAGCATTTTTAGCGGGTAACAATTTTTTCAAATAGTGAAATTGGAAGAACGATTGTATATAAAAAATAACGTACAAAATGACTGATCAACAAACCTCGGGGTTATCGGTGCTATAGCCCAGTTCACACCACTATGGTCCAAATTAACTCGAAAATTACTCTTTAATTTATGACATTTATTACGGATAAAGTCTAAGATGAACAACTTCATTAAACAAAAAAAGTTTAAAATGGCTAATAAATTATGGATGAAGAAAATATTTAGACTATAGTTGGGTAGTTTTACGGTGCTAAAAATTATAGTAAATTATAGTACAAGTTACTTTAATGTAAAAAAAACACATTTGACATTAGACGGACAGTAGGCATCAAATCATTCTTGCACCTAAAACCCTGGGGTATGAACATAGGTAGGTTAGGTTATAATGTCACAACTGCAGTACCGCATCGAAATGTTTCTATATTAAGCCTATTGCTATTGCGGTGGAAAACTATTAGTGATTACTATTGTGTCTGATAACCTACGTGAAGTGTTCGATGTTAATGTATGAAACATAAATAATTTCATGCGCTTCGTAGAGTCCTATTATATCAACAATAATCACTTAAAAAAAAAAAAAAAACCCACGATTACGAAGCGAAAGTCGACAACTTTTCGAGTCACTAAAAAAATTACAATCATCAGTTTTGAAAAAAATAATTTCTCCCCGATTCCATCATCAGATCCTAACTTCAAAACAATGGGACCAACTAGCCCTTTCAAACAAAAAATACTTCTAAATACATAGATACAAAGATCTATTATACAAAGTTAGAATATCAGTAAATCAGGAAATGTAAAACGTCACTAAAGTCACAAATATCTTGTACTTTCTTAGTGACTCTGACTTAGACATATCCTGATCTGAATCCACGGAAGATCAGCGTCGTGGTGCTCAGGAGTGCTATAACATATGCTGAGTGGATTCCATTTTTGCCTGTAGGCACCATTTAGCTGCTGGCATTACCAGATAGATAAGTTAAATGTCTTTGATTAAATGTAATTTGTTTGTTATAATGTAAAATATAATTGGTTTGCAAAATAAATGTATTCTTCTTCTCGTTAATACACTTACTTCCTCTTGGAGATGTTCTAAGAATATTTCCTTTAACATCTTTGTATTCTCAAAATATTTTGTCAATAGCGTTGTTGCAATAGGAATCTAAGAAGCGCAATCTATGAACGGGCCGCCATCTTAGAATGACGTCACAGCGTTGAACTGCCTTACAGGTGTCTAACAACCTATCGACCTAACTTAACTATTTACATTCAGTATACGAATATCGACCCGAATAGAACTCGACAGAAAAAAATAGGAACGATACAAAAAGGCCGCGTGCCTCTACAAGTGCATCCATTTGCGTCTTCACTCATTCACTTAATCCATTCAATTAAATTGTTTGTTCACTCAATTTCTTTATTCCGTGAAATAACGGTAACGCAGACCGGGCAACATTGCGTAAAGTTTATTATAATACAACAATGTTTAGTACACTGTGTAATTTGTCGATCATACCATTTGCGATGGGATGAAAGCTGTTCCAAAATTCAATTTCTTACCACTTCTTATTATTCAACATAATTTAATAAATAATCCGAACTTGGATCGAATTCATCTTTGCAACATAGTAGAAAAGACTTATAGTGAAATTCCTCATTTTCTAAAAATGGTAAGTAAGTACGCTACGCAACCTTTTAAGGATATAAAGTCTATGTTGCCATGTTTGCCATAATCAAATGTTCGTGGAAAACGCGAATGGGTCGCACCAGGCGGCGGCTACATCGATATAAATACACGGTATTTACAACGCTAGCTCGCGAGTCAGTCCTGCGTCTCCACATCCAGGCCGTTCACCATGCGCTCGATGCTCTTCAGGTCCGAGGGAGGCGTCCCGCCCGTGGCCGTGGAGGTCGGGGGGTCGGGCGGGGGGTCGGCGGACGCGGCTCGCGCCGGCGGGGAGCCCGCGCGCGGCCGCGCCGGCGAAGAGCTCAAGCTCCTCGCCCTCGGAGCCACTTGCTCGAACGCCGACCCTAATCCGGGCAAGGCGTAAGGAGCGAACCTGTGCGTCTTCCCCAGAGGAGGCGTCGGCAACGCAGGCGGAGGAGGAAGCGAGTACTGCTGCAGCAAAGGATGCAGATTGAAGAGTAGACCCGGGGGCATTTGGTGATGCGGGAAGAACGGAGGTGGGTAAAGAGACGGCGGGTACAGGTAAGGAAGTAAGGGCGGTTGGACGGGGGGGCCGAGGGAGACGTCGGGGGCGGGGGAGGGGCGCGAGGGGCCCGCGGGAGGAGAGGAGGCGCGGGCGCCCCCGGAGCAGGAGGAGTCGGAGCCGGCCTCGTTGCCCTCTTCGGCGCCGGAGTCTCCACCGCCAGAACTGAACCAGGCTGAAAGAGAAACATATTATTAGTTTGCTTTTTTACTACACTACTAATTCGGGCAAGGGCTATTCATTGTTTCTTTACAATAAAAGCAGAAATACCCTATACTGTATGATATGGATGAACTTTACTAGAGTTGAGATCTTGAGTAGACTTATGCTGACTGCACGGCCCACGAAAGGATCTGGGAGGCCTTCTCGCAAGGCTCCTATTAGCCTAGTCATACAGATATAGGCAGATACTAAAATATGCTGGTGAGTGGTAAAAAAAATAAAAGGGCTTCAAGGGTAGCGCAGTCCTAGTGGCCCAATCATACAACTAAATGCACAGCAGATGTCCAAGGGCCACTCATGTCGGGGGCTCCAAGTGACCCAATCGTACAATAACTGCACAAATACTCATGGTGTGGTGGTTGCACGGAGGGCTGAGGGCTGGAGGGCCCCTCGACGCCTACGGGCCGGTCGTCGGGGGCTTCTAGCAACCCAGCCATATGCATAAAGATATATGATACTCACATGTGCTGGTGTGGTGTGTGCTCGAGGGGGCGGGAGGGCTGGAGGGCCCCCCGACGCCTACGGGCCGGTCGTCGGGGGCTTCTAGCAACCCAGCCATATGCATAAAGATATATGATACTCACATGTGCTGGTGTGGTGTGTGCTCGAGGGGGCGGGAGGGCTGGAGGGCCCCCCGACGCCTACGGGCCGGTCGTCGGGGGCTTCTAGCAACCCAGCCATATGCATAAAGATATATGATACTCACATGTGCTGGTGTGGTGTGTGCTCAAGGGGGCGGGAGGGCTGGAGGGCCCCCCGACGCCTACGGGCCGGTCGTCGGGGGCTTCTAGCAACCCAGCCATATGCATAAAGATATATGATACTCACATGTGCTGGTGTGGTGTGTGCTCGAGGGGGCGGGAGGGCTGGAGGGCCCCCCGACGCCTACGGGCCGGTCGTCGGGGGCTTCTAGCAACCCAGCCATATGCATAAAGATATATGATACTCACATGTGCTGGTGTGGTGTGTGCTCAAGGGGGTGGGAGGGCTGGAGGGCCCCCCGACGCCTACGGGCCGGTCGTCGGGGGCTTCTAGCAACCCAGCCATATGCATAAAGATATATGATACTCACATGTGCTGGTGTGGTGTGTGCTCGAGGGGGCGGGAGGGCTGGAGGGCCCCCCGACGCCTACGGGCCGGTCGTCGGGGGCTTCTAGCAACCCAGCCATATGCATAAAGATATATGATACTCACATGTGCTGGTGTGGTGTGTGCTCAAGGGGGCGGGAGGGCTGGAGGGCCCCCCGACGCCTACGGGCCGGTCGTCGGGGGCTTCTAGCAACCCAGCCATATGCATAAAGATATATGATACTCACATGTGCTGGTGTGGTGTGTGCTCAAGGGGGCGGGAGGGCTGGAGGGCCCCCCGACGCCTACGGGCCGGTCGTCGGGGGCTTCTAGCAACCCAGCCATATGCATAAAGATATATGATACTCACATGTGCTGGTGTGGTGTGTGCTCGAGGGGGCGGGAGGGCTGGAGGGCCCCCCGACGTCCAGGGGCCGCTCGTCGTCTTCATCCCGTGGTTCGGAGCGCGCCGTCAACAGCGCTTGCCTGCGGTACACGGACAAACTACTCGTGTTATCATTGCGAATTTTATTAAAGTGAAACTTATGGTTTAATAAAGAGCGGCACAACCAGCCAAGCGACTAATCGTCTTTTTTAGGATTCATTTCAGTCAGTCCCTAGTCCCAAGTATTAATGAAATTATTCAAATTATATGCTTTGAATACAGTAAATACGTAACTACGATTACAGTAAATATAGGTATCTTTGTATGAAAGTCTGCCGCTTTATGATTAGGGACTCATGGCGGCATCGGCAGAAGCGCCCGTGGATTTATCCTTTAAAAAGTTGAGTAAGAGAAAGAGCTACTGCAGCTAATATGCACCAGAAGGGCTTCTGGTGCCCTATTAGGAAGAGGAGATTTGTAACACGGTCGTATATATATGTAACTTTGTAAGTATGAAAACTATTTTTTTTTTGCATTAAAGTAACTTGTATTTTATTAGCACCGTAAAACTACCCAATTATAGTCCAAATATTTTCATCATCCATATTTTATTTGCCATTTTAAACTTCTTTGTTTAATGAAGTTGTTCATCTTAGAGTTTATCCGTAATAAATGTCATATATTAAAGAGTAATTTTGAGTTAATTTGGACCATAGTGGTGTGGATTGGATTATAGTTGGGTAGCTCGGGGTTTCTGCGGAACGATCAAAATATTTGACGTTTCATGTTTCATTCCGAAATTCGCAAATTCACCCGAAATGAACATAGTACGTAAACAACCACTTAATAAACGTTTTTCTTAACCCTAAAACGGTAAAGGGCAAATTACGGGTCGGATTCGCCATCATTAGGATACGATTAACCTTTCGGGACTTGAGGGCCGCCGCGGCCCATTAACGAAATGGCGCCCGTTTGACACCCCAAAGTGCACACTGTCATTTTGAAATTATTAACGCGTGTTGTCACGTGCTATTAAGTAGCTGTGTTATAGGGCTTTTATTTTAGTTTTATTACCCTACTAGCTGCGCGCGGTGTTACCCGCTCATCCCAGTCATCCCACAGGTACACTACATTTTCGAGATTAAAAGTAGCCTATGTGTTAATCCAGGGTGTCAGCTACCTTCATACTAAAATTGGTGCAGCCGTTTGAGTGTGACGAAGTAACACAGTCAGAAAGTTTCGCCTTTATAATATTAGTGCGATATGTGTTTTCTGGTTAATGCTTCGTATGCAATATTTTGCTTAACACATTCACGCAGGAACTTTTTGAAAACATCACGCATACTAAAAAATTCTAATCAAAACCTGATTTAGGTACTTATATGAAAACCATGAGGAATGTTATGTCCGGTTGTAGGCGGTTTAAAAACCACCGTCCACAGACGTGGTGCCACATCACGAGGGGCTAATTTACGCCCCTCGACATATACTGTCCATGTTAATCTTTGAGAAGCATATTTCTGGGAAAAACATCGTTATACAGTCTTTCAAATAAGAATGGTCCTGACAGATGGAAATACTATATTTTACATAAACTTCGTTCCAACCAACCAACCAATCAATTCACTTTAATAATGTGCATATTATGTAACCTATGATCTATAATATAACCGCAATCCGATGCTCCGTTATTTACTTTACTTGAAATAAGGACAAAACAACAAAATCTATTTCATATTTATGATATCTAAGCATAAGAAGTTTGTAGTGTGAAAAGTGAAATGCTTTCAATTTCAACCGACACCTCGTTTGTTTGTTGTTACTATGTACTTATGTAACCAACACCTCGCACAACTGTTACAAGATACTATTTCTCGCGCGAGATAATTCCCTGTCTCCTTCTGTGCAGTAATGTGAGAGGGTGACGAATAACGCTATGTCGCGCGACAAGAGTCGCCAAGCATAGTTTGTGGTAGAGGGCTGCCTGTCTAGCACAACACGCGATAGTCGGCCGCTTCTCCACGCCTCATGACTAGGGCTCATCACTAAATTCGTCGAACCCGGACAAAGACTTAAAAAACAAGGACAAATCGCATTTTTCCCCCGGACGTGTCCGAAAATTATATTATTTTCCCAGGACGCTTCTTTATAAACCTATTAAAACCCCCCGGACGGCCTCCAAACTAGGAAAAATCTGGGGAAACCCCGGATGACAGCGGCTCATGGCCAATTTTGACGCATTTTACCCAAAAACCAATAAAACTCGGATACCGGCGGCATTTGCGAAGATAAAAAGAGAGAAACTTCCTTTGTGTTTCAGTCTGTGGTCGTGTTACGAGTAGCTGCGTGAAATATCCCTAAGCAAACCAAATGCTACTTCAAAATGATTTCCATGACAATACTGCACAAATTTGCCGGCCCTCGGCAAACAGGCTTTGTTTTAGGGCCTCGCTCGCGGTCGACTGTATTAACTCGTCTCATTGTCGCTGATAGAATTTAATTTGGGCCACCCCTGACGACTAGGGTTGGCGAAGACTTTTAATTCCATGATGTGCGGTTGCAATTTAATTACGACATTTACTTTTGTAGTATCTAGTAACTGTATTAGTCTTTATCCAGTAGAAGACGTACTATAGGGTTAGATGGAAATAATATAAAGTCAAACATTTCAGTTAAATTCGGGTACAAGATAGGTACTTTTTGCAATAGATAATTGTTTCAATGTTGTATGAATTTCTAACTCAAGAAGCGGTTTGACGATTTTCGAATGTGAGACGTTTGCTGACAATATCACCTATCTATACAGTATCCTTCGCTCAGCGCATCAAATATTGTTTGCTAACTTATCTTTATTAACAAATGCTAACTTTCATTTCAAAGTCCGTTCAGCATGTCAAAAAACCTTTCTACCACACGGAAAACGCAACAAAAGGCAAGATTTTTATCGTCACACTAATATTTGCTCTTGCCGAGATTCGAATCCAGGACCGCCGGATCAGCAGGCGCAGGCAGCTGTACTACCACTGCGCCAACTCCGCAAATGTGACAACCCTAAGTTAAACTGTCGGCATTAGGGTGCTCGCGTTACAATGTAAACTCCAGGGGTGGCTCGCCTTGTAATCTCACCAAATTTCATCCTGCTTTCCCCTCGCTTTTTTATTGATGTGTAGTTTATCCCCAAAGCTCGGATGATGAATTTAGGGATTTGATTATCTTTGGTAAAGTTGGGAATCATTGGTTATAAGTAAGCCTTGTGGGGTGGTAAGTGATTCGCTAAGGACAAATCGCTTCCGATTTTCCCCGTCAGTTTATTAATTTGATATGGAATAAGTTAGAGGATTGCTTTATCTACATATTTAAGCACTTACTTTTAATTCAGATCTTTAACCTATTAATTAAAATATCTAACAATATTATAATTAGAATCGAATTGAAAGGTATTTTTTTTATATCATGTAAGTAGCAATCCATATCAAGGACAGCTATCTCAAAATGAGATTAAAAACTTTGAAATAATCATCACCATAGGCACCGAAAATACTGGGTAGAAAAAATTAAAAATCGAACGATCAAACTCACGTACACAGACATGTTCATTCGCCAGTCATTCGAAAAAAAACAGTTAAATAAAAATGCGTTCTAAATTTAAAAATCTATATAACGCAACATCTTGGCAAAGGGCATCACGACCGCTAACCACAGACAACACAAAGGGACGATGAAATATGCTCGGCATGTGTCCTTTTCCGAGCGCGGCGTTTGTCAAAACGCTCACGTTTCCCGCCCTTCCGGCCGGCGGCCATTTTGAAAAAAGAACTTCCGGCATCCGGCTCATCCGTTCTAATTCGGAAGCTGCGGCATGAGCGCGTCCGGTGCAAAATGTTGTGTGAGCAAATTAAAGATTCCTGGCATATATGTTACATGGCAGCGTGTATCATGTGGTTACGTAATGAGGCTAAAAACTAGAAGCTCCACCATCTTAACAACATAAAAAAAAAACTACTATACGCGGGCGAATGCGTGATTTATTCCATTTCACGGTCTTCACAAATATTTGTTAAAAGCTTTTAGTTTAGAATCTAACAAAACAACACTATTAGAACCATGTATGTAGGAGATAAGTAGGTATTTAAACCAATTTTTGAGACACACAGGAGATAACACAAAAGTTATATCAATGAATGAGTTCTTAATCGGTTCGTATTTAAATATTTGATCTTTTTTTTACTATCTTTATTTTACGATTCACTTTATCATTATGCTTTACATGACGACGCAGTTGGCGCAGTGGTACAGCAGCTGCCTACTGAGCCGGCGGTCCTGGGTTCGAATCCCGGCAAGGCAAATATTTGTGTGATGAACTCGAATTTTGTGCCTGGGTCATGAATGTTATTCATATTTAAGTATGTATTGATCTATATAAGTATAGATATACATCGTCATCTTGTTTCTATAACACAAGCCTACTAGCTTACCGTGGGACTAGATCTATTTGTGTGAGGTTGACCGATATTTATTATTTATTTACAAAGTTGTATTAAACCGCTTTAGGATTAATTTAATACATCCCTAGGAAAGCCGATAATTCCAGATTACCCATGGAATGAAGTCCTTAAATACATAATTTCCAAAGAAACTAGTACCAACCATGTAACAGACCATATCTGTATGTACTTAGAACGAAAAACCTGTGCTAGAACGCGACTAGCTAGACTATCCCGGGTGGTAAACAATGTCGAGTAAAATGTCGTATCTTTTCACCGGTTTCATAGACGATACGGCTTTCTACCCCTAGGGACTTGGCACGACAGAACTATCATAAACGCTCCTGAACAGGTTTTACTGCTTGCTTTATAAACGCTAACTGCTATCATAATTTTATCGAGACAATGTCTAAAGCCTGTTCCATACACTTCACTACTTGAGATGCATATGGACGTATGTGTGTTATTTATACAATCGGTTACAGCCTTATGCCAGCAGTGTAATTTTTTTTACGATGATTGCGAAAGCGATGGATGCAATTCATTAATAAACGCGACTATTATATTTAGGCACGCTGTAAGTGTTGTGTGTAATACCTACCTGGGCTGAACACAGCTTACAATCTTAATGTTAAAATTGTCTAGGTATAACCAAAATCAATCCAACCATATAGGAGAAGCTAAATACGGACTAAAGACTCTTTTTACACGTAAGCGAAGCCAAATAAGAGCCACAAACGGACTCAAGCACCGGAGATCCGGCGTTAACCCACATTTTCGCTTAAACTGAAAAACCCCGTAATTCGATTTACCTATTCATCAAAAGAGCTAATTGAGTTCTTGTTCGAAATTCAAATACGTTCGCGGAAGAACCTATCCTACGGGTAAATTACGCCGCGAAAAAAAGCAAAGCTGATTTTATCGTGGAAATCCAATTTTCTCCCTTGCACGCTAAAGACGGTTGAAAAAAGCGGCAAGTCGAATGACTCCACCATTTTGAGCCGTTACTCGTCGTGTTTAAACTCGGAACACGAATAAGGAGGCGCTGGATTGGTTTAATTTGAATTTGGAAAGGCGCCGGTGTTGCCTGCGCTGCCGCTGCGTTCGGAAATGTCGGCACTTGCATTAATTAATTCAAGATTCGGAGATAGGACGCTAATTTCGTTAGCTGTTAACTTTGCTTAAACTGCCGGCGGTTTTTACCTTCATTAATCTTGCACTTGGCTTTTAGTTGCGCCACCTACCGCGTTTTATAATAATTGGATCGCTATTAGCGTAATTGTATTTTCTAATACGTGTCCCCTCGTTTGTTTATCTTATCTGTTAGACGGCGTGCGCTTTAATCTTAACTATAAAACTTTTTTTTTAATGACGGATAGTGTTTGTTATGGACGTCGAATTAACACCTTAAATGATTACGAGTAGAATTGTAATCCCATTTAACTAAAATAATCATATACTGACATCAAAATCTTGATTTGTTGGTAGAGTAATGTAGCCAAAGATATTTCAAAGTCAGAAATCAGAAATCAGACATTTATTTGTAAACATAGGTAGGTACATAATCAGGTCTTACATTTAATAAAAACAGTATCACCATGTCTAGCCGTTAGGCATACAAATATTTCAAGTCAAGATGGAGCATACAGTATATTACTTAAAGTCGTTACCTATATAAATAAAACTAGCATTAACCCGCGGCTTCGCCCGCGTGCCTTTATAATATACATCATCCTACGGGAACAAATGCTCTTTTTTTCAGGATTAAAAGTAGGCTATTTGTTAAGTTAGGGTATAATCTGCAATCTGCATTTCCCTCATGCATATCCGTCCAGCCGTTTTAGCGTGAAGAAGTAACAAACATACACAGACTTTCGCTTTTCTAATATCACTGGGAAATACTTTTTAGGGTTCCGTACCCAAAGGGTAAAAACGGGAATTACTGAGACTTCGCTGTCCGTCCGTCCGTCTATCACCAGGCTGTATCTCAAGAACGGTGATAGCTAGACAGTTGAAATTTTCACAGATGATGTATTTCTATTGCCGCTATAACAACAAATACTAAAAATAAAATAAAATAAATATTTAAGGGGGGCTCCCATACAACAAACTTGTTATGGATTATGTATATATATATAGGTACGGAACCCTTCATGCGCGAGTCGGACTCGCACTTGCCCAATTTTTATGTTATCACAACTCCACTTTAACAAATCAACCCGAAAACTCAAGCACTCAAATCAAGCGATCTCAGCTTTTTTACTGTATCCAAATAAAGTTCACTTCAAAATTCATAACTCGAAGTGAAGCTAAGACACCGGGATACTCGTATGTGTGCATTTTATTTGTATAAAGCTTTTATAATGTCCCGAGCCTCCGCTTATCGACTTGGGATATTCGAGATTGGTTTAATGATTCTAAGCCATGTTCTAAGTTACGTCATGTTCTATTGTAAGATATTGAGGTTCTCATCGTTGATGAATGAAAAATGTATTATTCTGAGCCAGATAAACGTAATTCAGAATTCTTGACTTAACATAAATATTGAAAAGCTTGAATGTATTTATTACGGATGCAGGAAGTTTCCCGATCATTCCTCCTCCCATCCCAACGCGCCGCCCGCCTAGGTACCGATTGACGACGATCGAGATGCCACCAAATACAATTTTTTTATCTATTAGGATAACGCGGGTCTCTATCCATACCTCAAAAGCAAAAATATAACCCCCTTAAAGGATCACGTGTAGCTGTCTGTCAGTCCGTCGGTTGTCTGACAACCGATTTGCTGCAAAACTACTGGACCGATTAAATTGCAATTTGGCGCAAATGCTTTCAAGAATTTTCCTGTCCACAATATAAAATTTCAAAATCGGTGGCATTTTGTAAATAACGTCCCAAGAAACCATAAAAATTACACCGATACTCATAGTTATTTAGTCATTTCAACCCCATCGCACCCCAACAGGCGAGACGGTATTTCACGTCCAACACGTTTGTTTTTAAAATCGTTGTTGTTTTGGTAATCAGCGACCCGATAAACCACAGAACCATTACCCTTGTTAATTTTCAGACTTTGTCACCATATTCTCCTCCTTTAGGGGTTGAATTCTCAAAAAACATGAAACACGTGCTTACTGATTTATCGTTAGAAATACTCCTTGGAAGATTTGAATAAAATAGTCAACTAATCTTTTTTCCCCATACAAACTTACGACCCCCATTTCACCTCTTTGGGGGGTGACTTTTGACAAATGCTTCTTTTATTGCACCCCTAGACTTTATAAGCACACGTAGGTTCCAAATATGGACTCTCTAGAACCAGCGGTTTAGTATTTAGATATTTCAACCCCATTTCACCCCAACAGGGGAGATGTTAATTCACGTCCGCCACGTTGGATTTTAAAATCGTTGCGGTTTTCGTAATCAGCGACCCGATAAACCATAAAAGCATTACCAATGTTGATTTTCAGACTTTGTCACCACATTTCTCCCTTTTAGGGGTTGAATTAAAAAAAAACCTGAAACACGTGTTTTTTCATTTGTTGTTAGAAATACTCCTGTGAAGTTTCGAATAAAATAGTTTAACTAATCTTGTTTCCCCATACAAACTTTGGAACCCCATTTCATCCCTTTGGGGGGTGACTTTTGAAAAATTCTATCTTAGTGCACCCCTACACCTTATAAGGTACCTACGTGCCAAATTGGACTCTCTGGAATCAGCGGTTTAGTATTTAGACATTTCAACTCCATTTCCTCCAGTTTAACTAATCTCGTTTCCCCATACAAACTTTGGACCCCCATTTCACCCTTTTGGGGGATGACTTTTGAAAAATTCTCTCTTAGTGCACCCCTACACCTTAAAAGGAACATACGTGTCAAATTGGACTCTCTAGAATCAGCGGTTTAGCATTTAGACATTTCTACCCCAACAGAGGAGATGTTAACTCATGTCCGCCACGTTGGATTTTAAAATCGTTGCGGTTTTCGTAATCAGCGACCCGATAAACCATAAAAACAATACCCATGCTGATTTTCAGACTTTGTTACCACATTTCTCCCTTATAGGGGTTAAATTTTCAAAAAATCTGAAACACGTGTTTACTCATTTATCGTTAGAAATACTCCTGTGAAGTTTCGAATAAAATAGTCTAACTAATCTTGTTTCCCCATACAAACTTTGAAACCCCATTTCACCCCTTTAGGGGGTGAGTTTTGAAAAATCCTTTCTTAGTGCACCCCTACACCTTATAAGGAACCTACGTGCCAAATTTGAACTCTTTAGAACCAGCGGTTTAGTATTTAGACATTTCAACCCCATTTCACCCCAACAGGCGAGATGGTAACTCGCGTCCGCCACGTTGGATTTTAAAATCGTTGCGTCTTTTGTAATCAGTGACCCGATAAACCATAAAAACAATACCCATGTTGGTTTTCAGACTTTGTCACCACATTTCTCCCTTTTAGGGGTTGAATTTTCAAAAAACCTCAAACACGTGTTTACTTATTTATTGTAAGAAATACTCCTTTCAAGTTTCCAATAAAATAGTCTAGCTAATCTTGTTTCCCCATATAAACTTTGGAACCCCATTTCACCCCTTTAGGAAGTGAGTTTTGAAAAATCCTTTCTTTGTGCACCCTTACACCTTATAAAAAACCTAGGTGCCAAATTTGAACACTTTAGAACCAGCGGTTTAGTATTTAGACATTTCAACCCCATTTCACCCCAACAGGGGAGATGGTAACTCACGTCCGCCACGTTGGATTTTAAAATCGTTGTGTTTTTCGTAATCAGCGATCCGATAAACCATAAAAACAATACCCATGTTGGTTTTCAGACTTTGTCACCACATTTCTCCCTTTAAGGAGTTGAATTTTCAAAAAACCTGAAACACGTGTTTTTTCATTTATCATTAGAAATACTCCTGTGAAGTTTCAAATAAAATAGTATAACTAATCTTGTTTCCCCATACAAACTTTGGAACCCCATTTCACCCCTTTAGGGGGTGAGTTTTGAGAAATCCTTTCTTAGTGCACCCTTAAACTTTATAAGGAACCTACGTGCCAAATTTGAACTTTCTAGAACCAGCGGTTTAGTATTTAGACATTTCAACCCCATTTCACCCCAACAGGGGAGATGGTAACTCACGCCCGCCACGTTGGATTTTTAAATCGTTGCGGTTTTCGTAATCAGCGACCCGATAAACCATAAAAATAATACCCATGCTGATTTTCAGACTTTGTCACCACATTTCTCCCTTTTAGGGGTTGAATTTTCAAAAAACCTGAAACACGTGTTTACTCATTTATTGTTAGAAATACTCCTGTGAAGTTTCGAGTAAAATAGTCTAACTAATCTTGTTTCCCCATACAAACTTTGGAACCCCATTTCACCCCTTTAGGGGGTGAGTTTTGAAAAATCCTTTCTTAGTGCACCCCTACACCTTATAAGGAACCTAAGTGCCAAATTTGAACTCTCTAGAACCAGCGGTTTGGGCTGTGCGTTGATATGTCAGTCAGTCAGTCAGTTTCTTCTTTTATATATTTAGATTACAATTCAAAATCGAAAAAAGTGAATCCGCAATGGTTGTAAATGCTAACTACTATGTGACATGTTTATTCCGATGCGATTTTCATATAGATAACCTAAAACAAAGCCACGTCGAGTTCACATTTTGCATATATTCGTTTCATACTGAAATATTTACTGCCTATCAGCGATCCAGCGGTACGGAGGGTATTGGTTTATTTAACGAACTGTGAACCCGTGCATACTGGTTTTGTGCGAAATATTTCGGTGAATCAGGTGAGACTCTCGTGTCCAATAACCGAGCAAAGAGAATAGCCGCAATTTCGATCTATATCTGGAATTATTTTTAGGATTTATAAGCGCTACATAAATTCCTTCTTTTTCTCCGTGATTTTGATTTCATCACACATAGTTCATACTTATAACTAAAAGTAAGTAACCTAAGAGTAAAACCTTTGTGAAAATGTGCACCGTTCGTATTCATCTAGTCTAGGCCATCATCAGGGATCGTAAAATGCGAGCAAAATCGATTAAAACGACGTATGACAACCAGTGACGGCCCCTTTGGAACCTTGGGGGTAATTCGACCAATTTTAGAGAGATGATGGAGATCTCTCCATTTTATCGCCATCTATCACTTTTGACGTGACCCTACTTAACAAGTGGCGATATCCCTGGAACATCGCAACTTCGTCAATCCGGTCGCGCTTAATTTGCGTTTCCTTTGTATGTGACGGCATAAATAACATGCCCATACTTTAACTTGACCGTGTAGTGCGTGAAATTAGTCAGTTACGTTTCGTTCGAAACAGAAATGCAGATGCATGAATAGCATTTTTGACAATCATTATCGCCTTCGTATTTCCAAAATTGAGATAAGATATGTCACTTGAAGCTCATCGCATTTTAATGACAGTTCAAAGGCGATATCACTGTTATCTAATAGAGTTTTGACGTTTTGCGATCTCTCAAACGGCATTCTCGAATTAGGTCCCTGGCCATTATATAGCAAGTAATCTAATGGCATCATGTGCATGCTAATTATCAATAAATAATTATCATTTGAATACTGTGTTAACGACGTTACTCTAGAGATCAAATTATGTAAAAGCGTGAGTTAAATACATATTTACTACATTTTATTTATTTAGATGCGTAAGTAGATTTTATTACGCGTAAAACTAAGCAAGCGTGTAGCATTAAGTCCGTCATTTTGTACGATTAATTGTTTGATGGATGCAATAAAGTTTAAATAAATAATACATAATATGACGTGGAAAAATATAATATGCTAAATGGTTTTCATAATTGATTGTATAGTATGATTCACGCTCGTAATATAGGTACGACTGATAAAATGTTTTATACCACACACATTCGTTAGGTGTAATATGATTCATAGAAAACCGCCGGGGTTGTATAAATATGTATATGTATAAGCTATGTATATGTATACCGAGCACCAACGCGTTAGGTACCATTGGAAGCATTTTACTAAAGAGTATATAAGGGCTAGTATAGTAGCGTTGAGCGTTTTATTTCATCGAATTTTCACATCGCCGATTTTCGTTTTCATCTGAAGGCATACTTTTTTCATAATTCTTGAAAATATCCTATTGGTAAGGTAATATTAGTTTTATAACAATCCCAAATAGTAAACAGGTTCAGAAACAAATGCTTTCGACGGAATGACACTTCGGCGAAGTGAAACGACGAAAAGTGATTCGGCGAAAAGGCAAAAAGAAAACCCTAAAGGGTGAATGTAAACGTTTTAACGTCTTATTATTCTGTCCCCAATATTGACGAACTCTGTATGAATTGTGGCGCCATTTTCAGTTTTCTTGTAGAAGTTACGGATTTTTACAATTATTATTAAAATGTTGATTGCTTTTATGATTTGCTCAATATAATACGGTTAATTCAATTACCTGTTTTTTATTTTATTTAGGTTATTGAAGTTTGTTTTGTTGGTTTGTCCTTTTGTAACCGAGCAGAGAAGCTACGTCCAGGGACGGACTGGTTAAATAATACAAAGTTGCCCAGCTTATTGGACCTTTGCCCATATTACTTTAGTACAAAACTAAGTCGATTTTAGTAGTTGCTTGACAATAAAATATGTTTGACAACAAGCTGGCTCAGTTTCATTGGTTGATAGGGCCCGCATGCGGGGTGCGTTACATTTCCATAACGCATGCCATTATGAGTCTCACTGGTCGTTATACCGTCTGCGGGGAGTCCCGCATGCCGTATGTCGACCGAGTTATCGACCAATGAAACAGAGCCATACTGCCAGCTATGTTTAATATTTTCATACAAGCAGTGAGCATAGATACTTACTTTTTCTCTCTCTTTCCCGCACCAGTATCCCGGAAGCCTTTCGCGAACGGGTTGTTGTCGATTTTCAGCTGCGTTATCTGCAAATACGATAAATTTTGTAGATACGATCCAATATTACATAATTATACCAGGGTGTATGGAAAGGAGATGTGTCTATTTATGTGTCTTGACAGAATCACTACGCCAAAACGGCTGACCGGATTTCAACTATTATTGGTACACACACATGTAGGGTCTGCAGATTGTTATTGAATGCTATATCTACCCAACTACGCTGAAGCAAAAAAGTATCAACTTAAATCAATGAAGTTGCATCAGTTTATACTTCCAATTATGCTTAATCAGGAGACCACAAAGATGATATTAAAAAGTGATAAAAACATATAAAACTAACCTATTCAGTTTGATAAGCGGTGACCAAGATGATCTATTTATCATTGAAAACCTAAGTCCTGAAGGAGGAGTACGGTAGCTTGAGGATGTCGTTGGCGCGCGTCCGCACCAGGTGGAACCGCGACTTGAGCATGGAGATCAAGTTCGAAGGACCAATGATAAAACTAACCTTTTCGTTTTGATAAGCGGTGACCGCTATGAACTCCGTCTCCTTGAAGACGTAAGTCCTGAAGGTGGAGTACGGCAGCTTGAGGATGTCGTTGGCCCGCACCAGGTGGAACCGCGGCTGGTACTTGTGCATGGAGTTCAGGATCGTCTGCGTGACACACTTCAAACAGCTTAGGAACTTGATCGGACAGCTTATGATTGGAACAGATGGTCAATTTTGAAATATATTGGCAACCAGGGATGGCGAATCAATGGCATTCGTTCCCAGGACGGGAAGCGACTTATAATTAGGACACGCAAAAATTTGGCAAATGTGTATAAAATCCATTATCAAAATGTCATCACATGCCCTTAATTTTTTTATTATTGGTTGATCAAAGGCTCGCCATCCTTGTCACACTTATAGATATTTTAAGGTTACAAACGAATTGTAACTTAACTAAGTACCTATATGGGAACATTATATACGATTCCAATGGTTTACATAACACTTATTAGGCACATTTTGTTACTGTGTAACGTTGTATTTGGTTGAGACCTTTGCCCAGCAGTAGGATACCAATGTATGCTGAGGATAATCCCGGCCCTATACGCCGTCTAAACCAATACAATGAATACTACGAATAAATAATGTCAAAACTGCAAAAATATGTTGTCTACATTACTACGGTTAATATATCATGATTATTTATTTTTAAAAGGAGGTTAGTTCTTCCTCTTTAGTTTGACTCATAAATTGGAAACGTTTAAGCAAGCTTCACTTTCAACCCCGAAAATGGACATAAGAAATCTTAAAAGAAGACTATCTATGCAATATTGCTAAATTCATCACAATTAATTTCACCGCCAACACTTATTTAATTTGCAGTTTAAAGTAGTCTTAAAATTACGATCGATTGGTCGCACACGACGCTCGGGGCTATTACGAAGTGGCCGATACGAGGGCGTACCCCGCAATTACCCCCCACTATGTATTTATAATCACATAAGCCTGAGACATAGATTGGGCTTATTTACTGATATACGAGAACATTCAGTGACATACACGCGTAATTTGGAATAATGTAACCGGGCAAACAGTATTAGTCAAGTATGCCCGGCAGCTTGAGCATGTCATGCTCGCTTAAAGGTCTTTGCTTACGGTGGCGTCGTTGATCGGGTCGCAGCCTTCCCTATAATATGGTTGAGGGAGGCGATGGCTGAGATATGCGTCATACTCGTGAACGGGTGCCGTTTGTGGGGTCCGGTCTGTTCATGCTAGCAAGGGCCAAATTAAATATGTAGCAACCGCATACTAGTGTTAAATTAAGTAAACGTGAGAAACTTCATCCTGTACTCGATTGAAGTTATTATATGTTGATTTTTACTTTTTGAACTCTTAGATACTGTAATACATCTCTAAGAAACAGCTTAGTGTAGTATGACACTCAGAGACTTTATACATCTCTGAGGAAATTTAATAATTTTAAATCTTTTTATTGCATGTTATGACGCCTAGAGACCATATACATCTCTAAGAAATTTAGGTTTAATAATTATTTTCTATTGTAAATTATTCACGTTGACGCCTAGAGACAACCGGGCAAACAGTATTAGTCAAGTATGCCCGGCAGCTTGAGCATGTCATGCTCGCTTAAAGGTCTTTGCTTACGGTGGCGTCGTTGATCGGGTCGCAGCCTTCCCTATAATATGGTTGAGGGAGGCGATGGCTGAGATATGCGTCATACTCGTGAACGGGTGCCGTTTGTGGGGTCCGGTCTGTTCATGCTAGCAAGGGCCAAATTAAATATGTAGCAACCGCATACTAGTGTTAAATTAAGTAAACGTGAGAAACTTCATCCTGTACTCGATTGAAGTTATTATATGTTGATTTTTACTTTTTGAACTCTTAGATACTGTAATACATCTCTAAGAAACAGCTTAGTGTAGTATGACACTCAGAGACTTTATACATCTTTGAGGAAATTTAATAATTTTAAATCTTTTTATTGCATGTTATGACGCCTAGAGACCATATACATCTCTAAGAAATTTAGGTTTAATAATTATTTTCTATTGTAAATTATTCACGTTGACGCCTAGAGACCTTATACATCTCTGTGGAATTAAATTAATTAAGTTATTTTATTTTATTGCATGTTGTGACACCCAGAGACTTTATACATCTCTGGGTATATTTAATATTTTAAATTTATCGTTAAAATTTTATTTTAATGTTCCTACTTAACATTGATTTGGAGTATCCTTACATCTCCTTTACGTGTACCAGTGTAATTAGTTATAACACTACAAATGTATCATGTAATTGTTTTAAGTATTATTTACGAAAAAATGACTTACTGTTGAGTTTCTTTCGGCTTTCTTCTCAACAGCGGTCTCCTCTTACGAAATGCCGGTAGATTCACAATTTGACTTGTAAAAGTGCCCCTGTTGCCTACTTACTGAATAAATTATTTCATTTCATTGTAATGATTGGTCTTGATTACTAGAGCACCCTCAATACCTATACATATGTGAAGGAGCTATAGGTGAAAAATATAACTGAAGGAAGGTCTATGTAGAAGTAACGTGTCTGTATACAGAAATTAACGTTCCATATTTGAATTTTGACGTAACTTCCAAGCAAATTTTATATAGGTACACCTAAGAGTTAAATTTTTCACCTATATCATACCTATGCCAAAGAATAATATTATTTGATGATTTAATGAAATCTAACCAGCAGCAATCGACCTACAAGTAATTTCCACGGGCCCGTAATCGTCGAAACATCCCTCAAATGTTTATAACAAACAAACAAATATTTTATATCAGACTAGGTCCATATGTTGTTAGTACCTACCTACAATACAAAATGCTTAGAAACTATGTTAGGTTAAAAAGAACTTTATATTGAAGCGAAAAATTTAATGCATCAAGCGGGATTCGGACGAGTTTCCGGGCCAGCCGCGCGAACATAGTCAACTGTTCTATCGAGACCAGCTGAAGCATTGAAATTTTCAACTAGTTGCATTTCTTATATCGCAGCGCCATCTATCGTGGCACCGTCGTCTCAAATTACGTTGACAACGACAATTAACAACAACAATAACAAATAGTAACGATGTGCCATGTTAAATTCAATCGAAATAATTATATCTTCACAAATGTTCACATTTTGTAATATTTGTTTAGTGAATGCGTAATATTTGCTTGGTGGTCTATTGAAGTCGATACCAAATTTTTTGTAAGTAAAGCTAAAATATTTATTGTAGAAATGTAGACAATGGAATAAATTTAACCTATGTTTTCCGCGGTCAGACTTCATTCGGAAGCAAAAAGTCGCATAATTACATTACACTGCATACATTATTAGTGTTTTTCGTATAACATTGACAGCTCTATCCACATGTTCTACTTAACTGAGCACGAGAAAAAACGCAAAAAAAACATGTCCACGCTTTTTTCACCCGGTCGATTATATGTTAGTTTTTTAATTAATTGCAGTGTTTAAAGTCGTCCGTCATTGGAAAGGTGAAGGGAACTCAATTATTTTGACGTAGTACGATGTTACACGACATGATGTAGTTTGATAATAATCAATTGAAATATCACATAGTATGAGTAGGTACGTCGTAGAATACCTACTCTTCAGCTGTGAACTGCGATTCGAGTATTGATGCATCGTAATTAAATAATGAACATATATATATTTTTTTTTTTTTTATAAAAATGGGGTAGGAAAATTTATTTAACCAACGTACTACAAAAAAAAAACAGACCTGCCAACGGACGGCGATTTGGGGAAAATTTTCAATTTATATTTTATTTTTAACTTTAGATTTATTTTTTACTTTAAGGTTTATTTTAAGAACTACAGAATTAAAGATTAAAAGTCTAGAATTTTGGGTGTCCTTTATATTCATACGTAATACATATACGTAAAGTAGGTGAGTAGTATATAATCATAAATAAAGTTGGTGGGTTTTCTCTTGGATAACTGCACTGATGCCTGACATAAATTGATTGAATTGAATTGCCATGGAATGAATCGTCGATTACGAATACGAACTGCCCTGCCAAGATTATACAGCCCATCTGTATGGGTTCCATGAGCAAAATAACGGTTAGCTCGGCAACATCTATAAATCTGAAGCCATTGTTTTAGTTCACTTAGTTCTATATGGAAGTCCTAAGCCAGCCAAGTCCCAGGAGTCGGTAGCTAAGCAGTATCAAGGAAGATAAAAGGTATGGGTTTATGATCCTTGGCAGTATGGAAATGCGACGAAAGCATTTCCATGATTAGGATAGGGACCGCAATTAATTATTTTGACTATGGGATGAAACTATTTCTACGTCACCCTAGGCCTTAAGTTTGTGGGGAGAAAGTGTCACTACCTGGCCAAGGCAATACGCAAAACTGTAGACAAACCACGGGCGGTAATTCGTAAAGCCCCCGAACGCATATTTATGGCCCTCACCTTCGGTTCGGGTTCACAAATACTGCGATCTGACATTCATGAATTCATCGCCCTAGGTATACAATACAATACAACAATTCTTTATTACAGAGCAAGCTTTACTGTAGACAATAGGCAGTCTTATCGCTAATGAGCGATCTCTTCCAGACAGCAAAAAATTTTAGGTATGTAATTTACTATTATTGTAAGTTATATAACACGTTTTCTGAAACTATGTCAGTTTCTAACCTAACTTAAATCATCTGCAAATTTACAATTTTATAGATATGAAAGGAAAAAACGTTAAATTATAATGTTTGATCTATGATTATGTGAAACATTACATTAGGTCAAAACACGTTATATCAAACGTCCCAATTGACGCAAGTGTCACTTGACAGTACTGACACAACGTAAAACGTTAGGTAGGTAAGTTTATATGATGACGCTCTGCGTCCCACTTCTGACTCGAGTATTACCTATGTTTTCATCAATTATTAAATTGAATTTACACACAAGAGTTGAATTTTTATACGAATATAAATTCCATAATGCTCGACCTATTTCTCCGGACGACAAAAAACCCCAACTACCCGTAAATGTGTGAACGTAACAGCTATTTTTTCAATGCCCAGTTAGAGCGCACCCCAAGTCATTAAGGCTGATTATCGCGCACACTGTTGAATCATACATGAGCCGACCGCGATCTACTGCTGCGTGGCCGTTATACGAAACTAACCCTAAGTGGCCTATTACAATGCATCGCAATTTTTTCCCAATTACATGCAATTGTAATTTAATCGATTGGGGTTGAAGCGTCATATGTTATAAGTTGCTATTAATTAAAAATGGGTGTCTGTGGATGTTGGATGGTGAAACTATTAATTTATAACGTACTAGCTGCGCCGCGCGGTGTTGCCCGCTCATCCCACGGGAACACTAATTTTTTTCGAGATAAAAAGTAGCCTATGTGTTAATCTATGGTGTCAGCTACCTTCATAAGGGCTCGCGGTCGTGTCCGTGTTTCGTGTACCCGTAGCCGGATCTCCGTTGCCGGATCTCCGTTGCCGGATAACACGGCAACGGAGATCCGGACCGTTCGGCACGTGTAATTAGGCTACGTGTAATTAAGATACGTAGCTCCGTGTTACACGGAGATGCTTTTCTTAATTACACGTAGATCCGATCCGTCCGTGACGTTGTCGGTTTGGCAAGCTTTCATTAAATACCCGAGCGGAGCCGAGATGCGCCGATCCGTAGCCGAACGCAGACACGGCTACGTATCTTTGACGTGTCCGTGTAGTACGTGATCTTAGTACCGCCGGTGCTAAGAACAAGGAGCTACGGTTCCGCGTGTAACACGTATATCAGAAGCCCTACTTCATACCAAGATTTATCAAAATTGATCCAGCCGTTCGTGCTTGAAGTAACAAACATACACATAAAACACTCACAAACTTTCGCCTTTATAATGTGATAAGTCTGTAATAACTTTTCATCCATATTACGGGTCAAATTCCGAGGTTAACAGATATTCCTAATTCCCCACACTTATTTAACCTCTAGCTTACGTAGCTTATAAAATATTCAAGGCGTATTACGTTAAAATATATCCGAAACGTGGTTTCGGTAATAGCCGGTGGTGGATCAAATTATAGTGCACTAATGTCTGGCCTTGGCGTAATACGGGGGTACTATCATGTATTATACTGTGGGAAGATGATACGAGGGTGCAAGTTTGAGGCAGTCTCCATAGATGGCGCTATGATGTTTGTCATTTTCTCAACTAGTACTTATACTTTTCTTTAGGTACTCTACTAAATTACAGTAATCGTTTGCGCCGCGGATAGACGATTCCTTATATTAGAAAAGTGTAAGCGTTCTTGGTAAATATGCCACCCCTATAAAAAAGTTTACGTTTTGTTCCAAAAACTAGTGTAGATTTAAAAATTAAAATGGGGTGTTCCTACAATAAAACACAATCAATAAAAGAGACTAAAAATATGATGTAAATATTTAAAAAACGTCGCTTGCAGCAACATTTAGCAAACGCAAATTTTCGTTCTCGTAGAAAAGTTTCACTGTTACCTTAGCTACTTGCCACTAGATGGCGCTAGTCGACTGGATTATTCTCAACTCAAGTTCTTAAATAAAATTGCGTTCGTAAATAATCCTCTAATGTTAGTATCATTACTTCCTTACTTATGGAATCATTCCGTTGAGCTCTAAGACAGTATATAGTGATCTGTTTTTCACAACAAAGTATGCAATGGAGTAGGTACCCAGTTCAGTAATTTGAACAACCAACGGATATACAAACGACACAATTCAAATTTACATGTTATCTAGACTTTGTATCCTACTATTCTTTAAAATGCGCTAAACTTTAGATACTCTAAGTCGATAGAACAGAAACCATATTCCAATCGACGAATCATGTTGGACGAGGCAAATATGCGTTTGTATGCAAAATATACATTAGTATTCTGAAGACACGACGTGAATAATAAGTCGGAAAACCGCTCTTATTGTTTAATGTATAAGGTCGTGAGATATCAATATTCAACGGCTTTTGATTTATTTTTTGCTGTATTGCGAATCAGTTGGTATCGTGCTTATCTTTTATATAGGAATAATAAATATATTATATTATAAGTTACATCGCTTCGGAAATATCTACAGATAAATATTATAATGGCTTTATTAGTTTTAGTATTATAAGTGTTAGTATAATATAATATATGGGAGCCTTTTCTTGCGGCTTCGCTAGCGTTGAAATTGCATATTACGCTATGTTACGGGAAACATGTTTCTTTTTCGGGGTAAAAAATAAGCCTTGATGTTAAGTTAGGGTATCTTTGTTTCAAATTTCATGCAAATCCGTTCAGCCGTTTCTGCGTGAACAAGCAATAAACATACATATACACACAAACTTTCGCTTTTGTAATAAGTATTAGTCGAATTTTAAACATGTCTTCGAGATAAATTCGTTCCAAAACACAACATATTTTTTTATAGAGCGTGTATGAAGAGGTGGATTTATGTGAGCGAAACGAAAGAAGTGAACCGACTACGCGGAGGAACTATTTCAAACAATTTTTTAATACGCCTGTTTTGTAATCGGGTTTTGTGTTTCCTAGTTTTTATTTTATTCGAGAAAATAGCCCTTACTTTGAAACCGTACACTAAGTGATAGTAACTTTAACTTTTGTACCTACCTAACAATAACACCAGCGCACAACGGACCCGAGTTATTACATTAAACAAACATTTTATTGACTAATTGCGGCTCCCCCATACAAATCGGTGCTTGATTCGTTTAAATTGTTTTTAATTTTGACGAATCATTTGATTACGGCTTCCGTTCATTTAAATGGTGTTGCGTTACTTTTTGTTGTATGAATTGACAGTGGGAAAGTTTTGTGAACATACAAATCATACAATATGAGATTAGTTAGGGTTGTCAGATAGCAACTGCCGCCATTCTATAATGTTTAAATTTTTCGGACTATGTCAGGATAAAAAAATGACAACCTGGAGAAACTAGTGACAGGAAAGATTCAGGGAAGAAGACCAAGAGGAAGGAGTCAAACGCGCTGGACCGATCAGATTCGTGAAACAATTATTTATTTATTACCAAGTTTCGAGACGCCATGCGTTCTGCAGGAGATCGAAACAAGTGAAGAAAGATCGTTCGAAGAGTGATAAATAGAGATCACGACAACGAGGAATACCAAACAAGAAGGGTTGCTGACGATAAGGTCCTAAAAGAAGGACATTAAACCATATCTTACAAGAGATTTAAGTTATCGCGACAAAATATTTACAACTAGCGACTCGCCCCGGCTTCGCAAGGATGTAAGAATTTAGGTTAGTACATAAAACCTTAACAAAAAAGGAAAAGCGAAAAGTGGCTTAAGGCAAAATGTAAAATGTTTCATTTTTTAATTTACCTATAAAGGCAATAAATAAACTGATAAACTAACAAATTATATACACCAAAACCTTCTGCAGTCACTCTGTTGATAGATGAATACGTATGAAAATCCATTCAGTAGTTTGAGATTATCTCAAATATAGAGACAGACAAATGCGTGGTTTATAATATGTGAAGCTTGTAGAGGTAAGACTAATTGTAAACCAAAATAACAGCGTAAAGTTTCTTCTCTCTTTAGAAATAATAACGATAAAATAAGAAACCAAACCCAAACATGTCATAACCACTTTAATGGTTTTTAATCCTCACAAACCGGACAATACTATAATAACTCTATTCAACACTAAGCGCTATTCCATAGACCACCGACAAAATTAAATTACTTTTTTTCTCTAACGAACCGACGACGACGAGACTATTGCAGCCAACATTAAAATAGAAATAATTACGCTTGTATCGTGATAGAGTTTAATCGTTCAAGTTATTCCCATCACTAGTTAAGAACGACGTATAAATCTTTAATCTTCAAGGCATATAGGCTGTTTTAAAGCAGTATTCATGAGTCCAATTTCTTTATTTTACGGTTGGACAACATATTAAAATGTAAATCGAGCGGCAAGGTGGTCCGAGTTATCGATGCTAACGTATCGATTAAAAATAATCACTCGGCTCTTAAGAACGGTTAGTAAGTCGAAATCATTTAACGGAATGATGGATTGCGAAGTTTATTATGAGTTTTCTGGTTATTGTGATCTAGTTTGCTTTATTTATAATTGTTAAAGCAATTAAAAGTAGAGTGGAGAAGTCTGTTGAGTTTACGCGAAATAAACAAGAGGTTAAACTCTTATCGACAGTTAAATTTAGTGAAGCCATTTAAGGACTTGTAGGATCAATATTAGGTAAATTGTTCGCCTAAATATTAGACGAAAGATTGTTTATTAGTACTCTCATATCAGAGGCGTAGTGTCCATTTCCCACCGTTTGCTTATTACATGGAAATGAAGTCATAAAGATAAACCTACATAATTTCAAGGAAATCTTTGTAGGTAATAATGACACTTGTAAAGGAAATGATAAGTAATATCCGCAAAACAAGCTTTACTACGACACTATGAACGGTAACTTTATCTTATAGGTATATCTATGATCACTAGTCTCGTATTATAACATGAGTTTTATCCGATTTTATTATGGTTAAGATAACCCAGGTTAACCAAAGATGATGAAGATCGTGGGAAACTGTTGGATGAGGTCGGCGCACAAGCGGTTATGGTGGAAGTCCTTCGAGGAGGCATTTGTCTAACTGTGTACTCCTCACAGGATAAACAGGATACAATGCAAAAAAAACAATTACAGATAAAAAAACCGGTCTTATCCACAAAGATCGATCACTTCCAGACAATCTTCGTGTAGTGGAGAAATTGAAAATATGAATTGATGATCAACATAGATATATAATTAGGTACGGCTAAATTAACTAAAACCAACATATTGTAAGACATTTTAAGAATATCGATACTCAAAAAACGTAATTGAACTATCGATATCAGATCAGTTGAATCGGGCTGCCTTGGCCCATTAGCGGGATTACGTGTAACCGCCAATAGGTGGCGCCAGTCGGCGCTTCACTGGACTTTCGATACGCGCACGCCTCATAAAGAAATTACCGAAGTTGTCTCTAATTAAGATGACGTAAGAATGAGTCAGATGTTTTGGTGTTTTGGTGGAGAATGTTGGGAAAATAGTCGGTTTTTTGTAACATATATTGATTGGAAATACGTAGGTATTTGTATGAAGTATTTATATCGATGAGCGAAATAGTTTCATGTAGAGTTGTGTTTGTGTCGTTTTTGAGAACGTTTTTCATAAAAGAGCGAGAATGGTCTTAAGAGACCTATATATATATACATGAAATATTATTTAGGTAAACAAGCTACGTCACAACTTTAGTGTGAAAATTACTATGATGACGGGAAGATGAAGTTTAACTGAGAATACAAAATCGTGATATCACTTTACAGTTTATTAAGTTACTAAAGGCATTCAGTTTTTACGGGATCCAGAACAGACATTTGTTTGTCGGTTGTCGTAAAACTTGGCCTAAGTATTGTATGACATCGTAAGGATGTAAACGCCGTTAGTTTATAATCTAACGAGCGAGTTTATAAACTGTCGATACTTCAATTGTGAACCGTACCATAGTAGCTTACAATATACCTACGTATTAATTTTCATATACTATACAGGTTCACAGTGTTTAATCAATATAAGCCAATTTAAGTAAAATTTACTTAGATTATCATAAAATTAATCAAGAAGAAAAAACAAAACCAGACAACTCGATTTCGCTCGGTGCTAGTTCTGCTACCGCCCGCTAGATGGCGACACGCGCAGCGAAACAAGAAATAAAACGTGCACTTGCTTCTGTTCAGATATAACATTTTCGTGATTGTAAACATTACAGCTAGATTTTGATTGTTAACATGAATTGTCATTACATTACGCGTAATGAGGTGTTAGCTAACAAGATTAATCAAGTAGTCGGTATGTTTAAAATCTATTAGCTAGAATGGAATGTCTGTTCCGAATTGCTCCCAATATAAATACTAGGGGATGTCCCAGAAATTACTTGCTGTAAAAAATATCCGTGTTAAAGGAATTGTTTAATAGACAACGTTTTTTAAAATACGTTAGGCTAATGAATTTTGTCCAATTTGTAAAAGTTAATGATCAGACAAAATTAAGTTAATTTTTCGTGAATTTTCAAACTTAGGTACCTACACATTTTTTGGGAGATACATTTTGTAACATGATTCTGTCTGTAGGTCATACGCTTCTGTTATATTCTTGATATATTCTTGTGATATGTAAATAGTTACTAAATAATACTAAATCTACGACTGAATTACACAGCCCATAAGTGTTCGATGAATACTAGAAAATTGTTGATTTAGTATTATTTAGTAACTATTTACATATCACAAGAATATATCAAAATAGTAACAGACAAGTCAAACACCACTCGGCTCGATCTCTAAACAGCGATTTCTTCTCAACTTATAGCAATGCAAATCGATTGATTATAAGAGTTCGCCATACGTTATCAAACGCTTGATGCATCTCGCTACGCCCCACACTCGCTAATTCACAGCATAACTCCATATCTCGACGACCCACCCGACAGAACTATATCCCTCTCCCTCTAACCTAGAGAAACCCAATCCTGTTTGTTTTTCCTTTTAGATCCTTTCAAATCTTATTTTGAATTTTATTCCTTCGTACAGGGGCGGTGCAGTTGTCGCATACTGCCGTGCTGATTTAAAAAGCTGTAACTTACTATGAAATCCGTACAGACATACGTCCTTATAGAAACTGAAACGACCTCTCATTTCAACACACCTGTGAATATGTCGTGTCTCGCTCTCGCTTTTTGTAATTTTAATTCACGGAACGATTTGAAACGTGATTCCAGTCCATAGGAAAACTTTTTATTGCAGATGTTTGGAATTCGGCGAAGCAAGGACGGGATTTCGGCAAAGCGTCGTATCGATTGAATTTCGAATATCGGTGCATTGTGAAATTCAAAAGGGCTTAAGTACAGAACTATCTCAATAAGTGATAGGCTATTTTACCATGCAGCTTGTCTCTACCTTGCAAAATTCAATAGGGCTTAAGTGCACATGTATTTCAATAACAGATAAGCTGTATTAGTAATCAGTTGTATTCACAGCGTCGGAATTGATGGATAAATAAATCTGATTGCTTTTCGGCCCTGATTAAAAGATTTTTCGCCTATCTGCTGCTGAATAAGCCTCCTACTACTCAAAAAATACAAAAAAGCTTAAAAGCTTTTATAAATTTAACTTCATGCTATTTCAATTGAATCTTAATATTCGATCACGAGTGTCAGCTCTAAATTATTTAAGCACTTTCCCAATGCAACATATTCATTTATTCAACCAAAACATCAAGATAAAACAATAAAATGCGTAATATATAATTGCTCCCGAAGGTAAAAAAAAAAACAATTGTAGTCTAAACCAGAATTTCGGGCAACAATTTAAATATTAATTAGTTAAGTTTAAAAAGCATAACAAAAAAAAATACAGTCATGTAGGTAACCTTAAAGGAAGAGCGCGTCACTTATCTGTGGCTCCATCACCTTAGAATTAGATGATAAACAAAATGTGTTTTATGAAACAAAACTTTTTTTTTTTATGTAATTGAGTGTGCTAAAATATTGATACAAACATCGAAGCTCAAAGATTTTTTTAATGCTGGTGGAAGAGACCGGGAATCGAACCCAGTACCTCTGGATTACCGGTCCAGCGTGTTCACCTTTCCACCACCCTAACGACCAGATAACCTTTCTAATTTATAATTGGGTGTGTGTTTATAATTTGCTGCAATATATCTGCCTAGCTTAACAGCCTTCCTTAGATCGTCTATGATCAATCCGATAAACAAAAAAACCGGCCAAGAGCATGTCGGGCCACGCTCAGTGTAGCGTTCCGAAGTTGCTCATGCTTCACAAGAGACGGGCTTAAAACATCGGTTTTCAGCCCGAGGTTTAAGTTACGAGAAAGATTTCAAGCTCTATAAAAAGGTCGTAAACGCCAAAGTAACTGTAATTACTTACTTATTACCTTCTGGAAGTCAACTTACCTTTTAAAGAAAATTGTGAAATTTTGCGATAACTCAAAAAAGGATGGTCCGTTCAATATAGTTTTCATTGAAAGTACTTATAAGGCCTCATTTTCATGAATTTTTCCATATTTTTTTGACCCGTGGTGGAAAAGTTAGAGGGGAGGGGACATTTTTTTTTTTTTTTTCGGAGCGAATATTTACGAAACTACTGACTTTATCAAAAAGTAATGTTTAGAGACCCCTATTATTTTTAACAGATCTATTCAACGACACCCCACACACTGGGGTTGAAACGAAAAAAAAAATCGAGTTACTTAACAAAAAAAAAAATATTTTTTTAGTTTTTATTTTACCGTTTTGTCGGCGTGATACATACACATACTCATACCAAATTTCAGCTTTCTAGTACTAATGATTACGGAGCTTAGCCGCGGACGGACGGACGGACAGACGGACATGGCGAAACTATAAGGGTTCCTAGTTGACTACGGAACCCTAAAAACAGAGCCTCCGTCAGCTCTTAAAGTGTAAAGAACAAAACCAGAGGGTCCGACAGATTACCGCGCCGCACTACAAATATTTGCGGCCACTGTTGACACGCAAACCGCCTTAGTAGAGTCAATAGAAGGGTTCACTAATGCCCTTTTTACAACAAAAAACTTGGGCAAATATTCGGGCAAACACGATGTTTTGGTGGAATATTGATAAGTTTGTAATTATCTGGTCTACTGATTGTTCTAGAAGTTCCCAAGTAGCACACAGGCTGCATAAGCACATGTATACAGCTTAAATTAGAGATATAATGGCTGTACCGTAAAACTACCCAACTATAGTCCAATCATCCAACTATGGTCCAAAAAAACTCGTTTATTGTTATCAAAATCCATATTCTATCAGTGATTTTATACGTTTTTATTTAAGTTTATTTAAGTTGTTCACCTTAGAGTTTATTCGTAATAATTGTCATAATATCTATTAACGAGTAATTTTCGGATTAAATTGGACCATAGTTTAAGGACTGGACTATAGTTGGATAGTTTTACGATATATGCTCTTATACAAGCTTTTTGCTACTTGGACTGCTTTGTTAGTCATATTAAGCAGCGTACGTAAAATGCGAACAATATTCATTGAAGTCGGGTCGTCATGTCATGCGTAATTTCAATTGATTTTGCTCGCATCTTACGATCCTTGCGTTTATCACGTGATAAATAAGTGACAAAGCATCTGTCACTCACAGTTGCATTTTCAAAACGTGACGGATGCTTTATCATTTATTTATCGCGGGATAAAAGCAACCATCATAGGCTGGTCATAAGTACAGAAAAAATTGGGCAAGTGCGAGCTCGACTCGCGCATGAAGGGTTCCGTACCTATACATATATATATAATCTATAACAAGTTTGTTGTATGGGAGCCCCCCTTAAATATTTATTTTATTTTATTTTTAGTATTTGTTGTTATAGCGGCAATAGAAATACATCATCTGTGAAAATTTCAACTGTCTAGCTATCACCGTTGTTGAGATATAGCCTGGTGACAGACGGACGGACGGACGGACGGACGGACGGACGGACGGACGGACGGACGGACGGACGGACGGACGGACAGCGAAGTCTCAGTAATAGGGTCCCGTTTTTACCCTTTGGGTACGGAACCCTAAAAACTGTCGCTCGCCGTATTTCTGGACCGATACGACCTTTGAACCTTTTGGAAAAGAGCTTTACTCCCCTCTGAAAGGCGATCACAGGTGGACGAGCGAAGGTAAAACTGGTTACCATCAGGCACTGTTTACCTACTACATCATTCAAAAACACGACACAGACACACGCTAACCTTCCTTTCCTTAATAGAGTTAGAAGGGTTCACTAATGCTCTATCTGCTCCTCTAGCATAACTGTCACACGCGACTTTTTCTCGCTCGAGATAATTACCCGTCTCTTTCTGTACAGTAATGTGGGAGAGTGACGGGTAGCGCTATCTCGCGCTACAAGAGTCGCGGAGCATAGTTGTGCTAGACAGGCTGGTCTACTTATTGATCGAGATCTTGTCAGTTAAGTTATTGTGAGCGTATGACTGTGATCGGATCCCTTTATTCAAAATTATTAAGTCATAATGTAATGTCGGTTATAAAGTCATTTATCCGAATTCTGTAACCAAAATAGTTACAGGATTTTCGTAAAAACTTATAGTCATAAAATTATCATTAAAAAGCTCACCTAGTAGAAATCATTACGTTAGGTTAGGTTTGTTCTATGACTAACTTTACATCGAAACAAATTACACTTCTTTGAAAAACTAAATCCTGCCTCTTGCATACGTTTATCGGCTATTGTATCTGATTAGACAGAAAATAGTGTTCGCAAACAACAATCTTAAGTCGTCTTGACCCGGCGTTCAGTTTCTTCTAAAGAAAAAGTTTTAATAACTAACAAAAAATCTTGTCTCTTGTATATAGGCTCTGAGTTTGTGTCTGATCAATCAGAAATAAAAACAATAACTTTATCCACATAGGTATATCGTCATAAGCCTTCTTGAGCTTAATTTGGGACTAGATCGACTTGTGTGAGGTTATCTGATATTTATTTATTATTTACTAGCGACCCACCTCGGCTTCGCACGGGTGCAATGCTAATAAAATTATGCATGTATTATACATTTAAACCTTCCTCTTGAATCACTCTATCTATAAAAAAACCGCAACAAAATCCATTGCGTAGGTTTAAAGATCTAAGCATACCTACATAGGGACAGACAGATAGGAAGCGACTTCGTTTTATACTATGTAGTGATTTATAGGTAGGTATAGCTGAGCGTTACTATCATCCTAATCAAGAGGATTTCAGTGCTGACGTCACTTGTGACGTCACAGACGCTGAAACAATCGCAAGGCCATTAGCGATTAACGAGCGATCGCCAGCGGGGTCTAAATTAAAATAAATATTTGCGCCCGCACTCGCCGCTTTGAACTCGCCGACACAGGTGCCGCGGTACACTCGCGCGCACAACGTACTCCGAGAACCTCAAGTACAATTTATTCGATGAGAAAGAAAATTTTATCAAAGGTTGACTATCAACCTTTGACAACTGGAAACTTTGGTAACTGGAAAGCTACCGAAACGTCCAGGGAGGCTCAAATAATGATAATATAACGCGATATAATCCGTTAAAATTGTTTTTTGTTTTTAATGTGTTAATTTCGCGAAAACCGAAGGGAATGAAAGCTTTTAATTGTCTTATTACTTTGTCCGCTATATTGGTCAATTCATACAAGCAATCAACATCATTTCGATAATTGTAAAAAGCCGCGACTTCCACAAGACAACCGAAAATGGTGCCACAATTCATACAAAATTCGTCAACATCGGGGACAAAGTAAAAAAGACGACGAGATCGACACAGTTTGTAGTGCATCTACCTATTGAGCTGGCGGTCCTGGGTTCGAATCCCGGCTAGGACCAATATTTGTGTGATGAACTTGCCAATTTCACGTGAGTGTATACCGCTTAATAAGTACAATAATTGAATAAGTCTCAGGAAAGTTTTAATAAGTCAAAATTTTCTCTTATTTACTTTTGACTCTCGTCGAAACGACTTTGTTGTTAGTGGACTGTATTAATAAAATTATCTTAGGAAATCTGTCAATGACTGTACCTATGATACATGATACTCATACGTGTCACGATTTTAAATATGGGAAGGCTGCGTGTATGCGTAGGTACATAATAAACACTAATATATGTGATAGTAAAGAATATTATAACGATTAATAATTTTATCGTTTTATACAATCGAGTGGGAGTAGAATTATTTATGTATGTAAACTAGTTAGGTAAGATAAGTGATATAAGGACTATTGTACGTAGAAAAATGTACTATTACGTAGCTAAATTCATTGGGATGCTTTGTTTTATAAACTTTGAATATTCCTTAATACTAGATGCGGGAACCACGGGAACACACTGAGTGAAGAAGCAACAATTAGTGTGATAAGTACCCACATGAGTTAGTAGGTACTTAACAATAACGTGATGTTATATAATGGTCTTGAAGAGATTCTTTCTCTTCCTTTGATCGCCTTGAATCGCTTCGAGACCATGGACGCAACATCACGTCTGAAACGTCGAGGTAATTAAAGAAAACCCTTTTTCAACGCGATTAAGTCCCGTTTAGTTGTAATAATTTGTGGAAGTCGTTTAAGTTCAAATCATTATGTCATAGGGCCGGCAAAAAAATAAGTAGATCAATAGACAAAGATAAAACGATAAGATATAGGGAAAGCAGTTGGAGACGAAGAAAAAATAAGGATTTTGAAGAGCTGGTGGGTACAGCCAACATACTTAATTGGCGAAATCAAAGCCACGCGACTCCGCTGGCGTCCCTGGTGAGGATGGGAGATGATCGGGCCTTTAAGGGGTGACCGAGTGGGAATCGCCCGGTTGGCCGCCCTAGATACCGAAGGATCTATGCGCCCAAATACCCCTAACTTGCGAGAAAAGGCGCGAAACAGAAGAATGGCGTTCTCTTGTGTCAGAGGCCAAGATCTTTGGGTCACTGAGCCAGGCTAGTAAGTAAAAAGAGATGAAGTTAAAATATATTGTAGTGTCTATAGTATTTTATGTAAAATTGACCTTCAATAATATTCCTTGGAATTCACTTTGAATAAAATACTTTGGTAGGCAATTCTTATATGAGTTCTATCATACTTTTGCGTACACAACTGTACACGATAATTACAACGCAAATCGGACGGCCGCGAAAGTAGGTACATAACCAATCAGAAGTTACGACTGTCGTGTGAATATCTGGAGCTAACCAACATCCAAACTGGTTTGCTAATTACGTCATAAAATATATGTATATGTACATTCGGGTTACATTCGATAAGAACATCAAATTCTCAGGCAATAACTGTAGTCTTGTGTGGTCAACCCCCCACGTGATTGAATTTTTTATTTTGGTCGTATTTTTCAGAAAGTTTAAATTTTACTGTGGCACCGTTTTGGCAAATTGTGCTAAATATTGAAATTAATTTGCAATCTTTAAACGAGATCTACTGTTATTTACATTTCGATATAGCAAGAATACTTTCATGTTACACGTTATGTTACCATTTTCAATTTGTATAAAAAAAAACGCGAATAAAATGTAGGTAGGTTGGGCTTTTAAATGTACAAGCTTAAGGTGCTTTTAGTTAGGTAAGTGTAATAAGTACATTACATAGCTAGGGCGGTAAATTGGTGAACGTCCCATCGCAGGTGTTAGTGCCATACATATCTACGCAATCTGGGGCTTTACGAATTACCGTTCGAGGTTTGTCTAAAGTTTTACGTCTTGGCCAGGAAGTGAGATTTTGTCTCCGCGTAGCAGTAGCGGGCAGAAAATCCCACTTTAAGCCTAAGGGTGACGTAAAATAAAATACGTAGGTACTAATGAAAACACTTATCTGTTAATATGCTTACTAAAAGCGTACCTATTAGGTACCTAAGCACTATTACTAATCTAAGTATGCATCGCGCGCCTTCTATCTCACGTTGTATGATTAATTATGGCGCCATCTATTAATGAGTAGAAATATTAATGTTATTGATTGAAAGCAAGCAAGATAATCAGCTACTTTCTCGTGGAATATTTTTCACATGTTTTTATGGCACGAGTACTAGGTACCTAACATATTTTCGGGGTGACTGGCTTAATAACAGCATTGAATTAATCGTTACTTTTGCCTTCATAATTTTAAAATGTTGTTTTTTTTGTTACCGATATGCACAGTTTTGATTGCGATTTATGCTCAAAAAGTTAGAACATACAAGTCATGATTTAAATAGCTACGTGAAAAAACCTATCTAAATGACTCACATACTTCTAACATTCATGAAATCATGAGATAAGTTCATAAAGTCAAAAGGTATAAAAACAGGAAGTCGTAAATAGCGGAGGATATTTCAGGAGACAATGGAGTAAATAATGGACGCCATTAGGCAGATTTCTATTATATCTGGGTGCTGTGTGGTTTGTAATCCGAGGAGTCTTACGTAAGCTCATAGACTAGTAAAGAGAAATCAATAGAAGCTAGGATTAAAAGAAATTAACGAGTTAAGACGAGGAAAAGTGTTTCTCTTTTGTCAAAGAGGAGAAACCGAAATCTACTCGACTGAAACCAGTTTTTTTTCGTGCTTGTCGATGAACGGTCCTTGAACAATTTTCACAGAAAACTCAGACAGAGACTACGGTTCTTTTTCTAACAATACTAATGTATCGAGTTAAATAGCACTGGTTTGGTACATGCAACCAATAAAATAGAGTTCTTAGGCCGCTCTTGCGAAGATTCGCCAAAGTTTAACTTGATATAGTGTCACGTTTAAGAGGGCGCCGAGCGTTAGCGACTGAACCATAGAGCGCGGGGAATGCGTATTTAGATCGGCGCGCGGCCGCCATAGTAAAAATGTATGGAGAATTAAAAGCACTTTTTGAAAAACCTTTAATACAAAACAATAATTGAAATATTTGATGCGGACAAATTGTAATGTAAACATTCATCTTTTTTTTGAATTGAAAATCAGAATAGATTTCCATTGTTAAAGTATAAAATAACACTTAACACCTGCTTACGATTTTACAATTTTCGTCCAACTTTACTTAGTACTCTAGGGTAAAATATTAATAATCTTATAATTTATCCACGGAGAAGTTGTTAACAAATTCTTTGAAGTGCTAAATAACTATATAGTTTAGAAATGGATTAAACAACTAGTGTTGACTTGACGTTATCTACTTAACGGCAACTGCCTATTTTTTCACATTTCGCTCGGTGCAGTCTTAAAATTGTGAAAAATGTATGTTTTGTTAAACAACCAAAGGGATAATAATTGTCCCATAATAATGCAAAGATTAACACAAAAAATTGGGCAAATGCGAGTCCGACTCGCGCATGAAGGGTTCCGTACCATAATCTATAAGAAGTTTGTTGTATGGGAGCCCCCCTTAAATATTTATTTTATTTTATTTTTAGTATTTGTTGTTATAGCGGCAATAGAAATAGGTACATCATCTGTGAAAATATCAACTGTCTAGCTATCACCGTTCTTGAGATACAGCCTGGGGAAGGACGGACGTAACGGAACCCTAAAAAGCATAAGGGAAAATTTGAAAGGTATTCTGGCGTTACAGTGGCTGACACGTTGGGTCGGCAATGCGGAAGTAACGGGTATCCCGATCTCTTTCACCAGGTTACGCTTAAATTTTTCCATGTGTCTATCTTTGGTTCAAAAAAAATAGTGTCACTTCTTTTCCTATAACATTCTTTGTCACAAAGCCTCTTAGTACAGGCGAGATAAATAAAGCCTTCTCAAAGCCACCGACCAGTAATCAGACTCCGAACAGAAGTGTCAAGTAGGTCTGTACACAGTTCGAGTTACCGGGAAACTGATATGGATGCCGACGACATACAAAACCAATTAACATTAGGTAGCTTTAAGCCGAGTGTATGGTTGGTCAACACGGCTGTATGAATGGGTTAAAGAAAGTCCATTATTTTGTTTTTAAGTAGAGTGACCTCACAAGGTGGACATGGGGTTAAAAATGATTCATTAGTCGAAAATAATACTAGGTACCTAGTCATTTTTATTACTGATGGATCTAAATTTCGAGTTTGAATTTTTCATTGATAATTTTTGTTTCAAAAACTACTTGAAACGAAATTCACGCAGAAAACTGTTTTCCAACTTATTTTCGTCTGCACGCAATGAAAGCATGAAATACCTATGTTTTTTTCTAGAACTCGGGGAAAAGTATTATTCACTTTCAAAAGTTGGTTGAAATTATCTATACATATTTGTCAAAACTACATTTATCTGACGAAATGTACAGTTTTAAGAATATTGAGGTAAATTTACATTCAGATTAGAATATCTTTTGGGGAAACGCATTTTAGAAACCACCAGTGTTTTCAGGAATCGGTTCACAAATGCGACCTACACGAGAACATTCCGAAATCTGAACATTCGGACATACTAAACAATTTAAGCCAAGCTGAAACGGCGACGATTCGCACGGTCAAGAATTCATGACATGACGTGATCCGTTACGACGACGTAGAACGTCGCGTGTTCGTGACGTCAACATCTACGATGTGCACCGTAGTTGCGGTTCCACACTACTAGCGAAGTTGGCCTAGGTTAGCGAACATGATAGTGTGGAGGCACTTAGCTGCGGAAACCCATACATCAGCCAACTTCGGTCAACTTCGCGGGTAAAAAGTGGAGGTAGGGTAAAAATTCACGCAATGTCGCCGGCGGAGTTCCGGGTATAATACCTGCTTGTTAACAGCTATCAATTTCCTGTTCCGGGCTATTATCGATCTAATCCAAATTAGAAAACGTATCAATACCAATATGTGAAATTCAAAACAACAAAGACATATCTTTCCTAATAAATAAGACTTGGATTCAATACGTTGCCAATTATCATTCCAAGAGTCAGGAATGTAACAATATAACCAGTCGTGTAAGAGTGTTTTAAACTCGATATAACAAGTAGGTAATTGTTTAAATGTGTGAGAAACTTTTAATTAGGTAAAACATCGAATGCGGCCTCTAACAACCTTATTCCACACGTTTAAAGAATAATTAAGTCTAACAGAATGTATGTAAGAATTTTAGCTGTTAAATTACCTATGCTAAAACGTTGTATAGACGTTAGCTCTTCAATGCTTATACGTCCTTTTTAGGATGAAAAGTGAAGTTATGTAGACCAAGAGTTTTGTTTTTGTAATTATGTGCGAAAAGGTCGATTAGTAGTGTTTCTTGGAATAAATGCGCCATTAGAGAGTGACTTCTGTGGAAATAAGCTTAATTGTAAGCCGTAATAACAGTCTCATACCTATCTAACTTCGTTTTTAAGAGGCCTTACAGACAGATCTAACACTAGTGGACCTGTGAGCTGCAGTCATGTGGGGCAAGTGTACGCAGTGGGTAAGTGTTCGCAAACCCATGTATTTCGGCTCGAAATTAATGGGTTTGCCCACATAACTCTAGACGTCACGAGTATGTTTCGAACGAGTACGTTTGATGACATTTGTAATTACTACTTTTCAACCATATCTTTGACAAACGAACAACAGAAACGACTACAAAAATCTGTTTACATATCGAACCTACTTACAAAATTTCATGAGAATCGGTTCAGAAATTCAATCCCTAGGCGAGGACCCACAAAGCATCTAGACATCCGGACATGAAATAATTTTGGACCAAGCTGAAACGGCGCTTCGCTCGCTCGGTCAATATTTGGCCGCTACTGCGCTTGTCAAGAGGACTCCAGTCTCACCTCTAAGATATAGACTTACGGAGGACAGTGGCAAAAGAAGCCGTTTCTCCCGTAAAAAGCTGGCCAGAGAGTGGGGCAGTACGGATTGGAAGCACTGGAGAGCTGTAGTTGTGGCCAAATGCTTTCGAGGAGTAAAAGGAACCAAGAAAAAACTTCACTTGTCCTGCTTCTGTGACACCGCATCAGGGAGATGCCACGAACTCGGTCTTAGCGGCGAGCGGTACGTGTGTCTCGCTCACTCGTATAGCCGCAGCGCTCGGATCTCTCACTCCACCGCTCGCAGAGCCGCTGGTCACACAAAGTCGCGTCTCCATCACCCTTCTTTCTCGCACTGTGCCGAATCGAAAACGATAGACAAAATTTCGCGACAAAGAGATGCGTGTCACTATTGTGCTTAAGTTATAAAATGACTGGTTCAAACATCACGCGGTAGATGGCGCTAGGTGATTCAATATAATATTGGCCACAATATGAATGCATAAAAAAAATACAGGGTCATAATGGCCTAACAAACAATTTATCGAAGCGAAGGTAAAAAAAAATCTATATCCGGTTTCCACATAGAAAAAATAGTAAAACATCAATGGCTAAACATAGTTCGCGCAAATTGAACCTTGAAAAGTTCAGTCTTTAGGCACAATATCGCCCGAACTCCTATCCCTAGCTCATAGGCGACTCTATCCTAAAGAGATGGTTTTGAACTATAAAACCTTTTATACTACGCTCTAGCTCAAGTATAAAATCATCCATTATTACAAAACAATTTACTCTGAGCTCCCTTTGGATAGCGGCGCTTTGACGCGGGAGGTCCACTTAAGCGGTCGCCGTTAGTTCTGATGTGAGCCGTAATTGCGAGAGGCGCCACTGTCTTTGTGGTTGTTCCACATTTTAATGCGTACTTCATTTAAGTAATGTAAGTGGATATGCGTTCCATATAAAAAGTTACATCGTATAAAAAATCGCTTGCTTTCTATGATCAAATTGTTGAGTAATTTGTTTTTAAAATCTGCTAAATATAATAAAATTAACGCTTCGGTTTCTTATTACAACGAATTTGTTTGTTTTTTAATGTATTTAACAATTCTACTGATATAAATTAACAAATAACCAACCTTCATCAATGTATTACTGTCGTAAAACCGTCTCTATACAAAGGGAGATCGTAGCAGATAATTTATACGACCTATAAGTAGGGGCAATAAAAGTTTATAATCAGCGCCACCTGTTGTCGAATAGTCAAACTAGTTTTGTTGATATAGTTACAGTTACAGAATATATGAATACAAAATTTGGATAGATTCGAGCGATTTAGAATTCTTGGTATTATAGTAAGTGAAGGATTGACATAGGATTTTGGAAGCTAAAGTAAATAAACCACTAACGGGATACTTTTTTATGACGAAAAACGTTTTTACTCCCAGCCGCGTCTTTTCATACAAACCTAATAACCATTTCCAAACTGTAATCGATCCCTACCAATTTTTAGTATCATAAAGGAAGTCTTTATATGACTAACGTCATTCTGCTTCAACGCATTACTTTGCCTAGCATATCCAATCAACATCCACATACACATTATGAACAATTGAAAAAGTAAAAGTGAATTTAAAAGACCGTATCCGAAATCAGTCTCCTTGACAATTGCGTCTTTTTCGTTGTAAGGATTATAGCTTCGAGCTTGAGTGCAAATCCCAGGAGTCATCATCGATACGCAGCGATACGTGGATTTACGCGAAGATAAGGGGGGTTACGCGACGATAAGGGGAGGTACGCGACGGTACGGGGGTTTATGCGGGGGCATACGCGGTACCTAATTGATTAGAAAGTGATTGATGAGCGCTTTAAAGGTTTGTGAAATTTTAGACTTGCTTTAAAATGCATTAGTTGGAGCAAATAGTTTTTAACCCAAGCTATACTATAGACACATGTCTAGGTTACATTATGATCGTTATCATATTCTTAAATATCTTTAATATATCTTACCGTGTTACAATGTTTTTTTTTTTGTTGTCAGTTCATTCATTTTAGTTAAGATCTGATGATGGACGCCGTGAAGAAGATTATGAAAATCTGTTGAATAATATTTGTTGTATGAAGATAATAAATATCTATATACAAGGTGATCAATCGAAATGGGTCAGTAGGGAGAAAACAAAAACTATAAAAAATAGGGATATCTGTTCTGAGGAACCATGGCGTCGATTTAAAATTTAATAGAAACTGCATTCAATATTTTTTTATAAAACTCATACACTACTCAACTGGGAATTGAACCTGGTTAAAACTCTGTAAGTAATCGCATGTCGTATTGTAACGTTCTTTACAGCAGTTTTGACCGGGTTATGTATGAAATTACATACGATTGTTCATACAAAAATCCCGGGATTGTTCATACAAATAATCGCGGGATTGGGAGCCCTACAAAGCAGTCACAATAACTTCCATTGGCTTAAACCAATCATCACGTAAATCAAAAATTGACTTAACTACAGACCGACGAAATATCTATTATCAAACCAATAAATCAATCTCAAACAGCTCGTGCTATCACCGGAAGTCTAATCCATAATTACGAATGTATATCTCAAATGATACTCGGAAACCGAATATAATCGCTGGATCCGATACCGAAAAACTATAATGGCCACACATGTCATAGAGTAAAATTATTTAAACAAACAGACGAGGCCAGCTGTCTAACGACATTATAACTATTTATTTATGGCCCTAATTAAATACTAACGCTTGTTAGTCTAGTGAAACAAACCCCTAATCATATTGTAATTAACTTCGTTTTTACGCCAATTCTCGACTCGATTTTTCTAAATCAACTCTAAAATGAACCTTACACCAATACACAAAGTCCTTTTTCCGCTCTCTGAATCGACCGATTTTTTAGGCTCTTTTTTGTTGTTTTAGTGATTATCAAAGCGAAATGTTTCTTGTTACAAGTGGCCAAGGTGATAATTTGTGAGTAGGTGTGATGGTCAAATATTTGGGTTTGTGAGTTCTTCTTCTATATAATTAGGTTGCAGACACCTTGGTGAGATGGCCACTGGCGCCTCGGGCCGTGTAGGGTGACCCCATTTTGGAATTCAAATCAGGACTTAATGAGAACTGTCATTTAATTTTCAGTTTGATTATGATGATTGTCTTTATTTTTTAAACACTAAACCTTAAAGAACTATATCGACGTATAAGCTTTACTATAGGTATTGTTGCAAGATGAAATACAAGATAACAATCGAAAAATGTTTATTGTATATAATTAGAACGTGTGTACGAATTCTGTAAGCATGTTTGTTGTATATAAATCTGTGTATGTACCTATCTTGTATCTCTACTATACAGGATAATGTTGAAGCACCAATTGCGATATACGTAAAAATACTATTTTTTTTAATTAAAATCGTAAATTACAGGTTAATTTAGAATAATAATTATTTTTACTCCGCCTGCCAATATTATTTTTTATTTTCTTTAGTAATTTTGCGTTGACGTCACTTGTCAAAAGTCGAAAACAATATTAATACGAATAACTTTTACATTATTACCACAATCTTATTGTTTATTGCAGTATAAGAGCCAAGAAATGGTTTCTGAGTTATCAAATGTCGTAAAAAATAATATCCCAATTACGTTAATGCATAAGAAATACGATTACGGGTGCTTGACGAGTATTCTAGTTACATGAAATAAACAACACTATATCACAAATATAGCATCACTAGCTGTCCTTTCTTGTCTCAATAATAAATACATGCTAAGTAATGTTAACTCAATAAATACTGTAATGTGATTATGGTATTACAATATTATTTTAAACGTAAAAGGGAAAAACGCCTTGTACGTGTCATGACAAAAACTACCCATTACCGAACTAGGTAAAATCAAGTTAACCGTTCACATCTTATTGCTATGTGAGAATCGTAGCACAGTTTAAGATAAAAAAAACTGCAAGTATTCATAAAATGTGCGTCTGCGCAGCGCGTCGCCCTAATTTTATATGATCCTTAGACACGTATGAAATATCCATACTTGTGTATCCTTTGCTTTGTTTCCCATGTAACAAATAGACTTTTCGTTTTTCGGACTTGTATATTTAGATCTAGAACACATACCACTACTTCATGATTCTAAACATAGGTATCAGAGACCAACTACAGAAGTAGCAAACAGGCAGCTAAAGCACTTATACAACCCTTATACAGCTTAGAGTTATAATGGCTGTATAGGCTTCTTATACAGCTTTTTTGCTATTAGGGTGGATCGTTACCGGTCTCCTATTAAATAGAATTTACGTATTGGTACGACTTAAAAATTTACGCAAATGAATACCGGTATTTTGCATAGAGCCCAATACCGGTATTAGATTCGATACATGGTAACACGTATGATGTCGTGAAATGCACTTAAGTAAAGGAAAAAACTAGGAATGGTAGTTGTCTGATGCACATTCAAGGTGTATCAATATTTTACAACCGACTTCTACAAATTCTGTCACAAGAACTATTTCTCGCACGATAAGATAAGATAAGATATTTATTTGCAAAGAATAAGTGATTACATAGTTGTCTTAGTGTGGTATATGACATTTGGTATCTTATTCCGCTATTTGTACTTATATATACTAGCATGCAAATATTTTAGGTACCACGTTAATACACATCACGTGAGAGAAAATCCTTTATGTTATAATAGAGCTTTTCACTCAAAAGCTTAATTAACTTGGATTTAAATCTATTTATAGGTAACTCTTGTGTAGCCTTTGGCAACCTGTTATATAGTCTCATACACATAATGAAGCAGTGATTCGAGTACAATGCTGTCCTCGGAACATAATTGTGAACTAATTTTTCAGGATTCCGTTGACGTCTAGTGGAAGTGCTTGCTTTTTTAAATAAATACATATGCCTTTTTACAAACATGCACATTTCTAAAATATATAAGCAAGGTAAAGGTAATATATTAAGTTTTTTAAAGAGTGGCTTACAGGATTTGTAGGGAGCTACACCGCAAATAGCACGTACACATTTCTTCTGTGCTACAAATGCAATTTTAGATTGCGTACAGTTTCCCCACAAAATAAGCCCGTATCTCAAGACGGAGCTAACATAGCCATGATATGCGCTTAAAGTGGTTTGCAATCCTGAAGTGCGTCGTAATTTACGCAACACATAAACAAATCTATTTAGTTTATTGCGTATCTTTTCTATATGGGCTTGCCAGTTTAAATGTTTATCTAATATTACTCCTAGAAACTTTATATCTTGCACTTCTTGTATTATCTTATCTCTATAATGTAAATTAAGTTGTATATCTTCACGGCGTTTTGAATTAAATTGTACGTAGTTCGTTTTACTTATATTTATCTGCAAGTTGTGTACTTCCAACCATTCATGTGTAATACGATTAATATTCTAGCCAGAGCATATACATATCCGGACCTCCAATAGTGGGTTGATATAGAATACTCAGTAAATTATGCCGCAAAGTAAATAGGGATCTATCAACCATGTAAAACTACGTTCTATTTTATTACGATAAATAGTTTTTTGTATGTATCATCTAAGTTGGATTAGTGATATCACACGGCAAAAGTGACGGGAATGCTGTATCACACATGATTAAACCATGAACATGTCATGTAAGCCGACACTACCAACTTGTCAAATGTCAAACGGCGGTTACAGAAAAGGAAGTTTCAATCAATCAATATTTATTGACAATAATCTCTTATGTACGACGGTTTAATGTATACCAAGAGATAGGCTTGGGAATTTATTTTAAGGTCAGGGTATTATGTGATTCGTGGATACAAAGTATCTGTAATGTGAACTAAATTGAATCTTGTCGATGAAAATTGATATGTACAGTAGCGGTAAATCTGTCATATTTAAAAAGTTTATGTTTAAAAGGATCCAAGGGCAAAAAATATCAATAGAAAGAGCTCTAGATAGCGAATATAAAGATACGTATTTTATTTCGTTACACCGATTATTATTATAATATAGGAACTTCCAAAAATAATAACAAAAAAAAGGCTAATTAAAAAAAACACGCGCATATTTCCGATGATGTTAGTTTTTTGTTTTAAAACCTTTTACGATTCTAAAAGTGTGGGATCTTTCAAAACACACAAGTTATAAAAGAAAGAAGAAGTATAGAAGAAGTTATAAAAGATTTTTTACAGCTGGACTCTTGAAATAAAATCTTTCTTAGTTTATTTTTATATTTTAATCCACGGCATATATTTGATAAGTCTGTAGAAGGGAATTTTATTTATCTTTGCTCATGGTCACCGTATTCAAATTTCCAATAAACACTAGTATGGTATCTCTATCAATATTTTTTACCGATTCGGTAATTCGTGTTTTACCCTCAGGCGCAAAGCAGGTGTTTAACGAGTTTATACATTATTATTTCTACCGAATTTTGTAAGTACGGAAGTCATGTGATTCTCAGTAGCGTATTTAATACGAAAATAACTTCCCAGGTAGCAAACAGGCTGTATAAGAGCGTATACGGGTGTGTAATAATAGATATAACAACGTTTCATATAATTTCAATAGATATAACAACATTAGGTATAATTTCAATTAGTATAAAATACATTTGATATAACGTTTACATTCGCAAGATAACCTAACACTCCTCCTCGCTTCGCTCGTCGTTGTACCTAACCATGACTCTATTACAATTTAACTTTCATGTTTGAGCAGTTTGAGTGTGTATTGAGCCTTTAAACGATTTATATCAAATGATCATTATACTATATGATATTATGCCATATGAAATTATAACAAATGTTATTATATTCAAATTCAGGTTCAATTATTCAGGTTCGAATCCCGGCCGGGGCAAATATTTGTGCAAATATTTGTTCTTGGGTCATGGATGTTATCTATATATGTATTTATATATTATGTATATCGTCGTCTAGTACCCATAGTACAAGCTTTGCTTAGTTTGGGACTAGGTCGATTTGTGTATTATTGTCCCTTAATATTTATTTATTTATTTATTATTCGTTTATTATACCACTTGATCGTTATATTGACCAATATTATATCATAAGTTGTTATAGCAACCGTTACGCAGCCATTATAACTCTAATTTGAGCTGTATAAAGGCTATATAAGTGCTTATGCAGTCTGTGGGCCACTTGTGTTATATTTACCCCAGCTTCGCCCACAATATTAAGAATGAAGTCACCTAAGTTTTGAATCATAACCTGGTCTATTTGTGTGTTAATTCAATTAAATATGTTCAAGGGTTAACGCGTTATGGGTACTTCACGAATATTATAAATACAAACTTTTGTATGTCATTTGTCATGTAATTTTTCTTTCAACTTTTGTACATCATTTTTCAAGCGTTTGTTCCATATCAAATAACTAGTGAGTGACGAAGTTACCACGCCGTTTTTCGGGTAGCAGTCTCTGATGAAGAGCTCCATACGAGTTCGAAACATGTCGGGCCATTCGTGACAAATAAGTGTAAACCGCTTAATACAATCATAACATAACTAGACATCTATTTGTCGAAATAACTGAATTTTTTTAAGGGATATCAAATTATTACTGTATAGTTTGAGATATATAAAATAAATGCCACAAAAGTCTACAAACGGTTGAAACGCTAACATATCCATACCATGATCCGGTTATAAAGTAATGGTCATAAAACAAACTAGCTACCATTCGAACAGTATTACGAAAGTACAATGTAAAAGAAATTAGTGTCGATATCATACACAGCCTTATGAACATAGACGTGTAAGGCCAATAAGTATATCTTTATTGTGACGCTATTATAAGAATGTTTTTGTTTATATTAATATTATTAAAACTATCGTGACGTCTTTAATAACTATTAAACTCACGAAAAAATTGTCAGGAACGGCCCGATATGTTTCGAACTCATATGGAGCTCTTCATCAGGGGCAGTTATCCGTGCTGCTAACGCGACTCGCGGCCCACAGTCATCGATAATGTTTATATTATTTAAAGCGAAAAATTGACAAATTTAATGCTCCGTGTGGGATTCGAACCCACATCTACACGGCTTTCCGGACCAAACGGGCGAACTTCCAATTGTTCTATCGAAGCCACTAGTTGAAGCATCGATTTTTTTAAGTTCCTTCATTTCTTATATGCCTTACGGTAGCATGCTAGCAGACATTATTGCTTTATTTAAAAAAAATAGCTATTAGAAGAGCTTACATTATCAATCTATCATAAATACGTTTGCTAAGTTACACTCAAAATTAAATTAAACCCACAACATTGCCGTATTTGAAGATAATCATCCCAAAACCGAAAATAACACGGCCGACTAACCTTTCGTTTACGAGCGAGCATAAACAAGAAAAAAAAAACAAAAAACGTAGACGAGCGACCATAAATAATAGAATCATTAACATCTGCCGGTATGATTTGGATCATCAATTTTTTTGACGAAAGTTGTACAAACTAAGGCTAACTGGCAAGGGGCGGGCAACGTGTTTTGGCGGTTATTCTTGTGCTATTATTTTTTTAATTTCCTTTACGAAATTAACTATCTGTGGATAGCTTGCAGCTAATTAATGAACAAAGTTCAGATCGAGATCTTAATGCAAATTCTAATTGATTGTGTTAATGAGAACCGTAGATCATCAACGCAAGATTCGCTATCTGCCTAATAAAACATATATGCCAAATTTCACCATTAGATACTATACCGTAAATAAAAATAAAATTGACATTTAGGTTTATTGCAGAATTAAAGCATTTTCTGAGCTTTTATTGCTCTATATGCTATGCTTTCCTACTAAAAATCACTTAAAATATTATGCATTATGACATCGTTTATAATATAATAATGCAATAGAAAAGTTGTATAACTACATACCTACCAACACACGAATCTTGCCCTTTTTTTTTAAATAGAAGGCAATTGCCGTAAAGCTTAAAATTTTAGTATGATAACTTAGCAAATTTTTATGTTCTCGTTATGGCCAAGAAACTAGCGACATTTTATACAGGGTGGGACATATTAATGGATCAGTAAGTACATCTAGTACAATAACTCAGTTTAAGGCACTCATTATCAGTTTCATTTGAGACCGTTACTGACTTTGTTATTTCGGAGGCTATACACACAGATATGTAAAAAAAAATGACAACCGACTTAATTTCTGTTAAGTACCGAAAATCTCTTTCCGATCGACCAAAATGCCCTTAGAATCCCCACATGTCCCTGCGAAATGACTGTTCGGAAATGAATTTTGGTAGTTGTCCTCACTGATCCATTTTTGTGTTCCACCCTGTATGTTGAAGTTGACAGACGTTGCCTCTGCTATACTAAAAATTACATGAAAATATGCATTCCACATAGAAGTTTTAGACACAGTAATTTGCAGTTCTCAGTGCATAGTGCATGAAACTTGTAACATAAAAAAAAATCGCTGATGTCTTGGCCTCGATGTAAAAAATAAAACAAAATGTCTACTAACCAAATGATCAGAGTGGGGATCTCTTGGCGCACTAGGGGCCGGGTTGGGCCACAGCAACTTTGACAACATCCGTTGACTTTGGTTATAGATGAGCTCCTACGAAAGGAGAAAAGGTACTTTAGTAATCTATGGAAAAGGGCACCATACGCCTCTACAATGGGGAAATGTATATTTTTTCCTGTCTTTCGGACACGGGGAACTGTGCCTTTCAGGAACAAGTAAAAAACATATTTTCTAAAAAGTAAGGTATGCATTAAAACCTGTTCAGTTTTTCTAAAATTATGCGGCCTTGTCAATGTAAGTTAAAAGCCGCTTTAAATTAGAGCTAGGTTAGCGTATTCAATCAACAAGGTAATAAAAATGTATTAAAATGTATTATGAATTATAAATAAGCTTATAAAATATATGTTAATTATTGCCGAGCTACAGGGGGGTCCTTCCTTCTTTCTAAGAACGACCCATAGCGAAGCGACTGATACTGAGCATCGAAGAAGTTGAATAAGAGAGATTATTAATAATAATAACACGTTTTTTCGCTGCGCCCGCGCCGCTGGCGTCTGCGGCGTTGATATGGACGCCGCAGATCAACAATCTTTGGTTCGATATTTAAATTTTAATATATTTTTAAATAGTTTAAGTGTCATAGTCATAGGGCACATAACGATTTTTAAAATAGATCAAACAATTTAGTTTTTGAAATATAGGGTGGTTGAGTTTAGAGTTATAGTTACCCAAGCATTAGTTGTTTAACTTTTTGACCGTGATGAAATAGAAAATAATTTAGTAAGAGATGGTGTTATAATCGATGTAAGTAAAGTATGGCTATCGATTTTATCAATGAGGGCGCTAACAATAACCTATTGTATTCAAAATTAAACAGCTTAAAACATGAATTACGTAATCGTCAACGTCAAGGTCTAATAAATAATATTAGTACCCTATTTGCCAAAATACCTGCTTAAATACTTCCAAGGCTACAAAAATTACTTTAAAACAACGGTACGGTTCCAAAATTACAAGATGTATCATTAAACAAACAAAGATAATTAGTGGGTTTAATAATGTGTGTAAAATTATCTTATAAGTGCTGGTGTGCACTATAAGCTGTATTTAGATCTGGTAATTAAACATAACATCTAGCAATTATATAGTTAGATTAGTAAATTTGATCTCTACGTCAAAATTTGAGATTCAATGTTATGTTTACAGGAGGTAATAAAACCCATTGAGAATTTCCATCTGAATCTATTAATACGTAGCACAGTCACAAAAAAATATATATAGAAAATCAAATGTGTACTTAACTCTATTTTTTTTCTTGATCCACATTTTGGTATATCTTAAAAATAAAGACTATTTTTTTTTTATTATAATCGTAAAATATAGGCCACTTTAAGCTAATAATTGCATCTGTTTTCCATTTAGATACGTTTAATAATTTTTCTCCATAGTATTTTGTGATGACGTCACTATTGACTTGACTTGAAAAAGGCAAGGACCAGTGAAAGTCGAAAAATTAATTATGATATACTTTTCACTTTATTGCAGTATAAGATCCCTATTCCCAGAACTGGTTTCTGAATTAACATAGACAATAAAATATTGGAATATTCCAAACTATAAAATTAAGTACATATTATGCTATACATATTAAAACAGCATAATGTATAAAACAGTTATAGAATCACTATTAACCCAATATAATAAAAACAATACAAATCAACAATAGGAAAGCTAGAAACAAATATCGCAACAAAATATTCCACGATATTTTCTTTCTCCAAAATGTCTGTAGTTTCCAAAGATATTCTAAAGACAGGCATGTTGGCAACCACTGGCTGGTTAAAAAGTATAACGAGACAGTAATAATAGGTTGGGCAAACTTCTCGCCCGCAAAACAAACAGTGTCGACAGAGTAGGCAACACCAGAGAGAGCAATTTTGCTCCGGTCGCTCTGACTCATTTACACATTTGATTTATGCTTTCGAACTTGGAATTTTTTAAACTATTTCGGGTTGAATTATGATTTGGCGTGGTTTAATTGAGGCTTTGAATTAGGGTTTGAATTTGTTGTAAAACGCGTTTAGGTGGATAAATAGTCACTTTATCAAATTATTCTTATGATTTAAACTTTATCGCGAGTTGCCAAATAATTCTTATTATATTAATCGTAACTTGATTGCATCTTTTATAAAACTAGCTATTTAAAACAATTTCCAATTTTGGTCAAAAGCTATACACGCGTCCATTGAAACTACATAGAGAATAAGTTATAGTTAATTATAATGATATACGAATTAATTAATTTTTAATTAGAATGTTTAACAGGTGGCAAATACACGGGCGGAAAGACACCTGCAAAGCGTTTTGATATATTGTCCTATATTTTGGTATGTTAGTCAGTTAGTTTTATTATAATTACTAACTAGTATGTAGAAAATTATGGTTTGTATTTAAGACGTTTCGTTGAAAATTGCTGAAGTTTAGTGTATCTGAATTGATTATTAAATCCAGAAACATAATTTTCTGTCGGCATTTCGTATACAAGTACGAGTAGTTTTATGATTTTTATTCATAACGATAGCTAAAACGCATAGTTATTCCATCATCTACGGCAAAAAATTGTCTTGTGGTATTTCCTAATTTTCTACAAAACGTTATGGGGTATTTTTTCGGACCCATAGGGCATATTTTACGATGTGACCCTTCTATCACTTTTACGAAAACCCTAACGTCTTGAAGTGCTATGTGATGTACAACTTAGGATACAATTCACATAACGATTTTTGAATGAGTAAGTTAACAGAGGACAGTTAATGAATGTTTTCGCATACTAAGGTATTCTAGTGTTATAATAAGTTTATTTCTGTATTATTGTATTAATCTGTGAACTCCACAGCTTGAAATTACGGCAATGATCGATGTTTATCGACATTAATACAGCTGTCATGATAATATGTACTTATCACGCCTGCATATCCACCAAACCCGTTCCAGGCATCAATGGGGCATAAGGCATAACTAGATGCTGTATTTTCATTAAAGGTCGTATATTTATATGGATTTAATAGTAAGATACGACTTAAGCGAAACACAATAAGTACTATACTTTGTATGTATAATGAATAGGTAATCCTGCTACCTTAACTAGGTAATTTAATGAGTATTTTTTGCATTAAGATATGCCGTGTTTGTGAATGATCGTGGAATATGTGTGTGTGTGTGTGTGTGTGTGTGTGTGTAAGTAATTATTTTCATGACTTTGTATGAATGTAATAGCAGGAGGTATCATCATCGTATCAGCCGAATACCTGGCCTATCCTAGGCCTATCCTAATTCGGATAAAACCCTTGACTATAGGTAGAAAGGTTTTTGTGAATGACGAGGACGACAGCGTTTGTATCTAAAAAGGTGGACTGATGATCTAATCAGGTGCACGATTGTTAGTTATGGAAAATCTTAGGCGATTTGAACAGCAACGGACGTTTTTCGGGTATTTTGAAGTTTACAAAGATTTTGTTTCTTTGTCTAGAGGGGTAAGGTAATTTCCTTCGTCACCTTGTATAGATAATTAGATACCAGTCAGTCTTCAGGGTGAATGGTCGTCTTGACCTAAAGCTAAATAGGTTCATGAATAACCAGTTCAAGGAAAAGTAAATTTATAAGCATCTTTAATTCAAGATTCTAGTAAGCAAACGTTAGCCTTATGCACGCTCTATAATCGCAGGATTATCGAGTCAACTTTGTGCCTTGCTATACTTTTAAGAACTAGGTATCTGAAGAAGAATCTAGATTAGACGAGAAAAGTTTCAGAAATAGGTGGAATAATCGAAACTGTAAATATTATAAATTGTAGGGTGTTTTGTAAAGGCGTCAGTAACACGATATAAATAATTGAGCGATGTACCAGATGTACCTATGTTATAATTTTGTCCGTGATAAATTTAGATTGTTGATATTCAAGTGAAATTTATAAGAAAAACAAAAAAGTTGTGTGTTAGTCGCCAGTCACTCACTGGGCAAGCTAAAATTCAGCGAGGGAACTGCGCCGCACCACAGCGGCTAGGCTCCCAGCATATTGCTGAGCTTGTCCTTTTGCCATTGTTCAATTATTTCATCTTTTTACTCGGTGTTTCTTTTTTGTTTTTTTTTTTTAATGTACATAAAACTGTGTTGTGTTTTTTTTGCAATAAATGTATTTTCTTTCTTTCGTCATAAGTTGTCATATAAAGGCAAGATCACATTGCTACAGTAAACATACAATATTTCGATGACAGATTCATAAGAAGCGTCGAATTTAACCCATGCTTATAATACGTCACAGTTAGAGATGTGCCGTTCTCGAGAACGTTTCACCATTTGTATGTGGAGAGAACGTTCTGGAGAACATTTTCCGTAAAAAATAAGGAAAGTTTCCGGGAATTCTCGAAAACCGCACATCACTAGTCACAGTATTTTTCCCGAGTGCGGCGCGCGCTTCTCTTGCACAAGCAACCGAGTGTGAAGCGTTGTTTACAGTAATTTTGTAAAGAATTAGATTGCACCAGAGAAAATGATCGAAACCACAGTCCCCTAACCCAGGATGTTTTACAACTTAATTCTACAACATCAGAATTTAATTTACAACGCGCTGGGCTGTGTTTACTGAAGATTGCGGGTCGCACGCCCCGAGTAATGTCTGGCGAATTCCCGAGATCACAGCCTTTGTAAATACTAAGTGAATATACAGGGTCGACATAATAGGTGCCTACTGGATAAAAAAGTATGTTGGCGCCCAATTACCATCTTCGGTCGAAGATTATAGTTCTACTTGTATAGGCACAATGAAATACTACAAAATGTAGGTACCAATAGTCTTTATTCTTCGAAAGGGCAGAAGAGATTTTATTTATTTCTTGGGTAAAATGCTACGCAATCACCACGCGACGGGTGCGCATGCACACACTGCGAACGCAAGTTGTTTTACCCGAACAATTGCGCAAGGCTTCTGTCTTAAGTCGAAGAGTCGCACGTCATGGTTGTTCTGAGCTTTAAGAAAAAGGTTTTCCTAAAAGTTGTTCCTATTTCATATTTCTTTCGACTCTTATAACGGTATTAGATAACTGTCATACTTCATATTTAGTATATCCTTTGACTAAGAACACTTCCTAAAACCAACACCCGCCTAACTCTTTGGATAATCTCAAAATCTCCATGGACCTACAATGGCCCTCAAATTGTTGTTAACCACAATTGATACTGATTTACGACGAAATAATAATAATGTCAAGAACTTAATCAGCCGGGATCGACGCGGGCGCAGGCAGGGCTGCAATTAGTGTCCAGTTGTACAAATATGAATGAGCGGTCGGCGCCTGCTCGCCGGGGGCGGGGCGTACAGTCGCCCGCTGGTATAGTAAACGGTGTAAGGTTTTTGAACCAATTGTGCCAGTAAGAGGGTAATGTTTTTCAAGTGCAGTGCAAAGTATCGAGGTGTGCAGTGCTGTGCTTTGCTTGAGCTCGCGGAGTTATAGTCTTTAACACTTCTGACCCTGGAACATATATTTTTGCTCCTGTGTGCACAAATTAGGAGATCTGCAGGTGAACCAAGGTCGTAGACATTGTAGCTGAGACAGTTGTCACACTTGAGGTTGACGGCTACGTTGCTCGTATCAGAATGGTTCTAGAGTACCCCGTTCTGGAAAAAGCAGTATGGGCCTTTGAGAAGGTTGTCCAACGTGGTCAGGATCGCGGAGAGCAGTTGGATGAAGAAGCACGGCCTTAGTTGTAGGGAACTTTGGGGGATTCCTTTGAAACAGTGGACGCCGCTGCCATTATAGCAACGTTCAAGTTTTCTGTGGTTAGCACGCCACAGAAAGCACCTGCTCGCGATGTATGCCATGTCCAAGAGTCAGCACTTCTTCAATATGTGATCCTTGATAAAGTCATCCAAAATTTATTAAAAGATGTTAATCGAGACTCTACGTGACCTTTCGCCGAAACAACTAAAGGGAAAACAAATAGATATTTCTGTCCAGGGCCGAGTATCATCACTTTTGGTTGTATTATAACATTTATAACAGAAGAACGGCTTTCGAAACGTCAACGTTATAGCGGACCTTAAAAAAGATGGTCGGATCTAGATTATGTTAGGATAATAGTACCAACTGTACCATTACGAACCGGACCAATGCAGATTATACCCCAAACATGGACATCAAGCTACGTAATCGAATTATCTGAGCTCCAAACAAGCTTTATTGTCACGATTCTATAAAAACCACGACTGACGTGACATCTAGATCCTGAGATATCGACCAATACAGCCACGGACGTATATGGCGCCGATGGCTAATTAAGCAACGTAAACTCAATATACCTTTATTATTATTTTTATAATACCTTTCACCGACAAACTATACGAGAAAAAAAAGCGGTAATAGATTAATGTTAGCGCCAGAAAAAAAGAAAAAGGATTTAACAATGTATGAGCATCTTACGATCATACCTATACATCCGAAACGCAGTATGTCGGTTGAAAGTTCGAAATGTTAGCAGCATTTTTGTTCTGATAGTAGTGTCGTGCCGGTCTTGGCGAGCAAGCGTTCGCCACCCGCGCGCTAAAGCAAGACGGAGTTATAAAGTAGAAAGGGATGAAGGAATAATCGATAGAGGCGCCACCGCAGCCCCGCGGGGCGGCGCCTGCGACGGCCCCACACACGTCTTATTGAGAAATTCTCAAGATGCATAATTCTTTTTGGTTTCCTGTGTGGTTACTCTCTGTTAACAATATTACCAATTCGGTGCATCTTTGGCGATTCCTTCGACAGCTGATTTATAAGTTAGCGATTGTTTTTACCGTTTAACCATGGTATATCGTTTCTTGGGAACAGTCGTATTTGTTCGACGATTATTGCATAGGTAAGCTATATAGATTTATTACGCTTGCAATTACAGAGATGGGCAGAAACTGCATTGGCGTATTCCAACTTCCAGAATGTCGGTCACGTGACGGCATTCTTCTCATAGTTCTAAGAAAGTTAGGAAGGCAAATTTTGGTTTGTCCACCTTTTATAACTTCTTGTCATCGGCATTATGATAGGTCGTCTCATAAGTGTATCGTAACGAGTTACTTATAAGAACACAGTCTCGTACCAACCCATAGATCACCCGTAGTCAAGCCGGAGTAGATTTGTCTAACTTCTTCTCTGGGAACAACAAAGAAAAGTGCTAAAACGCTCTAAAATTGGCAAGCCGGTGGGAATCAGGTTCTATGGACGCCACGTAAGACAATGTATCAAAGATTGTTTATGACGCACGTCCCGGGCATAAAAACGGCCTTTAAGCGCCCAAAAGATCATACAGCCGTTAAAACAGCAATCAAGCCTTATCACCGTTATGGTAATAAGACATGCTAATTCTCAAAACCAACAAGCGTCGAAGGGAAAAAAAAGAAAAGCGCCTGAGGATAAAAAAGGAAGGAAGCTCGCAGACAGGCGCCAGTGCCCAATTATGGCACGGTGGCCTAATCCTCAGTCGTGGGTCTCAACCCAGACCTCCTCAGACAAAAGGTAGTAACTCACATGGATTCCTTAAGAACACACGCCGTTTTAAACCACAATTGGAGAGTTATCTGGAGAATGTGGGCTTTCTACGAGGTCTAGACAACGACCGGCATTATATGGGCTTTGAACTGGGACTGTGCGAATGTGGTGAAAAACTGATGTCAGTATTGTCGGTGTGTTTATTGATTGAGCTGATCCGAGGAAATAGCGGACATTGCGTGGTTCTTCTATTAAAATATCCTAGAGCGACTGGGAGTTTATGTATCTATCTGTTTTGTCAAAACGTGACGGATGCTTTGTCACGTATTTATCGCGTGATAAAAGCAACCATCATAGGCCCGCTACCGTTTCGGCGTGATGAGAGGACAAGCAAATTTCTACATGACTATTGGGCCAATAAAGAGCATAAACATTAGATCCTTGAATTAGCTTCACTCATAGGCCATATATTCAGGTCGTTCCTCTAGAATTAGTTCTTGGAACAGTGGCAGCTTTGCAAAAAGTGATAACTAGTTGGTACTTGGTCACACCAGGTATTGACTTTTAATTGGTCGATATTTGAGCGTTTTTGCTTCATTGTTAATGTTTAATTAAATCTTTTTAAACACCAACTTTAGCAGGAGCACAAAAAGGTGTAGAGTTAATGTGGAATTAACGAAGCTTTATCGAGAGAATTAAACATTTTTGTGAAACGGCGCATAATTGTTACGTCTTGGCAGCAAAAAAGCTGCCAAGTATAGAGTTATATTGATCTCTTAAGATCGTGATTAAGACAATTTAACTACATTGTCATTTTTACCGGCAAACTGCATGGAAAAGTGCATAAAGACGGGATTTTTGCTTAGAGATATTATATGGCTTTACGCGGATACTAATATGATTCTCAAAAGCTAATAAACGTAAGTTTGTCATGCCAGCAAAGCCTGGAACAAAAGACCAACAAAACTGACTAAAAAAGAACTGGAATTAATTGCGTATGTAAATAAATTAAATTAATACATATTTATTTCTGCAAAAATCGAACTCTTCTCAAATCTCAACCCATACTAAGCAGTAAGCAAACGTGACTATGAGTCGAAAACGTAGATATTTTGATTAAATAAGCAAGGTTATGCCTACTTATTGAATAAATCTCGGTTTGTTTAGAGAATGTGAAACTAAAAATCGTTAAACATTAAAACAATATGAAAACTTGTAAAGACGAATGTTTAGACCACTGGACATCGTGAAGTGTGACGCCATTGGTCGGTGACGTCACGGGACCCGCCCCGTCCGGTCGTATTAAAGTATAGGTATGACTTGGCCTATCAGTGCAACTATTAGGTACTCGAATATCCCGTGACTAACGTTCTAGATTGACTGAGTCTGATGGACCCGTTGAACATTATGATTCTACTGTACCTGTACCATGGAACCAGATTCATGCCGATTTTCTTTTGTTTGAGGTCCATTGTCCACTATTTTAGCAAGAAAGTACCTATTTATTATTATTATTTAATTATTAGGAACTTCAGAATTTCCTTAAATCTAAATACATTGCTGCCTGCCTGCCCACGGCTACTGCTTTATACTGACCCCTACTACCACAAACCACGTTGAAGTAAAAATAAAAAGTCAGGGGCTCGCGTCCATGATCCAATGTTTTTAAACCAGCACTCCTAAAACAGAGTCTAAAGTATAAGTTTTCAACGCAATATAACGTCTGGATCGCGTTGGCATTTCCGATAGAAAACTTAATCTTAGAGATACTCAAACGTACCCAACCAAGTTAGTGTATAGCATAATTTAGGAATTCCTACCCACCTTTTTTAGGGTTCCGTACCCAAAGGGTAAAAACGGGACCCTATTACTGAGACTTCGCTGTCCGTCCGTCCGTCCGTCCGTCCGTCCGTCCGTCCGTCCGTCCGTCTGTCACCAGGCTGTATCTCAACAACGGTGATAGCTAGACAGTTGAAATTTTCACAGATGATGTATTTCTATTGCCGCTATAACAACAAATACTAAAAATAAAATAAAATAAATATTTAAGGGGGGCTCCCATACAACAAACTTGTTATAGATTATATATATGTATAGGTACGGAACCCTTCATGCGCGAGTCGGGCTCGCACTTGCCCAATTTTTCTCTATAATCAGACAAGTTCGATGGTTCCAATATTTCGTATTGATACTGAACTTATACAAATCAATTAGAATAAACTATTGAAATAAGCGGTTGAAAAAATGATTTAAAAATGAACGAATATGTAACTTTGTACATACCTAGTACTATATGTTATCATCAACGAAGAATCTCAGAGTGAAATAGGTTTAAATAAATATAGATGTATAATAGGTTTTGACGTAAAGGGATCACAGATACAATAATCAGCTTAGTGTAAAAGAAACAGCTATATATCGCACAACGTGTCAATCTACCAGATATTTATAAAAAAATCGATCCTAAAAACCTATAGTCCACTTAACACTTACATTACTTACAATTCCATTACATTCAAATAACAACTTTCAGCCCTCGTTAACAAAACACCAAATCCAACACCGTTTTTAATAACTAGGGTGTCATAACTGAGGGTGTTATGATAAAAGACGGATTAAAATGTAGTGTAAAAGGGGCTTAAGTTATTACGTCACGCCTCGGACGGTCGCCATTTTGATTATTAAATAATATCGGGCATTATGAGTGCTTAGCCATGTTTTTATTATTAATCGCTTTAATGGGGTGAAGGAAGATACTATTTGATATTTTTAACGAGGCGCGAAGGGCGTGCGTGTATGAAAGTATTTTTTATAAATTACTAGGTTTTCCCCGCATCTTCACTCGATGAAATGTTCCCATACAAAATTTCGACTGCGGTTTAGCCTACTTTTTAATGAATATCCTCATAAATTCAATTTACGTAAAAGAACGCTGTCAATCTGAGTGCGCAGTACCTAATCATTTATACTGCGCAGGAAGATCGTTAGCGCTCTAACCTATGTACTATTCTGATATCTAAATTATAATACTGAAGTTATAGAAATCTGTTTCGTAGTTTTGTGTTTAAGTGAAACGTACACTCTCACATATTTTCGGTACGGCGTAAGTAGGGCTAGACAAACAGAAACAGGATAGGAGTTTCTCGATCAAAGTGCTAAGATAGAATTAACTAAAGATTTATTTACGAGTATGTCAATTAGATATTCCTAAAGAACTTCCGAATCAAAAAAAAAAACTTTTTGTCAAATCACACAACGCAAATTCTTAATAAATTTAAAAGGTACCTGTGGTTGTAATTTAATGTTGCCGTTTTATACTACAAAAAAGATATCAAGAGAAAGCTTCGCTTGGAAATAACAGCCCCAAAAGGGAAACGATTTTCGCACAAATGTAAACACTTTTTGGGTTGTACCAATTTCAATAAACGCCTTTTGGATTGGTAGGAGGAGACACAACACAAAATCATGTTTCGTAATCCGTTATAATAATGTTGCCTAATTACTTGGTTTTCTCCACAGATTATTACAAGAACAAGTAAAGTAAGTACATACAGACCACACACGGCGTAACGCGGTGTTCTCGAACGAAAGTCACGAGAGGCATCACGGTCGTAGGTCGTAAATCGTCTATCGGCTAATCTCGAACAGGACGAGACTCAATTAACCAGCGCGAGCAATTAAATGCTCAGATAAAGCGCCGCGGTGGTCTCCTATGTTCAGGCTGATTGGGCGATTAAGTTATGAGATATGATGGTAACCATAACGATATCTGTACTTAGCGGAATTCAACAAAGTTCTTACCAATATTTATGTTCCATCATCATCATATATGTTTAGACTGTGAATATAAGAATAACATTGGATAAGTGAGTCACTATATTTATCAGTTCAGGGCTTAATTTAACTTTTCTAATGACTTGTGACATTATCATTAAGTCTACAATTCTCAATCTAGTGTACATTTTGGGGCCAATATTACAAAAAGTACCTACTAGTTTTAAGTAAGTTCAGTAAGCACCTCCCACAATTTATCTGCTTAGCAAAGTCCGCCTTTTGTGCTTTTGTAAGTTTTTACTTTTGTGCAATTTCTTATTCAATTATGTACAGAAGTAGTATGTAAAAAAGGGATTTCTTAGTTTGATAAATACCTAACATTTTATTAAAAATTAAAATAATATATTCAACATATTTATTGGTTTAACATAATTAAAGGGATCATAAGCGTGCCGCCTAAGTGTAGATTTTAAATAATTAACCATTTCTTATCAACAATAATAAATCTTCTGTTAAACTAGATTAGTATATTATTGACTATTATAAATAGCTGCGTTATTTATGTAGTTACAATCCAATTTAATAAAAATAAATATATTTTTAATCTTCCCAACAATGTTAGTTCTTATTTTAGGGTTGGCACCTTAGTATCAATCGCAAAATTTTTGTATGTAGGTAATTATATTATTTATACCTAATTACAAATTATAAGCGACCAACAGTTTTATTAAAACTATGATAAAAAATCGAAACGTCTTAAAAATAACTTCATAATGGAACAAAACACTAAGATGCGGGTCTGTGGATGGATGCGGGCACTATCAAATGAAGACTTTGCCAACAAGATCATAAGTCTGCTCAGATACCTATCACTTTATACGTTTATAAAGAGACGCCATGTTGGTTGTGAACTTGTGACCTGGTGACCCTAACTATTAATAAGTATCGAGTTAATAGTGTTGCTTTCTAAGATACTTGTCTCTGAGAAATTTACTATAGGTAATCCTGCACCGACCACATATTTCTTATTAACCCAATAGTTGACTGGTAGAAAATGCCTTATGGCATCAAGTCCGCCATTTGTATTTTTTTTAATTGTGCAATAAAGATTAAATAATTAAATTTGATTAATACTTAACGTTAGTTCGACGGGTTATATATTCAATTTGCCATATCACCACAGGTCAGGATTTACAGACATATTTTTTTTTCATTCGATCTTAAAAAGTTAACATTTTAAAAGAGATGTATTGCGAATTAAGACGTAAGGAGGAATTGCTGGCTCCGATTCGATCATTAGTATCAATCACTCAACTCACGTAAAAAGAGCGCTGGCTATCTTCCTAATACGCAATATAAATGACTACTGGGCAATAAGATAGACAGCGCTATTTTTACGCGAATTGTTTGGCGTTTAGTTTCGCTGTTTTGGATAGGTAGATATCAGAGTGATGAAAGTCGAGTTTTTTTTTCAATAGGATTCAGTATTTATTTCTCAAAAAGGATGAAAAGGATTAAGCAGCATTCCGGTAAACATCGTTTTGAATTTGGTTCATGACAAATCATTGACAAATAGCTACTGAACTGACGTTTAATAAAGGCAAATATATGACGTATGCATTATTGCCTTATGAAAGCTGTTTGTTGCGCCACTATCCCTGGGCTGGACCGACACTTGTTAGCCAATAATTTTCGATATTTTCGATATGGTAGGCGAACTTGCCCCGCTGGTTCACTTGTTCCGACTAATCCCCTACTTGTATTTAAGTCAAGTCAAGTCAAGTCAAGTCAAGTCAAGTCATATATATTTATGTCAAGTCAAGTCATATATATATTTGGCACAGAAGCCGACTAAAACCTAATAAAACAACAAAATATCAGCATTCCCAATCGCTACTAAACTAAAATCGAGCTCTTTAGGTACATCTGCTTTGAGTCGGCACGTTTGTCCTCTCAAAGGAGGCCGATTTGTTAGGCATAAAGACCTCTTTATAGTCCACAACAAGGAAACCCGCTGATATGGCGATTCAATTAATACAAGGACAATTGTATAGCATGAAATGACGTACAGACATTCGAGATTCATACACACATGTGACCTTTTTCAATTAAATCGTTAAGTACCACGGAAATGTAAAGGCTTATGTGTTGTTTGAATGTAACGGACATAGGACTGTTGTGTTTTAAGGTAGCTTTGCCGGTCAGGTTTTGTAGAGAAATTAAAGCGAAATTTTAAAGTAAATTAAAAGGAAGGTTTATAGGCGGTTGGGATTTTAAGTGTTTTTGTACGGTTATTGCGGTCGGGGACCATTCAAGTGACTGTGGTGTAATGTTTTTGGATTATAAGAGTGGTAAGTCTTAATTCTGGTCTGAATTTTATTGCTATTGGAAATATTATAAGAGCAGCGAGGTTTAAATATATTTGAAGTTCAACAGTACATTATTTTGTGTTTTAACTTAGAATTTAACTATCTATCTATTTTATTAGAGTGAGTACTCTACGTTCCAGAGTTTGAGCAATGCTTCGAGGATATATTTAAAAAGTTTTTATCTAAAAAAATATTGATAAAATTTCAAAATATTGATTTTTTTATTGATTGGTTTACCGAGGTCATAATTTTAATATCAGAAAAAAAAGGATATTTACTATTTCCCGAATCAGTTTCTTTTTTATTTTATTGTTATGATTAGATAATATGTAAAAATCTACAGTTTTAAAATAAAAAATAAGTGTACAGGTAATTCGTTTCATTTCGGAGGTAGTAAAATGAAATTTAACACAATATTATGATAACATTTAGCTAGTATTAGCAAAACTTTAATTCCCACTTATTTCAGCATTTAACTCGAACTGTAAAAGAATCGAAACGAAAAATTTAACACAAGATGCGGCTCGGATATTTTTTAGAAAAAGATCACATTTTTGGAGACCAGAACGCGGATGCGCGAAGATTTCTTTATATGGACGCGGCATAGATTGTCGACAATTCCGTATTTTTTTTAAAGATATTTCTGAAAGAGTCCGTTTCAGCTTGGCCTAAAATTCTTTCGTAGTCCGGTTTTTTTATACCACTAAGGTGGCAAACAAGCGTACGGTCCGACTGATGGTAAGTGATTACCGTAGCCTATAGACGACTGCAACTCCAAAGGATTCGTTTCTTTAATAATCTTTACGCTCCATTTTTTGTTTTTTCTTAAATAAAGTCTGCAAGAAGAAAAAAAACAAATTTTTACATTGTCATTGTGACGCAAAGTTTAATTTTAACTAACCCAGAAAATGTAACATAGAAGATAGAACCCTGTAATATTGGGGCCTGCGTAGTATTTTTTTTTAGACCTGACTTGAACTGTATCAGGGCTGTTTAGTTTAGTTCCCTACCAATGAGGGCTAAAAGACTATGTGTTCCCACACATAGCTTATAACCCACTAATGGGATTATCACCGCGCCACAGGAGTGATGCCAGTTAGTAGTTGCCATATCCAGTAGCTCCGGTAGCAGCGCATTAGTGGCGCGGTGACAATACAAATGAGTGTTTTAACGCAATCGGCGCCTTCATCTCGCCGCGTCGGACAGCACAGGAGTTACAGAGGGCAGATTTATTTATTAAACTTTATCGCACAAAAAGTCAGTTCAGATGGCGAACTTGATGCTTCATGGCATTCTCTACCAGTCAACCATAGAGCGAAACAGAGATGATACAATTGGGTGCAGATTTGTTATGAATTATTATATTTTTAATTTTTTCTCCAACATTGAAAATAGTTTTGTCCTTTTCGCGTAACCAAGAAACCTCTATATTTTTGGTACTTTTGAATGATTATCTCTAGTATCAAATTGTGAGGTTACCTTCTAAATATACAATTCCATGATACATTTAAGGCCTAATGTGATCGTGTTTTGTTTCAGTGTTTGACTTAGCGAAACCTACTTTTTTTGGCTGTACGATGTCAATTATAAATACAGGTAAACGTGTTATGTTTTGTTTAAAGGTATATTGTTCTGTTTATTTTCTCGAATTGATTCTAGAAAAGCACTATACAAATATAAGTACCTCGACTTGCATTGATATCCACGGCCATGTTACGTCAATGTATCGTAGAAATAATATGAAAACAACTTCTCCCCTTAACAGAATTATAAATTCAAATCTTCTCTTCTTCAATTTAAGAGCTGCGTACTTGCCGGTGTAGCAATCGCCAGGTGTTTCTTTCTTGGGCTTCTCCTTCACTTCTTGGTAAGACATGACATTAACCTTTTTTTTATTTGCTCAAAAAAAAATATAATTTTTAATTTCACTGTCACGCAATGTGACACGTTACAATGTCATGCAGTCATGCCGTGAAAAATACAAAACCGTTGTTCATATAAATAAATAATCCATGGCATCTGCTTGCCACTCTTGTGCTCAAAGCCCACCAATACCCGTTACCGATAACGTGTTTAAATTCAATTTTTTATTGCTTCTTATCAGTGGCTTAAGGCTCCCCACACCGCTGCTATAAGTACACCCACACCAAGACTAGAAGCCTTCCGATAAAGTAGACGTACGATAAAATAGGAACAAACCATTTTAACCGACTTTAAAAAAGGAGGTTCTATGTTTTACTATATGTACCAGGCACCGACTTCAAAAGGTGATTCAAAAATAATCTGTACATGAACGGGTTATTTTTGGCTTTTCGGTTTATTTAGAAGTTGTTTTTTTTTTTTTTTTTTTTAACTGTTAGGATAGGTCTGTTTGTACTGTTGTTGTAACTTAGTGAAAATATATAATTGTGAAATAGTACATCTAAGAGATATAAAAAAACCGGTCTAGTGCGAGTTGGTGTCGAAATTAACTCTATGACTATAGTACCTAATACCTACTCTATGAAAATTTCATGAGTCTATACTATGTACCATTCAAAAGCTAGAGCAAAAAAATTATAAAAATCTAAAAACAAATTTAATTTTAAATTTTACTTTTATTATATACCAGTAAGTGAATAGCTGTTGTTATTACGACAATAGTAATACACTAATGTGTATGCATACATATTAGTCAAGTCTCTAGAAATTAAGATAGAACCTAATAACTTTATACTTTCATACCGAATCAAAATAACTTATTACTTTAAGTTGTATTCCTTAGACTTTATTTATTTAAAATAAATTACTGTCTAAATTAATGAAGTATAAGAATTATAAGATAATCAAGAAGTTACTTAGTAGACCTCTACCACCTAGTTATAATAAAGTGTAAGGTGCGATATAAGAATAAACTTGAATTTGTTATAACAACACCTACGTCCACATAGCTTCTGTCACCATTGTACGACTCAGAGAATTATCTCACCGAATTTATACCCGAAATAAAACAAAAGAATGTCGCCTAATTGAAAACGCCTTCCTAAATCGGCGCCCTTTTTGTCCGATTGTAAACCATAAACAATAAATTGACGTACAAACTTTTTAATCGGACCACCGAGGCGGTGACATCGAGGCGTTCTGCCATATCTCGTCACTTTACCGAGTGGCCGAAACACGGAACGCTACTCGGGTTAATACGTTTTTTATAAGGGCTGTTAAAAACATTACAGCGGCGAGTTTTATCTTAACGGTATTAAAGAGCTACCGGTCTTGGGATGACGTGTGCCGGCGTTCTTTTTTAATTTCGAAGCGTTGGCGTAAAGACGATAATTCCGACTTCGATTGCAATACACATATTATCTTTCGCGGGTCATTTATTCGTTCGAAATTTGAAATTTAGTTACTCCCAGTCTTGGAGACTTTCACCTCGTTTTTTTTATTGGGACATTCGAATTACGAAAACGTTCAGAATCTGATCCAATTCGAAATTTAAACTTTACTATGGCGATATTTTGTTTGGAATTCAAATCGTTGGTGTAGAAAGTTTTCCTTACACTTCTCAAAGCCAAAACGAAAACACTCGAATGCATTGACTTGTAAAGCTATAAACAATATAGAAGTTCCTTATTGAGGAAAGTTTTTACTGCGTGTCAAAACGCTATGTCCCGCTATTATTATTTACGACAGCTGTAACATTTATGACACGTAATGTGACAGAATTTGTGACACGGTAGTATTTTACTGTTTTTTTTTTTCTATTGGGAAATGTTGTTACACTTTTAAAAGTGAGAATTGTGGGTCATCTTCATCTTTGTTGTAAAAGTTTATCTCAAGTTAAAAGTGATATTAGTTTTTGTTTGAACAGTCTGAATAAATTAAATAATGTAGGTAAGTAGTTGATAAACATAAACGGTACAGGTCTTTATTGTAAAAAACCTAGCCTAAGAATAAACAAGCGAAGAAAGACTTTAAAAAAAAATTGGGCAAGTGCGAGCCCGACTCGCGCATGTAGGGTTCCGTACCTATTACATATATATAATCTATAACAAGTTTGCTGTATGGGAGCCCCCCTTAAATATTTATTTTATTTTATTTTTAGTATTTGTTGTTATAGCGGCAATAGAAATACATCATCTGTGAAAATTTCAACTAGACAGTTGTTGTATCACCGTTCTTGAGATACAGCCTGGTGACAGACGGACGGACGGACGGACGGACAGCGAAGTCTCTGTAATAGGGTCCCGTTTTTACCCTTTGGGTACGGAACCCTAAAAAAGGTAAGTTATAAATACCTATATTGCGCAACAGAATAACTTATTGTTGAAAATTAATTATCTACGACTTCTTATTCTACACCGATAAAACTATATAAATTCGTTGTGTCATTTTGCTCCCACTTGATTAGAAATGCTGTTTACACAAAATACGAAGGTAAAAGTACAAATGGCGGCCATAACGCCACAAGGCATTCTCTACCAGTCAACCATAGGAATAAACAGAAATATTTGTGTGGTACAAGATCTTATATATAATAATAGATTATTATCGAAGTTTATATAATTATTGTTAACATATATTTAACTTTTTGATTTTGTCTTGTTTTATTATTATAATTTTTCGAACGATTTTTAATGATCCTGCACCAACGGCTAGTTTCTTTTTGACCCTATGGTTGACTGGTAGAGAATGCCTTCAGTCCGGCATTTGGACTATCAACTCTTTTGTATTGTGAAATAATGTCTATATTTCTCATGTAAAAATTTTCTTGTTGGTGTGCAATAAAGTATTGTTGTATTATAAAACTAATATAACACTACACTTTACAGCAGAAGAAACATATATAATCTCTCTAACTCTAACAGACCTTAGGCAATGATTCGGGAGCTGAGCCATTTCTCCAAAATTAAACCCTAAACTTACATTACTGTAACTTCAGGCCATTTCGCGTGAAATATGTCCATGTCGGACCGCCCACAGGGCGTGTATGGGACGGGTTAGTGACAAATCGTGTCAAACCCTGCACTATTTCACGAACGAAACCGCTACCACGAGTCTTGAGTATAGAAACGTTTCAGTCAAAATTTATTATTATTTATTTTTGTGACAATCTTTTATATCTGTACTTTTCTTTGAACATCCATTAATTGCTTATTGAGACGTTTCTAAAGACCCGAAACTCGGTAGGATAGCTTTCTCTATTACAGATTTACAGCACCTTCCGGCTCCATCATCAGATTACCCCATGGTACCATATTATTGTATTGTCATTAAAGTTAAGTAGATACGCATTTTTTTTTCATAAGTCCGTATTTTCGACTGTACTCGCCTAGAGACAGCATTACTGAACCGATTCGCATGAAATTTCATGATCAGCTTCGGATAAGTAAGTATACCTATAGAATTGTCGATTCAGTTTTCAAAATGGCGGATTGATTATGTAAAGAATGTCCGAAACAAAGTATCCAGCAGCTCTAGCATAACTTTGACAAGTGACTCGTCGCGTGATAAATACTATCTGTTACTTTCCTTTCTATACCGTGCGAGCAGGACAGGTGACGCTGAGTCGCGCGACTAGTGAAGTCGCGGCAAGGTCTCTGCTCAGAGCCACTCTGCCGTCCTACGTTAAAAGGTCGTATCTTTGTATGAATTTCATAGTAAGATACGACTTTTTACCGTAGCATGGCAGCACTAGTATACTCATGGTAGTGGTAAGGCACGGCCTATGTTCTGAACCCTTTTGGGCAAAGGGCGTATAACGTATTTAATTAAGAAAGGGTTTGAGTGTGGGTATGTCTTGGTATTGTCGGGTTGGTTTATTGAATTCACTGATTTTGCTAACGAGGAACGGATTAAGTTCAATCGTAGGACGTAAACGTTGAGTTCAACGAATCGATTATTTTATATCGGTATTATGATTATCTCCTTTAGTCATTTTAAATCTTAAGTTAGGTTTCTTTAACATAAATTTATATAACATGTAAAATATAGAAATTACAAAATGTTAACACATTATAAAAAAAAACCTAACCTAGGATGCCGCCGGCAACGGGGCAGGGCCCAGGCTACCGGTGGTTAGGGCTGCAGAGAGAGGAACCTCTTTGAAGTCCTGACGATGCGTGCCGTGTCCAGGAGTATATTATTATTATATTTTATATTGTGACGACTATTTTATAGTAGTTTTATTGGTCTAGACCGTCTTAGGCACTTAATTAAAAATTTAAAATTCTTTGCTACTGTGGGTGTGGTGTGTATGACTGCATACACAAAAGAAGTATCCACTTAAGACCAACACGTTGCGATCCCAGAAGAGATACGACTCACTGCCCAAAGGTCTGGGTATTCCTGGATTAAACGGGACTCAGCAGTAAATGCTACGGGCTGCCGCAATAGATCACCACTGGTCGATGCATCATAGAAAATGCCCAAAGCAAACAATATTACATAAATGATTTAAAAAAAACGCGTTTAGAGACTAATTTCCCCGAACCAATCTTCACTTGCTTATCTTCGCTAGTTTTTTTTTCCAATAAACATTAGTAACATATAGATTTATCATTTTCAATCGACCTAACCAGAGACAAGCAAATTATTGCGAATTACCTACTCGAACATATTTTGGTAACCTAGGGCCGCTATCAACAATTTGAACGATATCTTAGTACTTCGAGTTTTTATGACAATATTAGGCGTAATAATCGCCAATCGCCATTTTCCCAAACAGTTGCTTTGAGCAAACATTCCACCTGTATATTTTATCTAACCCCGAACAGGAAAGCGCCATATTTGCTGCCACTTCGCGGGGTAAACAAAAGTAGTTGTCCCTTATTCCCTCAGACAACTCGGAATATCAAATACAAATATGCGGAAAATGCTAAAATTGGCGTTTTCACGAGTGAGGAAGCAGGTGTGATCGCGATACAAAAATACCGTCGCCTTGCAAGTCATAAAAATAATGCCGAATGAAGAATTCCTTTTATTTGACGGAGGAATATGATTGCCAAGTGAGAAATTCGCGACTACGGTGCGATGTTGAATTTGAAATTGGAATTCTTGGGGGGTTTTTTATTGAGCGAGTTGCAATTGTTTTTCTAGATTCGCGTATACGTGTAAAGGTCATATAATGAACTAAAACCTCGTTCGCGCGGGGCAAAAAAAGTCATAGCCCACTTTTTTGCTGAATGGTATTCGATTCGGGTAAAAAGTTTCGTTCTAGCTTCTAATAAATTCTGTTTAGTCAGTGTCTACCTATGATTTTATTTATTTTTCTATATATATTTACCGATTAGGTACTCGACTTCGAATATTTTTTTTTATATTTAAACATTTTAAAAATTATTATTTTTTGTCTTAAACGTTGATCCCATTGACATGAAGTAAGGATCTCATTATGGACTCGGGGAGTAATTGAGGGAATTCTTCGAAAATAATAAGCACACTTTATCGTGATTTAAGTTGTTTTTAACAGTTGGTCTTGCAAAGCATTATCTCGTTTCGTTGATGTCGGTTTTATTTATTAAAAACTGATTATTAAAAGCTCAGACGTCCTGTTCTATCACTATTAGGTACTTAACAAATCATTACATTATAATAAATGGTATTCAAGGAACAGTTCAGTGCAACCGTTACATGATATCTAAAAATTTCTTCCGTATGGTTTTTACAGCCATTTATATTCCACCAGTGTACATCAAAAATACCAATCGTAATTAATACAGCCTTATTCGTTACACTTTTTAGGATGTTCACTACTGATAGCCTTGATAGAACAGTCTGAAAGATATCCATCATCCAGAAACCCTTCGTCTAAAAGAGCGCAAGTAGATTAATTTTTGTATATATTTATGTCATTTTAGTTCTAAGTGATATATACGTATCGAATTTGTAAAAGGGCGCAAGCAAATCGAATTTTACAAATACTTACGTCATTTCAATTTTAAGTGATAGTGGCGTATATGTATTGAATTTTATATAGACATGTGCCGTTTTAGGTATTCAGTGTCTGGATTCTAGGAACGCGTGTGATCGGTCGGAATCCGAAGCCCTATTCGAGGAATGAGTCTTGGAGGGTTCTTGGCATAAACTTCGGAGTATTGTACACGGAAATGCTTAAGGTTTTTCGTCTTTGTAGACAATTTTCTAGCCAGGTATCTTGTCGTAGTAACGATTCACATCGTGAATAACTTGGGCTAATTTTACGTAACTTGTCAATGCTAAAAATGTAGGTATTATGATTTCATGCAATCTCCAAATTTTGACCTCTTATTTACCCTTTGTATACGAAATGTGCACTGTACAAATGAAGACCAACTAAGAGTAGTTTTCTCTTAGTTGACGCTAAGTTAATTACAATAATTACGATCCTATATAAATCAAAGAAAGCTGATCACTTAAAACAATAAGTGTATCTGTGATTGAACTAATAAAGTAGGTATGTTATCAATCCTAACAATTATATATGTTGCATCTACTATTAATTTGTTGGCATAATTATGTAACGTAGGTTAATTCAATCCTTTATTCAATCGTTGATCATGCTAGGATCAATTAGTTAGCATAATTATTTTTCATGTAAATAGTTACATATTGAACAAGATCTTAATTGGTTCAGTTACATAGCAATAGTAAGAGCTATCAGTCCACCAAGTCCTTGTTAGGCTTGTATGGAATCATGATGCCTGATTACGACTATCCGGATATTGATAGAACCAACCAATTCTTTTTAGAGTATGGTAACACCACATTAATAGGATCAGCACAAAATGTTTCCACGTAATTATACACTTTACTGCCCCATTTTTCCAGTTTCTATAAATCCCATAAATCCAACTTTAAACCACTGAAAACCTTGTCATACAGACTAGTACGTCAAAAGTGACAGCTTTACGGCAAACGCATGCAAATGAGACGTGTAAGGGTAGTACGACTGAGCGAAACGTGACGTAAGCGACAATTTTGGCATGTAGGCCGATATGTGGCAATACAGCTGATTGATTGGTTGGGAGCACAGTTTGGAGTTTCGTGCCAAGAAAGGATTGTCGTCTAGTATCATGTGTCACGTGTGACAGGGAAATGGGAGCGCTGAATTTTTTTAAAGGTCTTCGCACATTATAACAACTCAACGGCGACTCGATTCTATGCCAAATATTGAAATTTAAACCCTATGTCATATTTACTAGGTTTAATTTCAAAAAATGATATTAGTAGGTAGTGGACGACGCGTCGTACAATTTTTGAAATTAAACCTAGTAAATATGACATAGGGTTTAAATTTTAATATTTGGCATAGAATCGAGTCGCCGTTGAGTTGTTATAATGTGCGAAAACCTTTAGGATGTCACTCGATCCTATTTTTTATTGGGATGAAAGGTCTGTATGCAACTAAATACACTTAGACTGCTCTAAATGTCAGAAATTACCATTAAGGGTGCGTCTCCACTGAAGAGAGGAGGAACGGAGACGTGTGCGGAATAGACCAATCATCTGAGTTGAAATCTGTGTCTCAGCTTCCGCACGTCTCCTGGAAGTGGAGACGCACCCTTGTTTTTCCTACGGAGCGGAGCGCTGAAAACGCTCCATAATGGCTCCAACCAAACCGTGACAAAAGTACCAAATCTGTTTGGAAAAGCAACTGAGATGCCGTGAAAAAGTGCGTTTAATATGTTGCGTTGAAAAATAAATAAATAAGAATTCCGAAAGCAATTTAATTTTTTTTTATGAAAAAGAAAAAATTACGTAAAATTTGCATAGCTATTATTATTAGGACATTACACATTAGCATTTTTTGTAACAGTATATTAAATCAATAACAAGCTTATTTGCAGTCGGTAAACTAACTCCGACCTATAATTCAAATATTCAAGAATTGGAAAATATCAGCCGATATGTCCGTGATATGATAGATCGCTACATTTCCCCTGTTTACCACGAAAATGTACGACGCCCAGAGGCTAATATTTCCAAATCTAATTGATGACTAATTACGTTTGTAGCGTCCAAGCGGCGATTCCCACGGGGCTGCAAATATTTGCGAACCCTGAGTGGCATCGATTGCACCCATTGTTGCGGATACAGCCACAGCTGTGAGAGTGTTTATTTGTACCTCACTCACACATGTGCACTGTTATGTATTTTATTTGTAAATCTTACTCACACATTTATACACGATTAATGTTCGTCTGTGTGAACGTAGGTTATTAAAGCAAGGTGAGTTTTGTTGATTTTTTTTCGTTTGGTAACCTAAAATGTATTCATAGTGAGACCACGAATAGCGCTATAATTCTATCTACAATTCTTCAAGTTACATACATATCAGTACCTAAATTTGAATTTACTAATGCATGTTATTATTTATTAATATTTTGTATCATTGATTTTCATACTATTATAGAATTGCCATTAAATAAATAACTAAATAAATTAGTAATATGGTGACGCTAGAAATAAAGGCTTTTTAATATTATTTATTTTATTTACCTAACTAAATTTACCAGTCATAGTCGTCTTGCAGAGCTTGTCTATACCTTTATAAGCGTGCGTCCCCAACCAAGTGCGGAATCGACCAATCACAAAAGTGGAGTAGCATAGAGGCATGCTATCTTCGTCCTCCGGGTAGGCAAGCACTTGTGACTCCTCTGGTGTTGCAGGTGTTTATGGGCGACGGTAATCGCTTTCCATCAGGCGATACGTTTGCTCATTTGCCCCCATGACATAAAAAAAAAAAAAAAAAAGTGGAGCGGAGCTGAGATACAGATTTCAACTCAGGTGATTGGTCTATTCCGCACGTCTCCGCCTCGCTTCAGTGGAGACGCACCCTAAGATTTTGCTATTGACCGAGCGGCTTGGCCAAAAATTCTTTCGTTTGTCCGGATGTTCGGGTGTCCTCGTCTTAGAGTCACATTTCTCAACCGATTCTCATGAAATCGCCTGGTGACAACCAAAACTCACTAAAATTACCTACTGTCACTTTTCTTCAAAACCTCGTATCTATTTTGTAGATTTATACTGAGATACGAGCTATTTTAAGTAGTTATTTAGTGAGTTACTTGGTGCGTTTTGACGGACGACACTTTGTGACCGAAAGACGATGAATGGACTATTACGCAGAAATTAACGCAAATCAATAACATTACTATTAACATCGCATGAAAGTTTTAATAATACTACACGTTAGAAAGATATCAGGTTATTGAAAAACACGACATCAAAAGAAATGCATTTTTGTTACACACAAGATGTTAAAAACAACAGTAACACAGTTAATCCATTTACCGTATTTGCTAAGCGCCCCGACAAAGTGTCAAACGATACTTATACCGTTTTGACGGACGCTGTGTGCGCGCAAATATTTGAGTTTTGCACTTGGCACTGTTTGATCCGGTCTGATTTCTGTTAATCAATGAGTAGACATGTGTAAGTGCTTTATTGTATTTTTGGTTTGAATGACCGAAGGGTTACTGTCATTGTCTTTAAAAGGCTTTTATTAGTTTTTCTTGTAACTATGTTTATTTGCAACGCTCATACGAAAAATAATTTCGTCGAAAGCATTTTTCTTTGCGACCGTAAACTAATCGAGATAGAAAAACAAACCTAACCTAACCCATTCTAACCTAATCAATAGGATGATATTTACAAGAATTATGAAAAATTTATGACTACAGACGAAAATTCTGCAAAATGATTTTTATTCGAAATTAAACATTCGACGAAATAAGTTTGTAGGATTCAAAAGCCTTTCTTGACAATGTTGATTAGCTGCAGGGCACCACGATATTCTAAGCCTTGTCACCATATTACATATTAAATGACATAGTCGAATAGAGTTCTGTCTATATTTTTTAATACAATATAGACCAACGACCTTTCGATATGTAACCCTCAAAGGGACTGGCAACATTATTTACATCGTAGTGTGAACATTTATGAAAGCAGTATAGGGTGGTGGCGTGTCCCGGTCGGGTCGACACCTAAAGTTAGTTAGAGTGTCGAAATTGCAGTATATTACCAACACGCCGCCAGAGACGAATTGGGGCTTAAAACCAATACTAAAATTCGAATTAAATTGATAAATATCGGACAACGTGTCTCAAATCGATTTAGTAAATGGCAGTATATATTACCAACACGCCTCCAGGCTTAACAAGACTACTAAAATTTTAATTAAATTAATAAATATCGGAAAACCTCACACAAATCGATATAGACCTACAGTAAGCTCTAGTAGGCTTGTATTATGAGTGCTAGTCGACGATAAACATACATACGAGTATATAAATAAATACATACCCAGACACAAATATTCAAGTTCATCACACAACTATTTGCCCTTGCCAGGATTCGATCAAGCTGCACTACCCCTGCGATAATTGATTTAGTTATATCTAATAGCCGAAAAGTCTGATGTCGAAAATTATAAATGTATATCCAGGATACGAGCAGCACGTTAGTCAAAAATTAATATAGAGGTCCTTCGGGTCAACCAATAGTAGAACAACAACAACAAACAAATACCAATAGTCTGGGACAACGATCTATGCTTCTTCATTCATTCATAATTTAAGCGCTCTTTTCGGTGGAGTAATCGCCACTCTTCACTATTCCTTAGTAATTTCTTGGTCTCCTAATACGGTATCTACTTTCCCCTTGAGGCTGCTTCTATACAGCTTAATCTTCAAGAACACACTAGGATCGAACTTCAACCCTTAGCTGCCCACGTATGTAAAATAAGTATGCTGTAAAAGACTTATGCGGCTTATTACAGCTGTGTAAGGGCCGCATACATAGCATGTGTGCTACTTGAGTGTGCTTTAAAATTCGAATACAACAATAAACAGATATCTCAGCCGTTTTTGTGTTTACGTGACGTTACGTAAGTAAAATAAAGTGTTTAATGGTACATTAATGTGTAGGCGAGTTTTTTTACTAAAACCGTAAACTTTTCACGACTTACAACAAACTTAATTCAACCTCAAGGTTCTATAAACCGAATAAAGAAGAACAAGAAACTTTTAGGATTTCGAGAGGCGTAAGTTGGGAAATTAGACTTACTTACCTAATTGTTTGGGAACAATTTTACTGCGAAATTAAAGATTTCGCAAATATGTCCTTCAATCATTTAAGAACTTAATTTTGAAGACTCGATACTCTAGTCCCGTAATATAATAGACACTTCACATTTTTCAAGTTTCAATCAGTTTTTAACACACACTGAACTATCGAAGGAAACAATTAAAAAGAGTTGTATGTCGGATAGTTCTACTTTCGAAATAACGGCATTCAAACTATTAAAAAATATCGGCACAAAAATACTGGCAACTAACACAGCCATCTTGTTTAATTCCAAATTCAAAATCCGGCACCATTGCGTGCGTGGCGCGCGTGTCGCACCGAACCCTAACTGCCGCCATTTTCGGCCAGAAAATTGGAAAAACAACACTCCAAGTATAACCTCCAAATGTATGCAAACGAGCAGTGTGTGACTCGCGCCAGTTCCGGACGACAATGACATCCTGTGTTATGGACTAGGAACTGTCTAACGTCTTTATTGAAGTCCCACCAGAGCGTTGCCAAGTTAAATGAATAGTAACGTTGAAAATTTAAAATTGGTGTGAATCTAGAATTTCTTCAGTTTATACGATTTCAATTGTGTTTGTGTGATTAAATTCTGACTTAGAGCTTATTAAGTGGCTATTGCCAATAAATGTGTGTGTTTTTGCATAACACTTGGGAATTAATGCTATTCTTAAAAAAGATAACGGCAAGTTCTACTTATTCCATATAACTCTCATTTTTGGTATAGTTAGAGACTCTTACTACAGATGTTTTTATTTTATTTAGATACGTAGACGGAGTTCACAATTCGTAGGTAAGCGTATGGCGCGACCCTATATTTTGTTTGTCTATGTCGTAGTTCTTAAGGAAGCATTCAAAAATGGAACAAGAAAATTCGAATTCGGAATAATGGAACGGAACGCGCCCAATAATGATCCGACTTTATGGTCCACGTCAGAAAAGTTCGAGGTTTGATGTGTCTATTAAATACTTTTTGGTCGGAGGTATTTTTGCGTTCTTGGAAACTATTTTGATGATCGCCGATATAAACTAAGTTGATATACCTAATTTTTATTTTACGATCTGATGGGTATCTCATTTAGCAGAAGTATGATAATTTGTAGTAATTAATATATTAATTTGACAAGGAAAACGTTATCGGAAATTACATATCGATTTCAAAGAAATAACTTGTAAAGTTTCATTCCGTATATTTTGTGCTTCGACTATAACGTTTTATAATTTATAGGCATAATATAATAGATACATAGGTGTATAAAATACACATCTCGCAGTAGGTACGACACACAATAATAAAAACAACGAGATAATAAAAAAATAAAAAAATGAACGTGTTTGTATATGATAATTTATTGTCACCAGAGCGTGAACAGTAAAAAAAACTTTTCCCACTAGAAGCGTAAATAAAGCAAACTTAAGCCACTCCAAGTTTCCTTTTATTTTACCTTAAGAGCCTATAAACCCGTCACTGAGAACGTACTTCCCACCAAGCTCGCAACTCAACAAAACTGCCAGCGTGTGACAATAAAATGGTCCGATACAAGTGGCGCTAGGAGGAACAAACCAGGATGGCTCCGGGACACGCATCCACCCAAATTACCGAAAAACTCGGAACTGTGACAACCCTATTATTTCCTCGTAACTCTTCGAAGCGCAGAGCTCAAGTTAAACTGGGTATACCTACGCTCTATATGGGAGGGGGGTAAATCACCTATTATTAAACAGGGGTGCCAAACTAATGGTTCCACGTGTTATTCCTTTTTATGTGTTCCGTTGCACGCTCTGTAAGTGTTAGAAGCTATGTAGGTCATGTGAATTGGTTTTTGACTGCTGGTTATCAGAGATTGTGATTAGGTGTTTGACCCTTAAGAATTACAAGCGTGACCAGAATTTTTGTAATTTATTAGGCTAATTTCCTTTGGTTTAAACCAAGAATTTCAGTCGAGCTAACCTAATCTTGTTTTACAAATACAATTCTATAGTAGACATTATCTGGATTTTTATACAGAGTATATATTCAACAGAATGGTATTCTCTTGATAGCCAACGATATGGAACCTAACCTACTTTATGATACCTGTTGGTGCGCAATTGACGCAAATCTTTGGATGAATCGCTAATATTTGGTGAGATTGTGTCACAATTTTGCTTACTTACAGATAGTATAATCTAAGCTTAATATATGCCCTTATTTATTACTTAACTCAGACATGTGGAAATGGCTTTACAGAATAGTCATTATTTCATTAAGTTAGCCAAATAGGTAAACCATAGCCGTTACGTACCTAAGAGTTATTCAGTTTGTCTAGCACAACTATGCTTCGGGACTCTTGTCGCGCGACATACCGCTATACCCGTCACTATCTCACATTACTGCAAAGAGAAAGAGACGGGTAATTCTGCCGTGCTACGGTAAAAGGTCGTATCTTTATACTGATGTCATAGTAAGATACGTCCTTTTACCGTAGCATGACAGAATTATCTAGCGCGAGAAATAGTCGCGTATGCCAGTTATAAATACTAGGGGTGCTGGACTGCTGGAATGCTGATAAACTAATCGACAAAATCCAAATTACTTCCCAATACATCAATAAGACAAGATACCTCTCTCTGTACAAGTAATTTCATGGAACGTCTCAGCCCCACATGGAAAGATATCAGTGCAGAAAGCTCGCCTTTGCCTTCTTGGGACGTTTTTCAGCTGCCAATATAACTACGCTAAACATTGCAATCATCCAAGCAAAAGAGCCCGTAAAAAATCGGCGCCTGTAAAAAAAAAACAGCCAAGTGCGAGTCAGACTCGCGCACTGAGGGTTCCCATCTTAAGTGCCCGGTAAAGTTAAGTTTGCACCTGGTATGTATGTTGATCACGTTGTATGGGAGCCTCACTTAAATACTTTTTATTTTATTCTGTTTTTTGTATTGGTTGTTATAGCGGCAACAGAAATACATCATCCGTGAAAATTTCAACTGTCTATCACGGCTCAGGAGCTACAATCTCGTGACAAACGGACAGACGGACGGAGAGCGGAGGCTTAGTAATAGGTTCCCGTTTTTACCCTTTGGGTACGGAACCCTAAAAATGCAGTCAAGTATGGAAAGGATTAAGTGTTACACTGTAGAAACCGCCGACAAAGGCTCTTTTGTATTTGCTACAGCTCTTGCGTTAAAGGATTGAGATCTCAGGCTTCTGGGTTTTTGCAATAACTTAAGCTTATAAAAAATATGTTTTGTTGGTTAACAGCCGTTTAGAGATGTGCCGTTCTCGAGAACGTTACCAGATTTGTGTGTGGAAAGAACTTTCTCGAGAATGGCACATCTCTAGGTACAGCCGTTCGATTTCGAAAATGAAATGATTGGAAATAAACTTAGAAAATTATTATCACTATCTAAAGGTTGTCTTACGAATCACCTGATGAGTCGGTCCCTCCAATAAAGATGATTTGTGACGAAGCGATTTCTTGTCGAACGACTTTACTAAAGTGTGCATCTACCACGTGGAAAATATGACATCGGAAGGAGAAACCTCCTAAAATCGTCCAATATCTCGTCTCGAAGAACTTTCGCTCAAATCCACATCAAAACTCCTTCGCAGCATCCACTTCGCCGTACAAATCTAATCAGTTCCTCCACTGCCCAATGAAACGACAAGGGCCCTATTCTCTCCTGTCAACCGCACCAGTCGATAATTACCAACCCTTCGGAGATGGCCCTCACTTACGAGATTTTATCACCCCACCCGACCCCGTCCGCTGCAGGACGCTCCGATGGCTTCAAAAGGACATCTTTTGATCAATAACTGTATATAAATTACGAAGCATATGCCCTTTCTTGCTTGGATAAGCGTACGGGTTCAGCGGGCTTTGTATGATGTTTATATAGCTGTTGCTGATTTCGTCGCTTTTGAGTAAAAGATGTTCGTAAGTTTTTCAAGAAGCGAAGCAAACTCAAGGATTCTGGCAAATGCGGAGCTAGTGCTTAGTGTAGCTTGATCGAATATTTTAGTACCATTTGCCGCTTTTAGTTTTTTTTTAGTCATTGGCGGCAAACGTGCAAACGGATCGCCTGATATGTAGCGACTAGCGACTACCGTCGCCCATAGACACCTGCAACACCAGAGGAGTCACAAGTGCGTTGCCTTCCTCGCAGCAGAGTCGGGCTTTTCGGACATGGCAACACTATCTACGAACGAGATATCACTCCTTTACGTAACTATTTTAGTAATGTAGGTCTTCATCGCGACAAATTTCCGACTTATTTTATTGTTTCTTGTTTCGGAAATCATAATATTGTATTAAGTTTCTCACCATCGATAGCGATATATTTCGCAATACCGAGTTATGAAAACTGGCATAAATAGGAAATACGAAGCCCGTCAAACTGTCTCTGAAATAGTAGATTGGTAAACAAGGTATGAATAATGAAAGGCACCCATTTCCATTTTCATCATTCCAATTTTCCGTTGCGAGATATTTTGGCGCTCAAGCGGAGTGAGAGCGCCAATAGTTCGAGAGTGAAATTGGTGACTTTTTTGCCCAGTTGAACGAATATACTACTTTTCATTTCGAATATGAGGAAAGTAATCAAAAGTTATAGTAGAAAATATTTTTTCACCTCACTCGCTCGGAAAACCTCCGTTTATAGGGCGAAATCTGCGTGCAAAAGTCTATTTTATCCGCTAGCGTGCAAAAGTCATTTGAATTTCGAACACGACGATTTTGATTCTCTGTGGGGCATGTAACTTTTTTATATTTAAGACTCCTTCAACGCGTGACTGATTTCATCAGTCGATAAATCTTCGAATAACCAATCAACGCACGCTAATAAAGGGCGATCTGGTCAGGCCAGCTAAAATCATATGTATTACGTTTGAATACTTCTTTAAAAAAAAAGTACACCTACAATATCACGTCCAGAAACCTGGTTTGTGGTTACAGATTTTTAAGCTTTTATTTTTTCAACACTTTATTTTACGTTGAATATGTTTATATATATTAATAGTAAGTATTTCGGTTTCATTTACGTATTTTGACTAGTAAATATATTAAAACAACACAAATTTTAATATTTATTTGTTATAAAATTTGGAACACAAGAGTGTAATTTATGAACGCACCCGAGAAAAAAATAATAATTAAAAAGTTGGAAGTTTTCACAATTTACGTAAACAACGTAAATTAGTTCTGTGGAGAATACATACTGTTGTCTTACATTATAGAAAAGAAATATCGAAAACAAGAAAGTTAAGCCCAATTTGAATTATTTATTCAATGCTAAAAGCCTGCATTAAAACGAAAAAGGATTTGTTATAAATATTTGAAGACGATAAGTAATTTACCGAAACTATTGGCATTTTTAAAGAAGATAATGCCGAAATAATCTTTTGTGCGGATCCCATCGTCCAATAACTTCCAAAGCAAGTGTTATGGAAAATACTTCCGAGTGGCCAACTAATCCTTCCCAGAATGCCATTCTCGCACATTCACAACGAATGTGTCAATTAGTTTCAAATACAAATATAATATAACAGTGCTTAAGAAAAACTCAACGATAAAATATACACGACGATAATACAAATTACGGACATATTACTTTTAATTTTTAATATGTGTGCTTCTCTCGTATTTATTTGGTTTGGATTTGAGTGTGTTATGTTTTAAATTTGATGTGTTAAATAGAAGGTAAAATTAAATATGATAATTTTTATGTTTTAATTGTTTTTCTTGAATCTTGCATTTTCCTCGCTGTAGTGAGGTGAAAAATTGTGTGTTCCGCATGGCTGCAAAATTATTTAGCTTCTCGTGTCTTGAAAGCCTCGCTACGCTCAGGAATCTATCTTTGAACCATTCGCTTCGCTCATGGTTCAATCTTAGATTCCTTCGCTCGCTCAGCTTTCAATTTCAACACTCGCGCCAAATAACAACTTTGCAGCCTTGCATAACAATAGTTATTTGTTATGCAAGGCTGCAAAGTTGTTATTTGGCGCGAGTGTTGAAATTGAAAGCTGAGCGAGCGAAGGTATCTAAGATTGAACCATGAGCGAAGCGAATGGTTCAAAGATAGATTCCTGAGCGTAGCGAGGCTTTCAAGACACGAGAAGCTAAATAATTTTGCAGCCATGCGGAACACACAACTTTTCACCTCACTACAGCGAGGAAAGTGCAAGATTCAAGAAAAACAATTAAAACATAAAAATAATCATATTTAATTTTGCCTTCTATTAGACACATCAAATTTAAAACATTAACACACTCAAATCCAAACCAAATAAATACGAGAGAAGCCCACATAGTAAAAATTAAAAGTAAAATGGCCGTAATTTGTATTATCGTCGTGTATATTTTATCGTTGAGTTTTTCTTAAGCACTGTTATATTATATTTGTATTTGAAACTACTTGACACATTCGTTGTGAATGTGGGAGAATGACATTCTGGGAAGGATTAGTTGGCCACTCGGAAGTATTTTCCATAACACTTGCTTTGGAAGTTATTGGACGATGGGATCCGAACAAGATTATTTCGGCTTTATCTTCTTTAAAAAAGCCAATAGTTTCAGTAAATTACTTATCGTCTCCAAATGTTTATAACAAATCCTTTTTCGTTTTAATGCAGGCTTTTAGCATTGAATAAATACTCCAATATAAATATTTCTATAAAGTAAGACAACAGTATGTATTCTTCACAGAACAAATTTACGTTGTTTACGTGAATTGTGAAAACTTCCAACTTTTTAATTATTCTTTTTTTCTCGGGTGCGTTCAGAAATTACACTCTTATGTTCCAACTTTTATAACAAATAAATATTAAAATTTGTGTTGTATTTAAAATATTTACTAGTCAAAATATGTAAATGAAACTGAAATACTTACTATTAATATATGTAAACATATTCAACATAAAATAAAGCGTGGAAAAAATTAAAATTTAAAAATCTGTCTGTAACCACAAACCAGGTTTCTGGACGTGATATTGTAGGTGTATTTTTTTTTTAAAGAAGTATTCAAACGTACATATGATTTTAGCCGGCCTGACCAGATCGCCCTTTATTAGCGTGCGTTGATTGGTTATTCGAAGATTTATCGACTGATGAAATCAGTCACGCGTTGAAGGAATCTTAAATATAAAAAAGTTACATGCACCACAGAGAAACAAAATCGTCGTGTTCGAAATTCAAATGACTTTTGCACGCTAGCGGATAAAATAGACTTTTGCACGCAGATTTCGCCCTATAAACGGAGGTTTTCCGAGCGAGTGAGGTGAAAATAACTATTATAGGTATACCCCGTAGGTACTACACTACACGCGCAACTATGGTTGATGTTAATTTTATTCTTGTTTAAAATTAAAAACATTGATGTTGTATTCGTATTTATTTTTTTTATTTTGAACCACGTTCGAATTCGTTTGTGGGTTTTTAAGGAAAAGCCTATGGCAAAAAAATATGGTCTGTTGTTTTTTGCTGGCTCCATTGCTGTGAAGCACATTTGCATTTACTTTGCAGACTGGAGTGTTCTTTTTTTTCAAATTACTTTTCCACCCTAGGGTCGAAATGGGCCACTTTCAACCCGCTATATAGATATACAATGGCCTACTTGCAGAATATGAGAAATGAAATAAGTTTTATTGATTTCGGTGAGCGAATAACTTAGAGAAGTTCAACAGGAGCTTAGGAGGAGGAAACCAAAAGGTTTCTATGATTGCGAAATTTTACGTTTTACAAAAGGACGGCAACATTTAGAAAATTACTTTATAAACAATACTCGTTGTTCAATTCCAATATTTTTGTTGTTGTTATGAAACTATGTTAGATTTTAGATTAGATGTAAAATAGTAGTAGATTAAAAAAAAGGGCCATTTAAAATAGGCCATTACGACACGAAGGGGTTATTTGGACGTGCGAACGAATGCGTTTCGTGAAGATAAAATAACCTTCTTTAGAGCAAGAAAACTGGAGAAGACAAAAAAAAAATACGAATTTCGGTTTTAATGTTCTGCAAACATTGATTGAATCTAGGTAGTAAGACTTGAAGCTGCCCAAACTTCATCCCCCTTTCAAAACTAAAAAAATTGAGAATTAGTTTTTTTTATGATGTCAATTGTTTTTATTTTTATTGAGATGCGCTCAATCTTATTGAACCAACTTACATTTTGGAACGTTTATCCAAGAAATACGATAAAAAACACGCAGCTTTGTATAGTGATATGGGGATATATATAGGATTAAATACACTTGCAGTGCTATAAAGAGAGAAATTACTGTTAAAGTTCGACATTGCTACGGAGCGCTGAAATCACTCCATACAAATGACTAAAACCCTGTGACGTCATTTGGTATTTAAGGTACCAATATCTGAATAGCATTCTGGTCGTGAAAAAGTGCATTTAAGTAGGTACATAGTTGTCATTCAATTATTGCTTTCATGAATCATGAAGATTCTGAACAGTTTCAAAGTGGGACAAAAACATTTTTTTTTCTTGTGCATTACTTTGAAATCTCACATTTCAGTCGTTTTTTTTCTTTGTTTCATGACGTTTATCAGTCAACATCCCTATTTAAGTCTTATAATAGTAATAGAAAACTTCATTTTTCTAACCACCAACCCAACACACTATACTACCCAAATGAAACCCAGCACTTTTTGCCGCCGCAGCTGTATTCTGCTCGTCGGCTCGACACAATGGGTCGACTCGATTCGAATTGTTCTGAATCAGGCGCTGGATTAGCCCTTAACAATTAAAGCGGTGCTTTCACCATCTTTGACGTTTTAAATGTACGCTTACACTGCTTACGAGTTGAAAATATTATAAAGATACGTAATGTTTCATAGATTTGTTTTTGTTGGGTTGAATAGGTTTTTTTAGGGTTCCGTACCCAAAGGGTAAAAACGGGACCTTATTACTGAGACTTCGCTGTCCGTCCGTCCGTCCGTCTGTCCGTCCGTCACCAGGCTGTATCTCAAGAACGGTGATAGCTAGACAGTTGAAATGTTCACAGATGATGTGTTTCTATTGCCGCTATAATAACAAATACTAAAAATAAAATAAAATAAATATTTAAGGGGGGCTCCCATACAACAAACTTGTTTTATGGTACGGAACCCTTCATGCGCGAGTCGGACTTGCACTTGCCCAATTTTTATTTATTAGGAACTTCGTTGTATTACTATTTACCTCTTGTGAATGTAACAGTACTCGTATAAGCAGAAATAACACTATATTTTTGTATGTAGTTTGTATCGATTTAGTCCATCGAAAAGCGAAAAGTAAGGAGTGGCGTAACAAAAAAAAAGTGAATAATGAACTTTACTTTTCGTCACCTTCGACGACATATGCCAGAGAGAGACAAAAAATATCTGCAGTGCTAAGCACATTTCGCCGCTTATTTCGCCAGACTCATCATCTCCAGTCTTGCCAACACCGGATTGAAGGAAAGAGACAGGTAATAAATGTCACGTGTCGCTTGTAGCAGTTGTGCTAGATAAGCAGTGCTGTAGACCTCGCTAGTTTGTTTCGAAACCCCCATATACCCATACCCGCCATTTTGAGGAATTTCGAAAAAAGAATCGACAAAAAATATATATTTATATACTTTTCGAACCTACTCAACAACATTTCATGAGAATCGGTTTAAAAATGTGACTTCAGGCAAGAACAACCGGAAAGCATTTGGAATTCTGGAGATTCAAACATCCGGACATACCAAATAATTTTGGGCCAAACTGAAACTGACTGACTTTGCTCGCTCGGTCGAAAAGTAGACCTTTTGAACGGCGGAGGATCTATGGCAGTGTAACACCACCGCATTCAGAAGGCCCCCAACTCAAGATGTTTTGGTAAACCGGCCGATTAGTGATGGTTCGCCTCTCTTCAATGGGATTTCATGCTTGTCCGTTCGTCTTTATTCGTAATTGATACTAAACATTTTGATGTCTTTATAATTGGGAACCATATTTCTCGAGCACAAAAACTTTAACTATATCTAAAGGCCTTTAAGCATTTTGAGTACCTATTATTGAATATTGGTATGATTTGTATGTGCGTAAATATAGTTTTTTTAAGGCTTATAGAAAAAGGTAGGGAAGACCTCGTCACTTTACACAAAATAACATCTTAGTATAGGCACTACTAGTACTTGGCCTACTCTAATCATTACTGAGTTCCCATGATCACGGAATAAAAGACAACAGAAGGTGTTTTTTTTTTTTTTATCATAGAGAAAAATATCTGAAACAATCAACATTTTTGAATGGATAAGGAGCCTTATGCCCCTCTTGATATATCTCAATGCATGCCCCCCTGGTTGAGAAGTTCTGGTCTATTAATTGAGTTCTTAGAACTATTAAAAGATAGCAGCAAAATTCTCCCAACGCTCGCGATCAATATAAACAAAGGCACGTCAAATTTACAGCCAGAATAAAGCGTCCGCCGCCGGTAATGGCAGTTTGGCGACAGGCGACAACCCGATCCGCCATTAACATGGCCGTAAACTCCTGCGCAGTATACCGACACGTCTACACCTACCAGCCAGGTGGGCATATTTAGACGCGCAGAATTTCAGCGTGACAGGCGATCGAGTAAGAGCGAGAGTGAGACACCTCGCTCCGATCCACCGCTTTCATCTATAGCCACAGCTCGCTATCCATTGAAAACTGGTTTATATATCGATACCTTATAGAGCACAAACGTTCTAACTTTTCGGAAAAAGTCGTTGCTATTAGGACGTTAGTGCACAACTCTATGAGGTTTAGATTTAATTGTAATTAGTACCAGTGTGAACTAAAGGTATCGATATTTAGACGTGCAGAATGTCAGCTCGGCTCTGGGAAGCGAATAAGAGCGAGACACCTCGCTCTGTTTCACTGCTTTCATCTATAGCCGCAACTGGCCACCGATTGAAAACTAGTTTATATTTTGTATAACAAACCGGTTTTTTCTTTTTATATTAATAAGTACCGGGTACCAGGGAACGCGACCTGTTGATTCTAGAAAATCCATAGCCTTATTGGGACCTATTAGTTAATCGTCATAATCTTAGTCGGTACAATGAGCTGCAGAATTACCCATCTATGAATGATTCATTAAAAAATGGGCCATGCATTTGTGAAGCCAAATATCTGGTACATATTCACTGCTGCGGAGTGTGGACCATCGGTACAACCTTTAAGGTTTTTTTTTATGAAATAGGAAAGTCAAAAGAATTCCGCTGACTATATTTTGCTGATACAGAGCGAGTGTCGTCTACTAGCGAATTCACATTCAAGAGCCTTACAAATAGTAAGAGCCCGTGTGGTCGGTGTAAACCCGGCAATTAATCTATATACCGCTGATTGATTAAGGATTGTCGGTTTTTTATAGTCCCCGCACTGTCTAATTAGTGGATTTCTTTATGTGTGTTGTAAAATTGAGAGGGGATATTGTGGGGAACCGCGAAATTCCTTATTTTCTGTTTTCGGGTTCCATTTTCCTAACCAAGTTAGGAAAAATAATAGTATTAATAGCTCTTAAATATATGCGTCGAAGTGTGAAATACAGTCAAAAAGGTCTCCGGCCCAACTTGACAATGGAGTTGATAATTAAAAGCCTCTTTTAGGTAATCAAACAAAACGTTTAATCAATTCGTCGTGGTAAATCAACGTTCGGCTCCGTTAGAAATATGGTCATTGATTTGATTCTTCCTTTTTTTAGGGGTTCCGGGTTCCGTAGGAAAACTAGGAAAGCTAACCCTTAAAAGATCGCTGACATTATGGTGCTAGAATGAGATTTTCTTCAAGCATGACTTGAACTGTATCAGAGCCGTTTAGCCCTCACTACCGGTGAGTCGGACTTTGTGTGGGAGTACACACTCACTAATGGGAATGTGTCCGCGCAATTAATAATACAATACTTTATTGCACACCATTTTCAATCATTTGCCAGATGATATAAAAGTACTAGATTTTCCAGAATTTAAAAATAAATTATATGATTGGTGTATAAATAAAATGTATTATAGTGTAAATGAACATTTCGAAATTCCCAATGCTCTTTATTAATTAATTTTATTGAATATTAGTAATTGTTTAATCCTCTGACATGTTAGTTTCTTTGTGTGTTTGTTTATTGTGTATAAGTAGGTACTTAATTTATTGATAATAATTATATTCTGACATTTTATTACTATTAGTTAGCATGACATTGAAACTCGTGTCTTTCGCTTATTGTAATTTATTATTTGGAGTTATTTTAGCAATTGCTGAAGTAAAATATTGTACGCCAACTCTGGCTGATTGTGACGGACATAGACTTTTAATGTAACACCTTATTGTAACCACTCACTTTCTGACAATAAATCATTCTATTCATTCTATTCTATTCTATTCTATTCACCAATAAAAGTTTACAAAAGGAAACAAGACAAATACAATTTATAAATAACGGTAGACAACAGGCGGTCTTATCGCTAAAAAGCGATCTCTTCCAGACAACCTTTGTGTAGTGAAATTCAACTTGTTCTTCGATTGGTGCAGTGGTAGTGTAGCAGTTTACTGAGCTGGCGGTCTTGGGGTTCCCGGCAAGGGCAAATATTTGTATGATAAACTCGAATATTTGTTCCTGAGTCATGTACGTTTTCTAAGTTAATTAAGTATAAATGTATCTATATAACTGTGTATCGTGTCGTATAGTGCCCATAACACAAGCCTACTAAAAGAGAGTTTAAAACTAAATTTGGCTTACCTAGCCACATCAGAGCCCACAATAGACGAAGTCCATAGTTCTTGCATTGGGTCGCCGTCATCGCAATCGATGAGGAGGACTATATAACACTAGCCTACTAGAGTTGGGACTAGGTCGATTTGTGTGTGGTTATCCGGTATTTATTTATTTTTATTCTTTCTGGCTTAAATAGGTACGCCAACTCCGCAAAAATAGTGAAGTTGTGGTGATTAAGGTGTAATTAAAGTGGTGGAGGTAGGAAAGCATTTCAATGTACTTGCTTTGAATCCCGGTAAATGCAAATATTTGTGCGATGAGCACGATTATTCGTCTTAACTTTGAAGTCAGGCAATATCCAAGAAATAGGAAAACACAGTCTGGCAAAGTGCCCGTTATAACTGAATTCTTGTCTTGGCTTATACCTACTTCTAAATTAGGACACTGACGTAAAATACTTGAAATGATTAGTTTTTAAAGTAGCTGATAATTTTACTCCTAGCATAATATATGTCAAATTGCATACTAAAAATGACACACAGTATAAAAAGTGTCTGAAAAAAATATTTATTTATTATACTTAAAGAATCGTAAGTCAATAATTCAATAGGCCAATTAAAAAGATATCGAATTTAATAGCACCAGTGTAAAATAAATAAATTTATTTATTATAGAAGTATATTTACATTTAATTTCATTATAACAAAATATATAAATAGACAATTAAATTCAAATTAAAAAATAAATTAGATAACTAATTGAAAGGAGGGCATTCTTTTAAATCAGATAACATAGATTTAGGCCTAGGTACTATTCAATACTAATCAGCGTCCAACGCCATACAAAACTGCATAATTAGAAATATCCTTATTTGTCTACACATTACACAATTTATAAATTTAACTTGTCTAAGGAATCTGTATAAGGAACTCGATAGTAATCAGATTAAGTGAATACTAATACGTTTTGTACACTTCGAATACTAGTGATTTAATAACAGATAATTTAAATTTGATAAAAAAAGATGACTCTAAAATTCTTAATTTGCTGTGTTTGTGTTTACATAAATAAGTATATCAATAAATGCAAATACAAAATATTATTTAAAGTCTAACTAAAAAACATAGTTATCATAAAGGAATACAAAATCTAGTTTCGAATATGAAATATTAAAGCTAATCGACTCTAACAAGCTATGATAACTATCTGGTTGAAAAAGTCAATTCGGCGTTGGAATCAGCATTGCTGATGGAGTAAAAAAAGAAAAAAGACGCGCTCTCTCAAACTGGGTTCCGGGTAGTAACTTAACTTAAAAAGTTTAGTGTATATACAGAATAACATACTACCTTACGTTGAGTTATAACATCAAAATCATGATTTAGTCATTTGAGAACGATGTCATAGAACCGTTTCAACCGTTGATATATAATTTTATTGCGACATTAAATAAAACCACTAAAGTATCTTCATGATTAATAAAAATTATAACTTTAATTGTGCAATGGCTTCAAATAAACGTCAACAGCAATTGTACCTGCATAATACACATCTGCTTAACAACGTCACTAGCAATATATTACCAGCTCATAATAAAAAGACACTAGAATTAATAACCCACTGAAGTTTAAATAAAAACACGTTCTGTATCAAGTCAGCTGTTGTCAAAATTCTACGCATACCACGCGGCGACCGTCGTTATTTCAATTACCCCTCGTCAAAGACAAAAGACCTGACACGGAAAAAACAAAAAAAGAAACAAACGCGCATCGAAAAAAACAATCGCCTTATCTATGATTGAATCGCGGTTGTGTAAATGCGCTCAAGTGTATTATGTTTAAAGAGCCGCTTTCTTCGGTAGCGTTTTTGAAATCGAAACTGGGCTTTGCTTTTTTCAATAGCCTATCGGAATGGGTCTTCGGGTGGGTCGCGGACTGCTAATCGAGTTTTTGGGCTTTAATTATGTTCGTACGTGCTCAAAATCTTTCAGATGGCCTCAATCACTTTTAACTTGTCAAGGTAAACTGCGTTTTTGACAAACTTTGTATAGCATCAGAACATTGTGAAGCTATACAAGGCGAATCCTTATCAAATACCTTCACCATATCAACTTCGATAAGTTTACAAAAAAACGGATTAAAAGTAGTAGTCTCAAACCCCCAATTTGTAACGGCGCCGTTGAAAGGCTCACTGATCTATCGGCATTGTAGTTCTAAAGACTCGAGTTGATGGGTGCCCAAAGTAAATAGCCGTAATAACCGTAAAAGGCACAATGATCCCCTGCTGTCCGTCGACAGGGGTCCTACCCACGAACCTCTTTTTAATTATAATATCACCCACATTATAAACTTTTTGCTCCAAACAAAAAAATCCACTCGACCGACTGCTACTTTTTGGGACGTTTTTTGCAGTTTTGACATGAGCACCATTATTTTGAATCTCAAGGTTTTGTTGATCGGAATAATAAAAGCAATGACAAGGATAATGCATAACACAATAGGTACAGAAGCGGGGGTTCTGGCATCGGTGAAATCTTTGATTTGTGGAGCACAAGGGCCACATGATTAGGTATTAACTTCAAGATCACAAATGCACAAGCAAAGGTAGGTAAATACCTGAACACAGTTAATTTGACAAAACCAAAGGTGATACTGGAACTTGATTCAATTTTCATCTTGACTCATTATTGTTGAGTTGAATCAACTTCGAGGTACGTCCCTCATGTGGATTCCACATTTTTGATTTCTTGTGCCTTTGCCTGTGCTGTATCTGGATTCAAAGTTAATCTATAAATGCATTGAGAATATGTTGAAAGTCACAAAACCAATAAATTCCCTAACGATTGAAAAAGATTATCACCAACACCAGAACCTTTAAGAAAAGTCGGTACTCACGAATCCGTGTTTGTCACTAATGTTGTTGGTCAGTTTCAGCTTGTGAAAGGAGACCACCTTCTGCATCCACTGCTCGCCGGTCGACGGGGAGTCAGGGTGGATGTACATCCTCTTCGGCATCTCAGGGTCCGCCTTCCCGGCGACCATCCACCGGCTCCGAGAACAGAGAGAAAAGATACAGAACCCCCAAAAAATTACAGAGCGAACTACTTGAACTGATATGAGTTAGAGCAAGAGCAAATAGTTGGTGATGTAGTAATGATAAAACCAACCGATTTCTAAATGCGTAAACGGGCTGTTATAATTACATACTTTGCGAGGGGACTATTTATGAGCATGCTCAAGACAGGTGGTCGATTATAATTATCGATATAACTTATTAACTAAATTTATAACTTACACTAACCATATGCATGTATTGAAGCATGAAAATTGAGGCTACGTGAAAAAACGGCCAACACCGCATGCATGAGTATAAAGTTTTTATTTATTAAAAACTACATAATTGAAACGCAATGAGCTCTTAGAAGCTCCATAATGTGGTTATTAAATGGCAATAAAAAAGCAACTAACTAGTATAATGGTACAACAATAAACAATGCATGTAACATGTGAGTGAAAAGAGATCTGCGTACAGCGGAACAAAAAATAGACGGAACCAACGAAGTTTGCGGTGAGAAGCAGCAAATTACTGAATGCATAGTAATTCTTAAAGAGACAAGGGTCACACTCGCAATTGGGGTGCGTAAAGTTTCAAGCGCAAACTTCCTTTGGTATAAAAGGCCACCTTGTTTAAGAATCAATGAACAAATTTTTTGGAAGGTTCTCCCTCGGCGCCGCGGGCTAAGGAAAGGGACATTATGTTTCGGAAGGTGCAGATCCCCTATCGGTTCACATAAGTACATAAATACGCATGCTTCTTGCCTTTTGTTTTCAATATTACGAATTACATTAAAATAAGACCAGCTATCGTCCGTTAAGCGGCGCCCGGCACAAACGCTACCAGTAAACTCTTATTTTAATTTAATTCCTTCAGTTTATTTATACCTGTTGTGGAATTTGTATCTGCAATCGTCGGCAGCTACGATGTCCATTAGCAAAATGTACTTTGCTTTTTTATCAAGACCAGAAACGCGAACTTTGTAGGCAGGAAACATACGTCTGCAAGCAATACGAGAGAAAAACATGGATTGGGACTTGTTCTTTGCGACAACGATTTGACATCACGTCGATTGTGTGACATCTCGCTGGACTAGTTTCACTTTTTTTATCCTTTTATTGGCGAGAAACGACCGTTTTAGCTTGTGATCTGGTCCCGTCCTAATTACGCTTAATTTTATGCCGGGATCGAATATGGTTTGCGCTCTAGTGGGTCTAGGAAGATCTAACGAACAAAGCGCAATCGTTCGTCCTATATTTGGAGTTTTCACGAATCAATGCGAGTTCTAATCAGCGGTGCGGCGCAATGAGGTGTCACAGGGTATTGGCTACAGACAAAAAGGCCATGTTTCCGCCACAGACGACCAAAAATGGCGAGGTACGCGCCCATTGTCCGCTTTTATACTGTCGCGAAACATCGTGACCACCAGACGTGAGTAAATGCGGTGTTAAACGAAAACTCTGTAGCCCAAAACATGCCTTCCAAACAACGTCTAGCAAAAAACTTGTCGCCTGACATATCGACCGGAGTTCGTAAACGAACAGCCCGCGATCAGTAATGGCGAGTTAATCGATGAGCCTCACAGATTTCTCTTAATTTATGACCATATTAGCCGAGTTAGGCAGCTGGAGGCTTTTGTCGGCGTCGATATCGGTTTACGGCTGAATCACAGTCGCATATTCCGCCGGAATGCCCGGGTCGTATTAATTAACGGATATTAAATCTGAGTTTATCGTACGAATCTCGAGTTGCCAAACCCGCGTGGCGGCGGTTTTGATATTGACGTCGATCGGATGGACATAAAGCGGACGAGCCGTCCTTATCGCTCTTGTCATCAGGAATTAAACAATGTACACGATCATTTACGATGATTATCGATCTCCGGCGCTTTGGTACACGTCCGCAGATGCATCCTCACGTCGCCCGCTGACCCGGAAGGATCATCTCTAATTTTTTTCCTAACGAGATCTCCCGGCCCGATTGTCGCCGCGTTTAGTTCCAATTTCGATTTAATTTAGTAGAACACTACGAGTCGCGTCGGTATTTCTCACCTCTGGTGTCGGCCGGTCCGCTTTTTACGCCACCGCCGCGGTGTTTGAGACAAAGATATTTTAATGATATTACCCATCTGATGCGAGTTGAATCCTTAATCGTCGGCCGATTTGGAGCGAACACTTGTCCGGCATGTCGTTGAACTTAAAATTAAGCGTGGTTCGTATTAAATTGTTTGTACGCAATTAAAGAACGCATCGAAATTGGTGATTAACGCGCGTAGCGTGGGGACCACAAGCTAAATTAAAAGAAGCGTTCGAGTCCAATCGACGTGAGCGTCAAATAGCTCCAAGAATTTGGTGTAGCGACGCCAAGTTCTTGGTGGCATACATTGGTGGTTTGAGAGGGTGAAGTGGTGATTGTCATGAGCACCGGCAGGCAATGGATGACCAGGCAATCTACCTGTTGTGGAACTTATATCTGTAGTCGTCAGCAGCGACGATGTCCAGAAGAAGGATGTATTTGGCCTTCGCGTCCAATCCGGATACGCGGAACTTCATTTGAGGGAACATTTGTCTGGAAATTGGAATGATTCCTGTAGAATTGGTATTTTTCTGTCTTAGTCTTAGTATGTACTGAATAACAGTCATAAAAAAAAAAATTGGGGAAGATTGGAATAAACAAATGAATACAGTTGCTATTCTTAAACTTGATTCTTTACCTATTTGTAATTATTCCATTCGTACCCAAACTTTTTTTTACATAATTTACACTCAATCAATATTAATTTGTTGCTCGTTGCCTGTTATTATTTGTATGTGTGTGATATTGCAAATTAACATTATTTTCATCGTCATTATAATACATCCTACTCGTAGGTATAATAAGCACTTGACTTGAAGAGACATGCATAGAAGTTTTTCGTTAATTTTTTATACAAAAATAAAATGTTAACTTCTGTCTGAAATCGTTACAAATCCCATTGAGACTCATAGTAACCAAAATATAGTCAATGTTGCATGAATTTACTATAATACCAGGTCAGAATAGACCTTCAGGTGATATAAAACTTGAAACACGCGTTCCAAGTGCATCAGCTATGTAAACAGCGAGTCATGTAAATGCAAAATGCTTTCTACACCGACTGAAGCGTGTGAGAGTGCAATCTGTCATGACATCGGCCGTTTCACAAGGCACGGTGTTACGCCACTTACTTTACCTGTTTACACAATATTAATTGCTACATATTTGGTTAGTAAAGCATCGTTTATTTCAAGAACGGTAATGCATTTGTTTATTTACTTTTAAACATTTAGATATGTAGTAGTCCGTAGCTCTTGCTCAATCGTTTTCAGCGATCGCTAAGGAGGAGGATTCGAGATCGGATCCTACTATACTATCAAAGAAACAACGCAAATTTTAGTCAGATTTTTCGTCAGTCTTGAATTGTCTTTCTCACATTTAGGAATAAGAAGTATTCTTAGTAAAAAAATGAGCTGTCTGTTCTTACTTCTTAGTTTTCTACGATGTGTTTGTCGCCTTGTAAAGTCAACATTCCCTAGTCGTTTAAAACAATTTTATCACGCAAAGTAAATCAGCCAATTCGTAATCTGTGTGTGTGTCACGTAACCGTGATATATAAAATACCTAATAACTAAAGGTGTTTGTGTTCATAGAATATGCATTAACTCGGTAAATAAATAAATATAAATAAATATTAAGGGGACAATCATACACAAATCGACCTAGTCCCAAACTAAGCAAAGCTTGTACTATGGGTACTAGACGACGATATACATAATATATAAATACATATATAGATAACATCCATGACCCAAGAACAAATATTTTGCACAAATATTTGGCCCGGCCGGGATTCGAACCCGGGACCGCCGACTCAGTAGGCAGGTGTCTACCAACCGAGCCAAACGCGTCGTCCTAGGGTAGACTAATAAGTGTTGGAATAATTCACCGTTACAGATATTTGCATTAAATATGAGTACGTATGATAATTAATGTAGGTTATAGTAAATTCTGGAGCAGTAATATTAAACAATGGAGAAAAATGTAACAGCTACCATGAAATTCCTGCCATTATCGCAATAGATTTGAGTCTAGAATCAATAATTGTAGACGAAAACTATCACATTAAAAAAAATATATTAATTACTTCTGTAGACTAACTTGTGAAGCTGCGAGTTAGCTTCTCGTGCGAAATGGCATTACACGTCTTCCTCACACATGATTGAAAGACAGACAATATTTGACACTCAATAAAGGGCCGCATTTCACATTTAGATATGGTGCAGACAACAAAGAATATCTATGTTGTATCATCTGCTGCAAACTTATCTATCTGTCGCTTCCATAAGAGCTTTTTCTAGAACTTGCAAATAGTTTGTGACTTAGTCAACAAGGATGGACATGATAGTTGTGTATGCTCGTCCCGTATACGCGACACGGCATCCATCAACGGCTGTCCGGTGTCACGTATGGCCCATAAATAAGATGCCTAATGAGCCTTAAGGCAAGGTTGGTTAAATGGGATATATAGGTAAAATTGATGTAAGTATGTTTTTACATACAGTACACTAATTGCAGCTACTTTTGTGTAAACTACATGTTTTATTTTTTTATCTTAAAATCATGCATCTAAATGTTTTTTCTTTTTATTTCCGCTACTATCTTATAGACTTTGTTTACCTAGTAAAAGTCTCTGTGTGACCTAAATATTTACAGTTGATTATGATTATGAACTTGACAAATGTGTGCCTAGACGCTTTTCCAATTCAAATGACAAAGTTTCGGTGCAATGCAATATACACAATGAAAATGTATAATTAAAATTCTAAGTTTTATTACGTTTGTGTTAGCTTCAGCACGCTCATGCAAAAAGTCAGCGTAGGTAATAAATTCGATTCGTTTCAAAATGTAGGTAACTTACCTACGTTCTTATTTCTGTTATTAGCCTTACATTGATACGTTTCAACTCTTCTTCTTCCTCAAACTTCTGTATGATATCAAGATTAGTAAAAGTACTAGATCAAATGCTCTAGAAAAGTCTAGAAGCTTCCAAATCTTCTGTGTTGACAGGTCAACGACATGAGATTGACCACCACTAGGCGTCGATGATTTTTATGCGTTTTATGTTTTTATAATACCATTAGTGTAGCTTTTATAGAGGCCTATAAAATCCGATTTATTTGTATAACATTAGCACGATTCAGATTTGTTTTTATTAGCTTGAATTTCTTGTTACCACCGTAGCGATTAAAATTAGGTATTTTATTGTATTTAAATCAAATTGAATGCGTGAGAAACTTAATAAAAAGCAGTCGAGCTGAGTGTTTTGCTTTTATTTACTCTTTTTTATGATTTGGAAACTATTTATTTCCCACTTTGATCGGTATTTTTTTTATGTGGCATTCGGCCATTCCGACAAAGTAAGTAGCTAATGCACCAACCTGTATGTATAAATGATTTACATTTATTTATTGAAGCATATTGTAACTGGATAGTACGTAAATACATTTAAGTACAGTCTAAATGAAAACGATTATTTCCTATTTTTCAGTCTGTTCTCACTTATCACCTTTTTTTCCATCACGTAGGCAGGTGCTATAAATTGTTTTTTTTTTTTTTTTTTTACTTTTCTCTTTCCATTGGGATATTTTTTATGAAAAAGTCATTATCTGTAGAACCTATTTGCACTAAAAACAGCGCTCAAACAAGCCTTACAAATCCGTCCTTGGGTTTAAAACACAGCACTTTAAACCTATAATGGTGTACGTATATCGGAATATAAAGTCATAAATGTCCTTTTGGAGCTATGTAAGTCAACCGCTAACCACAAGGTGTCACTGTTATGATAAATTAATACATCGGCACGACACATGCCAACTTCAGTTGGGACTTGACATGAACCTATATGTTAACTAGCTGTGCCCCGCGGTGTTACCCGCTCATCCCACGGGAACACTAAATTTATTCGGGATGAAAAGTATCCTATGTCCTTTCCCGGGTCTCAAACTATCTCCATACCAAATTTCATCTAAGTCGGTTCAGCGGTTTAAGCGTGAAGAGGTAACAGACAGACAGACAGACAGACAGACAGACACACTTTCGCATTTATAATATTAGTATGGAAGTATGGATGTATATTCTAACAAGTGTCGGCCCTGCCCAGGCATAGTGGCGCTACGAACAGCTTTCATATGGCAGTAATGTGCATACGTCATATATTTGAATTATTCAACGTCGTGCCGTCTATAACACACTAGCTGTGCCCCGCGGTGTTACCCGCTCATCCCACGGGAACACTAAATTTATTCGGGATGAAAAGTATCCTATGTCCTTTCCCGGGTCTCAAACTATCTCCATACCAAATTTCATCTAAGTCGGTCCAGCGGTTGAAGCGTGAAGAGGTAACAGACAGACAGACAGACAGACAGACACACTTTCGCATTTATAATATTAATAGTATAGTATGGAAGTATGGATGTATATTCTAACAAGTGTCGGCCCTGCCCAGGCATAGTGGCGCTACGAACAGCTTTCATATGGCAATAATGTGCATACGTCATATATTTGAATTATTCAACGTCAGTAATGCCGTCTGTAACACATACGTTTTTTTGTTTTAGGTTCCCTACGTGATGTATCCTCCCAAAAACCAAAATTTTACCGACCATTCTCCTCGTGAGGGATATGTCTTAAGCTTAACGTTGACATTGGCGAAATACCTCTGGCCAAAAACAGCAAGAAGAGAAAGCCATATAAAAAAAAACGTTAGTAGCGATTTGTCAAGGATTTGTCATGAATCTAATTCTAAACGTTGTTTACTGGAATGCTGCTCAATCCTTCCTTCGATCTTCTTGAGAAATAAATACTGAATCCTATTAAAACAAAATTTGACTTTCATCCCTGGCAATAGTTTTGGCTTTATTATGCAAAAATTACACCCGTAACGGTCATGCCACGAGTTCGGCGGCAATGGGCGTGGCGAGCGGTTGAGCGAGAGATCAGAGCGCCGCGGCTATACGAGTGAACGAGACACACATACCGCTCACCACCGCTGCGCAGCCGCGGTTGGACCATAAGGATCGCTTATTATTGTCATCACCAGATCATGAAATTTCTAGGCACATAGTTAGGAACTGTTTGCTACAGATTCTGATAAAATAAATACTTTAACTCATCTAAGTTGTGCCTGGTTACGTTTGTTAGCCGCGTTGCGGTCTTAAGAGCAGAAATAGAAGCCCCGAGAAGCGGGGTATCATTGACTTGCTTTCAGAATAATTGCAAGCTTTACGATGTGCTATTATTGCAATTTTTATTCCAAAATGCTCATGTCCTTTTAGTCCGCAACACTTATCGTAAATGACAAGTATCTGTTAAAAAATCTAAATTCCACACCGACCAAAGTCCTCACGCATCGCGCTATCTAAACGATACAAAACTGAAATACCCATCAATCAGAAGACAGTTGACTAATCTCACAGAGGATCGTTCACACTGAAGGCGTCCTTGTCCGTCAGACTTTACGACCCGATAACAGCAGTTCTACCAAAAGGTCGTATCTTTAATAGATTCCATAGTAAGATACGGCATTTTAAAGTACTACGACAGTTTATCATAGTGAAACAAAGACGCATCTCACTATGGTCAGAAGTCGTATACGCCTGTTTTACCAGAAGAATGATTCTCTGCAATTAATTGGAATGATTGAACGAACAGTCAGCTTGACAGGCTATCAGTATTGGATTTATTGGCGACTGGCTGGTAACCGCGGTTTTGTTCAGTTTTGCAAATGACAAAATCGTGTTCCATTACAAGTTGGATTGGTCTTGTCTTGACTATAGCTGCCGTAGGTTATGCAAAAACTTTTTATGCCTAAAAATATTGAATCACTTTATGATTTAAATCTATTAATGTATATTCAAATTAATAAAAAGTTATGTAAAAACATGTCTTTTCAGACTTCAACTGCTGTATCTTTTCAATAGTGTTGTTTGCAATTAATTGGAATGATTGAACGAACAATCAGCTTGACAGGCTATCAGTTTTGGATTTATTGGCGACTGGCTGCAGTTGCCAGAGGTTATGGAAATACAGCTTTTTGTGCCTAAAATATTGAATCAGTTTATTATTTACTAGCGACCCGCCCCGGCTTCGCACGGGTGAAATGCTGATAAATTAAGCTTGTATAATACATATAAATCTTCCTCTTTCATCACTCTATTTATTTAAAAAACCACATCAACATCCGTTGCATAGTTTTAAATATCTAAGCATACATAGGGACAGACGGACAGGAAGCGACTTTGTTTTAATACTATGTAGTGAAGTATATTAAAAAGTTACCTGGGTAAAATGCATAACGTTTTGTATTTTAAATCGTCTTAAAATGCAGGTAACTACAATTGTGCAATGTTTTAGGGTTTTGTAATATTATTATTATTATAGGGCATAAAAGTGAACTTTTCCAAAAAAATTATGTCGTCTAAAACACAGCTATTAAAATGTATTCATGATTTCTTACTTAGGCAAATAAATACTAAATCTTTCATTGGAAAATGCTTTTGACAGAAGCTCGAAGATAAATCATACCAAAGCCTCAAGTAAGGTAACTAGAAATTATATTTTAAGCACAATATCAATTCGCTAAAGTTATTCAAAATTGTTTGCTTTTTAATGTGTAACAACCTGACAATGTCGTTTATATATGTTTATTAATAAAATTTATAAATAGTACATAGATTATTTCAAGCAGCCTTGCTTGCCTGGAGTTATTAGTTTATTTATATAGGTGACATAACAAAGTGACTTATGTTTAATTTATAACATCAATATTGCCTACCTACAACAATAGTTTGTTGTAGTATTTGTCATACTGTCGACTCTAATAGTCAAGTGATTTTTCTTATTATTGCAGTGAATTGTATACAATTTTGTCTCCTTAATCAACTTTTGTGTCCATGATCAAAATGAAAATAGTATTTCCACAATTTTGTGGGAGTTCAGTAGGGAGAAGTCACAAACTATAAGAGATATGGGAAATCTGTTCTTAGGAACCATGGCGTCCATTTTAGATTTAATAAAACCTGCATTATTGTTTTTTCTATAAATCTCATACATAATTTCACACATATGAATGTTACAATACGATATGCGATTACTTACAGAACTTTACCCAGAAATTCCTTTGATTTATAAAATAAAACTAAATGCAGTTTCTATGAAATTTCAAATCGACGCCATGGTTCCAAGAACAGATTTCCTTATCTATTACCTAATATAGTTTGCGTTTTCTCCCTATTTACCCATTTGGATTAATCACCCTCTATTAGACAATCTTATTAAAGCGATACACGGAAAATTGTAATAAGGGATTGCATTAACTTAATATGGGTGGCATCAATGCATAGAAAAAGATAAGTTTCCAGCACATATTAATATGTCCGTGCACGTAACTTATAATCAGACTAGATCATAATGATTGCTATTAACTTATAATTACAGGCATTTTAAAACCCGACTTAAGACACACATGTATACCATGAACCATTCTTTAGATATATTTTTTTACTATTTTATAAGCGTCTTTCGTTGAACTAGAAAGGCTATTCAAAATTATATAAGCTGTTTAATTTTTGTATTAAGACTATTTCATAAGAGAAATGTTTCGAAATTATATAGACCTCTTTCTTCACTAGGGACTGCTACCCATTACAGCGGCGCTAAACCGCTATTAAACATGTCTCACGAAAGTTTTAATAAGATTATATAAGCTGTTTTTAAGAATTTATATGTATTATTAGACCCCAGCCCAGCAAATCAAAATAAATATTATTTTTTTTTAATATAAAACAGTTGTTACCCAAAAAGTAACAGCATAAGTATCCACAATAAAATTTACCTTTTACCTAACGATCAAAACATCAGCCTAAAAGAGTGTTAAGCAGCCAATGACTAGTTTCCTTAATTGGGGGGATCGAGGAAATTTGCTAAAACGGGGAGGGGGGTAATTAAAGGGGGTGAGGGGCGCATCTGCTCGCGTTGACGCATTCTTGCGGCTTCCCCGACTGAGGCCGGTAAAACTCTTTTTTTAGTTAATGTCTGGTATAAACATGTTTTCATCAAACCATTGACACAAAAATCAAAGCTTAAAGAAAAATTTAAATCAGTTAGTTTATTGTGGTGTGTACCCACATTAAAAAAAATTGACATTACATGTTTCTTAAATTTATGAAAGTTTTCATGGTTATATTTACTAAATTTAGGGTATAATTAAGTCTTTTTCTTTCTTCTTTATCGGTTTCACTCTTGGCTGAGCGGTCATGGTCATCATTTCAGATGTTGGTGGCAGTTTTCACAACACGCCGCTATTTTTCCCTGATAGCCGCCATAGTTTCCCAAAAAGTAGTAAATTAGTCTAGTTGTATTTAATTGTTATTTTAAGATTCTAAATATTAAAATATTAATCCCGAATAATATTTGAAGAATATTCAATGATGTCAAATTAATGTCCCAGTGCCACAGGTGCGACAGCGGCCTATCGGTGTAACTCGGGCGTTGGTGACCTTGTAATGCCGAATCCTTCGACGAGGCATTCACGTGAATGTCCTTCACCACCGCGCGCGTCCCGCACTCGCCCGCGCTCGCCCCTCGACACGCACACATAGCCGCGAGTTTTGTTACTGCACACAAGTGTCGCTGTCGTTTCTTGTTACGTTGGTATATATATTCTTTGACAGTGCCTCGACATTTATTAGCACCTTTAACCTTAATTCATTGCAATAGCGAATAGAGGCGAAAATCTTGCTGTAGATTTTTGCTTGTTTACTTTGACTATTCTAAATAAGTACTTAATTAATTTAATTTACAGGCGTTTTCATCACTGCATGCCGCTTATAAGAACACGAGCTTAAATTCCGCCCTAAGGCGGTACTTACGTCTACACGTACACAATTTTTTCGCCTGTTAAATGGCACTGACAGTGAACATTTAACCGTTGGTTAAGTGCCGTAGATTAACCATTGGTTAAGCAGATAACATCACCGGGCGTCAGTCATCGACACTGCTCGACTTTCACACCTATACTATACCTACTACTACCTAGGTCAGCCTGCAGGCGTATCGAACTCTTTACAAATCTAGATTTTTAAACTTACCGTATTCATTTAAATCTGTAAACTTGTGATGATGTTGAACAATTTGGATAGTTGGATGTTTGTTGAATTTTAGACTACGCACCAACGTGAGCGTACTTGGCTCCGCCTTCCGTCTTTATGCGTTCCAAATTATCGCGCGTTCATAGTCAGCCATGTCTAAATGTGTATAAAATGTATACACAGCGGCAGCGGTGAAGGTACGTGTGTCTCGCTCACTCGTTATGCCGTCGCGCTCGGATCTCTCGCTCAACCGCTTGCCGAGCCGCTGGTCGCGCAAACTCGCGGCCGCGGCATCTCCGATACAGTTTGTGAAAACTGAGAGGTTCTTATCGGGATGGCGTAAGAGCGAGCGAGACAGGTATAAAACTCGAATCAGATTGTCAGCTCATGGACTGTACAGATATTTTTGTGAATTATTGTGAAGGAGCGAACCTTGTGTAAGCCTTTATTCTGTATCAGTAATTATGTTTCATACGAATTCAAACAATCGTTAAACACGAGTCTAGTAATTAACTAGCTGTCACTTCTATGACCTATGATTCTGAGCTACAAACGAATATAAACCTTTTTATCACGATTTAAAGCACAATTATTAATCAACATATCTTAAAAGTTTATTTTTCACAAGTATATTCAATATTAAATCATACAACGAAGTAATGGTTGAACTAAACAATTGTGGATACTAAAAATGACCGGTCATTAGATGGTTAATAATTCTTTAATTGAAGTGTTAAAGAGCAGAGGCCACAGTATTGTTCTAGAGATGGGAAACGTTTCAATCGCTGTGACTGCTGTTCCAAATTTCTAAATGTCACTGTGAAATATCCCGGTACATTGTTACGCCAGAAGGGCTACCCCGATGTCTGCAATGCTTGAAATTCGACCGTCGTATAGCGCCGTCCCTCTCGAACTACCGTCAAAGTATATTTGCGTGAGCGGGACGGCAGCATTAAGGGACAATCATACACAAATCGACCTAGTCCCAAACTAAGCAAAGCTCGTAATATGGCATTATACGACGGTCGAATTCGGAACGTTAGAATCTTCAGTTACCATTGCCATCGTTGTTTTATGGTAATGAAAATATTACCACGGCCACGGTTATACATTTTTTATTCATTTTAGATACGTGTTGCATGATTCGAAATAGGACGACATGGGATGATTTTTGCCTATTCTCACTTTTGAGTATTTAGGAAATCTTCCTATGTCGAGCAGCTACATAATAGATCTATGTTAAGAGACAGAGTAAACAATTAAATACCGTTATTTCTTTATCAATAGGAACAGAGGGACGACCTTACGTGTATTTTGTAATGTTGTTCCACTTGTTCCGTCACAGTGATTTTACTCGGTCGATCACAGCGACTTACATCGTGACTATATAATCACTAGTGTTCACACCAGCTTGCAAAACACTGGATTGATGTTTGCAACGCTTAGTACAATTAGTAGGAATTATACGGTGATTGTCAATTCTAGTAAGTACATGATAATTGGCCACATTATGTAGTAGTTGGACGTGTGGTTTGTTTTTTCCGTAAAGTGTGGTATGACTGCGTTATATTTGTAACTAGCGACCCGCCCCGGCTTCGCACGTATGCAATGCTGATAAAAACCTAATAATATAAATAAAAGATAAACCTTCCTTTTGAATCACTCTATCTATTAAAAAAAACCGCATCAAAATCCGTTGCGTAGTTTTAAAGATTTAAGCATACAAAGGGACATAGGGACAGAGAAAGCGACTTTGTTTTATACTATGTAGTGATAGTGAAGTTTGCAATGTAATTGTCAGTAGCGAATGTAGTAGACGTTTTTAGGGTTCGGTACCTAAAGGGTAAAAAACGGACCTATTACTAATCTTCTTGACTCCGCTGTCCGTCTGTCTGTCTGTCCGTCTGTCACCAGGCTGTATCTCATGAACCATGACAGTCGGCCAAAGGGAAGGGTTATAAGTTTAGCAGTCTATGTATGTATACATATATATGTCCTTTTCAAAAAAACATGTACTTTAATTAAAACAAAACTTACCTAATTGATTCCTTAGTATAACGATAGTTACCCATATCTTTTGTATGAGTAGGTACCTTTCGTGAAACAAAAGAAGCGATCGTAATTTTGTTTTTATTAAGCCTTTAACTATGTACTACATGTCTTTTGAAAATCACTCATAAAAGTGTATTCCACCATAGCGCGATCTACTCAACCGATTTTTTTCGGCATAATTTCAACGACTCGCTAGCATTTGTTTTAGATATGCCGTTCTGCATGTTCGGTATTCAAAATCCCAAAACAAAAGCATACGAAGTGACATTTTGTTACGCACTTACGTCGTTATGTTATTAAGTGATTCAATATAATTGAATAATGTCAAAGCCTGGTGAATAATACGTAGGACTTGTGACGTTGTTCTTCCAAGTGGATATTACCAATGATATAAGCGCGTGGGCACGTCAGATGGAGAACGCTTGATTTGGAACAAACGGGTTAGAATTTGAAATAGGTTTTGAAGTTATTGCCAGGATTTGCGAATAAACTATGAACTGCACAGAGTTAAACTTACAATACAAGCGGCAAAGTGATTGCTCACATACACATAGCCTGTTCAGGGTTTGGTAACGGGATATTTTAGAATGGTAGTTCCGAAAATCCGAAGATTTCCAAATTACATTTCAGGATTTTCTCCATATTAAAAAATCTCGATCCCGCCAATTCCAGTACTTACAACCCTAATAGAGCTGTTATAATCTGAGATACGATTGTGAAACTACTTTCACCCTGGGGACGCAGAATAGTACCTATTGCAAGGCTTAATTGAAAAAAAAAAACAGTCAAATCATGCAATGAACAAAAAAATCTTTTTTTTTCGCGATGTATATTTTTCATCCATTAAACAGACGGCTAAAGGTCGTTTCTAATTCCTATCCCCTACTATTATGTGCTATTATGTTGTCCGAAAATATAATAATATAAATTTATTTACCTCTTCCAGCACTCTAACTCAGTCATATCATCATATGTCAGCCTACACTATAATGTAGAGCCGGGCAGGTAATGTAGAGCCGGGCAGGTAATGTAGAGTCGCGATCGACTATAAAGATAACCCGGATTCCGCTACCGAACACCATCCAGCTAATTAATAAAAGTAATAACGGAATTAAAAAAACGTCGCGTGCTCTACGTGTCGAGTTCTGATAAAATGTCAATTTTTAACACCAATCTTGATAAATAAATATTAAGGGACAATCTTACACAACTAGCTTCACTTTCAAACTTAGTGCTGACTAGGTTTCTAGGTGTATTTATTGTAATGGTTCTACAGTACAAAGTAAACAATCGCAGTTCACACTTTTTATTTCATAACCGCCATATATTGGTACCTAAGTGGAATTTGCGTATAGGCAAGAATAGTACATTGTTGTAGAGGCAGTAAAGTAAGCAATAGATTAACGAGTAAATTTTGAAGGCCGACCCGCAGGGGAGGCCTTCGATAGTACGAGTTAATCTATTGCACTTTCAGCCGAGACTTAACATAGTGCTTTTCACATATTATAATACGAGTTTTTCATATTGGTCATTAAACTCGGCGCCTTGTAGCAGCCTCATTGTTGTAAAAATCAGGGCTATTATAAACATAAAGCTGATCGTGCCCCCAGATTCAAACGACATAAAGACGATTTTCAACCTAGTTATGAAGAAATAACGAAAATATTCAAACTTACCTCACTTTCAACTTAATTTAGACATTTAAACATTTAGTCTAGGTTACACTTAGGTAAACAACCCTACGATACATTATACACTGAAGGGTCATTGTAACGGTACGCAATATTAACATACGTTCCTAATATTATTTATTTCGTGAGTCAATGTGAACATTGTGTGAGTGAACATTATTAAATGAATCACATTATCAATCACATTACAAAACCAATTTTAATATTTACTAAACTATACATTTTGTTTTTTTAAATATGGCCGGCTGACCCGTAGCGCATGCGCGCATCGCATCTCGTCGCAATGGAGTCATAGCTTTTCAGCCGAATAAAAAAAATATGAATTCAATATTTGTATCTATACCTATAGGTAATTAAAAGTGTTTATTTGTTGAAAACTGTTTATTTGTTGAGAAATTAGTAATTGTAGAAATTAGGAAATTGTTTTACACCCCGTAACTAATTTTAAAATATAAATGTTCATGATTTTCGGAGTAAAACCTTTTTTAACATAAACTTATTAAAAAGTAAACCTGAGGAGTATTATCTTACTTAAGAAAATAAACTCGTTTACGGGGTATTTATAAGTTTAAGAAAAAAATATACCTCATAAATGACGCATTCTTATTGGTCAATTTAATTTGACATGCAGCAGACGATTAAGCTTTGATTGGTTAAATTGTCGTTTAAGCCGGCCGAGAAAATTAGTCTGAAATATTTTCTAAAAAGTCGTATCTTACTATGAAATTCAAGTGTAGATACGAACTGTTACCGTAAGGTCCAACATTGTTGTCGTGTTGGGAGCTAACATAGATATACAGTTTACAAATGAACATATATAAGCAGTTTTGTGTACTGGATTTAGGTAATCTATAACCACATTTACGAGCAGTGTCGTGAAAACAAATGATAATTCGTTTGAAAAAATAGTTCTTAGTATTCAGCAAAAGAAACAAATATAAGTAAAGATAAAATTCTCGCACTCAGAATATCTGTTTTAGTTTCCCTTAAAAAAAAAACCGGTCAAGTGCGAGTCGGACTCACGCACCGAGGGTTCCGTACAAACACTTTCCTTCCTCAAGTGGTTAAGTTAAGTTTGCACCTGGTATGTATAGCGCCCCATACAAATGAGGTACAAAGTTAACTCAACCAATCCCGTTTGTTGTATGGGAGCCCCCTTAAATATTTATTTTATTTTATTTTTAGTATTTGTTGTTATAGCGGCAATAGAAATACATCATCTGTGAAAATGTCAACCGTCTAGCTATCACCGTTCTTGAGATACAGCCTGGTGACAGACACACGGACAGCGAAGTCTCAGTAATAGGGTCCCGTTTTTACCCTTTGGGTACGGAACCCTAAAAATGGAGTATTTGAAACATGCACTACCGATCTAAAACCGTGTCAAATCGAAAGACATTGTGCATGGTATTTCGTGACGTGTTCTACAAAAATTTCTAGGTTACCCCACTAACTCACAAAGTACACCCGCAACACAAGGGCTCAAACACTACGGGGGTAATAAACCTTTGTCGCCGCCCGTACCAGGTGAATACGTAAAGTGTGGAGACAGGTTAGACAAACATCGCCACTTTAGAAGTGTCAAAACTAGCACGGAATGCAATTTTGCTGCATTTTATAATTCTTTTTGCGGTATAAAATGGGAGAACATGCTAGTGACGGGTGCAATGAATGTAGAAAAGTGAAAAGGTGATTTGTAGCGGGATATTATTAAAGTGCAATTCTTGGAATTTACGATCTAGGAAACATTTGTTGACTTGTTAAACTACACTAGACAGAGTAATAAAAATTACGCTTTCCAATGCATATTAATGCCAACGTAAAACACTTCAATGTAGTAGACTGTATAAACAAATCTGCATATGGGGGTTCAATTTGAAATCATAATTTCTAAATAAACCTAAACCTCATTCCAATTTGTGCTCAATTCGTCCTGAAGGGCGATAGTTATCTGTCAGATTTATTACATGATTTGAAAAAGTAGCTTTTTCCAAGTTTCTTTGAAATGTTTATGTAAATACGCCATACGACTAAATAAATAATTACATGGTACATAAATATTGTCAATCTTTTTCTTTTACAACAAAAGAGAGATGGCGAAAATTATGAAACGCGCGACCAAAATCTGTCATGGTCATGGCTCTTCTGGTCTATATTTTATGAAATATAGTTCACGTATGTAAAAGTGAAAAACTCATGTCGTGGATCACATTACGTTGCAATGACTTTCTACTACTTAAGAATGGTAAAAAAAAGCTTGACCAAACGGCGGTCACTAAAAAGAGTGTCTTAACTAAAAGAAGCCGCTAGTTTAATAGTTCTAACGTGATTTAAAGCGGTTGAAACTAAGTATAAATAACTATTAACAAAAAGCGATGTCATCCCATCTCTTATCTGCGACCGGTGGTCTTGACGGTAGCTTTAAAACAACGGAGCTGTCGAGTCGCCTTTTTTGTAAAGCTTTTGTTTTTTTTCTTTTTTTTTGCAAAAGTAGCCCTGCCCTACATAAGTAAAGATTCTAAGTAACCCAATATTTGGGAATAGTTTAATAAGTACAGAGTGCATTTATTCAAACTACATATTTATTGATTGGCACTTCGTATTATTTTATCTAGTTTCACATAATATTAAATATATAGGAACTTAGTTCAAAAATGGCATATACTGAAACAGAAAAAGCACTAATAAAATCATGATTTGTTATGTTTCACGAAGACCTACCACATTTTCAAGATGCGTATCAGAACATTCAATGCAAGAATAGAAAAAATATCTCAATTTTTTCAATACTCTTTACCAAATGCCCAGCTGCAGTACAGTAAATTAACCCTGAAATGCATGAATTAAAAAATATATGTATATTACAAAATATAATTTTATTTAAAATAAATGTTTCTAGTTTTCAACCAGTAATTCATTTTTGTTTATGTAAGCTGCATCTTACACTATGCATTTAAGGGTTAATGGAGTTAAAAAAACCGTATCCGATGCGTAGCGACTCCCTAGACTCGGTCGCGATAAGCACGACGTGACGTAAGCTCGCTCTCGGCGCCACCTTTGTGCCCTATCCTCCTCCAAGCACGAAATGACGTAAAGGACTATTATCCTACATTGAGTTACGATTTTTCGAGACAAGCAACATTGTCGTCTACTTATCGCCATCGCTAGTTTCGTCTAATTGGATAATCGTAAAGAATTGGCGCTTTTGAGTTGACGGTTTGCCGTTTGGACTGAAAACTGCACCCTTTACCTTTCAAGTTTCAGTGAACTTCGGGATATCGTGAGTTACGTGAGAAGTGACGGTGAATTACTATGGCTTAGTTATGTTAATGTTAATTGTTAATTAAGCCACAACACCAAAACTAAGTAAATAATAAAATTGCTAGGATATTCTTAAATTAGAAAGTGTGTTATCTTATTGCTCGTTTGTCCCGTTTTCATGCATCAACTATTTTTGTATAGTGATAGAATGTGGGTGGGAGAAAATGCACCGATTCTAAGAATAAGTAAAAACTATTGCCAATGCGGGCAAAGCCGTTAAGAAAGCCCTAGTATGGCTATGGCACAGGCATGTTGATCTGTTTACACCTTTCTGTACAGCAGCGTGGGTTTTGAGTATGTAGGTTTCCGAATCGTTTTTCTCTTGTAGGCGTATTTATAGTACAACCAATGCTATTGCTAGCAAATTACAACAAGTCATAAATTGCCGATAATAGCTTCTAAACATAAATATTATTGTCCTCAAACATCATATAAGTCAAAGCAATAAGGTGAGTAACAAAATTCTCTTTTCGATGCTTCCAAGCGAGTCTCTACTTTACTGTAGTAGCGGAAAGTATAACATTGTATGAGGGTGATTTTAAATCGGTGACATACCAACAACGTGGGTTGCAAAATATGATCAAATTAAATATTTTTTAATCAAACGTCGAAATGCAATGCCATCAATAACGACACGTCATCTCGTTTCGTAAAAAATACCTAAAAGCGGAACTTTTGATCGAACGGACGAAGCTGCAGGGTTGACAGTCACTGTGAAATTAATTAATATTTGTCGACATACATTGTTGGCGTAGCAGCAAGCTATATGATATTTATAATTGGACAAAGATTAAAAACACAAAACATTGATTAAAAAAAAATACCTGTCAGTAAAAATCAGTTATACCATGATATTACTCAAAGCAACAAATACCATTCAAAATGAGGTAAGTTTGAAAGAGACGGTATGCTTTGTCTGACCTTGTTTCAGTAAAATTTTACAACTGGCATATCGTTGTTTAGTGTAGTGATGAAGTGATACTTAATATACCGTTTTCTCCGATCTCTAAAAAGTGTCCCACATTATCGATTAAAGTATTAAATGTATCAATCTTACATCTACCTGTCTCTAACCAGACTAGTGTAGATGTGTAATCACAAGACAAAACGTCCTCAATAACATCTTATCGACGTACCTAATTCTGCCTCAGTTCCCTCCAACTTCCAAAAACAAATTCACCGTCTTCAAGGTGTCAACCCTACATCCACTTGTCTCCTCATCCGACAAGGTGTCGATTAGTGGAAGCGCGACAAAAAGTCGACAGTAACATCTTGTCGTTGTCATGTCGTGTCTCCACAGATAGGACGATAACGGATGAATAATTATTCAAAACGGTCTAACTCGTTCGATTAAAGATGGTGGAGATAAAGATTTGTTTACTGGTGTTCGGTGTTTCTTGCTACTGCGTAAAATTATAAGATATAACGAATACACTAGCTTAAGCATAGATAAAGTATCTCATAGTTATAAAAATATAAGTATACAACTATCGTACTTATGTATTCAACTCAAGTAGTTAAATTGAAAACAAAATGCCATGAAATATATTTGGTTCCTTGGCAAAGAAACTTCCTGTTACTCTGCCTGAGCATTCGGTTTTTGCCACTTTAAAGGCCTTCATTGGTCCTACTTGTCAAACATTGGTGTTGCCATCTTTTTCGTCTAACATAAAAAAGGGCTGGAACTAGTTTGACAAATTAATGTTCAACCAAGTGAACTGCAGGCAAGACGGATGGATCGATTCAAGTCAACGTTTCACCATTTCATTAAGTAAATAGAGTATGTCAATAAAATGTGACTGTAAGTGATACTCAAAACTTAACAAACAACGAACGTCTCGCGTCAAATTTCGTATATCCGTAACTAACTGAAAGGATCGGAATTTAGTATGCAAGAAACGTTTCGTGTGTAGAGTTTCGTAAATCTGTCAATAAGCTAAAGTAACAATCAATTAGGAGGATCAATTAGAAGACAAACAATTAGCCAAAGTTGGTGATACGTATTCGTCGGCTGAGTGGTCTAGATACGTGAGATGTTAGTTAAATTCTTGTGGGAAACTTCATGGATGTGATGGAATTTAGATGGATCTGGATGATTTCTAGTAATTGTTGTGAAATGACTACACGACACGAGTAGCTGAGCTGGGTGCTAATTCGGGTGTTTGAAATGTCTCAGGTATATGTCGGGTATATCGTCTTTAACTGTCATTAAATATTTGCGATTCGATCTGTATAACATTTCACTATACTACCTGGTGAAATTACGGAGGCGAAAACTTAACGGGTTAGCGATATACCTAGTACCTATCTGGTATATCTCCACTTCGGAAATATCTCCGAGACATCAGAGAGGCATATATGGAATTAGGTCTAGGTCTATTAGGTCTGGGTTCGAAACTCAGTAACATTGTGCAAACTGATCAGGCATTTGTGTGATGACCACAAACATTTATTTATAGGTCTAAAACCCTTTTTATGTGAATTAGTTTAATTTGTCTACATAAGTATATAAGTGTCGTCTTGTAGTAATAATATTACAAATTTTGTTTAATTTTGTAAGTAGATTTGTTTAAGAGGCCTTATTCCTTTTAAAATGCTGATTGTTTAGACATTTTTCTCTATGATCAAACATGTTTCTTAACATATTATTGATTTACTACCTAGAACAGGGCTATTGGGATTTATCGGTATATATTTGAAACCTACAGTTTGAATTTTTCATTGATAATTTTTGTTCGAAAAACTACTCGAAATTGACAAAATTCACGTGGAAAATTCGTTTTTTCAACTTATTTTCGACTGTACGCAATGAAAGCATGAAATAGCTACGTTACTACCTAGAACTCGGGAAAAAGTATTATTCACTTCAAAAAGTTGGTTGAAATTATCAATATATTCGTCATAATGTGAAAAAAATAAATTTTAAAAGGAATAAGGCCTCTTAAGTTAAGAATGACCTAAATATTCGGTTTATTCTTTTTAGGGTTCCGTACCCAAAGGGTGAAAACGGGACCCTATTACTAAGACTTCGCCGTCCGTCCGTCCGTCCGTCCGTCCGTCCGTCTGTCACCAGGCTGTATCTCAACAACGGTGATAGTTAGACAGTTGAAATTTTCACAGATGATGTATTTCTATTGCCGCTATAACAACAAATACTAAAAATAAAATAAAATAAATATTTAAGGGGGGCTCCCATACAACAAACTTGTTATAGATTATATATATGTATAGGTACGGAACCCTTCATGCGCGAGTCGGGCTCGCACTTGCCCAATTTTTTATCAACATTTTATGTACATAATAGATGTAAATGTTTGTTTCAAGTGCATATTTGCTCATAAAAATATCTAACTGTATACTAACAAGCTAGTGCGTACGAGTGAAGTGAGCACTCAAACCAAACTCAAATGATTTCTGGACTACAAATACAGACATTATATTTATGCCCGTGAATAAAGAACTGAACACAAGCAATACTTTGTAAGTTTACAGCAAAATAACGGGATGCCACAAGCCAAGCTGCTACAAAATACGGCCAATTTCCATCTTTCATTTACTTTCCACAATTTACACTGCAATTGGTACAGAACTACGTACTTACCGAGTTATAAAACTTATACCGTGATTACTACCTGTCCATTTTTAATGAGAATATGGTAATAATTTATGCAAACATCGTATTTATTTGTCGTTATTCTAGCCTCACCTTTATACACAATATTAATAAGTATCTTTCAAAGCTCCTTATCCGTTGCTGATTGTTTTAGACATTTTTCTCTATGATCAAACATGTTTCTTAACATATTATCTATGTTACTACTTAGCACAGGGCCATTACGATTTATTGGTATATATTTGAACCCTACATTTTTCATTGATAATTTTTGTTTCAAAAATTACTTGAAATAGACAAAATTCACGCAGAAAACTGTTCTTTTTCAACTGCACGCCATAAAAGCATGAAATAGCTATATCATTATCTAGAACACAGGGAAAAGTATTATTTTCTTCAAAAAGTTGGTTGGAATTATCAATATATTTCTCATCATATGAAGAAATATTTTTTTAAAAGGAGTAAGGCCTAAGACATGACTTAAATTGTATCGGGGTTATAGCCCTCACTAACAATAGGTAATCGAACTTTGTGTGAGATGAATGTGTATATTAAATATCTTACGGTAATATTTCATAGCATACTTTTCCCGTAATGTGTGGTGGAAATATTTATCACGTACCATACAAGTTTTGTTTTATGTTTCATGTGCAACAACTATTTGTAAGTTCCTGTAATTGGCTCTGATTCTATTTAAGTTCTTCTGTGCAGTGTATTAGCTGTTGGTTCTCCTAAATAAATAAATAAGAGGCATGATTATTTTTATTAAAGCAGGAACTTATGCTAGCGTAAACCAAATGCTTGATTGAAGCGAAAAATTCATAAATAATTATGATTTGAGCGCGATTTGAACCTCCACGTCTTTCCGGACCAAGACGGGTAAACTACCAATTGTTTTATCAAAGCCACTAGAGCTAAAGCATCAAATATTTCAATCAGTTCATCAGTTGTTTAATTTCTTATATGCCTTTTCGCTTTAGTATAAACAAAAGGCTTGATATCCGAATCAAGGTGATGTTTATAAAGTTTATAAACATTAATTTATTTTTAACAGAATCTTTTTATCGATTCTAATTTTTTTTTAATGTGGCGATACCAATTTTTTTTTATAAATAATGACACATTGGTAAATTAAGAAAGAAAAATTGAAAGCGATCTACTACAATCTAAGCAGGATTGTAGTAGATCGCATTGAATTTTGCTCTCTTAAAGGTAAACCTTGGTGTCATTATTTATAAACATTAATTTATAAAGACATGTTTAAGATAACATTATACCGAATTATATATTAGAGCCTTTGTATGTAAAATTTTGCTCCTTTCTATAGAACGCTATCTCGCGCGAACGGGTTCAAGACTAAGGACAAAAACGATTCCCAAAAATCCTAATAGGAACCCATAAAATTCGCCTAGTTTCCTAGTAACAAACAAAAACCAGTTCTACGTAAGTCGCGAGCCAAAAATAAAATAAAATGGCTGCCTATGCGCGGCAGCCTCGGTACGCAATGTCGGGAATGCCACGTGGCTCTACCCCACGTTTTCGGTCGAATGTGAGGCTTGGATCCTTTATTTTGGATGTCTCCCATTTGTTATACATAATACATGTAGGGTCCCTATCTGGGGATCGCGACCGCTTGAGAATTCGGGACGGCGCCACCGAACCGAATAGAGTACAGGGTGATGCGAATTGGGGATTTTTGGAATACTTTATAACCTGGAAAGAAGAGGAACTCTTTATGGTTTTGGTGCATGCCGTTTTGTTTTTAAAATACATGTCTAGTATTTTTACTTACGTCGCCTACGTGAATAGCAAGTATTGAGATATGTTTTGGAAAAACAAAGGTCACATCTACTTGAGTGCTCAGTGGGCTGCAGTTACTGTGAAAGTAATATGACTGTATCCGTCAGGAGAAACTACCTATAACTAGATACCTACTGACTACTAGTTTCTTCTGTGCAGGGAAGTTTCGGGTAGTTAAAGAGTTTTTATTTTTATATTATAGGGGGCAAACGTATAGCCTGATGAAAAGCGATTACCGTCGCTCATAGACACCTGCAACGTCAGAGGAGTCACAAGTGCGTTGCGTGCGGCCTTTCAGGAGGGAGTACTGTGAAGGTGGTACTTCACTTTAGGTGGTATTGGCCACCGACATAAGAATAAAGTCATTTTTATACATTTGAATCAGCGAATGACATCCGTCATAAAAATAAAATGTATAGTTAGTCTTCGACTGGCCTCTGGGCAATAAACACGTGATAGTACCTCTGCTCTATTATTCAGCCCCATCTGACTGCATCCCCGTAGTCGTACAGTACGCTCTTTTCTTGAAGGTTTGAAAGTCGTATCGATCCGGAAATACCGCAAACGACAATTCATTCCACAATGCAATCGTGCGAGAGAAGTTTCGGGTAGTTTGAAAGAGTTGCGTTTCTATAGCATCATCGCCGTTGCTTCCATATAAGCAATTGTTCCAGACCTTTCTGTAAACATTTCCATCATCTAAATCTTCCTACTGAACATCAACTAATCAGCAGCTATCATTGACAAATAAACTGCAAACTCAAAATCCTCTCTCACCCTGTATTTGGCAGATATAGACGATCGAACAGGACCCGAAGAATGCGTCGCGACATGAACTTATGAGTTACAGCCTCCAACTTTTTGTGGACGTCGGCCGCCGATTCGGAAAATTGACCTTTAAACATTGAAAAAAGATGTCGTCATTTGACGGGCGGCGATGTAAATGGTCCTTGATTTTTAACTAATTGAACTAGTGTGGGTTTGAGGTAATTATTTAGTTATGTAGTTTATCTTGAAATTCAAATGAATAACAAATAAATAAGGACTCCGTGCGAGTCCGAAACATGTCGAGCGATATTAGACATTATTGACTTTGTAAATCTTATCAGGTTTAGTAGGTCTTATTAGATTAGGTACGATAATATTTGTACTCGCTCGCTCTGCTCGCTCCTTCGTGTCACGATGCCTTATGTTAGCTCGTTGACCAACAATTTGCTTTTAGGTAATTATTAAGTTTAGTAGTTTATCTTTCAATTTAAATGAATGACAGTCTTGAGCAGGCATGAATCGGAAGGGGTAGTATTTTTGATTTTAGTAACTAAACATTTTAATATGATGAAAAATAATTAAGAAATTCCTCTGAATTGAGAAATTCGTGAGATTAGAGCACGTTTACAATTTACAACCTTTATAGCCTAGCGAGTACAAATTAAACTAAAAGATACATAAAAAGTAAAGACTCTTTTGAAATATAATATGTTCCGTAAAAGCTTCCACGGTATCAAATAAACTCTTTAATAATATAGCCTGTACAAGATAAATAATTCAAAATCGCGTGTGGTTAAACGTTGCAAATAAATATATTCGACGGCATAGCACTCGGTACTCTTCAAAACTACCATCTTGGTGGATGGCGTCATTTTCAAAGCAACCTTGATTCATGGAAGCAAGGAACGGATTTCTGTGAAAAGCAAAGGTATTATACGTGTAACTACGTTTAGGCCCGGTTCAGACACGGCGGGAACCGCGCGATTATAGAATCGCGCGGAAATCGCGCGGGTCTTATTTATATGAGTTAGTTAGTAATCGTTCAGACATAACCGCGCGGTTAATGTCTAATCTGATTTACCATGGTAAAAATGTTTGTATAACGCTTCTTCTACGGGTGCTTCGGTGGTTTACCCGATTACGGTGTTGTGGAAAATTGATGACTCAATTAAACAATAAAATTAAAACACCCATTTCACCTCTGCCCTACTAAAACAATTGCCATAGTAATTCCCGTCTCACTCATAGAGCGCCGAAAACGTGACAAGCACGGAACATACGTTTTTTCTGGGTTTTTCTCACACACACTTAGTATTCACAACACAACTGATGATACCATACGAGGAACGGACTGTACGAATTTCTTGAAACGGAACCGCTTAACCAAATTAGTAGAATGAAGTCTCAAGGTTCAGTTCTCGTGATGAAACACAAATAGAATGATTTATAATTGTTTTTTTGCTTTAATACTCGATTTATCGCGTCTGGTGTGAGGTGGTGTCTGCATACTGATGGGTGAGGTTTTGGTGATGGATTGGTCATCAACGCCTGGGCTTTTGGACCGTGAGACTGCTTCAAATGTCATCATTATTTGCGTAACAACTAACCAGTAAACTAAACGATTACGAGAAAACTTGAATAAAGACTTAATCGTGTAACGTGTCCATTAAAACAGTAATGTCGAGTCATTATTAGTGCAGGAACTCCAAAATGTAAATTAAAACATTTGGAGAGAAGAAACACCAGAAGTCAAGACAAGACACGTCTTGTCTTCATAAAAACGAAACTTACAAAAAACTAAAAAGAAAATAGTAATCGCTTTTAAAAAAAAAGAAAACAACTTCAACGACTACTTCATAAGAAAACTATCAAAATGCATAGGTAAAGTATACAAAATTGATGTACATACAAAATTGAGTTCTTATGGATTCCATCATCAGATCTAAATTCTGATAAGATTGAGACCATTCGTTGGATTCAAGTTATCATAATAATAAAAATCTTAAAAATTGGTTTAAATATGAAAATGATGGAAATCTGAGAAGGAGCATAATATTAACCTCCTCTTTTTTGAAGTCGGTTAAAAAGAGTTAAGTAACAAATACTTTTCAATTATAATCTCAAATGCAATACAATACAGTGAGACTGCTTGCGTAAAATGGACCAATCACATGCCGCAGATTTAAAGCACTTATTTTGGGCTTCGCAAAATCGCAGCCTGATTGGTTCTTTTTTCTTCACTTCAGTGAACAGGCAGCCTTAGGATTCAAAACGGATGTTCCGAGTGATGCTTTCTTTATAATCATTACAACTTTGAATTAACTACAGGATGTAAAGTTAGAAATCGACCTCGAATACGGGTCAGTGATTTGGAATCCACTATACCTAAAATACTCAAAAGCCTTGGAAATGGTGCAGAAAAAATTCCTGCGTATTTTACATAGACGTTTGACTGGCAAACAAATGCCCTATGCAAACCTACTGCATCACTATAAGTTGCATTCGTTGGAGGCCAGGCGCCAATGCTCAGACGCAACCATCTTATACAACATCTGCAGCGGGCATTATAACAGTATTGAGCTGTTGGAGCGGATTCGCTTCAGGGTGCCGGCACGCTGCACCTCGCGCTCGGCCGCCGTGTTTGCCGTCCCCAACGCTGCAAGTAACGCCGGGGTACGTGCTCCCTTACGCCGTTTGTGCAACACGTACAATAAGATGTTCACATCGGTGGACCTCTTCAAGTTAAGTCGACCCAATTTCCGGAAACAGATTCTGAACGTTCTTGGCCCCGAAAGTTAGTATAATGTCGTTATTACTTGGTGCTCAGCATCACGCTCGTCTTCATCTTTCTATAACTAGTAGGTAAAACTAGCTGGTGGCTCTTTTGCTCTTTTGTTTTTTTTTTTTTCTTTCTGTGTTTTTGTTTATTCTAGCTTATTTATTTCGTGTTACTTAAATGGTTCACGCTAAGTTATATGAATTGTTATTGGCACAGTGTACCTAGAATGTATCATAGGTTAAGAATATATTCATCAAAATGTGTCTTAGTGAGAGCTGTCTAGGAAATAAGTGCATGGTTACTGTTTAATTGTATATAGAGTGTAAGACTATCCTGTACTTGTTTCTGTTTGATCTCCAATAAATAAAATAAAATAAAATAAAATAGAACTAGTCAAGATGCAAAATAGCATTTTCATGTCCTGTCAAGTACGATCCGATCGCAGAAATGCAGCATGCGGAATATTGGAAAATAATTGAAGAGGAATAATAAATAATTTCTATTGAAATGAATCATTTATCGAGGGACAAGTCACTGCGGTTAGAACTGAGGATATGCTTGTTATAACAAGGAAATATGGGGAAGATGGTGATAATGGTTTTACGAATAATGCAAGTCACTTGGATATATACGCAAATAAGCAGCGTAAATTGTATAATTTAATTTAGGTAAACTAATGATATTTATGATAATTTTCCTTATTATGATATTGTTGGTTATTTTAATATCAAATTTCTTTATCTGGGTAAAAAACATAGGTTCTTATTATCTTGCCAAATATGAGACCGTCCGTGGAATTCGAACGCAAATTCCTGTCACGATCCGAAAGCTCTTCAATCGACGCCTCATATATCCACCTTTTGGACAACGTAATCGTTGACGCTACGCTTTGGGAATACATGATTTTTAGAAGTTGAATTAGATTAGTTTGGGGAGTACTTACATGCCGAGAGAATAAAAGAGAAATAGCTTACGATTTTTGTTTTTGAAAATGAATTATAGTCGATAAGAGCGAAACGACACCAAATTATAACCACATCACAGAAGTAAGTGAATGGCTGACCATTCGACGAAAAAAAAAGAAGTCTCGTGTTTCGTTTTAACAGTGGTGGTCTTTTCTTAGGAAATTGTTAACTAAGACTTAAAAGTGTCCATGCAACTTGCTCAAAGAAATAAATTATACTTAAAGATTTAGAACTATTAATTCCTGAACGCAAGTCGTATTTCCTAAGCCTCTACCTCCCTCAAAAAATGTAGTCTACAAAGAATCTGACGCGTAAAGTCTTTTAATAAACTGTCATTACAGGCTATGTTTTTCTAAGAAGCTAGGCATCTGGGAAACCGGTCTAAGTCCAGTTTGATCTTCAGTCTAGGCACGTATGTCACAGACCAGTGCCCTACGAATAGCCGTGCAAATGTTTTGATAAACTTAATTATACTTTTTGCTTAGCTACACGTAGAATTATAAGTATCGGAGGAGAAATAAATAAATAAATAAATAAATAAATAAATAAATAAATATTAAGGGACAATCATACACAAATCGACCTAGTCCCAAACTAAGCAAAGCTTGTACTATGGGTACTAGACGACGATATACATAATATATAAATACATATATAGATAACATCCATGACCCAAGAACAAATATTTTGCACAAATATTTGGCCCGGCCGGGATTCGAACCCGGGACCACCGACTCAGTAGGCAGGTGTCTACCAACCGAGCCAAACGCGTCGTCGTCAAAGCTACGTTTGAGTAGTGTAGTCTTGGATGGTTGAGATTGTGGGAGAATCTAGTCGTTCACATGAACACGACTTTATTTTTATAAGTAAACCAAACCATAATTTATTTGTGGTCTAAAACGGCAAAGATTTTGTTATAGGTTTTTTTGAAAGAACTTAGTAAGTGTAAGAACAAGGTAGATTCGGGTCCGTTTAACAAAAACTAAAAGTTAAGTCCAGGAAGACTTGTAAATGTTTGGTCTTAAGTATTTCAGAAATGATATAGAATGAGGAAGCATACTAGAACCAGAGGTAGAGCGAGTGATGGAAAATCTAACAATGCTAAACCTCAATTCTATCGGCAGATGATGCGTTAGAAAAGGAGAAGTGGAAGAAAGGAGAAGAAAGCAGATTCCACAATCAGATGGAAATATTAATTGCCCAGAAGCGGGAGAGAGATAGGAAGAGGAAGGCTGGTGATAAACAATGTAGACTAGGTATATCAAAATTTAGTTTATTCGGGAATGTATGTCTCAAAAGCATGGTTTGTAATGAAGTTGAACAGAAGACTAAAGGCTTACTTGGAAAGAAATGTAGTCGTTTCAATATCGATTCTATCATAAACCAACAGCCGTAAACTTTTTCTCACATAATTTCAATAGAGATAATCAGAAAACCAGTAATAAAACAAACTCGCTTCAAAACCTATACAAGTAAACGTTCAAAATTATGAACTTGGTTATAACTCAGGGTTATCTCATGCATAAATCGTTAAAATTTTAGTACTTTTTAAGTGGGCATTATCTTACTGATTATTGATACAAGAACTCCTTCTCTCGGCTCATGAAAGGATCTTTGAAAGTGACCTTAGGGTTAAGAAGATAAGTTATAAATTATTATAGATAAATTATTAGGTCGAGTTAAATTATGGCATACAGGTCACGGGTGGCGCCTGGTTTTATACGTCGGTGACATTATGTGAATGATTTATTGTGAGATTTCTGAATCATTTGTCAATCACTTGTTTATATATTATACACAAGTTTGAGGGTTTTAGACTCTAATTTTTCATGTTTATTTATATGACTCATCTCTATACTAGATTTTTTTAATAGGTTTTGATTTACGACTACCTTATAAGGCTAAATATAATACCTTTTTTGGCTCCTTCGTTTTTTGGCTAGTCACTCTTCTAAAATTATGTTAAAAGCTTTAAAATTATCTGTTTGTAATCCTCTCTATGGTGGCTAAGCTTCAGTCTGGTTAACGCTACTGGCCTCACTAAGAGCGTCACGTGTATGTCACCATGTCTTTCCCGCGCTGTATCGAAAGGAAAGAGAGAAAAAACACAAGTTACGTTTGCTGTTCTGACTTAGTATGAATTGTCCAATTGTCTACCGCTATCTAATAATTTGATTCTGTCGTTACGAAAAAATAACTACAAATTTGTCTTCTTTTCAATCAAGTATTGATAACAATTTCAAAATCAACCAATATCTTCCATTGCGATTGTCATCGAGGGCTTGACGCCTCGGTCGTTCGGGCTCTTGACTCGTAATACCGAATTCGGTCACCCCAAATGTCAAGTTTGAGAACCCTCGGCGCCCCTAGTAAGTGGGCACCAATTTTAATTTCTTCGTTTCATTTTGGAGCTTCTTTAACGCGGTAATGGGTCTTGAACGTTCACGTATATTTTGGAGTTTGAAGTTTGTTTGCCGAAATTCATTGGTGATCGACTTTAATTTTACATTCCTATTATAATAAAGAGATTGGGAGAAATTTTAGGTGTAAAAATTATTGCCTTGAGCGATGTATTGGGCACACTGTAGTACTTCGTCATCCAAAGAAAAATTTACATCTCGTCTTGATCATTGTCAACTATCAGAATTGTAACGTAGAATCACTTGCTACGCTTGAGATTCAAAATTGGAGCAGCAGCAGCTGACTTTGATCTCTTGTTCCACAACTGTCTTTTACGGCACTTACAAATTCTCGCAAATTTTGGAGTTAAGGTAAAATTAGAGTTAAGTAACGTTACAACCAACATATTCAAACATAACTAAATTATTCAAAAACTTAACGCTGTAACTAAAAGACGTCGTAAATGACAGGGTCAATCACAGAATGAAATATGGCGGAGTCTGAGGAACCACAAATCTGTTCATAATTATACTTGCAATGGATGCGTTAATAGCTTAGGCAAATCGGACTGAAAACATACTAAGTTACATACAATTATTTCAAGTTGAATAAAGTCATGTAAAATTAATATTTTTTCATATTATATCCTCTTGTAACTCCAACAATTACAAGAGTTACAAGTCGTGGCATGAATACACGAAGCTAATTAAAAATGTTCATGTACAACACGAGAGTGAGGTTTCAAAATAATTAAAATTAAAATTTCACCGTCCCGAGTGTAAGAATTTTATCAGCCCTAAATAGGCCAGTAATGTGCATTTTTACGGCGTATTTTGGTAGCTAGTTAATTAAAGCATGTGAAATGAATGATTACATCATACGTCTTTCGTTTTAACATAATTTCAATGTTATTAGATATGGGTAAACAATATTCTAGTAACTGCCGATAATGCATAGGTTTAGTTTTTGTTTATTCTGTTATTTCTCTTTTTATGTATTCTAGCTACCTATGCGCTCAAAATTATTTTTTCTAAATATAAAATTAAACTTTAATTGCTTTGATTGTATATATACCGCATCTGATTTGACCACATCCGAGGATAAGAACCTTTAGGAAATAAGTTGGTCTGTAAATTTTACGTTCGCGATGTCACCGAACTCAGCTGAAGGTTAAATGAATTGACAGCGTTCGCATCGAAGTCATTGCAGACAGACAAATGTATTGTCATTCATAATAGTGGAGTGAGATCATCGTATCATCATTGAACTGTTGCATCTATAAAAAGGTGTGTCATTTTACACGATTTTTTTAGTTTGAAAACGCAATACTCCTCTTTTTTTAAATAATGCTGTCTAAAAATTATCCCTAAACTGTTATCTGCTCAAAGGCTTTGAAATTATCTCGATAAAAATAAAGCAGACCACTCAAAAAGTTATACATATAAATCACTAGGCACTGTTTACTCTCAAAAGCTATAAAAAATATAAATTCATAAACAAGACAGTACTAAAGCTGATGTTTTATTTAATTAGAAACCTTTAGTATGAGAATTTTCAAGGCAAAAAATACAGGTATATTTTTTTGATTTTTTTTCTGCACCTGTACGATTTTTCGACTTTATAAAATACAGAGCGACTTATACCTGGTCTGCCTGCATGTCAGTATTTGTTATTTATTAATTGCCATAGTGGCGCCTCTACCGGTAAACTATGGGAAAACAAATGACCTATTTAAAATTAGTAAACGGCTGTTTTTGAACCATATCCCGCACATCGAAGAGTATTTAAACAATTGAACAAAAACATCATTAAATCCTCTTTCAATACACTGCATGCACCTCAAAAGTGTACAACAAAATGCCAGTACACTTTCGGTTAGTTTACACTTGTAACGAAGGGGCCAATCAATACGACGACGCGACGCGAATACACGATTCGAATCAGGACGTAATTCGGTTACTTTTTGTGTACCTTTTTATGTGTCCGCCATAGCACCGCCGTTCAGAAGAAAAACAGCGTATCGTCGAACGAATTACATACATTTAAACTCCTTTTTGCACGGCAATGTACAATGTACATGTAATTAAGATGTCTGAGATATTTATACGTTTTTGAGACATGAGGAGTTCGTAATTTTGATGTGTAGTGAGAAAGATTTGTTTTTTCATGGCCATGAGAGAATTTAATGCTGCTACTTGGAAATAAAAAATACATCCTTTATTTGAATTAAAACAATAGCAAAGATATGAATGGAATGTCAACTCATCATGAAACATCAAAGTAGGGTCACCAAAAAGGACCCGTAAATTGCCACCGTTCCATAATACTATGTAATTAAAGACAAAGTCGCTTCACCCCTAATTGGCAACCCTCGGAATCTGGGGTTCAAATGCCAAATCTTTAAACTGTTAGTGTAATGGAATTAAATTGGCTTTCGTTATATTAATATTTAGATAGGAAGGTATATTTAGGAAGATTAGGTTAAATATTCAAATATCCCAAAGGTCGTCACCTTCATATTAAAGGTGTCATCTAATAGGACAGTGTGAGGATTAAAATACTACATAAGGTCCTCTCTTTTGATCTTTGCACAAGGCACCTGAGAACTGAATTTTATTGGTTGTTTATGCAAATGCGACCACAATATGTCGAGAGGCGTGTCACGGCGGATTGATACGCCGCAACGACTGGCTATGAATTATGAATTCATGCCGATTTTGAGTGATATGCGGAATACAGCACAAATTCTGCCGTGCAGAACTTTAGATACAGTGAGTACGGACTACGGTCCCTCATTGAACTTACTGTAATTTATGTTTTGTACGGCAGTATCGGCGCGCTGGCGCATGGGCTAGTAGCGCGGTATGACGCGCGTAGTAAGCCCGTCTTGCCCTCACAATAAGCAAGGCAAGGCAAGCGGCGGCCATAGAAGTGAGCAAGACGCCGCGCTCGGATCTTCCACTCCCACCTACGGCCGCCGCTCGCCGGTCCGCTCGTCGCGCGAAGTCGTGGCCGAGCCGTAAAGGTAAATGAGCGTTTTTCATAAGAGGATATGAACTTTTAATAAATAAAAAATTTAAGCTCTAAGTACTTATTTAGAATCGATTTTAAATTCAAACCTCATACAACAAAACCGGCCAAGTGCGGTCGGACTCGCGCACCGAGGGTTCCGTACAATGTGATGTAACTAAAAACGTGAGGATTTCGCAATTTTTCCTTTATCTGTGCTATAAGACGTTGCTTCGTACCAAATTTCAAGATTCTTAGTTCCGCGACGGCGACTGGCAAAGGCAAGTGCGGAGCTCAGTGTTGTAGGCCCTAACATTTATAATTGTGTCCCTACGGACATCAAAAACGCATCCAGTAACACTATATTCTCTAAAAAACTTAAAGAATTGCTTCTAAATCTTGCATGCTATAACTTGAACGAATTCCTACAGAGAGATCGTTGACCCAATCATCTGATTGTAATACCTACAAACAAAGACAGTTTTTACTATTCACCCATACACCTTAGCACGTTGCAATAGGGTTTATATTCGTTTGCAAATGTACAATCCAGATGTTAAACCTATTAAAATGTTATGTACCTACCTATTATGTTAGACCTATTAAAATGTGACATTCTTAATTTATTGTATAGAATCTTTATGTTTAATTGTATCATATTCCGACATGTAATTAATTTGTATAGTTATCAATAAATAATCTGAATCTGAATCTGAATCTGAACGGGAAGTATACCCTGTAGGTTTTGATTCCCTTGCAAGTGTCGGAAATTTGCAGCATTAACGGCTGTGTCTTTTGATTGCGTTGGCTTAGAAGTTTTATTTTTTCACAGCTCCAAGGTACAGTAGACCTGAGTATTTGGTATGAATTCCAGCTTGATACACGCGTTCCTGAGAAAAAGGGTCTTGACTTGACAGACAGACAGACGGAAAACAAAGTGATCCTATAGGGTTCCGTTTTTTCCTTTTGTGGTATGGAACCCTAAAAACAAGTTTAAACATTTATAGATGGGACATTACAAAATATGTAATTCATATAGGTAGAATGTGTGCATAACACGCCATACTATTATCGAATTAGTGAAACACCTTGTTTCTTCTCAGCTTTTTCCATGTTGTACTACAATGCTCATGTCCGTATAATTTTCCCATAAAATAGCTGATCATAATTTTAATTGACATAATTATTGACCTTTTAACGGGTTGGCGGCTACTATGCGAAGTGTTCTAGTTCATGCATATTTATCGTACGACGAATCGATATCATTACATTCATTACAAACACAGACTTTTTGCTTTCCGCTAACGCTTGTGTTGTGGAAGTGACGTCACAGAATAATTTTGTGCTATTTCATGTTTCCTTTTCCAATTGGTTAACAAATTCATAAGTATTTTATACAACTGTAACTGTCTTTTTCAACTTATAAACGGTTCATTAAAGTACAGTTAGCATCAAAAGTAGGTATTAATTTTTACTTCTGGCGTCAAATTGCATATACGTTACTTTTTTCGAACAAATCGTCACAAAATAAAAGGTTGAAATTTCTGTAAAACATAGCCAAAATAGATGTCCCCTGGATAGGTAAAAAGAAACCATTCGATAAAGCGCATCAAATATTATCTTTAAATTTAACGACTTCCCTAATAAAAAACCTTAGCAAACCGTTGCACCAAAAACAGCCCTCGAATCGAACCAACAATAAAACACCTCCAGCCGAAACTTCTTTTTCTTTTTAAACATGTGACAGCGTCGCCTGAAGGCGTCGCGATCTCTGCAAACGCTCTACTTACCTATTCCCCTTGACTGGGACCGCGGGACGGCGTTTACGAAGCGAGCCACATACATTTACTATTGACTTTGGCTTTTTAGACCGCCATTTTGCTTTGCTTTAGAGGTTAGTTTTCGACGCTCGAGTCTATTATTAAATGTATTTCTTAATCTTTTGACTGTTTGTATCTTCTTCTTCTACTAGTTACCGACGTAAAAATATAAATTCAATCATGATTCATGGAGGTTAATTTCATCTTTAAGAAATTTTATTTTTCATGTTTATATTTCCCCATTTTGATTAGTTTAGCAACTTAATTTCATAGCTCCTAAGAGGCAATTGACACAACAAAAAGTAATCACTCGCTACAAGTGTTACTTGTAATTCCTTCATGTTTGCAAGCAGTTAAAACAATAATCGGAAAGGTGGCAAGTAATATGATTGATTTATTGGACTTGCGTGTCCAAACCGTATATCAAGTAGAATAGCAGTTATTGAAAGTTACAGTACGGCAAAAACGACATACCAGAGTCGTGTTCATGTCATGTAAGTGAGAAGTGATTGAGTGAAGTATCGCGGGAAATTCAGATCCCGGAATATTCTATCACTGGGTTGGCAGGCTGGTAGTGTGGCTAGTAAGGGGCGTTCAATCAACTATACAATATTATATTTAACTTTATTGTATAATAAAAGAAATAACCTAAAATTAAACAAGTAGCTGGTCATCATGAGACCCTCATTCAATGAGTGATATAGAAAATGCTACTCAAACGGACGGACGGGTATTTCACGCGCGGAACATAACTACAAAAGTTGGAATTTCTTAGCTTCAATATTGGCTGAGCTCTTGTCACTTGTTCCAATTAAAGGTGATCTTGGAAGCTACTGGTCCTATTTCCACCAAACTTATCTAAGAACCATCCCGACGGACGTGTCTTTCGATAAAAAAAAAAATTGGGCAAGTGCGAGCCCGACTCGCGCATGTAGGGTTCCGTACCTAGACATATATATACTCTATAACAAGTTTGTTGTATGGGAGCCCCCCTTAAATATTTATTTTATTTTATTTTTAGTATTTGTTGTTATAGCGGCAATAGAAATACATCATCTGTGAAAATTTCAACTGTCTAGCTATCACCGTTGTTGAGATACAGCCTGGTGACAGACGGACGGACGGACGGACGGACGGACGGACGGACGGACGGACGGACGGACGGCGAAGTCTCAGTAATAGGGTCCCGTTTTTACCCTTTGGGTACGGAACCCTAAAAACCACAATCAAATTGCTCAATCCGTTTGGGAGCTACGATGCCATAGACACATGTTAATCTTTAACATCATCATCCCTCTTTTAACATCAGGGGTTAAAAAGAAAAAATGGGCAAGTGCGAGGCCGACTCGCGCATGAAGGGTTCCGTACCTATACATATATATAATCTATAACAAGTTTGTTGTATGGGAGCCCCCCTTAAATATTTATTTTATTTTATTTTTAGTATTTGTTGTTATAGCGGCAATAGAAATACATCATCTGTGAAAATTTCAACTGTCTAGCTATCACCGTTGTTGAGATACAGCCTGGTGACAGACGGACGGACGGACGGACGGACAGCGAAGTCTCAGTAATAGGGTCCCGTTTTTACCCTTTGGGTACGGAACCCTAAAAATGGCGGACTTAATGTCTTAAAACATTACCTACGTACCTTCTTACAATATACATCATCATCAGCTACCTCAAGGACGTCAATTGCTGGACAATGGAGGTATACCTCCCCCAAAGAACGCCACCATGACCGGTTCCCATTCGCCTGTATCCATTCCATATTTTTTGTTTGTATAATACCGTGATCCTAGGATCTGTGACAGAATTTCTAGTAAAACTGGTGCACGCATTTCTGTCACGCAGTAATGAAGTGTCCCCAAACGAATACAAAACATTTATTTTTGTTTAACTTAAGTGTCATCTCAATTGGATTTGCGAAATAATTACAATTTCGACTTCAGCATAATTATGAAAATTTTCAACTGAAAATTTAATATGACTTCATTCAAGGTTTTTAATGAAAGTAACTTACTTTATTTACCTTGTCAGTTCGTTTCCAATAATTGGATCAAATTGAACGGAGATAAAGTACCCGAATTCTCTGGAAAACTCTACCAATAGTGGACAAAGATCAAAACCCAATTTTTTTTTTAATATGATTTTGTTCTTTTCTTTATCACACGATTCAATTTAAATTAGTAATAAGCGCCTTAAATATTTATCCAAAATACTTAGTCCAACAGTTGGAAATTTATTGTCATTCTCCTTTTTTTTTATTATGATGTTTAGCATTTCATTTCCGTAGCAAGTTTGCTAAAGATTGGAGTTCGATTAGTCCAGTCTAGGCTGGTCATTAGCTTTAAATTAGTCGGCCATGTTGAGGGGCGGGGCGTAACATGATATGTAAACAAACTGCGGATAATGGGATCGAAGTTTGTTACATTTTTATAAGTTGGCTTTGGAAGAAGTCGAAAGTGACAACGGTTTTTTGCCAGTATCCTAGTTTTATTAGATAAGATGACGTCAAATGTTAAAGTATCATTACTTATCATGAAATAATTATTCCAAATACCAAGCATGGGAGGTTATTTTGTTTTAAGTCTTGAGATTACATATTTATTTTATAGGCTGCAATGTGTTAACCTCTAGATTCACTTGTTCAGTACCTCTCCTTAAGCCAGTTCATCTTGAGAGATGGCTATGTCTGTGGTGTCTTGAGGACCTCCGAAATGCACATCCGTGAGGAGGCTTGCATGTGCTAATATTGGCGAATTTGCGATCTGGCATGCCGAGAAGCAATTAATTAGTTCCATTCAAACGGACGGACGGGCATTTCACGCGCGGTCACGCGCTACGCATCCAAGACTTACCATATACATTGCTGTTGCGTGTAAAGTTAATTTAGATTTGCAGTATAGCTAAAGCATCGTCTTCACCAAAAGCGTCAAGTAGATGCCGTGACAAAATTTGTTGCATTGTCCCATTTTTTTTTAATATACACTGCCGCTACGTCAAGGAAGGATCGCGTTCACTAACACTTTGGATTGGGTGCTTATATTAGAAGCCATGACGAAATTTGTTGCATTGTCGCAGAATATTTTTATGTGCACTAACGAGGCTACCAGCAACGACGTGTGGCTCAAGAAAATAAAGAATGCCTGTAGTGACGAAGTTTGTTGCGTTGGCAGTGTGTCAGTTGCTGTGCAGTAGCTAGTAGCTACAAGTGTAACTAGATAGCATTACATATTATGTACATTGCTTGCTTTCTTGAACAGCTAACGAGGTTCACCAGCAATGTAAATCTACTGTAATATGGCGTCTAGGGCCTATATTATAGTAGATGCTGTGACCAAATTTGATGCATTGTCGCAAACATGGATATAACATGTGAAGCTAATTAAGGTTTGCCAGCAATGTAGAGCTAAATGACTACCTTCAGTTATAATAGTAGTAACGGTAATTACTACTACGACAGATGCGTACAATGGCCACCTCGTTGCGAAATATGTTGCACTGTCACAGAATACAATTAATATATAGCAGATGCAATTTTCGAATTGAGACTGTTGCCTAAAAATACATTCCGTGTGTCCATGCCTAACTACAAACACCTATACATTGAACCTTTACGAAGAAAATTACCATTGTTTCGCGAATGATAATTGTTGTTGAATTATAAAGCAAAAAAGTGGAATATGACACGATCGACTAGTTTCCTCGCCTGATCATATCACCTAATATAGTATTGCTTTCTTTTTATTTTCTTTCTGTCTTAATGAGATATTGTTTAAACAACAAATTAACAGTGAGTTCGCAGCGTAATATCAATAGATACCTAATAAGTATAATAAAAGTCAGTCAGAAATCTTATGTTACTTTAGTAGGAAAATATTTACTTCATGTTTTTTGCATATTAAATTGTTATCTTTTTAATTCAATTCATTATCATAGCCCGAAACGGATAGTTTATCTCACTAATGTAAACCATTAATTAACGAGAAGTAAACAATATACCTACTTAGATGTATTTGAATTCATCTGTGTAGGTACCTATGAGCCTGATGATAAAGTTTTATAACAAAATATGGAACTAAAACTGTTAGGTACACTATTTACACTATTCAGTTCGGGCCTTACTCCTTTAAAAAATTTTTTTTTCATATTATGACAAATATATTGATAATTTCTACCAACTTTTTGAAGTACATAATACTTTTGCCTATTTCTAAAAAAATAATATATATAGGGTAAAGGAACCAGTAGTCGGCCTTTTAACGAAAGTTCTGGGTTTAAACTCCTCGCATGTATGCATGCGGGCCCCAATAAAAATAAACCAAGATTTTATTCGTTAATTATTTATTCATTTTTAATAATTGTTAAGAAAAACACTTAATAGTTTCTGAATTTCTTAAATAATCAAAACAAAACTAAAAAAGGCACTTTTGCCCAGTAGTCGGCCCCAAACGACCTTAAGTCGGCCATCGAGAACCCAGTAGTCGGCCACATCAATATAATGTTTAAAAATGCGGCCGACTACTGGGTTTTCTTCGGAATCGTTATGTAGAAGTATTTACTAAACTGATTGTTAATAAGTTACGCATCTAATGAAGTCAAATTCATTAAAATAAAATAAAACATCCAAAATCCAGAGGTCAGCCACCTACGGCCGAGTACTGGATATACCACTAAAAAAGTATTACGCACTAGTCGGCCGCCTCAAAAAAATACTTTTGTGTTGAAAAACATGGATAATTGTACCAAAATAAACTACTAAACTATTAAATAAGACATTAAAATTAAAACAAGTGCAATAAAGTATAAGACGAAGCTGCTTACTGCTAATAATCACGACTCCGAAATTTAACAAAAAAATGGCGGCCATCGCACAACACCTCGTGCTCGCGGACGACACTGGCATGAACCTGTTTTACGCTCACCGCTTGCCCCTACCCGCACAGATGACTCAATCATTCGACCAATAAGAAGTTGGAGCGTCATTATGCATTCATCTCATTGGACAATTTAAAAACTAGCACTATTCGCGGCGAATAAAAAACCGAAAAGGCTGACCACAGGGTCCTGGCCGACTTATGGTAACTTTACCTATATAAGATTGATACCAATAGTCGGCCACATCAATATAATATTTAAAAATGCGGCCGACTACTGGATTTTCTTCGGAATCGTTATGTAGAAGTGTTTACTAAACTGATTGTTAATAAGTTACGCATCTAATGAAGTCAAATTCATTAAATTAAAATAAAACATCCAAAATCCAGAGGTCGGCCACCAACGGCCGAGTACTGGATATACCACTAAAAAAGTATTACCCACTAGTCGGCCGCCCTAAAAAATTACTTTTGTGTTGAAAAACATGGATAATTGTACCAAAATAAACTACTAAACTATTAAATAAGACATTAAAATGAAAACAAGTGCAATAAAGTATAAAACGAAGCTGCTTACCGCTAATAATCACGACTCCGAAATTTAACAAAAAAAATGGCGGCCATCGCACAACACCTCGTGCTCGTGGACGACACTGGTATGAACCTGTTTTACGCTCACCGCTTGCCCCTACCCACACAGATGACTCAATCATTCGACCAATAAGAAGTTGGAGCGTCATTATGCATTCATCTCATTGGACAATTTAAAACCTAGCACTATTCGCGGCGAATTAAAAACCGAAAAGGCCGACCACAGGGTCCTGGCCGACTTATGGTAACTTTACCCTATTTCATGCTTTCATTGCACGAAAATAAGTAAAAAAAAAAACAGTTTTTGAAACAAATAGTATCAATGAAAAATTCAAACCGTAAGTTTCAAAATGTATACCAATAAATCGCAATAACCCTGTTCTAAGTAGTAACATTGATAATAATTTAAACCATGTATACAAAGATCAAAGCTTAAAGAAAAATTGAAAAAGGAGCTACCTGGTGGAAGGGACCGGGAATCGAACCCTCGAGAATCGAATATTAACGTATTCACATAGAGGTCGCTAAGGTGTAAAAACCTTTCAAATAAACAATGCAAAGATCGACACACAAAGCATAAGGAAAAATTCGTCAGGTCTACGTGGAGCGAGGGTAGCGAAGTGGCTAACGCGCTGGACCGGTAATCCAGAGGTACCGGGTTCGATTCCCGGTCCCTTCCACCAGGTAGCTCTTTTTTCAATTTTTCTTTAAGCTTTGATCTTTGTATTCATGGTTTAAAAAAAAATTGTGGTGTACCCACATTAAAAAATGAGACATTACATGTTTCATAAAATTATTGATAATAATGTTAAGAAACATGTTTGATCACACAGAAAAATGTCTAAAACAATCAGCTTTTTTGATCGGATAAGGAGAGAACCTAAACCTCTTTGGTTATATTACTATCAGGGTAACTACTCAGTTGCCGCCCGGAAACGGGAAACAAAATACTTAAGTAAAAACAATCGAACGTCTCCTATGTATCATTTGCTTTTAATAAATTTATGATTTGGTGTGGTGTTTTGTTACACCGAATCCAATTTCATTACCATTCAATAAAAATATATAAAACATTATTTCGATTTTCCGTTCTATTCTATGTCATAACTTAACTAATTCCGACTTTCCTGAGTTAAGTTATAGAAATAGTTTTTTGTCTCTGTAATTAGGATGAAAATGTTGATAAGAGATGTAATGAGAGATGAAAAATTGACACTTCAACCAACTTACCACCCTGTAGCAATCTACAGCTGCAGTTTCATCTTCCATTCTTGCAACTTTTGTATAAAAAATAAAAAAAGCCTTGGGAAACCCTTACTCATCATTATAGTCATTAGTTATCATCTCTGTAAGTTCAGTTACAACCGGTAATGCGTGTGGTCGTTACCGCTATTACGACCGCCACACGATTCGGTTGTTACCACTGTTGTATATAAAAAAACGTACATATACCTAGGTATACTAACTTTATTACTGAAACTACTACTGATGGTATAGTCGAATTCAATATAATATATTCTATATGATATGTTTATTTCATAACGAACTGAAAAAATGGCTATTGAAAAAGGCCTTCTATGACATCTCGGAATTGTACCTAACTTAACATTTTATGCAAGTTTCTATTTTGTTACTGACACCAAAGATGGATATTTAAAATTATGTAATGACTAATGACATTATTAATCGAATAGGTAGTTACAGAATATGAGAATAATACTATTACCAGTAAAAGTAATATTGTACAAAAATCGAATTAGATAACTATTACTAACTATAACTGTGTAAGTAAACTGACATATAATATAACTACTAACTACATTGTAAATTTGTACCCATTTGTAAAATTGACATATAATGTATTTGTGCATTATGAATAAATGAGTATGAGTATGAGTATGGGTTGGAAAGTCGTTCAAACTCAACATACAAAGTACGATAGTAATAACACATTCTTAAAATCAGTCAACTCCTTCCGTCTTTGGCTCAATTGGTAGAGCCCTCGCCTCGGCTAGCATTGTCAAGGGATATCAGTTCAAATCCGGCGGCATTTTTTTCATTGTGTTTGATCTTTGTATCGTATCTATAATATCAGTGAATAAATTCACATTAAATTCTACTATAACTCAAAACACTATGTTCGTCATAGATATAAAATGATATATTATGAGTTTATACGACGGTTTGCGTGACAAAATGCTCTCTTTATGTGTTAATGGGACATAATTAACAGTGATAACCGACCCTGAGGGGTATTTCGTACATAAAACGTGATGTTAAAAGCGCTAAATGAAACACTGTTACAGATATACAGCCAGATTAAATTTCCTAAAAGATGTATTCTATTAAAATCGTACTGCAAAATTTCTTAAGGGTACATTTTTCGCATCACCTATTGACTGAAGTACGAATGATAATCTTTACACAGAGCACAAGTAAAAATAATTCAGTATCTATAACAGACAACATGTTATATATAACATAGTAGATGTACGTATCAATAAGCGCTCTCTGTTTTTTAGGTTATCTGGTGCCCCACGCATATGTTCTTATGATTATATCTCATAGAAGCAAAATTATATCAAAAGTTGATTACTTTATTTAGTATTAACTATATTAAATCATGGCTACTTCACGTTTGAATATACAACGTACCTACAGATAGGTATGATATCAAACAATAGACAGAAATATTTTTTTCGTTTTCCGCAACTGAATAAAACAATTGACAACATTTCATATTTTTAACACTAACATTTTATTACTTTTCTGCATTCCGCATAGAAAGACGACGTATTCCCTGTTTTTATATTTTTCCTGAGATTGGTAATTATTTTAATATTTATTTATTAAAATTTACGCATTCTAAAATGTAGTAACTCCAAAACTATGAAACACAATGCAAAGGTATTACTTTAGTCTTGTGTCTAATTTAAAAAAACTGAATCACGAGCTTGACATTGACAGCTTATTTCATATCAGGCATAGCTGTCGTAGATTTCGGCTATTTTATGTATTTTTTAGAGACGCATAGCTCTCTCGATCTCTATATCACCTGTCAGAATAAATAATATATGAAATGTTGTCAATTCAAACGGATTATATCGCGTAATATCAGTCAACCCTTGACAACGATAACTGTAAAGTTGCCGAAACGTCAAGGAGGCTCAAACAATGAATATACGCGATAAACTTAATCCATTTAAATTGTTTTATTTAAAAGAAATACGAGTATATACCTACTAGTAGGATTTGATGCTATGTCATGTCAGTAGTAAACTAGTAAACCAGTTGTCGAGTGAGTACGCAGGTCGTTTTATTAGCTCCCATCCTCTTCGCATTGAAGATACGTTTATTAAAACGAAGTTATGGTTTTAAAAAGCATTCCACTCTGCATCATTTAGTTACTATTGCGACATTTTTTACGAGTTTAAAAAGTAATATAGGTACAGTCTGTAGCAAAGTAGCTAAGCATTATAGCACGCTCACAATGATCTGTACAATACAACCCTTATGCTCTAGATAACAGAGTCCGTCTATATATAATTTTGGTGGGCATGCGTAGATACTTCTGCTACTGACTGTATCTAATTACTTTCATAACTTTTCAAACATGCTACTGAGCCGAGTTCAGTTTTGTTGCAGGTAGTTATACTCATAATTAAATCAATATATGCACATTTACAATCATTTTCAATTACCTACATAGCATGTGTAGTTATTCTTAGCAAGCAAATTGCTATCAGATTTTCCTCTAGATTAGTAACTATGGGTTATTTGAGATAAATACTAAATACACAGATTATAATTGGTGTAATGTCTTAATCACGTAGTCGGGTAACCGATAAATGTATCGAGGTTAAATATTAAATGTTAATAATGTTTAGGTATCATGTAGAGCTCTATATTATTATCTAGTTATTTATTCAGGTGGTTGTGATTATTTCAAATTTGCTATAAATTTGAAGAATTTTCTTTACACACAAAGTGCTTCGTTGTGCCCTCGGTGCCATGGCCTTGAAGTAACTTTCAAGTGATGTCGAATAATCAGAATTCATACTACTCTATAGTTTTTGTTTAATAAAGTTTTAACTGCTAAAATTGGTGATAATTTCTTTTAACAATTGTGTTGTTACATGTTAGTGTGAACTAAATTACTTCATAGTAGTAAGTGCGGAATGCGGTTTATTTTTGAGATAAGGAGTAGAAAAGTTGAAGATTATTAATTCAAATCGTTTAAAATCAATACACATCGAATAAAATCAACACTAGCCTTTGAAATAAGATCAATTTGGTCAAACCTGTGTTTTAGGGCGATACTGAAACTCGGTAGCACGTTGTCGATAAATTGCAGGTTACCTCCGCTTGCATTCGCATCAACTACCCGTGTTATGACATAATTATAGTAAATATGTAATACCGTGTCCAATATTTTATCTATTTATTCTAGATATTTACTCTACGATTATTTTGTGAGGTCTGAAATTAATTATTGTAATGATCTTACTATTCTTATTGCGAATGCAAGTGAAAGGTTGTAAAATTTACCAGAGATGGGAACACATTTTTATTTTCTAACTAGCTGTGCCCCGCGGTGTTACCCGCTCATCCCACGGGAACACTAATTTTATTCGGGATGAAAAGTATCCTATGTCCTTTCCCGGGTCTCAAACTACCTCTATACCAAATTTCATCTAAGTCGGTTCAGCGGTTTAAGCGTGAAGAGGTAACAGACAGACAGACAGGCACACTTTCGCATTTATAATATTAGTATGGATTATTTGAATAGTTTGGCCAATCCCTAACGCTACAGTATTTTCAAATCAGAGAAGGTACTTACTGATTTGAGAATACTGTACCTATTCTTATTGGAGAATAACTCTTACCAACTCTTATTAGACTAATATCTGATTAATATTATATTACGGCTGTGTATTCTTAATTATATGGAGGTATTGGTGAAATTTCTACCCGCGATCTTAACCAGGTCGTCGGTCCACCTTGTTGGAGGCCTTCCAACGCTGCGTCTTCCGGTCTGCGGTCGCCACTCAAGAACCTTAGATGAGGGCGGCGCAAGATCGATCGTTGTGGAGAACTTTGGGGGAGGCCTTTGTCCAGCAGTGGACGTCTAACGGCTGATATCGATGATTATCAAGAACAACGGCACAATTTGAACTGTGACGTTATTCGATTATAAAACCTAAATTGTTGACAAATAGTTTTTATTTGAATAACGGCACATTTCGGATTGTGCCATTGTTCTTGATAAGCAACGATATGATGATGATGATGATTGGTGAAATAAAGTATTGTTGCAATATAGGTAAATTAAACTGTTTACGTTGTTGTTGCTGATTTAAATATTAAAAGCATTACCCAAAACTAGTAAGCTTTCCATAAAATAAGGGTTTAAAAAACTCCCAATTCGAATCCGTCAAAGTATCACCATAACGGTATCTGAATCCAGAAAAGTTCAGGAACATTAATAATATTCGCTAAGTGGCATTTTTGGGGAAAATTCGTCGGAAACCCTTTAAACTTTCTGCCTCTTCCCGAACTTTTTTCTTTTTTTTAACACCGTCCTTTCATCTGCGTTACCCTCTAATTTTGGGACCGTCACCCTTGAAGTGTTTGCACACTTAGAATATCTGTCTATAATCTAACAAAATTCAACTTTGTTGGCAGGTGTTTAACTAGTAGTATTTTCGGATTTAGTTTTGTTCTCGATATTTTAGATAATTATATGTTTATGACCGACGACCTAAAAAGAGTGGCGGGAAGCGGTTGGATGCGGAAAGCTGAGGACCGGGTATGGTGGCGCGAACTGGGGAAGGCCTATGTCCAGCAGTGGACGACTCCGGGCTGATGATGATGATGATGATGATATGTTTATAACCTAGTTTAGTTTTTTTTATTTGATAAAGCTCATTGTTAATAGGCAGTTTAGTTAAAATGTAAGTTATCTACCTATTATCTTTTGGTTGCACACGTTAGGAAGTGAAAAAAAAATACACGAGTTTTTTTTACATTACATTACCTACAATCATTAGGTCGAGAAATCGGCAATAGTTTTTTCCAAAGCCAATGTAGATATTTCCGAAGAAGAGTCGAAGTCATTTGAATGTACCTAGTAGGTAGATATTTAACAGACTTAAATGATAATATTATTGATAATACAGATCTACATACAGTAGAAAAATATATGAAAAAGTATTACAATCAATTATTGTCTTTTTCAAAAACGTAATTTAGTTATTTTTATAATGACATCCTTATTTGAAGTTTGCTACTGCTAATTTAATCAGGTAAGCGTGTGTTGCAGTGCAGTTCATTAGACACCTACACTTACAATATCTAATTGATTATTAAGGGTGATACCATGAGTTATGATGAAAACTTCCACGTCATATTATTTTATTTAAAACATCACAATAAATTACAACACATGCCGTACAGTAGAAACTGAATATTATGAAAAATTCTAAAAAATGAGTTAAGTACCTATTTTTTATCAAATTTTACGATTGTGAGTGAGGCATATTTGTTTGCCGTCAGTAAATTTACGATCGAATAAACACGTTCGATAGATATACGATCGTTATTTTATTTCACCCATAAATTAATCTCGTTTTTATCATATCATCTTGAATGTTGAAGATTCATTTTGCGAGGAATCGCAATACATTTTAAATTAAACGCTCACATCGAGTAAGTTGAAGAAACTTAATATTAACTCTTACTTTTCCATTCAATTTATTTCTCACACTCATTTCACTTTCTAATTTTTTATACGCCATAATTAGCAAAATATAAACACGCGCTAAACTAAATGAACCTATAGTTCCCGCTTAAACAGAAAGTTTCATATCAAAACAAAACAAATGCAATCAATTTGTACCACCATCATAGAGTACCTATGGTAGTCTATAGTAGTATATCACAGATATAAAAGTGATATACCTAATTAGTGCAAATTTCCCTGAATCCGAACGAGGAAATTTTCTAAATCCAGAGAGTAATTAATGCGAGTGCACGTCCCGACGGTGCAGTGTTTTGGCGAAAAAAAGCGCCTACTCTATGCATCTGTCAACATGGCGGCCGGCACCGTCCTAAATAAAGTTTTCTTGAATAATTCACTTTAATAACTAGTTTTCTTATTTATTACTCGTTGATATTACATTTTTATAAATGCCGTATATATGTGACACATTCTAAAAGCACTGTAAAGACTGGAAGTGTGTGAAAATATAGTTTTAAGAGGTGATAAAAAGTGGTATTTAGTGATGCAAATTTCATTGTTGTTTGTTTTTGTGGTTTTTGTATTTATTTTGTGCGGTATTAATAGGTTATTAAATATTACTTAATCGGAGAAAGGTAACTGCAAGGTTGATATTTTGATTTAATTTAATCTTATTCCATTCCTATTTACATAAAACTGTCATTAATTGATAAAACTGTCATTAATTGATATAACATTATTCAAACCGTCGTAAACGTTGACATCAATGTATAATATCAATATCAACAAACAAACTCTTACTTAGTTGACAACATACAATGTCGACTTGATAAAAAACAATATTTAATACAATTTTGTAAATTAAAGTAAAGTTTAATTGCCTCATGTTCATGTATATCTATCTGATCCTTCGTTAAATGCCTACGCTCTAGCAGAGTTGTTCGCTAAATGTTTCTTATCAGTTTCAAACTAGTTTCCTCGAGTTGTAGGTAAACAAATTCCGCGCTCAGTTTTGTTGCGGATCAAAACAAAACTTGCTCCCTAGCTACTTACCTAGCTTCAATACACATGTAACTTAGACGGTTTCTTTGCAATATCACACACAGCACTGTAAACACGATCACAACGAGCAACGGGACGCATCGGCCGTACTGACCTGCCACTCTTGGTGATCACCATCTCGGTGCCCAGCTTGTGGAACTTCTCCCAGAGGTCCTTGCCTTCGAGCGTGACCTTGGGGTCGTCGACGACGCCGTCGTCGTCAGGGGGTAGAGGCGCGTACGGCGGCGGCGGAGGTTTCAACAGCGGGCAGGGCGCGGACAGCGCGGCGGCCAGGGCTGCCGGGAGATACGGCGGCGGCGGCAGCGCGCCAGCCGTCAGCAGCGCAGACACCGAGAAGTCGCTCGGCCGCGGCGCCAGCAGCGGGTGGAACGCGACGGCGTCCCGCCGCTCGGCGCCCTCGAAGCGCATGCCCGCGCCGCCCGGGATCCACGGCGCGCGCTCCACGACCGGCGTGCCCGTCGGCTCCAGCGGTCGGGGCCGCTCATGCAACGTCCATAACCGGCCGGCGGCTTGCTCGTCACTCGCGCTCGTGGCGACACCCGCTCGCGCGGCAGGCGTCAAACGACTGGCCGCCGGCGGCGCCGGCTCCGACACCCCTCCGCGCGCCCGCCCAATGGCGCGCCGAGCGGCTCCCCGCGCGCAGGCAGGCGGGGCCGCGGCGCCACAAGCGTTGTTTTTTCGTCGCGGGCGAGGTGTCCGCCGTCGCCACACCTCGCGCGCCGACCGGCGCGGGCGGCGGGCGCGGGGCGCCGCTAATCTCGTTAATACGCGGGGGCGACACTACACCACACTACACGCCGCCGCCGTCTCCTTCTAATTGGACACGTTTCCGTTCGTTCATCAATTGAGCTCGTTACTCGGTATATCTTTTGTGCGTCTAGTGCTGCTTGCCGCGGGCCCGGCCTGGGCAAACATCGGTTGATGTCTTTGTGGCCGACCACGATTGTATTTATGAAAACAACGAGCAAATATCTATTGGATTGGGAGCTTCTTGTGATTGGCTGCGATATTTTAGGTTGTCAATTAAATTTAACCAAATGTCTATGCGAACCATATTTTATTATGAATCCTTGTATCGCTTAATGATTTCTTAAACAAAATCCTCAATTTATCAAAACAGTACGTACTATTAGGTACCTAGCTGTCAGGATGACAGTGAAACGAATTTCTATTTTAAAAATTAATTTCTAATTTTATCTTTGGAGAAATGTGACCAAAAAGGTAGGTAGGTACCTAAACCTAATTAAGTATCTTTCACATTGCTGTTAGACATTTTTATTATTACAATGTGATTGGACTGGACGGGATTGGTCTTGGTAGATAGGTACTTACCCGTGTTAAAAAGTGGAAGTATTTTTTTCGATTAAATTAAAAATAAGACAGAAAATATGAAAAGCTGTTATCCTCTAATTTCATATTTAACATTTCACTAAACATAGATAGTCATTTTTTAATATTTCTATTCGGTTTTCTAAAAACGACTAAGTTTAAAATACCCGGAAAATTTTCGGTTTCGGAGAAAAGCTAGTGTTGGAAAATAAACAGGTAAAATGCCTACAGTTCCCTATTTCATTACCTACAAGTATTTAAGTTTATAAGTAAAGTGAGTGAGGAGAAGATTGAAAGGATTTTAATGAGATGAGCATTATCGTATTGAAACCCTATAGTAAAATTTAATTTCATTACTTCTATTAGTATAAAATATATCGGTAGTATATATCAGACAAAATGATGACACTGGCACTAATACTAAACTCGATTCGGGAATTTGAGATCACTTTTTGTCTTTCCCCGTTTTTCATCTTTCCTCCACTCACCTAACTTCATGGTAAGTAGTACACAGTGAATTCTCCGATGCTGTCTTACATTACAGCGCTAAAATTGCACACTTCGCAGACATTTTATTCGCCGAGCTACTTAAACCATCTCGAACAATAAATACTAAGCGTTTACGGCGATAAAAGCTATATAAATTATGATTCAATGGAAGCGTTAATAAATTACGGTTTATAATTGTACTTATTTTACGGATCTTTTTTCCCCTGATATATTTTGTCCTAATTTTAAATAAGTATCCTAATAGGTACTTATTTGTCCTGATATTTTATTTACTAATAAGTACTGATTTGTACTAACTCGTAATATGACATATCTTAGTACCTATCAAATGTCCTATCACTATTGCCCCAATATTTTATGAACTAAGATGGACGTAGGTATTTTTTAACGCGAGGGATTATAAATTATAAATGAACTTGGATTTGACGCTTCGCCGGCCGCTCCCGCGGCACGCTCGCTTCGCTCGCTCGGCTCGTACTCTGTAAGGCGGCAGTTCATCCTAACACTCCTCGCTTCGCTCGTAGTCGCACTTAACGGAGACCTACATCACGGACAAAAAAGCGTTATGGCACAAAAGCATTATGGCAAATAAACGTTATGTCAAAAGTGTTAGGGCAAAATAGTTTAGGACAAACGTTGTTAGGGATTTCAAAGGAGACCCATATTCCCTGTTTAGCTGAACAATAAAAAAAAAAGATAATTCACACCTCTAAAAAAGACATAACTCGGATACAAAGAGAGGTAGGTACATGTTATTAATGGTCATCAAATTGAGCACTTGGCATTAGGCTCAATTAAATAAAATTAAATAAGGGGTGAAATATCGCCAGTAATACCTCTGACTGTCAACTTGACAGTATCATTTGATGCAACTTCTATAGCAAAATTAGATATATTGTCATCCATATTATTTCCTGATATGGCATCATCATGAAAGTAGGTATTTGGCAATGCCAGTCGAATTATGCCTGAGGTAATATTACCAGTGAATTCTCCGTTGCTGTTACAACGCCAGGATTGCACACTTCGTAAACGTTTTACTCGCCAGGCTACTTAAACCATCTCAAACAATAATGCTAAGCGTTTACTGTAAAAGCTTTACAAATACTCTTTATTGCACACCTCCAACATCAAGGAATATACAACACAACATGAGATACATTAAAATAACAGGCAGAGGTAAACAACAGGCGGTCTTATCGCTAAATAGCGATCTCTTCCAGACAACCTTCAGGTAGCGGAGTAGCTTTGTGATTCAATAGAAGCTGAATAAATTACGACTCCGAATTCTATTTTACTCCATCCTGTTTAAGAGATTAAACGTAAAATATTCTTCTGAGAGAGGTAAGTTGATTTGTATAATGTTATTTTTTAGGGATATGTAATACCTAACTACCTATACAATACCTACAGCAGCACACAAACACATTCTTCGTCGTAATTATGTATTCTTACTTATTTTTTGGAATATAAATTTTCATACAGACTATACATATAAGTATTACCTATTGAAATTAGAAGAAGCCTACCATCTCTGTTAATAAAAAGCTTTTTAAAATTCCGGTCACTATTGTCCGAGGAAGACCTGAAACCACAACAAAATACGTCCATACAAATAGGATCAAAAATATCTGAACACGCCTCTACGCCGTTAACAATAAAGACATGCTCACATACCTATGTTTGATATATTTTTTCTCATTATAAGAACTTGACTGTATACTGTATAGGCAAGTCTGTATGCACCTTTAGCACAGATTAAGGTAAGGCTACACGACTGGTAACATTTTTTCTCCCATCTGTTCGACCATCGGACTACAAGTCTGAGTAGTCCGATTTTCTGAAGCATCGGATTACTGAGACGACAAAGTCTCATTAGTCCGATAATGACTAGATAATCGGACTACTGATACAAGGGGATCGGTTCGTAGCTGACTTCAGACAGCAACAGCTGACGACGCGTCGCTGTGACACGTCGTGACGTCATAGCGATATATCTATAATATTATAAAATTCTACATTTGTATTCAAAATCATATTTCTATGGAGAGAGGTCATGATTTCAGGAAAAATCTTAATAGTGTGATGGAACGCACAAATTCACCCTTTATTCAATACCTTCTTTGAATGAACTCACAAAACCTTGAAACTACGCTAAAACAATGTAGGGCTTTTTATAAATCGAGTAATTCCTGTTTATAAAGCCGAAACCATATTTATTTTCCTAGTTTTTTACTTTTGCGAGCGCTTCTAAGTAAATAGTTTATGAGCTAACGCCATCTCTGGGTGGATAGCGGTAAACTTTAACGATTTTAGTTTTTTCGATTCTAAATAAAGATAAATACGAATGATGACATGCTATGACTAAGAAATAGTTAGTATTCGAGTAGATAACTTATACCTACTACCTACTTACCTAATATAATTAAAAAAAGTATGATTTTTGACAGCACCGTTGGCGTAGTGCAGTGCAGCTGCCTGTTGGACCGAAGGTCATGGGTTCAAATCCCGGTACGGGCAAATATTTGTGTGATGAATTCAAGTAGGTATTTGTTCCTCGGTCATCGATGTTTTGTATGTACTTATTCCAGTATGTATTAATTTAAATAAGTATGTAGGTATATCGTCGTTTAGTGTCCATAGGTAACACAAGCCTACTTACTAGAGCTTATTTGGGGGACTCGATTGATTTGTGCGAAGTTGTCCGATATAAATAAAATAATCACACTAATATTATAAAGGCGAATGTTTGTCTGTGTTCGTGCGTATGTTTGTTACTTCTTCACGCTCAAACGGTTAGACCAATTTTTATAAATTTTGGTATTAAGGTAGCTGACACTCTGGATTAACACATAGGCTACTTTTTATTCCGAAAAATGTAGTGTTCCCGTGGGATGACCGGGTAATACCGCGGGGCGCAGATTATTATTATAATGGTGGCAACATGTCAGCACTTAAAAAAGCACCTATTGCTGACACTTGAGTGATAAAGTTGTCTATACAAAGTGTCACTCAAGTGTTTAGCAATAACATTTGTAGTAATATTATATAGAGACTCACACCTGCACACAGTACAAACCGTTTTGCAGGGAATTGTATATGTTTTAGCTTTACACTTGAATTCGATAGCTGTTCTACATTTGAATAATGTCATGATCTAAAATAATCTAATTCTAGTAGGTATGGATCTCAAAGGGCAGTGGAGCGAGGTTATGCTCGGGGTCTCCTGGCGTGATCGAATCAGATATGAGGAGATCCGCAAGAGAACTAACTAGATTGTAGGTATATATAGCTCAGACAGTCGCCAATCTTAAATGGCAGTTGGCGGGCACATTGCTCGTAGACCTAATGGCCTAAGGGGCAGAAAGGTTTTGAGTGGCGACCGCGTACCGGAAGAAGCAGAGTGGGAAGGCCTTCCACAAGGTGAACCGTAGACCTGGTTAGGATCGCGTGAAGTAATTGGATGAGAGCGGCGCACGACCGATTGTTGTGGAGAAGTGTGTGGGCTTTTTCGGCTGAAATAATGATGATGAGTAGTGATTGAAATGTAGAGGATTCTTAGTACAATTTCACAACAAAAAGGGGAATTCTGATAAAACTTCACGTCCGAAACGTCGAGGCGATTAAATAATCATTTTTAAAGCGTTAAGTAGGTATGTTTATACATCATTTTTATTTTAGGTACCTACTGATTTGTGTATGGGTAGGTATGACCTTTCTTCGTATTTGTTAATTTTCATATTATTTCAAATCTTATCTAAGCACTCATTTCTGTTTACTTTTTGTTTTTTTCCGCCACCCAAAGTTTGTCTGGAAGAGATCGCACTTTAATAGCGATAAGACCACTTATTATCTAGTATTTTTTGATTCAAGGTTTATATTGTATTACTTTTCTTGTTGGTGTGCATTGTGCAATAAAGAATTGTTGTATTCTAGTTGTATTTTAGTATATAATCTAGTCCTGATTTTGAACTATAATGAACCCATAGAAATGTAGTTAATGGTCATAAAAATATCAAACACTTAGCTTATGATGGACGCATATTTTTCTACAATAACCTGTCGTTATCAACCGCTGGATATTTAATCGATATTTTTTTTTGTTTCAAGCATCTGACTGAAACTTGAGACATACTTAAAATTCAGAATAAATTGCTCTAACGATGCTACGGGAAAAGTTTATTTTCTATCCTATTTTAAAGTCGATATAATGACTTGTATCTATGACACTGTCAGGACGATAAAATTACTATTATGTGCTACTCTGCCAACTAGAAGTATAAAATATACACGAAGAGCCTTATCACACTTGCGATTTGCGAGCGTATTTTGTATGAAGGCGATCGCGCAGCGTGTTCGCCGCGTCGCTTATTTGTATAGAAAATACGCTCGCAAATCGCAAGTGTGATAAGGCCCTTATTGTAATAGTTTTACAATCAACAGAATTGCATTGACATTATCGTGTCACAATAATTAAAGGGTGATCAATCCAAATGGGTCAGTAGGGAGAAAACGAAAACTATAACAGATAGGGAAATCTGTTTTTTAGGAACCATGGCGTCGATTTAAGATATAATAGAAGCTGCATTATTTTTTTTTTTAATCTCATACATAACCGGAAATTGAGCCTGGTTGAAATTCTGTAAGTAATCGCATGTTGTCTTGTAACATTCTTTACAGCAGTTATGACCGAGTTATGTATGAAATTATGTATGAGATTAATAATAAAAAAAAAGTAGTTTTTTTCATCTAAATCGACGCCATGTTCCTAAGAACAGATTTCCCCATCTCTTATAGTTTCTGACTTCTCCCTACTGACCCATTTGTATTGATCACCCGGTATATTTCATGCGGCAACCTTCGCCAGCACACACATCGCACCTTTAGAATTATAGTGACCTAATTCAAAATCTTGAAGTTTTAGAATTAGGTCTCTTTAATTCTAAATAGATAATTAAAAATTGAAGTGCCGACGATTTTGAATTAGGTCACTAATTCACCATAATTCTAAAGGTGCGACATAAGTATCCCTCTTTTGCGTTCTTTTACAGACAATCCTTTCAACGAATGTTTCTTTCCATCGACAATACGGTGTTTGACTATAGTGAATATAAATTGTGGCATTGAAACCACTAAACACACATTCAAAAATACACGGAACCAAATAAACTACCACTAACTTTTGGACATTATACTATTTTTAATTGTACAAAAACTAAGAAGAAAACTGGTTTTGACCACTGATTTATGACGTCACATGCCAGTATCTTCATAGAATCTTCATAAGTCACAGATCGTTTTTGACATTTCATAAAAGCTGATTTGAGCTGTCATCAAATACAGTCTTTAAGGTTAAGTTAACAGGTTTCGTAGAAAAGCATGCGTAGCGAAATGAGAATGAGAATTGGGCGAAATAGTAATGAAAAGGAAGTACTTAAGATTCACACACGACAATAATTATAATATGTAGGTACGAGCAGATAATTAAGTTAACTCTCGTCGGATGCCCTCCGAATAAACGTCCAGTAATTTTTAAGGCTCGTTTTCGAAGAAGGCCCCTTGGGTGGCTCTGTATAAACCAATGGTTCCCAACCATCTTTTTTATATTGGACCATACTCAAATCGATCTAGTCCCAAAATAAGGTCTCTCTCTAACTCTCTAAGGCTTGTGCTATTATGGGCACTATTACTATGACAAATAAAGTTTTTGATACCCTAGACCTGTACCTTTATACATATAGTCTGTTTGATCTCTAAGATCAAATGCAGTCACTTTGGCACAAGGTACAAACAACCGTATAATTGTAAATTTAAGGTTGTTTTTCACTTGTGCCAGTTTGACATAATTTGATCTCCGGATAGACTGTACATAAATACTTTAAATACTTACACAACATCCATGACCCAGAAACAAATATTCGAGTTCATCACACAGATATTTGCCCTTGCTGGGATTTGAACACAGGACCGCCGGCTCAGTAGGTACCACTGCGCCAACTGCGACAACAATTCTATCCTTAGCACTTAGATAGTTAGCAGTCCTCAATTGTACTTTTCTCCAGTTTCCTGCCTCGCACTGCTAAACTGTGGAACTGTCGCTCGCGGTATTTCCGGACCAATATTACAACCTCCCGGACAAAAAAGGTTGGAAGCCTTTTGGAATGTGGTGCTGAAGGCGAATGGAGAGAATAAGCTGGACGGAAAAATACTAATGAGCAAGTGCTTGAGAGAGCAAAAGAAAAGTTATCGTTGTTGAAAACCGTTGAGAACCGAAGGGGAAAGATGGTTGAACACCTGCCGACACGACGGTTACATGAAAATCATCATGGAAGGAAAGAAGAAGACCTAGGAGATCTTACAGTTATAGACCAAGACAAGGGGAACGAAAGCTGCGAGTCGTATCAAGAAAACAAGAAGAAAGATGAAGATAGAGAAATATGGGATTTGCTGCGCCGACAAGAGCCTATTAGGCTTTTAAGTTCGTGACAAACCTTCAAGAAAAGAGTCTACTGCCATCTAAAAGACCGGCAGCGCACCTGTAACTCGTCTAGTGTTCCTGGTGTCTTTGGACGACGGTAAGCGACCACCACTGCGTACCACCAGGCGACCATTCTGCTCGTTTGCCTACGTCTTAAGAACCAGTGATTCGCAGACCACGAGCAGCGCGCAATTTGCGGAAAGTTTAAAACTGAAAATATTTCCAGACATTCAAAAGAATATTTCGATTGAGAATTTACTGTGAGAAACTGAGAAATTTCCAAGGATTTACATGTGAAAAGTTTCGCAATTTTGGCAAACTTCCGTCGGCACATCATTAGTCAAAAGATGATCCACGAAGGATTCTAATTTGTAGTGTCCGCCGGAGGAGAGAAATTAGTATACATTTGATTAGAAATAGGCTGTTCTCGATAACGTTTCCTGATTTGTATGGGGAAAGAACATTCTAGAGAACATTTCGTACAAATCGGGAATAATTCTCGAGAATCTCTACATTTGATGCCCGCAAACAGCAAAGTCATAAAAACGGTCCATGGTCAAAATGTTGGGAGCCACAGGGATAAACCTAACAACCTACTCATTCACTACTAACCTTAACACAAAAAGCTCAAAGTCTATTTTTGTTTGCCTCCCTTTGGATTTAACTTTTTGTTGTGATTAAGTTTTGAGAATAAGGTATTTGTCATGGATCTTATTTTAAGGTATGAGTGTCCATTTTCCTTTAACTTTTATTGAAGTTATATTGGTTCTGTGATTAAGTTTTGAGTAAGAGGTCGTTTCGGATTGTTGATGTTTTATTGGTTTTATGTATAACTTTTAATTTAACTGCTTATGGTGGCGCCATCTTTTGCTGAAATTCGTTTGTGCTTTTTATGCTCGTCAATCATTTGTTTTAGAACTATTTTCACCCGCATTATAGGTATGAAATTTCTATCAAGTCAACTGCTATATCTTAATAAATGCTATTTACATATGTACGCAGGTTACAAGTGCCCAACGATTTTATTTTTTTGTCTGGTCAATGCCCTAGATTGATGTGGAGAGTGGTGTGATGACTGGTACCTAGGACCCACCGAATATTTATTTACCTTTTAATGCATACTGTCATAACTACGTCATTTTCGTCTTTGTTTTCAATAAAATGTTTTTTATTTAAAATATTTGTTTAATTTATTAAATATATGTAATAACGTGGTTGATCTACCTTTCAAAGGCAAATTTATCTCTATTAGGGATCTCTTCCAGTTAACCTTTGAGCAGTTGATAGTTTTGCGAAGATAAAATTCGCTGTCCACAGACTTGGCGCCGTATCACGAGGCTTCTTATTAAATTTAACGTCTCTCGACGCACTGATTGTGAAAGTGTGACTGGCATTCCCTATGTGATGGTAACTTTTACACTGACTCGCTATTTTTTCAATCTAATAGCCCCTATTACTTTTTTTTCCCAGATCATACCTCGATCATTATTTACGACCATCAAACATGTCCGTTAGCAATTCCTAATAGGTCTTACCACCCAGTAATTAATACTGTGTTAATGCTACGTTATAAATTCAATTTGTATCCTATTGGCACGATATTGCAGTAGGAATTAGGCTTAGTTTTTCTTCAGATTACAAGAAATGAATAATTACAGCAAAAACGGTTGCATGTTAATATTCATTCACAATTTATCTTCTTTAAGAAAGAAGTGCTTTAGTATTTTAAAAAGAATTTAAGAACGAACGTATGATGTAAGATGGGTTTTTCGTTTGTAGTATAACGGTGGATTAGGCGTTTTATGGCTTTAATTTTATTTATCTATTCAGGCGTTGTAGACGAACTGAAGACGCGTTACGGTAGGTACTATAATATATTTAAGGTATTTATTTTCTCTCTCTTTTCTCAACTTTTAGATTGAGTGAGCCAAAGCATCTCTGTTTCAGTTTCGTAAAAAAAAAATCGTCTGTTTGGATGTTCGCGTATTCGGATATTTCGGATTTACGGCTGTTCTCGCCAATTCTCTTATTTTTTTAGTAGGTTCTATAAGTATAAAGAAATTCTTTGGGGTTGAAAACGTAAAAAACTACAAATTTCAGCCATTTCGAAACAACCTCGCGAGGTCTAGGTACAGTCAACTAATTTGTGTCCTAATAGGCCATTTCGTACCACCTTGTCACAGTGAACGCCAATATGAAAGCTGCTTGAGATCTCATATCATTGTCATTTTGACAAGGTTCTATAGTGGCCTAGAAATGAAATTGGTTGACTGTACAACTTATAGAGCTACTATAGTATTAATGCTTGTCTAGTGTCGGATATACGCTTGGATTTCCTTTTGATTTGACTATGCTTCACCCCGTCTAGCACATCAACTAGGTACTTATGCTTCGCGACTCTTGTTGCGCGACATAGAGCTCCCCGTCACTCTCTCACATTACTGCACAGAAAGAGACAGGTAGGTAATTATCTGGCGCGAGAAATAGTCGCGTATGACAGTTATGCTGAGGTGCAGCAGGGCTAGCATATCTTGCTGCGACTTCGCTTGTCGCGCGAATCAGCATCACCTGTCTTGCTCGAGGGAGGGAAGAAGGAAAGAGATAGTTTTTGTCACGTCGTGTGACACAGTTACTTAAATACTGCACCTCTAGCATAACTGTGACACCGATAGAACGAACTAACTCTATATAAAACCTGTAGGTATTCTATTCAGGAAGACTGGGCACGCATAGGAGACTATGCCTGTCCAGTCTTCGCTCACTCCTCCCCAAGTAGGCTCAAATCTCTTCACACCCTCCAAAATAAATATTTGAGAAAAGCAGTAGGAGCCCCTTGGTTCATCCGCAACACAGATCTGCATGCGGACCTCCGTTTCCCGTCAGTGGCGGAACATTCTAGAACTCTCTCAAAGTCACACTGAACGATCGGCAAACTCTCGTAACAAACTCATCTCGGAGACCGTTAACTACGTCCCTGACCTGCCTTCTAGGCACGGCTATCGTAGGCCCAAACATACTATCCTGGATCCAGAAGATCCATTTACTATCCGACGCCGATTGGAAGAGGAGGAAGATGCCAGACTTCTTGCCCAAATAGGGGCTGATAGGGCCAGACGCTGACCAGCGTCATCACGTCCCCGCTCAGCTGTATTTGCATGTACATGTACTTGAGGCAAATAAACGATTTGGATTTGGATTTGGATTTGGAATCATGACAACAGGCAGTCCGACTGAGACGCACGTTTTGGTGAGAGCCGCTTTAATTCCCTTAGAATATCAGCCTCCCAGAGGGCTGCCCCTTCATCTCATGACAGCTATCTATAGAAACCATTGAGAGTAACCAAAGTCCAGTTCATCCCTCGGATGTCTGGCATCTCCTCTTGCAAATCTTTTGTCCTTACTTATCAGAGGTTGGGAGACATATCCGATGTGCAGTTACGGGCCGCACATACAAAGGCCCACAAGCAAACGCTCAAAAAAAAAAAAACTGTGACACCGACTCTTAGTCACGCGACAAAAACTATCTCTCGTACTTTCCTTTCAATGCCATAATTAAATTGACACTCAACCACGATTTAACATAAGATTGGAATGATCTGCACCCGTGCTAAGGAGCATACGAAGGGTTAAATGTCATTCATCCATATTCAGTTTAAACACTTATCGACATACAAGTTCTAAATAAATTTTGCGGTGTTTTAGGTTAGGTTCTTTATATTGCATTACGCAGTGCGATTGTGATAGCGCCATCTTTTTTAGTTTTGCGTTTTCTGTCCAATTTTCCTGCAAGACCTTATTCACAACTTACCAATTTAGGTACATCAATTAACCCTTAAACGCATGCCTTGTTTATTTCCAATAAGGCCATAATGTATTCATGGCACGTTTCTTATAAACGCGAAAAGGCTTTTTTTTCAATTTCCTCACGAAAGGCTAACTTTAACTATAGACCAATAATTTAAGAAGACTGCCAATGCATGTACGAAGTCGAACTTACAGAACCAGCACATCTAGCACAACTGTGACACGCGACTCTTTCTCTCTATCTCTTTCTACGCAGTACTGTGAGATAGTGACGGACGAATGCTAGTTGTGCTATACGGGTTGTTCCTTGTAGAGGGCTGTGTTGTCTCTATCCTGCCTGTCGTTTGGTAGGTCGTGTCGGTTTGACCTCACTTAGCAAACTAAGTTAGCGGTAGTATATCTGTAGATCTGTCGTCGCCCGATCGTATGATTCATCAGATAATGAATTTCCTAAGCATATCTTGAAACGCTGCCGTTTCATGATATGCCTAGGAAATTCTAACTTCCAATATTCAGCTTAAGAATCCGTAAACTTGGGTTTTTAACCCTCATGTTACAATTTATTTTATGTGAATCGTCAAATGAATAATATCGTTCGAAACTCATCGTTTAGTAAATTTTCCTAGCCAATGTTTAGGCATGTGGACTAACTAGTAAAATTGGGATTAAAAGCTTTTTTAGTTTAGTACCTGTTTAGTATTAGGTACACTGACTAGGCACTGAAGTCTATAATAAATAAAATACACGAGTAGGTACTTTGCATGTCGCATAAATTCGGCGTCCGCCATGTCAATGTAATGTATGTCTGACTCTACCACAGACTATCATATGATATGACACAGTATACCAAGCAACCCCATGGGTTCCAATTCCAAATAGACGCCATTCCATTCCAGTAAGGTTACTGGAATTAGAAGTTGGCATTCTAGAATTGTTTGTCTATGGCTTTACCATGCATACACAGCTAAGATATCGTGTCTCAATCATTACATATTCTATGCATGTAATTGTCGAGCATCGTGTGCTCTAATTATGTGCTAATTATTGCGATTAATGGCAATATATAGAGCAATAAAACCTCCCTTTAATGGCTGTCTGTACCTCACATCAATTGTTCACTATTTGTTTTTTATTTATTTTATACGAGTACTCATAAATTTATTTCCCTATAAAATTTGTCTTTATCGGTGCCTCATGAATTGTGACTATTTATCGGTATCACTTGTTGTGTTTTTATTTTTATGTGTATATAGGAACCTACATTATTCTATTTTATGTGAGATTTATTTTTATTTTTGTGTTTATGTCTGGAAAATAATTATGGTACAGGTACCTAATTAATAATTATTGTAACGTAATGCAATGAAATTCGCCATTAATTTTATTAATTGAGGCATAATTTGTATGAAAAGGCCGTTTTTGTTTATAACTATAATCACATAGAAATAGTAGGTATAAAGTAAGTAGGTAGGTAGTAGTCTGAAGTCACATATTAAAAAAAACTTTTTTTGGATTTTTTCTTTGTTTCATGAAATATTCAGCTAATTTTATTGATATAACTACAGTATTTAACATCAGTCGTCATCTCTAGTATACAGGGTGGAACATTTCTAAAGACTGGGCTGACAGGATAGTGTCATCCGAGTGATCTACAATCGACCTATTATACACAAATACAAAATGCTTTATTGCACACCAAAAAAGTTTACAAATTCAATACAGAAAAATAATTTTAATAACGGTAGACAACAGGCGGTCTTAATTATAATTGTAAAGCTGGATTTAAAAGTAAAAAAAAGACGTCGAAATAAAATATTTTAATATCAGTGACAACCCTGCTAATTCAAAGGTTTTATTTACATGTTAAATTGACACCTGTCTAACTTAAGCGATGTTCAAAAGATGCTAGGGTTGATATGTGCAGATTTTTACACTAATTTAACAAACTTTACCTATCTCAAAAATGGTTAGATATATGTACATATAGTTCATTAGTGAAGAATGAAGTACTCAGTCTTAACAGTTCCCTGTTTGCTTAAAAGTCCCTCGATCTGCTCCACCCTGTGTAGTTTAAGATTTTTTTCTAAGTGTGGAGGTAAGAGGGGTGAAAACGTAAAAAAAAAACATGTCAGCAGTTGCGAAACAGACTCGAGAGGTTCACATATTACTGACACTGAGCCACTAAATATGTAGTAGGTAATGTTGGGAAGGATGGTACGGAACCATTCCTTCAATAGGATAAGTTCGCCTTTGTACTACATTGATAACAAACGAAACATGTACATGTTTCGTTTCTTATCAATGTATTTATAACCAGTTGTTGTGTACAATTAAGTGTTTACGGACATACATACCATTTACTTGCGGTTCAACACACATTTTGGTGTGTGTGAAGTGTATCTGTGCCCATATTTGCTTATCTGTGCTCACTCTCCGTATCACGATGTCTCCATTACACGTTCTACCGTGCTGTAGTAACATGCAGCGTCCAGTGATTCTCTACATCGAAGAGATGGGTCATAACGTCATAAAAATTATAACGATGAAAACCGGCCAAGTGCGAGTCGGACTCGCGCACCGAGGGTTCCGTACAAACACTTTCCATCCCTAAGTGGTTAAGTTAAGTTTGCACCTGGTATGTATAGCGCCCCATATAAATTAGGTGCAAAGTTAGGTATTAATAGGTATTAAAAAAAAATGTTTTTTTTAGATTTTTCATTTTCTTATTTTAGAAGTTAGAGGGGGGGGACCAACTTTTTTCCACTTTGGAAGCGTCTGTCACGCAAACTATTCGGTTTAGAATATGTGTTTGATGAAAAAAAAAATTTCGCGTTTCAGTTCTAAGTATGGGGAGCCCCCAATATTTATTATTATTTTTTTATTTTTGCATCGAAATCTTAATGCGGTTCACAGAATACATCTACCTACCAAGTTTCAACAGTATAGCTCTTATAGTTTCGGAAAAAATGGCTGTGACATACGGACGGACAGACAGACGGACAGACGGACAGACGGACAGACGGACAGACAGACATGACGAATCTATAAGGGTTCCGTTTTTTGCCATTTGGCTACGGAACCCTAAAAACGATAGCACAGTGACTGCATAAAAAAATTGGTTAATTTCCCCTTTTGTCCACGTGAACATTCCCACTTTGTCCAAGTCCCATTCCCAAGATGTCCACTTTCTATATCGCCCACATTGCCAACTTGTTCGCATTCTTGATTGGGGATATTGTATATGTAGATTCTCGTAGCTGCTAACATCTAACAGTTGCGCGGACGGAGCGATGGCGCATAGTGTTCGATTAGCCGTCGCCGACCGATCGGCGCTCCTGAGGATGAATCGCGAACCTATTCGAGACTTCTCGAACGATCTACGACTTATATTTACGACGTGAGCAAACCCGTTTCATATGCAATATGAATTCAATTAACACATTTTATTTACAAATGTATCTGTTTGCTAAGCAATAGCTACACATAAATACCTAAAAGGTAGGTTTATTATGAATCAGCCAACTATAGTTATGATGTGCACGATTTGGTAATGTGGGCAAACTAGGAAGCATATCTAGTATTTTAAAGCGACTAAGCATCGAATGCTCTCAGACAAGAAGTAAGAATTAGAAATGCAGACAAAATGGGATTGTGGACAAAATGATGAACTTATTTATTTATTCTTGACATTAGCATTAACCAGATAAAGCTGACATGCTAATTCTTAATTAATACAAATCATATGACTTTCGCCATAGTTATTATGATTACAGTAGACATTATTATTTACAAAATGAACCTAATCCAAAAGGTATCACTATAACGTATCACGAAGGCTCAAAGATAGAATATCACGTAGGTGATCTGCCGTTCCTGGAAATATCTAATTTTCCTGTCGCGATACTGTAGTCACTATTTAGTGTACTTATTTACAGGTAAAAGTTTCAAATTACTTCACCCGACACGCATTTTGTAGTGTGAACAATACGAGGGGCGTCTGAAAAGTTCTAAGCCTAAGATAGAAAAAAACAATTCACACAAATGAACTCGTGTTTATTTTTCAATATAGTCTCCTCCTAAATCAATGCATTTTTTACATTTTTTATACAGTGCTTTTAGGCCATTAAAAAAATAATCTTCATTTTGCCCTTCAAAATGCTCCTGTACAGCCGCCTTCATCTCTTCGTCACTTCTAAATCGCTTTCCCCTCAACTCTTTCTTCAAATTATTGAATAGAAAATAATCGCTTGGGGCTAGGCTAGATCTGGGCTGTAGGGTGGGTGGTCAATTTCGTCAAAACCAACTTCCTTCAGAGCACGCCTCGCAACATTAGCGGTGTGAACGGGTGCGTTGTCTTGCAAAAACAAAATGCCTTTCCTTAGTTTACCCCGCCTTTTCTCAACTATGGCTTGTCGCACCTGTCTTATTAGATTTGCATAATAAGTTCCGTTTATCGTAGAGCCTTTTTCTAAATAATCGATTAAAAGAATGCCATCACAATCCCAAAATACCGTAGCCATTAACTTAGAGGCCGACTTTTGCACTTTAAATTTCTTCGGCGGCCTTTCACCCTTTTCAATCCACTGCATCGACTCAGACTTACACTCCGGATCATACTGTCTGATCCATGTTTCATCAACAGTTACTATTCGGGAACAAACTTCATCTAAATCATCTTCGCACAATTCTAAAAACGCCCGAGAAGTTTCCACACGACGTACTTTATCGAAGGCCGTTAGCATTTTCGGTACCCAACGAGCACTGACTTTACTCATGTACAAATGTTCATGTAAAATTTCTCCGACTCTTTCTTTACTAATACCTAAGACCTCAGCTATTTGCCAAACCTTAATTCTTCTATCTTCTAATACCAGCTTTTTGACTTTTGCTACGTTTTCTTCGGTCACTACCGATATTGGCCGCCCTGAGCGGAGGTCGTCTTCGATCGATTCCCGTCCGAGTTTAAATAAGCGACTCCACTTTTTGACTGTGGCATAAGAAGGCCCAGAATCACCGTAAATAATAGCCATTTCCTCAAAAATACACTGCGGTGATTTGTCACTTTTTGTAAGGAATTTAATTACAGCACGGTGCTCAATTTTCGTAATATTCGTTGGTAATTCACACATGATGTACTTTTCCGTTGAATATCTCGAAACAGAATAATAAAAACGTGACAAGTTATTTTTTAATAATTTGTTTTTAAATGGCCTTTCTAGTGGCCAGTATCATAAACGCATATATAACCTCGAAATACCTTAGGCTTAGAACTTTTCAGACGCCCCTCGTATTTGTGATAAAATCGCGGGATATAATTATAAATTTCTGATAACAGTAAGGTCGCCGGAAGGCGCTGGATGCAGGTCGCTTCCAACCGGTATATATGGAAGTCCAAAGGGGAGGCCTATGTTCAGCAGTGGACGTCCTATGGCTGAGATGATGATGATGATGATGATGAACAGTAAGTAATGTGGCGTGAGCAACATGCGTAACAATTCACCAGTGATTTTACCAACTTGTAATGTAACTGTTTGTTTGTTTTTTATGGTGAACTCAATTTCGAAGCATATATCTTCAACCGATTAAGCTGAATACTTGCATATGTACCTACTTAATGACAATACAATAATATGCTACCATGGGGCAGCTCTGATGATGGAGCCGGAAAGTGGCCTCTCTAACTCTGTAATAGGTAAAGCTATCCTACCGAGTTTGGGGTCTTTAGAATCGTCTCGGTGAGCAATTAATGGATGTTCAAAGAAAAATACAGTCGGCTGTAACAAAAATTCAATATTTGACAGAAACTTATTTCTGATAGGATGACATGGAATAACTAAGTAAGTGAAATGGTCTGAGCACCCTTGAATAGACAAGCTGCTGTTTGTTCCGGCATTTTAATACCACATCACTCTAAAATTTGCTGCCAAGATTTCGGTTTACTGGGTCTTATAGTAGCAGTGAAAAGACTTATTTTCAATCCGATTCCCACTGGCTTGCGTATTTTAATGCGTCTGAGCATTGAGTAGAAAAGCTCTCAGACAAGAAGGACCTAAGCCAATTCATGTCTGTTTCGCGACTTTTGACGTGGAACATGAGTTGACCAGTCCCGCTGTTTCCAACTCGCACAGGTGTTTTCAAGTCCAATTTAATTACTTTTGCAAAATTAAAATGACCTATAGTCATTTTAATTTTGTACAAAGAGGTACCGCCGCTAGCATACTGGGGACCATGCCGCAGGCGGACCTTTTATATGGGGTATTGTTTTTATTACCCTTTTTTTAATTAAGTACCTAGGTACTTATTATTATAGGTTATTTAGGATTCTTCATACCTTTTTCTTCTATGTAATTAAATAATCTATATAAGACAATATATTTTAACTGACTTACTAAAAAAACTAATAACAACTTCTGTAAAATATCTTCATTGTGTACCTAACATTACTTAAAAAATTATACATGTCTAAAAACATGCCTTACACACCAACATAAGGTAATGCATAGAATACTAGAGTCTAGCACTAGAGCTAGATTTCTTGGCACACTATAGGTCACAAACGCTCCCCCGACCACTCGACTCCCGCGAGCGGCCATGCGTGCCGCATAAGGGTACAGCTACATGCGGTGGGTAAGGGTAGGTCTCCACTGGAGCGGAGCGGAGCGGAGAAGTGCGGAATCGACCAATCAGAAAAGTGAAGCGGAGAGAAACAGATTTCGACTCGGGTGATTGGTTGTCCGCATGTCTCCGCTCCGCCTTGCTTCAATGAAGACGCACTCTAAGGTGGGTTATTGTGTGAAAATATAGGGATTTTAATTTGAAATAGGATTCCTGGAAAATGCAGGGAACTTTGAAGGAGGTACAGTCTCGATAGTGTCTGTTGGCAACTCCAACAGAGAATGAGTAAATATACCGTTCGTTTAATGTCTATGCTACTTAAGTACATTCATTCACTCACTCTTACAACAACCGCGTCTCTATAAAGATGTAATCTAAATGTGTGTTTCCGTATTAAAGCCTAAAAGTGAACAGCTGTCCTTTCAATCATCTCTTCCACACAAGAAACCGTGCCCTACCACGCTCCCCAACAAATGGTCCTTCGAAGAGAAGAGGAAGAGAGCTTGCGATAAAGGCGATCTACTGGCTAGCTTCACTTCACGGCGTGCGGCGTGCTCACAGATTCATCGTATACGTATGTACCACGCAAGATCACACGAAGACAACGAATAAAACAGCGAGCGACGCGAAAATCTTACTTCGTCGCAACCTGTAAGGAAATTTCATCAATTTTAGAAGACAACATCGCCATACCACGCTACATTCATCGTGGGCGATGCGACTGTCATGTGAAGCGGCGCGAAAATAAAGTTTGTCGCATACTGCAATCTCATCAGTGATTAATTTTAAGTGGTTCTGCGCTTAATTTCATCGTGGGACTACTCATACGACTCTTCCTATAGAAACGATTTGAGTCGCGAAGAAAGAAGCAAACAAAATGGCGGTCACGCAAGTATAAGTTTAACTTCATAATCATACTTCGTTCCGCTGCGAAAAATCTACGTTCTCGACGCTGGCGCCAACATTCGGCTTGTCTATGCTCGCCGCCATATTGCTGCGCTAACGCAATACCGGACGTCAACCAATCACAGGCGCTGTCTACGGCCAACATTGTCAAGATCTTCGTCACGATTGGAGAATTCTGATTAGCGTTCGGTCATTCTTCTATCATTCACTTAGTTCAACTTCACTCAACGACCGACGCGACGCGACGCTTAGCTTAGTTAGACGCCATTTTTCATAGTTCGTTTTTTGCAATTTATATATTGTTAAAGTAATTCCTGTTAAAGAGAGTTAATGTTCATTGTTCATGTTAAAGTGTAACTCCAATTGGTGATAATCATGTCGATAACTGATCTAAAACAACTGCGGGCGGCGAGGGGCTACACAAAGGCTATTAAGATTGGACAAAAATAAAAACGTCGTTCAGTCCGTCATCTTTATTCGCAGAGCACTTTCATAGACAAGAAACACAGGAATGTAGAAATGCATTCTAACTTCAAACTATACACTACAACAGGTGGCAGCACTGGCCACTCAAACTAAATTGTACTTGTCTTTTGATACAATCTCATCACAGCCCCTCAAGTTTATAACGAAAGAAGCTGAAGTTAAAACTTGCAAAACAACTTAACTTTTATATAAACAATTATAACTAAGTTTACATAACTTGATGTAACTTGATATGACTTGATACATTCAAAGTCAAAGAAAAAATTATGTGTCTACTATCTAGCCCTACGATCAAAGTCTTGGGATCAGTCTGCACCACTAGATAATAAACAACATAACAACAACATAATTATTATGTTTTACTACACATTAATTAACATAAGTTCAAATGTCATATGAGTACATTGAGTACTAGCTTAATACATTTAAATTGTTTTATTTTAATTACACAGAAATTACTATACTAAATTTAATTTACTCAAGAAATAATTATGTTTAATACAAGGTAAAGCTTTTGTAAAAATATCAGAAATATTTTCATTTGTTGGTACATAGAACAATGATATGAGTTTCTTATTTACTATATCTTTCACATAATGATATTTAATGTCAATATGTTTTGACGCTTTACTATTAATCTGGTTTTGAAACAATTTAATAGTACTCTGGTTATCAATAAATAAATAAGCAGGAATATTTGTTTCATTACTTGAGAAATCTGACAGAACACCCTTAATATGCATGAGTTCACTTACAGCATGTGCACCTGCCACAAATTCTGCCTCAGCTGTTGACAATGCTGTGCATGTCTGTTTCCTTGAGAACCAAGATATAACATTTTCACCTTGATATATGACGCAGCCACTGGTGCTCTTACGATCTGTCTTGTCTCCTGCCCAGTCTGCATCGGAGTAAGCTCGAAGTGTGATGGCCTCCTTTGACTTCTTATACAGCAGCCCCTTTTCTGCAGTCCCTTTAAGATAACGCAAAATTCGCTTACCTGCTTTCCATAAGTCTGCTGTCGGTCTGTCCAAAAATCTACTCAGATAGGAAACAGCATAAGTGATATCTGGTCGACTGTTTGTGGATATATATAAAAGTGAACCAACTAATTCTTTAAATGGTACATTAATTACCTCTGACTTGGTGTCTGCGCTGTAGTTGATTTCCATTGGAGTACTACTTTTCTTACAATCTTGCATATTGAATTTTTCTAGTAATCTGTTTATCATGTCTGTCTGTTTAATTTCCATTCTGTCCTTCTTTCTTGTAATTTCCAGTCCTAAATAATTCTTTACTTCTCCCAATTCCTTCACATTAAATTCTTTTTTCAGTTGGGTTATGATAAAATTTCCATCACCTAGTATTAAAATGTCATCTACATACAGTAATATCCAGGTTTTTCCTTTTCTGTACAAACAATAGTCATATTTTGATTGTATGTATCCTTGTCCTGTAATAAATTCATGAAATCGATTGTTCCAGCATTTGGGTGCTTCCTTCAGTCCATATAACGCCTTTTTTAGTTTCAATACTTTTCCTTCTTTTATTTTCAATCCTTGTGGACATTTTATATATACATCCTGGTCTAAAAATCCGTTTAAGAAAGCTGTGGGAACATCCAGCTGTTTTATTATTTTATCTTCTTGAACTGCTATGCTCATCATTAGTCTCATTGTTGATGATTTAGCTACTGGTGCATAATTGTTGTATGAGCTACTCTGTTGAAACCCTTTAGCTACAAGTCTCGCTTTCTTTATTCCATCTTGCTTTGTTCTAAAAATCCACTTTGTATCTATAGCTTTACACCCTTTTGGTAAAGTCGCTTCTTCCCATGTATCTAATTTCTGCTGTGAGTTCAGCTCTTTCTTTATTGCTTGTTCCCATTCTTCACTTTGTATGGCTTCTTCAAAATCTTGTGGGTCACCTGATAGTAAGCAGTATGCTGTATAATTTAAGTCATATTTTTCAAGTAATTCCCTTGGTTTTCGCACTTGTCTTCCCGATCTTGTATGAAATTCCTCACTTTCTTGTCTTTGTTCTTCGATATTACTTTCCTCTTCAGTTTCTGTAAAATATTCATCATCCTCTTGATTCTTTTCAACATTTTCTACCTGTTTCTCTTGCTCTTCAGACTGTGTTTCCTTTAATTTCTGGTCATCTTCTTCATCATATTCATAATACCTGTATCTTACCTCTTCATGTTCTCGCTCTGACTGTTCAAACTTCACTTGTGTCTCATCAAATCTTATATCTCTTGTTACTATGATCTTATCCGTTTCTGGATCCCATACACGATAGCCAGTAGGTGCATATCCAACAAATCTCATTGTTTTCGCTCTCTTTTCAAGTTTGTCTTGCCTTGGTAATATATGAACCCATACCTTACATCCAAATATTCTTAGTCGTGACAGATCTCGATGTCCAAACATCATTTCAGCTGGTGTATGAAAACTGATGGCAGCTGAAGGACATCTATTTATTTGATAAACGGAGCATCTTACCGCTTCACCCCATAATGTTTTTGGTAGTTTTGTTTCGGCCAACAATGTTCTTGCACGGTTGTATATGGTGCGATTCATCCGTTCTGCAACACCATTCGATTGTGGGCTATAAGCAATTGTAAATTGTAAAATTATACCTTTTCTATTGCAGAAGTCTTGCATCACTTGATTTTTAAATTCTCCGCCATTGTCTGCCCTAATTTTTCTTACTTTATTACCTGTTTGTGTTTCCATTTTATTTATATAATTAATTAATTTTTCTGTTGCTTCACTTTTCCTCTTCAATAGATAAATTTCGCAGAAATGAGTGTAATCATCAATTATTGTTTGGTAATAAATCTCACCGTTAGCTGTTGGAGTGCTGACAGGACCAGAGAGATCAGTATGAATTAATTCTCCTATATATCCGGATCGGGGCTTCGGAGTGGTACAAAATGGTAATCTGGTAGACTTACCTTCCATGCAGGCTTCACAGGGTTGGTCACTATATGGCAGCTTCATCATCCTCAAGTGTTTTCGATTAGCATGCCCTAGTCTCTGATGCCATAAAAAGTCACTGTTGATATTGTTAGTTGCTAAGCACCTGTCATCATCTAATTGCATAGGTATAACATACAAATTTCCAAGTAAGTTTCCAAAAATTTCCTGAGTTTTATTTTTAATTGACACATTTTCTTTATTAAATTGAACCATATAACCTTTTTGTAACAATTTCCTAACAGACAGTAGGTTGTGTGACAATTTAGGTACTATCAAACCCTCTATATTTACTGAAACATTCCCACATTTTAAATGTAATTTACCCCTTTTGTTACATGTCAGATATTGACCATTTGCTACAAACACTTTTATTTCTTTTTCTAATCTTACTACATCTGTCATATTTTGCTCAAATTCAGTTTTTAGCAAATGTTCAGTTGCGCCAGAATCTACAATGAAATTTATACAGTCATTTCCATTACTCACATTACAATTATTTGCATTAAATGCAGTGAATGATAATACATCCTCATCTACAAGTTGTACCATGTTGCTAGCTTGCCCCTGATAGTCACGATGTGGCATTCCCCGCTGTCGACTGGAATAGCTTCTGTATCTGGTAGGTCCACGATATCCTCTTGTCGCTGGTCGTCCTCGGTGAGTATTGTTGTGAGTGTAGGTCTCCGGTTGTTTCATCCTACAGTCCCTGATGATGTGTCCTTTCCGTCCGCAGCCATAGCATACAAGAAATGCCTCCTCCTTTGTGTCCTGATGAGGTTCTTCACTTAATTTTAGTTCCGCGTCGAGTAATCTTGCTTTGATCGATTCTATATTTAGCATTTTCTCACTGATCATCGTTTCAATTGATGTTATAACGTTGTCATAAGCAGATGGTAGCGCTGCTAGTAAGTAGCAAATTTTATCAATCTCCTCAACTTTAGACCCGATTGCATTGAGTTCTCCGAGAAGAGAATCAAACTTTAAGAAAAAATCTTGTAATTTCTCCGTTGCACCGCATTTCAACATGATAAGTTGTCGTTTTAGTCTTAACTTGTTGCAAATACTTTTCCTTTCGAAAATGTCTTCTAGTTTAGACAACATGTCCGCCGCAGTTTTCGATTGTTTCACTATTTCGATATATTTATCACTTAAACATTGCACGATTATGGATCTTGCTTTCGCATCACTGATGATATCTGCTGGCTTTGTACTATCGAAAGACTCTTCTAATAATACTTTATGTACGCCTTTTTCTTCTAATATAAGTTTCACTCTAAATTTCCAATTCCCAAAGTTACACTTTTCACTCAATCGTATTACATTATATTCTGTTGCCATTTTGCGCTAATTACTTATTTATTTTATTATTTCATCTGTTGTTTTACAAATAGCGCAGTGGAAGCGTATTAAGATTGGACAAAAATAAAAACGTCGTTCAGTCCGTCATCTTTATTCGCAGAGCACTTTCATAGACAAGAAACACAGGAATGTAGAAATGCATTCTAACTTCAAACTATACACTACAACAGGTGGCAGCACTGGCCACTCAAACTAAATTGTACTTGTCTTTTGATACAATCTCATCAAAGGCATCCATCACACGGCTATATTCCTTTGTGACTAATGTGCAAGATGTGGAGTTGAGTAGCCTCTCCACGCTGCAGTCTAAGCGCACACGTATTGGAGAATTGTTTACGGAGTATGAAAGCTATAACAAACAAATATTGGTGCACGATGAGGCCGACCAAGAGGACGTCGCTGACTGCGAAACGAAATATTTTCAAATTCTAACAGTGTTAAACGAAGCAATAAAAACAAAAGCTACGCCCTCGGAAGCAACATCGTGCCATGGCTTCAAGGCTAAACTGCCAACGATACAAATACCTACGTTCACAGGTAGATATAGTGAATATACACCTTTCATAAATCTGTTTAAAGCGATTGTGCATAACGATAGGTCTATTGATAATGTACAGAAAATGTATTATTTAAGGTCATTCCTTATGAATGAACCTCTTGATATTGTAAAAAATCTTCCACTGTCAATGGGAAGCTATGAAGAAGCACTTAAACTTCTTGACGATAGATATAACCACACTTTCAAAATTATTAATGAGCATATCAATGCCTTGCTTGACATAAATGCCTTGGTCAAGTCAAATCCTGCAAACTTAAGGGATTTTGTGTCAAAGATTAAGCAATGTTTAGCTGCCTTAAAAAACTTAAATGTAAGCACAGATAATTGGGACCCTATTATATTGGCCATTTTGTACCGCAAATTAGATGCATACACATCACGGGCATATCAATTGGAGAGGAGTGATGCTGTGGACCCAACTGTCACCGAGTTCCTGCTGTATCTGGAGAAGCGTGCCTTGGCATTGGAGAATGCTGAGCCGATCGCTACTGGGACTGGGAGACCCTACCCGAAGGCAGTGGTAAATGTGACAGCGACTTCAGGACCAGCCGCCTCGCCCGCCTGTGTCTATTGTAAGTCCAACCACAAATTATTTGAATGCAGCAAATTTAAAATTTTAACTAGTAATGACAAAACTGCATTTATTACAAGCAATAGTCTGTGCACAACGTGCCTGAATAAGCACACAGGTAAATGCCGCTTTCACTTCAGGTGCAAAATTTGTAGGCAATCGCACAATACTGTACTCCACCCAGAGTCGGCTAACCTATCACAAGTATCCTTAATTGCAAATGCAGTTAGCAACAAGGTCCTATTACCCACAGTAAAAGTAAGGCTTTATTCAAAGACAGGCAGAGAGTTACATGTCAAGGCCATACTGGACTCTGCTTCACAGATATCCTTGGTCACCAGCAAGGTAATTGATATACTAGGAATGACTCCGAATAAGGACAACACCATGATTGTGGGGGTTGGAAACAGTAATAATTCAACCAAATACTCCATACCTTTAGAGATTTTCTCTATGGCTATGCCTTATCAAGTGACTGTCAACTGTCATGTGTTGGATAAAATTACATGTAAAATTCCACAGTACAATATTGAGAAGGATTTACTTGACATCCCTGATGGTATCCTACTGGCAGATGATAACTTTCACCAACCATCCGAGATCAACATGCTCTTAGGTGCGGACATATTTTTCCAGGTCCTGCTTCCGGAGGCAGTAGCAGCGCAGCCTGTTAAGCAGGCAACGAGTCCACAGCCTCGCTTCATTAATACGAGGTTTGGGCATGTAATTGCTGGAGCCTTGCCGCAGCAAACAAACACTAACACAAGTAAGGTATCGCTTTTATGTCTTCAATGTGACTCGAGCCTTCAAGAAAATATTCAGCAGTTTTGGAAAGCAGAAAGCATACCTGAAACTTATAATGAGAGCATGACTGAGCATGAACAAGCTGAAAGCATTTTTCAAAATACTACTTTATTTAAGGACAATAAGTTTCAGGTAGACTTGCCGTTGAAGGTGCCTTTGAGTGAAGTCAAGAATGTGCTCGGCAGCTCATTTGACCTAGCTTACTATAGATTTCTTAATCTCGAACGAAGGCTGCAAAAGAATCCTAATTTGCTTTCAGATTATGACAAATTCATTAATGAATATGTGGAGTTAGGGCATGGGCACTATATTGACTTTAACTCAATGGACCTTGAGAATGATGCTGCATACTTCATGCCTCATCATGCTGTTATCAATGAGCATAGCATAAGCACAAAGACGAGGGTGGTTTTTGATTGCTCTATGCAGACTAATAAAAAGATTGCACTTAATGACATTTTGCTTAATGGTGCCCCGCTTCAAAGAGAATTATTTGATATTATGCTTTTGTTCCGATTGGGTACATATACCTTCTCTACCGATATAAGACGTATGTTTCGCTGTGTGAATATTAACCCGATCCATGCTAAATTACAAAATATATTGTGGAGAAGCAATCCTAATGACCCTTTAAAATGTATACAGTTAGATACAATTACCTATGGGCAAAAAAGTTCTAATTATTTAGCCACGCGATGCCTGCAAGAGCTTTCCGATAGGTATAAGGACGATTTCCCACTGGCATCCTACATATTGAAAAACTGTACCTATGTAGATGATACATGCTTCTCACACTCTGATTTAAATGTTATTATAGAAGCCAGGATGCAGTTATGCGAGTTGTTAGGCAAGGCTAATTTCTATACACACAAATGGGCATCCAATGAGCAGAGAGTCTTAGAAGGCATTCCTGAAAATGAAAGGCAATTTGATAATTTAGAATTCCAACAGGATAAATTGTATTTAAAAACATTAGGTTTGAAACTTAATATGCAAGACGACTGTTTTGTTTTTTCTTGCTCCGAACCCTTCAATAAGGCTAATCCAACTAAAAAAGATATATTAAGCTATATTTCAAAATGGTATGATCCCCTCGGCTTTTATAATCCTATAATTTTAAAGGCAAAGGCCTTTATGCAAAAGGTTTATGCTGAAAAAATTGGTTGGAATGAGGCTCCTTCAGAACCCCTGCGACAGGAATGGCTCTCATTTGCAAATAAATTATCTCAAATGGAACCTTTCACTATAAATAGGAACCTACAGATCCCTTCCAATGCTATTGCTCTACAATTGGTGGGGTTTGCTGATGCTTGTAGCACGACAGGCTATGGTTGTTGTGTGTATCTTCGAGTGGTCGACGAACAGGGTAATGCTTCACTTTCATTGCTTTGTGCCAAATCTCGAATCAACCCTCGCGATAAAGGTACTCTTACTATTGCACGCTTAGAATTATGTGCTATGCTTTTACTGAGTAAATTAATAAATCGAGTCTATGATACATTAAAAAAGGAGTTGGATCTGGAAGGAGTTTATTTATTTTCCGACTCACAAATTGCACTGGCATGGATAAATACAGAGCCTATAAGGCTTCAGGCCTTTGTCGCTAACAGGGTGCGGTTGATTCGGGATATTACCTCTAGATGGCGTTGGCTGCATGTAGCCAGTGCAGAAAATCCTAGCGACTACGTGAGTAGGGGGGCAGATCCGGAGGAGCTACGGCAGACACACATGTGGCTGCACGGGCCAAAGTTTCTACAGGATGGTAAATATGACTTTAATAATCAACACTGCCCACCTGCTATTCCTGACCTACCCGAGATGAAGAAGCTTTCCTCCAATGACAAGGTGACGCTTATTACACAAAAGGGTTCTGATTTCTATGAATTCTGTAATAAGTTTTCTGACCTCAACAAAATGGTAAGAGTAATGGCCTATATAATGCGATTTTGCTCAAATTTAAAAAACAAATATACTGACTGTCCTATATATATCACTCCTAAGGAGTTAAAAATGGCATTGCATAAAATCATACAACACGAACAAGGCATTTATTTCAAGCTGGAAATTGATAGCTTAAAATCTAATAAAGAAAACGTTAAAGGCACACTTAACCCTTTACATCCCTTTCTTGATGGTCAAGGTATTCTGAGAGTTGGTGGCAGGATAAAAAACTCAAATGTGTCATTCTCACAAAAACACCCCATAATATTACCGAGAGAGTCTCGTATAACCAATCTTATTGTAAAGCATGAACATCTTAGATTGCTCCATGCCCCACCTAAACTGTTATTGTCAGGCTTGAATGAAAAATACTGGATTGTTAATGGCCTCAGCTATGTAAAAAATATTGTTAATAAATGTTTGCCTTGTTTCAGACAGAAAGCTGAATGTGCCAAACAATTGATGGGTAATTTGCCACCTGAAAGGGTTAACGCTTGTAGAGTGTTTCAAAAGATTGGAATCGATTTTGCTGGTCCTGTAACTGTAAAAAACTCGCGAGTGAGAAGAGCTCTACAAACAAAAGGTTATATATGTGTATTTGTATGCTTTGTAACTAAGGCCATACATCTAGAGCTCTCCTCGGACTTAACCACTGATGCATTTCTTGCTTGTTTTAAACGCTTCATAGCGCGAAGAGGCTTGCCAACTGACGTATTTACCGATAACGGCGGATCCTTTAAGGGGGCAAATAACAAATTAATTGAGCTGTACAAATTAAATACTTCGCAAGAACATCAAAAACTGGTACAAGGTTATGCAGCACAGCAAAACATTGCCTTCCATTTTGTGCCGAGTTACTCACCAGTCTTTGCTGGTCTTGCTGAAGCTGCTGTAAAGAGCACAAAGTATCACTTGAAGCGTATCATACAAAATTATGTATTGACTTATGAACAGCTTAATACTGTGTTGTGTCAAATCGAAGCTGTATTAAATTCCAGACCGCTATTACCTGTGACAGCGAATGATATCAATGATTTCAGCTACTTGACACCCGGTCATTTTTTGATTGGTACTTCAATGACATCCTTTCCAGAAGCAGACTTGGTTGACACACCAACGAATAAAGTAAAATTTTGGGAAATGTGTAACAAGATAAAAGGTCACTTCTGGAAGGTATGGCATAAGTATTACTTGAATGTTTTACAATGTCGTCCTAAATGGCGCAATAGTAAGTCTAACGTTGAAGTGGGCGCTCTCGTGATTATGAAAGAGCCTAACGCCCCGCCCATGTCATGGCCTATGGCCAGGATAATTAAAGTATACCCTGGAAACGATAACAAGGTCAGGGTTGTTGACCTTATGACCCCCAATAAAAAGGTGTATAAGAGGTCATTAAGTGGGTTTGCTGTGCTACCCATTGATTAAAAAAATTGTAATAGAATATAAGTAATAGATAGTAAGTTAGGTTGTCTTGTCATACAGCATTATCAGAAGTTGTAGTAGCAGCTTATTATAATTAGGTGCATTGCTGTAACATATGGTTCTAAAACTATATATAATAAATAGGCAAATATGTAGCTGCCATAATTGTACCACTGAAATGATGTGGCCTTTTAAGTTTAAATATCAGATTATTCAACAAAATATTTTCTTGGTTTTGCTTAAGTGGATCTTAGTGTTATCCTTTTAAAGGTTGAAGGTTCAACTGAAACTAATGTTGTTAAGAATATCATTTATTTAAGATATAATGCTATTTAATGTACCTAATGTCGTTAGCATTGATAATTTACTTACCTTGTTATGTTTATGTAATACCATTGTGCTGGGAAACAAGACTTGTCCTTTGGAATTCGTTTCTAGTTTCTTCTAAATAATTGTTTTAAAAAGGCCTCGTCCCGCCCCAGCATGTTGGCAACTCCAACAGAGAATGAGTAAATATACCGTTCGTTTAATGTCTATGCTACTTAAGTACATTCATTCACTCACTCTTACAACAACCGCGTCTCTATAAAGATGTAATCTAAATGTGTGTTTCCGTATTAAAGCCTAAAAGTGAACAGCTGTCCTTTCAATCATCTCTTCCACACAAGAAACCGTGCCCTACCACGCTCCCCAACAGTGTCTTACTGCATTTTGAAATGAATAGTACATAATTACTAGGTACCTATCCCTGGGGGTTACAGTAAGAGGGGAGTAAATAGGTTCGTAAAGGGTCGGCAACGCGCGTGTGATTATCCTGGCCTCGCAAGCGTCCATATGCGTTGGTAACTGCTTAACATCAGGCGGGCCGCATGCTTGTTTGTCACCGTTGTAGTATAAAATACTATTTAAATTTGAGGTTTTTTATCATTCCAGTACGAATGACGGATTTATGTAAAGCCAAATGGCATTTTCTACCAGAACCTTAGGTACCTACGGCCAAACAGAGATGGATCATTGTCAGTTCAAAAAACAAAATTTGTCCCTTCGGTGGTCAAAAGTTAAGAGCTTGTATGAATCTAGGTTATGCTGCTATTACATCGGATTATAGCAGAGGGAGCGTTCTTTATTCTCACAGGCATTTAATCAGAAAATTAGGCCCTGGAATCCTTAATTTCCCAAATGTCCACCGGAAATACGCGCACCTAAATCTGACAATGACCTACTAGAAGTTGGTGCAAATCAGGAATCTATAATTGTACAGACAGCATTTAGAGAAAGGATAAACCGCAAAAGAAGATAGGTACCTACTTTCTACTTTAGAACTGTGCTAATGCTAAATAGGGTTCTTGGAAAATCACACCAATATTATAAAGGCGAAAGTTAGTGAGATGTGTTTATGTGTAAGTATGTTTGTTACTTCTTCACGCTCAAATGGCTCTACCAATTTTGATAAGTTTTCGTATGAAGGTAGCTGATACCCTATATTAATACACAGGCTACCTTTTATCCCCAAAAAATTAAGTGTTCCTGTGGGATGAGCGGGTAACACCGCGGCGCGTAGCTAGTAATTAATAAGTTGTTAAATAAAAATATTGGTATAACACACGATAAAAAATATATCGGCGAAAACCATTTCGCACGTACACTTCCAGTAATTATAACATTTCCAGAAAGAGTCATAATTATACCTATTTAATTAGGCTCACGGCACAATAAAACACTTACCCCGCAAAAAATGCTCCACTAATTTAATATCAACCAGCCGAAAAAACCAGTTTCATATTTCTACAACCTTATACAGGCGTGTTATAAATAATGAGCGAATAAAATTAAGTTTATAACGTGATAATGAGGCATCTCGTGATGAGCTGTTGTACGAACTGTGCGGGCAGCGCCATCTATTGGCGAGTGGACTGAAACTAAATACACTAGTTATACTTAGTGATAGTTTTAAATTTCTTCCGTTAAGAAGTGGATCGCTCGTAGATTTTTATTAGTTTAGATTATTTAGTTTGAAAGTAATTGGATGATAGGTACAATACCGGATTTTTGGTACAAATTTTAACGATGATACCTATTTTTATTTTGCGTTTATCATGTAGGTACCTAATAAACCAAATCTATACCTACATCAAATACGTCAGCTACACTTTCCAAACGTCTCGACTAAAATTCCACGACACTGTCAACTTCATCAACCCGTAAAAAGCGTTGTCTAAAAAGAGTTTCGGCGCGTATCAAACCGACCGATGCCAACTTACTTTCAAATTAGACATTTCAAACGCGGATAAAAAACGATCTATTCGATACAAATATTGCACACGACGGCGGCGGCTCAAACAAGTAAAAATAAAAGCTGACATTCTATTTTTCTCTGGAAGGAGCTTGCGCGCGCATTGTGCGCCTGCGCCGAGAAAACGAACAAAAGCGAACGCCGCCGACGCGGCGCGACAGACCGAGACAACAACTCCCAAATCGGGAGAGACGGACAGAGATAAATATAGTATGGGCGTTCCGTTATCAAATTTCTCATCCAATTAATGCTCAGTGGGCTTCCAAGTGGGCGTGGTCTAAATGATCCAGGCTAATAGGGATCGAGCGAAATGATCTATAGCTCGCTGCAGACTGTATTGTTAGTTTCGTGGATTTATTTTATATCTACGTTTGATGGCTGAATAAATTTCCATGTGCGGTTTTATGAATTTTAATCGGTTTTCGGAGGTCCGAGTTATTTTTCAGTGTAACCTGAACAAGTGCAGTTTCAAAAATCTTGACATAATTTTAATACCTAAATTGTTTTTATGGAGTCTGTTTTTAAAGTGGAAATACCATTTTTGTAGAATAGAAGTTTGTATAGTGAAGTTAGGTAGGTAGGTTGTAATACCATAGGGTATTAGAAAAAACTTTCCTATTTTTAATGTAACTATAAAATTTTCTAAGGTAGGTACCTAGATCTAAAGTTTTTAAATTAACTGTTTGTTTCTTGATTAATTTTGCATTTGATGTCACAGCTATTGAAAAGTGAACCTACTTACGGTTAATTAACTTACCTAAGGTAGATAGGTAGGTTTAAGGTTTAGGTTAGTGACTAAGTATAAGTAAGTAGACGGATAAATGTTAGACTTTACTAAGACATACTTTACGTATACCGTACGCTATAATGAGTATTTGGGAAACACAAAATAAGTAGAACCATTTTTAAATTAAATAGTGAACTCAAAAAAAAAACTTTTAGCGGCAAAAATAGACTCACTCGTCGTTCATAACTCGCCCTAAGGCAAACTGAACGCAAAAACAAAGTTTGAATTAGAATCTGTTTTGTCAAGGGAAAAATTAGATAGATACAGAACACTTTTGCTGTCTGATCCTAATTTCAAAATCGCTTGTTAATACCTGTATTAGGTAATTAAATTGCCCCGGTCTCCCCTACCTAATGACAATATGTAGGTACCTAGATAGGTTTATCGCTCAAATATGACAATATCAAGCGAAATCAGCCTACTTACTTATCTAAGCTAGGTAATTGGGTATGAAGTTTAAAATGACAGGTGAGTAGACAAAAGGGTGTCTATATATAAGTTAGGTACTAAATATAGGTAGGTACTTTTCGAATAGGAGTGATAAAATAACTCTCATTAGGTAGGCGTCTTCCGACACAGTGGCTGCCATCTTAATTAGTAGGTACCATATAAGTATTCCTAGTAGGTATACTAGCTAGTAGCTAGAGATAAGACGAACTGCTGCCACCTTGCTATATAGATATAAAGAGCAGACCTTGTCTAGGTAAATGGCAAATCAAGATCAGCGTTCAATTATATTTTGTCATTTCACTCAAGTGGTTTAGAGATTTGACCAAATCACCGACTTTGCTTAGGAAAATGGCATGTCATTTCACTAAACCAGTTTGGAGATTTGTTCAAATCCCTGAAAATTTCCAGTGAAATGGCAATAAAAAATTTGATACCAATCCGATTTCGCCATTTCACTAAACTAGTCTAGCGATTTGTTTAGTGAAATAATAAAAATTGGTTGCAATTTTGTCATTTCCCGTGGATTTATCAAATCACTTAGGCATTTCACTGCAACATAATTATATAGGTATAGGTATACATATATGCCTAACGTACGTGCCGGCATGCACCAGGGTGCCCGGCTCCACTTTGTCCGCACATTCGGCGTCTGTTCATAAACACTCCTACGCTACGGGCGTGCCATGCACTAAGACGGAGAGTGCATTATAATCAAACAACAAACCGAATAGAGGAGACCGATGGGTTTTGAAACAGAAATGAGTTGAAACAACGTCAATTTTTCGTATCTATTAGGTACAGATGTAGATCCGAGAAGTTGACGTTGTTTAACCTAACAATGTTACCGAAGCAAGGATACACTGCGAGCCTACGAGTTTTAGGGCGCGTCTAAACAGCGTTGTTACAGACTCGGTAACGATTTTAATAAAAAAAATACGTTTTTTAATTCATCCCAGATTCAAAACCCCTCAGTCTCCCCTACAATTCTATCCGCAAAATCAGAAGAAAAAACATTCTAAGTGTTTTATTTCGTGCTATAGATATGACAATGAAATTAAAATGACACAAGTAAATAAATAAATAAATATCAGACAACCTCACTCAAATCGATCTAGTCCCAAATTAAGCTCAAGAAGGCTTGTGTTATGGGTACTAGACGACGATATACATAGGTACTTGTATAGATAAATACATAGAACAACCATGACCCAAGCACAAATATTCGACAAGTGAGTAGATAAAGGAGTGTCTAAATTACTATACTTTATTTGTGATAAAAGAACTCTTAACAGCTACCTATAGGTAGGTGCCTACTATAATAGATGAATAGGTAAGTTACGGTACCCCGCAGCCCAGTTCTTCCGGCACAGTGGCTGCCACCTTAATTAGAGCCACAAAAGCCTGTCTACCCCGACTTCATTTACATCTAATAATGTACCTAAGCCCTCTATTAAGGGGTAGCTACGGTTTCACTGGAAGCTAGTTACTTAAGGTTACAGAAACAGATAGCTAGAGGTGTATTGGCGCTAATTCTAGTGTACTTTGAGATATCGCCAAAGACGATGGCTCAGCTATATCGCCTGTAACTGTCATTAAAACGCGATGTTTGCGATTTGAGCTGCATAAAGTGACATGTCTCGTTACTACATGCTTAAGGTAAGGTAACGGCTAATACCTTCATTACTACCGAGGCTGGAAAGTAAGTTGCCTGACGAGGTCGTTTGCAGGCCGAGCATCGTGAGGTTTCCTCCGAGGTATAAATAGTGCTTTTCTCAAACGATGTGAGGAAATAACAAAAATACACTTTTAAAGTAACAAGCAAGTAATTCAATAGAATTAACAAGAAAAACGAACAACGAATTGTTAAATGAATAAATACTTATGACTTATGAATCAGTTACACAAAATTAAGTATATACCTAGGTATCTAGTTTGATTGATTTTAAATGTTACGTTTGACATATTTGGACAGTTAGTAACAATGCGCAAAATGCCTGATTTTTGCAATTTAAATAGCTCTCTATAGGGAGCTGCATAGGTAATGTTCGATCGAAGCGGATGAAAATGAATTTTCATACATTTATTTTTCCCCCAGGGAAGATTTCTTTTTTATTGTAATTGCAAAATCAGTCTTTTTGCGTAGCTATTCTATTTACAAATAAACTAAACATTTCCGAGCATGTTTGAGAAAGTGTTCTATTCTAGATATAATTTACTAACAAATACAGTAAGTACAACAAATACCATAATTTCATTAAATTAATTTTAGCGTACGGAACCTTATATCTATTAAAATCGTTACCCAACGCACGTTGGTTATACTATACGGTCCTAATTGTATTGTTGGCAGCCGGCCGTGCCGCTTCCGTGCCTCATAATTAGGGTAATTTGACACTTCTAGGACCGGTGTTATTTACCTACCGACTACCGGGAATAGGGGCATGCTATTCATTCATTTATAACTAGAAGGTCCAAATTTGGCCGTATGACCCTCCTTTTTTTACGTGGAGGTGAAAAGAATCCTATGTCTTTTGGATGTCCAGCTAGCCCTATAGGTAACAAAATAGAATATAAATCGTCTAGCTGTTTTGGAATACAAAGCCATCTCTTTAGGCATTAATCTTCAAAATCAATGTTTATACATTAACAAACGCAAACGTGCATCAATTATGATTTTCCTAAAGTCTTAATTCCTTATAACCTTTTACCACAGACAATTGTTTTTATTATATAATATTATTAGGTATAAACTAACTACATATAGTTACCTATGGTTAGAAGATGCTCAAAACACGTCGAGAAGAAAAAATCTTAAATCGAATAAAATTGAGGAATTCCATTATCATGAAATTTCACCTCTCACGAAATTTCTTCTTTCATCACTCATTGATAGGCGGTAATTACCATTTTTATTGTAGTTAAGATTTGTATATTTGTTATTTTAAATATCTTGTGTAGTCTCTTCTTACAAACGCTGGTGGATTCAGGCTTAGGTATAAACTGCTTGTAAGGGTTTTACATGAATATAGTTTATTTTATTTTATTACACATGTGTGGTATTGCAAATTTTCCATACCTACTTGAGTTCTCATACTCTATTTGCCATTCTACAAAATTGTTAGGTACAGTCAGAGAATTTTTCGCGTTACCACCACTAGGGTCAATTTTGCCTGCAGCGGCCGAGTTTACATTGACCAATAGCGTTCCGTCAAAGCTCGTCTTTTGTCATGCCAGATGTTGAAACTACTTGAAACACAAAATTTAATCAAAAACTAGCACAAAAAATGGTCAAGAAAAAAGGTCCCCGGTACCTTGTCTTTTTGACGCGTAACTATTTTATGTTATATATTATATGTTTTATTATTAATATATGTTGTAGATTTTTGTGGTAAAACCTTGTCCTATATTGACTTAAACTTACACAATTTTCATACATGAGGTAATTAATTAAACACCTTTATGAACGCGATTAAGTCCCGTTTTGTTATAATAAATTTGCATAAAAAGCCGGCTTTACCAACAATATGTTGGATACCTACTACGCCGCCGTTAATTATTAAAACCTATAGGAAAGGCGTGCTGGTAGTTTGCTTTTGAATCCCAACAGGACCAGTGAAATAATCACATCCATCCTAAAAGTTGACCGTATATAAGAATATTGTCTTAAAATTATGACGTTTTTATCAACATAATATTTATTTCTAAATTAATGTTATTTTCTTAAATAAAATCTACATTGCAATGTTAATATTTTATTACCGGACCGGATGAAACGGACTTATTTTTTTAATAGTTCTGTATTGTATAACTTTTGCGCAACATCTGCTTTTACCTAACTGTAAACCCGGTGGAGGGTGGTTATGCAAGTGACAAAGAATGTAGAAAAGGTTGTTTAACCGTATTTTTTTATTAAAGTTTTGCAATTTACAGTTCATAAGGAAAGGAAGGGGTCATAAAAAGTCAGCTGATTGTTTTAATATTTTTATTTCACTTATTTGCTATCCATACTATCTAATGACAATTTATTATTAAACATCTTATAGTATTTACTTTACATGACAAACATTCAGCAAAAGATTGATTGATCATCAATATAACATTACTATAATATTGAAAAATAATAGAAAACTTATTTTTGGGTGCAATAAACCCAACACAACAAATATGCATAAAAAATTGACATTAAACTAAACACTGTGCAATTTAAAACTTAAACATCTTCAGACTTTAATACTTATAAGTAATAATAGTATTATTACTAGAATTGACAACTTTATCCTATCATCCTATTCATTGATACATTTTGTTTATTGTATATAAAGAAATAGGATAATCATTTAATTTTAAATAAACTTACAATATATCGAATATTTTTCGGATTTATGCTAAATTCGTATATTATTAATGATTGATATATTAAAGAAATTAGTATTTAGTCATTTCCCCACCAGATACCCGCACATCGTGTAGCCTTCTTTGCATAGAGTTGACCAGTGTTTCACAAAGTGTGATTCAAAAATTAGTGCCGCGAAATGAGTCCCATACTTGGTCTACATGTAGTCTTAAGGCCTCTTTGGTTCGTTCATTCCTGTTGTCCCATTTCTGCACCATGATAGCCCATAGATGTTCAATAGGGTTTAGATCGGGAGATCGAGAGGGCCATGGGCATGTGATTATTGCGGGTCTCAGCGTTTCGAGCCAATTTGTGACAACCCTCGATTTGTGTATCGGACAATTGTCTTGTATAAACAAAAGTTGCGGAACTTCGTCCTCCGGATTCACCGTTCTTACGCTAGGCAGCATTGACTCCTGCAATAATTCTAAATAATTAGGGCCTGTGGCCCTCTCCGGAATATAAACAAGCTCCCCTAGACCGGCTAAACTCATCCAGGCCCACATGTTGACCGTGATTCTGCCCGAGTCATTATTTGGTACTACATTTTGCGGCTCGTATCGAGTGTTATTCACACGCCATAAATGGCGACGTCCATGTTGGCTTGATGTAAATGTTTTTTCGTCACAAAATATCGTGTTCGAAAAATGAAAATGCTCAAACCTTTCTGCAGATCTTACTCTAGCCACTTTATGATCCTGGGTAAGTTGTATTTTTTTGGCCGGTTTTCTATGATGCACACCGGCCCGATGTAGAGCATTTCGCACTCATATGTTGAACACGATCCGGAGTTAAAATGTGTGCTCGTCTCTGTCTGGGTGAGGTATTGACATGTCCTTCAGTTTCGAAGCACCGTACCCACTTACGGACAGTTAAACGCTGTAAAAAAATACAAATCAGGATGTCAAAATATAGTTAGATATATTTTATCCTAAACGTGATTCTACCATTAAATTATTCATATACAAACATCAATTAATATTTGGATTGAAAAAATAATAATTTACAATACAATGAGGCTATAATCGACCTTATGTCGGCATTAAAATAGTTAAGTAAAAAAAAATTCAATGATATTGTAATTAGTTAATTACACATTGTCTAAAATCTAAATTATTCACTTACCGATATGCCCAGCTCCTCAGCTATCTGAGATATATTGAGCCCGGTATCTCTGAGAGCAATAATCCTGCTGCGTTCGTTGATTGTAAGATTCTTACTCATTTTTATGTGGTGACGTCGAAATTCAAACTTTCAAGAGTGTGCCAGGTGGACTTCTAAGATGCAACTGCCGGTCATACTTAGCCTAAGATTCAATTGACGAGCCGTCACAACATTTGGCAATTAAACACAGATGTTTTAAACTTTTTACAAAAAAAAAGGGTGTCCCCTAATTGGTTGACTCGTTAAGGGGCGTGCCTGGTCAAAACCGTCTTGCAAGCAAAATATTTTTCAAAGTGGTAAGGCGAAGACTTCCCTGACTGTACCTACCTACATATCGAGATAGCGGCAAGATTTTATGATTTATGATTTATGACGGCAATATTTTTTGTGATTATGTATGTACACAAAAGTACCTAAGTTAAAATCACATTGTCAGGAAGATAGCAAATCTCGTCCTCAAAACAGGATATAGACGGCCATGCTTAAACCTCCGCACACTAAAATAAATACAACAAGAAAAAACACCCCTATTTCCTTTTTCAATGACAACATAGATTCGAAATTCGAATTTAAACATCTGCCATTCGATTCTATAGGCGATTGTCATTCCTTTTTCAAACTTTCCGACAATACAATCGGAAATGCGGGGTGTTCCATCGTATGACAGTTGCTCTTCAAAATCGTTCTTTATGCGTGTCTATACCAACTTAATAGACGTGTTAATAAAACAAGATTAGACTCTTTGTTAATGCGTTACGAACTTGTTTAGAGCATCGATAAGTTGGTAAGCCTGTTTAAAATTCGATCGCGTTGCGTGTATTGGTTTATCTGTGGATTTTGGTGGTTAGCGGAGATCGGAGAGGTTAAGTTGGATTATTTTTATCTATGGCTTCGGGGCGGTGTTTTAAGTCAGTATTAAATAACAGCGGTAGTTTATTATGATGAAGACCCTTAGTAGTTAGGACTTTATAGAACATCAATGTATGGGAACCAATATTTTTGTCATTAAAGCATGAGCCTTGGCACACTTGTTACTTAGGTGGACTAGAGTTGAAAACGCCCGGGAGACGAGCGCGGACGACCGGCTGGTGGGGAGGGGGAGGGGGGGAAGTTACGTTCCATCGCACGTTCTTTCGGTCCTCCTATCATCGTATTTAAAAACTATGGCAAGTTTGGTATCGTTTTCGGATAAATTGAGGACGGTCGATCATTTTCTGGGACATTAATAATATGTTTTCATAGAAAAAAATAGAAATAAAGGCAAAAATCAGAAAATCTTAGTAAAAAAATATTCTTTCTGCAACGATTACGTGAAAATGAGCAACGATTTGGGCATGAAAAAAATATAGTTATAAAGCCACATTTATGTAGATTTCAAAAATATATAATTTTTTATAACTCTTATGAATAGCAAATACAAAAAAATTTTTTTTTGAAAAGCGGACTCCTCAAAATTTTACTTTATAAAAATAAAGACCCAAAAACAAATGTTATAAATGTTGGAATATGTAATGTAAGTAACTTAATTGTATATTACGTAGTTTAAAGCTGTATTTACGTTTGTTAGCATGTGTATTATATTTTAAATTGCGAATAATATAACCGTTTGATGACTTCGAATGACTGGTTCAAAATAAAACTAACAAGTCACTGATCTGATTAGATATTATTGTTAATCTGTATATAAATACTTAAATTGGTACATATATTTATGTGTAACATGCTCCATCACACGCACACAACTCGGTGCACTTTAATTTTTATTGGTTACACCTGCATCTAGCAGCGCATTTCTTTTTGCTGCACCTGATCATTTCCATGCAGGCTTTGGGCTCGACTCCTACTGGCAAGCTAGTCCATGTAGGTTCCCATCTCTCATCTACTTTTGTACATCCCCAATCAGATGGACTAGGAATATTTTGGATCGGTTATATTTGACCCCATACATGAACTGCTTGAAAAACTGCCCGTTGGAAATGCTGGTACAATGTAGCATTCGTTGGTGGAATATTTTTAAATATGCGGTCTTTTTTCGTAAATAACTGCTTTCGGCAATCGTTTACAGCAGAAACTGAGCTGGATCTAAAACTAAAATGTTAAATATGCACAACTACCCTAAATTATTCATAGTTTTATGTCAACAACAAATTTTTCCACAATCTCCCTTGCATCTTCAATTCTGCCGGTCCTTGGCCGCCTTGACCGCGTCGTGAAAGTTGGAGTCAACTGCAGTGCGGATTTGGTCGGACCAACGCATCGGGCTGCGGCCCAGAGGCCTCTTACCCTGGTCTTTTCGGTGGCCAACAGTTTTTCCAGATTATCGTCTTCTCTTCTGGAAATGTGCCCACAGAAATCCAGCACTCTTTGTGAGACGATTTGTCGATAATCTGGAAGTAAATTTTAGTTTCTTAAGAATGGAAGCATTGGTCTTGTGCGCAGTCTAGGGGATGCGAAGCATCTTCTTCCAGCACCACATCTCGAAAGCGTCAACACGCTAACGGTCCGCTTCTCTGAGGATCCACGTTTCATCGTCCATATAGGAAGATGGAGAATATCAGTGTGCGCACAAGCCTTGTCTTCGTTCGCAGCGTGATTCTCCGATCTCTCTATATCTTGTGCAACTGAGTCATGGCATCTTTGGATATCCCGATACGTCGCCGGATCTCCACTTGGCAAGAGCCGTTGTCAGCTATACGGGAACCCAGGTAGTTGAAAGTCTGGACCGTGTCAACATTTTATCTCCCAATGAGTTTTAGTTTCTGACTTTGGTCCTCCACCATGATTTTGGTCCGTCCGAGATCAAGCCTGTTGCTAATCCGCTCCATTTTTGCCAAGAAGTTTATCATTTCAGCTGCGATTGCCGCTTTAATGGTGGTGTTGTCGGCATACCGCAGATTAGTGAGCTTCACTCCTCCTGCTGACGCCTTCCTCCCATTGGTCACATGTTTTCCGCATGATACATTCTTCGTAGGCATTAAAGAGAATAGGGGAGTCAACACAGTCAAAGGCCTTGCTGTAATCTATGAAGCACATTATGATAAGCGTGTCAAATTTGTAAAACTTCTCAATCAGCTGTCTAACATTAAAGATTTGCTCACGAGTGCCTCTACCTTTAACAAAACCTGCCTGTTCCTGTAGAATTTGCCAATCCAGGAAATGCCGGATGCGACGGTTGACTATGTGGAGCAGTATTTTGCTAGCATATGTGAGAGTAGCGCGAGTGTGCGGTAGTTATAACATTTGACTATCGATCCCTTTTTATAAAGAGGCAGAACGACAGAATGCGTCCAATCTTTGGACCACTCTCCAGTACGCCAAATGTTATTGGATATCATTTGTAATGCGTCTATGCCATTGTCACACAATGACTTAAACAGTTCTGCCGTTATTTGATCGGGTCCGAGGGCTTTTTTGACCTTAAGTGATCTAAGAGCGGAGCTTCCGATCGGAGTACGTCCGGTTCCTAATCAAGTAGTTGCCAGTCACAGGAGGGCAGGTCTCCGAGGTGGGTTTTGTGTACGCTTTCACAGATCGTGACAGTTTCTTTCTTTAACGGAAAGGGAAAAAAAGAGTGCATTCGAAGCCTGGAATACAGCCCCTGATACTACACAAAGTTTCCTGACAGCATACGGCAGCAGAATTGAACATGCAATGGCGATCGTGGAAAAGTTTATTGTAGTCATGTATTTACTTTATTCATAAAGCAATGAGTCAATTAAAGGGTAGTAGTGCATATTAGAAAAAAATGTTTTTGATCCAGCTCAGTTTCTGCTGTAAACGATTGCAGAAAGCAGTTGTTGACGAAAAAAGACCGCCAATTGAAAAATATTCCACCAACGAATGATACATTGTACCATCATTTCCAACGGGCAGTTTTTCAAGCAGTTCATGTATGGGGTCAAATATAACCGATCCAACATATTCCTAGTCCATCTGATTGGGGATGTACAAAAGTACATGAGAGATGGGAACCTACATGGACTAGCTTGCCAGTAGGAGTCGAGCCCAAAGCCTGCATGGAAATGATCAGGTGCAGCAAAAAGAAATGCGCTGCTAGATGCAGGTGTAACCAATAAAAATTAAAGTGCACCGAGTTGTGTGCGTGTGATGGAGCATGTTACACATAAATATATGTACCAATTTAAGTATTTATATACAGATTAACAATAATATCTAATCAGATCAGTGACTTGTTAGTTTTATTTTGAACCAGTCATTCGAAGTCATCAAACGGTTATATTATTCGCAATTTAAAATATAATACACATGCTAACAAACGTAAATACAGCTTTAAACTACGTAATATACAATTAAGTTACTTACATTACATATTCCAACATTTATAACATTTGTTTTTGGGTCTTTATTTTTATAAAGTAAAATTTTGAGGAGTCCGCTTTTCAAAAAAAAATTTTTTTGTATTTGCTATTCATAAGAGTTATAAAAAATTATATATTTTTGAAATCTACATAAATGTGGCTTTATAACTATATTTTTTTCATGCCCAAATCGTTGCTCATTTTCACGTAATCGTTGCAGAAAGAATATTTTTTTACTAAGATTTACTGATTTTTGCCTTTATTTCTATTTTTTTCTATGAAAACATGTTATTAATGTCCCAGAAAATGATCGACCGTCCTCAATTTATCCGAAAACGATACCAAACTTGCCATAGTTTTTATAAATACGATGATAGGAGGACCGAAAGAACGCGCGGTGGAACGTAACTTCCCCCCCTCCCCCTCCCCACCAGCCGGTCGTCCGCGCTCGTCTCCCGGGCGTTTTCAACTCTAGTCCACCTAAGTAACAAGTGTGCCAAGGCTCATGCTTTAATGACAAAAATATTGGTGTTGTCCTATAAAGTCCTAACTATAGATCGGTAAGTGTCTTAGTAGGAATTGGGTGGTAAATATTCAAACTCAAACTCAAACTCAAACTCATTTTATTGGTGAAGCAGATCACAGGTCATTTTAGTTATATACACAATTACTACAAGATTAAAATTACGATAACATTTACAAAAAATTACGGTCTCAATAGAATTACTTATTATTATCACTATTTCGGGAATAATGTCAAACAATACATTAAAATTAATACTCAATTTAAAATAATATTGATTTACACAAATTTATATACCTAAATCTCTTGTTTCTTTCAAAACTCAACTGAAAGAACATTATCTATCCCTTTCATAATTCGTATTTTATTCAAATGGTCCTATTACCTGTTGGCTGAATGTATGTATGTATTTATTGTTTATTATATTTATGTATTTATTTGTTTTTGTTATGTATATATTATTATCATTTTTCGATTTTTGCACCGCCTAATAACAAAATCTTATTTTTTCAAGTTCTCCACTACCCAAAGGTTGTCTGGAAGAGATCGCTCTTTAGCGATAAGACCGCCTGTTGTTTACCTCTAATTGTAATTTCTTGCATTGTATTTCTCCTGTATATTTTATGAGGTGTGCAATAAAGAGTACTTGTATTTGTATTGTATTTGTATATACCAAAATTCATTATTTAATTATTATCGATATAATTTCCAGTGTCCAGAAATTCCTCGACGCTGTAATACGCTCGCTCGATAAGCCATTTCTTTAATTTTAATTTAAATGTCGCTAAACTTGTTGCTGCAGTGATTGTTTCTGGCAACTTATTGTATACTAACGGGCCCCATGATGTGCGGCAACTTCCAATATTTAGTGAGTCTTCCAGGGAGTGACGCTAGCTTGTGGGCATTGCGAGTAGCTCGACCATGAATCTCTCCAAGGGTGCGATATTCAGACCGGTGTTCAAACACATACAATGCCACCTGTAGGATTACGAGAGACGGGAGAGTCAAAATTCCCAGTTCCTTGAAATTAGATTTCACGAATTCATCCTGCGGTATCTCTACCATCGCTCTAATGGCTTTTTTTTGCATTCTGAAGACGCGTTCCCATTCTGCCGCGCGCCCCCAGAGCTCGACGCCATTGAGTAGTATTCAAACTCTTTTGAAGAAGTTAAGAAAGTGTTTAGAGATAGGAAAACAATTGAACTGATTTACCTATTTAGGTAAAACATAATAAGTATTAATAATGTATTGTATTGCATTGTATTTGTTTGTATTTATTTTCCATTGAGGTGTGCAATAAAAAATAATCTATCTTTGATAATCAATTTATATCAAAGCGATATAAATTATGGTTTAAAATTGTGTAAGTAATTTTTTTAACAAACTTTCTGAATAAATACGCCTAGAAACCTCGTTAGCGCTTGAAAGTTAAGTCAGTTTTGGTTAGCCACGGGCTAAGTATCGTCTGTTGGTGCATCTGTCACAACGTCAATGTCACAAGGCAATGTGACGCATACATAAAACCAAAAGCGCCTTCATCTTTCGCCGACTACTAGTATGAAGACTCTCGTTCTAATAGAGGAATTTATTCTAAGGCTTATCTCAATTAAACATTAATGACATGCACAGTCATTGACTTCTAACACTCCCTCGTTAAATGACTACATATCTTAGGCAACGACTCCATTACAGCCATGCAACCTGACAACCTGACAACTAACAAACCCTAATGCGTTTATCACGTGATAAATAAGAGATAAAAGCATCTGTCACTCACACTCGCATTTTGTCAAAACGTGACGGATGCTATGTCACTTATTTATCGCGTGATAAAAGCAACCATCATAGGCCCGATATATTGGAACAGAGACCACACCTAACATGAAATGCAAACAGTAATCTTTGCGCATTGATGTTAGGTTATATCCTATAGCTGAAACATGACATTGCTAATATTAGAGTAATATTATCCGCTTTTTTCCATCGCAGTAAGAGTGTGTACACACAGTGGTACAGCTGAATAACTGTGCTTTCGCTACACCTTCACGGAGCGCCGACATCTTTACGCCACTTGCCTCTAATTGATTCGTATTAAAAGTCTAATTATATGGGTTTACTACAGAAAATGCGGTGCAGAAGCTTGACTCCTTGTAGTTGTCAGGCCTATAATCATCAATCGCAAGCTAAAGTATCAGTTATTCTTGCACTTATCGTCTCGTCGCAACTATTGACAAAAGTCAGATGCCTTATTATTATTAAGTTCATCATATCGTATATTTAAGGGCACAGTTACCATTTTACTGAAAGCAACGTAAAGTGGAATTGAACTAATAATATATACAGAGCTATATGTCGTCGATGTTTGATAATTAACGTTATCTCAACATTCTCAACATTAAGCACAAAATATATGATAATAGGTAAAACATGAAATATAGGTAGTTGCTGCTGCTGTTGACAAAAAAAAACGAACAAACAGTCCAATTGAGACTAAAGTCAGCCCAATTAAGATTAATTTTTGAAGCCTGTTGAAAAATGCCCACTCACTGCAAGCGATCTAAATTCGACACTTTTTGAGCGATACGATCATCAAACGTTTCAGAGCCCGGTTGTTGCAAGAGAGCATGGTTGTGTTTATCACGTGATAAATATTAAACGTCTCCTAGTTAATAAATAATAAATATCAGACAACCTCACACAAATCTAGTACCAAATTAAGCTCAAGAAGGAAGAAGAAGAAGATACATTTATTAAGTTAAGAAGGCTTGTGTTATGGGTACTAGGCGACGATATACATATTTATATACCTAGATAAATAAATACTTAAATACCTACATGGAAAATCCATGACCCAGGCACAAATATTCGTGTTCATCACACAAATATTTGCCCTTGCCGGGATTCGAACCCGGCTCAATAGGCAGCCGCTTTACCACTGCGCCAACCGCGTCGTCAAATGTTCCGAGTTCCGAGTCAAACGTCTGTCTTATGATTGTCTATGGCCGGAATGAATTATCATTTGAAACAATAACCTGGATGTTTGAAGGGCGTTTTATTGCCCGCTAACGAGCTTAAGAACGCAAGAGGAAAAAAACATCTGCCGTATTTTGTTAATGACAGTTCGCCTATAAAACGGCAATTACTATGGAGGGTGGATGGGAAGGAGCAATATCTTACATAGGAGACTATTTGAAAAAGTGGCCAGCGGTAAACGGTAAATATTAATAGTTCCAATGCCATCCGTAATAGCGGTAGACAATAAAAAAAAAACGAGTTTCATACGGAGTGAAGGTGTCGAATGAAAATTATAATATTTTTGGTGTCCAGAGTAATTCGTTTAAAGACGTACCTATTATTTAATTCACTAAGACTAATTAAACAAAATTAGGCAAACCGATGCTAAGTAAGTGTACATTCTGCCATAAGTATTGTTTCCAATTTAACACCTTCCAGTGGTCACTTTTGGATATACATATAAAGATATTAACTATTGTATTAAGCGGTTTACACTCACGTGAAATTGTCAGGCACGGCCCGACATGTTTCGAACTTGAACGGAGCTCTTCATCGACTGCTAGTGTACAACGGTGCGGTAACTTCGTCACTGACACTGAAAGGAAATCCACTGAAAAGTCGGGCTGTTTCCCTGACAATGTCACGTGAGTGTAAATAATAAAATAATAAGTATCAAATATGTCTCACGATAGTTTTAACAATATTAAAGATATTACTCTCGATAGCAATTACTCTGTGAAATGCAAGAATGTTCCAATATTGCAATAGTAGACGTAAAGGGTTAGCATTAGTGTCTGTTTTTTGTCTAGAAAATGGGACGCCGTAAGAGTTCTATGGAATAAATGATAGAGCGTGTCCGACATTTAACTGTGGGCAATACTTTGTTGCACAGTCCGAAATCGACGAAACTTTAAATATCTTCAATTGGAATGTACAATTTTTATGTATTGGGCATAGGCATTGGGCTTAGTGACACCACAAAATACTTACTAAGCAGAAAAACAATGAAACGTATCTAATTGGCAAACGAATGTTATTATTATCTTACACTGGCCTTGCTTATATTACAGTTTTAATAAAGAAAAACTTACTTTTAGGTAATATCCCAATAGAGCAATTTCTCGGTCTTATCTCGGACAATGTTTAAATTTTTTCTATGCAAACTAGGTAGGTATACCCACTGTGATATTTGAAAGAAAGACGTACCTATTTCCCTTTTTAACTGTGAATAAGCAATTAATCACACAAAACTGCTAAACACTGGTTTGAACTTTACAAAAAACGTTTAATTCCAAACCATTTTTTATATTCTTAACCCAAAAAACGGAAGCCAAAAAACAATTCCCAAACTCAAAAAATCGCGTGCCAACCGCAACTGTCAAAATTTCACAAATCGATTAAAGAGTCTTAGGCGTCCTGTCTTTTGTGAGGCAAGAAAAAGCGAACAATAGGAAGGAAGCGGTGACCACAAATACCCGGCACATCCCTAATTACACGATTTTACTATAATTTTGTGGCTACCAAGGATACTTAAAAATCACCACCTCAATTGTGACTGTCTGTATTAACTACTAATCAAATAAAATTAACAGCGTACTTGTGCCTATTGTGGGGGTTGAAAGTCCAAATGAGTGAAAATTAAAGTGAGGTTGGCAGCTTGTTGGGCAATTGTGGTATCCTGCTTGTTATGGGGGTTCAGTGACCGTTTCTTTGTAAGTTTTAGGGTCTTTAAAAATATAACTCGGAAGTGTTGTGTTGTTTTGAACGAAAAGTAGTGGCACTACCTACCTATAACTATGATAGTTTTACAGTTGCTTAACGCGTCCTCTCTAAAGTCGGTACAAATGTTTCTAAAATTACAGACTTTTGGAAGAAGTGGGTTGAGAGACGTTAGGTGGTTGTCACACTGCTCCGCACAACGGAGCGGCGTCCAGTGCTGCGGTTTTTAACTTTGTGCTGTAGAATCTTGATTTGCACACAAAATCCGCAGGGTAGGTATAACACACTGACACCGCATCTCCGCTCAAACTAAAAATCCGCAGCACCGCTCGTCCGTCCGGATTCCGTCGCAGTGTGACAACCGCCTTAAAGCCACATGTACGAAGCTAACGCGACTTCTGATATTTTATTATCTTCCAAATCACAAAATATTTAGTATCAGCAAAAGGTACACCTTTGTGCGCGTGTCACAGTTACGTTAGACGTGCAACACCTCTAGCACTACTGTGACATGCGAGTCTTTCTCGTGTGAGAATCACATATCTCTTTTTGTACAGTACTGTGAGAAAGTGAAGGGTGACGTTAAGTCGCGAAACGGTGTCGCGAAGCACGGTTGTGCTAGACTGGCAGGACAGAGTAAGCTGGCACAAGATAGTCTACGAGAAAGAAGCCACGACCCTTAGCATTGACGACATCGCCTAAAGGAGGAGGAATGGAACTATAGCTTAACTTTGTAATGTCCACACAGGAGAGGGACGTAACGTTAACTCATAGATTATCCTTCCTCGTCTCTGGTCACCCGTTACTTAGCAATCTACAATATCTTAATAACTATGCAATCATTGTGAATTTCAGCACACAAAAGTCCCCGATAAACGTGTCAGTTTCCCTTTACAGATGACATATGTAACTAGATCTAAGTAGTCGTTTTATGGTGGCAACTTGCAACGTGGTAACTATTGTATTTACTGGTTATGTTGAATATTAAAAATTATCGCGAGGTCTACTTAGTTTTGATGTCGGATTTTCCTTAAAACTTAGACTGACGAAACAAAATTTGCTAATTTAAAATTCTAGTATCGAAAATCAGTTTTCTATCGAGCCGGACTCTTGTCATGGGATGCAGGATCGTCTTTTGTTTTGTATGGGAACGCGGCACTAAAGCTGAATAAGCGCTTATTCAGCCCTTATACAACTAATAATTTAAACTGAATAACATTAATGCAGACTCTGTGTTACTTGCGTTGTCATGTCATCACGTTAAAACGGATGGACAATTTATAACCAATTTTGGTAGTTATATAAAAAGATGGTTATAGGTTATAGGATACTTTTTAGCAGTCTAAGTTAAAGAAAAAAAAGCAGACAAATTTGCGGGCAACTTCTAGTACAATTTTAAAACTAACGAAGAACGTCGAAGGTACCATCTAACAGGGTACTGTTGAATACGGGGCATATTTATTAAAATATCTACGAAACGGGTTTAATCGGTTCGCGATTCGTGAGGAGAGCCGATCAGTCGCGGCGGCGGCCAACCGGCGAGCGAACCGAGCGAGTGTGTTAGTTGTTCTCTCGCTATGCGAAACATACAAGCGATATTCGAATTTTACGACGTGAGTAAACCCGTTTAGTAGATATTTAAATGTATATCTGAGCCACACGTTAGTTTTCTATGTAAAATACTGAGCATATTCCTATAAACTAAGATTTACGGAGAAAAGTGGACCAGCGTTTAATTTAATGCATAAGTTGAAAAGTAACTCGTTTTAATAAGAGTGGTTTATAGAGGAAGGTCAGTCGATCGTCAATTAATATCGAGTCGGAATCTGTGGGATTCCGCGCCGTCCGAATTTTATAGCGGCGGGCGCCACCCAAGCCGAGTGACACAAGCAGGTGTGGAGTTGCTATTCGTTTACAAAATGTTGTGCAACACAGATAGATAGTTTAATGATAAGTTTTATTGTATTTATATTTCTTTCTTCTTCAGCTGTGCAATAAAGAGTATTCTATTCTATAGTATTTTAATTTGTTCTAATCGTACATTTTATATCGTCAACATAGCCAGAGCCACAAGTATTATTACAAATTTGGTCTAAATTGAATTCAGTATTCTAATTTTAAATTTGGTACGCGACTCTACTACTCTAAGCACTACTCTACTCGCGAAGCTGACTGAGATTTGGCGAATATGATAGTTTGGAGAGACACTTCGATGAGCAAGCAATACTTTGGTCTACGGGACTCAGCTGGCATAACTGTCTGTGGAATCGTAGTTATTAAAATAGACAAACATACATTGATATATGTGAAACTAAATACAATCTTGTAATAAAAAAAATACGTATATGTCGGGGACAGGTGTGGATGGCCGGTGCGGTTTGTGGCACATTAGATGAGCTGTTCTTTATAGTTGTGGACGAGGAGGTAGTTGTGAGCAAGATGAAACACTACGGATGCAATTAACTTGATTTATTCCTTATACAATGAAGCACAAAATAACAGTTCCTGGCACAGAGGTCAGTCTGTAAGCTAGGTTATCAAAGTCTCACAATAGTCTTTATTAAATTAACACTGTATTGTTGAGTTATAACGTTTCACTGATTCTAACTTGGTATAGCACAACGAAACGGGACAGTTCCAAGGCAGTAGTGCACTCGATGGCGACCCAGAGTGAAGTGTCGGTGGGCGTTCGCTGAGTGAACCGCCAAGACTCTGTCTAGCGCGCCAAAACAGGTTCAAGGGGGCGCTACTGTCGCCTTCCAATGGCGCGCCTTTTCGTTGAGCGTCCATACTAATGACCGTCTCCGACACGGCCATCCTGCGATGACACACGTCCTCGTGTGTTGCTCTGAAACAATCAACAACCAAAACAGTATCCACTCGGTCACTCCTGACAAACACGTCAAAATGGTAAGACAAAACAAAAACTTCATCTTTCTTTTCGCATCTAATAGTTACTGACACTAAAACTAAAAATATTACAAAAATAATTTTGACAACTAAGTGAAAGTTTTTGTTTTATAACCGCAATATTTCAAAAGATTCAAATGGAATTATGGTATGTAGGATACCAATTACCAATTGTAACATTACTTATTCTTTCAATAGTGCAATACGTTTTTAAATGAGATTGTACTACAAAGTTACTTGTTGTGAAACAAACTAGCTATTTACCACTTCTACCTTAGAAAACACATTAGGAACCATGTACCACCATATCATTTCCTTTTGGCCCGCCTTATTGACAATATCAAAACATTTAAATCAACGAAATTTCGTTCAACAAAACAGGTATCTCATTCGTGGCCTAGGGCTAATTTAGCCACCCAATACGCGCATCCCCACGGGATCGCCGAGTCAACCCTATGACTCTACGGTCTCTGCGAGAGAGACCCGACCTCCGCCAGCACCTACCGCGCACCGCGTATCCGCGGACTGCTCAGAGCAGATGCCGACTTCTACCGGACTACGGCTACGATGAAGTGACTGGTATGGTCGACCAGCCGAACTGAGAACCTCCCTATCAGTCTCACTAATTTTTTTTTTGTCTTCTTCAAATGGTACGTAGCTCCCGGGCATTTCCCTCAACCTATCATGCAAGTACGCGCATGTTTGGAAGTCAAGTTTATGGCAAATGGTCTTGCAATTTACAATACTACATGTCAACATTTCTAATAGGCTCGCTTCAGTAAGTCTATTTACTGCACAGTACTAACAATTTTTAGCTAGACTGATACAAGTCATACATAGTCACTGAATTATACAGCCGTTTGCCATGGAACTTATTGAAATCAACTCTTCCATAAGCGATCACTCGGCAACCGAATCACAATAAAATGAGAACTCCTCACCAGATTGCCTCATATGGTGTGGTGTGGTGACGTCACACGTCAACCCTCTTCCCCGTGGTTGAAGGTGCCCTGTTGCTCGCCTTCGCGCAGTTCTTTACGCGATGTCTTGTACCGTGGCAGCCGAAGCAGACGACTCATGGCTTAGCTGTTAGCTGAAACAAAAACTCCAGCACAGTATCACAGAGCTCGGTCATTCTAACCTTAAAACAAAAAAAGGAAATTCAAATCAATCTAACAGAGTTAGGTACACTGAAATTATGATTCGTGAACTAATAATCTACGACGTAGATGCAAGAAAATATTTAAATCAAATCATTATTTGCACTTTAATAACAAGCTTTACTTTGTATGATAACCTTTGGATTACCAAGGCTTTACCGATTATGAAACATTAATGATTTTTATGTGGTATTACCACATAAAAATATGAATCGATAAAAAGATTCTGTACAAATATTAATGATAAAAATCAAACCTCAATTTCAAATTCTTGTTCTAATATTTTCCTAATCCTATTAGTGTCTCCAGTTTAAATATTTTAGGCTAAAGCGATCACCACAGTTAAAAGTAACATAAGAATCGTTTAAACAAATCTCAGGCTCACCAGTTCTTACGGAAGTTATAGGCGCTAAACTATACACCAGCTAATGTACACCGAGTAAGAAACTATTCAAGATGTCAACAAATTAAATTGTACAGAACGATTGGAAAATCATGAACAGAGGGTAGATTATTAAAGCAGCCGCTCCTACTACTAAGTACTGCGTATGCTTAGAATAATAATTCTAAGCGTGTATGATTGATGCACCCTCACAGCGCAATTTTGAAATGATAAACTTTAATAAGGGTAGGTCGGGTAGGTAAACTGCGTAGTGGTCATATTAATCAACACTAAATCTCTGTAGAAACATTTCGCGTTCGGTTATATTATATCACTACGAAAGCAATCGTTAGAAAAACGCGCAATAAACTTTGTTTCAAATGATTATTAATTTCTATCACGCAATATTCAACTTTTACTTGGAGTGTTGCTTTTACCAGTACGCGTTAGTACTTTTTTTTGACGAATACCCACTAAACTGAATAAGTGCGACTCAAGTCTACCCCAGAAACTAGCTACACTTTTATTTGTGAACAAAATATCGGAATCTTAGTGAACAGTTAACGACTGACCTGATGTGTTTTTCAAAATGTGTCGGTGAGGCCATAGTGCCTATGTACGTCCACGCGTCGCTTGTAGTTGACCGTCGCTTCTGGGTCACTTCCACTGGTGCAACGACTGACGATATGTCCCGCTGTTCTAGATGTAAACAATGAACTTCGATGCAGTTTGTATTGTGACTGCTGGCTTTTGTCGCCGAGGTGGTAAGTTGTAGTTTTCTTTTATACGAAGTAAGCAATCGAATTTTTCATGTCCGTTTCTCTCGCAATGAAAACAATTTAAACAGAGCAATCTTCATTTGTTTTCATACGGTTTTGTAGGTCTCCGTGATGGTGTTAGCTTGAGTTTCAATAACGGAAACGCTTGTAGCTCCTGTTCCTTGATTTAGTGATGTCAAGTTCGTTGTATTTCAAAGAGTAATCACAAATTTTTTCTTCCGTTCTATTCGCTTCGAATTCCATCATTCTTCGTGTTCGCTCATGGGCCGTAGATACCATCCCAACTTCTGATGTCGGGGACAGGTGTGGATGGCCGGTGCGGTTTGTGGCACATTAGATGAGCTGTTCTTTATAGTTGTGGACGAGGAGGTAGTTGTGAGCAAGATGAAACACTACGGATGCAATTAACTTGATTTATTCCTTATACAATGAAGCACAAAATAACAGTTCCTGGCACAGAGGTCAGTCTGTAAGCTAGGTTATCAAAGTCTCACAATAGTCTTTATTAAATTAACACTGTATTGTTGAGTTATAACGTTTCACTGATTCTAACTTGGTATAGCACAACGAAACGGGACAGTTCCAAGGCAGTAGTGCACTCGATGGCGACCCAGAGTGAAGTGTCGGTGGGCGTTCGCTGAGTGAACCGCCAAGACTCTGTCTAGCGCGCCAAAACAGGTTCAAGGGGGCGCTACTGTCGCCTTCCAATGGCGCGCCTTTTCGTTGAGCGTCCATACTAATGACCGTCTCCGACATATAGTTTAAGTAAAGGAATGAAATAAATATACAGATATTTGGGTATCTAATCCTAGTTCATTGAATTTTAAGAGTGCTGTATCTCTTTTAGCGATGATTGTAACTGAACTGAGACATTAGTTTGTCTTGACTCTACTACTAGTACCAAAAAAGTAGTTTAAATCCTAATATTTTCAAATTCTGCGAAAGTGAAACCTCTACTAGTTTGACTATAGAACGCTAAAACTGGAAGCATGAGCTGTTTCTGACCTATGCGACTGCCATGAGCTATGGTCATTCTTATCACGAAGTACATAAATGACATTACATTGGTCACTCTCGCGGACTTAGGTTATTACCCATATACTTGTCAAATAACGATTTTATTGCGCTATAAACATCATCAACATCAAAATTTATAGATTATTTTGATCTGCAACACTGATCAAAATAAGATATAATTATAATTTTGCATTGAAGGCCTTTTCGTTCAATAAATAAAACTATTCCATCACAGCCTCTTTCGACTCCACGCTATCTATAACCCCCGCGCGGCGCCTAGGCCGCAGCGAGCGGCGCGTTATGCGGCCATGCTCCATTATTTATACACCAACACAACATACCGGCCAACATAACATAATGTTCAACATAACATAATGTTCAACATATCATAAACGCCGCCACGCGCGTTCGACTTGGGAGTCCGCGCTATCACCTATCCGGTAATGGTTTTGTTGAATGATTGTTAGTGAAATGATTTCGCGTGGTATTGTAAGGTAATTTAGTTAGGTTTTGTGAAGGTTTAAGTGCTTTTAATGTTTGGTTTACACTGGCGTGCATTCGCATGGTATCGTTATAGCGCAAAGGCACATGTTATCTGTAAGTATACCTTCCTAAATCTACACTATTATAAAACTTGAAAGAGAGGTTATTTATGATTGCGGGATTAATAACTTGTTTTTTGTTTCGTTTGTGTGTTGTTGTTAATGCTATCTAGCGGTCGGAATATCGTTCTGGCAACATCAAACTAAAACAGCTGATGGACAGATTTCAACCGATTGTACAGGGATGGTTGGCGAAGACGGTTATAGGATAGTTTTTATCCGTAAAGAAAAAAGGAGGGTTATGCTTTTTGCCGCCGGGCTCAGGGCTTGAACAAAATCGTGCGCTCTATAGTCTAGACTTTCTTTGAACGTACCTACATCGCCATCTTTTGGATGTGTAGGAACGAAGTCCGAAGAACGCCCAATTTGCCCAAAACTAAAGTGACCATATTTTAGTTTTTGGCGACAACTACAGAACGACAAATTGACATCGACTTATTGAATATTAAAATATTTCTTTTTATTGATATCGTCAACTGCTGTAGTCAAGTTTATAAAACAAAATAGATGAAAATACCTATATGCAACTTAATTTATAAGTTCCATAATGCATAGGTAAGTACCTACAGTTACCGGTCAGAACTCCTATCATCTAATATTTATAGCTGTCGTTGAGCAGATGCAACGACACAACGACAAAAATATATTCCACGCAAAAATGGTACATTAAACATTGCAAGGTGCGGCCATACAATAACTAACTAACTAACTGAGCGCAACGACCCAAAGTGGATCTTGGCCTCCGACACCAGATCACGCCACGCTCCACGATCCTGAGCCAGCTCTCGCCAGTTAAGGATGCCTAGGTCTCTGAGATCTTTTTGGACTTCATCACTCCAGCGATATCTAGGCCGTCCTACGGGTCTGCGACCACTCGGTCGTCCCAAATAAGCGGTTTTTGCGGCGCGATCCTCTCCCATTCTCTCAACGTGCCCGAGCCAGCGGAGTCTGGACGCCTTGGTCTCTCCTATAATATTAGGCTCCCGCACTAGATCTTCGATCTCTTTATTCTTTTTCAGTCTCCAGCTTCCATCTTCTCTTCGGGTCGGGCCCAGAATCTTCCGCAAGATCCTCCTTTCCGCCACTAATAGCTTACTTTCTTCCTTCAAGGTCAGAGTCCAAGCTTCGCAACCGTAAGTTAAGATTGGTCTAATAACGGTTTTGTAGACTCTGATCTTAGTACTCCTGCGTATTATTTTGGACACCAGGACCTTGTGAAGACCGGCTATACAATAAGCTATCAGCAATTACATGACAATAAGCGTAAATTAAGCGTTAACAAATCCTTCATACTATGGTAAAAAAACAGTTTTCCATTGGATTTAGAATTACAATCGCTTAGAGTTTTGCTTACGCTTGCATGAGTTTTGGTCAAAGTAACCACCAGTCATCGTCTGTAGAGAACGTGCAAAACGAAGGTGCCGCCAATCGGATATTTTACCTTATCTATACTTGACATTGACGTTTACAGTGGTGCCATCTATAAGTACTTAATTCCTGGACGTACTCTATCATCCTCTTCCCGCTATTTTTACTAAATAACTGTTGACGACGCGGTTGGCTCAGTTTGCAAGCACCTGCCTACTGAGCGGCGGTCCCGGGTTCGAATCCCGGCCAGGGCAAATATTTGTGTGATGAACTCGATTATCTGTGCTTGGTTCATGGTTGTTCCTATGTATTTAAATATATATCGTCGTCTATAACACAAGCCTTCTTGAGCTTAATTTGGGACTAGATCGATTTGTGTGATGTTGTCTGATATTTATTTATTTATTATTTACTGTACAAACGTCTTATGTTGTCTGTGCCGTTCAGAATATAAATAAATGTTTTTGTATTAGATTCCACTTACAAAAATCAAAATTCTATACCGTCCATTTTCATCTCGTGTGATTTCTACACGTCGACATTACCTCTTCCTAAAGTCAGCCAGAAGTGAAAGCCAGAAAGGAAAAAAAAAACAAAATGGCATAAGGTAAGACACAAACCTATAAATAGGTGGCGCTGCAATCACACTCTGTAAACACAACAAAGAAACTAACCTAAAACCCGCATAAAATAGTATTGAACCAGATTTTTTTATCGAGTTGAGCTCTATGGTTTGATGGTTGTCGGCGAGCAACAGTGGCAAGGTGTCTATATAGAACACGATTCCCATCGAATTGCCATTTTCAGGACGATTGACCTTCTCTATCGCAACGCAACTGAAGAAAAAGTTAACGAAATCCTATAGGCTTGCCCTGAGCTTTTGTTTGACGCCACGCCACAATATTATATTAAAAATTAGATACCTTACGCCATAATGTTATAAAAGTTAACGCTTCTTGATATTATGTAAGTATGTTGATGAAAAAGTTTCCTACTAAACCATGTAAGTAATAAATACTTACATTTGTTAGGTAACAGCCGTAAAATCATCACAATCCACTTAACCCACAAACCTTTGACAACATGGCCGCTTAAAAAAATATCAAAGCGATCATTATCTTTTGTATTATAGCGACAAAACCCTTGTCTCAAACATGTTTCACTTCTCCGTAACGTGAGAACACTCCGAAACAAGAAATCCGAAACGGCATCTGTCCCTTTCACTGTTTCCTATTTTTGGAATAGAGTAATAAAGATAGCACGATCAAGGTTTAGATTTAGTGAATCGTGTATTAAAATACTGGCCGGTTAGATATTAGACGCAGGAAAAAACGATTAAAAAAGAAATTGCTCATCGACGCGTTACGTTGACAGCTCTGTGGCGGTAAAAAAGAAAATAATTTGAAAAAAGAACACGAAGTGTAACGTTCAAAAGCTCGCTTATTGATAATACTTACCTACATTTCACAGCATTTTGAACTTTACTTCGTAACTGCAGTGCAGCATTTAAGTATAATAGGATTTACATATGAATAAATATGCTTGTGAAATCAGATACATTTTCTTGATTATTTTATTACACCTTGTTTTTACAAGCTTTTATTTACCCATTATTACAGTGATGCAAAGGAAGCATAATGATTAATGAAATGATTAACTATAAACTATCACGCCACACAAATAGTAGGTATGCAGGAAACAAGTGAGTGTGCTGTATATATAATAAAATAACTGTGTACTATAGACAAAAACTACACATGATTGCAATAAAAAAATACTTACTTATAAGTAGCTATACTTATATACCTACTTACTTATTTTTTCAGGTTCAGCGGTCCAATAGGTAGGACGCCCGCGTATGCCCGGACGGCCCTTAGAGACGCGGGTTCGAATCCCGCCTGAACCATTAAATTTTTCGTTTCGTTTTAAACATTACCTATATTTTTAAAAGACATTCTGAAAAAAACCTTTCCGTTTGGAGGCCTATTAAAATGTATATTTGTGTTTGTGTAATTAAGATAATTAAGTATTTGTAAAGTTCACTATTTTAATCAAATCAGTTTGACACCGCTCTTTTTACGTGAGATTAGGTATATCTTGAGATTATTCAAATTTGTAGTACCTATGATGTATGGTTGTAACATTAATTACGAGTACACGTCCCTTCTTCAATGGGCGTGAATAATAGATTATCATCTACAAATACCAATCCGCCAATAGTATCAAAGGGATGATATACAAACAACTTTCTAGGTGTTAAATCTAACACCTCACTATACACGCAAAAACATAACCTATAACACACTGAATACTGTCCAATACCGGCCGTGACAGCAAAATACGATAAATCTTACAAAAGAAGTTATAACTTCAATCTAAACTCAACTTTAACTCAATACAATACAGTTAAATCCAACTTTAGTACACACCAAGCGCGTTCTATATCTACAGGCGTCAATTTTCACACCTCACCCACCAACGAAAAACCGACTTTATTCTACAGAATTAAGAGTTACAGTTACTTGGTTAAACTTGTTAGAGTTACACCCTTTTATAAATACGGCCGGATAAGGTGTCGGGTTTCTCGCCTTGGGTGTGAAGGGTCCCTATTCTGGTCGCTGATTGGTCGAAACTCTGCTGTTCCATTCGCTAGGTGCTGATTACAGATTACGATATACTGCAGTATCTGTATAAGATACCTGTGATGTCATTTGTATGAGCTATGGGCTTGAATCAGGGTGATACTTCGATGTAACTTTTTCTTTTATCAATTTATTAATTTATTAGCTTTATTACGGAATTATATCGGTAGTAGGTAATATATCCAATTTTGCTATTCGAGCGGCATTTGAGGACATTACCATCTTGAGTTTTTAAAGGAAATAGAAAACACGTTGTTTTGTCTGAAAACAATCTGATATAAAATGTCTATGCAAGAGAAAACTAACTTGAAAGATTATTCAATTTATAGCCATCTCATATTAAAATAGTACAATTTCCGCCATTTTAGGTCCACGGTATAGGCATACCTAAAGAAGTACTAGACATGCAAGATGGTTATAGGATACTTACTTTTTATCCCATTACATTCTTTAAATATCGCTTCCCGTCAGGCAGGCCGTACACTTGTTTGCCACCTCCGTGGCATAAAAAAAGGAGGGTTAGGTATCTACGCTTCCGGAGTCACGGGCATGTTCTATCACACTATTATAATAAAGGAGAAATTTTGTGTGTGTGTTTATGTGTATGTTTGTTACTTCTTCACGCTCAAACGACTGGACCAATTTTGATAAACTTTGGTATGAAGGTAGCTGACACCCTGGATTAACACATAAACTACTTTTTAACCCAAAAAATGTAGGTTTCCTGTAGGATCAGCGGGTAACACCGCGTGGCGCAGCTTGTATAGGTAAGGAAGATAAAGTATCTATAGCAGTTAAAGTGCGAGAATGCTTAAAACATTATTATATCGTAATAATTATTCAAGTAGACAGCCGTCGACGACGGCACCGCTATTCCCAGCGTTCCGCGAACGCGCGTGACGACAGATAAAAGCGATAGCGATACGTGACTCGAGATTAATCGCCTCTGGGAATTACGAGCGCTTTTAGAATAGAACGCTATTTCTGATGGGACGTATTCGAAAAACAAGACTTAAAGACGTAAAGTTAGTGAAGAATGTTTGATAATCATTTATCAGTAGATATATTCGTAGGTCTATAAACTGGTCAAGTCTTGTTTTTTGACTAAAATGTAAAGTCTATCGGGTTCAAAAGTAGATATCAAAGTATTGCCAAAATTCGTGTGACGCCAAATATTAAGGTGATAGCGATACGTGACTCGACATTAATCGCCTCTGGGAATTACGAGCGCTTTTAGAATAGAACGCTATTTCCGAAGGGACGTATTCGAAAAACAAGACCTCGTAAGGTTAGTCTATAGAAATGTTTGATTATCGATAGATATAAGTAGGTCTATAGGTAAAATGGTCAAGTCTTATTTTTTAACCAAGATGTAGGTTTTGCCAAGGTATCATGCGTATTGGCGAAATTCGTGTGACGCCAGATATTAAAGTGATGGCGATACGTGATTTAAGATTAATCGCCTCTGGGAATTACGAGCGCTTTTAGAATAGAACGCTGTTTCCGAAGGGACGTATTCGAAAAACAAGTATTCGTATAGTTAGTGTAGAAATGTTTGATTATCGATAGATAGAATAACTTCATAGGTAGGATGAGAAAAAAGTCCTTGTCAGACAGACAGACCGACATACGCGCAGACGGAAAACGAACTAATCTTATAAGGGCTGAATTTTAAAGGGTTATTCCTTTTGACTTTTAAGGTCCGGGACTCTTAACTAAGAAAAAATGAATCACAATCGATTAACTTCAACACCACCCTCAAAAATGCATCCTAAACTTGTAATATCCAATTGCAAAACTTGTAATGGCAAATCCAAAAATGCATCCTAAACTTGTAATATCCAATTCCAAAACTTGTAACTGCAAATCCAAAAATGCATCCTAAACCTGTAATATCCAACACTTGATTACGCTGAAGAAAACCAGGCACACATTACCTAAAACAGCCACGTCTGAAGTCACACCGCACAAAGAGCCACCCACCCGGGGGGCCCACCGGGATCAATTTCATCGGGAGCGCCTTCTCGGCGCAGTAATCGTCTTACGTACCAACGTTATGTGGCTGTAGGCTTAGTGGTTGACCGATGGGGAGGTTACGGCTTAGGTGTCTTTTCAGTGAATTTGTGGCGGGTTGTATTTTGGTAAGTTTTTCTGCGAGTTTTTTTTTATGGAACGTCATAGTGACTCCACTTTGCCTGATGGTAAGCAAAAAGAGGCCAAGTCGCAATGGCAACTGATATGAAACCAACGGTGCCTTTTCAGTTGACTACCATGCTGGCCCGAGAGATGCTTCTTCACGCTTCAAAATGAAATAGTCTTGCATAAAGCTTTCAATTGGTAGCTAACTTTTCAGTCTAGAATTCATGATGGCACGTCATTCAGTTTTAAGAATGGAACTTTAAGTAGAACTTGATCATTGCCGGTATATGGAAAGTCAGACTGTCACGTTACTACTACACTTACTTAAGTTTTTTACCTGTAATGTTTGTAAATAGACGTTCGATACCCGTATTTGAAATAATTCATATAAACAAACGCATAGGTAGACACATGCAGCACAACATGCAAAAGGTATCTCACTTGTTCTTATTCGTCTTCCAAGGATTTCGTACTCAATAATTCACTCTCCAGAGTAAGTAGTGAAAGCATCGTCATCGGCTCAAGATTTTCATTACCATATCATAATATAACACATTTGGTGACTCCGTCTAAACAAAGAAACGAAATAGGAGACTTGTAAACCACAATGCGATGGTACAGGTACGCAGTTCGCATGGCTAACGATCGAGCAGTCAAGAGACTCGGGCAAGTATGGCAATGGATATAGATGCCTGGCAGTCTTTAGTGTTTAAAGGCAAGATCGCCACAGTAACACGCTCGTTCGAAACACTAATATTTAAGTACGCATTCCAAACTTTACTAGTATTTACATCATATACACAAAATCCAGCATCAACACGTCCCCCCCCCGAGGCGCTGCTCGCGCGGCGCCTGCAGTGCCGGAGATAAGCGCTGCGGCGCCGTCCTGCGAAATTATAGCGCCTCCTGGTAGCCTCGCTGTGTGGTGAGGGAGCACTCTTACCATGACTTTACAGTGACAGTATTCGCTAGCGATAGTGTTAACGATTTCTATGGAGAATTGTAGTTCTACAAAGTAACCGATAGGGCGATATAGGGCTGCTATCTGTAAATTCGCCGAACTCGGACAAAGACTTTAAAAAACCCGGACATTTGGCGTAAATCGCATTTTTCCCCGGACGTGTCATTCACATAAAGTGTTCGGGGTTTTCCCGGACATTTTCTGAAACCCGGACGGATGGCAGTCCTAGCTGTAGCTACTATTTTCCGTACAAATCGTTTACGCTGTATGTCGCTAGCGAGTATGGTCACGTTAATTCATGGTAAGGGTACTGTTCAAGTGGCACATAAAGCGTTTATTACCGAACCTCTCGCCAAATGAGCAGAGCAAAAAACAAGCGAGCATCGCTATCGTTTCCAGCAAGAATATGTGTATGCTCTTGCTGCCGCCTGAGATATTTCCGATGCGGGTATGGGGTTCTTGAAGAAGAGTGTCCACAGGCAACTGAATGGTCGCCGACGCATAAGTATCTTCTCTGGTGTTTCTTCCGTCCACGGGCGATCGTGTCCAGTTCCCATAAGATGGCTCTTCTAACAGTTTGTCACTTATTTGACGAAAATAATATATAATTCGTGATGATTCATGCGTCTTACCAAAACATAAATTGCAAACCTTCGGGTGAAATCAGAGAGATTCTTCGACCGCATAAGAGACAGGTGTACACCTGAGGGATATTTTAACAGCTCACCATTATACTACATCGAGGACGATAACTTAAACATTACTAAGTAATAGGTATACATCTAAACGTATAAACCCCCAAGTCCATTTGTGCATTTGAATACATATTATACTTAGGTATAGCATTAACTCCGAGATCAATACTTAAGTCCCTCAAAATATGATTACAGATGGTTTGAGGTTGCCTCAGCCCGTAACCCTAATAGACATTAATTGGCTCCACTATTTATATCGTTTTGTGGATCAATGTAGCAGGTAGTCATTTAATTCATATCTATATCAATTTGTGCAACTATTTCTATACATATATTCTGTAATAAGATTACGCAATAAAAAATCCATCGCAAACTGCCTCAGAGAACCCGTCTTTCCTTCAAAATAATCTAAGACGGCTCCTGTACCACACGGCGAGCTTCGAGAGGGTGTCGGGGTCGAGCTCTCCTCCGGGCCATTTGTCAGTGACAGGACGTCGTCCGAGGGGGCCAGAGGGAGCCAGAGGGGTGGCAGGGGGGCGGCCCCCCATTCCGCACGTTTTGCAGCCTGTGTACGCGACAGTACCGTATGAAATGTTTGGGCCAAGTTTGGGCTTAGAGGTGTTTTAGACGCTCCCCAAGCTTCTATGCTTGATTGTAGTTTGATACTAGTAACTTACCTACTTACTTCACTGAGCGTGACTGAGTACCACAATAGAGATTTCTACGGCTGTATAGTTTCAAGAAATCATAACACAAGAGTTGCAGAGAATTTAATTCGATTAATCTAACACATACGGAGAGCACAAACACACAATAGTCATAAAACATTTACACCTCATGTAACCTAAAGGAAGAGTGGAGCAGTGTGTATGTTTGCTAACAGGACGGCTCCGTTCATTAGACCATAATGTAAATACATACATACATACATAAAATCACGCCTTTTTCCCAACGGGGTAGGCAGAGACCACATCTTTCCACCTGCTACGGTCCTGTGACATAAATCTTTCGCTTCACCAACATTCATTAATCTCCTCATGCATGCTCGTCGGTTTAAAGTACTCTTGACTTGCCCTTTTTTCAGAACGTCTCCAATCTGACCAAGAAACGTTCGCCTAGGCCTTCTTTTTCCAACATTTCTATTTATTCACATTCGCCTTGTAGATTTATTTCGTGAATCTTCTTTTATGCATCCTCTCTACATGCCCAAACCAACTAAGCATCCCTTTTTCAATTCTAGTGACTACATCGTCGTTCACGCCACAGCGTTCCCTTCACCGTAATATAAGACGTGTTTTTTACGCAATTAATGCATTTTATATTTGTATTTTTGTATTTGGTACAGTTACTTGTTTCTTTCCTGTCCTGAGATAGATTGGGCGAATCAACTTTTAGACCGATACTTTTGATTGTCTCTGGTGTTTCTCGAAATGTCTATTCGAGTTCATCACACAATATTTGCCCCGGCCGGGATCCGAACCCAGGACCGCCGGCTCAGTTGCTGTAAACTGCGCCAACTGCGTCTTCACTGTACCTAATGACTGTAATGTACCTACATATTTTCTATTTTGATAAGGTTTGACATCAGTTGGGCCATTGAACGTTGTAACGCGCACCATAAATGCACACTTGCCTATTTACTATAAGTTAGCAAAAGTAGCTGTAGGTAGGTACCTACTGTTAGCTTATTTATAGAATACTTAAACATAACTGTAAATATAACGTGAATAATATACTTGAAAGATACGATAAGGTATTCAATTACAAGTTACTTGGTAGGATATGTGTACTATAACTAGTTTAATGACTGTTAGCGCAGAGCGCCCTCTGTAATGTTTCTTTTTCGTAGGATTACTGGATATTAGATTGATAAGTTATTTGTATGCTCTATTAAATCAGTAAATAATTTATTGTTAAATGTTGTTAATGATTTATGATTCTTATATTAAATTTATCAATATATGTATGCCTCTCGACCACCTTTCGGAAGTCGTTAGTACGGTAGTTTTTGACTAGAATCATAGCGCGCCAAAAACACGACTACCGAGGGATGGTTGAGAGGGGGATTTAGAGTAGAAGGCATTATCTAACTAGCAACTGTACAAGGCAGACGTTAAAAGTGATTAAACGGTGGTGAACCAGATCTATGCTGAATTTATTTTAATCTTCCGAAACTAACTCCTACACTACACAGAATCCGTTCAAAATGTAGGTGCAATATTTTACGTTTTGCATAATGAAAAAACATTTTGATTTATTTCCTTTCAAATCGATCAACTTGTAAATTTAATATTTTATTTGAAACAAATTGATATATCTCGAAATGATTTATTAATGTGGTTACGTTAACACCACATTATGTTAGATATTAATCGATACCTTAGTTTACACTAGTACTTTTTTTTTGCCAATGATAACCTCATAGTGGTGTGCACGTCCTAATTGCAACTACATTTTCCGAAAAGTTAGCACGATTGTGCTCTAAGGTATCGTTATAATAGTTTCAGAGAACGTGTTCCATGGTTGCTGTCCTCTTCATACAAGCGCAGTTGTCTTTCCACTAAATTACGCCTCCCAGCGCTATTTACACTTGTGTACACATATATCCGCCAGTAAAGACAACGTTCTCTAGCGCCCCATTTCTCAACGTCGCACGCAGTGCTAAGTACAGTCACGCACGGAAGGGATGTTGACGAAAACGCTTAGAGCAGGGGTTTTCAAACATTTTCAGTTCCGTAAAACGGGGTGACGGGGCTACTTTGGAAAAGAGTTTTTACGCGATACCTATCCCTTTTTATCGTCCATCTGTGGCAATGAAATACGTACTACCGTATCTACCGTAGTCTCCAATTACGTTTGCTCAATCGAGCGATGATTATTTGCGTTTTTATAACCATTTTGAATCTATCACAGTAGACCCTTTGCCTAAGGTTTACGGTTCATGTAAATTTAGTGATCCACCTCAACGGGACTCAACGGTGACGTCACCAGCGTTTTATATTCATTAGTATTTCAAAATAGAGTATTAGTACATTACGTAACAAGGGTGAGTGTCTATTAGAAGCCCGAAGCCGAAGGCGAGGGCTTTAATGACACGAGTTTGGAATTCCTTTACCACCAAAGTCACGAACGACGTTTTTCATCACACTTGGGAGGAAATAAAACAAAAGTAATAAATAACAGTCAATGCCAAACATTTATAAAACAAAACTATGTAAGTAACTACAATATTTAATACAATTTAATATTTGTCCAGCTCATGGTGATAATTGATAATAGGTACTTTTATTAATTGCGGCGTTTGTACCTTCTTGAATTGAGGAATAAAATATACAGGTTTAGCAACACGAATTTCTCGTAGCAGAGTAAATTGAGAAGACATGGCGGTTGGCGAGAAAATCTTGAAAGTTTCAATCAATATGGTAGTTTTTCAGGCAATGTTACCCGCTAGGGCTAAAGTAACCTAAGACATACGGTACCAAAAAATATAATACAAACATTTCTGATAGATGTCAGGATCACACGTCGAACTGAGGCCCAAGTCGCCGCCACGCACATTTTGGGAAGCTTAGGCCTTATACTGTCTTTCAAAAGAGGCGTCTCATTTGACTTTGAACCCTCTCGGTTATAATTCTGGGCCGTGTTTTACTTGTATCCGTTTGTGAGAATTAGATCTGTGGATACTGTAGATTCGCAATTCTTTTTTCAAGCATGTTGCGTCGTAAGTTGTAAGTTACGTTTTTATTTAGGTATGTTGTCAATTTCGTAACATACCTACCCTGATAGAAAAATTATGTGACTATCCTAAAGTACTTCCATTATTTTCTTCCACTTTTCAATAGCTTTCTTATGTCATTAGATAAAAGACGTTGCAATTTCCAAGGCATTTTTTCATCTAATAGGCATAACGAAAAATTTAAAGGTACCTACTTACTGACCAATATTTATATGGAGACAAGAAGTAATTTGCCATTTTCGCCTTGAATAATTGAGTTTAAGTTCATGGTTTACATACAATTATTATTTTATTAAATTATGTGGAGTCTTAAAACAATTTTCAAAATTTCAAAAATTTTAAAAAATAAAAATACCTATCTGTTTTCTTGATAGAAAGAAACTATAGCACAGAATAGATAATAGTACCTATAGTTTAATGAAGTGTAGTTAGTCCCATATAGACATTTGATCCCAATAGAACTAGAATCGATAAAGTCTCCAAAAAAAATGTCATGCCTATTATAGAAGCCATCCTGCAAAAGAATGTAACAAAAATATTATTATGTATAAGTACGTACCTAACATGGCCATTGCATACTACGACAAAGAAAGTTGAACGTAAATTGCGCTCCTTTTGTATAGGTGTACTATCGAGCGCTTTCGCCCCAATAGCTGACCACCCCGATGTAGTCTCGGCAAAGATTATTGAACAGACTGGTCGTTAAGGAGAATAAGGAATTTAATGGGAACTATAGAAAATAATATTTTATTTATTTGTTACAAAGATTAAAGAAAAATTTAAAAAGGAGTTACCTGGAGGAAGAGACCGGGAGTCGAACCCGGTATCTCTGGGATGCCGACAATGTGGAATTGATCATGTGTTGTTACCGCCACAAGGTGACAAATTAGCATTATGTTTGATCTTTCAATCGATTATCTATTCATAATTTTAGGTCGAACGTATTTTGCTGACTTTTACTAAGCGACAACAGTCAGCTAAATGCTTAAGCTAGAGGATATGCAATACAATATCAAACATGAACACATTAAAAGGGATTCACCTTTACTGCGCCAACTCACTCATTAAAGCTTTCTGCTTAGTTAAATATCAGGACGTATAAATTTAGTCAATTCATAAATTTTAGGTCGAACGTATTAAGCAGCTTAATATACTTTAGGTAACTTTTACCAGCGTCAACAGTCAACTAAATGCCTACGCTAGGATAAGGACCAAACATGAACTCATTAAAAAGGATTCACCTTTAGTGCGCCAACTCTCTCTTAAAGCTCTCTGCTTAGTTAAATATCACGACGTATACATTTAGTCAATTCATAGTTTAAGGTCGAACGTATTAAGAAGGTTAATATACTTTAGCTAACTTTTACTAGCGACAACAGTCAACTAAATGCCTACGCTAGGATAAGGACCAAACATGAACACATTAAAAAGGATTCACCTTTAGAGCCTTATCACACTTGCGATTTGCGAGCGAGTTTTCTATACAAATAAGCGACGCGGCGAGCTCGCTGCGTGATCGCCTTCAAGTCGCTCGCAAATCGCAAGTGTGATAAGGCCGTTACTGCACCAACTCTCTCATTAAAGCGCTCTGCTTAGTATCACGACGTTTAGGCACAATATGTCGTGGCAGCTGTGCCCTCTGTTATACACATGGCTGTGTCGTGTCGGGCTAGCTGACCCGTGGCGCCTTCAGATTGTTACGGCCAGAGACACTCCGCGCGACAGCGATATCTGTAGAGACGCCCTTGTGATAAAACTATTATTTTTGCTTTACGTAAGGTATGGAGGAATAGTTATTTACGATACAAGTGTGTAAGGTAGGTGATTTCAGACGAGTGTGATTTTTATTCACGAGCGAGGTACGAGCGAGTGATTAAACAAACACGAGTCGGAAATAATCTTACACATGAGTTTCGTACAAAACTTTACTATGCATGTACGAGAAAATAGAAAATACTTTAATACTCACAAAGACTGTTTGCATTGGAAAAAAGTGTTTTGATTTGATTTATCCAACAAGAGGCCGTCGTTAAAATTTTTACTTCTTCAAAAACATTTCATGGGTTTAAATTTATGATTCGTCCCTTCATCTCGACATTATTTCAGCAGATTTGCACAAAGACAATTCGAAATAAACTAGACATAAATAAAAAATGGCGGGGTTACTCGTATTTGTAAACTAAGCTCGACATGTCTACTAAATGCATGTGCAAAAGTATTTTTTTTATATTCGTCTTATGTCAAAATGGCACAAGCGCGTGTACATTCAGCCAAATGTATTTAATGAATAACGATTTAAAGTTCGTTCATTAATCAAATTTTATATCTAATGTAATGAATGTCGTGTTAAATTAATTAATTAATGAAGTATCGGTTTTATTGTACTTTTATATGTAATAATAATCGGTATTTGACTAATTTATCAAACTTTTTGTAAATAATAAAACCTCTTTGTGTGAGGCTGTCAGATACAGCTAGAAATTAAAAAAAAAATGAAAAGTATAAAGCACTAGTGCGGAAAAGTAGTACTTTCCGCACAGTTTGGATGCCTAGAATACGCTCTTTTCGAGCACATGCATTGTAAAGTCTTAATCGACTTTCCATTATTATTACTGTATCATCCTAAATAACCTAATGTATTTTTAAAGCGAGTAAATTTGATATATCAGTAGGATCTTCTGGTATTGCACATAATCCTTGGATTATGGCGGGCTATCTTTCATACAGAATAGTAACGGACTTCACAGAAAAGCTAATATTAAATAACAGATTTACGTCATATACACCTTAAACGAGATACGAGTACAAGAATTTAAGACAAAATTGAGGTATTTATCGTTATTGTCATTTCTGATGATGCCAATACTTATTAGATTGAGGGGTGGTAATACGGCCAATCTCTTGGGTACCCTCCTGCTCGACACCGCCTGGAATAATGCACCATGCATTATTTGTAATGAAGTTTTTTCTAACGTCTTTATTATTTCTTTCTTATTACTTTCTTTCTTTACTAGTTTATAAAAACGTAACATTTACTTTATTATTGTTTTACTTATTTCATTTCAATTGAATACTGAGATATGTAGTTTATAATATGTTGGTGTAATTTATTACGTTATCTTCTTACAATTTCATTAATTATATCATAAGTTTTTTTTTACTTCACGTCGACTCCACGCCTCTCGTGTCCCCACACAGAGCACATTCAAAGGATCGCGAGTTTCTTGCGATCCGCGCCACTTTCATTTCATATTTTATTCTATATTTTTATTTATCCATACTGAATTTTTATAACATCGGCTAGACCGGGTTTTTATGGAACTTGGATCAGCGTTTTGAAACAACATGGAGTCTTATGACCACTCGATGGAATGAAACCGATCGCTTTCTTTACGAGGCATGTTTTGTTTGGGTTAATTAATTAGATGTCGTAAAAAACTGCTTTTTTGGCCGCGATGACCATAACTGGGGAATTTATACGTACTTTTCGGTGTACGTTTATAAGGCTGTGGACTATTGACATGAATTTTGATAGGGTATATTTAAATGTTATTGGAAATTATGATACTGCTATCGAAATGCCTTTTGCTTTTGTTGGTTTACAAATTACACTTGGATTTCAATGATTTTCACGTTAATACCTAAATAGGTACATTCCGTGAGCTTTCAGATTGCGATTTAGGTTCGAGTGGAAACTGAGAGGTTCCTATCTGGATCACGTAAGAGCGAGCGAGACAGTTATCAAAGTCTAATCGCATTCTGTCAGCTCACTCACGGACTGTATCTAAAATACGTGGACTGAAATGTTTGAAATTCAAGTCTAAATATCGTCTCTAGATGTTCAGCTATCCGTGTATTAAATTTAGTATAAATCCGTCCCCTATTTCGGCGTGATAAACAAAAAAAGAAAATATGTACCAACAGATGGCACTAACCCGCTGACGCTGCGTCCCCATACAAGACCTGCATCGTGCGGTTAATTTTTTGAAACAATGACCCCTCTCCTTAGAAGACTGATTTTCAATACAATTATAGACTTAAACAGTAAGTATTAGCTGCGCCCTGCGGTGTTACTCGCTCATTCGACGGGAACTGTAAATTTTTTCGGGATAAAAAGTAGCTAATCCTTTTAATAATGTGTTAATCCAAGGTATCACCTACCACCATACCACCGCCGTTTGAGCGTGAAGAAATAACAAACGTACACATAAATACACTTACAAAGTTTCGCCTTTATAATATTAGTGTGATAGGAATTAGTTTGGTTTTTATTGTCCAAACACTTTCAAAGAAAGGGCGTCATAAAAAATCATTTATAATTTAACAGAAGTGCTAAGTAAAAGCTTTGAAAAAGAAACCATGTTCCAACCTTTGTTCCCTAAATTGACCAAACAACTCCACAAAATCCTCAATACCATAAGGGCATATCTTTATACGATGTCTAAAGTAAGATAGATCTTTGTCTTACTGGGCTAAAGCGAAATTCCAGTTGAAAAACGGCGTATCTGTCTTTGATGTTTATAGAAAGATAATTCTTTATGTTGTCGAGGTTAAAGGAATGCCGGGAAAGTTGGATACAAAATATTAACCCGAGGAAAAGGGTAATTAAGACCGGCCAACTAACAGCTTAACTGTTTCAGATAACTTAACTGAGGGTGCTTCCAACTTCCTCCGCAATGTACATAGGTCATGCAGTATTTTGACTGAAGCATCCGCCCTAGTCTTTAGTCAGGGTAAAGACATTGCGACTTTTTGGCAAACTTCATGACCAATTAGCCTTCTTATTTCTCATTTTTCTTTCGGTTTTTGTATTTATATAGCAATTAGCCTTCATAACGTTTGCGAGATTGGACCATGATAATCTTTAACTACTTACATTTTCTTAGTAGGATGTACGCAAGAGCGCCGTTTCTTAAAACGTAAACTATCGAACGACTGCGATAGCGAATTATGATTGCATCTTATAGATACTCTTTAATGGACAATTATTCAGGAGCGTTCCTTCAGTTCATTTGTATTGTTACGAGCGTGGGGTTCGTACTTGATAGAAAAGCACAAATTAATCCACAAATGAAAACACACACTTTATTACCAAAATCACGCACTTACAATTCACACGAACTGTACTTAAAATCCACTAATTAACACAAACACACTATTACACAAATTACGCACTCACTTTTCAGACGAACTGTACTTAAAGCGCACTAGTCACTTGAGAGTCTTTCTTTCCGATTATCCTTGTACTAGCATTCGATCGCAATTAAAATGTAACTAACTCGCGCCGGCCGTCGGTGCCTTTTATATTCCGCAGAATCGCTCTAGACGCATTGTCCACACATATCGCGAATATTCTAGTAACGTCCAGCGTGAGGACCGAGAACATTCGAGGCCATATATGTCTCTCTCTAATGGTGCACTCTCTGTCACTCCCTTCTCGAATGTTCCGAGTATAGCTATCTCTTTCTAGTAGTTCCATCCTTGTTACACACTTCTCGAATGTTCTGAGCATAGCTATCTCTTTCTACTAGTGCTATCTCTGTCACTCCTACTGGAAATTTCGCCATATAATGATTTGTGCTTCAGAGGCCCATAAGGGGTCCTGAAAACGCCTGAAAACGGGTTTTCAGGTTATGGCGTCATCTGATAGAGGGTGCCCTGAAACGGACTGAAAACATGTTTCAGGCGCCTGAAAACGACGGTAACTTGGGTGAAATTTCGATCTTTTGATATGTGATAGAGCAACTCCTGAAACGGTCTGAAATGACTTTTCAGCCTGCTGAAAACGCCTCTAAAGCACTGAAACTGACGTTCGAAGTTTTTTTGACCTAACCTACCGGCGTAACAGTATTATGAAATGTAAATGGTTTACATAGCATTAAATGTGAAGGAAAGTATAATACCTTTAATTATGTGGGCTCATAAATAACCAATTTTGTGCGTTTTTACGGATATCAAAAGAAAAATCCTTTTTTAATTAATACCACACAGAAACATGAATCGCTCCTGAATCTTACCCAAACAATATTTATGACCATATTGATTGTTTTATGAAAATCACGTTTCCATGATATTCGCAATTTTTTAAGTGAAATTTATCAGAATTTCAGAGCGTGTTGCCTCAGCATGGTATAAGACCAGTTTAAACCTGGTGAGGGCCTAAAAAAAAAGATTTAAAACACTGTTTCTATCTTTGTATTTGTAATATAATCACTATACGGCGGATACTTACACTGTGTGCTGTGCTACTGAGGGGAAACATCGTCCAAGGGTTGCTAAGTCCGAATCCGTTTTGCCACTCCTGGGGTGAAAGTTTTGATATCGTTTAATGCAGATTAAGGCTGTGGTTTTGCTAGAGCTAAGCTATGTAGTTAAAAGGTGGTTAAGTGCGATTCTGACTCGCGCATGGAGAGTTCCGTGCCCACTATGAAAGCAATTATATTACAACAACAACAACAACAAGTACTCTTTATTGCACACCTCATAAAATATACAGGAGAAATACGATGCAAGACATTACAATTAGAGGTAAACAACAGGCGGTCTTATCGCTAAAGAGCGATCTCTTCCAGACAACAAGGACAGACAAGGTAGTGGTATTAGTTTGAGTATTTCTGTTATTTTCCTCCGTTTATCCTAAAGTGAGCTTCTCTACACGAGTTAGAGAAAATGGTTACAAGATATATTTTTTTACGACTATACGGACATCTTAGATTGTTTTTATTATAGAAAGCTTTATGCCCAAATTACTGTAGCAAAGTATTTCTTAGAAAATACATAATATGACGGGTTTACTCACGTCGATTAAATCTATTATTGCTCGACATATTTGTTCGAATCGGTTAGCGATTTATCATCAGGAGCTCCGATCGCTGAACACTGCTCGCCAACGCTCTGTCCACGCGGCTGTCTGTGACTCAGGGAGTCTTCTATGAATACGTATTAGAAGTTCGAGATCTCAACCAAATAGCTCCAAATGTCACAAAATGTATCCATGAAAGCGGTTGAACCGCTCAAAAATTACCCAAATGTCTAACTTATCAGTACTAACTTATAAGTTACACATTTGTTTTTTTTTTTATAATTATGCTAAAAAAATTACAACTGGTACACTTTATATGTTTCGCCAACAAACTGCAATGCAGTTTGCTGGCGAAGACCGCACTCTTTATACACTATTATAATTTATAATTTATTATTTTAAGTATTTAATACAAACAGTTGCACTACAACTACATATTCTACGTTTAGTTAACTTATGGGACTCAATGGATGCATGTATGCATTATGAACTAATAATAAATAATAATAAATATTAAGAGACAATCTTACACAAATCGACCTAGTCCCAAACTAAGCAAAGCTTGTACTATGGGTACTAGACGACGACATACATAATATACCTATAAATACATATATAGATAACATCCATGACCCAGGAACAAATATTCGAGTTCATCACACAAATATTTGCCCTGGCCGGGATTCGAACCCAGGACCGCCGGCTCAGTAGGCAGCTGTACTACAAACCGAGCCAACCGCGTCGACGACTAAGAAAGGTATAAGTGCAGTTTGTGCTCGCAGTTCATAATGCCCTGGCCGGTTTCGAACCCGGGACCGCGGGCTAAGTAGGTGCACTACAAATCGAGCCAACCGCAACGTCAAATTGTATTTGAACAAAGCGAAGTGAATTCGGCCTCTTAAATACTACACATCGTAGATATCCACATCTCATCTGCCCTCAATACCGCCGCAGTGGCATTTAGGGGAGCTATTACACCTTCGTCCCTCGGCCATTTTCCGAGCGATTTGCCCGCGCTTCTGAGCGGCTATGACGTCACTAGCTGGCTTTCATTTTGATCTGGGACTAAATTCAACGTTTCAACGAAATTTAACGAAAAAGGAAACTTTAGTAGAATATGTAGGTAGTTGTGGACTGTTCGAATAGAGACATGTTTAAAATTTGTAACACAAACTACATATAAAAGGTGCTATAGTAAAGTTATTTACATCACCCTAGGCCCCAGAGGGCAGAAAATCCCACTTCCTAGCCAAGGCAAGACGTAAAACTTACTCGTAAAGTCCAAGATCGCATATTTATGGCCCTCTCCTTCGGTTCGGGTCACAAATATACCAGCTGCGGTCTGGGACATTCACGAATTCTAGCCCTAGGTATGTAATGTACTATTACCTAAAACAACATAGACTGATAAGACTGGTACAGTTAGCTCTGTGAGCTGTACTGTACAGTCAACCAATTCGATTTCTAGGCCGCTATAGAACCTTGTCACAATGACAATAATATGAGATCTCAAGCAGCTTTCTTATTGGAGTTCACTGTGACAAGGTATGAAATGGCCTGGGAATCAAATTGGTTAACTGTACCTAGACCTCACGAGTGTTTCGAAATTACTGAAATTTGAAAATTTTCTGACATATATTTACGCCATTTTGAAAGAAATACGAAAATTTTATAATTTTTTATGAAACATGTAATCTCCTGTTTTTTTTTTTAATTTTTTAATGTGGGTAGGTACACCACAATTTTATTTTGTATTTAAGGCTTACGAAAACTTTATCAAAAAATATAAACACGTGGATTATAATCAGGGAGCGAAACTTTGGTGCCGGTGACGTCATTATGACGTAAAGTCGCATATAGGATGTTTTTTTAAAACAAAATTGCAACACCTCAGTGATTCTTTATAATATAATAATGGTAATATAAATGTTATTGTTTATTTATTAATGTTTGGTATTTTTACAAAAAATCATGTAAATATTAAAAATAGAAAATAATAAATTTTTTTACTGGATAATTAAATTCTAGCAAAAAAGAACTTTTCCTCGAGTAAATGAAACAACACAACAAAAGTTTCGTTGGATGACGAAGTATGCAGAACGCTTATTGTTCAAACATAATAATCGCATCTTCTTTCTTATTTACATGTAGGAATAACGATGTACGAACTTTTGGAGGTGATACAGGAGACTATTTGGAAGAGTTTGAACCCTGCGAGTATATACTTTAGTCCTATATGTGATTGTTTTTTTTTTTTTAATCGAGTTTTTCCAATTCATTGCGTACCAAAATTTGACATGAAGAGTTACATTTACACTAAACTATGCATATAATTTACATGTATACATTTCACACGTACATTCAGGGCAATATAATTCTCGAACCTCTCGCCAGTTATAAATATGCCAATAAGTTGTCATTTCATTAGGTATCTATAATCTAAATAAAAACACTCTGTATGTAGCTTGACGTCATACGTCTGTCATCGGCACCAAAGTTTCGCTCCCTGATTATAATGATCCTTAATTTCTGTAAAAAAAACGTAACAGTGCGATGCATGTTTTCTTTAGCTGTGTATGAAAGTCACTTGTAGTGACGTATACTAACACTAATGCGCTCTCTTTAACTGCCGTACTAAGTATATTATCTCGCCTCACCTTCAGCTCCCTTATCTCCCCTCTTCCCCCCTCTACTTCCCACCGCGGGCTAACATGATCTTCTATAGCATAATAAAATTCACTTGAAGGACAAATAAGAATGACCCTTAATTTCAGTAAAAAGTGTAACATCGCGATGCATGCCTACTTTTGTTGTGTATGACTATTTGGATTGCCATATCTTACCAGTGCATGCCACGGTGCCTTCCATTTTTGATCACGTTCTTCAATTGACAACATTTCATATTTATAAGACTACAATTTTATTAGTTTTCTGAATTCTGCTTAGAAAGATGAAGTAATCAATGTTTTTATTTATTTTCTGAGATAACTATTTATTTTATTATTAATTTATTAAAACATAATCATTTTAAAATGTGGCAACACCAAAACTATGACTCAAGGAACGGTTACTTTAGTCAGATCCATACTAATATTATAAATGCGAAAGTGTGTCTGTCTGTCTGTTACCTCTTCACGCTTAAACCGCTGAATCGATTTTGTTGAAATTTGGCACAGAGATAGTTCAAGATACGAGGAAGGACAGAGGATAGTTTTCATCCTGGAAATTATACCTAAAAAAATTGAAAAGTGAGTGAACATTTCTGTTGAGGTGCGGTGACCCTGTAGGAAATGTAATTATTAAACCAAAAGCACAATTGCTCTTAAATTTGCTTAGGCGCTTTTAATAATCCCTTTTATCAAGTTCCACGCGTACGTAGTCGCGGGCAAAAGCTAGTTTCTAATAAAATAAACGCAATGACGTTGAGGTTCACATGACCAGGGGGTCCCAAGCCGAAGAAGTTACTTTTAGTACTGAGAGTGAACAATAGATGGCTCTACCGTTAACATTTGTAAATTAATAAAATATGAATCAGCCAAATTAAGCAGAATTTTCGTGATTAAAATAAACTATAGCATATTTTATAAACAAAACCTAAAATATAAACTGATTTATCATCTTATTTCGAAGAAAACAATAATCATAAATAATCAACCGAGAACACGAAAGTGTTAGCTATGTTTCAGCATCCAAGTATTCGTAGTTGTTTGCAGTGGTAACGCTAGATGGCGTTTTATGTGTATCCCATTGTTGCGCTCACACACAGCCTACGACGGGGTGGCCATACCAATAAAAAAATGTCAGTTTCCCAGCTTTTTGAAATTCCAAATCGTACCTCGAGCGCCCGTTTACAATCGTCGTCTCTTTTAAGACTTGCAATGGAGACTCGTCGAGCTTATTATGATTGGAGGACTAGTTTATTTTAAACTATGCACGCTTAAAAAGATGAAAAATAAAGAATATATAGATGAATAAACCAATATTAATAATTTGTACCCAATCCCATAGGTAGTATTGCATAGATCTTATTATTTTTTTGGATTTCGTCCGATTTTGTTCAAACCCGTCCCTTAATGGATTAGGTATGCACTTTGCGAAATTTCCGAAAACGTAAATCCGTTCTGGCAACACTATGAATCTGTCAACTGGGCATTCCATTCCTTCCAGACCGTTACTTCTGACAGTGCTGCAAACTCTCCTGATTTGTCAGATTATAAATATATGATTTTTAAGAATCTTTAGAATTACTTTTTGGAATCGAACAAATCTCCTAATTTTAGAAAAGTTGTGTAAATACACCATATTTAATATAAGTGTGCGGTCATTTGGCAACGTTGACATCCGATAATTGTCAACCGATTTGTGAGTGGAACGAAACGCGACTGATTCTGACGAATCTGAATATTCTGAATGGCTACTCCGATGTTCGATATTCGGCCAGCGGCGTATAGTGCTGTCCCGTTTACTCATATACTTCGACAGAAGATCGAGAGGGATGGCACTATACGACGGTCGAATTTTGAACATGGGAGTAGCCCTACTGATATTTATGACTGGCTCCTGATTTTTAGGACCTTCTTGTTGTCGTTCTTGTTTATTACACGTGATCAGTGGCGGATTTACCAGCAGGCTGAGTAGGCTCGAGCCTAGGGCGGCAGATTTTGGGGGCGGCAAATTTGGGGGAAGAATTTTTTTTTTTTTCCTCATAGAAATCAAAAAGATTTTTCTATGACGGTTTTCTGATGTCTTACAGATAGAAGTCTGCAACAAATTTTTTCGATGACTTTTCTCTCTCACTTGTCATTGCACATTCCGAGAGTAGCAAACTTCCATATTCTAGAGTAAAACAGCTAGTTCGCCGCCCCTCAACCAATAAAATCGGCCTCTCGCCTCTGCGCCCTTTGCCCACACTTTTTATGAGTGAAAAGAGCGAAATTGTAAGAAATATGCCCCTCTTCCCACTAACAACCAAATACATGCCAGTAGTCTTACTACTGGTTGGAGGCTACGAACTGGATCTGGATGGTCTGTATATAATTTTTCGATTTTTATTCGAATATAATGAATAATTCAGTGAATAATTTTACCGACTTCAATCTTATGTATCGACTATCATGTGTTTCACATGCACTAGTAACTTCAGAAAATTCGATTGAAATTTTAAAAAAATCTTAAACAGTAATGTCAGTAATAGCGAGATAGTCTTAAGTCAAAAAATATTTTTTCCCCGAACGCGGTATTTTTTTAATGCTACAATGTTATCCGATGTTGACCGACGACAACTCTTACTTCACCGTGATACAGTTTTAACTAGTACGGGAAGTAATAGGACATCATTGTTTGCAAAACTTATGTACCTAGCAACTTAGAATTGTAAGGCAAGTGTCTGTTATCAACTTTTTTGTGATTTCATGTAGTTGTTTTGGTGAATAAAGTTATTATTATTATTATTATTACAATGACGTCAATGTTGCACGAGCACGTGGCGAGCTTCATTCTCTATTCCAATAACCGTGTGGGTTACCTTACCCCGGTTACCCGAACAAATCGAGGCGAAAAACGAAAACAAAATCGGATCAAAGGAAAATAAGGCACGAAACTACGGAACCACGAGTTTTACCCTTAAGAAAAAGACAAAATATACCGAGAAATTATTTTATGTGCAATTTCAACGAAATTGTTGCATTGTAAAAATAATGTATGATATGACAATTGTTGAGGCAAAGGCGGCAAAAACTATTCAGCCTATACCTTGAAAATTTGTAAATCCACCACTGCACGTGATGTGGGAGTTTGCAGCACTGACTTGCGATTCGATTTGTTCTGTTATTGTTTGAGTTGAATGTGATTTTATTTTGCAACCTTGCTTTAAGTTGTTTAAACTGACCTACGCCACCTAACACGGACTTGAAGCAAATTCTTATAGATACGACTTCAAAACCGCTCATAGACATTGTTTGGAGCTGAATACCTTCGTCTTCTTATCTTGGGAAAACTGACAAACGAAATGTCTAATTGCGGTAAGTTTTTATTTTCTATATATTGGCCCACTCAGGTATATGACTTAATGTCCTATGTCCCCTGGATGGGACTCAGGTATATAGGTCCACTTAAGCATATAGGTAGGCGAGTCCACTTAGGTATATATGTAAGTGTTGTCTTTAAGACAAACTTAACATTTGAAATAAAGTACATATCGATAAACAAATCACATTTTTATTCTTTAAAGAAACAAAGTGAATAATTAATAAGACCCTGGTCCAAAATTATTGTAATTTGTAAGATAGTAGAACATCATTCAAATCAAACAAATTACAAAGTCACTGAGATAATATCAGTCAATGAGATGAGCACTTACTTAAAATTAAACTATTTGCTTGACCTTCAAATGCTATGTTTTCTGTAATGTTAGAACTTCATACTGCCTTATCAATTTGTAAAGAATGAAGTTAATTCTATTGGTGTTTGTATGTTAAATATTTTATCTAAGTACATTGATATTTCTCAGGACCTGCGCTACAAAAAAGTTGTGTTCATTGGTTACCCATTTATTTTTTATTTTTTTCCCAAGTTAAGTGAATTGTGAATTCTTTTGGAGAAAAAAGTGATCCTATTTAGCCTTTAACCATTATTGTGTTGATTTAGACCTGTTCGTATAGAAAAAAAAACTACTAATAATTATTATTATTGTATTTTATTTATGTTAAGATACTTAATTTTCTGTTTTAGGAAGCATGACCATAGAACATTTAAACCATGATGAACTGCGTATAACAGATATCTGTGGATCAATCATTTTGAAAATAAAGTGCAAAATGAAGTTGGAAAAAAGACCCGCATTACAAAGAAGTGGACGCTATGGCTGGAAGCTATAGGACCAATTGTCAACTTCATCTTCTGCGGTGCCAGTTGATGGTCCATCAACCACGAGTGGAGTACCTTCATATCCTCACACTTCTGCGGCCAAGTCCATAACGTCGTCACAAGATGCAGCTCTGAAAGCCTGTTCGGTTCTGTATTCTGGGCTGGCGGGACAAAGTGTGCGCAGAGAAATTTGATTAGTTTATAATTGAATTATGTACATGTGTTTTGCTCAATAATTAAGTTGAATTGGTACTTTTTGCAGATAAAAATCAATTTTTGTTGATTTATAAAACACACTGTAATTTTCTTTGAAACGGTCGCTTATTGTTTTTTGTACATATTAGTTAAACAAATGCATATATTTTTTTATAATTTTAACATTTAACATGACTTTCTAATGGAAAACTTATTAGTAGTAAAAAATCACGATTTTTGTTAAATGAGAAAGAAAAAGTTTTTACATATAAATTTATATTAGGTACTTATTATATTTGTCTAATCATTAACCTATTTTCGTAAAGGTAAGTACGCAAGTTAGTGTTCATGCTGTTACTTATACTGTTAGCTTGATAACAATACTTTTATAAAATTTTGTCAGTTTGTGAAAACTAGCCAAGTCAAATCTTGATATTGAATTACACCCCAAGTAACATAAATGCATTGAGTATGTCGCATGTCCTTGTATCTAAAAAATTTAGTGCAAAGAACTTGGCGCCCATATAGATCTCAATTCTTTTGTCGGCGAAGCTTGTCTCTTAGCAAAATTACTCTGCTGGGTTTTTAGGGTTCCGTACCTCAATCGAAAAAACGGAACCCTTATAGGATCACTTTGTTGTCCGTCCGTCCGTCTATCTGTCAAGACTCTTTATTTCGAGAATGCGTTGAGGTATCCAGTTGAAATTAACATATTATACTCAGGTTTGCGGTTCCTTGAACCTGTGAAAAAATTTAACTTCTACGTTAGCGTGAAAAAAGATACGGCCGTTTATATCGCAAAAAATGTACATTTCGACACTCTCAAGGGAATCACAATGATAGGGTACTTCCCGATGACCTAGAACTATAAAATTTGGCAAGTAATATCGTCACATACTACAAATACTTATCAAATCTGAAAATTATACATTTGTAAAAAAAATATTAAAAATATAGTCCCTTTAATACATCAAATTTGAAGAAGTCGGTTGCGTTATGTTTGCACGTCATTTGTATGCGGCGTCATATATTTCAGGTGCAAACTTAACAGGCTAATTAAGATGAGATAAGTGAAAGTGTGTACGGAACCCTCCGTACGCGGTTTTATTTCTTTTATTGATGAAATTTGGGGTTCTAGTTGTTCTAAAGGATCTAAATACATAAGCTAAATTTCATGTTTTTATCTTAAATAGATTTGGAGTTATTGGGGGGTGCGTGTGCTAGCTCTCTCTCTCACCGAGCGTAAACGTGAGCGAGATGGAAGTGCATGCTCGGAAGCGCGGACATCATGTTTTTTGAGTTGTGTCATAAACGTGTGCATTTTATATTGAAAATACTTTTACAGTTTTTGAGAACTTATAATAAAATTGTGCATCTATTAAGCTAAAAAACCGGCCAAGAGCATGTCGGGCCACGCTCAGTGTAGGGTTCTGTAGTTGCTCATCCTTCACAATAAACTGCTGTTTTAAGCCCGAGGTTTAAGTTAAGAAAGATTTTAAGCTCTATAAAAAGGTCGTAAACGCCCTAGAAACTGTAATCACTTATTACCTTCTGGAAGTCAACTTACGTCCTTTTAAAGAAAAAATATGAAATTTGGCGATAACTCAAAAACGGGTCAACCGATTTTGTTCAATATAGTTTTCATTGATAGTATTTATAAGGCTTCATTTACATGAATTTTTCCGAATTTTTTTGACCCGTGGTTGAAAAGTTAGATGGGGGGGGACACTATGTTTTTTGTTTTTGGAGCGAATATTTACAAAACTGCTGAATTTATCAAAAAATTATGTTAGAAGACCCCCATTATTTTTATAAGACCTATCCAACGACACCCCACACACTAGTGTTGAAAAGATAAAAAAAATTCACCCCCACTTTAGGTGTTCGAGAGGTACCCGAAAAATATAAAATTTTTAAATTTTTAATTTACCGTTCTGTCGGCGTTATACATACACATACTTATACCAAATTTCAGCTTTCTAGTACTAATGATCACGGAGCTAAGCCGCGGACGGACAGACGGACATGGCGAAACTATAAGGGTTCCTAGTTGACTAATAAATAAGAAAATTATGAATTTTTGCGATAACTCAAAAACAGCTTGACCGATTTTATTCAATATAGTTTTCATTGAAAGTACTTAAGTATAAACCCTCATTTTCATGAATTTTTCCATATTTTTTTGACCGTGGTTGAAAAGTTAGAGGGGGGGAGACAATTTTTATAATTTTCGGAGCAAATTTTACAAAACTGCTGATTTTATCAAAAAATAATGTTTGGAGACCCCTATTATTTTTCAAAGACCTATTCAACGACACCCCACACATTAGTGTTGAAACGAAAAAAAAATCACCCCCACTATAGGTATCGCTCTTTAGCGATAAGACCGCCTGTTGTCTACCGTTATTAAAATTATTGTTCTGTATTGAATTTGTAAATTTTTTTTTGGTGTGCAATAAAGCATTTTGTATTTTTTTTGTGTTGGAGAGGTAGGTACCTGAAAAGTTTATTTTTTGGTTTTTATTTTACCGTTATTTCGGCGTAATACATACTCATACCAAATTTCAGCTTTTTAGTACAAATGATCACGGAGCTAAGCCGCGGACGGACGGACAGACGGACATGGCGAAACTATAAGGGTAGTTGACTACGGAACCCTAAAAAGGGTTATGTTTGAGAGATAAAACTATCGAGAAAATTATTACTAATCGTGTTTTCACGCTGACAAGATTGAAGAAAAACTGTTTAAGTTTCTTATTTTCAAGGGACAGATTTTTAATCACTATGGATGTTGAGATCTAGGATCATTCACCTGACGAATTTTGCATGGGTGGGCTCTTAAGTAGTGTAAATATGACATGTGGTGATTATTATGAAATAAAGCAGACAATGATCCTGTACCTATATTGTTCTTATTTAATATTAAAGCAATGCAGGGTCATTCTTATTATCTAACTTTATCCTTACCGGTCCCAAACATCATTTGAATGTTTAAGAAAAGTGACTGCATTATAAAGTTTTTACAAGATTATGAAAGGAAGAAGGTTTAAACATAAACTCAGAAAAAAGGCTTAAGACCTTAACAGTTATGGCCCGGTAAGGATAAATTAGAAAAAAGTTACATTTGTTGATGAGAATGACTCTCCGAACGAATACAGTTACCCTTCAACCTCCCAGATTACGGCACAGAAAAATACAGTCAATTATCTCGCGCGAGAAATTGTAGTTTGTGACTGTTGAGCTTTGTGCTTACGAAAAAAGGTATAGATATTATAGTATAGATAGGTACGGCCCGTCTGAAAGAGATGCCGATACGATTCAAGGTCAGTGCGCATAAGACATTGAGATGCTACTCGTACGATGCCTGCAAAAACGTTTTCTGCATTGACTTGCGTCCGCGCGTGACAGAAAAAGACGCCATCTATCGATCATGTGACGTTATAGTTAGGCTATAGAACAAGACAGCACGCACATCATGTTCCCATTTCTTATTTAGATGGCGTGACCGAGACGCATAAATCGCAGTCTCACTACTGCCATCTGTTGGATAATCGACGGAAAGAAAATAGCCAGTTGAATAGCCAGAGTTAGGGTCGTTCCATTTGCTAGTACCGCTTCGTCAATCTGTACTAGTATAGTATTATATAATCTGTGACATGACATTGCCAAATTTCTTTTTTTTTCGATGTTGGGTCTAAGACGACAACCGTACTCAGATTGTCTTAGAATGCGGTAATTTTATGTATTTTCTTATATTTCTTTAAATACAGAAGAATAAATTCAAAGATTTTTTTTGCGCGTACACGACACAAAGCCCTGTCGATCTCTATATTAATTTCCACCTGTTAGAAATATGAAATGTTGTCAATTGTGCGTCTATAGGCATTCGTAGTGATATGGTAGTGATGTATGCGCTCTCTTTAAGGGGCTCCCTACAGAAATCAGCCAATTTGATGATTTTTACATCGTATCTACTTTGTGGATTATAGAGTTATAATGTCCTATTTAATATATATTGTAGTATGGTCTATGCTTAACACTTTGTAGTGAAGTGACCCGAATTTTGATTTAACGACTGTGTATTTTATAAAAAAATATTCGGTGAAGGACCAAAAATACACTAATCTCGTTTCTACTTTTATCCCCGGTGTATATGTAGAAAATATCTTACATTTTATTGTTCTAAACCATATTCCACAAAATTTGTTGTGAAGCGTTTTCTATTTTTCTCAATACTTTTCGAGAAAAACGCAAAAAACCGTTTCCACAACTTTTTCCCCGAAAAAATCGTAAACTTTGACGGCCTGTATCTCAAAGTCAGTGACATGTGAAAGGTACTTGATACGGTATTTTGTTGTGGAAAAACTATGTTATTATGATTAGCTATTTATAATATGGGAAAATCTATCGCAACAGATCGAAGGTCATTGAGAGCGGGGAGCCCCTTAACTGCCGGGCTAAGTAGGGATTGTTATCTCGCCTCACCTTCAGCTTAATATCTCCCCCTTCCTCCCTATACTTCCCACCGCAGGGCTAACATGATCATCCTTACCATGAGTTAACGTGACCGTACTCGCTAGAGACAGCGCAAACAATTTGTATGGAGAATAGTACTACAGCGCCCCTAGCGGATACTTTGTAGAACTACTATTCTCCATACAAATTCTTTACGCAGTCGCTTGCGAGTAATCAATCCAAATGGTTCAGTAGGGAGAAGTCAAAAACTATATGAGATAGGGCAATCTGTTCTTAGAAACCATCGCGTCGGTTTTGGATTTTATAGAAACTGCATTTTTTTATCACCCACTTAACCGGGTTTCAAACTCGGTCAAAATGTCTGTAATACGACCTGCGGACTTTTGGACTTTACTGCATTTTCACCAGGTTTGAATGCCGCGGTTATGTTGTATGAGAGTTAAAATAAATTTAATGCCATTTTTATTCAATCTATAATAGACGCTATGGGATATTTCGCTATCTCTCATAGCTTCTGACTTTCCTATACTGGTCCATTTGGATTGAACACCCAGTAGGTATGTATTTCAATTCAATTTGATAGAAATTATATTCGAGTTTGAGAGAACCAATAAGTATCAATCCTTTATTCTCTAATCTAAAGTAGACATATGGTATGGTGGTCATATTTTTCCTATGATGGTTGCGTTTATCACGTGATAAATAAGTGACAAAAGCAACGTCACTCACACTCGCATTTTGTCAAAGCGTAGCGGATGCTTTGTCACTTATTTATCGCGTGATAAAAGCAACCATCAAAGGCCCGGCCCGATGTAGATGATATGTTGACACGTGATAAATAAGTGGCAAAGCATCTGTCACTTGTTGTCAAAACCATGTAGGCCTCAGACCAGATGTCTTTAGCAATGTCGGATTTAGCCACCGATTATTTTAGCGGCCATGCTAGACCCTCCGGGCTCATGAACCCCAGAGCTGTTTACCGAATAACTGTGAAACTGTTGTTTTCAGTTCGAATTCTGTTTTGTTTCAGTTTCTGTAGATTATAGTTCTCTATAACATTAAACTAAAGTTTATGGGTTCACTACAAAACTTCGAAGTTTCCCTTGTCCGAATGCATCACTATTCCGAATATATGTATAATATGTATAATGTATATCACTAGATGGTTTTTAACTAACGATAGACACAATCTTATACACTTTCAAGTAGGTACCTAGTATATTTTGATTAAAAAAACTATTTAAGGCTTTTGATAAACAGTTTAATAAAGCGGGGTTCTCATGAGGAGTATTTTGAAAATGCTTGCATCTTTTTATAACATATATAAAAAACAGACTTCTCTACAGTATATAAAACAAATCGGAAACTATTACGCGCTTGCCTTGTCTAGTAAATTCAATAAAGTGTATAACTATCGACTATCGACCGAATCTCAAATGACAATTAATTATAGGAACTCGGCAGATAACGACATCTGTCGTCACAACTCGTGATTACCTGGCGCTCGACGTAAAAGGTTTTACTCCGAAAAACTTTTTAATTAATTAGCGAAGCATCAACACACGTCCTCAGCATCAATCGTCGGCGGCCTGCCTGAGCAAATTGGAACGTTGGTTAAAAAAAAAGTTTTGAACGTGGAACGTTGGCGCCGACGCGCTCGCTATGTCCTTTATTTGAATGTCTGACTTTTTTTTTAATGTTGCCGCATTGTTGAATCAAATATTCATATTTTTTTAATTGTTTGTGGCCAAGTTTTATCCTAGGGCATACTTGAGAATTTAAACTGTTTCATCTTAAAAGATAAAATCAGATTTCTACGATTGTGTTTTTTCACTTTCTTCGTTAGGTAGTATCTCAAAACCCTACTAAGTGAAAATGGGGGCGAAATACGATTGCTATTTGTTTATCTGTGTAAAGTGGAACATTTGATCATGTGGGAAGCAAAGAATATACCTAAGTACCTACTAATTGGGAAGTATTCAAAGCCTACTTTCTGATACGTTTTTTCACGTCGGCTAATTTTAAAATTGTAATTAGGTACCAATTTATTTTCTAGGTTTTGATATGTTACTATAAAAAACGTTCCGATTTGTTTTGAGATATTTTTAAGTGAAACAAGAATGTTTTCGAAAACATACCCGTAAAAAACGTAGAACACATCTCATATCTATATCTATAGTGCACTCTAAGTTCACACAATAGATAGATTTGTTTACTTTTTTATATAATGTATCCCACTTACTTAACAGAACGCTTAAGCAATAAAAGTCTCTGATGAGACGAGTTTCATGTCTGCTCATACGGCATATTGGCTGTGCCTCGTTCAAAACGAGGATTCGTCGCACCATAGACTTTTTCCCGGCATTGCCGATGACAGCGATGGCGGGTTATGATGAAATATTTTATGTGGCATGTGACGGCTCCGCGGGGCGTCTCGATGGACCACCCGCCCTCCACAGACTAGCATTGTTTACATAACTGATGTCTATGATTTTTTTTTTCGTCCAGACCATAGCCCATATTGCCTCTAAGCTTTACTCGTTCACCTTTGCTAGATTTGTTGCTGTTTTTTTTAATTTTTGTTTTACTATTATATGAACGCAAACATGCGGTATAATCATAATATGTAGTGTGTAAATCATGTGTCATAATACACTTTAGACAATTTATTATAAAGCAGGCCCTAAGTCCATATATATTATATATACCTCTCTGATATCTCAGAGATCTCCGAAGTGGCAATAAACCTAGTATATCGCCACTTTTCTAACCCGGTCTTATTGAGTTTGAGCCTCATTTTATGCGATGCTTGACCGCGCAGTAACGTGAATTGTCACTTTCTGCTATTCGAATCGCAAACATCGCGTTATAATGACAGTTTAAGTCAATATAATTATCTCAAAGCATACCCCTCGTATTAGCACCCATGGTTCAATTTATTACTCGTACAATTTAGGTACAAGATTTCAAATTTACAATAGTGTTTAGTTGAAACTAATTTCATTACTTTACCACAGAACCCAAAACTACTATAGCGTGAAACCAGCGTCGTGGTAAAATTTCCATACTAAATCCGCCATAGTACCTACCTAATAGTCCGTCTGTATGATTTTTTGCGCTGTGACTAAGTCGCCTACGCTCTTTTGGAATGACAAACTTTTCAAATTAATTTTAAAATCTCAAATTGGGATATTTCGAAAACGTAAAAATGTCATCATCATCATCGTCATACATTTTTCACCCGATATTTAAAAAGCCTGGTTAAAAAAATTAAATGCCGTCAATTGACGTCATATGAACACCGTGCCATTGCAACCAAAACTGGATTACGGCTCAAATTGCCCAGATCAAAGTAACAATACGTTTAAATCTCTTTTAATTTCAGTCCTACTGCCACTTACGGTAACAATCACATATTTGCTCACGACAAAACGAACTCCAAACCCAATTAGACGTAAGTTGTAGATAAAAACGCAAGATATGATACTGTTTGGTTGTGTGAAGTAAAAACGGTTGATTGAATTAGGCAGTCGGGTGGATGGACGCAACTGCATCAGGAACCGGCCCTTTCTCGTGGGATTGGATTGGTGTAATCCTGGCAAAAAACACAATAGACGGGTACCGGGTGCAATTTGAGCTAATCGTCTCCAATCTGTTTGTTTGTTCGAGTGTAGCTCGTAAGAGACCGAGACTCGAGATGCAACCTTTTAAATTGGTAAAGTATATCCAAAACTTCAGAGGAATTACAATTGCTCATTTTTCATACAAATCGAGGTGTCGTTCTCGTTTGTTTCCTTTTCCAAAACTTAACCAATCTGACATTTAAGAAACTGAATGAAAATGGAAGGTTTGTGTCGGATCGTTTCTATATTTTACGTTTTTTTTTGTCAATTGGACGTAGTTATGCAATAACGATCCAACCCAACGTCACTGAAATTTTAATTTTGAAACTTATTGACATATGCACACTAAGTTTATATTACATTTTCAGGGACTTGCGGGTTGGAACGTTTTGGCATGACTATACGTCCAATTCGTGGTGGTATTTTTTGGGAGTGTCCTGAAAGACTGTTTGGTGAGCGATGGTGCGCTCATACTTATTGTTTGCCTGTGAGCTATTGGAAGCTTACTGTAGACTTGGTGGCTCACTGAGACGCTAGATACTAGCGGAGCCTAGTGGTTGGAAGCATATACCTATGGTACAAGAAAATAAGGTATGTCGCTACGGAATGACAGGCTAGACTTGTGACGTCACGCTACGATTGGTTGGTTGGTTCTGTCAATCTGTTCCTGTGTTGCAAGGGGTGTATCATAATACTCCCAATTCCCTTGTTACCTGTATGAATCTCATACAACCGTGAGTGTTGTAAATCAATTATTACGACAAAATTAAATTTAGTCAATGAACATGACAATTGTAGTGCATAAACGCCTAATAACTATTTTTTGTATGACTGGCGGTAAAAAAAAAAAAACCCTTTAATTATTTTGCTACTATAAAACGGCAACAAATCAGTGACGTAGAAAGTCTCACAGGCCGGAGTGTCGTAGAATAGAATAGAATACTCTTTATTGCACGCCTCAAGAAGAAAGAAATACAATTACAGATAAAACATCATTACAATAGAAGTAAACAATAGGCGATCTTATCGCTAAAAAGCGATCTCTTCCAGACAACCTTTGGGTAGCGGATTAATATAAATGAAATGTCATACCTACCTTCTTTTCTACTGTCTTCCCGAGGCTGGTGGCCCGGGCGGTGAGCGACGACAGCGTGCCGGCGTTAGCGGCCAGTTCGGCGGCTGATTCCTTCAAAAATGTAGCTTATAATAGGAACCCCTTTTATCACAGCAATTAGACCTTTTGACCATCAGTACGCAACGGTATCCTAAAAGATGCCGACTTTTTCTCAAGGGATTGGGTTTATTTAATCCTGCAAAAACACAATGCTCGGCGACATTTGGACGGCTGCAATTTGTGCTAAACACAGCTTATCCAATTGCTAGTTGAAGTGTAAGAACGCTTGCAGTGACAGTGGGGACAGTCAAGTATGAAAACGGATGCATTCAGCCATATTTAAAATACGTAAGGATACCTTAATCATGTCTTTATGAGTAATTGTAAATATTAAATTGCTTTACTAGCGAGTAGCCGACATATTTGACTAAAAATAAGTACAAGATTAGCCTTGGGGCCGGGGCCCAGTACCAAAAAATAGGTACTAACTTAAGGTATACCTACTACTCCGGTACCTAAAGGTTGTCTGGAAGAGATCGCTATTTAGCGATAAGACCGCCTGTTGTTTACCTCTGCCTGTTATTTTCATGCACCGATCTCATGTTGTGTTGTATATTCCTTGATGTTTGAGGTATGCAATAATGAATAAAGAGTATTCGTATTTGTACCCTGAAGATTATCGGATATTTTTATCGTGTCATGTTACCTATATGCGGTGCCATAGATATCAGGCGCGGAACTTAACGTGACTGGATAACGTGAAATGTAATTTTTGCTGCTTGAATCAAAAATATCGCATTCAAAGACAGTTGAAGGTGATATAACTGAGATATACCTAGAGATGTTCTTTCTCAAAACGACACATCTCTAGATATACCTGACATTGTTTATTTGGCGATATCTTAAAGTACTCGAATTAGCGCCCTGTGTCATATACGAGGATATGCTTTATGAGTAGTTTTCAAAAAAACATGTACCTACTTAGTTAAGGGCTACAATAAACTAAACTTAACTGATTCCTTTGTGTCACAAAAGTTAGGTAGGGGAGCTGGGGGCTAGTTGTAGCAGGGGTAAGAAAGAAGTAACACCCAATTTTTACCTACTTAACGGACATTTTATTACACAATTTTCGACTTTATACAATCCTTATAAGGTGATCTATTAACCGGGAACCGCCAGTGACCCGTCGGAAGGCGCAGAGAGAGGACGTGAGCATGCGCGCCGATTCCGTCAGGTATTGGAAAAAATCTCACTCGTAAATTTTTGTTTTTTGGCCATGTTTTCAATGATAATTATGTGTCTTTATAAAAAAAATATTAGATAATTTACTAGGGCTTAATTATATAGATCGTGTTTTTGGTGAATATGTGTATTTTTTTCGTAATCGTAGTTTTTCTTAAAAAGGACACCATGGGGCAACTTGTAACAAAATTGTGGGGCTAAATGTAACATGTTACAACTTACCCCGATTAATGTTTGTATATATATGCGATTGTTGCTTTTATTATTTTCATAAATATTTATATAAACATGGTTTAATCCAGAATGAGAACCTATAAAAGGAAAACTAACCGGGCTACTTCGGGAGTTGGCTGCTATTGAAGTTTTAGAAAATAAGGCCAGCATCAGAAAAGCAGCTCAAATATTCGATCTGTGCCATGTCTCACTATACAGATATGTGATTAAAAAGAAAAAAAGACCTGTCACCGTCAGTTGGCTACGTTAAATCTAGGCAGGTGTTCTCAAGCGAAGTAGAAAAAAAAATATCTGCATATTTATTGACATGTGCGGACATATATTTTGGACTGCTGCCATTGGAGGTCAGAAAGTTGGCATATCAATGTGCTGTTACAATTTTAAGTGCAATGTAAATTACTTATTACCTATTTTAAGTGTAATAATTCTGTGAAACGGCAATAATTACTAGCAAATCAAAAAAATATCTTTATTGTTACTACGTACCCCATTACTGTTACAAAAAGCCCCAAATACGGGGTAAGTTGTAACACACGACATTTTTTTAAAAAATGGCCCTTGATTAAATATTATTATAGATTTTTCAAATATTAATTACTGAGAAACCAGATAGATAAATAATCTCTTAAGATATTCTTTTACACTCAAAATTCGTTGTATAGTTTCGGTTTTATACGCTTTTTTCCAAAAATAGTTACAACAAGCCCCCCGCTCCCCTACCCATAACTCTCGCCACACAAACGACGCGACCTAGTTTTGTTTTTATTATGTTCCTACATATATTTTTTTTAAACGGCTGGGTGTTTAAAAATTTGATATTATTACAACTAGCGTCAGACATCTTTGATACATATAAAAATTGGGTAAGTGCGAGTCCGACTCGCGAAGGGTTCCGTACCAGAATCTATAACAAGTTTGTTGTATGGGACCCTTAAATATTTATTTTATTTTATTTTTATTATTTGTTGTTATAGCGGCAATAGAAATACATCATCTGTGAAAATTTCAACTGTCTAGCTATCACCGTTATTGAGATACAGCCTGGTGACAGACGGACGGACGGACGTACGGACGGACAGCGAAGTCTCAGTAATAGGGTCCCGTTTTTACCCTTTGGGTACGGAACCCTAAAAACGGTAGGTATAAACTCATGTAAAAATTGTCAGGAACGGCCCGGCATGTTTCGAACTCATAAATCTCATAATATATGGAGCTCTTCATCAGGGCAAGCTATCCGTGTTGCTACGCGACTCACAAAGGACAATTCCGGGATTAAAAACATATCACGATTTTCGTAAACATGTTTAGGTAGATTAGTACTTCTATTATTACTTTTAAAAGTGCTCTACGACTAATAATTTCGTAGGTACGGCGTACGACGAAACTCATGGTAAACTCCGCGCAAAAAGTGGCCAACGATTTTTTCTGTCCAATTTGTTTCACGAAACTAGTTTCCAAATGACAAATTAATCTGTTGAAAGTTGTAGGCGGCGTTTTTTTTTGGGATGTTTTCTGAGGCAACGAGGCCTGACGAATCGGGAGACGTTTTTGGGACATTGGGCTGTGTTTACAGTGATGGGGTTTTCTCTTTATATAGACATATTTATTTCTGTATTACAACAAAACGGGGCTAAATTACGTGTAGTCGCTTAGAGAGCATAGACGTAACATCCGAGACGTCGAGGTAATTAAATAGTCACAAGTCCCTTATGTTAAATAATGTGTGAAAAACGTGTACCTAGTTTTAAATCAATATATATTCATTTCTGTAGATATCACTTTAGACAAAATCCTAATTTAATTGTATCCGTTGAATGACGTCCCCTGACGTAAAAAGACGTCCTTCAAAGATTCCCACATGCGACCCTCATGCAACGGCTTCCCACGATCCTGACCAGGTCGCAGGGCCACTTTGTGGGTCTATCCACGCTGTGTCTTCCTATACGCGGCTGCCACTCAAGAACCTTACTGTCCTAACGGTTAGCGTTTCTCCTGTAATGTGCCTCAACCACTTAAATCTGGCAACTCTCTGAGATATGTTGCCGACATTGGTTCTCCTGCGGATCTCCTCATTTCCGATTTGATTGCGTGATCAAGGAAACTTTGAGCAAAGCTCGCTTTATTACTATTTTAGTAACTTTGAGTCATCTTATGAGGCCCATTGTGAGCCACCACGTCTCAATGCCAATATGTCATCACTGGCAACATACAAAACACCTTTAACAACCACAAATTTTCTGAAATTTGTCTGTGATTCAGTCGTGTTATCGATTTCAATATTTATTTTAACTGCGCGACTGTGGACTCGACTTTACAATAAGTATAAAATTCGAGCAATTATATCCAATTTGTACCGAATTCGGTTCGGTAAGTGTCCTCTTGTAAAGTGAAGCGCCCGCAGCGAATTTTGTACTGAAATGTCTGAAAACTTTACAACTACTAAATATAATCCGAAACGATACCAGCTACAGTTTATTAAGCTATTAATTTAGAGTTTTCATTGGCATGAGTGGTAAAAATAGTTAGACGCGAGCCAGATAGATTGGAAAAGTTCATTGTTGTTGGCCACGTGGAAGGAAAAAACGCCCGTGGGAGATCACCGATCCGATGGACCGATGCCGTGAAAGAAGCCTGTCAGGAAACTCTACAGGCGTCAATCCGGAAGGTGGAAAACCGTGTGGAGTGCAGAGCTTTGGTGCAAGGGATAACGGCCTCAAATGGTCACGATCCTAAGTCATGAGGAAGCGAGGAAGAAGAAGAAGGCGGGTACAAATAAGTACTTACAGAGTTGTGTTTTAGACCAACATGGTATAATATTTTTGTCGACATAATATCTTCTTCGTCATCAGCAAAAAGACGTCCACTGTGGGATATAGGCATTCTCTAAGAACGCTGCGCCTGCATTCAGCAAACTCCAGTTAACTTCATTAGGCCATCGGTCCATCTCGTGGGGCCTAACACACCCTTCTTTTTCCGGTGTGTGGTTTGGCATTGGCACTCAAGAACTCTTCGCCCCTAGCGATCGTCGCGAATCTAAATGTCATTGGAGAACGAGTTATCTGTTTGTATTTAAGCTAGAATTGAATGACTCAGGCTAGGCAGGATAATGAATTCGGTTGTATCACATCGGTACTATTCTCATACTTATCGAACCTCACCTCAAAAAAAGAGAAATGCGACAATAAGACGAAAACAGGCATAAATCCATCCAGATATCCGGACATGGGTGTGTAATAATTCATAGAACAACAAATGGTATAACGTTCATAACATCGAATAACATATAATATAATTTCAACACATAGAATCGATCAATTGATAGAATTATCATTTCGTAGAAAATCAGTTCATATATTTTCATTTCTTATAACAACACTTGGTATATTTTTTGTTTCGTATATAAACACTAAAAATAATGAACACTTAATATAATGAACATTTAATATAATAAACATTTAATAGAATAAACAAATAACAATACATACTTAATATAATGAACATTTCATACAATAAACATTTAATAGAATAAATAAATAGCATAATACACACTTCATAGATTTTTTGTCAAGAGAGAGTGACTATTTTGTATCATTTATGTAATCAGTATGAATACAAGCAAAACTTATTTCGGTACGCAAAAAAAAAAAAACCTCGAAGGCCAGGCGGGAGCTCGCTACGCTTCGCTCCCGCCTGACCTTCTAACCTAACCCGGCCACGTCGGATCGGCTCTGAAAGGTTTTGCTCGCTCGCTTCGCTCGCTCGCTCGTATGTTTTTTTTGCCAGTACTCCGCCTTAGCTCTGAACAATACTTTCCTGGAAGTGGTTGGGTGGATTTGTTCTTGTATGTAAACAGTATGATTACAAGCAAAACTTTTTTCGGTACGCAAAAAAAAAATAACCTCGAAGACCAGGCGGGAGCTCGCTACGCTTCGCTCCCGCCTGACCTTCTAACCTAACCCGGCCACGTCGGATCTGCTCTAAAAGGTTTTGCTCGCTCGCTTGTTCAAATTTTGTAATTTATGAATTCGAAAGTATATTATACGAAAAATACATTCTATTAAACGTACATTCTATGAAAAGTACATTCTATTACACGTACATTCTACGAAAAGTACATTCTATGAAATTATTGTTATAAGAAAAGTGCATTATATTAAACGTGCATTCTATCAAATGATTGTTATAAGAAATTACTTTCTATCAATTGTGCTTCTACGAAATAACGATATATGAAATGAACATTCTATGAAACGTTGTTATACAATCTGAAAATTCTACCAAACGTATGTTCGGTCATATGAAAATATGTTAATTGTTTTTCTATGAAATGAGACGCACCCATCCGGACATACGAAAGAAACTGGCAAAGCTAAAACAGAGACGCTTTGCTCGCTCGGTCAATTATTATTTCACAAAAGTTAACTCTGGGAAGATTATTTTTGGAAACTTTTTGTGAACTCGCTTCGGATCCCTGATACTCTCACGCCTAACTGCACTCGCCCGTGAAGTTTGCAGTTCTAAGATTTGGATCCAAATGCTTCGTTAATGATGCATTGCGCGGTTACTGAAAGTGCAGACTCGTATGAGATAATCTGTTCGCTAAATAAATGAGCATTTAGTATAGTTCCAAAGTTCGCATCGCATTTACTTGGTATGGTATATGGCCACTTTGGAGATATCAGAGAGATATGTATGGAGGAAATTCACGATTCCACACATACCTACATAGTTGTAGATTTATTGTAGGTTAATTTAATTTATTAAAGATTTTAATTCTTTAGTTTTATATTTGAATTGTATTTAAATTCTATTTCATTCATGCTAAATATGTCTGGGAATATGGCTCTTGTAGATGTATGAGTTCTAGATTGGTCAAAATACTAGGGATCCGACGAGGAAATAGTCAATTCGACATAAACAAAATAATGGCTCTATGAGCTGTACCTACCTGTGATCTTGTTTCGAAATTGCTGAAATTTGATTTTTTTTAAGGTTTCAACCCCCAAATCTGCCAATTTGCAAAACGCTATATATTAATCGAACCTGAACCTACTCACAAATTTCATCGGTATCGTTTGAGAAATGCAACCTCTACATGAAAACAGTTGGAATGCGAGACATCCAAACATCCAACCATCCAGACATCCGGAAATCCGGACATACGAAAGAATTTTGTGCCAAGCTGAAACGGAGTCGCTTCACAGCGTAAATGATTTGTTTGGAGAATAGTACAGCGCCCCTAGCGATTACTTTGTAGAACTACAATTCTCCATACAAATCCTTTACGCAGTCGCTAGCGAGTAGGATTACTCTAAACCACAGACCACCCCCACTAGACGGAGCATGTAAGGCGACCCGCGCGCACCAACGATAAGGTACGGCAGAACATTAAAGTATCAACACGGCGGCCACCGTTTAGTTGCGTCCATGTTTATGAGGTCTCTCTACACCACTTAACACTACAATTTACCATGTTATTTATTTAATTTCTTTTTTCGTTGACGTACGCATGGATCATAAACAAGGACGCAACTAAACGGTGGTCGCCGTGTTCATACTTTAATGTTCTGCCGTACCATATCGTTGGTGCGCGCGGGTCGCCTTACATGCTCCGTCTAGTGGGGGTTAGCGACAGCGCAAACGATTCGTATGAATTCAAATTCAAATTATTTTATTGCAAGAACATAGTAATAAATTAGGTGATACAGGTATAAACAGTGTTGCTTATGTTCTACCAAAATGCATGCACAAAATAAAACAATATTCAAATACTTAACTGTTACATATTTCAATTTGTTATTTATGTCAAAAATAATTACTAATACTCAAAATTTGCAGATTAAATTACATTGATTATTGAATTAAATTAAGTACAAAATTAAATGAAATAAAGATAAAACCTTGGAATAACAACGCGTTATTATTCTAAGGATAAAACTATAATTATGAAAAATAAAAGGTATAAAAAGTGCTAGAATATAGATGTCAAATCTTAACAACTAAATATTTGGCTTGTCGGCAAATCCATACTTCCATACTATATACTATACTAATATTATAAATGCGAAAGTGTGTCTGTCTGTCTGTCTGTCTGTCTGTTACCTCTTCACGCTTAAACCGCTGAACCGATTTAGATGAAATTTGGTATATAGATAGTTTCAGTCCCGGGGAAGGACATAGGATACTTTTCATCCCGAATAAATTGAGTGTTCCCGTGGGATGAGCGGGTAACACCGCGGGGCACAGCTAGTAGAGAATATGAAGAATAGTACAGCCCTAGTGGTTATCCATACAAATCCTTTACGCTATCGATAGCGAGTACGTACGGTCACGTTATCTCATGGTAAGTGTACATTTCTCCACAAAGCGCACGCGTTTAGCGAACGGGCTGCGCCGGCGCCACACGTGGCGGCGTTCTTTGTCGGCACTTCAAACGCAGCGACACCGATAGATAAACGATCGTAACCCACTGATTTTTAATGAGATTAATATTACGATTCATTCATAATTTAAACGCTCTTTCCGGTTGATCCGGTATTGAGGGTAAATAGGTTTTTAATAGTGACCGACCGAAACATGTTTTTCTGCCGAAACCGAAACCGAAACCGAAGGTTCGGTTCTGATTACAGTTTCGGCCGAAACCGAAACCGAAACCGAACCTTTTATAAACGTAATTAAAACGTTGTATAAAATGTCAGCGGGTCGTTCTTTCTAGATCTAATATGAATACAATGAAACATGTCGCTGGCATAATTGACCGATGGAGCAAAGCGTTTCAGTTTCAGATTGGCCCAAAATTCTTTCGTATCGTATGTGCGTACGATTGGATGCTTTTTGGGGTGTTCTCGCCTGGAGGTCGTATTTCTTAACCGATTCTCAAGAAGTTTTGTGAGTAGGTTTTATAAAAATATACTTAGATTCTTTTTGTCGATTAGAGAAATTTCAAGAAAGTGAAGATGTATTTGGAATTGGGGTAGAAAAAGTAAAAAAGTACAAATTTCAGCATTTACACAACAAACTCACGGTTCACTTTTGTTCAATTGATATTTTAACATTGACACTTGGTCTTGGTTCAAATTAAATTACCCAAAAAATGAAAATGTAGCATTAACAGCTGTAATACTGTACTAAAGGCAGCGATCTTTTAATTATAGATGGTATAAAATAAAATAAGTTTAAAACATAGCAATAAAATAATTGATTGAGTTTAAATTATTATAATTGCAATCAGGTGGCCTCGTAACGCTAACTCAAACGTACTAATTTTATTACATACACGCAACAATGACGAATTCCAAAGTCATTTTATGAAATAAGTAAACCTCACTTTTATCCTATAAAAACAATATCGCCGTCAATTTGTTTGTAAGTACATTTAAGAGAATCGTTCAGAATTACAATATGAGATGATAAATTCATAACACAAATAAAATTAAGTAGTGATTTTACCCCTCCTATCTCCGCTATTTTGAAAATTTTAAAAACTGAATCGACGAAAAAATACTATACAGGGCGTCCCAAGACGTCATCGTGGGACATCAAGGGAAAGCACCTTAAATATCGTAGATAGGATATTTTGCTGAAAGAAGACTTTATGCTATATCTAAAAGTTAGCAATTCTGTATTTAAAGATTTTCTAAGAATACTTGCTTCGTCTGGGAATCCAACCGTCTTAAATGTGAAAAGAAATCACCCCTATTTTTATGCCGTCAATCGAAAGAATGGACATAAAATAATAATTCTTCCTAAGTAAAGTTTAAAAATGTTTGAGTCAAATTTCAAGAAAATTATTTTTTGCCGACGATTAAGGAAGTAATTCTTAGAAAATCTTTAAATGCAGAATTACTAACTTTTAAAAATAATAGTCTTCTTTCAGAACATACTCACAAAATTTCATGAGAATCGATTGAGAAATTCGACATTAAGGCAAGAATAGCCGGTAAGCGCATGGACATCCAAACGTCCGGGCATACGAAAGAATTTGTTGGCCAATGCTGAAACGGAAATGCTTTGCTCGCTCGGTCAATTACTTAACATTATTCGGGGAACAAACACAAACGTCACCTCACTGAGCAAAGTGATTCAGCGGCTGGCGGAGTCAGGCGAGCGACGCCATATTGCCAACCGTGCCGACTGCCGAGCGCACCCGACGTTAACCGAACGCGACCCGAAAGTACGATGTTGGAAGTTTCGGCGCGGCCGAAAGGTTCGGCTGTTTTTTGGCCGAAACCGAACCTTTGGCCGAAACATGATTTTTAGGCCGAAACTGGCCGAAACCGAAACTTCGGTCGGTCACTAATTACTAGCTTTTGCCCGCGACTACATCCGCGTGGAACTTGGAAGTATGGAAGCAACCTCGTACAACACGATAAATATCCCCCTAATCACCTTAAATAATAAAAGGGATTATTAAAAGCACCTAAGCAAATGTAAGAGCAATTGTGCTTTTGGTCTAATCATTACATTTCCGGCAGGGTCATCAATGTCATCATGAATTACTTACTCACTTTTCAATCTTAGGGATAATTTCCAGGATGAAAACTATCCTATGTCCTTCCTCGTATCTTAAACTATATCCATTCCAAATTTCATCAAAATCGATTCAGCGGTTTAAGCGTGAAGAGGTAACAGACAGACAGACACACTTTCGCATTTATAATATTAGTATGGATTAGTAATATTAGTATGGATCCGTAATATTAGTAAATTAGTAATACTAGTAATAATTATTAGTAATATTAGTATATTAGTAAATTAGTATATATTAGTATATTAATATAGTATTATTAGTATGGCTTCCTTGTAACCTTTTTTCTTTGTCGGCGCCACAAGCATAATTCCCGACACGTACTCTACGATCGCAAACAGGAACTTACTTTTTAATTAATACTGTTAATTAATGATTCTGCTTATCGAGTTTATGGCGAATAGCGGATTAATGCTGTTTAGTGTTAATGAAAAACAATACAGAGTGATAATGATAGGCACATAGATAAGATAAATGTAATATAAGTTTCTTGGAAAGAATTAACTTAATATAAAGAACACGATTAATCACATTAATATTTTAAAGGCGAAAGTTTGTGTGTTTATGGGTATGTTTGTTACTTCTTCACTCGCAAACGGCTAGACCATTGATACATTTTAGTATGAAGGTAGCTACATCCTAGATTAAAACACAGGCAACTTTTTATCCCGAATAAATGTAGTGTTTTCGTAGGATGAGCGAGTAACACCGAACGCCGCAGCTAGTTACATTATAAAGTCAGTTTTGTGTTTTGTCACAATAAGCGGGAACTATAATCAACATTTTATCGGAAAATCGGTGGCATCGTAAAGTATCACGTCACGGCACCGTAATAATCAACGACGCCGCGCCGTTTCACGTTTACGACGCCGTACCGTGTTCATGGTGGCCGGCCCCGTAATTCCGTATTTAAAACAGAATCGATAAAAATATAAAGTAGGTACATAGATCAATTATTTATTTATATTCAGAGACAAGAAAAAGGCAAAGCAAAGTAACAGAGAAAACTTAAACTAAATAGCAACGCAGAAGAAATTACTCTAAATAACCTTAAGTATAATACAATTACCTATATAAAAAGAAGGGGTCATAAAATGAATACCCCATCTAACAAGTCCGCCTGCGGCATGGTCCCCAGTATGCTGGCGGCGTTACCTCTTTGTATAGTCAGAGAGATTCTCTGGCAGATGTAAGCGCCAGCTCTGGGGTCTCCCGAAGTCCCGACGCGTCGATCAGCCGTTTAAACAAACAATATTCAAACATTTTAATTTCCGTTTAATTTTTGTATTAAGCAGTTTACACTCACGTGAAATAGTCTTGAGTGTAAACCGCTTAATAATACAATAATTAGATATGTCCCACGAAAGTTTTAATAAGATTATTTTCCATTTTTTTTCTATAGTTTCGGTGCTTAAAGTTGCTACTCATAGCTATTATTGGATCACTGTTCCAAGATATGAAAAGTTAATGACATTAGAAACCCAAATGTCCCCACAACGACACATAAACGTAACATGACTGACTGTTAAGTTACTTTCGGCTTTCTTCGCAATAGTGGGTTCCACTTGTAACAGTTACTTTGGGGCTTGCTTACAGAATTTTAGTTCATTATTTGATTAAAGATATAGAGCTCAGGCAGTCGCCAAACTTAACTGGCACTTGGCGGGGCATATTGCTCGTAAAACCGATGGCGGTTAGGGCTTAGGGCAGAAAGGTTCTCTAGTGACAAACGTACCGGAAGACGCAGCGGGAGAAGACCCCCAGCAAGGTGGACCGACGACCCGGTTAGCAATGAATGAGGGCGGCGCACGACCGATCGGTGTGGAGAACTTTAAGAGAAGTCTTTGCCCAGCAGTGGACGTCTATCAGCTAATATGATGACAATGATTTGATTATCATAATCTTACAAGTCTAAACTGACATTAGACCCCAAAATATCCCCATCAAAACTCATAAACGTACCTCCCGCACAAAAATGCGTGTAAGTGATGTTTGGCGGTATAGAGATGAATAAATACATAAATAAGGGCAGACAAGATATAAATAAATACAAATGAAGGCTACTGGCGCCACGATCGCCGCCGCGCGCGCTCTTCTTATTGCTCGCGACGCACAGGAACGGGATGGAGGCGCTTTCTTTTTATTATTTTTTAATTTTTTGTGACTTCACGCGGGGGAGCAAACATTATACCCTCTATTGCCTTATGCATGCCTGGCTCTCGGAGCCTGCGACCCAATAACTGGCGAAATAACCAAATTTGATTGATGCTTGAACAATTTGCTTCGATGGACCAATTGGAAGGCCTCGAAGAGCTGGGGAGACGAAGCTCCTAATCTCGCTCTCTATTTTATTTCCTTTCGTGTTGTCGATTGGATAGAGGAAGGACGAATCCAAGCTTATAGACAAGGTGGATATGCTAGAAAAAGGACGGATCCAAGCTTAGTTATAGACACGGTGGGTATGCAGTAAACTGACAAACGCTCAACATTTTTGAGTGACCGTCAGCCATAACTTTTTTTTAAAGCTAAAATTGAGCATCATCAACGAAAGTCGAAAGTACTTTGTACTTTAAATACTTCCTAAATATTTATAAATCTTGACAATAAAGTACCTACCTTTTAAAAATGTAATTCAATATTATATTTTCTTGATTAATCATACTGCTTTATTTTACCTTAATTCGTAGTGATGATACATGAGACTTTAGAAATATTGAATTTACCAAGTCAAACTAAAATTCATTAACTTTTCTTTCACTCTGAAGATGTATGTTTTTTCTTTCATTTAGATACGGAATGCAGTGAGAATCTTTGAATAATATTTTTATACAATACCTAAATATTTTCGACCTTCTCCATCCCACGCCCTGTCACGTACAAGCTTATCCGATTTATAAACGAAATATTGTATTCGTATAAAAACAATAGCCTTATTATAGGTGGTTCTGGCGTCCGCTCGTTTTGCTCTGCTTTTGCGTCAGAACCTCCAAAAAGTTGGCTACATACGTTCTCTTTTATTGCTAAATAGTTTTTTGTAGGGAAGATTCGTGCGATGTTTAGGAAAATAATAAGTGTATTGAGGAGGCATCTAATATTCGTTGACTTTTGATTAATGTAGTGTAAAATAAAATAGGGCTCTGATAGTTTTATCCGCAATCATGATGACACTTAGATATTGAATAAGTAAATATCGGACAACTTCACAAAAATCGATCTAGTGTCACATTAAGCTCTAGTAGGATTGTGTTATGGGCACTAGACAATGATATACATACTTATATTGATCAATAAGTATGGTACTTAAATACATAGAAAAGATTCATGACCCAGGAACAAATATTCGAGTTCATCACACCTATTCGTAGCGACGGCATTCGTAGTAGGACAGACAGCAGCGGGTAGTAACTGGAGGACGAGAGCTCGAGCTCAGTGGCGTGCCATGGGAGAGGCCTATGTCCAGCAGTGGACTGATACAGGCTGATGATGCTGATGATGATACAACTATTTCCCTTTGCCGTGATTCAAACCCAGGACCGCGGGCTAAGTAAACAGCTACACTACCACTGTGCCGACCGCGACATTATTAAACTTCGTCAAACTATATTGCGCTTAGAATGAATTACCAGTTGAGAAAGAAAAACAATATTTTTTCTCTGACAGAGAGTACCACCCGCTTCCTCAACCCTCATATCCGAACTAATCTTCATTTAATCTTCTACAAAATTATGAGCCCCTAAACCAATTTCAATATCTAGGCTCATTACAATTAAGGGAAGTTACGAACCTGAAATACGCAGACGAATTGGCATGGCCAAGACAGCAATAACCCAGCTTAGCAAAGTTTGGAGGGGAGGGGCCTGTGGGCAACTGTATATTAAAACAGCCTTTAAATCACGAATCCTTTATTTTAAATATTATTAAAACACAAACAACAATCTATGCTCTTGTGATGTGGTGCTGGCGCCGTATGCTGCAGATACCATAGACAGCTTTCCGCACAAAATGTCTCTATCACGAAGCTACTAAAGATAGAAAAGACACAGCGTTTATCAACTACCTGCTTGCAACGAATAGTGCGGAACTTTGGCCATGTTGCACGTTGAGACTTATAAATTGGAACGCATGATGTGATGGTAGCAGGCGAAATCGAAGGCAAGAGACCTAGAGGCAGAAGTCCCAAAAGGTCAGACCAGATATCTGAAGAGCTAGAGATATCTGTCAGCGCTGCAGCCTCCAAGAAACGGAACGTAACCAATGGAGACAACACGTTGACGGAATCAGAAAGTAACGATCCTCAGCAGTGAGGGAACGATTGAAGAGAGAGAGACCTATTTTACCTATAGAGTCGAAGTTTGCTGTGTACATATACTGTAGGTACGTATAGCAAATACCAACAAAATACAGGTTACATACATATCATCTCCTGCGCCACCCAAGGCTCCGATCTGAGGAGTTATCGTACTGTTTCGCCTTTATTATTTCAATAAATATAAATCGAACAACACCCGCCGCGCTTTGACGACGGCTTAAGAAGGCGCAGAATCGTTAGAGGCTTGAATTTGTGAAATGTATTGGTTACAATCTTATTGATTAATTAATTATTTTGTATTGTTCCCTATTCACGTTTGCGTCTAGAGACTTTATACATCTCTGGGGAATTAATTTAATTAAGTATATCTTATTGCATGTCACTAGACGCCTAGAGACTTTATACATATCTGGGGAAAATATTAGTTTTAATTAAATAAATTTATTTATGAGATGAAAGAACCTAATCTAAGAATTAAAATGTATTTAATTATAATGGTGACACCATTTGTGCGCGAATTCGACTCGAACTTATCTAAATACTTGGATACTAATATATTTCACATATAATATTGATTCACAAGACCATCGATCAAGGATCTAATATATGACATCACGCTATCTATCTGTACCCAGCTTGGCAGCCACTCTTTCTCCCCCTTTGACAGAGGGCAGTGTTGCTAGCCTACTCTCGGTGCGTTCCGAAGTACGGCTAACGCTAGCTTTTTAGGAATTTGATTTTGGAAGGTCTAATGATAGGCAGCTCTACGCATGCGCGTTAGGAATCCGTTTGAGGCGCCGCGGCGCATCCGATTGGTCGGGGCCCGATACCGACGATTCATTTAACAAATTAACGATGAATGTTCAAAATATCGTGTTCTTACATATCTCTGATTACTTTGCGATTGATTACGGGTGTGGTTTTATTTCAAGTTTTTCTAGTTGTTTTATAATAGTCCGTTTTCTATTGGGAAACAGTATGACATTTTGGAGTACAGCAATGCATTTGGCATGGGACTACGGGCATTAGGTAGCTATAATATGTACACGTCCACCTGAGCCCAAAACGCCCGGTAGCCAGTTACGGCCGTTTATGTATATTTCGCTACTCTCAAGAGTACGACAATTTTTTGCCTCTCCATACAAACATTCCCAATACAAAACGGACTAAACCTAATAGATTTTTCCTAGTCAGTGCTGATCAATGGGTAACCATGGATCAGCACCAGCAGCCCGCCTAGCATAAAACTACGCTTTGCGACTCCTGTCGCGCGACATGGCCTCGCGCGTCACTCTCTAAATAAAATAAAAACAATAAACATACATAAATAACAATAATCAAATATAAATTTATGAAACATGTAATGTCTCATTTTTTAATGTGGGTATACCACAATTTTTATTTAAACCATGAATACAAAGATCAAAGCTTAAAGAAAAATTGAAAAAGGAGCTACCTGGTGGAAGGGACCGGGAATCGAACCCGGTACCTCTGGATTACCGGTCCAGCGCGTTAGCCACTTCGCTACCCTCGCTCCACGTAGACCTGACGAATTTTTCCTTATGCTTTGTGTGTCGATCTTTGCATTGTTTATTTGAAAGGTTAGTACACCTTAGCGACCTCTATGTGAATACGTTAATATTCACATCTTACTGCACCACTTTACAGCGGTGAACGTTTTTCAATTTTTCTTTAAGCTTTGATCTTTGTATTCATGGTTTAAATAATCAAATATACCTACATATAGTACTTAGACATAATAAAAACATATAGCAGAGTAAAATAGAGAGCAAAACCAGAGTCAGTCGCATAGTACGAGTAAGAGGAGCGATTTTCAACGCAGTGTAAATTAAGGTAGAGATAAATGGTGACGTTTAAGGTGAAATTTAAATATAGCAATAGATTGTGCACGCCTTAGACCAGAAGGTAAAGAATTCCACAGAAGAGTAGCCCGAAAAGTTAATGAATTATTGTAAAACTTAGAAGATGAAGAGGGGACAGTGAGAAGATAATTTTGAGCAGACCTTAGCAGAACGCAAGTAACTGAAACGCTCTTTGAGGTAGAAGGGAGTTTTGGGGTTAAATAGTATATTGTACAGAACAGAGAGAATGTGAAAGTGACGGCGAGAACGGATTGGAAGCCACTTGAGCTGGGATCGGAAATTGGATACGTGGTCATACTTGCGTAACCCAAATATGAACCGCACGCAAATGTTATGAATACGCTCAAGTTTATTAAGCTGCTCTTCCGTGATATCAAGATAAGAGATGTCAGCATAATCCAAAATAGGAAGAAGTAGGGATTGAGAGAGCGCAATTTTAGTGGCGATGGGGAGAAAATTACCGAGTCTTCTGAGAGAAGTAACTGCTGCAAACATCTTCCTGCTAACCTCGTTCACTTGTGGCACCCAAGATAAAGTGCGATCAAAAATGACACCAAGATTCTTAACTTGTTGCGAAAAGGGTATAAGCACACCGTTAAAAAAAATAGGTCAAAGTCAACCCTGGAGATCAGTTTCGAACTGCCAATCACGATAGCTTGAGTTTTAGCAGGGTTGACTTTGAGCCCAAACCTATTACCTACTCCAATTTAGAATGCGCTCCAAATCACCATTAATTACATTAATGACAGACGCAAGCTCACCGGGAGCGCCCTGTGAATAAATTTGAAGATCGTCGACATAAAGGTGATAATGCGAAGATATATTATGCGTAATGGAATCGATGAGCTAAGTAGAGAACAAAGTATCCAAAGTAAGACGTCATAATCAACTGTATTGAATGCATTGCTGAAGTCAAGCAGCGTTAATACCGTAAATTTTCGACAGTCCATGACCGCCCGGATGTCATCTGAAACTTATTATATAAGTGAGTACTTTAGTCAAATTTTACATAATTCGTCATTTCAGTAAACAAAATCCTCACAATAACAGAACAACAGCTTGCAGAAATATGAAAATTATATGCAACTATTTAAGCTTATACCTACTGATATCGAAGCCAGGAAGCTACAATTACGTAAGTTAGAATTACAAGCTATAATTCAAAACATAATCGAACACAGAACAGCGACAAAATCGATCTTAGTTGAAATGTAAATCACACACTTCTGTGTCACTTCCAACCGTACATAGTAATTTGACAACCCTCCGTATTGTACATACTTAATGTACTTTCTTTAGTTCTACTAAATCACTAGCCACCGTGTTTTGTGCGGCCATTTTTACATCAATAATTTACCACCCTCGTGCTTAAAAATACGCCACTTAACCCTACCTCTAGTACTTCATCTATTATTTTATAATCCCTGCGGGTGTCAATGTCACGCCTCCACTACCTTTAACGAACAATAATCAAGTTTTACACCCTCAAAACTCAACCTCAATCCAACGACTTTAAGATTGCAAGTAAAAATGCCGCACAAGAGCAGAAAAGGGGTAATATTGCACACACTTCTAAAGAATAAGTCTTCAGGTGCAACGAGTTTGCACTGCACTAATGGGATCCATATTACAATGTGCTTAAGTATTAGTTCTCTTGAATAGGGACGTACGGGCTAAAATAGTGTAAGCTTAGGTGACAATCGTAACGCCACCGCCATGTTGGTTTAGTGAAGGGAGGTGGGGTAATGTCGGGTTTATAGCACTATAATTGGTATGGGACGACGAAAATTTAATACGTTCCAAGGAAATCAATAGGCATATTTTATTAAGAAGCCGGGTCAGTAACAAAGTTGGAAGTTTTATGAAATGCCTCTAATTAGGGATGCCGGTTAATGATTAAGGGAAATTGAAGACAGCAGGCACTATGCGTGATGATCAAATAGAGAATTTTGAATTGGGACTTTTAATCGTACTTTCAAGTCTAGTGAAGAAAACTAAACTTGCAACGAGTAATATAAAATTAGAACTACAAGCTACGCAGGTGTTGTCAAATGAGGAAATTATCGGTCATTCTCCAGATTTGTGCTCTAATTCTAATTAACGCGTCGCTTTTTTTCTACGTACTTTTCAATAATTTTTATGACAATTATAGTAACATATCGATCATTGAAACTTAAACGTGGATAGGGCACTTTATAATTATTAAAGTTTCATTAGTTAGAAGCAAATTAAAATTTATATGACGTGTGAATTAGAAAAACGACGTGTTAATTAGAATATTTTACTTTTGTATGACGCCTTAATTAGAAAAACGACGCGTTAATTATACAAATTCAGTTATATTTTTTTAAATTAAAATAAAAACGTTTTCTATAATAATATATGACTGATATGGTGACAGTTATATAATAATAAGCTATGTTTTAAATAATATGAAAGTTGTATTTAAGTACTCAAGAAACAAGCACACCGGCCGTTAGAGTTACTAGGTAGGTTATGTATGTAATTATGTAGGTATGTAAATTGAATTATTATAATAAGTTATAATAAATAATTTATACATATACCCGCCCTCGCTACGCTTACTATATTAACTCCTCCTTCTCCTTGCGTCAGTTGCCTTATTGCTGAGGGCCGTGGTCATTCCCGGATGATGCGGCGCCATCTGTTGCTGTCAGTTGCCGTGTGTAGAGCATCGTGTACTGTAGTGCCAAGGGTTGTGAGAATCTGGTCTATCCAGCGTGTCGTGCTCCTGCCTCTTGGTCGCTTGCCTTCAACTTTTGCAGTGATCGTCAGTTTTTTCAGGTTATCACTGTCTTTCCTGGCAATGCGACCAAAGTACTCCAGAACCCTACGAAGACAGGTCTTCGACGACTTAGTTCGGATCTTGAGTTGGGCTAAGATTGGTGCGTTGGCGCGGCGTGCTGTCTATGGTATGCGCAGTATTCTTCTCCAGCAGAAAGCATCAATTCGATCACGGTCCGCTTTCTTCAGGGTCCATGTTTCTGAGCCGTATGAAAATATGGAGAACACCAACGGATTCGGACAACTTCCGTCTTACATGAACCATTATTGCTAATGTTAGAACTCAGGTTCTCCGTGATTTCAAAGTTAGGTGTTCCACTGAGTTCTACCTTGCCTGTATGACCAATAGTTATGAGTTAGTCTTGGATCTGTTGATTAAGAGTCCGAATTCTTCACTAAAGGGCACCATCCTGTTCAATAAACTGCTCATCTTGCTTTTGCTAGCAGCTAGGAGGGTGGTGTCATCGGCGTATTGCAAGACTTTACGTCCACCAACAGTAATGCTACCATCCCAGCCGTCCTCCTTATGATGTATTCGCCGTATATACTGAACAGATAGATAGGTGAAAGAATGCAACCTTGTCGGACACCCTTTTGGAAACTGAAGGGATTGTATGACGCCTTATCTATTCTCACTGTTCCTTGGCTGTTGTACTAAAGTGACTGTAGTGTATTAGTGCAGTGAGGAGGCGAAGAACACCCAAATCGATCAAAATATCCCATAGACAGTCCTAGTCGGCACAGTCAGCCTTGCTATAGTCCACAAAGCACATGATGAAAGATGAAAGGTGTATTGAACTCGTAGCACTTCTGTACACTTTGCCTCACGTTCAGTATTTTCTCGCTCGTGCCTTTTCCCTTCACAAAACCCGCTTGTTTTTTGCGCGATCTACCAGCCTTGATAGTGATGAAGTCTGTTGTTTATCACGTGGAGCAAAATTGAGTCAGAGCAAGTGTACGGTAGTTGTCGCATTTTTTCGTTGAATCTTTTTTGTTTAAGGGGATGATGACGGATTGGATCCAGACTTTTGACTATCTGCCGTTTTGCCATAAGTGGTGGCAGACCTTGTGCAAGATATGGATACTTTTATCACCCAGAGCTTTAAAAACCTCGGAAGTAATGTCGTCTGGTCTGGGAGCTGTTTTCATTTTAAGACGATCGATTGCTGATATTATCTCTGATTTGAAGATGTTGGGCTTCAGGTTCAGAAGTCCCCAGTGCAACCGAGTGTCGGTGGATGTACAGGGTCTTTTGTACAGCTGCTCATAGCGGCCACGCCAGCGTTCTGCAATTTTGTCAAACTCATGCAGCGGTTCCTCATCGTGATGTTCAATGACCCAGAACTTGGGTTTGAACTTTCGACTCAGCAGGCGAACTTTCTTGAACAGATCCGAGGATTGTAATTTAAGTGGATGCGCCTCGACTTCTTGGCATATGCTCGTTCTTGTCTTTGCGGCATTCCCTTTGAATTGCTTTACATAGTTTCGAGTACTCCCTTTTCACCTTGCAGTCTTGAAGGGCATTAACTTTAATTTCTTTCCGGGCTGAATTAGGTTCCACGTTTCCTCAGTGATCTATGTGGACCTTCTACAGTCCCTTCCTCTCTTAGATACGATATCCTCAAAAACTTCATTTATTACCTGGACTCAGCATCACCTGTCCGCGGTGGATCTAAATTCATGAGCGTCGCTTCCATCAGATTCTGGAAATGGGATCGCTCTATTGGATTCTAAGTTCTGGGTTTAGGTCACGCGTTATGGTAAATGCTGCGCTTTAAGGACGTGCTCAAACGACATCTCCACGCTTGTGCTATCAATCCTACGTGTTGGGAGGAGCTTGCTGCTAATAGGTCATCTTGGCGATCTACCATCTTTGACCGTATAAAAACGTTTGAGGAAAATCGCCTCACAACTCTAGACGTAAAACGCCAGTTACGCAAAGAACGACCTAACGCGTACACGTATAATTCCACTGGCCAACTCTACTGCCACACGTGCAAAAGAGAGTTTAAAACTAAATTTGGCTTAGCTAGCCATATCAGAGCCCACAATAGATGAAGTCCATAGTTCTTGCATTGGGTCGCCGTCTTCGAAATCGAGGAGGAGGACTATATATATATATATATATATATATATATGGTAAATGGCTTTGAGACGAATGGAGAAGGAGGCAACCAGTAACCGCATTCACCTCAAGGGAAGGTTTTCACATTTTTGACAAATGACTTCCAGCGCTTGTCTACCAGTATGTAATCTATCTGATTCCTAAAAGGACCCAGGTTCCAGGAGACTTCTAAGAGTTGAGTCATCTTTTGTGATGGTGACAGAGAGTGCTAAAGTAATGGTCAGAAACAGAACACAGAACTCTGCAAGCCTCTGACCTCGTCGTTCCTAGAGTCTAGTCCATATTTTTCAATGGTGTCTCGGATTTCATGGAGTATTTCTGAGCTTCCTGTTTTAGCATTCCAGTCTCCCATTACCATTGCGATTTGCCGGCTTGGTATGCTGTCTAGAGTTTCCTCTCTCCTCAGCTTCATTGTTATTATTCTATCAGATACAGGGTTATATCCAATTACGAAATTGTTCATGCCTGATGGTGCTAATATATAGCAAAACCGCTTCGGCTAGAATTTTCCAGCCCTGAGAAATACAGCTTGCTACCTGATGAGGTTTTTAAAATGACCCCACGAAGATGTGACTATATATTATAGGTACCATTACTATTATATGTACAAATATTCTAGAAGAAAAAAACCCAACTGATGATTAGAACCGCATGGATGGTTAAATTCTAATTAACGCGTTCATTTTTGATGCGTGAATTAGACTTGTGAATTAGGGATTCTTGAAAAATACAAAATAACTTTTTATAGGTACATGTAATAATCTGCAGAATCTAGTATGTATTAAATAATGCGGCTTTTAATGTACACTAAAATTCTCAGCGCAATAGAGAAACTGGTTGATTTTTAAAACGTGAACGTGTTAATTAGAAATTACGTGAGCCAAAACGTGTGAATTAGATACTTACAGTCATAGTCCGCGACCCGTACACAGCTGACACAACCGTCCCACACGGGGCTCTGGGCTGGGCACGACTGACCGCTTCACCGAAATGCGTTAGTGAGATCCGTACCTACTTTCAGAGGACTTGTGTGATCACAACCGACCGCGACGCGTGAATTATTATACGTTTCGGGACAAAGTTATTATAATTGATATCTTTGTGATATATTATTTGTATTGACTAGGTATTTTTTTTGCAATTAAAACATGTATTCTTTTGTTAAATAATCTCGCTTACATTGTTTTTTCTTCATGTATATCATCAGGAGAAAATGGTATGTAAGTAATTTGGGTAGTGGGACGCGACGTGTCAATTAGGAGAATGGGACTAAAAGTTTTTTTTTCTACCCGAAGGGTTTTAAATATTTTCTTGAAAATTCATGTACAGCTCAATACGAATACCTGCTACGATCAAAAAATATAAGATATAATGAAATCAATATTTTTATATTTTTAAAGAGTGAAGACAAGCAAAAATGCACGTCTGGAGAATGACCGTATTGATTTAAATTTTCATACATTAATTTGACAAGACGGAACTTAATCGAGTCTCAAAAGTGTCCCTTTGAATGCCAAGAGCCACTAAAGTGGTCGTGTGCTGCCGCGCCTACCACGCCAACGACCACTATAGGGGTAATGGCGGACGCTGTCAGATAAGATATATTTTCGCTCTTAATTTTTTCAACTATTGGCGTATCAGCCACATTTTGACATGGGATGAATAAGCGTTCTAAAGGTTAAGTATATAATTACCTCACGTTTCAGTGTATTTCAGTCGTATTGTGACGTTTATGGTCTCGAATGGACTGAGGAGGCGGGCATCAACATCTTCTTGTCGCGTGAGTATTTCAAACTACACGAACTGGGCCTTTATTATTGATTCATAAGTTTCTGACAAATAAGGTTTTTTTTAAGGCATGCTGTTATTGCCTAAGAAAGTACTCACACAAACGTTAATTGTTTATCAAGGCCAATCAATGAGCCCAAACGCGATGGTTTCGCCTTACGCCGTTTAGGAGTTCCATAGGCCACCTTCCGTCTCCATGATCAGCACCAAGACACCAAATTATTGTTTTATCATGTGAACTGCATATAAATCTAAGATACCGAATGATTGTATTCATGAACTACATATACCTACCTACATGCAAAGTTTCATTTCGATACGACTATTAGAAGTAGGTTAAAATAGACTTCCAAGTTTGGATAACATTGTTTGTAATAAACTTTGTTATAATTTATAAGTAAAGCAAATAAAGGCGTGTTAAAATCATCCCTATTGAGGTTAGTGTAAATAAGTACAGTTGATAATAAAAAAGTTTTTATCTCAAAAGTACGTTTGATAAATTGCCGTTTGACTTATTCTTTAGAAGTGTGCATTATTACCCCTTTTCTGCTCTTGTGCGGCATTTTTACTTGCAATTTTATGAGAATTAATGACCCCGTCTATTGTACATATAGGTATACATATCGATGGCAAAAAGCGAGAACGTAGTAACCGCCACTTGGTCAAAAAATTTTTTTTTGCATATTCGGAATCAGCGAATTTTTCTGCGTCGACTGGTCTGGGTCCCATGGCTCTACGACGCTTAGAAAAAACTGGACTACGTTGCAAAACGAATGTATTTTTTTGACGATGCCCACATCTAATTGCTGTAAACACCCAAATAGTAGCAATTTTCTAAACGAGTACATTTACGCTAATTTTGTTCTTTCATAAATAAAAGGGTGTGCCGGTTACAGCGTTGCCGAAATTTTGTTCCGTGGCGGTTGCAGCATTTATGCATGTAGTGAAAAAATTACGAACCAAGTTTACTGCAAATATCCTAAAATAAATTATCTATGATTGACGCTTACTACATTTCATTCGAAAATGAATTAATAGCAAGCTACAGTAACGACATTTGAAACACAACGTGAAGTGGGTAGTGCTTGAAGATACAGCAATAAAAATGTGCGCTCGCGGCGATGTGGCTCGTGAATACGACCTGTGATTTAGTCTATCGGCGATCGCCGGAGCGAGTGGGTGTGCGTAGTCTGTGTACATGCCTTTTTTTGGATGTAAAATATGTTGCGGGTTTAATGGAAAATATGAATATTGGGATAAAACATAACTAGCATATTTATTTGCTTTATTAATATTGAAAGGACAGCAAAAATGTTTTTATTACATTTTGTTGGAAGAAAATAACGATGTTGGGGCGCGGGACGCGGCAGCTTTGAGAGTTCCGTGCCTCAATCGCCAAAAACTAAACTTTAATAGGATCACTTTTGTGCCTGTCCATCTATTTGTCGAAATCTTTTTCTCAGGAACGCGTGGAGGTATAAAGCTGGAATTAACATCAAATATCATCAAAGGTCTGCTTATCTTCAGCTTAAAGGCAATCAAAAGATACGAGCAAACACTAGCATGATGATTAAAAAAAATGAAAAAAATATTTACTTCTTTTCGGCTTTCTTCTCGACAGCGGCCTCCTCTTGTGAAATGCCGATAAATTCAGATTCAGACATGTAAAGTGGCCTACTTACAGAATAGGTATACATTTCAATTTTGATTTCGATTTAAAATAATGTTTTTTTTTAATTAGTATAATATATGTATATCTAGTTTACGGTGGTAATCGCTAGAAGAAAGTTTTGCTGTAATCTACTACGTTTCACTACAACCATTAAGAGTTAATCGGTCTAACTCCTAAAAAGCTGACTCAAGCCGGATCAAACTAGTTTGGGGTGTCACGTCCGCATCTTTATTGTCCAAGGGCTAGAATCAGATAAGCACTAAATTTGTTGAGCTGCGGTAGATAAACAACTGTACAGTATTTAAAATTTACCGGTTAACTGGTGCCTGATTCGATTAATATTTTCACAATAACCATACGCATGGCATAAATGAATAAAAAAAAAATATCGGGCAACCTCACACAAATTAATCAAGTACCACAGTAAGCTCTAGGAGGCTTGTGTTCTGGACACAAGTGAACATACTGGTAAAGATAAATACATACCTAAATACAAATAACATCCATGACCCAGGCACAAATATATTATTCAACAAATATTCGAGTTCATCACACAAATATTTGCCCTTGCCGGGATTCGAACCCAGGACCATCGGCTCAGTAGGGAGCTGCTTAAACCACTGCGACAACTGTCGTCATTCGTTTTATCACGGACATAATATACAGCTTTGCGGCTGCTTGAGCTACATCAGCTACCAGCGTTTTGGAACGCAGTACTGTGTTCTTAATTCTGTCAGTTAGTTTTACGCCCAGAATACTGCGTTCCATGGCTCTTTGACAAACCTTGAGGGTGGACTTCTGAACTTTTGTCAAAGACCAAGTCTGCGCTCCGTAGGTCAGGATTGGAAGAATGCACATGTCCATCAGTCACTATTGCACTAATTTTCATTACTTTAGAGGGGCGATTTTTGAGTTAATTATGACAAACATTTTGAGGAGTGTTATTATTATAAAACAATGCATTTTAGAGTGGAATTTTTAGTATTTTTTTAATAACAGTTATTTATATATGTTATTATGAAAACGAATTCCATTGGAATGCAATTTTTAGGTTCCTATTTTAATGTCAATTGATATTCTGCCTAAGAAAAATGATCCCGAGTTTTTATTTAAATAAATAATAACAATTTTAACTTGTACGGTACCATAGTAATATAACGTCTAGTTATCTAAGTTAAATATTAATGGTTCAGTGAGATTAGTTCAAAGAAATATTTTTATAATTGCGGTGATAGTTGTGTTCAAACAATTGTTTAAGAATTATGTTGAAAACTTATATAATAAGTAATACTTACATTCAAAACATCTTTTATAGTTAGTGGGTTTAATAGGTAGTGAGTTTTATATCGATAAAAGTTACTTAAAAGACAATTTAATGCCAAAACTGAAGATAAAATGTAGAGAGTTTTAAAGTTTTCACGGGAATATTAAACCTCATTACCTATAATATTTAGTTTTAGCGGATAACAATATTATAGTCTGATTAACCCTAAGAATATTTATGTTTATTTTTTTAGCACGATTAGTACAAGGTTGTGATTTTATAATATGAGAGATTTTATTAGCCTTTTGAAATGTTATAAGCAACGGAGGTTTTAAGTAACTTTCGTAATGTTTTTATACAGAGAAATTGAGACTAGATAGTATTTGATATGTTAAGACGGTAATTGTTGCTTCTGAGCTTTAAATTTGTAAGAAACCTGCATTTAAAATTTGGAAACATTTTAAAAAAGTATGTTGATAAAAGTTGATTGATACTTAAGTCGTTTTATTTTCACAGTTTCTTTTTGCCGGTGGACACTTACCACATTTCAGTTAGACCTATAAAGAACTTAATGACATTTACGTCAAAATTATTGAATCTTAAAATAAATATGCATCTGGTTACAGCATTTATGCTTTATGGAAATAATACTCGTTTCACCAGTTTAGTACATTTACTTCTGGCGTTTACAGCGTTTTCGCGTAACGAAAAAAAGAGTTCAATTGTCGTAACCGCCACTAAGTCGTAAACCAGTCTTTTTTGTTAAATATTAAATATGCCAGTTGAAAGAAAACCATAAGTTATGTATTAGATCCAAATATCAAGCATTTTCGTTCATAAATGAAAGAGTTATGATTTTTTTTCTCGAAATCGAAAAGTTTTTTGGCTCTGGTGTAAAGTTTGCATTTTGGCGGTTACTACGTTCTCGCTTTTTGCCATCGATATGTACGTGAGCGGAACTGATCATTAAAAACATTAAAAAACCAAAAGAAAAAAGAAAGACGTAGTGCATACAAACTATAGCCAAGAGCATGTGGATCTTATTCAGTGTTGGGATCCGTACCCGCGCGTTTTTACAAAAAATATATTACACTAGAAGCACGCAACTTCGTCCATGTAAAACGTTGTACCGTAGACGGGTAAAAAATACCATAAACATCTTCGGATGTCCAGCTATCTCTGTACCAAAATTGGTTAAAATTTTACGAAGAAATTATGAGCACAATGGCGCAAGACTGGCATGGCACCGTCATCACCCATATACAAAACAAAACACGATCATGCATCGCGCTGTTAATATGACCCGTCTACATAGAAAACTGATTTTAGATACAAATCTAGAATTTCAGAATATGGCTATGGGTAATCTCGGAATTAAGTTAGATAGACTTCGGTATACAAGGGTTCTCAAATTTGACAACGCAACTAAAAAAAACCGGCCAAGAGCATGTCGGGCCACGCTCAGTGTAGGGTTCCGTAGTTGCTCATCCTTCACAATAAACTGCTGTTTTAAGCCCGAGGTTTACGTTAAGAAAGATTTTAAGCTCTATAAAAAGGTCGTAAACGCCCTAGAAACTCTAATCACTTATTACCTTCTGGAAGTCAACTTACGACCTTTTAAAGAAAAAATATGAAATTTGGCGATAACTCAAAAACGGCTCGACCGATTTTGTTCAATATAGTTTTCATTGAAAGTACTTATAAGGCCTCATTTACATGAATTTTTCCGATTTTTTTTGACCCGTGGTTGAAAAGTTAGAGGGAGGGGACACTATTTTTTTTGTTTTTGGAGCGAATATTTACAAAACTGCTGACTTTATCAAAAAATAATGTTAGAAGACCCTTATTATTTTTACAAGACCTATTCAACGACACCCCACACAGCAGTGCAGTGTTGAAAAGAAAAAAAAATTCACCCCCACTTTAGGTGTTCGAGAGGTACACGAAAAAAAAAAATTTTTATTAATTTTATTTTACCGTTCTGTCGGCGTTATACATACACATATTCATACCAAATTTCAGCTTTCTAGTACTAATGATCACGGAGTTAAGCCGCGGACAGACGGACGGACGGACGGACGGACAGACGGACATGGCGAAACTATAAGGGTTCCTAGTTGACTACGGAACCCTAAAAACGGATATATAAAGCGTTTATTAGCTATTATTATAATGCTCGAATATCCGCATTCTATTTCAATTAATTAGTCGTTGCGCTTACAAAACACAAAATAATACAAAAACCTTATAAAAAGGTCGGCCATTAACATTCAGAGCACGTAATATTTTTTTTCTCAAAAATTGCATGTAATGTTGCCTTACCATCGCTAGATAGACTACAGTAAGTGGAACATACCGAAGACTTTTTAGAAGTGTCCAGTAAACAGCGAGATTTTAAATTTGGAATTAATATTTGTCCAGTAAGTAAGTATGTAATTCCTATTACGTATCAAGATATTTGAATATCGAAACATGATTTACATCGTCACCGACCTATAAAAAAACTAAGGATGTGAAGGCGATGAGGTCGTATATAAATGTAAAAAGGATGCATTCCACAAATTGTTTTAATTATAAGTACAGTGCGACAGCAAATTGTAGAAATTAAAAAATGGCGTCCTTTTTCATAGATTAAATAGAAAGAGACGACATTGCAGTATACACTTGCAATTTACACTAAGAGCAAATGTAAAATAAAAAGAGGTTAGTACTATTGGCAGTATAAACGTAACTCAAGATGCATATTAAAAAAAAAAAGTAGCGACAAGGTTTAGTGCGGAAGTTTGTATGCAGCGTTTAGTTCATAATTGTGCTGTGTAAAATGACAATGATATTTCAGAATTCCTTCCTTTTTTGTGTCGTTTAGAATAAACCTCGGAGTTAAAATTGAAGGTAAACTTTATGATATGAAAATTAGTTAGAAAATACAACAATGTATAACAATAATTAAATTTTATCTTTAAGACTTAGATTTGTAAGACAGTGCAAATAATTAGACGCAGTATTTATAAAAAAAGAAAAGGCGGGATTTAAATTAAAAGACAAAAAATTCAATTTTTTTTGTGTGATCTATCACAATAATTCAGCAAAAATGAGTTCAGACGAGTCTGATTCCGAATAGACGGCACTCCTCCATACTTAAAAGCGGAGGCAGAGTTAGCTAAAATAATTTACTTCCGACTAAATCCAAGGAGATATAAAAAAATACAAGAGATTCATTAACCCTTCAGGTGGCAGCGCCACCAGTTGCATGGCAGGAGAAGTGGCGCGTCTATTTTACAAAATTTACCGTTAAGTGGCAGGAATCGGAAGCCGGACCCAACGGCAAGTGGCAGAGATCCGGGAGCCGGACCGGACAAAACAAGCCGTTGGGTGGCAGGGTCCAGCTCCCGGACCCTGTGCGATGTCTTATTTCGGACCCGAAATAAAACCGTCAAAACTATATTTTGCTTGCTTACACTTGTAAGATGCATTCATCAATAAACAAGGACGGCATTCACTAACGGTCGAATTGACGCTTTTTTTTGAGAAAAGATATTTTTTGTAACATGCGGAAATTCGCGATGACCACCCGTGGGAGGCCCGCCACTTAACGATATATTTTGCCAAGATGGCTGTGCCACTTCTCCTGTCATGCAATCAGAAACCTTGCCACTCAACGGCTTGTTTTGTCAGGTCCGGCTCCCGGATGCCTGCCACTTGACGTGGAGTCCGGCTCCCGGTTTTTGCCACTGGAAGGGTTAAATGGAAGGAAGAAAATCAAGTTAATAGTTGGTCAGATAATGTGTGATAAGGTCTGAATATTTCAACAATCTTTCTGAGACAATCGGATGGCTACAAAGGAAAGAAATCACAAATATTCAGCAGCAAAATATAGAAAAGTTCTTAAATCAAGCTCTAGATGATAAACAGTTTGGCGATGAAGGTAAATAAATGCTGCCACTATTTGATAACGATATAACTATATTAACACGGTGAATAGAGACTAAAGTACTATGTGTGACCTTACAAACGGTCCGGTAGTTTTGAATTTTTGATATGTTGTATAGGATGTTTAGTCAGTTTTAAAATGCAAAATGCACAATTCCCCCCCGTCCGCGCCCGCCGCCATATTGAAAAAACCGGCACTTTCTTCATATTTTTGCTCATATCTTCCTTTAGGAGCATTTTAGCTAGAAAAAAGCTCCCACAATGTTATAGAGAGTTAAATTTACTACATTCTCCATTTTATATTTTTTTTCTAGGACAAATAGTTACGGAGATATCCACATTTAAAAAAACGTAAAAAATCGCAATTTCCTACTGAAAAACAAACTTCTGGATTATATCTTCGTTTAGGAGCATTTTAGCTACAACAAAGCTTGGGCAATGTTGTAGAGAATTAAATTTACTATAATTTACATTTCAAATTTTGTTTCAAGGACGGTTAGTTACGGAGATATGCACATTTAAAAAACAGGAAAAGTCGAATTTTCCGAAAATTTCTCAAAATTCTTGGTTTAGAACGCTGTCATTCAGTTACGGACTAGTCTAGGACAAATTAAAACATGTAGGAAATATAATTGGTTATAAAACTCATGTCCATTTTTACATACATTTTCGGAAAATGTGACTTTATTTTTTACATATCTCCGTAATTATCTGTCCTAGAAACAAAATTTTAAATGTAAATTATAGTAAATTTAATTCTCTACAAAATTACCCAAGCACTGTTCTAGCTAAAATGCTCCTAAACGAAGATATAATCCAGAAGTTTGTTTTTGAGTTGGAAATTGCAATTTCTTAAGTTTTTTGAAATGTGCATATCTCCGTAACTATCTGTCCTAGAAACAAAATATAAAATGTAAAATGTAGTAAATTTAACTCTCTATAACATTGTCGAAGCTTTCTTCTAGCTAAAATGCTCCTAAAGGAAGATATGAGCAAAAATATGAAGAGAGTGCTGGTTTTTTCAGTATGGCGGCGGGCGCGGAGGGGGGGGGGAATTGTGCATTTTGCATTTTAAACACTGACTAACCATCCTAGACAACATATCAAAAATTCAAAACTACCGGACCGTTTGTAAGGTCAAAATCCTTTATTCACTGAATTATATCTTTTATCCAAGTATAAACTCATAATTATTTTTGTTGTAGGTTGTTATCGTGGGAGTTAATGGTGCCTGCGACGACGAATATCACAATGTGTAATAATAAAAATGGGATATAACAAAAATATTAATTGGAAAATGGCCGAATATGAATGTCACCTATAAAATATAATTTTAATCTAATTTTCTTGTTTAACCTTTTGACCGCCACAGTCGGCTGTGGCCGTCAACAAAAAATCGTGCCCCTGACGCCACGTCGGCCACAGCCGTCCAAATTTCAATGATCAAAAACTTTGTAATTCTAACCGTTACAAGTATTTTTCAATCCCTGTTGATTTTGGGGCACATCTTTTTTTTTTGCTCTGGCGTCAGTGGCACGGTAAATTGCTAGACCGCTTGGCGGTCAATAGGTTAATTTTTGAGAAAAGCACTATACTTGCTTCGACCGTAAGAGCCATCCTGGCCTCGTATTATATCCGGACCTCGCCTACGGCTCGGTCCGTCTAATTCCTGCTCGGCCAGTATGGCTTACTTACTGGTCTCTGCCGTAATGTACTAATAATAGGATAAATAAGTCCTAGGTATTTTACAGTAGGTTTATTACTAGATTTATAAGAACAGATAATGTCAGAATTCACAACATTTCTCAAATTCGACAAACCTAATATTTATAAAAAAAAATGGTTTTTATCTCAAAATTCTTATAAAGTTCATAATTTCATAATTATGCCTTACGATTTTACGCCAAACGTTATGCCAGCATAGGATCCCAATACAAAAAGAAGGCCCTATATGATCACATGATTACTGGAAGCCTTATTTGTTTACTTTAGCGATGAGCTCTATAAAAAAAAAACCGTTTTGACATTTTCTTTTCATAAAAATAAATACCAGCAATTAAAAGAAATCGCATATGACTCAAAAAATACACTAAGACGAGGGTTGAACTTTCACCTTTACGGGGCAAAGCCGTCTACCTGCACTAGTATCGCACTTCACCCCAAGGGTCGCCGATTGCCCTCAAGAGCCAACCCGGCTCAAGAGCCCAAAATTAGCCCTCGAATACTCCGTCCAGTGTCAATATGAAATACTTCACGTCTTTGTGTTTTGCTGCTCCAGAAACTTCTGAGAACGTACTTAAAAAAAATATTTGAAATTTTCTTCTAAGACTGTGCCTCAAGTGTGAGTTTGCGTGGAACAAAACGTCTCATTTATGTTTCTAATGCGGAGTCAGCGTTTTGTACCATGCGGTTTTGGTTTAGAAATTAAGATTCTACAGTACAAAAATAATCGCGGTTCACACTTCGCAACAGGATGCGGCGGCAGTCGCATCACCCCGCTTTATAGGTAATTCTTTTTTAATATGATAAAGGAAGTAAAAAAACACTGATCTGCTGATGGTAAGCAGTTGCCGTCGCCCATGGACAATTTTCCGGCCTTTCTGATAGAACTACGCTCTTTTCTTGAAGATTTTAAGGTCGTATCGGTCCGGAAATACCGCGAGTTCATTCCAGGCCAGCTATATTTATCTGTTGTATTGTATCTCAGTAAGGTGCATGTCTTACCGAATTCTAATACAACCTGAAGTTCTAAGCAATCGTTTTCAATAAGACCGAACTACCTTAAATATGTACAGTCAGACGGAGCGACAATAGACGGCGAACGTTCGCTCGAGTGAGCTATCTCCATGACACCTTTGAGTGTGTGGCGACAGGGCTATCAAGCAGCAAACTCATTTGGGTGAGAATTTTGTGAGTTTTCAGTGAGTCGGTGCCTACATCGATAGCCCGCTATTAGGCTGCGAGTTACCTAATCTCAATCAACCGGGCTCTTTTCTATTGCTACACAATTATTACTGTTGCCTCGAAAGAACTATGTTTTATAGGTTGTACTTATTAGAAATATCTACGAACGTCGAACAAACACCATCGAGTAACCATCACGCTCAGTGAGAATGGAATTTAACTGACTTGATAATTGACGGATAAGCTCTCCTATTCATATTCATTTTCTACTGCTGCGTGTACTAGTGTAGTTAGTGTTTCTAATAAGACTGATGCATAGTAAATATAATAACAACTGAGTTATGGTTGTCACCAGGCGGTGATTTCCGATATTTCGAGATGGTATTGTGCTCTTGCCCCGCAGGTCTCTCTTCGTAGTCGTGCACTCTTGGCAGAGTGGTCGTGGTCATGGTTAGCTCGATTCTTTCGCCACCGCTTCTCTCGTGATGCGCCGCCATGTATGTAGTCCTATGTTTGGCGGAGTGAGAATTCTCGTTTATGCCGCATTGTGTCACAGATTTGATGAGGTCTGTCCATCGCGTTGGAGAGCGCCCACGAGATCTTTTGCCCTCCACTTTCCCCTGCACCACCAATCGTTCCATGGAGTCCTCGTTGCGGGTGATGTGACCGAAGAACTTGAGGATTCGTATTTGCACAGCCGACGATAATCTCTCTTTGATGTTGAGTTCTTTCAGGATTGAAACGTTGGTTCGGTGCGCAGTCCCGCAGGTAGCTCTAGTCAAAATCAAAATCAAAACGTTTATTCTGTAAGTAGGCCACAAGGGCACTTAATCTTAATCTACCGGCATTCACGAGAGGAGACCGCTGTTGAGAAGAAAGCCGAAAGAAACTCAACAGTAAGTCATTTTTTCGTAAATTATACTTAAAACTATTACATTTATACGTATATTATACAGCCATTGATACACACATAGAGGAGATGTACAAGATTCTCCAAATCAATGTATACAGTAATAATTATATAATACTAGCGACCCGCCCTGGCTTCGCGCGGGTGCAATGCTGATAAATTATGCATGAATTATACATAGAAATCTTATTCTTGAATCACTCTACCTAGTAAAAAGACTCATCAAAATCCGTTGAGTAGTTTTAAAGATCTAAGCATACATAGGGACAGACAGACAGCAGGAAGCGACTTCCTTTTATACTTTGTAGTGATAAAGTGATTTTTTCAGCTTATCCCAACTGAACTGTCTGTTACAGGTAGCTAGCCATCCACAGATAGTTACAGATGATACTTCAGACCCCAACCCGATTACAGAGAAGCAAAAACAAGCGTATGACTTTTATTCGCGACAAAATCAGTCCTAAAAATGTCTCGCAGGTAACTCGAACACGGTCCCTTAGTAGTCCTTCCTCGGGTCAAGCCGCGTGGGGGTAAGAAAGGGGGCACGAAAGGGTGGGGTGCTCGGACACTCGAGGGGTGACCCCGGCATTGGCTTTTGACAGTCCGAATAGCTTCGTCTCGGTATGCGAGCATTACTGGAATTGGTCGGTGCAGTATTTCGTTAATTGTTTGGGCTGGGTACGTGAATCGTACAGGAATCGCCCGTTTTTGGAGATAGATGTAGTGTAATGCAAATTGCGCATTACATTGTTTTAAAATATGATTTTGCCAATCTATAGCAAAGTAATCGAGTCATCTCGGTATACTTACTATACTTACTGTCTGCAGATATTCTTCAAGAAATACCTTAGTGAGAGCTACTACTTAAAGAAGGAAAAAAGAATTATTGCCACACCAAAAATAGAATAGATAATACCTACATGGAATAAGCAAGAACAGATTATCAGAACATTGTCCACCCAAATTACTACGTGTGACTAAAGGCGCGGACTCAAACAGTCAGGCGTCAGATTTGGAAGTTGAATCGAAATGTATTTATTTAATAATTTTTGGTCACATATAATGTAAGTGTACTTTTTTTTATGTCATATGGGGCAAACAAGTAAGCGAATCGCCTGATGGAAATCCATTACCGTCGTCCAAAGACACCTGCAGTCACAACTGCGTTGCCGGCCTTTCAGGTGGGAGTACGCTCTTTTCTTAAAGGTTTGAAGGTCGTATCGGTCGGAAATACCGCAAGCGATTCATTCCACAATGCAGCTTCATCAATCCTTAATTGCTCAATTGGACTGAATTTATCAATTTTCAGGATTTACATTTGTAGTATTTTTCTTCCGTGTGGATGAATTTCGCTGCTACCCTCTAGTATTGAACTCAATAGGGAACAATTAAGAATATTAGGCTATTGCATTGCGAATAAACACAACTCACAGAGCACTCTGGGTGGTCCACCGTCCCTAAGTAGGAAGCGATGCGGTCAAATGGTAGTTGACTGCAATCAACGGGTCAGTGGATAGACGAAGGGATTACTGGCTTGATGAGCGCGAATTGGCGTATTGCTTATGGACTAGTCGAGTATTTGTGACGGCTTTGTCAAGTTTGCCTTGCTTTTGTAATTTTTAGGGAATATTTCAAGCTCTTTGAACCCTTTTCAATGCATACAGGATTTCAATTAGACGTTTGTCACCTTTGTCAGTGACACTTCTCCATGTGCACAGTAGTAAAATTATAAATAGTGAGTCATATATGGTTAATTTATAGTTAAGCCTATTTATAATATAAACTCTCTCAGTTATAGTTAAGCCTATATGTATAAATAGGCTTAACTATAAATGAGAAAGGTCACAATATTTACCTCTATAATGACCTGATTCAGGTAACTTCAGTCTTGGTAGGCAATGCAATCAAACACGTTATATACCTACCTACTCACAAAGTACTCTGGGTTGTGTGGTCCCTAAGTAGGAAGCGATGCGGTCAAATATAGTCTGACCAAAAAGAGTAGAAATTAAAAAGTGGCAATACTGTAGTCATCCCCGTTTTCTTAGATTGTTTAGAAAGGGACGGCACTACAGTATTGCCACTTTTTAATTTCTACTCTTTTTGGTCAGACTGTAGTTGACTCTAAGAATAAATGCGCCTAGAAACATAATCAGCGCTTAAATGTGAAGCCAGTTTTGGTAAGCCACGGCCTGTCACAGGCTTAGTTTTGTCCGTGTACGCATCTGTCACGTCAATGTCACAAGCAATGCCGCTTTAACGTTTCTATGTGTAAACGACAACCGCGTCCGTCGGCTATCGGTCACATGGACACTCCGAAACTCAGGGATGAGTACCTATGGAGTCCGCCTAGCGGTGGTAGCCTAGTGGTTAGGGCATGCGACTTTCAATCCGGAGGTCGCGGGTTCGAACCCGGCCAATGAGTTTTTCGGAACTTATGTACGGAATGTCATTTGATATTTACCACTCGCTTTTCGGTGAAGGAAAACATCGCGAGGAAACCACCTAAGCCCAATAAGGCCTAGTTTCCCCTCTGGGTTGGAAGGTCAGATGGCAGTCGCTTTCGTAAAAACTAGTGCCTACGCCACATCTTGGGATTTAGGTAGCCGACCCCGATTGAGAATTCATTCTCAAAAAATGGGACAAAGGCTAGGAGGATGATGACTCATTATACTTGGGAGCTCTCTTACAGTGAATTATTTCAGAAAAATAAGTGTTATACACATAGTATAGCCGCTTTTAAGGGCATTTAGGAAAATAGGGAATATATTATTTATTTGCCTTAATTCTAGTTTCGCCTAACCTTTACACATATATTATATTATTTATTTATTTATCTATTACATTAGCCTAGCTGTCCGTAACACTATGATTGGTTCGTAGACACGCACACATAAAACCAAAACCGGCTTCACCTTTGCAAATCTGTTGTATGAAGACTCTCGATCTAGGCGTATATATTCTAAGGGTTAACTGCAATAAGACTGCAATCATCAACGGGTCGTCAAGTATATGTTGCGACGACTTCATGAAAAGTTTTTCGTTTCGTTTCCCATAAAAGTGTTTTCTAGGATTGACTTCTTATGACCAAAATTCCTATGAAAACCTTGTTTCAATTTGATGATTAAAGCGGATATTTATCTGAAATATCATTATCATCACTATCTACTTTAGCGATGCAATCTATTACACGGCTAAGATCACCCACAACTACAACACGACTCTTAACCACTGCTACAATCTTAAATATAACCAATATAAAAAAAGTACAATCCACTTTTTATATTTTGAATTTGACACTCGATTTTCTCGAGCACGACATAAAAACCTGCAGGCTAATATAATAATAGAAAACGTCAGTCAACAACAATATTCAATTTTGGAGTTATCTATTCTTAATTTAAACTTTTTGAAGACAGACCCTTGAGCAGATGTATCGATTACAACATCGGAACGGATTTGAGACAAAAGTGTAACATGTCATGATAGCTTTACAAAAAACAGGACAACTTTTTTCTAATCTTGAAATTTTAAAAATCGAATTTAACGAAAGCGATTGGGTAGCGTTTTGTTTTTATGTTCATTCTATTTGCGGTGAAATGATAACGTCTCATGATATCTTTACAAAAAACAGAACATCTTTTTTTTTAATGTTGAAATTACGTTTCTTCGCTTACGTCGTGTTTATTGTGTTTAGGTTGTTGAATGGAAATCAAACACCTTCCTTATTATTTTATAAAGTTTCATATGAATGTATATAGGTAGGTATTGAAGATTTTTAGTTCGTTTATTTAAAGACGGGTACCTACTGTATTGTCGTATGTGTGTATGTATTTATTTGATTTATTACGAAGTGGGAGTTTTAATAATGGTCGATAAGATGGTATTTTCGGTATCTTCTTCCTAGTTTGGCAAGTACGTCGAACGCAATTTCGTTTGCATACAATGCCGTTATAAACTTACGAAAAAGCCTAAGCCGTGAAAAACTTAAAACTAGCCACAGTCCAATCACCAAACTATGACCTAAAACAAAACTCATTCATTTCTATCAAGATCCATATTCCAACAGTGATATAATACAATAATATTAAATTTGTTTAATCAAGTTCTTCATCTTAGAGTTTATCCGTAATAATTGTCATAATTAGAGATGTGCCGTTATCAACAACGTTTCCCTATTCGAACGTTCTCGAGAATCTCGAGAATGTTCTTTTCCCATACAATACGGGAATAGTTCTCCAGAACGGCAAATCTCTAAGTCATAATATTAATGACTAATTTTCGAGGTCATTTAGACCATACGTAACTATAGTTGACGAATTTACGGTTTGCTAAATTTAAGATAACGCATAGCTTCACCAGATTATCGTCAACCTTTTTGAAATATCTCAGTTCTTATTTCCTTGGTTTTTCGTACGAATCGACTAAGTATCAAATTTTTTAATAGCTCAAACGCTCATGGCCATTTCCCCAATTTACAACATTCTAACATTTCTAACATCGATTAACTCTTTGTCACAGATTCTTGTGACAAATTTGTAGTCGTCTAATGAATTTGTCGGCCGGTAGTTTTGTACGGATTCTCATCGGTCGACGTTTTGTTTTTGTCGGCCGCGACTCGAATCAATGTCGCTATCTCGGAATCTGTTTCAGTCGCCGTTTTGGTCGTGTTTTGTTTTGGGGCTCCCAAACTTTCAATCATTTTAATTTGTTTATTTAGTTATCATTTGAGGTAAATTAAAAAAAACGAAATTTATTATAATTCAGCCTGCGCTAGTTTCTACTCCAGCCTGCGGCCCCGACGACACTGATGTATACGCGCATAGTTTTGCTAGACGGGGACACTGCACTACACGACGAAAGCAATTAACATCGTCCAGTATTTGCGAGTAAGGACCAACTTCGCCCAGAGGGTCGAACATTGCAGCGCCGTCACAGTGTGAACTTAGCTTCATTTGTGGGTTCAGGTGTGGGGAGGGTTACTACTATTCAGAACTGGATTTTTTCAGCCAGATGGTAGTTTGTACAAACTGCAACCGAGCTGTTTTACAAACCAGCTCGCACTCTGTAAAGACTGCAACTAAACTGCACTTTTGCAGCCATAATGCAGTTCAAAAGCAGTTAATCTATGGCGGCTTAAAACTTTGAGAACCATCGGCACACACTACCTGCGCCGGCACGGGCGCCTGCGTCTGCGCCGTTTATAAATCACCGCCATCTTCCACTGCCACTCCGAGCCAAAACGACATAAGCGCCTTACTGATTCAAATTTACATACGCTGTTTCAGCTTACGGAATTCTAGTACTCATGCCGAAAACCAAAAAGACGTAAGGAACGGATGCTATGAAGTAAGTAACGCTCTTTTGGATTGTACAGCTGTAGATCGTCCGATTAACCAGTCAACTGTTAACGAACATAGATCCTTCGTGTTGGCTACCATTACAGCGACAGTTAGAAAAACAAAACACGGTAAGCGATTCGATTTTTAAAATTCAGGGGAAAGGCTAAGTGGCAAGGATCAACTAAGGTCTTTGAGTATAGCCGATTAAACAAAAGTAGGATTTCTGTGAAATGAGCGAGCGAAGCGTGGCCGTTTCAGTTTCGGCGAAATTTTTTTCGATGTCCTTTTGTCACTGTTCAGCTCGTCTAGCACAACTATGCTTCGCGACTCTTCTCGCGAGAAATAGCGATAACCGTCACTCTCTCAAATTACTGCACAGAAGGAGACGGATAATTATTTCGCGCGAGAAATAGTCGCGTATGACAGTAATGCTAGTGCAGATTTCCGGATATTCTCGCCTATTCGTCGCAATTTCTCCTGAAATTTTGTGAGCAGGCTCGATACTGACATAACTATTACTTATTAAAATACTTCATTGCAGAAGGTTTAATTTGATATTCGCTCAAACCGCCTAGGAACTTTACTTATTTTATTAGTTATTTGTGTAATATCTGAAACTATAAGTCGTAGATGCGTACGTACCGCTACGACTAGCTAAGAACGCGAGTCGAACAAAAATGGAAGGCCGCGCTGATGCCCCGCGACGCGACTGCTCGTTAATGTTTCGCGTGCAGGCCGTAAGTGTCCTTCACGGCGCCTTGGCGAACCTATCTTGGCATAAGTCTAGGCTATCTTTATAGTCTTATAGCATAAAATTTATGGCAATAGCGTCATCACCAAAGTGTTGCCTTCATTTTAATTACAGCGGCGTTTAATAAATTACCGGAGTCGTAAAATGGTGACTTTAATTATCAACTCTCGAATGAAAGGTCAGTGGTATTCTAACGTATCACTTATTTAAATAATACATCAGGGGGCATATGATGGTTGCGTTTATCGCGTTATAAATTAATGATAAAGCATCTGCCACTCACACTCGCATTTTGTCAAAATGTGTCACTTATTTATCGCGATTATTCTTATGGTCTGTGATCGCGATAAAAGCAACCATCAAGACCACTGACACATAGGAGTTTTATTGATTATGGTGTGTGTCTAGATCACAGGATTCTCTTCATTGTTGTGACTAGTAGGTAGTCAGTTCCCATTGCGACTTGGGCTCCACTTTTTGCTTAGGTAAGTACCATCAGGCGAAGTGGAGGAATATGATGTCATTGAGTTAACTATCTCATTTTCTTCCCTATTTTTTCCCATTACCCGTGATTCTACTGCGTAAACCTACTGGTAGAAGCAAAGAACTGGGATAAAATAGGGATATAGGTGTGAAATTGTGAGATGATGTCATGATTTTATTGGTTGTTCACTGGTGAACATAGGCCTCCCTCATAGCTCGACTCGATCGACTCCCTGCGACCCTATCGAGGTCATCTGTCCACCTAGTCGGGGGCCGTTCCACGCTGCGCTTTCCTATATACGTGGTCGCCACCCAACCTTTGCTGCTTGCTGCCCCAACGGCCATCCGTTCTCCGGGCTATGTGGCCCGCCCATTGATTGCCACTTCAACTGAGCAACCCTGTGAGCTATATCGGTTACTTTGGTTCTTCTGCGAATATCCTCGTTTCTAATTCTATCACGCAGAGAAACTCCGAGCATAGCCTTTTCCATTGCACGTTGCGTGAGTTTAATCCGCCTTATGAGTCTCGATAGGGATGGGATGCAAAATCCAGATTATCGTAGAAAAATCAAATCAGGGCAGGGATTTTGCGTTAACTTGTACCTTTGACCGCGTAAAAAAAACTTTACACTAAAAGCTTATAATTTAAGAAAAATACCTCCTAATCTAAAACCAATTTCAAATTCATTGAATTAAGCGATACAATGAAAAATATCTTAAAAGAAGGCCACCCAATAAAACTGTTTTACAAAATCAATATCCGCAATTGATCAACAAAACACAGCATATTTTACCATTTAAGGTCTAATTTAATATAAAACGCAGACAAAATTGCAATTGCCTCATTGCGACGAGCAAAAACTTAGCTTTTTGCCGCAACAAGAAATTATGCTCATACCCTTTAAGTACAGGAAACCTCCAATATAGCCACACTAACAATATAAATCGCATGACGAGTCGATTCGTAAAGATTCCGCTTAATAGACCCCCATCGATTTCCCAGAAAACCAATCGAAATTGGCTAATCGATTGCGTTTTTAAGCAACATCTGTCAATACATCTAGCGACCACCTCAAGATCGCTTCCTCCATACTAAGCAGACTATCATAGCAGGAGCTACTTTCATCACCCACCTTAATAAGCCAGCAAAAAGAGACAAGAAATACAAGATGTAAACAGATATGAATGAGACAGAACGCGTTAACGTCGCTCAAGCGAAAGTAGAAAAAGATAGTCTTATGTTTAAAGTAGTGGGCAAGAGCGAAAGGTATGACGGTCTGGGTGGCCACCCCCCACGGTTGGCCGATGACCATAAAAATGAGTATAAAATTGAAACATCAATATAATAAGCAATCAAGGAGAGTCCGCCGGGTTCTAATTATACGGCCAAGCTTCGATATAAATTACTTCATGAGATACAGTTGGTTCCGAAACTGTACGAATGATTGTGAAACGTACTTTAACTGTGTGATTATGTGATATATTGGTTCGGACAAATTACAGTGTTTATAATGTTGTCTATAGATCTTTCGCAATGATCTGATTAGGTCTATAGTTGAGGAATTTCTAAATCCAATTGCATTTTAAGCGTTAACATTAAGTCACTTGGTTTTTTAACAAACGTGTCTAGTAACGATTATGGTGCCATTGAAAATATAAAAAAAAAAACACAAACTTTACGAGTACTTGTATTTTTTCATGTTTCAAAAAACTAGCATGGACATGCATATTTGGTGTCTTAATATTATAATTTACAATTTGGCCATATGAATTCTGTCCCAATATGGCAGCATTTTTAATGTCCATACTGTTTACAAAGAAGCGAAAAATTTGAAAAAAAAAATGCTTTGAGCGGGATTTGAACCCACGTTCCCACGGCTGTCCATAATGTCTGAAATATACTTAAAATGCAATCGAATAAAGACAATATTACAGCCACCTTATCACGGACATTATGGATAGGTATAGGTGATCATCGTTCGATTGGTCAGGCACATAAATGAAATTCAAACATTTGACTGACCTAAAATGAAAATATCCATAATCACGTATAATAACTTAAACAATGCGTCTTAATCCCGTTAGTAATAACAAACATTTCCGTTCGAAAAATGGAGGAAAACGCAATTAATATACGGTATGAGAACACACTATAACCATCCATAACTTCGTGTCATAACTGGGTAATGCTTATGTTTAAATTTCTTAGATTCACAACCAATAAATCCTAAGTAATCGTAGAAGTTATGGTATATTCGTCGTTTTAGTTTTGAGATTGGTTTCTCTTAGTCTCACATCTGAAACGACGTAAGTAATCACTGAATATACTGTATATTCGATATTTTGGTAGTGAGATAGTTTTCAGCTCGAGGCAGAGGTGCCGTGATGTCGGGTTTGTTGGTTTTCGACCTTTGTTTTTTATGCGCAACCAATTTTCGAGTTAAATGAGGTTGTATTAGTGTGGATGGGTTACGTTTCTTTAAAGGCTGTAGTCGCCATCTCAACAGATACCCTCGCACAGCTCTACCCTTTTCATCTACGGCACAGGTGCAACAGCGGCCTATCGGTGTAAGGGCGTGGCCACATGTCCACGACACGCCGTCGTAAACGTAAAACGACACGGTGTCGCGTCCATTGGCGTATATAGGGGGGTGGCCGGGTGGGCCGTGCCCACCCCAGTATGGTCGAGTGCCCACCCCAGGATTTTGGGTTACCGATAGAAATTCATGGCTTCATCTCATAGGCCATGGTCAGGCCCCCCTCCAGGCCCACCCCAGGCCCCCCCTGAAAAATAATGTTAGATACGCCAATGGTCGCGTCGGAGCGCGACACATTATCCACCGTGCGAATATACGTTGCCGCGTCGTGAAAACACACGACACGGCGTCGTAAACGTAAAACGACGCTGTGTCGCGTCGGAGCGCGACACATTATCCACCGTGCGAATATACGTTGCCGCGCCGTGAAAACACGACACGGCGTCGTAAACGTAAAACGACGCTGTGTCGCGTCGAAGCGCGACACATTATCCACCGTGCGAATATACGTAATTCTAACCTTATTGTTAATCCCAACATCTCCAGAGGTCGAACTGGTTTCCTAAAGGCTTATTATTTTCGCGGCGACAGAAAAATTAAAGAGCAGCAAACTATTTGCAACTAAAATAATAACTTGTCAGCGATTTAGTACGAGTCCATAACTTAAAATACGGTCCCATCCTGAAGAAAGCATGAAACTTGGCATGAATGTAGCTGTCATATATGTGCTTCAATGTAGATATGGAAGCACTTCAAGAAATTATTTTTCCCCCCACTCCCCCCCTTTTTATCTCCCTCATTCTGGTTTTTCGAATTTTCTACAAAAACCATAAGACTGAGGAGTTTACTCTTCAGAGACCAAATCATCGTCGATAAATTACCTACAAAACGATACTACATTTTATAGTGGTAAGATTAATATATTTCTGTATACAGCCACCAACGTATTACGAAATTGTAAAAACAGGCACACTTTTTTATTTCTTGCTCCATTTATAGGAAAACGACAAGAGTGGTGATAAAATAGTCTAAAGAAGTTATATACCTTATACATTAAGCTACAAAATGACACTTATTTCATAGTCGTAGAGGCATTATTTCCAGAGTTACAGCTTACCGCGTCTGACTCAAGTACTCTTTTTTTCCTTTTTACAATACTATCTTTCCAGATTTAAAGCTAGGGTCTAGGGTTTCAAGTTAAGCAATAGATTTAAAGGACTGACACTAGATGAAAACATAGAAAATAACTGGGAAGTAATCAAAAATACCGTAAAAGAGGTTGGCCTTCAAATACTTGGACATAAAGCAAAGAGCAAGCGTAAAAAGTGGTGGAATGATGAGTGTAAGAGTGTGATAGAAGAAAGGCGGAATTACAAAATACTGGCCGAACAAGATAGTAAATGGAGCGCCCGACATAGACAGTTACAAATAGAGGCAAAACGAATCACCAAGAGAGAGAAAAGAAAACATATGGAAAATTTTGTGAAGGGCATTGAAGGACTCATGAAAGCCCAAGAATCCAGAAAATTCTTTCAAGAGGTGAGGACGTTCAAGAAAGGTTCCCAACCGTCCTCTCAAATGCTAACAGATGATCTTGGAAACCTTGTTACGTCGTCTGAGGAAATTAAAACGATGTGGCGTGACTACTTTGATTGCTTGCTCAATTGCCCCCCTGTTGAGGAACAAATCACGGTGGAGGTACGCGACAATGACCTGTATGTAGAACCTCCCTCGTTTGATGAGGTCCGATCCTGTATTATGAATTTATGAGGCTGAAAAATAACAAAGCTGCAGGTATTAATGCGTTGCCTTCCGAGGTTTGGAAGTATGGTGGTGGAGCGGCTCAGTCCAAACTGCACGAGCTAATATTGAAAAGCTGGGAGCTTGAACAACAACCTCAAGAATGGAATACAGGTATCATCTGCCCGGTGCATAAGAAAGGCTGCAAAAAGAGGTGTTCCAATTACCGGGGAATTGCTCTGCTGCCGACAGCGTACAAGGTCTTGTCATATGTACTGCTCAAAAGGCTGGAACCGTACACAGAAAAAATCCTAAGCGATTACCAGTGTGGCTTTCGCAAGAATCGCAGTACCATTGACCAGATCTTCCTACTAAAACAGCTGATGGAAAAAAGATGGGAGTACGCGCAGAGCATTCACTTGCTATTTGTGGACTTCACAAAAGCAAATGATAGCATCGACCGGGGCGCCCTGTATTCCATTCTAAGAAGCTTTAATATCCCCAAAAAACTGGTCGATATGATCCAAGTTGCGACCAGCGAAAGCCGGATGCGGGTTAGAGTGGGCAATGAGCTGACAACAGAATTCACATGAGTACCGGACTGAAACAAGGCGATACTCTGTCCCCTATGCTCTTCAATTTAGTTCTGGAATATGTTGTCCGGAAATTACTGACATTGGATTCCGGAATAGAGCTGAATGGAAGACATAGGGTGATAGGGTACGCAGACGACTTAGCCCTACTTGGGGAAAACCGTGAAGAAGTGGTAGTATCGATCCGAATTTTGGAGGAAGAAGCAGCAAAGGTAGGTCTTAGAATTAACCATGGGAAGTCGGAATACCTCCACATGAAGCGATACCGGAACAGTCGTGCTAAACGAGAGGACCTACTTGTAGGGGGAAGCTCTTACAAGGGTGAGGAGAAATTTAAATACCTCGGGTGCACTGTCACGGATACGCATACAAGAGAGGACGAAGTCAACATCCGCATCCAGAACGCCTTACGATGCAGCGCTGCTCTCCACAAGGTCTTGGCGTCCAAGCTTCTCAGCAGATCTACGAAGCTTCGGATATACAAGACCGTTATCCGTCCCATTCTTATGTATGGGTGCGAAGCTTGGACGCTAACGCTTAAGGAGGAGCATAGCCTTTTAGTAGCGGAGCGCAAGGTGTTTAGAAAAATTCTGGGACCGGTCAAAAAGGACGATGGCAATTGGAGGATCCTCAAAGATGCCGAAATACAAGAACTGGTAGCCGAACCGAACATCATTGGTGAGACCAAGGCCCATCGTCTTCGCTGGCTCGGTCACCTTGAGCGAATGGGAGAGGATCGGCAGGTGAAGAGAGCATATTTACCTTGGGCGACCGACGGGGCGTCGTCCGGTCGGTCGGCCAAAGTACCGCTGGATAGATCTGATAGAGAAGGATCTGCGTGAGCTCGGAGCCACAAACTGGCGAGAGATTGCGCAGGATCGGGTAAAGTGGCGAGCTCTTGTGTCGGAGGCCAAGACTCATTTTGGGTCGCTGAGCCAGCGCAGTTAGTTAGTTAGTACGCGTATAGTACTACTATCTTTAATAAAAAGTTAACTTTAAAGTTACATGTACATATTTTGTAAACTATAAATTCTATCAACATACGTCCAATGACAATATTGTAGAGAATTTCATAGGGAACATATTGATCTTTGACAGTTTTCTGATAGCTGTACCCGTTTTCATAAAAAATAAAAAAAACCACGATTTGGCACATAAAAAGGGGGGGAATGGGGGGAAAAATAATTTTTCGACATGCTTCCATATCTGCATTGAAGCACATACCTGACAGCTACATTCATGCCAAGTTTCATGCTTTCTTCAGGATGGGACCATAAAACTGACTTTTGTTCGGACATGGAGCCGTACTAATTAAATATTTTGGCAATCATTTATATTAAATGAGCTTTAAACTAAGGATATTTTAAAATTCAAATAATGGCAGCTACTTGAAGGTAGCAGAAATAATAAACAAGATTACTGAAATCATAGGCGAGGTACTATAAATAATGACTTGGCGACTAATATTAGCAGAAGATCCGACTCGGCCGGGATAGGTTAGGTTGGTTTTTTTTTATATCCCTAAAAAGCGCTCCTTTTATTTTTTTTATGACCTTAATTTATTTTATATGCAATCTCCATTGAACAATTAGAGTAGGCCATTTTCAACTTTTTATCCGCTGTCATGTTTCCGCTTAATTAGTTAATTCAGTCGCCAAACTCGATGCTAGTTTATATTGAAACAAAGCCGAAAATTGATTACTTAGCTGCTACTTTTTACTTTATACTAGTCTCCGCAATTAGTCGCCAACTTATTATTTTTGCTACCCCCTTTAATTTTTTGTAAATCCCTAAATCAGATTAATTTGTCGCCGCGTTAAATACATGCCTTTCCTAAATACATTTTGCCTTTTTAAACGAGGCGATATTTTCCATAATAGTTCTTTAAAACTTGACACAAACATTCTAAAATAATCATAAAACTTGTGATCACTTATTTTTAAAGCCTCGTACTTCCTTTTGAAATGACTGCCATCATGGTTCATAAAAGAAAGATATGGATTTATCCAACATTTTCGTTTCTTCTGCTTTTTCTTCATGCTTCTTCTTAAAAGCAACAAGAGCAGAATACGTGTGATAGGATCCATGTCGAATTGAAAACTGATCGCAAAATATTTTGAACATGTACGAGAAGCTGCGGCGTCGTAATCGAACGTGGCACCGCACCGTGCATCTACTCAACACAGCAAAGTTAATCTGCCCGGCGCGCGGCGCGACCTACGGTGCCCGGTGCAGCATGTGTTTTCACGACGCGGCAACGGATATTCGCACGGTGGATAATGTGTCGCGCTCCGACGCGACACAGCGTCGTTTTACGTTTACGACGCAGTGTCGTGTGTTTTCACGACGCGGCAACGTATATTCGCACGGTGGACAATGTGTCGCGCTCCGACGCGACACCGTGTCGTTTTACGTTTACGACGCCGTGTCGTGGACATGTGGCCACGCCCTAACTCGGGCGTCGGTGTCCTTGTAAAGGCGAATCCTTCGACAAGGCATTCACGTGAATGCCTTTCCCCATCTCGCGCGTCCCGCGCTCGCCCGCGCTCGCCCCTCGACACGCACACATAGCCGCGAGTTTTGTTACTGCACACAAGTGTCGCTGTCGTTTCTTTTTACGTTAGTATATATATTCCTTATCTATGGGTGGAACATGACACTGGATCGTACTTAGGAACTGTGCGCGGGTGTTTGTGGTTGCCGTAGCTGTCACTCTCGTGTCGACTGACCTATCGCCTATCGAGCCATGATCACTAGTGACGCATTTCACTGCAAGCTGTTTAAATGCTTTTTTATAGGTGCAAGAGGTTAATGACGATGATAATCATTTCAACTAGGACTATTCCCGGGACTGTCATTCTAATATTTTCCAGGACTGAACACCCTAATTTCAACCTGCATATCTCAAAAACATCCGAAGATTTTCAAAATTTGGCACTAATTAACTTAACCCTAAACTTGGCAGTGTATCTTATAATGCACATTGTAAAGTAAAAAAATCTACCGGTCAGTAACGATCGATTTATATTTTCTGTTAAGTATTAAATCGAAGCATGATGTGCACACTTTCTACCAAAAAAATATTTTTGTGCTCTGGCAACAAATTTTGACCAGTAGCTCGCCAGATGGCAGACCATACGCGTGCGACTATGAAGCTCAAGGTAAAAAAAAAATATATAAATTTTTAATATTGACTTGGTAAATAGAAAATCACTTTAACTTATTGCCGAATAGTTGAACTAACGATTTTAAAATAAAATTAATAGAAAAACACTCATTTTCCAAGTAAAATATTAGCATATTTTTGGGTGTATCTTTTAATGCACACTGCCAGCTTATTAGTAATTTTAATATGTGCATTTTGGGATACACTGCCAGGTTGCGGTTATTATAATTGACCGGCGATTGACCTCAGTATCACCTGATGGTAAGTGACTACGGGGTCGAAGATGTAGGTCGCTGGTTCATCAACAATATCAACAACAATACACACCATGGGAGCCAGTTCTATCCCTTATAGCGATAGTAATTAGAATATAAACTTACAACATAAGGATGAAGTCGGTTCTCTTGCCTAGATGGCCGATGGTGAAATACTGATAGTGGGATTGAATCCTGCAATTCCTACACAAAATCTCCAAAATAGATCCGATAGAAAACTGACATGCTGGTTACTTTGCGGCGATGTTTGAGGCTCTCCATGATGCCCCTAACCGGCGCAGCCGGCAGCATTACCAATGAGCTCGCGTTCTGCCGAATCCAAGGTACCCCCTTTGTGTTTTTGTTAGAGCACTTTTATTAAGCTCTATAAGTAAGTAGTATCCATGAAACGGTGTGATTTGAGAAAATTTCTTAAACATTTCTGTAAAAAAGCACTAGATTCTTTTGCTATGTAGCAGGCAAAGTATCTTTAAAGATACAAATCTAGTTTTGTGAACACTTGGCAATGTATCCAATAAGATACATGCTATAAATATTAAAATACGAGTCAAATATTTTTTTATATATTTTTTTAGTGTATTATTATCGCTAACTAACTAAATAAAACAAGAAAAAAAATTAAAAACGCACATCTAATTCCCTGCCAAGTACCTATAGGGTTAACGAGTGTCCTTAGTTGTAATAGGGCCTTAAACAGCTTTACAGCCAAAAAGAGTTTTTTTTATATTTCAATGTTCATTTTCAATCAATAAGCTAAATCATCCAACAAACCCCAGCGAATTTCATCAGGTCATCAGTTCACCTTGTAAAAAGGCAACTTACGCATCTTCTAATTTATAAATTTATTCGTAAGTATGGCTTTTACAAAAAAAAGTAATTAGTTTGATTCACAACATTTATTTAAGTACATATAACTTTTTTGCTGAAAATAAAAGCCAGTTAAAAATGGCGATTTTAATGCCAAATGACATTCTTTACCAGTAAAAAATATGTCATGTACATGTCACGAAATATTTTTAATAAATTTCAAAAACATGTAATACCTAAAGTAAAATTAATATACTAAAAAAATACACAAAATTAAATAAAAATTTAATGTGTAGCCGCGACTGGCCCACAATAAATATAAAAGACATCCGGGTCGTATCCACACAAATTCTCGCGTTATCATTTAAAACACACAAATTTGGCAGTCAGCGACTCCCATAATTTACGGGTCCGCTTGGTGATAATCACGTGTTTAGACCTCCGCCTCGCTGTTCTAGCTTGTGGGTGGTTCCACAGACCAGCTACCTACAGATGATTCAGTTTGGCATGCATTTAATCGGGCATCGAAAATAAACATATAAAAAGTCGAACCTAACCTAACCTCCACCGCTGAGGAGATCGCAAGAGAACCAATGTTGTAGATATAGCTTAGACAGTTGCCAAACTTAAGTGGCATTGGGCGGGGATGGGATCATATCGGAAGACGCAGGAAGGAAGGGCCCCCTCTCTTTGTACAGTTCGATTTCTGCTTTGTGCCTAACTTCTAGTAACTCTGTTTGACTCCCATCCCTATGGTCGACTGGCAGATTCTTATTTATACTACGACGCCGACAAACAACCATGCGGTTCGCCTGATGTTAAGCAGTTACCTCCGCCCGTGGACGCTTGCGACGCCAGGAGCATCACACGCCCGTTGCCGACCCTTTAAGAACCTATTTACTCCCCTCTTGAAGAACCGCATACTGTAGACCTTATTGAGGGGAGACCGTGTACTGGAAAACGCAGCCTGAAGAGCCCAACAAGGTGGTCTAATCTGATGAGGATAACAGGAAGCCATTCGATTAGTTGTAATAGAACCTCTGTAAGAATCTTAGTCTCGCATTTCGTGATCCGTCGATCGCATATTGATTGCCGCCAAATCGCCCGCTCGTGACCACTTCGGCCATAATGTCTCCTTCACTGAGATCTCCATCCAAGGCATAGTTACTCATGATTACACATTGCGATTACACGGTAACCTATGACATTTTCGGACTTTCGTTTTGATGAGCTTGGAGTCATTAGAAACAAGGGTAATGGGTTTGAAGTATGCTAGTAAGTATTTAATGGAGCTATTTGGGTTGTTTGGAGATTTAGACTGCGCATCGTATATGTCAGTTAAGGTTGCTATACTGATTGATAATTATGGTAATGGATACGTATGTAAGATATATTCTTTAATTTTAGTAGGGAATACGCTGTTTAGTCGGAAAAGCAGTGAAAGACATATTAGTAAAATATTTGTCTGTGCTCGATTTTGGTTCATTTATATATAATTTTCTAATTACGCGTTTAAATTCATCTGATTTAGTAGATCAAAAGTGGCTTGGTGAAGAAGAATGGAAGTCCCGCCATAATAAAATCAAAAATAACTCCACATCCGAATGTAAAAATGCAATTTTATGAATTGATACTCATTAGCTACTGCGTCATCAGTCAGTTAATTGTTGTTAAATTTTAATAGGGACCAGTTTCGACCACCCATGCCGGCTTTACGCCCAAATCATTCCAAACTAGGTGTCCAACTCGAAGATTTAACTCCCAATCATTAATTATCACGAACTATGAAATATTTATGTGTAAACGGCGCTACATTCTCACGAATACCTCTTTAAACGATCGTTTCCTCTGTAAGATTTATATTTCGCATAAAAAGTAACCTATTGGGTACCTAATTGGAACCAGAAAAACTCCATCCTGTTTTATAACCGTGGGTGTCGTGGCTGGCAATTGAGGTATAAATCATTTGGTAGCATGCACTTATCGGGTATTTAGGTTGAATTTGGTTAAGGGTTATTTGAGTTGAGTGGACGGGTTCAGTGGAAGCCCAAGTAGCAAACAAGCTGCAAAACCGCATAATATACTGCTAATTTAAGCTGAATAAAGGCTGTGTAAGCCCTTCTGCAGCTTATTTTTATAGAATCTTTTTATCGATTCTATTTTTTATGTGGAAATACCACATTTTTATTTTTATAAATAATGACACAAAGGTAAATTAAGAAAGAAAAATTGAATGCGATCTACTACAATCTAAGCAGGATTTGAACCTGCGACCTCTACGTTTCCGGCGTATTGCTCTCCCAACTGAGCTATTAGATCGCTACGTCAATCACACCAAATCATTACATTCCATAATGCCTACGCTACTGGAGCGCCCTCTGCGTCATATGTGTCTGAAATGCTTATGCGCATTAGCCATACCCTATAGGATGTGCGCTTTATACACGCACGATCCCCTGTCCCCATTGCTTTACAGCAAGTGTGAAGACTGCGAGAGAGATGCATGCTTTCTGCAGCTTGTTTGCTACTTGGGAGTACTGCCTCTTTCGCAATCATCAGACATCTGAATATTGAATGACAGTTAGGGGTTGTTAAAGCTCCTTATCCGTTCAAAACAGCTGATTGCTTTAGACATTTTTCTCTATGATCAAACTTGTTTCTTAACATATTAACATTATCAATGTTACTACTTAGAACAGGGCTATTGCATTTTATTGGTATTTATTTGAAACCTACAGTTAGAATTTTTCATTGATAATTTTTTGTTTCACTTTTTTATTTTTTTTTTGACAAAAACTACTCAAAATTGTCAAAATTCACGCAAAAAACTGTTTATTTTTCAACTTATTTTCGACTGCACGCAATGAAAGCATGAAATAACTATGTGCGCTTTAGAAAGGTGAGTGGTTGAAATTATCAGTATATTTTATCATAATATGAAAAGAATATACATTTAAAAATGTATAAGGCCTCTTGAAAAACCTTAATTAATTTACAACACAATCTGCTATTTATTTGTGCATGCATGCTGCATGTATAATTATTTTATTATTTTATAAAAAAGGGAAAAGAAATTAAATTTCATTATAACAAAATATATAAATAGACAATTAAATTCAAATTAAAACTAAAGAACTAAAACGATGCCTCAGACGGCTTCAATACTGGGGGATTCTTTTTAATTTTAAGTTTTATAGTATGTATATTTTTAATTTATTTTCCATTGTAATAAATATATTATGAATAGTCATCAGATAGCGCGATTAATGTCAAGTCCAGCTAAGTATAATTAATAAAATAAAAATAAAATCAGTTCACTCACCATCTTAATAGAAAAAAAAAAAAAAAAAAAAAAAAAAAAAAAAAAAAAAAAGAACTAAAATAAAGTAAATTAAATTATGCTAAAATAAATCTACAAAACTGTGCCCCCGCGGCATAGTCCCGAAGACGCTGGCAGCATTTCCTCGCTGAATCGCAATGCTGATGCGTTGTGCGAGGAAGCTGCCAGCTCTTCGATCACCAGTGGACTCAATGAGCCTTTTACTAATTTCATTTACTAGTTTGTGGGCACTGGGACCCCACGGACCTAAGGTCTCGACCCCAAAAGGAACAAAATTATATTCGGGACCGAGACCCCTATATTTATTAATTTTTAATTTTTCGGCCGCCTCTGCTGCCGCCCCCGCCCTGCCCGATGTTCCGTGGAGGTGGGACGGGGCCAGTGTGTCTACGCAGGTGGCGTCCCACACCAGCACCCGGCCCAATTTCCACGGAATCAACGACATTCCGTCGGGTCTCTTGCCATCGTCACGTGCGATGCCCGGTGGTTCCAATATGGCCGGCACGTTGACGGTGGCAAGCGAACGGCGGATTGTGTCATTGAGGGCGGCGTGTCTGGAGAAGCGGCCGGCGCTTTTCTGACAGGAAAGTCCGTGGTGTCCCAGTGAATCGACTTCACTGCCGCAGGGGCACTTGTGTGGGGCACAAATCTGAACTCCAAGACGCAGGCAGGTAGCTATGCGGAAAGTGTCCGGTTCCAAAAAAGTTCCCGTATTGGTGGATGGATATGCCTGGAGCCAATGGCCTGCTTCTAAGGCGCCTGCCGCTAAAAGTCTGGCTCGTTCTGGACCGCTGCTGTGGTTTAAAAGGGAATCATACGTTAATTTAGACATGATGTCATCCCAGGCCCTTTGCGATTTTAAATTTTGGGGGATATCCTTACCCGGGCAAGCAATTGACCATGCTCTCTTGGTCTCCGTTAAGCCCGCAGACTCATAGTTCAAAGGACCGGCCTTTAGAATTTTACCTATGAGGTCTGCAGAGCTGTGGACGGAAGACAAGAAAGCTGGTGAGGATATGGATGAAATTTTGCGCGTCCCAATACCACCAAAGCGAATGGGAAGGGACGCTTGGGTCCAGGACTTTTCGCTGAGCTGAATGTTCAGAATGGATTCTAGGTTTGCTTTGATTAAAACGTCCATTTGTAATAATTCATTTTGAAATTTAGAGAAAGGGCAGCAGCGAAGCACGTAGGTGAATTTTGGGACGAAAAGACAGAATTTTAAAATAGAAATTGCGTAATAAGGGCTAATTTCAAGGAGACGACTTTCGTAGTTTTTGAATTTAGAAATGGACTTAAGAATATGGTTCGAGAAAGACTCTTCAAAAATAGGGGACCCTAGGAGGCAAAGTGAGTTTCTGTCAACAAATTTAATATTCGGTGTAAGGTCATCAAACTTTTGTTTTATGTCTTGAACATTTAGTGCAAGGTTTTGGATAAAAAGTTCGCACTTGCTGAAATTGAGCTCTAAGCCCATGGACAGAAATTTAGCTTTGATTGTTTCGAGATCAATCAGCACGGTGTCTAAGTCACCACCTAGGGTTCCGTCGTCGTTATAAATAAATGATTGAAATATTGATTTCATTGGCATATCCACAATTTCAATACATTGCTATCGATATGTGCAAAGCGTGCTCGTGATAAGGGTCCTCAGAATAGACAGAAATATTTGTCAAACAATTAATTTGAGCTGGGTGAGCAAATATTTTGTATCTAAGTAAATTTCATAGCGTGGTTAACGCAGTAGTAGTGGAAGTGGAACTGCCTACTGAGCCGGCGGTCCCGGGTTTGAATCCGGCAAGGGCAAATATTTGTGTGATGAGCTCAAATACTTTGTTCCTGGGTCATGGATGTTTCTATGTATTTAAATACGTATTTATCTATATAAGTATGTATATCGTCGTCTAGGACCCATAACACAAGCGTACAGCTTACTTTGGGACTAGATCGATTTGTATCTGGTTTTTTCAGAATTTTTTAACTTACTAGCTGTGCTGCGCGGTTTTACCCGGTCATCCCACGGGAAGACTAAATTTTTTCGGGATAAAAAGTAACCTCTATGTGTTAATCCAAAGTCAGCTACCTTCATACCAAAATTTATCAAAATTGGTCCACCAGTATGAGCGTGAAAGTAACAAACACACACATGAACACACTCACAAACTTTCGCCTTTATAATATTAGTGTGATATATCTGAATCTCACAGTAGCTTTCCACTTAAAAAAAGACTTATTTTTTTAAACCCATATCTGATCACCAGGCTCCCTCATTAACGTAATCCAAACTAAAGTACACCAAATCACTTCATAGAATCACACGCATCACAATAATCTCATAATATAATCCATTCAGGTCGATCCGTGTCAGCGCCACCCATGGCGCGCCGGTAATATCTATATTTACCGGTAATCAGTATACGATGATTACATGTCAATTCGCCGCGTCCGAGGCATTATTTATATCTTGAAACAAACTCGATAATGAGATGGGCTAGAACGTGACGGCGTTTAGGAACAGAGGCGAGGAGTCGCTATTAGCTTATTATGTTAATTATATTTGAAAAAATATCTTGAGATTTTTTTGTGACGTAAGGAGGTAATCGGATTGAATAATGGTAAGCGATTGCCGTCGCCCACGGACAGCAGCAACACCAGGGAGGGTTACAAACAGTGCGTTGCCGGACTTATTTAGGTTATGATAATAGATTATACATGTCTTAAATTCGACGTTTGTAATTGACATCTATCCAAGATCTCCAGTTTTGCGAAATCCGCCGTGCCCAGTGCTGTCTGTACTATCAGGTGAACCTCACCATGTACCTCACAGGTGATTAATTGATTATGCGGTGATCGCGCCACCGCCGGCGGCAAATAGCCGCGCCCAAGCGAGACACGACAACACGAGGACCTGAGATGGGAGGACACCCTCGGAGACCTGCTTACGTCATCTTGTTGCCGTATCCAGACTAGATGCCATTAGATCACATACAAATTTAAATAAATGAATAGCGACTCCATGCCCAGTGCTGTCTGTATCTCACAGGTGATAATGTAGTGATCGCGCCACCGCCGGCGGCAACTAGCCGCGCGCAAACGAGCCACGACAATACGAGGAACTGAGAAGGAAGGAAAACCTCGGAGACAAGCTTACGTCATCTTGTTGTAGTATCCAGATGTGTTGTCATTAGAACACATAATAAACTAAATAAATTAATAGCGACTCCATGCCTAGTGCTGTCTGTATCTCACAGGTGATAATGCGGTGATCGCGCCACCGCCGGCGGCAACTAGCCGCGCGCAAACGAGCCACGACAATACGAGGAACTGAGAAGGAAGGAAAGCCTCGGAGACAAGCTTACGTCATCTTGTTGTAGTATCCAGATGTATTGTCATTAGAACACATAATAAACTAAATAAATTAATAGCGACTCCATGCCTAGTGCTGTCTGTATCTCACAGGTGATAATGCGGTGATCGCGCCACCGCCGGCGGCAACTAGTCGCGCGCAAGCGAGACACGACAACACGAGGAACTGAGAAGGGAGAATGGCCTCAGAGACAAGCTTACGTCATCTTGTTTCAGTATCCAGATAAGGTGCCATTAGATCTTGCCCGTCGAGACTCTAGTGACATTCTAGGTACCTTGGAATTGGAAATAATGAAATGAAATAAAGAATTTTTGGCCAAGCTGACCTCGCTTCGTCAATAATCTAATGGAAGGTTTACAATATTTGCTTTTATTTCATTGATAATGTAGGTACTAGTGGGCGGTGTTTACGACATATAAGCCTAATACATTGCATTTGATGAAGAGAAGGTTTCCTTTGGCAGGATCAACCTTCTGAACCCTACGAACATTAGAAAGAGAGCCATTGTTAGTGCAAGACGGAGTCATTAATTTTTTGTATGGGATTTCGATATTTCGTGTTCGGAGTCCCATCATGTGTTAGATTAGATACCTATTTAATGAAAGGGCTTCATGAGCTGATTCCAAATATATACGGTGTTTATATTACTGCTACTTATTTCGAAAAAACCGAAACACATTATCGAAACATACCAAGATTGGACTCTTGCAGGTAAGAGACGGTTGAATATTTTTTTATGCAAGATACCTACGGAAAATAGCCCGCAATATACTCATTTCTAACACTAAGGGTCGAATTTAGAACACAAAATGTCAAAATCTCATACACAAGCTAGATGACGTCATAACTCCTTCCTGCACTAAAATTCAAGATGGCTCTTCTTCTTAAAATGTTCTAAGGGTTCAGAAGGTTCATTCTGCCAAAGGAAACGTGTATCATGCCAAATCATCAAATACCGTATATTTTAGCGAACACCGCCCACTAAACGTACTTTAAATGCTTAGAGCTATTTGTCTGGAGAATGACAACTTAATCTCAGATACTAAGATAACTGGGAACGAAAATAAATACTGCACTAATATGAGTTAAGAAGGTACCTACTTACTTAAAACCTAAAGTAATTGTTTTTTCGTAAACTTCAAAAATACTTTTTTAAGTTAAAACTTATTGCTACGTTTACACGCTTGCCAAGCCTCGGCAAGCGTGCAGGACGCAGTCATATGTTAAAGTGAGACGGAACTACATCGTGCTTACTCTAACATACCTATAACTGCGTCCTGTAGGCTTGCCGAGGCTTGGCAAGCGTGTAAACGTAGCATAAAACTTTCTTAACGTTTAAACCATTCATACAAAGACCATTGATATAAAAATTGTGGTGTACCCACATAAAAAAAATTAGACATTGCACGTTTCATAAAAATTCTTTAACTTTTTTTTTAAGTTAGCGTTGCCATTTACTTCCAAAACCACCCAGGCTCCAAATTACCAAGAACAAAAATTCGCACTCCGAACCAAAACTCTCGCCATTTCATCCAACAATAAAGTCTGCATCCCGAGGGGACCATAGACAAGACATCCGCACATCTCCACGTCATTATGGCCGCCAAACGGAAGCGACGTCAGGCGCCGCGGCGCGTGCGTTACAAATCACTACTTTACAACTTCCGGTACAGTGTGCCATCGACAATAGACTAGCGCGGACGTGCAAAAAACGAAAATTCTACTAATAATTTTAGGTCACGCGTCGGTGACGACGCGTAATGTTCGTGAGATGATTTTATAGAATTTCCCCTCCTGGGGGTGGGTAATAGTTTGCCTTTGCATTTTTATGATTTGAGCAACTTTGTATTTGTGGTGGAATTGAATTACTTATTGTAATAAAATGGCGACAATAACTAGTATGTAAGCTGTAGATCTCGCGTGACTGTTTGGTAATCAATGATATATTTTTTTATGTACTTATCTTATATAGCCATTTGAAAAACTGAATCGATAGAAGATTTTATATAATAGTCGAACCTACTCACAAAATTTTACGGGAAAGAGAACGTAGGAGAGAAAAGTCGGAAATCTGGACATGGACATCCGAACTTCCGTAATTCGGTCATACGAAAGAATTTTCCAAGCTGAAACAGAGATGCTTGTCTCGCTCGCTCAATAATATACCTATTTATTTGTCTCTCTCACTAACAAAATGAATGGTAAGGAACTCTAACATTTCATTTGAAATTAAAGGAGGTTGAAATTACAGTTACAGAGCAATTTGAAGGTACCTCCTTCTTAATATCCCCTGAAGTAAGTTTTTATTTGTAGACTTAAAACACCTATTTTTTTTTTTAATTTCTTTACGTTTTCTAAAAGTAAAAAAAAGTTTTTTACCTCCAGGTATCAATTGCGTCTTTCATTCTAAACTAAACGTACCGCTCAAAATATTCTTGTATAGTTTCTAATTGACTCTCCAAGGGTAAATCAAATAATCCTCAACAAACAACCTCATATTAAACCCATCAACACCCAAAGATAATTCTAAATTTACGACCACTAACGATATCGTAAACTTTATTGACGATCCCAACGATAAAATACTACTTCATAATAACCGAAATCAAATTTGACCAACAAACAAGCAACCGAAGTGCAATAAATTTTAAACGTATTAAATAAAAATCTTCCATTACTGTCGCACTGACTACTATAAATTGATCTACGACTTACTTTGACAATTGGTCCCACGCACTACAATCCACTAAGTAACAATAAGTTGGTAGCTCTTAATATAATGGTTGCAGCTACCCCTAGTTGTGAACGCCACGTGACCAGCCACCCTTTCAGAAGCATAGTTAGGTATCAAACACAATAAATATTTGGACGATTTAGAACAAGTTCCCTAAGCCGTGATTTATGTGGCTTAGATAATTCTACTGCAGTTTTGGGAGTTCGAGGGGTTTTTAGAGAATTATTACTGTAGCCTTAAAGTAGAAATACTAGCGACTCTGAGCTGGAGAACAGTGCGAGTTTGTTTCCAAATGCAAGAAATACTTAAAAAACCATTGATACAAAGATCAAAGCACAAAGAAAATTTAAATGCGTAGCCTGGCGGATGAGACCGTCTCATACCGGGAATCGAACCCGGTACCTCTGGGTTACCGGTCCAGCGTGATATCCTCTCCACCACCCCAACGCCGGATAACCTTTCGATTTTTTTCTAACGCTTTGTGTGTCAATCTTTGCATTGTTTATTTAAAAGCTGATCTTCCGCCAGATTACGCATTAAAAAAATATATTTTTGCTTTGATTTTGTATTAATGTTTTAATACAAAATTTATGGTGTGTAGCCACCCACATTAAAAAATAATGAGGAATTCGATTTTTCATAAATTAAAGAAATATAAAATCACTATAAAACCTATTTGAATTATCGAACTGCTCACAAAAATTTCACGAGAATCGGTCGAGAAATGCTACCCGTAAACGTAAACAGACGGAAATCTAGAGTTCTAGATAAATAAACATCTGGAGATACGATACGAAAGCATTTTGGGCCAAGCTAAAACGGTAACGGCTTGCTGAATTATGTCACTGATTTTTTAAGGCCCGAGAGTTTTTGTTTTAATTCAATATAAGAAGGCATTTAGTAAGCCAATAAAAATAATTCCTAAGAAACAAATCGCTCTCGATGTGCGATGATTTTGTAACGTAAATTAGCTTTTTATACAAGTTAGTTAAATAAGTTATGCAATAGTTTGTTTGGTGATTGATCATTATTAAGGTAGACGGAGCATGAATAGTTCTGGTAACATTAACTTGATGAAAATCAGTAACCGAATTCGTAAATAAGCTATGACGGGCGTTCATAAGAACTCGAAAACCACAGCTTGTCTATTTTAAGGTCTAGGCTAGATATCATTATCAATAATACATTATATATTTGACACTATGCCGTATATAGCATAATATCATTATAGACACTGACACAATACAAGTCTGCTTTCATCTACGAATGCGAATAGTACCCAACTCTTGTCTCGCAAAAAATATCTAGCCACATGTTGATGCCACTGGTAATAGCCGCAGACTTCTTAATGAAGCGCAAACTTAACAGAAATCCCCTTATTTACACACGAGACATTTTAAATACACCGTCATTATTTATTTAACATCAAAGCGCAGGCGTGCATCGCATCTTTATAAAAATCCAATCACCTAAGTAGAGGGTGGTCCTCCCTTCTTCTCGAGGGAGGGCATCACGCGAGCCCGCACATATTTCATTGATACTATCCTTCACTAAACTAATGTAGGTGAGTGAAAATAAGCGTTGCGTCGAACGGACAGCAGCACAGATTTTGAAGAGGCTTTTGATCAGGCAGGCCTCATGAAATAAATCAAGTCACATAGTAACATTACCTTAGATTGACATTACCTTAGATTTTGAAGAGACTTTTGATCGCATAGAGAACCAATACAATGCGTTAGGATTAAACCTTTTTTTTTTCACGTTTGAATTTGCATCAAAATTCGAAATTACATGGACTGGAGACGATGTAGAAAATGATTAATCTGTTATAACGAAAAAACACAACTAGTAATTTTTTGTGTTTCGAAAATATGTAGTTTGAAAATTATATTCTCTAAGCATACATTTCAATATATTTCTGCTGCTGATTGTATTTAATTATTTTATTTTTGAATTGGAGAAGCTATGCATCTGAAATAAAAAATCTAACTCAGCAAAGACAAAAGACACTTTAGCATTTTTCGGTAGCGTCACGCAAGGACGTATATTGTGCCACAATTTTTAATACGTCCATATAACTGTCCCAAATATTTTACTATTAAAACTAACAGTAGAATAGAAACAAATGCTAGCCGATAAGATGTATTTTAGAGAACAGTTCAATATAAGTGCTTTTAAATCACTCGTATGTTCTGCTATCGGTCCAAACGTAATGACCCGGTCACGGTGCGTGGTCGGCAAACAATGCGGCACCCTACGCCATAAAAGAAATGTCTATTAATTTTACACAGACCGATCTCAGGCTGATGTCCGTTCACATGTGGACATTGATGTCTTTGCTAGGGGTTAGGAGAAGACGGTTTGTTGGTTGTTGCACATTTCTTTGTACTCAAAACATGAGCAGTAATTTTAAGAAGTATTTTACACAACTTGCAGATCTTCTCTTGATTGCTTGGTAAATATCAGGCTGATGCTTTGTCTGTTCAGTGTCTTTGCTAGGAGATTGGAGGGCTTTTACTTGATTTGAGTAGAGGATTTCTTTGTGTGGATTGTGTAGATATTATGGCACAGAAATGCTCAACAAAACCGCGCCCGTCGTGAGAACCTCCTTTTATAAAATCGGTAGCAAAAGGTCGATTGGTTTTGCAAACCCTAAGCAGGCTTCATGAAATTAATCAAGTCACATAGTAACATTACCTTAGTTTGTTGCACGCGTAACGAGGACAGTATTACTCATTTAAACTTTAAGCAAAATCAACTTCAACTAATCAGTCCAGCTACTAGGGTAGCAAACAATCGAATAACAATGCTACCCTGACACACTGTTTACACGGTATATTAATAATCAGTATTTTAACTTAATATGGGCTAACAGGTAAAACACAGCGTTTTAATTTAACCGTCCATTCTTATGTGTCACCAAATTTAAAAAGATATAATATTATTGCTTTTGGGTCATTTTGAGATACTTGTGACTTGTGCCAGACTAACAAAAACGGCGACCGATACGCTTGTGGATTTTACACTGTTATGAATATTAGGGACAGAAATACTGAAGTATATCATAAGATCTGAATTGTGATCTGGATGCCCGGCTGAAGCCGTTTTAACAGGGTTCAGCTGCTTTTGTGTGGGAGTTTTGCACAACTCGTGCCATAGGGCCCAAATTTGAGTTTCACTAAAACTTATACCGCCTGTGGGAATTACTGCATGATGTATATCGACCGAGTCATCGACCTATGAAACTGAGGTCAATTGCAACAGTGACCATACTTTTTCATTTGGGTATTTATTGCGTGATAAACATACGCGGCCCACTGAAAGGCCGGAAGGGCGAATGATTCAATTCTGATGCGGCGTGTAAGGGTCGACGCTGACGCTGGCATACACGCAGAAGCTGTACTAGTGACTCAGCGATAGAAGCAATATTGCATCTGAAAACGCTCTAACAGCTTGGTCACCATATCGTCAGTGGCTCTCTGCTGAACGGCTGTCATAGGTGAAAACAAAATACGACAGTTCGACCTGCCGATCTCAACTACAGCCATCCCTTGCCAATGCCACTGACGTATGTCGCCTTCATCGTGTCCGTAAGCGGTTAGTTAACGTACTGTTTACGACACTTAAATCGCGGCACTGTTTGCGTTGTTAGCGGTCAGACAAACAGCAAAAATGGCCGGTAACGAACCGGTAATCCGATTCGAGCGGTCAGTTCCGAAGTCCCGATCGGCAATCAACTGAGCTAACAGATCGCTTTCGTGCGCAAACACGCGCCAACCCTACGATATACTGCGCACTATTTGTATTCACTATTCAGTGATACAATTTAGTGTATACACACATAAAATGGGTGCTTTTTACCGGCAATGGCTTCATACAAAAAATGTGTAAGTGCGAGTTATGATATATATTTCCGTTGTTTCTACGAGTAGGGACCTGCACTGGCTAGGACATGTGGATGTTTCACATGATAGTATGTAAAAGATCCCATTCATCGCATTTGAGACGAAATTTGTTTGGATCTTTATGCCAATAACCTGTCAACGCATCCTTATGGAAGGGAGGCAACAGGGGACCCAGGCGCGGGCAGTTTTCTCGCGTAAAGGCTGTTCATAGCCATACAGCGTGGGAATGCTGCCTGCGTCATGGGCACCCTACTGAGGGCTCTTAGTTTTATTAATTTCTTTTTCTCAAACATGCAATGAAATGTTGTCATTATCATTACGTGCTTTATAATAAGCTTCGAAGTATCACGTTACGCGCGGATCAACTCGAGAGAACTGCACAGGAGTTCCATACAAAATTGAAGGCCTAAGCCGAGAAGTATTTTTTTAACATGGCGTCTGTATTCATGAACATGCTAAATAGCTGAATTATATTGTTTTTGAGTTGTGTATTTTTTTAATTCATTGCATATGTTTGAGAAAAGCCTTAAAAAGGGTTTTCCGGCTTCGTATCACCATATATTCACTCACCCGGTAAGCCTATTTTTCGGCGTCTGCAGTAATGGACTATTAATCTTAGTTTCAGTCGTTGTTAGTGTTTAATCCCATAAAGTTGTTATTTTTTTATGTTTTACCCATAATCTATAATTTCTTTATGGAACTTGTTGAATGGGACATTTTACTAAACACTTTGTCACCTTACTTTCTATTGTGATAAAAACGATGATTGCGACACAGAAATATTAAATTGCGCTCACTTTGTGGTCGCTAGCCATTCACAGATTAATAAATGAGCAACGCCTGTGATAAAATTGAGTATAAGATCATTTCTATAAGAGATTGAAAACCTTTAAATAGGTCAATTAAATCGTTAAGTAATTCAATAAAAATAGGATGTACCATTGCGATCCTGAAACCCATAAACAAACCAAGTATCTTTTTTTCAACATAAATCCAACTTGGCAAAAAGCGATTTATAAGAGTCTTTTTATTCAAATACGCCTTACAAGGGAGATTTCTAACTCATTAAAAACCCCGGCGGCACAATAACTTCATCAAGAAGGCTTTAAAAATCACTATTATACCGCCGTTAATCAGTCTCATTACCACTCTTCGATTCAGAGATTCCGATGCGGTTCGAAGGACCATCAATCTGGACTCCAATTACGGGGACCGGCTGCCACCAATTATGCATTCCGCCACTATTTTATTTGTTTACCTTCGGTTAAAGGCACTGCACACTCGGAGTATCACTGTAGATTACTCGTTGAACCGATGGCCGTTGGGGCAGAAACGTTCTTGAGTGGCGATCGCGGACCGGAAGACGCAGCGTGGGAAGGCCCCAAACAAGGTCGAGTGACGACTTGGTTAGGATCGCGGGCAAAAATTGGATGAGGGCGGGACAAGACCGATCGTTGTGGAGAACTTTGTCCGGCAGTGGACGTCTATCGGCTGATACGATGATGATGATGATGATCTGAAAATATAAAATCTTATGTTGGTAAATACTTTTTTTGGCTAAGGCTAAGAAGCGGAACGGAGCGGAGATGTGCAAAATGAACCAATCACATTCCTCAGATTAATGTACATCTTTTGGGATTCACAAAGACGGAGACTGTTGGTTACTTATTTGCTCCGCATCTGTGGTGCAGTGCAGACTAATGGTGCTACAAAATATCAGTAACTAATTCTCAAGCTTCTAACTCATTTCACAAGAGGGATTTTGTCATTGGTTTTGCTAATTTCTGTTTTCTATAGCCCGAAAATATGAAATCCTTTCAATTTGAGCTTTAAGGATCCTGGTAGGTGCACGTGCCCCCAGGTAGGTACTTCAATTAGCAAAACCACCGAATTTGAATCATCCCTATATTATCTCAGTTATCTAGCTTTAGGTTGCGCATCCATTACGAAGGCTGAGGAGGCCGAGTATGTACGTGTAAAGACCGGAGTCGAGTCTCGCCACAAAATGAATTCGAATGTGTTTAAGGGAGTGTGAGGTCGTCTCCAACGGCTGTTTGGGCCATCATTGGCGCTTTATCCACTAAGCTACCGAGTCGTATACCCGAGCTGTTGAATTTTTCAACCCATTTTTCGCTTTTTATCAAAATATTTGATTTACGCTAGCACATGTTACTTTGCTACTACTACTCCTTGGAGATCTTTGTGGAGTCGGCCACACCTTTTCCTCGCTTCGCTCCGCTAGGTCGCACAGCATTGGTGGATGCACACCCTTAGAAGCTAATTGAATGTACTTAATTTTAAAGAGTACCCAGACGAGGCGGTTCCATCCTTAGACTTTGAGAGTGTCAGATGTTTTGGTTGCGTTTTGGGAAAGCAAATTGCATTTTACTAACATTTCAAAATGCATTCAGCAGGGGAACCGACAGCGAAAGCTTCTAATGTAAACGTAGAAACCCAGCGTCATTGATAAATTCACAGTTTCTTAACATGGTGGTGTAGGTAAGAGGAAAAAACTGGCTAAGTTTTTTTTTTGGAAATTGTTGTTTTTAGTCTATGGCCACAAAATTTCTCAGCTCATCATATGACTGTCTTAAACAGGGGTAAACTCGATGGTTTCCTTATTTGCAATTATTTTTACTGAAGCTTTAAGCTGATTTCACGGCATCAATAAAATATACTGTATTTTTTCGGTATTTATATTGATTAAACCCTAGACCGGTATCGTACGTTTGCAGTTAACTAAGACCAGCACAATATTTACGATGATCTTGTGTATAAAAGTCCATAAATATCAGTAATTAGTATGGATTTTGACAGTTCTGATAACCTTACTAAACACTAGCGCCTCTAGCGGCGAATCGAAGCGAAACCCATCGCCCCTTCCGACCTTAACTAATACAGTCTACCAAAAAGAGTAGAAATTTAAAAGTGGCAATACTGGTGTGGGCCCCTTTTTCTTAGATTGATTAGAAAGGGACAACACTACAGTATTGCCACTTTTTAATTTCTACTCTTTTTGGAAGGGCTGTATATTAGCTATCGGATAGTCTGTAACCTGCTTAACCTGGACTGACGCTTGATGAGACGCAAGACTTATCCTATTGAATTTAATTCGGTTATTTGCACCGATTCTATTGTATAACGGGTCTAATAAATGGCCACTGGCATTACCTTGTTAAAATCACCGCTTGGCTATCAGGTCAAGGGACTAATATGTACATATTTTAAAGAATTCAAAGAATCCAATCACTTAATAAATACTCATGAATGTTCATACTTAGATTAAATAGAAAAAAATACGCTCCACTACGTTGCCGATTTATTTACTTACTTTATAAAATAAATAACGTATATTTCGACACTCTCGAGGGAATTAAAATGTATAGGGTAAAGGTATTTACAGTTGACCTTAAACTGTGAAATTAGGCAAGTATTACCGTCTTATACTACAAATATAGGGAAAAATCAGAAATCTATACATTTGTAGTTATATCATAAAAATATCGGGGGGCACGGCAGTGCCCCCGCCAAGTCGAGCGCGAAGCAAACACTGCCGTACCATCCTTTACTGGAACCATTTCGCCGCATTTTCAGGCCCCTATTTGAGCACCTCTGGATAAGACCAGAACGCAGAAATTTTCGTCATCCAGTAAGCTATAATCACATACTTAAAGTCCAAAATTTCAAGTCTGTAGGTCATTTAGTTCCGAAGTTAAGCGAAAGCAAAGTTTCACATTTATGACACTCACTCACTCACTCACTCACTCATGATCATCAGTAAAGAACTAGTACTTCCCATGAATTCAGAGAGCTTAAATTTGGTACAGAGTTAGGGTTTAATGGCCACATAAAGCGAAAACTATAAAAATTGGCCAAGTGCGAGTCCGACTCGCGCATGAAGGGTACCGTACCATAAAACAAGTTTGTTGTATGGGAGCCCCCCTTAAATATTTATTTTATTTTATTTTTAGTATTTGTTGTTATAGCGGCAATAGAAATAGATCATCTGTGAAAATTTCAACTGTCTAGCTATCACCGTTCTTGATATACAGCCTGGTGACAGACGGACGGACGACGGATGGACGGACGGACGGACGGACAGCGAAGTCTCAGTAATAGGGTCTCTCTTTTTACCCTTTGGGTACGGAACCCTAAAAAATAGGATAATCGAAGATCTGGAGTACTCTGATTAGAAAACACAAGAGCCCAACCAAACTATTAGAGATCGACCTACCGCCTTTACAAAAAATATTCAACTTGTTGTTGTGTTCGGTTGGCCGCCATCGCGACTGATCGTCTCTCCTGATGATGGATCGCGTACCGATTCGAAACATGTCGAGCGTTATTCGACTTCTACGACGTGAGTAAACCCGTTTAAGTATTTTAATATTCAACTTGGTGGGCCGCTTCATTTGATGTCAAAAATCCAAGGTCTGAAGTATTTTGACGACGCGTTTTGCTCGGTTTGTAGACACCTGCCTACTGAGCCGGCGGTCCCGGACTCGAGTCCCGGTCAGGGCAAATATTTGTGTGATGAACTCGAATATTTGTGCTTGGGTCATGGTTGTTCTATGTATGTAAGTATATATTTATCTATATAAGTATGTATATCGTCGTCTAGTACCCATAACACAAGCCTTCTAGAGCTTAATTTGGGACTAGATCGATTTGTGTGAGGTTGTCCGATATTTATTTATTTATTATTTATCTGATGAAGAACCCTCAGCTGGTTTCAGCTGTATTAGAGATATGGTAATGCCCCCTTCTACTATTGGTACATAAAAAAATCGACTGTCATTGCAAAAATCCAGCGTAGTGGGACACATCTTCTAATTTAATCTAGCCTATATTAGCGTCCCACAGCTGGGCGGGTTACGTATTACAATCCCGAAAGTTCATAATACCTACAGTTGAAATACCGATGGTCAAAATATCGAAAATAAAAATACCGAAAGTTCAAAAAGCCGATATTCGATAAACCGAAGCTCAAATTACCTATTTTCAGAAAATCGAAAGTTCAAAATCTCGAAACCTACGCTCGCCTCCGCAGCTTCGGCTTTTTGGTCACCTTCGGCGACCAGCCTCAGCCGCTGCTGCGGCACTTTCTTACGGCGGCCGGGGGCTGCCCTCCCTCCGCGCCTCCGGGCTTTTATATCAATCTAGGGGTAGGGCAGACAAGACCACGTGGAATCGGGGTTGACAGCTTCGGTTCTGTGGCAAGTCGATTAAGAAAAGGAAAGAGTCCGGGAAAGTGGGAAATTATGACACTAAATATTCGATATTATGATAAAATATTCTGTCATGGACTGCCAACCGAACCGAACTTGTCTGGAACCGAAGCTGTCAACGCTCGCCTTTTTGGTCACCTTCGGCGACCAGCCGCTGCGACTCGCTTGATGCCCGCACTTTCTTACGCTAGGGCGGAGGGGCTGCACATCCCGCAGCGCCGGAGCAGATCGGTTCCACAGAAGAGTTCACTAATAAATAAGTAGTAAGTATAGTAGTAGGCAAGTAGGTTACGTAATTTAGGTTAATATTCTTTGTATAAAATAAACATTAGAATGTGTAAGACTACAGAAATATAATTCTCGAGAGTTTAAATAATATTCCGGATTACAACCTTCAGGCAGGATCATAGTCTTCGGGATTATAATCTTCGGGATTACAGTCTTCGGGATTACATTGTTCGGGATTACAGTCTTCGAGATTATAATATTCAGTATTTCATCCTTTCGATCAAACGTTCTTTCGGGATTTTAAACTTTCGGTCAAATAAACATTCGACATTTTAATTTTCGGCTTTCCGTCCATAGGTCTTATGAAATTCGGTATTTTGAACTTCGGCATTGTAATACGTACCCGCTGGGCGAATGCCTCCCCTTCTGCTTTTAATACGCATATAAATAAAATTAAAGGAAAACTCTGGATAAGACTAGACTGGCTTTTATACTTATACTTACAAGTTTACAAGAAGAAATAGTCGAACGATTAACTTTATTCTACTCGAACATTACACAAATTAAAAAAAACAAATTACACCAAAATATTAATTTCGCTCAAAATTTGGTCAAAATATAATGCATTGGACTAAGAATGGCGGTGATACACGTCGCTAGATGGCGCTGACTGTATTTTAAAACGCGCCTACGTTTGTTTTTCCGATAACCTTATATGGCGATGTGGCAACCGGCCGCGTTACAGTCGTTTACGAAATTCTTCTACTGCGCTTGGAAACGTTTGCTAGGGATTAGGAGGGATTATTTGCATTTCGTTAATTTCGCTTATTATTTCGTGAGGTTCGCTAAAGTGAATTAGCAGGTTGTTATAAAACAATATGCCCACGTTTCTACAAAAAGAAGTGAAATCCCACCAAAAACATTCTGTAAAAAACTAGCCAAGTCTCGATGGAGCTGCTTGTTTATCTCTAAAAAGTAATGAAATCTAGACAAAGTCGTACCAAGTCTAAGGTTCCTTACTGCGATTTCTTTATTATTATAGTTAATGTTGTGTGACTTGGCCGTTGAAGGGTACACAAGGGTACAAAACCAGGTGCTCCATGATACCATTGCACCAATCTGTCGCCAGAACCGCTCCCCATTGACGATGGAAAATTGCCACTTGGAAAACGTTGATTCAATAACCAGTCAATTGTAGGCTTGATAAAGCTGCGTATTTCAATAATACTTATGTATAGGTGAGCCTGAAACAAACAGTATAAAAAATATTTCTAGCACAGACGGACCTCTAATCATTGATAGAAGTCTGTCTGTACGTCTATTTTATGTTAGATCGGTGGTCGATTTGACGCTCCAAAAAGAAGAGAGCAGAAGTCAGCATTGTCAACAACAGCCTAAAATGAGACACTAGCGTCAAATTACCAATACCAGTATGGGCTATTATCTCGCTTAACAAACACAGCTAGTTACAACAGATATAACATTACGTGTAAACAAAATTGACTTGTTCTGGGGACAGATTGGTGCAATGGTGTCATGGAGCACCTGGTTTTGTACCCTTGTGTACCCTTCAACGGCCAAGTCACACAACATTAACTATAATAATAAAGAAATCGCAGTAAGGAACCTTAGACTTGGTACGACTTTGTCTAGATTTCATTACTTTTTAGAGATAAACAAGCAGCTCCATCGAGACTTGGCTAGTTTTTTACAGAATGTTTTTGGTGGGATAGTCTTTATTTAAAATACAAAATCTAATCAATCATCGAGGTTAAGCAACAGTCTTAAAGTACGGAACCCGAGTCCAAATCGCACTTGTCCAGTTTTTTATTTATTTTATAATTTTCCCTCTGCGCATAAGATCAAGCAAAACACTTAAACTGCAATCACTTAGGGTTTGCATTCACAAAAGTCATTTACCGGCAGATAATTAAATAACTTCGTCCTACGTTACATTTACTTTAACAAGACTTCGTAAACCAAGTTAAATTGACAGTAAAATTTCAAACCAGGGCACAAATTCGACGAGACTTTGCAGTATCCCCAATTTAGTAATACATCTGTATGATCATCGATAAATAACGGTCATATATATCCATTTTTGAAATTCGAACTGCATGAAAAGACGTTTTTAAGAAGTTGATGTTTTACACGAAATAAGTCTCAATGAGAAAAAATAAAAATATCAACAAATATTCGAGTTAAACCATTGATACAAAGATCAAAGCTTAAAGAAAAATTTAAAAAGGAGCTACCAGGTGGTAGAGACCGGGAATCGAACCCGGTACCTCTGGATTAACGGTCCAGCGCGTTAACCACTCCGCTACCCTAACTCCAAGTAACCTGAGGAATTTTTCCTTATGCTTTGTATGTCGATCTTTGCATTGTTTATTTGAAAGGTTTTACACCTTAGCGACGTCGAGCTTATGGACTTTAAAAAAAATTGCGTACCTTTGAAGTCGTATAATCAATTTTATTTTCTTTATTTCTTGTCATATATTGACCTTTTTGATGTATACAATTATAGCATCTTGTATAATTCAACGTTAGTCTATTGCCCCTATTTAAACTAACGCAGTTAGACCACGAGATATGGTCAATAAATTACTCAAATAACTATACATACATCAATGTCAACCGAATTAGGCCAAACAAAACAAAACCCAAGCTCTCTTCGTTAGCCCAATTCATATCACGAATTAGACTACAAAAGAACTAAGTAATAAAACAGAAAGGACATCCTGATTACCATAATTAAATACCACTAAACTGATTTAGCGGTCCTTGAGACCCCCATCACTTAAGCCTTTCTCTTGCTATAATTGAAGATCTCAAACTCAAATTTCCTTTTTTGTCCGCAGTGAATTCGCCAGGATGTATATCGTTGAGTATTTTTGTTCTCCATTGCAACCAAAAAAGTGGAGGGTGGAATAGAAGGAGCGATGTCTTATATAGGAGTATATTTTAAAAACTGTCCAGGAAAGTAGCAAGATAATTTCAAAAATTCCAAGTTTTAGACGAAGTCGAGTAGAGAAATTTAATATTTTTGGTGACCAGCGTAAGTTCTTCTTATTTTTTTTAAGCATATTATAATTGTGTTTGTTTTGTTTCCTTTTGTAAACTTTTATTGGTGTGAAATAAAGTTTTGTTGTATTGTATTCTATATAATATACCGTACTTCTAGCATAACTGTGACAAGTGACTCTTTGACGCGCGACAAACACTACCTTTCACTTTCCTTTCAATACCGTGCGAGCAAGACGGGTGATGATGAGTTGTGCGACAAGCGAAGTGGCGGCAAGATAATGCTCTCACTGCAAGAAAACCGCATAATTCAGTTCACTGTGACTTTTATTAAAAAAATTATAAACAAACCGTTGCAAAGTAACGTAACTAGATTCTGCCTCAGTCATGTCGCGTCACCAATTTAACACCTTTTAGCGGACACTTTACGATCCCACCAGTGTCAAGGTTGAAGAAGACAATAATATTGACACAAAATTAAAAATATGAAAGAAAAATGCAAATCTACTACAATGTAAGCAGGACTCGAACCTGCAACCCTACGTTTCCCACGTAGTGCTCTCTCAACTGCGCTATTAGATCGTTACGTCAATCATACCAAATCTTTGATGCTATAATAATTCTACGCTACTAGAGCGCCCTCTATATTCTTTTAAATGCTTAAGCGCATACCTTTATTGTTCAGAATTTTGAAGGTTTACTTACATGAGAATCTACAAGAAAATACCACTTTTGGATGTATAAAGATATTACTCCTTATAAATTCTACCCTCTACACAAAAAAGGCCATATGATATGACATATTTTATTACCGACTATAGGCAAATTAGCCGGATATTTCAATCTCTTTTAGCTTTTTATATGTCTTTTAGTGTACCGCCGTAATGAATAGCAATGAATTTGGAGTTTTTGCTTGATTTCGCTTTATTATAGGATGTGAGTGTCAGTTTTTAGTTAATCCAGGGCACAGGATGCGTCTGTCTTCAGTAAGTTGATCAGGATATGCCAATAGAGCTGTCTTGATTAATTTCTTAGGGCAATTCTCTCATTATATATGCAGTCGAGTCGATTGTTCTTCATTACAATACGATGGAACTGTAGTTTTTCAACTAGCGGACATCATCTCGGGCGGTATTCTCCAAGTAGTCATGGGAAAATTTTGAGATAAAAAGACTGGCTTTTATAATGTAAATTATTTCTTTACGAAATTTAATATTTTCTTTAACAGCATCGTGTTATTTATTTAATTCCGCAACCGTTAAACGTTTAACGCAACCTTGTTGGAAGTCGCATTAGAAAGTTTCACTTCAAAAAGGTGGAAAACCCTAAAAAGAGTATAACCGTTTTTTGAAGTGAAACTTCTAATGCGACTTCCAACAAGGTTGCGTTAAAGTCTTTATCTAATACGGTTGAAAAGATACAGCTCTGTGACAGACGCTCAGAAAGACAGCGATGGGTGGGTCCCGTTAGCACCCTTTGGGCACACCTCGGACAATGGCGATCAAATGTATGAAAGAAACGCGTTGCTACGCACACAGTCTAAGCTCGTATAGGTGAACGCGTACCATGCTTGTGTGAGTGAGATAAGACATGCTAGGGTTGCTGCCATTTTGAACGCACGAGTCGGGAACACAATGTGCAGCAATATGAGATGACCTTGTAATAGCGGCGTCGAATTAATTTTGTGTGCTGTAAGCTGTAAACCATTATTTAGCAAATTTAATATACTCCCGCTTCCATGCCTTTATATAAGAGACGCATGTGTCTTCGTTAAGAACAATCCTAGTCTCTTTGCCAATCGATGCGATACCAGTGCTAGACATACAAGAGCTCAATACCGAAGCCTGTTATACCAACCTCCTTGCCGAACACATATTTACAAAAAAAATTGCTACAATATGTGTATAGTTCTTTATAACACTCTGCCTGATGACCTCAAATTAGAAAATAAGAACTCGTTTAAAAATAAGTTGACAAAATGGTTGCACGATAAATGTTTTTACAGTGTTAACGAATATTTGCATGGGTAATTAGTTCATTCATTTTTTGACTTATTTAAGAATATAGGGGCTTGATAGTTATAAGACAACGTAAGGACATGTTATATATTTGGACACTTGGTTTTTTTTTTTTTTTTTTTTTTTTTTTTTTAGTAATTATTAGGATTAGGTATTTGATACAGGTTATTATATTTATTGACAGTAAGATGCCTTAAATATTAAAAAATAGTAATAATAATGACATTCTAATAATTTGCACACCTGCATGCAGGTTGAATATGATGTACAAATTTAGCTTTAAGATCTTATCCTGTTACCATATTCTGGCAAATAAAAAATTTTGATTTTGATTTTGATTTTTGATTTTGTGATTATAATTAAAGTAATGTTAATCTACGATTTCTTATTCCGCCCGCGTTCAAATTCGATAACCTCAATGACTAAAAACTCATTGCGCGAATTAGGAAGAATTAAGAATCATATTACGCTGTAAGGTGGGTATCTAAGCTCGATTTATACAAATAGTTTCCTATTTTGAATCAGTATAAACGAAGTAACTAAATTTTTGTAAGGAAATTCAGGCCACCAAAATATTACGTAAGTTCAAAACATGTTTTTTTTTCATATATATATTGTGTTGTTTTCAGTGTGATCTGATAGGTTTAGGTCGAAAACGGATAGGGCAAAAAAAATACTAAACATAAGTACCTATTGTAAGTTGGTTTTCTACTAAAACATATAACACTTTGAAAATAACTGGGTATGTACATGCCTTGATTCATCCAATGGGAATCTGTAGAACTTTCTTTTATTTTTGTTGTTTATAGAGCTTAAACAACCGTACACAGCACAACACACGCCCATTACAAAAGTATTTGTTTAATATTTGAATATTATACGTGGCCTCCGCTCTGCGCACCGCGTCGTCGCGTCCCTGCCAGCCGGTAACTGCGAGGTAACCGAGCGCGGGTGGGCGGCACTTTCGGGGGGAGGCAGGGAGTGTCCATACTGTACGTTAGTACTCTTTATTATACTGTGCTTTGGGTAAGGAACCCCAAAAAGTGTAAAAAACCTAAGTATCATAAACACGTAAGTGAATATATATTACTCATTATTACCAATGTCTACAACTCTATTGTAAAAAGTAGAACAATGAGAACCATGCACAAATATGCATTGTGAATATTTATACGACAAATGAGAAATAACTTTGACAAGCTAGTATCAATGTTTCGTATTCACTTAAAATATGAACCAAAAATACATTGATACAAGGAATATTTTGAATTCTCATATTTTTATGTGCTGCGATCTTTTACGGTATATTTACGGAAATGTTATTATAATGAGTATAATTAACCTATGTTTTACAGGAAACCGTTTTTCTGCGTGTTTTATGACTCGGAACTAATATGATTATAACGTAAATTATGTACAGTCCAGCCAAAAAGAGTAGAAATTAAAAAGTGTCCTCCCTTTCTAATCAATATAAGAAAACAGGGACGACACTACAGTATTGCCACTTTTTAATTTCTACTCTTTTTGGTCGGACTGTAAACCGACGGTGGTTTCATTTTTTTTTTAATAATTGAAATATTAAATAAACAACTTTGCTTTCCTTTTTAATAATTATTGCTTTGTAATAATTTTGCGACACGGTTGACGCAGTTTGTAGTGCAGCCGACGGTCCTGGGTTCGAATCCCGGCCAGGACAAATAATTGTGTAATGAACTCAAATATTTGTTCCTAGGTCATGACTGTTATCTATATATGTATAGTATATTTATATATTATGATGTATATCGTCGTCTAGTACAAGCATTGCTTAGTTTGGGACTAGGTCGGCTTGTGTACGATTGTCCTTGAGTATTTATTTATTATTATTTATCACACTAATATTATAAAGGCGAAAGTTTGTGAGCGTGTTTATGTGTATGTTTGTTACTTCTTCACGCTTAAACAGCTGGACCAATTTTGATAAATTTTGGTATGAACGTAGGTGACAACCTGGTTTAAAACTATAGGCTACTTTTTATCCCGAAAAATGTAGTGTTCCCGTGGGATGAGCGGGTAACACCGCGCGGCGCAGCTAGTTTATTTATAATTCCTTTGCAATGAAAAGTTCCTTAGCAACTAGTCGAATCATCGAATCGGAAGTCGTGAAACTCAAGGCCTTTGTTGATTTGATATCATTATAGGTCATCATGAAGAAAATCTATCCTATTACAAAATTCTGAAGTTGCATTGAAAATCAGTTTTTTCAACATTGTCATTATTTTTGGAACTGTAGCTTAATTCAACCCCGAGATTAAATTTTTCCCGTTTCTAGAATAACGACAAAAAAATGTTATTGGGAAATTTTGGCACCTTTTACAAAATCTAAAAAAGTTACCGACCGATTCTGGGAATTCAAATTGCACTTTGAAGCCCTCTGGCAGGCGCACATTTTGACATACAACCTATCCGCTTACCTTAAATATCTGCGGAACTAAAGGCAATTGCTACAATTTCATAAATGGGGGTACTATAGGTACTCGATCAGGAAAACAAACAATGTTAGAATATTTGTCGAAAAAGCAACAAGTTTCAGGTTCGGGTGGATGAGACTGGTGTGGACCACGGGTAAGCTCAATTAATGTTTCTTTGCGCGTTGGTCTTTGCATCTGCTTACGAGTATATCACAGGTAACGTTTCATTAAATCCATTCGTGCCAGCTATCTACTATCCTAATCTTGCACCTCACAGCATTCTCAGCACTTTCACGCATCGCCTGTCCCTTAAATTTAGTAAAACCGAAAACCTCATAAATTACCCCACTGACCCTTTGAACACATTTCACAAATAACACCATTACGCAATCTTCAAACGCCAATATTTTGACGTGACAACCCTATTCTAAATTTCAAAATCCGAACGCTTGCGCGACGGAAGTGACTTGCGCGTGCGTCACTTCCGGCCGCGTGCGAACCAAAATGGCGGCAGCCGCTTCCGGAAGACGTCGGATGCTGCGCTAGGGGTGCTAGGAGGATAAATTATAGGGATGCAACTCATTGTCTGCGCTTCAAGCCATTTTGCGCGTGGGATTAGTGGTTTATCCTCCGGTTATCGACAGCGATAGTTTGACGATACGGTAGTTGACTGTAGTCAAAATATATTGTATCATTGAAACCACTAACACAATAATCTTGTTAAAACTTTCGTGAGACGTATTTATTAATGTATTAAGCGGTTTACACTCACGTGAAATTGTCAGGAACGGCCCGACATGTTTCGAACTCATATGGAGCCGACCCGTACAGCGGCAAACTAAAGTAAACAAAAAAAAGATTACTTCAATGTTATATTTGAAGACACTAAAATATTCTTTTAAGTATTTAGAGTTTATGAGAAATGGCTAGTGAGAGAAATGAATAGTGATATTCAGCTATTTAATGAATTACTTACTCAATTTAATATTTGGGTATGATACTAAGATTTATAATTGAGATTTAGTCTTAGAGTCTAAACGAAAATTCATCTATTCAACCTTAAAGGCGTTAAAGTTAATAAGACACTCAGGTGAATAATACGGTATTTGGTGACAGCTGAAATTGGCAACTCTATGAAATGTCAAAAACGATCTGTTAGAATGAAGTTTCTATGAAAATACTGGCTTGTGACGTCATAAAAATCATTAGTCAAACACGTTTTCTTTTGAGTTTTCTCCAATTTAAATATTATAATGTCCAAAAAATTGTGTTAGTTTAAATAGTTTATTTGATTCCGTGTATTTTTGAATGCGTGTTTATAGTGGTTTCAACGATCAAATCTATTTTTACTATTTTCAAATATCTTATTTAATGTTACTATTACATTCTACACCAGGTATATCTAAATAACATAGATTCATTTATATTGTCTTCAGGACACTAGTCTATACCAGCACTTAACATAGTACATTCACTTATGGTATTTTTATGGCAGCACTATCCAAATTAAACGTTACCCGCGACGGGGGACCAATCGGAAGCCATATTTGTTCGGTCACATGTCACATAAATCAAATATCAGCTTATTGGGGAGGCTACCAGTAGCGTGGCATCCTTAGAGACTGGTTCCCACCGGCTTGCCCATTTAAGAAAAAGTTGCCTATTGTAAACAAAGTAAGCTAAATCGGTCCAGTATTGGCCAAAGATTTTTTTCTCACGCCACGCCACCACAGGCCACTGGTAGCTATCCAAGCACACAGGCTGCATTAGTACTTATACAACTTTTATTCAGCATAAATTTAGACTTCAAATTGCTGCATATAGATAGGCTATATTACAGCTGGTTTGCAATTAATTTTCAAAAAGAAAACAAACTATGAATGCTACTGAAGAATGTGAAAGGATACAATGTTTTGAAGAGTGTGCGTAGTAAATGCAGGATCTAATTCCGCCATCCCCTTTTCACCATCGGACAACCAGGCGAGAGAAGAGATTCCATCCTTATGACGTCAGTTTACCACTTATTCGCACGAAGCAATTTGCTTCATCATTTCTAATGCGAACCGCTAAGGAATGGAACTCGCTCCCATCGTGTGTATTTTCAGGCAAGAGTCTCTTCAAGGCAAGAGTGAATAGGCTATTACTGAACCAGCCATCTACATCTTCAACCCCGTAGTCACTTACCATCTGGTGATACTGAAGTCAGTCTGTGAATTAAAAAAAACATTGCAGTCTTCTAACTTCTGCTGTAATAAAGGTTAAACTATTACGATTCCTTATCGACAACGACATATTTATTCTGCGGTGCTAAATTTTTAGGAACGGCCGATTTAACCTAATTCATTTATTTGTATTAAACATACATTGCAAGGTTACAAATTTGGTACAGAATAAAATAATATTCTATTCTTCGCTGTATAAAATAATAATAGGTAAATAAAGTCTAAAATTATAAACAATACATTACTTCATTATTCAGTAAAAGGCATATCAAATATGTAATATGAATTGATCTTGTAATTCGACACACCAGAGCGTGGTCAGTCGATTGATGAGTGTTTTGTTCCGTCAATCTTCATAATGACCTCAGCATCAATATCTCGTTAGATTGGCCAGTGTTGCCAGTATTCCGTAATGGAGCACAATTTATTTTTCTTTGCGCTTTGGTCTTCGTAACCACGGGTAAATTGTTGTATGTAGTTATAATAAAATATGTCTGAGTCTGAGAGATTTAATGTTTACTACCTACGTTAGTACAAAACCAAAGACCGAAACGAACTCGGCTGTATGGAGTGTGCTGCTCCTTTCCTTCAATACTCGGCTGGCCAACTCTACTGTCACGCATGCAAGAGAGCATTCAGGGCCCACAAGAGACGAAGTCTTTGTTTAGGATCGCCGTTATCGACACCCTTGAGGAAGCCAATACAGCGTCATGAGCGAGAATAACAGGGGTGACAAGGAAGAACCACACTGAGCAACTTCCACTAAGGGACCGGCCATAAAAACGCGAAAAAAAACCAATTAAATTAATTGATCGCTAACTAACCAAAATGTACGAAGCAGCAGTTTTTTTGTGATTTTATGATTGCATGGTCCCTTAGAAAATGTTGCTCAGTGTGATTCACTCCCGCTCATCCTGAAGTATGATTCTAGTAATAATAAACAGTTATTAATATTTCGTAAAAAAAATGCCCTAAACGAATTTCAGAGTTGGCAACACAGATTTGAGCGGATTATGCTATGAAAGAGGAATATATTATGCTAAGGAATATAACATGTTATGTTTCCTTATAATGTGAGGAAATCATATTCAATGCTGCGGATGTCGAAAATATGATTATTTGGACGATAGAAATGACGAATCATGTAGAATTTTATGTTGTAGTAGTTATTTATTTAAACTATATTGCATTTTTTCTTTAGCATGTCTTTCATAAAAAATAATTCAGTTCAAATTTGTTTTGTTTCGATAATATTTTTTAGTTTTTTTTTACATATGTAATATAAAACAATATACTTTTAATGTATTTGGAATCAGGTCGCCCAAAAGCCCAGAAGCCCTTTTATTAGATATCCCACAACGACAAACATTTCTGCGGAATGATCCCATATTTTGTGGTTAGTTTTGGCTTCGTAGCGCAAAAATTACTTGAAATTTTCGGAATATTTAGTCCTGGGGCCCTATGATGGTTGCTTTTATCACGCGATAAATAAGTGATAAAGAATCCGTCACGTTTTGACATATTGCGAGTGTGAGTGACAGATGCTTTGTCACTTATTTATCACGTGATAAACGCAACCATCATAGGCCCCCTGTTTCTTCTTTGTTTATATCAGTGACTGATGCTTACATCAATGACTTTCAGCGTCAGTTACCAAAAATGTGTCAAGCCAGAAACATAAATTAGTACCACTAAAGATCTGCTAGATAGGGTGGGCTGAAAATACCCTGTTGCGCTATAATAGAAACATTAAATAAGTATTAGACTATAGTAAAAATAAATTTTATCATTGAAACCGCTAAATACGCATTCAAAAATACAGGGAATTAAATAAACTACCACTAATTTTTGGACATTACTTATACCACTTTTAATTGGACAAAAACTAAAAAGAACTGACTACTGATTTTTATGACGTCACAAGCCAATTAGAAACTTCATACAAGCAGACCGTTTTTGACATTTACTTATTTATTGTCCTTTAATATTTATTTATTTATTATATTCTAACATTTGTGCAGCAACTTAAGAAAACTGTAGTTCATTATATTGTATTGTTGGGCAATACCATATTTTTTCACACTTTATCATTCCATAAGTAATAGCGATCAAAATTCCTATAAGAAAATCGAAGATCGTGATTGCGTCATAGATTTTCCCAAACAACCCTTTAATACTCCTACTTTAGAAAATCGATGCGTCTCCCCCTCTTTTTCCCCTGTTTATCACATATCTACTATCCACAAATTGCGGGACAGGACTAGCTCCGATATAAATCTACCATTGAAAGAGTCCCCATTCAGAGTCCTTTCAGCACACAAACAGCGTCGACAAACACTTCCGCGGAAGCGAGATCAAAGTACGATAAAACACACGCAGTTTTAATTTGGCGCCATTTTGTAAGATTGGTGTTTTTCTTCGCGAAACTTGAGGTGGAATGGAGGTTTTGAACGGTGGAGTGCTTAGGGTGTTTTTTGAAAATACTGGGACTAAATTCCATGTTTGTGAAGAGATACGTTCGATGTAAGTAGTTACAGCCAGGACGCTTATTATTCGAGTGTACTTTGAGATATCTCCAAATAAGCGATGTCTTCGGTATATCACCATTAACTATCATTTGAACGCTGTTTGTGATTCGATCTACAAAACAAGATTTCACGTCACTATCACTACCCGGTTAAGTTACCGTCTGATATTTATGGCGTAGGTAGGTATATACTAGGCTAGCCACTTCGAAAATCTCTCCATGATATCAAAGATATATAATTTGGAATGCGGGTGTAAAGCTGCCTACAAGCCGGCGGTCCTAGGTTCGAATCCCATAAGGGCAAATATTTGCGTGATAAACTTAAATATTTGTTCCTGGATCATGGATGTTATCTATATATGTTTTTATACATTATGTTTAGCGTCGTCTAGTACCCATAGTACACACATAGCTTAGTTTGGGACTAGGTTGATTTGTGTAAGATTGTGATAATATTTATTTATTATAGTTAGTAGAGTTAATTTAAAAAGGCATCAATTGCGCCAATTACCATTCCAAATTGAGGAAGAAACATAACTAAGTACTTCATTTTGGAAATTATTCGAAGTGAAGAAACAAACACAAGAAAATAAAAGAAAAGCCAATTTTCATCCGTCGCATTCCTTCATACCCGGGGGTCAGGCGCAGAGTGTTTATGAGTTTTGATTATTCATCCGCTAGGGGTCGCCGCAGTCTACAAATACAATGATGGCGGACAATTCTGCCTAGAAGAAAAAGGTAACAAAAATGCGAGAGCTCCGTAAAGACTTAGGACGGTTTTGTTTAAATGGTAGCATATTTGTTCTACTTTTCACACGAGGCTTGAGAGAAATGAGTCAGGTGTTTGGAAAGGGATTCTGTGGAAACAGGACAATGGTGCAAGGATGTACGGTTTGCCACCTTTTATATAAACTAACCAGTTAGATGGTTGACAATTCTCAAATGTTAGTTTTTCCAGTAAAAGAACCTTTGTGAAATCGTTGCACGCAACAACAACAACCGTCTGTGAGTGAGAAGTTAATCTTCTAACGCTAGACGACCTCAGGTGGCACAACAATCCTCAAAACTGGGCTAAGTCGGGGCACGTTCTAGGTATCTAAAGATATGGATAAAAAAGATGTTGATATACAAAACTCATAAAAAAATCTAGATTACTATAAAAAGGTTCAATGTCATGTCTAATCTAGACGGCAATCTTTCGACCGTCAAGTTTGTTATACCGAGGAATATGGAATAAACATTGATTGCATACTTACTATGAAAACAATTTTACAATAAACAAATAAATACACGCTAATTTGTTCATTGTTTTTTTTTATCACATTTTGATCTTAACAGTAACATCGATATATTATGATTTTGTTGTAAAAATATTTTGCTACATAGAGTATCTATCCCCGAGTAGTACAAATTAGACAAGCATTACAACGGCGGGCACTCCTCAAATTGCGCACGCGTCGGTCATTCGTGTCGCCACGCCCCTTATGGGCAAACAACCAATAAAAATAGTTTTCAGGCGACCTATAAAACAGAACCTTCTGTAATGTTTTTGGTAAATACCAAAATTTGGGTCTCAAAAGAAACTTTTACTTATTGATTTATTTATTGAGATAATTCAACAGTACCTAATTTATACCAATCCTATGTTCAACAGCAATCACTTTAAAAGACAACGTATGCAAAAACTTGAGACAAAAACATAATATCATATTTGTACGTATATTTAAGGTTTCGAAACTTTTTGTATGATATATTCCAAGTAGGTAAATCATAAATCGCAGTCACGCCAAACTTTTTGCGTTCAGATGCACTGCATGGTCCTATTATTGTACATACCTAATATCTACATAGATTTGTGGCAAAACAGAGCCAGACACCCCCAGCTCTTCACCCCAAGCCAAGTGTCGCGACTGCTGAATAATGCAAACCACCTTCCAGACTAGGTGTATCTGTTTTTATAATACACTGCAGGCACTGCAGCCAATCCAATATTCAAATTTGGAATGTTTTTGCAATGGCTGACGTTCGCGCGTCCTATTGCTAAGACCGTGCGTAGGTAATCTACTATGTTCTACCACAGAATAGATAATGTTCTATGGACATACTGTCTAATTTTACTGTTCATATAATTTTCCTTTATTTTATTATTCTACCTTCATAAATAGGTATGAGCCAATTTATGTAATACATTTAGTGTAACTTAAAGGAAAAAATTGTAGGGCATAGCGTGAAATTGGGCTTACCATGGTCAGAATAAGCAACTTTACCAACTCACCAAATTTGATTGGAATCTAAGAAAAAAATATCGACTTGTCACAATGACAATAACTATAATAAGAGTCAAAAAGGTACGTGTTTCAGTTTCCTTCACTGTAAGTACCTACCTACCTGACACTTCACCAAGTTATTCACTTTGCAAATGTGTTCATCTTACATTATGAACAACATGGTATTTTTCTACCATACCATGATCGTCATATAAGTATTTTAATAAAATTTATTCATAGTTTTTACGATCGTTTCAATATTTATGATCGTATTTATTACCTTTATGTATCGGAATGGAATCTGCAAAAATATAGTAAAGATACTTAATTATATTAAATGATTTCGTAGAAATATATTAATTAGGAACTATAAGAAGCACGTAGATATTAAAACAATTGTCAGAATGTGAATAACTTATCTACCTGGCGTGAAGAACTCTGAAACATGTAGGGGCCAAAATTCGACGTTTCATATAAAATATGTCCGAGATATCACTTCTATATGCAGAATTAACGGGCTCATTTCGGGATGCAACGAATAGTTTTCCAAGATATTCGGCCAATAGAGAGATAACATACAGGGTGTAACTGACAATACAAATACAAATACAAAATGCTTTATTGCACACCAAAAAAAAGTTTACAAATTCAATACAGAACAATAATTTTAATAACGGTAGACAACAGGCAAGACAATGTAACGAATACTAATACCATAGCTTCAGACCATTACCTATTCTCAAAATTTCCCCTCGTGGTTTAAATTTTTTCACATATATTTCATGGTTCATATGACTGTTTCCAGAAAATACTATAACACTCAGAGATTTTTTATGCAGACGAAAGTCAGAACTTGTCAACGTCACTTTATGCAGCTCCAAAACAAAAAATATAATAATAAATAAATATCTGACAACCTCATACAAATCGATCGTCCCAAATAAACAGTATGAATATCTTGTTTTGTATTTAACATTTATGTTAGTTAAGATTGGTTGGGTAAGGTTTAGATTTGACTGACTAAGCGGTGTGTCGAGATATGGCTAAATTAGGGAAATCGCAAATGTCTCATCGAATTAGGGCCTACGTTGAACTGGCATGGACTTTTAAACTCTGTTATGACGAGATACGGGTATAATTTACGTACTGAATTTAAATGTAAGTTCAGAAATTCGTTTTAATTGTCCTTAATCGCTGTTAAATGGAAATGAACTAGGCTTAAAGTAAAATAGTCAGAACGACGTAGTGAATTACCTGATTCATTATTGTTGAGGAGCGCATCATTTGTATTTTTTATACATCTTTGACCCACCACGAAGCATTCTGCCACAATCAGACTGGGCTTTTTAATTTTTTAGAGTTCCGTACCGAAAGGGTTACGTTTTTAGGGTTCCGTACCCAAAGGGTAAAAACGGGACCCTATTACTGAGACTTCGCTGTCCGTCCGTCCGTCCGTCCGTCCGTCCGTCTGTCACCAGGCTGTATCTCAACAACGGTGATAGCTAGACAGTTGAAATTTTCACAGATGATGTATTTCTATTGCCGCTATAACAACAAATACTAAAAATAAAATAAAATAAATATGTAAGGGGGGCTCCCATACAACAAACTCGTTATAGATTATATATAATTATGTATAGGTACGGAACCCTTCATGCGCGAGTCGGGCTCGCACTTGCCCAATGTTTTTTATTTACAATAAACGTGTATTTTTGGTATCTTACTTTATACGTACACATACAATTCACTACGTTGTTCTGACTTTTTTACTTTAAAAACCGAGTTTATTCTTTCCATCTAACAGCGTTTTCCATAAACAATTAAAACGAATTTCTGAACTCTTTGTATTTTTGGTAAACACAATATTATAAAAACCTAACCTAGGGTCCGCTGGTAGCGAGGCAGGGCCCAGGCTACCAGTGGATAGGGCTGTAGAGAGAGGTATCTCCTAATCCTGACGATGTGCGCCGTGTCCAGGTACCGCCTTCTGACCCTTGATCCAGCCATCTAGCGAGAGTCTCTTAACGTGTTTGTTCGACGAAACGACTATGGGGGCAATTATTATCACCTTTATTTATTTTAAGTCTTAGATTAGGTTTTTTTTTAGAATAAACTTACATCAAAAGTAAAATACAATAAAGAAATTACAAAATATAATTACTTACATTATAAAAAACCCAACTCAGGCTACTAATGGTTATTATATGGTTAGAATGGTTAAACAAGGATCAAACATCAAAAAATCAGCTGAAAATGATTTCTTTTTCAGGTGTATAGTTTATTTGATTATCACAAAATCATTTACGGGTGTAGACGAAAAGATGCGCAATCTAGTAAGTATAAAAGTTACTACATTACCATGACCTGAATTCAACTAAAATCCGCAATATGGCCAGTGTCGTACAATAACTTGTAGGGGTACGATCAAGAACATTAATTTAGGACCCATTTTAAATCTTGTGTCAATGTCACAAGGTTTAAAGTAGGTCCTAAATTAAAGTTCTCGACTGTACCACAAGTAAATATGTACTTAGAAAGTATGTATTACAGACGTATACCTAATTCTTAAAAAAATGTGGCGCTCTATGAGTGGGCCATTTATTCATAGCTAGGTTGTTGTTTTGCCATATAACTTTGAGGTATGTAGGTCTCAGATACCAGAGACTAGCAGCTACCCGTGTTGACGGTTGGAATTTGTACTGACACAGCTTATAAATATTATCTGTACGCCTACCATGAGTTAATGTGACCGTACCCGCTAGAGACAGCTAAAACGACTTGTATGGAGAAGTACAGCGCCTCTAGCGGTTACTTTGTAGAACTACAATTCTCCATACGAATCCTTTACGCCGTCGCTATTGAGTACGGTCACTGTAAACTCGTGGTAAGGGTATATACAAGCTGGATATTTGAGCGATTAATCCTCTTATCACTGTGTCACCGTTTGAATTGTGGCGCCATTTTTGGTTGTGCTGTGGAACGGCTTTATACAATTATTATAAAAACCGGCCAAGTGCAAATAGGACTCGAGGGCCGAGGGTTTCGTACAACCAAAGATTTTTAACTCTTTTTAGTTTTCTGTATTTGTTGTTATAGCGGCAACAGAAATACATTATCTTTAACAAAAATTCAATTGTCTAGACAGTCACTATCTCGGTTCATTCATGAGACAGCCTGTTGACAGTAATAATAATAATAATATTATAATAAGCCTCATTTATTCCTTAATAAACGTTACATTTTGAATATATAGAATTTACATGATTTATTTATTTTTATATTAATATTGTTTGAAACATAATATATAACATAATTGATTTGATATAAATTATTTTGATAATATAAATTTTAATTTAATTCTTATTCTATTCAATATTCGATTACTATACATGCAAAAAATTATAATTATTTATTTATTTTTTTCATTAAGGACCTCTCTTTACTGAGTAAAGGCCTCCTCCTTTTTCCTCCACATGCTTCTGTCTGAAGCCTTTTCTTCCCAGTTATTCCCTGCTGCTTTCAGTATCTCATCGAGCCATCTCTCCATCGGTCTACCTATATTTCTCTTGCCTAATGGGCCTTTCCATGTGGTTATCTTTTTTGTCCATTTCTCACCGTCCATACGTGCGATATGTCCGCCTGTTGACAGTAACGAAAATGAAAATGGCAAAAACACGCTTTTTATATGGGAGCCTCACTTAAATATTCATTTTATTCTATTTTTAATATTTGATGTTATAGTGGCAACAGAAATACATCATCTGTGAAAATTTCAACTGTCTAGTTAACACAGTTCATGAGATACATCCTGTTGACAGAGGGCATTAATTATATACATTTAATGAAAGTGATAAATTCTACGATGATGGCCGGTAGATTTTTTATGACTTTTATAACTCAAAACTTATTTCTAGCGCCTCTGTGAGCTGTAAACCTCGCGACCGTTTTTTGGAATGGCTGAAATTGGACTTTTTTACGTTTTCGGCCCCGAATAGCTCCTCTATTTTGAAAATTGACGAAAAACTGAATCAAATACAATATATATATAATTATATTATTATCGAAGCTGCTCATACATTTTCAAGAGAAAGGGTTGCAAAATGCGAAAAGAGCCGGACGTCCGAACGTCCGGAATTCGGACATATTTACGTTTTTTTTGGCCAAGCAGAAACATAGACGGTTTGCTCGCTGGGTATAGATAGATATTATAAACGGGGTTACGGAATATTGCCTCTTCACTATAGCACAGAGATTGCAGGCTTATACAGCCTTTATTCAGCTTAAATTAGTTGTATACAAGCTGTTTAAGTGTTTATACAACTTATATGCTCATTGAGTAGGTATGCTATTGATAGGAATTATAAAATTTGCAATAAAATACTACAGGCGTTTTTTACGAAGCGAGTTTAAAAAAGACTCATAAGGTGATATGATTATCCGGTACTGTATCGAGTTAATTTATTACGCCTGCGATCCGACTGGTTAAATAAAAATACATTTCCACTTACTTCACACTGTGTCGTTGCTTGCATAATAAATCATCCGTTTTCGCGTGTCAACCAAATTAACAACCAACATAAAAGGCAAGTTTTCAACATATTTTCCATGTTATCTTGATCACGCACTTGAACACACCTCCTAATTTAGTATACACTAGTTCTTTCATCATTACATGCGTAAACACATAAACTATATAGTACCTATGTAACACCTTGCTTGCAAACTGTAACTGCGATTGTAACATTTCATATGTGAATGGTAATAGCGTTCTTTTTGCACAAGTGCAGGTTCAATTGTTTTTTTACTGGCATGTTTCTGCTAAGGCCCGCCCACTTGGAAGCACAAGTTCTTGGAACAAGTAAATTACTTTTTGCCGTTCCACTACTTGTCAGATGTTACGTGTTACTTTTTACTTACGGTATAAGGACTATTATTGATGAACTTCGTATACCATGGGAGGGGCCTGCAATGCAGTCTTAGAAATTATAAACGGCCTGTTAAGAGTGTAAAAAGATGACGCATTGTAGAAAAGGCAATTGCTGTGGAACAAATTGTGTCACAATACGTGGATGAGGAAAAACTGTGATCCTTATTTTGTGTTAACTCTAAAAGTGTCATATACCCACTGTAACGTCTCAATCCTGGTCTTCTTCAGTTATTTTATTGAGTGTTGGCTATCCAAGTCATCCGTTTAATAGAAACATAATCGACCGTCAAGTCATTATAGCATTTACTTGTGCTATCATCGATCGATAAATACTTCAACACTGTCATAAGATAAAAAAACAACTCAATTACATCAAATAGAAAAAAAAAGTTTATAGATTCTTCAAAAACCACGATTGCTTGTTTTTTTATAAAATTTAACTATCGTGCACATGCATTTACGTTATATGGGTGCTGTCATGTGTCAAATATCACACTAATATTATAAAGGCGAAAGTTTGTGAGTGTGTTTATGTTTGTTACTTCTTCACGCTCAAACGGCTTGACCAATTTGATAAAATTTGGTATGAAGGTAGCTGACACTCTGGATTAACATATAAAACTTTTTATCCTGAAATTTAGTGTTCCCGTGGGATGAGCGGATAACACAGCGCAGCTAGTTTGTTAAAAAATGCTAGTATAGTAGACCTCGGCCATAAAAAATATCCCCGTCGCGTTTTCTACATTATTTACCCACACACCGGCATATTTTAATTGAATTGAATGTAAAACATAATCCAAAACGGTTTAAACCGTTTCGTTTAAATTCGACGTGTACGTATTTATTAGCGAGTAATAGATGACGGGCGGCGTTTATAAGTAAGTTCCCCGCGTCGCTCGTAAACCTTCCAGTTAGATATGAAGTTTATGATATCCTCCATAATTGTTACTAGCATGGCTATCGGCCAAGCGCAAATAGCATTTCTCTTCATGGGAAGGGGTAGTTTTTTTTTTGCTAACTCAAACTTATGACAATGTAATGGTGAAAATGAAGTATTTTGCGCAGAAAACTACCGTTTTTTTTTTCCAAGATAAGCTTGCGGGTCCTACGGACCATTTGCACTGCTGGTGCCAGACATCCTACTCCGTTTGAAGCAGCACCGGAAACCAAAACTACCGTGTACCTCACCTAACCTACCCTGAGAAGAGTGAGAAGGACGGCACAATACAACGGTCGAATTTCGAGCATCGGTGTAGCCCTGCGCGTTTAGCATAACTGTGACACGCGACTCTATCGCGCGACAAATACTACCTGTCGCTTTCCTTTCAATACCGTGCGAGCAAGACAGGTGACGCTGATTCGCAATCGAAGTCGCGGCAAGATATGCTAAGAAGCCCCGCTACTGGTTCTAGCTATTTTGAAAAGTTCTATTCTTAAGGATTGATGGCCATGTTTACAATAACACTCATAATAAAAGAGTTTTTGAAAATGAAATACTTTGGAAGTTAAAGCTGTTTGGTTAATACTATTGCCGCCCTGGCAATAGTATTAACACTTTGCACGCCGTAAGTTATAATCGGTACCGCGCTCCAACAGCTGATCACGAGCACCACTCGTGATGCTCTTTTTCCCAAGAACGCCGCGCATTTGTTAAGGCGCCACCTATGGTTCGCCGGCGATTTTCGGTGATATTGTAAGATTTATAAAATAATAATTAGCATAGATACAGGAATAATTTCTTTTTTATTTAAGAGATATTTTAGTATTTTATAATGATAAAAATAAAACAATGTGTTTATAGTATTTATTTTATTTTAAAACTATCGCTGAAAAGAACTCGTTTTATGAAAAAATAAAAACTCTAACATGGATTTGTTAGGTAGCCCGCGCAGCGCACTGACGAGGTAGCGCGGGCGACGCATCGTCATGCCGTTCCCCCAACCCTCACGTTAATAAATTGTATGTGTGCGGGTAGCTTAAACGTTCTTCTACACGTTGCTATTAAGCGGATCACGAACTGTGTTCGATATTTTAATACAAACAGTATGAAATCTGATCACGAGTACTATTCGTTATCCGCGACTCTAAGAAAAAAAGTGTCACGAGTGGTACTCGTCATCGGCGAGCTAGACATGGCAGTTATTAAAATGGCCGGCGAATTAGAGAAAAAATGCGTACCGAGTAGTTCTCGTGATCGGCGTGCAAAGTGTTAATAATTATTCAAAAAAATTGGGCAAGTGCGAGTCCGACTCGCGCATGAAGGGTTCCGTACCATAATCTACATAATCTATAACAAGTTTGTTGTATGGGAGCCCCCCTTAAATATTTATTTTATTTTATTTTTAGTATTTGTTGTTTTAGCGGCAATAGAAATACATCATCTGTGAAAATTTCAACTGTCTAGCTATCACCGTTCTTGAGATACAGCCTGGTGACAGACGGACGGACGGACGGATGGACGGACGGACGGACGGACGGACAGCGAAGTCTCAGTAATAGGGTCCCGTTTTTACCCTTTGGGTACGGAACCCTAAAAATTATCAGTTATGGAAAAAATGCCTTTCGGACATCATGTTTTACGTTAAAGATGTGAAACATAACTTAGTGTTTCTGATAGGCAACTCTTTACAACACTAGCCTTGATACAGTTTAAGTCAGGCTTAAATATACAAAACCATGCTAGTGCTTCTCGCACTGCAGTGCCTATAGGCACGAGTAATAGTCGTATAGATATGATTTAGTCCAACAGTGGCCGACTCGTTGTCGGACATGTCCAACGTCGCTGTAAACTGAGGCTGCTGAATATAATACATATTTAAAGTTCATATGAGACTTGGTTTTGTTCATTGGTATGTCTAATAGAGGTTTAAGAAATAGACGTAATTTCCAGAAATCGAACGGATGGGTGTCAATGCATGCAATGTGGATGTAAGTCCACTATTACCTACTAGCTGTGCCCGCGGCTCCGCCCGCGTGGAATTCGGTCTGTGTCAGTAAGCTGCTAATACATCACCGTTCAACCCATCCCTGACAATTACAAACATTTCAAAACCAAAATCAGCTAAATCTGCGCAGCCGTTCTCGAGTTTTAGCGAAACAAACAAACAGCAATTGATTTTTATATATATAAGTAATATTATAAATAAATATTAAGGGACAATCTTACGCAAAACGACCTAGTCCCAAACTAAGCAATGCTTATACTATGGGAACTAGACGACGAAATACATAACACATACAGATTACATCCAGAATACAGAAATTGCGGACAGCTTCTTAGCATTATTAAATTGATCACCAAGTGGTTAACTATAACCTATAAATTTCTTAAATTGAATTGAAGATCAGCTTTCTATGGAGTAGGATCATGTTAGGAAGAATATTGACAGTGCGAATGCGTGACGCGATAGCTCCATCTGTTAGTAAAAAAAATCGTTGTCCTCCTTGTTTTGACATTACCGAGAGTAGGTAAGTGTGATTCTTGGGATAAAAACTTGGTCAAAGCAGCCTAAGTATCACAAGAACGGTTAAGTTTTTTCCTTTATAGTGATAAATATATCCTTTCATAGTCGCGAATAGAACTATTCTCGTCACGTGCCATATCTAACCACGCTGATTGTAATCAACCCTTATTGGGTTTGTTGTTTGGACCGAATGTTTGCGCATTATCGGTGGACACACAGATGTAGAGATGCAAGAAACGTTTGATTTTCACGAGGAAATTGTTTTTCTTTTTATCTATTACACTAATTTTACGGTGGTGGATTAGGTCAAAAAGTTCAGACGCCAATTTCGGTGCTTTAGAAGCCTTTCGAGTGAGTGCTTAATTTCGTAATAAAGTGTGTGTTTTAATTTAATTAGTAGATTAATTTTGTGCTTTTTCTATCTAATACGAAGCCCACGCTCGTAACACTATTATAAAATTTTAGATTTGTATTTTTCTATAGAAGTCATGATTTCAGGAAAAATGCGACTCGGACGCTTTTCGGTCATAATTTTCTTAGTCCTCACATCACGCGGAACGTTGCGTTTCGTATCGCGCTGACATAATCTCTCGACAAAACTGTTATAAAATAATACGCAACGTTAAAACAGTAAAATGCGATACCCTAGTGCATAAGAAATGCATTTGAAAAATCTTTTCTAAAATTTACAGAGGTTTCTTACAAAAACTTTTTTAATACCAAACCCACCCTCAAAATTCGTTAGAAAATGTTCATATTAGTACTCAATATACTCTAATTGACGAACTCTAATTAACAGAAAATCAAACCCCTTCGCGTATCGGACTATTAGGTAAGTGGCCGCAACTGAACATGCTCTCCTTTTTTGAAGTCGGTTGCAAAGAAACAAGTAGTACCTACCTAAATTGGCTTTAGGTAAATGTAAGTGTAACTATACTATCATTTCCTTTATGGAAGTCACAGTGTAAGCGTCAGTTCGACCAATACGCATAAATCCCGCGTATTAATGCCACAAGACTGTCGGTCGATTAACAAAACGTTATAAAAACCAATGGCCTCCTTGGTTTATATCGCCTTTTGGATCTGAAGGAATCGAAGGCCACATTCAGTTAATAACGTCTCCAGCGAGGACCAATCGTCTTTATCTTTCGATTTATCAGCTCTTTTCCCGATTCGCTGACAAAAAGGTCGTAAGACACAGATAGTTTCTTAGAAAAATCTTGAATATCTCCTTTACCGAAATCGTTCTGAAGAAACGGTCGTAAAGGAATGTATATTTAGAGTAACCTTGAATACGGGTGTTTTTGTGTGAAACGCTTTCATTAGATACGATGTTCTGGAAGTAATGGTGTCGGTACTATGTTTTCTGAAAGCCGGGCAGTGTTTTTGTTCCGACAATTTGTATGATTTGCTGTTGATGTCCATTTTCTATATATTTCGTTTCATGCTGGTCTTATCTTAATTATTTTTATTGTTCTAACGCTCTTTAGTTATGTGTTTGGAGGGTGTAGCAAAAAAATATACACTAAAAAGCGCGCATTCTGTGTTATTTTTTGGCTCCGCCTTCCTTCTCTGTTAGGTAACCCACAGCCAATTACGTAATTCAAAAAAGAGAACCTTCTGTTGTATTTCATAGTCAGGCGCTGGTTCGAACCAACATTATTTTTCTCATGCGCGCGTACATACTTCAAATAACTCGCTTTATCGCACCAAAATACCAATGAAGTGTAAAATTCACTAAAAACACTTAATGTTCCCCAATAAACCTTTTTGCCGCTTTCAGCTTTTAAATAAAGAACATCGAACCGTTGGTATTCAATATTTGACGCCGGAACGTATTTTCCGAATCCCACCGCGTATCGTCCAATCGAATAATCCGATAACAAGTATCGGTTACCGAATGTAATTCCGAGTCTACAAATCAGTGCGTATTTAATAAAACAAACCAAGTTATAATACCACCAACACAACCAATTCTCAGCTGTATATCCCTTACAAACATGGCAGTTGGGGACGCCATTTTGTAATTTGGTTCGGGTGTATTCGATTTTCGAATTTCTGCTGTCATTCGCCCTCGTCAATTTATTTCGCCTTCATTAGTTGTAAAAAGCTGATTTGCGATGTCAATATTCATTACAAATTTTGGTGAAATTGAATGGGATTCTTTTGTTTGTTTGGTCGTTTATTCTGATCAAATTGGTGTATAAAGTTACATTAAATGTTCGAAATTTGAATTTAGAAATACGTGAAAATATTTGTGTAATGAAAACTATAAGCTTGGTGTACCTATACAGCTTAATAGTTTTTAGTAAATCAACTCATAAATATATTTCTTTATTCTGTTTATTAATTGCAATTAAATAATGTAGGTAAGATTTTTCGTAGCTCTTTTTTAATCATGTCTAAAGATAATTCAGAAAGAGCTACAGAAAATCTTATTGAATTTATAGTGCTAATATAGTCCTTCTCCGCTCTTTTATGACGGACAATAAGCGTATTTAATAGATAAGGTGTCATTTGAAGTCAATAGTAGTTGAAAAGTTAAAAAGATCGTACACAACGTTTATTTATGTATATCGTTGCCTAGCTCCCATAGTACACAAGCATTTCATAGTTTGGGGCTAGATCGCTTTAGGTACGGTTGTATTGTACCCTAAAAAGAAAGGACCCTTTTCTATCAGTCATTGCGTATGCAACCGCGGCACGGTAATGTTAGGACGAGTAAATAAGGTAAATGAAGGCACAATACAGGTAATTTTGAGGCACAAATCAGGTAATCTTGAGGTTACGGGTGACAACACAACGACCAGGAATTACCATTACCACTGATTCCTCTCAAAATTGTGATAATGAGACGTTAGTCTGCGGATACAGCGATGTGTCTTCCAGTGCATTCGATATCACCAGTCCGTCTTGCACAACTATGGTTCGCGACTCATATCGCGCGACATAGCATCACCTGTCACTCTCTTACGATACTGTACAGAAAGGGATAGGTAGCATATCTCGCGCGAAAAAGGGTCGCAATGTCAAAGTTGTCGATGTGCAGTGCAGCAGGCCTAGCATATCTTACCGCGACTTCGATTGTCACATGACTTAGCGTCTCATGTCTTGCTCGCACAGTATTGAAAGGAAAGTGACAGTTATACTAGACGTACAGGGCTCGTAAAATGTGAGCAATATTGATTGAAGTGGGAATTCATAGGGTCGCAACGTACACGTCATACGTCATTTCAATCGATTTTGCTCGCATTTTAAGATCCCTGGATATCACACTGTATTACAGATGCCGAGAAACTTCTTGAGCGTAACCTTGACTGCGCAGTAGCCGATTTACGTACAAATATGCATGCGCAGATCCGCCATTTTGGGTCAAGAAGTTTCTCGGCAACTGTATATGTATTATATACTAGCTGTGCCGCCCGGTGCTGCCCGCTCATCTCTTCGCTTCGATTTTTGGGATATTAAGTAGCCTATGTGTTAATCCAGGTTGTGGGCTGCCTTCATATCAAAATTTATCAAAATTGGTCCAGCCGTTTGAGTGTGATGAAGTAACGAACATACCTACACATAAACACACAATCACACTCACAATCTTTCGCCTTTACAATATTATAGTGTAATTATACTAGTAAATAAATACTAGGTGGTTCCTGTAATAGGAGCAATAAATTAAAACATAGATTTTACTCATAAATAATGACACAAAGGTAAATTAAGAAAGAAAAATTGAATGCGATCTACTACAATCGAAGCGGGGTTTGAACCCGCGACCTCTGCGTTTCCGGCGCATTGCTCTCCCAACTGAACTATTCGACCGCTACGTCAGTCACACCAAATCTTTCATCCCTTAATCCTTTACGCTACTGGAGCGCCCTCTGTGTCATATATGTTTTTGAAATGCTTATTGCGCATTAGCCAAAACCTTTTTAATTTACCTTTGTGTCATTATTTATAAAAATAAAAATGTGGTATTACCACATAAAAATATGAATCGATAAAAAGATTCTATACAAATATATAGATTTTACTCGTTAAACTGAACACCATTTGTTCAGCAACTTAAAAAAAAGTCAGTTTAAAATAAAAAATATTCCAAACAAATTAAATAGTATTTTTAATGTATGTCGTCCAACGTTGACATTCCCTGAGCATTGACATAGCTGTCACTCTACTAATATCGGACATTTCGCAATACATTGCTTCTTTGTCTAAACTTTATTCTACAAAATATCATTTAATACACGTTATTTTCAAAAGTTGCTCAACAAATGTTGTCCAGTTTCAAGCGAAGAATATAGGTATGTTTTAATTTATCGCTCCTATTACAGGAACACCGGTATAAGCAGATCTGACACAATCGACCGACCTAGACACAAAGTAAGCTCTATAAATAGGGATATTATACTTAAAACCATACAAAAAATCTATGACCCAGGAACAATTATTCGAGCTCACAGTCAAACATTTGTCCTTGCTGGGATTCGAATCCAAGACCGTTGGTTCAATAGTCAGCTGCACTAGCACTGCGCTGACCGCATCGTCTTACCAACTTATTAAACTTGTAATATTTCATATATTATTCTGTGCCAAAATACAAAAAATATTAACGCCGAAAATGACGTAGAGACTCAAGAGACACTGTGAAACCACTGTTCTTGTAAATACACTTTGAAACCACTGAATCCTTTTCAACGGAAAACCGCATTTAAACTCTTTGTTATGATTTATACCTACTGCTACTTCATAAGCCTTTATCAGAAGTAAAATGTGGTACACAATCTGTTTTAAATATAATGATAAAGTTAAAAAGAATCAGTCTGTGGAGGCTCCCGTTTGCAATCTGTCGTTTACATTGTCATCTGTAGCAATGAGTATAGTCGGCATAATATTTAAACGTAATTTAGAATACAATAACATTAAATTGTAAATAACTTAAATTATAAATTTAAATCTCTCCCGACGCAAGTAGCTGGTCATCATTGAGACTCATTCAATTAGTGATATAGAAAATGCTACTAAAACTGAACATAACTACAAAATTTGGTATCGTTATTTTCAATATTTGCTGAGATCTTCCCAACTAGCAAAAAAGTCTTAGATTGCGCACTTTATAAGAGTGGTGGGCTTATAGCGCTCTTATAATTGTTTTGCTGATGCTGCTGCTCTTATATTAGCTTTAGATAAGATGGTACGGACTCAAGAACTCTCAGTCTTATTACCTAGTCTCATATATGTATATAAGCGCATTTTATAATACTATTATAAGCCTATTACTCCTACAACAACATTTACGAAGACTCATTGTACTTGAGAATATCTGTTCTTATAGCCACATTCTCTAAGTTGATTTGATTTTATAATGGTCTTGATAAATGTTCTTATAAGAATGTCAGACTAATATCAGCATAATATAAAAGCACTATAAGTGCATACTTTTTTGGTCTTCATAAAACTATTATAAGATCAATATAAGATGGTTTGATCTTAAATCGATTTTGGGAACACAATTGTAAGAATAACGTTTAGTTAGCCATATTGTTTTGTGAAAAAGAGAGTGCTGTGATTTTAAATTTTGTGTAATAGGCATGGATTACAGAGATTGGAAAAAGCATTCCAAATATTAATGATAAAAAATTTAGTTTTCATGTAGGTTAAGCAAGAAACCCTAAATTAATTCAATATGGCCGTACCACTTGTATTCAGAATGCTAAAATTAGCGTAAATGATCTTACAGTAGTCTAATAGTGCGCTGGAAAAATGCAACTATCAAAATGGCACCGTTATCACAACAAATAAAGAAATAAAAAATTATAAGAGGATATTTAAATTGAATATTTGAGTAGGCGCATGAAATTTGAAGTGTAAAACAGGGTCCACTTTACAGTAAATAATATTTTCCAACGTAAAAACGTACCGCGCAACGCAACATAAACACACACCAAGATTTTCACAAACACGTTATTTTATTAAGTTACCATCACTATTAGGTAAGTCATAAACAGTTGTGACAATAATATTTATTTTTTATTGTCACGCTGCAGTTTTACTCAAGACATACAAGTAATCAAAATAAGCTTGTTTAGGCTCACAAGATTCTAACGTTGGACCAATATGCGTCTATGTGGGCTTACAAAACACTTACGTGAGAGCGATATTAGCCTAAGGCAGCTTAAATTCGTTTTGGCAAGATTACTGTAAATGCAATCAGTATTCAATTAGACTGATATTAGGACGATATAAAGTAAATACACTTATAATTTGCGCCCAAATCCAGGCTTATACGATGATATCTTAGGATCAATATAAGAGCGAAAATTTGTAGTCTTTAGACTGTTGTTAGTGCGATTTTGCTGGTTGGGTTATCACTCCTTTCAATTAAAGCCGAATATCTTGAAAACTACTGGTCCTATTTTCGCCAAACATAGCTAAGAACCATTTTGACGGATATGTCTTTCGATTTAAAAAAATCGCACTCAAATGGGTCCGTCTTTTTGGGAGTAACGATGCCACAGAGTTAAGCGACTATACTTACTTAGCCGAAATTTCGATATAAGTATAGATGAATTTACAGTACGATGCTGTAGTGTCCCTTTTTAATCAATCTAACAAAACGGGACGAGTACAGTATTACCACTTTTAAATTTCCACACTTTCTTGTCGAACTGTACATACAGTCACTTACGTTCTCATTATTATCATCACTCAAATGCATTGTCATCACACGTCAATACATTTGTCGGTTCCTTTGAAGTTGAACAGATCTGTGCGGATGTCAACTATCGTCAAAACGTCAACGTCTCAGTATTTCTTATTTTTCTGTTCTTTCATCTTTGTAGTTCCAGAGAAGAAAACGCCTATTAGATTTAAAAATCATATGTAATAATAATGTTAAATTACATCATTTGACATTTCAAAAAATCACCTTTGATAGCCCAACAGGGTGTTTTTCAAACCACGCCATATTGTGGATTTTAGTGGTACTAATTAATTTTACTGGTAAATAAATTTTTTTGGTAACTGACGTTGAAAGTCGGTGAATGTCACTGATGTAAACAAAGAAGAAACAGCACTAAATATTCCGCAAATGTCAAGTAATCTTTGCATAATAAAGCCATAACTAGCCAGTGATGGAAGTCAAGTTTTTTTCAATAGGATTCAGTATTTATTTCGCAAGAAGAACGAAGGATTTAGCAGCTTTCCGGTAAACAATGTTTTGAATTTAGTTGATGACAAATCCTTGACAAATCATTACTGACGTTTAATAATGCAAATATATATGACGTATGCTCATTATTGCCATATTAAAGCTGTTTGTAGCGCCACTATCCCTGGGCCGGACCGACACTTGTTAGCCTATAATGGGGTCGACGTCACATCAACATTTTTGTAAGCACATTTTCATTCAAGCAAATTTTATTTTCATTTCTCCTGCTCAAAAAGTACGTCGTTTTAAGTTCGCAAAGCGGGGCTAAAATAGTACATTTAGCCCCTGGGCTTTAAAAGGAAACCATATAATCCCATACCAAAAAATCTTGTTACCGGCCAGCTACATACTATTTACAAATAAAATAAACCAACGTGCAACCTGACCAGATCGACCCAATTAAAAAAATAAACCAATAAGTTTTTATTTACAATGTACTGGAATATTAACTGAAATTTTATTTTAGCACGTTTATAATCAAAATTTAATCTTAGTAAACATTTTATCTTGGCTAAGAATATTAAATGATAAAATAAATTAAAATGTTAATTCCATTTTTATATTTTTCTGATCAAACCGCGACTAAACCTGCTACCACTTAAAAAAAAATAAGCGCGAATCTTCAATAAAAATAACACCAATGCCAACATAAATTTACCAGGAAAGGTAACATTAAATATAAAAAATTGCTCAAGTTGTACTTTTAATTTTTCTTAAAAATAATTTTTTATCAGTCGAAGTGAAAAGCAGAGTGTTTAACACGGGGCCACAAGCCATTATGACACTCAGATATATTTGGCCTCGCTCACTTCGTTCGCTCGTCCAAATAATTACCTCGTGTCACAATGGCTTGTTTTAGCCCCTTGTCAAACAATCTACTATATTAAGTAATTAGAAATTTATAAAATTTTACTAATTTTCCCAAGGATCATCATCATTCGCTATTTTATTATATCCATTCTTCTGAAAACCTCTTAGTTTTTTCCGGATTCGGTTAAAAACCCACGTTTCTTGGTATAAAATAACTGTCTCAAATAATGTCTATAAATTGACATAAAAACCTTGACACGACCAACTGTCTCCATACGTCAGTTGCAAACAATTATTATTGTCATTTATATTGTCTTCTTTACTGCTCTAATTTTGCTATAGGAATTAATAGGTCAGGCAAATTATGGTTTACGGGCACAAATGTCGCGATCTTTTTACTTTTTCAAGCTTAAAAGACTCAAGTTTTTGTTGTATGTGTTTAACTTATGACTGTTTGGTATTGAGTGGTTTCAGACGGCAATTGTTTAACGTTTTATGTTAAGTGAAAGGAGGCGTGTGACAAAATGCCGCAGTTGTTTTGTTTTAAACATACCTATGTCGACAGTTTTTTTCTTATCTATGGTCTATTTTTTAATTTTGAAGCTAAGGGGAAGAACTGGCTTGGTCATATTTGCAAAAATGTACAGTACAGACAAAAAAAAAAAAATTTGGAACTTTGTGACCGCGTTTGTATGTTAGTTACTTCTTCACGCCATAACGACTGAATGAATTTGCATACAATTTGGGACAGAGGTAGATTATAATTATGTACCTACCTTAACTTAATACGTTTATCGCAAAAGCATGGTTCTTGTAGGATGGTGTAGGTTTAACAGCGTAGCCGTGGACAAAAGCTAGTAAAAATAAACGATTACGCCGAAAAAGTTACGAGCATCTTGCAGTGCGGCATATTTAAGTTTACTTTAGGAAAAGGTGAAGAAGTTAAGAAAAAGTACCTACTACTACTTTTTCTTAACTTCTTCACCTTTTCCTTTAGAAGGACAACCGCAGCCCAGCGAGCCGTTAGACACCATATGGCGCACATCGCACAAGGGCCGAAAACCGCAATTTGTGAGCATGCGCGCCCGCGCCAATTACTAATTACCTCGTATTGTTGTAAAAAGTTTCTTGTTATGTTTAGGGTACCACGGAAGGAGCGGAAACCATATGAGTATCGTATACATTAATTTTTCCACACGATTGAATGAAGGATTTTCTTCCCTCGCAAGAGGGAACAAAGTATATAGCTCACGTCAAAAAGCGGATCAGGTTTCGCCGATTACTCGAAAATGGCTGCACCGTTTTAGGAAATTCTTTTCTTGTTTGAAAGAGTATATTTTCTAGTTGTTCCCGTTGTCATGTAACATAACTTCGTTTCGTTGACAATGGTCAAAATATTACAGTACCTAGATAATATGTTTGTTATGCTTTTATTCTGATATGTAGTATGATCCCCATGTTCAGTATACTTGCGGTTCAATATATCCCTTATAGCCGGCGTGAAAAACAGTGTGTCACACTCCTTCAGTATGCTCTGGATTCAATGCTTGGTTCTGAATTCAATGTACACCCTCGCTGCAAACACATTAGTTTTACCTACTAACACATATATATAACTATTAACCCACGCAAGAAAAAGGACGTGTTACGGATTGGTCTCGTGTATCTCTGTTCATCTGTATGTCTGTTCATAGCTTCTAAACGGGGAAAGCATCCGTCTCTTCGTACTTATACAAGTTAGAAAGTGACAGATGGGCGAACTTTTTCTTGCTTTTTGCAATGTTTGCCCTTAACCCTCATTTGTCAAACTTTTGTCAGTTTTAAAACGATTAGTACAATGAAACAAGATCCTTCATATACGTGCCAGATAATTCAGAAATAAAAATAAGTTATGATTTAAAAAAAAAAAGAATAGTTTGGCCCAGGGGGTGAACCCTTATTTTCATAAAAAAGTGGGGGACAGCTATGTCCGCTGGGTCACTGTTCATAAACAAGTTATGAAATACCAACTTGGTATAAAAATATATTGCATTACGTAGCTTTATTTTCTGTATTTTAAATGTGCATAGGTACATTAAAAGAAATATCCGAATAAAGTTTTGGACTTTATTATTTGTCTGTCATTACAATGACTCTTTGACCTTTTTTTTTATTACTTCTCAAACCAGAATAGTTTTCTTTATCCAACTTTAGTAAGGTTTGAACCATTGACCTTTCTTTTTTCTGTTAATTGAAGGGTTAAAACTGCTACTAAATTAACTTTTTTTTCTTGGTACTGTAGCTAACTAATATACAGAACCCTTCTGTGTGTGTGTCTTAGCATTTTTTGTAATAATTATAATACTGTGATCGCGTGTTGGCTGGATTTTTTGTTGTTCCGATTCCGACCTGAGGGCGTTTTTTACGGTGTTACCAGGGATGATTGTTGTCAATTAGTAATCAAATTAGTCCGGCGGATGTGCATATAGTTCCTGTTAGAAATTGTGATCATTTCGTGTGACCTCCACACAACATGGTGTCAAAATTGCCAAGATGGTTATTAGGTACGCGTAATTGGCAACATTAAGAGGCAAATTTTAAGTTTGGTCTAAAAAATGTTAGGTAAAAGGGTAAATCATTTTTCAGGTTCTCCACTACCTAAAGGTTGACTGGAAGAGATGGCTCTTTAGATAAGACCGCCTATTGTTTACCTCTAATTGTAATTTCTTGCGTTGTATTTCTCTAGGTACTTATGTTTCTATGAGGTGTGCACTAAAAGTGATTCAAACGAGCCATATCATTTGGTTTAGCTCACTATCTCTTTCGCTCACTAAAGATTCAAGTATAGCTCAGTATCTCGTCTATCATCTCAGTATTACTCGCTCGCTCTCGCGTTTTTCTCGTCGGTTCGTCTTTTAAATCTAGATTGTCTCTAGTTCTCTACTCACTCGTGAACGGTATGGTCTAAAGATCTACTGAGCTAAATGAGCGATACATATCTCGACCTAAAGACACATATCACTCTTTTCACTTTAGTGAGACATTCTGCGCATAATAAGGATATGAAATGTCTGCCAAAATCAAATTTTAGTTCAATACGCATACATCCATCGTTGCGTCTATTTAACTAGCAAACCCTTTAAGTAACCAAAAACAAAAACAAAACCACATTACCGGCTCAATTTTAACCCTTTTAGCTATACTTATAGCGTGTAAACATCACAGCCGCGGAAGTAGGAGCACAAAGGAGGCCGCTCTCTGATCTTGCCGCACCTTAGCTCTGCGGATAGGGTTGGGTAAAAATATCGATATATCGAAATATAGATTCAGAAATTAATCGACGATATTTTCAACTTCAAAATATCTATAAAATGACATTTGAAATGATCGGTTGTCACACTGCGACGGAATCCGGACGGACGAGCGGTGCTGCGGATTTTTAGTTTGAGCGGAGATGCGGTGTCAGTGTGTTATACCCTGCGGATTTTGTGTACAAATCAGAATCTACAGTACAAAGTTAAAAACCGCAGGACTGGACGCCGCTCCGATGTGCGGAGCAGTGTGCCAACCACCTAACCCACCTCCCAAGCAACTTATTGAATTTTTCCTTATGCTTTGTGTGTCGATCGTTGCATTATTGATTTGAAAGGCTTTACACCTTAGCGACCTCTATGTGAATACGTTAATATCATCTTACCGCACCACTTTACAGCAGTGAACGAGCAAGCGAGAAGGGTCGCTGTTATTTTATAAATTTATGAAACATGTCTCATTTTTTTATGTGGCAGTACACACTAGCACAATTTTTACATTAAATCATTAAATATATAAATATTCTACCAGGTTTGAGATGATTTCATATTCAAATATTATTATCTGTCGCATCCAGGTCACAATTACGGAGGCTTTGGTCATGAGCCCTGCTCATGACTCGGCAGAAGTTTCACCGGAACGCAAGCGCCACCTGGTGGCGCTGTACAGAGTCTAGGAGTTGGGACGTGGCCAGCGAAGAGATCATTCTTTCTGCTTCCATCGGTCGTTGAGTGCGCTAGTGTCCTGGGAACTGTACCGTGTTCTTGTGTACAAGTCGGTTATTATTCGGAGCGTTTAACCGCCTCATTATCGTAACCGCAATATTTGCCAATTTATAGAAGCAATCAACATCATTTTGATAAGAATTTTAAAAATCTGCATCTTCTACAAGACAACAAAAATAGCGCCTTTAATCATACATGGTTCGTCAAAATATACGATAGTGAGGCGGTTAAAACGCTCAAATAATCACCCAAGTGATTATTGTTATCGATTTGTATCTGATAAAAGTGAATCTAGTATAGTATGATTTTGGAGTTTAACACAAACACGCCCGAAGAAGATACTGATTTCGACCACCCTGACCCGTTATATCGATAAATTACTAGTTGTAGCTGACGATTCGAAGCATCTATTAGGTCGCTTACTTGTATGATTATTATTTCGAGTTGATCTATATCAATATAGTTAGTTTAAAAATATCGATAGGTATTTATTTTTTCATTCGCCCATCCCTATCTGAGGATATTAATGACGTTGGTTAAGTATTGTCTGTGACAGCCACTTCGGTGGCAAAAACTGGTTCCGATCGATGGCCTGATGAGGTTGTATAGATAGATATTATGTTGACCTAATTTATGACTTACTTGGTAATTAAAGAGATTTGAATATATTGTCCTCGAAAATACAATTCAAACAGACTAGGTAAAAAACCGCCGCCGCCGCAGACCGGAAGAGGCAGCTTGGAAAGGTCCCTAACCAGGTCGTCGGTGCAAGATCGATCGTTATGGAGAACTTTTGGGAAGGAATATTTAAATATTTGCCCTGGCCGGGAGTCGAACCCAGGACCGCCGGCTCAGTAGCAGTGCACTACAAAGTGTGCCAACCGCACCGGGACTAGGTCGATTTGTGTAAAATTGTCCCTTAATTTATTATATATTATTTCGATATGTTTTCTGAGGAGTGCAATTTACTTTTATCTATTGTATTGTTGTAAATACAGCTCGCCAAAAGAGGCCTTATTCCTTTTAAAATGATGATTGTTTTAGACGTTTTTCTCTATGATCAAACATGTTTCTTAACATATTATTGATGTTACTCCCTAGAAAAGGGCTATTGAGATCTAATGGTATATATTTGAAACCAACAGTTTGAATTTTTCATTGATAATTTTTGTTTCAAAAACTACTCGAAATTGACAAAATTCACGCGGAAAATTTTGTTTTTTCAACGTATTTTCGACTGCACGTAATGAAAGCATGAAATAGCTATGTTACTACCTAGAACTCGGGGAAAAGTATTATTCACTTCAAAAAGTTGGTTGAAATTATGAATAATAATACCTAAGTATATTTGTCATAGTATGAAAAAAAAAATTATATTAAGTAAAGGAATAAGGCCTCTTAACACTGGGGCAATAAGGTAAGTTAACTTGTAATTGACCATACTTACAAGTATGTCCATTAGGACCTGTACCGCACTGAACGTGTTGTGGCAGTGGGCGGGGCACATTGCTCGTAGAACCATGGGGCAGAAAGGTTCATGAGTGGAAACCTCGGAATGCACAGCGTTGAAGGCTCCCAACAAGGTGGACCGGCGATCTGGTTAGATGAGAGCAGCGCACGACCGATCGCTGTGGAGAACTTTGGGGGAGGCGTTTGTCCAGCAGCCGTCTATCGGCTGATATATGATGATGATGATGGTGGATTGTATTGTATTTAGTATCTGTAGTGATATCATTTATCGATTGCACAGAAATATAATATGAAAATGTTAGTTGATTTCTTATGTTAATGGCGAATATGTCGTTTTGAAAGTGTCAGACGAGGATAATCAAGTTGGTGCTATTATACTTAAGTAGGCGTTCACAAAATAAAATGGGTTACTGAAAATATTTACTTCTATACTTCCCATTATAAAATAGATGTGGTGTGGAGAGGGATCATTATTTCAGGAAAAATCTTTAGCGCGATTCAGAATATGTATGGGCGCGCGGCGCCGTACAGCGCCATCTGTCGTTAAAAATTTCTTTGTTCTCTCGTCACGCCGAAAGGGATCGACGGATTTTAACCAATTTTAGTACATAGATAGATGAAAATCCAAAGATAGTTTAAGATACATACCTATTATCAGACTTACGAGTAGGTAAAGAAAGAAGTTGTACGCGGACCATTGAGGTATATGAACGAAATTTTAATATAAGTATCAATAGGGATGTGACAGATGTTGAATTAATACAACATAGTGTAGTTAGATATATGCATAAAATTAGCTTAATATGTCATAAAACAAATAAAAAAAATGTAAACTTTTTTTTTTTATTTTATTTGTGACTTCGAAGGAACGAAAATTTTATGATTTCTTTTTAACCTAAATGAAATTTTGTAATTGTTTTTAGAATCCTCATAATTTAAAACAATAATTGTATGACAACCATGTACTGAAACGCACTTTTTCACGGTGAAAATGGCAAATTACTTATTTTCTCCATACAAATATTGGTACCCATCCCACAGATGACGTCATATGTAGGCAGGCCATTTGTATGGAGCGTTTTTAGTCCTCTGTGGGAATGTTGAACTTTGACGGTCATTTCTGACTTTTAGAGCAGTCTAAGTGTAGGCTAAAGTGACCGATATAGCTCACCGGATTAGCAAGTTGAAGTAGCAATGGGCAGGCCACATAGCACGCAGAGCACATGGCCGATGGGGCCGAAAAGTGCTCGAGTGGAGACCTCGGACCAGCAAGCGCAGCGTAGGACGTCCACCTACAAGATGGACAGACGACCTTATAAAGGTCGCCGGAAAGCGCTGCATGCAGGTCGCTTCCAACCGGTAAATATGGAAGTCCAAAGGGGAGGCCTATGTTCAGCAGTGGACGTCCTATGGCTGAGATGATGATGATGATGAAGTGTAGGCAGTCCCATATAAACATTTGTTCCCGATAAAAAATAGAATCGAATGACATCCTTGTCTTGCCTTGAAAAAATTGTCCGCACGCCTATTGCAGTATCGCTTCCTCCATTTCCATTAACAACCCAGATATTAAGCAGTACCATTATTCAATTGAAAATTTTGGGGTCCAAACCACTTAAATGAATTTGTTTGGTCCGGTCGGGACAAATATTACGAGTACCAAAACAGGGGCATGCAATTGTCAAATTGACCGAATGATTGAGGGGACGAGTGAATGAGGGAACGAAAGTTTGGGATTTGGAAGTTTTCATTCGGATTATACTGGCTTAGAGATCGTTTTGTTATGATTTTTACTTCACCCTTAGCATAAAGTGGGATTTTCTACCCGCGGTCATAAAATCTAACTTCCTGGCCAAGGGAAGACATAAAACTTTACACAAAACCACATAATTCGTAAAGGCCCAGATTGCATATTTATGGCCCTCGCCTTCGGTTCAGGCCACAAACATCTCCAATCTGGGCCATTCACGAATTCATACTAGTAGTAGGGGAGACCGGGTATGGAAGTCACATTTTATTTCTTTTGCATTTTTAGTACTATCGTTTTTAGTTGGGGATGATAAAAGATAATTTAATGGATAGTGTATTTATTTGAGTTTAAAAATATATCAATCCTTTTTCACTAACATTATGTACGGAGGAAATATTTTTATTTTTATGAAAAAAGAGAAATGTGACTTTTAACCCCGTGTCAGGGATGGTTGTCACAGGTGCTGGGGTACGTAATTACATAGTAAAATAAGAGGGATATACAATAATACACACATTTATATCAAACGAACTTTTTTCTTGTTGAAGATAAAAATGTTTTATGTAAGTTACTGTAACGGAAAATAACGAAATATTCGTAATTAATAAAAAAATGTCAACAACAATTTTTTTTTCAGCTAGTAACTTATATAAACTTAAATGATGTATGTAAGTCACTGTGACCAGGAAAGTAACGAAATACGTATTCATAATTAATAAAAACACCCAAAAACTAAATTCGCTTTCAGCTAATAAGGTAGTCACACGTGACTACCAGCCCCCGTCGACCTGAGACAACCTGCCCCAAAACACGTTTTAGAAAATAATCTTACAATATAAATTCAAATGAATGTTTCCACTAAAAACCTTATAACAATATGATTATACACAAGTTCAACTTGAACAAAACACGAAGAAGCATATTAATATGCAAAATAAAAGTGTACCTACGAGATTTAACACAGATGCACAAAAAAATACTTTTACTGGCGGAAAAAAGTAAACGAATGTGGCTCCGTCACAACATACCGGAGCCGACTGAGGTAAAGTACGGAGGGGGGTTTAGCTCTCGCGATCCTTGGACACCGGTCGGTAAACTGATTCGTGCCTTTGGTTGTCAGTTATGGCCGCTGTGACAACCAACCCGTGTGACGTCCATACCCGGTCTCCCCTAGTATTAAGTACCTAATCTAAAATTATAGAATGTTAAAAAAAAACAAATTTATGTCCATGTTTCCTAGCCTATCAATATTTCTTGTATATCAAACACAAAACTTATAGTAATAAAAATACATCCACTCAACGAGAGATGGCGGCACTATTTAATTAATTTAATTCAGTTGTAGTGCGTAGCGACATCTGTTGTCCGATAGATGAACAGGGCTGCCAGATCGTATAATTGGATACAAAAACTGTATAATTGGACCGCTGATTGTATCCTCTTTGTATCCTGGACCGTCTTGTATAATTGGATACATCAATTATTTCAAGCTAGAAGGACCATCTTGTATAATTGGATACATCAATTATTTCAAGCTAGAAAACTCTTAGCCGTCTACACACTTTTTGTATCCTGGCAATCATTTTTGTATAATTTCAAACTTGTGGCTGAATAATGGTAAATTGTCTAACTACCATAGGTGGCTTAGGTATGTTTGCAAAATTAGGGTGCAATTTTATTAACCTTTGCAACATAAGATACACATTGCAAAATATTGAACATAATATTATTCTTTTACAGAAAATTTAATTTTAAAATCCACCCAGCTGTAACGAAATAAACGATTGTTAAAGACAATTTGAAAGACATGACACCCAAGTTATATAAATTGTGTAGGTACCTATAAAATAGATACAGCTATCAAAAAAGCGCTACAATTTTTAGGACAGTATTTTCAATACGACGATACTACTATATGAGTATGACGATAATAATACTGACGACGCGGTTGGCACAATATGTAGTGCACCTGCCTACTGAGCCGGCGGTCCTGGGGTCGAATCCCGGCCAGGGCAAATATTTGTGTGATGAACTCCAAGTACCTACTATTTCAGTGTTTATCAAGTTCATACGTGTTCCCTATTGCTATCTATATTTGCTTGCAGAAAGGTGAACTACGGGAAAAAATTACCAGTAGTACCAACACCTAAACTACGATTTCTAATTGAAGACCAAAAAAACTACCACAAGGTTGCCACTACAACAAAATATGTTTACAATAGTAAATTCCTTTTTCTTTTTTAAACACGCGAAGATCATTCATTTATTGGTAACTTTAACTCTATGTTTTATCAAAATAACTAGATATATTTATTATTGCATAATTACGAGAGGAGATAATTAAAACTTAAACATCGGAGATTTTTGGTACAAAATCTGGTATTGTACTTGTAACACTTGAGCATTTGGTGCAAGCCGAGAAACACACTCAAATGTCATTTAAATGTTGTCAATTTTGACAGTGACGTATCTGTCGTAGTTTTTTTGGTCTTGAATTAGAAATCGTAGTATAGTGAAGTAACTAGGTTCGTTGGATGGTTGTTCGTTGGATAATTGAGGAAAATAAAAATACAATCATAGAGCAAAGAGTTGTTTAAGAAAATCATTCGTTTACACAATCAACGTAACGTTGTGTGCTCCCTTCGCGCCTTCTGCTGCACCTACTCTGTGCTAAGCTAAATTTTTCATCAATTTCACTACCCAAAATGGTATTTGTCTTGTTTAATTTTGTAAAATTGATTGGTGTGCAATAAAGTATTGTTGTATTGTAACCAACCGATTCCATAAGCATACATTTGAAACATAAGTAGAATACGTAACTTAAATTAACGTTTATTTCCCATTTGATTCTGAGGAGTACTTGACAGAACTTCATAATTATCTTCATTAGCAATGACATCATTGATAAACTTATCCCATTTCTTCTCGAATGATTTAAATAATTTCGTCTTTCCCGTATCGTCTAACGCAGTATATCTTATAGAATTGATTGCCAGTTGCTTGAGCAGTCTCAGATCCGCGTGTTTACTGGCGATGGCCACGAAGGCAACATAGAAGTCATCAGACAGGGGCTTCGCGCCCCACACTCCAGGGTCGTCGCTTGACAGCACCACGGGCAGACCCAGCGCCAAATATGTTGCCAGAGGATGGTTCCGCGGGTCCTGTACCAAAGACAACACCCAGTTTGAAATCACATTCACCTCCACAGCTATGTCATTCTTTAGAACCGCTTGAATAAGTGCTGGATGTTTCGTTAATGCATACCCGTGGCCTATCCTTTTCGCCCCCAACAGTATAGCGTCAAATAGATTTTCATCCACCGGTGACCCATACGAATTAGTTTCACCTGCGTGGAAAAAGTAATCTATCTCATCTTTCGCTTCTAAAAGACCCGGCAGAAGCTCCAGCAGAGGTTTTCCGTGGTCTTCTTGACCCACGAGATCGAATCCAGCGAACACATCAGGTAGCATCTCTTTCACTTTACGTGCAAAATTTAGTTCTACCCTTAATCGCTCCTCGTTCGCATTTCTACTTAAAGTTAAGATGATCTTAAAACCAACAAAATCAGGGTTAGCTTCCATAAATTGTTTTGCCACTTTGTCATACAATAACATGATGTAAAATCTATCTGAGTATTCCGTGCCATTTAGCTCATACAAGAAATAAGACCCGAATCTAATTTCAACGTACATAATATTATCGTCGTATAAATTTTGGAAGGATTCATAAATAAGCTTTTCTCGTACAGGTCTGTATTCTATCACGGTAAAGATCGTGTGCATAGTACGTTTAAATTGCTTCCATGCATTATCTGTGGTGATATCTGGCCCCATATGGTCTTCAGATCCTAGACTCAAACGTTCTTTAATCATTTTGTCAAATTCTGTGACATTAGTATGATTGCTTCTCAGCTCGCTCATAAGAGTCCACTGAACAGGACAGGTCACGTTAGGTGTGTTATTTGAGTAATGAAATAATAAAACGTCATCTGTTAGACAGGCGCAACAGTGGTCTTCATACGTAAACTTCACCAAGTCATCAGGATCGAAGAGCAACGAACTATGAACATGCAAAGACGCTCCTTTCGGCATCCGTCTAATCAACTGATACACTTTAGAACGCTTCATTTGATTTCTGAACGAGAAATAAGATTTTGAAATATTTACGTACTGCGAATTTTCAAAGTCCGTTTCCATCATTTTCCATTTCATCAGGATATCGTTGGCTAGTATTTCTTTACGTGTAAGGACAACTTTATTTCCGAGTGCTTGCTGTGAATCCATTTCGATTAAGGTCTGTCTTCTTTTCATGTAATCTGCGAGTTGGCCTGCATCGAGCTGCCCAAAACATAGTAAACAAAAGACACTGGTCGTGATTCCGTGCATGGTTTCTTCTGCTTCGTCACGTGTAAGCGTGCTCGATTTGTTATTCTTCTGTCTCACACTGCTTTCTGAATGTTTTCCTCTCCTCCTCCTAGTTCACTGACCAGTAAGCACAATTAGAGGTAGATTTTTTTAAACACATTTCTTCACGTACTGTCTGCGACGCTTCTGTCGAGCACACTACCCCCTGGAAAGTTCACATTATAGTAAATATTTAAATTGGCTCAAATCACACGATTATATAAGTTTAAATTAATGTATTTCTAGAAACTTATTGTTCACAGTTACAATAGACAAATAAATGATAACAAATGTGCTGGCACGGTGACGGGTCATAAAACGTTTGTTATAATTATCGTGATAAACCAGGGATCATATTCGATTGGCATTGAAATTGTAGCCATCTGTCATATCATATTTGCCTGCCACGCTGCGTTTTTAGGTTCCAGAGTTTCATGACCTTATTATACGTAGAATAACAGTTCCCTTTGCTAGCAAGAGGAATGTTTAAGACATAATAATTACTTAAAATTTATTGCGTAACGTCAGTCGAGTATGGGATAAGCACACCCTACCATATCGAACTATAGAAAAGTAAAGATATGTACAGAATATTTTTCTGTACTTTTCGATATTATCATGGTACTTACTAATTAAAACTTATTAAGGCGAGTGGTGCTGCGCAACTTGTGCCATATCCGACCTATTTCCGATTATTAGGAAACTAAAAACTAGGATGATATAGAACTAGTAAAACACCTTTTAGTGTATTACGCCGCAACGCCAAAAACTAGGTACCACTTTAGTTGTGGAAGTGTTATGGGAACAGAACGACAGATTGTGTACAAAGATTTAATATGATTCATTAATTATTTTGCATTGTTTCCTATTCACGTTGACGCCTAGAGACTATACATCTCCGTGGAATTAACTTCACTAAGTGTATCATATTGCATGTCAAGACGCCTAGAGACTTTATACATCTCTGGAGAAATCATTAGTTTGAATTGAATAAATTTTGTATAAAAATGTAGTTCTACGTCCTTAACATTGATTTGGAGAATCTATCCATCTCCTTTACGTATACCAATTTATTTAGTTATACCATAATTTATATAAATTAATGTTTTAAGTATGATTTACGAAAAAATTACTTACTGTTGAGTTTCTTTCGGCTTTCTTCTCAACAGCGGTCTCCTCTTGGGAAATGCCGGTAGATTCACAATCTGATTTGTAAAAGTGCCCTTTGTGGCCTACTTACTGAATAAATTATTTCATTTCATTTCATTTCAATAAATATTGGTGCTTTGCCAGGACTCTTACAACTACTGAATATTGTTTATGCCATGTTTGCACCGTTATCCAAGATCGCTGGGTACGTTAGATCACCTAAGGACTTCTAATCGCAGGGCGAGGCCAAGATCGTGGGCCAAGATGGGCGTGGACGAGTAAGTTGGCATTTAAAAGGGCTGCGGGGAGTTTCTGTGCCGGCAGAACTGACGTTTCATAGTATATCTGCTTGGTTAGTTTCACTCGGCAAGCCACGTGGCCTAAACGCGGTACTCGACTTTAAGAACCTTCATTGTGCAACGATTACATAAAATACTATAATGTATTTATATTAAGGTTTTATTTTGTGCACACTCCTGTTGTCTTACATAATAATACCTAAAATAGCTCCATGTACAGTCCGACCAAAAAGTGTAGAAACTAAAAAGTGGCACTGTCAGAAAGAAACTAAAAAGTGGCAAGACAGTGTCGTCCCCGTTTTCTTAGATTGATTAGAAAGAGACGACGCTACAGTATTGCCACTTTTTAATTTCTACTCTTTTTGGTCGGACTGTGGCCGCAACCGTCATAATTATGTTCATAGGCCCCCTGGCTTTCTTAGAGGTATGAAAAAAAGAACCGACTTCAAAAAAAGCTAAAAGTCAAAAATAACCCGATCATGTACAGATTACATTTGAATCACCTTTCGGCGCCAAACCACTCAATTATTACTATGAAAACAGATGCCGCGCAAGTTTATTTTTAGCTTTTCAGTTTTTTTTGAAGTCGGTTTTTTGTAAAAAATATATTTTTCCCTTTTTGTTCTTTAGTGATATTTAAATGGGATCACATGGGAAGCACCAGCTTCAGCAAGCGAATAAAAAAAGAATTATCAAAATCGGTTCACCCAGTCAAAAGTTCTGAGGTACCTACCTAGGTAACAAATATAAAAAAAAAATAAGTCGTATTGAGAAACGTCCTTCTTTTTTGAAGTCAGTTAAAGAGAATGGCGTTACGTGACGGTGATTCTGGTGGAATGCCCCGATAGTACACACTCGTATTTTCGACGAGCCGTGCGTACAACAACATAACTACCAATTCAAAACAAAATGAATGCGTTGCGTACTATCTCACAATCAATATGTATTGCGGCATCAAATTTACACGCTTATCAAAACAAGTGCGAGCCAGACTCGCGCACCGAGGGTTCCGTACAAACATTTCCCATCTTAACTGGCCGGGTTAAGTTTGCACCTGGTATATGGCGCCACATACAAATGAGGTGCAAAGTTAACGCAACCAATCACGTTTGTTGTATGGGAGCCCCATTGAAATATTTATTTTATTCTGTTTTTAGTATTTGTTGTTATATATGCCCTTGCGTCTATTGCAGACGATTTATGGTGTAATGTAAAGGAGACACCGTTTCTGGTGGCTAACTAAGCCGATACGAGATCGACAAGCTATCACGATTCATGAGATACAGCCTGGTGACAGACGGACAGACAGACAGGTCACTGGCATATTTGTTTTCATTAAGCGGTTATTGTTTTTGAGAACAATATTTGTTATTTCTAGTAATAATATTCATCTAAATCCCTTTTCCTTTAATCTATTGTTCCATATGACAAATACTTACCTAATCGATATAAACGCTGACGATGGGTTTTCAAACAGTAGTATACTAGATAGAAGCGACGCAACACGATATGTGTGCATAATATAAATTTAACAAAAGTATTTATTGTGAAAGGAAAAACTGTGCCCAAAAAAATTTGCCGGAGAAGACAAGTGAAGGACCTAAAAAAATTAACAACTATTTCGCTTTACGCTGCTGTAGAAGATACCACTGAACACCATGCTCAATATCGTGATTGTGTGTTTAATATGTTTCTGCCAGATTGATGCCATTAATCTCACAGATTACTATAAAATCAGAGAAAATTGGATCACAAGGGAAGCAGAGCAAGCACTTGGAAATAAAATTGTCCTCACAGAACAAGAAACAGCCGTCAATGATATCCTGATGCAATGGAAATATAAAGAGACTAATTGCCCACATCAGTTACCATTCTCGGATTCGTATTTTGCTTTGAGAGATGAAATGAAACAATCTAAAGTATATCAATTTATCCGACGGATGCCGAAAGGAGCGGCATTGCATGTCCATAGCTCTTTGATGCTGGATCCAAATGATTTGATGAAGTTAACGTATGAAAACAACTTATATGCCTGTTTTATTGAACCTAATTTAAAATTAATATTTTCTGATAACACGCCGAAGCATTATTGTCCTGTTCCATGGACCCTCATGAGCAAGCTAAGAAGCAGTCATAAAAACATCACCAGTTTTGACGCAATGTTAAAACAACGCTTAACTTTAGGTCCCGAAGACAATTTACCCGATACCAAAACAGATGAAGTGTGGAAGGCATTTGAAAACACGATATCAACGATCAATTCATTGATAAATTGCAGACCTGTACGGGAGAAAGTGATCTATCAATCCTTACAAAACTTATACGACGATAAGGTAATGTATGTTGAAATAAGGATTGGTTTATCACCCTTATACGAGCTAAATGGCACTGTACATCACGCACTATATACAGCGTTCCTTTATAAGCAAGTAGTAAAAATATTCAAGGACACACATCCCGATTTTAATGGCCTTAAGCTCATTATAACTGCAAATAGAAATTCGAATGAAGAACAAGTGTGGGAAGAATTAAATCTGGCTCATAGAGTAAAGAAGATCTTTCCTGGAATCTTCGCTGGCTTCGATCTCGTGGGACAAGAAGATCATGGGAAACCTTTGACTAAATTTCTGCCGCTTCTTATCGAGGCAAAGAACGATATGGATTTCTTTTTGCACGCAGGTGAAACAAATTTACATGGAACATCGGTGGATGAAAACTTGTTCGATGCCATATTGCTGGGAACGAAAAGGATAGGCCACGGGAATGCATTAATAAAGCATCCAGCTCTTCTCCAAGCTATTTCTCAGAATGACATAGCTATAGAAGTGAATGTGATATCAAACTCGGTGTTATCGTTGGTGCATGATCTGCGGAACCATCCTCTGGCGACTTATTTGGCGCTGGGTCTGCCCGTGGTGCTATCCAGTGATGACCCTGGAATGTGGGGCGCGAGGCCGTTGACCGATGACTTCTATGTCGCCTTCGTGGCCATCGCCAGTAGGCACGCCGACTTGAAACTGCTGAAGCAACTGGCGTACAATTCTATAAGATACAGTGCCTTAGATATGGCGGGGAAAACTAAATTATTTGCGTCATTCGAGAAAGGATGGAATGCATTCATTTATGACGTCATTTCGCAGCGGCAATAGTAAAGTGCGCTGTTATATACTAAATTCGTGAAGTTGTGGTCTTCAGCGTCAAAAGTGTCTGACAATTTTCCCATTGGCATATGTCAAATTGCATACTAAAATTGTCAGCTACTTTTACAATGTATGTAGATAATAATAAATAAATTATGTTTAATGGATCACCAAATATAGTATAATTTAACGGCAAAAAAACACTTTTAATTATCAAAAATAGTAAATGAGCACCAAAATTGATCCCCAAATTAATTAAAATGATAACCAAAAGTTTTATAACTGATCACCGATAGAGCAGATAAAATATGTTGGTAAAAAAATCACTTTACACCTCCAAAAATAGTTAATGAGCACCAAATTTAGAACACCAATTTTATTTAAAACTAGCTGACCCGGCGAACTTTGTACCGCTTGAAAGTCGATAAATGTAGAGATAACTATTACTATTAATCCCACGGGAACGGGATAAAAAGTATCCTATGTCCTTCTTCTGGATCGAAGCTACCTCCCCATCAATTTTCAGCCAAATCAGTTCAGCCGTTCTTGAGTTATAAATAGTGTAACTAACACGACTTTCTTTTATATATATAATATATATATAGAAATCTAACATGAAATGAGTACATATTATAGAGATGATCTGGCATACGATCCGGCCACCGCCCGGCGCCATGACGATTCCAGGTCGCTTGGTGTGAAATATGCTACTGGCCACACTGGGGTGACTCGCCAGGCGCAGTGTGGACAATCTGCTACTGGTGATTCTACAAAGATATTGACTAACCAACTTTCACTAAGACGGATGGTTGCACTTGCAACGTGGAACGTCCGCGGCATGATCCAGGTCGTGAAGAAGGAAATGATCGACAAGGAGCAACAGGCCTACAAGTTAGACATCCTCGGCCTGAGCGAGACTCACATGAGAGGCACAGGTTTCTCCGAACCAACGTGTCCATTCTCAACGAGCTCGGAATAACCAAGAGGCTGTCCGCTATCTGCTTCCAGCAGATATTAAACTATTTCGGACACGTCGCTCGCAGGAACCCGGATAATCTGGAACAGCTGATGGTAGTAGGTCAGGTAGACGGAAAAAGACCGCGCGGTCGATCGCCCACCCGTTGGTCAGATCTTGTAAAAACGCTCACTGGCCTGTCAATACCTAAGGCCATCAAGATCGCCGAGAATAGAAACGAGTGGAAAAGCATGGTGCATCAAGTGACGAACTAATATTTCACGTTAGACACGACCTTCAGCAATGAAGATGCCGACTAAGAAGTAAGTATATATAATATAATATATAAGAAGATTAAGATTATAACCATAAATATTGCAACTTGCTATCCTATTTAAAGCAAATAACTCCACATTAATCACCTTTAAACCCAAATCGATCACCATTTTAATATGAAATTACCACAGACAACCCCCACTAGACGGAGCATGTAAGGCGACCCGCGCGCACCAACGATATGGTACGGCAGAACATTAAAGTATCAACACGGCGGCCACCGTTTAGTTGCGTCCATGTTTATGAGGTCTCTCTACACCACTTAACACTACAATTTACCATGTTATTTATTTAATTTCTTTTTTCGTTGACGTACGCATGGATCATAAACAAGGACGCAACTAAACGGTGGCCGCCGTGTTGATACTTTAATGTTCTGCCGTACCATGTCGTTGGTGCGCGCGGGTCGCCTTACATGCTCCGTCTAGTGGGGGTTGTCTGTGGAAATTACATTCAAATATACATCATTTTGTAGCCTAAAAAATTCATTAAAAACCCAAAATATTGATTAAATGATCATTACTTATACTGTTTCTGTGTATATTTGCCTGAAATTAAAAGCTCTGTTAGGTCATTATCTGAATTCCTAAAATCAAGAAAGAGCGGTTCGCTTACTTCGCTTAGGGCCTGGTGCCCGGTGCAGCATGTGTTTTCACGACGCGGCAACGTATATTCGCACGGTGGATAATTGTGTCGCGCTCCGACGCGACACAGCGTCGTGTGTTTTCACGACGCGGCAACGTATATTCGCACGGTGGATAATTGTGTCGCGCTCCGACGCGACACAGCGTCGTTTTACGTTTACGACGCCGTGTCGTGTGTTTTCACGACGCGGCAACGGATATTCGCACGGTGGATAATGTGTCGCGCTCCGACGCGACACCGTGTCGTTTTACGTTTACGACGCCGTGTCGTGTGTTTTCACGACGCAGCAACGTATATTCGCACGGTGGATAATGTGTCGCGCTCCGACGCGACACAGCGTCGTTTTACGTTTACGACTCCGTGTCGTGTGTTTTCACGACGCGGCAACGTATATTCGCACGGTGGATAATGTGTCGCGCTCCGACGCGACACCGTGTCGTTTTACGTTTACGACGCCGTGTCGTGGACATGTGGCCACGCCCTTAGGCATTTACTGGTAGCAGTTCGGTTCTGGCGCTTCGCCGACCGCTGCCGACGCTCGCTACGGTCGCTCGGCTCGCGCGCTGTTGTAGTCGCAGTTCTAACATAACTTAACCCATTAATCTAGTTTACTAGTAGCAGTTGGCTTCTAACCCCGTGACTTGCTTAATTTGGCGTTAATATACTATATTTGGTAGTATGCCTACGTTTTAAATCAATCATAGTGGTATAATTTAGGTGCTTATATCGCAATAACTAGGTCGTCAAAATTTGGTGCACATTTAGTAAACTTGGTGTTCGTATACAATTAGAAGTGCAGTCATGACTAAAACAGGATAAGTACCTATTGTAATTTTAGGCTATCTTATTTTGGTGTAAGTATTTTTTTTTGTGATTCATATGATTTTTAGGTAATACAGCGGGCCTATGATGGTTGCTTTTATCACGCGATAAATAAGTGACATAGCATCCGTCACGTTTTGGCAAGTTGCGAGTGTGAGTGACAGATGCTATGTCACTTATTTATCGCGTGATAAATCAATCATCATAGGCCCCCTGGTTTAAGATCCCAACATTTTTACTGGGGGACAAAATATTTGTTGCCATAAATAAAAAAAATAAAAAATCTTCTATATTTTTCAAATAAATTGGACTTGTAAACTTTAAACAACGATTGAATCTGAAATGTACCTGTGGATTGAAAATTTGGTTGAATAAATAAATATGAGTCAAATGGAGCTTATGTTATAGCAACGCTTGCTACAGACTACTTGTGACAGATGCGTAATATGTGTCAAGTTCTAGATAACGGTGTGATTTTGGCCCCAAAATGCTGTCTTGCGTGAAGCGTATATGCACAAATTACTAATAATCTCAAGTTAAGCTGAAATCATTTGATTTTCTCGGGTCTAACATTTAAATTTTCAAATAAGTATCACGCCATTTTAACACCATGACGCCGCCTTAAAGAGAGATAAGCTTATGTCATTGACCGTGATCTGGGCAGAAAATATTGCAGCTTCCATGTTAGTATAACGTATTATATAAAACATCATTGGTGAGATTTAGATCTCCCTTATACTCCCATCTTATGCCAATCGTAATATAATCAAATGAGTAATGCGAGCAATATGTTATGAAATTTTCTTTGCAATTCAATATGTGCAGGCGTTATACGATTTTATTAAATCACATTTTTTCGACTTGTTCCTTGAGATCTTATCCATTTGACATTGACATCAGAACATTTCATTCCTCAAAGAAGCTCGAATCGACGAACGCCGTACAAAATCGTGCACAGTCACAGATTATATACAAGTTAATACGTACAGTGGAGGATGCGGATGAATATGGCCGATCCCAAGTAGGTACTTAAATGGGACTACCGGTCTAGGAGAAAGAAGACATTGACATCAATAGTCCAATACGGAAAGGGTATAATTGCCCCTCAAACTAAAATAATTCGCATTGTACGGTTTTTTTTTATAAGTCAAAAAGGTTATATAGAGAAGGTTATATTGGGTATGAATATTTTCTAATACGTTCCGTATCGCGCTGACATAATCTCTCGACAAAACTGTTAGAAAATAATACGGAATGTTAAAACAGTAAAATGCGATGCCCTAGTGCATAAGAAATGCATTTGAATAATCTTTTCTAAGATTTACAGCAAGCTTACAAAAACTTTTTATACCAAACGCACACTCAAGATCCGTTAGAAAATATGTTCATCTCATACCCATTAGTACTCAATATACTCTAAACTGACTACAAAAAATCACGCACTTGTATATTACTGAAGCTCAAAACCCTTCGCGGATCGGGCTACAACGAGTGATGCATTAGCCATATCGCAGGCATATGGTATGGAAGATTTGATTTGATCACCGATTAAAAATCATCGTGTATAGATTTTATCTTTTCAAGCTGAAATAAGTGACAATGTCAATTCATTCACTATTTACCTTAATGAGAGAAGTTATCATTTGACCGAGCGAGTGAGCGTCTCCGTTTCAGTTTGGCCAAACATCCTTTTGTATGTCCGGTCCAGGTGTTTAGATGTTTGGAATTTGGATGTCCAGTGGTTCAGATTTCCAGCTGTTATCGTCTAGGTATAGGATTATTCCGATGTTCGAAATTCGAATATCGCATCGTGCCGTCTCGCTCATTCAAATATCGTTTGGCAGGAGTTCGAGAGGGATAGCAGGGTTCAAACTTCGAATTCCGATCTTCGGACTCTTCGGAGTAGCCGATTGTCATGAAATTTTGTTACTAGGTTCTTTAAGTATAGCCCAACAAGGTGTATTTCAACCCACGCCATGACGCCATATTGCGGATTTTTTGTGGTACTAATTTATTTTACTGGCAAAGACACATTTTTGGTAACTGACGTTGAAAGTCGGTGAATGCTACTGATGTAAACAAAGAGGAAACAGGACTAACTATTCCGCAAATATCAAGTACTTTTTACATACTAAAGCCATCCACAGTGATGAAATCAAGTTTTTTTTTTCAATTATGATTCAGTTAAGTATATATTTCGCAAGAAGAACGAAGGATTGAGCAGCATTCCGGTAAACAATGTTTTGAACTAGGTTCATGGCAAATCCTTGACAAATCGCTACTGACGTTTAATAATATGATGCATGCACATTATTGCCATATGGAAGCTGTTTGTAGCCGCCACTATCCCTGGGCCGGGCCGACACTTGTTAGGCTTTATATTAATACTCGTACATTTATATGGCGATTCAGTTTTTTAAACTTTTCAATAGACGGAGACATGGTGGTTAAATATTAAAAATGCAAATTTTTGTAATTTCATAACAAACTCGCGAGGAACATAAAAATACGTTTATGGGATACTTTACATCCGACTAAGGGAAAATAAGGTGGGTTACGTTGTAGTATTAAAAATATGAAATCATGTCAATTGTTTTCAATAATTACGGAAATAAACAGTAACAAGAATTGTAACCGTACATCGATTTAAGGAATAACAAACATGAGTATGATATCAATTTGTTATTGTTTATCGTGATTTTCCCGGGAATATAAATTCCTTTATTACTATATTGATAATGTAATTATAGAGAAACATTATCTGATGATGAAATATGTACCTACCTACTATAATCTCTTGTTTTGCAGTTCTTGTTTTACATATATGTACATGGATCAACTATTCTTAGTTGTTATTCTGTCCAGTGAAGGCCGTGACCCAGGGGACACCAATGATTAAAATTCTTAGAAAAGTGTTGATTATTAATATTATCAGAATATAGCCTACATAGAAATGGGCTTATGATTGTAGCAATTACAATGTTTTTGACCAATGGTAATTTGGTAAATGGGACAATTTTCTTTAAGCATGTTGTCGATTTTTTTCATAGATTTCAATCAAATTTGTTGATTTGGTAAAGTTGCTTATTCTGATCATGGTAAGCCCAATTTCACGCTATCTCCTACGAATTTTTCCATTGAGTTACTTACTTTTCTAACTCAATTGACATTGACATCAAGCCATGGCCAAAACCCTTGTAAATCGAAGTTTTAAAGAGTGACTCAGCTGCCGCGGGGCAACGAGCAACAGAAAATAGTTGATTGACCCTCGTGTAAGTAAATGTAAAATTCTATTTCTCAAAAATTGCATGTAATGTTGCCTTACCATCGCTAGATAGACTACAGTATGTGGAACATACCGAAGACTTTTTAGAAGTGTCCAGTAAACAGCGAGATTTTAAATTTGGAATCAATATTTGTCCAGTAAGTAAGTATGTAATTCCTATTACGTATCAAGATATTTGAATATCGAAACACGATTTACATCGTCACCGACCTATAAAAAAACTAAGGATGTGAAGGCGATGAGGTCGTATATAAATGTAAAAAGGATGCATTCCACAAATTGTTTTAATTATAAGTACAGTGCGAGAGCAAATTGTAGAAATTAAAAAGTGGCGTCCCTTTTTCATAGATTAAATAGAAAGAGACGACATTGCAGTATACACTTGCAATTTACACTAAGAGCAAATGTAAAATAAAATAAGGTTAGTACTATTGGCAGTATAAATGTAACTCAAGATGCATATTTAAAAAAAAAAAGTAGCGACAAGGTTTAGTGCGGAAGTTTGTATGCAGCGTTTAGTTCATAATTGTGCTGTGTAAAATGACAATGATATTTCGGAATTCCTTCCTTTTTTGTGTCGTTTAGAAAAAACCTCGGAGTTAAAATTGAAGGTAAGCTTTATGATATGAAAATTAGTTAGTAAATACAACAATGTATAACAATAATTAAATTTTATCTTTAAGACTTAGATTTGTAAGACAGTGCAAATAATTAAACGCAGTATTTATAAAAAAAGATATTAAGGCGGGATTTAAATTAAAAGACAAAAATTTCAAATTTGTTTGTGTGATCTATTACAATAATTCAGCAAAAATGAGTTCAGACGAGTCTGATTCCGAATAGACGGCACTCCTCCATACTTAAAAGCGGAGGCAGAGTTAGCTAAAATAATTTACTTCCGACTAAATCCAAGGAGATTTAAAATAATACAAGACATTCATTAAATGGAAGGAAGAAAATCAAGTTAATAGTTGGTCAGATAATGTGTGATAAGGTCTGAATATTTCAACAATCTTTCTGAGACAATCGGATGGCTACAAAGGAAAGAAATCACAAATATTCAGCAGCAAAATATAGAAAAGTTCTTAAATCAAGCTCTAGATGATAAACAGTTTGGCGATGAAGGTAAATAAATGCTGCCACTATTTGATAACGATATAACTATATCTTTTATCCAAGTATAAACTCATAATTATTTTTGTTATAGGTTGTTATCGTGGGAGTTAATGGTGCCTGCGACGACGAATATCACAATGTGTAATAATAAAAATGGGATAAAACAAAAATATTCATTGGAAAATGGCAGAATATGAATGTCACCTATAAAATATAATTTTAATCTAATTTTCTTGTTTAATTTTTGAGAAAAGCACTATACTTGCTTCGACCGTAAGAGCCATCTTGGCCTCGTATTATATCCGGAATTACATACTTACTGGTCTCTGCCGTAATAGTACATTACGGCAGAGACCAGTAAGTAAGCCATACTGGCCGAGTAGGAATTAGACGGACCGAGCCGTAGGTCCGGATATAATACGAGGCCAGGATGGCTCTTACGGTCGAAGCAAGTATAGTGCTTTTCTCAAAAATTAAACAAGATAATTAGATTAAAATTATATTTTACAGGTGACATTCATATTCGGCCATTTTCCAATGAATATTTTTGTTATTGGTATCCCATTTTTATTATTACACATTGTGATATTCGTCGTCGCAGGCACCATTAACTCCCACGATAACAACCTATAACAAAAATAATTATGAGTTTATACTTGGATAAAAGATATAGTTATATCGTTATCAAATAGTGGCAGCATTTATTTACCTTCATCGCCAAACTGTTTATCATCTAGAGCTTGATTTAAGAACTTTTCTATATTTTGCTGCTGAATATTTGTGATTTCTTTCCTTTGTAGCTGTGACGTAGTTCGGTTGCCTTAGTAACTGCTGATATGAAAAACACTGTTGTCAATTTGGTCTCTACATTTTTTTCTCTCCAATAAATGTTTTTTACATTTAAAAAGTGCGTTCGTGCTTTCATCCGTATCTTCACATCTGGCGACCGAACTACGTCACAGTAGCCATCCGATTGTCTCAGAAAGATTGTTGAAATATTCAGACCTTATCACACATTATCTGACCAACTATTAACTTGATTTTCTTCCTTCCATTTAATGAATCTCTTGTATTTTTTTATATCTCCTTGGATTTAGTCGGAAGTAAATTATTTTAGCTAACTCTGCCTCCGCTTTTAAGTATGGAGGAGTGCCGTCTATTCGGAATCAGACTCGTCTGAACTCATTTTTGCTGAATTATTGTAATAGATCACACAAACAAATTTGAAATTTTTGTCTTTTAATTTAAATCCCGCCTTAATTTCTTTTTTTATAAATACTGCGTTTAATTATTTGCACTGTCTTACAAATCTAAGTCTTAAAGATAAAATTTAATTATTGTTATACATTGTTGTATTTTCTAACTAATTTTCATATTATCATAAAGTTTACCTTCAATTTTAACTCCGAGATTTTTTCTAAAGGACACAAAAAAGGAAGGAATTCCGAAATATCATTGTCATTTTACACAGCACAATTATGAACTAAACGCTGCATACAAACTTCCGCCGCACTAAACCTTGTCGCTACTTTTTTTTTTTTATATGCATCTTGAGTTACGTTTATACTGCCAATAGTACTAACCTCTTCTTATTTTACATTTGCTTTTAGTGTAAATTGCAAGTGTAAACTGCAATGTCGTCTCTTTCTATTTAATCTATGAAAAAGGGACGCCACTTTTTAATTTCTACAATTTGCTCCCGCACTGTATACTTATAATTAAAACAATTTGTGGAATGCATCCTTTTTACATTTATATACGACCTCGTCGCCTTCACATCCTTAGTTTTTTTTATAGGTCGGTGACGATGTAAATCGTGTTTCGATATTCAAATATCTTGATACGTAATAGGAATTACATACTTACTTACTGGACAAATATTGATTCCAAATTTAAAATCTCGCTGTTTACTGGACACTTCTAAAAAGTCTTCGGTATGTTCCACTTACTGTAGTCTATCTAGCGATGGTAAGGCAACATTACATGCAATTTTTGAGAAATGTACTATTACGGAAATATATTTACTAGTGAGAGACACAGAAGGTTCTTTCTTCTGTTCTTTGCTAAAAGCCGAATAAGATGTGTGTTTAATTACATTCGATTTAAAATACAAAATGTTTTCAATTTTTATATTAATCAATGTGGGATTATGAGATTTTTTATTATTTTGCTTGCTTCCGAGATAAGATAATAGTCAATAAATGTATGAAACATGTAGGTAATGTCTCATTATTTGTAATGTGGGTACTTACACCACATTTTTTTATATTGAACTGGAGGAAGAGACCGGGATTCGAACTCTGGATTACCGGCCCAGCGTGTTAACCTCTCTACCACCCTAACGCCAGATAACCTTTCGAATTTCTCCTTCTATGCTTTGTGCTTTGATCTTTGTAACAATGGTTGAAATGGTTCAATACAATGTTTAACATATAAAAGTGTAATGAACGAAATCCCATTCTAGGAGCGTGATTCTATAAGTAAACAGAAATTAAGGAGTTCTGTCGATTTTCAACCGACTAAAAAGGAGAAGATTAGAAAGAAATATTTTTTGTTGGAGAAGAGGCATATTCAGAATGGTCCCATATAATTTTGATGAAGATTTGATAACGAGATCCATCCATTCATCTTTTTGAAGTAGGTTGAAAACAGCAATTAAATGAGGAGATAATGCTCGCTACTAACATTTCGCCTTAATCTCGTAAGATAAGTCTAAGAATTGTAGTATCATTTAAGATAAGTTCCGCGGAACTAAAGGGTCAGATGATAACGCGAGTTACTCACGTAAGTATATGATAGTAAATGCTTTTAATTTTTAAATAAGAATAAGAACATCCACTCAATATATTATCTCCTAGGAGGTGCCTGCAACTTCGTACGCGTAATTTTTTTATACCGTAATCGAATAACCATTTTTGGATGTCCAGTTTATCCCGGTGCTAAAATTGGTTAAAATTCGTCCAGCCCTTTCAGCGTGATGCGAAGACAAAGGAAATTATGAAAACAGATGGCGCCAGGCTGGCAAGCGCCGCGCTCCCATACAAAACAAATGACGATCCTGCATCACGCTGTATTTTTTTTTCTGAAATGATGACCCCACTCCATAGGAAACCGATTTTCATTCAAATCAAGAAATTTCTAATAGTATAGATATGCCTCAAAAATTTACGGGTTTTTAGGGTTCCGTACCCAAAGGGTAAAAACGGGACCCTATTACTGAGACTTCGCTGTCCGTCCGTCCGTCCGTCCGTCCGTCTGTCACCAGGCTGTATCTCAACAACGGTGATAGCTAGACAGTTGAAATTTTCACAGATGATGTATTTCTATTGCCGCTATAACAACAAATACTAAAAATAAAATAAAATAAATATTTAAGGGGGGCTCCCATACAACAAACTTGTTATAGTATATATATATATATATATATGTATAGGTACGGAACCCTTCATGCGCGAGTCGGGCTCGCACTTGCCCAATTTTTATAGAATATAATATGGATATTTGGTAACGTACGGGAAAAGGCAATTGAAACTCTCAGCAGTCATACTCTGATGCCGGTACCACACTTGTATTCGTAATTCATAATTCTATATCCCTTAGGTGCATGATTATATTTTTGTGCGTACATGCCGGGAAAAATTATAAAAAAAATCTTGGTAATTTTTTTTTAATTTTTTTTTTATTTAAATACTTGGTATCAAATTTGATACTCCATGGAGTAAGCACTTAAGCCTAATATTATTTGCAGCATTTTCGCCCGCCATCTTGGAGTCTTGCTTGCGCGATGACTCAAATTCTAACTCTAATGCCTTGATCACACGTACCGAGCAAACGGGCGAGACAGTAAAATGTTTCTCGGCCGAGACAGTGATATAAGTGAGTAGCTGTTTACACATGTTTTGAAATTAGCACAGTCAGTTCAGTTCCATTGAGACTTTCGGACATGATGGATCGTAAAAAAATCGCCGAGTGGCGAGATAGAGCACGTTCAGACCGGCCGAGTGAGCGAGCGAGACAGTGCGGGGAAGGGGGAGGGTGGACACTCGGCCTAGTAGATAGAACGGGAGCCGAGCTACTGTCTCGCCCCTTCGTTCGGCCGAGCGCTCGGCCGAGCACTCGGCGCTATGTTTATACGCACCGAGTACTCGGCCGAGAGCACTGTCTCGCCCGTTTACTCGGTACGTGTGATCAAGGCATAAGTCGAAAAAAACGTCTTCGTCCTGATCGTTCATACAGCTTACGATACTTCTTATGCCTTGATCACACGTACCGAGCAAACGGGCGAGACAGTAATATGTTTCTCGGCCGAGACAGTGATGTAAGCGAGTAGCTGTTTACACATATTTTGAAATTAGCACAGTCAATTCAGTTCTATTAAGACTTTCGGACACGATGGATCGTAAAAAAATCGCCAAGTGGCGAGACAGTGCAAGTTCAGACCGGCCGAGTGAGCGAGCGAGACAGTGCGGGGATGCGGGAGTGTGGACACTCGGCCTAGTAGATAGAACGGGAGCCGAGCTACTGTCTCGCCGGTTCGTTCGGCCGAGCGCTCGGCCGAGCACTCGGCGCTATGTTTATACGCACCGAGTACTCGGCCGAGAGCACTGTCTCGCCCGTTTGCTCGGTACGTGTGATCAAGGCATTACTTCTTGATTTAGCTGGAGTAATGGAGAACAGCCGTCTTTATCACCGTTTTGCACCGCCGTCGTCTTTCGCCGGTGTTCTTCGTAGTGTTTGCGCGACCACGCCACGCCGTCGTAACTTCGTTTTTCGATTATTGAGGCAAATCCCACTTCTGACACCAAAATTGTGTGGGATTCCTATTTGCCTCAATAAAAACACCTTATTTAGTCAACGTGTTTTATTATTTAACGCCAAAAACCAATTAAACAATATTTTTCAATAAGAGCTTCGTGCACTCGTCGTTCGCTGTTCAAACCATTCTCCCCGTCCCTTTCGCACCTCTCTCTATCCTTCACTCACACTTGCGTTCCGTTTCACCCTATCACCTTACGTTCCGTTCCTACAAAAATATACTTCTTGTGACAAAACCGTGTATAGTATTCCAGTAAGATCGGACACTAGGATAATGAAATACAGGTCTAAATATCAGTATTCCGAAATACTTCCTTACGTCGCTCTCGTTGATTGAAGCCGGATGTTCAGGTTGTTATTGTACTGAGTACAAGTTTCTCTTCAACAATTTTTTCCAAAGGGTGAACAAATGTGTGAAAAATGTATATGATGTATGTATATTCATTATATCTTGTGCGTATGAGTAACGCCATGAAATTGAATTTCGTTTTCACAAAATAGCAAAGAAGCTTTTCGACAGCGGAGGTTTTGTGTGTTTAAAACTCGTTGGTGGCGTGTGCTCATTTATCAAAGGAGGGTCTGGGAAAATTTCAGCGGAACCAGGTTCCTCTATAAAATGTTCTTCTTCTGCCATACCTGTAGGTTCTTCTATACCTATCTTCTTCCTCAAGAATTGCTTGTAGTTCTTCGAGTGATGGATAAAACTTCAGATCATCTCCATCGGACTCGGCATCATCTTCCGATATTTCTCCACCCTCTAACTGTGCCAACAATTCTTCTATGTCCTTATCTTTCAATATTCTATGACGAACCATACTGCAGAAAAAAATAAAAGCTTATTTATATACCTACACCACATGCAAAATATTAGTAAAATACAAACAAACTCAAAAGAGTCTTATAAACCATGCGAGAAGAAAAAGTAAGCGTAGTGCATGGAGTATCATTTTTGATACCACGAAAAATGACGTAATTGCATGGAGTATCGTTTTCGATACCAACTAAATACTCAATAAAATATTTATAATGACACAAATCTAACGAAAACGCATATAATGTATGATAAATAAAAATACTAACCTTCCTTATACCGATTTTTCCGATTGAAAATGTCACTTGATTCACCAGATATACAAAAATTAAAACTTGTAATTTCACTGTCGCAACAAATAACCGCACAATTCAAACTTTTGACACTTAGTATAAAAGACGGCTGCTCTGTGGTTGACAGTTCTATTTTTTTTAATAGTTGAGCAAAGGTATCTAAATTCAGCTATTAGAACGTGCCCATATTAAAAAAAAAAGATTTTTGGGCGGAGAATAGATAAGGTATCATTTTAGATACTGTATGCACCTAAGGGATATTTTGCATTATTTGCGTAAGTATTCTTAACAGAGTCAGAGTCTGTCAGAGGATTTATAGTTAATTGTTTCTCATTTTCGAGTCACGGGCTCATACGTCCCGGTCTTTTGGAAGGCTTGCGTGGAGATATGGAACTAACACGTAGAGGCCCATTGGAGAAATTTGCTGCTGCTATAGCCCTGCTGTGACCCGCTCCTGGTCATATCAATAAGATGATACGTCCATGAACAGGTCCCAGCAGGTGGTTGAACTATTGCATTGATATGAAAAAGAAAAAATTGGGCAAGTGCGAGCCCGACTCGCGCATGAAGGGTTCCGTACCTATACATATATATAATCTATAGCAAGTTTGTTGTATGGGAGCCCCCCTTATATATTTATTTTATTTTATTTTTAGTATTTGTTGTTATAGCGGCAATAGAAATACATCATCTGTGAAAATTTCAACTGTCTACCTATCACCGTTGTTGAGATACAGCCTGGTGACAGACGGACGGACGGACGGACGGACGGACGGACGGACAGCGAAGTCTCAGTAATAGGGTCCCGTTTTTACCCTTTGGGTACGGAACCCTAAAAAACAGGGCTATTAAAATAGAGTTTGGATGGACTATTTATTTTGGCTATTGCAGTAGAAAGATGACACCCGCCGTAAACATCAATGTGGCTGTTACCTCTGGCTATCTATATTAATCTACTGTGTATCTATACTTTCTTGGACCTAGACATCAGTTGCAGTAAGTACCACACGAATTTCTGCAGAACAAACTTCCCTCTGTTGGCGCAAAAAGTGTAAAGTTATAAATATGTTACAGATATTTTATTTAGTTATCAAATACTAAAAACATATCGCAAAAACATAAAGCTACTATTATAGTTCTTATCGATTATAGTAAAATTCTTTAACGGTCCACCGAATAACAGGTCGGCAGGTCAACGAACCACATACCTACATAAACATGTCTCTCAAGGCGTCATAAACGCGCCAATCAATCATAACAAAGTTCTCTACACAAAAGCCAAACAAACTAAAAACCATTCAAATAAAGAAATCGGTAAAAACTATTGATAACATACAATAATCAATAAAATGTCTCGTGTTCGTTTGCGTAACGCTGCCTTGATTTTTTGCGAACTGTATAGAGTGCCGTAAAAAAGAAAACTTACTATATAAATGAACGAGCGTGAACTCTCTGACCACAGTAATCGCAGTCGAGTCGTCGAGGCGAGACCGAGTCAATCCATGACCCGGCCAACATACAGACAAGTGAACAAATAAACTTCAACATGCACATTGTGATTATCAGTGTTTTGTGTTTACTTTCTGCCAATACACTGGAAGCGCGAGCCATCGACAAACATCCTATTGATGGCTACACACACAACAGAACCGATCTCCTCGAAATGGAGCTGCAGGAATCTGTCGGAGGCAAACTACATCTCACAGACAAAGAGCAACGTGCCAACAACATCATCATGCGCTTGAAAGAGAAGGAACTCGATAATTCATTTGGTAACCCGCAGTTCTTTAATTTCTCAAGACCGTATTTCACATACAAAGATGATATGAAGCAGTCTAGATTGTATCAATTGGTCCGGCGGATGCCCAAGGGGGCCGCGTTACATGTTCATAGTTCGTTGATGCTCGACGCTGATCACTTGGTGGAGCTGACGTACGAGGACCACTTATACGCGTGTTTGACTGAGAACGATTTAAAATTACACTTCTCAGACACCGAGCCGCAACGACCTTGCCCAGTTAAATGGACACTCCTGAGCCAACTGAGACACGCATCCGATGACGTTGTCCAATTTGATGCGAAACTAAAGGAATACTTCACTCTTGGCTCCGAAGACAAAATGGGATTTTATATGAACATCAACGAAGCCTGGAAGAAATTCAACCAAGTTTACCGCACGATAAAATCGTTGATTAATTACAGGCCTGTACGGGAAAAGATGTTCTACCAAGCGTTGAAGGAATTCTATGATGATCAAGTCATGTATATCGAAGTTCGGACCGGCTTATCAAGCTTGTATGAGCTGAACGGTACGCAGCATGAAAACACCTATTTGGCTTCTTTGTACAATGACGTGACAAACAGATTCATAAAAGATAATCCCGGGTTTTTCGGCATAAAGTTGATCGTGACCAGAGTCCGAACATCGACTGTGGAACAAATTAGAGATGTATTAAACTTAGCTCGAGAAGTCAAAAAGACTTTGCCAAGCATTTTCGCTGGTTTTGACCTCGTTGGTCAAGAAGACCTAGGGAAACCTTTAACGAATTTCCTGCCAGCTCTTTTAGAAGCGAAAGATGAGATAAATTACTACTTCCATGGAGGAGAAACGAATTGGTTCGGAACGCCGACAGATGAGAATCTATTCGATGCAATCTTGCTCGGAACGAAAAGGATTGGTCATGGGTATGCGCTGATGAAGCACCCGGCGCTTATTAAAGCGGTCTATCAGAATGATATAGCTATAGAAGTGAATGTGATATCTAACTCAGTATTATCGCTGGTGCAGGATGTGCGGAACCACCCCCTGGCGACATATTTGGCGCTGGGTCTTCCCGTGGTGCTGTCTAGCGACGATCCTGGAGTATGGGGGGCGAAGCCTTTGTCTGATGATTTCTACGTTGCCTTCGTGGCCATCGCCAGTAAACACGCGGATCTAAGACTGCTGAAGCAACTAGCGATCAATTCTATAAGATACAGCGCTTTAGAAGATTCAGCGAAAACGAAATTGTTTAAATCATTTGAAAAACGATGGAATGAGTTCATTGATGAGGTCCTTGCTGATCAGGTATTAATGTGAAGACTGTAGAGTGTAGTGTAGTTTGTGAGTTTTAAGGTTGTGAACTTTAATTAGTATGGATGAGTAACGTCATAAATGACAATGCAAAGTGTTTTATATCTGTGACCACATACTAAGTCATAGTGCCTATTAGATATAGATTAGTATTAAACATAGGACATGCCTGTTTTTTTAATTATGTAAGTATCTATTTTTTCAATAAATACGAGTAGGTACCTAAATAATATACTTTTTATAAACTACGTAATAATAACTAAGAAATACTCAATAATTAACAACTTTATATAATGCCATTAAGCCCGTGTTTTTCAATCTTTTTCTGGACACGACCCCCTTACTAGTATGTTAAAAACATTCATGACTCCTATTCTCTTTTTAACCCCTGACGAAAAAGAGAGGTTATAAGTTTAACATCTGTATTTGGGTATCTGTGTGTCTGTCTGTGGCATCGCAGCTCCCAAACGGATGGACCAATTTGAGTGCGGTTTTTTTATCGCAATACTTGTCTGTCGAGATGATTCTTAGTTATGTTTGGTGGAAATATGACCAATAGTTTACAAAATATTCAGCTTTAACTGGAACAATTAACAAGACCTCAGCAAATATTGCAGCTAAGAATTCCAAATTTTGTATATTCTTTTTTTATATTCTAATGTAATTATAATTTCAGAAAATGCAACACCTAAACCTATAGAAATTAAAATACTAGCTATAAATATTAACTAACTAAAATAAAAGGCTAAAACAGAAAATTTATATTAAAAAAGACTTAAAAGATCGGACCCCTTTGGCATAGTCCCGAAGACGCTGGCAGCATTTCCTCGCGGTATAGCAACGCTAATGCGTTGGGCGAGGAAGCTGCCAGCTCTTCGGTCCCCGTGATGTCAACAAGTCTTTTTGAAATCTGCCTAAAAGTTGACGAGCACTGGGCCCCCACGGACCATTTTTAGGGTTCCGTACCCAAAGGGTAAAAACGGGACCCTATTACTGAGACTTCGCCGTCCGTCCGTCCGTCCGTCCGTCCATCCGTCCGTCCGTCCGTCCGTCCGTCCGTCCGTCTGTCACCAGGCTGTATCTCAACAACGGTGATGGCTAGACAGTTGAAATTTTCACAGATGATGTATTTCTATTGCCGCTATAACAACAAATACTAAAAATAAAATAAAATAAATATTTAAGGGGGGCTCCCATACAACAAACTTGTTATAGATTATATATATGTATAGGTACGGAACCCTTCATGCGCGAGTCGGGCTCGCACTTGCCCAATTTTTTTTTAGTTATGTTCAGTTTTAGTAGCATTTTATATCAATCATTAAATGAGGATCTCATGATGACCAGCTTCTTGCAACGGAGGTGTTTTAAATGTACAATTTCGGTTATTCCATGTATTTGATTAGGTATGTATGTTAATATTTTTAATCAACATCTCAATATTTTTATCGTTTATTTTTAGTCAACATTAGTCAACAGCTTCTCAATATCTTCATCGTTTATTTTTGCTGTGGTGGGGTTTACGACCTCTTGCGACCCACTCACTTCCCATTGCGACACACTCGTTGAAAAACACTCCAATACCTACCCTTACCATGAGTAATAACAAAAATAATTTTTAAAGTACTCCACTACCCAAAGGTAGTCTGGAACTGGAAGTGATCGCTCTTTAGCAGATAAGACCGGCTGTCGTTTACCTCTAACTGTATGTTTATGAGGTGTGCAATAAAGAGCACTTGTATTTTATTGTATTGTATTGTATTGTACTCTCTTCCTTTTCGGCAATGCTAATGAGTTGAGCACAGTAATAGCAAAAAAACATAACATTTGAATGTTTTCAGTTTAAGATTATATATTATTATTATGTTTGGAAGTTGTACAACTTCCAAATGGTACTGATTACTGAATGTCTAATGATTAAACAAACGCGATTGTTTTATAAACACGCCCAATGACAGTGACATTGTGACAAGTTTTTATATAACTTGCAATAAGCAATGAATTAAAACATAGATTCTACCCTTCAAACTGAACAACATTTGTTACGCAACTTCTGAAAATAACGTTTATTATATGATACTTTGCAGATTAAGTTTTAGTCAAAAAAGCAATGTATTACGAAATGTGCGATATTAGTATAGTAGGTATTAGCTATGTCACTGTTATGCTATGTTTTTTTTTTATCGTGTTAATTTTTGTATTTTGACAATCCATTTAGGAGCTTCTTTGACATTTTTATCTGTTTGTTGAAAATGTTGACATGTAATTATTTCATTTGTTTTATTATTAATTCCGCTGTTTTTATATCATACTTTGTCTCTTAGTATTAATATATGTGACGATCATAGTATAAGTGCATGTAAAATAACTTATTGTAATTTATATTGACATTTTATATTATGAAATAAATAAATCTAAATCTAAATCAATGCTCAAGAAATTTCAATGTTAGACAACGTATACATTGAAAATACGATTTAATTTGTTTGAAACAATAAAATTCAGAAACTGAACTTTTAAAGTTGCTGCACAAATTTTATTCAGTTTGAAGAGTAAAATCTATGTTTTAATTTATTGCTCCTAATACAGGTACCCTATATACCTACTATCCGGAATTCTAAGATCAAATTATGTCAAACTGGCACAAGTGAAACATGACCTTAAATTTACACGTATATGGTTGTTTGTACCTTGTGCCAGAGTAACTTCATTTGACCTTAAAGATCGGACAGACTCTAATATTAATAATCTATGTTTGTTCGCGAGTGGAAATGGAATCTTACAACTCAATTTTGAAGCAGATATGTTCAACCGATTGAGCTGAAATTTTGCATAGCTACTTACCTAACCTACTTTGATGACAATACAATAATATGGTATCATGGGGCTGGTCTGATGATGGAGCTGAAAGGTGGCCCTAGAAACTCTGTAAGGCTGGTTTTAGTGTCACGCGGACCGTCGCGCGGTTCGCTCCGCGCGGAGCAATATGTATGCCGCGTCCGCGCGGACCCGTCCGCATACTCCGCAAAACCCGCTCCAGACCTTCCGATCCGATCCGATTTATCGGAAGAAATCGGATAATGTGTAGTGTTTTAGGTCCTAACTATTGCACTACACATTATCCGATTTCCTAACAATTACGCTACACATTATCCGATAAGTAGGATCGGATCGGGTAGGATCGGAAGGTCTGGAACGGGTTTTATACATCGTACGTGATCCGCGCGGACGGTCCGCGTGCGGTCCGCGTGACACTAAAACCAGCCTTATAGATAAAGCAATCCTACCGAGTTTGGGTTTGTTAGAATTGTCGCACTGGGCAATTGATAGACTTTGAAACAAAAGTACAGTCACCCAAATTTTCGACAGACTTATTTTTCAACTGTCTTGCACACCCGGTATTAAAAGGAAAGTGATTATAGTGACTTGCTGTAAGTTCACCACGTACTGGTAAAGTTTGGCAACCTCTGCAGCCGAAATTACACTAACGAAGTCATCCGGCGCTGATGTGTGAACACAGCTTAATTACTAGATCTACTGTGACACACAACTTGCTAGTAAAGTGGCGTAACTACATTTGTAGATTTTTAACCGCCGACAAAAAAAGAGGGGTGTTATAAGTTTAACCTGTGTATGGCATCTGTGTGTCTGTCTGTGGCATCGTAGCTCACAAACGGATGGACCAACTTGAGTGCGTTTTTTTTTATCGATAGAAATGTCCGTCGAGATGGTTCTTAGGTATATTTGGTGGAAATAGGGGCAGTAGTTTCCAAGATATTATTGTTTCTTTGATTGGAACAAGTGACAAAATCTCAATATTGAAGCTAAGAGCTCCAAATTTTGTAGTTATGTTTAATTTTAGTAGCATTTTCTATACGACTCATTGAATGAGGGTCTCATGATGACCAGATACTTAAGAAGTGTTTCAAATTTTAAATTTAATTTACACTAGGTACAGTGTTGTATCTCAAACAAAGTGCACAAACGAATACGGACAGTGCACAGATAAAGCCTTTGAAGAGATCACTATTCTTTATTTAGTTAATACACAAACGTGGACAGCTTACACAAATACAATACATAAAAATATTGAGAGAAATTATAACTTAAACTACAATAAATTAAAAGTAAAATACGTTATAAAAAAGTAATTATTTGGTGTTAGCAAAACATGTAGGTACAGTCTGACAAAAAAGAGTAGTAATTAAAAAGTGCCAATATTGTAGTTCGTCCCCGTTTTCTTAGATTGATTAGAAAGGGACGACACTATAGTAGGTACGCGTCGTCTTATAATTGAAATCTACAGTTGGAATTTTTCGTTGATAATTTTTGTTTCAAAAACTACTCGAAATTGACAAAATTCACGCGGAAAATTAGTTTTTTCAACTTATTTTCAACTGCACGCAATGAAAGCATGAAATAGCTATGTTACTAACTAGAACTCGGGGAAAAGTAGGTATTATTCACTCCAAAAAGTTGGTTGAAATTATCAACACATTTGTCATAATATGAAATTATATTTTTTAAAAGGAATAAGGTCTCTTAAAGCTTTCTGACCTGTAGGTATCAAATCCTTTAAAAAGTGTAATTTCTTACTTAACCGGTTTTGTCTTTCCGCCGCATTACGGCACATTAGAGTCATCAATTAGCAGCTTGGCCTGGAAGAAATGAGCAGTGACTATTCTACACTTATTGCCCTTTGCTAACTCTTGGAGAAGAACACTTTGCATATAAAGACGTAAGATAGAATTTAGGAACAGCGCTATGGGGTAAATAGGTCATTTTGGAAATTTAATTGTCAAATGGGCTGTGACTGTGAACATTCACGCTGTTATTAATAAGTTAGGTACATTAGTCTATGAAGTGCCGCCAGCAATTGTATAATAGACGGGAGAAGATGCCTAGAACTGATCAAAATCATTAAGTTAAATACATATAACTAGGATCTCTTCAAGTCGAGAGTGGATGTATTTTCTAGGCAAGCATGCTCCATCTTTGACCTTACTGTCACTTAACATCTGGTGCAATCGAGGCTAAATGCTCAGCTATCATAACACAAGGCCTCTTGAGCTTAATTTGGGACTAGATCGATTTGTTAGAGGTTGTATAAATAAAATAAATAAATAAATATCATTATTTATTTATTAATACTTCATGTTACTAACCTTAATTTTAAACAATCTGGATCATTGATCCGAAATATTCTTTTTTGAATAGATTTGAATTGAATATAGCAATAAGTAATCTTGGGAACTTCTGAACCTCACTAGTTCCTTTCGCTTGTAACCTAAAAACACAAAAAAGTGAGTAACAAACTAATTAGTGCGATGCGGTCGTAATGTCGACACGGTAAGCAATAAATTAACAAACTACCTTACTGTTAAGAAACGGCGTAAGCGCCATTGGCAGCGTACGAAGTTACGCCCTTTAATCCCAGCTCGGTAGTAAGTCACGGACCATGTGACAAACGTCACGCGTCACGGTGCGTCACGGTGCGTCACGAAGCGGCGCCTGCATTAAGGGTGGCTATTAGTTGAACTTAGTAACGCTTCAGGAATAGATTTAAATGTGCAATCATTAGTACAGGCGCCTATTGGGAAACGTCGTCAGATCGTGACGAAACTGTGGCAACTATTAAGAGATCCTATTAATATAGATGGGTCAATCTTAATTTTCATCGCTATCTCCCTGCCAAGTCGAAATTAATCTTTTTAATCAGTCACTTTTTATGAAAGTCAAAACGCTGGAATAGTTAGCACGATATGTACGGTGATTCGTTTTCCCAAAGGGTAAAAACGGGACCCTATTACTGAGACTTCGCTGTCTGTCCGTCCGTCTGTCCGTCCGTCTGTCACCAGGCTGTATCTCAAGAACGGTGATAGCTAGACAGTTGAAATTTTCACAGATGATGTATTTCTATTGCCGCTATAACAACAAATACTAAAAATAAAATAAAATAAATATTTAAGGGGGGCTCCCATACAACAATCTTACAGATAATGGTATACAGGCGCGAGTCCCACTCGCACTTGGTGTATTTTTTTTTGTTCTATTTTAATAATTTTCTTATAATAAATCACACAATAATCGATCGCAAGTCTTCATTGTTTTGACAACGCAAAGAGTTGAAATACCCTCTACCCTCCATAAGTTGGGGTTTAATGTCCTGCAGTTATGGACGGTAGGCAGTTTCACTTACTCAAGCTACTCCAGCGCCGCTTGTGGAGCCTTTTGGAACTATTATTTACTGCTTACCTCTGGACATTTCTCCTATGAAACATGCACTCCTTGTCTTCTACACTCCATGCCCAGAATAGCCTCCAATTGGGTGTTCAATTGTCAAAATTTTATATTTTTAATACCGTCATAGAACCACACGTGCCAGCTTGCGATGTCATCGCCTCACCGTGGAGAATATTCCCACCCGTACCAAGAAGTTTGGCAATTCCTTCATCTGCCGAACTATTAAAGTATGGAACTCGTTGCCGGCTCATGTGTTTCCTCCTTCTTATAACTTGGGACCCTTCAAACGAAGCGTGAAGAAGCATCTCTCGGGCCAGCATGGCAGTGTCAACTGACTTGGCACCGTTGGTTTCTCGTCAGTTGCCATTGCGACTTGGGCTCCCCTTTTTGCTTACCATCAGGCGAAGGGGAGCCACTATGTTGTGCCGTTATAAAAAAAAAAAAAAACTACAATTTTATTACTTAGAAAGAGGACTTAATCACTATTTTTATATTTTTCTAGGGTTACTCATTAATCTATTAAAATATGTACCTACTAATTCTAAAATTTAGTAACTCCAAAACTATATGACACAATGTATAGTATAGATTACATTTGTCGGGGGTCTAATTAAAAAAAAGGAATGACGTTGAGCTTGATATTCTTGAGCTTATTTTTTTTGCGAATTAGGTTAAGGCTACAACTCCATGCTGGCATAGTTGTGGTAGATTTCGGTTATGTAATGTTCATTTCTTTACAAAGGTACAGAGACGCAAAACTCTATCTATTAATTTCCACCTGTTAGAAATATGAAATGTTGTCAATTCGATGGCAGTGTAGTACTTCGCTATTGTGTGGGAATAGACACCCGATCACCAGATTTCCAATTACGGAGGGAAACAATAGACGATCCGTATAAAGAGACAATTTTCGCGGGTTCGCAACCAAAATATTTGTTTAGTTACAAATTCAACCTTATTCCTATGGCCTCAAATTCAATTTGCGATTAAGTCTTGGGATCTTGGGAAGACTTTGCCGAAGTCATTTTAGAGTATCAACATGCTCATACAAGTCGTGAAAACTGATTGAAAACATGACTTTGTTTTCGGATTTCCAACTGTGGTATCTGGTAAGCAGGGTTCGTAAAATGCGAGCAAAATTCATTAAAGTGCCAGGGCCGTCACTGGTTGTCATAAGTGATTTCAATCGATTTTGCTCGCATTTTACCGATCCCTGCTGATAATTTATTGTACGAACGTACCGATAATTATCGAAAGCGCTATGGAAAGGGCTATGCTCGGTGTTTCTTTGCGAGATCAAATCAGAAATGAGGAGATCCGTGAACGAACAAAAGTCCCTTTTATAGCCCGACGGATGAGCAAGCTGAAGTGGCATTGGGCGGGGCACATAACACGTAGAACTGACGGCCGATGGGGCAGAAAGGTTCTCGAATGGAGGCCACGCACCGGCAATGGCAGCGTGGGACCCACCCACAAGGTGGACAGACGACCAGTGGACGTCCTGTGGCTGAAATGATGTACCCATAATTATAAACACGCAAAAAGCTTCAAACGTAAGTAGTCTTGTAAATGGATTTTTCAATGGTCGGATTACCGGCTGTTCTCGCCAACATGCCACACTTCTCAACCGATTCTCATGAATTATGACTGTAGGTTCTCATTGGCCTCTTGCATCTATAAAAGATTATAATGCTTTAAGTGGCGTCCATAAAAGTGAGGCGCTAGTTCTATAAGTAATAATTTTTTAGGGTTCCGTACACAAAGGGTAAAAATGGGTCTGTCTGTCACCAGGCTGTATCTCATGAACCGTGATAGCTAGGTACCTAGCTGAAATTTCATAGATGATGTATTTCTGTTGCCGCTATAACAACAAATACTGAAAACAGAATAATAAAAATATTTTAAAGCGGGGACCTACAACAAACGTGATTGGTTGCGTTAACTTTGCACCTCATTTGTATCCGGCGCCACACATACCAGGTGCAAACTTACTTAACCCGGCCAGTTAAGATGGGATAAGTGTTTGTACGAACCCCTCGGTGCGCGAGTCAGACCCGAACTTAGCCGGTTTATTTATTTAAATAACTGTAATTTGAGCCTAATCAATAAATAAAATAAATAATCGGCACGTGTCCCCCTGTCTTCTCCATCCAAGAAGTAATCTGTAAATGCTAGAGATAAAGGCTTTCACCTAAAAAAAATAAAGTCGGTTATGGACGATAATTTTTACGTGATAACGTCATAAGGAAACAGTGATGAAAAATTGCTATCTTTCATGAATTGAATGCCGGCCGATGGAGTGGAAGAGAGATAAATGCGTCACAAGCCGAACGCGTTCCGCGCTCTCGCTTGCACGCTCGGCTCAGGCGGAACGTGACAATGATTCATGCTTTTTCGTGTGTGCAGCCGGCGTTCATCGATTTATAACCTTATCACGTCAAAAGTCTTTGAGGAGCAAAGAAACTATTAATCTGAAATTGACCGAGCGAGCGATGAGAACGAAACGTTTCAGTTCACCTTGGGCAAAAATGCTTTCCATGTCATGGGGACCCATGATGGTTGCGTTTATCACGCGATAAATAGATGACAAAGCATCTGTCACTCACACTCGCATTTTATCAAAACGTGATGGATGCTTTGTCACTGATTTATAGCGTGATAAACGCAACCATCATAGGCCGCCTGTTGTCCGGATAACCGACTGTTCTCCTCTAGAGGTCGCATCTCAATCGATTTTCGTGACATTTTGTGAGCATTCGTTAATAACATTCAGTTTTTTTTGTCCGTTCAGTTTTTATTTTTTTCCAAAATGGCAGGGATATGGGTGTTAATAATATCAGGTTTGAGCCATTTTGAAACAGACTCGCGGATTAAACTAATCGCAATAAAACCGGTGACCCACAGTAACGCGTGAATCTATTAATAAATGAGGAAAATTCGTTATCCGCAACTTAGGCGCAATCAGAAGAACAATTTCACTATCAAATAAATCCCTAACGCCTGTAAATTTATCAATTGTGTACGATATAGACGTAGCAGATGCGTATCGTTCATGATAGGGCGGTTCATACTCACGGAATTATCAGTTATTATCGCACCATGAGTATTTCAAGCTGCCATAGTAATAAGATACGGTTTTGAATGATAATCACCGCTAAAGTCCGTGGCGGTAGTAGTTGAAGCTAAACCGGTGTAGCAGGCACATGCACTACCGTCAAACGCAATTTTCCTATTAGTTTATGAGAAAGCAACCTTGGTCTCTATACTTATAAAGTTGCGCACCTGACTCTTAATATTAGTTAATAACCATGTGGCCAGTGATCGGTTGTTTGTTATTGACGTTTATAACAGTGAATACAAATAAGTTGCAAAAAGTGCAAGATGAAAGAGACTATATTTTGATGAAAGAGCTTGATATGATGCTCGGGAGTGATATAGTTTTAAGTGATAGTGAACAAGTAGCAAATAGGACCATAATGGCTCTGAAATTAGACGAATTGGACAATGCCTTTGAAAATCCTGCGCTGTTCCACTACTCTAAACATTTCTTTGATTATAAGGATGCAGTTAAAGAAACTGCTTTATATAAGATTATTCAGAAGATGCCGAAAGGAGCAGTTCTCCACGTTCACGACACAGGATTACTTAGTCCAGATCATGTCCTAAAATACACATATTGGGATGATTTATACGTCTGTTATGAAGGCGACAGCGTGCAGTTTCTGTTTTCACTTGATACGCCAACTACATCGTGCTCAAATCAATGGCAACTGCTAAAAAATGTAAGATATTCGTCCGGTAATGTTACTAAATTTGATGCTCAATTAAGAAAACACTTCACGATAGTTGTTGACAGACCTCAAGATCTTTACACCGACATCAACGTAGTTTGGTCCAAATTCCAGAATTACTTCATCAGCACTGGTGGATTAATGTCTTACAAACCGCTCTGGGAGCAATACTTCTACGATACTTTGGAAGCATTCAGGAATGATAATATCATGTACATCGAAATGCGAAGCGTTTTGCCAGAGTTATATGATCTAGAAGGTAATACTTATGATTCCGTAGCAACAGCAGAAGTATACAAGAAAGTACTTGACAACTTTATGAGGGACTATCCAGATTTTTTCGGAGTTAAGCTGATTTATGCACCATTGAAAATAGGAAATGGAGATACTCTGAAAAAATATATTCAAACAGCTAAAACTATTCAGAAGAAACTGCCCGATTTCTTTGCTGGCTTTGACTTGGTTGGACAAGAAGACTTAGGTCCGCCCTTAAAACATTTTTTGCCTGATTTAGTGCGTGCTGCTGACACCCTGGATTATTTCCTTCACGCTGGTGAGACCAATTGGCAAGGATTGAGTGATGAAAACATAATCGACGCGATAGTTCTAAATACAAAACGGATCGGTCACGGTTTTGCTATAGCCAAGCACCCCCTGCTTAAAGAGGAGATCAAGAAAAGGGGAATAGCGTTAGAAGTCAACGTTGTGTCTAACGCAGTTCTGAAATTGGTTCAAGATATCCGCAATCACCCCCTAGCAACCTTCCTCGCAGAGGACTTACCAGTAGTTTTATCCAGCGATGACCCTGGGCTGTGGGAAGCCGATCCTATCTCTCATGATTTTTATGTGACGTTTCTCGGGGTGGCCAGTCGCCGAGCTGACTTAAGACTTTTAAAGAAGCTTGCTTTGAATTCTTTGTATTACAGCACTTACCCCGACAAAGAGGAGATTGTATTCGAGTTTGAGAAGCGATGGACGAAGTTTATTGGAAATGGTGAATTTTTAATAACTACTTCAACGCACTTTCCTTAAATTTTAATCTCAATCACTTCAATCATTGTCAAATGCAGAACATTACACTTTTTTAAGCTCATTTACTTATTTATTATTATTTTCGTACAGTAAATGTGACATTAATACCCACCTCAACAATAAATAGAAATGATTCTTCGAATAGGTACCTAAATCGTATTGTAGCTCTATAATTTAAACAAATTAGTAAAGTAAATAAGGTAAGGTTGCGATCATTGGACCGGCTCTTTCATTGGACCGCGTTGGTTTCTCGGAAACAAACAAATTTCTTTCGAAAAAATCTTTCGAAATGGCGTAGGGAACCCCAAATAGGTAGCGTTTAGACGCCATCGTGGATTTTTAAATTTGTTCGTTTCCGAGAAACCAACGCGGTCCAATGAAAGAGCCGGTCCAATGATCGCAACCTTACCCTATAGCGATAAGGACCAGCAAAAATCCATACCCAACCTATATGTTTCGTTAGGGAGCATTTTAAATTAATTTGGGTTGAACACTTTTTAAAATAATTTAACCTACCGTAAGGTGAGGCTATTTGGAACCCAATTGATTATTTGGTACTAAGCAAAAAAATATTGTTAATGTATTTTACCATTAGAGTTTTTAAGGAACATACATTTTTTCAAGTTATAACGGCTTTGCAAATGAGTTTAATATAGCCTAAGTATATTTTTCTCCGGTAGTAAGGTAAAGTAGGGTTAAGACTAAGATAGTTTATTGTTTAATGGGGTATAAGATTAATAGTTAGTTAGTTATTTTACTGTGGCAGTCTTCACCCTATGATGACCCTATGCTAGTCTTAGCCACCTTACCTTAAGTACATGTTTTATCTAGTTTAGTTAGATTGTGTTTGTATAACAATTTGTCTCCATATAACATGGAAGAAGCAAAAGGAATAATTTTGTACTAAACGGATATCAACAAATATAAACTCATAAACTTACTAACTTATAATTTTCAGTGATGTATCCATAGAATCTGTAATGTTAATTTCCATTGAGTTCATTGGGTACTTGATAGTATTTTTTTTTAATAAAGAATTGATTATTTTATCATAGACTTTTAATACTGGCTTACCTACTCACTATCAATGTTGTTAGAAGGAAAGAAGTAGGTAACAGGTAAGTATCGATAAAATATGACATGAGAGTATAGGAATATTCAAAGGATTAACTATAATGATATGCATCATATTTTCCTACCAAACTATTTAACGTTTATTTTCGTTTTTAGGGTTCCGTACCCAAAGGGTAAAAACGGGACCCTATTACTGAGACTTCGCTGTCCGTCCGTCCGTCCGTCCGTCCGTATGTCACCAGGCTGTATTTCAAGAACGGTAATAGCTAGACAGTTGACATTTTCACAGATGATGACAATTGTATTTCTATTGCCGCTATAACAACAAATACTAAAATGAAATAAAATAAATATTTAAGGGGGGCTCCCATACGACAAACTTGTTATATAGATTATATATATGTACCTATAGGTACGGAACACTTCGTGTGCGAGTCGGGCTCGCACTTGCCCAATTTTTTATTTTCTTAATATTTTTAGGGAAAAGACCTCGTTATAGAATTTCGGAGATAATGCATTGATGCATTATGCATTTTTTTCATAGTTTTTCAGAGATATTTAACTGAAAATATACTAGAATAGTGCGTTCATCGTCAAAGATAATGGAAATAGTAAAGTTATTAGGCGTACGAAATCGCGGGTAATTTCAAGTTTGTCATCTGTGACTGAATGAGATTGAAAACCGATTTGGAAAATTATTATTTTGTTTGAAAGGGTTATACTTTCTAAATTGGTCCCAATTTCCAATGTCATATTAACAAAACTTCGTTTCATTAACGAAGGTTATTTTTTGTTAAAAGTGTTTATAAATATGTGAATCACACTCACGCACACACTTACCTATACGATGACCTGGTGCTCGGAACTTAGCATCACATCACATTCTTTACAAATTTTCGATAACTAATCTTACCGGTTGTATTTATATACCCTTCTACTAAATCTTTCATTAAAATTAAAAAGCTGTACCAAGAATATACCTCAAATAAGAAACTAAATACGGGCTTTTGTGTACAAAAACGTTCGTCAAAACACTTAGCCCTGGTGTAAATTACAGACCGCAGCGCACCTCAAAAGGGTTCAGTTTCAAAGCATTCTGAAGAAACTTAAAAAAAAAGTTAAGAACTCATCCGCCATGATGATTTTATGCGAAAGGGTTGGGGCACAAGACAAGTGGCACTTTAACCGTACCGCCCCGCGTTCATTAAAAAAAAAGAAATATGGCGGCAGGGCGTCACGTATGGATTTCGAGATGAGTATTGCAGTCTGTGTCACCTACCCTTTAATCTTCTGATTACTGCAGGAGTGAGTGCCTCGTGTAATAATGTCAAGTGCTTGTAAAGCTGCTTGTACAAGTATACAGGTATCGTATATATAGAGTAGGTACATTGTATGTCACATAGACTTACTTTACTAGGTACTTCTATACTGTTATAAAATCCTAAAATTGTATCGAAATAAATTAGTTTTCTACTAGCGCGCGGCGTTACCCGCTCATCCCATGGGAAGACTAAAGTTTTTCGGGATGAAAGTAGCCTATGTGTTAATCCAGGGTGTCAGCTACCTTCATACCACAATTTCTCAAAATTGATCCAGCCGTTTGGGCGTGAAGGAGTAACAAACACATAAACACACTCACCAACTTTCGCCTTTATATTACAATTATTCACTTCATATTATAAAGGCGAAAATTGGATGAATGTCTTTATGTGATTGTATGTTAGTTTTTGCTTGAGAGGGGTAATTTAATCACGAAAAATCTAAGCGCGATACAGTATTTGTATGGCCGGGCGGCGTCAGCCGTAAAGCGGCATTTGTTAGGAAATGTTTCTTTGTCCTATCATCACGCCGAAACAACTGGATGGATTTTAACCAATCTTGGTACAAGGATAGCTGGACATCCGAAGATGGTTATAGGATGCTTTTACCCGACGACGGTAAAAAAAGAAGTTTTACGTGGACGAGGTTGCACCTTCTAGTATTTATACACAAAAATGCAGATACAAAATATAAACATACGTAACCCAAGGCTCAAGTTACTCTCTGTGGTCGCTCCCTCTTGACTGAGGATCGTGGTCATCGGTGGATATAGATGCTCTACACGTAGTTTTTATGATCTGCCTCCACCAGTGCCTGTTCATCGCATCTCTGATGACCGAGCAAAACTTGGTTGAGGAAGGGCCCTTCACTTAATCGGTCCATCTGGTTGGAGACCGTCCCCGGGCTCGTTTGCCCTCCGTGTTCCCAACAATGATCAGCTTTTCAAGGCTTCATCTTCCCTCCTCCTTAGAAAAGGACGCCACTACAGTATTGCCACTTTTTAATTTCTACTCTTTTTTGTCAGACTGTACCGGTGATAAGGCCGGTTGGTAGAGAGAAGAGATTGTATTTCCGAGATGAACTGAATGTGCCATAATAATATTTGCGGAGCTTCTTCGATTCGATGAATCTCGTCAGACCTTCCCCAAAATGTATGCGACTAACTTGGAGATGCCATTCCTCGACCAAAAAACATATCCATAATCGGTTTATAAATGACTTTCTGACTGACTCGAGTTCTGAGGTAACAAAACTTAAAAATATATATAGGTACTTATATTGAAAAAATACGAGCGAATTTATAACCTGCTCTTTGGAGTCTGTTTAAAACCGAGTATAAAACGTTAACCATACGGTAAACAGCTGCGAGTATTAAAAAAAACAGCATATTCGTTTAAGGCTCAAGGTCAGTCGCTATTTCATAAATAATAACTAATATAACTATGCATTACAGAATATAGGTACCAGGTAGATAATAACAAATAAAAATTGCTGCCTACTATAAATTCCGAGCGTTTATGACTAACCTACAAATTGCATTCAATATCGCACGTACTTAATAGCAGTAAAGGCTAGGCAAACAATAGCAAACAATGCCCAGTCATTGATATCAGACCGTGTGGGGTCAAAGCGGCTACGCAACTGTCAGTATCGCCTCGTTCGTGTAACGAGCCGCCTGTTGTGACCTTTCCAACATGCGGTCTCTTATCGTAAAGATAACTCTGTTAGTTATCAGTACAGTCTACCGGTGTGAAAGTTCAAGCTGTGACAGTGAGTGTGTGCTCAGGAACAAGCGAGCGCAAATACTTGAAGATGAACAGAAACAGACGCTGGGAGGTAATATCACGCTTACGGAACAAGAAACAAAAGTAAATGACTGCCTAATGAAACACAAATTCGATGAAATCAACTACGCATTCGAACATCCGGAGTATTATAATTTCTCACGACATTTCTTTAAATATAAACACGGGATTAACAAATCTAAGGTGTTTAAAATCATCAAGGATATGCCTAAAGGCGCCGCGTTGCATTTACACGATGTAGGCTTATTAGGACCGGATTACTTGCTGAATATAACTTACATGGACTCTCTGTACGTTTGCTTTGATAAGGACTTAATCAAACTTCAGTTTGCCAACAGTACACCAACAACCCCTTGTGATTGGAAGCTAATGCGAGACGCAAGAAAAATGTCTAACAACGTCAAGAAATTTGATGCTGAGATTAGAAAACACTTCTCAATGGTCGTCGACGATCCTGATCGCGTATATCCATGCATCAAAGACACTTGGACGGCGTTTATGAATTATTTTACTGCTGTATTTCCAATGATAACCTACAGGCCAGTATGGGAGCAATACTTTTATGACGTGCTCAAAACCTTTAGAGAAGATAACATTATGTATGTCGAAGTCAGAACAATATTACCTCCTCTTTATGAGCTGGATGGAACTACCTATGACCCAGTTGTTACAGCCAAAGCTTACAAGAAAATAACCAACAGATTTGTGAAAAATCACCCGGATTTCATTGGAGCTAAAGTCATATATGCTCCGGCTAGGAACGTCGATAGTAATACTTTGGATCTATTCTTGCAAATTGCGAAAAGAGTCAAAGCAGAAGTGACTGATTTCTTCGCTGGTTTTGACTTAGTCGGGCAAGAAGATGTGGGAAAACCCTTGATATATTTCGTGCCGCAGTTGACGAAAGCGGCAGGAGATTTGACGTACTTCTTCCACGCTGGCGAAACCGATTGGTACGGAACTTCTACTGATGACAATCTTGTGGATGCTATTCTTCTGGGAGCAAAGCGGCTTGGCCATGCTTACGCTTTACCGAAACACCCGCTTCTTTTAAAAGAGGTGTTACAACGTGATATTGGGTTGGAAGTGAATGTGATATCGAACGCTGTGTTGTCTTTAGTGCAGGATGTTAGGAATCATCCTTTGGCGTTATTCTTCGCTCATAACCTTCCGGTGGTTTTATCAAGTGATGACCCTGGGGCCTGGGAGGCGGATCCGCTGTCTGATGACTTTTATGTGGCTTTTCTCGGCGTCGCCAGTAGATTATCTGACTTAAGACTTTTGAAACAGTTGGCCATAAACTCTTTGAAGTACAGCGCACTTGAGGGACAGGCTAAAACGAAGGCCTTAGGAAAGTTCCACGCAAAATGGAATGATTTTGTAAATCTATTTCAGTGTTCGAAATATAACTAAAATTAAATATAATAATTATATATTTTTGGTCAGTGTTTTCTGTACGCTTTTTGCATGATAAGACAAATATTCATTTATGTACCTACCTATAGGTACCTAAGTTAGCATTAATTAACAGTGTGTAACACTCATAGGTTAACACTGTTAATTAATGATATACATGTAAGGTAGAGGCTATGGTATACATGGTAGGTAAATAAGCGAATGTGGCAGTATTTTAATAACGAAAATAAGTACACACTTAAACTATGTGTAAGATTGTTTCTATAAAGGCCAAAACACATTTATTTTAAGATTTTTGATTCACGAAAAGCAAAGCGCGGCTCTTGACATTGATAAATGATTGATAATTTGCGAACGACTCAAAAAATTGGTGTAAAGACCAAAAAATAAAAAGCCTAAAAGCTATTTTTTTCCTCTTACCCCCATCTCATATTTTGATGGGTCATAATATTTTTCACAATATTAATTTATAGATGAGGCTACAATACATACGTTAAAAAAATATAACCCCCGTCATCGCTGGGGAAAAAATACAGTTTTTTTTTGTAGCTTAAAAAAATAAAAAAGACACTTGGCGAGGGGGCTGCCGTGGTTCTAGATAATACCTATAAATTTCAATTAGGTACTAAGTTAATTTTAATGTTCATATAATATTCATTTATACTAAATAGGTGTCTAATGTTCAAAATTATATGCTAATTCGTCCAAGCCGTTGCAGCGTGAAGAAGTAAGAAACATACGCACACACAAACATTTACTTCTATCAGTTCTATAATATAATGTGTAACTGGTGTTGTATTACGGAAATGTTATGATAACAGAGCATGCCAGCTGTATGAAGTCTAGGTATCGTACGTAGGTAATAGTATCATTTCAATTCGATATTTAAAACCGGCCAAGAGCATGTCGGGCCACGTTCAGTGTAGGGTTCCGTAGTGCCCATCCTTCACTTCACAATAGACGGGCTTAGAACAGCGGTTTTAAGCCTAATAGTAACTGTAATTACTTATTACCTTCTAGAAGTTATCGATTATACGGGCCAGATTGAGTGAAATGTTTTAATGCAGTAATATGGTACTTAACTAATATGCGTAACGTTCGAAGTATAAGGACTCCGCGCGGCACTTAAGTCATTTTAAAGAAAACTATGAATTTTTGCGATAACTACATATATTGAATAAAAACGGCTCGACCGATTTTATTCAATATAGTTTTCATTGAAAGTACTTATTTCTGTGAATTTTTTGACCGGTCGTTAAAAGTTAGAGAGGGGGGGGGAGGTATTTTTTGGATTTTCGGAGCGAATATTTACAAAACTGCTGATTTTACCAAAAAATAATGTTTTGAGACCCCATTCAAAAACACCCCCCCACACACTAGTGTTGGAACGAAAAAAACATTAACCCCCACTTTATGAGAGGTACCCGAAAAAAAGTTTTTTTTTAGTTTTTATTTTACCGTTTTTTCGGCGTGATAAATACACAATACTGATACCAAATTTCAGCTTTCTAGTAGGTACTAATGATCACGGAGCTAAGCCGCGGACGGACGGACAGACGGACATGGCTGGCGAAACTATAAGGGTTCTTAGTTGACTACAGAACCCTAAAAACGAGGAACAGTAGGTAGGTATCGGCTTATTTACTCGAGCGTGGTCACCGTGAGTTAACTTTACTTTAGATCAGGATCAAAAAATAAAGGACTACTTACTTAACACAAAATTCTCGCTTTTGATTTTCACAAAAGAACGTTATTCTGCAAATTTCTTAGACGGCTTTTGGGAAGAACCATGATAAAAAAGCTGCACCTTTAGCATAACTGTCCTACGCGAATATTTTTCGCGCGAGATAATTACCTGTCTCTTTCTGTGTAGTAATAATGTGAGAGGGTGACGGGTAGCGCTGTCTCGTGCGACAAGAATCGCGAAGCCTGTTTCGGTATGTCGGGCTGATACTCCGGCTAGCAACGCTGATTAGTCACAGATTATTTGCCACTTTATTTATAGCAACAAAATAAGTATAAGGAAAATAATCCTACTGTTGTGTTTTAATTGCGGCCTTAACTTACCCAAATCTGTGATGCTATTTGGACCAACACCATGTTAGCTATAGCACATGTGTCTGATGTTGGAAACACCATTGACTCACCTTAAACGTCTTCACATAGAATAATTTTATTCTACTTAGGGCTTGTGCACAAATCACGTGAGGTTTTTTCGGCTGCTTTTTGATTGGTAGATTTTTCTTCGTCCACTGTAGAAAAATACACGTTAGGTCACTTTATGCCCGTCCCTCCCCTAAATGTTAAAGAATTTCATAGGTACAATATTTAATTCCTAAGTCGCGAAGTATTTTTTATTAAACGCCATGTTTATGGAAAAATACACCAATAAAAAAAAAGGTAATTCAGCTGTTTAGCCTGCTCATGAACACAGATATGACATGTTTAAAAAAATTACTTCCCGGCTTAGGTCTTAAATTTTATTAAAAGCTTCAATTTTAGTGTATGAAATTCCTTTACAGTTCTCTCGAGTTGTTCCGCCCGAAACGTGATAAAGCCTGTTATAAGTAACGCACGTTATGAAGACATTTCATTGCATGTTTTAGAAAAGAAATTTTACGCAAGCGAAGTCGCGTTACCCACTAGTCAACGATAAAGTAGAAGTTCAAATATTATTGGCAATAAGGAATTCATTGAAAATTAAAGATGCTCAGAAATATTTGGCGACCACGCCCGCTACGATATATCCGATGGCGACTGTACATAACTGGAGCGTAGTTACAAGTGTTACAACCCACAGCGAGGATTACAACAGTCCCGGCTCTAGAGCCCTCTGTGAAGTGCACTCCTCGCTCGCTAACGAACTCATTGTGCCGGCTGTGTCGAGTGTGTCACTACCACATTCTACATATCTTATTGAAGCAGATAGAGCGAGTGTACGGTGTGCGTCAGAATGACTGACCAAAATGGCAGATTAATGTTAGACTACCATCAGCATTCACTACCTATTTGCTACTATTTACTACCTATGTTGACATATTTGCTACCTAAGTTTAAAAAGAAATATATATTTAACAAAGTGGGCAGTCATTCTGACGTCAGGATGACTGCCCACATTTATTATATGGTAGGGGGTGCTAAGAATCCCCGGGCTACGGTAGGCCGCCAACCTAAAAAACAGCAACTGACCCTGGCTACGTTTAACGGACGCACGCTACGACTCGACGAACATCTTGTGCAGCTGGAAGAGGAACTAAAACACATAAGATGGGGCGTTCTGGGCTTAAGTGAAGTCCGAAGAGAGGGAGAGGACACCTTAACACTAGAATCGGGCCATCTTTTGTATTTTAGAGAGGGAGACCAACTTTCCCAGGGTGGCGTCGGGTTTCTGGTTCATCGAAACTTCGCTGACAACGTTGTAGAAGTGTCTAGTGTGTCGACAAGGGTTGCATACCTTATTATCAAACTGACCGACAGGTACAGCCTTAAGGTTGTGCAAGCGTATGCACCGACTTCGACGCACTCAGACGAATACGTGGAGACATTCTACGAAGATATCTCCAAGGCCCTACACAACACCTCTAGGGCCCACTACAACGTTGTCATGGGAGATTTCAACGCTAAAGTAGGAGTACAGACCAGCAGCGAATGCTCAATAGGACCACACGGTTATGGGGCTAGAAACCATAGGGGGCAAATGGCTGTCAACTTCCTCGAAAGAGAGGGGCTGTTTATGATGAACTCATTCTTCAAAAAACAGCCCCAAAGGAAGTGGACGTGGCAAAGTCCCGATGGTGTCACAAAAAATGAGATCGACTTCATCATGACGGACAAAAGGCGCATTTTCAAAGATGTCTCAGTGATCGCCAGGGTGAAAACCGGAAGTGATCACCGACTTGTCCGAGGCACTCTGAATATTGATTTCAAACGCGAAAGAGTCCGTCTGATGAAGTCCAGGCTCCGACCAAATCAGCTCCAAACCGCTGTGGGATCCGAAATTTTTCAGATAAAACTGGAAAACCGATTCGCTGCCTTGGAAACTACAACTGACGTCGACCAGAAACTCGACCAAGTAGTGGGCATCCTGAGGGAAGAGGGCGAAAAATTTTGCGAAACGAGGCGCACAGGCAAGAAGTCTAAACTTGCGAGGGAGACTCTGGAACTTATGAGTGAGCGCCGCGAAAACCCCCCGTCAACTTCAGCTGAACACCGGGCACTAAACAAAAAGATAACGAAACTGGTACGACGCGACCTCCGAGCTTCCAACACGCTCTTGATTGAAAAAGCAATTGAGCAGAACCGGGGGTCGAAAGTATTCGTCCAGTCACTCGGAAGAAGCCACCTGACGAAGTTGACCACACGCACGGGGACAGTGGTCACCTCAGGGCCGGAGATTCTCTCGCAAGTTAAGGATTTCTACAGCCAGCTCTATGCCTCACACGCACCCCGATCTGACCCACAGGATGATGATCCCAGAGCCACCCTCATACGCCACTTTACAGAAGACCTGCCTGAGATCAGCCTAGACGAGGTCGTATTGGCCCTAAAACAGCTTAAAAATGGAAAAGCCCCTGGAGAGGATGGTATCACGACAGAGCTCCTGAAGGCAGGGGGTACCCCCATACTAAGGGAGCTCCAGGAGTTGTTTAATACTGTCCTCTTCAATGGGAGAACTCCGCAAGCGTGGAACAGAAGCGTGGTTGTCCTGTTTTTCAAGAAAGGCGATACCACCCTGTTGAAAAACTATCGGCCCATATCGCTTCTGAGCCACGTATATAAGCTGTTTTCAAGGGTTATTACGAACCGCCTTGCCCGAAGACTCGACGAGTTCCAACCCCCGGAACAGGCCGGCTTTCGAAGTGGGTTCGGCACCATAGACCACATTCACACAGTGCGGCAGATTATACAGAAGACCGAAGAGTATAATCGGCCTCTGTGTCTGGCCTTTGTGGACTATGAAAAGGCCTTTGACTCAATCGAAACTTGGTCTGTTCTGGAGTCCTTGCAGCGATGTCAAGCCGACTGGCGATACATCGAGGTGATGAGATGTTTATATTCAGCCGCCACGATGACTGTGCAAGTACAGAACCAGCAGACAGAACATATCCACCTGCGTCGAGGAGTGCGACAAGGTGACGTTATATCACCGAAACTGTTCACTAACGCACTGGAGGATATGTTCAAGACATTGGACTGGAAAAATCGTGGCATTAATATAAATGGTCAACACATCTCTCATCTACGATTCGCAGACGACATCGTTATCATGGCCGAGACGTTGCAGGACCTGAAACACATGCTAGACAGCCTGGCAAATTCGTCTCAGCGTATCGGTCTTCGGATGAATTTGGATAAAACCAAAGTTATGTTCAATGAACATATCGATCCGGGACCGGTCGCCGTAAATGGAGTCTCCATCGAAGTTGTTTCCGAATATGTATACCTAGGGCAAATGCTCCAACTAGGTAGAGGCAACTTCGACAAGGAGGCAAAGAGGCGAATACAACTGGGCTGGGCAGCGTTCGGGAAACTGCGTCGAGTCTTCACGTCGCCCATACCTCAAAGTCTAAAAACGAAAGTTTTTAATCAGTGCGTCTTACCTGTTATGACCTACGGAGCCGAGACGTGGCCACTCACCATACGACTAGTCCACCAATTCAAAGTCGCTCAGCGAGCCATGGAAAGAGCTATGCTTGGTGTGTCTCTTAGGGATCAGATCCGAAACGAAGTAATTCGACAGAGAACCAAAGTTACCGACATAGCACAGCGGATAAGCAAGCTGAAGTGGCAGTGGGCTGGTCATATCTGCCGTAGAGCCGATGACCACTGGGGCAAACGAGTCCTGGAGTGGAGGCCACGAATCGGTAAACGTAGTGTAGGGCGCCCTGTAACAAGGTGGAGCGACGACATTCGTAGGACAGCGGGTAGTAACTGGAGAACGAGAGCTGAAAATCGAGCTCAGTGGCGTGCCATGGGAGAGGCCTATGTCCAGCAGTGGACTGAAACAGGCTGATGATGATGATTTATTATATGGGGGTTGGACCCCCTTATTTGCAACTTTCTATATACTATGATTTACTACCTATTTGCTACCTACACATATATTTTTTCCAGATTTTTAAGGCAAAAAATAAAAATGTTATAAGCAAAACATGGAATTTAATTACGAATCGGAGTGTACAGGCTGTACCTCATGAACCGTGATAGTTAGACAGCTGAAATTTTCACAGATGATGTATTTCTGTTGCCGCTATAACAGTAAATGCTAAAACAGAATAAAATAAATATTTAAGGGGGCTCCCATACAACAGACGTGATTTCGCAGAAATCCAATATAAGATGACCCCACAATCCGTAAATTTTGCTTAGGAGCAGGGTTCTGCTAATACTGGATTTTATAGTTACGGCCCTTTTTAGCGTATATTTTGTACGAAACCCTCGGTGCGCGAGTCCGACTCGTTTAATATTTTCATTTGTTATTGTAGGTACCCGTGAAGGATCCGACGTCAGGATGACTGCCCACATTTATTATATGGGAGTTGGACCCCCTTATTTGCAACTTTCTATATACTATGATTTACTTCCTATTTGCTACCTACACATATATTTTTTCCAGATTTTTAAAGCAAAAAATAAAAATGTTATAAGCAAAACATGGAGTTTAATTACGAATCGGAGTGTACAGGCTGTACCCCATGAACCGTGATAGTTAGACAGCTGAAATTTTCACAAATGATGTATTTCTGTTGCCGCTATAACAGTAAATGCTAAAACACAGAATAAAATAAATATTTTAGGGGGCTCCCATACGACAGACGTGATTTCGCCGAAATCCAATATAAAATGACCCCACAATGCGTACATTTTGCTTAGGAGCAGGGCTCTGCTAATACTGGATTTTATAGTTACGTTACGGCCCTTTTTTTTTGCGTATATTTTGTCCGACTCGTTTAATATTTTCATTTGTTATTGTAGGTACCCGTGAAGGATAAAAAAGGCTAAAAAGGGCCGTAACTATAAAATCCAGTATTAGCAGAGCCCTGCTCCTAAGCAAAATGTACGCATTGTGGGGTCATTTTATATTGGATACTGGCGATATCACGTCTGTTGAATGGGAGCCCCCTTAAATATTTATTTTATTCTGTGTTTTAGTATTTACTGTTATAGCGGCAACAGAAATACATCATCTGTGAAAATTTCAGCTGTCTAACTATCACGGTTCATGAGGTACAGCCTGTACACTCCGATTCGTAATTAAACTCCATGTTTTGCTTATAACATTTTTATTTTTTGCCTTAAAAATCTGGAAAAAATATATGTGTAGGTAGCAAATAGGTAGTAAATCATAGTATATAGAAAGTTGCAAATAAGGGGGTCCAACCCCCATATAATAAATGTGGGCAGTCATCCTGACGTCAGAATGACTACCCACTTTGTTAAATATATATTTCTTTTTAAACTTAGGTAGCAAATATGTCAACATAGGTAGTAAATAGTAGCAAATAGGTAGTGAATGCTGATGGTAGTCTAACATTAATCTGCCATTTTGGTCAGTCATTCTGACGCACACGAGTGTACGTACTTCGCGTTTACGGCATGGTCCAATAAATGCTTGCCGACGAACTTCAGTTCGCCCACGATCGCCACCGCGTAAGACGTCAAATGCGAGTATCGAAATGTCCAATTGTATGATTCAGAGCTGTCAAAACTACTCCAAAAAGGATTGTGCGGATAATCGACACATTTCTTATCACTTTTCGTCTTAAATTATCTGTTATTATATTTTAAAATGATTATTTAGTTCCTTCGTATTAATTCAACCGTGACTCAAATTGAACATCGACTATATGGCTACCTACTGCTATAGTTTTCCATTGCGGATTTTACTTGACAAGCCGGCCCGGGCCGTGACGTACGTATCAAACGCGCAATGTAAAAACAAGCGTGCCGTGATAACAACCGGACTTTTTACGGTGCACTGCTCCGGTAATTTGGTGCACTATAGTACCCAGTGGCATGTGACGCTCGCGTCTTCACACCAAGACTTGCCATAACGAAAGAAAGAAAGAAACACATTTATTGCAGCTAAAAAAGGCGCATCACTATTACAAAGAAATTAAAACTGAATCACTTTACATACAGTATCTTAATCTTAATTAACGCAGAAAATCATTAAGTAGGTATAAAGGTAGATGCTGGTGCTGCCATGTCCACCGCAAAAGGCGACCACTCAGCATAACGCTGCAATATCAAGTGAATGTCGCAACGCTGGTGTTCCGCGGGAATATTCAATAAAATACTGTGTAGGTCAATTGCTCGCTTTTTGGGAAGATGAAGAAACGAATATTTTTAAAACTGTAATGAGACTTTTGACGTCTCTAATGCGATTGTGCGTGTCGTGGCTTGATCTGTCCTATGTCGAGTGTGTCAATAGGTACCTACACTGCGTGCCGTGATAACAGCCTAACATTTTACGGCGCACCGTGCACTGCTCTACCGAATTGGCGCACGATGGAACGTAGCCAGTCGCACAAGCATCACGTTTTACTGAAACCAATAAAATACTGTGACCTACACAATTTCATTAAAATAATAATATTGCTCTGCTAAATCCAGGATATAATAACGTGCCAGTCAATTAGTGCTAACCCGTTATACTTCTCCGCGTATTTTTTCTTGCATTCATGCATTGAATGGTAGCAACCTTCCACCGCGAAAATTAAAATAAATATACGCAAATAAATGCCTATAACTAACAACCACCAAAATAACAAAATTACTCGACACAGTCATGTTGTCAGGTCTGGAAACCGACAACTGAACTCCTTTTTTATTTCACTTCCGTTTTATTTTGATTTTTTGAACTTCAAAAAATTACACAGAACGACGGACAAACGGGTATCTATTTTTTAAAACGATGCACACTTACTGCGACGTTTTTTTAAATAACTATTTGTACCTATATAAAACAGACGTTTTATTTGCTAAAAGCAAAATGGCTGGTCAGTATTTTGTTCTCAAACCTTTTACGATTGTAAAAGCCTCGCATCACTTTTGGGTCATCGTCAGATTTAGGTGCGCGTCTTTCCGGTGGACATTTGCGAAATTAAGGATTCCAGGGCGTAATTTTCTGTGAGAAGACAGAACGTTCCCTCTTCTATAATCCGATGTAATAGCAACATAACCTAGACTCATAAAAGCTCTTAACTTTTGACCACCGAAGGGATAGATTTTGTTTTTTGAACTGACAATGACCCTTTTACAAATTGCACAGATCACAAATATTACACATTTTTTCCGCTACTGTAAATCAAAGAAAGGGAACTGAGCCGAAAGTAGCCGTGTTGCAATAATAGAATAACCATACAGATAATTAATATATTTCATTCTTCTTTAAATTACAATATAGCTTATATACGAACTATGTACGCTTAATTTTTTGATTCGCTTAAATTCAATAATAAACAAATAACTATGACAATTCCTATTGGTCAGTACAAAAAAACTTATATAGTAATTTCAAAAGAGGAAAGGAACACCAGTTGCGAAATTTTCTACTAATATCATATAGCGATGACCATGCCTAATTCGTTTAACAATTTCATATAGATATCTGAGAAATGTTTTGGGCCCTATCACGAACTTATATGACATTATTATTTCAAATTTTACTATTCAAGCTGCATTCAGATACTTTGACAAGACGTAGAAAGTAGACATAACAAAGTGGTACTTATAAATTTATGAAACACTAGCTGTGCCCCGCTCATCCCACGGGAACACTAAATTTATTCGGGATGAAAAGTATCCTATGTCCTTTCCCGGGTCTCAAACTATCTCCATACCAAATTCCATCTAAGTCGGTTCAGCGGTTTAAGCGTGAAGAGGTAACAGACAGACACACTTTCGCATTTATAATATTAGTATGGATGTTATTAGAAACGACGAATCAAGCTCTTGGTATCTAAGGGAAAGGTGATGGCCACTCTGGACATCAGCATTTCCAGAAGACTGCTGGACTGGTCTTGTACGATTCTTACGATATCATCAGTTCTTGAGTTATCATTATCATCACTAGATGTCGTACTTTTGGCCCTTGTTTTACCGCCATCTTTCGATGTTTCGCGGTACTATCCAAAACAAAGTTAAGTCTAATCTAAGCGTTTAAAAGGGCAACACATTAGGTGGCGCTATCACTGTTCATTCTCATTACAACTACTACTCTAAGAAAATTAATAAAATCAGGGGAAATAATTCGTGTAGTTTTGAAAATTGGTACAGTTATACCCTATGGTGTCTAGATGAACATACTAAAAGTCCTCGAGGGTGGGGGCTGTGCTAAGGGAGTAGGGGGGTGTTAAAGGTACCCTTTTCCTGATTTTCGCTCATATCTCAAATATTTGTAGAAATAGTATTATGATTACTTCGGACAAAAGTTTTAACATAAAATTCCCTGCAAATTTGAATATATTCATTTTTACTCTACGATCAATACTTTGGGAGCTACAGGCTGTGTAAGTTAACAAAAATATTAAAAGTAGTTGTTCAAGAAAACGTAGTTTTTTCGTAGTTGCTCATCATAACACTTGTATTGTGCAGTTGAGAAATTCCCGTTACCGACTAATTCTCATTTGGGAATATTCCAAGAAAATTCCCATTGTTCCCGGGAATATGTTACGAGTTTGGTGGATCCATTCCTTTGATATTTAGTTTTAAGCTAATTTGTAGAAATAGTATTTGTACGTTGAACGTATCCTGAGATCCATTACGGGCTTCCAGGATTTCATCATCAGGTTTATTATATGACACCGGCTCTTATTGCTCATCAAGGTGAATTGAAATGCGAAGACCAGATATGTCTACGTTGAACGTATCCTGAGATCCATTACCTACGGGGTTCCAGGATTCCATCATCAGGTTTATTTTATGACACCGGCTCTAATTGTTCATCAAGGTGAATTGAAATACGAAAACCGCACATGTCTACATTGAACGTATCCTGAGATCCATTACGGGCTTCTAAGGTCCATCATCAGGTTAATTTAATGATACCGGCTCTAACTGCTCATCAAAATGAATTGAAATGCGTAGACCAGACATGTCTACGTTGAACGTATCCTGAGATACATTACCTGCGGGGTTCCAGGATTCCATCATCAGGTTTATTTTATGACACCGGCTCTAATTGTTCATCAAGGTGAATTGAAATACGAAAACCGCACATGTCTACGTTGAACGTATCCTGAGATCCATTACGGGCTTCTAAGGTCCATCATCAGGTTTTTTTAATGATACCGGCTCTAACTGCTCATCAAAATGAATTGAAATACGAAAACCGCACATGTCTATGTTGAACGTATCTTGAGATCCGATCCATCACGGGCTTCCAGGGTCCATCATCAGGTAAATTTTACGATACTCGCTCTAAGTGGTGATTCAGGATGAGTCAAAAAGTGAAAACGGTTTGCTTGTATTCCATTAATTAGCTCAAAACGTAATATCAAAGGAATGGGTCCACCAAGCTCGTATATTCCCGGGAACAATGGGAATTTACTTGGAATATTCCCAAATGGGAAATTACCGGTAGCGGGAATTTCTCAACTACACAACGTTGCAACACGTTCGCGTGTTATGATGAGCAACTATGAAAAAACTACGTTTTCTTTAACGACCATTTTTTGATATTTCGGTTAACTTAAACATCCTGTAGCTCCCAAAGTATTGATTGTAGAGTAATAATGAATATATTCAAATTTGTAGGGAATTTTATGTCAAAACTTTTGTCCTAAGTAATCATAATGCTATTTCTACAAATATTTGAGATATGAGCGAAAATCAGAAAAAAGGTACCTTCAACCCCCCCTACTCCCTTAGCACAGCCCCCACCCTCGAGGACTTTTAGTATGTTCATCTAGACACCATAAGGTATAACTATACCAATTTTCAAAACTACACGAATTATTTCCCCTGATTGCCCATATTCGGTTTAATTTGCTTGAGCTATACAACCACTAGGTTAAAGAGAAGCACATAGTTGGTACAGGATAATTTTTTTTAGAACTCCACAATTAACAGGGATTGCAAAGCACTTGTAAGAAGCGTAAGTGTTTTGAATTACAAAGCCGATATTGGAGCCATCTAATTTTAGCTTAGCTTTTATTCTGCAGTTATTTTTTATTGGCCTTGCTATTATAAGAAATGTGCATTTGGAGGTGACAATGTTGTTTACACAATCGGACAAAGAGTGAATAGTCTGTATTCTTTCCATACTGCATTTCATATGGCCACAAAACAGATAGGTACAGAAATCAATCTACATACAAGCGCGCTCGAGCAAACGCACACATAGACATTGCTCACGGACACGATATCTCGGACCAGTTCAGACCAGTGCGAGCGCGAGTGCCATCCGCTTGACTTGTCCGTGAGCAATGTCTATGTGTGCGTTTGCTCGAGCACGCTTGTATGTAGATTGATTTCTGTAGCAATCCTTTTTGTGACAAGGCCTAGTATAGTATAAACGGGGTTAGAATGAGACAGAATAATGGCTAAATACAACTAATATTAGTGTTCAGTCCTCGCCGGCAGGCACGGCGTCTTCCAGCCTCTTGATGTATTTCACTCGAAGCTCTGTCACTTGGTCGCCTTTCAGTTGGTCCTGGAAATGTTACAATATGGAGCGAATAAGTGAACTGCACTTAAAGAGGCCTCATTCCTTTTAATTTTTTTTTTTCATATTATGACAAATATAGGCTTTCATTGCATGCAGTCGAAAATAAGTTTTCTGTGCGAATTCAATCCATTTAGAGTTGTTAGGTAGCGCGACTATTCGCGATATATTTTGTTGTGTATATGTATTCAATGTTTACGTATGAGCCTGAGCGCGTCGTTGTCATAGCGACGGGGCGCGGGTCGCGGGGGGAGGTGCGCGCGAGCCGCCTCGTCACAGGAACTAGCCGCGACCCGCAGTGTTGCTGTGTATTTGCTTCGTGTCGCGCGACAACTGCGCGGTCAAGTATTGGTTGTTTTTCGTGTAATTTTCGTTTCGTGTTTGTATGCGTCGTGTATTCGTTTTTAATAGTATATTTTAATCTTTCGCACACATTGACTTTAATTTAAGAACCCCGCACCTAACTACAAAAAGCTGGTCCTTCGAGCCGGATGTGTTAAGTGTTGAACTATGAGTGTAGAAAGTCGGAAACCGAATACACGCAGTCGAGCGAAGATGACGAAACCGGCAGGGACAGGTGCAGATGTAGCTCAACAGCTCGCGCGTGACTCCGCGACGGGTGGTCGTAACGACCACGGGGATATAACGGAATTACCGCCGTCGGAGACATGGACGCCGGCATCAGAGCGCACCGTCAGGCCACGAAGCAGCGCCAGCCACTCGTCAAGACTTAGCCAGGCCGCCCGCGAAGCGCAAAAAATGCGCGCGGAATACGATGCGGAGGTCGAAGTGGCTAAACTTAGAGAAAGTTTAATTAAAAAGAAGCTAGCACTTGATATGGCGGAGCTAGCAGTACAGGAAGAAGAGCAGGAGGGATCGCTGGCCAGCGCCACGAGCAGAGTATCGGCACGCGTGGCGCGCTGGCTCGAGGACGAGCCCGCGGCTCCGCCACCGCCGACGGGTGACGTCATGAATGGGTCGGCGCGCCTGCTCAACAACGCGCCGCCGCCGGAGCCGTGGCGCGCGCGCGCCGTCACGCTACGTACGCCGTCGCCGCCGCCGCCGCCGCAGAAACAAACGGATATCGATCGCCTGGCGGAGGCCATCGGCAAACTGGGGCAGACAAAGAGAGTGCCGCGACAGGTGCACGAGATTCCCAGTTACGATGGTAACGCAGCGGACTGGCTCACTTTCAAGAAAGCGTACCGATGCACCAACGAGATGCACGATTTCGAACCATATGAGAACATGGCGCGCCTCCGAGTCGCGCTCGTCGGTGAAGCGAAAGTCGCGGTCAGCGACTTATTGAGAACCTCCTCCGATCCTGAGGAGGTCCTTAAGGCGCTCGAAGATGAATTTGGGCACCCGAGTCGCGTCTTAGAGTGTGCCATCAAGAGAGTTCGCGATCTACCGAAAGTTAGCGAAAACGGCAATGAAATTCGCAAATTTACGAATGCTGTGCGGAATTGTGTGTCTGTGTTAAAGACTATTCGTGCCGATGGATATTTAAACAATCCGCAACTGATAAGTGAACTTTTAGGTAAATTAACGCCTTATCAACGCGCTCAGTACGGGGAATTTGTGATGCGTTTAGACAATAATAGTGGTGTTGATTTACGAGTGTCGCCAAATCTAAACATTCTAGTGGACTTTCTGAGTCAACTAACTCGAGCGTCGTCATATTACACGCCTGTAAATATGAGCAGTGTCGGCGGAACGTTTGAAGCGCGAGCGCCGCCGCCCGCCGGTCGGCGCGATAAGGGTGTGGCCGTGCGCACGAGCGGAGCGAGTCACCGTGTACATACGCAAGTGGAAGCGATTACCGATGTTGCTAAAACTGAACAATTAGCATGTGTTAAGTGTGCACGGGCTCATAAATTGACTGACTGCGGTGAATTTAAAAGTCTTACCCCGAATGAACGTTGGGAGTTTGTTAAAGAAAAAAGACTGTGTTTTAAGTGTATCGTAAAAACTCATTCGAGTAGGTTTTGTCGCGCAAAACGATGCGGTAAGTGCAAGTGGTCACATCACGACTTGCTACATAAGGACGCGCAGAGCGCTACGCCGCTCGCGGTGGGACCACCGCCTTTGCCGCCGCCGACGTCGGTGTCGGACTCGGCGCCCGAGCCGCCTGTGAAATACGAAACTTTGACGAACGTCGGTGAGTGTCAAGCGCGTGCGTTGTTAAAAGTGTTACCGGTGACAATAGTAACAAGTAATGGTGCCGAACATTCCACATACGCTTTGTTAGACGATGGCGCTTCTGTATCGATCATAGACGATAAACTCGCGAGTGATGTTGACGGACCCGTACTGCCTTTGAAGTTGATGACCGCGCGCGGACATTGTGTGACTGACAATAATTCGCGAAGTGTTAAAGTCGTAGTGCGCGGTCCGAACGGAGTTAGTCACGACATTTCGGTGCGAACTCTACGCAATGTTAACTTACCGTCGCAGACGTTACCGGCGCGAGTGCTTGAAGAGAACGTGCACCTCCGGGACCTCGGTTGTAGTGAAATGAGGGAGGCGAAACCCATGCTGTTGTTGGGCCAAGACAATTGGAAGCTCATCGTCGGCCGGGAGATTCGACAAGGTAAATCTGGTCGCCCAGTCGCTTCTCTTACAAAATTGGGGTTTGTTATTCATGGTCCATTAGGAGGGGGGGTTAGTGGTACTCAATACGACTCTGCCAACTGCACGCTCACGCCGCTTGACGATTTGCACGCTATAGTGAAAGCTCAGTTCGAATTAGAAGCAATAGGTATTTCTGAGGTACTACGTAAAAATTGTAAATCGGAGCGCGCTTTAGAAATATTAGATAATACGTGTCGCCGCGCGCCTGACAACCCTAAGCAGTGGGAAGTGGGCTTGCTGTGGGCTCGTGATTGTATAGAGATGCCCGACAATTACGAATACGCGCGTAAACGCTTAGCTGGTATAGAACGTAAAATGGATCGCGATTCTAATTTCGCTGACGACTATACAAAGCAGGTGGATCGATTCTTAGCCGCGGGTTACGCGCGTAAACTTGATGATGGTATTAAGGCAAGTCCTGTGTGGTACCTACCACATTTTGGTGTCACGAACCCAAACAAGCCCGGCAAATTGAGACTTGTGTTTGATGCCGCTGCTACTTACCAAGGCGCGTCATTAAATGCTCATCTGCTTAGCGGGCCCGATTTGATGAATTCTTTGTTGGGTGTGTTAATAAAATTCAGGTCGGGTAAAATAGCCTTCACTGCCGACATTGCCGATATGTTTATGCGTGTCAAAATTCGTGAAGCTGATCAAGGGGCACAGCTGTTTTTATGGCGTGGTCAGGATCGGGTCAATGAACCCGCGATTTATGTCATGGATGTCATGATTTTTGGTGCCGCCTCGAGCCCCACATCAGCCATTTATGTTTTAAATAAAAATGCAGAGGAGTTCATGAACACGCACCCCGCGGCAGTGGAAGCTATTAAAAATAAACATTATGTTGATGACTATTTAGATAGTGTTGATTCCATAGAAACGGCACAACAGCTGATCGCTGATGTCACCCACATTCACCGATCAGGTGGTTTTGATATCAGGGGGTGGGTGACAAATTCAGCAGAATTAAGTGAAAAACTGCCATCTGTTGTGCCGGGTCGTGTTAAACTGGACAAGTCGGAGAACGAGCGCACATTAGGTATGATCTGGTGTCCGTCAAGCGATTGTATGAAATTTGATCTGTCGTTCAAGCGTTTGCCGATTGAATTAGTTGAAGGTCAGGTCAAGCCGACTAAGCGCGAGTTCCTCAAGTTTATCATGAGTATTTTTGATCCATATGGTTTAGTATATCCCTGTGTGATACAGTCACGGGTTCTCATGCAACGTGTTTGGCAGTCGGGAATAACGTGGGATGAGTACATCAAGGACTCTGAAGCCGTCATCTGGTTTCAGTGGCTGAGCAAGTTAAAGGCTTTATCGAACGTAGCCGTGCCTCGGTGGTACGGCCTGCAACGGTCGTCAGTAGTAGACCTTCATGTCTTTGGAGATGCCAGCGAAAAAGCGTACGCGGCTGTGGCATTTCTAGTAGGTACTGGTAGCGATGGTAGTAGAGTATGTACAATGGTAGCAGGTAAAGCACGCGTAGCTCCCGTCCGAGTTGTCTCAATTCCGCGCCTTGAGTTGCAAGCAGCGGTGTTAGCATGCAGGTTGGCAGTGACTATAAAGTCCGAAGTAGATTTCGATATCACCAACTTGTATTTATGGACTGATTCTAAGACGGTCCTTATGTGGATAAATTCTGACGCGCGCGACTACCAAAAATATGTTTCTCATAGGTTGGCAGAAATTGATAGCTTAAGCAAGAGAAGTGACTGGCACTGGGTACCTTCCGAGTCCAACCCTGCTGATGAGGCGACCAGGATGGACTGGCCTAATGACAAGGGCATGTGGCTTTCGGGTCCCCCCTTTCTCTGTGATCCACAGGTACCCTGGCCGAGCTGGAGCCGCGAGGAGCCGCCCGTCGACGACCCGGAGCGCTTGGAGAGGGCGTTCGTGACAGCCGAGGCTGGCTGTCCTGTTATCGACGTGGCGCGCTACTCCAAATGGACGCGAGCTGTGCGCGTCACTGCGTACGTGCTTGCCTTTATAAGCACGTGCCGATCTCAGCAGAAGACGGCGAAGCTTACAGTGGAGAAGCTACAGGAGGCCGAGAACTTCCTATTGAAGCAGTCGCAAGCTCACTCCTTTCCTGATGAGCTTAAGGCCCTGCGGGCTGGACGCCCGCTGCCCAGGTCAAGTCGCCTCATAAAGCTTGACCCCATGTTGTACGAAGACGGACTGCTACGCGTCAGGGGACGCCTTAGCGCTTCGACTGAACTGTCATTCGACGAAAAGCATCCAGTGATCCTCTCTGGTACCTGCAGCACTACACGACTGCTCGTGCGCCACTATCACGAACGTGCGCTGCACGCCAACCACGAGACAGTCGTCAACAACGTGCGAGAGCGATTCTGGGTGACCTGCATCCGGCCTACTGTGAAGGCAGTCGTTGCGCGCTGCCAGTACTGTCGTGTGCAGCGCGCGCGGCCCAATCCACCGAAGATGGGTGACTTACCACCCGTCAGGCTTGCCACAACTAGGCGAGCATTCGTCAACTGCGGGGTGGATTATTTCGGCCCCATGGAGATCACTATTGGACGGCGCCGGGAGAAACGGTGGGGCGTGTTGTTCACATGCCTCGCCACACGCGCCGTTCATCTCGAGTTGGCTGCTTCTCTCAGCAGCGACTCTGCCATACTTGCCTTGCGCCGCTTGATAGCGCGCCGCGGGCAACCAGCCACCATCCTGAGCGACTGCGGCACCAACTTCGTCGGGGCGAACAAAGAACTGCGCACCGCCTTACGTGGACTGAACACTGAGGCCATACAAGGTAGTGCTCTGGCTAAGGGCATTGAGTGGAGATTCAACCCTCCGGCAGCTCCACACATGGGCGGTGCCTGGGAGCGGCTCGTTCGCTCCGTGAAGAACGCCCTTCATGCGACGCTGAAGGAGCGCGCGCCGTCAGAGGAAGTGCTGCACACCGTCCTGTTAGAAGCGGAGCTGGTCGTCAACAGCCGCCCGCTCGCATACGTCGCAGCTGATCCCGACGAGCCAGTCGTGCTCACACCAAACCATTTGCTGCTTGGGACGGCGGCGGGAGATGCGCGCGTGACGGCTTACGACCCCACTGATTTGGATGCCCGCCGCCAATGGAAGAAGGCAAATGGGCTGGCGGACATGTTTTGGCGGCGCTGGTCCCGACAGTACTTGCCCACTCTCCAGCGACGGCAGAAGTGGGCAACAGCCACGGGCTCCATCAAAGTGAACGACGTAGTAGTGATATGCGATGGCAAGCAGCCTCGTAACATGTGGCCCCGTGGCATTGTGAAAAAAGTGTTTCCGGGTAGTGACGGCCATGTGCGCGTAGTAGACGTTAAAACTGCTACTGGGACGCTGCGTCGTCCCGCTGCACGGATAGCCGTGCTACCTACCGACGGTACATTTGTCGATTGAAGCCTCCAACTGGGGGGTGGTAATGTTAGGTAGCGCGACTATTCGCGATATATTTTGTTGTGTATATGTATTCAATGTTTACGTATGAGCCTGAGCGCGTCGTTGTCATAGCGACGGGGCGCGGGTCGCGGGGGGAGGTGCGCGCGAGCCGCCTCGTCACAGGAACTAGCCGCGACCCGCAGTGTTGCTGTGTATTTGCTTCGTGTCGCGCGACAACTGCGCGGTCAAGTATTGGTTGTTTTTCGTGTAATTTTCGTTTCGTGTTTGTATGCGTCGTGTATTCGTTTTTAATAGTATATTTTAATCTTTCGCACTCATTGACTTTAATTTAAGAACCCCGCACCTAACTACAAGAGTGGTTTTTGAAACAAAAATTATCTATGAAAAATTCAAAATGTAGGTTTCAAATATATACCAATAAATCGCAATAGCCCTGTTCTAAGTAGTAACATTGATAAACTGGCTGTGGGCAGGGCACATTGCTCATAGAACTGATGGCCGTTGGGGCAAAAAGGTTCTACTGAATGGCGACCACGGAAGACGCAGCGTGGGAAGGCCCCCAACAAGGTGGACCAACGACAACGACGTTAGGATCGCGGACGGCGCAAGGCCGATCGTTGTGGATAATTTTGGGGGAGGCTTTTGTTCAACAGTGGACGTCTGTCGGCTGATATGATGATGATGATGAAGTCGTGGCAGTGGATATGGTTGCCAGGGGTCAGAGTAAAATTTGAGGCCGCAGCCAGTCTTTAGGACTAGGTTGATAGTTTTTTGGCGTTGTCTGATATTTTTATTTATTATTTATTACCTGAACAAACAACGAGGTCATAAATATAACTTTTCCATCCGACCACAAACTTATAAGACTAACATACGACCTAGTATCAAGTATAAAGAGAAACCGGTCACAGTTTGAAGCCAAACACAAAAACTTTACGCCATTAGAAGCTGAATCACTAAAAAATATGCTACATGAAAAGATTATAGAAATAGAGTCTGGTCATAGAATAGAACCCAAATACACAGATGTAGTACAAGCAATAAAAAGTTGCGTAAACAATCTACCGAGGGACAAAACTAGAAAGGAGAAAATTGTCACAGAAGAAATAGAGGCTTTAATAAAGGAAAGAAGTGCATTAAAAAACGTGAGTCATAAAAATCTAGAACAAAGGAAACGACTGAAGCAACTTTATAAGAAAATAAAATCGAAAATAAAACAGAATTTACAAACACTAAAAATGACATCACTAGAAAAAGAACTAGAAACCAGGAGCTCCACAAAACGAACAACACAAAAATTCGGAAAACGAAAAGAATGGATACAAACTCTTACAACTCAAGGAGAAGAAGCAACAACGAATAGAGTAAACATCATAGAAACTGCTACTAACTTCTACAAGCAACTTTACTCAACCAACGAGACACATCAGGTTAGCTTTACGGGTCAAGCAGAAGATCCAGTACCGAGTCTACTAAATTGTGAGGTAAGATACGCTATCTCAAAGATGAAAAAGGACAAAAGCCCGGGAGAAGACAGCATAACAAATGACTCTATTATCGCCATGATAGAGCCCTTGTCGACGTACCTAACAAAAATATACGACAATATAATACAACAAGAAGATATTCCAAGAGATTGGAAAAACTCACTTATAACCCTTCTCTACAAAAAAGGAAACCCGAAGTTAATAGATAACTACAGGCCAATCAGTCTATTGCCAACCCTCTATAAATTATTTTCCACAATAATACTGAACAGAATATCTAAACAGTTAGAAGAACAACAACCAAGGGAACAGGCAGGCTTCAGAAAAGGCTACTCAACCACGGACCACATATTCACAATTACACAAGTAATGGAAAAATACAGAGAGTACAATAAAACTGTGTATATTGGGTTCGTGGACTACGCAAAGGCATTTGATTCCATCTCACATTCATACCTATGGTCAAGCCTGAAAGAACAAGGAATACAAACAAAATATATACAAATTTTGAAAGAAATATATTGTGATGCATCTGCCAAAATAAAACTAGAAAGAATTGGAGACCCATTCCTAATAAAACGAGGAGTGAAACAAGGCGACCCATTGTCACCCAAATTGTTTACTGCCTTGCTAGAGACTATATTCAGATCATTAGACTGGCAAAAATATGGACTGAACATTAATGGAGAAACCCTGTCACACCTGAGATTCGCAGACGACATCGTAATCATGTCAGAAAGCCATGAAGGCTTACAAGAAATGCTGGAAACCCTGGACACAGAAAGTCGAAAGGCGGGCTTATGCATGAATGTATCAAAAACAAAAATAATGACCAACGGAGTTAAAAAGCCCATAATAATACAGAGTGGAGATATTGCTTATGTCGATGAATATATATACCTAGGTCGACTAATAACTTTCAACAACTCTCTGGTTAAGGAAATTGATAGGAGGATTGCATTAGGTTGGCGGAAATTCTGGTCGTACAAAGATGTATTCAAAAGTAACTTACCAGTACATCTGAAGAAAAAAGTATTGGACACAATAATTCTTCCAACAGTTACATATGGATGTCAATGTTGGCCTCTCACTGCAACCATTACTCACAAGTTAAGAACATTTCAAAGATCTACGGAGAGGTCAATGTTGAACATCAGGTTAAAAGACCATATAAGATGTACTGACATAAGGAAAATAACAAAAGTAACAGATATAGTACAAACAGTTTGTAAACTGAAGTGGAGATGGGCGGGACACGTTGCCAGATTAAAGGACGGACGCTGGAGCGAGAGGGTCATTCAATGGTATCCTAGAGATGGAAAGAGAGAAAGAGGCAGACCAAAAAAGCGTTGGAGCGATGACATTATCATAACCGCTGGTGGAGACTGGCAGAGGCATGCAAGGGATCGGCGCACGTGGCACAAGATGGAGGAGGCCTATGCCCAGCAATGGGCGCCCAAACAAATAGAAAACTTTCAGGACAGTGGCTTATGAAAGATTACTTTCATTTATTGTCTGAATTATATAGAAGTAATTTAATTGTTTAATTGTAGCATTGTTTGGAATAAAGAGGCTTTATTATTATTATTATTATTATTATTACCTGAACAAACCAGCACTGTACTTCCAACTGTACCATCTGAAGCGCCCCTCGGATAGCGCCGGGGATCAACATGCAGTACTTCAGTCCGTTGTTGGGCATCTCCACCCACTCGCTCAGCGGACACTGGTCCCAGACCAGTGAGAACTCATCGCCGGAACTACTCCAGCTTGTTACTGTTGGCTGCATGTTCAAGTATAGCCTGGAATGTTACAAAATAATGGTTTAAAAATATGATGTCTACAAAAGCAGAAAGAGATAGATATCATTTATTCATCCATTTGTTACAAAATTCTAATACCAAATAAAAATGACGGAATCAGTCAAAATTGATGATTGATAAATACAGTTTTTCATGACATGACTTAAGCAGTGGCATGGTGTTCAATAAACCTGATTCCCACCAGTTTGACACTTATTTATTATATGGCTTACATTATAGTTCTCTCTTTAAGTTTTTGAGGGTTAGATTTGAGGTATGCAACTGAATCTGTCGAGAGCTTTTTTAGATCTGCCATTGTCCCGCTAAACATGGTGATTGGGCATTAAAAATGGTTGAATTGGTTTTAGAATAAAAGTAACCCGAATGTGGCCCAATTGCCCAGAGATAATAATAATAGTACTCTTTATTGTGCACCACAAATTAAAAGTAAAAATAACAAAAGAAATGAAAAATAAAAGTATTACAAATGGTAACAACAGGCGGTCTTATCGCTAAAAAGCGATCTCTTCCAGACAACCTTAGGGTAGAGAGTAAATTAAAAATAATTTTGAAAAAGGTAGTGCAAAGCTGTTGAAAACGATACATTAACACAATACACCTTTACAGATACTTAAATATAAAATCCAAAAATAAACAAATATACTTTATACTTTAGAGATTTTATAAATAATGACACAAAGGTAAATCAAGAAAGAAAAATTGAATGCGATCCACTACAATCGAAGCGGGGCATGAACCCGCGACCTCCGCGTTTCCGGCGCATTGCTCTCCCAACTGAGCTATTCGACCGCTACGTCAGTCACACCAAATCCTTCATCCCTCAATCCTTTTTACGCTACTAGAGCGCCCTCTGCGTCATATATGTTTTTTGAAATGCTTATTGCGCATTAGCCATACCCTAGGATGTGCGTTTTTTACACGCACGATCCCCAATCCCCATTGCTTTACAGCAAGTGTGAAAATTGCGAGAGAGATGGCGCTGTTCTAAATATTTGTATAGAATCTTTTTATCGATTCATATTTTTTATGTGGTAATACCACATTTTTATTTTTATAAATAATGACACAAAGGTAAATCAAGAAAGAAAAATTGAATGCGATCCACTACAATCGAAGCGGGGCATGAACCCGCGACCTCCGCGTTTCCGGCGCATTGCTCTCCCAACTGAGCTATTCGACCGCTACGTCAGTCACACCAAATCCTTCATCCCTCAATCCTTTTTACGCTACTAGAGCGCCCTCTGCGTCATATATGTTTTTTGAAATGCTTATTGCGCATTAGCCATACCCTAGGATGTGCGTTTTTTACACGCACGATCCCCAATCCCCATTGCTTTACAGCAAGTGTGAAAATTGCGAGAGAGATGGCGCTGTTCTAAATATTTGTATAGAATCTTTTTATCGATTCATATTTTTTATGTGGTAATACCACATTTTTATTTTTATAAATAATGACACAAAGGTAAATCAAGAAAGAAAAATTGAATGCGATCCACTACAATCGAAGCGGGGTTCAAAAAACATATATGACGCAGAGGGCGCTCTAGTAGCGTAAAAAGGATTGAGGGATGAAGGATTTGGTGTGACTGACGTGTAGTAGCGTAAAAAGGATTGAGGGATGAAGGATTTGGTGTGACTGACGTAGCGGTCGAATAGCTCAGTTGGGAGAGCAATGCGCCGGAAACGCGGAGGTCGCGGGTTCATGCCCCGCTTCGATTGTAGTGGATCGCATTCAATTTTTCTTTCTTGATTTACCTTTGTGTCATTATTTATAAAAATAAAAATGTGGTATTACCACATAAAAAATATGAATCGATAAAAAGATTCTATACAAATATTTAGAGATTTTGTTTCATGCCATTTCACTGCTTAAGCAGGTGCCTATGTGACACAAAAGTGTACTTTCTTTATTTCTGGAAATTGAAAACAGTTTGCTGTTGCCATATTATTTCTCAGCCTCTAGTATGAAGCGCCTTGCTCTGCTACATTGTATAATTAAAGCGCTAGATTTTAATCTCCAATTAATTTGTAATATAATTATCAAAAACCATTTCATTGTTCTATATTTCATGCAAATCCCAAACTCAAACTCAAACTAATTTAATGGTGACGGAACAGACCACAGGCCATTTTAGTCACACTAACACAAGATTAAAATTACTATACTATGTTATTTGATGGTTCTTAACTCTATTTCTATTAGACTATAATATTGTCTGATTTGCTATGTTCTCATTTTATTTTTATTCTTGTGTATATTTTCGTACGCCATGCGGCAAAACGTAGCTGTACCTACTATTACTGCCATTGTCACCTTATCTACCTATGTTTGACGAAATAAACGTATTCTATTCTATTCTATTCTATAACATTTGCAAAAAATTTAAAATAGTGTTACTTACTACTATTTGAAAAATAATGTCATGCAATACTTTAAAATTAATACTCAATTTAAAATATTATTGATTTACACAAATACATATACCTAAATTAGTTATTATTACTAATGATATAATTTCTTTCAAATGAGTGTTTGTTTACTTCAGAAATTCCTCGATGCTGTAATATGCTCGCTCGATACGTCTTTTTTTTTTATTTAAATAAAGTAGATTGTATGCGAACAGCCTAACACCCCTATATGTCCAGTCGTTGCGGTATAACGGAGTAACCAACAAATACACACAAACTTTTGCTTTTATAAGGTGGGGTTTTATATTAGTCATTACCTGAAAGCCTGTTGTAATTTGTCAGCCGTTTCCCGCATTTCTAAGCATCGGTTAGACGTCGTACGAGCTAAAAAGTCTTCAATAAGACGAACGCCCATATTGTAACCAATTCTCTCGAGTTGTTTGTTTACGTCGTCAGTATTATCGATCTCTTTTAACATTTGCGACACTAATGCGCCGTAAGTGAGCGTCAATAGCTCCGAGTTCTGAAAATGTACACAAAAATAACGTTTAGGCCACGACAACATAATACTATACTTGGTGAACCAGAAACTATACTTACAACTTTCTTTGCGTCCAATCTAGAGGTTTGACGCGACATTTTGGTTCAGATTTATATATTATACTTGTTATAGTTGCTTATTAAGTTTGTATCTAAATTGAATCTATTCGTCGATTTAAACAGATTCACAAATATTTTACGGCGCGATGCTAAAACCGCCCTCAATTTTCAGAAATCAGTACCGTCAGGTATGTCCCGTATGTATATGTCACTTGTCAGTGTCACTTGTCAATATCAAGTAAAGTTAGTTGTCATTGCTTATGAATTTACTTTTTTTTTAACGTTTTTAAATATATCTTAAATAGCTCATCATTTTTATAACTAGCAACATCTAAGAGGTGTTGCAAGGCTGGATATTTTATACTTTTTTAGATATTTTTATATAAAAGGAACGTTGGGCTGGCAGTTGGCTTTGCACAACATCGCAGCATCGCACAAAATTAAATTATAAATCGGTGGTTTGGTTCGCCAAGAAAGTTTAGATTATAAGTGGTTATACTGTAGTGTCGTCCTGTTTTCTTAGATTGATTAGAAAGGGATGACACTACAGTATTGCCACTTTTTAATTTTTACACTTTCGATATCTGTTTGAACATGAACTTAAAACCCGTTCCAGACCTTGCGATCCGATTTATTGGAAGAAATTTCCTAACAATTACACTACACATTAAACCCGTTGCAGACCTTCCGATCCGATCCGATTTATCGGATGAAATCGGATAATGTGTAATTGTTAGGAAATTTCTTCCGATAAATCGGATCGGATCGGAAGGTCTAGAACGGGTTTTATCTGATTTCATGCGATAAATCGGATCGGATCGAAAGCTCTGGAACGGGTTTTAACAGATATTCCCTGTATAAATTAAAAATTCTGAAAAATGCGCTTATGTAGTTGTCACATTATCTTTTGTTTCGTTTTGATTGCTATTCATAATTAATAACGTCATGAATTTTAATAAATAAAATGATAATTAAAATTGGTAAATTTTACTGAAAATATTGTGGTCATACTGAAATTCTAGCATTGTTTTGTTTATCGAAAACGTCATGTTTTTTGAAAAAGTGTTGGCTTAAACCGTCTAAAAGTACATTGCAATGGTTTGGCTCTTTTATTGTGACGGCCTTTCTCAAAATATTAATTGTGAATAATGGAACAAGATGCTGTTGGTAATGAAGGTTTATTAAAATTGTTAAACGATTCAGACGAAAGACCACGTTCTGCAGTGAACTCAGTGGTTCTGGATTACTACAAGAAGTTTGGTAGGAAAAGAGATTTGGAACAATACTTTTCACTTTCAACTGCGCAAAGCGATATAAGGGATCCGAGGAGCTTGTTTTGGCGGAGAATGAAGGAACAAAGCGATACATCGGACTCTGGTGACAAGAAGAGTGAAGACTCTTCAAACGAAATTTGTAGGATTTCTATTAAATGTTCCATCCCAGAGAGATCTGAAGTTGACGTAAGAAATTGCTTTATATTACAGTATTACTTAATCCAGTGATATTATTTATCAATATCATACAGTAAAATATTTGACAATCCATTTTTTTTAATCATGCTTTTTAATAGCATTAACAATCATGTCAGTAAGTATCAACTTACAGACATTTGGACCATTCAATAACCCGATACACACTTGTTCTAGTACTGTACTATATTATTAATAATAAATTTACTGTACTATATAGTACTAAAGGATTATGTCCAAGCCTGCCGAATTATTCTAGTTTTTTAAATGAAAGTAGGTCAACTATCATTTCTTTAAATATACAACTCTGGTTTTGCATTTCAGAAGGGAGATTCACAACCCAATAATGACTCCGAGTCCCCTCCCATCATCACTGATGCATTGCCTATGCCCTCGCCTTCCGCAGATGAATCAATTGATGATGATCATTCACTAAAATGTAAGTAGTGGCTACACATTTTATATTACTTAACTTTTGCAGTTAGAGCCAACCCTGAACCATCTAGGTGCCCTAGGCGAGTAATTCATGGAACATTTACCCAAGCAAGTCAGTTACCAGGCTAAGGCTGCCTGTTCACAGGAGCAGAGCAGACAAAATTATGCAATGAGGCTGCATCCTTATAAAAACCAAAAGTGCATAAAATCTTACTCCTACATGGTCCATAACAGGACTTGAATCCGCTATCTGTATACTGGTCAAACAGTCTTACATACAGCGCAACATATGAGCGCAATTTAATTTTTCGTTTACATGTGGATCTATATAGCAATTAAGTACATGTTTTCTTTAACACATAACTGTATGTAGTAGGTTCCCAAAACTTCCATATGAAAAAAGAAATCTGAACCCTTTTTTTGCTTCACCATAGTAAAGCTAAAAGTCTTAGAATGTCTAACAAATAGTTGAAATCCAGCTCTTTATGCATGATTGAGTAGTAAAGACAGAAACATCCTACAAATCAAAATACCTATATATGTTTGAATTATCTTACAAAGAGCTTAATAATGATTTGTAAACTATATTGAATGTATCCCAGTTTATAATTATATGTTGTTATCAATTCCAGCTACAGATGGGACCTTAGACACATCTGCAAATAAGCCACTATCTCCAACAAGTAGTATAACATCCCAGCGAAAACTGGAGTGGGACTCCTTGGCAGATGTTGGATATGGCAATGAAAGTGACAGGAAAACCTCTGCTTCAAGCCTGAGTACTTTAGAAAGAGAAGTTTTGGCACAAAAACAGCAATACACACTTGATTGCAAACAAAATAGTGATTTAGGACTACCTACTGCACATTCCACTCCAGTAGATCCAAATGACAATAAATTGAAAGGTAAAAAAGGGCAAGGGAAAAAAACTATATCAATTTCAAGAAAGGATGTTGATTTTCTTGAAGTTAGTGTACCTAATACAGTTGATAATGCTCCTCCAATTAATGTGAATCTGACAAAGCAATTTTCTGTTAATTTACAAAAAGATGGTGGCTTTACTGTTGATAGTATCAAGAAAGATGTCACCATCTCCCCAGAAAAAAACATTGCTGATGCCCAGCTCCAAACGAGAGAAAAAATTGATAAAGAAATACAAACATCTTTACTGAGATCTAAAGATCAAAATTCTGTCAAAAGTGCACCAGAAACTTTAACATCAGTGCAGAAGACCCCAATTTTGATTTCTTTAAATGCTCTAAGATGGAAGCAAAGACGGAAGAGAATCAGGAATCCAAGAACCAAAGTGAGAGCTACAAAGAAATTTGTTATCAAGAAAAAAGCTATACATGAGAAAGACAAAAGTGGTGAGCAAGTGTCAGAAGCTGAAAGTTTTGAATACATGCCTGGACATATTTACAATCAGAATCAACTGCAACAAGATCCAAATATGCCCAATATCAATAATGTGGGCAATAAGTCAAGCCTGGAATCAAGTGCTGTTCATACCACAGATTCAAGTAAAGAATCAAAATACTCTTTCAGTAAAGATTTAGATAAGACAATAAATGTTCTAAAGTTGGCATTAAAAGAAAAATACGATTCAAAATTAAAGAAGAAGCTTGTTACGGAAATAATTAATAGACTTCTTAAATCCAACTATGGTGATGGTGAAAATACACCTGACTTTCTATCTGTTTTGAGCTTGGCGAGCAGAAAAACTCCGACCACCAGTACGTCAGAAGCAGATAATACTGATAATAAAGTGGTGCATTCTAAACCAAAAAAATCCATACTTAGAGTCAATAAGTTTGATGCTAATTATGTGGCATCAAATTCTCAAAGCGCTCCTAATCTAACATCTGTTGTTAATAGCGACAAACCGGTTAAACCCTCTTTATCTAAAGTAACATCATCAACAACTACAGAAACAGATCTGTCTAACAATTCTGCAAGAGATGTAACTTCTTCTGACATAGTATTTGCTAGAACTTCTTCAGAAGAACTTTATAAAAAGTACATTGATGCCCTTAAAAGAGAAGAGGCATATAAACAACATTTGAAGGACAAACAATTATTTTTAAGACAAAAACTGGTAAGATCAGAAACTGCTTCAAATGCACCTATGCAAGTACGAGCAAATAATAAATTGCAAGAACTTATTAAAGACCTCACTAGAAACAATTATGATGATGGGTCGGGCGATGCAAGTAAACTAGAGGGAGGATCAAGTTCTAATTTTGACATTAATAGACAAAGAGTTCCAAGGAAACATAGAAGTCATTCCGTATTTACTCTCTCCTCTGGCAATTCTGATATACAACAGCGAAGCTGCTTAAAAAATAGATTACATGAAGAAATAAATTCGCCAAGAGCAGGGCCTAGTAATAGAGCTGGAAATGCAGGTGGCTCATGTACTAGACCTGCTGTGACGGACAGCTCAGTGCAAGTCAATCTTCATGATGAGTCAATGTCACGCAACCCACCTAATTTCACTGAGGAAGCCAAATATGTTTGTTTATGCACTGAAAAAACAAACTGTCCCCTTAACTCCGATGAAGTCATGGTATATACATGCCCTGTAACTAAGGCTAGAACTGGCACTATCAATCAAGCAACTTGCAACATGCCTTCTGCTAGTTCATCATTGGAAGATGATGGTAACAGAAACTCTCGCCCTAAAAAACAAAGGACTATAATCGAGTGCACAAGGTGTCTACAAACTAAGATTAGTGTTCTACCCAATATTTCCGACCCTTCCGTATCGGATGTCAACATCATTAAAAGTGCGGATTGTGTAAAATTAATAAACGAGTTGTACAGGAAAGTTTCCCAAAGTACTACAGAGTGTCAATGCTCTAACGAAAAAGAAGACAGTCATTCAAATACTTGCAAATCTTCTAATGACTATATACGTCAACACAATGACCAAGAAAATCTTATGGATGACGATGGAAACGAATTAGCACCTTTAGTTGATCAACAACCGGCAGAGCAAAATGTTATTCAACCTTGTGTTGGATGTCAAAAAGTATATACAAATGAGCCTGATAGCGTTTCTGATAATATAGTAATTCCTATACAAGGAACTAATATGATGCTAAAAGTGAGCATTGGTGGAAAATCAATGAAAATCAAAGACGAAGAAATGCCAAAAGAAACAATTGCTCGTAAAAATATACAAGATAAAGAGGTAGTCACAGATATAATAAAAACTAGTTTAAAAGGTACTTCTATTTTAGATGAGTGTTCAAAATTTGTACAGGCTGGGAATTCTGCCAATATTAGAATACCGGATACGAATACCAGATCACCTCGGGAAACAGCAATACATCGTAATAACACAGATAAAGAAAGACAGTCTACGTGCAGCCAAAATACACACGGTTTTACATCTGGTGATTCTTGTCAACGTACTTCTAATACATATCCAAAAAAAGTTCAAATAAGTGATAAAAAGCCATTTTTGCGTTCAAACACTGATATGGGTAATCTTGGAGCGAATTCTGCCACTCAGAGAGATACTATTTTTAAAGACATGGAAAGTCAACCTTGTTATCACGCTGAAACGCAACAAGATTTTTCGTTTAAGGAAAATTCAACGCAAAGAATTCCGAGTGGTTCTGGTACTTCTCAAAGCTCAAATTGCAGCTCTAGAGAGAAATCCCAAAGATCTAAAAAAAGTAAAGATAAATACTCAGCAGAATTGAAAGAAACAGATGGCTATGAAACTGTTACGGAGGAAGAAAAACCTAAGGATCTTATTTTAGACGTGATTAAAGACATAACTAAGCGATATTCCAAAAAGGACACAGACAAACGTAGAAAAAAGAAATGCTTCAAAGAAATTATGACTGCCTTAAGTTACCTTTTGGATACTGATGAGAGTGGAGATGGTGACCAGGAGTATTCAAAAAAATCATTAAGCTCCAAAGGTTCTGGAGCTCAAAGTTCACAGTCTGAATTCGTTGCTAATCATTTACTCAATGAGGATAATTCTGCACCATGTCAAAAAAGAAGCAACAGTCCGCAGTTAGCTCGCAGAAGTAGCAAGTTTGTAAATCCGCAAAGAAGCACAAGTGCTACTTCTGAAAGAAATGTGAAAGCAGATTCTTGGGATCGCGACACCGCACAAAACAGGCGTCGTAATAACAATTCAGATATGGTTTCTTCTGAATCAGCGCCGGCGGTACCTCAATCTACTTGTGATAAGGCATGCGGGTGCGATGGTTCTACAGATTGTAAAGACTGTATGGGACACCCATCTGTAAAAACCGGGACATGCAGCTCTGGTGTAGAATCTACGAAATCAGAAATGAACAAAGCGGGGTCAGCTTTAAATTTTGAAACAATTCTCCGCGCTACAGATTTAGATACCGACAGTTCTGTGAGAAACGATTTTAAATTTGATAAACAAGAAGACATACAATCTGTACCTACAAGATATGAATCCGGTAGCAATACACGTACTAAAAATAAAACTACTTGCGATGCTAGTTGTGGATGTGATGGCCCAGACTGCAAAGACTGTATGGAACGCCATTCTCCAAGGCACAAAGCAGGGAAAAGTGGCCAAGAATCTTCTATGCCTAAACATCAAGAAGCAAAATGTGGTGCAGCTAGCAAAACGAAGAATACTTACAATGAGACTGTTCCTCAGACATCGGAAACTGGCTCTGGTTTACGTTGCAAAGATTCCGCCAGATCTGAGAAACAAATGAAAACTAATTCTCCGAATAAGAAAAAACTAACTTTCGATAAATCTTGCGGTTGTGATGGCTCCAATGAATGCGGTGATTGCGGGAGTCCGCACTCTCCTAAATATAGAGTCGACAAGTGCACCATAGAATCTGAGAGATCTAAGAAACAAGAGCCATCCTGTTCTCCAAAGAAAACTAAAGTCACTTGCTCCCAGGGCTGTGGTTGCGATGGCTCTGAAGAATGCACGGACTGTATGGATCATAACTCTCCAATATACGAAACTGACAGAAGTAGCAAAGATTCAGCGAGTTCTAAGAAACAAGGAGGAAGGTGCGGTTCATCAAATAAAACAACTCGCGATAAATGTTGTGGTAGTGATGGTCCCGATGAACGTCAGGATTGTATGCGCCCCAACTCTCCAAAATACGGAACTGACAAAAGTACCCAAAAATGTCCGAAATCTAAGAAACAAGAAAAAAGGAGTGATTCCCCAAACATAAAGAAAGTTTTTGCTTGTGACAAATCTTGTGGTTGCGATGATTCCGAAGAATGCAAAGATTGCACGCGTTCCGATTCCCCAAAATACAAAATAGACAGATGTATCAAAGAACCAGGAAGGCCTAAGAAACAGGTATCAAGGTGTAATTCACCGAAGAAAACAAAAACTACATACGACAAATGTTGTGGTTCTGATGGTTCGAAGGAATGCAAGGATTCTATGGAGCCACACTCCCCAAAGCATAAATCGTGCAGATCCGGAACCATGAAATCTACCAGACAAGAAAGGTCCAAATCGCCCGCGACGATTAAATCAACTTGCGATAAATGTTGTGGATGTGATGGTCCATCTAGGAGTGGGGAATGCGTTGAGCCTCATCTACCAAAGTGTGGAACCAACAGGGACAGGAGCATTTCGCCTAAAAGAGCTAAATGGACTTGTGATAAAGGATGTGGTTCAGACAGTAATTTACTAGACAAAGAGAATTTCAACTGTAAAAAACAGGACGCGAGATGTAATACGTCCAAAAAATTCGTTAATAGATGTGTACAATCTGTAAAAAGAGTGAAGTCTTTTTACTCGCACAGTAACGAATCTTCAGAAATTGCTTCTACTGATCAACCATGCTGCTCCACTGATTCTCCTACGGTGAAACTTGTGAACAAAATAAAAAAGGAATGTGATAAATATCAGAAGCGCTGCAAAACTTGTAAAGGTTGTGGAACAACAACCAGTTCAGGGGTAAGTTGCGAACATTGCAAGCGGCACTATAGATGGCATAAATGTAGATGTCATAGAGCTAGATCGACGGAAAAGAAAAAGAAATGCGTCGCATACAATTTGATCGTTCAAACGTCTGATAGTATTGTAAGTGAGGATATAGTTTTTGATAGATGTCGGCCATTACAGAATGTTGTTGTGAAGGTTCCGAAAATGAAACAAGAAAACATACCATTTAAAGAAGCGTGTGCGAAAATAGAGCAAAGGATGCCGTTTTGCAGTACAAGGTTCGAGCCAAAAGAGCCTAAATGTCGGTCCCAAAGCTGGCCGAACGAATGTGGAATTTCAAGTACAGATGACGTTAAAATGGCAAATCAGTGTACGGTGAGAGAGTACTTGGAAAAAAACCGGCCCGACTTCGTCGATAGATGTGCTACTCGCCAAAACTGCATACGAATGATCAGCGAAAGCGGGTAAGTTGATAAGTACTGCATAATGAGGTTTTAAGTAGCTTAAGAATTTACCAATATTTTTTACTTCAGACCCGATGCCCCTGCCCGTAACCCGCATGTGAATATGATCGTAGTTCATACACCTGATTGCTCGGGGTGTCCTGGACAAACCAATATACGTTGTGAAGGTATTTGAGTCAATGGAATTACCTACTTTTGAATATCAGTTGAAAGTAGAGAAATGTAGATTGGACGAATCATTTCCATCAATATTTATAGTTTCGCAATTAAATTGCGATTTGAAATTTTGTACACTGTAATTTTCTGAACGTTTCCAAATCGAGTAAAAAATATTGGCAAGTTCACCTTCTGCTGTCATTTCCACTTCCATTTAGTAAACGTTAACTGTAATCGTATTTTTATTGGTATTGTATATTGGTATATCTACACCCATATTGTTACATTACTATATAATATAACAAGTTAAAATACTATATGTCAAGCAGTGACCGGAGAATATATAGACATCGCTCTCAGTACAAAAGTGGCTTTCAAAAACGGTCCCGATATTTGACTGACAACTATCCCCTCTACACGAATTTGTCCTGCCAACAGTTTTAAATATTATCCTATACGAAGTCATCCCTCCTCTTAGAAGTAGTTGTGATTGGTTAGTCAAAGTTTTCATTGGCTAAAATAGACTTGTAAGTGTCAAAGTCCATGCGCGGCGCACGAAAAAGAGTAGTTGTCAAACCTAATATGGGTGCACTAATCGAAAGGTAACCAGTTTAGAAAAATATTACTCTAGCTATTATTTTTCTTTCATTCAATTTGGAACATTTTAAAAATATTGCCACTTTTGTGATTTACTACTAAATGTGTAAACAACATTTTTGAAAATCACTATTGAAGGCAACTTTACTGTCGCAAAATCTCAAATCAAATTAAATTTTGATTTTATATTTAGTTTCGATTTTTATGAAGACTAAATTTATCAAAATGACTGACAAGACAATAAAGCACACATATCGTACAAATTGATACCTTTAGTGGGATAAATCTGGCATTGGTTTGATAATAATCTTAATCATCATCATTGAAATGAACGCTACAGATCCTCGAAGATACTGTAGGAAACTACTGCTGTTCTCTGCGTTCTAGAGAAACTGCATTTGTCCACTTTAATTTTTGCTCACGGTCCTTCGGAAAACTAAAAGTAAATAAATAATAAGAGATGTTTAATTATGAATATGACTAATTACTAATTAACATATACTGTAGATACCGCAGGTAACAGAATATGTGACACTGAAAGGGAAATTTTACTATTTACGTGACAATATAATGTTGTAAAAAACACAAATTTATTGTAATTAAGAGGGATGATGTTTGTTTTTGTAATGGAGAGGGCTATGCTCGGAGTTTCTTTGCGAGATCGAATCAAAAATGAAGAGATCCGCACAAGAACCAGAGTAACCGACATAGCCCGAAGGATAGCAAAACTTAAGTGGCAATGGGCAGGGCACATCGCTCGTAAAACCGACGGCCGCTGGGGCCATCGAGTTCTTGAGTGGCGACCACGCACCGGACGACGCAGCGCCCCACAAGGTGGACTGATGACCTGGTGAAGGTCGCTGGAGTCCGCTGGATGCGGGAGGCGCAGGACCGGTCATGGTGGCGTTCTCTGGGGGAGGCCTATGTCCAGCAGTGGACGTCTTTTGGCTGATGATGATGATGATGATTGTAATTAATTTACACTCGTGTTCCTTAGAGTCCAAATCGATAACTTTTAACATAAACTCATTTAAACCCATTTTGAGCACTCATCAAAATGCCCATTGATCGGACACTAAAAGCGGTATTTAAATTTTAGCAGATTATAAATTTAAATCTTAGTACGTAAAATATAAACACCTTAAAAGGTAATGCATAATACCATCCCCATACAAATGTCTTCTAAAAATATTTTATATTTTAATAATTCAAAGATTGTTAATTACACGAACCAATGGATCCCGCGTTTTTTATTATTATTGCTAGAGTGGTTTCGACACCATTTCACTGCACATGAAGGCATTTTGAATAAAATGCAGATATTTTAATTTTATACAACCTGACATGTTCTGCCATCGACAGACGCCATCGTATTAAAACTGTCAATTTGGCCTTGGTACAAATGAATCGTTCTAGGTACAAATCGCGTGGGGTCATTTTTGAGCTCTAATGAGATTTCTATGTTTATATGCGTTCACTGATGTCAAGTCCTACATTACTATGCATCGGCGGCGGCGGGACACGGAGAAGCGTAATCAGTGATGTTATTTCATAACATTACGATATATGGTGAAGTTATGGTAACCTCGCGCGCGCCGCCGCCGCCTCCGCTCCGCGGGTGTCTCCGTGGGTACTGAGTACTTGAAAAGAAACTCTATGTTAATATGACGATGAATATGTATGTAGATAAAGTATTTTATGTAACTGTACATAATAAGACCTTAAAACACTCGTGTGATCCTATTATGAAACGAGCCGAAGGAAACCCACATTTTCGTGTTTTAAGAGCTCATTACGTAACAGTTGCATAAACTAATATTAATTTCATAACGAGGGCCGAAAAGTGATTTGTCGGGCTATAATACTTTAAAAAAATATGTTTATGATTGTAAAATATGTCCAATATGTCTTTTATAGAACAAGAGAGCGCTCCCAACTGCGAGAACAGATGGTGGGACTGGGGGCCTTGCAATCATTAAACAACGAAGAATTAGCGTATCTGGCTAAGGAACTTGGCTTTGGGCGTCGTCGACGTAAGTACTTACTAGCTGCTACTTATTAGCTGCGCCGCGCGGTTATACCCGCTCATCCCACGGGAACACTACATTTTTTCAGGGTGAAAAGTAGCCTGAGTGTTAATCCAGAGTGTCAGCTACCTTCATACACAAAATTTATCACAATTGGTCCAGCCCTTTGACGTGAAGCAGTAACAAACATACACACAAACACACTCACAAACTTTCGCCTTTATATTAGTGTGATTAATTAATAAATTGTTGTAGTTAAGAAGTTGCCCGTGACTAGTTAAAATCCGTCCACCCGCTTCGGAGTAGAATAGAACAGAATAGAATACTCTTTATGGCACTCCTCAAGAAGAAAGCGAAAAGACCGCCTGTTGTTTACCTCTGCCTGTTATTTTAATGTATCTCATGTTGTGTTGTATATTCCTTTATGTTGGAGGTGTGCAATAAAGAGTATTTGTATTTGTAAGAAAGAAATACAAATGCAGATAACACTTATAATTGAGTAACGAGAGGACCAATAAAAAACTACCAATAGATGGCGCTGTACCACCTGCCTCGCGCTTTTAAGACTCTTCCTGAAATAATGACTCATCTCCATAGAAAACTGATATTGAAATCAATTTTAATAATAGCGCAGGTGAAGCGTTATGAAAGTTATGATAGCTTAATGAATTGTGAAAAACCTAGATATTCTTGTTTTAATTTTAAAATCTGTTTTTTTCAGCTTTGCAGCAAAAAATTATAAGTGAACGAGAAATGAAAAGACATAGCGAGAAAATCTACAAATCGCTCCCCGAAGTTAGACAAAAGAAAGAAGACGCGAAAAAGGAGAGTATTAGAAAGACGAATTTGCTGATGGCCAACATTTTTAAAAAGGTATACTATAAAGACTGACCAGAAATATATGAGGATTGTCAAGAGAGCGGTATTCATAAGATTTATATGGCATCAATTTTGCAACCAATCTCAATAGCACTTTAATGACATAGTTTAAATTCCTGTCAGTTCCTCCCCATAACCTCGTAATATCATTTAATGGAATGCACTCTTTTCCTAACTGGTTTTCGTGTAGTAAACACGTGTACACTTTATTTATAATATAGACGTTCACGACCGTGAATGGTTTTCGGCATTTTCATTGGATATTTTTAAGGTGGTTGCAGAGGGAACAAAACTAGACATTTCACGCTAGATGGCGCTGGGAAGCAAGATTTGTGGTTTTTGTCTATTATTTCGTATGTTACTTTAGTTTGAAATAAAATTTGTATATTGGCGAGTCCGCGTATTTGTCTTTTATTCATGCAGTATTAGTATCACGTCATAAATTCTTTTATTCTCCCATGTGGTGGCAATTTGTGAAAAATCAGCAAGTACGCACACTAATAGACAATAATCGTGAGTGTGTGCGGGCGATTCATTCATTAAAGAGTCGCGTATCACCTGTCAGTTTGATAGTAAGCGCAAAATAAACAAACATGCATATTTGATTTTGATGATGAATTTGAAGATTGCCAACTGACGCGCGACTCATTCTCGCGCGAAAAATATTACCTATCTCTTTCTTTGCGGTACTGTAGGAGACTGACGGGCGATGCTATGTCGCGCGACAAGAACCGTGAAGCCTAGTTGTATTAGACGGGCTGGATTGTCAAAATAAATAATACGAAGAAATTACAAATCTTTAGCAGTTCTACATATAAGTATTTTTTAAGTATGTGGTGAAATTAAATAAGTATTTTTGTTGGATTTCTGTTCTGATATATTGTGATTCTGATTTGTGATGTTATTGAGTTTGTCCTAAGTGTTTCTGAATGATAGATTGGGGTATAGCAAAAAGGGCCCAATTTTAGGACACAATATATTTTAATGATAAATATTTTTCTCATTTTTGTTACTTTTTTGATTACAAAGAATACATTAAAATAAGTATCTATTATAAATTACAATTGTTTGATTAACTTGTCCGTTTAAGAACTAGAGCGGTCCTAAGTTGCCATATAATTACTACGTAGCCTGGGACTACTTGTACAATCATTTATTCTGTGCTGGGACTTAGAAATTTATGATGAAAAAAATCACAAGTATAGCTCTGTTTTTTATTACTTAATGCCAAGATCGGGCCCTTTTTGCTATACTCTGACCTGATATACAAAAACCCGACATCAAGAATAGTAGGTACTGATTAGGGTTGGGATTTTCGTGGTTCTAGATCGTGGTTCCATGGAGTCTCTAATAGTAAAAATGTTCAGTCTAAAAATATATAACTACTAGAACTACTACTAACTGAGCGCAGCACCATATAAAAATATATAACAATATATTGTTATTATACATGGATTTTAGAACCACCAACCACTAAATAAAATAAAACAATTTTTGTTACGTGTGGGTTTTATTATAATACTAATGTTTGTGTGAGTTGTAGACGTCGCTTTAATTTGAAATGGTGGATTATTTTTCTTTTTAACCCCCAGATCTTCGCCATTTTCAATTTTTTCATTAAAACTAGGTGTGTTACTTAGGCTTCTTTCTGTTTAGTGCTGTTTAGGGGATAGTACGGCTACCTGAAAACGAAGGTTGATATTTACATATGTGGTTTGCAGGTATACGTTGTAATATTATTTTAGGCAACACGCATGTTTTGTAGAAAGTTATAAGTTTCTGCAGCTTTTCTTGGATGAAGCCTTCATCTGTATGAACTTTAATTGACATTATTGTTGTTGATAAATCAATGAAGGAAATCATCTTGCAGTTATCCCTTTTGATGAAGGTCTAAGCTGGCCTTGAATCTGTAAAGAAATTATTTATTACGTCACAAGAATGCCTGCAATGGAAACCGCTGTATGCAGTACCTATTATGTGATTATCTTATAGGGTGTTAGGGTAATTAGTGTTATTACAGTTAACCTTCAAGGAGGAAACTTAGTCACTGAACCGATAATTCCAAAACAATTTTGTTTCCCACATCTATTGATGAACATGGGTATATAGGTCTTGGTATTCAATGTCTTCGCCTAAAAAGAAAATAGCACGAGACACCTCTTTCACGGCAGGACGCTTCGATTTGTAATGTTTACAAACACAGTACTTTCCCCGCAATTTCTGACCCATGATATCGCAATATCATTTAGGGATCACTATGTCCTGAGTACACATGTTTATTATATGCACATTTCATTATTCACACTTTACATAAAGTAAAAACTCACGAAATGAAAAAAATGCAATTCATTTTTATACGAATTTCCACAATTGACAGTACCTATTGACACAATTCATTACCTATTTCATTCACAAGATTTAGTGCGTTCGAAATCTATTCCACTTTATTGTTATGAGCAAATACACAAAATAGATAGGTATCTTTAAAAACCAAATGTTTCCAATTATTTGTTACATGTTTAATGAAAGCTGTAATCATTAAAAAAAATAAACTGTTATGCATTCATATCGAAACATCAATTAAAATATATTATCCTAAATCATAAGTTTAGTAGTATTATATTTCAGAGCGCACTGTTCATGAATAGCTTTACGTGTGCTTACGTTTCTATGTTGTGTAAAAGTAACGCACACATACATATATGGACAATATTTCAACGGGTTTTAAAGCGTTAATAACTTTGTAATTGTATGATTTAGAGCAAAACTGATTTCATTGGCGAATATAAGATCGCTTAAAGTTTTTTTTAAGAATGTTTAATAACCTAAAGCCATAACCGCCTAAGTGTGTAGTGATCAAACAATTTGTATGAAAGTGACATCTCTGCAACCACCTTAAATAAAATTTTTTTAATCCACCTCGAATGACATTGACATTGCTGACAAACCATCAAATTATCATTGCCAGTGTAAGAAATTAGTTCCAGTGAAATTCCGCAATATGGATTCAGGCTTTACCACAGACTACAGCTGACAAAAAAGAGTAGAAATTAAAAAGTGGCAATACTATAGTGTCGTCCCTTTCTAAACCATCTAAGAAAAAGGGGACGACACTACAGTATTGCCACTTTTTAATTTCTACTCTTTTTGGCCAGACTATAGATAAGATTTAAAGGCGCGGTGGTAGTGCAGCAATGAGCCGACGGTTCGGGGTTTAAATCCTGGCAAATGTTCTTATTTTTTATCATGTAATAGTTACAATGATAAAGTAAAACAATAGTCAAAGAAAATAATAATTTTATTTACTTGTTACAGAATCTGCAAAAGAAAACATTAAGCGGGGACGTGAACATTTCGAACTACAGCCAAGTTGTAAAGATTTGACGCATTCGGAGTAAGATTATTATAATATTTAAAATGTGTTCAATGAAATTATATTTGTCGTTTTGATGGTGTGTATTTTATATTGTGCGTTGACTTAGTTCTACTTTTGACGTTTGAAAATTAAACTTATACGATGATATTGCGTTTCACTCATTAAAAACTACAGCAATTATAACTAACTATCATTCACAAAAAAAAACTGATTTAATAGACTAATGTTTAAAATGTTTTAATTGCATAACCATTTATCACAAAACAAATTCAGACATAAAACTAAATAACAACATAATAAAATAATGCATAGGTACTAAACCATTGATACGAAGATCAAAGTGCAAAGAAAAAAATGAAATGCGTAACCTAGCGGAAGAGGCCGGGAATCGAACCCGGTACCTCTCGATTACCGGTCCAGCGAGTTAACCACTCCACCACCCTAACGCTAGATAACCTTTCGAGTTATTCCTTATGCTTTGTGTGTCGATCTTTGCATTGTTTATTTGAAAGGCTTTGCACCTTAGCGACCTCTATTGTGCATTATGTCAATATTCACATCTCACCGCACTACTTTACAGCAGTGAACGAGCAAGCGAGAGGGCGCTGTTATTTATAAAATAACAATGGGACAGTTTTTCATTTGTATATATGCATGCGATGACTCTCCCCAATATACTCTCATATAAAAAAAAAACAACTGTGCCTTAACAGATTTCGCATGTAGAACGCTTAGAAAATATTTTGAAAAGGGTTTACAGGGATTTCTAGTTTTATATGCAAATTCTTTTCTTTTAAAATAGAAAAAAGGCAGAGATGTATATCTAAGTAGCAAAGTATAATTTTAAAAGTTGTCAAATATTAAGTGTTTGAAATTGATTTACTTCCACTCGTTCTCACGAAAATAGCATTAAACAAAACGCTCAACAGAAAATCTCTCCGTTTCCGCGTCTTAAATAATAATTAATTCTAATAAATAAATTACTGCTAAATACTTATAATTCAAAACTTGAGATTTGAGATCTTATAATACTTTAATTATTCTTTATTAAAAAGCCTATCAAGTGCGAGTTGGACTCGCGCACCTAGGGTTCCGTACAAACTACAAAAGTGCTGAATATATTATATTGCTCCAACGAAAGGATAAAATGTAGGTACAGTTTTCGGGCGTTTTCACTTAAATGATGTTGCTTCTGGTCAAATTTGACAATCTCGGTCAACTTAACCCTTCGTCTGTGTCTGATAAGGGCCCTGACTACATGATAAGGGTCCTGACTACATATTAAGGCCGTTTTTTTGTATTTTTTTACTCATTGCAGGTCAAATGAGGCTTGAAAGCAGGTTTTTTTTAAATCTCACATACGTAAGGTTAAAGTACCACGACGCGTCAACGAATGCAGTAGAACCGCTCGTATCTTTTGATTGCATTGACTTAGAAGTTTGATTTTTTCACGGCTCTGAGGGTGGGGTAGTAGACCTGAGTATTTGATATTATACCCCTCCCGTTACCTACCCGGTTCTCGAGAAAAGGGGGTTGACAGACGGACAACAAAGTGTTATAATAAGGGTTCCGTTTTTGCGCACTGAGGTACGGAACCCTAAAAATCGTACTAATCTATTCTCGTTCAGTTTCCATGGCTATCTCCTTGAGTTTTCTTCGGTGGACCTTCGTGGACGCTGTTTGAGGGATAGCTTCTAAAAATATGACGCCGCCTCTCAGCTGTTTTGAGTCTGCTAGGTTTTCTGTAAAAGATAACAGCGGATGATCAGTTGCATTGAACATGGACAATTGAGTAAAATAATTCAGTGAGCGAGCGAAGCGTCTGTTTCAGCTTGGCTTTGGATTGCTCAATCGATTCTCTTGAAATTTTGTAAAATATTTAGAATTTTGTTTATCGTTTTTTTCCAAAATGGCGGAGTTATGAGGGGGCCGAAAATTGGTTGAGAACCAAAAATATATAATTTTAGCAATTTCGAAACAAACCCGCATATACATACATAATTAGGTCATAAAACTCGTGTGATCCTCCAGTACTCGCCTTCGGCTCGTTTTGTAAAACCACACTCGTGTTTTAAGACTTTTCATTATGTACCAGTTGCATAACTAAGGTAGCTGGCACAGTAATCATTCATGGTTATTTTGTAAGCGTTGTTCTCCAGGGCTAGCATACTTGGCGCGACTTCACTTACGGTGCGATTTAGTATCACCTGTCTTACTCGCACAGTATTGACAAGAACGTGACAGATAGAATTTCTCGGGCGACCAACAGTCGCGTGTCACAGTTATGCTAAAGTTACTGGAAAGCCTCTCTTACCCCGGCTCAACACTATTCCGAAGTTGGCCGAAAGCAAAGTGCCTCTCCACACTATCATATGTTGACGTGGTTGGCGCAGTTTATAAGCACTTGCCTACTGAGCCGGCAGTCCCGGGTTCGAATCCCGGCCAGGGCAAATATTTGTGTGATGAACTCGAATATTTGTGCTTGGGTGCTGGTTGTTCTATGTATTTAAGTATTTATTTATCTATATAAGTATGTATAACGTCGTCTAGTACCCATAACACAAGCCTTTTTGAGCTTAATTTAGGACTAGATCGATTTGTGTGCGGTTGTCTGATATTTATCCATACTAATATTATAAATGCGAAAGTGTGTCTGTCTGTCTGTTACCTCTTCACGCTTAAACCGCTGAACCGACTTAGATGAAATTTGGTATGGAGATAGTTTGAGACCCGGGAAAGGACATAGGATACTTTTCATCCCGAAAATATTTAGTGTTCCCATGGGATGAGCGGGTGACACCGCGGGGCACAGCTAGTATTATAAATGCGAAAGTGTGTCTGTCTGTCTGTTACCTCTTCACGCTTCAACCGCTGAACCGACTTAGATGAAATTTGGTATGGAGATAGTTTGAGACCCGGGAAAGGACATAGGATACTTTTCATCCCGAATAAATTGAGTGTTCCCGTGGGATGAGCGGGTAACACCGCGGGGCACAGCTAGTTATTTATATTCCCCAATTTCGTTCTATTTCGCGAGTAGTGTAGTGCCGTGGTTACCTTTCACCAATTCCTTGATCTCTTCAGCAGTGACGTCATGATCGGGGCGTCGAACGACGCATGCGACGGGTAACTCCCCGCATCGAGGGTCCGGTATACCCGTCACAGCTACGTCCAGAACTCCCGGGTGCTGGCGGATCACGCCTTCTAGTTCCACTGGGGAAATCTGAAAAAAAACATGGTTTAAGAATTTTAGGGACATTAGCGATTATAGGCACATTACGACTGGAGAACAATAGGTACAGTCGCCATCAGATATATCGCAGCATATAAGGCGTACATAAATGGGTCAGGACCAAAAAGTTGGATGAAATTAAGTCGTAGTTAGCGAGGAATTAAAAACAATTGAGAAAGTTCCGTTGTGCGACAAAAAATAACGATACAATAAGGAACCTTAAAATAGAACATTAAGGTACGTTATTGAAAGGTTAACTGTCGTCGAGTTATTATTGAGTGAGTTAAGGGTGAGTTAACGTTGCAAACTTTTTGGTCTTCACCCATACATGTGAACATGTACTGTAACGCCCAGTCAATAAGAGTCGTGTTCAGATATTTATGAATACCTTACATGCTACGATATGTCTGATGGCGGCTGTCCTACGTATACAAATACAAATATAGGTAAATTATTAGTGTACCTACTGTTATGTAACCTTCGCGACTTCTTAAATCAGTAATGTCGAATTTATCTATATCGACCTATTATTTCATTTACAATGGGATTTTCTGCCGGGAGAAAGTTCACTTCCTGGCCAAGGTAAAACATTCGTAAAGCCCAGCCCAGCCCAGATCTCATATTTATCACCACAAACACCTGTAATCTGGGACATTCACGAATTCACTGCCCTAGCTAAGTAATGTCCTGGTATTTATTCTCTGCCAACGTTTATACCTAAATACGATACCTTTATGAACATAAATAGGTACTTTTGTATTTTTAGGCAACATTGCGGAATGGTGGAATTTCTTTACTGACCTGGTAGCTCATATACTTTAGCAGCAACTTGATTCTCTCGACGAAGAAGAAGTTGTAATTATCGTCTCTATAAAACATGTCGCCCGTTTTGAACCACCCATCATCGGCAAACGTTTCTTCGGTCGCTTCAGGTTTTCTGTAGTAATATTTGATCATGCCCGGACCTTTGACCCATAATTCTCCATTCTTGTTCGGTTCGTAGACGTCTTCTTGAGTCTCGACGTCAATTAACTGAAATTTATAGTAAAAATAATAAATATCGGACAACCTCACTCAAATTGACCTAGTCCCACAGTAAGCTCTAGTAGGCTTGTGTTCTGGGCACAATACAACAATATACACACAGATGACCTCCTTCGTCAAACACTTAGGCGAAGCCCTCTCAGACCGTTGGAACAAATCGCTGAGTACGATAGGTACTGGGTTGGCTTAGAACAAGGATATGCACTGCTATAATTCGAGCCACCAGTATGGGCATACCAGGCACACGTCACAAATTCAAACCTGCAGCGAAACTGTTGGGGTTTGACGACGGAGCAGCCATTCCCAGTTCCCAGCACTAACTATACTGCAACTGCATTGCAGATATGTGTTTTATTACTTTTTGCTACACATTATTATTTTCATTGCTATTTCTTTGTTATAAGTTAAGTTTTTCTTGCATTAAATGTTTTATGATTTGTTTTACTCTTTTCTGCATAAAAAAATATACAACAATATACATACTTATGAAGAAAGAAGAAGCGGTGGTAGCCTAGTGGTTAGGGCATGCGACTTTCAATCCGGAGGTCGCGGGTTCGAACCCGGCCCGTACCAATGAGTTTTTCGGAACTTATGTACGGAATGTCATCTGATATTTACCACTCACTTTTCGGTGAAGGAAAACATCGTGAGGAAACCACCTAAGCCCAATAAGGCCTAGTTTCCCCTCTGGGTTGGAAGGTCAGATGGCAGTCGCTTGCGTAAAAACTAGTGCCTACGCCACATCTTGGGATTTAGGTAGCCGACCCCGATTGAGAATTCATTCTCAAAAAATGGGACAAAGGCTAGGAGGAGGATGGATACATACTTATGTAGATAAATATATCGAAAACATTCATGATCATGACTTTTTAATACTAATACGATTCATGTAGAAATCATTTTAGGTGCCAGTAGGTACTTAATAGGTACGTACATTAATTATGACATATGAAATTCGGGCAAACGATAGAGAACCCCAGAAAACAAGGACACAATTTGGAACAGTTAATTTTCATTGGCAACAAAAAGAAAAGAAAGAAAGAAATACATTTATTCGTGACGAGATACAAAACATAATTACATATAAGGTGTGACAGAAAATAGAAGAAAATAAGATAAAACAATAAGCAATAAGCAAGCAACAAATCGTAGAGGAAACAAATATTGTGGCCTTACTCTGTACTGCAGGCATCCTATGGGTTTCCCAGCGGGACCAGAGTCGCAAGTGCCGTCGTCCATGAACGCCAACGTCGTTATCTCACTCATCCCGTACACGTTCAGTACTTCACAGTTGGGTATAATTTTCTAGAAAGACATTGTGAAGTGCGATATGAATATCGTCAAGTTTTATAAAAATTGCGCACCTAAAGTTAATTTTTAAGGGGATTGTCTGTACCCATAAAGTCGAGTGGTTGTTGATACTAACATCAGAATAGCTGCCTAATAATAAAATTGTTTTTGGGTGATATAGATAAGGTATTAAGACCAAGATCGTTCATATAGCTCAGTGCCTCAGACATGCCCCACAGCGTGCTACAACCAACGACGTTGCACGTCGTTCAAGATTATCAATAATTCCCAATTACTTTGGCTAATTCATTTACAAAAGCGACAAATAACTAAAGAGTGCGGTACTAAGACTATAACCTATCTATACTCTCCAATTCTAGTCTATGTCTAATGCGGTTGAGAAGACACAAAGTTTTATTAAATCTATAACACAATGTCCTCCAACAGAGGGTTCCCGAAATGCCACCAACAGAGACAAGTGGAGAAGCATGGAGAAGGCAGCGATCAGAACCGGAGCTAACAATCCATAGCCACGACCACTCTGTAAACGAGTGTAGAACTGAGATGTCTGATGCTTCTGAAGTTGGTTATTCCAGGGATCTGATGATGGTATGGAGGCTAACTTTTAATGCCGGTGTTACCTTGATCTCCTGAATCAGATCAACGGGACAAGCGCTCCCTCCCAGCATCACTGTCTCTAGGCAACCGAAGTCGCACTGTTCACGCTCTCCTGGTGTGATGAGCGTGGTCATGAATGTTGGACTTAGTACCGTGAACGTAGGCTGCAACAGACACAACTAGATTAAAAAGTTCTCAGCTATCTTAAGTATCATATAATCGTGTAAACAAGATGGGTTCATAACGCGCCCGCACTAATAGGCTATTAGACATCAGCGCACATCAGCGTACTAAGACTGACCTCCGCTGTTGGTCAAAATCGGCGCGCGTTCGAAGCCACATGTAGCGATGCGTACGCATTGATCAGTCGGGTCGCCACGTTCCACGATTAATTGCGACGCATTTTACACAAATAGTACATTACGTAACAAGGGTGGTAAACGAGGAATTACGAACGAGTGTCTATTAGAAGCCCGAAGCCGAAGGCGAGGGCTTTAATGACACGAGTTTGGAATTCCTTTACCGCCAGAGTCACGTACGACGTTTTTCATCACACTTTGGAGGAAATAAAACAAAAGTAGTAGTAGTCAATAGCAAAATTACTTACCGCCCTAAGGCGTAATATACGATTTACCGCCCGGTTTTCTAGTATGTAAACTCTTAGTGTGATAAAAAATACTTACCGCCCTAGGGCGTAATTTACGATTTACTGCCCGCTTTTTCGTTTACGAACAAGTATGATGAAAAAATATAAAATGCAGCTCATAGGCGGCTAATGGGAAGATTAAAAAAGAGAACCTTTTGTATTAGGCAGGTTTTAATCTGTGGATCACCTTGTAAGTATTGATGAGGTCATAAGCATGTTGTTGCGTAAGAGACTGCGAAGTTTGAAGTCTGATGTACCTCAGGATAGGCGACATCAGGAAGTTAATAAGGGCCGTTAGCCATTGAAGCGGCGAGCCAATCATTATCATCCTGGTCGGGTGTGGGAACTGGGTGTGTCGAGTCCTGGAAAATATTGATAGTTAAGAAGAGTATAAGGTATATTTTCATACGGCTCAGTGACATAATGGACCCTCAAGAAAGCGGACCGTGATCGAATTGATGCTTTCGAAATGTGGTGAAGTGGATGTGGTGGAGTGAGTGGGTGTGGTGTGTGAAGAAGAATGTTGCGCATACCATGGACAGTACCAGTACCTTGAGTACTTTGAACACATTTCCAGGGAAGACAGTGATAACCTAGAAAAACTGATGATCACTGGAAAACTCGAAGGCAAGCGACCAAGAGGCAGGAGCCCGACACGCTGGACAGACGAGATTCGCACATCCCTTGGCACTACAGTACACAATGCTCTTCACACGGCTACTGATAGACACGAGACACGGCTATAGAGATAGACACGGCTATTTGAATAAATAAATAAATAAATAGAACACGACCCTCAGCAATGAGGCAACCGACGCAACGAGGAGGGAAGGAGTAAGAATGTCAAACGATTGTCACAGTCACAGGCTCCGAGGCAGGCCCAGGCGGAAATGGCGCGACGACCTACATGCGTTCATCAATAATTGGCCATGGCCAGGAACAGCTAGGACCGAGACGAGTGGAAACCAATGGGACAGACCTTTGCCCAGTAGTTGGATACTACACCAGGCTAACAAAAAGAGGAGTAAGGGTGTGATTCCAATGACGCAAATCTGGGCCGAGTCGATTGTGTTTGATTGACCTCTCAGTAGCATGAAATACGAGTATCCACTCCGCGGAAATCAGTGGAAACCGAGTGTGATTGGTCAAATCTCAGCCCGCAGTGATTTAGGGTGAGCTTCCACACCTTCCACTGACGACGTGTCATCGCGACGGCCGACGACCGGTCTGACCAATCACAGTGCCCAAAACCGCCTTTCCAACACATCCTAAATCAACGAAAATGGATTTCACTAGCTAACAATACTGACGGCCTGGTGACCAGAAATAAATGAGGCTTCAACTTATTTCTAATCTTTAATTGACAATTTATTATTATCATAATATTTCAGGCTGAACTCCTTGCTCCGATGCTTGTGTGCCTACTTTATTTTACAATCACTTACCAGAGATACGGTCCTGTGATCGCCAAGTTCTTATGTGTGGCGGCTGCGCCTTTGGGCAATCCAGTGGTTCCGCTGGTAGCAATCAGAAGAGCGACCGTTTCATCAGGGTCGAAATCAGTTGGCCTGGAATAATGATTATTCATTTTGCGAATTGTTAAGACATCACCGACGGCCTATAGTACCTAGTGGTTCTTACAGTGGTTCTTACAGTGGTTCTATATTTATAACTCTTCGCCAATACGCGTTATTTTACCCTATGCCAATCCAGCTTTTCGAATGTTCTCAATTTGTCATTTAACCTAGTTTGAAGGGATCGTATATTAAGTATTTTTAATAATTATATATTAAGTGGAGGAGGAAGATAAGGCAGGCTGACCCCACCACTATGTGGGATACGTAGTCGGGAAGAGAGAGACTCGCCCAAAAACGTATACCTATATACTCCGACAACTATAAGTCCATCTTCAGGTATATAGTTTCAGTTTGTGAAGAGTTACTTTTTTTACTACATGTACATAAAGAATTTAGAATATAACGAAACGGAATTAAACTCACTTGAACTCCTCAACAGGACTGTTATCTCCGTATGTCTCCAAGAACTCCGGAAAGCTGCAGAGATAGTCGCCTTTATCGAATGTGACTATAAAGGCATCAGAGTCCAGCCCATTCAAGGCTAACTGCACATCCGGGGCTCGCTCGCTCTGGCAGAATATCACCTTGGGTTGAGACACTTCAAAGGTACCCTGAAGCTCGTCTAAAGAAAAAGTTGGAATTATAGAATAGGAAGATCATAAAGGCTCTAATGGTACAGTCTGATATACAGAAGGGGAAAATCTATCATATCTGTATATTTTGTGTGAAATAGACCACACTTTTACAACCGCAAAAGTTTAAGAAACAAAAATTAATCTGTCATTTCACTTTTAGCTAATAAAACATGTACGTTTCTATCCAAATAGTTATTTCATTTAACGTTGTCGACAATTGCGGCAATTTTCATTTGGATCCTATCCTTGCGCATCATATTAAATCATGAATGTACGGGAAACCTAAAAGCGACGCGTTTTTTATTGCGTTAGAAAACCTGTATGAGTGAGTCCTGTGAGTCTCTGAAGATTCGGTTTGAGTTTGATGGCGCAGATAAGTTAATTCGTAATAATTTGGATACTCACTGACAACTAAAGTTCTGTCTATAGCCGACACTATGACTCCCAAATACAGGGCCGCATAGAACGGTATAGCCAAGTCAACATGGCTTGGAGCCATGAGAATCATGACATCACCGTGCTGAAGACCTAAGTTCTTTAGGGCGATGGCGCAGCGTACTGTTCTCTCGAGGGCTGAGCCGGAGGTTTCAGAGTCGCCTGTTGCCCCGTCGATCTAATAAATACATAATATTTATGTCATTTAACCTCATGAGGAGATTACGGCACCCGATTTGGTCCACACGACTGCAAATGATGACGATAAAATGTGTGTATGATGTATGTTAATGAGCACTAGGACTTTTATTTTGTGAAGAGACTCATCTTATCTGATGTTGCGTTCTGTCTGTAGTGTCCCTGTTATCAATGTTTGTGAGTGTAGTTCATACTGCCTAGATATCTCATAGTTTAAAGGCACTTAATTGCTTCACAAGTACTTAATCGCCAAGACGATATCACAAAACAAAACTGCTTAATCATCTCTTAACGGCTGAATCGTTTATATAATATATGTACAATCATAATAGAATAGAATAGAATATTCTTTATTGCACACCTCAACAGGAAATAAATACAAACAAAGTAGTAGAGTTGCTAAGCCGCGAAATTGTGGTTACAAGCATGAAAATTCTATCACAGATAGAACGTTCCGCGGTGATTATTTTCAGATGTGGAGGGAAGTCAGATTCGTCCTCTGCATGGCGGGAGAGAGGCATTAATAGGACCAAGTAGAGTGCTCTTTTTCTTTTTGATCAGTTAGGGCTATTAGGGCTTGTGCGGTATCATTTTCGTGTAAAACAGATATCAGCAATTCATGTTTTATGTTATTTATGCATAGTTTGATATACAAATTTGGGTATATTGCCGAAAAGGTAAAAACCACCACAAGTTTTTTTATTCCGAGCGGTAATTTAGTTATATTTCCTGCATATTTTCAATATCCTTCATCCATATCCTAATCTAAACAAACCGGAACCGATTCATCCGTTTACAAGCTTTAATGTCACAGTCGGACTAACGGTTACACATGTTGAACTAATAACAAAATTAACACAATTTTTCTCAGTTGTTAAAAAGACGTTAAATATGACCTTCGTATCTCCTTTGTTATTTTAACTTACTGAGAGATCAATTACTTATGATGAGTTTTTTGTGTCCTACTTATTTATTATTATTATTATTATTTATTTACAATTACATATCCGTAACTTACAGCTAATTGCCAAAGCGTTACAGATCTTAACCTATCTACAACATACCAGATATAACAATCTTAACTAAGTATAAACAATTAACAGAATTTGTACAAAAACAACATAATATTACACTCAACATCGAAGGAAATAAAATTATATATATACATATGCCTATATTAACTACTCTACACAAACACATTTTAGGACCGCTCAAGAAATTTTTTGAAAATTGAAAATTGGTTGTCATCATCATCATATCCATATCATTGTTTCGCCCTTCACGGTAATCATAAAATATTCCATCGGACTCGTTCATAAATAAACGATTCGCCAGGTCAAGAATGAACCATGACCATGACAGTTCTCGGTAGCTAATGTCAAAATAGATTTCGATTATTGTACTTTTTAACGGTTTCTTGCACGAGGGCACAAAACCTAAGGCTGTCTGTCCACAGAAGCCATAAGTCGTAAAAAAAATGTTGTTACTTCAATTATTTACCTGCATAACGAAATCTGGTGCATCCTTGAAGCTCTGCAGCATAATCTTCCCAAGGTGGTACCGATCGCTCGGAATCCCCGACTCGGCGACTATCCGGGATGTGAGGTCATTCATAAACCAGTGTACTGCATCATTAACTCTTCTTGATGGGTACATCCTGCGAAATAATATTAAGGTTAACCACTATTGATCATCACCATCGTAATGCCAGCCGAAAGACGTCCACTGCTAGAGAAATCTTCTTGTGTCGTATTCCTCATTGCTGAGGGTCGTGCCCTCGATCGCTCTCAACTTCTCGACCGCATGGCCTCGGAAACTTGACCGTTGTGTCACGAATTTGATCAGTCCAGCGAATGGCACATAGTCTTCTTCCTTGAATCTTTCCTGTCACTAAGAGCTTTTCCACGTTATATGACCGAAAAATTCAGAGATTCTCCGGAGACAGATGTTGGACGGTCATGGTGATTCCCAAATCCTAAAGGATGGATGCACTGGTGTGATGGGCCGTCCATGGTATTCTCAACATTCTCTTCCAGCACCACATCTCAAATGCATCAATGCTGCTGGAGAAAAACCTCCCCCTAAGTTCTCCACTACGATCCGTCATGCCTCGCCCTCTACAGACTGCTTCCTGCGAATCAATAATGATCCCTACTAACTCTGTTATAGGGCTAACTTGAAGTGTAGGTTATGGCCCAAGGTTATCACTGAATGGAATCAACGGAGGTTTGGTAATAATTCAACACTATACATGTGACGTCATTAAGTCAAGGGATCGGTGTACTGCGTTGTTGTGTATCGCCTTGAGGGAGATAGATCCTGCATGATATCGGGGCGTTAACTTCAAACTTGGGATACTGGAACAGGAACGTACTACTTACAGACCTAAAGACCACCAGAAAAGTTAGTTAGTTGGCGGTGCTTGTCATTCGACGCGTGCGGGCCGCTATGAACGTGCACCGATTACTATGTTTGATCAAAGTGGAAGACGGGGCCGCGCAACTTGGTTCGCGTTGTCACGTCATACTACCGCAAAGCGGGGCGAGCGAGCTAGAGTCAAACCACGCTTACTCTTCCAAGCAAATGAACTGTCAAACCATACAAGGTGAGTCAGTTTCTATGGTTTGATAGTTCATTTTATTAGGGTTCCGTAGTCAACAAGGAACCCTTATAGTTTCGCCATGTCCGTCTGTTCGTCTGTCTGTCCGTCCGCGGCTTAGCTCCGTGATCATTAGTACTAGAAAGCTGAAATTTGGTATGAGTATGTGTATAACGCCGTCAAAACGGAAAAATAAAAACTAAAAAAAAAAATTTTTTTTCGGGTACCTCCCGTACATCTGAAGTGGGGGTGATTTTTTTTTTCGTTCCAACACTAGTGTGTGGGCACATTATTTTTTGATAAAGTCAGCAGTTTTGTAAATATTCGCTCCGAAAATAAAAAAAATCATCAACCAGGAGTCAATAAATTCATGAAAATGAGGCCTTATAATGTACTTTCAATGAAAACTATACTGAATAAAATCGGTCGAGCCGTTTTTGAGTTATCGCAAAAAAATCATAAATTTCTTTAAAATGACGTAAGTGCCGCGCGATGTCCTTACACTTCGAACGTTAGGTATACATATTGGTTATGTGACATAAGGTGCTTTGGGATAAAGTCGAAAATGGGAAAAAGTCGAAAATCACACATATCTACTAAACTGGGAACAATTACTACGATTGCAACGCTTGTCAAGACGCCATGTTTATCTGCTCCCCCGCTTCAGTTCACTTCGTGTCTAGTCGTGAGCGCACGTGTGTTGCGATCGATTAAATAAAAATAGTACGATTTAGTGCCTTATGAGGACTTTTGAAATTACCCCATACCACATTACTCGGGAACCTGCTAAGTTAAATCATTGTTCGTTTGTTTTTACGTTACATTGTCATTTTTGTCGTAATAATGAGTACAGCATAACGGTCTATCTGTAGTTTAAAAAAAGCAATCGAATTTATCCCACGGGTGAAATTCGAAAAAATGTACTTTCGAAATAACCCCAAACTAGGTTTTCCAGTCCATTATCAGAGTTAGACTAATGTTTTCTTCATAAATGAGTTATTGAATTCTCTAAATGCAAATTTCTAGATTATTAAACATATAAAAGAAACATTATTTTATAAAAAACAATAATGACGATGACTGATCACAGCGCGGGGGAAATTCGAAAATAATTTGTGATTTTAACAAAAAAAGTGTTCTTTACTGTGAATCAGCGGGATTTTTTGAGGGGATAAATTAGAACTAAAAAGAAATATGATTCTTAAACTCATATTGCATAAAAACCATTTCTACAAACCTTCGAAATTACCCAACTTGCTTTCGAAATTACCCACTCCTTAAAAAATGGTATTCAAAATATTTTATTTTTTTATTTACATTTATTTCCAAATTTAAGCAACATATTACAACGCTATTTTCACAAAGCGTTGATAAATATATCCAATTTCGTAAAGATCTCATTACTTGGAAGGAATACTTCTTAGGTTACTTACAAGCCCAAACCCTAACATACTCTACACTCGCCTAAAAATATGTCGAATATACCCCAAAGCACCTTACTGTATTAAAACATTTCGCTCAATCAGGTGCGCATAATCGATAACTTCCAGAAGGTAATAAGTAATTACTGTTACTTTGGCGTTTACGACCTTTTTATAGAGCTTGAAATCTTTCTCGAAATTTAGGTAAATGTTTCTCGTAATTTTCATCTTTTGTGAAGGATGGGCAACTACAGAACCCTACACTGAGCGTGGCCCGACATGCTCTTGGCCGAATTTCGCCAAAAACAGACGACTAGTACACAAATTTCATAATAAGAAGCGCAAAAATCGAAAAGGTTCGACACAGAACATTTCCTTCCCATCCAGTTCCTAAAATCTTGTGGAGATTGTTAAAGTTTTGGAGGAGGAAACAGACCAGAAAGAAACCTCGATCTGAATGAAAAAATAAGCATTGGTATTTCCTCTTAAGGGCTGTGAACCGACCATACGTACAGTCTACCAATTTGATTCCTAGGCCATTTCGTACCTTGTCAGTCTTGTCACAGTGAACGTCAATATGAAAGCCGCTTGAAATCTCATATCATTGTCATTGTGACTATAGAACTATAGTGGCCTAGAAATAGTAGAAATCAAATTGGTTGACTGTACGCTTTAAAATTTTCCCTCCGTTTGGATCTCAGTACCTATTTTATTTTTGAATGGTATTATTTTCCATGTAGCTAAGCTAATAGGTATGATGAACTAGCAGGTTTAACTTGGCATCTAAATAAAAAAAAAATACTCTGCATTTGTTTACTGGGTGACCGAATGCCAAGCTGTCACATTATTATTTTTGTAGGTTAACTTACAGGGATAAGTTTGCCTTTGTACAAATTGTACATATCTATTGTTTTATGTCTTTGTTATATTGTTTTTTTATCTATAATAAAAAAGTTTACATACTTCTATAAATTTTTAATCTACCTGATTAAATAGATGCCCCTGAAAAATACGAGTAGCCATAGATACACCAATGCAATTTGTCCTCAGCACACTGTAAAATTGGGACCATTAGACTATTATTAAACGTGTGCATCGTACTTTGTATACTGTACACAATACGCCGTCTATTGTCTAATAATAAATTGTACTGTCCCACATAGTTAGGATAAATGTCTTTTGTGCTGGAAAACTTTAATGATACCTACTCGTATATGAATCAGTCTAATACCATAAACACTACTGTAATTATATAAAGGTCACTGTCATTAAGTACTCGTAGCGTAGAACGCTGGTAGGTACCTACAGTCAGGATCAAAGGTAGCAGACAATTTTAGCATGCAATTCACAACATTTCATATTTTATTACTAAATTTTTATCACTTTTCTGGAAGTATTCCGGTTAGAAAGAGGACTTAATCGCTGTTTTCCTCAGATTAGTAATTATTATAATTTATTTATTAAAATTTACTCATTCTAAAATGTAGTAACTCTGAAACTATGACACAATAGAAAGTTTACTTAAGTCGGGTGTCTAATAAACAAAAACATAAACTTGACTTAATTGACAGCTTATTTTTTTTTCGTGGATAGGTCGAAGACTACAACTCTATGCAGGCATAGTTGTCGTAGATTGCGGTTATTTTATGTATTTTCTCTCGATCTATCAATTTCCACCTGTTAGAAATATGAAATGTTGTCAATTTGACATAACCCGCAAATCACTGCAAAAAGTCGCCGTGTGTTAAATACCTAACGGCCATGCCATGAATTTCGGCAGCAAGCGGCGTGGCGAGTGGTCGAGCAAGAGATCCGAGCGCAGCGACCTTACGAGTGAGGGAGACACAAATACCGCGCACCGGCTGTAAAAATGTCAGGTACTTTTTTAACGCTGACCGTACTAGTGACACATACATATGGCTTATCCACTAATCACGAGTTCTAACAGAGAGTGGAGGCGAGATTGGCGTGAGAAGATCTTGATGGTCTATTAAAGCCTGACCAGAAATATATGAGGATTGTCAAGAGGGCGTTATTTATAAGATTTATATGGCAACAATTTTGCAACCAATCGCAATCATCAATCGCAATCAACACTCTAATGACATTAGTTTACATATCTGTCAGTTCCTATGATCATAAAATCATTGCCAGTGTAAGAAATTAGTTCCTGCAGCGAAATTCCGCAATATGGCGCATCCTCATTAGTCTTACTTGTTATGGACGGTTTTGGCCTGGAAGCTGCACTTTGTGATGGAAGCAAGCCGTTTTGCACAGTGATAATATAGACCAAAATAAACGATTTCACTCGAGGCGAAATTAGTTTCACCCCTTAGGAACAGAGATGGCGCCACTTATTCAAAAAAAGTTTAAAAAATTCTAAATCCTGAACGGATACTCCGATTTTGACGTAAGAGGTGCCAATCGGCAGATAATTACCCAATTTAACATGAAAAAAATTTAAATCACGTAGAAAATAATTTTGGATACCTAAGAAATAATATTTTCTGAAAAAAATATTTAAAATTTGTGATTTTTGGAATTTTACTCGTAAAAATGTATGTACATGGTACTTTTTTTATTTATTTATATTAATACACAACTAATTTTACATTTACGAAAAAAACCGCATATCATTAGCTCGTATAATTCCAAAGTTATTGAAGAATACAGACATGGCACCGCTAGGTCAAAAAATCTTACAAAAAATCTAAAACCTCAACGGATATTCCGATTTTGATAATTAAGGTGCTAATCGACAGATAATTACTTAAATTAGTTTAAAAAAATAAAATAAAAATTCAAATAGGAAAAAAGTAATAATATTTCCAAAAAAAAACAAATTTTGAAAAAATATATTTTTTTTTGGGGCTTTTATGTAATTTCATATAAAAAAATTATGAATATGGCTTTATTTTACTTATGTATATTATAACACTATTAGGTAATTGATCGTTTAATAAAAAACCGCATATCGAGAACTTGTACAGTTCCAACGGTATTGAAGATTTTACTATAAGGTGCCGGTGCGATGTTGCCGCTACACGTGGACACGTGCAACTTATGTACATGTATCTACAAAAGTATTCTCCCGTTTTGAAGGTACTGAATTACCCTGAAAATATAACCACAATTGAAAGTACAAATAATAATCATCCCAAGTATTAGCACACAACACACTTATATCCCTTGTACAGCTTAAATTAGAGTTTTAACGGGTGAATAGGCTCTTATACAACCAGTTTGCTAATATCACAAGTATATTCTGCATATTTTCACTAAACTGTGCATTGTAACGTGCATGTTAGGCCGTTGCATCGGCTGCAACAACGCATTTTTCCATAGCTCGATTTGCACCTATACTAACTGTTCTATTGTGGATCGCACCTGCAACCTGCTTCCAACGCCATTCCATTCCCAAAAATAAAGGACTTGGGACAGGATATATCCAAATTAAGACGTTTATTTCACATTTGGCTCGCTTGAAACGCTACACGCAGAACGTGTTGTTCAATGGCAGCTGAAGTAGTCGGCGAAAGGCTTGTCGCCAGCTCTGTGAAAGCATCGAAGCATTCAAATTGCAGTCGTCAGTGCAACGGTCTACTAGTAGCAGTTTACAAAACAGTTATTACTTTAAGTAATGAAATTATGACTGCACTTCAAGGCTTTCACAGAGTATGACAAGACGTCTAATTTTAATACAATAAGAAAAGAGACCTGTTTTAAAACTTGCATGTTATACCCTGAAATAACTACTGCTTTTGCAAGTACATCGCTATATATAGAAATTCTCTCTCGATACGTAACGGCTCATGTGAAACGATTACTTAGGGCCATTTTTGTTTCTTTTTTTTAGGGTGTGTTTACATAATTAATGTCATTCATTATTATAACAAAACGGGATTTAACCGAGTTCAAAAATGTTTATTTATCGCAATTAAGTCCCGTTTTATTATTTTAATATAATGTGTGAAAATCGTGTAAGATTCAATCACTATATTAATGTCATTAATTGGTTCTCAATTAATCGTAACGTTGTTGGTCCCAGATTCACATGCAGGCTATACGATGCTCCAACAGAGCATATATTATTACTGTTAATGCGATTCGAAAAGATCTGTTTAAACTAAAAAACACTAAACTAAACAAGCTTGTGAGATACTTCCTTCTATTTCAGCTGCCATTGAATACCGTTTCATGCAAACCAAATGTGGGTTCACGTTTTAATTTGGAAATATCGAGTCCCAAGTCCTTCTTTTTGGGAATGAAACGGCATCAAAGGTAGGTGGGGTCCACAATAGTTGAAGGTTAGTTCAATTTGGAAACTCCTTGAACATTATGGATACAAATTGGGCTGTGGCATAATGCGTTGTTGTTTTTTTTATGATGCGACGGCCTAACTTGCACGTTACAATGCAAAGCCTGCAAAGACTAAAGGGAAAATAAAACATAAAGTAAGTAAAATATTGATTCAGAAATGCTATTTAGCATCTAATATATAGTTGGATTTATCTAAGCTGAGCTAATCCACTTAAGAACTGAATACCATTGAACAAACCACAACTGGTAAACCGCAAATTAAGATAACGAGCTCGTAGTAAAAGCAGATTGTAACCACCTTGGAAGGTTAATATAGATTAATATAGATATTTCCTTGGACATTAGACTACAAAATGCACTAACAGAATAATGGTGATCATAACTTTTTGGAATTTTACAACCGTCCGACCCTGCTCAAGAACGTATTCTCTTGAAAAAGGACTATGATCTCTCGTCAACAAACATTTTAAACCTATTCAACAAGGAATAAGGCTGAAAATTCAATATCCACGCAATGTAGTTCTAACCTTTTTTTGTAAGTAACTGGTTGGCGCCAGGTTCGCGTTTATGAGAACAAAAGCAGATAGGATTGTATTAGACACAATGCTATTGTGAATGCAGGTAAGTGGATTAGCTCAGCTTGTATTACTTTAACTATACTTGTGATATTAGCAAACAGGTTGTATAGGAGCCTATTCACCCGTTAAAACTCTAATTTAAGCTGTACAAGGGATATAAGTGTGTTGTGTGCTACTTGGGATGATTATTATTTGTACTTTCAATTGTGGTTATATTTTCAGGGTAATCAGTACCTTCGAAACGGGAGAATACTTTTCTAGATACATGTACATAAGTTGCACGTGCGGCGGCAACATCGCACCGGCACCCTATAGTAAAATCTTCAATACCTTTGGAACTGTACAAGTTCTCGATATGCGGTTTTTTATTAAACGATTAATTACCTAATAGTGTTATAATATACATAAGTAAAATAAAGCCATATTCATAGTTTTTTTTATGAAATTACATAAAAGCCCCAAAAAAAAAATATATTTTATCAAAATGTATGTTTTTTTGGAAATATTATTACTTTTTGCCTATTTGAATTTTTATTTTATTTTTTGAAACTAATTTAAGTAATTATCTGTTGATTAGCACCTTAATTAATTATCAAAATCGGAAAATCCGTTGAGGTTTTAGATTTTTTGTAAGATTTTTTGACCCAGCGGCGCCATGTCTGTATTCTTCAATAACTTTGGAATTATACGAGCTAATGATATGCGGTTTTTTTTCGTAAATGTAAAATTAGTTGTGTAATTATATAAATAAATAAAAAAAGTACCATGTACATACATATTTACGAGTAAAATTCCAAAAATCACAAATTTTAAATATTTTTTTAGAAAATATTATTTCTTAGATATCCAAAATTATAATCTACGTGATTTAAATTTTTTTCATGTTAAATTGGGTAATTATCTGCCGATTGGCACCTCTTACGTCAAAATCGGAGTATCCGTTCAGGATTTAGAATTTTTTAAACTTTTTTTGAATAAGTGGCGCCATCTCTGTTCCTAAGGGGTGAAACTAATTTCGCCTCGAGTGAAATCGTTTATTTTGGTCTATATTATCACTGTGCAAAACGGCTTGCTTCCATCACAGAGTGCAGCTTTTTTTCATAACAAATAGGACTACATATATTTCTGGTCAGGCTTTACCTACTATTACCTAATCTTTGGCGATGTGTAATGTAATGCGAAACTGGCGCCACCTCTGGTTCTTTCTTATACCTTCTGTAGTATCTATGGCCAACCGCCTAAGATGTCAAACTCAAACTCAAAACTCATTTTATTGGTGAAGCAGATCACAGGTCATTTTAGTTATACACAATAGGCTAGTTGACCCAGTTTCGAAATATATTGGAAATGGTTAATAATGATCTTACTAGCTCTTAAAAAAATGTCTTGTATTTTTCTGAAAGCTAGAAAGCTAAATTTTATCAATTTAAAATTAGAAATTTCATTAACAGTCAAAAACGCCGTCCGCCATTTTTCCCTTTCGCTAATCTGTGGCGTGTCGTAGTATTACCTGTAAATATTCGAAATTCGACCGTCGTATAATGCCATTCCGCTCACTCCAATATACTTTGACAGGAGATCGAGAGGGACGGCACTATTCGAAGTCGTCAAAGTAGACTTTCAGTTTTGTTTACATGACCAATGACGTCACTATCATAAGCGAAAATGGCGGACAGCGTTTTAAGCATTTCAAAATACAGATTAAAAACCATATTTTCAAATTAAATTTTTTCAGCCATCTTTCACTTTTATGAATTGAAAAATATATATTTAGGTTTCCTTTGCTAAATACTATACGGAATAAACATTAGTTTATTACAATTTGACATGAGTCAACTAGCCTATTACAAGATTAAGATTACGATAACATTTACAAAAAATTACGGTCTCAATAGAATTACTTATTATTATCACTATTTCGGGAATAATGTCAAACAATACATTAAAATTAATACTCAATTTAAAATAATATTGATTTACACAAATTTATATACCAAAATTCATTATATAATTATTTAATTATGTCATGTCTGTCAATATTTTTTTTCTTCTCACCATCTCATTTTGTTCTAAACCAAAACGTTTTTTTTGTTAAGTATTAGGGGTGTAGTATTAAAACGAGGGTTAAGAGTAGGGGGTTTGAAAATAAGCAACACCCTACCGTGCACTCGAGACATAGGTACAACGAAGCGGAACGTGGGTAATCCGCGACCGTTCACTTTTCAAGCGCTGCTATGATCGAGACTCAGATCGTCAGCCTGGCATTCTACGCAGTAACTGAGTAACAGATACATACGATATGTAGATTAAAGGGAAAAGCAATAATGTCTTTTACAGTGCGACATAAGGAAGTAGAAATTAAAAAGTGGCAATACTGTAGGGCTAGCATAAGATATGCGACTCTGCTTGTCGCGCGACTTAGCATCATTTGTCTTGCTCGCACGGTATTGAAAGGAAAGTGACGGGTAGTGACAAAGATTCGCCTGACACAGTTATGCTAGACGTGCTGTAGTGTTGTCCCTTTCTAATCTATCTAAGACAAAAAGGGACACCACTACAATATTGCCACTTTTTAATTTCTACACTTTCTTGTCGGTATTAATAAAATACTCTAAATACCACTGAAATAAGACTAATCAAATAATAGGGGATTGTATGTAAACGAACAAAAAAACCTCGATATATAGGAAACAAAAAGGTAAATGTTTGCCTGGACTACATTTTACACACCATTTTCAAAAGACTCGATTCTGAAACATGTTTATTTATTTATTTAATCTTTATTGCACAAAAGAAAACTTATCGTACAAAAGGCGGACTTAATGCCATGAGGCATTCTCTACCAGTCAACCTTCGGGCAAAGCAGAGAAATTGTGGGCGGTGCAACCAACTTAAACAAGTTTTAATAAATAAATATTTATTCATGTTCCACTTACCTTATTTTTTATTAATAGACGTTTCGCTGATTAATAACTCGCACAATATAAAGGAACTACACTAAAGCACAGTACACACGAAAAAGACGATATGTCTGCCCGGTCCAAGGATCGATCTTTCAGTGTCAGTGTCGCACAAACCGGTCAGTTATGTACTTCTGAACTCATGGCTACCTGACAGTAAGGGCATGTACATAACGAAGTCAATGTAAGTGATAAGTTACGCGACCAGTCGTAATTGTCAATTCAGGTGATACAGTATGGTATTGGTTAAAAAAAACTATACTGTTCCGAAATCCGAGCGAGGCGGATAAATGAGTGAGCGAGACACACGTACCTACACCGCTGTCGCTGTCGCGCAAAGTCGTAGCTTCTCCGTTCGGTATACAGGTATAGTCTGACAAAAAATAGTAGAAATTAAAAAGTGGCAATACCTACTGTAGTGTCGTCCCCGTTTTCTTAGATTAATTAGAAAGGGACGACACTACAGTATTGCCACTTTTTAATTTATATCCTTTTTGTCAGACTGTAGATGCGTACCTTTTGGCATACATATGAGTCTGAAATAGCTGCTATTATACAAGGTAATGAATCCAAATGGCCAGTAGGGAGAAAACAAAAACTATATAAGGGATAGAGAAATCTGTACTTAGGCACCATGGCGTCGATTTTGGACTTAATAGAAACTGCATTCAAGCAATAAACTTGATCGGTTGCGTAAACTTTGCACCTCATTTGTGCCAGCCACCAGGTGCAAACTTAACTTAACCCGGACAGTTAAGATGAGATAAATGTTTCTACGGAACTCTCGGTGCACGAGTCAGAATGACACGGTTTTTGTTTTTTAACTATTCAAGCAGCAGAGAATTTATTCAAAATATAACCAGGAACGTTTAATTTATACAGTTGCCGAGAACTTCTTGACCCAAAATGGCGGATCTGCGCATGCATATTTGTACGTAAATCGGCTACTGCACAGTCAAGGTTAGGCTCAAGAAGTTTCTCGGCAACTGTATACAGGTTAACTTCAAAGCCAGGTTAATCCATGGTTGAAAATGAGAGGGTAAGTGTAACAATGTCTTAATAGTTAATAATTCAGATTATAACGACCGGCTGGCGCTCGGTCGCGAAATGATAGCTTTGTTCCCGTCTGACATTACCTACCGCTTATCATATATTTAAAGAAATGTCAAAGAATATAGCTTACCTAGTTACATAATAGAGATGGACAAAGAAAGTAACTACATGGACTGTCTAGTCAAGGAAACGGAAGAGGGGGACACCCAGATGAGAGCAAAACGACGCTTAAGGGGCTCCCTACAGAAATCAGCCAATTTGATGATTTTTACATCGTATCTAGTTTGTGGATTATAGAGTTATAATGTCCTATTTAATATATATTGTAGTATGGTCTATGCTTAACACTTTGTAGTGACCCGAATTTTGATTTAACAACTGTGTATTTTATAAAAAAATATTCGGTGAAGGACCAAAAATACACTAATCTCGTTTCTACTTTTATCTCCGGTGTATATGTAGAAAATATCTGACATTTTATTGTTCTAAACCATATTCCACAAAATTTGTTGTGAAGCTTTTTCTATTTTTCTCAATACTTTTCGAGAAAAACGCAAAAAACCGTTTCCACAACTTTTTCCCCGAAAAAATCGTAAACTTTGACGGCCTGTATCTCAAAGTCAGTGACATGTGAAAGGTACTTGATACGGTATTTTGTTGTGGAAAAACTATGTTATTATGATTAGCTATTTATAATTTGGGAAAATCTATCGCAACAGATCGAAGGTCATTGAGAGCGGGGAGCCCCTTAAGGATCAATACCGTCTAACTAACTAAATGCATACATTATTGACGTTTTTCACCTTTTAATGCAGTTAGGTTCAGAAAAAAAACGAATAGAATGCCATAATCGTCTAATTTTTTTTTGTTACTGAGACAATATTGATTCTTAAGCGTCGAAAACGTACCCTTATTTACACTCAATTGAAATTGTCAGGCACGGCCAAACATATGTTTCGAACTCATTGGCGTTCTTCATCGGGGACTGCTACGCGTATACTGCGTAAAGCCGTGAGGTAACTTTGTCCTTGTCCCGAGAATATCACGTGAGTGTAAACCGCTTAATACTATAATTAAATATGTCTCACGAAAGTTTTGATAAGGTTCGTTGGAATTTAGAAGTAGTCGGGCCAACTGTAGTTTAAAATTCTCGACTCTCGAGGCCATCTAAAAGTTTTTTCGACTAGATTCGTCTAGACCAGTGGTTCCCAACCTTTACTTTACCAGGGACTATTACTTTTATATATAAGATATCTGTGTAGTGATATGTTGGTCGTATGTCGTTTCGGTTTAGCTGGAATCGTCCGCACAGGTACCCGAGGCCCGCTGGCGAAGAATCCTTGCGCTATAGGTACTGAAGCTGAGTTGATGCATGAGGGTTCAGAGCTGAGGGATAACGAACTCTTATCTATTCTGTGGTTTCGGTAGACTTCGGCGACGAAAGTATCACCCTCGACTTAGAGTAAGGAATAACCCTCGATTTTGAAATCGTTCATGGAACGTATTCGTATTTTGACGGCTGTCACGAGAACAGTCCGATACGTTTTTGGTCAGATGCGATATTAGTCCGTCATAACAATCGCCAGTTACTGTTTTAACTATATTTTCGCTGTTCTCGTGACATCCTTTTTGACTCAAGACCACATGTTCGGATTCGGAGCCACTGGACTTGACTGAAGGCTATAAAATAGTAATAAGTAGAACCTTCATTTTCGTTCATTCATATTATTAATTACTGATTACAGAACATTAACATGTATATAGTAACAGGTAAGTTTGTGAAGTAGTTTGGGCCGTAAATCAATAATCATTACCCTCCCTTTTGTCTCGACCGCCAGGGTAAAGAGGAATCGGAATCGGAATAGGCGTGGTTACAAGTTGAAATTAAAACCATATACTCAGGCCTACCTCGGACCAGCAAGCGCAGCGTAGGACGTCCACCTACAAGATGGACAGATGACCTTATAAAGGTCGCCGGAAGGCGCTGGATGCAGGTCGCTTCCAACCGGTATATATGGAAGTCCAAAGGGGAGGCCTATGTTCAGCAGTGGACGTCCTATGGCTGAGATGATGATGATGATGATGATGACTCAGGCCTACAGTCCCTTGAAGCTGCGAAAAAATGTAAAACCGTATATTTCTACACTCTCAAGGGACTCGAATTTATACGGTAAATAATGAAATAATGAACTTTATTCTGCTAGTAGGCCATAAGGGCACTTTTACATGTCTGAGTCTACAGTACTTACCGGCATTTCTAAAGAAGAGACCACTGTTGAGAAGAAACGCCGAAAGAAACTCAAACAGTCAGCCATCTTTTCAGAAAGGATAGTACCTACCTACTTAACTATTACAGTAATATGAGCTTAACTTAATTTGTAGTATACCTATCTTAAGAATTTAGACGTACCTATACGTTGTCCTCGAAGAAAACATATTAAAAGTGTGTTTTAAGATATAAATAAGGAAAAGTGTAAAAATAAATTTATATACGTTTGATATGCTTTCTTATTAGAACTGTGTCCCTTTAACTAGTCGGGTACAATCTAAGAAGGAGACAGTTACTTCGTTTCTGGCTCAGGCCATGCATTTTTAGGGTTTAGGGTTCCGTAGCCAAATGGCAAAAAACGGAACCCTTATAGATTCGTCATGTCTGTCTGTCCGTCTGTCCGTCTGTCCGTCCGTATGTCACAGCCATTTTTTTCCGAAACTATAAGAGCTATACCTACTGTTGAAACTTGGTAGGTAGATGTATTCTGTGAACCGCATTAAGATTTTGATGCAAAAATAAAAAAATAATAATAAATATGGGGGGCTCCCCATACTTAGAACTGAAACTCAAAAATGTTTTTTTCATCAAACACATACGTGTGGGGTATCTATGGATAGGTCTTCAAAAATGATATCGAGGTTTTTAAAATATTTTTTTTCTAAACCGAATAGTTTGCGTGACAGACGCTTCCAAAGTGGAAAAAAGTTGCCCCCCCCCCCCTCTAACTTCTAAAATAAGAAAATGAAAAATCTAAAAAAAGCATATGATGTACATTACTATAAAAACTACCAACGAAAATTGTTTTGAACGAGATCTAGTAAGTAGTTTTTTTTTAATACCTAACTTTGCACCTAATTTATATGGGGCGCTATACATACCAGGTGCAATCTTAACTTAACCACTTAGGGATCGAAAGTGTTTGTACGGAACCCTCAGTGCGCGAGTCCGACTCGCACTTGGCCGGTTTTTATTGTCTGTCAGATAGTCCTCTACTGACTCTACTGTTAATATTAATATGCCTTTGACATTAAGAGATTTGGGTATTTTCCGTTGACCTAGAACTGTGAAATTTGGCAAGTAATATTCGTTAATTTTCTTAGAAACCAACTGTACCTAAGGGCTACCATAAACTGGGGTGATTTTAGGCAAAACAGAAGACGCATTTTTATTTCATAATTGAACTGTCTAGTCTACGTAGTTGCATCTACCGTATCCACCATCGGCTAGAATATTGAATGACCGAGCACGGGTATTCGAATTAGTGCCAATTTGCGTGATACAACATATGTCCTACTAAAGGAGGACTCTGTATAAATGCATTTAAAATAAAGACAATGTTTTGTATGATTTAATTACAAATGTATAGTTTTCAGAGTTTTTCCTATAGGTACTTGTGGTGTAAGAGTATTACTTGCCAAATGTCATAGTTCTAGGTCAACGGAAAATACCCTATAAATTTTACTTCCCTTGCGTGCCCAATTAACGGTGGTAAATAGTATGTCTCATCGTTTAATGGTATTTCTATGCCGTCTTGTTTTTGTCCCACGTGAATATAGTATGTACCTCTGTTGTCGATGTTTATTGGTTGCTGTGCTGCTCCGTAGTCATGCCAGTGTACGTCTTTGAAGACTTGTCCTTCAGCTCTGAAGTTTGTACCTGAGACTATAGTAGATCTTGAGTATATGGTTTAAATTTCAACTCGATACATCCACGCGTTCCCGAGATAAAAGGGCTTGACAGACAGACGGACACTCGGACAGACGGACTACAAAGTTCCGTTTTTTCCTATTGAGGTACGGAACCCTAAAAATGGGTTACAGGGGATCCTGTGCCATTGTTTCTGTTTTGTTTTCAAACTTAGATGTTAAACATATGTTTTAAGAAAAAAAACTAAGTTTTTTGAACAGAAACTAGCGCGTTTAAATCAGTTTGAATAAATCTGCTCCACTGTGCCCCATTCTCCCCTACATTATTTCCATATTAAAGATGTTTGTACCGCCATTATCCCACGGTTTAACCGCAACGTGTTAGGCTGTACTTTTTTGATCTCAATAACTTAGAAGATCGGACTTTATATTATACTGCAATGTTTCGTTATAAGTGACAACCAGTCTAGGCAGTTATGTTATTTTTGTCAACACCCCTTCCATTGATAAATATGAAATCCTGTAAGAGTGACATAAGGGGATACGTCTATTTCTATTACATATAAATAAGTATTCACCGAGTGATGCATTCTTCCTTAATAAATTGAGTAAATACCTATCTATTAGACTGTAGGCGCACGGCCTCTTTGGTTTTGATATGACTTCTGTTATGTCAGTTCGTTTTTACGTGACATTGCTAATTTATATTATTCTGTAATGATTCGTGTTTCCTAAAAATAAAGTAGATTACCAACGTCTGAGTTTTAATAAGAATCTACATTGGTGACCCCGAAGACGAACAGATTAGACATGTCGAACGATAGTAATGCCGGCGCGACGCCACCGCCAAAGACATCGAATTCAAATACTCAGCTAACGTCTGATGGTGAAGCTGTTTGCCGAGTTAGTGTACGCGTGCCCCCATTTTGGCCTGAAGAACCGGCGGTGTGGTTTGCCCAGCTTGAAGGTCAGTTCGCTTTGTCTGGCATTTCGCAAGATACAACTAAATTCTATCATGTTATCGGACAACTCGATCCGCAGTTTGCCGTCGAAGTGAAGGATATAATTCTTTCACCGCCTGATACTAACAAATATGAAAAACTAAAAACGGAATTAATTAGACGATTGTCAGTATCGCAGGAGCAAAAAACCAAACAACTCATGCTACATGAAGAATTAGGCGACCGTAAACCTACTCAATTTCTGCGACACTTGAGAAGCCTTGCGGGACCGTCGGTGCCGGACGAGTTTCTGCGCCCAGTCTGGTCAACCCGTCTACCTGCTAATATTCAAACCATCGTCGCGTCGCAACCTAAAAGCTCGCTTGACGATGTGGCGGAGCTTGCCGACCGAATTCAGGAACTAGCACCAGTTACGAGACAGGTGGCCAGTACATCATCTGAGACGTCAACGTATGAATTGCACCAACGCGTAGATTGCCTAACACAACAAGTCGAAGCATTACTTAAAGTTGAAAATCCAAATCGACGTGGAAGACAAGCTGGACGAAACTACCAATCTCAGAACAGGACTCAATCGCGTTCGAAGTCGCGACAACGTTATTCAACGAGCTATCATGATGTTCCTGAAGGGTTTACCATATGCTGGTACCATTACCGCTTCGGGACAAAGGCAACAAACTGTGTGCAACCATGTACTTTTAAATCGGGAAACATTCAGGGCAGGCAATAGTGGCCGAAAACGTCTGCCCCACGTCATCAGGCCGCCTATTCATCACAGATCGTTCGACAAAAATTCAATATTTAATTGACACGGGTTCAGACCTGTGCGTGTTTCCTCGATCGTCTGTTAACGAACGCCGAAAGAAGACTAAATACGAGCTGTACGCCGCTAATGGTACAAGTATAGCTACTTATGGTTATATAACATTACTTCTGGATTTAGGCTTGCAGCGAGATTTTGAATGGCGGTTTACAATAGCCGATGTTTCCAAACCTATCATCGGCGTTGACTTTTTAGCTCATTACAACTTGCTCGTTGATTGCCGCAATCAAAAGCTTACTGATGGAACTACTTCTCTCTCAATTTCTGTGCCGCATTGCAGTGTTTCCGAGGTTATATCGTCGGTTCGCACAACCTCGCTGTGTGACTCAATTTACACACAACTTCTTCGAGCCTTCCCAGACATCACCCGTCCGGCCGGTAAGCTAGGTGCTCCTAAGCACAACACAGTGCATCATATAAGGACAACACCTGGACCCCCGGTTTCCAGTCGCCCCCGGCGCCTAGATCCAGAACGCCTGAAGATTGCGCAGAAAGAATTCGATGACATGCTTGAGAATGGAACTGCTCGGAGATCAGAGAGCCCATGGTCATCACCGCTACATCTGGTACGCAAGAAAAACAATGGATGGAGACCATGTGGCGACTATAGGGCGTTAAATGCTCGAACTATTCCAGATCAGTATCCCGTGCGGCACATTCAGGACTTCGCTTACTTTCTGGCGGGTAAAAAAATCTTTTCTACTATTGACCTCATAAAAGCATATAACCAAATACGTGTACATGAACCGGATATTCCTAAAACAGCAATCACCACGCCGTTCGGAATGTTCGAGTTCCCATTTATGACATTTGGGCTTCGCAATGCAGCTCAAACATTCCAAAGGTTTATGGACGAAGCTCTACGCGGTTTTGACTTTGCTTACGGATACCTCGATGATATTTTAATTGCATCATCCTCAGACGCTGAGCACAAAGAACACCTAAAGCTGCTGTTCGAACGTCTCCAAGATTACGGTGTTCTCATAAATACATCGAAGTGTGTCTTTGGGCAACCTGAGGTAGTTTTTCTGGGGTACAACGTCTCAGCTGAGGGCATTTGTCCATTGCAATCTAAGGTACAAGCTATAAATGATTTCCCAGCCCCTCAAACCATTAAAGAACTGAGAAGATACTTGGGGATGCTTAACTTCTATCGGCGCTTTGTCCCCGGAGCAGCACATATTCTATCACCACTCACAGCCCTACTTGCTGGTGATCCTAAAGGATCTGCAACTATCAATTGGACACCTGGTCTACTAGAGGCATTCAGTCAGAGCAAGCAACACCTTTCGAGAGCGACTTTACTGGCTCATCCAGATGCTACGGCAGAGCTAGCAATACAGACTGATGCTTCAGATGTTGCTTTAGGAGGAGTGCTGCAGCAGCGTAAGAAAGGTGTATGGGAACCTCTAGCTTTTTTCTCGATGAAGTTAAGTACGGCTCAACGAAAATACAGCCCTTATGACCGCGAGCTTCTTGCAATATATGAAGCAATAAAATACTTCCGGTACATGGTAGAAGCACGTCCATTTACAATCCTTACGGACCACAAACCACTAACTTTTGCCTTCACTAAAAACCGAGACAGGTGCTCTCCGAGACAATTCAGGTATTTAGATTTTATAGCACAATTTTCTACAGACATCCGACATGTACCAGGCAAAGATAATACGGTAGCTGATACCCTATCCAGAATTCAGGAGCTCACTGCTGTTATAGATTACGGTTCTCTCGCTCGAGCTCAGGCTGCTGATACAGAACTAACAGGTCTTCTGAAAGATGGTTGTGCCTTACAACTGCAAAAGATGACGACTCTGGAGCCAGGTCTGGAAATATACTGCGACATCTCTACGCATTCACCAAGACCATATATCACACCCACATTTCGTCGCCAAATCTTTGACTCACTACATAATCTAAGCCATCCAGGGGCTAAGACAACAACACGTCTTATAAGTCAAAGATTTGTATGGCCAGGCATAAGAAAAGATTGTCGGGTATGGGCAAAAGAATGTCAACAGTGCCAACGCAGCAAAATTACGAGACACACGAATGCACCCCTGTCAGAATTTAGCCTTCCCGCAGCCCGGTTCCGTCACGTACATGCTGATATAGTAGGTCCCCTGCCACCATCTTCTGGCTTCAAGTATTGTCTCACAATTGTTGATCGCTTCACACGGTGGCCGGAAGCATACCCACTTCGCGACATTACTGCAGAGACCTGTGCAACGGCTTTTGTTGAAGGTTGGATTGCTCGATTCGGCTGTCCGGAACGTATAACAACAGACCGTGGACGTCAATTTGAGTCGAAACTCTTCAAAAAGATTTCCGCCTTCTTGGGTGCAACTCATCTCACCACCACGTCCTACCATCCTGCTGCCAATGGACTTGTGGAAAGGTTTCACCGTCAACTCAAAGCTGCTATTATGTGTCACGCTACTACTACTTGGACAGAAGCTCTGCCATTGGTGCTATTAGGCATTAGGAGTGCATGGAAGGAGGATCTGCAAAGCTCACCAGCAGAACTAGTCTATGGCGAACCGCTTACACTCCCCGGCCAGTTCTTTTCTTCTGTAGCTCAAGATCCAGTAGTAGATGTTACCGATTTTGCAAGTCGTCTCCGAAATCACATTACCAAACTCGCACCTCAGCCTACTTCATGGCATACTAGTTCTAATCGCCCTTTCTACATTCCAAAAGATTTACAAACTGCAACTCATGTGTTCCTGCGTCAAGGACCCGAACGGAGATCTCTGGAAGCACCATATCAGGGTCCATTTAAGGTGCTACGTCGCGGCTCAAAAACCTTTGACCTAGAGATTAAAGGAAAAGCAGTTACTGTCACGATCGACCGGCTTAAACCGGTGTATATAGCAAAAGAGTGCATTACACCAAGAGACATGATCGGTGATGAGACTGTCAAAGATCAGAGTGCCAACCAGAGGTCGCGTAGCGGACGTCATGTACGATTTCCTGCCCATCTTCAGGACTACTATTGACCGTAGCCACGGTCTTGGGGGGGAGTATTGTAGGCGCACGGCCTCTTTGGTTTTGATATGACTTCTGTTATGTCAGTTCGTTTTTACGTGACATTGCTAATTTATATTATTCTGTAATGATTCGTGTTTCCTAAAAATAAAGTAGATTACCAACGTCTGAGTTTTAATAAGAATCTACAAGACAATGCTTTTTATAGCACTGATGAATTCTTCCACAAAATATCATCACTAACCCAAACAAAACATTAACAAAAATGTTTGAACAATCGAATACCTAACTTATATTATAATGTAATATATCTTTATATAAAATTATTAAAATTACACACTTATCCTACTTATGTGTGTGTGGGTGACATCAATATTGATTTTATGAAGCATACTAAACAAAAACGCGATATACAGCAACTATTAAACAGATACTTAATTTTTATGGTAAATTTTCCGACAAGAATTCAGGGCGACTCAAAATCCTGTTTAGACCATGCGTACACCGATTTACCTCGGGAATCTCGGGATAGTACCAGGGTATATCCGCTAGATACTTGTATTAGTGACCACTGTGCGGTTTGCTTGAAATTCTCATACGCGAAATCGACTAATCCGGTATTGCACGTTACAGTGGAGACTCACTAAAGAAATATATTTGTCACGGTTTGTTGAAAGCGTCGCGAACTATGATTGGTGTAGATCGTCTTGCTCACATCTAGGTGCTCAAGTTTTTGACAGCCTATTCACTCAGTTTCTAGATAAATTTGGGGCCACTTGTCCCATGAAAAAGGTACCTATCCGACCAAAAGAAAAAGTGTGGATGACCGACGAAACTGATAGTGGTAAAGAATTCTTATTACTTTTAGGGATGCTTGCTAGATTCCACCCTGATAATGAAGACCTACTCAAATTCATTAATGAAAGTAAATGCAAACATAACGCTATTTTAAGTAGAACTAGGAAACAATTTATGAATAATTTAATCGAGTCTAGTAATAACAAGGCCCTCGCTTTGTGGGATTTAATCAAGATGGCGACTAATAAAGGTCGATTAGGTGGAAATGAGTATGGTGCACTTTGCCGGGCGGCGTGCGGCGAGTGCGGCTCTAGTCGTGAGCTGGCGGACGCGCTGAACCAGCACTACCTGAGTGTGGTGCGGGACACTCCGGTGCATCCGTGTCTTTCGGAAGCCATGCGGTTGCTCCGTGCCGCGCAATTACCCCAATTTTCCACCATGTTTCTGTTGCCTTTTACGCTACAGGAAATAGAGGAGATTATTAAGAAAATGAAGGCGAAGGGTACGAAGGATATATATGGTATTCCAACATCTCTCTTGCACAAGTTGCCCCGTAACTTTATTCACTCCTTATGCGATTTTTTTAATGCCTCCATCTCGGACGGTGTTTATCCTGAACCGCTAAAGAAAATCAAGGTCAGTCCGGTGTATAAAGGAAAGGGTTGCAGGAAATCAATGAAAAGCTATCGCCCAATATCCCTGGTACCAGCGATCTCCAAAATCTTTGAGACTGGTTTGTGCAACAGACTGACGCAATTTCTAAGTATGAACGGAGCTCTCTGTTGCGAACAGTATAATGCTTACCGGGCGAGTCGATCTACTGTAGGAGCAGCATGCAAACTAACTGCGAACCGTCGTGCATAGTCTGGAGGCGAAAAGATGTGTTGCTGCGGTTTTCTTTGACCTCTCGCGTGCGTTCGACTTGGTCGATCATTCTCTTATAGCGTCTAAGCTCGAACATGGTGTGCGAGGAGTAGCTCTGGATGTGTTCAAATCGTTTTTAGCCAACCGTAGTCAAATAACTGAGGTAGCGGGCGAGAGGTCTGAGATTGGTATAATTGGGGATAGGTCAGTCCCCCAGGGTTCCAATGTCGGTAATTGTATTTTTTCACTGCTGATGAACGATTTGCCTTTTCCCAGTCCCAACGCACAATTTATAATGTACGCAGATGATATCTGCGCCATTGTCCATGGCGAAAACTGTGAGGAACTGCACAATAATACGAAAGCCACATTCCTAAAACTACTGATCTGGTTTGAAGCTAATGGTATGCTTCTAAATATAGAAAAGACTAAACCTACTTCACTTTCTCTCTAAGTTGGAAAACACAGCCCCGATTTAACGTGGATATCAACGGCACCCAAATAGAACCAGTGTCTCATGCTCGCTATGTAGGTTTTCTCACTAGATCGGGGGTTGCAGTGGTTGCAGGAGTGAACATATAAACACACAATGTGTTTATATGCTCACTCCACTGTAACCCCCGATCTAGTTTGAAACCTACATTAAAGTTTCAATTAGTTTTTCGTCTTCCATTTTAATTAAGACGTATATGTCACAGAACTGATGCTATTAGACTGGCAAGAGTGCAAGTGAAAAATGGCAACGCGTTACAACCTGGTTACAACGAGTTTAGAACGGTCATCATACGCGGTTGTAACCCGTATGCTCACCGTGTGTGCCGGCATGCACCGGTCCGACCACGTCGCGTGCCGTGCAAGGAGCGTCTCCGGTCCGGACCGGCAAAATATTCCTTCCGACAATTCTTGATGCTACGTGTATGGCACGCTACGGTGATGGTCGGTGACGGAACGGTCTAGTGGGTATGGTCGCATACTTTTCCCTACAAATAATATTTTTTTGCCTAATACGTTCATAGTACGGTCATGGTATGACACGGTGTAGTGGGCAGAGACCTTAATGGGGGATAAAAGTGTAATATATATGGGGCTAAACGTAAGTATTTCTTAAATACACAATTATTACTACTTACTTAGAGATAAATAAATGAAAAAAACTAGGGCACCTTACAAAAAGAAATGAGATCCCACCAAAAACAATTCATGTAAAATTGGCGGCCAAGACTCACATGCTCATAACGCTTTCGCTGTAAAAAAAATATCAGATCCCTGGTAAAGCCAAGCCCCTAAGCCCTGAGTTTACTAATCCTACACAATACAATACAATACAATAATTCTTTATTGCACACCAACAAGAAAAATGTTACAATGGAAACCTTAATTTATAAATGGTAGACAATAGGCGGTCTTATCGCTAAAGAGCGATCTCTTCCAGACAAGAAGAATAAGTAAAAATAAACAATGAAAGAGTAGGTGGTGAGATAAAAAATAAGCAACATAAATAACATAAAGTATAAGTCATACACATACTTAAATAAATATATATAAAGATAAACATACATATATACAAATAATATACATATATATAATATAGGCAAAAATACACATATACACAAGAAAAATAATAAAAACAACACAGCTGATATCCAACTTAGCTACACCTTGGCTTCAAAAGTATGGCTTGGCCGTTTCATAAAGTACCGTAAATAAGTCTAACGGACTGTTCGGCCTATATGGTAAAGAATTAAGTTTATATATATTATCATGAAGACATAAATTTAATTTCTTAATACCGTATGGGCCAGATGGTCCGTTGGAATTATTTACGTTAATCTATGAAACGGCCAAGCCATACTTTTGAAGCCAAAGTGTAGGATTAGTAAACTCAGGGAGAATAGAATAGAATAGAATAGAATAGTATTTATTTGCTTAGAATAAGTAGGTACAAATGTGTCATAGTATGGTATATGTGACAATAGGTAGCTTATTTTGCTATCTGTACTTAAATACTAGCATGCAAATATTTTGGACATTACATCTCATTACATCTCCTTCACAGTGTAATACATTTTTTCATTTAATAGTTGCGTTACTTTATTTTTAAATCTATTTAAAGGAAGCTCTTGTATACTTTTTGGCAATCTGTTAAACACTTTCATGCACATGACAAAACAGTGATTCGAGTACAATGCTGTCCTAGGAACGTAATTGTGAACTAATCGTCCTGGATTTCTTTGGTTTCTAGTGGAATTGTTCGCAGCTGTTTTAAATAAATATATATGTCGCTTTACAAACCTGCATATTTCTAAAATATATAAACTGGGTAGAGGTATAAATATTATACTTTTTAAAAATTGGTTTGTATGATTTGTATGGGGCTAGTCCGCAAATAGCACGCACACTTTTCTTCTGTGCTACAAATGGTATTTGATTGTGTACAATTTCCCCACAAAATAAGCCCATATCTTAACACTGAACTAACATAACCATGGTATGCGGTTAGATTGGCTTGCAATCCAGAGAGAGGTACGTCTTAACTTGAGTGACACATAAACAAATCGGTTTAATTTACAACGGATCTTTTCTATATGTGCTTGCCAATCTAAATGTTTATCTAAAATTACTCCCAGAAAAGTTACACTTTGGATTTCTTCTATTTTCTTATTTCTATAATGAAAATTAAGTTTCACATTTTCACCTCGCTTTGAGTTAAATTGTACAAAGTTTGCTTTATAAATATTAATTTGTAAATTATGTGTTTCCAACCATTTTACAAGCCTAAGACAAACCACTCGAACGAAGTCCTTATTTTATGTGTGTTAAGATATTCAATAAAATTCCAAATGAAATAAAATGTCTCCCCTTAACACACTTTAAAAAGAAACTGCACTTATGGCTGTGTGAATTATGCGTGTACTCCGTTAACGAGTTTCTTAGTTTAAATTTTAAATCTAGTGATAAGTAATTAATTTCTATTTAAGTACATCTAGCTTTAAGTATCTCTATTTTGTTTATAAATCTGTCACGGTAACAAAATTTAGATGTAATATTTGCATGCTTTTTTAAGTAGAGTATGGTGGTTCTTATAATTTGTAAATTATACCAGCTTATGTAACCCATATTCCGCAAATAAATAATCATTTCATTTCATTTTATAACAATTTCTAATATCTGATTTATTTTGTTGGGGCTTTGGGGCTTGGCTTTTCCAGGGATCTGATAATTTTTTTTACAGCGAAAGCGTTATGAGCATGTGAGTCTTGGCCGCCAATTTTACATGAACGTTTTTGGTGGAATCTACATACTTAAATCCCAGAACCAGCGTCTGAAGGGAGAAATTTCAGTTGGTCATTTTTTGCAGAAAATGAAATAAGTTTGTAAAGTTGTACTTTTAGAGGTTCTATTTTTTTTGTTATTATAAGAATACCAAGTTATGTTTTGCCTTATATAGTTTGACTACATTATAAGATTTAAAAATATTTATAATGGTTTTTTTTTTATTGAGCCACGGTTGGCCTGTCTGGAAATATTTACTATCCGAACAACCAGCTGGTGTGTCTGGTTAGCCTGTCGGGAAATATTTACTAACCGAACAACCACCTGGGATGTCTGGTTAGCCTGTCGGGAAATATTTACTAACCGAACAACCACCTGGGATGTCTGGTTAGCCTGTCGGGAAATATTTACTAACCGAACAACCACCTGGGATGTCTGGTTGGCATGTCCGGAAATATTTACTAACTGATCACCTGGTTGCCCACTTAATAGGTTGGTTAAGAAAAAAATACCAACCGACCACCTAAATAGTTGGCAGTTTGGTTGGTCAGTCGGGAAGAAAAAAGTATCAATCTGACAGCCAAGGGTGCCGGTCAGGAATGCCTACTATTAACCGACAAACCAGGTGATTGCTTGGGAAAAATAAGTTTTAACCGTCCAACTGGGTGAAATGTCCGGTTGACAGGTTGGTAATAGAGGGTAATACCGGGCGACGCTTATGTTTAAGTATATTATTCATCTGTTGTTTAAGTCCTGTACAGATAGCTGTAAGTGTGGGAAATAAATAAATAAATATTTGTATAGAAAACTCGCTCGCAAATCGCAAAGTGTGATAAGGCCCTAAAAGCTAGCATTCTCATATAGTTTTGTTTTTTTTTTCAGACCACTACGGCTGAAGGCTGGGACGGAAAGTGTGTGAGAACCTATAAATTGGTACAATGAATATAGAATGGAACTTTAATTAGTATCATTATATTTCCCATAGATATGCATATTATATTTTTTCTCGATGCCATACGTTATTTAGATTAAGAATTTAAGAATAGTTGAGTTTGAAGTCGTAGAGTTTTTAAATATATTTTCATAAATTTTGATGTGTTTTGGTCATATACTGACAAACAGCATTACTATCTATATGGAATTACTAAGGGGGAAAAAAATTGTTGTGACATTGACATTATTTTTATTCTCAAGTTTATTACGAGAAATTAAAAATATTTTATATATATTTAAAAACTATACGACATGAAAGTAAACTTTTCGTGGGTTCAGAAACCAAATAAAAATAAACTAAGTATCTGGAAAAAATATAATACCTAACTATAAATATACCTTTGGACAATTTAATGTTGCCTAAAGTCCATACTAAAACAAAATTTTGAAGATTCGGTCCTTTATTTTCGAATATCAAGAGTTCAAGACTGGTTTTGGGTTTGGGCCAACAAGTTTCAACGACACAAATATGCCAAAAAAAGGAAATTCCTGTTTTATGTGATATAAGTGCTTAAATTAATTATTTATAAGATAATTTTATTATTGTGTTTTATTTTTATCCCATCGTAAAAATCCGAAAGATATCTGGGAGACGTATTTACAAAATGTGATAAATTTCTAATGATCTCGCTTGAATTCGAAGTTTTTATACTAAAAATTTGTTATACCTAAGTATATTTTTAACAGGATCAGAAAAAATGTTGACGTGACACCTTTTAACCACATAACCTTATCTATCTAATCTAATTTAAGTATTTTAAAACTTCATCAAATGTTTTGGGCATCAAAATAAGTACGATAGGTAAATAAAGCCACCACTTAAACGTCATGCCAACTTCTTTACAAATTATTAAAGTCAGGATTGTCCGGTACCTGTACTATAAAATTCATGGTTTTTACCCCTATTTGTACCCTACACAATTTATACTTGGAATGATCTCTTATCAAAGCCCTGGACTTGTTCACGGAATCGGAGCCGAGATTTCTGCCCACAGCCACTCGCTATCTGGGCGCTGTTTCATATACGTGACAATGACAGGCGACAGGTGACAGGTGACAATTCGACATTTTGACAATGTTTCGTTTCATAAACATTACCTATGACAAATAAGTCGTGGTGGAAAAATTACAATTATGTCAAATTTTCGCGACATTTTGACATATTTCTGTTTCATAAACATTTTCCCTTGACAGGCGACAGGTGACAATTTGTCGCGAAAAACTTGACATATTTGTTTTATGAAACACAAAATTGTAATGACAAGTTGACAAATTTATAGACTTGTCGAAGATTTCTGACAGGCGACATCACCCAATGTCAGCGGCTACTTCTCACTAACTAATTACTTATTAGGTACCAGTGAAATGGTGCTAACATCGACACATTAGTAGCAACAGCGATGAAGAATATTTAGTTCAACCAATACATCGGCGTCGTCGAGCATTTAGGACAAGGGAAAACTTTACTTTTGACGTGGACCCCACATTTATAGAAAAAAATCGAATTTGTAAAACTACCGTCGAATACTTAATAACTAAAATAGGACAAGAATTACAACACTCAACAACGAGAAATTTCGCACTTACTCCCACTCAGCAAATTTTATGCGTATTACAAATGAATTCAATGATTTAACAGGCCCAATATTTGCTAAATATACCCAATCCCTTCAATTGCTCTGAGATTTCCATCCATTTTTTTTTGTGGTGTTAAATGTTCACTAAGTTGGCCAAACAATATTTCTCGGTTGTCTTGTATAAGGCCCAAAATTATTATTTTCGTGTCCATTTTACTTGTCACAAGTTACCGAACAAATCCTAGAATGCTAGTCAAAATTATCTGATGAATGCTAATCTAAGACAAACATTTTTATTGCTACTCTCATACTGCTATATCATTTTAACAAAAATGTATGCTGTGACATATTTTGTCGCAATTTATGACAATATTTCGATTACCATGACAAAAAAGTCTTGACAATTTTCTTAAATACTGACATTTTAAATCTGACAATTGTAGACCTTTATGAAACGCGATTGACTCTGACAATTTTGTCAACTATTACCTGTCGCAATCGGACATATTTGTCACGTTTATGAAACAGAATTTGTAGCTACAATTCGACAATTTTGTCAAAAACTTAAAAAATGTCAACTTGTCACGTATATGAAACAGGGCCCTGGAGTCAATTAGCAGGCCCACCGCAGTACTACAATAGATAGGTATGACAAAAATGTAAAAAATGTATAATTATAAATGTTTATTCTTGTTATTTCTAATTTGTATTACTTTATTATTTTGTATTGTGACCTATAACTTTCATGTGTGGCAATTTGCTGTAAGTGTAAGTTGGTTTATAATAATAAATAAATAAATAAGTATTAATTGCATGTCAGTACCTATTAATTGCAAATTATTAAAGTCAGTATTGATTGCATAAATGTCTGATTCTGATTCTGATTCATGAACACGTGACAAATAGGTACATGTTATGATTAGATATCTTTGACGCGAATTTGGATTGTAGGTACATTTATCGACAAAAAGAAATGCTGTGCCATAAACCGGGGCGGTTAGAAATCGATTGGTGATTAGGAATTAAGTATAGGACTTCGTACCCAAAGGGTAAAAACGGGACCCTATTACTGAGACTTCGCTGTCCGTCCGTCCGTCCGTCTGTCACCAGGCTGTATCTCAAGAACGGTGATAGCTAGACAGTTGAAATTTTCACAGATGATGTATTTCTATTGCCGCTATAACAACAAATACTAAAAATAAAATAAAATAAATATTTAAGGGGGGCTCCCATACAACAAACTTGTTATAGATTATGGTACGGAACCCTTCATGCGCGAGTCGGACTCGCACTTGCCCAATTTTTTTAATTATTAGGTACTGTGAACTTTTAGAGGTTTCGATTCGACGTGACCCGGAAGGGTATTGATAGATACAACACGTTATGGTTATCGATAAAGTTTTCGATCTGTTGTCACAATAATCTCAAACAAGAGCGTTCTACAATTTTCTGTAAAAGTTTTGCAGAACGATCTCGAGGATGCTAAAGAGATATAGTACAATATACAAAAGTTGGAATTAAAAAGTGGCAATACTGCATTGTCCTCCCTTTCTAATCAATCTAAGAAAACGGGATGAACACTACAGTACCTATTGCCACTTTTTAATTTCCACTTTCTTGTCGGACTGTGTCTGGTGAGACGACGTGCCGTGCAGAATAAAAAGCAGGTGTTCTTGAGTGAAAATATAGATAAGATGGCTACGTTGGTAGAGCACTACCCTGGAAAAGAAGGGTCGCGGGTCTGAGCCCTGCTTGGATGACAGTGGATCGCATTGAATGTTTACATTGTGATTGACTTTAGTAATAATATTTGGATAAAATAAAATGCACCTGATATAGGTACAATGTCTTTACAACGTACGACAAAATTTTAAGTGATTTTTTTAGAATGAAAACGTTAACTGAATTTACTTGGTATAAGATAAGTATGACAACATATCATGAATTCATGATTTTTAACTAGACCCTAGACTATTTGCGAACGTTTAGGTTTAATGTTTTATAAAACTTCTTCATACCGGGGCTACTTTGATTCATAAAGTAACGTCGATCATTGAAGTTTTAAGTCATATTTTGTTTTATTAAACCACGAAAACAATAATTATATTTGTGTTGCGTTTAACCATGTAAACAATTATATCTTACACGCGTTAAGAACCAAACTTTTTATAGTTAAAAAATACGTGTTACCACGGTAATCAAAGTAACCCTTGTATTACTAAAAAAAGGATGCTAATATCAGAAGTTGTAAGTCAGTTCTATTTACCCTGTTTTATATAATTTCACTTTTTTGATGTTAAAAAATGTATAAATAACGTTGCCTGTACCAGATTCTTATCTTTCGCTCTGCATTGGTAACAAATCATCATGCGTTTCTTTGCACTAATTATATAAGATTTGTTGACGATTGCGATAACTTTATCATTCCAGATTATTGAAATTGAAGGTAAATTTGATACACTTAGTCATCGATAAAAAATAATTTAAATCACCGGTATCGTGTGCCGTAAGATAAGTTTACTTATCTACGTAATTGGTTTATATAAAAAGGCTGAATCCATTATGAGTGACAATTGTACTTGAAGCATTGTAGAGGCCCAGGCACATCCCAAAAAAAAAATGGCTTTCTTGGGAAAAACTTACACTCTGCAAAAGCGGGAGAGGTTTGACGAGTTCCTTGCATCTCTTGGTAAGTCTCAGATAAATAAATAAACAAATCTAGACCATTGTCAAATTCTAAAATTGTATATAAAATCATGATTTCAGAAACAATCTTAAAGCAATGTAGGAGTGTAAGTATTTTGTTTTGTATGAGCGCGCGGCGCCATCTGTTGGCCATTCGTTTGTTTGCAACATCGCGGTATTCGGCGTAAAAAAATACGAACATGATTGGAATAAATATAGAATTAACATAATTAGGTATATCGCACTCAATAGAACATATTTTTTTGAATCTAGATCGCGGGATATAATTATTTTATTATTAAAATTTTTATATGAAACCCGAGGTGTTTGCTTGCCGATCACTGATCGTCACGCCAAAACAGCTGGACAAAGTTTACCAATTTTTGTGTACGGATAGCTGTTACAAAAAAAAATACGGCGACAGTTTTGCGTGCACCTTCCAGTAAATATTAAATATATATTTAAATACTTACCTGCTTAATATTTGGTACCTTTTAGGACTTAGGTAAGCTTCAAAATCGCCCAGTTGAATTTAATTATCATGCATGGCTTTGCGTTTTTAACGAAAGCAAAAGGATTCCTCCCTTACGTTATACATGTAAACATATTTTAAGTTTTCCTTTGAAATTTCCAGGAGTGCCGAAGGAACACATCGCCGGTCTGGCAGCTGAGAAGTTAACTGAGACCTGGGGAAAGGATGGAGACAAGTACAGCTACACTACACGCAATAAGACCACCACTTTCCAGTCTGGGGTGGAGTTTGAGGACAGCAGCTCCGGCACTGTTGTACGTAACCTTTCAGAATCGCTATTTTTTTTTAATTCGTCGTTCCGGAGAGGTTAATACCGTAGGCCATATAGGTACCGCCTCTTCATTAGTTTGGAATTGCAATACATCAATTTCCTTTTTTTTTCGTCGAGACGTCCAATAAAATATCTATTTGTTTATTGAAATATTTAATTTTATTTTTATTTTTAAGTAGTTAAAAGTATATTTAATTCATGTATTCACCCATCTACAGTCCGACAGAAAAGAGTAGAAATTCAAAAGTTACTGTAGTGTCCTCCCTTTCTAATCAATATTAAGAAAACGGCGACGACACTACAGTATTGCCACTTTTTAATTTTTACTCTTTTTGGTCGGAGTGTACCTATCTGGATGCCAAATTTGAACTTTCTAGGTCATCTGGAACTGGGTTAGAATTTTGATCACGGGGCCTAGGATGGTTGCGTTTATCACGTGTTAAACAAAGCATCTGTCACTCACACTGGCATTTTGTCAAAATGTGACGGATGTTCTGTCACGTGATAAAAGCTACCATGATAGGCCCCGCAGGTCAGTCAGTGATAAAAATGAAAATTTTTGGATGATAATATCTAAAAAACAGTTTGAGTGTGTTTATGAAATTTAGGGCACGTTATGTATCTCGCAAGTCTCGATACTTACATGAACCTAATTTGACGTGTTTATGTCAAATAGTTTTTGAGTTATGAGGGGGTCAAAAGTGGCTCCTAATGGTCTGTTAGCTTGAAATTGGCTTGACACGCTGCCGCATGTCTAGACCAATTTGTGTGAGGTTGCACGCAATTTTTTTTTTTTATTCTTCCAGGTTAAAACTACAATTGTCGTAGATGGCAACACCGTTACAGAGACGAAGAAGACCGCGACCGGATCAACCATTATCTTCAAGAAGGAGTTCAGTGGCGACAAACTTGTTGTGGTAAGCTTTTTAACCCATTTACTACAAAAGTAGTTACTTATTTCTCTTCGTCTCATTTATGTCCTCATTCTGGAGATAAACTAGTAAAAAAAAATTGAAAATCGCCGTAATGTACGGTGTTTGATGATCAAGATGAACCTTAAGAACGTTTTAAAAAGGAGACCCCTTCTTGATTTTTAGTGCTGTAGGGAATGTCATCAATTTTGTATGGGAGAATGAATTTAGTTTTTCTGAATCCTATCATGTGGGGTCATAAATTATTCTTAGGGTTCCGATAACAAAGTTCTTCTGCCAAAGGAGAACTCCCGATCATAAAATGCCTAAGAAGATATATCACTGCTCCCATTCCCATACTATCATTTTGCTTTCACGCAAGGCATTATAAAATTTGTGTACTAGGCAGCCGAATTTTGGCTTAAAACAGACACACGTTTTTTCAGTTTTTTCCTTCCCTTTTGAGTTCCTAGAATTTCGTAAAAAATGGTTAAGTTTTGGATGGATGCGGAAACAGACAGAATGTGCGATCTCCGGCCATTATAGGTACCTGCTTATGGAAATGGCAGTATGTATATCGCAGGCTTGTTCCACCACAATCAGAACGCACAAACAAATAGTTAATACTGATATTTTATTGTGCACTTTTTAATTTCTACTCTTTAATGTCGTACTGTAAACGGGACCCCCTTTTATAATGTACCAGTAGAGAGATCCTCCATGCCATGATAGTCAAGGTTCAAGGTAACATTTTTGTAAGTTATGCCTCGCTGTTTCTCAGTCGCGCTGTTTTGTTCCGAAAGCATAACTGACAGTAAGGATGAGGAAACGGGTCTTCATTGGCGTTTACTACGTTTCCGCTTTTTGCCGTCGATATGTAGGCATTATTATACAGACCCGATCATACGCCGAAAACGTAGGGCCGTAGGTCGGAAAAGTTCGAGTCCTGCTTACATTGCAGTACATCACATTTATCTTTCATAATTTACCTTTGTATCAATATTCATAACTATAGAAATGTTCTTTCCTTTTTCAGACGGCCACCAACAGCTCATGGGATGGTGTCGCCAAGGTAACGTACACGGCTTAATTACACTAACGTCACAAACTGAGCTATGTCCAAAAATTTATTTTTAATAAACTCTTTTTCATAAATAATGAGTTTTTATGTCCTACATCTACGGCCAGATATTATGTAAAAACTTGCGTATCTTACGCCGTATCCAGGCTGATGTTAAAATATGAGGTTTGTCTGTATTAGTTTTCAGTAAAACAGCCACAAGTTGACAGAGGAGGACTCCCATATACGGATTACGAGTATATCGAAGGCAAAAAGCGGAAACGCTGTAAACGCCGAGGGAATTCATTGAAATTCCCTTGGCGTTTACAGCTTTTCCGCTTTTTGCCTTCGATATCACTGCTCATTTGTCCATACAAATCGAGGTTTCGTTCTACTGTTTCCTCCAAAATTAAACTGAATGGGAAGGCAATTTTCTGTGTCGGACCGGCTCGATTTCGGCGGTTATTAGGAGGAATCAGTCGAGAAGGAACCCTCGATCCCCGATGTCTTCAACCCGGTTACGTATAAGTTTTGAGTTACGCGACGCCATAGTTATCACGCGATAAATAAGTGACAAAGCATCCGTCACGTTTTGTTAGTGCAAATTAGAGCTAACCCGTTATACTTATTTAGCAAATAAATATAACCCGTTACATTTGAGTATGTTTTATTGCAAATAAATGATTGATTGATTGGTTATAATGCGAGCAGGGCCATATTTACCCCTAGGCCAACAAGGCCCCGGCCTAGGGGCCCAGCCAGTCTAGGGGCCCTCAGACGCAAGACTTGCACCATAATAATGTTCTCCTTATAGGGGAGGGGGCCCCAAATGCCATGTGCCTAGAAGCCCTGGAAGTCCGGCCACGTCCGGCCCTGAATGCGAGAGTGAGTGGCAGATGCTTTGTCACTTATTTATGATTTATCAAAGTGATAAAAGCAACCATCATAAGGCTAGCAGGTGCAACGTAAATGGACGGTAAGGAAAGATGGGCAGTGCAGAGTGCAGTGCAGCAGCTTTTTTTTTCTTCGGGGTTTCAGGCGTTACTTTGCAGAAATCCATATTAATTATTATTATAATATTGCTTTGATAATCCTGTATAATAACGTGCCAGTTAATTAGTGCTAACCCGTTATACTTATTATTATTTTAATAGGCTAGTTGACTCATGTCAAATTGTCATAAACTAATGTTTATGCCGTATAGTATTTAGGAAAGGAAACCTAAATATATATTTTTCAATTCATAAAAGTGAAAGATGGCTGAAAAAATTGAATTTGAAAATATGGTTTTTAATCTGTATTTTGAAATCCCTAAAACGCTGTTCGCCATTTTCGCTTATGATAGTGACGTCATCGGTCCTGTAAAAAAAACTGAAAGTCTACTTTGACGACTTCGAATAGTGCCGTCCCTCTCGATCTCCTGTCAAAGTATATTGGAGTGAGCGGAATGGCACTAAATGACGGTCGAAATTCGAATATTTACACGTAATTCTACGTCACGCCACAGATTAGCAAAAGGCAAAAATGGCGGACGGCGTTCTTGCCTGTTCATGAAATTTCAATTCATAAAATTTAGCTTTCTAGCTTTCACAAAAATATAGTTTTTTTTTTAGAGCTAGTAAGATTATTATTAACCATTTCAAATATATTTCAAAACTGGGTCAACTAGCCTATTAATGGGGGTTAAATAATTACCTACTTGTACGTAAGTACCTACCTGATTTGTGTACCATTCACGACATTTTATAAAAACGTACCTACGTAATCTATATAAGTACGAATCACTTAGTGCCGTCGCTGTGTTTATCTCTTGCAAGCATGCTGCACCCATACATTTATTGGTGACATTACCATTAGAAGTTTTTTGCACCAGTTCGATAATGCCACTAAGTCTACAAACATATTATATCTAAATGTAGCAATAAATATATATCTTCTAATCTTACCGCTACAGATACAAAAAACTGGCCAAGTTCGAGTGGGACTCGCGTATTGAGGGTTCCGTACCATACAATAATAACCTGAGTTTAAAATGTAAAACACCCCCGACACAAGTAACTAGCTGGTTATAATAAGACCCTCCTTCAATGAGTGATATAGTTTTTTTTTTTGTTTTATTAAAAATAGCCATGCATTTAACCTCGATTGCACCTGATGTTAAGTGACAATAAGGCCTAAGATGGAGCATGCTTGGCTAGAAGATGCCTATTCACTCTCGACTTGAAGAGATCCAAGTTATATTTTTCAGGAAACAGGTGCGCAGGCAGAGAGAGAAGAGAGTCCATTCCTTAGCTGTCCTCATAAGGAAAGTAGACGCAAAGCGTTTCGTACGAATCAGTGGTATATCGACAACATAAGGGTGGAATCCAAGTCCGCGCCGAGTACTGTATTGTCTGAACGGAGACGGTGGAATTACTTCATGCCGTCCTAGTGCACACTCACCAAAGTGTATCCGGTAGAAAACCGATAAACAGGCGACTTTCCTGCGGTGTTCGGGGTTTTGCAGTTTTTCCTGAACTAAGGCAGGGTCGCCAATGAGCTTCTTCGCACGTTTGTCAATTGAATTCAAGGCGGCCAGTTGGTATTTGGCGGACCCACCCCAAAGATGGCAGCAGTACTCCATACATGATCGGACTTGCGCCTGATATAATTGAAGCAACTGTCTCGGCGTGAAGTACCGCCTCACCTTAGATAGGATCCCAAGTTTTTTTGCTGCAGTTGTAGCCAAGGATTCAATGTATTGGCCGAAGTTCAGGTTGGATGATAAGGTCATCCCAAGAAGCTCTAGGTGGTCTGAAATCGGAACGGATACACCTTGGAAAGTGGGAGTCAGGTCAAAGGGACTCCGTTTAGCGGAAAAGAGATACGCCTGAGTCTTGGTGGCATTGAATCCAACTAAATTGGCATCTCCCCACTCGGACACTGCCACGAGAGTTTGTTTCAATCGATCCACCATCGCCTCTCGACAATACTGGATTTCGTCCCTCTTGGAATTTGCGCTGGATGTGTATCTGTCAACAACTGTGCTGTCATCAGCATACCCAAAGGTACCGGGCATAAGCATGTCGTTAATATGCAGCAGAAAAAGAGTTGCAGACAGAACAGACCCCTGAGGAACACCGGCGTCAATAGCCCTGGGATCCGAAGCGTAGCCATCAAGGACTACTCGGATCGAACGCTCACTCAGGAAATCAGCAATCCATTTGCAGAGACCTACAGGGACCCCATACGCTGGAAGCTTTCCCACCAGGCTTGCGTGCCAGACCCTGTCAAAGGCTTTTGAAATATCGAGAGACACGGCGAGAGCCTCCCCGTGTCTCTCGATCGCCTCGCTCCATAGATGAGTGACATACACAAGAAGATCCCCAGTTGATCGCCCCGGACGGAATCCAAACTGGCAATTACTGAGCAAGTCGTTCACTTCCAGGTATGCAAGGAGGCGTTTGTTCAGTACACGCTCCATAGTCTTACAGAGTGTAATATATGTATTTATGTGGTCGACAAGGGACGTTGATGGGAGTCAAAGTATATCGCCGAGCTCTAGATAGTAGTGAACGTTTAATTACTTAAAACATTAGCTTATATACATTTTTACAATAAGGTTAACGCTTATCCAAGCAATGTGCATTAGGCTACAGTTATACTGCATGCTATACTAAATGTAGACATTATTAGCTACATACTACAGCTTCCCCGTAAGATCCCTTCACCCCCGGGGTGCTGGAGAAAAAGAAAAAATAAATGCATGTTACTTGTTTACAATTCGAAATGAAGATGAGGGGACCACTGTGTAAACTACTTAGAACTAAGTTTATACACTTTACAAGAATTTATCAAAAATTAGTTGGTCACCCCATAAAAAAAAAATATTGTCATGTCCCAGTGTCACTGTTTCAAAAGAAATATTTTATAGTTGAAGTTAAAATTATTTTTATTAAAATTCCTGTCTGTTTCAACAAAATAATCAGTATTATTATCAAATAATCTCTCTCAAAACAAAAAAAAATATAAAAAATTGCCATTAAAGTTGTGTATTAATCACATATAAGGTACTGGTATTACGGTATCGGTACATTTACCCTAAAAAAATATCTAATGCCGTACCAATGGAGTCTTCGCTACAAAAATTATTAACGGGAATGGCTACCCAGGGCATGGTCACCCTTAATAATATACTAACTGGGCTGCGCGTCCGTGCGCACCCTTAACTCAAAACATGGGCATGGTCACCCACATGGCATATCAGGTCCGTCGCCTGTACTTAGAAACACAATATATATTCGACTGAAAGTCTCCAAATACTCTCACGGAGCACGGTAGGTCACACTATGATCAAGTAAAAGGATTGTGAACTAACCGATGCAAGTACACACTATAAAAATGTGCCTTCACCTCCTAACATAAATCTGTACCGTACCTTACCAAGTGCTGAGAGAGTAAAAGAAATATATTTGAAATTAAAATTTCATATTGTAATACTTTATAAAAGAAATATAACTCAATTAACTGTCACTAAATTATTAGGTGATCAATCCAATAACTAGCTATAGTATAATTGTTCAATAAAATTTCTAAGTGTGAATATCAAATTACATTCACCAATAATTAAAATTTTACTTGTAGACAGCGAACACGCGTGATCTACTTAAAATTTTTGCTTACGCGCGGACTTCGCGGCGGCGCATGCATTTCCGTGCGCGCGGAAATTGCGAAATGTGTAAGTTGTTTACGACATTTGCATCTAAAAATTATTAGCGACGATTATTATAATGATTTTAAGTGATGATATCTGGTTTAAAAAAATAATAATTAGAAATGCTAAGTGACACGGGTAACAATTTCATGTACGAAAGTTATCTAACAATTTATGTATGCAAAAGAAAAAGATTTTGAATGAATTGGGCGTTAACCTGTATAGCTAATTATTTTTTATATAATAAAAAATAATATCATAAAAAAAAATCTCATTCTAATTTCTTAGATGCGATTTCCTTTTGACGCCTCTGAGGGCCAAGTTTAACTAAATATTCTCTTATATATTCCAACTTAGTATATAAATCTTGCAAATCAGTAGACATAATAAAATTAAATCGTGCGTAAATGTAAAATAATTATAACCGAAAACATAAGTTATACAATAAAATATTCACTTACTTAATTCAACGCTTACGTAGGAGTAATGCCTAACGATATAGAGGTCATCACGTGTCGTCACGTTGCGCGATGCATGGCGGGACGTTGATGCGCTGGCGGCTGGCAGGCACGTGGCGCTCGATGCCGTTGCTGATGCGCGATGCGATGACGGGCCGGGCTAACCCTGGACACCCTCGAGCATGGGCCGGGATTTCCCTGGACACCTCTTGAGATGGGCCGGGATAACCCTGGACACCTCTTGATTTGCGAGCCGGGATAACCCTGGACAACGCTCTTCTTTTCTTGATACTGGTTTCTTCTTATGGCTTCTTTCATAATTGTCTTCTTCTTTTTTCAAGTTAATTCAAATCTTCATTCTTGAGACTGCATCGTCAGTCTGGTGGTTCCTCTTGTTTCTTGTGGTGTCCCGGACGGTGTGGTGTCCCGGACGGTGCGGTGTCCCGCCGCACCGTCCGGTGCGAGGTTCTGAGGTTCTGGCTGGTTCAGAAGTTCGTCTTCGGAACGTTAGTGCAGGGTCGCCATGTAATATATGTGACGGGGGCTTCTCAGGAGAATCGTCAGGTGCGAGCTCTTCCATAATGTAATTTATTAAAATAAAACTTGATAAATAATCGTAAGGATGTATTTGATTAATTACAAATTGAAATCAACTAAAATCACTTCACAATCGAACGATGTAAATGGATTGATTTTACTATGCTTATAAGCCTTCAGGATAAGCCTTCAGGAAACGTGGTGAATTCAGCACGAGGCTAACGTCGGTACGCAAGCGCGGTGAAATCGATAATGGCGGTGCGCCGGAGTGCATCCCTGCCGCTTAAAATATTCCGTTGGCTAACCTGACTGTCAGGTCTACCAACGCAACATTAGTGTTGCTAGCCTCGTGCCGACCTCACCCAAGTTAACCACTTGACGCTTCCCGTTGTAGTTCATAAAGTTGCCGCGTGGCGCTAAAAGCGCTACGAGAAGTATCTCGCTGGCCCGAAGTGGCGCTAGTAGCGCGGCGCGACGACACGGCCATCACGACGTTCACACGCCCTCGTGTGGGCCACCTGTAAGTGAAAAAGTATGTGCACAGTAAACATTCTTTAGCTCGGCCAACCTGAGCCGATATCTGATCGGGCCAGGTAAATGAAAGACTAGGACACAATTGGGAAATGTATTCTAAGTAAATATTCGCTAGATAAGAAAATAACACTATCAAACATTTGACAAATTAACTACAAGATATAAATTTGACAATATTAAATCAAATCTCGTTCAGTTTATAAGGCTCAGCATATTGTAAATGACCTCCATCCAGTCATCACAGATCTAACATTAAATGTTACACATAGCAAACAGTTCAAACCACCTCCATCCGGTAGCCGAACATAATGTCAGTCTGTCACCTACATCCGGTAACAGCTAACAACATTGTCACCTCCATCCGGCAACAGCTAACAGTGTTATCGCCTCCATCCGGCAACAGCCAACAACATCTCTATCCGACGTTACTGCACGCAAGCCAAACGCACGCCACACAAGTGTGTGGCCGCACAGCAACGGAAAAGAAAAAAAAACACGTCCGGTATTTTACGCCTACGTCTACGAATGGCTTGGGCATATTGGCAATCAACTAAGAACTGAGCATTACAAAATCAACAAAATTAATCGTTAACAGGTTAAGAAGGATCATTCACATTGGTTACATCGTCATCAACCTCAATCATGTCTACGTCAGTATTGTCAGGCATCTTCCTTAATCGGTCATGAGCGTATTTGTAGGTTCTTTTAGAGGTCAATGACTTTAAAATGTATCGGTCACCCTCCAATACTTCTACAACTCTAAAAGGGCCTTTATACTTGGGATCCAATTTCGTTTGATTACGCTCTTCATTTTGGAGCAAGACAAAATCACCTACGACAAATGGTTGCAATTTGGCTTTAGTGGAGTCAAACCGAGATTTATCATACATAGCACTCTTCTCCATATTTTTAACAGCTTGAGATCGGACTTCATCGAGATCAACTTCAGGTTCTGAATCTTGAGCAAGCATTATGCTGAGGGGCCTGGCTACCTTGCCTATCAGTAACTCTAAGGGACTACTTTTAGTGACACGATGTTGAGTGCAGTTAAGAGCAAGCTGAACTTCAGGCAAGGCATCTTGCCATGAGCGGTCGCTCGTTTCTACTGCAGTCAACATGTCTTTAAGCGTGGACATTACGCGCTCTACTTGTCCATTTGCTCGCGAACTACCAGTAGCTATTAAATGTAATTTGATATTTTTAGAGTCACAGTAATCTTTAAAGTCTTTGCTCGCGAAGCAACGACCTTGGTCAGCAATGAGTTGAAAGGGGGCTCCAAAATAAGATACCGCATTCTCAAGAGATTTGATGCTGCTAGAAGTATCGATATGCAATGTATGATATAGCATCACATACTTTGTAAAAGCATCGATCAATACAAAGACATACTCCTTTTGGTCATTTTTACCACTGAGTTTGCCTGTTGCATCAATGTGGACAGTGTGCCAAGGAATTGCTACCTTTGGGATGGGATGCATTACTGCCTGGACCTTGCCAGATCGCGATTTCGAAATTTTACAAGTAACACAGTTTTCTACAAATTTCCGTACGAACTTAGACATCCCCTCAAACCAATAGATTTCATAAATTTTCTCTAACGTCTTTTCCCATCCCAAATGCATCAATCCCTCGTGCACATTACCAATTATTGACCACCTAAGAGACCGGGGTACAATAGGTAAACAACGTGTCCTACCGTGTCGTTGTACCTTTCGATGCAGCACGCCTGCTCGCAGCTCGTATGTTTTAGCGACATCATCCGGAAGCTTTTGGTCTTGTAAATCGGTTATAAGTTGAGTAAGCTCACCATCTCGCTGCTGCTCTGCCAACAGCCAGTTGTCAGGCAAGTCGGCGAGATTAATAAGCTTGACTTCTACCTTATCAGCAGTCTTAGCTAGTCCCTCGTTGACCACGTTGACCTCGTCGATTTCATTGACTCCATCGACCTGTAACGGATTTCTCGAAAAGAAATCAGCATGAGCCATACGTTTACCATCACGATGAATTATGTCGAAGTCGAAGCTCTGCAGAAAAGCCCACCATCTATGGACACGAGGTGTCAAGTCCAGCTTTTTGCGCGTCGACTGCAAGGAGTTACAATCAGTCATAACGGTAAACTTACGGCCATGCAAGTAATGCCGAAAATGCTTAATGGCGTTGACCACTGCCAGAGTTTCCAGCTCGTACGAGTGGTACTTCGATTCTGCTGAGGTGGTTCGCTTGCTAAAATAAGCAATGGGATGTGATTTGTTTTCTACCTTTTGTATGAGGACTGCTCCATATCCGGCAGCACTCGCATCTGTGTGCAGCTCCGTTGGTAGATTAGGATCGTAGATCGTGAGCACTGGTTCCTGTGTGAGTGCCAATATTACCTGGTGACGAACAGCCTCATGCTCGGGTTTCCACTCCAACTTCCCGCTACTGGATGTCAGAGCGTACAACGGCGCCATGGTCTGAGAGAACTTGGGCACGAATTGACGGAAGTACGACGCCAATCCGATAAATTGACGTAATTGCGTTACAGTCTTAGGCGGCGGTAGGGATGTTAAAGCTTCAATTTTTCGTGGATTTGGACGAATCTGACCCTGACTAACCTCGAATCCTAAATATTCGACCTTCTGCTGAAGGAACATGCATTTCTTCATATTAAGAGAGAATCCTTTGTCAGTGAGTACCTTTAAGACAGTTTGAAGCCGCTCTAGAGCCTCCGAAATGGTAGTAGCAACAATCAAAACGTCATCCATGTACACCACTACGTAGGTGTTCACCAGATCACCAAGAGCCTTCATAATCGCACGTTGAAACACAGACTGTGCGTTTCTAAGCCCAAACGGCATGGTTAGGTACTCGTAGTGATTGTCTGGGGTCACAAAAGCCGTACGCTCAATAGATTCGTGCTCAATGGGGATCTGATGAAACCCTGACGCCATATCTAAGATGCTAAAGAAATGACCGTTATGCAATCTGGCAATCTGATCGGATATAAGTGGCAAAGGGAACCTATCAGGGATCGTATTGTCATTTAACTCCCTATAATCGACAACCATTCGATCTGAGCCATCCTTCTTCTTAACGAGAAGAATGGGACTGGCAAACGGAGATGTACTGGGGCAGATAACGTTAGCCTTAAGCAGTTCATTAACCCTATCGCGTACGATTTGGCGTTCTTGGGGACTAAGCCTATAAGGGCGACGATTGACAGTCTTATGAGGATCCTTCAGACGAATTTGCATTGGATCTGTATCAGCAGGTGAGGGGGGAATACCATCAATAAACGCGTTTTTGAAAGGCTCCAATATTCTGATCAGCTCGGGCTTTTGTTGAATTGGAATATCAGTATTGATACGCTCAAAATCGATCAAGGTCGAGGCTTTGTCAACTTCACATGACTGAACCACAGAATTTCTCTCAAAAGTCAGCAAATTTGAAGTCATGTGAACAGACAAGCCCTGCGACAATATATCACGTCCAAGCATAATATTATGATTCAAACAATAATCAGGCAATGCATGTAGTAGAATCTCTAAGGAAACACCATCAATTTCAACCGTTGTCAGAACTTGTAAAGTGGAAATAACTGAAGTCTGGCCTATGCCAGTCAAGGTCACATTATTATTAAATTGTTTACCACAAAACTTTGACAAGATAGACTCTTTAGCAAGGGAACACTCTGCTCCAGAATCATAGTGAAATATGAATTGCTCACCGGAGTGTCGAAGTGTTCCAGAAGGTGCAGCGACGCTGCACGTGTCCGCCCTCTTCCCCTTGGCTTGAGTAGTCGTGGCTGCTTTCCCTTCCTTGCCTCGAAGTGGACACGATGACGCGTAGTGGCCTTGTTCATGGCAGCTGAAGCAGGTAACCAAGGACTTCCCGTTGGTAGGTTTCTTGATGCTGTCGTGTTGTTGGTGGTTGGGGCGATCCTCTTGATTCTTCATGTTCGGATTCCTCTTCGATCGACATTGTAGTGATGTATGTCCTCTTCTTCCGCAGTTGTAGCACTTGACAGTGATGCTCAATCCAGGTCGGCTTCTCTTAGCATCAGGGCCGCTGCTTTCGACGCTGGATGGTGCTTTGCGTTTCAAAAATGACACCGCCTTTAATTCTTGCTGCAATTGATTGCGGTTCTTGATGTCTGTCGTAAATGATAACCTCTGAACACGTGGCTCGTATTGTGAAATATGCGCCAATACAGTTGCAACAGCGATTTGTTCTGTAGTAAGCCCGTTCCATCTTGACATGATCGAAGTCATAAGCGAAGCAGCATAAGCAGCAAGGCATTCAGTATCTTTTGGCTTTGATCCGTTCAAATTTATTAAAAAGGAAGCTGCAGTTTCCGGACAATCGTACCTTGATTTAAAAAGCTCCTTAAAGTCGCTCCATGTCATGCCGGGAAAAGATACCGTCGACAGCCAAGTAGATGCATGTCCTTTCAAGGCTCTGCTTAGCGCGATCATCAAAGGTGCGCCTTGTTGTTGCTGGTCACTGATGCACATGTCAGCCGTTGAAATCCATGCACGTGCGTCGATGTCCTTCTTGCTGGGGTCAAAATCCGGTAATCTAATCTCACTGGATGTTGACGGAGCACGCATAGCTTTCACAAGCGCAAAAAAGTTGCTATTCTGTTGTTCCAATAGCATCCGCCATCTTGCGTCGTCCTTATTTGCAGAGAAGTCACGTTGGGCAACACGTGGAGATCCCAATTCTGATGACGGGGGCTTCTCAGGAGAATCGTCAGGTGCGAGCTCTTCCATAATGTAATTTATTAAAATAAAACTTGATAAATAATCGTAAGGATGTATTTGATTAATTACAAATTGAAATCAACTAAAATCACTTCACAATCGAACGATGTAAATGGATTGATTTTACTATGCTTATAAGCCTTCAGGATAAGCCTTCAGGAAACGTGGTGAATTCAGCACGAGGCTAACGTCGGTACGCAAGCGCGGTGAAATCGATAATGGCGGTGCGCCGGAGTGCATCCCTGCCGCTTAAAATATTCCGTTGGCTAACCTGACTGTCAGGTCTACCAACGCAACATTAGTGTTGCTAGCCTCGTGCCGACCTCACCCAAGTTAACCACTTGACGCTTCCCGTTGTAGTTCATAAAGTTGCCGCGTGGCGCTAAAAGCGCTACGAGAAGTATCTCGCTGGCCCGAAGTGGCGCTAGTAGCGCGGCGCGACGACATATGTATTTATGTGGTAGAGAAGGGACGTTGATGGGAGTCAAAGTATATCGCCGAGCTCTAGATAGTAGTGAACGTTTAATTACTTAAAACATTAGCTTATATACATTTTTACAATAAGGTTAACGCTTATCCAAGCAATGTGCATTAGGCTACAGTTATACTGCATGCTATACTAAATGTAGACATTATTAGCTACATACTACAAGAGTATGGAGGTTACGGAAATTGGTCGGTAATTGACAGGGTCAGCCCGGCTTCCCTTCTTGGGGACAGGCTGCACATTTACAAGCTTCCAAGACGTCGGGACAACTCCAGTCTCAAGTGAGAGACGGTACAGGCGTGTTAAGGCCGGGGACAACTCAGCCGCACAGTTCTGCAAAACAACAGCAGGAATTCCGTCGGGACCACTAGCTTTATTCACATCAAGACTTCGCATGATTACAAGAACTTCCTTCTGGCGTATATGGATTGGCTCCAAGGTGGTTCCTACATGCGGCAGTATAGGTGGGCAACTACCTGCGGCGCCCAAATGCGAATTTTCTGCAAATAGAGAAGCAAATAGATTTGCTTTCTCCTCCGCTGTATGTGCTAGAGATCCGTCAGGCTTTAGCAGGGGTGGCAACGAAGAGCGACAGAAGTTGGCTTCGACCGCTTTAGCCAGGGACCAGAATGCCTTACTTCCAGGTGGATATGAGGCAAGTTTGGTCCCAATGCGGCGTATATGATCGAAGCGTGCCTTGCGTAGCTGTTTCTTGCAGGATTTGGCGGCTTTATTAAATGCTTTTTTCAGCTGGGAAGTATTCGAAGCTTTACGCCTTCGAGCATCAGCCCATGCACGGTAAGCTGACTCCTTAAGTGCCTCCGCACGATCACAGTCAGCATTATACCATGGGCGTGCTGCATAACCAGTCGAAACGTCTGAATATGGAATAAAATACTCCATACCCTGCCGAATAACGTCGGTTACATTGTTAGCGCAGCTTGACGAATCCCCCGAAGAGAAGCAGACCTCGCGCCAAGGGTAGGATGCAAAAAAGTGACGCATCTCGTCCCAATCTGCTGACTTGTATCGCCACACCCGTCTTTTACCACTAGGGCCCTGATCAGGGGGGGAACAGACGGACACAGCTTTCACCAGACAGTGATCGGAGGTACCCAAGGGGGAACCTACAGTCACAGAGTATTGATCTGGATCTGTACTCAGCAGAAGGTCCAAGCAGTTAGCCGTGTGAGATTCAACATCAGGTATTCTAGTGGCACAGCTGACAAGCTGGGAGAGATGTAGCGTTATAGCAAACTTGCGCGCCCCTCTCCCGGCGTGGTCGGTCAGTTTGTACGGGAACAACCACTCCTGGTGGTGGGCATTAAAGTCCCCCAAAATGACTAGTTCCGCCAAGGGATACCTGATCTGAGCCTCATCTGCTGCCTCTTCGAGATATTTAAATAGCCGAGTTGTCTCCGAGTCTCCAGTGTGAGAACGATAGACACAGGCATAGACGATCTGAGCCACTCCTGTGTCCACCCAAATCCATAGGACAGAATAACTGGACTTCTCAAGATTTTTGAGTCGCCTAATGCAGATGTCATCGCGAGCATACACACAGACCCCAGCACGAGGTAAAAACCTGTGCTCCAGAGTGTGTACCCGGGATAGTTCAGGTATGACGCGTAGCTGCGGTTTGTCAGTCTCTAGGTGGTGATGGACTGAATCGATATTGGAGTGCAAACCTCGGATATTAGAAAGGTGCACTTTAATTGAGAGGGAGTGCAACCGCTGTTGAAACTTGTCCTTTTTATTTGTATTTTTCATGAATTGTTTAAGGGAAGAGAGAGTGAAAAGACGGGCGAATGCAAGTTGGTCGAGGCTATTTAGCCCACTGGACCTAATTTCAGGCTCATGTGTGCCACACTTTAAAACGGCTGACTTGGAGACCGCGGGGACGCCCGAACCCCCCTGAAACGGCCACCTGGCCCTCCCATCCGGTCGCCAACCGGCAAGGTGGAGCCATTCCAGGATTTTTCGCCAGTTGGCGGGGCAGCCTTTCACGGATGGCGCTCCCGCTACTTGGGCCCCCAACTAACTGCGGTCGGCCAGCGGAGCACCGTGCTTCGGATCCCGCTAGCCTCCAGAGTCAGACGTTCGGTGTAGCACACATCAGCAGTATGTCGGCAATCGAGTGCTTGCATAGCAGCTGACCAGACACATTCACCCAAAGGCTACCCCATACTTCATACCGGAACACGGGTGACCGTTTGGCGGTATGGCTTAGTAAGGGGGGTGGTAACCAGCCACGGCCGAAGCCTGCCACCGGTGAAGATTGTTGTCCATTTTGCACCACCCAGGGGTCACTTGTAGGGTATCTTGGATGAACGGGTATGGGCTCACACCTACGGAAGCGGACAACACTAACCCCCAAAATAATAGTAAATTTATGCTATTAAAAAATTTTTAACAAAAAAAAGAACCGACTTCAGTAAAACTAAAAAGCCGAAAATAACCCGTTCAAGTACAGATAACATTTGACTCACCCTTTGAAATCGATCCCAAACCACTCCAGTTATTATATTTATATATTAAAGTTTACGTGAGGTTTGGCACCGACTTCAAAAGGTGAGTCAAATGAAATCTGTACTTGAACGGGTTATTTTCGGCTTTTTAGTTTTACTGAAGTCGGTTCTTTTTTTTGTTAAAAAAATTTTTTTTTCGCTTTTTAGTGATTGATATAAAATACTTATGGCGGGGTGATCAGGGAAGGGAGGTCTTGAAGGCATGCATCTCGTTTGAAATATCTCCTAACTCCTAACTGTTAAGGAGTTGTACCTTCCATCATCAATTCAGCATGAGAAGATGATGACTACCATATGCAAATACTTAAATAGTTTTAGAAAATACATGAAAAATATTATGAGTGCCTATAAAATTTCAGGAATTCCTTCGATTCCTCATGGATTTCGTCATCCGATCTTCACCAAAATTTTATGGGACCAACCTTGAGATGTCTATTCATGAACCTAAAATGAATTTTCCAAATCGACTCATAAATGACGGAGTTATGAGGTAACAAACATTAAAAAAAAAAAACATACAACCGAATTGAGAACCCCCTCCTTTTTTTGAAGTCGGTTAAAAATAGAACATACAGCTACAAAATTTTCAATTTTTAGCTTTAATATTGGTTGAGATATCGTCACTCGTTCCAGTTAAAGCTGAATATATTGGAAACTACTGCTTCTTTGTGTCTAGAAATTTTCGGAAACTGTACATAACGAACGCAAATACTTAAATTCATATTGAATTTGGATTTTTTTAGGCGATAAGTTGGCACGGAAAATTGCCATTTCAGCCGTCAGGGACATTAAATGCTTTTATCTACACCCATAATGAAAATGATTATGAATATGTGTGTAGATAAAATATTGTATGCGTAGTATACGCGTAGTGTGTCCATAATTAGATCTTAAAACACTCGTGTGATCCTATTATGAAACTCGCGTACAGCTCGTTTCATAAAACCACACTCGTGTTTTCAGACCTCTCATTATGTAGCAGTTGCATAAACTAAACTGAAAGGGCTTTCAAGGCACAGAAAAAATGTGTCGGCGCAATTACTGGAGATTCTAACTTAACCAGTTGTAATGTAAGCCCATATTTAAACAACAATATACCTACTCCCCTTAGCATGTATGTACATTTTTAAGCTCTGCGTATTTTTCAAAGAACATCCAAATTTCTTTGAGCAATGAACTAATATTTTTCATAGAAATCAGAGAGTTTCACCAAAACCTTCTATATCAACCTCGTTGTCGGAAGAATATCTACCAGGTGGGCCCTGTAACAGGAGCAATAAATTAAAGTTTCCACTCACTGTTTTTATACTACTAGCTTTTTCCCGCGACTACGTACGCGTGGAACTTGATAAAAGGGATTATTAAAGCGCCTAAGCAAATGTAAGAGCAATTGTGCTTTTGGTCTAATAATTACATTTCCTACAGGGTCACCGCACCCCAACAGGAATGTTCACTCACTTTTCAATCTTTTTAGGTATAATTTCCAGGATGAAAACTATCCTATGTCCTTCCTCGAATCTTAAACTATCTCTATGCCAAATTTCATCAAAATCGGATCAGCGGTTTAAGTGTGAAGAGGTAACAGACGGACAGACACACTTTCGCATTTATAATACTTATTATTATTATTAGTGTGGATATGGATAACTGGGTTAATTAAACACAGTTTCTCGGGTATTTTTTGTGACGCCTTTATCACCTAAACACCACCATATTACAATAAATAGTAATAACCGAGCCAAGCTCGGTCACCTATCAGGGCTAGCATATCTTGCGCCGACTTCGCTTGTCCTGCGACTCAGCGTCACCTATCTTGCTCGCTCGGTATTGAAAGGAAAGTGACAGGTACTATTTGTCGCACGACAAAGAGTCGCGTGTCACAGTTATGCTAGACGTGCACTATTATACTGAAATGTTTCGTTATAAGTGACAACCAGTCTAGGCAGTTATGTTATTTTTGTAAACAAATTAAACACCCCTTCAATTGATATATGAAATCCTGTAAGAGTGACATAAGGGGATATGTCTATTTCTATTACATATAAACAAGTATTAAACACAAATTATAAAAGAAAATTTATTAAAACAATAAATATCAAACTGTAGTAAATTTTATCCTAAGCAGAATAGTATCTTTTGGCGGACCCGTCCCAGGCGCTGTTGGTAAAGGTCTGAAAAAGAAACTTAATTAGTTTCAACTGAACTGTGGCACATGAATCCTACTCGGACATTTGAAAAATCCACTAGAAAGAAAAACACGTAGTTAAAAAAAAAATGAATAATATTTAATTTTATTTTTGCCTTATTTTTTTGTAGCCAATCCCCGGCGTTTTTTTTACAAAAATTACGCCATCCGGTGCTGTTTCATTATTTTGACTCAAAACCAACTTTGAGTCATAAATATTTTTTTCTATAATTAATTTTAGGAATATCCGTCTTTCCTGAGGACACCCAAACAATTAGAGCTTGAAGGCTAATTTTCTCAATAAGTAAATCCAAGTAAATCCTAATCCTAATAAGCATGTACAAATTGTCGTCTACTTAAAAGGATATATCACATAAAAATTTTCCCTACTAATCGAGGATTCGTTCTTGACTGTTTCCTCGAAAATTTGTAAATAAATAAACACTTTATTGTACACAAAAACAGTTAAAAAATACATCTATTACAAATAACATATAGGTACAAAGGCGAACTTATCCCTATAAGGGATCTCTTCCAGATAACCTCTGTGCAATTGAGTGAGTACGAGAAGGAGATAGACAAACTAACACCAAACACTAATACTAACACTAATTTGTGTACTAGGTTTTGGCCAAATTTCGTTCCAAACAGACGCCGAGTACACAAATTTTGTAATAATAAACGCATAAACCGAAACGGTCCTTCCCATTCAGTTTTTTAATTAATTAATTCAATTGGTAATTAAATTTTGGGGGAGGAAACAGTTGAGAACCAAACCTCGATTACTTCAACCCGATTACGTAAAGTTTGAACCTCATTTCAAACGGGCGGCTAGGATAGATGGACAGTGGTATTTCCTCTTAAGACCGGGATAAAAATATATTTAGTTAAATGTATCTAAACATTTAAAAAATAATATTAATGATTTACAAGTAATGATTGTTTGTATTTTTGGAATTTAATGTTTTTTTAAATATTATTACAAACTGTTATTGTTAATTATAAATGTATACTGACTTACCATGTAATGAACATATTACTGTATGGTTAATAAATGAAACTAAACTAAACTAAATTTTGCTCCGCGGTTGGCTCGGTTTGTAGAGACCTGCCTACTGAGCCGGCGGTCCCGGGTTCGAATCCCGGCCAGGGCAAATATTTGTGCGATGAACTCGAATATTTGTGCTTGGGTCATGGTTGTTCTATGTATTTAAGTATATATTTATCTATATAAGTATGTATATCGTCGTCTAGTACACATAACACAAGCCTTCTTGAGCTTAATTTGGGACTAAATCGATTTGTGTGAGGTTGTCTGATATTTATTTTATTTATTTATTTAACTTTTGTACTGGCCCCACGAAAGACGGGTATTTTATCATGACTGCTTATTTAAATCAGTATGACACATTTGTAAGATTTCTCATTTTGCTACGGAACCCAAAGAACTTACCACAACGAGCTTGTCGCCAGAGTACTCCCTCTTCAAAGTCAAGGTGCGACCACTAGGGAACTTCTGGACCTGTGTGACGGTGTCACCATCCACGACGATGGTAGTCTTGGCCTGTAAACGAAACGTTATTTTATTAACTTGAAAAGATTTAAGGCGAAATCTCACACGATATGGCTAGTCTGCGGTACTCTGTACCCTTACCATGTTTACAGTGATTTGTATCTGCGTAAACGATTTGTGAAAAATGAACATGGACAAGACGAAACTCATGTCAAATGCCAAGGTTGTGCCCATCCCAGTCTCTGTTGAAAACTCGGTACTCGAAGTTGTTGACTCATACATCTACCTAGGACAAGTGGTCCAATTAGGTAGGTCCAACTTCGAGAAAGAGGTCAACCGCCGAATCCAACTCGGCTGGGCAGCGTTCGGGAAACTACGCAATGTCTTTTCGTCCGACATACCTCAGTGCCTCAAGACGAAAGTCTTCAACCAATGTGTGTTACCAGTGATGACTTACGGCACCGAAACGTGGTCTTTCACTATCGGCCTCATCTCAAAGCTCAAAGTCGCTCAACGAGCAATGGAGAGGGCTATGCTCGGGGTGTCTCTACGTGATCGAATCAGAAATGAGGAAATCCGTAGACGAACTAAAGTGACCGATATAGCTCACCGGATTAGCAAGTTGAAGTGGCAATGGGCAGGCCACATAGCACGCAGAGCAGATGGCCGATGGGGCCGAAAAGTGCTCGAGTGGAGACCTCGGACCAGCAAGCGCAGCGTAGGACGTCCACCTACAAGATGGACAGATGACCTTATAAAGGTCGCCGGAAGGCGCTGGATGCAGGTCGCTTCCAACCGGTATATATGGAAGTCCAAAGGGGAGGCCTATGTTCAGCAGTGGACGTCCTATGGCTGAGATGATGATGATGATGAACGATTTGTATGGAGACTTGTAGTTCTACAAAGTAACCGGTAGGGGCGCTGTACTATTCCGTTCGCCGTTGATGATGCTACACGCGCACACAAGCTGTGTGACATCACCAGGGGTCGGACTTTCGTTCGCACGGTAGGACTAATGGAGAGCTATGGAGCCGATATTCACATTAAAATACTATTCATACTCATACTCATAAGTGTATTTCATTCGCAATTTTAATTTTATAGTCAATGACGAAGTCAGAAGAATATACGAAAACCTGGGGGCCTATGATGGTTGCTTTTATCACGCGATAAATAAGTGTCAAAGCATCCGTCACGTTTTGTCAAGATGCGAGTGTGAGTGACAGATGCTTTGTCACTTATTTATCACGTGATAAACGCAACCATCATAGGCCCACTGATTTGTGTAGGCATTGTTTGCAACTATATCCATGTTTTCTGGAGTAAATTGGGTTCTATATTGATCGAATATCCATTTATGACTAGAAAGTTCAGATATTGACAATAAATTGAGTTAAATTAGGAGTTTGAAATATTGTAAAAAAAATATATTTTATTCACAATTTTAGTCATTTAATGCTTGGGAATGTTAACCATAATAACCACAAAGGCAGTTTGGAATGAAATAGATGAATGAGTTATGAGTATGAGTATGAGTATGAATTGTATTTTAATGTTAATAACGGCTCCATAGTTCTCCATTAGTCCTACCGTGCGAAAGAAACTCCGACCCCTGGTCATCACATATGAGGATTCATACTTTACAACGCATTACGTCGATGCATAATAATATTATATCATTGATTAGAATGATTGGGTATCGTATTTATCTAAAGCCAAGTAACAAGACAACGCGGGGTGTCCTTGGACTTTGCAGAAGGTTATCTGGCATTCGTATACAACTTAATAAATATTATAATATCATTTATCAGGTAAAGTAAGGTACAGTACCCTCGTCTCTGAGGCTCGTAAAAATAACAACGCCTACACTGTTTTTTGATACAGGTAAACGTTTTGGGATTTGGGTTTATTGATACAGGTAGGTATTAAGTTTTTTTTCAAGGTATTTCAAAGTGCAATATTAAAAGCTGTTCAAGCAAGATTGAATTAAAACCAAAGTACCTGATTATGGCTCTTGTCTCACCGGCGACGGCGGCAGCGAGGAAGTGATTAGCTATTGGCTATATTTTCTCGTTCAAGGAAGGAAGCAAAAAACGTCTCGTATCATTAAAAGCCTCGTGTCATAAAATGTCAGTTCACACTGCCCGCGAGTATTATCTCTTCACTAGTTTGTCGCAGAGACAAGAGCTAAGGATAAAACTCGCTCAGTCCTCAGCCCCGCTCCGCAAGTGGTGCGAGTTCGCCAATCGTATTCGAACTCATGTCTATAACCTAGCGACAACATTATTGGAACTACACGCGCTTCTCGCTGCTTGTCAACTTATGGCATTGGTCCCACCAAGAGCGAGGAAGCGTTTAACTGTAGGCTCATGAAAAACGAACAAAAGATATACCCATAACCGTGTCGGTAAAAGAGACAGATATATTAATAGTTGTTCGCTGGCTGTTTACACTATCGGTGACCCCGCTTTCTTCAATAGTTGATGCCAGCAATTTAAAAGGATAGAACGCGCGCTCAGCGGTACCTACTACTCGCTTGGCAGACAGAACTCACGCTGAGATACCAACCAGCGGTAATTTTACTGTAGTTGTCATCCATAGGTATTTGACGGTCATTCTCCAGACGTACATTTTTGCTTGTCTTCACTCTTTAAAAATATAAAATTATTGATTTAATTATATGTTATATTTTTTTATCGTAGCAGGTATTCGTATTGAGCTGTACATGAATTTTCAAGAACATATTTAAAACTTTTCGGGTAGAAATAAAAACTTTTAGCCCTATTCTCCTAATTGACACGTCGCGTCCCACTACCCAAATTACTTACATACCAATTTCTCCTGATGATATACATGAAGAAAAAACAATGTAACCAAGTTTCTTAAACAAAAGAATACATGTTTTAATTGCACAAAAAAAACCTAGTCAATACAAGTAATATATCACAAAGATATCAATTATAGTAACTTTGTCTCGAACCGTATAATAATTCACGCGTCGCGTTCTGTTTTGATCACACAAGTCCTCTGAAAGTAGGTACGGATCTCACTAACGCATTTCGGTGAAGCGGTCAGTCGTGCCCAGAGCCCCGTGTGGGATGGTTGTGTCAGCTGTGTACGGGTCGCGTACTATGACTGTAAGTATCTAATTCACGCGTTTTGGCTCATGAAATTTCTAATTAACACGTTCACGTTTTAAAAATCAACCAGTAAACTCTACTGCGCTGAGAATTTTAGTGTACATTAAAGGCCGCATTATTTAATAGATACTAGATTCTGTAGATTATTACATGTACCTATAAAAAGTAATTTTTAATTTTTCAAGAATCCCTAATTCACAAGTATAATTCACGCATCAAAAATGACCGCGTTAATTAGAATTTAACCATCCATGCGGTTTTAATCATCAGTTTGGTTTTTTTTCTAGAAGATTTGTATATATATAATAGTAATAGTACCTATAATATATAGTCACAACTTCCTGGGGTCATTTTAAAACCTCATCAGGTAGCAAGCTGTATTTCTCAAGGCTGGAAAATTCGAGCCGAAGCGGTTTTGCCATATATGTATTAGCACCATCAGGCATGAACAATTTCGTACTTGGATATAACCCTGTGTCTGATAGAATAATAACAATGAAGCTGAACACCAATTTATGTCTTCCCAACATCATGCAAGTTTACAACACAGTCCACGGAAGAAGATATCAACTAGAGGAAACTCTAGACAGCATACCAAGCCAGCAAATCGTAATGGTGTTGGGTGACTGGAATGCTAAAACAGGAAGCTCAGAAATAGTCCATGAAATCCGAGACACCATTGGAAAATATGGTCTAGACTCTAGGAACGAACGAGGTCAGAGGCTTGCAGAGTTCTGTGTTCTGTGTCTGACCATTACTTTAACACTCACTTTCACCATCACAAAAGATGACTCTACACTTGGAAGTCTCCTGGAACCTGGGTCGTTTTAGGAATCAGATACTGGTAGAAAAGCGCTGGAAGTCATCTGTCAAAAAATGAAGTGAAAACCTTCCCTTGAGCTGAATGCGGTTACTGATTGCCTCGTTCTCCATTCGTCTCAAAGCCGTTTACCGTAACGCGCGACCTAAACACAGAACTTAGAATTCATTAGAGCGATCCCATTTCCAGAATCTGACGGAAGCGACGCTCATGAATTTAGATCACCGCAGGTGATGCTGAGTCCAGGTAATAAATGAAGATTTTGAGGATATCGTATCTAACTTGGAAGGGATTGTAGATGTGAGGTGAAAAGGGAATACTCGAAACTATGTAAAGCAATTCAAAGGGAATGACGCAGAGACAAGAACGAGCATATGCCAAGAAGTCGAGTCGCATCCACTTAAATTACAAACCTCAGATCTGTTCAAGAAAGTTGGCCTGCTGAGTCGAAAGTTCAAACCCAAATTCTGGGTCATTGAAGATCACGATGAGCAACCGCTGCATGAGTTTGCCAAAATTGCAGAACGCTGGCGTGGCCACTATGAGCAGCTGTACAGAAGACCCTGTACATCCACCGACACTCGGTTGCACTGGGGACTTCTGAACCTGAAGCTCAACATCTTCAAATCAAGATAATAGCTGTAATCGATCGCCTTAAAATTAAAACAGCTCCAGGACCAGACGACATTACTTCCGAGGTTTTCAAAGCTCTAGGTGATAAAAGAATCCATATCTTGCACAAGATCTGCCACCACTTATGGCAAAACGGCAGATGGCCAAAAGTCTGGACCCAATTCGTCATCATCCGTTACACAAAAAAAATCAACGAAAAAATGCGACAACTACCGTACACTTGCTCTGACTCAGTTTTGCTCTACGTGATAAACAACAGACTTCATCACTATCTAGACTGGCAGATCGCGCAAAAACAAGCGGGTTTTGTGAAGGGAAAATGCACGAGCGAGGAAATACTGAACGTGAGGCAAATTGTACAGAAGTGCTACGAGTTCAATATACCTTTCATCATGTGCTTTGTCGACTATTGCAAGGGTTTTGACTGTGTCGACTGGGACTGTCTATGGGATATTTTGACCGATTTGGGTGTTCCTCGCCTCCTCACTGCTACTACACTACAGTCACTTTTCTACAACAGCCAAGCAACAGTGAGAATAGATAAGACGTCATACAATCCCTTCAGTTTCCAAAAGGGTGTCCGACAAAGTTGCATTATTTCACCTATACTGTTCAATATATACGGCGAATACATCATAAGGAGGACGGCTGGGATGGTAGCATTACTGTTCGTGGACGTAAAGTCTTGCGATACGCCGATGACACCACCCTCCTAGCAGCTAGTGAAAGCAAGATGGGCAGTTTATTGAACAGGATGGCGCGCTTTAGTGAAGAATTTGGACTTTCAATCAACAGATCCAAGACCAACCTCATGATTATTGATCGTACAGGCAAGGTAGAACTCAGTGGAAGACTTAACTTCGAAATCACAGAGAACCTGGGTTCTAACGTTAGCAATAATGGTTCATGTAAGACGGAAGTTCGCAGAATTCGGGCTAGGATGGCCAAGGGCGCAATGTCGCAGCTTAATAATGTACGGAATGATAGGAACTTCTCCGCCAACACTAAGACTACCTTAGTCCGAACTATGGTGTTTTATTTATTATAACTTATCATAATAATTCAGTTTACATACATACTTACATACCTAATGTACCTAGTAACTCTAACGGCCGGTGTGCTTGTTTCTTGAGTACTTAGGTACTTTCATATTATTTAAAACATAGCTCATATCATATAACTGTCACCATATCAGTCATATATTATTATACAAAATGTTTTTATTTTAATTTAAAAAATATAACTGAATTTGTATAATTAACGCGTCGCTTTTCTAATTCACGCGTCATACAAAAGTCAAATATTCTAATTAACACGTCGGTTTTCTAATTCACGCGTCATATAAATTTTAATTTGCTTCTAATTAATGAACCTTTCATAATCATAAAGTGCCCTATCCACATTTAAGTTTCAATGACCGATATGTTACTATATTTGAGATAAAAATGATTGAAAAGTAAGTAGAAAAAAAGCGACGCGTTAATTAGAATTAGAACACAAATCTGGAGAATGACCGTTGAAACAAACTTCTTATACCGTTGAATACGGGCGTTTCGCGTACAGGCGTGCCTAGCCAGAGCGAGTGGTGCGAGTCATCGCCCGTCGTACTCGAACACTCGCTTATAGTTATAGCCGAGCGACTAAACTATCGGAACTATACACTCGCTTCTCGCTACTATTAGCCCACTTGTTTCTAGTTTATAGCTCTAATCGCTTTTCGCTCGGCGGTGGGACCAGTGCACAGAACCTAACGACAAAACTATCGCGGAACTACACGCGCTTCTCGCTGCTTGTCAACTTATATCTTGTTTCTAGCTCTAATCGCCTTTCACTCATCGGCCGTGGGACAAGTGCGTAGCATTAAAAACGCCAAACAATATAGATACATAGAGTAAGGCGTCTTCAATTCGGACGAGATGATGTTGATGATAATTTAATAACTAATTCATACATTGGTGATTGGGTTATGTACATTGAAGACTACATTACCTCTTTACCGCTGATAATCTCGTCAAACTCGACACCAGACTGAAAGGTCACAGTGTGATTATTCAAAGTCAGCGTGTACGAGTCTCCATTCTTGACCAAGGCCTGGGTAGACTTCTCAGTTACTAAGCCCCCGAGGCGGTCCTTGGGAACACCTGGAAAATTTAAAACATTAAAGCAGCCGAAAGGAAGTTCTTACTAGTTTCAATCTTCTGTACCATGAGTTTACAGCGACTGCGTAATAGTAGAGGATCCTGATATAGAACGAACTTCACCGAAATGTTTATTTGATGAAATGTATTTTATATTTAATTTAATATGTCAATAAATATATTGCATATGGGTTGCCTAACAAATTTTAGTCCAGGGTATGTTTTGTTAAAAATTAAAAATAAAAAAAAATTAAACATTTTACCGGTTCGATTATTAGATAAATTCATAATAAAATAATCTTAATTTTATTTAATTTCAATTCAATAATCAGACCGTTGCAAAATGCTAGTAGGTATAGATTTACCTGTTTATACCTGGCTACCCGATAGTTGTGACGGGAAAAGAATAGGCAACCTAACGTTTGCATATTCTATGGGCTTCATACTTTCGATTGGTATAGAATTTATCTAATATTAATCAAACCGGACAAATGTATAAAAATTTTTTTTTTTAAATATTAATTAAACATACCCTGGACTAAAATTTGTTAGGCAACCCATATGCAATATATTTATTGACATATTAAATTAAATAAAAAATACATTTCATCAAATAAACATCCCGGTGAAGGTCGTTCTATATCGGGATCTTAGACTATAAACAATTTGTATGGATAATTTTAGTTTTACAAAGTACCCGCTAGGCGCGCTGTACTATTTCTCCCACAGACAACCCCCACTAGACGGAGCATGTAAGGCGACCCGCGCGCACCAACGATATGGTACGGCAGAACATTAAAGTATCAACACGGCGGCCACCGATTAGTTGCGTCCATGTTTATGATCCATGCGGACGTCAACGAAAAAAGAAATTAAATAAATAACACGGTAAATTGTAGTGTTAAGTGGTGTAGAGAGACCTCATAAACATGGACCCAACTAAACGGTGGCCGCCGTGTTGATACTTTAATGTTCTGCCGTACCATATCGTTGGTGCGCGCGGGTCGCCTACGGGTCGCCTTACATGCTCCGTCTAGTGGGGGTTGTCTGTGATTTCTCCATATGAATCTTTTACACTGCCGCTAGCGAGTACAGTCACTTTGACTCATGGTAAGGGCGTACCTACTAAACCCATTTTTTTTTCTATTTGTCTGCAATTTTTAAGGATAATTTATATAAATGGTATCGCAACAAATTTCAACAAGAACTACCTAGGTGTAATTCAGAAAAATCAAGTTAAGTCAAGTTAGGCCCAGATTGAAACAAAAACGTGAACATGTTCAGAATTGGACAGTAATAAATACTGATAAGGATAGAAAGAAAGTGAGGACTCTGAACCTCCGTGGTTAATTTTAGGTAATAACACCGAGGTAGTTTCACTGCTTAATGCTATTCCTAGTAAGCAAATATATTTTCATCACACTTAATAGTCGTAATCGTAAACAAGGGTTTACATGCTAGAAAAGCGGGCGGTAAGTCGTAAATTAGGTACGCCCTAGGGCGGTAAGTAATTTTTGTCACACTTTAAGGCTACATGCTAGAAAACCGGGCGGTAAATCGTATATTACGCCTTGGGCGGTAAGTGAATTTGGTATTACTACTTTTGTTTTATTGCCTCCAAAGAGTGATGTAAACCGTCGTACGTGACTCTGGTGGTAAAGGAATTCCAAACTCGTGTCATTAACCCATTATAGACTAGCGGTACCGTATGGGACCATTTATTTACGTGATTTAATTGCGCGCGATTGACCAAATTGCGGCGCGTAAGTTGGGCTCTCATTGGTTAAAGTTGATCTAGGAGACTGTCGCCACCATATTGTTTACCTAAAACAGTTCTTATTGATATCAGTTGCGTGTGATTGGAGGTCAAAGTTGGTGCATCGCAAATTTTGCGGAAAAATGTTTCCGCCGTTCGAGTAAGTTATGATATTATGTTGGCTAACAGATAAATAACCAATTTTATTACAAAAACGTTTAATTTAGTAATGTGGCTTTAGTTTTATTTATTTAAAATAGCTGCAGTAGGTATAAATATTACAGCTACCCTGCGTTAAAGTTGCTGGTACCGTACGGGATCGCTAGGCGGTTCCCGTGCGGTTTTTAAATAAAGTTTATGTTAAGTACTATTTTTTTTAAGTAATATTGCAAAAGTGATTTAACATGATATCGAAAGATTATAACAAAATATAATTTAAAAATATTATTTTATTGTATTAATGAAGTTTTGGAGCATTTTAGATGTAGTGTACACGAGACATTGGCAATTTTATTGTCCTCTATAATTGCCAATGCCTTCGTGTACACTGCATCTTCTCAATCACTCATGAGGACCTTGAACCTGAAAAATATGATATTGGCAAAAATGATGCTGGTGCTTTAATAAGTAAATAATCTAAGTGGCAAATAACTCAACTCCCCATGAGAAGTTGTATTACGTGAATCCTAACGACTGCCTCGGTCATGCCGCAATAAAACTACCGAATCTAGCCAAGATACTTTGTAGATACCGCTATTTGTAATGCTTGGGTCTTATTAAGAAAGGTAGTCAATTGGTCTTCCGCCGGCACATAGCGCAAACGTATCAAAAACTACCTCTTCCTGGAGGACGTCCGCAATACTCGAAATATTCCCGAACTGACAGACGTGTAAGTGACTCCATAAGGTATGATGGTCCACCACACCATCTTCTCAAAACCACCTTCTCATCCTTTCTCAAAGCGACGAAGATGTGCGTACGAGAACTGCCAGGCTCGGTCAAGATTGGAATGGTCGAAATGTGATGGGGGATTATGTGCTGCATGCAATGCAACTACCAAATTTCATGTAAAGTAAAGAAAAAAAAATGTTGCTACAATCCGGAGGCTCATTTTATTAAATTAATTTAGTCAAACAAATGTTCTATATGTATTATGTTGCAACTCTGGAGGCTGATTTATTAAATAAACAATACTACCCATATTTGTAGCACGTTATTCATTTCATAGTATTTCCAAATCTTTACCTCAGTACGAGGCTAGCGGTCCCATATGGTACCAGCGTTTTTTTTAAAAACCGTAGATTACAAAAAGTTTTCATTGCTCAAATTTCGTTACATATACTCTAATAAAGAACATATAAAAAAATTATAAAAATTGGACACCTCAAAAAAACTCAGTCTATAATGGGTTAAAGATTATAATAGACACTCGTTTGTAATTCCTAGTTTACCACCCTTGATACGTAATGTACTATTACTTACTTAAAGATCCAAGGAACTTGTCGAAGTTCTCCTGATTTTCCAAAGTGTACGTTTTTCCGAGGTAGGCCATTTCGACGGTGTCGTTCCGGATATTTTATAGCAACTATCAGTTTAATCCGATTGTATTCAGTTTATATAACAGTAGGTGCAAACTCCCGTGCAGATATCAAAGATAAGTGCTAGGGTTTCGTACTCAAAGTATAGGTAACTACTTACTAAAGAAACAGTTACTTATCAAAAAATCTAGTTCAGATTCAGATTCAGATTCGTTTATTGGCATATTACGTAATAAAAAGGTCTTACAATAATCGTTTTGGTAACAGTATTAGTCGACTTACTCAACATGCAAATATTAAAATATTAATGCTATCATTCAAATCAAATTATACAACATTAATAATTACAATTATAAAATAACATCTAGAAACATTAAAATTATCAAATAACGTGAAATCTCATGTCAAAATAAAAAAAAATATATTAAAACAGCAACAAATAAAATTATATTATAAAATAAAATCCCACAGGTCAATTAAATTTCGATGATTATAATTTCATAATATTAAATTTATTAACTTAGTTATAGTATAAAAATGAGTAGAAAGTCGTCTCTTTAAGCCAGTACCTAGTAAATGGTCTACCCTGAAGTGCCTTTAAGTTATCTGGCAACTTATATTGTACACTTTTATGCTCATATTGTAAGCACTAGATATACCTAGTATAGTACATAGTTATTGTAAGCGTTTATTTTATAGATATTCTTCCGACAACGAGGTTGATATAGAAGGTTTTGGTGACACTCTGATTTCTAGTGCCGGCTCCACATGCTTGGCAAACAACGGCAAACCTACAGGACGCAGTTATATGTTCGAGTGAGCACGAAGTAGTTCCGTCTCACTCAACATATAACTGCATCCTGTAGGTTTGCCGTTGTTTGCCAAGCATGTGGAGCCAGCATATGAAAAATATTAGTTCGTTGCTCAAAGAAATCTGGATGTTCTTTGACAAATACGCAGAGCTTAAAAATGTACATACATGCTAAGGGGAGTATATTAAGTTTTTTTAAATATGGGCTTATATTACAACTGGTTAAGTTAGAATCTCCAGTAATTGCGCGGACACATTTTTTCTGTGCCTTGAAAGCCCTTTTAGTTTAGTTTATGCAACTGCTACATAATGAGCGAAAATACGAGTGTGGTTTTATGAAACGAGCTGTAGGCGAGTTTCATAAATAGGATCACACGAGTGTTTTAAGATCTAATTATGGACAGTTGCATACACTACTTTATCTACACCCATATTCATAATAATTTTCATGATGGGTGTAGATAGAAGCATTTAATGTCCCTGACGGCTGAAATGGCAATTCGCCGTGTCTTCAACTTATCGCCTAAAAAAAAACCAAATTCAATATGAATTTAAGTATTTGCGTTATGTACAGTTACCGAAAATTTCTAGAAACAAAGAAGCAGTAGGTTCCAAGATATTCAGCTTTAACTGGAACGAGTGACGATATCTCAACCAATATTAAAGCTAAGAATTCAAAATTTTGTAGCTGTATTTATTTATTTATTTAATCTTTATTGCACAAAAGAAAACTTATCGTACAAAAGGCGGACTTAATGCCATGAGGCATTCTCTACCAGTCAACCTTCGGGCAAAGCAGAGAAATTGTGGGCGGTGCAACTAACTTAAACAAGTTTTAATAAATAAATATTTAGATAAATACATATATTCATATAATATATACACATATAAATAAATACAGATGAAACATACAAATCAGATAACCTAAGAATTCACAACTCTGCTAGCGTAGAGGTCACGCAAACATTTTTTGAAAGCGCATTTGTTCGGACTTCGGAGCTTGTTTGATCTTGAGGGGAAGGCGGTTCCAGAGACGGGAAACTTGGACGGTGAACGATTTAGACATAAAACCAGTACGGTGACGAGGGATGGAGAGAGATAGATTGCCAGAAGAGCGAAATTGACGGTCACGGGTTACACCATAATAGTGAAAGAAGTTTTTGAGATATTCGGGAGATATTGGGCTGTATGTTCTATTTTAATAGCATTTACTATATCACTCATTGAATGAGGGTCTTATAACCAGCTACTAGTGTCGGGAGTGTTTTACATTTTAAACTCAGGTTATTGTTGTATGGTAAGGAACCCTCAATACTCGAGTCCCACTCGAACTTGGCCAGTTTTTTGTATTAGTAGCGGTAAGATTAGAAGATATATATTTATTGCTACATTTAGATATGATATCATGTTTGTGGACTTAGTGGCATTATCGAACTGGTGCAAAAAACTTCTAGTGGTAATGACACCAATAAATGTATGGGTGCAGCATGCTTGCAAGAGATAAACACAGCGACGGCACTAAGTGATTCGTATATAGATTACGTAGGTACGTTTTAATTCAGTAAGATTAGCTGAAAATTTGGCAAAATGAAAGGACAACTTTTATCTATCAGGATATGTAGGTTATAGAGCCAAGTTTAATTTTATCTACTCTCCCCCCCTCTCAGGGGTGAGCGTCACCCCCCCGCGCCCTCGACTGTGTCCCGGAGCGCGGTATTTTCCACTTTAGAAGAAAACCGTGTACGATACATACAAAGTGTATAAGAACGAAATAATCCTGAATAAATTTACTATAAACCTTTTATACATACAAAAGCGATAGCACTTATACAATCAGCGCAATCTGTTACCAAATACTAACGTTTTTAATTATTGATCTTTTTTTTCTGCTAAAAGGTTAGTTATCTCAAAAACTGCACACTTCTCGGCCAAAATATGTATGACAAAAGTAAAGAATGGACAATGTTCTTTCTAAAAATGTATAATTTATTTCTGTTACTCTTTAATTAACCGTTGCAATGCTATTTTTAAAATTTAAGTCATTTGGCCATTATGCGAAATATAAATATTCGTACTAGTTAAACGGTGTTACTTGCAATACCATAGACTTCTTATATGTTTTTCTGTAATCTACAAATATTGAACTATATCCTGTATTTTTTTTTTTTTTTTAGACTTACTATTTAAGGAAATAAGGGGTCTGTGGGGAAATCGTCAAGTTTTGCTCGTTTTCGTAAATAACTTCAAAACCGTTTAATTTTGAATTATTAAATATATATATTTGAGATATTCATAATGTACTCTTTCATTTGATATGTCACACGATATACTTTGCTATTTTTTTTTCTAATTTACCCCTCAAATCTGGCCCCCATGTTTCAAATTACTTGATTTACTTTACGTAACATTACATTTCCATATTTGGGTCATCAATTTACATACGTGTACTAAATTTCAACTCAATCGGTCCAGTAGTTTCGGAGAAAATTCGCTATGATTATAGTAGGATCCCTCGTGTGTCTGTGTCAGTCCGTCCGTCGGTCATAGCCAATTTGCTCCGAAACTACTGGACCGATTGAGTTGAAATTTTGTACACGTATGTAAATTGATGACCCAAACATGGACGTGTAACGTAACGTAACGCAAATAAATAAATTTTGACATGAGGGCCAGTTCAGGGGGCAAAATAGAAAAAAAAAATAGCATAGTATATCGTGTGACATATCAAATGAAAGGGTACATTATGAACATCTCAAATATATGTATTATATAATTCTAAATTAAACGGTTTTGAAGCTATTTACGAAAATGAGCAAAACTTGACGATTTCCCCACACACCCCTTATTTCCTAAAATAGTGAGGTTAAAGAAAAAAAAAATACAGAATATAGTTCAATACTTGTAGATTACAGAAAAACATATAAGAAGTCTATGGTATTGCAAGTAACACCGTTTAACTAGTACGAATATTTATATTTCGCATAATGGCCAAATAACATAAATTTTAAAAATAGCATTGCAACGGTAAATGAAAGAGAAACAGAAGTAAATTATACATTTTTAGAAAGAACATTTTCCATTCTTTACTTTTGTCATACATATTTTGGCCGAGAAGTGTGCAGTTTTTGAGATAACTAACCTTTTAGCAGAAAAAAAAGATCAATAATTAAAAACGTTAGTATTTGGTAACAGATTGCGCTGATTGTATAAGTGCTATCGCTTTTGTATGTATAAAAGGTTTATAGTAAATTTATTCAGGATTATTTCGTTCTTATACACTTTGTATGTATCGTACACGGTTTTCTTCTAAAGTGGAAAATACCGCGCTCCGGGACACAGTCGAGGGCGCGGGGGGGTGACGCTCACCCCTGAGAGGGGGGGAGAGTATATAAAATTAAACTTGGCTCTATAACCTACATATCCTGATAGATAAAAGTTGTCCTTTCATTTTGCCAAATTTTCCATATATTGCAATCTAATTTTCTTGGATTATTTCTATAAAATGTCGTGTATGGTACACATGTAAATCAGGTACGCGGGCCATTCTACTTTTCGATGACCATTAGCATGTCTCCGTACAATAAATTACGAGAAAAAAATAAATTACACAGTAACACCAAAAAATCTAATATTTAAACTATCTGCCATAACAGTTTATACATGTGAAAATATGGTTATTATCATATTTATAAAAAAAACGAAATCAATGTGGTAACTCGGTTGTACCTATATTTTGGTAACGCCGATGTTTTTCATACAAAAATAATGTGTCCCGAGCACGTGGTACAAAGACAGAATTTGAATTTAGGGTGAATTGCATAAAATATGTACCTTTGGAATTTCGTAACTAAACTGAGAGTAACGAAACTGATAATTGCTGTAACGAAACTGATAACATAAAGCGTCGGACTCATGAAATAAAACTAGTGATGTTTTATGGTTTCATTCGCAGAATTATTTAATAAAACGTTTTAATTTCAATTAGCAATATTGATTACTGATTTTTGGTTTACTTAATCACAGTGTGAATACTAATAACGAATATGATCTAAATAATTAATTAGCCGTTAACCACCTACCTCCAGTCTCACAGACTCATCCAAACTTTAAATTGTTAACATACCTATGTGCGAGCATCCTACAAACGTTTGTGTCCTTGTACCTTGTCCCCTCCTGCAGCCCTGCCTCAGTACCGCATCGTCGCTCGACAAAGTCGGTCGTGCACGCATTATTTTGGTGAGCATATTACTGTCTCCGACCGTCTCTTAGACGGGTGGTAGGTGGAAACGTATTTTTTCTTAAGGGTCTCAGAGACGGGTGGTAGGTGGTTACGTGATCATGGATATTTTTTTTTTACTTAGCCGACCGCTTAGTCAGTAGGTAGTGATAGTGATCTGACCTACAATGCCTAAAGTGCATTTTTATTTGTGATAATAGGACAGAATAATAGTTTCGGAGTCAAGTGTTTCGAATGCAAAAAACCAACATGCCTAGAATGTGCAAACAAAGTGTGCATTCACTGCCACGAACAAATGGAATAAATTAGTGGTCTATAATTTTATACAAATGTTACCTTTATATGATCATGGAGGAAAATGTCTAAACAATCAGCATTTTAAAAGGAATAAGGCCTCTTAATAATCTGACAGTCTTTATAATTTCAAGGATGAAATTACTTATAAGCAATTAAGTCATAATAAACATAAAAAAATATTCTTAGTACCTATTTTAAAAATAAAACTATGTTTGTCGATAGATCGATATAGTTAGCTACTAATGTAATGTTTCCTTTCATTAAATTATAAGATTGTTACCACAGCCAATTGATTTGTTTCTTTCAAAGCCATAAGAAACAATTACCTATACCTATACATAATCGTTTGCCTTTTCATCAAAAGCTTCTTCACTTCGTTATTTTGTCATAACAAATATAATACTAATATAAAAAAATTGGGCAAGTGCGAGTCCGACTCGCGCATGAAGGGTTCCGTACCTATATATAATTATATATAATCTATAACAAGTTTGTTGTATGGGAGCCCCCCTTAAATATTTATTATATTTTATTTTTAGTATTTGTTGTTATAGCGGCAATAGAAATACATCATCTGTGAAAATTTGAACTGTCTAGCTATCACCGTTCTTGAGATACAGCCTGGTGACAGACGGACGGACGGACGGACGGACAGCGAAGTCTCAGTAATAGGGTCCCGTTTGTACCCTTTGGGTACGGAACCCTAAAAAAACAGTCTTTTATTCAGGGTGGCCAAAAATTTATTTGCACGTTTTTGTAATCTATACTAATTGACCCCCTAAGCATGTTATTTCTTTTTGTTCCTTATTTTGACTTTTTACTCCACGTTTTCTTGATTTCTTTACTCTGTCTAAATGTTTCACTCTTAACACCTTCATATTTTGTAGGATTTTGCTTTAAACGTTATCTATATTTCCATTGCCTTTCAGCATTTGTCTACTGTAAAAAAGTGTTTTTATTTTTGTACTGATATACTAGGATAAACTATATTTTTATATAGTAAATTGATTTCTAAAAATATGCTGAAAATGCTAAAATAAATCAATTAGGGAATCGAAACAGAGACAAAAAATATTACAGTCCATATTCAGATAGGTTTTTCGACCTATAAAAAAGGTTTTATAGTATGAACTTACCCTTACCTACATTTTATCAGTTTCGTTACATAACGAAACATAACGAAACTGAGACAAGATATATGAGAAATCGCAACCTAAAACAATATTTTTCTTCAAACGTGTAATGCATTCATCTGGAACTATGTAAATTTGTAAGATTCAGAGTAAAACCAATCGGCAATGAATAAACTGGACTACGAAAATAAATATTTTATATGAGAAAATCGCCGTTACTCAACTTGAGAATTTTTAGCTCATTTACTCAAGACTATCGATCGACGCACCACTTTGTTGAAAATAAAGTGGCTGTCGCCGTGTTTATCATTTTGGAACATGTCAAAGTGCTGCCGGAATAAGAAAAAATAATTCTACTAAGAACTGAGACATTTCTTTGGGATTAAATGCTCCGTAACTAACCCTGAGTAACGAAACTCCAGTAAGTTGGGACAAGTTTATCATTATAAAAATTTCACAATTATTTATAATAAACGTAAATATATTTATACAGAATTTAAAGATGATCTAATAAGGACTGAATAATTTACAGTTAAACTTTAAAATAAATAATATCAATCGTAACAAATTTCCGAGATAAAAATACACTCAGAATTGGGACATGAGCATAATATATGAAGTAACTGCGTACCTCTTAGGAAAAAAATACTTAAAAAATAAAATAAAAAAAGGAATTGAAATAAAAATATCTTATCTGAATTGAAAGAATTCTTATTATCAAAGTAACATAGTTACATTGTGGTCTCTTCTCATGATATATGTTTAAATTCATTCTGGTTTCATGGGACACTCATAAGCATAATAAAGGGTGCATATTTTCTGCAATTCACCCATTTTATGAAATATATTTCCATGGGCTACAAAAAATAAAATATCTATACAGTTTCATAAATAATTAAATTGTCAATTAAATATTTAGTCATTGTATTCACTTATACATGACATGCCGGACAAAATGAACACTACACTACTTCATGTTACCGGCACTAAATTATATAAAACGGGCTTTATCATCACTGCGCAAGGTTTTGTTCGGATTGGGAATGGGTCCTTTACATTATGACAAGCATTTGGAGACGCAGGGGGGAATCCTGTCGAAAGCAGTTGCACGCAAGCAGCCGAAAGGAGTGCGTGTGTTTATTATGGCTCACCGGAGTTACCGACAAAATAAGGTAAAACTAAAACTTTTTAGTAATTTTCTTTGTTAAGTTGATTATTATTTGTAGCACACTGTATAGTTTTAATGCAATGGTGTTAATAATGGCATAATTTATTATGTATTTTGTGACTTTAGGTAAATATAGCAACTGCGTTACCCCTCCATTGCGTGACTATCACGTGGTAACGCAGTTGTTTGTGTAGTAACGCAGTTGAATATATTCTTGTTTTTCCGTTATTGTTGGAGTAAATTGAATAGAAAAATACTTTTCTATCAACAGGTGAATAACAAAGCAATATAGCATTAACACCAGTCGAGAAACAACGCCGTTATCGAGCCAAACTTAAACAAAATGCGTTCCGTGATGCTGAGGCAAAGAAAAAACATCGTGAAGCATATCATGCCACTAAGAACACAGTTCAAGAAATGTTGGAAAGAGGACACAGTGCTGTAAAAAACCATGGAGATTTGCCAAAAATGAAAGACGTCAACGTCAAGAAAAACGTCAAAATGTAATTTAAATTAAACACTCCAAAATCCTTACGCTTTTCATCACCTCACAGACACAAACAATGTCGTTTAGACAATTTAGGCATTGAGCGGCTGCGACACATAAGCCCCGTTTCGAGAAAAAACAATTCACTCGTTTTTTAAGGAGATGATGTACAATCAAGAGCCACCTCAGGCAAAAAAGAAACTGTAACGTACTAGAAAAGTAAAATGCACAAAATATATCTCTTGGACTAAGAACCACGGCAATCAGATAGTCGTAAAATGGGTAGAATGGATCAGGAAGTCAGAAATTATTGCCAATCAGGACAGGAAAAGCAAGTTAGAAAATACATTAAAGTAATTAAAAAAGTTATTGATGACTTGTAAAACGATGAAGTTGTATTGCAAGAGATATGTAACCAAGTGACTTTGGACACTGAAATTATGTATTACATGTCGGAGGAAGATGTTAAACCCGTGGTTCAATCATTCTGTACTACTGTTGTCTGTTGAATACCTTTTTACGTAAAATATACTCCACCTAAATTACCACGGCGTTACATTTTCAACCCCTGCGTTACCGTTGTCCTCTGTCTCCGCAGCTTTTAGAGATGTAGTACAAAGTGTCAAGCTATATTTTATAGATATGTTGGTATTAAATTGATAACTTATAACTTGCAGATACGCTAGTTTAAATATAAATTATTGCTAGCCGATGTAGAGCATTTATTTATACAAATTAGAGATTTTAGTAACGCAGTCGTTTTGATTTCTTTAACCACTTGACCGTCTGACGATAGCATAGTATCCAAAACCAATATGCTCCTAACCGTCCGCGGATACCTTACTATCCAAGATTGGAAGACGGAACAGTTGATTATAGTGGCATGTAGTGGAATGATTCGGCATTATTTACTGATTATCTTGATGCAACAACGTAGCCTAACCAAATAGTTTGCCGTAAAAAATATAGATGGCAGTGTAGTTACGCTAGTTTTGTAGAAAGTTGAGGATGCGCAGCGCGGGGCGTGCGTCGCTAAAAAAACCCGGACGGTTGACAGGAAAATAGTCTCGCGGGCTGGAAGGTCAAGTGGTTATAAAATTGATTGTTTGTGTTTTTAAATGATTATAAAGCCTGATATATAATTGCTACAGGCCCAAAGTTAATAATGTTGATTATTTAGAACTAAACTGCAGAGAGCTAAATATTAAAAAAATACTTAGGTATGTAACGTAACGCAGTTGTTTAAAATTATGCTCATTGCTAAAAGATACCCCGATTTCTCAAAAAACACGCCATAAAGTTTGCTGCTCGGTATGGTTATACAAATTTTGGCCTTGCATTGTTTAAAATATACAAGCCCAATGAAAATATTTTTTTTTTTTTTCTAGTTAATTTTTCCTAAAATTTCGATGGAAATGTACATCGAAAAGTAGAATGGCCCCTCACGTACTTCAAGTGATTATTTAAACCCCCATTAATTAAAATAATAATAAGTATAACGGGTTAGCACAAATTAACAGGCACGTTATTATATCGCGGATTATCAGAGCAATATTATTATTTAGAATTAATATGGATTTCCGCAAAGTAACGCCTGATTCAATTAATTATTTAACCCCCGAAGAAAAAAGGGCCCCTGCACTGCACTGCCCAACCTTCCTTACCGTCCATTTACGTTGCAGCTGCGAACCTATGATGGTTGCTTTTATCACATGATAAATAAGTGACAAAGCATCTATCACTCACACTCGCATTCAGGGCCGGATGTGGCCGGACTTACAGGGCCAGGGCTTCTAGGCACTTGGCATTTGGGGCCCCCTCCCCTATAAGGAGAACATTTATTATGGTTCAAGTTCTGCTTCTGGGACGGGGCCCCTAGACTGGCTGGGCCCCTAGGCTGGGGCCTTGTTGGCCTAGGGGTAAATATGGCCCTGCTCGCATTATAACCAATCAATCAATCATTTATTTGCAATAAAACATACTCAAATGTAACGGGTTATATATATTTGCTAAATAAGTATAACGGGTTAGCTCTAATTTGCACTAACAAAACGTGACGGATGCTGGATGCTTTGTCACTTATTTATCGCGTGATAACTATGGCGTCGCATAACTCAAACTTATACGTAACCGGGTTGAAGACATCGGGGGTCGAGGGTTCCTTCTCGACTGATTCCTCCTAATAACCGCCGAAATCGAGCCGGTCCGACACAGAAAATTGCTTTCCCATTCAGTTTATTAGTTGAAATTTGGAGGAAACAGTAGAACGAAACCTCGATTTGTATGGACAAATGAGCAGTGATATCGAAGGCAAAAAGCGGAAAAGCTGTAAACGCCAAGGGAATTTCAATGAATTCCCTTGGCGTTTACAGCGTTTCCGCTTTTTGCCTTCGATATACTCGTAATCCGTATATGGGAGTCCTCCTCTGTCAACTTGTGGCTGTTTTACTGGAAACTAATACAGACAAACCTCATATTTTAACATCAGCCTGGATACGGCGCAAGATACGCAAGTTTTTACATGATATCTGGCCGTAGATGTAGAACATAAAAACTCATTATTTATGAAAAAGGGTTTATTAAAAATATATTATGATTATGACATAAAATTATTGGATGTAGCTCAGTTTGTGACGTTAGTGTAATTAAGCCGTGTACGTTACCGTGGCGACGCCATCCCATGAGCTGTGGGTGGCCGTCTGAAAAAGGAAAGAACATTTCTATAGTTATGAATGTTGATACAAAGGTAAATTATGAAAGATAAATGTAATGTACTGCAATTTAAGCAGGACTCGAACGTTTCCGACCTACGTCCCTACGATTTCGGCGTATGATCTAAGCTTTCACATAGTTACACTATTCTGCGCTACTGGAGCACCCTCTATTTCTATATTTATTGCCAATAATTGTTTTTCAACTGGTAATGTACTCCACCGCCATATATACAGGTCCGACAAGAAAGTGTAGAAATTGTGCACTTTTTAATTTCTACTCTTTCATGTCGTACTGTTAAGCTGGACCCCCTTTTATAATGTACCAGTAGAGTAGTATAAATAATGCCTACATATCGACGGCAAAAAGCGGAAACGTAGTAAACGCCAATGAAGACCCGTTTCCTCATCCTTACTGTCAGTTATGCTTTCGGAACAAAAACAGCGCGACTGAGAAACAGCGAGGCATAACTTACAAAAATGTTACCTTGAACCTTGACTATCATGGCATGGAGGATCTCTCTACTGGTACATTATAAAAAAAAAAATTACAAAAAAAAGAACCGACTTCAGTAAAACTAAAAAAGCCAACAATAACCCGTTCAAGTACAGATTACATTTGACTCACCCTTAGAACGGGACCAACTCGGAGTTATACCCTTTCGATAAAAAAAAAAAATTGAAAATCGGTTCACGGTTCTCGGAGATATCGAGTAACAAACATAAAAAAAAAAAAAAAAATTGTTCGATTTGAGAACCTCCTCCTTTTTTGAAGTCGGTTAAAAAGGGGGTCCCGCTTACAGTACGACATGAAAGAGTAGAAATTAAAAAGTGCACAATAAAATATCAGTATTAACTATTTGTTTGTGCGTTCTGATTGTGGTGGAACAAGCCTGCGATATACCTACATACCTACTGCCATTTCCATAAGCAGGTACCTATAATGGCCGGAGATCGCACATTCTGTCTGTTTCCTCATCCATCCAAAACTTAACCATTTTTTACGAAATTCTAGGAACTCAAAAGGGAAGGAAAAAACTATTTTTGCGCTTATTATTATAACATGTGTGTACTAGGCGTCTGTTTTAAGCCAAAATTCGGCTGAATAGTACACAAATTTTATAATGACTTGCGTGAACGCAAAATGATAGTAGGGGAATAGGAGCAGTGATATATCTTCTTAGGCATTTTATGATCGGGAGTTCTCCTTTGGCAGAAGAACTTTGTTATCGGAACCCTAAGAATAATTTATGACCCCACATGATAGGATTCAGAAAATCTATATTCAGTATCCAGTACAAATGAGTGATGACATTCCCTACAGCACTAAAAATCAAGAAGGGGTCTCCTTTTTAAAATGTTCTTAAGGTTCAGAAGCCTCATCTTGATCATCAAACACCGTACATTACCGTTTATCGTTTCAATTTTTTTTTACTAGTTTATCTCCAGAATGAGGACATAAATGAGACGAAGAGAAATAAGTAACAAATTTTGTAGTAAATAGGTTAAAAAGCTTACCACAACAAGTTTGTCGCCACTGAACTCCTTCTTGAAGATAATGGTTGCTCCGCTCGCGGTCTTCTTCGTCTCTGTAACGGTGTTGCCATCTACGACAATTGTAGTTTTAACCTGGAAGAATAAAAAAAAAAATTGCGTGCAACCTCACACAAATTGGTCTAGACATGCGGCAGCGTGTCAAGCCAATTTCAAGCTAACAGACCATTAGGAGCCACTTTTGACCCCCTCATAACTCAAGAACTATTTGACATAAACACGTCAAATTAGGTTCATGTAAGTATCGAGACTGACGAGATACATACGTGCCCTAAATTTCATAAACATAACTCAAACTGTTTTTTAGATATTATCATCCAAAAATTGACGTTTTTATCACTGACTGACCTGCGGGGCCTGTCATGGATCATGGTAGCTTTTATCACGTGACAGAACATCCGTCACATTTTGACAAAATGCCAGTGTGAGTGACAGATGCTTTGTTCAACACGTGATAATCCTAGGCCCCCTGATCAAAATTCTAACCCAGTTCCAGATGACCTAGAAAGTTCAAATTTGGCATCCAGATAGGTACAGTCCGACCAAAAAGAGTAAAAATTAAAAAGTGGCAATACTGTAGTGTCGTCGCCGTTTTCTTATATTGATTAGAAAGGGAGGACACTACAGTATTGAAACTTTTTAATTTCTACTCTTTTCTATCGGACTGTAGTTGGACTCTCGGCGCATTGTCCAAATGGACGAGGCGTGTCAGTCCCAAGTCACGCAAAGGGCCCCCAAGGACCCGCAGACTCAAACAAAAACCAAAAAAAAAAAACTGTAGTTCGGTGAATACATGAATTAAATATACTATTAACTACATAAAAATAAAAAATAAAATTAATATTTCAATAAACAAATAGAAATTTTATTAGACGTCTCGACGAAAAAAAAGGAAATTGATATATTGCAATTCCAAACTAATGAAGTGGCGGTATATGGCCTACGGTCTTAACCTCTTCGGAACGACGAATTAAAAAAAATATAGAGATTCTGAAAGGTTACGTACAACACTGCCGGAGCTGCTGTCCTCAAACTCCACCCCAGACTGGAAAGTGGTGGTCTTCTTGTGTACAGTGAAGCTGTACTTGTCTCCATCCTTTCCCCAGGTCTCAGTGAGCTTCTCAGCTTTCAGAGCGTCGATGTGTTCCTTCGGCACTCCTGGAAATTTCAAAGGAAAACTTTAAATAGGTTTACATGTATAACGTAAGGAAGGAATCCTTTTTCTTTCGTTAAAAACGCAAAGCCATGATAATTAAATTCAACTGGGCGATTTTGAAGCTTAAGTCCTAAAAGGTACCAAATACTAAGCAGGTAGGTAAGTATTTAAATATATATTTATTATTTAAGGCCTATGTCCAGCAGTGGACGACTCCGGGCTGATGATGATGATGCTGATGATGATTTATTGGAAGGTGCACGCAAAACTGTCGCCGTATTTTTTTTTGTAACAGCTATCCGTACACCAAAATTGGTTAAACTTCGTCCAGCTGTTTTGGCGTGATGATCAGTGATCGGCAAGCAAACACCGCGGGTTTCGTATATAAATTTTAACAATAAAATAATTATATCCCGCGATCTACATTCAAAAAATATGTTCCATTGAGTGTGATATACCTAATTATGTTAATTCTATATTTATTCCAATCATGTTCGTATTTTTTTACGCCGAAAACCGCGATGTTGCAAACAAACGAATGGCCAACAGATGGCGCCGCGCGCTCATACAAAACAAAATACACTCCTGCATTGCTTTTAAGATTGTTTCTGAAATCATGATTTTAAATACAGTTTAAGAATTTGAAAATGGTCTAGATTTGTTTATTTATTTATCTGAGACTTACCAAGAAATGCAAGGAAATCGTCAAACCTCTCCTGCTTTTGCAGAGTGTAAGTTTTTCCCAGGAAAGCCATTTTTTTTTGGGGATGTGCCTGTGCCTCTACAATGCTTCAAGTACAATGGTCACTTTTAATGGATTCAGCCTTTTTATATAAACAAATTACGTAGATAATTAAACTTATCTTACGGCACACGATACCGGTGATGACTAAGTGTATTAAATTTACCTTCAATTCCAATAATTTGGAATGATAAAGTTATCGCAATCGTCAACAAAACATATACAGGGTATCCCAAGAAGTAGTGATATACTGAAGCTGGGAGGTAGAGGACCTAGAGGGCTATCTAAATCACCCCCATGTATGTTCCGCGATTTTTCGTATTTTCGGAGTTATGACATTTTTTTCATTTTTCACCTATCGCCGAGTACGATGAGATTTTTATTTATGGTGACGTGAATTATTGCGGTAGATGTTTGATTTTTTTGTGTGCTGAGCTGATATTTAGATAGGCCAATTCAGTATGGTAACATTTACTATCGTTAGATCTTTGAATGGAATAAAAAAAAATGCCAAGAAAGATAAAATTACCCAGTATGTACACAACTTCAAGGGCCTTTAAAAAGATAAAATCACATAAAAAAAATACTGTTTGGCTTTTAAAAACTTGCTCTATCTATCAGGTAGCTACCCTGAAAATTTCATTTTCACCTCACTCGCTCGGAAAACCTCCGTTTATAGGGCGAAATCTGCGTGCAAAAGTCTATTTTATCCGCTAGCGTGCAAAAGTCATTTGAATTTGGAACACGACGATTTTGATTCTCTGTGGTGCATGTAACTTTTATATTTAAGACTCCTTCAACGCGTGACTGATTTCATCAGTCGATTAAATCTTCGAATAACCAATCAACGTCGCACGCTAATAAAGGGCGATCTGGTCAGGCCGGCTAAAATCATATTATGTACGTTTGAATACTTCTTTAAAAAAAAAAAATACACCTACAATATCACGTCCAGAAACCTGGTTTGTGGTTACAGATTGTTCAGTTTTTATTTTTTCTACACTTTATTTTATGTTGAATATGTTTATATATATTAAGTATTTCAGTTTCATTTACATATTTTGACTAGTAAATATATTAAATACAACATAAATTTTATTATTTATTTGTTATAAAAGTTGGAACATAAGAGTGTAGGTAATATCGGAACGCACCCGAGAAAAAAATTATAATTAAAAAGTTGGAAGTTTTCACAATTCACGTAATATTTGGAGCCGATAAATAATTTACCGAAACTATTGGCGTTTTTAAAGAAGATAAAGCCGAAATAATCTTGTTCGGATCCCATCGTCCAATAACTTCCAAAGCAATTTTATTGTTATGGAAAATACTTCCGAGTGGCCAATTAATCCTTCCCAGAATGCCATTCTCCCACATTCTCAACGAATGTGTCAAGTAGTTTCAAATACAAATATAATATTAACAGTGCTTAAGAAAAACTCAACGATAAAATATACACGACGAATAATACAAATTACGGCCATATTATTTTTAATATTTGTGCTTCTCTCGTATTTATTTGGTTTGGATTTGAGTGTGTTGTGTTTTTTTGATGTGTTAAATAGAAGGCAATATTATATTATGATTATTTTTATGTTTTAATTGTTTTTCTTGAATTTTGCATTTTCCTCGCTGTAGTGAGGTGAAAAGTTGTGTGTTCCGCATGGCTGCAAAATTATTTAGCTTCTCGTGTCTTGAAAGCCTCGCTACGCTCAGCTTTCAATTTCAACACTCGCGCCGCGCCAAATAACAACTTTGCAGCCTTGCATAACAAATAACTATTTATCTATATATATAAATGCAAGTGTCCTGACTGACTGACTGACTCATCAACGCAGAGCCGAAACTACAAATGCTAGAGAGTTGAAATTTGCACAGTAGGTTGCATTTATAAATTGTACAAGAGATAAGAAGCGATTTTGAAAAATTCAACCCCTAAGAGGGTTAAAAAGGGGATGAAAGGTTGTATGGGGTACAAGTTTTTTTTTAAGCTAGGAACTTGAAACTTCGTAAAAAGGTATAAAAATAAAATGGAAGAAAAGTAATTTCAGCGTTTTTGAAAATTCATCCCTCAAGGTGGTAAAATAGGGTTGAAAGTTTGTATGGATATCAAATATTTTTTTGAGTGCGGGACTTGAATCTTTGTATAAAGGCATACTATTAGAATACAAGAAAAGTAATTTCAGCGTTTTCAAAAATTCATCCCCTAAAAGGGTTAAAAATGGGTTGAAAGTTTAAATCCATTACAAATTTTTTGAAACTTCTTATAAAGGCATATATAAGGATAAAAAAATTACATTAATTGATTGTTATTAAAAATTCAACCTCTAAGGGGGTTAAAAAGGGGATGAAAGTTTGTCTTGGGGTTCAAATTTAATTTTAAGCTAGGAACTTGAAACTACGTATAAAGGTATTAAAATAAAATAAAAGAAAACTGATTTCAGCGTTTTTGAAAATTCATCCCCTAAAAGGGTTAAAAAGGGGTTGAAAGTATGTATGACGATCAAAAACTTTTATGAGTGCGGGACTTGAAACTTTACATAAAAGCATATTATAAAAATACAAGAAAAGTAATTTCAGCATTTATGAAAATTCAGCCCCGAAGGTGGTGAAAAAGGGGTTGAAAATTTGTATGAAGATCATTTTTTTTTTTATTGCGGTTTTTTAAACTTTGTATACAGGCATTTAATTAAAATACAACAAAAGTAATTTAAGCGTTTTCGAAAATTCTACCCCTAAGGGGGTTAAAAGGGGGTTGTAAGTTTGTATGAAGATCAAACATTTTTTTGAGTGCGGGACTTGAAACTTTATATAAAAGCATATTATAAAAATACAAGAAAAGTAATTTCAGCGTTTTTGAAAATTCAGCCCAGAAGGTGGTGAAAAAGGGGTTGAAAATTAGTATGAAGATCAATTTTTTTTTTATAGCGGGTTTTTTAAACTTTGTTTACAGGCATTTAATTAAAATACAAGAAAATAAATTTAAGCGTTTTCGGAAATTATACCCCTGAGGGGGTTAAAAAGGGGTTGAAAGTTTGTATAAAGATCAAAAACTTTTTTGAGTGCGGGATTTGAAACTTTATATAAAAGCATATCAATAAAATACAAGAAAAGTCATTTCAGCGTTTTTGAAAATTCAGCCCCGAAGGTGGTGAAAAAGGGGTTGAAAGTTTGTATGAAGATCAAACATTTTTTTGAGTGCGGGACTTGAAACTTTATATAAAAGCATATTATAAAAATACAAGAAAGTAATTTCAGCGTTTTTGAAAATTCAGCCCAGAAGGTGGTGAAAAAGGGGTTGAAAATTAGTATGAAGATCAAAATTTTTTTTATTGCGGGTTTTTAAACTTTGTTTACAGGCATTTAATTAAAATACAAGAAAAGGCATTTAAGCGTTTTCGAAAATTCTACCCCTGAGGGGGTTAAAAAGGGGATGAAAGGTTGTATCGGGTATAAATTGTATTTTAAGTTAGGAATAAGAAACTTTGTAAAAAGGTAATTTTATTAAAAGATAAGAAAACTCATTACAGCGTTTTTGAAAATTAAGCCCTGAAGGTGGTGAAAAAGGGGTTGAAAATTTGTATGTTGATCAAACATTTTTTTGCGTGCGGTACTTGAAACTTTGTGTAAAGGCATTATTATTTGAATCAAAGAATTTATAAACGTCGTTCTTATACTCATCGAATTTAGTAAAGCTATTCGTTCGTAGATGTACCTTATTTTATAATGATACCGCGTAATAAGAGCAAATTAGCCGAATAAAAAGGCCAAGAGCGAGTCGGACTCGCGTACGAAGGGTTCGTTACTATTTCGTAAACAATTGCAAAAAAAAGCACGTTAAGCAATTTCAACATTACTTAGATCTGAAAATAATAAAGATGTAAAATTTTCAAGATAAAGGTTCCACGCGGACGAAGTCGCGGGCAACAGCTAGTTATTCATAAGGCTACATGATGATTAATGCAAACAAAGTAAAACCAATTACAAGGTGTTTAATTACAAGAAATTTTCAAAATGGCCCCCCTGTTGCTCAATGCAAGTGCGACACCGCCGGAAAAAGTTGTCTTTTAAATGTCTGAATGCACTTCTATTATTTTTAATGGTTTCTTCTGCTACTCTCAGTTTCCGGGTTAACTCGTCCAAATTGCGGCATTATCTCGAGTAGACCAGGTCTTTGCAGTATCCCCATACAAAAAAAAACAATAGGGTTTAGGTCGGGGGACCGTGGAGGCCAGGCTATAAGGTAGGCGTCACCCCGGCCGCAACGACCAATCCATCTTTCAGGGTATCTTTGTGGCATGGTGCACCATCACACTGCAGTACTATGCAGAAGCATAGTACTGCAGAAGTACACGCAGAAGCGTGTCTCCAAGTCCACATCTTCTAACAGCAGGGGCAGATCGACGCGTAGAAAATTTAAAAAGTGATTGCCGTCCAAGCGGTCTGGCAGCTGAAAGCCGATTAGCTGACCGTTAAGTATGCCAGACCAAAGGTTAACACTAAAGTGTTCTTGGAATGTCGATTCCCTTTTTAAATTCGGATTTTCAATTGCCCTTGAGTGAGAATTGTGCATATTAAAAATCCCATTGCGTCTAAAGTGGGATTCATCCGTCCACAAGATTTGGTTAAAAAAACAAATCGTTTTCAGCTTGTCTCCTCAGCATTTCCTGACAGAATTCAATTCACCGATTGTAATCTTCCGGTTTCAACTGTTGCACTTTTCTAATGTGAAACGGATGATATCCTTACGCTCTGTAGTGTAGGTACGGTGTACCTGAGATTTAGAAAGTCCGGTACGACGTTCCATAACTCTCACACTAGTCGACGGGTCTCTTTTTACTTCTTCAACAACTGCATCTACTACATCAGGACCCGGCATAGTGGCCATACGGCCTGATCTGGTACCCGGTATGTGACCTTCCAAATTACGCATTATGTACTCTTAAGATCATGCGATAGTCAGGAAACGTTTCAGGTTGAGGCCCGCCTCTTCGTTCCACATGTTCCCGGTACAGCCTTGAAGCTTCCTCCGCATTCCCCCTAGCATAACCGTTATAGTAATGCATTTCTGCGTAGTCACGTGAAGTAAACATGATCACTTACACGCAAACTCAAGTCCAGTTAAATAATGCCAAGTCGTCGATTCCAGGTAATAACACTAATCCAAATCGTAATGCAAGTGAAAGTCCATATGAATAGCCAAAATGATTAGGGAAACGAACAATTAGCAGTATTAAAACACAATTTTTAAATTATTGAAAAACAACAACGATGACCAAACAACGTGAAAATTTTCTCATGCGTCAACCGTCTTTTGTTTTTCTGGCCTCCACGGTCCCCCGACCTAAACCCTATTGTTTTTTTTTTGTATGGGGATACTACAAAGACCTGTCTACTCAAGATAATGCCGCAATTTGGACGAGTTAACCCGGAAATTGAGAGTAGCAGAAGAAACCATTAAAAATAATAGAAGTGCATTCAGACATTTAAAAGACAACTTTTTCCGGCGGTGTCGCACTTGCATTGAGCAACAGGGGGGCCATTTTGAAAATTTCTTGTAATTTAAACACCTTGTAATTGGTTTTACTTTGTTTGCATTAATCATCATGTAGCCTTATGAATAATAAAATGAAATTTTCAGGGTAGCTACCTGATAGATAGAGCAAGTTTTTAAAAGCCAAACGGTAATTTTTTTATGTGATTTTATCTTTTTTAAAGGCCCTTGTAGTTGTGAACATATTGGGTAATTTTATCTTTCTTGGCATTTAATTTTTTTTTTATTCCATTCAAAGATCTAACGATAGTAGGTAAATGTTACCATACTGAATTGGCCTATCTATCAGCTTAGCACACAAAAAAATCAAGCATCTACCGCAATAATTCACGTCACCATAAATAAAAATCTCATCGTACTCGGCGATAGGTGAAAAATTAAAAAAAAGTCATAACTCCGAAAATACGAAAAATCGCGGAACATACATGGGGGTGATTTAGATAGCCCTCTAGGTCCTCTACCTCCCAGCTTTAGTATATCACTAACTTCTTGGGACACCCTGTATAATTAGTGCAAAGAAACGCATGATGATTTGTTATCAATGCAGAGCGAAAGATAAGAATCTGGTACAGGTAACGTTATTTATACATTTTTTACATCAAATGAAATTATATAAAACGGGGTAAATAGAACTGACTTACAACTTCTGATATTAGCATCCTTTTAGTAATACAAGGGTTAAATATTTGTATAGAATCTTTTTATTGATTCTATATTTTTTATGTGGTAATACCACATTTTTATTTTTTATAAATAATGACACAAAGATCGTGCGTGTAAAACGCACATCCTAGGGTATGGCTAATGCGCAATAAGCATTTCAAAAAAACATATGACACAGAGGGCGCTCCAGTAGCGTAAAAAGGATTAAGGGATGAAAGATTTGGTGTGACTGACGTAGCGGTCGGATAGCTCAGTTGGGAGAGCAATGCGCCGGTAACGCAGAGGTCGCGGGTTCAAACCCCGCTTCGATTGTAGTAGATCGCATTCAATTTTTCTTTCTTAATTTACCTTTGTGTCATTATTTATAAAAAATAAAAATGTGGTATTACCACATAAAAAATATAGAATCAATAAAAAGATTCTATACAAATATTTAGAACAGCGCCATCTCTCTCGCAGTCTTCACACTTGCTGTAAAGCAATGGGGATTGGGGATCGTGCGTGTAAAACGCACATCCTAGGGTATGGCTAATGCGCAATAAGCATTTCAAAAAAACATATGACACAGAGGGCGCTCCAGTAGCGTAAAAAGGATTAAGGGATGAAAGATTTGGTGTGACTGACGTAGCGGTCGGATAGCTCAGTTGGGAGAGCAATGCGCCGGTAACGCAGAGGTCGCGGGTTCAAACCCCGCTTCGATTGTAGTAGATCGCATTCAATTTTTCTTTCTTAATTTACCTTTGTGTCATTATTTATAAATACAAGGGTTACTTTGATTTCCGTGGTAGGTAACACGTATTATTTAACTATAAAAAGTTTGGTTCTTAACGCGTGTAAGATATAATTGTTTACATGGTTAAACGCAACAAAAATATATTGTTTTCGTGGTTTAATAAAACAAAATATGACTTAAAACTTCAATGATCGACGTTACTTTATGAATCAAAGTAGCCCCGGTATGAAGGAGTTTTAAAAAACATTAAACCTAAACGTTCGCAAATAGGGGTCTTAGTTAAAATTCATGAATTCATGATATGTCGTCATACTTATCTTATACCAAGTAAATTCAGTTAAAATTTTGTCGTACGCTGTAAAGACATTGTACATATCAGGTACCTACATTTTATTTTATCCAAATATTATTACTAAAGTCAATCACAATGTAAACATTCAATGCGATCCACTGTCATCCAAGCAGGCTCAGACCCGCGACCCTTCTTTTCCAGGGTAGTGCTCTACCAACGTAGCCATCTTATCTATATTTTCACTCAAGAACACCTGATTTTTATTCTGCACGGCACGTCGTCTCACCAGACACAGTCCGACAAGAAAGTGGAAATTAAAAAGTGGCAATAGGTACTGTAGTGTTCATCCCGTTTTCTTAGATTGATTAGAAAGGGAGGACAATGCAGTATTGCCACTTTTTAATTCCTTCTTTTGTATATTGTACTATATCTCTTTAGCATCCTCGAGATCGTTCTGCAAAACTTTTACAGAAAATTGTAGAACGCCCTTGTTTGAGAATATTGTGACAACAGATCAGGAAAACTTTATCGATAACCATAACGTGTTGTATCTATCTATACCCTTCCGTGTCACGTCGAAACCTCTAAAAGTTCAAAATATTGGGCAAGTGCGAGTCCGACTCGCGCATGATGGGTTCCTTACCATAATCTATAACAAATTTGTTGTATGGGAGCCCCCTTATATATTAATTTTATTTTATTTTTAGTATTTGTTGATATAGCGGCAATAGAAATACATCATCTGTGAAAATTTCAACTATCTATCACCGTTCTTGAGATACAGCCTGGTGACAGACGGACGGACGGACGGACAGCGAAGTCTCAGTAATAGGGTCCCGTTTTTACCCTTTGGCTAGTAGTATTATATAATCTGTGCCTTTGGGTACGAAGTCCTATACTTAATTCCTAATCACCAATCGATTTCTAGCCGCCCCGGTTTATGGCACAGCATTTCTTTTTGTCGATAAATGTACCTACAATCCAAATTCGCGTCAAAGATATCTAATCATAACATGTAAGTACCTACCTATTTGTTACGTGTTCATGAATCAGAATCAGAATCAGACATTTATGCAATTAATACCTACTGACTTTAATAATTAGCAATTAATACTGACATTAAATTAGATTAGATAGATAAGGGTCATGTAGTTAAAAGGTGTCACGTCAACATTTTTTCTGATCCTGTTAAAAATACACTTAGGTATAACAAATTTTTAGTATAGGGGGAGATGGGGTACCTTGATACGATTTTTTTGCATAGACGATAAAAACGGCAGCGAAAGAGTAATTTCAACAAACAATATTTTGATAGCTCGAGTGTTTAACTAAGTTTAAACGTAAGTGTACATTTATCCGCAAAACAACATATTGATTTTTTAATGTATTTTTTTCTGAAAAATGGGATTTGTATCAAACTACCCCGTATACGGGGCGGTTTGATACACACCTGGGGTACTTTGATACTCCCACATATATTCCTATGTAATATATATAATCTTATTTAAAAATGAAAGAAAATGCATTATATTGATTTATATTATCATTTATTTATGGCATAATCAGTCTTATTAATGTTTATGGCAAATCAACTAGGTTTTATCAGTAACTTTAATTTGTACTTATATTTATCTTTGATATACATATATAGGTAAATAGTCAATATATATATCCTACTCCTATTTTCCTTATAAACTTAAGATCACATGCTAACAATCAGTTGTTTTGAAACACTAAAAGTAACATATAAACATTATTTATGTATTGACATACATTGGTACAGTATCAATCTACCCCACAGACGTTTGTATCTATGTGCCCCGAGGTAGTTCTTTAAATACAAATTAAGATAGAAAAAAATCTAGAAGTATCTAGGATAAAATGGCTATTGTATAGAATAATTCAACGTATTTAATTACTGCATGTCGTAGATTCCTCTCCGATAACGTTATAATACTGCCTAATAAGTCACTTCCTAAAATGATCGATTTTTTACTCGCGGTCTTAAAAAACGTGTCCGTACTTGTCAAATGCGTTTGAGCGCCTGAGCCGCGGTGAAACTCCGGCGCCTCATTCGCCTTGTAAGTGACGTCTATGTGTGCGTGAATGAATTGTACACAACCATTCGTTTAGGTTCAAAAAAAAAAAAAAAAACAAAATCATTTATTTTACAAAAAGGTTATACAAATATTGACGAATCCTCCTTTTAAGTTACTACTTGTATTAGGAGGATCCGCTCTTTCGTACAATGGTTTTCTTTTCTTCTTAAGATTAAAATTAAGATTAATTAAATATATATATATATGTATACATACGTTACTAAAAGTGTGTGTGTGTGTGTGTATGAATATGCGTGTGTGTGTGTGTGTGTGTGAGTGTGTGAGGGTATATAAAGGGTCAGTACATAAATTCTTCCGTTTCCTCGTAGTTTTTAGCTTTCAGCCAAGTTGTTATTAGGTTTTATGACTACCGTATCTATGTGCCCCGCGTATCAATGTACCCCTACTCCCCCTAAAAACTTCGAATTCAAGCAAGATCATTAGAAATTTATCACATTTTGTAAATACGTCTCCCAGATATCTTTCGGATTTTTACGATGGGATAAAAATAAAACACAATAATAAAATTATCTTATAATTAATTTAAGCACTTATATCACATAAAACAGGAATTTCCTTTTTTTGGCATATTTGTGTCGTTGAAACTTGTTGGCCCAAACCCAAAACCAGTCTTGAACTCTTGATATTCGAAAATAAAGGACCGAATCTTCAACATTTTGTTTTAGTATGGACTTTAGGCAACATTAAATTGTCCAAAGGTATATTTATAGTTAGGTATTATATTTTTTCCAGATACCTACTTAGTTTATTCTTATTTGGTTTCTGAACCCACGAAAAGTTTACTTTCATGTCGTATAGTTTATAAATATATATATATATTTTTAATTTCTCGTAATAAACTTGAGAATAAAAATAATGTCAATGTCACAACTATTTTTTTCCCCCTTAGTAATTCCATATAGATAGTAATGCTGTTTGTCAGGATATGACCAAAACACATCCAAATTAAAAAAATATATTTAAAAACTCTACGACTTCAAACTCAACTATTCTTAAATTCTGAATCTAAATAACGTATGGCATCGAGAAAAAATATAATATGCATACCTATGGGAAATATAATGATACTAATTAAAGTTCCATTCTATATTCATTGGACCAATTTATAGGTTCTCACACACTTTCCGTCCCAGCCTTCAGCCGTAGTGGTCTGAAAAAAAAAAACTAAATTATATGAGAATGCTAGCTTTTAGGGCCTTATCACACTTTGCGATTTGCGAGCGAGTTTTCTATACAAATATTTATTTATTTATTTCCCACACTTACAGCTATCTGTCTGTACAGGACTTAAACCACAGATGAATAATATACTTTATCTACGCACATATCATTAGTGCTCTAAAATGCGTTCAGAAACCGTAGGAAATGACCAGCATTACTACAACCAATTTTACTATGAGAACTTTCTTATCTGTGGCAGTAGGTAAAATCTGTACTGTAATGTTATAACAGTATCAATTTTTGTAAGGTTATGAGTTTAAATTTGGAACAGCTGTCAAAACTAAAGTAGGTCTCTATTCTAGTATCCATAGATATTAATATTGTTATCGATACGAAACGTCAATTCAGTATGTTTTTTTATAAAAACCGCACGACATTTGATCTCGAGTGACATGAGAATATGGATACATTCGTTTGTATATGATTTAGAAAAAAAAAACATTCGTCTTGACGGAGGTTCGAATTGCCGCCATTATTGTTGTCATTTGTTTGTTGGTTCTTTGCTGTTACAAAAGTATAATTGTGATAAGTTTATTGTAATTCACATTTTAGTTGAAAATATTGTTTCAATGTAAATGTAAATTACAACTATTACAATAAATAATCTGTTTATGTATTTGTTCAGATTTATTTCTTACTGCATTAGTATATGTCGTTTTTAGATATTTTACAGGTAGCACTAGTGGTGCCGGTCATTTCCTTATGGCTTCTGAACCCATCTTAGAGTACTTATGATATGTGTGTAGATAAAGTAGTGTATACAACTGTACATAATTAGGCCTTAAAACACTCGTGTGATCCTATTATGAAACTCGCTGACGCTCGTTTCATAAAACCACACTCGTGTTTTAATGCCTCTCATTATGTATCAGTTGCATAAACTACTATAAACATAAGCGTCGCCCGGCTATTACCCAAATAGAATTTGACAGCAGATTGAGAGGAACGGCACTATACCTACGTTGCAAGGCGTCCGGATAAAGCTGGACTTAGACTTTTTGATTCCGTGTCCGGCCAAATAACGGTGTCCGGATTTTGTTAGGCTTTTTAGGGGGAAGTCCCCTAACGCCGGACGGCACCTAGGGCCGGACACTCGAACTATCTCGGCAACTAGCAACGCGAGTGAATCAAGGACCGTCGGTCGGTCCGGCGATTAGGTTTGCGAACCTGGCCTGGTATGGAGTAGGCTACTACTACTCCGAGTAGCCTAATACTACTCCGAGTAGCCCTTTAGATGCCTCGCTGACTTGGGAGCGTCTACAACAGTCGTGTGGTCGGCACGGACGGGACAACGCCGAGTGATTGCGGTTGTAATTTTAATATGGACAATTATATATTTTTATATTTGTGGCCGTTTTATTCCTATGTTTTAGAGTGTAAGTTTTATTTTTACATTGTATTTTAATTTTAGTATCATTTTAATAGTTATGGGTTTCTTGCCTGCTAATAAACGAATTTATTATTATTATATCGACGGTGGAAAGGAGAAACCCCTTAAGCGACATTTTGCTAACTTTACAGGAGAGCGTTTAAAAGTATTAATTTCCTTAAAAAAAAATCGTAACTTTTTTTCTAGTCGTTTTAGGGACTTCAGTTCTATGGACGTATTTTATTAAATTGTAATACCTATCCACCAATAGTAACGTTACTGAAAAAAACTTAGAATCTTCTGATATAAGTGTCGCTTAATTTAAATAGACCTGAAAAAAACCCAGAGAAACCCTCTAAGCGACATTGCCATTTTTAGGCAGATACTAGAAAAAAACAATTAAACGCCCTTTTCTATCATACTTATTACTAGAATATTACTTTAAGCCACTATAGTGAGGAAAACATTTTCTCATGATTATTATATAGATTTTGTGGCCCGGAAATTTGTTTTGCAACTATTATAATCAATTATATATTTTCAATACAATATAAACCCAATTATTGTTGTCATCTTAAACGGGTACCTATAGTAACCCAAAACCGGGAAAAAAACAGGAATGTACCTATAGGGTAAACATGAATAAGTAAATAAAAACAGAAAAACAGAAAAAACGATAATGCTTATTTTAATTTCTAGTTTCCACTTTCTTTAATTATTCTTGTGTTTTTCCTAATTTACTATCAGTCTTAGTAATTTATTATAATAACACTAATACTAGTAATGGCATACATAATTTTTAACATTAAACTTTAAAGGCAGGGATTCAAATCAACATAACTTAATAAATAAGTTCTCTTATCATAGCTAATGTCTTATTACTTCTTATCAGGCTTAAAGAGATCAATTGCCTATAAAATCTGTCTTGAATTAGACAACTTTGTAATCTAAGTGATATATGTAATCTTTAAATTATAGTAGTAAAGTTTACATTAAAAATAGACACTAACGAAAACGAAGAACTTTTTTTTTAAAGTACTCTGCACTTAGCGATAAAACGCCTCCCCACAATGTTCGCTGCCGACTGAAGCGACCGACTGGTTACTTCGTGTTTATAAAAACGCCATTCATAGGTATATTACACTAAAAATGGTTCACTGAAGCGACGATTGACAGGTAAAACCGATAATTCAAGCCCCAGGATACCTTTTAGATCTTTCACTTAAACGACTAAAGCAAGTTTTAACGAATACATTAAGCTACATAAATGCTCAAAATTCAACGTGTCGCTTGAAGGAGCAAATACTGTCGTAAATTTTGTGACAATCAATTAACCGACAGCATTTGTTGTTCATAATTCCAGAAGACACGATTAAGCACCTAACCTTATATAATTTGTGTTTGTAATAAAAACTTTAACGCCATTGCTACAAATTCAAGCCATTTTTAAAAACACTTTAAGCGATCACGTATCAAATTGTGAGTAGTTTAAGTGACGTAGTTCAAATTTAAATCAAATTATGTGTCGCATAACTGGGTGTTTTTAAATCGGTCCACTATTTATAAGTTACCTTAACCGACATCAAAGTCTTCAGATCGCTACGTAACCCGGCTTAAAAGACGCAGAAAAAAAAGTTGATTCCAACGATATATATATAACTCAAGTTCATTGAAAATGTCGCTTAAGGGGTTTCTCCTTTCCACCGTCGATATTATTAATCATAACATAATCCCATGATTTGTACGAAAAAAAAATCTCGATTATAAAAGTGTTAAGTAGGTTATAGGTATATAATGCATGATATGTAATCTTTTCCGTATATTTTTTTATGCGGTATTGCAAAATCCGTGCCTATCGCTGGTGACACGATAAGGTTGCGTTTATGACGCATCCGTCACTATTTCACTTGTCAGAAAGTGCTTAGTCATTTATTTATCATAATAAATTCGGCAATCATATGCCTACAAGTCAGCGCTGTCATGGAAATAACCAATACTCATTGGTAGTAAAGGTCAGTCAGGACAATACGGTAGTTGACCTTAGTGAAAATAAATTACATCATTGAAACCACTAAACCACAAACACTGCACATTCATAAATACACGGAGCCAAATAAACTACCATAACTTTTGGTGATTATACTATTTTTGATTGGACGAAAACTAAAAAGAAGACGTGTTTTACTGATTGTTATGACGTCACAAGCCAGTATTTCCATAGAAACTCCATACTAACTTCATACTAACCGGTCGTTTTTGAGATTTCATAAGGAGTAGCCTGTTTTGAGCTGTTATTTTACTATATTGAGCTAGCGGGACAAGCGCAACACACATCGAAATATCTAAATACAACCTTATTTGTAAGGTGATAAAGTCGGGCGTACGGTTTGCTAAGATAATTTATATAATATTTGGGATAGGCTGTAAGCGAGAGATAACGCAGTGACATGTAAACCGTGCGCGGTTTTCGCTCACCGTACTTTATGTACTAGATCATAAGTTCCTTGTTTTGAATAAATAAATAAATAAAAAAAACATTACGGTACCCGACGTGGACTTGGGTTTTCAATCCTTATGTTGATATTCCATTGATTCATACAAAACGCTTTGCGTCTACTTTTCTTATCAGGACGGCAAAGGAGTAGAACTCTTCCTGCGCACCTTTTCTCTGAAAACTATAACTTAGATCTCTTCAAGTCGAGAGTGAATAGGCACCTTCTAGACAAGCATGGTTCATCTTAGGCCTCATCGCTACTTAACATCAGGTACATTCGAGGTCAAATGTTTGTCTATCGCACATAAAAAAAACAGATGCTGTACTACTAACGCCATCTTAGAACCACGCAACTATAGTTAAAGTTGGCAAAACTACATCATCTGCACTCGATATTTCGATTTCGATTCGAGTGTGCACTTTGCCCCGCTTACGCACTTCCCCCGCCACCTTAAATAATTTGAATAAGGCTTATTATTTTCGCGGCGACAGAAAAATTAAAGAGCAGCAAACTATTTGCAACTAAAATAATAACTTGTCAGCGATTAAATATTTTGGCAATCATTTATATTAAATGAGCTTTAAACTAAGGATATTTTAAAATTCAAATAATGGCAGCTACTTTAAGGTAGCAGAAATAATAAACAAGATTACTGAAATCATAGGTGAGGTACTATAAATAATGACTTGGCGACTAATATTAGCAGAAGGATAACAAACTTTATATTAGTGGCAACTACAGGTCTCCATCTAAAAAAGCATTTTGGGCTTTGATTTGCTGGCAGCTTAAATATTAAAATGGGTACTATATAAAAGTAATGGGGAGTTATTTTTTTAGTTTTCGAAACCATAATTTAATGAAAACGGCGATAAGCGTTTTTTAGGTAAAAATGTTTTGCCCATACAAAACACACTTATTTTAGTCCGAATCTAGCTAAAACACGCTACGCTAAAATAAGCATTGCATTATCATAAGACTTGCCTCAGAACCGAAGCTGTCAACCCCGATTCCACGTGGTCTTGTCTGCCCTACCCCTAGAGTGTATATAAAAAGCCGGAGGCGCGGAGGGAGAGCAGCCCTCGCCCGCCGTGACAAAACTCGGGAGCCGTGCGGAGCGGAGCGGCTGAGGCTGGTCGCCGAAGGCGACCAACAAGCCGAAGCTGCGGAACGGAGTACGGGCGACCGTGCTTTGCCACGCAAGGGCGGAAGGGCTGCACTTCCCGCAGCGCCGGAGCTAAGGCAGAGTCTGACACAATATCCAAAAAAATATTGTCGGTTTTAGGAGTCCATATCTCGGTAATTATTAAGTTTAGAAAAAAGTTGTCCATACAAAACACGTTTATTTTAACGTATTCTATACGATAGAATCATAAAAAATAGGTGTTAATATGACATCACACCTGACGAAAAATTGACCAAAATCAGAGCCACTAAATAAAACTATAGACCAAAATTATTATTACATGCAATTTTCAACTTTGATTAAAGCTCTTAAATTGTCGCACAAAGTATTTTTTTTATGACCTTGATTTATTTTATATGTAATCTCCATTGAACAATTAGAGTAGGCCATTTTCAACTTTTTATCCGCTGTCATGTTTCCGCTTAATTAGTTAATTCAGTCGCCAAAACAATAACTCGATGCTAGTTTATATTGAAACAAAGCCGAAAATTGATTACTTAGCTGCTACTTTTTACTTTAATAGTCTCCGCAATTAGTCGCCAACGTATTATTTTTGCTATCCCCTTTAATTTTTTATAAATCCCTAAATCTGATTAATTTGTCGCCGCGTTAAATACATGCCTTTGAATAATAACGCACCACGACCAAGAAATCCGGTGTAAACTCGCGCAGGTTGGTCGTCTTCCTCCCGTTCTCTTCTACCTGTATCTGGATCAGCTTATTGCCGTCTATCGTGACCGTCGTCTTCACCTGAAACGTAATAATCGTCATGGTATAAGAAAACAAGAAAATCTAGCATAACTGATACGCGACTCAATGTTGCGCGAGATAGCATCATCCGTCACTATCTCATTAGTGCTGTACAGATAGAGACAGGTAGTATCTCGCGCGAGAAAGAGTCGCGTGTCAAAGTTATGCTAGACGAGAAAGTCGCTAGCCCAATATTACAAGGTTCTATGTTACATTTGCAGGGTAGTTAAAATTAGACTTAATGTCTATATAACAGTATTCAAATTTGAACTCGTCAAAAGTCAAACATAGAACGCTGTAATATTGAGCCAGCGAGGTATGACACTCCGGCTAGTGAGACTTTCTACGTCATTGATTAGTTGCCGTTGCCGCTTTATGGCAACAAAATAAATATAAGGCAAAAAAATTGCCAATAGTTGTACAAAAAATAATAATGCATTTATGCATTACGATTGTCATGTTCTTTGACTAAGTTTTATTTGTCGAAATAATTTATTTTTAACTTAACTAACGATTTTATGAGACTCATACAGTATCAAGGGAATCGGGGAGTATTATGATATACCACTGGCATCATAGATACGGATTGACAGAACCAAGCAACCAATCCTCCTTATTTTCTTATTCTAATGGTGAAAATTTTGGTAAACGTTCCAATGTTCGACACAAACCTAATTGTCAGGATGTATGCGCTTATTAAAGCTTTTCCTTACTATGGTTTTACTAAAACCATTTTTTTATCGACATAGTTCAGAGGAAATACTATTTTCCTTCCCCAAAATTTTACCAATATTTACGATATGTAAGGAACTGAATGGGAAAGAAATGTTCTATGTCGGTCCATTTAAATATTTGCGCTTATAATTATACAATTTGTGTATTATAGGAGTCTGTTTTTGGTCAAAATTCCGTCGCAAGTCCCAAAGGGGCGCCTAGTACACACATTCTATAATAATAATTCAAAGAACAGAACGGTCTAAATGAAACATTGTCTAAGTATTTAGTAGGCACCTTAGCTCCATCGAGTCTGGTCTCTGTGAACTCTTCCCCGAGCCTGAAGGTGGTGACGCTGGACTTGATGGGTGACGTCACAGAGAACGTGTAGGATCCATCGTCATTCAGCTCGAGCCAAGACACTGGGGATGCCGCCTGCGCTGCTTTACGGGATAGGAAGCCAATTTCTGGAATTTAAAATTAAAGGAATGTGAATTTATTTCTTACTAGCTGTGCCCCGCGGAGTTACCCGCTCATACCACGGGAACACTAAATCTATTCGGGATGAAAAGTATCCTATGTCCTTTCCCGGGTCTCAAACTATCTCCATACCAAATTTCATCTAAGTCGGTTCAGCGGTTTAAGCGTGAAGAGGTAACAGACAGACAGACAGACAGACAGACAGACACACTTTCGCATTTATAATATTAGTATGGATTTTAATTATACAAAGTTAGGAAAATTAAACTTGGTCTTAGTACACATTAAACTTCGAACTGGTAAAGATGTGAATCTTTGGTTATGATAGGTACTTTATCGACACCCATCTTGTTAAATTTAGTCATTTATAGATAACAAGTTCAGATACTATAAGTAAGGACCAACATTACTTGGCAGCGACCAAAATTAGATATGTTATTTCATAACAGTACTATCCGCGTGCTCATCTTAACAGTTTCAAATATGATACTGTTAAGGCACGCCCACCGCGGCGCGAGATCCCTCATTTACTCCTCTGCTCCGCGGACATACTGGCAGGACTGAGTTTCATACCTTTATAAAAGAAAATCTATGATAATGACGAAGAATATGTGAGTAGAATATGCAACTGTACATAATCAGGTCTTAAAACACTCGTGTGATCCTATTATGAAACTCGTCTTCGGCTCGTTTCATAAATTCACTCTCATTATGCAACAGTTGCTTTAACTACTATAAGTATTTGAACAAACTGTGAATAAGATGGCAATCATTTATATTAAATGAGCTTTAAACTAAGGATATTTTAAAATTCAAATAATGGCAGCTACTTTAAGGTAGCAGAAATAATAAACAAGATTACTGAAATCATAGGTGAGGTACTATAAATAATGACTTGGCGACTAATATTAGCAGAAGGATAACAAACTTTATATTAGTGGCAACTACAGGTCTCCATCTAAAAAAGCATTTTGGGCTTTGATTTGCTGGCAGCTTAAATATTAAAATGGGTACTATATAAAAGTAATGGGGAGTTATTTTTTTAGTTTTCGAAACCATAATTTAATGAAAACGGCGATAAGCGTTTTTTAGGTAAAAATGTTTTGCCCATACAAAACACACTTATTTTAGTCCGAATCTAGCTAAAACACGCTACGCTAAAATAAGCATTGCATTATCATAAGACTTGCCTCAGAACCGAAGCTGTCAACCCCGATTCCACGTGGTCTTGTCTGCCCTACCCCTAGAGTGTATATAAAAAGCCGGAGGCGCGGAGGGAGAGCAGCCCTCGCCCGCCGTGACAAAACTCGGGAGCCGTGCGGAGCGGAGCGGCTGAGGCTGGTCGCCGAAGGCGACCAACAAGCCGAAGCTGCGGAACGGAGTACGGGCGACCGTGCTTTGCCACGCAAGGGCGGAAGGGCTGCACTTCCCGCAGCGCCGGAGCTAAGGCAGAGTCTGACACAATATCCAAAAAAATATTGTCGGTTTTAGGAGTCCATATCTCGGTAATTATTAAGTTTAGAAAAAAGTTGTCCATACAAAACACGTTTATTTTAACGTATTCTATACGATAGAATCATAAAAAATAGGTGTTAATATGACATCACACCTGACGAAAAATTGACCAAAATCAGAGCCACTAAATAAAACTATAGACCAAAATTATTATTACATGCAATTTTCAACTTTGATTAAAGCTCTTAAATTGTCGCACAAAGTATTTTTTTTATGACCTTGATTTATTTTATATGTAATCTCCATTGAACAATTCGAGTAGGCCATTTTCAACTTTTTATCCGCTGTCATGTTTCCGCTTAATTAGTTAATTCAGTCGCCAAAACAATAACTCGATGCTAGTTTATATTGAAACAAAGCCGAAAATTGATTACTTAGCTGCTACTTTTTACTTTAATAGTCTCCGCAATTAGTCGCCAACGTATTATTTTTGCTATCCCCTTTAATTTTTTATAAATCCCTAAATCTGATTAATTTGTCGCCGCGTTAAATACATGCCTTTGAATAATAACGCACCACGACCAAGAAATCCGGTGTAAACTCGCGCAGGTTGGTCGTCTTCCTCCCGTTCTCTTCTACCTGTATCTGGATCAGCTTATTGCCGTCTATCGTGACCGTCGTCTTCACCTGAAACGTAATAATCGTCATGGTATAAGAAAACAAGAAAATCTAGCATAACTGATACGCGACTCAATGTTGCGCGAGATAGCATCATCCGTCACTATCTCATTAGTGCTGTACAGATAGAGACAGGTAGTATCTCGCGCGAGAAAGAGTCGCGTGTCAAAGTTATGCTAGACGAGAAAGTCGCTAGCCCAATATTACAAGGTTCTATGTTACATTTGCAGGGTAGTTAAAATTAGACTTAATGTCTATATAACAGTATTCAAATTTGAACTCGTCAAAAGTCAAACATAGAACGCTGTAATATTGAGCCAGCGAGGTATGACACTCCGGCTAGTGAGACTTTCTACGTCATTGATTAGTTGCCGTTGCCGCTTTATGGCAACAAAATAAATATAAGGCAAAAAAATTGCCAATAGTTGTACAAAAAATAATAATGCATTTATGCATTACGATTGTCATGTTCTTTGACTAAGTTTTATTTGTCGAAATAATTTATTTTTAACTTAACTAACGATTTTATGAGACTCATACAGTATCAAGGGAATCGGGGAGTATTATGATATACCACTGGCATCATAGATACGGATTGACAGAACCAAGCAACCAATCCTCCTTATTTTCTTATTCTAATGGTGAAAATTTTGGTAAACGTTCCAATGTTCGACACAAACCTAATTGTCAGGATGTATGCGCTTATTAAAGCTTTTCCTTACTATGGTTTTACTAAAACCATTTTTTTATCGACATAGTTCAGAGGAAATACTATTTTCCTTCCCCAAAATTTTACCAATATTTACGATATGTAAGGAACTGAATGGGAAAGAAATGTTCTATGTCGGTCCATTTAAATATTTGCGCTTATAATTATACAATTTGTGTATTATAGGAGTCTGTTTTTGGTCAAAATTCCGTCGCAAGTCCTAAAGGGGCGCCTAGTACACACATTCTATACCTAATAATAATTCAAAGAACAGAACGGTCTAAATGAAACATTGTCTAAGTATTTAGTAGGCACCTTAGCTCCATCGAGTCTGGTCTCTGTGAACTCTTCCCCGAGCCTGAAGGTGGTGACGCTGGACTTGATGGGTGACGTCACGGAGAACGTGTAGGATCCATCGTTATTCAGCTCGAGCCAAGACACTGGGGATGCCGCCTGCGCTGCTTTACGGGATAGGAAGCCAATTTCTGGAATTTTAAAATTAAAGGAATGTGAATTTATTTCTTACTAGCTGTGCCCCGCGGAGTTACCCGCTCATACCACGGGAACACTAAATCTATTCGGGATGAAAAGTATCCGATGTCCTTTCCCGGGTCTCAAACTATCTCCAGACCAAATTTCATCTAAGTCGGTTCAGCGGTTTAAGCGTGAAGAGGTAACAGACAGACAGACAGACAGACAGACAGACACACTTTCGCATTTATAATATTAGTAAGTAAGTAAGTATGGATTCCCCGCTCATCCCACGAGAACACTAATTTTTTTCGGGATAAACTGTAGCCTATGTGATGTGTTAATCCAGGGTGTTAGCTAGGTTCATACCAAAATTTAGTCCAGACAGACACACTTTCGCATTTATAATATTAGTATGGATTTTAATTATACAAAGTTAAACTTGGTCTTAGTACACATTAAACTTCGAACTGGTAAAGATGTGAATCTTTGGTTATGATACTTTATCGACACCCATCTTGTTAAATTTAGTCATTTATAGATAACAAGTTCAGATACTATAAGTAAGGACCAACATTACTTGGCAGCGACCAAAATTAGATATGTTATTTCATAACAGTACTATCCGCGTGCTCATCTTAACAGTTTCAAATATGATACTGTTAAGGCACGCCCGCCGCGGCGCGAGATCACCTCATTTATACTCCTCTGCTCCGCGGACATACTGGCAGGACTGAGTTTCATACCTTTATAAAAGAAAATCTATGATAATGACGAAGAATACGTGAGTAGAATATGCAACTGTACATAATCAGGTCTTAAAACACTCGTGTGATCCAATTATGAAACTCGTCTTCGGCTCGTTTCATAAATTCACTCTCATTATGCAACAGTTGCTTTAACTACTATAAGTATTTGAACAAACTGTGAATAAGATGATAGTTATTTTTGTAATTACTTTTTCGGAAACTCAGGGACACGACTACTGACTGTCAGCCTAGGTAATATAAAACAAAAGCACTTTGGTTACTACTCGTATTTAGTTTAACAAAATCCTAACCTCTTGACAAAGTTTTCACATTGACTATAAAATTAGGATTGTGGAATGTCCACGACCTACAAATTAATGGGTGACACCGAACAATTTAAAAAGTCAAATACTTAATGTTGATTATTTTATTAGTTGAGGGTTCATCGGCCTGAGTGGACGCAGTCCAAGCGCAGTCGCTATACCTACATAGTTTAGGTATACTGAAAAGAAAAAGAATAGCCGCTAGTTACATTAACCGAAGGACTGAAAAACTGAGGGGCTACAAAAAAAACGAAAAACTGAATCGACACCATTGATGTCGACACCAAAAATCTATTATTTATCAAGCGTACTCACAAATTTTTATGAGAATCTGTTGAGAAATGCGAAATCAACAGTGTAACAAAAATATATCTTTTTTTTTTCATTTATTTATTACTAGCTGTGCCCCACGGTGTTACCCGCTCATCCCACGGGAACACTAAATTTATTCGGGATGAAAAGTAGCCTATGTCCTTTCCCGGGTCTCAAACTATCTCCATACCAAATTTCATCTAAGTCAGTTCAGCGGTTTAAGCGTGAAGAGGTAACAGACAGACAGACAGACACACTTTCGCATTTATAATATTAGTAAGTAAGTAAGTATGGATTCCCCGCTCATCCCACGAGAACACTAATTTTTTTCGGGATAAACTTTTTTTTTTTTTTTTATGTCATAGGGGGCAAACGAGCAAACGTATCGCCTGATGGAAAGCGATTACCGTCGCCCATAAACACCTGGAACACCAGAGGAGTCACAAGTGCTTGCCTACCCGGAGGACGAAGATAGAATGCCTCTATGCTAGTAATTTCACCGGCTATCTTACCCCCACACCGGAACACAACAATGCGAACATTGCCAAACTGTAGCCTATGTGATGTGTTAATCCAGGGTGTCAGCTACCTTGATACCAAAATTTATCAAAATTGGTCCAGCCGTTTGAGCGTGAAGAAGTAACAAACATTTAAACAACACTAGTGTGATTTATTAATACTTATCCCGTCATTCAAAGTCAAAGTCAAAGTCAAGGTTTTTGATTGCGTGTCCGGCCAAAATAAACGGTGTCCGGCTTTTGTTAGGCTTACAATTTTTTTATCGTACCTATTAAAGCCTGACCAGAAATATATGAGGATTGTCAAGAGGGCGCTATTTATAAGATTTATATGGCAAGAATTTTGCAACCAATCGCAACCACACTATAATGACTTTAGTTTAAAATTTTAAATACCTGTCAGTTCAACTATGTTAACCTCGTAATTTAATTTAATAGAATTTACTCTTTTCCTGACTGTTTTTCGTGTAATAAACACGTGTACACTTTATTTATAATATTATGTTTATGACTGTGAATGGTTTTAGGCATTTTCTTTGGATATTTTTTAATATTTGTCTTGTAAAGAAATCATCACGAATGACATTGACATTGTTGACAAACCATCATAAAATCATTGCCAGTGTAAGAAATTAGTTCCAGTCAGTGATGCGCGACTTCGACTAATTTGCTGATTCGAATGATTATCGGTTACTAATATCATAATTCGAATTTGAAATTAGTAGTATACTAATGTCGATAATCGAATGACGACTACTAATGTTAGTAACTAATCTCCGCGACTAGTACTAACCAAATAATCACTAAAAGCGAATGCTTACCTATACTATGATGGGCGAGTTGTGCTTAAAATGGATGAATCACACTAACCTAGGCCGACTCGGTTTGTTTACCGGTAATAGGAAATGGCTGTTTTTTTTTCAAAAAGCTTAATTTGTTTATAGGTAGGAATGAGTCCCCTTAATTATTTATGTATTTATTTAATCTTTATTACACAAAAGAAAACTTATCGTACAAAAGGCGGACTTAATGCCATGAGGCATTCTCTACCAGTCAACCTTATTAATAGAAAAAAAAGAGCGGTAAAAAAAAAAATGAAAGATGAAAATGTATTTTCATTTCTCATATTCTGTAAGTTGGTCATTGTATATTTATATAATTTGAAAAAAAAAAAACACGGGTATAGAAAATCTAAATGTACTTCACGGCAATGGAACTATAGCCCCACAGGGTGTTTTTCAATTTCAACCCATGTCATTTTACGGATTTTTAATTTTAGGTAACCTATAAGTACCTACTAATTTATTTGAATGGTAACTACAAATTTTTGGTAACTGACGTTGAAAGTCGGTGAATGTCACTGAATAGGATTCAGTGTTTATTTCGCAAGAAGAACGAAGGATTGAGCAGCATTCCGGTAAACAATGTTAATGAGAAATCCTTGGCAAATTGCTAATGAAGTTTAATAAATAATGCAAATATATGACGTATGATCATGATTGCCATATGAAAGCTGTTTTTAGTGCCACTATCTCTGGGCCGGACCGACACTTGTAAGGCTGTAACTTGTACCTACAGCCACTGAGGATTTTTTTAAGTGTGGATGATTATAAAGTAGGTAAACGCTTAAAAACAACAGACTATATATTATTTTTATAATTAATAGTTAACTAGTTTTTTCATTAAAATCCATTAAATAAATTGGAACGTGGTTCTAATAAAAAGAAAAAAGTAATACGACGTCGTAATTTTATACAGGCAGATTACTGTAATTCGAAATACAAAAATGCTAATTCTTAAATTTACTAATATTGCATTAAGAAGAACCTTATTCCGTAATAGGTTAATAGAGAACTAAAAAAGACAATTATTTTTTTAAACGCAACTGCACACTGACACACGATTATAATTATGCTGATTGGTAAATACAGATAAAAAAAATAAACAACTAATTTGCGCGTGTAATGAGTAAGTAATCAAAAAGGTGTTTTTCTACTATAATTTTTGATTACTTTCCTCATATTCGAAATGAAAAGTAGTATGTTCAAAACTAAACTGTAACAAAACCAACCAACAACCAACGTAAATAAAAAAAATGTACACAATAAACAAATTAAACCTAAAGTTCAAATAAGTTCCTGAAACCACAACTAATGAATGACCACCGTAAGCGCAACTCTCCCGTCATAGCAAAGTTTATGACAAGAGGGTCACGCTAATACTGGTCATTCGTTCGCTACTAATACTAATTCCCCGAATTCGGTGTGCCGACCGAATGACCAGTGTAAGCGTGACCCTTCTGCTATTGAATCCACTATGAAGGTAGAGGTCGGCTTGCAATGGACGTTTGTTCGGACCGAATCGGGAAAGATCGTGTCGACTCGGCGCGGCGCTTACTAATTCGAGTGGATTGTATTCGTTAGTTGTTAATGTTAGTTGTCTCAACGTCAACTCGACTGGCTGGCGTCGATTTTGAGTAACTACTAATATTCGAATGACTTTCGAATTAGTCGAATAAGTCGAATGATTGTAATAATCGACTAATCGAATTAGTATTATTCAAAGTCGCCCATCACTAGTTCCAGTGAAATTCCGCAATATGGCGCATCCCATATATTTCTGGTCAGGCTTTAATACTGAGACACAAAATCTTCAACAATGTAGTGTCCGGCCTTTTTACCCAAATGTCCGGCCAAACTGTCTGGTCTGTCCGGTTTGGCGACCTGGCAACCCTGAGCGTGTAAAACCGCTGTCTAAGAATGGAACTTGCTCAACTGCACTGGAATAGTGGAATGTTAATACTTGTCATACCTTGTTTATACACCTATAAAAGCAATACCCTTACCATGAGTTAACGTTACCGCACTCGCTAGCGACAGCGTCAACGATTTGTATGGAGAATAGTACAGCGCCCCTAGCGGATACTTTGTAGAACTACAATTCTCCAAACAAATCCTTTACGCTTAGGGTTACCAGATGAAAAAATCAAAAGACCGGAGAAAAGGCCTGATTTCCATGGAAAAATCCTGAGATTTTATACAGTTTGAGAATTTTCTCTCAAAAACGTATTATTATCGTTTTATACACCGCGGATCTAGCTCACATGCACATCGCACTCAAAGCGGCGGGGCAGTTTCCGATTATGAAAGATGGTAGAGAACCTACCGAAGTGTTTTGTTCAATATGTAACAATTATTTTTCAATTAAGTTCAAGGGAGCTGCCGATAATGAAAAACATATCCTAACGGAAAAACATAAAAAAAAAATATTTTAACTGTTTCAAGTAACACAAAAATCGACTCTTTATTTCAATCACAAAGTTCTGGACTGACAGACAAAAGATCCGCCGCAGAGGCCACTTTAGCTTTTCACACAGTGAAACATCACCAGTCATTTAAATCTATTGCACCATCCAATTGGTTAAGGCTATATTTGCCGATTCAGACACTGCGAATAGTATTTCTTGTGCACGAACGAAGACTGAGGCCATTGTTACGGGCGTGATATCTCCGTGGGTAATTGAACAGGTACCTACAAGTTCTCATTATAAAATGTCAACTCTATAAAATGTAACCTGTGTTTTATTAAAAATCCTGAGATATCACGAGATTTGCAAAAACCGGCCGCAATCCTGAGAAAAGTCAAAAAAGCCTGAAATCTCAGGACAAATCCTGAGATATGGTAACCCTATTTACGCTGTCGGTTGTACTATGTACTTCGGTCGCTGTAAACTCACGGTAAGAGTACAGAATTATAGTTCTACAAAGTAACCACTAGGGGCGGTGTACTATTCTCCATACAAATCGTTCACGCTGTCGCTGGCGAGTACGGTCACGTTTACTCATGGTAAGGGTACTGGCCTTGATGGTAATGCGGTAATAAACGTTGCAGTTGCAACTGCATTTACGTCTATTCTATACTATTATAAAATTCCATATTTGTATTGCAAAACAATTTTCTATGTAGAGGGTTATGATTTTATTAATAAACTAGCGACCCGCCCCGGCTTCACACGGCTGCAATGCTGTTAAATTATGCATATTATACATATAAACCTTCCTCTTGAATCACTCTTATCTATTTAATAACTGCATTAATCCTTTGCGTAGTTTATAAGATCTAAGCATACATAGGGACAGACAGACAGACAGCAGGAAGCGACTTTGTTTTATACTATGTAATTTTGTATGGGCGCGGCACCATTTCTGTCTGGCGCCATCTGCTGGTTATAATTTCTTTGTCCTCTCTCTTCACTCCGAAACGACTGGACAAATTGTAACCAAGTTTGGTACTGGGATAGCTGAACATCTAATCCAACCCATATCGAATCTTTCAACCAGTTGTTTATTCATCAACACCAGTCATCTATCGTAAAGATTATGTCTTTATGTTCGGCATCATCGTCTCACGTTTTATTTATTGATTTATTTAAACTTTATTGCACAAAAGAAAAACTTAACGTACAAAAGGCGAACTTAATGCCATGCGGCATTCTCTACCAGTCAACCTTAGGGCAAAGCGTGCATCAAACAACATAATTACACATAATTAAAATACTCATACTATTTTAGCTACATACATATAGATAATAAACATACATATATATAAATAGATACATACATAAATATATACGACGATGAAACAAACCAAGCAGATATACTATGAGATTTCAGTTCTGCCAGCAAAGAAACTTCGCACGGCCCTTTTAAATGCCAACTTACTCGGAGCCTGTTTGATTGTGAGAGGAAGACCGTTCCAGAGGCGAGCCACTTGCAAGGAGAAAGAATTAGACATGAAACCAGTACGGTGAAGAGGAATAGAAAGGGCAAGATTGCCGGAAGAGCGAAAATTACGGTTACGAGTGGATTCAACATAGCAGAAAAAGGTTTTCAGGTATTCAGGAGCTTGTGGATCATTGAGTATTGAAAAGAGAGTGCAGAGCATACGAATATTGCGTCGTTGACGGATGGGAAACCAGCCAAGCTGAGAGCGGTAAGAAGAAACGTGATCATATTTACGGAGACAGAAAATAAAGCGAATACAATTATTAAGAAGTCGATCCAACTTATCAAGAAGATCCTCATTTAAGTCCGGATAACAAACATCACCATAATCAATTATGGGTAGTAATAGTGTATTTACAAGCAATACCTTAGTTTTGATAGGCAAGAAATTTTTCAGTTTGTTGAGAGCATGAAGCGAGAATTATGAGAATTATGTTGAGAAATTGATAGTTACAATGTGGTACAGTCGCCATCAGATATATCGCAGCATATAAGGCGTTCATAAATATCTGAACATGTACCTGTACCTAACGTCCAGTCAATAAGAGTCGTGTTCAGATATTTATGAACGCCTTATATGCTGCGATATATTTGATGTGGCGACTGTACCACCCTTATATACCACCCTTAGTGGGCATGTTTTTTATCGTCTGTTCCAGTGTGGAATTATCCGATATCCTTGAGTAGAACTTTCAAAAACATTGTAGGGCCGTAAATAATTACTGCCATTCAATATTTAATTAACTAAGATACCTATTCCAGCCAGCTATCGCCAGCAGACCCAGCATATCTTACCGCGACTTCGTGTGTCGCACGACTCAGCATCATCTGTCATGCTCGCACGGTAGGTATTGAAAAGAAACTGACAGGTAGGTACTGTAAGTCGCGCGACGAAGAGTTGTGTGTCACAGTTATGCTAGAGTTGCTACTCCCAGCTTACACAGACCCCATACCATATATCCTATACGATCGAGAATGGGGAGAATAAATAAACTAAATTAAAAATTTTAAACACCCTCGACATAAGCTGGTCATTATGATTAGATTAGATTAGATTAGATTAGATTAGATTATTTATTTCACGATAAAAATTACATTACAAATTTGCTAAGTGTCAGAATTATACGAATTAAATAATATCATGATCGTCAAAAATTAGGCAAATTAATAATAAAGAGAAAATATTGTTTGCAATGTCAAAATAAGTTTAAAATAAAAGGGGAAGCCAACAGGTAAATAAAATATAAATAAATAAATCTAGTATCTCCCAATAAGGATCGTCATCACAAGCTTAAAATAATATGAAAAGAATAATGCATCATGACACCCTGTTTTAATGTGTGATATAGAAAATGCTACTAAAACTGAACAAAAAAACGTTTTTTTTTTTAATTCCTAGCTATTGGCCAGTCGCTCGTTCCACTAAAAGCTGAACATCTTGGAGATGAGAGCTCCGATTTTCATCAAACAAAGCTAATAACTATCTTGACAAATCACAGGCTTTAAAAAAAAACCGCACTCGAATCGATTCACTCGTATCCTGGGCGCTACGATACCACAAATAGACACACATATACACATGTTAAACTTATAAAAACCCTCTTTTTTCCGTCGGGGGTTAAAAACCAAAGAAAAACTTCTGCATTGAAAATTCTGGAAAACTAACTAACTTCGAAAATATTTGTGCTCGAGTGGTACAGAACTCGCGATGTGCGAGTGTGACTCGCACTTGACCAGTTCTTATTCTTATGTCAGAATTAAAATGCCTTTGTTTCTTTTTTGCATTCAGTTCAGCGAGGTCATGCGCCAACCTGTCCGATTCTTAAGACGAGTCCAACCGTTTTTGTCATGTTTCTTTTGAAAATGTTATTGGAACGAACGCTTTCTGACATTTTATTTGACACGCGGCCTTTTTTCTTTCTTTGCCATTATTTTTATTAAAGCAGTAATGTCTGCTAACGTAAACCAAATGTTTACAATGAAGCGAAAAATTTATCGGTTCAGGCAGGTTTCGAACCTGCGTCACCAACGGCTTTCCGGGCCAAAACGGGCGTCCTAATACCAACTGGACCACCGAACCTGATGCCAGAGCCATTGAATTTTTCAACCAGTTGCTTCCACGTGCCTTAGGGTGGCATCCCATGCTGTGTTGGCCCGGAAAGCCGTTGGACGCAGGTTCGAATCCTGCCTGAACCGTTAAATTTTTCAATTTTTCGCTTCATTGTAAACTTTTCTTTACCATATTCAAATATTCATTGGACATTGGACAATGGACATTCTTTGGTTTTCCAGCTATCTGTGTACTCAAATTGGTGGAAATCCGTTCAGTGCGTTCTAGCACAACTACGCTCGACTCTTATCGCGCGACATATCATCGCCCGTCACTCTCTCACAGTACAGTGAAGAAAGAGATATGTAATATTTCTTGAGCGAGAGTCGCATGCCAGCCCTTTCAGCGTGATGAGAGGATAAAGAAAATTTTACTAACAGATGCCACGCTGCTACATCACGCTATTACAGTCAACAATCAGCACGGCTAGCATAACTTCGACACGCGACTCTTTCTCGCGCGAGATATACTACCTGTCTCTATCTGTACAGTACTATGAGATAGTGACAGATGATGCTATCTCGCGCGACATGAGTCGCGTGTCAAAGTTATGCTAGACGTGCAGCCATGTGAAACGTTCACTTTAGGTCAAAAAGGTGACATATAGTGGTTAAATTCCATGTATTTACATAAACGTTAAATATTCACATAAAATTAACACTGACGTACTCAAATATAATTATCTCTGGCACGTAACGAACTCTAGTGATTATCAGTGTGGCAATAGTTTGCTCTCAATTGCATTGCGTCATTACATAAAGGCTATTATCTCTACTGTTGAAGCTCACGTAGCTAAAGAAAATATCTGTGCTATTATAAAACTGTTTTGAAAATCACACTAAGTTAATATTATAAAGGTGAAAGTTTGGGAGTGTACCTATTTGTATGTTTCTCACTTACTTCTTTTACGCTCAAATGGCAGGACAAATTTTAATAAAATTCGTTAGGGTGCTACTCTAACATTAACACATAGGCTTTTACCCCGAACTATATACAGGTGAACGTATCGAAATGAAATTTGACCTAAATATACTTATATTATTATTTGTTTGCGGCTCCACATTACTCGCGAAGTGGGCCGAAGTATGGGTTTCCGCCTCACACACAGACAAACCCCACTAGACGGAGCATGTAAGGCGACCCGCGCGCACCAACGATATGGTACGGCAGAACATTAAAGTATCAACACGGCGGTCGGCGGCCACCGTTTAGTTGCGTCCTTGTTTATGATCCATGCGTACGTCAACGAAAAAAGAAATTAAATAAATAACATGGTAAATTGTAGTGTTAAGTAGTGTAGAGAGACCTCATAAACATGGACGCAACTAAACGGTGGCCGCCGTGTTGATACTTTAATGTTCTGCCGTACCATATCGTTGGTGCGCGCGGGTCGCCTACGGGTCGCCTTACATGCTCCGTCTAGTGGGGGTGGTCTGTGGCCTCACACTATCATATTCGCCCAACTTCGGTCACCTTCAGCTTTGTGAGTAGTGTGCAGCCGCAATGTTGACATTGCAAAACAATAATTTTGTATCTCAGAGCACCTCTAGCATAACTACCATACGCGACTATTTCTCGCGCGAGATAATTACCCGTCTCTTTCTGTGCAGTAATGTGAGAGGGTGACGGGTAGCGCAGTCGCGCGCGAAACGAGTCGCGAAGCATAGTTGTGGTAGACGGGCTGATCAGGTGAGAGTCAGAATGGCGGGTGCACTATCACGGATTTGTAAAACAATTATACCAAAAAAAAATACTCTTTTTTTAAGTAGGGTAGACTGGGGTCAATAGAAACACGTCATGATTGAAACAAGTCAAATTTCTCGAAAACTATAATACCTACGCGTCTGACGCAAGACTCAGAACACGCAGTCGGCCATGTTTGAATCTTTGGCCAGTAGCGCTCGAGCGACGATGCAAGACGGGGGTGTTCACGAGCCAAATCAGTTTTTCGCGGTAAAAAGTAAGGATTTGCGCTGTCTTATATTTTCTTATAACTTCGTGTACTCTTGTATATTGACTGATCAAATTGTTTTGGTGTTATAGTTAGGAATAAACGAATGTTTTTAATGGCCGTTGATCAGCATTCGATTTTTTTTTATATTTATTATTTGACCTTAAAGTTAAAAACGTAGTGTGGGGACGGTAGAAACAACTTGCTTGTGGACGATTGAAACGTTTCAAGCGTTTTAATTGTCCCCAAAAGGAACCGACTTTAAAATATGTATATCAGAAAAAGTTTAGTTTGACATATCGCCATGTTTTTGTTTAGTAATATAATTGAAATTGATTAGGTATTTATTGCGTAATTTTACATCCCGACGTTTGCAACACTATGTCACAGGGTAGGTACACGGAATGGTTATGATTGAAACATTGTTATAGTTGAAACAAACACTTGTATGAAACATGATTATGCTTGTGTTCTGAAATTCTGTATCTTTATATCTTATCATTGCATTAAAACTACTTTGGCTAAGCAAAATGAATAAGATAGCAGCAACAAAGAAAACTTAAAGTAAGTAGTTTTTTTTTAAACGCGGGTTTTTATTGAGATTTTTCACATGCTCATAAATTGAAAAATGTTTATGTAATGCTTGCGAACTTTTGAGGATCGCATTGTATGCCGTGGTAGTGATGAAAAAGATTAAAACAGATATAAGTACTTTTATTGTGCCGAAGATATTCGAGTGTTTCAATTGACCTAACATAGTGTTTCAATTGACACTCATGTGAGGTCAATTGAACCATTCTGTCCCATTCTCTTCATTACATGATTGTCAAAAAACTATGGATTATAGACCAACCAGGTGCGTTTTATTTAGGAACCAGATAACTAACCTTGAAATATTTTGAGTGTACATCTTTCTACTCGTAAAAATATGACCGTTACAGGCTGTCAAAGGCAAAGTGTTTCACTTGACCCCAGTCTACCCTAAATAGTACATACTATTTACTTAAAAAAAAAATTACCTCTCCGTACAAAAAGTTATTACAATGTTTAGGTACACCCGCCATTCTGACTGTCAGGATGGCGGGTGTATCGCAGTTTACCATGAAGCCCTTGATTATTGAGAAATGGTATTTCTCTAATAAAAAATACCAAAATTGTACTCTAACATTCAGTTAAAATATTAACAATCTGATGTGTAGTGTAACTTGCGAATTATACACACATTAAATTTTGTTTGTAGTAAGTGAAGGGCCAAGCGGGAGAACTGGGTAAAGTCACGTTCGCAAAATTTTACAGTACAGAAGATTGAGGTTGTCTAATCCTTTGATGGCTGTATGGCTTAAGTAATAATATAGCAAAAAATGGGCCAAGTGCGAGTCTGACTCGCGAACCGAGGGTACGGAACCCTACCCAGTTCTTCCGCTGCTGGATGATTTTGATTAAGCTAAGCACCCACGAGTGGCGTCAAACAAATCCCTAGGCAAGCCGGAGCATGGCTTACTGTTTCTTAAAATATCAAAATAAAATGATGCTCAAACGCGCTTAAATAGGTAAGCCGGTGGGAATCAGGTTCTATATGGACACTACGCCACTGGTATCCACGAATGGTATATTGGTAATAGGCTATTTTTAAACAGACTACGGTAAAATAATAAACATGTTTATGGTTTTTTATTCCCACACGAATGACGTTTGAAAACGTTTCACACTTTCACCGACAGTACGTTGAGAGACGTAAATTAGCACCCTCGTGATAAAGCACCACGTCTGTGGACGGTGACTTTTATCTTCGCAAAACTTCCATTCCATGTACAGCCGAAAATCTCTCATAGTTTTTACAAAACAAATGCCGTTTTTGACTAGAGCTTTTTTGTATGAGTTTTGCCGCGGCATTCGATTTTCAAACACTCACCAATAAACTTAAGATAGTCGTCAAAATTCTCGGATGACACCAACTTATATTTTTTCCCGAGGAACGGTTCCATTGTGTTATTATCCGGCTTCCCACACGTCAGCGCTCCGAGGCGAATTGTACACAACTGTTAATTGCTTATAGTCACACTACATTCACCTTTGCTTCCAACTTGTTTTAATTCAATGCATATAAATAAGTAGGCGATTTATAAAATATACAGTATGCGCTGAAACCGGAATTCGCACTTCTCACTCGGTTTATTGACCGAACGAGCGAACCTTCTCCGTTTCTGCTTGGCCTTAAATTAGTTGTCCAGATTTCCGACAGTTCTCGCCTACATGCCGCATTTCTCAACCGATTCCCATGACACTAGTGTGTGTAGGTTCGATATGACGATTATGGTTTTTCTTTTTTTTTTTCAAAATGGGGGGGCATGGGGGTTGCAAGCGTAAAAAAATACATATTTTAGACATTTCGAAAAATTATCGCGAGGTCTAGGTACTGCTCAGAGAGCCACTAGTCTATAACTCTACAGGACCTTTTTATGAGAAGTACCTATCTAGTAAAAATTAAATATATACCTACGTACTAACCTATATATAGAATAGTTTTTCCCAATTACGGGAAAGCAAATAATAACGTTATGACTTAATTTTCTTCCCCACGCGAACAAACTTCCGACATTACTTTCTAGTAGGACATAAAGTTAATACTGTTTTGAAATATGTTCTAGCTAGACGCACGAATATTACTTAGATTTAATAATAATGAGATTTATTAATAAACAATTAATTGAGCATACCTACTGCTTATCGCATTGGAACTTTATTAAGAAACACGCATGCATTTTTCTTTCCTGCAACCGTATTTGTTTCAACCTGAACCAGTTTTTGTGTTTATAATTATGTTGAGGAAAAAGGAATCAAGGACAAGGGAAGATCGAATTTCGCATCGGATTAGGGTTGCCGACCTTATAATGCACACCTTATAGTGATTTGTCTCTAACTGGGTAGGGTACTATTAGGGTATAGTGACCGTCAACATTATTGAAAAGTATGGAAAGAAAAAAGGAAAGATGAGCAGCAAACTATTTGAGATGATTATAAAACAAATCTAACCTAACCTAATCAATAGGATGCTATTTGGGCGAATTTTTATTTCGTTAAGTAGGGCGTGGGGTAGTTGCGAGCGAGAATTACAATCAGACAGTCGCTGGTCAGTTGTAATTTCAGTAATAAATAACTCTCAGAGTAGATACTCTAGCCTGAAGACGGGACAATCAGCGTCCACGCATATTCTAGGGCTACAGAAACAGGACGTTTCGTGCATACGTAGCTTAAGAATTTTTCTTTATTTATTCTTATAGTGGACAACCCTACATCAGACGTACGAGTAGGCGGCATTATTAGAGCCTTATCACACTTGCGATTTGCGAGCGTATTTTGTATGAAGGCGATCGCGCAGCGTGTTCGCCGCGTCGCTTATTTGTATAGAAAATTACGCTCGCAAATCGCAAGTGTGATAAGGCACTGAATAATGCTCGAATATGATCCATCAGTATTTTCAGACAGGAGTGGAATAACCACAACATTGCCGCGCCTGTATAGTTCCTAGATAAAATATTAGAAACATGTCAATAATGATAGGAAAAAGTATTTATCAATGTAAATCGAACTCTCGACCTTCGTTAGCAAGTAATGATCGTGTCAACGCGGAAACTTAAATTATATTTTTGTAACTGGTTTCCTACATCTTCCTGTTCAATAAACGAGTCTGCGAAAAAAATGGCCTTGCAATATTTTTTCACCTAATGAAAAGTATAATAAATACGACAAGTTTTTCAAAATAGCTAAAACTATAGTATATAAATAAGTATTGGAATCTCTTCATTACTTATATTGACTACTCCCCTGACGAGGTGAACGAATGAACTCGTTAGGGTAGTGAGAAGTCAATGGATGCGGTGCCGGTTTTTGAACAGGATCTCCCTTTGTGGCGAGTTATATTATAAAGGAGCGAGGTCTATCTGCAGCAATGGAAGTCTGTCTGATATATTAGATAGAGTACTATTGTTTGGTTTACAGCTGTACCAACATAGTGTTCAAGCGGATAAATAACTTAGTCTGTGCGATAAAATAAATGTTGATGCTAGCGTCGCAAACAAATTAAACCATGCACTTTGCTTGCTCTGTAATGCGCCAGTGTGCCATATTACAGTCCGACCAAAAAGTGTGGAAATTAAAAAGTGGCAATACTGTAGTGTTCTCCCTTTTTAATCAATACAAGAAAACGGGGACGACACACACTACAGTATTGCCACTTTTTAATTTCTACTCTTTTTGGTCGCACTGTATATCGCCATCATTCAATATACTCTATGATCGCCATACGATAAATAAATAAATGCGCTGTAGTGTTTGTGGATCTGTATAAAACCTATTATGTGGGTAGTTATGACGTTGTCTCGAGAGTACGGGTGGGAAGACAGTCACGGGAGAGCCACCGGCTGTGACGGACGTCTGACCTGCTGGTGCCATACCGAGCCAATGAGTGCGGTTCTCCTATGGGTGGTCATGGGATCACTACAAGATGGCGACGGTTGATAGTGGATCTACGAGCATTCTTTCGAGTAGGAAAAAGGAAAGGGGAAAACCAGGACAAAAAAGAAGGAAAATATATGAAGCAAATAAAATAAGCTAATGCTTTATTATTTTATTATAAAGAAACAAAAATCGGAATGTAGATTAAGTTAAAAGTTACTGCACAGACAAGACCAGCTCTTAAATATATGATGATGATGATGTAAATGAGCATAATCTGTGTGGTCTTTTAACTTCCTACATTTATGTTTCAGTTCGACCTATTGGTTGACTGGTGGAGAGTGCTTTGAGACATTGAGTCTAACATTTTTGGTTCTTTTTGTTTTGTGGCGAGGGTCTGTGAGTGTGTTTGTGTGTGTGTTAGTTGCTTCCTCGCGCTCAGACGGCTGGACCAGTTTTATGGATTACGGTGCGGGGCGGCACCCTGGATTGACACATGGGCTGCTTTTTGTCCCGAGAATGTGTGGTGTTCCCGTGGGACGGGCGGGTGACGCCGCGCAGCGCTGCTAGTATCGATATGTCCGATTAAAAAACGCTATATTTGACATCGGTAGTTATTACTGCGGAAGATTATAAATATGATTTATCTATACCTTCGTCTAGTACCCAAGGTACGGGCCTGCCGCGGCTTGCTGTGGGGTTGGTTCGATTTGTGTAGGGTATTTCGTTATTGTTTAGCGTGGGTAGGCCCCCCACAAGGTGGACTGATGACCTGGTGAAGGTCGCTGGAGTCTGCTGGATGCGGGAGGCGCAGGACCGGTCATGGTGGCGTTCTCTGGGGGAGGCCTATGTCCAGCAGTGGACGTCTTTTGGCTGATAATGATGATGATGATTTCGTTATTTATTTGTTCATTCTAATATTCATCCTAAATAGAGCATAACCGCGGGCTTCCTTCGCACAGAGGAGGAAATGGGTTGTGACTTTTCTTCTCCGTGGTGACCGGTAACCGTGTGTGGATGTCCGGCTGCTTGTGTGCTGAAGGTGGTTAAAATCGGACTGGTCGTGGGGGCGCGATTAGCGCGCAAGGACATATGGGTACACAATTATCTAAAACGTAGATGTTCCAATTCAGTGATCTCTGAGTGGCCTATTTCACTTGTTTCTGTGAAGAGTATCTTCGGTGTACAGACGTTTTAATTTTGGAATTTTATAATGACGTATGTAGAAGTAAAAGGGCTAACTGCATTTCATGGGCAGCTACTACTTGTTGCAGTACCTACTTATACGAATTTAAATATAAAGTATAAATTTGGATGTGACAAATAAATCACTAAACATGGGGCGTTTTGGTCTCATAGTTTAAGTCATTTTATATCTCTGCCCCCCCTTCTTTTATCATTAATTGATATTTCCTAAATTAAACTGAATAAACGATAGGCAACTATCTTTGACTAATGCCATAGTCTGACGGACTGTAGCATTCTGTAACGAAGTTCTTATTTCATGCACGCAGCAACGCTTGCAAGTATGACTGCTAAAATTGAAAAATAAAACAGTCATTCACAGTTCATTGTACGATTTTATTTGATTATTTCATCTCTAACTTCAGCTTGTCATAGATTAACGTCTTACCTATGCGGATACCAAGAAGTTACATTTCAGACATATGTCCTTTTACTAAAGTCCCCTCGACCAGCATTAGATACGATATCTGTTACGGCTGTATGGGCCTACATGAAATTGTAAACCATGCGTGTTAGGGCTGTATGGGCCTACATGAAATTGTAAACCATGCGTGTTAGGGCTGTATGGGCCTATACGAAATTGTTAACCATGCGTGTTACGGCTGTATGGGCCTACATAAAATTGTAAACCATGCGTGTAACGGCTGTATGGGCCTACATGAAATTATAAACCATGCGTGAATGTGTAACGGCTGCATGAGCCTACATGAAAATTGTAAACCATGCGTGAATGTGTAACGGCTGTATGGGCCTACATGAAATTGTAAACCATGCGTGAATGTGTAACGGCTGTATGGGCCTACATGAAAATTGTAAACCATGCGTGAATGTGTAACGGCTGTATGGGCCTACATGAAAATTGTTTAATGTTTATTTGTTTATTTAATACCATTAATGTTAGCACTAACAGCTATACCTTACATGCTAACTGGCAAATTAATCTTAACGTGCGATGAATGAATGTATACATTGGATAATATTAATACCTAATAATTATTATTGGAATGTCAAACTATTACAAAATTATTGCAGGTAACATAGAACTTAGTCAAAATTTAATAATATCAATAATTATAATAGAGATGTCGGCACAAAAAGAAAATAACAATCACAGAACACTTAGATGCTTATGGAGCTAACACTAAACTTAGACTGTTATGGAGCTAGTCGTAACAATATTTTCCACGTATCGATACGAAGCGGTCAAAAACTTTGATTCTGGGCTAAAGAATATGTCCAGATGACTGTCACTGTCCAGTATATCATTTAGCAGCGTAAGAGCTTGATACAGGGGGGATGAGGCTAGTGCGCGGGTCCTAGATGGTGGGACAGCGAAGAGGACACGGCGACGCGGCCGCAGTTGCTTAGCAGAGAGACGTGGGACCCGGAGTCCTATAAGAGCCAGCAGTTGGGGGTTGGTCACCTGGCCTCGTATTACTTGATAAAAATATTTTAGTAAATACATCTTCCTCCGGGTCTCCAGTGATGTGTACTCAACCATACCAAGCACAAATAAACTGTAAACCATGCGTGAATGTGTAACGGCTGTATGGGCCTACATGAAAATTGTAAACCATGCGTGAATGTGTAACGGCGGTATGTGCCTACATGAAATTGTAAACCATGCGTGAATGTGTAATGGCTGTATGGGCCTACATGAAATTGTAAACCATGCGTGAATATGTTACGGCTCTATGGGCCTACATGAATTGTAAACCATTCGTGTTAAGTTAATGTTTATTAAGTAGAAACACGGGAAATAAGTCAAACCGTTTTAATGGTAGTTTTTAATAGGAGAAATCAACTTGATTTACAAATAAAGTATAATAAACTTTACTTGCGTGCGGACGCGCCAAGCATTACTGTCAAAGAAATAGAGATATGAGAAGAGTAAGTGCAGGAGCTGCATTGATCTCAAAGTTGCAGCAAATATAACTAATTATACTCGTGCACTGGTACACTGGTAGGCGTCACTAGTTACGGAGGTGGGCACGAAGCAAACCGACTAGTCAGAGCATTATGTGCCATAAAACAGTTATATTTAAGCAAAAGACAAATAACTGAACAGGGTTTTGGGCAGGCTTTTAGAAGATTTTTCTAGTTTCACCTGTTTCGGTGGGTGCCGTGGGTGCAATCAATAGTAGCAATAAGTTAGATTTCACCTGTTAGACTGAGTTACCTAATGCAAGCTTCTGTAATCGGAAGACAGCACCTACAATATTATTGTGATGTGAAGTTGGTCTGATGATGGAGCCGGAGAATGGTAGTGGGAATTCTGTAATATAAATATTCGACTCCATCATGTTTGGGCTTGTTTGGTTGGTCATGTCATGACGACGAGCTATTGAAGGTTGTCCAGTAATTTATTTTGGTAAAAAGTTATTACCTTGATTATAGTTTATTGTTCTAAACGATTCGTTCTACTTTGCCCTCTTTCTGGTGTAATATATAATATTAATCCTGTAAGGGCAATGTGTACCGTAACGTCAATGTGGGAACAGGCTAAAAATATACCAAATCGTATTGAATTATTATCACGTAGTTGGATTCTATGTCAGATAAATAATATCATACTGAATTTTTGATTAAACCGTTTGACAACAACCCTTGAATTACACGTCTGATAAAAATAACTGTGATCTAATAATATTCAGTGGTGCGATCCTGGGTCTCTCGATCATTCGATAATACAGATGTAGAATTAGTCACTGAATGGTAAAACAAAGAGCTAGCTGGGAATTACATTATTGCTGTCAAAATGTCGATTAAATCAAATGAAAAAAAAAACTGGTAGTAAAAAAAAAAGACTAGGTACCTTCGATACGACTGAGACTCAATTTTGAAAGAGAAAGGAAGAGAGGAAATGGATAAAGATGTGCAGCAATTTGAAGCGTAACAGATTGACCTTATACCTGTACGAAATGATTATCTCTTCATAATATAGTCAGTCAAAGTAAACTAACAATTACAATAAAAAGACTTGCAAGTGACGATAAATTAATTGAATCTCTCTGGAAAGAGAGTCTTAAACTACACTCATTTATTCGATTAGAAAAACATATTAAAATAAGGAAGGGATGTAGTGTTTGTGGATCTGTATAAAACCTATTATGTGGGTAGTTATGACGTTGTCTCGAGAGTACGGGTGGGAAGACAGTCACGGGAGAGCCACCGGCTGTGACGGACGTCTGACCTGCTGGTGCCATACCGAGCCAATGAGTGCGGTTCTCCTATGGGTGGTCATGGGATCACTACATGCGCCATCTAGCATTCGTGAAGTGTACTATTTAATTATCGTAATTGGTAAATTTTTAAGTAATCCGAAAGTGAAATCCTCTTATTTACTTATGATATCCTCCTGACACCGAGCATTTAACTGAAATTCCTTGCCACTATAGCCGAATGTACTTTACAAAGCATTAAACTGTTTCTGTTGCAAAGTCCGAGACCTTGGCTGTTGAAAAAAACATACACTAAGCTGTTTCTCAAGTTTTCACTAAAACAAATGTTTTTTGATATTGTTTGATAAAGACATTGAACATATTTCTGTTTAGGTATTTTTTGTCTTTTATAAAGGACTTTAGGTCATTCAAGCATATGTAGGTTACGTGAATAAATTAAACAAATTATTTAAAATTTTAATGAAATTTAATGTAATGTTACACATTGAGTAATAAACATAATCATATTTTTATTGATTTTTAATATAATCATAAAAAGTAAAAAATTTACCCAATCAACACTTAGTTTTATAATGTTTTTCATGAAAAACACCTTTGATAAATTCAAAAAAACTTAATATCTCTAAGTATCTAACTGAGATTTTTATTTGCGATCAGGATCAATATGATTGCAAGTGCTTAACATATTTCTAAGTAGCATTTCGCTTTAAATTATGTTTGTAATTAAATATTAATATCTTTAACTAACATCAAAACAACTTAATTCTACATTGAGAGATCATTCTTTTCAAATAAAAACAAAATTAAGGCAAATTGCCTTTAATTAATATATGAAAATTAAAGTCACATGAAAATTGAATCATATCTGATTCAATATTCTGGGAAAATTCTTGGTTTTAATACAATAAAACTTAAGCAACCTTTGGTAAATTGTTATCATCACTGTCGTAGCTATCGCTCGACTCGCTCGAGTCTTCGTCAGCGGAAGATCGAGATTCACTTATGAAAGCGTGGGTGTCCTCAATAAAGTCTTCATCGCCACTGGAGTCTTCAAATTCGGAATAATTTAGTAATGCTGTAATATCACGGTCTCGTAACGCTGAAAATAAAACATGCACTACTTTAAGTATTAGTGCCGAAAGTGATTTACATAAGATCAATTTCACATACTTAAAACATACACTACGAACGACAGGTCTTTGTATAGGTTTAATATTTTTACGACGGTTTATTTACTTTACTGTACTTCATTTCTACACAAAAGTATGCGATTTTGAAAGAATGTTTACTAATTTGCGATTCTATAAAAAAACTACGTCAAAACGAGCAAATTTAACAAAAAAAATATAAGTTTTACTTACTGCGTCGACCACGTGCCGCCATAGCTGTAGACTCCTGAGCACTCGTCGCAAGAATGACGGCGACTAGGTGGGATATCTCTATCGAACTTCAAGGACAAACTATTGCTATTACTTAAATTTCATTGGCTGTGAGCAATCACGTGTCCAATATCTTTTTCGCGGGAGAAAACAAACACTCGGGAATTGAGGCTACCTGTAGGTCGGTCGTCCATTGTCGACATAAGGGGTTAAAAAATATTCGGACTTTAGAGTACAGTTTATTTAGCACTTTGTAAAGGACGCGAGGTGTCAGGAGGCTATATTATTAATAATACTATGATAATTTTGATAAACCGTAAATATTTTGCTTCAAGCTTAATAAACAAAACTCCGTTTGGGTATCAAATCGATTTCTTCCTTTACCTGGTAACATTTTTTTCAACTGTCAATGTCAGCCCCTGTTGTATTGATGGGCGACATGAACTTGTGACTAATTTATTATTTAAATAAAATGATTTGTAAATAAACCAAAACAATGATGTCAATGGACGAAAACGAATTTTTCAAGCAGACTGTGCAGCACTTGGCTAGGTGTCTGTCCAACATACAGCCGACACCATGGGAAAAAGTACGTAAATATACTTATTGAGCAATAAGAGTTTGCGAAATCCTGTTTTCAGCAAGAACATTGGCAAATATTGGACATGTTCTTACATTTTATAGAATCTTTGAACGTTGGACAGTTCTATACTAACATACGATTCTATTCTTTTCCTGTTTATATGCATATAAATAAAATATAACGACTGATAAATTTCCTTGATAAGTTTGTTATGATCTCATCAATACTTCATAACTATGATTGGACAGTAATAGATACGCAAAGTCTGACTGTTAACTTTAGAACCAAAATTCACTATACCTTTGGACATGACAAGTTCATTCATTTAATCTCAATTGGGTTACGATTAGTCCTTGACCTAGCAATATGTGTGCCCTATGCCCTTGAGTTAAAGGATTCAAGTGTTACATGTAAACAATATATTTCTATTGACAAATTGAGCAAAACAAATTTCGTAAAATTTAATACATAATTATTACAAACTTAAAATTCCACAAAAAGGAATGTCTCTTGCATGAAACTACTGTACTGTTTCTCTCTTATTTTATTTCTAATCACAATTATGTTTTTTCAAAATTATTTTTTAATGTGGGTAAATTTAACACCACATTGTAACTGCAATGGGAAAAAGTGGGAAAAAGCTATGGAATCCCCACTTTGAATCATATTATTTGTTCTAGGTAAACACTTTATTCATGCTATGCCCGCAAGCAAGCTCCACGCTCGTGGTGACCACTCGCAGTATGGAAGCCTGCGTAGCCCTGGGCCTGTACTATCTTCAGAGCGGCATGCAGCATCAGGACAAGCTGCATCCATACTTTCTGAAGGTTCTAAAGTGCCTCAATACCGCACAGTTTGAGGAGCCGGTGTGTCGGATTAAGAGTGGTGACCGTAAGTAGCATTGAGTTTCTATTTGTTAGTTAACCTTTTGAACGCCAACCTGGGAATCACAAAGGCTTTATAAGGGCTTATACAGCTCTTACACAGCTGTAATAATCTGAACCATCGCTGTAAAAGCCCTTATGCAGCATGTGTGCTACATGGGAAGCAGGTGAAGCAATTCGTAGTGCCCTAGAATCTAAACCTACTCACCCGGAAATTCCTTCTTTCGCGGCGTCTGCAGTAATGTACTTTTTTACTTACTTACTTTACTTTGCCAACAGGCATCCCCATGGCAGAGAAATTCAGCTTCTGTCTGAACACGCTCCTGTCTGACGTGGCGACCAAGCAGCCTTCGCTGAGGGAAGAGATCATTTCAGCTCAGATCGAGCTGATGGCGTCGCTCACGCAGGTCATCCTGGACTGCCACGAGAGCAGAGACTACAGCAATACGGTCTCCAAACTGCAGCTCTGCAAGGGCACCATCCCTGTTGTTATAGGTTTGTGTCTTCTACATTATCAATACTAACGCTTAAGAGAATAGAGAGAACTCATTGGAGTTATTCTGCTTAGCCACGCCCCCTGACTAACTAGCTCACAGTAAAAAAAATCAAAGGCACTATGACATGTTTGAGTGTTAATCGCATTCAAAAAGTGTTTATTTTAATTACCCCGACGTTTCAAACTTGATGTTAAGCGGGAACCTAACCTTCTTTTATAGAAATTTTCATTTCATAGACAAAATTTACCCCGGAAGTCAAACATTTTACAGAAATCTTGAAAATGGTAACGATGAAACGTTTTTCTATAAAACAAGAGTAAAACCGATATTACGTTCATTATGTCGAAGGGACGAACGCGATTAAATCCCGTTTTGTAAGTTTAAGTCAATGTATGTTTGAGTCTACTGGCATTTCACAAGATGAGACTACTGTTGAAAGAAACTCAACACTCATAATTAGTCAGCCGTGTGTGCCGACCCTGAATGTAATAAAAATCTACGCATGGGAAATGCTATAAATTTAATGCTAGTGGTTGTTAGGAAACAATAGAAAAGCTACATTTCACTATGACTAATTATTTCATTAAACTTCAGAGTAAAAATATATACAATCATCTAGGTAAGAACTTTCGAGAAGAGTTTGTTAAGTAGCCTAATATATAATAGCATTTTTTTCTAGGTCTGGCGAGATCCATGGGTCGGTTTGCTACCATCGACCCCCCGCTTCTATGCCGCCTGTTCCCCCAACCACCCAGTCCAGTCAAAAACAAGGAACCAGAACCGAACTTCGAATACTCGACGCTAGAGAAAAAGAGGAAATTTAACCAATTCCGCCCCATCATACCCCGATCTTTATCGGGAAACTTGAACCCCGTGGAAGATATCGTAGAAAACGGTACCGATTCGGTCGATGGCACCCTCAAGCGAGGTTCGCTGAACAGCTATCATTCCGTGCCTTACGATCCCACTACGTATTTCTTCCACAAGTTTGGATCCAGTTTCAACCAGTTTCCTTACATGCGGTTCTCTGAGTCTCCAGAGAGGAGGATTAATGTTCAATTCTACGTGAGATATCTTCAGAATATACTGTCACACGCTAAGAAGTTGTTGACCAAGGATCTGTTGGCGTTTTTGGATGAGGAGGCGGTGGATATTTACGCGTCTGGACAAATACAGGTATTTATAGACGTTTCGACGTGTCTGTTTATTTTATTATTCATTGTGTTGAGGCAAACTATTGAGAAAGAGAAATGTCTGTTGTAATGTTTGACCTTTTGACCGCCACAGTTGGCTGTGGCCGTCAACAAAAAATCGTGCCCCTGACGCCACGTCGGCCACAGCCGTCCAAATTTCAATGATCAAAAACTTTGTAATTCTAACCGCTACAAGTATTTTTCAATCCCTGTTGATTTTGGGGCACATCTTTTCTTTTTACTCTGGCGTCAGTGGCACGGTAAATTGCTAGACCGCTTGGCGGTCAATAGGTTAAAGTGCTTATGCAAATTGCAACTGGTATTTTCGATGTTTTCTATACAACAGTCATAATATTGTAGCGGTTCATCCGCTACCCGCTCCGCTCATGACACTCGGACCGCGCGGCAAGCTGATATCGCTATTGTAGAAACAAAGCGCGGCCTCTCGCCCGCGCGCCCGAACAAGCCCCGCGCTCGCCTGCCGCCCGGCCGGCTAGACTACCGAGGCGCTTACGTCACTCTGCATCCAACCGCCGCATAGACTCCCGCGCACTTGTTTTGTATACTTACGCTTCATTGTTAAATTGTAATTGTAGTTTTTAAATATTAGTTTGTCATTATATTAATTGTCGTTGAACGCGTGAATATTATTTATCGCTTCGCTTCGAACGCCCTGCTTCGTGCTCAACAAATTACATGTAGGAGTCGACCCGGCTCCCACATACTGGTGACCCCGAGTAAGAAGAGGACACTGCAGACTTCAGCAATAATTTAGAAGCAATCCAGGATGACTGACAGTGGAAGTAATCAGCCGAATCCCAACAAAAATACAGCAGAGGGTAACCAAAGCAATGCAGGTACTGTACCGTTAGGTGGTGGTCCAAGTGAAGTGTTTCGAGTGGGTGTGCGAGTGCCTCCGTTTTGGCCAGACGAACCAGAGGTTTGGTTCGCGCAGCTAGAAAGCCAATTTTCTTTGTCTGGCATCACGGCAGACGAAACAAAATATCACTTTGTGTGTGGACAACTTGACCCGGAGTATGCAGTCAAGATCAAGGACATCCTGCGAGATCCCCCAGCTACTGGCAAGTACCTTAAGTTAAAAACAGAGCTCATTCACCGTATTTCTACCTCCCGTGAGAAAAAAACCTTGCAGCTGATGCAGCATGAGCAGATAGGAGATAGAAAACCCACAGAATTCCTGAGACATCTTAAGGACCTGGCTGGGCCACACATGCCAGAGGAGTTCATACGCACAATTTGGACCAGTAGATTACCACCTAATGTACAGACTGTTGTTGCATTTCAGCCAACCTTGGAGCTTGACACACTAGCAGGACTGGCAGACAAAGTCGTCGACGTAGCGCAGCCATCCTACCACGTTGCCAGCGCCTCTGCGGGAGTACCAAGTACCGGTTTAGAACAGCGGGTAGAAGCACTGACGCGGCAAGTAGAAAGCCTCCTTAAGGTTCAAGGACACAGGTCAGGTTCATTCCATCACCGTAAGAGCTCCCGTTCTCACTCTCGATCCAGAACCAGATCTCGTTCCAGACAACGCCCTGAAGGTCATCCACACTGCTGGTATCATTTCACTTTTGGCAGCAAGGCGAAGACATGCAAGCAACCATGCAGCTACCATGCGGGAAACTCTCAGGGCAGCCACTAGTCGCGGCAAGCGACTGCCCTTCAGCATCAGGCCGCCTGTTCGTTACTGACCGCACAACGAAGGTGCAATACCTTATCGACACGGGTTCAGACCTATGTGTCTTTCCAAAGTCAGCCGTTCGGGAGCCACGCACAAAGACGAAGTACCTACTGTTCGCCGCTAATGGGACAGCCATCACAACGTACGGATCCATCAGCGTTCGTCTTGATTTCGGACTTCGACGAGCATTCGAATGGCGTTTCACAGTCGCTGATGTCTCCAAGCCCATCATCGGTGTCGACTTCTTAGGTTTTTACAATCTTCTTGTCGATTGCCGGAACCAACGCCTCGTCGACGGTGTCACAGCGCTCAGCACCTCAGCAATTGCCAACGACAGCACCGAGATCATCTCATCCGTACGTACAATGGTAACTGAAGACTCGCCCTACCACAAATTACTTCGTGAGTACCCAGACCTTACCCGTCCAGCTGGTAAGCCGGGCACTCCGAAACACAGCACAGAGCACCACATCAGGACCACCCCAGGCCCACCGGTCTCCAGCCGTCCTCGTCGCCTAGATCCGGAGAGGCTAACTATAGCGAAAAAGGAGTTCGAAGACATGGTTCAGAGTGGTACAGCTCGAAGATCAGAAAGTTCATGGTCTTCTCCCCTGCACTTAGCACGAAAGAAGAACGACGGCTGGCGACCGTGTGGGGACTACAGGGCGCTGAACGCTCGGACGATCCCTGACTGCTATCCAGTGCCACACATACAGGATTTTGCTTACCAGCTGGCAGGTAAAAAAGTCTTCAGTACCATTGACCTGGTTAAGGCGTATAATCAGATTCCAGTCTTCGTGGACGACATACCAAAGACGGCCATAACCACGCCATTTGGCTTATTTGAGTTCCCCTACATGAGTTATGGGCTCCGGAACGCAGCCCAATCGTTTCAGCGTTTTTTGGACGAGGTACTTAGGGGACTCGAATTTTGCTTCGGCTACATCGACGACATAATCATCTACTCGGAGTCTGAGCCTCAGCATCACCATCACCTTCGTCAACTGTTCGAGCGACTGCAGGAATATGGTATGCTCTTAAACACCTCAAAGTGCACTTTCGGACAAGCCAAAGTCACCTTCCTAGGACACTCCGTATCAGCAGACGGTATCTCTCCTTTGGAAGATAAGGTACAGGCAGTACAGGACTTTCCAGTACCCACAAACACCAAGGAGTTGAGAAGGTTCCTAGGCATGATGAACTTTTACCGCCGTTTCATCCCTGGAGCAGCAGCCATACAAGCTCCACTACACTCACTTCTCAGCGGCGCGCAGACTAAAGGTTCTAAGCCAGTAAAACTCAGCGCACAGTTGACGGAAGCCTTCGAAACCTGTAAGTACAGACTCGCACAGGCAGCACTTCTGGCACATCCAGATTCTAAGGCCGAGCTAGCCATCCAAACAGACGCATCTGACGTATCAATCGGTGCGGTCCTGCAACAACGCAAAGACGATACGTGGCAACCCTTAGCGTTTTTCTCGCGAAAGCTCACCTCTGCGCAGAAAAAGTACAGCCCGTATGATAGAGAGCTATTAGCAATATACGAGGCTATTCGGTACTTCAGGTACATGGTCGAAGCACGTACTTTCTCTATCTACACCGACCACAAACCACTCACATACGCATTCAGCACGCGCAGAGAAAACTGTTCGCCACGCCAGTACAGGTACCTGGATTATATATCCCAATTTAGCACCGACGTCAGATTTATCTCCGGCGTAGACAACACTGTGGCCGATGCACTATCGCGTATCGAAGAGCTCTCCGCAATGCCCTTAGATTACCAGTCTCTAGCCCGCGACCAGGAGACAGATGCTGAATTACAGGGTCTGCTCAGCAATGGTTCCTCGCTAGATCTGCAGAAGGTAACTACACCTCACTCAAACATACCGGTCTACTGCGACACATCAACTACAGAGCCTAGACCGTATGTCACACCATCTCATCGGCGTCAGGTGTTCAATACTCTCCATGGCCTCAGTCACCCTGGCGTTAAAGCAACGGTTCGTTTGATCACTCAGAGATTTGTGTGGCCTGGCGTGAGGCAAGACTGTCGACAATGGGCAAAAGAGTGTATAGACTGCCAGAGATGCAAAGTAACCAAGCATACTTCATCACCAATAGGCCAATTCAAGCCACCTCGAGCCCGTTTTCGTCATGTCCATATTGACATCGTTGGACCCTTACCCCTCTCTCATGATTTCAGGTACTGCCTCACCGCCGTCGACCGCTTCACTCGATGGCCTGAGGCGTACCCCCTGAAGGACATCACCGCGGAGACGTGCGCAGCCGCATTCATAGCTGGCTGGGTGGCGCGTTTCGGGTGTCCAGAACGCATCACCACAGACCGCGGCCGGCAGTTCGAGTCGCGCCTGTTCCAGTCCATCGCATCACTCATGGGTACCGAGCACCACACTACAACTGCATACCATCCAGCAGCCAACGGCCTCGTAGAGCGACTTCACCGGCAGCTCAAGGCCGCCATCACTTGCCATGCATCTCCGTCCTGGACAGAAACCTTACCCTTGGTGCTTCTCGGAATTAGAAGTGCCTGGAAGGAAGACCTTCAAGCATCCGCCGCCGAACTGGTGTACGGCGAGCCACTACGTCTACCTGGGCAGTTCCTGGAGACAACACTAGACCTGGTGGTCGACTATGAGGACTACGCCAGCCGGCTTCGAGCCCATATTAACAAGCTGGTACCACAACCAACGTCCCGCCATGGTACTCGACCATTCTACGTGCCCAAAGACCTCAGTACAGCCACTCACGTCTTCCTACGTCAAGGTCCAGCTCGAAGACCACTTCAGGCAGCATACCTTGGGCCATACAAAGTTATCAGACACGGCTCAAAAACATTTAATATAGAAGTACAGGGCAAAGAGATGACCGTCACTATTGACAGGCTCAAACCGGCGTATATGGCGAGAGAAGAACAAGCGCCACCAGCGATCAACCAGACGGCCAACACCAGCAACAAGCAAGACACGGAGAAGAGAACGAGAAGTGGCCGGACAGTCAGATTCCCGGATTACTATCGCCCGTAGTCACGGTCTCGGTAGGGGAGTACTTGTAGCGGTTCATCCGCTACCCGCTCCGCTCATGACACTCGGACCGCGCGGCAAGCTGATATCGCTATTGTAGAAACAAAGCGCGGCCTCTCGCCCGCGCGCCCGAACAAGCCCCGCGCTCGCCTGCCGCCCGGCCGGCTAGACTACCGAGGCGCTTACGTCACTCTGCATCCAACCGCCGCATAGACTCCCGCGCACTTGTTTTGTATACTTACGCTTCATTGTTAAATTGTAATTGTAGTTTTTAAATATTAGTTTGTCATTATATTAATTGTCGTTGAACGCGTGAATATTATTTATCGCTTCGCTTCGAACGCCCTGCTTCGTGCTCAACAAATTACATGTAGGAGTCGACCCGGCTCCCACAATATGATACAACCAATATGGTAATTACAACAAACACCGAATATGATAAGTATGGTATTCATGAGTACCTCATGAGTACTTCAACACTGTTTGGGTGAGAATTGAGAGATTCTTATCTGGATCGTGTAAGAGCGAGCGAGACAGGTATAAGACGCGAAACGCATTCTGACCGCTCACGCACTATACAGATATAGTGCATGTTTTTTCATTGTTTATTGTCAGAAAAGTTCGTTTTAGCGTGTTTTCTCTGTCAAATTCGATAAATAAGTTGAGATGGAAATATAAAAACCAGCTTGCCCGACAAAATACGATGGAAATATATTATGCACTATACCTATCTGTACTTGTATAGTAACCAGAATGTGAAGGATCGGAGGAAATTCGCTCTTTGAACTAGCTAGCTAATTGTGTAACTATGGTCGCCATAAAAATCTGTGTCCTGTGTCAAAGTATCAATTACTATCACTAGTATCTAGGTTGTCTGGAAGAGATCGCTATTTAGCGATAAGACCGCCTGTTGTTTACCTCTGCTTGTTATTTTAATGTATCTCATGTTGTGTTTTATATTCCTTGATGTTGGAGGTGTGTAATAAAGAGTATTTGTATTTGTATCAAAAACTTGTCAATCTGTTGTTATTACACAGTTTTGGTACAGTATGTGCTTATGTATATGTCGCAGTCGAAGTGTATAATCCGCCGTATTACATCAGGACTAGCCGTTATAAAAAACAGGGCCGTTTTGAACCGCGGCGGTGCAACGATATGTGACTGCATATAGACATTTGACCCCAATAAGAAATAGAATTGGTTGACAGCCTCAAAAAAAAAAAAACGTCTTGCCTATTATGTAATTAAATCACAGCCCATAAAATGAGAGACAGGGAGATACAACAATTATGAATCAGATAAGGACAAAGCGTCTCTAGTCTCTTGCTTTACTACGATTGTAGATAATGATATTGTTTAATGAAAATATAATTTCCCATCCTATTATCCTAGGGTATGGCTAATGCGCATAAGCATTTTAAACACATATGATACAGAGGGCGCTCCCGTAGCGTAGAATTATGGAATCAAAGATTTGGTGTGATTGACGTAACGATGTGATAACTCAGTTCGGAGAGCACTACGCCGGATCGTAGGGTCGCAGGTTCGAGTCCTGCTTAGATTGCTGTGGATCACATTACATTTTCATTTTCAAAATATAAATTATTATTGCAGGTTTTCCCATACAAGTCTTTCTCCGAAACACTGAACCTTGTTATGGTGACGCTACTGAGAGAGATATTGCAGCATCAGAAAGATCTGCCTGGACCGTTCACCAAAGATGTGCAGGTAACTTTTCACTTACACGTCCGCTTACGATTGAGGCTTGGAATGACTCCTGTGGCGCGAATATAAGTAATCCCATCAGCGGGTTATACTCCCACACAAAGTCCGACTACTGGTAGTGAGGGCTAACCAGCCCTGATACAGTTCAAGTCATGCATTAAAAAAAAAAGATTGAGACTGAAGTACAGAATAACTCTGTAAATAATTCAGACATTGAACGTTTTAACGTAAATCAGAAATGTAATAATACATTATTGTCGAGGCGAGGGAAGTGGAAATTGCTGGCTGAATATTAACTATAAACGATCAACCTTGGGAGTCCGTTGAATTTAATACGAAGCCAGCAATTGCACTTCCGGCTGAGACAAATATAGTGCTTTTTTCAAAAATGGTGGAAGAAAACAAAATAGGTACAGATAAATTTTACTAGCCACTATATGTCAAAACTGGATTCATGCATTGCCGCCTTTTTATTTATTTATTTTTTATAAAAAAAGTAGAAGTGTATTTTTCTTCCGAAAACGCCATTAGAGGCAACTAAACAGTCGCGATAAGTCGTAGCTGATCTTCCGTTTTGAATGTTTAGGACCTTTAATTATATTATATGGCCGTTTAACTTTTTTAAAGTTTGTACCTCGACAAATAAACGAATTTCATACAACATTACATTATTGTTGAGCAAACAGAGCCGCGAAGGTTTTTATTTTTTTATACTTCGCATCCTGATTTTTTTATCAATAAAGTTCAACATTCCCGACAATATTTGAGAAAAGATAGAAAAGCCTATATTTAAAGGTAGAATTTTAAGTTTAAAAGTTGCAGCCCGAGCCAGTGAAGTCTATTATGACTTTGTTACTCCAAGAATGCCCAGCACATTGACTATTTTCACAGGAATTTGTGAAATGCCTGTTCCTGAGCGGCCAGACAGAGTTACAGAGTCGTCACCACGACGCCTCAGAAAAAGAAGATCGTGAAAGCAACTTTGCCACCGTCAACAAGTTCAAAGTTAACGTTATGGCCAACTCAGCGTGTGTCGACCTGCTAGTTTGGGCGATAGGAGACGAAACAGGTATCTAATTAAATAGTTTTAAATAAAAAAAGATTCTCCATACGTAGCTATACTTATCATTCATCGGTTCTTTGCGTCAAAGCCGTGACATAATGTAAAATCGCAGCTTGGGAGATAGCACAGTTTCTCGCAAAAAAGCGTATTTCTATAGTCATTTCCGAATCGGTAATAGAATCAGACATATGAAGGAGCCCTTGCTTCTTGCAGAATAAAACTTTGCATTTTGAATTATATTTTTAACTTGAACCGATTTCTTAAATACATTGGTTTTTAGTTTAAAGTCACAAATAGATCACTTTTATTGGTGTGCAATAAAGTATTATTGTATTGTAAATTACCTTCACCCCACTAGTAAACGTCAGTTGATGGCGTCTTTCCCACAAATGTCTTATTTCATGAAACACATGGCAGAAGCCATATTAGACTGACTGCTGGCACCGAACTTTAAGTACCGTGCTGGCTGGCTTAGAGCACGGGTAAGCGTTGCCCTTATACGTGCAACTAGCATGTGCATTCGTGGCACACGGTATAGGTTCAAGCAACTAGCGAAGTGGCTCGGATTCGACGACGGTGTCACCGGACCGGTTTAAAAATTATACCAAATTACATTATGATACTAAAAGGGATAGACAGTGGTATTAAAAAAAAAAGTACACTATCAGTAAGACCTAGTCAAGGCATTGGAGCCTATCTAAATTGGATTCCCAATTCCATACAACTGAAGTGGTGTGTGTGGAACTCGAAACTCAGTACGCTATCCATCATGGCCGGAGTTAGAACAACGTTGGAATTTTGGGGATGACTGCTATTACAACTGAGGGCCACGTCATCGGCGGCAGCGGCAAGCGGGGGCCATAGCGGAAAGTCCAGTACGGTTTCTCCTGCTCTAGTTTATTAAATAAGATAGCAGTCATTGGGGAGAGCGAGGCACCGTGCTCGGTGCTCCCGCTCTCACATGATCGCAGTTCGCCGGTAATGACACTGCTATCCTATCATCTCGGTGTCTTGACCCAAAGGATGAGATGCGACAGCTCCAACAAGTGCAAAAGGTCCCTAAGGACCCGCAAGGGAAAAACACAACTGCTATCCTATGGAACCAGACCTTTACTCATACAATGTCGTGGCCGTGAGGGTCAAACACAATTCCAGTTTACTTCATCGTGACGTCGAACGTTACGATCGCACAACGTAACCTACTTTGTTCATTCCACGTAACGTGGCATAATTTTTTTGATATTATTCGCACAATTTCGATCTTTTCTTCAAAGAAAAGTTGTTGGTGGGGCTTTATCAACAAAACATATTCTCACACAATATCTATATATTTTTTTTATAATAATATAAATTGATTTATATATACTATATTGTCTATGTATATTTATGTATATGTGTTATGGTTTTCCAGTTGATGAGGACTTTGACGTGCCAGCTCTTATAAACGCTCTAACCATATTAATAGGTATATTCGTGGGTGAGAGTGACCCCGAGCGCCCTTTGGCTAACGCCTGCATGATTACTAAGCTTTATAGACAGCCATACTAGCGTTTGACGTTGGCGTCTAGCCAGTGATTACGTGGCGGCGACGCAACGTTCGCACAGCGTCGACGCGACGTCTATGGGCCCGGGCACACATAGCGTCTTTCGAGCGTCATTGTTTAGAAAACGCCTACGCAATGCCAACGCAACGTTCACTGGGAAAGGGCGCTGCGTAGAAACTGACTTGACGCCGGCATCTGACAGTCGCCACTTGGCGTTGCGCGGATGCCGCGTTTACGCTGCGCGGGCGTTAACGAGACGCTGACGTTCGAAAGTCGCCAGTGGCGTCTTGGCGCCGCAACGTGGTCGTTGCAACGTAAAGTGTGCCCGGGCCCTAACGTAGGCGTCTTGCCAACGTCTTTCAGCGTCCCGCAAACCACTGACAAGACACGAACTTTGGAAGGGCGTTAGAAACGTCGCGTCTACGCTGTGCTAACGTTGCGTTGTCAAATGAAAAAAAAAAAATCTACACACAATCTATTGACGCAATCAGAAATCACAAAGTATGCGCTATAAACAGTTATTATATAGTGTTAAAAACATGCTTAATGTTTATTAAAAAAAATATATACTAATATTTGAGTCCCTTTCCATTTTTTTGAATTAAAACTTCTAATAAAAACTCAGTCTGTAAAATGCTTAGAACTTGAGCATTTTTCGTCTAAACAATGATGGAAATATCTATTTCAAATCATTATTTTGTGTATGTATAATTGTATATATAAAAATCAATACGTATGTTTTATAATCCATAGTATTATTCATTACTAATGTTTTTATTTTAATAATTCTCAGTATTACCATAATCTGAACAGAATCACGTTGTTTCCTTTTTATTTTCTTTAATTCATTTTTTATTTTAGGCGCTGACTCTCTTTGCGGACGCCTCACTGAGAAAATAAATTCGAATCACAATCACAAGTTGATATTAGCCCATATGCCACTTCTAATGGTCTGTCTTGAGGTAAGAATTTATTTACTATCTAAAGTATAATCTATGTTATGCAAGGTAATATTGAATACGTCCTAAAATAAGACGCGAAGAAGAATTAAAGCGCATCCCTGATACATTACACAGAACAGATCATACAAATGGAATTATGGCGTACTATGGTTAAGGTGAATTTATACTAGAATATGGCGCACTGATATGGGGTAAAGCAGTGGATATGACTAGGGTTTACAGGATTAAACAGATATGATCGAGAATTCTGCGGTATACTTAATTATATGGGTATGAATTCAATGTAAATTTTTGTTGACAGGGACTTGGAAAACTAGCAACGAAATTCCCCACGATCGCGAACACTTCGATTTATTGTTTAAGAGATTTCCTGGTCACACCGTCGCCTATATTATTTAAGCTACATAAACTAGAGTTAGAGAAGACTGGGAAGGAACACATGAAGGTTACATGTGAGTTTTGCCGAGTTTATTATCAAGGTATCCAAAACAAAATGATCCGAAGGACAATGGCTGCTGCATGAGGTACTTCGTAATCAAACACGGTCCGAGTTCGGTTATAGTATTGTTTTCTTTTCCTAAGTGTACATCTTATTTTCGGGAACACGCGGAAAAAAAGTTACGATGATCAAAATACCAGCCAGCATGGCAATTTCAACTGACATGGCACCGTTGGTTTCTTGTCAGTCGCCATTGCGACTTGGTCTCCCCTTTTTGCTTACCATCAGGAAGTGGAGCCACTACGTTGTGCCGTAAAAAAAGAGGGAACTAATCTTTCATTATTATTTAACTGCTTAGCATAGGTATTTTCCCGAGTTGTCAGAGTGGAAACAAAATAAAATAAATAGTCGATTATTTGACCTTTCAGTGCCATGACGTCAGGATACTTTTTAATTTGATCGTATTACGTATTAGATTACGAAGTTCTAGCAGCTCTCTTACGGTCGGCCTGTTTTGGATGTCCGTCATCCGCTCATCGTCTTTTCAAGTCTTATCTTTGCTATGACTTGCATGGAACAACACAGTATGCTTCTCCATTCCATTGTTATTACAGCACAATGTGTTCAAAATTTTTATTATACTTGTAACTTGATTTCATAATGAAACTCTTCTTTCTTAGCTAATGCCAACTCTGTAGAACATTCGAGACTTGCAGGTATTGGTAGTGTTGAATTATATTTTAAGTGTTACTTTTCAAGGACTGGTTGAGCTGATGGTATTCGCATATTTGTTATAGCAATTGCAAGTTTTCAGATAAGTCTGTTATACTAAACATGATTTCCGTTCGTTTGTCAAATTTGGTTAGTTAACTCAGAAACTGGGGGCGTTCCATCAGAAAGTCTACCTTGTCGAGCACGTCACGGCTCTGACAGCTACCTTAAAAACATGAATAAAATCCAATAATTCACTATCAATACAAAAGCCCAGTTTAAACTTAGACATACCAAACATTTATCTCCTATAAGTGTGAAAATGTCGTTCTGATGGGATGCTCCTGCATTTTACACTCGACTGAGTAAAAAAAAACGTTTTATTTAATAAACCATATCAGCATGTTGTAATTAAACCAATCTTAGATTCCTAACAAACTAACTTTTATAAGCATACTTAAGAAAAACAGTGCGCAGTTGTAGGTTGATATTTACACCTACAGGATTACACCACTTGTTATACAATGCAAGAAGAACGTTAGCAATGTACTTTACTAAACGCATCATCACTCGAACACATTTTACTTAATTGACAATGTTTCATATTTTTGAGACTATAATTTATTACTTTTCTGTATTCCGCTTAGAAAGAGAAAATAATCACTGTTTTTAAATTTTTCCTGACATTACTAATTATTTTATTATTTATTATGAAACATTTACTCATTCTAAAATGTAGTAACTCCAAAACTATGACACAATGGTAAGGTTACTTTAGTATGGTGTCTTAATTACAAAAAACGAATGACATTGAGCTTGAAATTGTTGACAACTTATTTTTAACGGATAGCTCGAAGACTACAACCCTGTGCAGGCATAGTTGTAGATTTTGGTTATTTTATACATTTTCTTATATCTCTTAACATACAGAAAACTAGGGTGTACAATTTAGGGTGTACACGACGTGCGTGTTGCCATATGTATTATAACGAAACGCCAAGTCGTAGATAAGATTGTATCGATTAGTTTCGAAATGAACGAAATAAATGTACTTGAAATATGATTTGGTAAATCTTATATTATTATATTTATATTTTTTAAGACGCTCTCTCTATGAAATATAAGAAATACGAAATGTTGTCAATTGTTGTTTTACATGTAGGAGACTATGCGACTGCTATAACCCAAGCGAATACTCCTAAGTTAGCCAGTCCTCCTTTCCTTTATCTAACCCAAATAACCTTTAGTACAAGGTAAAGAGCTCCAAGGCATGACGGAGTCGGGGGTTCCAGTGAAATCTACGCCGTTCGAGAAGCTTCGAGACGCGGCTATAGAGAACCTGTGCGTTGCTCTGGAGGCTGCGTTGACTGTGGACCCGTTCTGCGTGCCGGCTCTTGTTGGATCTGTCAGCAATAGACTGTTTACAGCTGAGACTAGTGACAGGTCAGTATGCATCTAGATAGGCAGAAATTGACATCATTGTTTTTTTTAACCAGGTTTTTTATCGATAGTATCAAATAAAGCATTAGGTGAAATATTGCCACATTTTTACGTATTCGAAAATATCCCATTTTGTATGTATGTATGTATGTAAACACTTTATTGTACATAAAAACAAGAAAAACACATTACTAAAGAATACGCATGTACAAAGGCGAACTTATCCCTTAAAGGACCTCTTCCAGTTAACCTTTGAGCACATGAGTGCTAAACACAAATGTAAATGGATGAATTTTGTCTCTTGCTTCTGAAAGAGCGTAAGTGCCTAGTAAATGGTCACAGCGCTAAAAATCATAGTCAGCCCGATAACTAGATTAACTGTCTTACTCCATTAGGCAATAAACTATGTTAGTCTAACCCTACCCTACCTTACATTTACCTTACATTTATAGATGTATAACGTTATTTTTCAGTGAATCGTCACTTATAAGCACCAACATAGTGATTATGTTGGGCCACGTGGCAGTGGCCTTGAAAGACACACCAAAGACCACCGACACAATCCTACAGTTCTTTCAACAAAGGTAAACAGGCAACAATTTGATTCTAGATAGTATTAGGGGTCGTTTATCGTTAACTCTTTTAAAACAATAACGTCGGTTTTTTATTTATTTATTAATTAAAGTATAAAACTAAAATATATACAATTCCCTGCAAAATGGTTTGTACTGTTTGTCTGCAGCACATGTAATCATTTTAACACAACTGTGGAAACCTTTATTTTCAAAATGATTATAACTGATATTTTCTCTTTTTGTATTTTTTTTACCGGCGGGGTGACAATAAATTCACTCACTTGTTAGAAACACTAAGATGCAGATCTCCACATTTAAAACTAGGCAGGATGATGGGAATCGGGTTATTATTGCCTTGCCACCGTTAAAAACACGTTTAAAATAACGTTTTCACTTCTCTTGCTCTAAAAGTTCGACTTTATGCTGTGCGTAGGCGACATAAAGTCGCTTTTTATGCTCTAGAGCATAATGTAAAATCGTCGTAGAAACCAAGGCGATCGGTCCAACAGCCACACGATAAAAGTTCCTTAATAAACAGATCCGATCCGATTTATGGGAAGATATCGGATAATGTGTAGTGTATTAGATCCTAACAATTACACTACACATTATCCGATTTATTCCGATAAATCGGATCGGATCGGAAGGTCTGGAACGGGTTTTAACTCTTAATTTTATTTCGTTTCGTTAGTATTCTAAGACCAAGGCAAAGATACCAACAGCCAAAGTACACAATAAAACTTCTTGAAATAAACTTGTAACTTTTATTTACTATCATTTATTACTTTTTAAACTATTAATACTTTAAATATTTCTCATTGCTCTAATGTAACTTTAAATGTTAATTAAATTTGTTTTTAAGTAGGTATACGTAATATATTTACATGATACAGTTTCATTTCCTCGCAATCGAAGTGAAAAGTAGAGTGTGCAACTCGTCCATAAAACGCATTTTACACTCGAGTTTATATTCATCGTCGCTCGCAAGCTCGCTCGGAGGGATAAACGTCTCGTGTAAAATGGTGCGTTTTATGCACTTGTCGTACAATCTACTATTTCCCGTGGGAGAGCGACTCGTATCATCGGCTGCCAGCGAATTTCAGATCGGCTTGACTCCTTGGCGCTGCGTAGAGATATATCCTCTCTCTGCATCTTTTATCGCTTATATAACGGGGAGTACTCCTGGGAATTGTTCGGATTGATTCCTGCCGCATCTTTCCGCCATCGTTCTACGCGACAATTCTTTCATCCTCACCACTTAGATAGATAGCAGTCCACAACTATGCGTTTTTCTAGAATTATCCTGCCTCGCACGACTGCATTGTGGAACGAATTGTCGCTTGCGGGCTGATACGACCTTCAAACGTTCAAGAAAAGCGGACTCCCACTTGAAAGGCCGGCAGCGGACATGTGACTGCTCTGGTGTTGCAGATGGGCGATGGTAATCGCTTTCCATCAGGCAATCCGTTTGCTCGTTTGTCCCGTATGACAGTAAAAAAAAGACAAGGATTCTAGTAGCCCTTACTGCTTACTTCCGAATAGGAACCACAAACTCACCACCATCTTACTGAGAATCCACAGGAACCAACTACGCAAGATAGTAGGATTAATAACGGGACATAACACTCTGAACAAACACCTTTTCAATTTAGGTATAACAGACAGCCCAGTATGCAGAGCATGCATGGAGGCAGAAGAAACCACCAATCATATTCTACTAGATTGCAAACAGGTAGAAGGATACAGGATGAAATACCTAGGATCTCCAAGTACCGTACACGAAGCCATAAGCAACATCAAGGCTTTGTTTAGGTTCGTGGAGGAGTTAGGGTGGTTGGAGTAGCGCTACCCCCTTTTCACGCAAAATAGGCACGTTGGATGTCGACTTGCGGAAAATGCCCAGCGCAACTAACTAACTAACTAGTAGCCCTTACTGACCCTTTTATTATATTCCACCTTGTATAGAAACCTAACACTGAGCGCGTTTACAGGCTCTGCCGTGCCCCATCGTCTTTGGACACCCTGATCGTGGACCAGCTGGGCTGCATGGCGTTAGCAAGCCCCGCGGGTCCTGCGCATGACGAGATCATGCGAATGTTCACCGTCATCACCGTCGAGGCCGCCTCCGCCGCGTATCACCACACCGATGACCGCAAACAGTACAGGTGAGATCCTCCTGTATGGTTACACTCTGTATATTTAGAACCACTCTGTATATTGACGACGCGGTTGGCGCAGTGGTTAAGCAGTTGCCTACTGAGCTGACGGTCCTGGGTTCGAATCCCGGCAAGGGAAACTACAGTTGCCGAGAAACTTCTTGACCCAAAATGGCGGATCTGCGCATGCATATTTGTACGTAAATCGGCTACTGCGCAGTCAAGGTTAGGCTCAAGAAGTTTCTCGGCATCTGTATTTGTGTGATGAACTCGAATATTTGCGCCTGGGTCATGGATGTTATTTGTATTTAAGTGTGTATTTATCTATATAAGTATGTTTATCGTCTTCTAGTGTCCACAACAAAAGCCTACTAGATTGATTTGTGTGAGGTTGTCCAATATTTATAACAATATTTATTTATAGAACCCTAAAACTGTACCCCATCGTCTCTGCACTGGACATTGGTTGACAATCAGCTGGGCGGTTTTAACATGCCCCATCGTGTCCGCCTGCGTCGCTTACCGCCACATCGATGACCGTTAGCAATACAACTGTAATGCCGAACGAAAAACTTGACTCACTTTCCATTGTAAATTGTAACATGTTGTAAAGCTTGACCAGAAATATATGAGGATGCGCCATATTGCGGAATTTCACTGGAACTAATTTCTTACACTGGCAATGATTTTATGATGGTTGTCAACAATGTCAATGTCATTCGAGCTGGTTTCTTTAAAAGACAAATATTTAAAAATACCCAAAGAAAATGCCGAAAACCATTAACAGTCGTGAACGTGATATCATAAATAAAGTGTACACGTGTCTACTACACAAAAAACAGTCGGCAAAAGAGTGCATTCCATTAAAATAATATTACGAGGTTACTTTGGTTGCAAAATTGTTGCCATATAAATCTTGTAAATTGCGCCCTCTTGACAATCCTCATATATTTCTGGTCAGGCTTTAGAAATAAGCTATATCGGTTGGTATAGCCTCCATTTTATTGTAATGTTTATTTGTCCGCAGGCACGTATCAGGTGCCGTACTAAACGCACTGGCCAACATCGCTGCCAACGTCCGCGGCACCAACGCGCGATTGGAACTGCTGACCCGCCTTCTGGAACTCTTCGTGCAGCTGGGTTTAGGTGGAGAACGGGCTACAGACCGTTCGCCGGCTCCCGTGCTCAAGTCTTCAGGCAGCGCGGGGAACCTGGGCGTGCTCATACCCGTCATAGCGGTGAGTGGCAGACAGCTGGAACTGCTGACCTGTCTATGGATGCTTGTAGCTGGGTTTAGGTGGAGAACGGGCTACAGAACGTTCGCCGGCTCCCGTGCTCAAGTCTTCAGGCAGCGCGGGGAATCTGGGCGTGCTCATACCCGTCATAGCGGTGAGTTGCAGACAGCTGGAACTGCTGACCTATCTACGGAAGCTTGTAGCTGGGTTTAGGTGGAGAACGGGCTACAGACCTTCGCCGGCTCCCGTGCTCAAGTCTTCAGGCAGCGCGGGGAACCTGGGCGTGCTCATACCCGTCATAGCGGTGAGTGGCAGACAGCTGGAACTGCTGACCTGTCTACGGAAGCTTGTAGCTGGGTTTAGGTGGTGAACGGGCTACAGACCGTTCGCCGGCTCCCGTGCTCAAGTCTTCAGGCAGCGCGGGGAATCTGGGCGTGCTCATACCCGTCATAGCGGTGAGTAGCATACAGCTGGAACTCCTGACCTGTCTACGGAAGCTTGTAGCTGGGTTTAGGTGGAGAACGGGCTACAGACCGTTCGCCGGCTCCCGTGCTCAAGTCTTCAGGCAGCGCGGGGAATCTGGGCGTGCTCATACCCGTCATAGCGGTGAGTGGCAGACAGCTGGGACTGCTGACCTGTCTACGGAAGCTTGTAGCTGGGTTTAGGTGGTGAACGGGCTACAGACCGTTCGCCGGCGCCCGTGCTCAAGTCTTCAGGCAGCGCGGGGAATCTGGGCGTGCTCATACCCGTCATAGCGGTGAGTGGCAGACAGCTGGAACTGCTAACCCGTCTTCTGGAGCTTGCAGCTGGGTTTAGGTGGAGAACGGGCTACAGACCGTTCGCCGGCTCCCGTGCTCAAGTCTTCAGGCAGCGCGGGGAATCTGGGCGTGCTCATACCCGTCATAGCGGTGAGTGGCAGACAGCTGGAACTGCTGACCTGTCTACGGAAGCTTGTAGCTGGGGTTAGGTGGAGAACGGGCTACAGACCGTTCGCCGGCTCCCGTGCTCAAGTCTTCAGGCAGCGCGGGGAACCTGGGCGAACTCAAACCCGTCATAGCGGTGAGTGGCAGACAGCTGGAACTGGCGACCTATCTTCTGGAGCTGTTCGGGTTTAGGTGGACAACGACCTATAGACAGTCCGGCGGCTCCTGTCCTCAAGTCTTCAACTCTTCAGGCAGCGCGGGAACCTGATTGTGCCCGTCATAGCGGTAAGATCTCTAACTAAAAACCGGAGCTGAATTAAGAAATTATCTCCATTATCTTCTTATAAGAAACTTGTCAAATGTTCTTTAAAATGCTTAAGTACGTTTACACGCACGATCCCCAGTCCCCATTGCTGTACGGCAAGTGTGAGGACCGCGAGAAAGATGGCGCTATTCTAAATATTTTTATAGAATCATATTATCGATTCAATTTACTTTATGTGGAAATACCACTTTTTTTTTATAAGTATTGACACAAAGGTCAATGTATCTTTACCTTCTGTCATAGGTATTAGTGAAACGACTTCCTCCAATAAAGAACCCAAAGCCCCGTCTCCACAAGCTCTTCCGAGATTACTGGCTGTACTGCGTCGTTATGGGTTTCACCGCGGCGGAATCCCGTAAGTATCCTACATTATACTTTAGATGTAACTGTATCAACATAATACGATTCGCTAACTCCCTTTGACTATTCACACTGAACTCTTTGATAACATTTAAAAATTAAAAACTTGAGCAACCAATTTTTTTTAAGTTCAATATGGTATGTATAAATGAGAATCACACTGACTGCCTACAACTACATGGAACAAAAGTCGCTTCTATGGAGATTTTTAAGATGTTGATCGTCGTTTATTGGAATCTAATGTTGATATGAGACTAGTTTACAATGCTCTAGGAGTTGGAAATGACCGATAAAGTCTGACATTCCTACGGAGCGCTGATAAAATTGTCGGCAAGTAAAGCTACTAATAATGTGTATGAAAAAACCACCTTATTTGCCATTTTGACCGTGAAGGAGTGCGTTGCGTAGAGTGACATGGTTGTCATACAATTATTGTTGAATTTTGAAGATTCTGAAAATAATTGTAAATCTGCTTTTGTTTTCAACCCTAATATCACCCCCATCAACTGAATCGATAAAATATAAATAGGTATCGAGCCTGCTCACAGAATGTCAGAGTTTATTGCGACCCATAGGTATGCGAAAATCCGATCAAACGGACATACGAAAGAATTTTTGCCGAAGCTGAAACAGAGGTGCTTTGTTTATTAGTTCAATAAAGTGACTGACAAGTAGAAAGGGTCAAACTTTGTGCATAAACATCGTCTGTTGAGACTGTTGACAAGCAAAACTCACTAAGTAGCAAATACCCACTTAAAACAAAGCTCATATCTCAGTATCAATCTACAAACTAGATACGAGGTTTCGAAGAGTAGTGACAGAATTTTTTGTGAGTTCTAGTTTCTTAGAAATTCCCATGGAAGAGTTTTTGCGGCCAGTTTTGCATAATTTTGAAATGTTATCGATGCACTTCTGTTCTATGACTATTGATATATATGAACTTGTGTATAGAGGTCTAAAAGTGTTCTCTTCTTCTATGGCGACGCCTGTAGCCATGCGCAAGCGTGAGTAAAAAGCTTTTAGAGAGTTAGATGTGTGTTCTTTGGTTTTATCGCATATATAAACAGGTTTTTGGGTATGTGATGTTATAGTTATATTCATATGTCTTTGTTGTGATGTTAGGTTATCTCAAACGACAAGGTAACTGGATGAAATGAATTATAAAAGGAAAAATGGAGGAGGAATTAAAAGGGAACTTTTAATTCCTCCTCCATTTTTCCTTTTTTTTTATAAGTATATGTTTTTTTCTTTTTTGCTCCATTTACATGTATGTATATTTACATATAAATATATGAAAACGGAGCAAAAAAGAAAAAAAAAACATTTATTAAACTAATCAACATCGGACAACCTCACAGGAATCGATCTAGTCTCACAGTAAACTATAGTAAGCTTGTGTTATGGGCACTAGACGACGATAAACATACTTATATATATTTAAATACATAAAAGACATCCATTACCCAGGTACAAATATTCGATAGGCAATAAATAATATAACTATGTCATCATATATTCTAAAACACGTTGGAAATGAACTAACGAAACATTTTTTTAACGTGTACAGTGATATTACGTAGTGTGTGTTTTATTTCAGCGTGTGCTTCTTAGGTCAACCTTAGTGCAGTGTTAGACTTTTATTTAAATAGCTTCCGCCCCTTTTTTGTGGGTGATATTTTGTTATATCGCGGAATCAGGACCTCGTGATACTAGTATAGTTCTCTAAATTGAGATGACTGTTTTAGTAAATATATTTTTTTTATTATTAGTAAAGCAGTAACGTCTGCTAACGTAGTTATGACATAAATCTAATTGATTTTTCTAAGTATTATTTACGAAAAAAATTACTTACTGTTGAGTTTCTTTCGGCTTCCTTCTCAACCGCGGTCTCCTCTTGGAGAAAGAAGCCAAAGCTTGAAAAATGCGGAATGGTTCAGGCGGCAGGTTATATATTATATTTTTTACAAAATGCGCCATTTTATACAATAAATGTTCCTAAAATAAATAATCCCTGGAAATATGATACCATATATGAATAATACGGTATTTGATGACAGCTCAAATCAGCTACTTTGTATGAAATGTCAAAAACGATTTGTCAGTATAGTTCAAGTTCTTTTTCTTGAGCGAATGCACTTAGCTTTGTACCCGATGAACAATACTCATTATCTGTATTTTCAACTGTGGCCACAACATCTGTGTTCTCTTTGTTTAAGAGTAAACCTTATTTCGTTCGACTTAAAGACTAATTTAGTGTAAAAGTAATTTGCACTTATAACGCCTTACATTTCGAAGTGGCAGTTGTGGCCACAGTTAACAATACAGATAATGAGTATTGTTCATCGGGTACAAAGCTAATGGGATTCGCTCAAGAAAAAGAATTTGAACTATACGAAGTTTCTATGAAGATACTGGTTTGAGACGTCATAAAATCAGTAGTCAAAACAGGTATTCTTTTTAGTTTTCGTTCAATCAAAAATAGTAAAATGTCCAAAATTTGTTTGGTTATTTGTTTAGTTTATTTGGTTTCGTGTTTTTTTTTTTATGTTTAGTGGTTTTAATGACATAATTAATTTTCACTATGGTCAAATACGGTATTGATTATAGACTAGAGTGTTAGATTCTTCGATGTTAGCTATTATAGTCCGTTAGAAAATAATATGTATAGCTCGTTAGAATAACAGTTTGGGTCAGGCTTTTGTAGGCCCATGAGCGTTACATTTGATTTTATTTCATTTTATACCTACTGTCTTCGATAAGGTTGATAATTATGTATTTTTAAAGTAACTGTTTTGGCCAAAAAAGCGAAGGTTAGAAATATATTTACTAAATAAGTCATATTGATTCGGATGGACTTTTTTTCCGTGAATGCTCTTTGAATCCCATTTCATACATACAGACAATATTCATACTCACATTACATTCTTTTTGTAGAATGCTTCCTCGAGTGATCTTTGAGATTTCGTTCATTACATCCTCTCATATTTTGAGATAATCATTTGAAAGTGTATTGGAATTTGAGAATTTAAATACTGATACGTCAAATATATTAACAATCATATCAAAATGGAATAGTGATTTTTCAATCCATGCTTTGTGAAGTTAGTGAGTGAGTGTTTTTATACATACATACACATCGACAAGTGTTAACCATCGACTATTTTTTTTTAAGGCAATGGTCCCTTCAGCTTATTACAGCCTATTGCGAAATGTCAAATTATCAATTTAAAAAAAACATGTCATAAAAACCATAGTAAAGAAAAATTAATGACCTGCTGTTTGTAGATACAGCAAGGACAATCGAAAAAAAATAACGGTCTTCGAAAAATTGTACAGATAAGAGTTCGGTACATGTCGGACCGTTCCTGTATCTTATCATTTAACAAATTATTCTAGCTTCATATCACCATCTTACATCACATAGCTCAAGAAAAGTCACTCAAATTACAACCAATAAAACATAGATCCTCCACAGGTCTATGGCCACAAGAATGGTACGCCGGAGTCAAAGAAATAGCAGTCAAATCGCCATATTTGGTGTCACAAACCTCACTCCGCTCTGATCTTCGAGAGCTTCAATACACGTCTGCTGTGAGGAATGACTCTGTCTCCATGACAGAACTGCAGGAGTTGAAGACGCAGATATTGAACTTGCTGGATCATCCGCAAGATGTCTCTGTCATCGTGAACAAGCTGACGTTTGCGCCGTGCATGTATCTGCTGAGTGTTTATTGGTTGGAGACTTTGAGGTAACTTGGGCATTACTGCTAGTTCTGGTGACATTTAGTTTTGTCTGTATTTTAACAACTTTGACGATTAATTTCATAGTTGGTTTATTGGTTGGAGACTAAATAACTCTTTTTTTATATAACTTATAGCCAATCGAAAAATACATGTATTTTTAAGTTAGGCACACTATTAAAAAGACACGTGATTTTTTAACTTTTATAAAAATTTAGGTCATGATCATTCCAAGAGTGTTCTGTTATACGATTTTTTACGCAATGAATAATTTGCTACATTACTTTTAATATTTATTTGTCTATTGATCAAAACTTAAAAGTATACTCCAAATTTTGTTTTCGGTCTGTATTTTTTTAGGGTTACCAACTCGCCAGAGCCCAGTTTGCAGCCAATTATTGAGTACCTGAGCGACATCGCGCTGCAAAAGGACAAGAGCATGATGTGGCAATGCGTTGCGAGGTTTGTTATGTACTTAGTCTTAAAATTTCGTACCTGACTTAGGCCTAAACGCGGTACTCGACTTTAAGAACCTTCATTGTGCAACGATTGCATAAAATAATTTCAAGTTTTTCGTGATCAGAAGGCCCAATTTATACTATTCATTATATCATAGTCAATTTCAAAAAATTTTTTATAATTTTTTTGCTTTAATATAAACAGTGCAACTCATCTACGGTTTTTTTCTGCCAGCGTCGGTGACAAAGTATTCCTCAAATTCCTGGATGTGATGTCCGAGAAGGTGAAGGACGAGTCTCGAGAGCGCGAGCTGGAAGGCCACGCGCAGTTCCTGCTGGTCAACTTCAACCATATCCACAAGCAGATCCGGCGGGTGGCCGACAAGTGGCTAGCTGGTCTCGTGGACCGGTTCCCGCATTTATTGTGGAATTGTAGGGTACGTCTGCCATTGCTACTGTGTCTCACTACATTAAGAAGGTGTAGTACACTCTCGGGAACGCGAGCTGGAGGGCCACGCGCAGTTCCGACTGGTCAACTTCAACCATATCCACAAGCAGATCCGGCGCGTGGCCGACAAGTGGCTAGCTGGTCTCGTGGACCGGTTCCCGCATTTATTGTGGAATTGTAGGGTACGTCTGCCATTGCTACTGTGTCTCACTACATTAAGAAGGTGTAGTACACTCTCGGGAACGCGAGCTGGAGGGCCACGCGCAGTTCCGACTGGTCAACTTCAACCATATCCACAAGCAGATCCGGCGCGTGGCCGACAAGTGGCTAGCTGGTCTCGTGGACCGGTTCCCGCATTTATTGTGGAATTGTAGGGTACGTCTGCCATTGCTACTGTGTCACTACATTGAGAAGGTGAAGGATAGTGTCGAGAGTGCGAGCTGGAGCGCCACGCGCAGTTTCTGCTGGTCAACTTCAACCATATCCACAAGCAGATCCGGCGGGTGGCCGACAAGTGGCTAGCTGGTCTCGTGGACCGGTTCCCGCATTTATTGTGGAATTGTAGGGTTGGTATGAAACAGAATTCATTGAAAATGACTCTTCTGTGTCTTCAAATATTTGTTAACAACACTGCTCGAAAATGTGGTCATAGATTACCTGAATCAAGTACACAAAACTACTGATATTTGTACATTTGTAAACTGTATATCTGTGTTAGCTCGCAACACAATAACAATATAGCACATTACGGTAACAGTTCGTATCTATACATGAATTTCATAATAAGATACGACTTTAAAAATATATATTTATTTATTTATTTATTTATTTATTTATTTATTTATTTATTTATTTATTTATTTATTTATTTATTTATTTTAGGAGAACCAACAGCTAATACACTAAATATAGAAACTTAAATATATTCCATATATTATATATTCCAGAGTAATTTTCTCGGCCTGCTTAAACGACAATTTACGAAATCAAAGCTACTATACCAATAAGAATGCGTCATCACTTATAAGTTTGAACTTGTATTAAATGCTGTTCTGTATCCAGGTCCTCTGGTCCATGCTAGACATCCTGCAAGTCCTGAGCTACAGCTTAGAGTTGGATGCGAACCAAGAAACGCCGCTCCTCAAAGTGCCAGGCACAGATTTCACGCTGCAACTTCAAGACACCTTAGAAGGCAGAGAGGTAAGCTTGAAGTGAATCATGTATTTTGATGTCTGATTGATGATATTAAGATTTTTATCATATCGTTTATTGCGAATTATGTTTGTTTTACAATGAATGGTATGGTAATAATAATGTAGTTGGGTCAATCAACTATTTTCTGCCACTCGTTGCCATGGTGATGTCCCCTAGGTCACTTTTTAAAACTACGATTTTCTGTGGTTATATTTAGCAAAAGCTTTATAATTTAAGCAGTTATAAGCCCATTCTTATGTAGACTACTTCCACTTTTCTTAGAAGTTTAATCACTATTGTCCCCTGGGTCACGGGACATAATAACAGAAAAAGTGGATTCACCCAGTTACATGAAACCCTGTTAGGGCATTGCAATTTCTTACATAGTATCTTTCACCTGAGCCCATTCAAGCCATTACAACCAATTTTTAACTCCCCACGAAAAAAAAGGGTGTATCTGTGTGTCTGTCTGTGGTATCGTAGCTCCCAAACGGATGGAGCAATTTGAGTGTGTTTTTTTTCTAAATCGACTTGTCCGTCGAGATCGTTCATAGCTATGTTTAGTGGAAATAGGACCAGTAGTTTCCAAGATATTCAGCTTTAATTGGAGCAAGTGACAAGATATCAGCCAATATTGAAGCTAAGAGTTCCAAATTTTGTAGTTATGTTCTGTTTTAGTAGCATTTTCTATATCACTCATTAAATGAGTCTCATTATGACCAGCTTCTTGTATCGGGCTGATTTAAATTTTTAATTTAGGTTATTTTCACAGTAAAATTGGAATGCGTATGATAATAGTCGTGGCATTATAAAGAGGGCTGCTAATAGGTATTAGAACCTTATCCTTGTACTCTTTTCTGCTGGCTAATGAATTTGCGATCAAATCTATAATTTTAATAATATTTGCAACTAATAATTGTTACATTTTCAGGGTATAGTGAAAGATTTCGCCGACCGCTGCCACGGCATAGTCCAAGAGGCAATGAAATGGGCGCCACAGTCTACACGCTCACATTTGCAAGAGTATCTTAACCAGGTAAAAAAACAGCTTTATAATCCTCGAAGGGAAAATATTTTTTCTCAAACATGCAATGAAATATCGTCGTAACGTGCGTTAGAACAGGCTTCTAAGTGTCAAGTTTCGGGCGGAACAATTCGAGAGAACTGTAAAGGAATTTCATACAAAATTGAAGGCCTAAGCCGGGAAGTAATTTGTTTTTAATTTTAATGTAAACATGGCGTCTGTGTGAATGAACAGCTGATATATATTTTTTTTCTAGTAGCTACCCATTCAGCCATCGGACCAACAATATCCGTGTTAATGCCTAGTACACACGAACTGAAAATACCGTCTATACGTAACTCACCAGAGACCATAGACAATATTAAAAATCCTCTGCCTTTATTTTACTTAGTATAGAAACTAAGATTCTTATTATCAGGTTGTGTATAATGGCCCTAATATTCGCACACTACACACGTGGACTTATTAAAGAAAAAAAATATAGAGGGATTGGAGGGAAAATTAAAAATACTTTTTTTAAACATGGCGTCTGTGTTCATGAGCTGGCTGAACAGCTGAATTATGTTTTTTTGAGTGGTGTATTTTTTTATTTCATTGCATATGTTTGAGAAAAGCACTATACATGCCTTAGCCGTGAAAAGGGCTTGCCGGCTTCGTATCACTAGACGGCCTCCCTTACGGTCGGCCGTCTATACCTACTCAGCCGGCAAGCCCTTATTTCCCGGCGTCTGCAGTAATGTACTATTTTTATGTGAGACTAGGATTCCAAAGTTTCATACAAGATGTTAGATAAGACAAGCACGGGTAGGCAAGCACTTGTGACTCCTCTGGTGTTGCAGGTGTTTATGGGCGACGGTAATCGCTTTCCATCAGGCGATACGTTTGCTCGTTTGCCCCCTATGACATAAAAAAAAAAAAAAAAAAAGACGAAGTTCTTTTTCTCAAATATGCGATAAAATGTCATCATAACGTGCGTTATAACAGGCTTCAAAGTATCACGTTTCGGGCGGAGCAACTCGAGAAAACTGTAAAAGAATTTCATACGATATTGAAGGCCTAGGCCGGGAAGTAATTTTTTTTAAACATGGCGTGTCTATTTTCATGAACCGGCTAAACAGCTGAATTATATATGTTTAGTGGTGTATTTTTCTATTTAGAAAAGCACTAATACATGCCTTAGCTCTGAAAAGGGCTTGCCGGCTTCGTATCACTACCTATACCTACTAATCCGGCAAGCACTCCTTTCCGGCGTCTGCAGTAATGTACTATAAAAAATCTTACTTACTTATTTACTCACTCCGATGGCTCAGTGACCCAAAGTGAGTCTTGGCCTCCGATAAGAGATTTCGCCACTCCTGACGATTTAGTGCCGTCTCCAGCCAGTTATCGGCGTTCAACTCCGCCAGATCCGCCTCCATTGCATCTCTCCAGCGATAAAAAATCTGATCCTTTAAAATTCCAAAATTTCATAAGAAATATTTCTGGAACGCTGTAACCCGAAGTTCTGTTGTCCTCGGTTCCTTTACCCGTCGAGCAGTTTCATATGATTGTTTTCTCAAACATGCAATGAAATTTCGTCATAACGTGCGTTATAACAGGCTTCGAAGTATCACGTTTCGGGCCGAATAACTGAAAAATAAAACTAAAAAAAAAAGGCATACGATATTGAAGGCATAGACCGTGAAGTCTTGTTTATGAACAGGCTAAACAGCTGTTTTTTTTGTGTGATATTTTTTTTTTCTTTCATCATATGTTTGAGAAAAGCACTATAGGTACATGTATACATGCCTTAGCCGTGAAAAGGGCTTGCCGGCTTCGTATCACTATCCCTACTACTACACTATCTATACCTACTCATCCAGCAAGCCCTTTTTTCCAGGCATCTGCAGTAATGTACTGTCTCAAACATGCAATGAAATGACGTTATAACGTGCGTTAAAGCAGGCTTCAAAGTATCACGTTTCAGGCGGAACAACTTGAGAGAACTGTAAAGGAATTTCATACAAAATATTTTTTTCAAAATGGCGTCTGTTCTTGAATAGCTAAACAGCGGAATTATATTTTTTTTGAGCGGTGTATTTTTTTATTTCATTGCATATGTTTGAGAAAAGCACTATACATGCCTTAGCCGTGAAAAGGGCTTGCCGGCTTCGTATCACTATCCGTCTATACCTACTCTCCTGGCAAGCCCTCCTTTCCCGGCTTCTGCAGTAATGTACTATTGAAAATCTGATCCTTCAAATTAAGATTCCAAAATTTCATAAGAGATGTTTCCGGAACGCTATAATACGAAGTTCTTTTGCTCTCAGTTCCTTTACCCGTCGAGCATTTTGATACACAGACAACCCCCACTAGACTGAGCATGTAAGGCGACCCGTAGGCGACCCGCGCGCACCAACGATATGGTACGGCGGAACATTAAAGTATCAACACGGCGGACACCGTTTAGTTGCGTCCATGTTTATGAGGTCTCTCTACACCACTTAACACTACAATTTACCATGTTTTTTATTTAATTTATTTTTTCGTTGACGTACGCATGGATCATAAACAAGGACGCAACTAAACGGTGGCCGCCGTGTTGATACTTTAATGTTCTGCCGTACCATATCGTCGGTGCGCGCGGGTCGCCTTACATGCTCCGTCTAGTGGGAGTTGTCTGTGATTTAAAAAAAAAAAATAATAATAATAATAAATATTAAGGGACAATCATACACAAATCGACCTAGTCCCAAACTAAGCAAAGCTTGTACTATGGGTACTAGACGACGATATACATAATATATAAATACATATATAGATAACATCCATGACCCAAGAACAAATATTTGCCCCGGCCGGGATTCGAACCCGGGACCGCCGACTCAGTACGCAGGTGTCTACAAACCGAGCCAAACGCGTCGATTGTTTCTTTTAGGTCCCGAACTCGACGCTCTGGCACCACGTAGGCCTCGCCCTAGCGACCGGAGCCCTGCTGGGCGCCGCGGGCCTGAACCGCGCGTCGGCGCCGCTGTCCCGCGCCGCCCTGGACAAGCGCCCGCCCTGCGTCACGCAGGACTCGGCCGCGCTGTTGGCCGTCGTGTCACAAAGGAGCCGGTACGCTGGCGAGGTAAGCGGACCTTTGTTTGGGCCCTTTTTTTTTTTTTTTTTTTTTTTTTTTTTTTTTTTTTTTAATGTCATAGGGGGCACACGAGCAAACGTATCGCCTGATGGAAAGCGATTACCGTCGCCCATAAACACCTGCGACACCAGAGGAGTCACAAGTGCTTGCCTACCCGGAGGACGAAGATAGTATGCCTCTATGCTAGTAATTTCAACGGGTATCTTACCCCCACACCGGAACACAACAATGCGAACAACCTCCTGCGGGCGGGCCCTGGACAGGCGCCCGCCCTGCGTCACGCAGGACTCGGCTGCGCTGTTGGCCGTCGTGTCACAAAGGAGCCGGTACGCTGGCGAGGTAAGCGGACCTTTGTTTGGGCCCTTTTTTTTTTTTTTTTTTTTTTTTTTTTTTTTTTTTTTTTTTTTTTTTTTAATGTCATAGGGGGCAAACGAGCAAACGTATCGCCTGATGGAAAGCGATTACCGTCGCCCATAAACACCTGCGACGCCAGAGGAGTCACAAGTGCTTGCCTACCCGGAGGACGAAGATAGTATGCCTCTATGCTAGTAATTTCAACGGGTATCTTACCCCCACACCGGAACACAACAATGCGAACAACCTCCTGCGGGCGGGCCCTGGACAGGCGCCCGCCCTGCGTCACGCAGGACTCGGCTGCGCTGTTGGCCGTCGTGTCACAAAGGAGCCGGTACGCTGGCGAGGTAAGCGGACCTTTGTTTGGGCCCTTTTTTTTTTTTTTTTTTTTTTTTTTTTTTTTTTTTTTTTTTTTTTTTTTTTTTTTTTTTAATGTCATAGGGGGCAAACGAGCAAACGTATCGCCTGATGGAAAGCGATTACCGTCGCCCATAAACACCTGCGACACCAGAGGAGTCACAAGTGCTTGCCTACCCGAAGGACGAAGATAGAATGCCTCTATGCTAGTAATTTTAAATTGTTATTATTTTTCTACAACCGCTTATGTAGTTTATGTGTGTAGTGTGTTTCCGGCTTCACACTTTAATGAAAAAAAAAAAAAAAAAAAGGACGAAGATAGTATGCCTCTATGCTAGTAATTTCACCGGCTATCTTACCCCCACACCGGAACACAACAATGCGAACAACCTCCTGCGGGCGGGCCCTGGACAAGCGCCCGCCCTGCGTCACGCAGGACTCGGCTGCGCTGTTGGCTGTCGTGTCACAAAGGAGCCGGTATGCTGGCGAGGTAAGCGGACCTTTGGTCATCATCATCATTATCTTTCCAGCATGGAACGGAGCTTCAGTGAGTCCCCGGAACTTTAACCAGATCGTCCGACTACCTTGCGGGACAGCTTGCCTATACTGCGCTTGCCGTACCTATAGTCTGTACTTTTAGGTATTTAAAAAAATGTAAACAATCATTAAATATTTAGAACAGCGCCATCTCTCTCGCAGTCTTCACACTTGCTGTAAAGCAATGGGGATTGGGGATCGTGCGTGTAAAACGCACATCCTAGGGTATGGCTAATGCGCAATAAGCATTTCAAAAAAAACATATGACACAGAGGGCGCTCCAGTAGCGTAAAGGATTAAGGGATGAAAGATTTGGTGTGACTGACGTAGCGGTCGGATAGCTCAGTTGGGAGAGCAATGCGCCGGTAACGCAGAGGTCGCGGGTTCAAACCCCGCTTCGATTGTAGTAGATCGCATTCAATTTTTCTTTCTTAATTTACCTTTGTGTCATTATTTATAAAAATAAAAATGTGGTATTACCTCTTAAAAAAATATAGAATCGATAAAAAAAGATTCTATACAAATATTTAGAACAACGCCATCTCTCTCGCAGTCTTCACACTTGCTGTAAAGCAATGGGGATTGGGGATCGTGCGTGTAAAACGCACATCCTAGGGTATGGCTAATGCGCAATAAGCATTTCAAAAAAACATATGACACAGAGGGCGCTCCAGTAGCGTAAAGGATTAAGGGATGAAAGATTTGGTGTGACTGACGTAGCGGTCGGATAGCTCAGTTGGGAGAGCAATGCGCCGGTAACGTCGAGGTCGCGGGTTCAAACCCCGCTTCGATTGTAGTAGATCGCATTCAATTTTTCTTTCTTAATTTACCTTTGTGTCATTATTTATAATCATTAAAAGGGTTGTTTATAAGATAACGTTTGGTTGCTGTAATTTTTTTTTTATTATAAAATAATTGACCTCACTACTGCATTCCGTTCTATTTAAATAACATGTGTTATCGCTTATTTTTACCGAATATATACAAATTCACGAATACAATTTTTTTTTATCACATTAAATAAATACCTATATATTTTTTTCTTAGTAAATCGTCGATAAAAAGTACCCAAATTTGCAGATGTTTAACACAAAAGGCTGCATTAAATTTGACAACTCCGGTTTGTTAACATTTTTTTAAATACCTAAAAGTACAGACTATACGTATACGTTTCTACCCCAACGGTCTTCGGTTCTTAGAGCTATATGCCAAGGCCATTGGCACTCCAGCTTGCTTACCCGGTTCGCTACCTCGGTGCCCTTGGTTCGTCTACAAACCTCATTTCTGATACGATCTCGTAGGGAAATCCCGAGCCCTTTCCATAACTCGCCTAGTCTCTCAACTTCATTCAAAGGCCGTTCTTGTTGTCGTATTATAATATACCCTGCATTTTGTACTTCTCCATTTGAGGAATTTTAGCATAGTATACCGGGTGTCCCAAGACTATGGGACATCAAGGAAAAGTACCTTTAAATATTGTCGATAGGATATTTTGCTGAAAGAAGACTTTATGTTATTTTTAAAAGTTAGTAATTCTGCATTTAAAGATTTTCTAAGAATTACTTGCTTCGTATGGGAATCGAACCGACTTAAATGTGAAAAAAAGTCACTCCTATTTTTATGATGCCAATCGAAAGAATGTACAAAAAATTATAATCCTTCCTAAGTAACATAGTATCTTAAAAGAAAGGAACAACGTAAAATGTTTAAGTAAAATTTCAAGAAAATTATTAATTGCCGACGACGAATAATTAAGCAAGTAATTCTTAAAAAATCTTTAAATGTAGAATTACTAATTTTTATAAATAACATAGTCTTTTTTCAGCAATATATCCTATCTACGATATTTAAGGTACTTTCCCTTGATGTCCCATAGTCTTGGGACACCCGGTGTCTAGTAACTTCTTCCATGCGAAGGAATTCGCGAGTACTTTCCACTAGATAATATAAGGATGAATTGTCAGTAGGGAATGCAACGGTTAACCGTATTTGTAAGAAAATAACCGGGTTTCGGTGAATAACCGGTTTTTTCCCATACTAAAAATAACCGATTCCATTCCCTAATTGACATCATTTCATATTTTTAAGACTATCGTTTTATTACTTTTCTGAATTCTGCTTAAAAAGATGAAGTAATCTCTGTTTTTATTTATGTTCTGAGATGATTATTTACTTTATTATTAATTTATGAAAACATACTCATTTTAAAATGTGGCAACACAGAAACCAGAACTTAATGGAATGGTTACTTTAGTCGGTTTTCTTATTAAAAAAAAACTTAATCAAACTCGGTATGCATCTGTCACCTGTCAACGTCAAATAAAAAAAATATATATTTTTTCGCTCTTTGGTTTAGACAACAACCCTATTCAGCCCGTATTGTCTTAGATTGTAGTTATTTGATGTATTTTCTTATATTTCTTTAAATACAAAAGAATAAATTCAAAGATTTTTTTTTAAGGTACACGACTTAAGAGTCCGCAGCAAGCTCGATTCTTCATACAAACGTAGTTACGTCCTTATTTTAATATAACATGTCACATTATCATGAAATTCTCTAAATATAATGAGATAAGATATATCTAGGGCTAAAACTAGTTTATGACTCTTGAAATGTTAATAGAAAGAAAATAGAGCGAGTACAAGTTTTGCATTTTTAGACCCCAGAAAGTTGTTCAGTTTGGCGGCATACTACGACCAAAATATAGTTTAGATTGAAGTCAAAACCTATTTCCGGTGTCGATTAAACTATGCAGTTTGATAAGAAAAAAGATTTATCAAAATTGATCTCGTAGTTTTAAAATGAGAGCGTAACTACGAAAACCTTAAAATAAATTACAAAAAATTGTTGCGAAACTGCAGCGAATTACTCTAGCGCGGGGAACGGTCCGGGGGGGCGGCGGTAAGCACCGCCCTTATCATAGCTACTCCTAGCCAGCCTCGCGCAACTCTCAAGGTAAAAAACGATCGACAACGGCTGTATGAAACGGAGGTGAATTTTTTACCTAAGTTTGAAAGAACGTTGAAACCTACAAAGCATTAGATAATTGGCGACAATCGAATTTAGGCGGGTTGTACTTCAGCCGCCATTTTTGTCCGCCATGCCATGTTAGATGACGTTTCTATTTTGTTGTGTAGTCTGTCACTTCTGTCAAGGTTCTGCGATCTTTTCAAATAATTCAAATTTCACAAATAATCTAATAATTTGCATTCTTTGGGTGTAGTGGTCGTCTAGAAGGTACACAAGACAATCACAATTGCAAAAATGAGTGGATTGAAAAGGAAAAAGTGCGAAATATGCAGAATGAAAACGTGTCGAATGGACGGTCAAAAAATACTATTCATGGCAAGATTTCCACCGTTCGAAGATCGGTAAGTAAAAAATATACTTAATTACTGCGTGTTATAACCATGTTAATCGTAAGTTTCATTGAAAACTTGGTATTTCGGGTAAAATAATACATACCCTTATACGTATGTAAACAATAGTGCTGTATGTAAGTTTTATCGATAATTTTCATTTGAAGTGAAAAATACCTGGGTAAACACGGAATATCTTTCTTCAAGCAAAAGCCTATTGGTATGTGTACTTATACAAAAGTGTGCACTTGAATACAGCTGTTAAAGCCGTCTCAGATGAGAGGATAAGACATTATTATCACTACTTTTTATGCCAGTTTGAGTTAGATTATGGTCACAGAAATATTTTACGAAAAATCTTCAATGGACTATGAATGATACGGTTTCATCTGGACAAACAGATTCATTTTTACTCTGTAATTTTCTGTTTACCCTGTATTATTTGTGTTGCAGAACTTCCAACCTGGAGCACAGACTGGAGTGATGAAACGGCTTTTTTCGTCTATGTTTATCAGCAAGCCAAGCAAAGTTTGAACGAAATAAAATTATTTGCACACTTGTTTTTTTTTATGAAGTCAGTAACCTAAAGTAAACCAAATGTTTACATTGAAGCGAAATATTTAATGATTTAAATTACCGGAAAGCCGTTGGAGACGCGGGTGCGAATGCGAACCCCGCCTGAACCATTTTTTTTAAATACCGATATCGATATCGATAATTCGATAATTTGTGTAACATGTGACATCCCTATTTTGTTCTTGATGTTGGCATTGTCATGAGTTTGCTTTTTGTATGGCACTCCCGTCTCTTAAAACGTAGTGATTACATACTCTTTGCTCCTAGCGCGCTCTCGCTTTACTGCTAGCGCCCTGTCTTCCTCTAGGTGAAACAACAACATTTTAAAGCGTAAGCGCGCGATCTCAACGCGGAGTTGAGCGGACCTTGCTGCGGACTCTTAAAGCCCTGTCGATCTCTATATTAATTTCCACCTGTTATAAATATGAAATGTTGTCAATTGTCAGGTGGCCGGCGCAGTGCACGCGGAAGGCGGCGGCGAGGCGGCGCTGTGGCGCGTGGGCGCTCGGCTGCACGCCGCGCTGAAGGAGGCCTGCGCCGGGGACAGCGAGCCCACGCACCGGGCCGCGCTGTGGCGCGCCACGGCGCTGCTCGTGCACGCGAGACACCACAAGCACACCACCGACACACCCAGCGCGCTGCTGCACTCAATAGGTGAGCCAAAATACGGGCATTCATTATCAGGTGGCCGAAGGCGGCGCTGTGGCGCGTGGGCGCTCGGCTGCACGCCGCGCTGAAGGAGGCCTGCGCCGGGGACAGCGAGCCCACGCACCGGGCCGCGCTGTGGCGCGCCACGGCGCTGCTCGTGCACGCGAGACACCACAAGCACACCACCGACACACCCAGCGCGCTGCTGCACTCAATAGGTGAGCCAAAATACGGGCATTCATTATCAGGTGGCCGAAGGCGGCGCTGTGGCGCGTGGGCGCTCGGCTGCACGCCGCGCTGAAGGAGGCCTGCGCCGGGGACAGCGAGCCCACGCACCGGGCCGCGCTGTGGCGCGCCACGGCGCTGCTCGTGCACGCGAGACACCACAAGCACACCACCGACACACCCAGCGCGCTGCTGCACTCAATAGGTTAGCCGACCAGTCGAAGCGATTCCAAATTATTTCTTTTCGAATAGCCAATTAAGAGTCCGCAGCAAGGTCCGCTCAACTCCGCGTTGAGATCGCGCGCTTACGCTTGAAAATGTTGTTGTTTCACCTAGAGGAAGACAGGGCGCTAGCAGTAAAGCGAGAGCGCGCTAGGAGCAAAGATTATGTAATCACTACATTTTAAGAGACGGGAGTGCCATACGAAACATACTGCCAATATGAAGCCGCAAACAATATCAGTGTCAGTGTCAACTCATGACATAATGCCAACATCAAGAACAAAATAGGGATGTCACATGTTACACAAATTATCGAATTATCGATATCGATATCGGTATTTAAAAAAAATGGTTCAGGCGGGGTTCGCATTCGCACCCGCGTCTCCAACGGCTTTCCGGTAATTTAAATCATTAAATATTTCGCTTCAATGTAAACATTTGGTTTACTTTAGGTTACTGACTTCATAAAAAAAAACAAAAGTGTGCAAATAATTTTATTTCGTTCAAACTTTGCTTGGCTTGCTGATAAACATAGACGAAAAAAGCCGTTTCATCACTCCAGTCTGTGCTCCAGGTTGGAAGTTCTGCAACACAAATAATACAGGGTAAACAGAAAATTACAGAGTAAAATGAATCTGTCCAGATGAAACCGTACCATTCATAGTCCATTGAAGATTTTTCGTAAAATATTTCTGTGACCATAATCTAACTCAAACTGGCATAAAAAGTAGTGGCTTTTGCTTGAAGAAAGATATTCCGTATTTACCCAGGTATTTTTCACTTCAAATGAAAATTATCGATAAAACTTACATACAGCACTATTGTTTACATACGTATAAGGGTATGTATTATTTTACCCGAAATACCAAGTTTTCAATGAAACTTACGATTAACATGGTTATAACACGCAGTAATTAATTATATTTTTTACTTACCGATCTTCGTCCGGTGGAAATCTTGCCATGAATAGTCTTTTTTGACCGTCCATTCGACACGTTTTCATTCTGCATATTTCGCCCTTTTTCGTTTTCAATCCACTCATTTTTGCAATTGTGATTGTCTTGTGTACCTTCTAGACGACCACTACACCCAAAGAATGCAAATTATTAGATTATTTGTGAAATTTGAATTATTTGAAAAGATCGCAGAACCTTGACAAAACCAGACAACACGTCAAAAGAGAAACGTCAACTAATATGGCATGGCGGACAAAAATGGCGGCTGAAGTACAACCCGCCTAAATTCGATTGTCGCCAATTATCTAATGCTTTGTAGGTTTCAACGTTCTTTCAAACTTAGATAGGTAAAAATTCACCCCCGTTTCATATAGCCGTTATCGTTCGTTTTTTACCTTGAGAGTTGCGCGAGGCTGGCTAGGAGTAGCTATGATAAGGGCGGTGCTTACCGCCGCCCCCCCGGACCGTTCCCCGCGCTAGAGTAATTCGCTGCAGTTTCGCAACAATTTTTTGTAATTTATTTTAAGGTTTTCGTAGTTACGCTCTCATTTTAAAACTACGAGATCAATTTTGATAAATCTTTTTTCTTATCAAACTGCATAGTTTAATCGACACCGGAAATAGGTTTTGACTTCAATCTAAACTATATTTTGGTCGTAGTATGCCGCCAAACTGAACAAATTTCTGGGGTCTAAAAATGCAAAACTTGTACTCGCTCTATTTTCTTTCTATTAACATTTCAAGAGTCATAAACTAGTTTTAGCCCTAGATATATCTTATCTCATTATATTTAGAGAATTTCATGATAATGTGACATGTTATATTAAAATAAGGACGTAACTACGTTTGTATGAAGAATCGAGCTTGCTGCGGACTCTTAAGAGCCCACCCATGCAAAATTCGTCAGGTGAATGATCCTAGATTTCAACATCCATAGTGATTAAAAATCTGTCCGTTGGAAATAAGAATTTTAAACAGTTTTTCTTCAATCTTGTCAACGTGAAAACACGATTGGTAATAATTTTCTCGATACCTTCATCTCTCAAACATAACCCTTTTATATAAGATATTTTCGGTTGGATCTTCAAAACTCTTCCGTTTTTAACAATGTTTTTTAGCTTAATACATGCACAATTATAAGTTCTCAAAAACTGTAAAATTATTTTCAATATAAAATGCACACGTTTATGACACAACTCAAAAAACATGATTTCCGCGCTTCCGAGCACGCACTTCCATCTCGCTCACGCTTACGCTCAGTGAGAGAGAGAGCTAGCCAAGGCGATGGCGCCCTCTTAATCAATTTTGTGACGCGTTTTTTCTACACCTGGCCGAGAAAAATTGCTTTAAGCGTCAAAAACCATAAAAGACTTGTGCAGTTGCACTTGTGTTTCCCCAATTTCGGAAGACTTACATTACAATTAAGTTCATAGTTAAGAAGGTAACGAAATAAACATGTGAACCAAGTCTAGAGAGGAAGGCTGTTAATTTAATGTCATCAAGTCTCAACCGTATCTCAAAATGCATGTTTGTTACAGCATGGTCCCAAGTGGAGATCTTCACTGAAGACGCAATGACGTCAGCGGTGGAGTGCTGGCAGTGGCTGACCACGGCGAGGCCGGAGCTGGAGCTGCGGCTGCTGCAGGAGATCTTCGCCGCGTGGCAGTGCACCGTGGACCGGCGCATGGGGCTGTTCTCCAGGCAGGCGGAGGAGACCAGCCCTCTGGCGGCTTACGAAGGTACAGTGGTCTACACAGTACAACAAGGTCCCAAGCAATGTTCACGGAAGACGTGACGTCAGCGCTGGAGGGCTGGCAGTGGCTGACAGAGAAGACCAGCCCTCTGGCGGCGTACGAAGGTACAGTTTGGTATACACAGTACAACATGGTCCCAAGCAAGCTTCACGGAAGACGTGACGTCAGCGGTGGAGTGCTGGCAGTGGCTGACAGAGAAGACCAGCCCTCTGGCGGCTTACGAAGGTACAGTTTGGTCTACACAGTACAACATGGTCCCAAGCAATGTTCACGGAAGACGTGACGTCAGCGGTGGAGTGCTGGCAGTGGCTGACAGAGAAGACCAGCCCTCTGGCGGCTTACGAAGGTACAGTTGTCTACAGAGTACAACAAGATCCCAAGTAATCTTCACTGAAGACGTGACGTCGGCGGTGGAGTGCTGGCAGTGGCTGACAGAGAAGACCAGCCCTCTGGCGGCTTACGAAGGTACAGTATGGTATACACAGTACAACATGGTCCCAAGCAATGTTCACGGAAGACGTGACGTCAGCGGTGGAGTGCTGGCAGTGGCTGACAGAGAAGACCAGCCCTCTGGCGGCGTACGAAGGTATCGTTAAATGTCTCCATCAGACCTTTGACTTTCGTACATCAGTTTACGAAAGCCGGCCAAGTGCGAGTCGGACTCGCGCTCCGAGGGTTCCGTACAACTAAATATATAATATTTTTTAACTTTTTTGTTTTCTGTATTTGTTGTTATAGCGGCAACAGAAATACATCATCTGTGAAAATGTCAACTATCAGCAGAGGCTTAGTAATAAGATCCCGTTTTTACCCTTTGGGTACGGAACCCCACTTGCGGAATAACGCAAAATATATAAACTTAAGTCAGTGTCTCCTTAGAGAATAATATTTATAATTCTTCCTTTGAGAATTTTCGGAGATGTTCTCCGCTTTGTACAAGGAATGTGCTCGAAAATGGAACAATTGGTGAGGGTCGCAAAACTGCGTATATGGGTAGAGATGAGCGCTCGTTGGCAAATACCCAATCTTCCCTTTAGATCCAGATTACTATGGGGTAACTTGGATGTTTACACGGGAAGATTGAATATTTACCCACGAGCCCATCTCTAGTCCGATCACCATATCTGTCTGGCAGTGGACGTCTTTTAGCTTACATTCTTAAGCTCTCTCTCTTCGCCTAGCCTTATCCCATCATTTGGGGTCGGCTCTCCTAGTCATTCTTCGCCAGGACGCTCTGTCCTGGGTCGTCTCAGATGTAACATTTGCATCCTTCATATCTCTTTTTATCGTGGCTATCCATGTGAGGCGGGGTCTTCCTCGCTTTTTGGGCGCCGGAAACAATTCTAGTACTCGTCGGGTCATGTGCTCCGGTGGGCGACGCATTACATGCCCGTACCATCTGAGTCGACCTTCCACTAGCTTTTCTTGAATTGGTTTAACCCGGAAGCTTCCGCGTACGTAGGTATTTCGGATGCGATCTAGCAGCGTGACGCCTCCCGCCCAGCGCAACATCCTCATTTCAGCGGCATGTAGTCTATCCTCTTGTTGTTTTTTGAGGGGCCAGCACTCGGCGCCGTATGTAAGAGCTGGTCGAACAGCGGTTTTATAGACTTTGCCTTTAATGTGTACGGGCATTCTCTTGTCACACAATACTCCTGTTAGCTCTTTCCATTTCACCCATCCTGTGTTAATTCGCTGGGTTATGTCGGTGTCGATTGTTGCATCTGTGGAGATGACTGAGCCTAGGTATTTAAAGCAGTCAACCCTATTTAGGGGTGTGCCTTCGAGATTGATGGTGTTACTGTTAGTTGTGCCGCTGAAATTACAGTGTACATATTCAGTCTTTTGTTTGCTGATTCGCAGGCCGGCTTCCTCCAGCGCGGTTCTCCATTGCTCCAATATTTGCTGTAGATCTTCCGCATTTTCGCTGATGAGCGCTATATCGTCAGCGTAGAGCAGATCCCAGGGAGGTGGCCGTTGCAGTTTCGCGGTTAGATGGTTCATTACTAGGTTAAACAGCAGAGGACTCAGGGCTGAGCCCTGGTGCACACCAACCCTAACTTCGAATTCATCACTGACACCGGCCGGGCAGCGTACTCTTGTTGTCACGTCCTTGTACATGTCTTTGACAATGCTGATGTAATGTTCTGGTATGTTATGTGCTCGTAGCGCCCGCCAGATTAAGTCTCTTGGAACTCGGTCAAAGGCCTTCTCTAGGTCGATGAACACCATGTGTAAATCAGTCTTTCTGTCCCGGTATTTTTCCACCAGCTTACATTCTTAAGCTAATCAGTCATTATTAATGACGTTTCATCATAATCACATTTAATCAGTCATTAACAATGCAAAGATCGACACACAAAGCATAAAGAAAAAATCGAGTTGTTATCTGGGCGTTAGTATGGTGGAAAGGTTAACACGCTGTACCAGTAATCCAGAGGTACCGGGTCTCTTCAACCAGGTTACGCATTTCTTTTTTTTTTTTTTTTCTATGTCAAAGGGGGCAAACGAGCAAACGTATCGCCTGATGGAAAGCGATTACCGTCGCCTATAAACACCTGCAACACCAGAGGAGTCACAAGTGCTTGCCTACCCGGAGGACGAAGATAGAATGCCTCTATGCTAGTAATTTCACCGGCTATTTCAATTTCTCTTTGAGCTTTGATCTTTGTATCAATGGTTTAATGACGTTTGTTCTTGTCCAGGGTCCAAACTGGAACCGCAGCCACCGTTCGTGGCGCCGCATGCAGTATGGGTGCGGTACTTCTGCGAGCTCGCCGAGACAGCCAAGTATAACAGCCATGAAAAGGTCGAGATGCTAGCGAGCATGCTCCACAGGTAAGTCTGGCGAAGGTAGAAATATATACAGGGTGGAACATTTCCAAAGACTGGGATGACAGGATTGACTGACAGGATTTTGTCATCTGAGTGATCTACAATCGACCAATAATAAGAATAAAGCTGGATTTAAAAGTAAAAAAAAGTCATCAAAATAAAATATTTTAATATCAGTGACAACCCTAGTAATTCAAAGGTTTTATTTACATTTTACACGTCTTTAAATTAAGCGATGTTCAAAAGATGATATGTGCAGATTTTTATACTAATGTTTAACAAATTGTATCTTAAAAATTCATAGAAATATTTACATAGTTCATTGGTGAACAATTAATATTTCTTTCTTTCTTCTGTATATGTCGCGGATAGATAGGATGGCAGGGCAGTGTGTGGCACATTAAATGCCCTATCGGACATACATGTAGTTGTGAACGAGGAGGTAGTTGTGGGAAGATGAAACTCTTAAGACACAATCAGCTTGATTTATTTCTTAAACAACGAAACATAAAATATATGTTCCCGGCACAGAGGTCTGCACGCTGGGTACTCAAAGTCTCGAACAGAATAGTCTCTATTAAATTAACATTTTATTGCTGAGTTAAAATAATTCACTGACTCTTATCAATTGGTATAGCACAACGAATCGAGACAGTTCCAAGGCAGTAGTGCACTCGATAGTGACCCAAAGTGAAGTATGTGGTCGTTCTCTCCGAGTCAGCAAAGACTGTCTAGCGCGCCAAAACTGGTTCAAGGGGGCGCTACTGTCGCCTTCCAATGGGGCTCTGGTTTCGTTGAGCTTCCATACTCATGACCGCCTCCGACATATAGATGTGTCGTGGCACTGGCGAAAAGAGAGAAGTTGTAGAACATTTGGATTCATTTGTCCAACTGTGGACGTGGATGTCTATCGATTGATATGACGATAATGGTGATGATTAAAGGGCGGACAGTGGATGCAATATACGTCAAAATCATGTCAAACGATATACGTAATATGGATATGACTACAAAAACTGCATACATATACTCGAAATGTAATAAGTCTTATCCATGTTATGCTTTCGTCACCATATTGCATCCACTGTCCGCCCTTTGGTGATGATGTAGAAAATACTCATTCTCCTAATGGACGTTGGAAGGTTTTCTACAACTGAAATTTCTCAGTTGTCAATACATTGCTTTATTATTTCAAAGTTGTAGGTACTTTAAAATTGTACTTTTCTTTGGCATCGTTATTTTCTGGGGTTTTGCTGCAATACAGTATAGGGGATGCGACTGATGTTGAATTATGCAACATATTAATAAAATTAGCTCAAAATGACTAAAATATTTCAGTATTTGTATTTGTAATGTTATGTATAACCTTCTTTTTTCAGATCCTTGCCATTGTCCGTTGGAGATGTTCGGGATCACATAAACAGACACGTCGAAGCTGTAGGCGTCAGGTTCAAGTAAGTTTTCACATTGTCCTATTCTGTCTGAAAGTAGTTTGGTCGGAAATATTTAGATTAAGGCACAATTAGGCTATTCATATTTGTAAATATCATTACTGTAGTTATTCTTCATTAATCTATCTACAAGTAAAAAACTACCTTAATTATACCATTAGGTACTAGTAAAATAACCTCGTGCCATTCTCGGCGTAAAGGTACCTATCACACTTATTACCGCGCTGAATCCAGGCGCGGTCTGGGGGGGAGGAGAGGGTCACAGGGGACATGTCCACCCCCTCCGTATCCTCTGGAAGAGATCGCTCTTTAGCGTCTGTATCTGTATATCTTTCTTCTTGAGATATGCAATAAAGAATATTCTATCCATCTATCTATAAACCTCTTTATAAAGTCACTTGAGGCTATTGCGACTATGAGGCAAATGCCACTTTGGATGACAATATCATAAATGCACAACAGTTAAAGATCACCCATACCCATACCCTTACTGCCTAGACTGCCAACTATTAATATCAAATAGAGAGCAATGTTAAATAAAGTGTTGCGTTTCTATGATATCATCAAAAGTTGCATTTGCCTCATAGTCGCAATAGCCTTAGGTGACCTTATTTATTTATTTTACAGACTACTATCATGCGGGCTCTCCCTCCTCCAAGGCGACATCCTCCCCCGTTCTCTAGCACGCAACGTGCTCAGAGAGCGAGTGTACAGCGCGTGCCTGGACTACTTCTGCCGCGGGCTGCAGTGCCCCAGCAAGCAGTCCGGGGCGCTGCGGGAGGACATCATATCGCTCATCAAGTTCTGGCAGCTCATGCATTCCGATAAGAAGTATCTGAAGACCAGCGATATTGGTAAGTTACTTTTTTTATTTTTGCCCTCACCCGTTCTCTAGCACGCAACGTCCTTAGAGAGCGAGTGTACAGCGCGTGCCTGGACTACTTCTGCCGCGGGCTGCAGTGCCCCAGCAAGCAGTCCGGGGCGCTGCGAGAAGACATCATATCACTTATCAAGTTCTGGCAGCTCATGCATTCCGATAAGAAGTATCTGAAGACCAGCGATATTGGTAAGTTACTTTTTTTTGCCCTCCCCCGTTCTCTAGCACGGATCGTGCTCAGAGAGCGAGTGTACAGCGCGTGCCTGGACTACTTCTGCCGCGGGCTGCAGTGCCCCAGCAAGCAGTCCGGGGCGCTGCGAGAAGACATCATATCACTTATCAAGTTCTGGCAGCTCATGCATTCCGATAAGAAGTATCTGAAGACCAGCGATATTGGTAAGTTACTTTTTTTTTGCCCTCCCCCGTTCTCTAGCACGCAACGTGCTCAGAGAGCGAGTGTACAGCGCGTGCCTGGACTACTTCTGCCGCGGGCTGCAGTGCCCCAGCAAGCAGTCCGGGGCGCTGCGAGAAGACATCATATCACTCATCAAGTTCTGGCAGCTCATGCATTCCGATAAGAAGTATCTGAAGACCAGCGATATTGGTAAGTTACTTTTTTTATTTTTGCCCTCACCCGTTCTCTAGCACGCAACGTCCTTAGAGAGCGAGTGTACAGCGCGTGCCTGGACTACTTCTGCCGCGGGCTGCAGTGCCCCAGCAAGCAGTCCGGGGCGCTGCGAGAAGACATCATATCACTTATCAAGTTCTGGCAGCTCATGCATTCCGATAAGAAGTATCTGAAGACCAGCGATATTGGTAAGTTACTTTTTTTTGCCCTCCCCCGTTCTCTAGCACGGATCGTGCTCAGAGAGCGAGTGTACAGCGCGTGCCTGGACTACTTCTGCCGCGGGCTGCAGTGCCCCAGCAAGCAGTCCGGGGCGCTGCGAGAAGACATCATATCACTTATCAAGTTCTGGCAGCTCATGCATTCCGATAAGAAGTATCTGAAGACCAGCGATATTGGTAAGTTACTTTTTTTTTGCCCTCCCCCGTTCTCTAGCACGCAACGTGCTCAGAGAGCGAGTGTACAGCGCGTGCCTGGACTACTTCTGCCGCGGGCTGCAGTGCCCCAGCAAGCAGTCCGGGGCGCTGCGAGAAGACATCATATCACTTATCAAGTTCTGGCAGCTCATGCATTCCGATAAGAAGTATCTGAAGACCAGCGATATTGGTAAGTTACTTTTTTTTTGCCCTCCCCCGTTCTCTAGCACGCAACGTGCTCAGAGAGCGAGTGTACAGCGCGTGCCTGGACTACTTCTGCCGCGGGCTGCAGTGCCCCAGCAAGCAGTCCGGGGCGCTGCGAGAAGACATCATATCACTCATCAAGTTCTGGCAGCTCATGCATTCCGATAAGAAGTATCTGAAGACCAGCGATATTGGTAAGTTACTTTTTTTTTGCCCTCCCCCGTTCTCTAGCACGCAACGTGCTCAGAGAGCGAGTGTACAGCGCGTGCCTGGACTACTTCTGCCGCGGGCTGCAGTGCCCCAGCAAGCAGTCCGGGGCGCTGCGAGAAGACATCATATCACTCATCAAGTTCTGGCAGCTCATGCATTCCGATAAGAAGTATCTGAAGACCAGCGATATTGGTAAGTTACTTTTTTTTTGCCCTCCCCCGTTCTCTAGCACGCAACGTGCTCAGAGAGCGAGTGTACAGCGCGTGCCTGGACTACTTCTGCCGCGGGCTGCAGTGCCCCAGCAAGCAGTCCGGGGCGCTGCGAGAAGACATCATATCACTCATCAAGTTCTGGCAGCTCATGCATTCCGATAAGAAGTATCTGAAGACCAGCGATATTGGTAAGTTACTTTTTTTTTGCCCTCCCCCGTTCTCTAGCACGCAACGTGCTCAGAGAGCGAGTGTACAGCGCGTGCCTGGACTACTTCTGCCGCGGGCTGCAGTGCCCCAGCAAGCAGTCCGGGGCGCTGCGAGAAGACATCATATCACTCATCAAGTTCTGGCAGCTCATGCATTCCGATAAGAAGTATCTGAAGACCAGCGATATTGGTAAGTTACTTTTTTTATTTTTGCCCTCACCCGTTCTCTAGCACGCAACGTCCTTAGAGAGCGAGTGTACAGCGCGTGCCTGGACTACTTCTGCCGCGGGCTGCAGTGCCCCAGCAAGCAGTCCGGGGCGCTGCGAGAAGACATCATATCACTTATCAAGTTCTGGCAGCTCATGCATTCCGATAAGAAGTATCTGAAGACCAGCGATATTGGTAAGTTACTTTTTTTTGCCCTCCCCCGTTCTCTAGCACGGATCGTGCTCAGAGAGCGAGTGTACAGCGCGTGCCTGGACTACTTCTGCCGCGGGCTGCAGTGCCCCAGCAAGCAGTCCGGGGCGCTGCGAGAAGACATCATATCACTTATCAAGTTCTGGCAGCTCATGCATTCCGATAAGAAGTATCTGAAGACCAGCGATATTGGTAAGTTACTTTTTTTTTGCCCTCCCCCGTTCTCTAGCACGCAACGTGCTCAGAGAGCGAGTGTACAGCGCGTGCCTGGACTACTTCTGCCGCGGGCTGCAGTGCCCCAGCAAGCAGTCCGGGGCGCTGCGAGAAGACATCATATCACTTATCAAGTTCTGGCAGCTCATGCATTCCGATAAGAAGTATCTGAAGACCAGCGATATTGGTAAGTTACTTTTTTTTTGCCCTCCCCCGTTCTCTAGCACGCAACGTGCTCAGAGAGCGAGTGTACAGCGCGTGCCTGGACTACTTCTGCCGCGGGCTGCAGTGCCCCAGCAAGCAGTCCGGGGCGCTGCGAGAAGACATCATATCACTCATCAAGTTCTGGCAGCTCATGCATTCCGATAAGAAGTATCTGAAGACCAGCGATATTGGTAAGTTACTTTTTTTTTGCCCTCCCCCGTTCTCTAGCACGCAACGTGCTCAGAGAGCGAGTGTACAGCGCGTGCCTGGACTACTTCTGCCGCGGGCTGCAGTGCCCCAGCAAGCAGTCCGGGGCGCTGCGAGAAGACATCATATCACTCATCAAGTTCTGGCAGCTCATGCATTCCGATAAGAAGTATCTGAAGACCAGCGATATTGGTAAGTTACTTTTTTTTTGCCCTCCCCCGTTCTCTAGCACGCAACGTGCTCAGAGAGCGAGTGTACAGCGCGTGCCTGGACTACTTCTGCCGCGGGCTGCAGTGCCCCAGCAAGCAGTCCGGGGCGCTGCGAGAAGACATCATATCACTCATCAAGTTCTGGCAGCTCATGCATTCCGATAAGAAGTATCTGAAGACCAGCGATATTGGTAAGTTACTTTTTTTTTGCCCTCCCCCGTTCTCTAGCACGCAACGTGCTCAGAGAGCGAGTGTACAGCGCGTGCCTGGACTACTTCTGCCGCGGGCTGCAGTGCCCCAGCAAGCAGTCCGGGGCGCTGCGAGAAGACATCATATCGCTCATCAAGTTCTGGCAGCTCATGCATTCCGATAAGAAGTATCTGAAGACCAGCGATATTGGTAAGTTACTAGCCTCTGTGATACATCCCCGCAATTCTTAGAGCTAGGTTGCGTTAAAATTAGACGCTGAGCATGTTGTATGTCGTTTGTACTGTATTGTGAATGTGTTCAAAATACTGTCAGTAAAAAACAGTAATTCCAGCAGATTTGTGAGAGATTGTCCAATATGAAAGAAAAGACAGCTTTAACGTTTCAAATTTGGTACGATTAAATAATTTAGATTTAGGAAAATTATTGAGTAACTTCGTTATTTTGGCTTATTTACTGTGTAAAAAAAACCACGGGATGTATTTATACTATCCTGACCCCCCTTTACACACATGATTTCTGAACGAACCCTAATGATAATAATACTCTGTGATATCCAGGCGACTTCGATCTGATGGGTCCGAGTAGCCAGCAGAGCATATACACGTCTATCTCCCCCACCGACGCGCGCTCCTCAGTCAACAGCAGCGACATGGGCAACCGACAAACTACAGGATGGATCAACACGGTAAGATTACGCTTACCTCTCTAGCTTAGTATTTTGTTTGAGACTTCTGTTTCGTTAGCGCCGTCGTTAGGATAGATCCTACGCCAACTATCGCCGACGAAGTGGGATAGATCCTACCCCGACTATCTCCAATGTAGTGGGATTCACCCTACGCCAACTATCGCCATCGATGTGGGATAGATCCTACGCCAACTATCGCCAACGAAGAGGCATAGATCCTACGCTAGCTATCGCCAACGAAGTGGGATAGATCCTGCGCCAACTATCGCCAACGAAGTGGGATAGATCCTACGGCAACTATCGCCAACGAATTGGGATAGATCCTACGCCAGCTATCGCCAAAGAAGTGGGATAGATCCTACGACAACAAGCCCAACGAAACTGAAAGTCCGTCAGTAGGATCTACCCTTCTGACTGCGCTAACGAAACACAAGTCTCAAGCACGTTTTTGCGCCAGTTTGTTAAATCTATGTGAAAATATTGACGATTGACGAAAGGTTTGACACAAAGATCTATAGCATTTATCTCACGTTTTAAATTGAATGTCACAATTTTTCGCACTCTAGATTTTTCCCCTCTGTACATGCACTGCAAATGACTCCTTGTCGCACTTCTTATCGGTCACATAGACAAAAATGGGGTATTTCACATTACCTGGATTCGTTTTACAGCTTGATACTGTATTAAAAACTGTTCTGTGTTTTTCGATCTTTCAAAAAGTTTGAACTGCTAATCGACTGCTCTAATAAAATGCAATATTCACTGTTTAAAATGTTTCTTTTTCATGTGACTTTAGTCAAACTACTTAACGGTGAGTGAATCGAGGCAATTGGGAAACGCGCTTACTTAATCGACGGTAGTTCACTGGTGCTTCGTTCATCTACCGTCATCAAATGCATATGATCTGTAAAATTCTGACTAGATTACTGTTTTATGATGTAGAAGCTATTGACGTATATTTCACGCTAACAGTAACTAAGGAAGTATTTACATCAAATAACATGCTACAACAAACATTTAATGGTCATAAGCAAACATTAAAATTAACACATCACAAACACTTTAACAAAAAAATAATAATTTGACAGCTTGCCTCTGACTATGGGGCTTTAAAGGTAAAGTTCGATTCTATTTGTTTTGTAGCATTTAAAAAATATATAATTTACGTAATTTATTCAACCTCAAAGTTTAATCGTTAAGTCAGTGTATCGTAAATTACTTCTCTAATCTCTTAAAGGTAGGCATTTAATGTCCGTCAGTATGCTGTCAATTTTGTATTGGATTGCTTACAATAAAAAAAAAGAGAAATTAAGACTGAAATTAAATTTAAAAAATTGCAAAATATGCTCAGTTTGGAGAGCACAAATAAAACTTTTAGTTAAAGCCCCCGTGGTCAGAGACACCCTGTATTTGTTGTTGGTTGTTGGTAATTATCAGCCAGGTAAGTAAGTAATTTCTCGCGAAACCACATGTGATAGTCATTAAAAGTAGACTAACAATTTAAAACGCTTAATTTTCAATAAGAATCATATTTTACGTATCATTCACGGGAGACTGGTAAGAATAATGGAGAAAGAATTTCATGTTTTTATAAAGTATAATTTTTTTAGTGCAGTTATATGAATAAAATTAGCTCAATATGTCTTAAAAAAAAAGAGTTTTTTTTATATACCTATACATATATGACTTCAAACACAAAACACAAAAAAAATATGTTCTTTTTTTTAATTCTGAAATTGTTTCCACAATCCTCATAATTGAACAAAACAATAATTGTATGACAAACATGAACTTAAACGCACTTTTTCACGGTGAAAATGGCAACTTACTTATTGTCTCCATACAAATATTGGTACCCATCCCACAGATGACGTCATATGTAGGTAGGCCATTTGTATGGAGCGTTTTTAGTGCAGTAGGAATGATGAACTTTGACGGTCATATCTGACTTTTAGAGCAGTCCGTGTAAGTAGTCCCATATAGACATTTGCTCCCAATAAAAATCACTTTTTCACAGAAAAATAACCGACTTCAATGAGCGAAATGGAACATACAATTACACTTATATAATTTCCTCATGAATGTCTTTGTTAGAACTGGACCAAAATGGGACCACACGGGAAGCATCAGCTTTCAAAAAAAAAAATGAATCATCAAAATCGGTCCACCCAGTCGAAAGTTCTGAGGTAACAAATAAAAAAAATATAAATTGAGAACCCTCCTCCTTTTTTTGAAGTCTGTAAAAAAATATAATCGATTGCCATCCTCGAAAAAAAAATATCGGACGCCTATTCCAGGTACCGATGTCAACCACGACGCTCAGCAGTGGCGCAGGCAGTATCGCCGGCAAGCGGTCCAACCGGAGCGTGAAACCGCCGGCCAAGTCGCAGGATACGTTCGTGAAGGACTATGTGAGGAAGAGGAACCTCATTTTGGAACTTATGGTGAGTCGACTGTGACCCAGGAGCTAGGAGAGCTTGAGAGTGGTAGTGGGCTGCGATGGTATGGTCTACCGGACTATACAGGGTGTTATCGTTAAGGTGTGACCAGGCGATTATTCTGTAATAGGGGTACGGGTTAAAAATACATAATTCAGTCATAGTCCGTCAGTTAGAATATTGAAAAATATTAGACACTTATTAACCCTTTGAGCGCCGAGCGGCAAAGCAATTCACCGTGCCACTGACGCCAAACCAAAAAAAAAAAAGTGCTCCAAAATCAACAGAGATTAAGAAACAGGTAGTGGTTTGAATTAGCATGTTTTTGACCACTGAAATTTTGACGTCAATAGACGTCGTTGGCGTCAGAATTCCCGATGACGTGATTTGCCGTCTTTGGCGGTCAAAGGGTTAAAGATAGAGACCATCAAAATACTGGGGTGATTGTTTGTGACGTCACTTTTAAGTAAAAATTGTACCCACAAGTGACGTCACGCGAAACTTAAAAGCTCTGTATCATCTTAATTTTTTTTTTATAATCAAAAGAAAAAAATACGTGTTTATTACATTTTAATAATCTAACTTATGGACTAATCAGGTGTTTTACTCCGGTTGCCTATTACAAGAGATATTCCAAACTATAAAGTGATACCAATGAGTAAAACCACATCAAAATAATTTTCATAATAAATCTAAAATCAATCAATCATACATTTAGTATAACGTTCGTTGAGAGGCTTTTATTAAAAGTACATACTGACTAACACTGTCTGAAATGAAGTTATTTTTTATTTTCATTTGTTTTTTTTTCACACTTCATGTTCAGGCTGTAGAAATCGAGTTCCTGGTGACGTGGCACAACCCTCACGGACGGCCGGAGCAGGCGGTGGCGGGCGAGGACAACATTGCCACGTGGCGCTCCAAACCTAACACGGAAAGGACTTGGCGGGACTACGCCAAGCTGGCGTGGGACATCAGCCCGGCTTTGGCCGTGTTTCTACCAGAAAGGTAAGTTTTATTTTTATTTATCACTCACTATTCAAGTTCAGGCTGTAGAAATCGAGTTCCTAGTGACGTGGCACAATCCTCACGGACGGCCGGAGCAGGCGGTGGCGGGCGAGGACAACATTGCCACGTGGCGCTCCAAACCTAACACGGAAAGGACTTGGCGGGACTACGCCAAGCTAGCGTGGGACATCAGTCCGGCTTTGGCCGTGTTTTTACCAGAGAGGTAAGTTTTATTTTTATTTATCACTCACTATTCATGTTTAGGCTGTAGAAATCGAGTTTCTAGTGACGTGGCACAACCCTCACGGACAACAGGGCGAGGAGAACATTGCCACGTGGCGCTCCAAATCTAACACGGAAAGGACTTGGCGGGACTACGCCAAGCTGGCGTGGGACATCAGCCCGGCTTTGGCCGTGTTTCTACCAGAAAGGTAAGTTTTATTTATATTTATCACTCACTATTCAAGTTTAGGCTGTAGAAATCGAGTTCCTAGTGTCGTGGCACAACCCTCACGGACAACAGGGCGAGGACAACATTGCCACGTGGCGCTCCAAACCTAACACGGTAAGGTCTTGGCGGGACTACGCCAAGCTAGCGTGGGACATCAGTCCGGCTTTGGCCGTGTTTTTACCCGAAAGGTAAGTTTACTAATTTACTACTAATTTCAAACATTAATTTTCAACTACTCCGCTACCTGAAGGTTGTCTGGAAGAGATCGCTATTTAGCGATAAGACCGCCTGTTGTTTACCTCTGCCTGTTATTTTAATGTATCTCATGTTGTGTTGTATATTCCTTTATGTTGGAGGTGTGCAATAAAGAGTATTTGTATTTGTATTTCTTGCTATGTATGTCTTGGAGACGATTTTGACGGTTCCGTACCCAAAGGGTAAAAACGGGATTCTATTACTAAGTTTCCGTTGTCCGTCTGTCTGTCGCCAGGCTGTATCTTATGAAGCGTGATAGCTAGTTGAAATTTTGTTGCCGCTATAACATCAAATACTAAAGAAAACAGGATGAAATAAATATTTAAGGGGGCTCCCATACAACAAACGTGATCGGTTGCGTTAACTTTGCACCTCATTTGTATCTGGCGCCATACATACCAGGTGCAAACTTAACTTAACTCAGCCAGTTAAGATGGGATAAGTATTTGTACGGACCCTCGGTGCGCGAGTCAGACTCGCACTTGACCGGTTTTTTTTATTTGATGGTACGGAGCCCTTCGTGCGCGATTCCGATTCACACTTGGCTGGTTTTTTGGAGCGGAGCGAGCGAAGCTCCCATGGATCGACTCGAATGGACTTTGTAACAATGCGCAGATCTCAGCGAGTTCTCAACCGATTTTAGAATTTTTTGTTTTAAAATGCACAAATTAAATTTCGCTAGGTCGTGACGAAGAGAAAATTTCGAAAAAAAAAAAAAAAAACTCCGCTCCAATCTATGGTGCAAGCTTAGCCGGTGGCTGACTCTGCATCGACCTAGTAATCTATGGTTTATTTGTTCGTAGGCTAAACAACGAAGGCATCGCCTCGGAGATGCGCCGCAAAGTCCAGGCGCAGCCGACGGCCGTGTGCCACATCCCGCAAGCGCTTAAATATCTGGTCACTACCGAGAACATCCTCAACGACGCTCACGAGGTAAATCATTCTTAATTGGGGCAATTTTTATTTTGCTGTCGATTCCTTTTTTTTTCTCAGATTTCAATAAAATATGGTGAGAAGAAGCAACTTTTTCTGACCAATCTTCGATCTTTTTCTTTTTCAGCCCAATTTCACGATGTCCTACAAATTTTTCTCCATTGAGTTACACAAAATGTATTACAGAAATTGGCCCATGAGCCAATTTTCATTTTGTTGTCGATTTATTTATTTTTCGTTTCGAGCTCCTCATATTGTACAAAATTTTAGTACAAAATACGAAATTTTGTAAAAAAAAAGTTCCTTACAATTTTTGTTACTAAATGGAAAATTGTGTAGGGCATACTGTAAAATTGGGCTTACCTTATAAATAATGACACAAAGGTAAACTAAGAAAGAAAAATTTAATGCGATCTACTACAATCGAAGCGGAGTTTGAACCCGCGACCTCTGCGTTTCCGGCGCATTGCTCTTCCAACTGAGCTATCCGATCGCTACGTCTATCACACGAAATCTTTCATCCCTTAATTCTTTTACGCTACTGGAGCGCCCTCTGCGTCATATATGTTTTTGAAATGCTTATATGACGCAGAGGGCGCTCCAGTAGCGTAAAAGAATTAAGGGATGAAAGATTTCGTGTGATAGACGTAGCGATCGGATAGCTCAGTTGGAAGAGCAATGCGCCGGAAACGCAGAGGTCGCGGGTTCAAACCCCGCTTCGATTGTAGTAGATCGCATTAAATTTTTCTTTCTTAATTTACCTTTGTGTCATTATTTATAAAAATAAAAATGTGGTATTACCACATAAAAAAATATGAATCGATAAAAGATTCTATACAAATATTTGGGCTTACCTTGTTCAGAATAAGCAACTTTACCAACTCACCAAATTTGATTAAAATCTGAGAAAAAAAAAGAAATCGACAACAAAAATATTCGCCCATTTACTTTAATAATTATATTGTAAACAGTGAGACTTAGGGGACTTTTTAATAATTAAAGTTAGTTTGCATCTTTAATATTCAAGCTAATGCTCCTTTTTCACAATCGTACTAATACGCTGAAAGAGTAAGATTTCTGATTTAGTAATACAAATTTAGTTACCAATCCGATTTCGTCATTTCACTAAACCAGTCTAGCGATTTGATCAAATCCCTAGATTTGTTTAGTCAAATAACAAAACTGGGTTGCAAATTTGTCATCTGCCGTGGATTTATCAAATTCCTTAGGGATTTGACCAAAGTCCCGATTTTACCATTTCACTGCGACATATACAAATTAAAAACCTAACTTATATTTCCAGCTAGTCCACATGGTGACCTGGGCGCGCGTGACCCCAGTGGAAGCGCTCTCGTACTTCAGCCGCCAGTACCCGCCGCACCCGCTGTCGGCGCAGGCCGCTGTGAACGCGCTCACCTCGTACCCGTCCTCCGCCGTGCTGCTGTACATACCGCAGCTGGTACAAGCGCTGCGTCACGACACGGTGCGTGTCCACAGCTTACCGCAGCCAGTCCACACGGTGTGCCAGTGCAAGCGCTCTCGTACTTCAGCCGCCAGTACCCGCCGCACCCGCTGTCGGCGCAGGCCGCTGTGAACGCGCTCACCTCGTACCCGTCCTCCGCCGTGCTGCTGTACATACCGCAGCTGGTACAAGCGCTGCGTCACGACACGGTGCGTGTCCACAGCTTACCGCAGCCAGTCCACACGGTGTGCCAGTGGAAGCGCTCTCGTACTTCAGCCGCCAGTACCCGCCGCACCCGCTGTCGGCGCAGGCCGCTGTGAACGCGCTCACCTCGTACCCGTCCTCCGCCGTGCTGCTGTACATACCGCAGCTGGTGCAAGCGCTGCGTCACGACACGGTGCGTGTCCACAGCTTACCGCAGCCAGTCCACACGGTGTGCCAGTGGAAGCGCTCTCGTACTTCAGCCGCCAGTACCCGCCGCACCCGCTGTCGGCGCAGGCCGCTGTGAACGCGCTCACCTCGTACCCGTCCTCCGCCGTGCTGCTGTACATACCGCAGCTGGTGCAAGCGCTGCGTCACGACACGGTGCGTGTCCACAGCTTACCGCAGCCAGTCCACACGGTGTGCCAGTGGAAGCGCTCTCGTACTTCAGCCGCCAGTACCCGCCGCACCCGCTGTCGGCGCAGGCCGCTGTGACAAGCGCTGCGTCATGACACGGTGCGTGTCCACAGCTTACCGCAGCCAGTTCACACGCTGTGCGCTTCGTCCAGTGGAAGCGCTCTTGTACTTCAGCCGCCAGTACCCGCCGCACCCGCTGTCGGCGCAGGCCGCTGTGACAAGCGCTGCGTCATGACACGGTGCGTGTCCACAGCTTACCGCAGCCAGTCCACACGGTGTGCCAGTGGAAGCGCTCTTGTACTTCAGCCGCCAGTACCCGCCGCACCCGCTGTCGGCGCAGGCCGCTGTGACAAGCGCTGCGTCATGACACGGTGCGTGTCCACAGCTTACCGCAGCCAGTCCACACGGTGTGCGCTTCGTCCAGTGGAAGCGCTCTTGTACTTCAGCCGCCAGTACCCGCCGCACCCGCTGTCGGCGCAGGCCGCTGTGACAAGCGCTGCGTCATGACACGGTGCGTGTCCACAGCTTACCGCAGCCAGTCCACACGCTGTGCGCTTCGTCCAGTGGAAGCGCGAGCGTACTCCAGCGGCCAGTACCCGCCGCGTATATATGATACCTACCGTTGCTGATATTAGGCGCGATCGCAGCATGACATTTTGGAGGGGGTTCCAAAATTACTTTTTAACCGACTTCACAAAAGGAGGAGGTTCTTGTATTTGTTTATTTGTAATTTCTTGTGTAAATGTTTTTTGGTGTGCAATAAAGCGTACTTGTATTGTATTGTATTGTATTGGTTCTCAATTCGAACTAATTATTTTTTTTTTTTCTTTTGTACATTTTATGTTATTTTCAAAGGGCGGACAGTGGATGCAATATGGTGAAGAATGCAGAACATGGATAAGACTTATTACATTTCAAGTAACAGTTATGTATGCAGTTTTTGTAGTCATATCCACATGATTGACATGATTTTGACGTATATTGCATCCACTGTTTGCGTTTTGGTTATTTTTCGTTTGGACATGTTGAATGGGGGGAAGATGTCAGTTCATCTGTGAGCATCTGTTTCTGATACCTCCAAAGCCAAGTGCCAACATCCATACTATTCTAATTATGTTGATATTTATTAGCCAAGGCAATTTCTCAAGTACCTACGAAAGTGAAAAATAATCAAATTATTTTATAAAATCACGGAAAATTTGCATGAAAACTCACGACAAAAGGTACTTTTCAACAATATCCGGTTCGAAGGACCAAAAAATTAACGATAACGATATCAGAGACGTGTCACTTGCATTTAGTAAATAATGTAATATTTCCAGATGGGCTACGTGGCCGAACTGATAAAGTCACTGGCCAAGAAGTCGCAGGTGGTCGCGCACCAGCTGATATGGAACATGCACACCAACATGTACACAGACGAGGAGATGCATAACAAAGACCGTAAGTAACCACTGTTAACTTTTTGAACGCCAAGCGGTACAATTGACAACATTTCATATTTATAACAGGTGGAAATTAATAGAGAGATCGACAGGGTAAGTCGTGTACCTTAAAAAAAAATCTTTGAATTTATTCTTCTGTATTTAAAGAAATACAAGAAAATACATCAAATATCTACAATCTAAGACAATACGGGCTGAATAGGGTTGTTGTCTAAACCAAAGAGCGAAAAAATATATTTTTTTTTATTTGACGTTGACAGGTGACAGATGCATACCGAGTTTGATTAAGTTTTTTTTTTATAAGAAAACCGACTAAAGTAACCGTTCCATTAAGTTCTGGTTTCTGTGTTGCCACATTTTAAAATGAGTATGTTTTTATAAATTAATAATAAAGTAAATAATCATCTCAGAAAATAAATAAAAACAGAGATTACTTCATCTTTTTAAGCAGAATTCAGAAAAGTAATAAAATGATAGTGTTAAAAATATGAAATGTTGTCAATTGACAACATTTCACATTTTCAAATAGCCGGAGGCCACCGAAGCACCATGGCCCATAGATGGTACTCAACAAAAGTCGGTCTAGTCCGGCGAGACAACTTGGATGCGAATCGCACCGCTGAGAACTTAACCTAACTTAACCTAGTTTGCTGACCTGTCCTTCGAGCTGGTGTCTTCTCCACGACCACTCGCAAGTATGTGTTAACCCTTAAATGCATGATGATGCATATATACACGTTACTGAAATGACACATGTCAAAACCTGAATATTGTCAATAAAGACTTTGTCAAGATTGTCCCGAAGTCTCAAACTGACGTGGATTTCATTGGTAATTACGTCATTTCAGAAATAAAATTAGCGTAATTGTATGCATTTAAGGGTTAATGTTATGTGTATGTTTGTGTTGCGATTAAGCTGAGCTCGCAGTCCTTGGCGGTGACGCCTGCAGCCCCGGCTTCCACCGTTTAAACTAATTTCATGACTTTACTATAGCCTATTAAGCGTCGGCCCGGCCCAGATAGTGGCGCTTCAAACAGCTTTCATATGGCAATGAAGTGCATACGTCGTATATTTGCATTATTAAACGTCAATAGCTATTTGTCAAGGATTTGACATTAACCAAACTCAAAACATTGTTTACCGGAATGCTGTTCAATCCTTCATTTGTCTTGCGAAATAAATACAGAATCCTATTGAAAAACACTGGATTTTCATCATTGTATTTAGTTTTGACTTTCGTCGCCTTCGTCGAATGTTTAATTTTCCCGAAAAATCATTTCGCAGATTTTCTAATCAATTAGTTTCAATTAGTAGTACATGGCGAGCTATGGAAAGAGCTATGCTCGGGATTTGTCTACGAGATCGAATCAGAAATGAGGAGATTCGTAGACGAACCAAGGTCATCGACATAGCAAACCGGGTAAGCAAGCTGAAGTGGCAATGGGCGGGGCACATAGCTCGAAGGACCGATGGCCGTTGGGGCAGAAAAGTTCTCGAGTGGAGACCACGTACCGGCAAGCGCAGTGTAGGACGACCACCCGCAAGGTGGTCGGACGACCTGGTTAGAGTTGCGGGGACTGGCTGGATGCGGGTCGCTGCTATCCGGCCCATGTGGAAATTTATTGAGGAGGCCTGTGTCCAGCAGTGGGCGTCCTATGGCTGAAATGATGAGTAGTACATTTTTCATAATTCTTGCAAATATCATGCTATTGATTAGGTTCGGTTAGGTTTGTGTATAACAATCTCAAATAGTTTACAGTTGCAATAAAGGGCGATTCTTTCAGCGTTTTAACAGTCATTAATATTTCCATAATATTGGCTAATTCATAAAGGTAATCAACATCTTTTTTATATGAATTGTAAAAATTTGCGAGGTCTACAAGACAACCAAAAATAGGCCCTCAGTTCATAGGGAGGTCGTCGATATTGCAGACATATTAATGAGGCGGTTAAAACGCTCGAATAATAACCCTAAATGCTGTCTACGAAATGATGAGGGATTGCTACCCGTCCACCGTTACTGCAACTTTGTACGGATAGCAGTCCCTGATGAAGAGCTCCATACGAGTTCGAAACATGTCGGGCCGTTCCTGACAATTTCACATGTCTCACGAAAGTTTAAATAATAATTCTAGGAGTCAATATTGACCCAAAAATTAGATAGATTATGGGTGAAGACCAAAAAGTTTGCAACGTTAACTCACCCTTAACTCACTCAATAATAACTCAATAATATTAGTGTCAAAGTCTCCATTGTGCAACGACAGTTAACCTTTCAATGTTCTATTTTAAGGTTCCTTATTGTATCGTTATTTTTTGTCGCACAACGGAACTTTCTCAATTGTTTTCAATTCCTCGCTAACTACGACTTAATTTCATCCAAGTTTTTGGTCCTGACCCTTATACCTAACAATGCAATGTTTCAGCCGTCCTATTTGACACACTCGAAGCACTGACGAAGAACATAGTGGACACGCTGTCCGGGCCAGCGAAGGCGTTCTACGAGCGAGAGTTCGATTTCTTCGGACAGATCACCAACATATCCGGCATCATCCGACCTTACCCGAAGGGCGCCGAGAGGAAACGAGCTTGCTTGGAGGCTTTGAAGAACATTAAGGTATCTAGCCTTTATAGTACACTAGCTGTGCCCCGCGGTGTTACCCGCTCATCCCACGGGAACACTAAATTTATTCGGGATGAAAGTATCCTATGTCCTTTCCCGGGTCTCAAACTATCTCCATATCAAATTTCATCTAAGTCGGTTCAGCGGTTTAAGCGTGAAGAGGTAACAGACAGACAGACAGACAAACTTTCGCATTTATAATATTAGTATGGATTACTGCAGACGCCGCGAAAGAAGGGCTTGTCGGGTGAGTAAGTATAGACGGATAGTGATACGAAGCCGGCAAACCCTTTCCACGGCTAGGCATGTAAAAAAGAAAGAAACAATAGTACATTACTGCAGACGCCGGGAAATAAGGGCTTGCCGGCTGAGTAGGTATAGACGGCCGACCGTAAGGGAGGCCGTCTAGTGATACGAAGCCGGCAAGCCCTTTTCACGGCTAAGGCATGTATAGTGCTTTTCTCAAACATATGCAATGAAATAAAAAAATACACCACTCAAAAAAACATAATTCAGCTGTTCAGCCAGCTCATGAACACAGACGCCATGTTTAAAAAAAGTATTTTTAATTTTCCCTCCAATCCCTCTATATTTTTTTTCTTTAATAAGTCCACGTGTGTAGTGTGCGAATATTAGGGCCATTATACACAACCTGATAATAAGAATCTTAGTTTCTATACTAAGTAAAATAAAGGCAGAGGATTTTTAATATTGTCTATGGTCTCTGGTGACTTACGTATAGACGGTATTTTCAGTTCGTGTGTACTAGGCATTAACACGGATATTGTTGGTCCGATGGCTGAATGGGTAGCTACTAGAAAAAAAATATATATCAGCTGTTCATACACACAGACGCCATGTTTACATTAAAATTAAAAACAAATTACTTCCCGGCTTAGGCCTTCAATTTTGTATGAAATTCCTTTACAGTTCTCTCGAATTGTTCCGCCCGAAACTTGACACTTCGAAGCCTGTTCTAACGCACGTTACGACGATATTTCATTGCATGTTTGAGAAAAAACATTTATTCGGGGACAAAACATAATTGCGTAGAAAAGTGACAAACAAAGAAAAAAAAACTATACATAAAAACTATAACTAAGTACTTAAGCTAATTATGTTATGAGTGCCTCGAAACGGTCCCACCTCAAACAGATGTAATGAAATAAAAAAATAAGCCACTCAAAAAAACATAATTCAGCTGTTTAGCCTGTTCGTGAACACAGACGCCATGGTAAAAGAATTACCTCCCGGCCTTCAATTTTGTATGACATTCCTTTACAGTTCTCTCGAGTTGTTCCGCCCGAAACGTACTTCGAACATTTCATTGCATGTTTGAGAAAAGATAATATTAAGAGGCCGTATTTCTTTTAAAATCTATTTTTTTCATATTATGACAAATATATTGATAATTTCAACCAACTTTTTGAAGTGAATAATACTTATCCCCGAGTTCTAGGTAGTAACATAGCTAGTTCATGCTTTCATGCGTGCAGTCGAAAATAAGTTGAAAAAACTAATTTTCTGCTTGAATTTTAACAATTTCGAGTAGTTTTTGAAACAAAAATATTATGTTAAGAAACATGTTTGATCATAGAGAAAAATGTCTAAAACAATCAGCATTTTAAAAGGAATAAGGCCTCTTAATGTCTATACGGAGAAATGACAAGGTATATAAATATTAGAAACATCAAAAAACGCTTTACAAAAACTTTTCATATGTATTTCTGAGACTCACAGTAGTTTTCTATGTAAAATTAGTTTCATTTATAGGTATAGATTGATATATAATTGTTTTAGGTCCAACCGGGCTGTTATCTACCGTCGAATCCTGACTCGATGGTACTCGACATCGACTACAAGAGTGGTAAGTATACCGGCATCGGCGATCAAAATAAAAAAGGAGCTATACACACATGACGAAGGTTATATCAGATGCACTGATAGGAGTTTAACCATTTTTATGGCCTATTGAAGGGACAGTAACAATGAGTTAAACACCGTTTACAATTGCTTTAAAACAAAAAGAGGCACTATTTTTTATGCCATTTTAATTTTCACATGCTAGTATCTCATTGGATGAATATACTCGTATCGGGAAGCTTTGGAGGTACCTGTTAATAAATAATAAATAAATAAATATCAGACAACCTCACACAAATCAACCTAGTCCCAAATTAAGCTCAAGAAGGCTTGTGTTATGGGTACTAGGCGACGATATACATACTTATATAAATAAATAAATACTTAAATACATAGAACATCCATGACCCAGGCACAAATATTCGTGTTCATCACACAAATATTTGCCCTTGCCGGGATTCGAACCCGGGACCGTCGGCTCAGTAGGCATTTGCTTAACCACTGCGCCAACCGCGTCGTCGTTAATTAATGTATGTATCATATACTAGCTGTGCCCCGCGGTGTAACCCGCTCATCCCACGGGAACACTAAATTTATTCGGGATGAAAAGTATCCTATGTCCTTTCCCGGGTCTCAAACTATCTCCATACCTGTACAAGTAAATTGCACATGCGTCATAATGTTCATTTGCACCATCAGCATTTAGTTTGTATAAAGTTTTGTAATTAGTCAATAAAATGCTTATTCATTCACGGTCATAATTCATGTTCGCTATTCTATAAGTGTGCACACCTATCAAGTTAAATAAATCAAATTTATCTCAAGAAATCGTCTTTCGTGTTCCAAACTATTATCAAGATATTTATCAAGTAAATGTCAGAGTAAGCAAGTACTCTTACATTAATTGGTCCTTCGAGCCGGATCAAATTTCATCTAAGTCGGTTCAGCGGTTTAAGCGTGAAGAGGTAACAGACAGACAGACAGACAGACAGACAGACACACTTTCGCATTTATAATATTATAGTATGGATTCAAGTGAGTAAACTACATTCATTGAACATTTCCCAGGTACTCCAATGCAGAGCGCAGCGAAGGCGCCATACTTGGCGCGATTCCGAGTGCGGAAATACGGCATCGCGGAGATGGAGGCCGTCGCCATGGCTGTCGCCGCGGGAGAAGACCCGCCCTCTGTGAGTGAACTAATTAGTTGTGTAATGTATTTATTTATTGATGTATATATTTCTTTATTTAATTTTTAACTATAATTTTTAAATTACATTTAGTTTGAGATTAAACCGACCGATCCATCCATGTATCATGTTATGGTCTGGTCCCTGCAATACAGGCTTGCCTAGTGCGGGGACCTCTGATATCCTGCTGGTGCAGTATACTCATAATAAGATGAGCACATCACATACGTTTGTATCATATTTAGATTTTGTTATTTGTGCTTATTTTTAATAAATATTTTTACATTTTTTTTTTTTTTTTTCATTTTCATTGCCGCTAAGCAATAATAACAGAAACACATTCACTACCGAACCGAGAACCCATGGCCGTTGGGGCAGAAAGGTTCTCGAGTGGAGACCACGTATCGGCAAGCGCAGCGTAGGACGGGCAAGGTGGTCGGATGACCTGGTCAGGGTTGCGGGGGCACGCTGGATGCGGGTCGCTTCTATCCGGCCCATGTGGAAGTCAATTGAGGAGGCCTGTGTCCAGCAGTGGACGTCCTATGGCTGAAATGATGATGATGATGATGATGATTCACTACCGCGTAGCGCAACGGGTTACGATCGTAGCCGATAACATGGGAGAAACCGTATGTAGCGAAAACTTACTACGAGCAGAGCGCCCGGCTACCGGGTTGTTGGTGTCTTTTTTTTTTTTTTTTTGAAGTGAACCTTTGCAAGTGGGCCTGCGTGTATGCGGCCCGTAACTGCACGTCTGATTTTGTCTCAGCCACTGAGCAGCAAAGACTATAAAAGAAGAGAGGAATGCCAGCCATCAGAAAGATGAGCTGGACTTTTGATAGCTCTCATGGAAAAACTGTGATGTTTAACGAGGAATGGTAGCAGCCCGCTGCGAGGCTGGAAGTCTTAGTAGGGGGTTGAAACGGCTCTCGCCGAAGCGAGCGTCTCTGTCTGTCTGTCTGTGAATGTCGTGAGTGGCACGAGGACGTGTGAACGAGGGTCTGCGTCTGGCCCTGTCCGCCCTAAGCTGGGCAAGAAGTCTGGAGTCCTCTTCCTCCTCCAACCTACGTCTGGTTGTGTACGTGTCGTCAGGGTCCAAAAGAATGTGTTTGGGTCTGCGGTAACCATGCCTGGGAGGCATGTCAGGGTCATAGTTGACGGTCTCAGATATAAGTTTGTTTTTGGAGTTAGCCGAACGCTCAAAATGAGATTTTGCGAGCGTCCTAAAATGTTCCGCCACTGAGGGGAAACGGAGGTCCGCGTGCAGATCAACGTTGCGGATGAACCATGGAGCTCCTACTGCTCTCCTTAAGTATTTATTTTGCAATGTTTGGAATGCTCTAAGCCTACTCGGGGAAGAGTGGGCGAAAACTGAACTAGCGTATGAGAAGACCGGCCTAATGCAGGTTTTATACAGCGTTAGCTTGTTGTGGATTGACAGTTTACTTCTGGAGTTGGTCAAGCAGTGAAGGCGGCCAGCAATAAAGGCAGCCCTATCCTTAACGGTCTTGATGTGTTTAAAGAAGTTAAGTCTCCTGTCCAAGGTGACACCTAAATACTTGGAGTGGTCCCTCCAAGGGATCCGGGTATTAAAGAGAGAGACGTGACCGGCTTTCGCCACCTGGCTTGGATATTTAGAAGTCCGTGAAAAAAGAATAGCCGCGCTCTTGTCCGGATTAACCTCCATTCTCCAGTTCCGACACCAATGACCCAGGGCATTGAGGGCAGACTGAAGCAGAAGGGTAATCCGTCTAGGGCGGGTGGAGCTGGCAAAGATCGCAGTATCATCTGCAAATAGCGCATAGTGTACTCCCGGAATCTTAGGGATATCATTGACGTACAGGGAGAATAAAGTGGGTGACAACACCGATCCCTGGGGCACTCCGGCTTTTATTTCATGAGGGACAGAGTGCGAGCCTTCTACTCGGTAGCGAAAGGTTCGACAAGAAAGAAAGTCCCGTATAATACGGACAAGACGGTCTGGCACTCCATACGAATGGAGCTTGAAAATCAAGCCGTTGTGCCAGACTTTGTCGAACGCTTTCGCTACGTCTAAGAAGACACCACCTGTAGGGACTGGCTTACCCCAACCCGACAAGAAAAAAAGAATGTGCTCGGTTATCCGATGGACCTGTTGGACACATGAGTGCCCGGCCCTAAAGCCGAATTGCTCATCCATCAACAGGTCCCTCTCGTCAATGAAATCCCTAAGGCGGGAGAGCACTATACGCTCGTAAAGTTTGCCTAGTGAGCTTAGCAGGCTAATGGGCCTGTAACTGGACGGTACAGATCTGGGTTTGCCAGGCTTGTGAATGCCTATCACGTCTGCCCTTTTCCACGCTGCAGGAAAAGTGCAAGCTGAGAGAGCTGTATTGAAAATAACAACAAGAATCGATAAAATATTTTCCGGAAGAGATCTAATCAAATTATTGGGGATGCCATCGCAACCGGGGGCCTTTTTAGGTTTAAGTTTTTTAACAAGAGACTTAACTTCTTCTAGCGAGACTGGTTTAAGTGGGGGACCTAGAGGAGGACCCTGAGAACGTCTATCAACTTCTGCGTTGACCAACTCCAGATGCAAGGGGTCCACTGGTTCCAAACTGGGAGAACACTGTGTCTCCAGACAATCGGCTAATAGCTCGGCCTTCTCGATATCATCAAAAGCCGGGGTGGGGTCATTTGGGCGAACTAAGGGAGGCATTTCGGCCACAGTATCCGCTTTGAGCGATCTCGCCAGCCTCCAGTATGCCTGGTGGCTCGGCGAGATCTCTCCTAGCAGATCGTTCCACATTTCATTCCTGTACGCTCTCAATTGCCGCTTCAGACAAGTCTGTAAGCGGTTCATGTGGTTCTTACAGGAAGGAGATGGGTTAGCGTCATAGGCTCTAGTAGCCGCATTTTTTTCCGTAATGAGGTCGCGAAGATATTGAGGGAGCTTCCAACGGCGATCACTCGATGAAGGAACCTCCCTTGAGCAATCGTTTATAATGTTTTGTAGTCCGTTTGTCAGTAAGTCGATAGAAGAATCTAAATCAGAGGAGGCAAGTCCGTTAGATAAGGCTTGAAATAAGGGTGAATCAGGGTCGGAGAGCATAGTCGCTACCATGGTCCAATCAGTGATCTTTTTAGTATGTACGAAGTGCTCAGGAGGGCCCAGATCAAGGATAACCGGCCTGTGGTCCGAGTGAAGCTCGTGCATCACCTCCAGGGAGCGGACTCCCAAGGTGACATCTTTGATGAGGGCAATGTCCAAGGTACTGGGCCTATGTTCGACTGTCCCTGAGAAGTGAGTGGGCTCTAATGGGGCGAGTATGTCGATGTCAAGTCTGTCGGTCATGCGGATTAGAGCTCTTCCATTGGTATTAGAGGGGAAACAATTCCATTGCTCGTGTCTGCAATTTAGGTCACCTGCTAGAATCACAGGTCCCCCAACCGCAAACACTGCTCGGAGGTCAGAGAAAGGGAAAATCTTGTTTGGAGACAAATAAGCTGAAACTATATTAATTGGAGGATGGCCAGTCATAGCCAGCCTGCAGGCTGAGGTTTCCAAATTAATTAGGTCTGGCAAATCTAGCGGAGAACAATGGAGATAGTTCCTGTAGTAAATTAAGGTGCCCCCTCCTCTATCAGTGGCTCTATCATTTCTAATTAGCCTAAAATTCGCGATTTTAGGGTCCCTATAGGAGGGTTTAAGTAGCGTTTCCTGGATCAATAGAATGTCGATGTTGTGGACTCTAGCAAAATCAGCGACCTCGTCTCTTTTGTGTCGAAGACCGTTGGCATTGAAAAAAGCAAGCCTAATTGATTTTGGTTTGATTCTGTGAGGTGTGTTATCCATTATGCGTGATGTTGGGGAGAGATTTGAGAATGGTCATAAGACTGGAGTGTGAATTGTACACTGTCATGAGTTCGTTTAAAGAGGTGGCCCTACGACAGTCCTCAGCAAAGCTGTCAATTGCCTCTTGGTTCAAATTGTGGGCAATTAAATGGGCTAAACGGCGGTTATCCATGGTGAAGTGACCTACTTTGCTGGGGGCTGTCGCAAGAGGGGCTGGCGGAACCGACGCGACTGTATCACTGAGGGCGTGGTGGACTTGGGCCGCGGTAGTTATAACCTTGGCTGTAGTCTGGGAGGAGTCGGGAGTCCACACTGAAGGTGTGGCACCTATATTGGTGGATTGAGAGCTATATCCAGTTATGCTGGCCTGGGTGGGACGGAGCTCAGGGTAATCCCTTGAAGAGGGAACCTCCTGGGGAGCAGAAGCCTGAGAGGAGGCTGGAGGTCGTTTGTTATTTGTAAACTTATTACCTTGGGCGACAAGGTCATCTAAAATATCATCCGAAGGGATGTCAGCAGGGAGCCTCTTAATAACTACCCTTAGTTTTTTGTCAGGATCATAAGAATAAAAACCTTTTTTCATTAGTTTGGTCCAGGCACGGTACTGATCCGAAGTTTGCGTAAGCACGCCGATACCTCCTGGGCTGGACTTGGTGGCTTGGATGGTGCGGGCTTTAAGAAAGCCGATGCCTTTTGCTTTGGCCTCGTTGGTCAGGTTGGTCCAACGGGACGAGTCTTTGAGAATTATGATAGGAGGGCGCCTCTTACCTCTATTTTGATTGTTGTGCTGGGTGGGCTGGATATCGGTGTCCATTTCCAGGCTAAGCTCCTCAACAGAGTTGACAGGAGGAGGAGAGTTGTCAGATGTTACCTTGTCTTGAAGCTCCGAGTCCTTTGATTGGGACTGGGACGGTGATTCCGGCTGGGGAGCCGACGCGGGGGTCGCCTGGGACGACTTCTTCTTCCGCTTTTTCTGTTTCTTGGGGCCGAGGCCCAGGCCGACTTGACTGGCGTCGGCTTGGTCTGAGTTACCGGAGTCGGGGCGCGGGGAGCCCGCAGCACCCCTCTTCCTTTTACCTTTTTTCCCTTGAACCAGGATAAAGTCGCCTTGACCGTCGCCCGCTGCATTGTCTGAGGCGATGGACTCGTAGTCCATATCGGAGTCGCATACCGCCGGCTGCACAGGCTGTCCAGAGGTGATACTTACTTGTGACAGCGGAGCCACGGGCAATTCCTCGATGAGCGCTTTAATGTCTGCTATCGTGGCAGCATCTTGGGATGATTCGACAGTCTCAATGTCGTCTAAGTGGTCGCGACGAAGCCGCGGGCTTACCAGGGACCTAGCCCTGCTATAGGGCCCTGCGCGTGACCGAGAACGCGAGCAGTTACGCCCCAGCTCCGGCCTCGCAGCCCTTGTCTGAATTCGAGACACGTGGTCATTTGCCGAGGCGGCGACCGACGCATCTGACGGCGTGGGACTTAAAGGTGACTCACCCACTGTGTCCTGAGTGCTGGCTCGGTTTTTCTGCTTATCGAGCAGCTCGTCGCGGATCCTTATGGATTCCGGATGCGGAGGCGGGTTGGGCTTGGCATTTCTGTCCACCCATTCCTTGGCCACGCCAGGATGGTTGCTGGACAGCCAGCCCAGGACGCGCTGGTATTCCGACGCGAGTGACGCCATAATGGGCGCAACGCAACACGCACTGCACACACACTTAACTAATGGTGTCCACACCGAAGTGATCGCACTAAACTCTCGACATTGCGAGCGCGGCGCGCGAGGCGATCCACACTGCAAGCAACGGAGAGCACACTGACACTAAGCTCTCAACATTGCGAGCGTCGCGCACGAGGCGACCGACACTGCGAGCAACGGAGAGCGAAATGAGGCGCGCGCGCACGGCCCGCTCCTACGGAACTACAGTGTAACTCAACGTAGGGCAGGTAGCGCGGTGAACCGAGAGGGGAGCGTTCGCGGAGCAACAGGTGTGCTCGACGCGGCGGCGCGGACGGAACAGGAGAAAGGGGTTGTTGGTGTCGAAAGTGTTAAGAAAGCGTGGCTTACTTTGTGAGTTATTTCGATTGGTATTTTGCCAACACATTTTTGTATCGATTGATGGTTTATGATCATAATACTGTCTCAGAAAGCAAATACTCCCAACATTCAAGTATCACGAAAACGTTAAAGCCTGACCAGAAATATATGAGGATGCGCCATATTGCGGAATTTCGCTGGAACTAATTTCTTACACTGGCAATGATTTTATGATCATAGGAACTGACAGATATTTAAACTAATATCATTAGAGTGCGGATTGCGATTGGTTGCAAAATTGTTGCCATATAAATCTTATAAATAACGCCCTCTTGACAATCCTCATATATTTCTGGTCAGGCTTTACATATAAATAGGTCGCCCGATAAACAATTTTCTTACCACAAAGTATAACGTCAAAACAAGTACTTTTTTCACAAGTTCGTTTAATAATTGGCCAATTTCATGTAGTTTTATATATGAAATTGGTAGGTAACATGATATCCCAATAAATTACGTAGATTAAAAAAATTGGGCAAGTGCGAGTCCGACTCGCGCATGAAGGGTTCCGTACCATAATCTTATAACAAGTTTGTTGTATGGGAGCCCCCCTTAAATATTTATTTTATTTTTAGTATTTGTTGTTTTAGCGGCAATAGAAATACATCATCTGTGAAAACTTCAACTGTCTAGCTATCACCGTTCTTGAGATACAGCCTGGTGACAGACGGACGGACGGACAGCGAAGTCTCAGTAATAGGGTCCCGTTTTTACCCTTTGGGTACGGAACCCTAAAAAAATACTTTTGAGGGTATAAAGTTCATTACTAAACAAGACAAATAAAGGCCAATGACCTGTACCTTTACAAGATTTGTTTTGCTTCAGGAGGAAGGCAAAGACCGTTTCACCTCAATGGTAGCGGAGACATGGCAAGCCGCCATCTTCAAAGTGGGTGACGACGTCCGACAAGACATGCTGGCGCTGCAAGTGATCTCTCTGTTCAAGAACGTGTTCCAACAAGTCGGCTTGGATCTGTATCTGTTCCCGTATAAGGTCGTCGCTACTGCGCCTGGGGTGAGTACAACCGGAGTGTTATAGGCTGACTATAGAACATGCTGGTGCTACAAGTGGTATATCTGTTCAAGAACGTGTTCCAACAAGTCGGCTTGGATCTGTATCTGTTCCCGTATAAGGTCGTCGCTACTGCGCCTGGGGTGAGTACAACCGGAGTGTTATAGGCTGACTATAGAACATGCTGGTGCTACAAGTGGTATATCTGTTCAAGAACGTGTTCCAACAAGTCGGCTTGGATCTGTATCTGTTCCCGTATAAGGTCGTCGCTACTGCGCCTGGGGTGAGTACAACCGGAGTGTTACAGGCTGACTATAGAACATGCTGGTGCTACAAGTGGTATATCTGTTCAAGAACGTGTTTCAACAAGTCGGCTTGGATCTGTATCTGTTCCCGTATAAGGTCGTCGCTACTGCGCCTGGGGTGAGTACAACTGGAGTGTTATAGGCTTACTATAGAACATGCTGGTGCTACAAGTGGTATATCTGTTCAAGAACGTGTTTCAACAAGTCGGCTTGGATCTGTATCTGTTCCCGTATAAGGTCGTCGCTACTGCGCCTGGGGTGAGTACAACTGGAGTGTTATAGGCTTACTATAGAACATGCTGGTGCTACAAGTGGTATATCTGTTCAAGAACGTGTTTCAACAAGTCGGCTTGGATCTGTATCTGTTCCCGTATAAGGTCGTCGCTACTGCGCCTGGGGTGAGTACAACTGGAGTGTTACAGGCTGACTATAGAACATGCTGGCGCTGCAAGTGGTCTCTCTGTTCAAGAACGTGTTCCAACAAGTCGGCTTGGATCTGTATCTGTTCCCGTATAAGGTCGTCGCTACTGCGCCTGGGGTGAGTACAACTGGAGTGTTACAGGCTGACTATAGAACATGCTGGTGCTACAAGTGGTATCTCTGTTCAAGAACGTGTTCCAACAAGTCGGCTTGGATCTGTATCTGTTCCCGTATAAGGTCGTCGCTACTGCGCCTGGGGTGAGTACAACTGGAGTGTTACAGGCTGACTATAGAACATGCTGGCGCTGCAAGTGGTCTCTCTGTTCAAGAACGTGTTCCAACAAGTCGGCTTGGATCTGTATCTGTTCCCGTATAAGGTCGTCGCTACTGCGCCTGGGGTGAGTACAACTGGAGTGTTATAGGCTGACTATAGAACATGCTGGCGCTGCAAGTGGTCTCTCTGTTCAAGAACGTGTTCCAACAAGTCGGCTTGGATCTGTATCTGTTCCCGTATAAGGTCGTCGCTACTGCGCCTGGGGTGAGTACAACTGGAGTGTTACAGGCTGACTATAGAACATGCTGGCGCTGCAAGTGGTCTCTCTGTTCAAGAACGTGTTCCAACAAGTCGGCTTGGATCTGTATCTGTTCCCGTATAAGGTCGTCGCTACTGCGCCTGGGGTGAGTACAACTGGAGTGTTACAGGCTGACTATAGAACATGCTGGCGCTGCAAGTGGTATCTCTGTTCAAGAACGTGTTCCAACAAGTCGCTTGGTATTGGCTTCAGAGGCCTCGTAAATCGTGGTCTTCTATCTATATTTAATATAGTCTATCGTGCCAGTGACTTCGTAATATAAAAACAAGTAAAATTACTAATTTTTATGAAACATGTAATGTCTCATTTTTTTTTAATGTGGGTACACCACTATTTCTTATTTAAGCCTTTAATACAAAGATCAAAGCTGCCTAGGAGCTAGGGTAGCGAAATGGTTAACGCGCTGGACCGGCAATCCAGAGGTACCGGGTTTGATTCCCGGTCTCTTCCACCAGGTAGCTCCTTTTTCAATTTTTCTTTAGGCTTTGATCTTTGTATTTAAAGGCTTACGTAAAATTATTGCTTTTGCCTTGCAGTGTGGTGTTATAGAATGCGTGCCCAATGCCAAATCGAGAGATCAGCTCGGCAGACAGACAGACATCGGAATGTACGAGTACTTCATAAAGAAGTATGGCGACGAGTCTACTAGAGAGTTTCAGGTACGTATTTATGAACGTGATTAACCCCTCGTATGCGATGTAAAAAATTTGCTGACTGGTATCAAATTGAAACTAACTAGTATTTTAATGTATTAAAGTTAAAATGTCCCGCACAGATCCGTGTTTAAGCGTATGAGGGGTTAAGTCCCGTTTAGTTATAATCATGTGTGAAAATCATGTAAGTTTACAGAATAAAGTTCATGATTTAAATATTTTCTACAGTAAAAGAAACTGACAACTTTCGAATAACAAGTTATTATGTTATTAATGTTTTCTGATTTTGCACCGCCTGATAACAAAATAATCTTTCAAGTTCTCCACTACCCAATTGTTGTCTGGAAGAGATCGCTCTTTAGCAGATAAGACCGCCTGTTGTTTACCTCTAATTGTAATTTCTTGCGTTGTATTTATCTTGTACTAGCTGTGCCCCGCGGTGTTACCCGCTCATCCCACGGGAACACTAAATTTATTCGGGATGTAAAGTATCCTATGTCCTTTCCCGGGTCTCAAACTATCTCCATACCAAATTTCATCTAAATCGGTTCAGCGGTTTAAGCGTGAAGAGGTAACAGACAGACAGACACACTTTCGCATTTATAATATTAGTATGGATATGGATGTTTTATGAGGTGTGCAATAAAAGAGTACTTGTATTTTATTTCCAGGCGGCTAGAAGATGCTTCGTGACGTCAATGGCGGCGTACAGTGTCATCGGGTTCCTACTGCAGATCAAAGATCGACACAACGGGAATATCATGCTCGACACCGAAGGACATATCGTTCACATAGGTACAGTAAACGGCGATAAAGAATGCACATCGGCAATCATCGCATTTCCGAATACAAACGAATGCTAATTTCCATGTACATCAATTATTAGATTAATCGTTCATCAGAATTTGAATTTAGAACTAAGTACTTTATTGTTGTTTTGTTTTGATTTCACGTGGAATATATAGAGCTGTAAAACTCGATGTAATAATATATAGTTATTGCTATAATGTTCTTGTTGGGGAAAAATAATATAAAGCCTGACCAGAAATATATGAGGATGCGCCATATTGCGGAATTTCACTGGAACTAATTTCTTACACTGGCAATGATTTTATGATGGTTGTCAACACTGTCAATGTCATTCGTGGTGCTTTCTTTAAAAGACAAATATTTCAAAATATCCAAAGAAAATGCCTAAAACCATTCACAATCGTGAACGTAATATTATAAATAAAGTGTACACGTGTTTACTACACGAAAAACAGCCAGGAAAAAGTACATTCGATTAAATGATATTACGAGGTTACCATAGGAACTGACAGGTATTTAAACTAATGTCATTAAAGTGCGGTTGCGATTGGTTGCAAAATTGTTGCCATATAAATCTTATAAATAGCGCCCTCTTGACAATCCTCATATATTTCTGGTCAGGCTTTACATATATATGCATACACACACATATACATACAATATATATGTGTTTTAATTAACGATGCAGATTTTGGATTCATGTTCGAGTCGTCGCCGGGCGGCAACCTGGGCTTCGAGCCGGACATCAAGCTGACCGACGAGATGGTGATGGTCATGGGCGGCAAGATGGAGGCGCCGCCGTTCCGGTGGTTCTGCGAGCTGTGCGTGCAGGCCTTTCTCGCCGTCAGGTACTAACTACTCCTGGCTCCGAGCTCAACAGTAATAAAAAAAAACCGGCCAAGTGTGAGTCGGACTCGCGCACCGAGGATTCCGTACAAACACTTCACATCTTAACTGGCTGGGTTAAGTTAAGTTTACACCTGGTATTTATGGCGCTGCATTCAAATGAGGTGAAATTACTAGCATAGAGGCATTCCATCTTCGTCCTCCGGGTAGGCAAGCACTTGTGACTCCTCTGGTGTTGCAGGTGTTTATGGGCGACGGTAATCGCTTTCCAGCAGGCGATACGTTTGCTCGTTTGCCCCCTATGACATAAAAAAAAAATAAAAATTAACACAACCGATCACGTTTGTTGTATGGGAGCCCCACTTTTATTCTGTTTTTAGTATTTGTTATTATAGCGGCAACAGAAATACACATCATGTCTATCACGATTCATGAGATACAGCCTGGTGACAGACAGAAAGACGGACAGTGGACTCGTAGTAATAGGGTACCGTTTTTTACCCTTTGGTTACGGATCCCTAAAAATTAGTTTCATCTGTCCTCACACTATTTAAACGTCAGTACAGAATTGCTCTCTTTAAGTCAGGGTAAGGTAATCAGTATAGGTATGGATTTATCTTTCCCTTACAGTTGTAGAGTTTTCTAGCAACTATTTCATTCTATAGCAACAATTCAATGTCGAAAAAAAAGAGCTTTTATAGGCGACTGTACTTTTCTTTACAATCCATGAATTGCTCACTGACACGATTCAAAAGATCCCAAACTCGCTCGGATAGCTTTATCTATTACAGAGTTCTGAGTTACGTATGCAAAATTTTCACTCAATCAGTTAAAGATATCACCCGAACAAACAGATACATACATACCTTGCAAGAAAAATAAAAGCTTGTAGCATTGCTTCGAACGGGATTCTAACCCACATATCTCTAGACGGGCGATATACCAATTAAATCAATCGCAGCCACTTTACTTCATAACATAACTTCCAGTATAGATTATAAATAAATAAATATCGGACAACTTTACACAAATCAATCTAGTCCCAAAGTGAGCTCTAGTAGGCTTGTGTTATGGACACTAGACGACGATAAACATACTTATATAGATAAATACATACTTACTCGTAAATACAAATAACATCCATGAACCAGGCACAAATATTTGTCCTTGCCGGGATTCGAACCCAGGACCGTCGGCTCTGTAGGCAGTAGCTTAACCACTGCGCCGACCGCGTCGTCGTACTCTAACAAACGTTTCAGTTTTAATAAAAATTCACAACCACAAAATTGAATTTTAAAGGTTGTCTGGAAGAGATCGCTATTTAGCGATAAGATCGCCCGTTATTTACCTCTGCCTGTTATTTTAATGTATCTCATGTTGTGTTGTGTATTCCTTGATGTTGGAGGTGTGTAATGAAGAGTACACTGAAAAAAATAGCCAGTGGAGCCTACTGAAATTACAGTAAGCGTAACCGTTATTGCAGTTAGGTTTACTGAAATGTCAGTAGGCCTAACTGTTATTGCAGTAAGTCTTAGGGTCAGCTCACACCGAGACGCGACGCTGCGCGCACATTTCAATAGAGCGACTCAAAATTATACTTTATTTACTACATTAAAAGGGACACATTTCATCGTGAGAATTCAAAATACGTTGCGCCACGCAGCGCTGCGCCTCGAGATGCCTCGCGGCGTAGTAAATAAAGTATAATTTTGAGTCGCTCTATTGAAATGTGCGCGCAGCGTCGCGTCTCGGTGTGAGCTGACCCGTACTGTAATGTCAGTAGGCTCGACTGGCTATTTTTTCAGTGATATTTGTATTGAACTTTTCCAGGCCATACCAGGAAGCCATAATCTCCATGGTATCCCTGATGCTGGACACGGGGCTGCCCTGTTTCCGGGGACAAACCATCCGGCTGCTGCGCTCCCGGTTCGCGCCCAACTCCACCGAGAAGGAGGCGGCCGCCTTCATGCTCTCCGTCATCAGAAACTCCTTCCTCAACTTCAGGACGAGGACCTATGACATGATCCAGTATTACCAGAACCAGATACCGTATTAAGGTTGGACTATTTCTTTACCGAAAAGACGATTGGATGTCTCCTCAATTCTTAACCTTTAGAGCGGCAAGCGGCAAAGCAATTCTCCGTGCCACTGACGCCAAACAAAAAAAAAGTGCTCCAAAATCAACAGGGATTGAAAAACACAGATGGTTTGAATTAACATGTTTTTGACCATTGAAATTTTTGACGTCAATAGGCGTCGTTCGCGTCAGTGGCACGAATTCCCGATGACGTGATTTGCCGTCTTTGGCGGTCAAAGGGTTAGGAAGCAAAACTCACTACTTGCCCCGACTGGCACGACAAACACTAATTCTTGTTTCACATCTGTAAGGTTTCGCCAAATTTTGAATATGTACGAAAGCCAATTTTTCCAAAATTATTTATTTTTCAGAATCATTATAAAACAAAACTAACCTATCCTAATGGGTTCTTCAAAACGATGTTTATAAAATCCTGATAATATTACTGGTTTCAGAAAAAAATCGCTTTCGGACAAATGGAAATTTGGCGAAACGTTAGTCCATTGAATGAGTCCCTCCAAGGGGGGTCTAGAGTGCGTGAGTTAGTAACGTAAGATGTTTCTTCGGAAACATGTCAAGAGTCCCTAGGTAATAAACATACTAAAACCCCGGGACACTAGGAGGAGCCCCGGAGTGGGGGGAGGGGGGGAAAGGGTCCATTTTTTCATTTTTCGCTTAAATCTCAAAAACGGTACATTTTAGAGAAAAACTTTCAAGAAAAAGTTAAAAGGCCATAAAATTATCTACAAGTTGTACCTAAATAATTTTTTTCTATTCGCAGCCGTTTTCGAGCTACATCCCATGAAGAAAAAAAATAAAAAGGTCAAGTTGCGTAACTACCCTAATATAATATTTTGACAATCAATTCCTCCTAAAGGCTTCCATGGAGGAATGTGTTTTTTTTACCAATGATAGACCTAATTAAGAGCAATCTATCAGTACTGGTCACAAGTTGCACTTTTGAGCTTTTTGGAAGAAAATAAATAAAAAGTTCAAGTATCGTAACTACCCTAATAAAATTCAATTCCCCGTAAACGCCTCCGTGGTGGAATCTGGTATTTTTATCAATGATAGACCTAATTATGAGCAATCTATCTGTACCGGTCACAAGTTGCACTTTTGAGTTTTTTTGGAAGAAAAAATAAAAAGATCAAGTTCAGTAACTCAAACTACCCTAATATAATATTTTGACAATCGATTCCTCCTAAAGGCTTCCATGGAGGAATGTGTTTACTTTACCAATTATAGACCTAATTAAGAGCAATCTATTAGTACCGGTCACAAGTTGCACATTTGAGTTTTTTGGAACAAAGAAATATTTTTTGATCGATTGATGTGATAAACATGGGTATGTAGTATGGGGAAATTGTTTGAGCCAAAATCATTTTTTACTGCGTGTAACTCAGAAACGGTAGGATATAGGAAAAAATTATTGAGATACAACTTATAGATAATTTTATGGCCTTTCAACTTTTCCTTGAAAGTTTTTCTCTAACATGTACCGTTTTTGAGATTTAAGCGAAAAATGAAAAAATGGACCCTTTCCCCCCCTCCCCCCACTCCGGGGCTCCTCCTAGTGTCCCGGGGTTTTAGTATGTTTATTACCTAGGGACTCTTGACATGTTTCCGAAGAAACATCTTACGTTACTAACTCACGCACTCTAGAACTTTTTATTCAATGGACTAATGGTATGTTCGGAGTTGAGATAGGGTACCCAAAAATTACGCTCATTTGGCCTCGTCCTTATAGATTTACTTACCTATAGTGGATAACAAAACATCGGTCACTGTCGGGCAAGGCCGTCTTAAAACATGCCGGGACCCTGGGCACTTTATGCTCGTAATTAGGGGCCACAAAAAACGTCATCTAGATTTTTTTCGGGAGTTACTGGGACCCCCACGTGAGTGGGGGCCCTGGGCACGTGCCCTATGTGCCCAGTTGGAAAGGGCCCGGCGATTCGTGGTAATCACCGGTTGTAATCGTCGACCCATTTTTCGTAATCAGGTGTTGGTGGGGGGCGGTTATTTGTACTTAAGAATAAAATTCATATCTTGATATTACATTGTATGGTGATCCAGTGTTATTAAATCGTTTTTAATTATTCTAAATTGAAAACAGATAGGTACACATTTCATTTAATAGTTAATCGGGGTAATTTTGGACTTTCCGTATAACATTAGCCCAATTTTTTTTTTTTTTTTTAGCTTTTATACAGCTTAAATTAGAGTTATAATGGCTGTATAGGCTCTTACACATACACACCCTGTTTTCAAATTGGGATAATTACCATTTTGAATGCCAGACGGCTGTGGCCGACAGCGGGAAATGTCCACTAACGCCAACGTCGGCCACAGCCGTTCAAAATTCAATGATGTTTATAATACAAACCGCTACAAGTATAATCCCTGTTAATTTCGGTGCATTTATTTTTGCTGTAGCGTCAGGGGCACTGTGACTTGCTTTACCGCTGGGCGTACAAAAGGTTAAAACTGGCACTGTGTAAGTGTGGGCCAATGTTATACGAAAGAGTCAAAGTTATACCGATTGAGTATAAAATTCTTTTAACAGTATTTTTTCAGTCGGGAGTTTTTGAGATTAGGTTCTCGGGCACTTTTTATGATTCGAACTATAAGATGAGCGCAGTATTAGGAAGCGTCTCCACTGATGTCAGGGCGGCGGGCACCGTGCTTGACCAATCACAGTGCTCGAAATTGTTCGTCCGGCCAGTGAAAACGCACCTCTAAGCGTACTCACTTGATCGTTTCGCGCATTGCTGATCTTCAGAGATTTCTAGTATAGTAAAATTATTTATTTTCTTGTAAGTAATCGACTGACCGGCAGTTGAAATGTGCTCTGCTCTGTCACATATTATAGCTTAACAAGTTGCGGTTTGGCCCTGTAATAGTGGCGTTATGGGGCTTCTAAATCATATTTTACTGCAATTTGTGGCCGGCAACTATGACCGTCCCTCTCTGACACCCTACGCTTGAGCAAGATGCAAATAATGGCCGGCCACAAATTGCAGCAAAACATAGCCCGTTTAGAAGCCCCTTTACAGACAACTTTCATATGGCAATAATGTGTATACGTCATATGATATTCATATAAAATGTCAGTAGCGTTATGTCATCACATTCAAAATATTGTTTTATTCCTTATCCTTCTAAAATAAAAATTGAATCATGTTAAAAAATAATACTTTATTCAGTGTGGATAGTTTTAGGATAGGACTTATTATGTGAAAAAATACTTGAAATTCGCGGAATATGTAGTCTCGTTTTCTATTTGTTTACATCAGTGACATTTACTGACTTTCAACGTCAGTTAGCAGAAAAATTAGTATCCAGTATATAAATTTGTGCCACTCAAAATCCATAATATGGTGTGGCTTGAAAAGCAATCTGTCAGGTTATAATTTATACATTATATCAATATCATACACATATTAACATAATAAGTCTTATTGAATAAAAAATCATTTCATCACTTTACATGTCGTATTTAGTAAACAACTATTTTGTTTATTTTTTGTTGCATAAGAAAAATAATCTTTTAAATAAAAAACGGTTACTTTGTTTAAAAATTTGTTTACTAAATAAGACAAGTAACGATTGATAGACTATACGTATTATATTATCATGTATAATCGTACTGTCTGCATTTGTTAAAAATTTAGTTGATTATACATGCTGACAATTGCAATATTACCCAAATATAGATCTTATACAGTAAGTAATCTATTGTAAATCCACTATTTTATTACTTTCCGCTCTAGGGCATTACGATAGTTATTTTTTATAACCTATCATTTTCTTATGGGTACCCCCAAATAATGGTACACCCTATATTAATAAGCATCAAATTTATGTATCATATTCATTACTTCTCAAGTACTGAAAGTCACTTTTGATATAAATGTTCAATTAAGTATGTTTTCTTTCCTCTGATAACGCCTGTGACAATTAAAACTCACTAAAATTTCTGTCATTACTCTTCAAAACCTCGTATCTAGTTTGTAGATTCGATACCGAGATACGAGCTTTATTTTAATTACCTAGGGTATTTGTTATTTAGTGAGTTTTGGTTGTCAACTGACGATAATATATAATACTAACTATTATATTAGTTAAAATTAAATAAATGTGTAGGGGCTGTGTCGTTTTCAAATGAAATCTAATTTTATGTGGTTAAATGTTGATGTATTTAATAAAATGTTATTAATGTAATATTTTGTGGACATTCCTGTAATCACTATTATCTTGTTGGAATAAAGTGGTAAAGGCGAAGTATTTTTTTTTTTCTCGGTCAATTAACCATTTGGAAGCCTAAGGGCCGAAACAGACAGACAACATTTGAACTGTAAAATGGCATTTTCTCAAACATCCAATGAAATGTCGTCATAACGTGCTTTATAACAGGCGTCGAAGTATCACGTTTCGGGCGGAACGACTCAAGAGAACTGTAAAGGTATTTCATACACTGAAGGCCTAAGCCGGGAAGTAATTTTATTTAACCTATTGACCGCCAAGCGGTCTAGCAATTTACCGTGCCACTGACGCCAGAGTAAAAAAAAAAGATGTGCCCCAAAATCAACAGGGATTGAAAAATACTTGTAGCGGTTAGAATTACAAAGTTTTTGATCATTGAAATTTGGACGGCTGTGGCCGACGTGGCGTCAGGGGCACGATTTTTTGTTGACGGCCACAGCCGACTGTGGCGGTCAAAAGGTTAAACATGGCGTATGTGTAACAACTGAACACCTGAATTATATTTTTTTGAGAGAAGCACTATACATGCCTAGCCCTTTTCACGGCTTGCCGGCTTGGTATCACTATCCGTATGTCTATACCTACTCGCCCCGCAAGCACTTTCCCGGCGTGTGCAGTAATGTACCATTATTATGAAGCACTCGGTCGACTGCGCACTGTTGGTTTGCAGTTTTGATACAGTCCACTGCATTACTGATTGATACTGAGATTCGAGATAGATAGATAGAATACTCTTTATTGCACACCTCAAGACGAAAGAAACACAAATACAGATAACACATTATAAATAGAGGTAAACAATAGCCTAGACGTGTGCGCCGCGCCGATCGGCGTGAAATCGGCGTGGCCTTGTGTACTTTGTATTTATGCGCATACAAATAATGTAACCTGTACTGTATAAAAGGCCACGCCGATTTCACGCCGGCGGGCGTCGGTACAAAACCGGCGCGGCGCACACGTCTACAAGAGGCATACGACCTTTTAGAGTGCGTTTCCACTCAAGCAGTACGCAAAAATGGAGATCGCTATGAATCTATAATAAGGTTAACAAAATTGTACAAAAATACATTTAATTCATTCGTAATATTATAATTGCATCTTACGCATATGATATTACTTACACAGCACAATTTCTTCCTATTCAAAGTCCATGCTATAACTTTCTAGGAAAGACAAATAATACTCAACTTTCTTCAGACATTTCTTCACTTTGCTACCATCCAAGGCGTGCAGATGAGCTATGCCATGTTCTGGAAACTTCTTAGAAAATTCCTTATCTTTACTACTTTTCTTTTCATCATCACTTTGGGTCTTCGATATTGATTTAGCTTTATTTAACACTCTGTAGAGGTCCGAGAGAGTAGATTTACAGTAATAGAGCTTGTTATCTTTACTGGGTCCTTGCAGGATTAGGTATGTATCGTGCTTCATGACGTCTAGACTTGGGGCGTCAGTTTCAATAAGTTCACTCTGTAACAAGTAACAAACATCATCACTCTAATATTAAATAAAGGCGAAAGTTAGTGAGTTTGTTCACGTTTCTTACTTCTTCACACTCAAACGGCTGGATCAATATTGAATGATGACACCCTGGATTAACAGGTAGGCACATAGGCTTCACCCCGAAAAAATGTAACGAAAACCGCGCGACGCAGCTAGTAGTAAATCCATAATTAATCTATCAGCTTAACACATTCGCTACCGCGTAGCGCTACGGGCTACGCTCGTAGCCGATAACATGGGAAAAACCGTATGTAGCGAAAACTTACTACGAGCAGAGCGCCCGGCTACCGGGTTGTTGGTGTCGAAAGTGTTAAAGATTTCTTTGCGGCCAGTTAATGATATTATCAAGTCCACATTGGAATATGGTGATTACCTGCAACTGGTATCTGGGGTGGGGGGTGCTATACATTTTTAATATAGGTTATGCACAGTTATGAAATTTAGACGGTATAAATTTAAATTTGAATCTGGAAAACTTTTTAAGTATTGTGACATTCAAAATTTAATTTCAAATTTCTATGTGGCACTTGAAACGGTCTGATTGCTTTCTAACCCTAAGTGAAATTCTGAAGGAATCGTTTTCGGTAAGATGGTATCTAAGCAAATTTTACCTGCAAACATTTTTGAGCCACTGATTCCACAGCAATGGCAGGATCTTCGAAGTTGGCGTTGGTGTCCAAGTTTGCACAGACATTCAAAAAGTGCACCGCCCACTCTAGTGGCTCCACGTCGCCATTGAAGTACCTCATCACGAATGCGTAGGCCGCAATCACATTAGTTATGTTGTATTTTATTGCTGGAGAGGGCTGAACTTTCTGTAACAGATAAAACATATTTACTGGAACTTCTATTCTTTTGTTTTTGGTATGAGTAACTTAACAGTACATTTTGTTGAGGAGAGAAATCATTCAATTTTAACCTTTCGAATGCCCAAGACAGCAAGTAATGTAAATTGAAAGCATTGCCTAATTCTTTCAATCCAGTATAGTAAAGAGAGACAGACAGATAAATATGTGTTAAAACCATCTCACAGTCAATGAATCCAAGCCCGGAACTTTCTTCAGCTCCGGACACTTTTTCAACATCTGATTATCTTCCTTAGTTACTTCTTCTACCAGCTTCTCTTTCTTCCTAAACATCCACCACGGCTCCCACTGGGGCATGATGGCCCCCACATCCCCTTGATTTAACAAAGCCTCAAATTCATTCCGCTCATCCTCATTCAAAGCTCCCCATAATGCATCTGGATCATTTAAATTTAAACCCTTGATCCTTTCATGAAGATCTTCCTCCTCCTCATCGTCAGAATCTATGGTTTCTAACAATTCTTCTATATCTCCTGTGTCTATATCTTGCTCATGCATCCGTTTTAGTATGTCAATCATTTTGCGCTTAGATTCGTCGTCTGCATGATTTGCGGTTAGCTCTTCTGTCACACAGTCTCGATAGAAGTTTTCGGAGCATTCCTGATGTTTTACGGACTTGTAGCAGTCTAAGGAGCAGTATAATACTTCGCATCGGGGACAGCAGTATTTGCTAGTTTTCTCTTCACACCTGAAATAAATAAAGAGAAACAAATGTAAGAATTAGTTAATGCATTCACTACCAGTGGCGCAGCCTAGGAACAAACTTGTATGATGGTGAACGCATATGCGTCGCTGGCAGTAAATGGCTAGCAGAAAAATAAACAAAAGTCTTGAAGTTTGGATAAAGGAAACTATTCTGTATAAATAATGCCACAAAGGTAAATAAAGAGACTACTACAATCGAAGCGGGGAAACTATTCTGGTTGGAATAAATAAAATAAAACGATGGTCAAAAAATATGTTGATGGTGCATACATTTCTAAATTAAGGGTTAAGCACAACGCAATTATTAAAGGTACTCGATGGATGAGGTCTGCACAGGATCACGCTTTGTGGCGAGCTATAGGAGAGGCCTATCCAGAAGCAGCCACAGACGCTGATAGAGAGATAGAATAAAGGTAGGAAGTAGACTACGCGATATACATACTTATAACATAAATGTACTTTTCACCTCACCAGCTCAAACATGGCGATTTTGCTGTCAGATAACAGTGAACAAAATGCGATTTTGTTTCGAGCGTGAGTAGAAAGTAGCTTTTTAATTTTTTCAATATCTGACCACGAATTGTCATTCTTCAGCCAAAGGTTAATTATAAAATTCTAATCATTTGAATCTCGATGCACTCTGTTTCTTTTATATGTATATATAAAAGAGAGGGATAGAAACTTATCAATTTGAAATTCGATTTTCGAATCCGACCTCGATTGAGAACAGTTCGGATACGCGTTATACCTATCAAAAAATTCATTAAAAACACCCGAAAAAGTTTTAATTGCAACGTATTTTTTTTTCTTTTATTATATTTTTATTTCATCATCATCATCATCATCTCAGCCATAGGACGTCCACTGCTGAACATAGGCCTCCCCTTTGGACTTCCATATATACCGGTTGGAAGCGACCTGCATCCAGCGCCTTCCGGCGACCTTTATAAGGTCATCTGTCCATCTTGTAGGTGGAGAGTGGTGGAGGCAGAGCAGATGGCCGATGGGGCCGTAAAGTGCTCGAGTGGAGACCTCGGACCAGCAAGCGCAGTATTTTTATTTAACGACCGGATATTAAAATTATTGTAACTTTTATATAAAACGATAGATCATAAATAAAATAAGATTTTTCAACTTAATACTTATTGTAAATATAATAATAATTTATAATTTCACCACTTATCATAGATGCATATTCGAAACGTACCTTAAAAAATATCGAGTTCATATTGCAATTGTTATTTTCTTTTGCATTTATTTTGTTTGATGTTCTAGGAGTAAAAATATTAATCAATGTATAAACAAAATCTCGTAATATAATATGTATTTATAAATAAACACGTCATGTATCTGCTAAATCATCCAATTTGATCAAATAATGACAATAACCGTGTTGGTTGGTTGATTATAATTTCAATTAAATTATATTGTTATTCCTTTTTAAGCAGCATTTATTTATTTTCTGATTAATAATATTATTGAAATCAGCAACAAAGACTATAAACATACGTTGGAAGAAAAAGCACAAAATGTCGAATATGTTTTCGCTGATGAGGTGAAAAGTTGTGTGTACGCGTGTGCGTTGTGTGCTACACGAGAGCAAAGTTTTTTGCATCTCGTGCTGTTGAGTCCCTCGCTACACTCAGGATTCTAACATAGAATCACTCGCTACGCTCGTGATTCAAACGTAGAATCCTTCGCTTGCTTGGGACTCAAAATCAGCACTCGTAACAAAAAACAACTTTGCTCTCTTGTTGCACAAATAACTATTATTTATATTTTGTTTAATACGTATAAATTTTCAAGAATACTTACAGGCCGCAGATTTTAGCCCCATGCTTGTTGGGGACGTCGTCAGACATCCTTGTAAACTGAAACTAAAACTTTCGCAGTTATTTACTTCTTCCCGTTTTATAAAGATTGTAATAAATGGATTGCACCGGTAAACATGTGCACGAAACTACGAACAAAAGAGGAGTAATCAATTCTGCTGTCAAAATTAAAACTGTCAGTGTCAATATCAGCTGTTTTCTAAATTGATGCTATTATAGAAAAAAATATTTCCTCACGGACTCGAGTTTAGTTTTACACATAAAGGTGAGCCTGCACCTTAGCGGAAGGAACCCAACAAAGTCTTGTTCGCATTATTTCTATATAAGATTCATAGAATAGGCTAGTAGACCCAGTTTTGAAATATATTTGAAATGGTTAATAATGATCTTACTAGCTATAAAAAAAATGTCTTGTATTTTTGTGAAAGCTAGATAGCTAAATTTTATCAATTGAAAATTAGAAATTTCATAAACAGTCAAAAACGCCGTCCGCCATTTTTCCCTTTTGCTAATCTGTGGCGTGACGTAGAATTACCTGTAAATATTCGAAATTCGACCGTCGTATAGTGCCATTCCGCTCACTCCAATATACTTTGACAGGAGATCGAGAGGGACGGCACTATTCGAAGTCGTCAATATAGACTTTCAGTTTTGTTTACATGAGCAATGACGTCACTATCATAAGTGAAAATGGCGGACAGCGTTTTAAGCATTTCAAAATACAGATTAAAAACCATATTTTCGATATCAATTTTTTCAGCCATCTTTCACTTTTATGAATTGAAAAAAATATTTTTAGATTTCCTTTGCTAAATACTATACGGAATAAACATTAGTTTATTACAATTTGACATGAGTCAACTAGCCTATACTCCGCCGCGTCTGGGAGCGTCACGTCCCGTCCCGCTCCGCTGCAGTGCAGTGCGCGCTTACCTTAAAGAGTTTAACTTAAAAACACAAACAAAAAGAAAAATAATATCGAGACTGGTAACACTAGTACTTTGACAGTGACACTGACACTATCGATGGCAATGGCACTTTGGCAGTTGAATTTTATGTAAATAAACAAACACAACACGAGTTCTAGCTTTAGAAAGAATAAAAACAAAATTCTAAAAATGACGGAGCCTGAAATTATAGATGATTTCTTTGGCGTATATTTATTGTACAACATAAACCCCAAGTACAAAGGTCGCACCTACATCGGCTACACTAGAGATCCGAATAGAAGAATAATGCAACACAACAGAGGAACTTGGGCCGGTGGCGCTCATAGGACCAGCAACAGGGGCCCTTGGTAAGTAAGCTAATATAATTTGCTTATACACGTATACCCAAATAATCGTCTTGACCTCACCGCAATTCTCATAGACTTACAACCAGATATGCCGGGTGCGATAGACGTAGACTGTTTTATATTTTTCCATTCTCTCTTCTCAAAAATGGAAAACGCTTTCAGTGTTTAATGTATGTGTTTTACAGTATAAAAAAGGCATTTTGTTTTTCTGACTCCCAGTGTTTTACGTCACTTTAAACTCGCGGTTTGTACACATAATTAACACAAATCATACATCATCAAAAATAAGTAAAATTTTGAAGGTAAATTAGAAATATCGCGATACATCCATTATAATTTGTGTTAATTGTTTTACGTGTTTTACTTTTACTGTGTTTATTTTGTTACTTCTCTTATTTTCTCTTCTTTTGTTTTCTTATTAGCTAGTTTTTTTACTTTACACATAAGCACTGACAGCGAGTGTCACAGGCCAAAAGAAACAAAAACTATGCGTCTATAGATGTCTATAGACTGTGCTCATGCAAATGTGTTGAGTTTTTTAACTAAATTGTTAATTTTGTAAATTATTATATTTTTACAGGAAAATGGTTATGATTGTGCATGGGTTCCCGAACAACATATCTGCTTTGAGAGTAAGTTTACACAACTACTAACCCTGCCATCTTTTTTGTTTGTCACCCGCCTAGACTTCAAGTATGAGTCAATTACAATGTATTTTTGACAATAAACTATTAATATTGAAATGAACACTTACTTTTTGACTCTAGCCGAGCCAAACATTACACACACAAACATGACACAAGCACATATATCACACCAATAAAAGCAAATATTTTTATTTTTAAAGACTACATGTAATTAAATTTGAATAAAGAGGCCTTATTCCTTTTAAAATGCTGATTGTTTTAGACATTTTTCTCTATGATCAAACATGTTTCTTAACATATTGTTGATGTTACTACCTAGAACAGCGCCATTGGGATTTATTGGTATATATTTGAAACCTACAATATGAATTTTTCATTGATAACTTTTGTTTCAAAAACTACTCGAAATTGACCAAATTCACGCGGAAAATTAGGTTTTTCTACTTATTTTCGACTACACGCAATGTAAGCATGAAATAGCTATGTTACTACCTAGAACTCGGGGAAAAGTAGTATTCACTTCAAAAAGTTGGAGTAAATTATCAATATATTTGTCGTAATATGAAAAAAGCCTCTTCTCTCGCCTTCCAGGAATAAGGCCTCTTAACAATACATGAAGGACCAATAGAGTGGGTAAAATTTTTGAAGACGATAAAATTATATATTTTTCGAATAGCCCTTGCTACAATAAGAAACTTGAAAAAGCCTATTTCACTTTTATTTTTTAAACATAATACAAATATACGAGATAAGACCGCCTGTTTGTTTTTATGGTTCCTGTGTGTTTGAGGTGAGCAATAAATAATATTTGTATGGTATTGCTTTACAATATTTAATAAGAAAACTTGCGAACCCTTAAATTGGCAATGTAAACCAGGATGTACTAACTCTTTGACCATCTTTAAAAAAAAAAAAACGAATAAGAATTGTTACCTCTATTCAACCTTAACGAGACTTGAACTATTGACCCTCGTGTTTTTGTCAATTTAAGGTTTAAAATACATAATAAACATACATACAACAGATTCACGTGGTAGGTAAAAGTCGAATACTGCTCGACAATCTCGACGTTGATGTGTTCGATTGGCCGCCGCTGATGATGAATCGCCAACCGATTCATGTCGAGCGATATTCGACTTTTACGTTTATTTAATAGTAGCTGCGCCGCGCGCCCCACTCATCCCACGGGAACACTATATTTTTCAGGATAGAAAGTAGGCTACTTGTTAATCCAGGGTGTCAGCTACCTTCATACCAAAATGATTATCAAAATTGATCCAGCTGTTTGAGCCTGAAGAAGTAACAAACATACACATAAACACACTCACAAACTTTCGCCTTTATAATATTAGTGTGATATTAATAATACATTAAATTTTTCTTTCTTTAAACTTATTACTATTTTATAATGGAACATCATGTTATAAACAACTCAGTGCTCCACGGCTGACCTAGGCCACATAGGCACGGCGTAAAGTTGCTCATAGCGCGGCGCCTGAAACTAGCTAATAAAGGCCTTATTCCTTTTAAAATGTTGACTGTTTTAGACATTTTTCTGTATGATCTTGATCAAACATGTTTCTTTTGCCGAGTTCTAGTAATCTAGCTATTTCATGGTTTCATTGCGTGCAGTCGAAAAAAAAACAGTTTTCTGCGTGAATTTTGTCAATTTCGAGTAGTTTATGAAATTATCCATGAAAAATTCAAACTGTAGGTTTCAAATACCAATAAATCGCAATAGCCCTGTTCAATGTAGTAACATAAAATGTTAAGAAAAAGGTTTGATCATAATTATAGAAAAATGTCTATAAAACAATCAGCATTATTGAAGGGATAAAGAGCCTTAAATTGAACACTATTTCAACATGTGCTCCTTTAAATTGATGTCTTAAGTACGCTTTAACGATATTAGCAAAACTATGAGTCCCATTCTGCCATGCTACGATAAAAGGGCGTATATTACCTGACCTTTTACTGTAACACAGCAACATTATAGTGTAGTTTAAAGTATACAAAACGCTAAACATTATTTATTTCTTAACAGTTCGAATGGGCCTGGCAAAACCCAACCAAGACCACCAGACTGCAGCACTTATGCTTAAAGAGGGTGCCACGGAAGGAGACAGAGTTCAGGTTCCAGCTCCGAGTGGTGAGCGAGATGCTTAGAGTCGGGCCATGGCGGCGGCTGCCGCTTGCCATCAGGTGGCTAGAAAACGACTTTTATGAAGAGTTTCCAGTAAGTATTCATTTTAAGAAAAGTAGCCTATGATTAATTTATTCGTGTTTACATGTCTTGCTCGCTCTTATAGTCTACTAGCGACCCGCCCCGGCGTCGCACGGGTGCAATGCTGATAAATTATGCATGTATTATAGGTACATATAAACCTTCCTCTTGAATCACTCTATCTATTAAAAAACCCGCATCAAAATCCGTTGCGTAGGTTTAAAGATCTAAGCATACATAGGGACAGACGGACAGGAAGCGACTTTTGTTTAATACTATGTAGTGCAGAGCCAGCTACGGTAATATGCTTCAATAGAGCAACGAAACTGATCTAGTTAATGTGCCATGCCATGCTATCATTATACCGGGTGATCAATCCAAATGGGTCAGTAGGGAGAAGTCACAAACTATAAGAGATAGGGAAATCTGTTCTTAGGAACCATGGCGTCGATTTTAGATTTAATAAAGACTGCATTATTATTTTTGTATAAATAGCATACATAATTTCATACATAATCCAGTCAGAACTGCTGTAAAGAATGTTACAATACGATATGCGATTACTTACAGAATTTTAACCAGGTTCAATTCCCGGTTATGTATGATATTTATAATTTTTTTTTAATGCAGTTTGTATTAAATCTAAAATCGACGCCATGGTTCCTAAGAACAGATTTCCCTATCTCTTATAGTTTTCGTTTTCTCCCTACTGACCCATTTGGATTGATCACTGTATATTTTTTCAAATAATTGCGTTTGTGAAATATTAAGCTTCAAAGTACAAATTTTGGTAGGTCCCCCCGGCTGTTGTTTTAAACATTGTTGATTAGGATTACTAGAGGCTAAACTTGTATACACATCTGTAAATATTAGATTATTTAAGTAATTAGATAACCCGTAAATTGTAAGCTATACAGGGTTGACATAATCATCAAGGATTCAATGCCCGTAAACAATAAAGAAGGAAAAAAACAACTTAATTTTGAAGTTTTGATAGACCTATCCAACTTTCCAACTATACCCCACACCATGGAGTAGGCGAGAAAAAAAAATACAACCCCTTTTTTTCAACCGCTCTCACCCCCACCACCAATCATCATCATTGTACACTAACTAGATGATTTTTCTTGAATTCCTCTGAATTTATGTAAACCGGAAAACCATCCTAGGTTCTCGATTGTACGTAAAGATTTATCTGTGGTGAGTTGGTGACCCTGACCCGCGATTCACATTTTTAGATGCGTTTTTTTAATTCTTTTGCTCACTGAAAATGAAGCGGAAGAAATTTCAGATAAGTTTACCTTTTGTATGTGCATGGTTTAGGCTTTTCCTCAACCTTTTACTTCGCTATAGATATATTTACAGTAAGAAAAATATCAAACTTCTTATCCGCCATAGTAGGAGGATGTTATTGCCTAGTGGCCGATTATTTCATTCCTTGCTGTTACTATATTTATAAACGTGTATATGACTCATACGTGAGTATGACTTATAGCAACTTTTACCTTTTTTTAGCCTGAAAGACAACCTCCAACCCACATGAAGATCTGCCACGGACCAGTGAAAAGCAAGAATCTGAATAAGCGCAAAACGGACCATCCGACGCACACAGAGTGCCTCATATGCTCCAACTACATCACCAGAGCCGACTCTAAACTAACCTGCCTCAACCCTCAGTGTGACCTGGTGTCCCACATAACTTGTCTGGCCCAGTTGTTTTTAGAACCAAGTGAATTTGTGCCTTTAGAAGGCACCTGTCCTTTTTGTGGGACGGTGATGAAATGGGGTGATTTGATCAGGAAAATGAGAGGATGTCAGGGAGACGTGTTGAGTCAGGGTGATTTATTGAGCCAGGGTGATGTATTGAGCCAGGGTGATGTATCGAGCCAGGGTGATGTATTGAGCCAGGATTACGATGATGATGAAGTGTTGTCGCAGGACAGGGGGTTCGTTGATAATAATTCGGTTTGGTTGCAGGACTGTGATTTATGACGAAAAATTAAATATTTTATAGAGCTAATTGTGTTTTTTTGATACGGGTAACCTGGCGTGACGTAGAATTACCTGTAAATATTCGAAATTCGACCGTCGTATAGTGCCATTCCGCTCACTCCAATATACTTTGACAGGAGATCGAGAGGGACGGCACTATTCGAAGTCGTCAATATAGACTTTCAGTTTTGTTTACATGAGCAATGACGTCACTATCATAAGTGAAAATGGCGGACAGCGTTTTAAGCATTTCAAAATACAGATTAAAAACCATATTTTCGATATCAATTTTTTCAGCCATCTTTCACTTTTATGAATTGAAAAAAATATTTTTAGATTTCCTTTGCTAAATACTATACGGAATAAACATTAGTTTATTACAATTTGACATGAGTCAACTAGCCTATACTCCGCCGCGTCTGGGAGCGTCACGTCCCGTCCCGCTCCGCTGCAGTGCAGTGCGCGCTTACCTTAAAGAGTTTAACTTAAAAACACAAACAAAAAGAAAAATAATATCGAGACTGGTAACACTAGTACTTTGACAGTGACACTGACACTATCGATGGCAATGGCACTTTGGCAGTTGAATTTTATGTAAATAAACAAACACAACACGAGTTCTAGCTTTAGAAAGAATAAAAACAAAATTCTAAAAATGACGGAGCCTGAAATTATAGATGATTTCTTTGGCGTATATTTATTGTACAACATAAACCCCAAGTACAAAGGTCGCACCTACATCGGCTACACTAGAGATCCGAATAGAAGAATAATGCAACACAACAGAGGAACTTGGGCCGGTGGCGCTCATAGGACCAGCAACAGGGGCCCTTGGTAAGTAAGCTAATATAATTTGCTTATACACGTATACCCAAATAATCGTCTTGACCTCACCGCAATTCTCATAGACTTACAACCAGATATGCCGGGTGCGATAGACGTAGACTGTTTTATATTTTTCCATTCTCTCTTCTCAAAAATGGAAAACGCTTTCAGTGTTTAATGTATGTGTTTTACAGTATAAAAAAGGCATTTTGTTTTTCTGACTCCCAGTGTTTTACGTCACTTTAAACTCGCGGTTTGTACACATAATTAACACAAATCATACATCATCAAAAATAAGTAAAATTTTGAAGGTAAATTAGAAATATCGCGATACATCCATTATAATTTGTGTTAATTGTTTTACGTGTTTTACTTTTACTGTGTTTATTTTGTTACTTCTCTTATTTTCTCTTCTTTTGTTTTCTTATTAGCTAGTTTTTTTACTTTACACATAAGCACTGACAGCGAGTGTCACAGGCCAAAAGAAACAAAAACTATGCGTCTATAGATGTCTATAGACTGTGCTCATGCAAATGTGTTGAGTTTTTTAACTAAATTGTTAATTTTGTAAATTATTATATTTTTACAGGAAAATGGTTATGATTGTGCATGGGTTCCCGAACAACATATCTGCTTTGAGAGTAAGTTTACACAACTACTAACCCTGCCATCTTTTTTGTTTGTCACCCGCCTAGACTTCAAGTATGAGTCAATTACAATGTATTTTTGACAATAAACTATTAATATTGAAATGAACACTTACTTTTTGACTCTAGCCGAGCCAAACATTACACACACAAACATGACACAAGCACATATATCACACCAATAAAAGCAAATATTTTTATTTTTAAAGACTACATGTAATTAAATTTGAATAAAGAGGCCTTATTCCTTTTAAAATGCTGATTGTTTTAGACATTTTTCTCTATGATCAAACATGTTTCTTAACATATTGTTGATGTTACTACCTAGAACAGCGCCATTGGGATTTATTGGTATATATTTGAAACCTACAATATGAATTTTTCATTGATAACTTTTGTTTCAAAAACTACTCGAAATTGACCAAATTCACGCGGAAAATTAGGTTTTTCTACTTATTTTCGACTACACGCAATGTAAGCATGAAATAGCTATGTTACTACCTAGAACTCGGGGAAAAGTAGTATTCACTTCAAAAAGTTGGAGTAAATTATCAATATATTTGTCGTAATATGAAAAAAGCCTCTTCTCTCGCCTTCCAGGAATAAGGCCTCTTAACAATACATGAAGGACCAATAGAGTGGGTAAAATTTTTGAAGACAATAAAATTATATATTTTTCGAATAGCCCTTGCTACAATAAGAAACTTGAAAAAGCCTATTTCACTTTTATTTTTTAAACATAATACAAATATACGAGATAAGACCGCCTGTTTGTTTTTATGGTTCCTGTGTGTTTGAGGTGAGCAATAAATAATATTTGTATGGTATTGCTTTACAATATTTAATAAGAAAACTTGCGAACCCTTAAATTGGCAATGTAAACCAGGATGTACTAACTCTTTGACCATCTTTAAAAAAAAAAAAACGAATAAGAATTGTTACCTCTATTCAACCTTAACGAGACTTGAACTATTGACCCTCGTGTTTTTGTCAATTTAAGGTTTAAAATACATAATAAACATACATACAACAGATTCACGTGGTAGGTAAAAGTCGAATACTGCTCGACAATCTCGACGTTGATGTGTTCGATTGGCCGCCGCTGATGATGAATCGCCAACCGATTCATGTCGAGCGATATTCGACTTTTACGTTTATTTAATAGTAGCTGCGCCGCGCGCCCCACTCATCCCACGGGAACACTATATTTTTCAGGATAGAAAGTAGGCTACTTGTTAATCCAGGGTGTCAGCTACCTTCATACCAAAATGATTATCAAAATTGATCCAGCTGTTTGAGCCTGAAGAAGTAACAAACATACACATAAACACACTCACAAACTTTTGCCTTTATAATATTAATGTGATATTAATTATTAATAATACATAAATTTTTTCTTTCTTTAAACTTCTTACTATTTTATAATGGAACATCATGTTATACACAACTCATGTGCTCCACGGCTGACCTAGGCCACATAGGCACGGCGTAAAGTTGCTTATAGCGCGGCGCCTGAAACTAGCTAATAAAGGGCTTATTCCTTTTAAAATGTTGACTGTTATAGACATTTTTCTCTATGATCTTGATCAAACATGTTTCTTTTGCCGAGTTCTAGTAATCTAGCTATTTCATGGTTTCATTGCGTGCAGTCGAAAAAAAAACAGTTTTCTGCGTGAATTTTGTCAATTTCGAGTAGTTTATGAAATTATCCATGAAAAATTCAAACTGTAGGTTTCAAATATATACCAATAAATCGCAATAGCCCTGTTCAAAGTAGTAACATAAAATGTTAAGAAAAATGTTTGATCATAATTATAGAAAAATGTCTATAAAACAATCAGCATTATTGAAGGGATAAAGAGTCTTAAATTTAACACTATTTCAACACGTGCTCTTTTAAATTGATGTCTAAAATACGCTTTAACGATAGTAGCAAAACTATGAGTCCCATTTTGCCATGCTACGATAAAAGGGCGTATATTACCTGACCTTTTACTGTAACACAGCAACATTATAGTGTAGTTTAAAGTATACAAAACGCTAAACATTATTTATTTCTTAACAGTTCGAATGGGCCTGGCAAAACCCAACCAAGACCACCAGACTGCAGCACTTATGCTTAAAGAGGGTGCCACGGAAGGAGACAGAGTTCAGGTTCCAGCTCCGAGTGGTGAGCGAGATGCTTAGAGTCGGGCCATGGCGGCGGCTGCCGCTTGCCATCAGGTGGCTAGAAAACGACTTTTATGAAGAGTTTCCAGTAAGTATTCATTTTAAGAAAAGTAGCCTATGATTAATTTATTCGTGTTTACATGTCTTGCTCGCTCTTATAGTCTACTAGCGACCCGCCCCGGCGTCGCACGGGTGCAATGCTGATAAATTATGCATGTATTATAGGTACATATAAACCTTCCTCTTGAATCACTCTATCTATTAAAAAACCCGCATCAAAATCCGTTGCGTAGGTTTAAAGATCTAAGCATACATAGGGACAGACGGACAGGAAGCGACTTTTGTTTAATACTATGTAGTGCAGAGCCAGCTACGGTAATATGCTTCAATAGAGCAACGAAACTGATCTAGTTAATGTGCCATGCCATGCTATCATTATACCGGGTGATCAATCCAAATGGGTCAGTAGGGAGAAGTCACAAACTATAAGAGATAGGGAAATCTGTTCTTAGGAACCATGGCGTCGATTTTAGATTTAATAAAGACTGCATTATTATTTTTGTATAAATAGCATACATAATTTCATACATAATCCAGTCAGAACTGCTGTAAAGAATGTTACAATACGATATGCGATTACTTACAGAATTTTAACCAGGTTCAATTCCCGGTTATGTATGATATGTATAATTTTTAGGGTTCCGTACCTCAAAAGGAAAAAACGGAACCCTTATAGGATCACTTTGTTGTCCGTCTGTCCGTCTGTCAAGACCCTTTTTCTCAGGAACGCGTGGAGGTATGAAGCTGAAATTTATATCAATTACTCAGGTCTACTGTCCCTTGAAGCTGTGAAAAAATCAAACTTCTAAGCCAACGCAATCAAAAGATACAGCCGTTTATGCCGCAAATTTTCGACACTTGCAAGGGAATCAAAACCTACAGGGTGCTTCCCGTGAACTCAGAATCTTGAAATTTGGTACGAAGCAACGTCTTATAGCATAGATAAAGGAATAATTACGAAAACCATAATTTTTTTTTTTAATACCTAACTTTGCACCTAATTTATATGGGGCGCTATACATACCAGGTGCAAACTTAACTTAACCACTTAGGGATGGAAAGTGTTTGTACGGAACCCTCGGTGCGCGAGTCCGACTCGCACTTGGCCGGTTTTTTTTTTTAATGCAGTTTGTATTAAATCTAAAATCGACGCCATGGTTCCTAAGAACAGATTTCCCTATCTCTTATAGTTTTCGTTTTCTCCCTACTGACCCATTTGGATTGATCACTCTGTATATTTTTTCAAATAATTGCGTTTGTGAAATATTAAGCTTCAAAGTACAAATTTTGGTAGGTCCCCCCGGCTGTCGTTTTAAACATTGTTGATTAGGATTACTAGAGGCTAAACTTGTATACACATCTGTAAATATTAGATTATTTAAGTAATTAGATAACCCGTAAATTGTAAGCTATACAGGGTTGACATAATCATCAAGGATTCAATGCCCGTAAACAATAAAGAAGGAAAAAAACAACTTAATTTTGAAGTTTTGATAGACCTATCCAACTTTCCAACTATACCCCACACCATGGAGTAGGCGAGAAAAAAAAATACAACCCCTTTTTTTCAACCGCTCTCACCCCCACCACCAATCATCATCATTGTACACTAACTAGATGATTTTCCTTGAATTCCTCTGAATTTATGTAAACCGGAAAACCATCCTAGGTTATCGATTGTACGTAAAGATTTATCTGTGGTGAGTTGGTGACCCTGACGCGCGATTCACATTTTTAGATGCGTTTTTTTAATTCTTTTGCTCACTGAAAATGAAGCAGAAGAAATTTCAGATAAGTTTACCTTTTGTATGTGCATGGTTTAGGCTTTTCCTCAACCTTCTACTTCGCTATAGATATATTTACAGTAAGAAAAATATCAAACTTCTTATCCGCCATAGTAGGAGGATGTTATTGCCTAGTGGCCGATTATTTCATTCCTTGCTGTTACTATATTTATAAACGTGTATATGACTCATACGTGAGTATGACTTATAGCAACTTTTACCTTTTTTTAGCCTGAAAGACAACCTCCAACCCACATGAAGATCTGCCACGGACCAGTGAAAAGCAAGAATCTGAATAAGCGCAAAACGGACCATCCGACGCACACAGAGTGCCTCATATGCTCCAACTACATCACCAGAGCCGACTCTAAACTAACCTGCCTCAACCCTCAGTGTGACCTGGTGTCCCACATAACTTGTCTGGCCCAGTTGTTTTTAGAACCAAGTGAATTTGTGCCTTTAGAAGGCACCTGTCCTTTTTGTGGGACGGTGATGAAATGGGGTGATTTGATCAGGAAAATGAGAGGATGTCAGGGAGACGTGTCGAGTCAGGGTGATTTATTGAGCCAGGGTGATGTATTGAGCCAGGGTGATGTATTGAGCCAGGATTACGATGATGATGAAGTGTTGTCGCAGGACAGGGGGTTCGTTGATAATAATTCGGTTTGGTTGCAGGACTGTGATTTATGACGAAAAATTAAATATTTTATAGAGCTAATTGTGTTTTTTTGATACGGGTAACCTTCCCTAATATCCGTACGACCGCTATTGATTAATGTACCGTGGACGTCTTTCAGCTGATGTGGATACGTGAGTTCTGTTTGGAATCCTGAACTACGTTTTTTTTACGTTAAAAAAAATCGAAGCAAAAAATCATAAAAAAACTACATAATGATCGAATTCGTTCAAAAAACGTCCCGAGAAACGGTTCAGTAATGCGGTCTTTTGACGAGAGCAGCCGAACATTCGGACACTAGATTTTTTGACCAAGCTGAAAAAGAGACGCCTCGCTCGCTCGGTCAATAAAGTGTGAGCAAAAGACGATAAGGTCAAGAGACAAGTTTACATTTGCTATCTCTTAAAAAAGTAACGGGTGCTTTATCATTTATCTACCTGTCATGCGTAAATGTAACCATCTCAGGCCCGCAGCTATACAAACAATACAATCATTAATGCATAAAAGCTCTCGTCACGGCACGCGTTAATGGTCAAGTGAAAGTAACGTTGCTCGTTCAAATATGTAAAAAAAAGGAAACATCGTCATGTATCATCAGCGAACAATATTGACTGTCTTCAAAGAAAAGAGTAAAAAGTAACCGATCGTTTACTCGTCTCGTGTACTCAGATAACGGTTAAGCGTTTCTTTTCGATCGCACGTTTTGACGACAGTTATCCATACATATTGGCATAGCTTGACACACAATGCAATAGGCAGGCACGCGAAGTCTTTCGCTCGCGACTCATTCCGTTACTCGGCTACTGAGTCGGATTCACTTTCCTCCAAGCAACGCGGTCAGCTCGAAAAAAATCACGAGTATTATATGTGGACGCATCGGAACCAGACGTTTGCTTTCGATTTAAAAAAAACGGACGTTCGTTTCGGCGGGAAAATGAGGCATTTTTTAATCGTATTCACATTGTGTTTGGTGTTTTCTTCATGTGAAATGAAGAGGAAAAAGGTCAGAGACTATCCTACGGAGAAACAGTTGACATTGCAAAGGAAGGAGACGACTCCTGTGGATTTCACGAGACTCCTAGTCATGAGGGTGGTGTACGGGATGGCGAAAATGATGGGGTTCGAGGAGCAAATTGGTGATGTGTTGAATGGTGCTTTGGTGCCGCCGGGAGCGGAAGATGACGATGACGATTTCTTCGGGGACGATGATGATGATGATGGTGGTTTCTTCGGTGGTGATGATGATTATTAATTACTGGACTTTCGCCTTCAATATGGCCGGCTCTAGGATGTGTTGAGTGGCCAGTTTATTCGTTCATTAGTGGTTGCAAGTTCATAGATTTGCTGCGAAACACAATTATGAATTGTTTTGTTTGATTATGCTAAATGGTATTGTAAGGAATGTTGGCAATTATTTACTGCAGTATTCTTTACATAATTTTAGATTTAATATCTTTTACTCATTTTGTTTAACTCCGTGCGAAACACGTCGTTGTTTTTATCGTATATATTACTTTTATATTCATGTGCCTTAATATTGTAGCATTTTCTAAAGATAATAGCTACTTTCGGAAGTGTATTAAGCATTAAATTATAAGCCTCGGGCAAATAACGCATTATGTGTGTAAAATAGATCAAAATATCTTCGAGGTTTTTGCTCATTATAGCAATAAAAGGAGCATACAATTGATCTTGAATGAATAGCACCGTGTAGCGATATTTAAATGTTAGTAGAAGCCCGTGACTTTGCCTGAGATACGTATCATCGCCTATTTTTATAAACGTTGAAATTCCCGCCTAGGTTTTAAGTTAACCACAGTTGATGCGAAAATATCGCCAATCGCCATGCATAAAAAACACTTCTTATTTAATACCTAGTTTTAGTTTTTAGTAGTCCAAAAACAGTAGACCAAAATGATAGGGTGCCTCAGGCGAAGTTACGGGGATGTACCTACGGACCTAATATTATGTATGGACTAATATTCATTATTTATTTATAATTACTTGAATCAGACACGACAAATTGGATTTCGTATTTGGTTCAATCAACTTTTTTCTGTTGCTCTTTGCCATAGTGGTGTTCCCTGGGCCACTCTTTAAAACTATTAAAGTTACGATTTCGGCGGTTATATTTACCTAAAAATTTTTAATTGCAACAGTTTAAGCCCATTCTTATGTAGACTATCTCCTGACAATGCCAGTAATATAAATTATCATCACTTCTAAAAAGTTTATTCACTATGGTCCCCTGGGCCACATGACAGAGTAACAACAAGAAAAAAGTTGACACTCCCATTTTAGGTTTACTGTGTACCTACTACCAGTGACCGGCTGACTTAAAATAAGTACTAAGTGTAGTTCTATAGATTAATTTAGTAACTTTTATACCAAAACAAAAACATGCATTTATAATTTATTTTAGTTTAAAGGCGTTACGGTATAAGACGTAATTATAATTATATATTGTACATGTACCTGTTAGTACTTAAAAATCTTTACTTGAAATAAATGTAGATAACTATAAGATGCATGATTTCTTTATTTATGGATTTATTTTATTACAAGCGCGAATTTGTTTTGCAAAGGATACAATAACGTACCTACCTACCATTAGGATAACCTGCGTGCCGTCCAAACAACCGAATTCCCACCGGCTTGCCCGCTTCAAGACACTTGATCACCATTATCTCGATGAATCCCGTCTGCAATCAATATTTGTGAAACAGGTTTACCTTTTCCTCAGGGTGACTTGTTGGGATAGTAATTACATAATAGTCCGGGAGAGCAAAGCGGCCCAAAAAAATTGTATGTCCGTATGTTTAGTCCACATGCTGTCCGGCTGTTCTTACCTAGAGGTCGCATTTCTCAACGCATTCTCATGAATAGGTCCGGTAAGTACTTATATAGATTTTTGTCGACTGATTTTAACCTTTTGAGCGCCAAAGACGGCAAATCACGTCAACGGAAAACTGCCTCGCCAACGTCGTCAAATAACGTCCAAATTTCAATGCTGTTGATTTTGGAGTTGGGGTACTTTTTTTTTGCTGTGGCGTCAGTGGCACGGTGAATTACTTTACCGCTTGCCGTTCAAAAGGATAAGATTTTTTTCAAAATGACGGAGATAACCGGGTTGGTAACGTAAAGAATAAATAAAATAAATATCGGACAACCTCACACAAATCAATCTAGTCCCACAGTTAGCTCTAGTAGGCTTGGTTATGGACACTAGACGCTGATAAACATACTTATATAGATAAATACATTAAATACAAATAACATCCATGACCCAAGCACAAATATTCAAGTTAATCACACAAATATTTGCCCTTCCCGTGATTCGAACCCAGGACCGTCGGCTCAGTAGGCAGGTTGCTTAACCACTGCGCCAGCCGCGTCGTCCAAAAGAATACATATTTCAGCCGAGTGAGAAAGGTGTGCCAGGGATGTGAGCCAACCTAAAGAAATAAATTGATTCGAGTGCGAGAAAAAGAAATAAATTGACGAAAGGGTCCTCAACATAATGCAAGCTAGGGAGCCAGTGCTGATCTTCCGGTGTGACCATAGGTGGCGCCACGGTGAACTGAAAAGAGCCCGATCTGAGTCTTCGCAGAGCTCATCATTGAAGAGCTTCTGCTTCTCGTGTCGATGGTTTCATCATATCATACAGTGCGGGACCAGAAAGTGGCGACGTTCGGGGCCCTATGTGTCGCGTCTCGTAGGTCCTGCTCGGAACACGTGTGGGGGCTTGCTGGGCAAGAAAACATGTGCGCCATCCACAGACCACCCCCACTAGACGGAGCATGTAACACGACCCGTAGGCGACCCGCGCGCACCAACGATATGGTACGGCAGAACATTAAAGTATCAACACGGCGGCCACCGTTTAGTTGCGTCCATGTTTACGAGGTCTCTCTACACCACTTAACACTACAATTTACCATGTTATTTATTAATTTCTTTTTTCGTTGACGTACGCATGGATCATAAACAAGGACGCAACTAAACGGTGGCCGCCGTGTTCATACTTTAATGTTCTGCCGTACCATATCGTTGGTGCGCGCGGGTCGCCTTACATGCTCCGTCTAGTGGGGGTTGTCTGTGGCGCCATCGTTTGGGGGGTCGAGCCACACGCACATCTGGCGTTTGAGCCGCTAAGGGCGCCCCATTTTAGCATTGAAGAGCTGTGTGATCAATTCCCCATTCACCGTGCCCTGAAGCCACAAAAAATCAACAATTTTCTATCAATGAAATTTGGAAGTCATTTGACGACATTGTCGTCAGCGGCACAGTTTTCTGACGACGTGATTTGCCGTCTGACGCTCTAAATGTTAACCTTTCCATATCTCCGCTACATTACCTACTAGGACTGTAGCGTTACCTCGAACAGCTCTGGTGAATGCGCGTGCGCAGCAATTATAAAGCCATCAAATATTTAGTTACAGTGCGTGTGCCGTCAGAATGTGATTCGCGTTTTATACCTGTCTCGCTCGCTCATACGCGATCCAGATAAGAACGTCTCAGTTTTCACCCAAACCCTACTGTACTAGCTTTCTCATAAAATTGCAATCTTGGTTTTCCATCACAATTAAATAACGTTTAATAACGTAAGTACATGTGATAACAATTATCAAAGTGGAAAGTCACTTTAAAAGAAGTAAGTACAGGTAGCAGAAAAGATAACGCATTTCCACAACGTAAAAAAAAATGTAGCAAAAAAACAACGCTTATAAATCGTTTGTAACAAATCATTTTGAGCATTTTGTTCGCGTAGCTGAGTCGCTAACTGTACCTTCTGGGTACTATATAATACCGAAGATAATTTATTTTCAAATCAACGCAGGAAAATATCATACAACCTCACATATATAAATTGACCTAGTGCCAAATATAGCTCAAGAAAGCCTATGTTATGGATACTAGACGACGATGTACATACTTATATAGATGAATATATACTTAAATACATAGAATGCACAGGCAGCTGCACCACCCGCGTTGTCAAATATTTACTTTCTTTGTTTCTTTAGATATAATTAAATATAATATAATAATTATGATAATTATGTTATAATTAAATCGGGATGCATAATACAAACATATATAATAGTAGTTTAGCAACTGCTACATAATGAGAGGTCTTAAATTAAGAGCGTGGTTTTATGAAACGAGCCGTAGGCGACTTTCATAATAGGATCACACGAGTGTTTTAATACCTAATTATGTACAGTTGCATACACTATTTTAGCTAAGTACACACATATTCAAAATCATTATCATAGATTTTTCTTTTAGAAAAATATGAAACATTCAGTCCTGCCAGTCAGTCCACGGAGCAGAGGAACACATGAGGTGACTCGCGCGGCGGGGGCGAGGTCACCATTACAGTATCAATTTTGATCAAAATTGACCGCGGTGGATCGGTACTGTTAATGAAAAATTACATCTCTGATTTTGGTCGCTGCCAAGTAATGTAGGTCCTTACCTATAATATCTGAACTTGCTATAGAAAATGTTTGACAAATAAATTATCTTTATCTCACTATTTAGATTTTTCCGAAATCATGATCTCTCTATATAGAAAATTAATTTTTAATACAAATCTAGAATGTTATTATACGGTCATATAAATAGCTATCTCCGTCACACTCACAATGAAACTTATTAGGGTCAGTAGGGCTGCGCAGACAACTTGTTTGAGATGCATTTTACTTTCATTCGTGAGATACATAAGAAATCATTACCTACTGGCAAGTTTGAATGTCAGTTAAATACAAAATTTGACCCATAGACTTTTTCTTTCTTTTTAGGGTTCTGTAGTAAACTAGGAACCCTTATAGTTTCGCCATGTCCGTCTGCCCGTCTGTCTGTCCGTCCGCGGCTTAGCTCCGTGATCATTAGTACTAGAAAGCTGAAATTTGGTATGAGTATGTACGTATGTATCACGCCGAACGTGTACCTACGTCAAGGAGACCCCTTGTCACCAAAGCTGTTCTCGTCGGTGATGGAGCAGATATTCAGGAAAATGGACTGGGATACATTTGAATGGAGAAAAGTTAAACCACTTAAGATTTGCAGATGACCTGATTGTTCTGAGTTCTGAGCGACAATCAGAAGGACTTACAGACCATGTTGTTACAACTAGAAAGAGAAAGCAATATTGTAGATTTAACTATGAAAACCGACAAAACAAAATTAATGACAAACCATGAAAAAATACCTGTCTCACTGAACAACCACAACATAGAATATGTCAACCAATACACTTATTTAGGACAAATTATCTCACCAGAGGACCTTATGACAAAGGAAATAAACACCAGAATCAGTACTGCTTGGAGAAGGTATTGGTCGCTGAAAGAAGTAATGAAAAATCCGCAGATACCAATGAAAGACAAAGCAAAAGTATTCAACTGATGTATATTACCATGTCTAACATACGGATCACAAACTTGGGCTCTCACCAAAAAGCACAAAAGAACTTTTGAGTTATCGCAAAAGGGAATCCTCTGGTCGCATAACAACTATTGTCATAATATCGATTGTCATAACAGTTTGCGCATAAAGTTGCTACGCATAATTTTTTTTTTGGCTTAAATTGTACGATGTCGTAATTGTTCGCTGTTATAATTTCTGTACGTCATAATTGGTCTAGCCATAATGTCGTATATCATACATTTATTTAGTCATAATATTGATAATTATAATTATTTTTAGTAATAATTGCAAATGTCATACACATTTCAAGCCATAATATTGATAATTATAATTATTTTTAATCATAAGTAAGTAGTAGGTAGTAACTATGGGATCACCTCTAGTGGAATAAAAATTCTTGTCATAAATTCGATTGTCATAACTCATTTCGCATAATGGCTTTCCTCATACATGTTATTTGTCATAAATTGTTATTTGCATTAAATTTTTACGTCAGAATTGTTGTTCGGCAGGCTGTTCATAAGCATAATTTAGTATGGCATAAAATTTCTAATCATATTATTGAATGTCATAATAATTGATGGTACGAAGAAGAGCAACGAATAAATTATGGCTTTCATAATTATTAATGGCAATAGACATTAGTTATATAGTATAAGTTATATCACATGTACCAAAAATATAACATTTGAAATAATGATACAAAACTTACATGAGCAGAAAAACAAAAAGGGGGACGGTGGGGCGAAAGAAATCCTTCTCCACACTGACATCTTAGTTGTAGGTTAGGTTAGGTTAGAACTGTGAACCTATAAATACGAACATCGGCCAGAAAAGTAGGTTAGGTTAGGTTAAGTTAGGTTAGTTGTAGGTTCCCCCCCGAAGGTGTCCACCTTGTCGTGGTGGGGGGGCTCAGTACCTGCGTTTTGCGCGCGCGGGGAAGCCAAGAGACACCAGGGAGGGGGCCTACGGGCCAAGACGGGCGGGGGAGACAGGTGCTGGTTGGTGACTTTGGCCTGCGTGGGTCCTGGGGGCTCTGACCTTGTGGTTGCTGGAGGATTTCGGAAGGACTCTCGACGTGTCGTAGCTGTGGGTGGCTGCCTGGCTAGTGAGCCTCCTGCTCCTCTGATACTGCCTACCTGCCAGGAAGGATTGTGCATTTCGATTTCTGAGAAATCGAAAACGCAAATCCATTCCCCAGGCGGGTCGGCTGTATTAGCGAGGCGGGAGGATCACATGTCAGGTGTCATGCATGTCTGTGACGCGTCAGGGGGGTTTCCGGCTTCTGACGGCGTCTGCGGGGGCCGAGTTTCTGGGATTAGCGTGGGACGGGACATCAGTCGGCACCTGGGGAGGGAACCCACGGGGTAGGGGTTTTTGTCCTCCCGTGGTTGGGTGAGGGGTAGGGGCGTTTGTCCTCCCGTGGCGGGCCGAGGGGTAGGGGCGTTTGTCCTCCCTTGGCGTGGAGAGGGGGCCGTGGGGTAGGGGCGTATGTCCTCCCATGGCCGGATGGGGGGTAGGGGCTTTTGTCCTCCCTCAGCCAGGAGGCTGGGACCGAAGCACCGTGTGTCGGTGGCGGTCCTAGCTTCCAGAGGGTCCCTCAGCGTGGCTCTGCAGCAGCAGAGTCCACGACTGATAGGGGACGTGGAGAGGGGGTCGTGGGGTAGGGGCTTTTGTCCTCCCATGGCCGGCTGAGGGGTAGGGGCTTTTGTCCTCCCTCAGCAAGGAGGGTGGGACCGCAGCACCGTGTGTCGGTGGCGGTCCCCGCTTCCTGGGGGCTTGGGGAAGCAGGTGAGGGTTAGGCACACTGCTATGCTACAGTGTGTCTTTCGGTGAGGGTTCGCCTTAGGGCGAAAGTGCCGGTGGTGTCGTGGTGACATGTTCGCGATCCCATGGCACCACCACTACGGCACAGGTTGGCAGCATCCCAGAGTTTTAGTGGGTAGGCTAGTCCTTCGCGGACTAGAGAGCCCCACATAACCAATGCGTAATGTCTGACTCTCCCCCCGAGGGTCTCATATTACGTAGTGGTATGCAATTCAATGCATTTCTCTGGGTCAAAAAAAAAAAAAAGGTTAGTTGTAGGTTAGGTTTTCCAACGAAAAAAAAAAAGGTTAGAATTCTGAACCTACAAATACAAACATCAGCCAGAAAAGTAGGTTAGGTTAGGTTTGAAAGAACTGTGACCCCCTCAGACACGAACTGCTGCCAGAAAAGCAGGATGACGTTGAATAAAAAAATATGGAGCTTGATATTTATGTTGTTCAGGATTATGCACCAATGCACGATATGCATAAAAACATTATGGCGATTAATGATTATGATTCAGGTTAATATGCCCCAAAATTATATGACATTTCCTTACTTATGTGTAAAAACATTATGGTCATAAAATGTATGTGGATTAATTAATGACTAACACACTTATGCGAAAGATTTTTATGACAAAAGTGGTTATGCACACCGACATTATGGCTTTAAAATTTATGCAACCCAAAATGACTAACACACTTATGCGGAAAGATTTTTATGACAAAAGTGGTTATGCACACCGACATTATGGCTTTAAAATTTATGCAACCCAATATGGAACCAGTAACTATATAGTAGTAGTATCAAGGAAGATAAAAGGTAAGGAAGTATGATGTTCATAGTATGGAGCGTACGCCGATAAAGATTTTATCGTCGGGGAACTAGATGCCTCCGTATGTATCAAAATGAATTAAAACGGCGTTTCAGTAGCGACATAAACGAAATAGAACGGTGTTCATAATTAACAACTTTTGCAGAGTTTTGTAAGTATCGTAATGTTATACCTTGTTGACAATAGATGGCGTTTCCACGTTGTGCTTTTACAATTTTTGATATGTTGAGAAGTTTTTTCACTGAGGGTAATTTTTCGCTTTTAAGGCTTTTATGGTTGATTAAGTATATATTATGGATGAAATATTTCAAGTCAAGCCTTTGAAGTAAGCCTGGCCATTTACTGGCCATAGTGCTATAGGTAAGTGTGATATACTGTCGAATGATGTTTTGTCTCTTTCAGTTTGAATGTAAGAATGTAACGTCATGAAAATGTCATTAGTTGATGATTGATTGATTTATTGTAATATAGTTTTGCTATTTTCGATTTACGTTCCGCTTAAGGGAGGTTTATTATCAAAATTTATGACTGGTTAATAAATAGTTTTCAAATGACAATCCTAAACCTTCATTGTAAGAACATCATTTTATTCTGACAAGGTTAGCATCACAAGATTGCTTAGTTTAAACAGTTTAAGAAAAGGCTTAAATAGCGTGCTGTCATGCTACTACATTAAATTCATATAGGTTCTATATTTTTTAGGTAATGAATGACATGTTATGCCAAAGCAAATACTAATTTTAGAAAGTATTGAAGTTTTGCATCTAAAGCGCTGAATTTTTATGATTAAATTATGGGCGCAATGCGAATTTGAATTTTCCGTTGAAATCATCTGTAATGCAATGAACCAGAATTAAAATCTCACTGGTATGGTAGTAGAGGCATAACGCCAAAAGAAAGACGGAAGCGAAAGCTTTTAGAAATATATGCTGAAGAAAAAAATAGGTTTAAAGAAGACTCTATTCGTAGAGAAAACTCTATTCTTGGCGTGTTTAAAGTGTTGATTAAAGATTCCTAAAGTTTCTTTCAGTACGGAACACATGAGGGGGCATTTAACGGTACAGAAAATTGAAATTGACAAGTCGTATTATGGCTACCTATATAAGTATGGCTTACGTCAAATTAAAGCAGAAATAATCGCGATTCAGCGATTTTTGTATATGATAAAGTGAGATATTTTGACCAAAGACCAATTGGAATAAAATGGGCTTAACTAGTATTTATAATTACTTCTTCATATGGAACTTTATAGTGTGCCGTATGTTGTTAAAGTGTGTTAAAATGTTGGTGTGCTTTCGTTGATCATTGTTCATAATAAAGATATACAATAAAAATAACTAGCAGAATGTATTATTTACTATTTAAGCCAGTATTAGTACTCGTAGTATTAATATACTCGGGTACTTATGTAATACCTACTTAAAATAGTTTAATGCAAAGGGTAATAATTATAAATATAGGTATACCTAATCTCTCGTACAAATTAGTCGTGTCAAACTCATTGCATAGTAGTCATTACTGCGCAATGAGTTTGCCATCTCTCTTTTTCCGTGAGATCAGGTAAACTTTTGATTACCTACTTATTTCAATGTAATAAGACGAACATAAATGGCCACGAATTTCTGAACGGGTTGTCGTATAGGTAGTTCTGGCTAATGTATGATATAGATATGATATCATTGGAGCGCTAGGAAAGTACGGACGTACGTTAATGACTTATGACGTTGGCATAACGATCACGGCTAGCATAACTTTGACACGCGACTCTTTCTCGCGCGAGATATATACTACCTGTCTCTATCTGTACAGTACTATGAGATAGTGACGGATGATGCTATCTCGCGCGACATAAGTCGCGTGTCAAAGTTAATGCTAGACGTGCAGTCTGCTTGATTATTCGTGATTAAGAAATCAACACGAGTAGTTTCAGCGCCATCTAGTTAAGAACTATACAGATACCACGCTGTCTCTTTTTGGTATAACGCTTAGCGACAATGACATCTATTATGTGTTTTAATAAAACATTGCGCATCTACGTCTTATAATCAGCGCCATCTAGAAATAAGACGGTATTTGAGCTTTCTTCTGGAGTACGTTTTTTTGTATGAGGTTGTCAATCCATATGTATAATCCTTGGTAGTATGTAAGTTAGTAAACTTTCAGATTTTATCAAAGTTTTTTATTAATGAATCATTATAGACCCGACTTGGTCAGATCTGATTTGGTTGGGTTAGGTTTAGGTTAATTTTTTTTTATGACCTGTAACCCGACTTGAGCAGAACCGACTTGGTTGGGTTAGGTTAAGGTTATTTTTTTTATGCCCGACTTGGCCAGAACCGACTTGGTTGGAAATCCGACTTGGCCAGAATCGATTTGGTTTGGTTAGGTTTAGGTTATTTTTTTTATGACCTGAAACCCGACTTGGCTTTCATACTAGTGTTAAGGCTGGGAAAGTAATTAAATTAAATACTAAAATTAAAATTAAAATACTATTATATAATTAATTTTATAATAGCAACTAGCTTGTGCCCGCGGCTTCGCTCGCGTTAAGAAGTATTATTATTAATTATGTATACTCGTAGTTTTTGCGGCTTTACTTTTGTTTAGCGTGTGTAAAAAAATAGGGCCTACAAAACTTCTTTGTACACATGATGAATAAAAAATGTATTATTCTGAGCCAGATAAACGTAATTCAGAATTCTGAAATGACTTATTATTGAAAAGCTTGAATGTATTTATTACGGATGCAGGAAGTTTCCCGATCATTACTCATCCCGTCCCAACGCGCCGCCCGCCTATAGGTACCGATTGACGACGATCGAGATGCCACCATATACTACTTTTTTAATCTATTAGGATAACACGGGTCTCTATCCATACCTCAAAAGCAAAAAAAGAACCCCCTTATAGGATCACGTGTAGCTGTCTTTCAGTCCGTCTGTTACAATCGATTTGCTGCAAAACTACTGGACCTATTAAATTGCAATTTGGCGCAAATGCTTTCAAGAATTTTCATAACCACAAATAAAATTTCAAAATCGGTGGCATTTTCGTAATTAACGTCCCAACAAACCATAAAAATTACACCCGTACTCATATTTAGTCATTTCAACCCCATCGCACCCCAAAAGGCGACCCGACCCGATAAACCATTAAAGCATTACCAATGGATTTTCAGACTTTGTCACCACATTTCTCCCTTTTAGGGGTTGAATTAAAAAAAACCTGAAACACGTGTTAACTCATTTATTGTTAGAAATACTCCTGTGAAGTTTCGAATAAAATAGTCTAACTAATCTTCTTTCGCCATACAAACTTTGGACCCCCATTTCACCCCTTTAGGGGGTAAATTTTGAAAAATCCTTTCTTAGTGCACCCCTACACCTTATAAGGAACCTACGTGCCAAATTTGAACTCTCTAGAACCAGCGGTTTAGTATTTAGACATTTCAACCCCATTTCACTCCAACAGGGGAGATGGTAACTCACGTCCGCCACGTTGGATTTTAAAATCGTTGCGGTTTTTGTAATCAGCGACCCGATAAACCATAAAAACAATACCCATGCTGATTTTCAGACTTTGTCACCACATTTCTCCCTTTTAGGGGTTGAATTTTCAAAAAACCTGAAACACGTGTTTACTCATTTATTGTTAGGAATACTCCTGTGAAGTTTCGAATAAAATAGTCTAACTAATCTTGTTTCCCCATACAAACTTTGGACCCCCATTTCACCCCTTTAGGGGGTGAATTTTGAAAAATCCTTTCTTAGCGGATGCCTACGTCATAACATCTACCTGCATGCCAAATTTCAGCCCGATCCGTCCAGTGGTTTGGGCTGTGCGTTGATAGATCACTATGTCAGTCAGTCAGTCACCTTTGAGTTTTATATATATAGATGTTGTGAATTAACAACTACACTACTAAGAAAAACGTAGGCTTATACGTTTTGCAATCTATGCGTTTATAAAGTATGGTTACATTGTTTTATGAGTAATCAATGTATGACCATGACAAAGTATGCTTTCATCATTTTATGCGCATCAACTGTATGTCCATTGAAATTGAAATTGAAATTGAAATATCATTTATTCCATTGACATACAATATGCTCTAGAATAAGTCTTAGGGTTAATACATCGCATGCTTACTAGCTAAATCTATACAATATTTATGTCAGGTTTCAATTTTTAATTTTAAAATCAATATTATAATAGTCTTTTATAGGGGAGAGGCGTACAAAATGGCATAGGCGGGTAAAATGGCACACTTCCGTTTCTCCAAAACTACAAACATACTAGTTCTCGCAATGGCCGCTAGAGAGCCGCTTATTAACAGGTCGTAACCTGTGAAGACGCTAGTCGCGTCCGATGGGCCGTGTGGTGCTGGCGGATGTTTGTATAATTTTGGCAGTCGCAAGTTTTACGCAGATGAATTTTGTGTCTTGGTAAAAGTAAGTACTTTTTACGTTATTTTGTTTCTATTAGTATTAATTTATTGTAATATTACTTAACAACGTCGAGAATGTATTGAAATCTTAAAACTCTATTTACATTGTTAGTTATTTTTTTATAATGTTGGAGGTTACGAAGTGGACAAAATGGCATACACCTTGTTCGGGTAAAATAGCATACTACCTGTTTCAAATAAGAAGACCAGAAAGGTTACAAAAGCTTTGAATCTTAGATCTGACAGTGAAAATGATTTATCTTTCTTACAAGCTGAAGCCGGTGATGATGTAGAAGACTGTCCTTGTATTTATTGTAACGATCTCTACTCCAGGTCTAAGCCAAAAGAGGTCTGGCTGAAGTGTTTGAGTTGTAAAAAATGGGCTCATGCATCATGTGCAGATTTTCCGAAAAAGACAAAGCGTTTTACGTGTGAACTCTGCAAGTAGGTAACCGACTGATTTTCGGTACAAATTTGGTATGCCATTTTGTCCACACCACGTGTGTCATTTTACCCGCCTAGGGCGGACAAAACGGATTTTGTTCAACTTTTTTCTTTTTTTTTGTAATTCTGTTGTTTTTGTTTTAAGTTGATTGATCTGTATAATTTTAACTAGGTAATGAACCAAAGAATAAACAGGTACCCTAAGTGTTAAATATTGCTAATAAATAAAGGTTTGCTGACTGATTTTATAACTAGTATGTCATTTTGTACGCCTCTCCCCTACTATACAACACATTTTGAGTTAATGTCTTTTTTAAATGTAATTTATAATTAATGTCATTCATGGAGGTAATGGTGTCAGGTAGATGGTCATACATTTATTACACAGTTATTACACAGTTCTTAAACATTATGATTAAAAACGTTATGCGCATAAATGTATGACTATTTACAGTTATGCGTAGTGATGAGTATGACGAATACACGTATGCGTATCAAAATATGCCTTTAAACTTTATGCAACCCGACCCCTACCCATCGCAAAAATTCATAATTTTCTTTAAAATGACGTAAGTGCCGCGCGGTGTCATTATACTTCGAACGTTACATATATTAGTTAAGTGCCATACTGCATTAAAACATTTTGCTCAATCAGGTGCGTACAATCGATAACTTCCAGAAGGTAATAAGTAATTACAGTTACCTACTTTGGCGTTACGACCTTTTTATAGTTTGAAATCTTTATCGTAATTTATATATCTTTCTCATAATTTTCGTCTATTGTGAAGCATGGGCAACTACGGAACCCTACACTGAACTTGGCCCGACATGCTCTTGGCAGGTTTCTTGTATAAACTTAAGGGACTAAGTTGGGATCACTCTGGTCACCAAAAATATTAAAATGTTCACCGTCTAAAACTTGGATTTCTTTTATACTACCTTTCTACCCTAGCGCTATTGCGGACGCCATTGGAACTATTATTTACTACTTACCGCTGGACAGTTTTTCAATTATTCTCCTGTTTATAAGATACTAGCTGTTGCCCGCGACTACGTCCGCGAGGAATCTTATTTTTACAAAGTTTCTAATTCCTAGCTTCAAAAAAAACTTGTACCCCATACAACCTTTTATCCCCTTTTAAAGTTTTAAACCCGCTTAGGGGTTGAATTTTTCAAAATGGCTTCTTGTCTCTTGTACACTTTATAAATGCAACCTTTTGTGCAAATTTCAACTCTCTAGCATTTTGTAGTTTCGGTTCTGCGTTGATGAGCCAGTCAGTCAGTCAGTCAGGACACTTGAATATAATATATATCGACGCTGGATAGGAGAAATTATCCAAGCGACACGGAGCTAACTTTACAGGAGAGCCAAAAAACTTCGAACTTTTTCGAAAAAAAATCATTATAAAAGATTCTGTGGACCAATTTTTTAAGTGAAGCATTTTATATAAACAAAATCATGTTTTGTACATGTTGCTTTTGTTATTTTACCTATTAATGGGATATTTTAGGATTCAGCGTCGCTTACGCAAAATAGCAGTCGAAATAGAGTTAGGTAAAATTATCTAAACGACACATTTCACGAGAAATTATTCAGGTAAAAGTCTAATCTAAATTTTACATAACTATAAACACAGTAAAAAAAATGGAAGAGGAACTAATTTTACTGAAAGATTTGTTTTTTTAGTACAGTCTGCGACAAATATGACTCAATTTTCATTCAAGCAATTTGGGATACCAACAGTTGTCGTTCAAAGTCATGTCAGGTAAAAAAGGATAAGCGACAATAGTTTCATAGTATCAAAAGCAGGTAAATTTGGATAAACGCCAATAGTTAAGATACGACAATCAGATAATTTTATCTAACTATGTTATTTTTATCATAAAGACAGGTAAAATGGCTCAAATTTCATTAAGATATATTTTACGATCAGGTAAAACCAGTTAACCAACAAGTGCAAGGTTAGTTACATTCAAGCAAAACTGTCCAAGTTAAGTTTAATCTGTTCAGACAAATAAGTAAAAGGCTCTAAGCTTCATTATGGAACAAAAAAACATTTTATCTAATCTCCATTTTGCAAACAAGCGTCAAAAAACTAAAAAATATAGAGCAGAAAAAAATATAGAGATTATCTAAGTCACCAACGGGATAAGCGACACAAAAGTCGTCAGACGGATACGAAACCCAGCCCATTCGATGTAGAAAAAATTGCCGATTCCAACCGTGTGTATAAGGGTCGATTGCAAAAAAATTGTACATCGTTAAAGACTTAGTTAACGTTAAATACGATCGCTTCCCTTAACTATGTACAATTTTTTTGCAATTGACCCATAACTCAATATCCCCAAAAGGGTCAATTGCAAAAAAATTGTACATAGTTAAGGGCTTTAATTAAAACAATGTTAATTGATTCCTTTGTGTGACGAAAGTTACCCATACATTTTGTATGACTAACTTTCGTCACACAAAGGAAGCGATCGTATTTAACGTTAACTAAGTCTTTAACGATGTACAATTTTTTTGCAATCGACCCAAAAATGTCGCTTAGATAATTTCTCCTTTCCAGCGTCGATATATTATTTAGGTATCGATAGATTTCTTCTTGTATTCCACCCTCCATATATTATAATTTTGATATGTATAAAATTAATGGCAAAATGTACACTGATGATAATAGCTAGTAATATTAATTAATTTAACCAATTTTATGAAAACCGCTATTTATTTAGCTGGTGGCATTAACAGGTAGGTACACCGACGAATGATATTATTAATAATATCAAGCAATATTGAATATTTATTAAGTTTATCAATTGAATGAAAACATTACTTATAATGATTTAGCTGGCTGGTAGGTATTAAATCGTCGGGATCATAAAACAACGATTTGCAATTTTTAGAAATTGAATTAAAAAAGTTCCGTATAAAAAGAGGAGGTTCTATGTTCGACTGTATATATTTTTAGGGTTCCGTACCTCAATCGGAAAAAAAACAGAACCCTTATAGGATCAATATTTGTTGTCCGTCCGTCCTTCTGTCTGTCTGTCAAGACCCTTTGTCTCGAGAACGCGTGGAGGCATCGAATTGAAATTTAAACTATATACTTAAGTCTACGGTCCCTTGAAGCTGTAAAAAAATCAAACTTCTACGTTAACGTGAAAAAAAGATACGGCCGTTTATGCCGCTAAAAACGTACATTTCGATAATCTCAAGGGAATCAAAATGATAGGGTACTTCCTGATGACCTAGAACTATGAAATTTGGCAAGTAATATTTTTAATAAAATCATAAAAAATAAAGTCCTTTATAAACATCATATTTGGAGAACTCGGTTGTGTTAAGTTTGCACATTGTTTGTACGCGGTGCCATACATCTCAGGTGCAAACTTAACTCGGCCAATTAAGATGGGATAAGTGAAAGTTTGTACGGAACCCTCGGTGCGCGAGTCTGACTCCCACTTGGCCGGTCTTTTTTATGCATGTCCACCGATGACTCCGCCAATTGTGGACCTATTTAATTTTTTTATTTTTATTTGAGAGAGTATACTCCTGAGGTAGTCCCATTATAACCGAGTTGGGCTCTGATGATGGGATCCCAGGGAAATCGAGGGCGACCCTCAAATTTTATAGGCACTCATAATGTTTTTCATATAGGTATTTTCTAAAGATATTTAAGTATTTGCGGTACGGTAGTCATCATCTCATCTCAGTTAAGAGTTAGAGGATAAATTCTTACAAAAGTACATGTTAGTGCAGGCTACAAGGAGATGGTTACCTATCTGAAACACTAAAAACGTTAATCCGAATTTCGTTTGACAAAAACTATTCGACAAATATCATTTTAACTTTTTTTCATTTGTCAGAAAATTCAATTCGATATTTTACGATTGGGTATTAATTGTTTAGGTTTTTTATTGACTCGACAAATGACACGTTTCCCTAAATCTCATTTGTCCGTAATATCAGTTTTCCGATGTAACGTTTCGGTTTATTAATTATTCGACTTTTTTTGTATGACTTTGGTTTCATTCGTCCGATGTAACGATTCGGTTTATTAACTATACTCGACTGTTCTTAAGTGGACTGGTGGTTCTGTTGTGGTCACAGTTCTAACCTAACCTAACCCAGCCAGTTCGGTTTTGGAGCTTTGCCGGCTGCTGCCGCGGCGCACTATAGCTTCGCTCGCTCGGCTCGCGCGCTGTTGTGGTCACAGTTCTAACCTAACCTAACCCAGCCAGGTTGGTTTTGGAGCTTTGCCGGCTGCTGCCGTGGCACACTAGCTTCGCTCGCTCGGCTTGCGCGCTGTTGTGGTCACAGTTCTAACCTAACCTAACCTAACCCAGCCAGTTCGGTTTTGGAGCTTTGCCGGCTGCTGCCGCGGCGCACTAGCTTCGCTCGCTCGGCTCGCGCGCTGTTGTGGTCACAGTTCTAACCTAACCTAACCCAGCCAGGTCGGTTTTGGAGCTTTGCCGGCTGCTGCCGCGGCACGCTAGGTTCACTCGCTCGGCTGGCGCGCTGTAGTGGTCGCAGTTCTTATGTAATGCCAAAAATATCACGTAAATGAAAAAAATGGGTATTAAACGAAAGACATCTCAATTCAAAGGGCAAGTTACAATGTTCCTGCGATGAGCGACATCTACACAAGAAACACGAACGAGCGAGTACAAACTATTGGTGCGTAAACAATGGACTATTGTTAGTTATTAGAAATGATAATTATAAAAATATATTCATTAGTTTTCAATCTATAGTGGTTTAAAGTTAACTCAAAAATGGAGCATTTTAGTAACATTTCAAAAAAATCTTAGAGAAAGTGTAAGAAATGTTATAGTGTGCTATATATTCGTGATCTACCTACTCAATAAGCCCTTCCATTTGATACCCCACGCGGCATGGCTTGATGACTTTTTTTTTAATTTGTATGCCATTTTTAATTGCCGGGGAGGGGGGAGGGGGACCACAAAACTGGTTGGCAACATTTGTTTGTAGGATGTCTGGGATCTATACCTACAATATATATCAGAAGTCAGATTGAGGTCCGCAATTTTTGCAAACGGAACTCCACTGAGAGTCCGGTCTATGTATTATATAGGTAGGTACCTACGTTAAGACTGTAAGTGTAATTATTACGTCAATGCTGTTATAGTTAGTCATATTCTTTATAGTGTGTTCGTGAGGTAGACGAAATATTACTCAAAGAAACCCAAGCTCTTCATACCATTTACCAACTGGTACACGTGCAGCTAGCGGTCGAACTATACGAAGAAGGCGTACAACGCCCTTCGAGTCCAATACAACATCGCGCTCAGGGCGGTGATGGGGCTAAGTCGATACTGCAGTGCCTCGGGCATGTTCGCGGAGGCCCGCACGGCTTGTTTCCACAGCACTATGCGGGGGCGCGCGGTAGCGGTTGTTGTGTTCCGGTGTGGGGGTAAGATAGCCGGTGAAATTACTAGCATAGAGGCATTCCATCTTCGTCCTCCGGGTAGGCAAGCACTTGTGACTCCTCTGGTGTTGCAGGTGTTTATGGGCGACGGTAATCGCTTTCCATCAGGCGATACATTTGCTCGTTTGCCCCCTATGACATAAAAAAAAAAGCCCTGGTGCGGCGAGTGCGAGCTAGCCCCAACGCTCTCCAGCACCTCTAGCATAACTGTCATACGCGACTATTTCTCCCGTCTCTTTCTGTGCAGTAATGTGAGAGAGTGACGGGTAGCGCTATCTCGCGCGACAAGAGTCGCGAAGCATAGTTGTGCTAGACGGGCTGGCGATGATCACGGATAGGTTGGACTGTCCTTAAATCATGCACTGCTGCGACAGGCATGTAAAGACTGGCGTGGGGTTTAGTTTTTACGTATAAGATTAATATTTTTATTAAATTTTTAAGCTCCTTGCCATTTTCATTTTCTTAATTAATTTATTTATTTATAATTTTGTAATGCTGGTATTTTTAATTCTGATCAAAATTTTAATTCTCTTAAAAATCTTATACTGACATTTTACCCTTACTGTATATGAGTCTATGTTGCTCGAAATAAATGAATTTTATTTATTTTTATTATTTACAACCTTTACTCGTAGATCGTTAATAAAAACGTGGTTTAGTGTGCGTTAGCTGCATATATGAAAACCTGTTATTTTAATTTCATAAGAATTCGTAACTCAATTATCTTTGACTCAGTGTTAAAAAAAATACATTCCGCGCTAGGGATGGAAAAGCTATTTTCCACCCGGCTATCTACTCATGAAAATTAAACTTTCCGAACAGGAGAGATGGAAAGACTATGTCATACGTTTCGGACAAAAGACGTTAAAATGCCACACAACAATAGGAATAGGACTAACAATTGTAGGTATGCCAGCCGATATAGACCCAAAATGCAACCATCTGAATAAGTTTTATCACGCACTCCAAAACGTGGGTGGCGACAGCATCGACTTTGACGTCAATATAAGATAAATATAAGTCTTTGTGCCAAAAATTACATTGATAACTGTTTACCCAGCGCAAAGAAAGAAATGAATTTTATTTTAATTATATTTATAGGTGGGGAGTCAGGGGCTACAATGGACAACATTTTTTTACCCCTACATTTTATTGATTTATCTAATAGTATTTGCATAATTACGGGACACTTTTTTATCCTTTCGCTTTATTTTTAGTTTTAGACACTCTTTTTGATGAAATACATGTTCTTTATTCCAATTCCGGCATTTCAAGGCGGAATGGATACCTGTATTTGTGCAATAGGCTAGTAGACCCAGTTTTGAAATATATTTGAAATGATTAATAATGATCTTACTACCTACCTCTAAAAAAAACTTGTATTTTTGTGAAAGCTAGAAAGCTAAATTTTATCAATTGAAAATTAGAAATTTCATGAACAGTCAGAAACCTAAATATATATTTTTCAATTCATAAAAGTGAAAGATGGCTGAAAAAATTTAATTTTAAAATATGGTTTTTAATCTGTATTTTGTAATGCTTAAAACGCTGTCCGCCATTTTCGCTTATGATAGTGGCGTCATCGGTCCTGTAAAGATAACTGAAAGTCTACTTTGACGACTTCGAATAGTACCGTCCCTCTCGATCTCCTGTCAAAGTATATTGGAGTGAGCGGAATGGCACTATACGACGGTTGAATTTCGAATATTTACAGGTTTTGAATATTTGTAGTCAAATACTAACAAAAAATCATTGAACTGCTTTGTTCAACAAATAGAAATAAACAGACCTTCCTTAGCTGGTTAAATTAGTACCTAGCTGGGTAAATTTTGACATTCAGTTGATCTCGCTCTTACAACATTGATTATGTATTTTGCTATCCCAGTCATACGTTGAAATAGTGTGGTACGTCGCCCGGAAGTAAATATATCGATAAACAATAAATATAATGTACTAGCTTTTGCCTGCGGTTTCGCCCGCACAGAAGGATCAAAGTGACTAGTGATAATTCTGTCTCTTTTCATAGCTTTTCAAAACAATATTGTGCACAAAATATATATAGAACCCGATAAACTCACCAATATGTATAGTAAACGGAACATCTATCTATCTATATATATATTACGCGAGGCCGATTTTTGTACATCCCATCAGATCTACAGTTATGGTCCGATTTTGATAAATGATATGTCATTAGATTCGTCTGATGCTGGAGAGGTGCATAAAACTCTTGGATTTTTAATTTTTTCTTGAAAAAGTACTGAAAATGGATTTTAAAAACTACTGTGCGCTAACCACGTGACATTGACCACGTGACCCGTGATCCCTATTTTGACATTTTAAGATGACCAAATAATAATAAGCATGATTTGCTCACAAACCTGTAGTAAGTTGTTCAGCATGATGAAATATTATTTTTGAGTCGGCAACATAATATCCGCAACACTTAAAACATGTAGGTACGAATATGCAAAAATAATTTTACAGTTTGTTGACAATGAATGACAGTAACCATATTCTGACAACTTTTAATGTCTTTTTTATTGGGGGCTATTATGTCAATGCTCTAAATTGCCAGGTTGTTTTTCGTTTTAAAATGTTGTATGGAATCTTTTTTCGCATACCTGTTAAAAATGTGGAGAAAAAAGCCGGTTAAGTGCGAGTTGGACTGGTGCTCGAAAGACTAGAAAAACTGACCGTCATTCAAGAATAGAATATTTTTATAGGCAAGTTTTACAATAAATCAAAGCAGAAAAAAAATAGTAAAACTAATTTAAACGTCATTCAAATAAGTAAATTTATGATAGATTATTATAAATATGATTATAAAAGTCCATCAAAAAAATAATTTCAAGGAAAATAAATTAAATGGTATTTTACAAGAAAAAAATTAGTCCTTCCGCTTGCATGTCGACGGGATGGGAAATGTGGTCGAGTTGGAAATATGGACGACTTGGAATTGTGGACGAGTTGGGCCTATGGACAAGTTGGAAATGTGGACGAGTTGTATTTGTGGACGAGTTAGCAATATGGACGAGTTGGCATTGTTGATGAGTTGGAAATGAAGACGAGTTGGCAATGTAGATGAGTTCGGTGTATGGACGAGTTGGTAATGTGGACGACTTGGCATTGTGGACGAGGTGGGAATATGGATAAGTTGGAAATGTGGACGAGTTGGCATTGTGGACGAGCAAGTAATATGGACGCGTTGGCATTGTGGATGAGTTGGGAATATAAACGAGTTGGCATTGAAGACGAGTTGGTAATACGGACGAGTTGATAATATGGACGAGATTGGCAATAAAGACGAGTTGGTATGGTAGACGAGTTGGGTATATGGACGAGTAGTAAATGTGGACGAGTTAGCAATATGGATGAGTTGGCATTGTGGATGAGTTGGGAATATGGATGAGTTGGCAATAAAGACCAGTTGGTAATATGGACGAGTCGGCATTGTAGATGAGTTGGGTTTATGGACGAGTGGGCAATGTGGACGATTTGGCATTGTGTACGAGTTGGGAATGTAGACGAGTTGGAAATATGGACGAGTTGTAAATATGGACGAGTTGGAAATGTAGACGAGTTGTATTTGTGAACGTGTTGGCATTGTGGACGAGTAAGCAATATGGACGCGTTCGAATTGTGGACGAGTTGGGTATATGGACGAGTTAGCAATATGGTCGAGTTGGCATTGTGGACAAATTGGGAATATGGACGAGTTGCCAATGGAGACGAATTGGTAATATAGATGAGTTGGCGATGCAGATGAGTTGGGCGTATGAACGATTTGGCAATGTGGACGTGTTGGGTGTGTGGACAAGTTGGGATTGTGACCCAGATGAGAATATAGACGAGCTGACATTGTAGACGAGTTGGCAATGTGGAATAATTAACATGTTACCCTAACATGCGAAACTTGATGCGGAAATAACCTACATATGATGCAAATTTCAAAAAATCGACGCTCTCAAGAATAAATCATATTTGAATTAATGACGTCTGGCTGATCATTCTTATTCTCATTCAAAATTAAAATTTGACAAATTCTGCTGTCAACAAAACAAATTGATTTTATAAGGCTTCCGTTTTTACCGACTATGGTAAGGAACCCTAAAATTAGGTTTATATCATAGACTTGAGAGTATTAGATGATAGCATCTCCCTCACTCTTCTGTCAGACACAATTTCAATGAGAGGAAAGACGAAAGTTTGAATTTGGAATTCGGGTATTAGGCCTTCAGCTCTAAATTTATTGAAAAAAATATGTCTTAATATTCTTTTTTCAAACATTTTTAGCTGTTTTATATATTGGAATTTATTTATTAAACATATTTGACACATTCTTTTTTTTAATGGTGGAGTATAATAAATAAATAATAAATAAATTTAAAATAAATAAATAAAATAAATTGTTACTGAATAAATGATTGATGATGATGACATGGCAGCACCCATATTAAGAAAATTTGCACGATCTATTGAATTTCATTAAAAAAAAACAAGCATTGATAATAGTGGTTTTTCGTGTATGTATAAACGTTTTATACTCTGTATTTCATACAATTGAGTTTATGTAACATTTTTTATTATCACTATTTTTAAGTATTTACGATTATAAATGAATACATAAACAGTTACGCACTACATGACTTCCTTTTTAAAACCTGCGTAGTGAGTGCCCAAATCTGTCGTTTCGATTCATGTGCTATTTCTTGAAGTCGATAGAAATCGATCAAATCGATAAATTTATGTCCTGAAGAAAGAACTACAAATTAAAATTCTACCAATCTTATGTTCGGTCCTATGAAAATATGTCAATTATTTTTTTAAGATATGGGATCATTTTTATGAATTAATTTTTTCCATAAATCGAATAATATGCATTTTATTTGTGAAACAGATCAGCAGATCACACGTCATTAATGCACAAGTTTTATTTTTACAAAAGAGTTGAAAAAGTTGTCACGATGAAGCTGGCAGTTGGCTATCAGGCCTGGCTCTAGCCTGGCATGTTTTAACGCTTTTAAAACATCATTTTAACGTGTTTTTTTACAGTATTTATTATTCGTTCGCCAAAAACTTCTTATCGATAGTTATTTTCTGTAACACTACCGGATTTCCATACTCTAGCGGCGGTTCGACGCCGCAACGGGCCTCTAGTATTCTTTATAACATGCCACAATAACTATTTTAATTTATTTGGATACCTAAATAATAATAATTTGTGAAAAATTATTTGAAATTAGTGATTTTTTGAAATTTTACTCGTAAAAATGTATGTACATGGTACTTTTTTATTTATTTATATTAATATACAACTAATTTTACATTTACAAAAAAAAACCGCATATCATTAGCCCGTATAGTTTCAAAGTTATTGAAGAATACAGACATGGCGCCGCTGGGTCAAAAAAACTTACAAAAATTCTTAAACCTCAACGGATATTCCGATTTTGATAATAAAGGTGCTAATCGACAGATAATTACTTAAATTATTTAAAAAATAAAATAAAAATTAAAATAGGCAAAAAGTAATAATAAATAAAATAAAAACTTACATTTTGAAAGAAAAAAACATGTTTTAGGGGGTTTTATGTAATTTCATACAAAAAAATTATGAATGTATGGCTTTATTTTACTTATGTATATTATAACACTATTAATTGATGGATTAATAAAAAACCGCATAGCAAGAACTTGTACAGTTCCAAAGTTATTGAAGATTTTACTATAGGGTGCCGGTGCGATGTTGCCGCCGCACGTGCAACTTATGTACCTACATGTATTTATAAAAGTATTCTCCCGCTTCGAAGGTGCTGATTACCCTGAAAATATAACCACAATTGAAAGTACAAATAATTAATAATCATCCCAAGTAGCACACAACACACTTATATCCCTTATACAGCTTAAATTAGAGTTTTAACGGGTGAATAGGCTCTTATACAACCTGTTTGCTAATATCACAAGTATATTTTACTTACTTTACGTTTTATTTTCACTAAACTTAAGTGCAAGTTAGGCCGTTGCATCGGCTGCAACAACGCATTTTGCCACAGCCCGATTTGCACCCATAATGACTGTTCTATTGTGGATCGCACCAGCAACCTGCTTCCAACGCCATTCCGCTCCCAAAAAGAAAGGACTTGGGACAGGATATATATCCAAATTAAGACGTTTTTTTCACATTTGGCTCGCTTAAAACGCTACACGCAGAACATGTTGTTCAATGGCAGCTGAAGTAGTCGGCGAAAGGCTTGTCGCCAGCTCTGTGAACGCATCGAAGCATTCAAATTGTAGTCGTCAGTGCGACGGTCGTACTAGTAGCAGTTTACAAAACAGTTATTACTTGAAGTAATGAAATGATGACTGCACTTCAAGGCTTTCACAGAGTATGACAAGACGTCTAATTTCAATACAATAAGAAAAGAGACCTGTTTTAAAACATGCATGTACATATACCCTGAAATAACTACTGCTTTTGCAAGTACATTGCTATCTATAGAAATTTTCTCTGGATACGTAATGGCTCATGTGAAACGGTTACTTAGGGCCATTTTTGTTTCTTTTTTTTGGGGTGTGTTTACATAGTTAATGTCATTCATTATTATAACAAAAATGTTTATTTATCGCAATTAAACCCCGTTTTATTATTTTAATATAATGTGTGAAAATCATGTAAGATTCAATCATTATATTAATGTCATTCATTGGTTCTCAATTAATCGTAACTGTTGGTCCCAGATTCACATGCAGGCTAAACGATGCTCCAACAGAGCATATAATTACTGTTAATGCGATTGGAAAAGATCTGTTTAAACTAAAAAACACGAAACTAAACAAGCTTGTGAGATACCTTCCATCTATTTCAGCTGCCATTGAATACCGTTTCATGCAAACCAAGTGCACGTTTTAATTTGGAAATATCGAGTCCCAAGTCCTTCTTTTTGGGAATGAAACGGTATCAAAGGTAGGTGGAATCCACAATAGTTCAAGGTTAGTTCAATTTGAAAACTCCTTGAACATTATGGATACAAATTGGGCTATGGCACAATGCGTTGTTGTTGCTGATGCGACGGTCTAACTTGCACGTTACAGTGCAAAGCCTGCAAAGACCAAAGTGAAAATAAAACGTAAAGTACCTAAGTAAAATATTGATTCAGAAATGCTATTTAGCATCTAACATACTTGTGATATTAGCAAACAGGTTGTATAAGAGCCTATTCACCCGTTAAAACTCTAATTTAAGCTGTATAAGGGATATAAGTGTGTTGTGTGCTACTTGGGATGACTATTAATTATTTGTAGTTTCAATTGTGGTTATACATATTTTCAGGGTAATCAGTACCTTCGAAGCGGGAGAATACTTTTATAAATACATGTACATAAGTTGCACGTGCGGCGGCAACATCGCACCGGCACCCTTTAGTAAAATCGTCAATAACTTTGGAACTGTACAAGTTCTTGCTATGCGGTTTTTTATTAATCTATCAATTAATAGTGTTATAATATACAAAAGTAAAATAAAGCAATATTCATAATTTTTTTAATATGAAATTACATAAAAGCCCCTATAAAAATGTTTTTTTTTTTTCAAAATGTATGTTTTTTTTTGTATTTATTACTACTTTTTGCCTATTTGTATTTTTATTTTATTTTTTGAAACTAATTTAAGTAATTATCTGTTGATTAGCACCTTATTTATCAAAATCGGAATATCCGTTGAGGTTTTAGATTTTTTGTAAGATTTTTTGACCCAGCGGCGCCATGTCTGTATTCTTCAATAACTTTGAAACTATACGGGCTAATGATATGCGGTTTTTTTTCGAAAATGTAAAATTAGTTGTATATTTATATAAGTACCATGTACATACATTTTTACGAGTAAAATTTCAAAAAATCACAAATTTCAAATACTTTTTTCAGGGTGCGTCCCATGAGATATAACTACATAATATATAATTTCATATTAATAACGTTCACAAGATATAATAAACTTTTGCTATAACATCAAAATCAATATTTTTATTAGGAATAACGGTCAATTAGCATAATACTCATGTTGTAGAATGATTTTTTATACGAGTATAACACTCAAATACTCTAAATTCAGTTGATATAACATACATAACGTATATCGATCATAGTATATGTATACTTTCTTTTAGTATAATGATTAGAAAATATAATAGCGTATGATAATATAATAGGTTATAACTGCTACCCCTATGCCCCTAAAATGGAACATGGGTCAAAAACGGAAAACTGTAGGTAAGGTTAGGTTTGTTTTATGACTATGGATAGCGGAGCGAGCAATGCTTGCTTGCATGGAGGTACCTACCTACATTATAATTTAACAGCGAACTATTGCATACGTATGTTCACAATTGATAATGGCAGATGAAATTCTGGCAGAATGTACCGTTTGGAAGAACTGCGATAAAATGGAATATGAGTCAAAAACTGAAAACTGTAGGTTAGGTTAGGTTTGTTTTATGACCATGGATAGCGGAGCGAGCGAAGCGAGCGTAGCGTCAAAATTCTTGCTTGCATGGAGGTACATAGTATATTAAAATTTTACAGCGAACTAATTCTATACGAGCATTATGCATTTTGGTGTTAGATGTATTGAGTAATATACATTATAAATCTGAGATATTATGAACGTTATACGTTATGATCGTTATATACAATGATATTATACTTAAATAACGTTATACTTAACAAAAATAGATATTTTGATGTTATATCTAACGTTCGTTATACACCTTGAACGGTATACAAAACAAGCTTATACAATATGAGCGTATATAATATGAATATTATAGTATAAGTTCTTATATCTTATATTACTTACCCCTTTTTTCACAAATTATTATTATTTAGGTATCCAAAATATTTTTTTACCTGTTTTCGATTTTTTTACGTTAAATTAGGTAATTATCTGCCGTTTGGCACCTCTTTCGTTAAAATCGGAGTATCCGTTCAGGATTTAGAATTTTTTAAACTTTTTTTGAATAAGTGGCGCCATCTCTTATCCTAAGGGGTGAAACTAATTTCTCCTCGAGTGAAATCGTTTATTTTGGTCTATATTATCACTGTGCAAAACGGCTTGCTTCCATCACAAAGTGCAGCTTTTTTCCATAACAAATAGGACTATTGCCCCAATGTACACTGCATATCTTCAAAAATTTGTTTCGGTGTCAATCCTTTTTAGGGTTCCGTACCCAAAGGGTAAAAACGGGACCCTATTACTGAGACTTCGCTGTCCGTCCGTCCGTCCGTCCGTCCGTCCGTCCGTCCGTCCGTCCGTCCGTCTGTCACCAGGCTGTATCTCAAGAACGGTGATAGCTAGACAGTTGAAATTTTCACAGATGATGTATTTCTATTGCCGCTATAACAACAAATACTAAAAATAAAATAAAATAAATATTTAAGGGGGCTCCCATACAACAAACTTGTTATAGATTATATATATGTATAGGTACGGAACCCTTCATGCGCGAGTCGGACTCGCACTTGCCCAATTTTTTTATGAAGATATTTAATTACAGCACGTTGCTCCAAATTGTCCATTATGAAAAATCTGTTGACTCGTACTTTTAAATCAGACGTAAAATTTATATATTGTCTTACAATTGAAATTTTGCGGGATGTCAACTGAATAAAGACAGTTCAAACTGGCGGTAGAAAAAAAAATCAAAAGCTTTTTTTTTAAAGGTCTGGCCGCGAACTTTTCAATCAGCCCTCGTATTAGGAAGTCCATGGCACAATTATCATTTGATAATTGAAACATTAGGACAAAAGATATTTGGAATAAAAAAAATGTGCAACCATGTTTATGCCATACGTTATTCGGAGTAAAGTAGTTACGCGACAAAACATTCGGACTAACAATTGTATGCCTATTGAAGGCAATAAAAAGGGTATAGGTACGTCTTTTTAACCCTTAATTTGGATATGTCAAATGTACTGGATAAAACCTATGACCCTCTTTTTTTTTATCTTTTTCTGAACCGCAATCGTTTGAACTATCGAACCCCGATGAGGCTCGAATTACCTATGGACCTTTAGTGTCGTATTTTGCCAAATTAAGGGTTAAGATAAAGAAACTCATAACTCGCTCCAAATGATAATAATGAGCCGGCATTTCAGTTGACATTTGTCTTGTGTTGATTATATAGCCCCGGTCTCCTCCCCTATTGGATGAAAAAGAAAATGCGGTCGATGCTCTTGCCAAAACCGACACGTGCACAATTTTAATTAACAGAAATTACACCTTATTTTCAGTTACTAAGACATAACCTTCTTTAAAACAATTGATACACATGTCAGGCTATTCAGACTTAATAATCGCTACGATCTTCAGGCAAATTTTACATTTAATATAATATTAATACGTTAATAAACCTATGAGGTTACGTACATCATGCGTATCATTTCGACAATTCATAAAGCTGAGATTTCCCTAACAGGAAAGATGTAATTAGGTCCAATGTGTACTGGTACTCAATAGTAAAACAAAAGAATCTGAAAAGTATATAATACCGATGGCAATAAATCCCTGGTAGTCGATTTTGCTGGCAACAGAAGTCATCATGAAATTCTGTATCTATATTATAACTTGTCTTATATTTTGTGCTGATGCTGAGCAATGGACGGCAGATTCCGACGATCCATCTCTGCTAACCAAGGTTTCAGAAGCAACCCTGTCTGAAGATGGAAAACTTAATTTTACTCAACTGGCCAACAAATATGGGCATTCTCTGGAGGCATACGACGTAGTGACTGATGATGGATACATTCTTACTGTATTCCGCATACCAGGTGAGAAACCTCCTGTCCTGCTATTTCATGGACTTACTGCCTCATCTGAGACGTTTATTCTAAGAGGTTACACCTCGATGTTAATAACTTTAGCTGCGAAAGGCTATGACGTTTGGGTCGGTAACAATAGAGGCAACTTACACGGCAGACGCCACGTCTATTTGGACCCTGATACAGACAAGAAGTTCTGGGACTACAGTTTTCATGAGATCGGCTACTACGACCTCGCTGCTACGATAGATTTCGTCCGCAATAAAACTGGAGCTGACAAAATTAGTACCATCGGACATTCGCAAGGAACATCGGCACATTTCGTGCTTACATCGCTAAGACCAGAATACAATGAGAGGATCAAAATCTTCATTGCATTAGCGCCAATAGCTTTTTTGAACGATATGCCACCTGTCATCGCCGCTTTAGCTGATGCGGGGCCTCTTATTGCGACGTCTTTAAGACTTGCCGGTATCGTAGAACTACTTCGTAATCATTCAGCGGGAGATGATCTTTTGACTTTTATATGCAGCAAAGGCATAGTTAGCTATTTAATTTGCGGTATAGGGGTTTTCTACCCGATAGCTGGAATCGATCTAAAAGCGATCGAGCCGCAATTCCTGTCAGTAATTTTTGGACATTATCCCAGCGGAGTATCAAGAAAATGTCTAGAGCATTACGCGCAAGTCATCTTACGGCGTAGTTTCGCGCAGTACGATTATGGACTTGAGAATATACTCAAGTACGGAAGCACAAGCCCGCCGGAATATGATTTGAAGAAGGTGGCGTTGAAAGTTGCTTTATTCGTCGGCAGGAACGATATGTTAGGAACAGTGAATAACGTCGAACATTTAAGGGATACTCTTCCTAACGTCGTACACTACGAGGTTATGAAACCAGGACAGTGGGGACACTTAGACTTCATCATCAGCAAAGACTTGCCGAAGTATCTGTACCCGCCTATACTGGATCTTCTAGAAAAATACAACTGAGGAAAACATCAAGCTCATCAATTTAAATTAAATTATTAGCTTAAGGATTTGTTTTTATTTTATGTAATCTACTAATATTTTAATAATGCGGAGGCGGAGCAGGTCGGAGACGTTCGGAATCAACCAATCACGTTCACGTGAGTTAAAACCTGTATCTGGGTAGTTCTACGAGCCTTTCAACTGCTATCCTTTTTTTCTGTCTCATATTTTTTGTTTAAATACCTACGCAGCATTGAATAAAAACGACATAGGGTAAATCGCCAATTACCTGGCCACCGATCAATAACTGGCCACCTCATACTAAAAATGAACTCCGTTCACCTACAAACAGACTTAATTTTAGTATAAAGTGTCAATTACTGGCCATCCTTCAATAACTGGCACGTTATACTAAAATGAATTCAGTTTGTAGACGAACAAGTTAATTTTTAGTATGAGGTGGGCAGGTGGCCTGTTATTGAACGCTGGCCAATAATTGACGATTTATCCTACTGTATGTGCGATACAATCTCGATTTATTCAAACATAAGGAAACTGAGAGCGGTTATAACCACAAAACAGAAAAAAAACAACTGTTTTTTTTATTCCGTGGTTATAACGCTTGTAAACCTTAACGTATAACTACCCATCTGTACCCTTACAATGAGTTAGCGTGACCGTACTAGCTAGCGACAGCGTAAATGATTTGTGTGGAGTACAGCGCCCCTAGCGATTACTTTGTAGAACTACAATTCTTTATATATTAATAATAATAAGAACTTTTCTTTTGTCGCTTGACAAAAGTACTTAACAGTCTTTTATCCGGTGGCAATAAGGCGCGCGCCTTCAACGCTAGGTGATGCCTCCGCTCACTTACTACTTTGGCATACTAAGGTGGACTCAGACTGAGCTGGACGCCCTGGATACGAGGGTCCGTCAGCTGCTCACTACACACCGCATGAGGCACCCACGCTCGTCAGTTATGAGACTGTACATCCCGCGTAAGTGTGGAGGCCGTGGCTTTTTAAACGCCAAGGACCTCCATGACTGCGAGGTGTGCAGTCTTAGGGAGTATTTCCTAAACAACGAGTGTGGGATTCATCGCGATGTAGTAGCAGTTGACAAAGGCCTCACCTCTCTCTCCTTAGCAAACGAGAACTGGTGGAGACCAAAGGTGCTTAGCACCGATGACCGCAGGGCTGTATGAAAGAGCAAGGAGCTACACGGGCGTTTCTACAAGGCCCTTACGGGGCCCGATGTAGGTCTGCTCGCGTCGGTGAACTGGCTACGCTTCGGGGATCTCTTCGGGTAAACCGAAGGTTTTGTCTGTGCAATTGCGGACGAAGTAATGAAGACGAACAATTATCGGAGATATATATCTTAAAGGACGGTACGGTCGACATTTGTCGGGCATGCCGCCGTCCCGGTGAGTCACTCATGCATATAATCTCCGGTTGTTCTCCTCTTGCTATTATTGACGAATCTTTTATGAAATCAAACTGAAATTACTTACTTTTCATAGTTTGAACACATTTTATGCCAAAAGTTAGCCAAAAGTCACTACTATCTTTTAAGGGATAATTTATAAGAGTTATAATTTTTTCATTAATTTTGTATTGCGCTGACATAGTCTCTCGACAAAACTGTTCGAAAATAATACGGAATGTTAAAACAGTAATAAAATGCGACGCCCTAGTGCATGAGAAATGCATTTGAATAATCTTTTCTAAGATTTACAGAGGTTGCTTACTAAAACTTTTTTAAACCTAACGCACACTCAAGTTCCGTTAGAAAATGTTCATGCCAAACCTAGTAACTACTCAATATACTTTAACTGACTACAAAAAAAAAACCGGCCAAGAGCATGTCGGGCCTCGCTCAGTGTTGGCACACCTCGGACAATGGCGATCAAATGTATGAAAGAAACGCGTTGCTACGCACACAGTCTAAGCTCGTGTAGGTGAACGCGTACCATGCTTGTGTGAGTGAGATAAGACATGCTAGGGTTGCCGCCATTTTGAACGCACGAGTCGGAAACACAATGTGCAGCAATATGAGATGACCTTGTAATAGCGGCGTCGAATTAATTTTGTGTGCTTAGAGCTTATAATTAAACTAATGTAAAACTACGATTTCTAATTCCGCCCGCGTTCAAATTCGATAACCTCAATGACTAAAAAAAAACTCATTGCGCGAATTAGGAAGAAATAAGAATCATATTACGCTGTAAGGTGGGTATCTAAGCTCGATTTATACAAATAGTTTCCTATTTTGAATCAGTATTAACGAAGTAACTAAATTTTTGTAAGGAAATTCAGGCCACCAAAATATTACGTAAGTTGAAAACATGTTTTTTTGTTCATATACCTATATATTGTGTTGTTTTCAGTGTGATCTGATAGGTTTAGGTCGAAAACGGATAGGGCAAAAAAAAATACTAAACATAACTACCTATTGTAAGTTGGTTTTCTACTAAAACATAAAACACTTTGAAAATAACTGGGTATTGATTCATCCAATGGGAATCTGTAGAACTTTCTTTAATTTTTGTTGTTTATAGAGCTTAAACAACCGTACACAGCACAACACACGCCCATTACAAAAGTATTTGTTTAATATTTGAATATTATACGCGGCCTCCTCTCTGCGCACCGCGTCGTCGCGTCCTTGCCAGCCGGTAACTGCAGTGCGAGGTAACCGAGCGCGGGTGGGCGGCACTTTCGGCGGGAGGCAGGGAGTGTCCATACTGTACGTTAGTACTCTTTATTATACTGTGGTGTTGGGTTCCGTAGTCCTGTGAAACAGCGGTTTTAAGCCGGAGGTTTAAATTACGAGAAAGATTTCTGTTGGGTAGTAGAATAAATACTGTCATTCATGTTACATTTATATCTACCTACCGCCGAATAAACAGTTGTAATCCACCGCATGTCTTTCAATATGTAACTGGCGACGAAATAATTAAAATAAGTGGTTTTTACTAACTATTTACACCGAAAAACGAACGATTTTGATTCATTGCTAAACATGCCGTACGGTAAAATAGAAAGTTTTGATTTGTGTTCGCGAAAATGGTCTATGTACATAAATCGTGTGAAACAGTTCATAGTTTTAAACGAAATCAAACCGGAGTTAGAAGTGGCTACGTTAATAACTGTTGTGGGTGAACCGACTTACGTCCTAATGTGTGACCTTTGTGCGCCCGCGACTCCGGAGAGTAAAACGTTCGATCAGCTCGTGAATATCGTTAAAAACCACCTCGAACCCAGGCGTTCGGATATCGCGGAACGTCACGCGTACCGACAACGACGACAGCGAACGGGAGAAGAGCTCAGCTCTTATTTGCAGCATCTTAAGCATCTCGCGAGTACGTGCAATTTCGGTGACAAGCTCGAAGAGAATTTGAGAGACCAGTTTGTGTCGGGGCTCGCGAGTGACGAGATGCGTAGTCGTCTGTTCGCCGAACAGGACTTGACATACAAGCGGGCGGTGGAGTTGGCGTTGGCTCTCGAGGCGGCGGACCGGCACGCCGAGGCCAGCGGCACGACGGCGGCGGCACCGGCCGGCGCGATGAGCGCGGGAGCGCACGGCGCTGAGCTCGTCGGCGCAGCCCGGATGCACCGCATCGGCGCGCGCGCCATGTCGACGGCGGCGCAGACGACGGCGCAGCAGGCGGGCACGCCGCGGCAGGCTAGCGGGCGCCCGTGCTGGCGGTGCGGGAAGCAGCACGCAGCTAGGGTTACCAGATACAAATTTCAAAAGTCCTGACAAAATTCCTGATTTTCGGCCAAAATTCCTGACACGAGTCCTGGAATTGTTTAATTTGTCAATGTTGATTGATTTAGGTTTATATAATAAAAAGATAATTACAATTACTTATAACTTTTATAAGTTACAATATATGAAACTCCAAAGTAGGTACTTGTGGCTTTACCATTTTTTTATTGTGATAAAAAAAAAAGTTTACAGTGTAGGTACCTATGACATTTTTTGGTTTCATTTATCTGCCGAAAATTCCTGACATTTCCCTTTTCCGGCCGCATTCCTGACATATATCTAAAATTCCTGACATGTCAGGAGAATTCTTGACATCTGGTCACCCTACACGCAGCTGACCGATGCAGATACAAGCATTTTAATTGTGACGAGTGCGGTGCGAGAGGCCATCTTAGGGCCATGTGTAAGAGTGGTAGCGGATCGTCTAAGGTACGCAGGAGAAATCAATTCTTTATGGACACGGACTCCGAGAGCGAGGTCAGTGATTTCTTTAATATGTACGTTGACGGATCTAGTGATAAACCTTATGTCGTAAAATTAATCGTGGGCGATGTACCGATCGCGTTTGAGGTGGACACCGGCAGCAAAATAGCCGCAATAAACGAGGCCTTTTATAACAAATATTTTAAAAATTATAACATTGTTAAGTGTGATTTAAAATTAAGATCGTATACCGGCGATAGTATCAAGCCTCTCGGCGTAATTAGCGTGTCCGCGCGTTACTGCGACCCACCGGCGGTGGCGGGTCCGGCGCACGCGGCGCACGGCCTGCCGCTGTACGTCATCGCCGGCGGGGGCCCGCCGCTACTCGGTCGGACGTGGTTGCGCGCATTACAGCTTTAATAACATACACATTAAGCTTCACCATTTGAAACAATTAGAGACGACAGATAAAACCGAAAACGCTGTTAAACATTTGAGTAATGAGTTTTCCGACGTGTTCGCGGAGGGTCTGGGGACTTGCACGGAAAAATTCGTCTTAAAATTAAAGGAGCATGAACCAATTTTCTATAAGGCACGTAATTTACCGCTAGCCTTGCGCGAACCCGTCGAGAAAGAACTGGAGCGTCTTGTGAATGAAGGGACACTTAGGAAAGTCGAACACTCCGAATATGGCACTCCCATTGTTCCCGTTATTAAGAAATGTGGAAGCATACGCATCTGCGGAGATTATAAAATTACTATTAATCCCATTTTAAATAATAATAATAATGCTTTTATCGGCCGGACAGAGTGGAGTCGCGAGAGTTGCGGCTCGGGGGTGGATGTGGAAACGTAAGGGGTTAGTTGGCTCCGGTTTAAAGCCCAGTATTACACCTCTCCGCCCTTAGCCTTCCGCACTGGTGTTGCCCTTAGGCCACTCTATGTGTCGCTTTTTATGGGGGGCCATCTAGCGGGAGGCGAGTCATCGTCTACCAGTTTTTTTGCTATGAGACACTTTTCTTGGTAGACGTCCGGCTGTCTCAAACAATAGCCCAATTACACAGTCCTCCATTTCATCCCCATAGCCCGATTTGTATTTAGATTCCATATATTCATAAATAGTTCTTGCACCAAGCGGGTGCTGTCTCTGTGTGCGTCCCATGACACGGATAGGGACAGCATCCGCTCGATGTACACATTACATTTCATTAAATTGTCGAAAGGGCCTCTACGCGTTGGCTTCAGCTCCGCGCACGCCTCCCAAAGGTCCGGGACACTATTATCCCGTGAGCGGGTGCGACATACAGGAATAATAATAATAATAATAAAAAATTGTAAGAAAATTGACTTGGCTCACGCTTATGAGCAGGTCCTTCTGGAGGAAAATTCTAGAGCATGTACTACAATCAGTACGCACATGGGCTCCTTCGAGTACCTTCGGACCCCTTATGGGTTAAATTGCATACCCGAAAAATTTCAGAAGCTTATGGAGGAGGTAGTCAGAGGAATTCCGAGCACAGTAGTATTTTTAGACGATATTTGCGTTTCCGGGGTGTCTAGGGACGACCATATTAAAAATTTACGCGAAGTTTTTCGTAGATTACAAGCTGTTGGACTTAGAATTAAATTAGCTAAGTGCGAGTTCTTTAAGCCCCGAGTATGCTACTTAGGGCACATCATAGATAAAAATGGCCTTCACCCAGATGACAGAAAAGTGAAAGCACTGTTGGATGCTCCTCATCCACAAGACGTACAGCAACTTAGAGCCTTATTGGGGCTTGTTAATTATTATGGTAGGTTTGTACCTAAGCTAAGCACGATTTTACAACCCTTGCATGTACTACTAAAGAAAAACACGGCATGGCACTGGAATTCTGATTGCAGAAAGGCATTTATAACTATTAAACAGATACTGACCAGTGACAATGTTTTAGCTCATTACAATCCGAACTTGCCTCTGGTCCTAAGTGTGGACAGCAGCGCGTACGGAGTAGGGGGCGTCTTGGCGCACAGGTACCCTGACGGTTCGGAAAGACCTATTTGTTGTATTTCACGTACACTATCCGAGGCTGAGAAATCGTATAGCCAATTAGATAAAGAGGCGTTAGCAATTTTCTTTGGCGTTACTAAAAATCACCAATATTTATTCGGGCGGAAATTTATTATTCGTACCGATCACCGCCCTCTTTCGCATATATTCGGAGACAAAATTGGCATTCCTCAGACGGCAGCCAGCCGCCTGCAGAGGTACGCGGCGCGGCTCGCGGCATACGACTTCACCGTGGAGTGGGTCGCTTCGGCGGCTAATGCGCCCGCTGACTGCTTGTCACGCCTGCCGCTTGGCTCGCCAACCGCCATAACGGATAGTACGTTAGAACACTGCAGTTATTTCCACTACATGGAAAATGAGTTTCCGATAAGTTATAGACATATCGCGGAGGACACCAAAGTAGATCCCATCTTACGTAAGATTTATGACTACGTCATGAGCGGTTGGCCCGCCAGTTGTCAGGTAACGCAAGAATTACCGTATTTTCATCGAAAAGATAATTTATATATCGAACGGGGTTGTATAGTGTACAATTATCGAGTCGTAGTACCCCCGAAGTATCGCGAGTACATACTGCGCGAACTTCACGAGGGACACTTAGGCGTCGTAAAAATGAAAAGCATCGCACGAAATTATGTGTACTGGCCGGGACTCGATGCCGCGCTCGAGGAACTGTGCCGCGCGTGCGCCGCGTGCCGCCAGCAGCGCGCCGCGCCGCCGCACGCGCCGCTTACCAGTTGGGAGTTCCCTTTACGTCCTTGGTTGCGTCTTCATGCCGATTTTGCGGAATACAATTCTAAGCATTATTTAATAATTATAGATGCGCATAGTAAGTGGATCGAGGCATTCCAAATGAACAGTACGGCCGCTAAGTTTGTTATAGCAAAGTTAAGAGAAGTATTTGCGAGATTCGGTTTACCTTTACAGATCGTTACGGATAACGGTCCTCCTTTCGCTTCTCGCGAGCTGGAAGAGTATTTCAATCGGAACGGTATAATTCACAGTCTCACCAGCCCGTATAGACCGAAAGGTAACGGAGCCGCGGAAAACGCAGTCAAGACGGTGAAGCATTGTATTAAAAAGGCTCGTTACGAAGGGACAGACGTAGAGCGAGCGATTAGTAAGATGCTTTTTCAATATAGGAATTGCCCTCACGCCACTACGGGCGTGGAGCCGGCGGTGGCTCTGCTGGGGCGGCGGCTCCGGGGCCGGCTGGACGCGCTGCGGCCCGGCCCCGACGTCGCGCCCGACGTGGCGGCGCGGGTGCTCGCGCGGCAGCAGCGCCAGGAGCACCGCGCCGGCGGCCTGCCGCCCACAGCCGAACCGGGGGACCGCGTTCTGATACGAGACTATTCCCGAAATAAAGATAGGTGGACTGAGGGGGTTATAAAGGAACAGGTAGGGCCGGCGTCGTTTAACGTCACCTTACCTTCCGGCACGACGAGACGACATATCGATCAAATATTAACACCGAAGGGACCCTGTGCAAAGAGATACTCTGTGTCGTTGGTGGAGGGAAGCGAGCCTTGTTCCGATACCGGTAATAAACCAACTGTAAGTGGCGGGGCAGAGGAGAGCCCGGCGACGGCCGCCGCAAGTGACATAGACGAAGCTACTCGTAACAGTGATGTCAACAGCCCGGATCCTGCCGAAGCCACCGCCACGGCGGATTAACTTGCGCCCGCGTCATAGGCAAGTGTAGAAATTTGTCTAGGATGGTTAAACATGTATTTACGAGTATTATCTGAGATGTAGCAGAATGTAGGATTTAAAGTAAAGTGTTAAGATTTATGGTCTTAGAGTTATTAGTAGGTATAGGGTCAACAAAAGAAATATATACTAGCTATATCTTAGTAAATAAGTTATCCTTAAGTTATGCACAAGCTTATTGTATTGTACGATTAGTTAAAAGAATATCATATCGAAACTTTGTTATTTAAGTAAGGAGGTGTTGGGTAGTAGAATAAATACTGTCATTCATGTTACATTTATATCTACCTACCGCCGAATAAACAGTTGTAATCCACCGCATGTCTTTCAATATGTAACTATTTCAAGCTCTATAATAAGGTCGTAAACGCCAAAGTAACTGTAATAGCTTATTACCTTCTGGAAGTTATCGATTAGACGCGCCAAATTGAGCGGAATGTTTTAAAACAGTATGGCACTTAACTAATATGTGTAACGTTCGAAGTATAACGACACCGCGCGGCACTTACGTCATTTTAAAGAAAATTACGAAAAAACGGCTCGAACGATTTTAGTTTTCATTGAAAGTAGGACCAACTCATGAAATTTCGTGCCCTAGGAACATCATTATTATGCACAGTTAAATTTTAAGCACAACAACCCATAAAATACTTTAGGACTAACGATAATAGGAGCAACAATTTCGGCAAATTAAAGGATGCGGAACAAAGTTTATGCCATAAGTAAACGACGCGTTTGGCTCGGTTTGTAGACACCTGCCTACTGAGCCGGCGGTCCCGGGTTCGAATCCCGGCCAGGGCAAATATTTGTGTGATGAACTGGAATATTTGTGCTTGAGTCATGGTTGTTCTATGTATTTAAGTATATATATATTTATCTATATAAGTACGTATATCGTCGTCTAGTACCCATGAGCTTAATTTGGGACTAGACCGATTTATGTGAGGTTGACCGATATTTATATTTATTTATTTATTTATAAGTTATTCGGACAAAAGACGTTATGCGACACAACAACAGGACTAACAATTTTGTATGCCATCCGATATAGATAGACCCATACGGAATGCTACCGAACGAATCTACTCTAACACATTAATAGGTACCTATAGGTACACGAATTATTCACACGCAATTTCACTGTATAATATATCCGTCAAACGCTTGCATTCAAACGTTTAATTACGACGTCCCAAAAGGCAATGCCTTGATTTCTAATCGATGCATTCGATTCATTCTCGATTCCGAATCGGTAGCGTCCGGAGAAAGTACAATATGTAGGGCGCCCCCATTACGTTACATTTTTGGAATAAAATCATCGGAGTTGATAATCGAACATATCGGTAACTATCGCGCGATTCGCGACAAGAAATACTCTCTCTGTCTCTCTCTGCTGTGCTTTTAGGGTTCCGTACCCAAAGGGTGAAAAACGGGACCCTATTTACAGACTCCGCTGTCCGTCCGTCTGTCACCAGACTGTATCTCATGAACCGTAATAGTAAGACAGTTTTCACAGATGATGTATTTCTGTTGCCGCTATAACAACAAATACTACAAAACAGAATAAAATAAATATTAAAGGGGGCTTCTATACAACCAACGTGATCGGTTGCGTTAACTTTGCATCTCATTTGTATCTGGCGCCATATACCTACATACCAGATGCAGACTTAACCCGGCGTGTTAAGATGATGGTATAAGTATTTGCATGGAACCCTCGGTGCGCGATTAAGACTCGCACTTAGCTGGTTTTTTAGTTCTCACAAAGCCCATATGGACGCAATTTATATAAATACGATAAAAAGAATCCTTATTAGCAGAATTTCACGAGAATCCGTTGAGAAATGCGACGGAAAGCATCCAAACAAACGGACATACGAAATATCTTTGGGCCAAGCTGAAACTGCGACGTTTCGCTCGCTCGGTGAAAATGCGCGTCTTCATTAAAGGTTAGGAACAAACATTCGTTCAGAACACTAAAGGTTTGTGGTTTTTAAGGAGATTGCTTGCTTAGAACCGTTTCGAACATTAGTTCCTCTCAATGCACAAAGTAACACTTATAGCTCGGACCCAGACAGTTTGTGCTATACGCACATTACGATATACAAAATTCATTCGGTGCATTCTATTCCTCAAGACCCTAGAGCATATTGAAAAATATATAAAAAAGTCTAGTTGAAATCTTCACAAAATTAAAAAAACAAGTTGTGGCCCGCAGGTAGGTACGTGTAAAGAAATTGTACATTGGAATGTACATTGGGCTTTTAAGCCTTATGGTTTTATTTGGGCTTGGACCTAACGAGATTAAGAGGCTTAATTCCTTCTATACAATTTTTTTTTTTTCAGGTTTTTAAAAATATATATCGATGGCAAAAAGCGAGAACGTAGTAACCGCCACTTGGTCAAAAAAAATTTTTTTGCATATTCGGAATCAGCGAATTTTTCTGCGTCGACTGGTCTGGGTCCCATGGCTCTACGACGCTTAGAAAAAACTGGACTACGTTGCAAAACGAATGTATTTTTTTGACGATGCCCACATCTAATTGCTGTAAACACCCAAATAGTAGCAATTTTCTAAACGAGTACATTTACGCTAATTTTGTTCTTTCATAAATAAAAGGGTGTGCCGGTTACAGCGTTGCCGAAATTTTGTTCCGTGGCGGTTGCAGCATTTATGCATGTAGTGAAAAAATTACGAACCAAGTTTACTGCAAATATCCTAAAATAAATTATCTATGATTGACGCTTACTACATTTCATTCGAAAATGAATTAATAGCAAGCTACAGTAACGACATTTGAAACACAACGTGAAGTGGGTAGTGCTTGAAGATACAGCAATAAAAATGTGCGCTCGCGGCGATGTGGCTCGTGAATACGACCTGTGATTTAGTCTATCGGCGATCGCCGGAGCGAGTGGGTGTGCGTAGTCTGTGTACATGCCTTTTTTTGGATGTAAAATATGTTGCGGGTTTAATGGAAAATATGAATATTGGGATAAAACATAACTAGCATATTTATTTGCTTTATTAATATTGAAAGGACAGCAAAAATGTTTTTATTACATTTTGTTGGAAGAAAATAACGATGTTGGGGCGCGGGACGCGGCAGCTTTGAGAGTTCCGTGCCTCAATCGCCAAAAACTAAACTTTAATAGGATCACTTTTGTGCCTGTCCATCTATTTGTCGAAATCTTTTTCTCAGGAACGCGTGGAGGTATAAAGCTGGAATTAACATCAAATATCATCAAAGGTCTGCTTATCTTCAGCTTAAAGGCAATCAAAAGATACGAGCAAACACTAGCATGATGATTAAAAAAAATGAAAAAAATATTTACTTCTTTTCGGCTTTCTTCTCGACAGCGGCCTCCTCTTGTGAAATGCCGATAAATTCAGATTCAGACATGTAAAGTGGCCTACTTACAGAATAGGTATACATTTCAATTTTGATTTCGATTTAAAATAATGATTTTTTTTAATTAGTATAATATATGTATATCTAGTTTACGGTGGTAATCGCTAGAAGAAAGTTTTGCTGTAATCTACTACGTTTCACTACAACCATTAAGAGTTAATCGGTCTAACTCCTAAAAAGCTGACTCAAGCCGGATCAAACTAGTTTGGGGTGTCACGTCCGCATCTTTATTGTCCAAGGGCTAGAATCAGATAAGCACTAAATTTGTTGAGCTGCGGTAGATAAACAACTGTACAGTATTTAAAATTTACCGGTTAACTGGTGCCTGATTCGATTAATATTTTCACAATAACCATACGCATGGCATAAATGAATAAAAAAAAAAATATCGGGCAACCTCACACAAATTAATCAAGTACCACAGTAAGCTCTAGGAGGCTTGTGTTCTGGACACAAGTGAACATACTGGTAAAGATAAATACATACCTAAATACAAATAACATCCATGACCCAGGCACAAATATATTATTCAACAAATATTCGAGTTCATCACACAAATATTTGCCCTTGCCGGGATTCGAACCCAGGACCATCGGCTCAGTAGGGAGCTGCTTAAACCACTGCGACAACTGTCGTCATTCGTTTTATCACGGACATAATATACAGCTTTGCGGCTGCTTGAGCTACATCAGCTACCAGCGTTTTGGAACGCAGTACTGTGTTCATTGGCGTATCTAAGATTATTTTTCAGGGGGGGCCTGGGGTGGGCCTAGGGAGGGGCCTGGCCATATCCTAAGAGATGAAGCCATGAATTTCTATCGGTAACCCAAAATCCTGGGGTGGGCACTAGACCATACTGGGGTGGGCACGGCCCACCCGGCCACCCCCTAGATACGCCTATGACTGTGTTCTTAATTCTGTCAGTTAGTTTTACGCCCAGAATACTGCGTTCCATGGCTCTTTGACAAACCTTGAGGGTGGACTTCTGAACTTTTGTCAAAGACCAAGTCTGCGCTCCGTAGGTCAGGATTGGAAGAATGCACATGTCCATCAGTCACTATTGCACTAATTTTCATTACTTTAGAGGGGCGATTTTTGAGTTAATTATGACAAACATTTTGAGGAGTGTTATTATTATAAAACAATGCATTTTAGAGTGGAATTTTTAGTATTTTTTTAATAACAGTTATTTTAATTATGTTATTATGAAAACGAATTCCATTGGAATGCAATTTTTAGGTTCCTATTTTAATGTCAATTGATATTCTGCCTAAGAAAAATGACCCCGAGTTTTTATTTAAATAAATAATAACAATTTTAACTTGTACGGTACCATAGTAATATAACGTCTAGTTATTTAAGTTAAATATTAATGGTTCAGTGAGATTAGTTCAAAGAAATATTTTCATAATTGCGGTGATAGTTGTGTTCAAACAATTGTTTAAGAATTATGTTGAAAACTTATATAATAAGTAATACTTACATTCAAAACATCTTTTATAGTTAGTGGGTTTAATAGGTAGTGAGTTTTATATCGATAAAAGTTACTTAAAAGACAATTTAATGCCAAAACTGAAGATAAAATGTAGAGAGTTTTAAAGTTTTCACGGGAATATTAAACCTCATTACCTATAATATTTAGTTTTAGCGGATAACAATATTATAGTCTGATTAACCCTAAGAATATTTATGTTTGTTTTTAGCACGATTAGTACAAGGTTGTGATTTTATAATATGAGAGATTTTATTAGCCTTTTGAAATGTTATAAGCAACGGAGGTTTTAAGTAACTTTCGTAATGTTTTTATACAGAGAAATTGAGACTAGATAGTATTTGATATGTTAAGACGGTAATTGTTGCTTCTGAGCTTTAAATTTGTAAGAAACCTGCATTTAAAATTTGGAAACATTTTAAAAAAGTATGTTGATAAAAGTTGATTGATACTTAAGTCGTTTTATTTTCACAGTTTCTTTTTGCCTGTGGACACTTACCACATTTCAGTTAGTCCTATAAAGAACTTAATGACATTTACGTCAAAATTATTGAATCTTAAAATAAATATGCATCTGGTTACAGCATTTATGCTTTATGGAAATAATACTCGTTTCACCAGTTTAGTACATTTACTTCTGGCGTTTACAGCGTTTTCACGTAACGAAAAAAAGAGTTCAATTGTCGTAACCGCCACTAAGTCGTAAACCAGTCTTTTTTGTTAAATATTAAATATGCCAGTTGAAAGAAAACCATAAGTTATGTATTAGATCCAAATATCAAGCATTTTCGTTCATAAATGAAAGAGTTATGATTTTTTTTCTCGAAATCGAAAAGTTTTTTGGCTCTGGTGTAAAGTTTGCATTTTGGCGGTTACTACGTTCTCGCTTTTTGCCATCGATATCGATAATTTCGACCGGGCGATACCCGGCAACTCCGCTGTAGGTATAAAGTTGAAAAACTTTATCTTATTTGAATAACAATCTATCTGCTGTCTGTCCGTCCGTCTGTCACAGAGCTGTATCTTTCCAACCGTAATTGGTAGAGACTTTGCATTTTATGGCCTACTATAACCGCTGTAACGTCATAATTATCATTGGCCTTTGTCTATAAAATATGGCTTAACCAGCGTATAATAAAGTGCGACACTTACGAAGATGGCTGGATAGATACGAGAGCGACAGCCTCGGCCGAATAATTGCTATAACAACACATACCAAAAAAAAAGTTCGAATTAAATAAAAAAAATTATATTGGTCTCCTACATTTGTTGATCTAAAGGTTGACTGGTAATTGCTTAGAACTCAATTGAAATGTTCATGGACTGTATACCACTATAACAACTAATAAAAAAAAAAACAACCTGAATCTAACTTTTGTAATGGTGCGGAACCCGTTCGTGCGCGTTTCCGGCTTGCACTTGGCTGGTTTTTATCCACAACGGGCTTTGACAAACTGCTTTTGGATGTAATTATCTGGTTAACTAAACGTCGAAATAAGTATTTTCACCACAGCCCAATTATCTTAACCAGATAATAGGCGTGCGTTTATACGCAATTATAAAATGCATCGCTGGCAGTAATGATAATCACTTTCATTCAACACGCGTTTTGATCGGCTTAAGCGTTTGGGTCTTTAGGAGCATTGTTCACTGTGGTAATATGGCTAGTGGGTGAATATTCAACGATTTTGCGCGATTCTTTCGTCATTGATTCAATAATAGATGAGGGCGTTTTCCAGCAAAAAACCTTATTCCTGTTTCTTCAAGAACTTGACCAGTTTGGGTTATGTTACCTAGAATCGACAGCATTTTCAATGTGGAGCTAACATGTCAACCTGTAGATTAGGTTAGGTTAGGCTTGTGTTATAACATTCCAAAATATTTGTTTTGTTTATTACAGTAGGCTGGTCATGTCTGTCGTATAAGGTCGATGACCACTGGGGCAAACGAGTTCACGAATCGGTAAACGTAGTGTAGGGCGCCCTGTAACAAGGTGGAGCGACGACATTCGTAGGACAGCGGGTGGTAACTGGAGGAGGTGAGCTGAAAATCGAGCTCAGTGGCGTGCCATGGGAGATGCCTATGTCCAGCAGTGAACTGATGATGTACACTACTCCTTACTAAATCCGATACTGAGGCATCGACGCGCCACACTTAGGAACGCCACGCCTGAACGCCCGACGAAAGTGGATGTATGAAAATCCGATCTGTTCATATTTTTTGTGGCGCAGCGGATCTAGCGAAAAGAACGATCTTTATTGACCGACCGAGTGAAGCGTCTCCGTTTCAGCTTGGCCCGAAATTCTTTCGTATGTCCGGATACAGAAATTACAAAAAATAAATACAATTATAAAAAACCTAACCTAAGGTGTTACTTATATAAATAATGACACAAAAGGTAACGCGGATCCCGCTTGGATTGTAGTGGATCGCATTCAATTTTTCTTTCTTAATTTACCTTTGTGTCATTATTTATAAAAATAAAAATGTGGTATTATCACATAAAAAAATATGAATCGATAAAAAAGATTCTATACAAATACTAAGGTGTTACCTTACCATGAGTTTACAGTGACCGTACTCGCAAGCGACTGCGTAAATGATTTATATGAAGAATTGTAGTTCTATAAAGTAAGTAAGCGTATAAGCGTCGCTACAAAAGTACGGCCACGTTAACTCGTGGTAAGAGTACAGGTCTCAAACTTAACCGGTGGTTAGGATTGTGGAGAGGGGAACCACCTCCCGTCCAGGAATACCTACTGCGTTCTGAATCTGACCCTTGATCCAGCCATCTAGCGTCTCAGAAGATGTTTGTCGTGACTCTTTTGCTATAAGACCGTTCGCCGAAAACACTCCGCATGGTGATCAACTCATGAGCCAAGTCAAGGTACTTGCTGAGTTCGTCCTACTCGGCTTTTACAACGTTTTCGTCATGCGGAGTGGTGGCAGTGGTTTGAATTAGCATGTTTTTGACCACTGAAATTTTTGACGTCAATAGGCGTCGTTGGCGTCAGTGGCACGAATTCCCGATGACGTGATTTGCCGTCTTTGGCGGTCAAAGGGTTAAGGAACCTAACCTATTACTAGCAAGACCTTATATTTCAATAAAAGCTTACAATTTATTTACAATTCATTTATTTACCAACAAAGAACACAATGCAAATAGATTGCCATTCTTTCGCACCAAAATCTGACACTTCGTTTTGATGTCTAATTTTTGTTGCCACATTAAGAGGCCTTATTCCTTTAAAAAAAAATTTTTTTCCTATTATGACAAATATATTGATAATTTCAACCAACTTTTTAAAATGAATAATACTTTTCCCCGAGTTCTAGGTAGTAACGTAGCTATTTCAGGTTTTTATTGCGTGCAGTCGAAAATAATTTGAAAAAACTAATTTTTCGCGTGAATTCTGTCAATTTCGAGTAGCTTTTGAAACAAAAATTATCAATGAAAAATTCAAACTGTAGGTTTAAAATATATATCAATAAACCCCATTAGCTGTTCTAGGTAGTAACATCAATAATATGTTAAGAAACATATTTGATAACAGAGAAAAATGTCTAAAACAATCAGCATTTTAAAAGGAATAAGGCCTCTTAAATATATATATTTTGATCACTATAAGCTATATTAAGTATGTACAGTCCGACCAAAAAGAGTAGAAATTAAAAAGTGGCAATACTGTAGCGTCCTCCCTTTCTAATCAATAAAAGAAAACAGGGACGACACTACGGTATTGCCACTTTTTAATTTCTACTCTTTTTGGTCGGACTGTAGAAACTGTGTGTTTGGAGGAGCAGTTTTTTGTTTGTTAATTGTGGCCCTTATCTACCCGACATGACCATACATCGTTATCGCGAGAGCAATAACGATTTGACAGGTCCCAAAGACTGTAAATAACAGAAGAGACACTATCCAAACGCAAGATATTTAGTTTATACCTATCGACGACGAGCGATCATTTAGTTAGCCGAAGTGAATATTTCCTGCTCGAAGGCGCCGCATATGAACGGTCTAAGCTACTGTATTAACTACTTGTATTAGTTACGCTAACCTGTTATGTGTATAATGACAAATATTATATTATGTTAGATAAATATTTATTAACACATGACAATAGGGTTGAATAACTCAATTCGGGACCTATATCGTAAATATGCACACTTCAACCAACTTTATAATAAAATTCAACATTTTCTTATCCATAAAAATAATAATGTGAAATGGAACAAACATTAAATTATTAATAATTACCAACTATACATTTTAAGAACTAACTTCATGTAAGATATCAAGATCTTCTCAGAGGTTGCGAACGGGTAGGCATTTAGTTCGGTTTTACTGAATAGACATTCTGTTGCGTTTATTCTTTATGTCAATTGATTTTGTCCCCGCGATAACGATGTCTGGACATGACATCAAAATGTGACAGATTCTGTCACTTATTTATCGCGTGATAAAAAAAAACATAACCATCATTGGCACGCTAATAGTCGCAGTCGATTACTATGTCGTAGTTTTTTTTTTAATTTTTAAGTCTTTGTATAGGCTAAGACCAAAGGCCATACTGCATCGTCTTTATAAACTGGGATCACTCAAACATTCCGAAGTGTAATTTATCCGAAATCATCAATATTCTGATTTTCAAAATTCCGAAGTGTTCCATATGTTACATTACTATAATTAGGTTAGATTAGAGTTATATGGTATCCCAAAAATAACTAAATATTTTATCAAAACATGTTTTTCGGACAAATTAAACTTCGGAGTATTGTAGTGTACCATTATTAACTATGTCGTTGAAACAGAGTGGTCCTAGTGGTTTATTTTGATGCGTCCGTCCTGAGCGATGTTTAATGGCGAGTTTTTCTTGATGTAAGCCTCCAGCAGCGCCTGATCGCGGCCAATTACCTGTCTGTTCACTCTGTTGTCTTTGAACATCTGCAATAGAATAAATATACAGTGTGGAAAAATTTACGGGCCCTGGAGGGAAACTGCTCTAAATCGTGAGGGGTATTTCTTATTGTTTTTTTTTAAAGCAGTAACGTCTGCTAGCGAAATTAAATGTTTAGAATTAAGGGAAAAAATAAAAAAAATAATGGTACAGGCGGGGTTCGAACACGCGTCTCCAACGGCTTTCCTGGTCAATACGGGCGTCCATTTCTCTCTCTTATAAAGTTATAGCACTAACCGTGAACCCGTCTCCGCCGTCGGCTAGGTAGATGGGGGCGGTCACTTGGTACATGGTGTCGGGGTTCAGATCGTTCACTTCCTTGGTGGGGCCCGTGGTCACCGCGGACGTGACGCGGTGACCTTCAGGGAGCGTCACGTTGTACTCCACGCGTAGGCCTGGGAACATTATGCTAAAACTTTTATAGTCTATTAAATTTTATTCTGACAGCATTTCCTTCCTAAAGTATTTACTTTAAGAAGCTGTTTAGCAGTATCTAAAAAAAACACACAATGAGCCTCATCGAGTGCCCAAAGTTACTCAACGGGCAATGGAACGAGCTATGCTCGGAGTTTCCTTGCGGGATCGAATCCGAAATGATGAGATACGTAAGAGAACTAAGGTTGTAGATATAGCTCAGACAGTCGCGAAACTTAAGTGGCAGTGGGCGGGGCACATTGCTCGTAGAACCGATGGCCGTTGAGGCAGAAAGGTTCTTGAGTGGCGACCGCGGATTGGAAGAACAAGGTGAACCGACGACCAGGTTAGGATCGCGGGCAGAAATTGGAAGAGGGCGAAGTTGTGGAGAATTTTGGGGAGACCTTCGTTCAGCAGTGGCCGTCTATCGGCTGATAAGATGATGATGATAGTAAACACTATTGAGTTACTTAAATCATAGTACAGTTTAAACCATTCTGCATCAGATGACAAAACAAACTAGCGGTAAATAAAAAGGTAAGTTTAAAACTGATTATCATATGGTGAATTGGCGGTACATGAAATGATTTTAGGAATTGTAGAGACCCGCGAAATTGTATTTCTTACCAGCGACTTGTAGAACCCAGGGTCCCTTGAAGGGCTGGTACGCCCAAGCCCCCACTACGCTCCGCTCCAGCGCCTCCAGCACATATTTGCCCTTCAGCTCAAAGGTCTCTATTCGGTCGTTGTAGGGTAGGAGCTCAAATATTGACCCTTGCGTTATAGCTGTGGAAATATTCAAATTTAGGTTACCTATCTGAAACACTAATGTTTGTTTTCCAGTTGTAGTAAAGTTTCGCAAAGTTTTCATTTGTCCATAAGCCATTTTTTTTCAATAATTATAAACAAACCTAATGGGATGGGAAAATATTACGGGTTTCAGGTCTTCGTTTGTACCTTCCAGAAAGTCATCCCACAATATTCATATATTCATATTTATCTTTTCGTTTGTTACTTTCTTTACGCCCAAGCGGCTTTGATAAATTTTGGCATGAAGGTAGCTGACACTCTGGATTAACACATAGGCTACTTTTTATCCCGAAAAAAATAGTCTTCCCGTGGAAGACCGGGTAACACCGCGCGGTGCAGCTAGTGATGTACAGTCCGACCAAAAAGAGTAGAAATTAAAAAGTGGCAATACTGTAGCGTCGTCCCCGTTTTCTTATATTGATTAGAAAGGGAGGACACTACATTATTGCCACTATTTAATTTCAACTCTTTTCGGTCGGACTGTATAAGTCGGGGCACTATCCGGTGATCTTGGTAATAAGATGCGCTTGCATTTCTTACCTCCTTTAAGTATGGATGATTTGATGTTACCTCGCTGAATAAACGAGAGGAAGTCTTTACTGGTATCTGCTTTCACCACAGATTTTGCCTGTAAACACAGTTTTTTCAATGTTAATAAGAATTTGTAACTGATAAAATATTTGGGACAGTCTAAAAAAGCTATAATTTTTTTTTTTTTACTTCTCAGGGTTCCGTACCCAAACGGTAAAAACGGGACCCTATTAGTAAGCCTCCGCTCTGTCCGTCTGTCTGTCTGTCACCAGGCTGTATCTCATGAACCGTAAATAGCTTAACAGTTGAAATTTTCACAGATTTCTGTTGCGTCTATAACAACAACTACTAACAGAATAAAATAAGCATTTAAGGGGGCTCCCATACAGCAAACGTGGTTGCATTAACTTTGCACATTACTTGTATTCGGCTCTATACATACCAAACTAAACCCGACCACTTAAGATGGGATAAGTGTTTGTACGGAAACCCCGGTGCGCGAGTCCGACTCGCACTTGGCCGGGTTTTTTATATTACGGCTCCATTAGCGACGAGAGCATTTGAAGACGCGGTTGGCTCAGTTTGTAAGCACTTGCCTACTGAGCCGGCGGTCCCGGGCTCGAATCCTGGCCAGGGCAAATATTTGTGTAATGAACTCGAATATTTGTGCTTGGGTCATGGTTGTTCTATGTATTTAAGTATATATTTATCTATATAAGTATGTATATCGTCGTCTAGTACCCATAAAACAAGCCTTCTTGAGCTTAATTTGGGACTAGATCGATTTGTGTGAGGTTGTCTGATATTTATTTATTATTAGCACCCGTTAGGTTACCGTATAAGCTCCGTACAATGTGGAATAAAACATTCGCATCATTTAAATTAATAATGTTATTAAAACTATCGTGAGATGTCTCACTAATTATAAAAACATGTCGGGCCGTTCCTGATAATTTTTACGTGAGTTTATACCGTTTTTATAATTAGTTATCATTTAAATTTTTTAAAGCCACAGAAATATCTGTATTATTTTCAAGCAAATCAATCAAGCTTTTTGGAATGAATCATCCATTCCCATTTCTTGGTGATTTTGTTTCTATCGTGATAAGTTTTAGGTAACTTACATGTTCGTTAAAGGTCTCGACGAGCAGATCTCCTAAAGTGCACTCCCCGTATACACAGTCTTCGTAGTTGAGGCTCGTTTGAGTCTCACCCACAGGCACGTTCTCTGCCTCATGAACTATTTTGGCATATGGCGCCAGTTTAGCTTTGATGGTTTCGTCTGGGAAAGAAATGAATCGCTTAGAAACACGGTGCCACCCTAAGGCATATATAAATGAAGCAAGTGGTTGAAAAATTCAATGGCTCGAGCTTTGCTAGTTGAATACGTAAACAGCCCGCGTTGGCCCGGAAAATCGTTGGGAATAGCAACCAATAGTAGGTACAAGCATTTTAATTTGGGACTAGGTCGATTTGTGTAAGATTGTCCCATAATATTTATTTACCATATTTACATCCTTGTAATGTAATTTAGTTCTCACTTGTGCTGTTATAATTAGTTAAAACAGCCCCTAAAGCACAGTTTCACACCTAGTTTAGGGAACAAAGGCTTCGACCCCCATTGTACCGACCGCGATATGTGACGCACTTTTGAACAATAAAGATTTTTGTTTATTTGTATGCGTGAGCTAATTAGAAAAAGCAGTATTTATAGAAGGATACCTTCGTTCTGGACAAATTAATGACTCCATACCTTCAGCGATAGTCCTGTCAAGGAATATCGGTCCTCCATCATGCTTGACGTACTGCCCTCGGAAGTTGAAGTAAACGGACAGGTTGCCCATGTACTTGGTGAACGCTGATGCCTGGACTATTAGTACCTGGAACCAGAGATAATACCTTTTTAACCCCCGACGAAAAAAGAGATGAGTAACTATGGGTGTATCTGTGTATCTTCATATTTGTGTATCTGTGTGTCTGTCTGTCGTATCATACCGATAGACCAATTTGAGTGCAGTTTTTTAATCAAAAGACTTGTCCGTCGAGATGGTTTTTAGCTATGCTCGGTGGAATTTGGCGTAGTTTCCAAGATATTCAGCTTTAACTGGAACAAGGAACAAGTGACACGATCTCAGCCAATATTGAAGCTAAGAATTCTAAATTGTTTAGTCATGTTCTGTTTTAGTAGCATTTTCTATATAGCACTCTTTGAATGATGATAGCATGATGACCAGCTACTTGTATAGGAGGTGTTTTAAATTTTCAATTGAGGTTATTTTATTAGTATAGGTTTTCAAGAGGTTATCTTATTCGAGCCCATTGAGCTAGGGCCATCCCATTGTGTTGTCATTGTGATGGTAGTGCCTCGGCACCATACATTTTGTGCTGTTGCTATTAAAAGAAGTATCAAAGCTCCTACAGTTGCCGAGAAACTTCTTGACCCAAAATGGCGGATCTGCGCATGCATATTTGTACGTAAATCGGCTACTGCGCAGTCAAGGTTAGGCTCAAGAAGTTTCTCGGCAACTGTAACAGCATTGCCCCATTATTTTATGCACTAATATAGACAAAGGTATTCTTTAATGCGAGGGATAAAAATACTCTCTTCTGGCGCTTCGCTCGCTCGGCTCACGCGCTTTAGGGTCGCAGTTCTTTCTAACACTTCTCCTGGCTTCGCTCGTCGTCGTACCTAACGGAGACCTCCAATTCACGTGTTTTATAATTAGGACTTATAAGTATTAAGTTGTATGACAAACAAACATTATGACTTCCAATATTAAGATAAAATAGATTAGGGCGTAAGAGTATTAGGTAATTTTATGTTATGGATTTTGACTTTTAGGACAAAAGAGCTTGAACATTGTTAGGGATTTTGAAGGAGACCGGTTAATTAGCGATAACTGCGTGAATACTGTACCCTTACCATGAGTTAGAGCCTTATCACACTTGCGATTTGCGAGCGAGTTTTCTATAAAAATTAGCGTCGCGGCGAACTCGCTGCGTAATCGTCCTCATACAAAATTCGCTCGCAAATCGCAAGTGTGATAAGGCCGTTAACGGGACCGTAGTCGCTAGCGTAAATGATTTGTATAGAGCATAATACAGCGCTCCAAGCGGTTACTTTGTAGAACTACAATTCTCCATACAAACCGTTTACGCAGTCTCTAGCAAGAACTGTCAGTGTAAACTGTAAGGGTATATATACTGACCTCGTGTTGCTTGTCAGCGGTGGTCTCGACGAACACAGGGTAGGGTCCGGCGACAGCCTCGCCGCTGGGCGCGGGTCCGTTCCACAGCAGCGAGTGGGAGTGTCCTCCGACGATGATGTCGATGTATTGCCCGTAGTCGCGGGCTAGCTGCCTGGAAATGCATTTATTAAGTTGATTTTAGTAGCTTAATTGATGCGGACATGTTTTTAGGTACCTAAGTGATTTAAAGGGGAATAGGTAACTAACTAACTAAATGTTTTGGCTCAGTGACCCAAACAGGATTTTAGCCTTCGAAACGAGAGGACGCCACTTGTCCCTCCTGCGCAGTTTTCGTCTTAAAGCTTACGCAGATCCACCTCCACTACACGTCTCCCCAGGCAGGATGACCGACCGAAGTGAATAATACTTTTCCGAGAGTTCTAGATAGTAACATAGCTATTTCATGCTTTCATTGCGCGCAGTCGATAATAAGTTGAAAATAAACAGTTTCTACGTGAGTTTTGTCAATTTCGAGTACCTTGTTTTTGAAAAAAAAAATTATCAATGAAACATACAAATTGCATTCCAGTTTTCCAGTAAATCGCAAAGCCCTGTTCTACGTAACTTCATTGATAATATGTTAAGAAACATGTTTGATCATAGAGAAAAATGTCTACACAATCAGCATTTTAAAAGGAATAAGGCCTCTTAATCTTAAGTTTTGCCTTACCCGTAATGACCGCGGTGAGTCAAATGTAATGATCATGAACTAATAATAAACAATAACTATAATGTTATCATCCGCCGATAGGGAATCTAGAGTTCTTGAACTGGCTATTTATAAATAAACTCTTTGACCGTTACGATTATTGCAAATGTATGTATTTTTACCCGACTACGGGAAGGCCAAAAAGGAAGGGAGCGGTGTAAGCATGTTCCACCATAGCGCGAAAACTACTCGACCGATTTTAGTGATTGAGGTCGTGTCTATTTGTTAAATTGCACTATACAAACTCTTTTTTTATTCGGAATAGTAACATCACATTTCGCAGATTTGTTTGTGCCTTTTCATTTATTAATTGGTACCGTCAGATGTCCATGGCAACTTGTTCTTTACAGGTCAACTTGACCAACATAGAACCAATAGGTGAACGAAGGATTGAGCAGCATTCCGGTAAACAATGTTTTGAATTTGGTTCATGATAAATCCTTAACAAATCGCTACTGACGTTTAATAATCCAAATATATGACAGGGCAGCGGGGTTAGCATATCTTGCCGGGACTTCGCTCGCTCGTCTCAATGTCACCTGTCTTTCACGCACGGTATTGGTAAGAAAGTGACAGGTAGTATATGTCGCGCGACAAAGAGTCGCGTGACACAGTTATGCTAGACGTACAGGACCGTCACGTGTTAGGTTATAATATACAGATTACGATCTACCGACGTTGATCAATCGTTGTTGGTAGTACAACAAGGCTTCGCGACTCTAGTTGCGCGACATAGCATCGCACGTCACTCGCTCACAGTACTGCGAAGAAAGAGATAGGTAATATTTCTCGCGCGAGAAAGAGTCGCGTGTCTCAGTTATGCTAGAGGTGCAGTCGACCGATCGAGAGGCCTTATAACTATATTTATAATTTCAACCGACTTTTTTAAGTGAATAATACTTTTCCCTGAGCTTTAGATAGTAACATAGCTATTTCATGCTTTCATTGCGTGCAGTCGAAACTAAGTTGAAAAACACAGTTTTCTGCGTGAATTTTTTCAATTTATAATAGTTTTAGAAACAAAAATTAACAATTAAAAATTCATACTTTAGGTTTCAAATAGTCATACCTATAGGTACCAATAAATCGCAATGGCCCTGTTCTAAGTAGTAACATTGATAATATGTTAAAAAACACGTTTAATCATAGGGAAAAATGTCTAAAACAATCAGCATTTTTGAACGAATAATGAATGTTTTCAGTAGGTACTCACTTGTCAACTTCAAGGCCGCAGTGAGACAGAAGGATGATGATGTCGACTCCCTGGTTGCACAGAGCCTCGGCCTCGCGTTTCGTGGCCTCGCCGGGGTCACTGAACTCCACGTTGCCAGGTGATGATAAAGTCTAGAATTTCATTAATCATTTAGTAACTGACTAGCTGTGCCCCGCGGTGTTACCCGCTCATCCCACGGGAACACTAAATTTATTCGGGATGAAAAGTATCCTATGTCCTTTCCCGGGTCTCAAACTATCTCCATAACAAATTTCATCTAAGTCGGTTCAGCGGTTTAAGCGTGAAGCGGTAACAGACAGACAGACAGACAGACACACTTTCGCATTTATAATATTAGTAGGTATGGAAGTATGGATGTCGGATAAAAAGTATCCTATAATCTTTGTATCCAGTTACCCCTTTATTGGTTAAAATCCGTTCAGCCGTTGCGGCGTAATGAGGGGACAAAGATATTGTTACCAACAGATGTCGCTTGTGTGCCGGCACCGATACAATTACTGCATCGCGCTGTTGAGATTTTCCCTGAAATAACGACCCGTCTCCATAGGAAACCGAATTTCAATACAATTTTAGGAAATGGTTTAAAAATTTCGCGATAGCCAGGTAGAAAAAAGGATACCCTGTTACTTTTGCTCTTGGCAGATTTCTAAAGGATTTCTGCCCGCCCAGGTGATTTCTATAGAGGGACACATCAAACTGTTATACATCATATTCGTTGTTTCAACGCACGCACTATCTATTCTTTGGTAAAATTGAACAGTCAACTATATTTATCGGCTTATTATTCAGGGCAGAGTGGAAAGTAGCAGATTTTGTGGCCGATCATCAACTCGATTGGCAAACACAAAATGTGTCACTAAGACTTTTGTAGCAGAATGCGTGCGCCATGCAACCAACAGACACCTATTGACACTGACTTAATGTCGAGTTTCTTTCGGCTTTCTTCTCAACAGCGGTTTCCTTTTGGGAAATGCCGGTAGATTCACAATCTGACTTGTAAAAGTGCCATTGTGGCCTATACTATACAAGTAGCTCCTTCCTGAATAAAAATTAATTTCATTTCATTTTCATTTCCAGAGGATCGCGAAAGTAGCATTAAGAAAAGCAGATGACCCCGCTCTGTCAAAAGTCTAAAGGCTAAGAAGAAAACTTAATACTTGTCAGTTTCGTGACTAAATATCTTCATAAATAAGCAATTTTCTTGACGTTACATTTACATCGTATTTTAGCAGGAATTCCATCAAAAACAGCACTTAAGTCAACAAGTCAGTTCATACAAGAATAAATTATTAACCGTACATTGTTTTTCATGTATCATCAATTCATCACAATATCTATCATTTATATACTTTTTTAAATTTGTAGGGAATATTATATCTACGCTGAAGTTTTGTAAAATCACTAATTGCCATCAAAAATTCGCTAGACAATGGTCCAAATTGCACAATCTTCTTCAAGTATCTTGAAATGTCGTCCACAAGGTTATTATTTATTTAAACGTTGATCGTATCTCATACTACTTACTTAATGAAAGTTTTATGTCGAATTCAGATTTGTAGGGATACATACTAAAACGTTAAGTAGGTAGCTGGAAGAGATAAGTGTAAGAGATAATTATTGATAGGTTTCATAACACAATATGGAAATCTCATGGGTTAAGTTGAACGGTTGATTAGAAGAGATACATGTTATCAAAGTAGGTATAAGTATGTTATAAGCTTATAAGAATAGTTCACGATATACATGTGACTAAAACGTCTCAATTAGTTGAAATTTTGGTAAGAACTAGAGAAGTAGGTAACGTTTTAATTTACAGTCAATAAAATTGTGAGAAGCGTTATTCTTTGTTATAATGTACCTAATATATGTAACGAGAAGGTACACCGAGAACAAAGAAGTTGAGACAGTCTCACGACTATGTTTTTGCACGTGTCTTTGTTTATACTCGTAGTTGAATCGTCGGGAAAATTATAGTTTCTAATTTTCATTTGAAAACTGTGACAACTAATCAGACGAGCTACTAAAAAATCTCGCTCAGTATTGACTATGTGGGCCGTAAGGCGTCTATTTCACCTGACGTCATCGTCAGCGAGAAACTTGTAGCAATCAAACTAGTCGAATTGTCGCTAAGCCCTAAGCAAGATGCATGATCACGATGTACCTATTTTGTTTTAGGATGCTAATCTATCCTATTTTTTGTTGAGATCTAATGTTTGTATGGGACTAACTACGCTTAGACTGCTCTACTCAGAAATGACCGTTAACGTTTGTTTGTTTTGCTGAAAACGCTTCCAATCAATGTCCAATACGAAATGTATATATAAATAAATAAATAATAAATAAATAAATATTGAGGGACAATCATACACAAATCGACCTAGTCCCAAACTAAGCAAAGCTTGTACTATGGGTACTAGACGACGATATAGTTACATAATATATAAATACATATATAGATAACATCCATGACCCAAGAACAAATATTTTGCACAAATATTTGCCCCGGCCGGGATTCGAACCCGGGACCGCCGACTCAGTAGGCGGGTGTCTACAAACCGAGCCAAACGCGTCGTCATAAATAACTAAACTGGAATTTCGTTTTTGTTACCTTAGTCTCCGGCGTGATAAGACCGATGAGTCCTATCTTCCTGCCTTTCCTCTTGATGATGGTACTGGGCCTGTACAGGCCCTGTAGCGAAGGCTCCTTAGTTGTGTCCATGTTGGCAGCTAGCACTGGAGCCTTAAGGGCTGAGAGGTACGGGGCTAAACCGGCCGGACCATCGTCAAACTCGTGATTGCCGATCGCCTGAAAGGGTAAAGTTTAGGTTAGTGTGATAATTAAAAGAAAACACGCTTGTTAATTATAGTATTAAGCGAATCAAGTTAAATTGTCAGGAACGGCCCGACATGTTTCGAACTCGTACGGAGCTCTTCATCAGGGACTGCTGAGTGACGAAGTTACCGCGCAACTGTAGGTAGCAGTCTCTGATGCAGAGCTCCGTCGGAGTTCGAAACATGTCGGGCCGTTCCTGACAATTTCACGTGAGTTTAAACCGCTTAACACAATAGTTAAATGTCTCAGAAAGTTTTAATAAGAATTACGCTTGTTCATGGCTAAAACTCATGTTTCAAATGACCCCGCCTTCAGCAGTTCGGGCTATGCGTAGGTTTTCAAATTGTTATGTACCTATGGCGCCGCACTACGAGCGACGGACATCCCTAGCGTCGCCATAACAACATGAAAAGCAGAACCGTCAATCACTTCATATTTTCCTCTCAACGCGGCCGTTGCTTAATTTAATTTATTATTGTAATATCTTCTTTTCCTTTAGTAAACGTATTGTATTTCGAGTGTCGCATTTAATTGCAGTAGATTAGCGTACCACAACAAACACGCTAAATTGGTGACCCGCGACGATTAGTTAATAATTATGTCGGAATACGAATCAACGGAAGATACGACACAAGGAGCCGCCGGCCCGACACAAGAGAGGACAGGATCTGTGGAGCGAGTTACTGTGAGGCTGCCGCCATTCTGGGCGGACGACGCCGAGGTTTGGTTTGCCCAGGTCGAGGCGCAATTCGCAATATCGGGCATAAAAACCGACTCAACCAAGTATTTCCAAATTATCCGTGAACTAGATCCTAAAACAGCAAAGGAAGTCCGTGACATCATTACAAATCCCCCGGAAAAAACAAATACGAAATTTTGAAAAAACAACTGATAAATAGACTGTCAATGTCAAAAGAAAATAAAAGACGGCAGTTGCTGCAGCATGAGGAATTGGGCGACCGGAAACCAAGCCAATTCCTTCGTCATCTTCGAGGATTGGCTGGCGACAGCATCAGCGACGACTTTCTTCGCAGTCTATGGTCGTGTCGTCTACCTACGCACGTGCAGGCCATTATTGCCTCACAAACTACGGCTTCATTGGACGACATCGCTGTTCTAGCTGATCAAATTATTGACGCAACACCTAATTCTTTCTTTCAGCAAGTTGCAAGCACAAGCTCCTTTGACGACATGTTGAAGAGGATGGAGCAGTCAATTACGGCGCGCATTCAAAGCGAGTTGACGCAACAAATTGCGCAGTTGAGCGCCGGCTGCAGCAGCGGATATCGGCGGGCGCGCTTTAACAGGAACAGGTCACGCATTCGCAGCAGGTCCAAATCACACGGTCGGTATCAAGCCATCAAAGAAGGTATGTGCTGGTATCATAGCAATTTTAGTTCGAAGGCAAGAAAATGCATTCCGCCGTGTAACTTCAAACAGGAAAACTAGTACGACAGTCCATCGCGGCAGCAGCAGACTGTCACGCCACAACCAGCCGCCTATTTATAACGGACAGTGTAAGCAAAATTCAATATCTTATTGATACAGGTTCGGACCTCTGCGTTCTGCCGCGCCGATTCATGCCCAAATGTAAGTCGCCTGACAGCTATGCACTCACAGCAGCAAATGGTTCCATCATCCATACCTATGGCATTCTCAAGCAGAAATTGAACCTAGGTTTGCGAAGGGACTACAGTTGGAACTTTGTCGTAGCAAATGTAGACAAGCCAATTATAGGCGCAGATTTCCTTGCTCATTATGGTCTAGTTGTTGACTGCAAACACAGAAGGCTAATTGACAGCGTGACTTCCCTCACAACAGCGGGACAACTCAAGCATTGCGACCAAACCAGCGTGAAAGCTATATCAGGTGACAGCGAGTACCACCGGTTGCTCGCGGAATATCCCAGTTTGACGAAACCATCTGGATTGCCGCGAGAGGTAAAGCATTCAACTGTACACTACATCCGAACTACTCCAGGTCCTCCAGCATTTTGTAGGCCACGCCGTCTAGCTCCCGATCGGCTGAAGATTGCGAAGGAGCAGTTTGAAGAAATGCTTCATGATGGCGTAGCACGACGATCCGATTCACCGTGGGCGTCGGCACTGCATCTTGTGCCCAAGAAAGGAAATGGTTGGCGGCCGTGCGGGGATTACCGCGCGCTCAATGCACGCACTATCCCCGACAGATATCCCGTTCGCCATATAGAGGACTACGCCCATCGTCTTGCAGGTAGCAAAATTTTCTCAAAAATAGATTTAGTCAAAGCCTACAACCAAATTCCTGTTTACTCGGATGACATTTGCAAGACAGCTGTCACTACACCATTCGGAATGGTCGAATTCCCTTTCATGCCCTTTGGTCTCCGGAATGCAGCTCAAACTTTCCAGAGATTCCTGGATGAGGTCCTCAGAGACCTGGACTTCGTCTACTCATACATCGATGACGTACTCATTTACTCCAAGGATGCCAAACAGCACTTAGAACATCTACGGCAAGTTTTCGACAGATTTCATGAGTATGGTATGCTCATCAACGAGTCCAAGTGTAGTTTCGGACAGAAAGAGATCACATTCCTCGGATACACGGTCTCTGAAGATGGAACACGTCCCATTGACGATAAGGTAAAAACAGTGCAGGAATTCCCGCCACCTAAGACTGTTGGTGGGTTACGCAGATTTCTCGGCATGCTGAACTTCTACAGGAGATTTATTCCTCACGCTGCCGAAGCACAAGCACCTCTTCACGACATGCTAGCAGGACCTAAAATCAAAAGCACCACTCCACTTACTTGGACTGAAAAACAGTTGGAAGCATTTCAAAATTGTAAGTCTGGTCTCGCAAAATCAACTCTACTGGCTCATCCCATTATAGACGCACCACTAGCCCTTGTGACAGATGCTTCTGGTACGTCAGTGGCTTCAGTGCTTCAACAATTAGTCGACGAACAATGGCAACCGCTTGCTTTCTTCTCTAAGAAGATGTCACGGCAACAGACACAGTACAGCGCATACGATCGGGAGTTGCTGGCTATTTACGAAAGTGTCAAACATTTCCGGTACATGGTAGAAGGCAGACATTTTGTGATATACACAGACCACAAACCAATCACCTTCGCCTTCCAACAAAAAGACAGGAAATGTTCTCCGAGACAATTTAATTACCTTGATTTCATTTCGCAGTTTACCAGCGACATCAGGCACATCTCGGGGAAAGACAACATTACCGCTGACACGCTCTCCCGCATCGAAGCAATTGCCGTGCCTCCAGACTTCGAAGCCATCGCGCAAGCGCAGCAGAATGACGCAGAGTTGCAAGATCTTATTGCCAAGCGATCTTCGTCACTGAAGTTGGAAAGAGTGCCCGTGCCAGGTACTAATGTTTATTTATATTGCGATACCTCTCAAGCACGGCCCCGACCCTTCATTACCAAGGAGCACCGACGAAGGATATTCGACGCAGTACACGGCATGAGCCATTCAGGTACTAGGTCAACTACTAAACTGGTAACGGAAAGATTCGTATGGCCCTCCGTACGCAAAGATTGCGGTACCTGGGTACGTACGTGCGCATCATGTCAACGCGCCAAGGTGCAACGTCACACATCTTCTCCGCTTGGAAACTTCAAGCTGCCGGAAGACCGATTCAGTCACGTTCATATTGATCTGGTCGGTCCTATGCCACCGTCATCAAATTTTCGTTACCTCTTCACAGCCATTGACAGATACACTCGCTGGCCAGAGGTGAAGCCACTTTCTGACATCACAGCGGAAACTGTAGCTCAAGCGTTCTATGAAACATGGATATCTCGATTTGGTTGTCCACAAACTGTAACAACCGATCAAGGACGTCAATTTACCTCACGTATGTTCAAGGTTTTGACGGAGCTTTGCGGAACCCAGCTGCGACACACAACGGCCTACCATCCCCAGGCTAACGCCATGGTCGAGCGTCTGCATCGGACTTTGAAAGCAGCCATCATGGCCCACAACAACAACACGTGGACGGACGTGCTGCCGATCGTACTTCTTGGCATAAGAAGTGCGTGGAAAGAAGACTTGCAGTGCTCTGCTGCAGAGATGGTGTACGGTGAGCCATTGCGCATCCCGGGTGAGTTCTTTCATACTCCTAACTCACGCACACTGCAGCCTGACGATTTCGTTGCACAGCTAAAACGTCATATGTCGCATCTCAAGCCTGTTCCCGCATCTAGACACGGAAATAAGTCTGTCTTTGTACACAAGGACTTAAGTTCATGCACCCATGTTTTCCTAAGAAAGGATACACTGCGTGGATCGTTAGAGGCCCCATACACTGGCCCACACCGCATCCTAAGTAGAACGGACAAGACTGTCACTGTAGACTTACTCAGAGGACCAGTGACTGTCTCAGTTGATCGTGTCAAGCCTGCTTATGTTCAGAACGACTCAGCTTCATCTACAACAATTAGCTCTAAACCTAAAGCTGTTGTTCCTGTTAGAACCACTCGTTCTGGTCGAAAAGTCACTTTCCCTTCTCACTTTCAGGCAGGACTTTGAGACTCCCAGGGGGGTCCTATGGCGCCGCACTACGAGCGACGGACATCCCTAGCGTCGCCATAACAACATGAAAAGCAGAACCGTCAATCACTTCATATTTTCCTCTCAACGCGGCCGTTGCTTAATTTAATTTATTATTGTAATATCTTCTTTTCCTTTAGTAAACGTATTGTATTTCGAGTGTCGCATTTAATTGCAGTAGATTAGCGTACCACAACAAACACGCTAAATACCTAACGTTACTGTTTGGGTATAAAATATAGATTGTTGTAGAATTATACATATAATATATGATACGTACAATGAACAGATGCGGGTCTGTACCTACATTGTACGTTACTCACATTCGTCGCGCAATTCGCTTCGGCATTCGTACACAATTTATTGCATTTTGCGTTTACATATTCGCACGAATGACGAGGCGTGTATGATAAATTGATAAATGTGTACGGAGCCTCCATAGATCGAATTATCAAGCAATATACAATATTGTAAATTGGGAACAATAAAGGAATAGAGGTGATGGTTGTGTCAAAAAACGCATGACTGTAGATGAAGATCTATTATAAATTAATGGAATTTAAACATACCAGACGACCTACTATTTATTACTCGTAATAATAGTTTTTATTATTGTAGAGTTCCATACCGTAAGAAAATAGTACCTAATATAAGACAATGAGATTATGAGACCCATCTCAAACAAACGGAACTCCCCCTCAAGAAAGTGTTCATTATCCTTAACGAGCGATAGTTAGCCACTTGGTGACAATGAGGATAATCTGCCATTTCCTCTGAAGAATTGTGACTAAATGCCCTAATTCGACGAGTCATTGAGATATCTCCAATTTAGCAATAAAGGCTGTCCATTGCGATCCACCATTGGAAATGCTGCGAGCTTTATGGGAACGGGAACCTTATTGGACTGCAAACGGCAGCGAGCGGTATATTTAGCTTGATTAAAAGGTAATTTTAAAGAGTGGGGGGTTTTACAAGTGACGTCACGCGAAACTTGTTTGATAATTAAAAGAAAATATATGTGTTTATTATATTTAAATAATCTAATAATAATCTAACTGATGGGCTAAACCGTGTTTTTGGTTCTGTTGCCTATTTGATATACAAAATTTCATATAAAATAGGTACTTTCATCCAACAGATACTTATTTGATTTTAAATATGTAGTAATTTTTGTGGCGATGACGTAAGTAACATTTCAATAGATAATAAACTTAAGACACGACAGTTTACTTTATGATGCTAGTCGCTTAATGTTTTAAACGAGACATAATATTTTCAATTGTTTTCCTTTATTATCTTTAGCACGAGTAAATAGTGGCTATTTTGCAGTTTCAAACTTTTAATGGACCCTTTTTGCGTTGTTTCTTTTGGCCTCTGTTTCAAGACCCGTCAGTCTCCAATTGACAACATTTTATTTTTTAACCAGGCATTTATCCGATATAATCAAATAAAGGATAAAAAAATCTATAATACCGCATTTTTACATTTTCGAAAATATCCCAATTTATGATTAATAATTAATTTAAAAAGTTTCTCATTCTAAAAGAGCGTAGGCGATAAGAAATTGATCACAGCGCAGTATATCATACAGTCGGATTATTACCTACTAAGATGGATTAGTATTGAAATTGTACCACTGTTCTTTTTTAGGGTTCCGTACCCAAAGGGTAAAAACGGGACCCTATTACTGAGACTTCGCTGTCCGTCCGTCCGTCCGTCTGTCACCAGGCTGTACCTATCTCAAGAATGGTGATAGCTAGGCAGTTGAAATTTTCACAGATGATGTATTTCTATTGCCGCTATAACAACAAATACTAAAAATAAAATAAAATAAATATTTAAGGGGGGCTCCCATACAACAAACGGGATTGGTTGCGTTTACTTTGCACCTCATTTGTATGGAGCGATATACATACCAGGTGCAAACTTATCTTAACCACTTAAGGATGGAAAGTGATTGTACGGAACCCTCGGTGCGCGAGTCCGACTTGCACTTGTTAGGGTTCCGTAGCCAACTAGGAACCCTTATAGTTTCGCCATGTCCGTCTGTCCGTCTGTCCGTCCGCGGCTTAGCTCCGTGAGCATTAGTACTAGAAAGCTGAAATTTGGTATGAGTATGTGTATGTATAACGCCGACAGAACGATAAAATAAAATTAAAAAAAAAATTTTTTTTTTTCGGGTACCTCTAGTAGGCTAAAGTGGGGGTGATTTTTTTTTCTATTCAACACTGGTGTGTGGGGTGTCGTTGAATAGGTCTTGTAAAAATAATAGGGGTCTTCTGACATTATTTTTTGATAAAGTCAGCAGTTTTGTAAATATTCGCTCCGAAAACAAAAAAAATAGTGTCCCCCCCCTCTAACTTTTCAACCACTGGTCAAAAAAATTCGGAAAAATTCATGTAAATGAGGCCTTATAAGTACTTTTAATAAAAACTATATTGAACAAAATCGGTCGAGCCGTGTTTGGGTTATCGCCAAATTTCATATTTTTTCTTTAAAAGGACGTAAGTTAACTTCCAGAAGGTAATAAGTGATTACAGTTTCTAGGGCGTTTACGACCTTTTTATAGAGCTTAAAATCTTTCTTAACTTAAACCTCGGGCTTAAAACAGCAGTTTATTGTGAAGGATGAAAAAACTACGGAACCCTACACTGAGCGTGGCCCGACGTGCTCTTGGCCGGTTTTTTTATAGGTTGCGACTGTCAATTAGTTCCAAGGGTGACGTCATTTGTGTGCTCATTCTTAGACGACGCTGCCTTTACCTTTTTTATATTTTCAAAACTAGTCCGTATACCATTGATCAAAGAAAAATTTAAATGCGTATTGCACCCGTGCGAAACCGGGGCGGGTCGCTAGTTGACTATAAATTTATGATACATGTAATGTTTCATTATTTTTAATGTGGGTACACCATATTTTTTTATATTGTACCATAGATACAAAGATAAAAGCACAAAGAAAAAATTAAATGCGTAACATGATGGCAGAGACTGGGAATCGAACCCGGTACCTCTGGATTACCGGTCCAGCGTGTTAACCTATCCACCACCCTAACGCCCAGATAACCTTTCGAATCTTTCCTCATGCTTTGTGAGTCGATCTTTGCATTGTTTATTTGAAAGGCTTTACACCTTAGCGACCTCTATAATAATAATAATAATCATTTATTTCAGGTCATAGACTCATACAATTGTTAGTAACAATGGTAGGTACTTAATCTATGTTAGCAGTATAATCAGTAATCACAGTTCACAATCTATTAAATATAACGCAAAATTAACATGAATTAATACAATAATAAATAATTAATATAATAATATGTGAATACGTTAAATAATAAAAATAATAGTTTTGTCATACAAGTAATGAAATTAGTATAGAATAAGTATTAGTAGTAACTTAACACTGTTTAAAAATATGAAATGTTGTCAATTCGTACTTACATGAGCGTCATGGTTCAGAAGGTTCATAAACTGCTGAGTGATGTTCCACTTCAGCAAACTATACCAGTATGTCCCCTGGAAACTGTCCCCTGCGTTCAGGAGGATTGCCTCTGGCTTCTCCTGCATCAGAACCTGGATCTCGTGGTACAGACGAGGGAAGCCACCGAGACACGAGTTGTTGTTGAACCGGCAGGTCGGTGTGTCCACTGAAGTTTCTTGGAACCTGGTTGATAGAATAGTATTTAATATTGTTATAAACAATGACACAAAGGTAAATTAAGAAAGAAAAATTGAATGCGATCTACTACAATCGAAGCGGGGTTTGAACCCGCGACCTCTGCGTTTCAGGCGCATTGCTCTTCCAACTGAGCTATCCGATCCCCCCCGCTTCGATTGTAGTAGATCGCATTCAATTTTTTTCTCTCTTAATTTACCTTTGTGTCATTATTTATAGAAATAAAAATGTGGTATTACCACATAAAAAATATGAATCGATAAAAAGATTCTATACAAATATAAATATTGTTATTATTTATGGGACCTTGAAATAAATTTTCATGTGATCCACTGCAATGTAAGCAGCACGCATAACCGTGACACTTTATCTCTTGAGAAATATTCATCATCATCAGTCTTTGCAGAGAGGTCGTAGTTACGGCAATGGTGTCCACATTTGGGTGATTTGGGTTCTCGTCCTCATCCTTCCTCTGTCAGACAGCAGCTCTCGCGATGCGTCTCCATTTCACCCGGTTGTCTGCGGAGCGAGTGCACTGCACCATGGAGCGTGTGGTCGTTTTAATAAGGTCGGTCCAGCGAGTCTAGAGAAATATTACCTGTCTCTATCTACGACGGTCGGTGCTATGTCGCGCGACAAGAGACGCGAAGCCGTAAGTTGTGTTAAACGGGCTCGAATCTGCGACGCTACGTATGTATCGATGAAAAGATTCTGTTTTCGATATCGATAAAAAACATTGAGAATAGTTTATGTTACCACTCGATTGATAGTCGATCGATATTATTGATCTAAATGGATTTTGCGACGTCGATCTATGGTTTCTATACGTACTGTAGTATATAAAATGGTTCTAAGGCTTTCTTTTCCTTGTCCCCGTACATAGATAACCAAGTAGGATAACTAAGGAGTGTCTTTTCTAAAGGACTTATTTCTCTATGGAAGCCATACAAAACTAAGCCTAGGGGCCTACTAGAGCGATTTGTGTGATTTTGTCCGATATTATTAAGTAATACGCGTAAAAGGAATTAAAACGATATATTTATTACCGTAGAGTAACGTAAAATGTTAAGTAAGTAATAGGCTTAGGTACTTAGTGTTAGGTTCATCAAGATAAGTTTGTCATTTCTAAGATAAAATAATATGATTATCAGTACTTTATTTTGTCAACGTATTTGATGTAAGAATTTACAGTTTTCACAATCAGTCAAGTGCGAGTTAGACTGGTTAATGGAAGGTCCCATACAACGAGTTTCTCTATCCCAATACACAAAATCCTCAGCTGTACCTATGTGACTGTTTCGGACAAACTATAAAACTACTTAATCAATTTTGATGCAATTTTCATTAGGTTCACACGCTCCATTTTCTTAGGCACTTTTTGGGATAATAGTAACCTTTTGTACCCCAAAACACTACGAACAGAAAAATATGAATGTAACAACTATCTCAGTAGATTTCTGTTTTGCACTCTACTTAAAGTAGGTAACCCTGTTTGGCCCTATGGTTGACTGGTAGAGAATGCCATATTGGCTTTTAAGTCCGCCATTTGTACTGACTTTTGTTATGTGCAATAAACTTTAAATAAATATATATTTAAATTGAGGAAAGCGATTGTAGCGTATTAAACATAGTTCAAGTATTCCTTTTCCTTATAGACATCAACCGTTACCAATTTTTCCGGTTTAAATAATATTACTTAATAAGAAAAAAAAAATACACATACCTTGCGTGAAAATCATTATAATGCACGATATCCAGCTTGTACAGTCCCTCATATGGAATAGTAAAACTACGAACCAAACACACCAAAACCATAGAAAACAAACTTCTCAAAATCATATCCATATCCAACGTTTGCTACACTCAGACTTCGGAACGAATTTTCTCTGAATATTATTTAAACTTTAGTTAACTGGATAAGTTAAGTTGGCACTTCATCTGTATGAGATGTTATCACAGCAGGTGTTCGTCAAGCTTTGTCAGTTTTATGTAAACAAACACGCTCGCGCTTGTAGTCTAGACTGTTGGATGGATGAATAGTGACTGAATGTATTTCAAGTACAAGAGATATGATAACGACCCGGCCTCTGATATTGTTCTAAAGACGCGTTCATAATATTACTGAGATACCTACTGTAGCTATGTAGGTATCTACTTTTCTTGCACATCTGTTTTTGTTTTTACGCGATAAGGTGACGATGGGTGCGGGACGTAACTTATATATAACAACATCAGACCTGTGTCTTGTAGGAAAGTGTACGATCCATACTAATATTATAAATGTGAAAGTGTGTCTGTCTGTCTGTCTGTTACCTCTTCACGCTTAAACCGCTGAACCGACTTAGATGAAATTTGGTATGGAGATAGTTTGAGACCCGGGAAAGGACATAGGATACTTTTCATCCCGAATAAATTTAGTGTTCCCGTGGGATGAGCGGGTAACACCGCGGGGCACAGCTAGTTAAAAAATATACCAAGTAAGTTCATTAAGGAATCAATTTTCTTTTTTGTTATCTAGTTGAATGAAACGTAAGCTAGTTAAGTAATTACCTTATTTCGTATTTGTTTTTAATTGGTTAAATGTTTTTTTTCTGTATATCTCTCATGTTTTGTATCCCCGTGTATTTGAGGTGTGCAATAAAGTGGATTTGTATTGTATTGTATGTCACATGTTAAGTATCATTGTTTAAATGTATGTTTGTTGTATAGACTCGTTAGTATAGTATTGTACCTGTTGAAAAACCTGTGAAAAGCATTTACTTCATCGCAAACAATCTCTTAACCCAGATAGCCCGACCAGGTGTTATATAACCGCTCTTTTTTTTTTAATAATTTACTCTAATGCTTGTTGCGATTTCAGATATCGCAAAATTTACCCAGGTTCCAAAAAGTTCGTTTAGGTGAAAGTGGGTTAAAACTGTGACGTAACCGACTCACTTGAATAAGCAATAGGAACACGGTAAATAACAAAGCAAACCTATTTTTAAGCGCATGCTACGCAAGCATCTTTCTGATATATCTGTCTAAAACAATTGTCTCAAGATGAATTATTAGCGGTATGATGTTATCACGGGTACATGAATCTATATGTATGTAGTATATTATAATTATGTATTTGCGTAAGTTTAAGTATGTATATTGTATTCTATTTAAATTTGTGTTTTTTTTTATAGTCTCCAACGTTATACTCGTTCGTAGACCCTGCACCAACTCAATGTTTCTGTTTAGCCCTATGGTTGACTGGTAGAGAATGCCTTGTGGCATTAAGTCCGCCATTTGTACTAGCTTGATCTGTGCAATAAAGTTTAAATAAATAAATAAATAAATACTTCGGACAATACACATACACAGGGTACAGTAAAGTACCTATCCTTACTATGAGTTTACGGTGAGCGTACTCGCTAGCGACAGCGTAAACGATTTGTATGGAGGAATTGTAGTTCTACAAAGTAACCGCCAGAGGCGCTGTACTATTCTCCATACAAATCTGGAGTAGGGCCTCGTGCAGGGTCCGTCCGGATTATTACTACCGTCTTGCCTGCTAACCCACCGCCAAACAGCAATGTTCGCATTGTTGTGTTCCGGTGTGGGGGTAAGATAGCCGGTGAAATTACTAGCATAGAGGCATTCTATCTTCGTCCTCCGGGTAAGCAAGCACTTGTGACTCCTCTGGTGTTGCAGGTGTTTATGGGCGACGGTAATCGCTTTCCATCAGGCGATACGTTTGCTCGTTTGCCCCCTATGACATAAAAAAAATAATAATAATAATAATAATAATCGTTTACGCTGTGGCTCGCGAGTACGGTCACGTTCGCTCATGGTAAGGGTACATACAGGTCGGTGATCCGCCCGGTTCCGGCCGAAACCGGTGGCATGCACGACCCGGAGGTCAGGTGGTCCGGATTGCCTCTGGATCGTAATATCCGGATACCCGAAAATTGCATTAAATAACACTCCACTCATGAACAGTATTCTGTATAATAATTTTGAAAGATCCCTCCCGCCATCTTTTGCGGGAGGCTACTAAATGGTGTAACGGAGATGCCAGTACCACGAGCCCACGACTGCGCAACAGCGGTCTCGCTCGCTCACTCGTTATGCCGCCGGGCTCGGATCTCTCGCTCAACCGCTTGCCGCGCCGCTGGTCGCACAAAGTCGTGGAATCTCCCTAAGTTCGCGCGTTTACGTTTAACTTTTTTCTTTACCGTGGCAGGGTAAAAAGTAACCTAAAACCATATTTTGATGTCCACCTATTTCCGTCAGAATTTGCATCGCTGCACCAAACAACCAATAAAATACAGTTCTCGGGTATCTTTGCGCTGATCAAAAGAGAAAACCTTCTGTAGCTTTTAACACTACAGAACGTTTTCTCTTTTGATCAGCAATTACTTTACTTTACGGTGTTTGATTTCAATTGTATTGATTGTTCGGATTTAACTATATTAAGAACATTCAAATTGATACTTGATAAATTTCTTCAATATATGCAGTAGGATTTGAAACTTATAAATGGAGATATAAAATTAAATTTTATTGTAAAAAACACTTCATTAATAAATAATAAGCAATTATTCTGTTGACTATAAATAAATGACATCTTTATGGTTTTGACAATTCAAAACCATAAGATGTCATTGTCATAGAGTCATGTGTACTCGTATATTAGGTACTTATATTGGAACGACTCTTTATTTTTCTAATTACACAAAAGTAAATTTTAGGATTCATCGACCATCTTTATCTCATCTCATGTTTTATTTCATTATTTTGATAAGATAAGTCTTATTTAACACGCAAGTCATGCATTGGTTATAAACCCAAAAATTGATACTGGCACAAGCTTCGAGCCGCTATAAACGAATTAAAAATAATAAGTAAATTTTAACAAATCTGTTTAAGAGGCCTTATTCCTTTTAAAATTTATTTTTTTCATATTACGACAAATATATTGATAATTTCAACTAACTTTTTGAAGTGAATAATACTTTTCCCCGAGTTCTAGGCAGTAAAATATCTATTTCACGCTTTCATTGCGTGCAGTCGAAAATAAGTTGAAAAAACTAATTTTCCGCGTGAATTTTGTCAATTTGGAGTAGTTTTTAAAACAAAAATTATCAATGAAAAATTCAAATGGTAGGTTTCAAATATACACCAATAAATCCCAATAGCCCTGTTCTAGGTAGTAACGTCAATAATATGTTAAGAAACATGTTTGATCATAGAGAAAAATGTCTAAACAATCAGCATTTTAAAAGGAATAAGGCCTCTTAAACTCTTTTTATTGTAATATTTTCAATAAGTTCCAAAATGATGCTTATGTGCGGTTCTAGAGAAATTTCGTACCGCGAACGCTTCGCATGTGGAATGAGCGTGCCGAGGTTTTCCCCGGGAGTGTTTGCGGGTCTTCAAGAGGGGAGTAATTATGTTCTTAAAGAGTCGGCGACTCGCGTGTGATGCTTCTGGCATCGCAAGCGTCCATAAGTTGCGGTAACTGCTTAACATCAGCCGGGCTTCATGCTTGTTTGTCACGGGACCAGCTCGTCACACTTAAGTTGCAGTGGTCTGGGCATATAACTCGTTGAATCAAAGCTGGAGTAGAAAGGTTCAAAGGAAGATGGAGTGTGGGTGGCCTCCTACAGGGTGGACCGATGGTCATGCAAAATGGTAATACGTATTTGATGACAGGTCAAGTCAGCTACTCTTTAAGAAAATGTTAAAAACGATTTGTTAGTATACGACATAAAAATCAGTACTCAAAACACGTCTTCTGTTTAGCTTTTGTCCAATTAAAACTAGTAAATTTTCCAAAAGTTAGTGGCAGTTTATTTGGTTCCGTATATTCTTTAATGTATGTTTAGTGGTTTCAAGGAAACATTTAATTTTCACTATAGTCACCGTATTGTCTATGAGTAGATAACCCGTCCGGAAAGGAAACTCTCATTCAACAACGTAATTTATTTTATTGTATTTCTTATGATAAATTAATATACATTTTCACGGCTTCAACGGCGGCCAATACAGAGTCACTTCGTTATGAGCTGATTCCGGCAACCACTTCAAATATTCGTCGAGTAAATCTGTAATCAAACGTGATATAAATAAAAAACAATATTTTCAAACTTTACAACGGATTTTACAAAGAAAACTGAGTCTTAAAGTACATAAACGGGTTTACTCAACTCGAGCTTGTTTGGCCGCCGCCACGACTGATCGGCTCTCCTGATGATGAATCGCGTACCGATTCGAAACATATCAAGCGATATTCGACTTCAACCTGAGTAAACCCGTTTATGTGTTTTAATTTACAAGGCATTGATTTAAAATGTATTTAATAGGAATAAAAAATAAATTACAAAATGAGAATCATTTGACATATGGAACCTACGTGTCCTCTTTAGTAATGTGTTGTTCTATTTTATCTATATTTACAAGCAAAAGAGAAAAGGGATAACATAATAGACCTCTTTGTTTTAAATCATAGGTACGGTAACCGCAACAAGCCTAAACAATGGGATAATTTAAAACTTAAAAATAAGATACTTTTGTTTTTTTCAAAGCTTGACCAGAAATATATGAGTATGCGCCATATTACGGAATTACACTGGAACTAATTTCTTACACTGGCAATGATTTCATGATAGTTTGTCAACAATGTCAATGTCATTCGTGGCGGTTTCTTTAAAAGACAAATATTTAAAAATATCCAAAGAAAATGCCGAAAACCATTCACAGTCGTGAACGTAACATTATAATGTACACGTGTTTACTAACAACAGTAAGGAAAAGAGTGCATGCCATTGCCTACAGCTATTTAAACTAATGTCATTATAGTGCGGTTGCGATAGGTTGCAAAATTGTTGCCATATAAATCTTATAAATAGAGCCCCTTTGCAATCCTCATATATTTCTGGTCAGGCTTTAAAAGCATTAGACTAAGTACAGTCGAGTTCATTTACATCTACACACTTACGAGAACAAAAATATCTGAACACGACCCTATTGTCAGGATTATAAAGTCGTGTTCAGATATTTTTGTTCTCGTAAGTGTGTAGATGTAAATGAACTCGACTGTACATGGGTTTACATTTGGGTTGATTTTGTATTACCAATATGAAGTCACCCTGTATGTGATTAGAATCATCAAATGGGTGGATCAACTTTTTCTTGCTGTTATTCTGTCCGTGACCCAGGGGATAATAGTGATAAATTTCTAAGAAAAGTGTTGATAATTGATATAACTGGTATTGTCAGGAGACTACATAAGAATGGGCTTATAACTGCTTAAATTACGAAGCTTTTGCTAAATATAACCACGGAAAATCGTAGTTTTAAAAAGTGACCCAGGGGCATCACCATGGCAACGAGTGGCGAAAAATAGTTGATTGACCCAAATACTTACAATTACTTTGCTCCTCCCACACACTGAACAGGGAGTCCCTACTCCCCACTCTCTTCATGATCAATGCCTTCAGCAATATCTCCGTGCGCGGCTGCAGCCTCGCCCAACTCTTGACCATGGTCGACGGAGGGGAGAGGAGGGAGCCGGAGTACTTCCGGAGCTTCAGGGCTACAGCTCCCTCTAGGAGGAAGCGGGCGAACCATCTGAGAGAGAAAGATTGGTGATAAGGCAACACATGGCAACTTTGGACTATGCTAAAGCAAAAAGGTTTTATGGAAGGTTGGTACAATAGTCTTTAACGAGCGAACGAAGTTTTAAAGCCTGACCAGAAATATGAGGATTGCCAAGAGGGCGCTATTTATAAGATTTATATGGCAACAATTTTGCAAGCAATCGCAATCGCACTATATTGACATTAGTTTAATTAACTGTCAGTTCCTATGATAACCTCGCAATATGATTTCAAGCAATGCAATCTTTTCCTGACTGTTTTTCGTGTACACGTGTACACTTCACTACATAGTATAAAACAAAGTCGCTTTCTCTGTCCCTATGTCCCTTTGTATGCTTAAATCTTTAAAACTACGCAACGGATTTTGATGCGGTTTTTTTTATTAGATTGAGTGATTCAAGAGGAAGGTTTATATGTATAATACATGCATCATTTATCAGCATTGCACCCGTGCGAAGCCGGGGCGGGTCGCTAGTTATTTATAATATTACGTTCACAACTGTGAATGGTTTTAGGCATTTTCTTTGGATATTTTTAATTATTTGTCTATCAAAGAAACCACCACGAATGACATTGTCATTGTTGACAAACCATCATAAAACCATTGCCAGTGTAAGAAATTAGTTCCAGTGAAATTCCGCAATATGGCGCATCTTCATATATTTTTGGTCAGGCTTTAGTACTTATTACCTTAAGACGCTTTACGCCAAATAGAGAAGGGTCACTCACTCCTCAAACGCATCAAGAAAGTGAAATTAAACCTAATTTGAAAGTAAGTTTTGTTTTATTATTTGTGAACGCATAAGCGTTAATACGCCACCGGAACATAGTTATAAAACTGCGTACCTATATTATGCTACCCAATATTGAATGAAGGATTTCCCCTATATGCATTATTATGAGATTTTTGCCCTGTTTCCCTAAATGGATATTTTTTGAAAAAATATATTTTGTGCAATAATATATGTTACGTTATATAACAAAAAATTGAGGTTGTCCCTATCTCAAAAGTATTTAAAAAAAAATCTTAAAAATAAAAAAATCAATTTTTAAGGCTTTATAAATAAGCTAGAACCATGGTTATTTTTTTGAAAATGAGTTATTATTAGGTACATATTACATCCAAATTTCAAAGAAATCGAACTATCGGTTTAGCTAAAAATAAATAAAAACTTTTTTCAATTTTTTTTAATTTTTGTCCAAACCAAGAGGATTCCAGGCTTGAAATTTGGTAAAATAATATCTTTTAATAAGACAAATGAAAGCTCCTAAGAAAGCTATACATTTCAGCCAGGGGCAGTTTCACTATAGGATTGCGGCTAGACCCTTTAAATGAAATCTGAGCTTGTAAATTATTGCACCAAATGTTTTGAATACCTCAAGTGTTACAAGTACAATACCCAGATTTAGTACCAAAAATCTCCGATGTTTAAATTTATTATTACCTCCTATAAGGATTTTACTAATATTTTATAGTAGTGGTAACATTGTAGTAGGTCTTGAATTAGAAAACCGAGTTTAGGTATTCTTGGCGTTCAAAGGGTTATTCTTGTTGTGTTGGGATTTTTCATCCCGCAGATTTACCTGTATCTCTCTATTTTGTCGGGAAAGTCTATTTCGACGACCGGCAGCTCCCAGCCAGCCTTGCCGAAGGTGCCTTTAAAGTGGCACTTCACGCGCCCTGACTTCTCATCGAACCTGGGCTCGGGGTCCGTTAGAGGCTCTCCTGTGGATAAATTAAAACAGTTTGAATGTAAAGAATAAAGCGCCTGTTGACAACAAAGTCACTAATACCTACTTAAAACAAAGCTCGTATCTGGGTATCAATGTACTAACTAGATATGAGGTTTTGCAGAGTACAGACAGAAAATTTAGTGAGTTTTGGTTGTCATCAGGCGAAATTATTGAACCATTGATACAAAGATGGCGGAAGCAACCTTTATGTAAACACGTTAGTATTCACATCTTACGGCACTCCTTTACAGCCAGAGGCTGTTTTTTATTAGTACATTATTTGACGACGCGTTTGGCGCAGTTTGTAGACACCTGCCTACTGAGCCGGCGGTCCCGGGTTCGAATCCCGGGCAGGGCAAATATTTGTGTGATGAATTCTAATATTTGTGCATGGGTCATGGATGTTCTATGTAATTAATTAAGTATATATTTATCTATATAAGTATGTATATCGTCGTCTAGTACCCCTAACACAAGCCTTCTTGAGCTTAATTTGGGACTAGATCGATTTGTGTGAGGTTGTCCGATATTTATTTATTAAATACCTAGGGCGGTGAATTCGTGAATGCCCCAAATCAAAGGTGTTCGTGGCCCGAACTGAAGGTGAGAGCCATAAATATGCGATCTCGGGCTTTACGAATTACCGCCCGTGGTTTGTCGAAAGTTCTAAGTCTTTCCTTGGCCACGAACTGAGATTCTCTTCCCGTGCAACGGGCAGAACCAAGGTTACCAAGGTACACACCTGTGGAACAACAACTAACCAAGGCTACACAACTGTGGAACAACAACTAACCAAGGTTACAAAACTGTGGAACAACAACTTATCAATGTAACACAACTGTGGAAGAACAACTAACCAAGGTTACAAAACTGTGGAACAACAATTCATCAAGGTTACACAACTGCGGAACAACAACTTACTAAGGTTACCACAACTGTGGAACACCAACTTATCAAGGTTACAAAACTGTGGAACATCAACTTATCAAGGTTACACAACTGCGGAACAACTTACTAAGGTTACCACAACTGTGGAACAACAATTAACCAAGGTTACACAACTGTGGAACAACAACTAACCAAGGTTACACAACTGTGGAACAACAACTAACCAAGGTTACACAACTGTGGAACAACAACTAACCAAGGTTACACAACTGTGGAACAACAACTAACCAAGGTTACAAAACTGTGGAACAACAATTCATCAAGGTTACACAACTGCGGAACAACAACTTACTAAGGTTACCACAACTGTGGAACACCAACTTATCAAGGTTACAAAACTGTGGAACATCAACTTATCAAGGTTACACAACTGCGGAACAACAACTTACTAAGGTTACCACAACTGTGGAACAACAATTAACCAAGGTTACACAACTGTGGAACAACAACTAACCAAGGTTACACAACTGTGGAACAACAACTAACCAAGGTTACACAACTGTGGAACAACAACTAACCAAGGTTACACAACTGTGGAACAACAACTAACCAAGGTTACAAAACTGTGGAACAACAATTCATCAAGGTTACACAACTGCGGAACAACAACTTACTAAGGTTACCACAACTGTGGAACACCAACTTATCAAGGTTACAAAACTGTGGAACATCAACTTATCAAGGTTACACAACTGCGGAACAACAACTTACTAAGGTTACCACAACTGTGGAACAACAATTAACCAAGGTTACACAACTGTGGAACAACAACTAACCAAGGTTACACAACTGTGGAACAACAACTAACCAAGGTTACACAACTGTGGAACAACAACTAACCAAGGTTACACACCTGTGGAACAACTCACCAAGGTTACACAACTGGGGCACGTAGCTCGGCAGCCACTCCGGCTCTATGGCCGTGACGTTCCTCATGACCATCTTCCTCTTGTCCTCGCCACCAGTCTCGTACAGCTCCTGGTACACCAGCCACTCGGGGATGGTACGCCGGAGTATGGACATGGAGTGGAGGTGGACAGGCTCTTCCAGGTCGCCGCAGTGGTACGCGTATTTGAATTTGCGTTTGTCTTCGCCTGGGAAGAAATATTGACTGAAATCAGTACACTTTAAAAAAGTTGTTACCGGATTTTTATAAACTTTTTATACACGCAGACTTTAATCTGTCAATTATAATTTCACAGACTTAATCACAATAACGCACTCTTAATCCTGAAACAAAATTCTATACTCTATGGTACCCGGTACAGAACTTTAATATTCATAAGACATCTCTCTACACAACTCTAATAATTTCAAAAAGAGAACATAAGCTTATTTGATGCTCACTGATTGGTTGAAATTACTTGTCAAAAAAAATCACCAATCACGAGGCACCCGCCATGGCCATCGCGATCATATTTTTTTTTTAATAGGTCACTTTTAGTTGAACGAAAAAGGTTACATCAAAAATAAAAAATCATATTGGAGAATGACGATTAAAGTAAAAAATGTTTTTCTGAGTTTTGCTCGTATAAAAAGTATTGTATGCAATAGTTACACAATTAGGTCTTAAGAGTCCGCAGCAAGCTCGATTCTTCATACAAACGTAGTTACGTCCTTATTTTAATATAACATGTCACATTATCATGAAATTCTCTAAATATAATGAGATAAGATATATCTAGGGCTAAAACTAGTTTATGACTCTTGAAATGTTAATAGAAAGAAAATAGAGCGAGTACAAGTTTTGCATTTTTAGACCCCAGAAAGTTGTTCAGTTTGGCGGCATACTACGACCAAAATATAGTTTAGATTGAAGTCAAAACCTATTTCCGGTGTCGATTAAACTATGCAGTTTGATAAGAAAAAAGATTTATCAAAATTGATCTCGTAGTTTTAAAATGAGAGCGTAACTACGAAAACCTTAAAATAAATTACAAAAAATTGTTGCGAAACTGCAGCGAATTACTCTAGCGCGGGGAACGGTCCGGGGGGGCGGCGGTAAGCACCGCCCTTATCATAGCTACTCCTAGCCAGCCTCGCGCAACTCTCAAGGTAAAAAACGATCGACAACGGCTTTATGAAACGGAGGTGAATTTTTTACCTATCTAAGTTTGAAAGAACGTTGAAACCTACAAAGCATTAGATAATTGGCGACAATCGAATTTAGGCGGGTTGTACTTCAGCCGCCATTTTTGTCCGCCATGCCATGTTAGATGACGTTTCTATTTTGTTGTGTAGTCTGTCACTTCTGTCAAGGTTCTGCGATCTTTTCAAATAATTCAAATTTCACAAATAATCTAATAATTTGCATTCTTTGGGTGTAGTGGTCGTCTAGAAGGTACACAAGACAATCACAATTGCAAAAATGAGTGGATTGAAAAGGAAAAAGTGCGAAATATGCAGAATGAAAACGTGTCGAATGGACGGTCAAAAAAGACTATTCATGGCAAGATTTCCACCGTTCGAAGATCGGTAAGTAAAAAATATACTTAATTACTGCGTGTTATAACCATGTTAATCGTAAGTTTCATTGAAAACTTGGTATTTCGGGTAAAATAATACATACCCTTATACGTATGTAAACAATAGTGCTGTATGTAAGTTTTATCGATAATTTTCATTTGAAGTGAAAAATACCTGGGTAAACACGGTATATCTTTCTTCAAGCAAAAGCCTGTTGGTATGTGTACTTATACAAAAGTGTGCACTTGAATACAGCTGTTAAAGCCGTCTCAGATGAGAGGATAAGACATTATTATCACTACTTTTTATGCCAGTTTGAGTTATATTATGGTCACAGAAATATTTTACGAAAAATCTTCAATGGACTATGAATGGTACGGTTTCATCTGGACAAACAGATTCATTTTTACTCTGTAATTTTCTGTTTACCCTGTATTATTTGTGTTGCAGAACTTCCAACCTGGAGCACAGACTGGAGTGATGAAACGGCTTTTTTCGTCTATGTTTATCAGCAAGCCAAGCAAAGTTTGAACGAAATAAAATTATTTGCACACTTGTTTTTTTTTATGAAGTCAGTAACCTAAAGTAAACCAAATGTTTACATTGAAGCGAAATATTTAATGATTTAAATTACCGGAAAGCCGTTGGAGACGCGGGTGCGAATGCGAACCCCGCCTGAACCATTTTTTTTAAATACCGATATCGATATCGATAATTCGATAATTTGTGTAACATGTGACATCCCTATTTTGTTCTTGATGTTGGCATTATGTCATGAGTTGACACTGACACTGATATCGTTTGCGGCTTCATATTGGCAGTATGTTTCGCCCCCGTTTCATACTAATGCGAGTTCACGCTTTTTGTATGGCACTCCCGTCTCTTAAAACGTAGTGATTACATACTCTTTGCTCCTAGCGCGCTCTCGCTTTACTGCTAGCGCCCTGTCTTCCTCTAGGTGAAACAACAACATTTTAAAGCGTAAGCGCGCGATCTCAACGCGGAGTTGAGCGGACCTTGCTGCGGACTCTTAAAGTCTCTTACCTTACATAGGCCACTCGCAAGCCTCGTGACCTAAACGCGGTTCTCGACTTTAAGAACCTCCATTGTGCAACGATTGCATAAAATACTATTATCTTGCAAGTAGGCCACAAGGGCACTTTTACATGTCTTACGACCCAACATGTTTCGAACTCATCAGGGGCAGCTATCCGTGCTGCTACGCTGGACTGTCTGTATTTTCACTACTACCCACTGATACTACGCACACCTGAATTATTGTATCTAAGACATTGTCTGAACGCGCGATGTTTTTTAACGCCGGAATCACAGGTTTCCATGCTAGAGATAGAGTCCCGCCACCCTCTCGGTTGAAATTCGGGCGCCGTCCAATTTCAATAGCTTTGCCTACGCGTATTTTTACGTGATTTTTATACTATATTTTTGGAGAAATAGACTGCAATACGACCGTACAGCTAACTGGCAGTCTCTGTACGGCAACTGTAAGTGGTCTGCACAGTCGGTTTGCAGTTACACCAACTACAGCAAAACTGCACTCGAACTGCCTTTTTTCAGCTAGGTTGCAGTTTAAATCACACATAAACACACACAGATATACACATTTGCATACACTACACACCTCTACACGCACCGTTATTGTAATTAGCTAGAATGTCCTATATATACAATTCGTGTTACTATGTATTTATTTCATTTTCCTAATGGTGGCATCTTATTAGCTTTTCGCGTCAATTATGTAAACTCATGTCTGAATTGGCTTCCTACGAGACAGGCTGCGCCTAGTGTAGGGGCCAGTGTAACCTCAAATTGTTAAGTTTTAGGTGCATGTTATTGTCATTTAGTTGTTATCTGGAAATTTGTTTTTTGTATAACATTAATATGATAGTCGTGTACAATAAATAAATTTGAATTTTGAATTTGAATTTGAAATGCTGTCCGTCTGTACCAGCCCTAAGGGTGAAGTCACCACTGACCTTCCTTGACCTCGTCCAGCCCGACCTTCCGCCCGACCTGGTCCCCGAGCCCGCTGAGCAGCAGCTGCCGCAGCAGCCGCGCCTGCTTCTCGTCTGGTGGCTTCATCCGAGGGTCAACCGTGACATCCACGTCGGCCACACTCAGATTGATCTCAGAGGTCAGCTGTTTGCGGAGCTTGCGGATCTCTTTGATGGCCTGATGATGAGAGCCAGAAATTATAGCCAGGGATCGGAAATTATAATAATAATATAATAATAATAATAAATTTATTTCATGTAACTAAGGACACATATTTTATTAGTAGTTAGACCTTACAAACTAGGGTTAGTAGGTAATTACAATTAAAAAAAAAACAAATTTCAATTAAAACAAAACAACACTGACCGGGGAGTGTAATCCCTCGCAGTGCAGCATGTAGGGACAGTCAACCCTGTCCGCTATCATACGAAGAATGCTGTATTGTATGTTGAATTCGAGTACATATTTACCTAAGCTTGCCAAAATAATATTGCTATCTCACTCATACCTCAAACAAAGCCTATATATACAACTGAACAACAAAGCCGCCGCCACAGTTTAGGTAAATATCAACCGAATTTCCGAACCCTGGTTATAGCCCACCAGGGTGTTTTTCAGCCATCCACGCCATATTGCAGATTTATAGTGGTACTTATTTATTTTACTGGCAAAGACAATTTTTTGGTAACTGACGTTGAAAGTGACGTTAATCCATACTAATATTATAAATGCGAAAGTGTGTCTGTGTCTGTCTGTTACCTCTTCACGCTTAAACCGCTGAATCGATTTTAATGAAATTTGGTATGGCGATAGTTTAAGACCCGAGGAAGGACATAGGATACTTTTCATCCTGGAAATTATCCCTAAAAAGATTGAAAAGTAAGTAATTCATGATGACATTTATGACCCTGTCGGAAATGTAATGGTTAGACCAAAAGCAGAATTGCTCTTACAATTGTAGGCGCTTTAAATAATCCCTTTTATTAACTAAGGTGATTAGGTAGATATCTATCGTGTTGTACGAGGTTGCTTCCATACTTCCAAGTTCCACGCGGACGTAGTCGCGGGCAAAAGCTAGTCCATACTAATATTTATAAATGCGAAAGTGTGTCTGTCTGTCTGTCTGTCTGTCTGTCTGTCTGTCTGTTACCTCTTCACGCTTAAACCGCTGAACCGATTTAGATGAAATTTGGTATAGAGATAGTTTGAGACCCGGGAAAGGACATAGGATACTTTTCATCCCGAATAAATTTAGTGTTCCCGTGGGATGAGCGGGTAACACCGCGGGGCACAGCTAGTGCTTTAATATGTTTAAGTGTCACGGGACTTTTCTGTACAGCTTACTGTACAGCTTACTTACCTTTTCCCTAAGGCCGTGTTTGGCACAGAACAGCTCCTCATCTCCGGTGGCGTGCGCGTGCTCCGCCGCGCCCACCGCCCTCAGCAGTACTCCGGGGTCGCCCAGCAGCTGCGCGTGTCCGGCGGCCGGCCAGCTGTCCGGCTTGCCGGACATCACCTGGACACGTCACGACAAGTTTATGTTAAGAAGCCTTCATCATCATCATCAGCCCGGAGTCGTCCACTGCTGGACATAAGCCTTCCCCAGTTCGCGCCACCATACCCGGTCCTCAGCTTTCCGCATCCAACCGCTTCCCGCCACTCTTTTTAGGTCGTCGGTCCACCTGGCGGGAGGCCGTCCTACAGGGCCTTATTCCTTTTAAAATGTATTTTTATCATATCATGACAAATATATTGATAATTTCCACCAACTTTTTGAAGTGAATAAGTACTACTTTTCCCCGAGTTCTAGGTATTAACATAGCTATTTCATGCTTACATTGCGTGTAGCCGAAAATAAGTCGATAACACAAATTTTCCGCGTGAACTTTGTCAATTTCGAGTAGTTTTTGAAACAAAAGGTATCAATGAAAAATTCAAATTGTAGGTTTCAAATATATACCAATGAAGCCCAATAGCCCTGTTCTAGGTAGTAACATTAATAATATTTTAAGAAACATGTTTGATCACAGAGAAACATTTCTAAAACAATCAGCACTTTAAAAGGAATAAGGCCTCTTAAAAAAATATTGGAGATCTGGCCTAATGTCTTACTTATGTTTAAAAAAAACACCCCCGACACAAGCTGGTCATCACGAGAGCCGCATTCAAGAGTGATATAGAAAATGCTACTAAAACTGTACATAATTTGGAACTCTTAGCTTCATTATTGGCTGAGATCTTGTCACTTGTTCCAATAAACACGGAATATCTTGGAAACTACTGTTTAATATGTAATTAAATAAACATTTTTTGAACGCTATTAAGTCCCGTTTTGTTAAAATAAATAATAAATATAAATAATAAATAAATATTAAGGGACAATCTTACACAAATCAACCTAGTCCCAAACTAAGCAAACTTTGTACTACAGGTACTAGACGACTATACACATAATATACAAATACATAATATAGATAACATCCATGACCCAAGCACAAATATTCGAGCCCATCACACAAATATTTGCCCTGGCCAGGATTCGAACCCAGGACCGCCGGCTCAGTAGGCATGTGCTTACAAACTGAGCCAACCGCGTCGTCAAATAATAAGTTTCTATCCTGTATAATCGTACCATACATTCATAAATTACTAACTGCGCCGCGCGGTGTTACCCGTCATCCCACGCGAACACTAAATTTTCGGGATAAAAAGTAGCCTATGTGTGAATCCAGGGTGTCCAAAATTAATCAAAATTAATCAAAATTAATCAAAATTAATCAAAATTGGTCCAGCCGTTTAAGCGTGAAGTAACTAACATAAACACATTCACAAACTTTCGCCTTTATAGGTATTAGTGATTTTATCAGCAGGGATCCATACTATCCATACTAATATTATAAATGCGAAAGTGTGTCTGTCTGTCTGTTACCTCTTCACGCTTAAACCGCTGAACCGATTTAGATGAAATTTGGTATGGAGATAGTTTGAGACCCGGGAAAGGACATAGGATACTTTTCATCCCGAATAAATTTAGGGTTCCCGTGGGATAAGCGGGTAACACCGCGGGGCACAGCTAGTAGTATATAAAGGGGCTTCTAAACGGGCCACGTTTTGCTGCAATTTGTGGCTGGCCATTATTTGCATCTTGCTCTAGCGTAGGGTGTCAGAGAAGGACGGCCATAGTTGCCGGCCACAAATTGCAGTAAAATATAGCCCGTTTAGAGGCCCCATTATAATAATAAATACATTTGTTTCGAATAGCTACGATTCATTTTTACAATTAGAATACAATTACAGGTAATATAGGGGGGTCCGTAATGTTTCATATAATGTCAGATAAACTAACATACACTTGATATACAATCGATTTATATAAAGTTGTTTCATATAATGTAACGTTTCATATAACGTTTTTTTCCTATATTTTGCTTTTCTCTAATTAGCGATTGATATAATAGGCTAAATAACATAATTGACAATATGCATAATTATACTTTCGTATAACATATTTATCACATAAATTTGTTTAACACTTTCGCTACCAGGAACCCGCCTGGTAGGCACTCGTAATCATTGCTCAGATGCCGGTCACGTATTTTTGCTTAAAGAGCTACCCACCTAGCGGGCTCTCGGTTTCTGGGGTAGGGTTAAATTTTATATCTGGTTGCGAAAGTGTTAACATACATATTATTTAGAATAATAGCGTTTTCATATAAATACTGCCTTAAGGTGAAATAGGTAATGTTAGGAATCGTAAGCCAAGTCGGACCTGCGCGGCTCGCTCGCTTCGCTCGCTCGTTAGGGTCGCAGTTCAACCTAACACTCCTCCTCGCTTCGCTCGTCGTCGTACCTAACCTAAGCCAAGTCGGACCTGCCTTAAGGTGATATAGGGGGTGACAGCCTAATATATCTAGTCGGAACCACCTTTTTTGGTTATAGTAAAATCAACTTATATCTTCAGTAGTTTGTAGCATTGATGAATTATATCAAGTAATCATTATGATAAATACGTTTTATACCAAGTAATAAATATAGCAAATGTACATTATACTAAAAGTAATTATACCTATAAACCATTATATCAATTGTTACATTAGATCATTTGAAAATGATCTAAAACAATATTATACCATTCGTTACATTATACAAAGCAATGGTATATCAAACCAAAATAGATTAAGTGAAGTTATATGAAACGTCGGGCACCCAATATAGGGATATAGGTATCTTACCGCGACTTCGCTTGTCGCGCCAGTCAGCATCTCCTGTCTTGCTCGCACGGTATTGAAAGGAAAGTGACAGGTACTGTTTGTCGCACGTCAAAGAGTCGCGTGTCACAGTTATTGTTACATACAGGTATGAGAAATCTACCACTACTCTATCAATCTCCGTTAAAAATCGCCCTGTTTTCACATTGTCGTACTTACGAGGCCTTATTCCTTTTAAAATGCTGATTGTTCTAGACATATTTCTCTATGATCAAACATGTTATTTACACATTATTGATGTCACTACCTAGAACAGGGCTATTGGGATTTATTGGTATATGTTTGAAACCTACAGTTTGAATATTTCATTGATAATTTTTGTTTCAAAAACTACTCGATATTGACAAAATACACGCGGAAAATTCGTTTTTCAACTTATTTTCGACTGCACGCAATGAAAGCATGAAATAGCTATGTTACTACCTAGAACTCGGGGAAAAGTATTATTCACTTCAAAAAGTTGTATACATTTGTCATACCTAATATGAAAAAAAAAAATTAAAAGGAATAAGGCCTCTTACCTCTGGTACAGTGAGAGCAGACACTAGCAGGATGGTGTACGGCAGAAGGTTCTGCTGGTGACTGAGAGCGAGCATCTTGCCGTAGCGAGGCAGGATCGGGAACGCCGACACCGCCTTGCCTAGCGGCGTCACTTTTAACACCTGTAACCATAAGAGATAATCTACATTAAGACCTGTAACCATAAGAGATAATCTAAATTAAGACCTGTAACCATAAGGCGAAGACTAGACGTACAATAAATACTGTGATATACAGATATTTATCTAATTGTGATATATATTGTTCGTATAGTCTATATTGATGGATGACCATATTTGTCACGAATATCTAGATTTCTGGATTCCCAGAATGTGATCCATCATTATTTACCATATTGATGACTCAAAGTATTTATTGTACGTCTAGCCTTCGCCTAAGAGATCACCTAAATTAAGACTCGTAACTATAAGAGATAACCTATGTTAAGACGTGTAACCATAACAGATAACCTACATTAAGACCTGTAACCATAAGAGATTACCTAAATTAAATAGGCTCGGTAAAATTTTTCACCGATAGTCCTCACTGTAAGGACTAAACTGAAGGTCATTCATTTTTCTTTACCATGGTTTTTCCAGTGTTTTTTTTTATTGACATTTTGACAGTTCGCTATAAAATCGTCTGAAGGAACCTTTGCCTTCGAAACTCAATAAAAATAAACTAGTCGATGGTTGACCCTTGTCAATGGTACGGGTGCACGATAAATGCAACTATACGGCCACTAGTCGGTCTATCGAAAAGGTGACCTTACTGACTATACAATCTAGCACATTTTCAAGGCTAGAAAAATGAAGGAATGACTGTCAAAGACCCACCTCTTCATCGTCTTTTCTGTTCCGTCTTTCCTCCGGTTTCTGCAGTATACCCAGCACTTCCAGTCTCTTCTCTGCTAAACGTAGCTGCATGCGATCAGGCGCGGTTGGAAATGGGAAGTTCACCACCTGAGATTAAATAAATAAAACTAAATAAATATTACGGTGTAATCTTACACAAATCGACCAAGTCTCAAACTAAGCAATGCATGTTCTATGTGTATCGGCTCAGTAGGCAGGTGCACTACAGACTGCGCCATCCGCGTCGTCAAAATAAATAAATATTGGGCAACCTCATATTCTTCCATCAATATATTCCTGTTGAGGTGTGCAATAAAGAATATTCTATTCTATGTAAAATCTAAACCACTTGGTTTGGCAACACTTCCCCACATCAGAATTCCATATTGCTTACACAGCTGAACATGAGTGTAGTCATCCAAGCGTCGCTTTGTGTTGTGCACTCACTAGTGGTGTGCCGTTCTCGAGAACGTTTCCCGATTTGTATGGGGAAAGTTCCTTAGAACGTTCTTTCCCCTTACAAATCGGCAACGGCACATCTCTAGTACTCACCTTATCAATTCCCATGCACTTCATCTGTAGCACCAAATCATCGACCGGACGCCGGCATAAATCCGGCGGGTGGTGTTCCGGACAATCGTGCTGGAACACTGCGGAGCTGTAGAGGCGGTACGCGTGTCCAGGTCCGGTTCGTCCGGCTCGCCCGGACCGCTGCGCGGCGGACGCTTGCGACGTCCAGACTATGCGCCACGCGCTGGCGCCGGTCGAGTGGTCGTAAACACTGGTAAAGCAATTCATTTTTTTTATATTTTCTGCGACTTCCGCGACAAAAAAACGAAGGTCGATAGTTCAAGTCTCGTTAAGATTGCATAGAGCAACCAATTTTCGTTCAAAATATATCGAAAAAGATGATCAAAGAGATTTGTTCATCCTGGTTTACATTGCCAAATTAAGGGTTAAACGGATTATATAGCGTATATTAATTGACCATAGTTATGCAGAAAGCGACCAAAGATTTTTTTTCATAATGCAAAAATAACCAAACTTATTGATTGATTATTAAGACTTAAGTCGCTTTCTGCATAACTATGGTCATTTATTTGAGCCTCCCTGACATTTCGGTAGCTTTCCAGTTACGGTTGTTAAAGGTTGACTGAGAATAAGACAATTATCCCCTGTCAAAGTTACATTTGTGCAAACTGCCCATTTTATAAATATGAATTAAAAATAAAGGTGTACATACATGCCAGATGGGCCTAATGTGTAAAGACAGTTACACATGTGCCAGAAGGGCTTTAAATATTTTATTTAAAAATATCTACCAGCGGTTCACAATACGACTTACTGAGGAGAAAGAACCGCCGAAAGAAAACTCCCAGACTACCTTATTTATTATTAGGATATATTTTTAAAACAAATAATGCTGGTGTTGTTGTTTTCAGGCACTTTGAGTGAAAAGTATAGGATTAAAAATAAATATAAGAGGTGTATCCAGAAGTGTTTATTTTAAGTATTTATACTTTCACAGGATTTCAAATTGTGAGCGATATCTTCAGACTTCAGCATTAATGAATTTTAAAACCCAATGTCAAATAACTTACCGCATTTTCTTCTTCCCACTGTCAACGATATACTTAATCGCGGGTATAGTGAGCGAGGTCTCAGCGACGTCGGTGCTGACGATGCAGACCCTGGCTCCAGGAGGAGCAGGCTCGAAGACACGAGCCTGCTTGGCGGAGGACAGCATGGAATACAACGGGAGGACCCAGAGAGGCTGGCGGCAGGATTTTATTATTGGGGCTAGTGTGTCTTCTTCGGTATCTGAAATAATAGATTTAGATTTAGATTTATTTATTTCATAATAACAAATTACATTATAAATTACCCTAAGTTAATTTACATGAATCTTGATATTATGATCGTCAATAGGAAACATAAAATTAGATAATAATCATTAAATTTTGTCAAATACACCATCATAATATAACTACAGCAATAATAATAGAATCATAAAATGCAATGTCATATAAAACATAAATATATGTCACTATGAATAGGAAAACTAGCATGCGCAACTTATAATAGATATACATATCTCCCATGGGATCATCAGAAAAACATGAAATAACTAAATAAACATATGTCATTTTATAATTTCATGTCCATGTACTCACTAACAGAATACAATGGATTTTTCAATAAAAAGTTTCTCAATTTTCGTCGAAATGTTTCGTCACATAATAAAATTGATAATTGTGAAACTTTTTTTTAATGTGGGTAAAGCCTGACCAGAAATATATGGGGATTGTAAAGAGGGCGCAATTTATAAGATTTATATGGCAACAATTTTGCAACCAATCGCAACCCAATATCATAATATTAGTTTTCAATACCTGTCAGTTCCACTATGTTAACCTCGTAATATCGTTTAATGGAATGCCCTCTTTTCTTGACTGCTTTTCGTGTAGTAATAGTACATTACATCAGAGGCCGGGAAAATGAGGATTTCCGGCCAAGTAGGTATATACGGCCGAGCGAGCGTGCGAGCGAGGCCGGATAGTGATACGAGGCCGGGAATCCGTTTTCACGACGAGGCATGTATAGTGCTTTTCTCAAACATACAATGAAATAAAAAAATATACTTCAAAGAATAACACTTAATATTGTTTGTCCGATATTTTCCGAATTTGACCGAATTTTAAAAATCTGATTTCTGATTCTGACTCAGGAGCCCCAAAAACCCCCGGATACCGAATTTCAGCCTCCTAAGACCAATTTGAAATTTTCTCCATACAAATCGTTTTTTTGTTTCGATATTTTCCGAATTTGACCGAATTTTCGGACAAGATTTCAGATTCATATTTTTGAGCCCCGAGAGCCCCCCGATACCGAATTTGACCGAATTTAAAAAATCCGATTTCAGATTCTGACTCAGGAGCCCCAAAAACCCCCGGATACCGAATTTCAGCCTCCTAGGACCAATTTGAAATTTTCTCCATACAAATCGTTTTTTTTCCACATTTTCCGAATTTGACCGAATTTTCGGACAAGATTTCAGATTCATATTTTTAAGCCCCGAGAGCCCCCGAATCCGAATTTGACCGAATTTTAAAAATCCGATTTCAGACTGACTCAAGAGCCCCAAAAACCCCCGGATACCGAATTTCAGCCTCCTCGGACCAATTTGAAATTTTCTCCATACAAATCGTTTTTTTTTTCGATCTTTTCCGAATTTGACCGAATTTTCGGACAAGATTTCAGATTCATATTTTTGAGCCCCGAGAGCCCCCCGATACCGAATTTGACCGAATTTAAAAAATCCGATTTCAGATTCTGACTCAGGAGCCCCAAAAACCCCCGGATACCGAATTTCAGCCTCTTAGGACCAATTTGAAATTTTCTCCATACAAATCGTTTTTTTTTTTCGATTTTCCGAATTTGACCGAATTTTTGGACAAGATTTCAGATTCATATTTTTGAGCCCCGAGAGCCCCCCGATACGGAATTTTAGCCGCCTAGCACCAATTTGAAATTTTGAAAAAAAAAAGTCGCCGTCTTGAATTTTATTTTCCACAAGTGTCTAACAACCAACCTTTAAAAACAAAACCTGCTTTTTGTCAAACCAGCCAGCTGTGTGAATGACCTTGTTGTTGAAACCAAAAAAAAATTACTTTGCAGGCCTAGGCCTGAAAAGCAGTATGAAATCCCTTTACAGTCCTCTCGAGTTGCTGCGCCCAAAAACCGATACTTCCGAGCCTATTATAAGGAACACAAAGACAATATTTCATTGCATGTTTGAGAAAACACATGTACTCTTTATTTATAATTAAATAATTTGCTCCAGTGAAATTTGACGACGCGTTTGGCTCGGTTGGTAGACACCTGCCTACTGAGTCGGCGGTCCCGGGTTCGAATCCCGGCCGGGGCAAATATTTGTGCAAAATATTTGTTCTTGGGTCATGGATGTTATCTATGTATGTATTTATATATTACGTATATCGTCGTCTAGTACCCATAGTACAAGCTTTGCTTAGTTTGGGACTAGGTCGATTTGTGTAAGATTGTCCCTTAATATTTATTTATTTAATAATATTTATTTAATCTTACGTTCACGACTGTGAATGGTTTTCGGCATTTTTGTGGATAATTTTAAATATTTGTCATTGACATTGACATTATTGACATCATAAAATCATTGCCAGCGTAAGAAATTTGCTCCAGTGAAATTCCGCAATATGGCGCATCCTCATATATTTCTGATCAGGCTTTACACTTTTTTTTTGTACTATTGATACAACGATCAAAGCACAAGGAAAAATTTAAATGCGTAACCTGGCGGAAGCGACCGGGATTCGAACCTGGTACATCTGGATTACTGGTCCAGCGTGTTAACCTTTTCACCAGTCACCCTAACGCCACATAACCTTTCGATTTTTTTTATGCTTTGTGAGCCGATCTTTGCATCGTTTATATGTAATCCAGAGGTTACGTTTTTCAATTTTTGCTTAAATATTTTATGATTCCATGGCACAACTAGGCATCGCGACTCCTGTCGCGCGACACAGCATCACTCTCTCAGTACTGCCAAGAAAGAAATAGGTAATATTTCTCGCGCGAGAAAGCGTCGCGTGTGACAGTTGTGCTAGAGATGCTGGCTCGGGATATATGCACCCAAGTTTAACCTAAGTCTCATCATCATCATTAGCCTTTTATATCTATAACAGATGAGTTAAGCAGCGTCTAATAAACTGCGGCACTTTCGAAGATGGCTGGATAGCCCGATACGAGAGCGACAGCCGCGGCGCTTAACTGACAAATAGAAAGAAAGAAAGAAAGAGAGAGAGAGAGAGAGAGAGAAAGAGGGAGAGAGAGGAAGAGAGAAAGAAAGAGAGAGAGACAACGAGAGAAAGAGAGAAAGAGAGAAAGAGAGAAAGGGAGAAAGAGAAAAGGGAGAAAGAGAAACAGAGAGAACAAGAGTAAGAGATAAAGGGAGAAAGAGAGAGAGAAAGAGAGAAAGAGAGAAAGAAAGAAAGAAAAAAGAAAGAAAGAAAGAAAGAAAGAAAGAAAGAAAGAAAGAAAGAAAGAACGAAAGAAAGAAATACACTTATTCATCAAATAAATGTTGCGCCTATCGATGAAGGGGGAAGAGCTGCACGCTGGTGTCTCAGGTCGCGCTTGTGAGAAAGAGAAGTAAAACATACTTCATCATGCGCAACCACACCCTCGCACAAAGTCTTCCTCCAAAGGTCATCTTCAGACATAACCTCCCAGTGTTGGGTGTCAATTTTGAAGGATAACATGTCACGCTTTACGCTGTCCTTAAAGCGTAACATCGGTCGTCCAATGGGTCGCTTAGCATCAGCAATCTCACTCAAGAGAGCTATACGTGGCAAACGAGATGGTTCCATCCTTTGCACGTGCCCAAGCCAACACAGCCATCTTAACCTAAGTCTAGCCTAGGAGGGAAAAGGAAATGTAACATACCGGAATCACTCAAATGTCCCTCGCTGTCGTCGTCGTTCCCGACCAGATCGGCCTGTCCGTCGTCTTCAGGCATGTCGTAGTCGTCCAGGTTTATTTTGGGCAACTGTTTCGACTTCTTCTTCGATCTCTTTCTGGCTTTGCGGGCGCGTTTCATTTCTCTCTCGACCTAAGCAGTATGAATCAAAGATGTACTATCGGCCAAAAGCCTTTCCAATTTATTTGCACTATGTAATGGTAATGATAGATTTGCAATGTACCTATTTATATATGTTTAATTTGTGATTATGTGACATTATGATCCCCACATCTCATTTCTTGGTATGTTCTCGAAAGTGATGTGATATTTGCATGCTTATTTAAGCAGGTTATGGTTGACCAAAATTTTTTATACCGCCTATGTACTTATACCCATAATCAGCTAATAAATTCATTTCATTTCGCCTTAGAATAAATATGCCTAGAACCTAGTCAGCACTTGAAAGTGAAGCTAGTTTTTGTTAGCCATGGGTCTAAGGGCCTTATCACACTTGCGATTTGCGAGCGTATTTTGTATGAAGGCGATCGCGCAGCGTGTTCGCCGCGTCGCTTATTTGTATAGAAAATACGCTCGCAAATCGCAAGTGTGATAAGGCCCTAAATTACGTCGCATGGTCGAAGGTAGAATGTTGCTTTCTCTTATCGTATATCTTATCCAAGGCGCATTGTGTGATTTCTTTGTTTTCAAATGTATTTGGCGCTACCTAAAAATGCCACTCAGGGCAGATACCTCAAATTATTCGAGCGATATCGACAGAATCTCAAATTATTCTTTGTTTTTTTATTATTATTTATTGGTACTCAGGATAACAACATCCGTAAATATACATATAACATAAAGTAAGTTTTATAATAATAATAGTATTACCACATAAAAAAAATATGAATCGATAAAAAGATTCCATACAAATATAAAGTAAGTTACATAACAGAGGGCCAATAACAGCATTATCTATTGGTTACATAAGAAATAAGATTTTAAACTAAGTAGAATCAGACACAATTAACATATCCGTTCCAAACAGATGTTGGACATTGTTTATACATTTGTTTTACAATAAACGCGCGGTGCGCGAGCACCAGCTGTTCGCGACCGCGCGCTGCCGCACCCGCGCAGGCCAACGAGATCCTTTACATAGCCTAGTCAAGTCATATAACACACACTTTAATGAAATTGACATCTTTATGATGTCAGACACTATTTACAAAAATAAAGTTCTAATGAAGTTGCAGAGAGGTTATGTTTGAGCTTGCCGCGGTACTGGAATGAATCATTCTATTTTTACGCCTAGTTTGCTCTGTCTTTAAGGTCTGATATTGTGTGTAGGTAATTGTTATTCCCAGACTGTTATACAATTTCTGTGTACCTATTGTTGCTTGCGCTCTAGTTATATTATTGTAATTCGTGGATAACGTGATTGGTCTCACATGTTTCAAATTCTTTTAAGAATTGTGTTTTTAATCTATGTGTGTTACTGTTTGTTGTCCTAAATAAAAAAAAAAAAAAAAATGATTTACAATTGTTTTACTAATAGTTTTGTTTATGGATCCCTCCGTGTGCTTACCTCGTCATCATCAGACTCGATATCCTCAGGCTCGGAGTCCAAGGCCGCTTCTTCTTCGGTCAGGGCTTTCTTCTTGGTAATCAGCTTTGTGTAATCCACGTCTGAGCGGTAGGGAAAGGCGGCCCGCAGTTTTCGGACCAGATAGTTTATCTAGAGATAAAGTTGATGGTCAAACGTGTTCATGAAATCATAACTAAAGTAGGTAATCGGTAAAAGCCGGCCAAGTGTGGGTCGGACTCGCGCACGAAGGGTTCCGTACCATTAAATAAAAAACGGCAAAATATCACGTTAAATAAATAATAACTAAATATTAAGGGACAATCATACACAAATCGACCTAGTCCCAAACTAAGCAAAGCTTGTACTATGGGTACTAGACGACGATATACATAATAAGAATTAAGAAATTTCGCATTTTCACCGTGAAAAAGTGCGCTTAAGTTCATGGTTGTCATACAATTATTGTTTTGTAAAATTATGAGGATTTTGAAAACATTTTCAATTTCTTTTGGATAAAAAAAAAACATCATAAAATTTGCGTACCTTTGAAGTCACATATTTCCAAAAAAGATTTATTTTTCTGGATTTATTTTCTTTGTTTCGTGATATATTTAGCTAATTTTATTCATATAACTACAGTACGCTGTTGAATTCAACATCAGTCAACATGTCTATTCGGAAAAACCATGACCATGGTTAAGAAAAGTTAATGACATGCAGTTTGTAAACCCTTACAACAGTACTAACGAAAAAAAAAGTAATTTAATGGTCTTATAATAACTGTACTAAGCCTATTATAGGAAGATCCCTTATCTTAATCCCTTAAACAGATGAAATAGCAAAGTTACCTCTTGTTGTCCAGTGACAAAAATCAGAATACCGCCCTCGGGCAACCTCGTATGTATTTTGACAGTTTTCTTGAAGGCCTCTTTCAGGTAGTCGCTGTACGTGTTCTTGTTGAAGTGCACTGTCACTGGAAACTGTCTGGATTCGATCTACAAATATTATTTATTTATTTATTTAATGTTTATTGCACAAAAGAAAAACAGATCTTACAAAAGGCGGACTTAATGCCATAGGGCATTCTCTACCAGTCAACCATCGGGCAAAGCAGATAAGTTGTGGGCGGTGCAACTAACTTAAATAGGTTTTAATAGATAAATACATATATTTATTATTATTATATATACATAATATAAATATATATGGACTAAAAATCAAAACAGATATGCTAAGATTTCTCCATTCTGCTAAAGAAGAGGTCACGCAAGGATTTTTTTTAAATTTAACTTGTTCGGGGCGTTATTATCACACAAACTGACTGAATTGCGAACATTAAGTTTTACAAAGGCATTCAAATTATAGTTTCACATATATAATGTAACTAGCGACACGGCCCGGCTTCACATGGGTGCAATGCTGATAAATTATGAATGTTATAAATAAATAAATATCGGACAACCTCACACAAATCGATCTAGTCCCAAATTAAGCTCAAGAAGGCTTGCTTTATGGGTACTAGACGACGATATACGTAGTTATATAGATAAATATATACTTAAATACATAGAACAACCATGACCCAAGCACAAATATTTGCCCCGGCCGGGATTCGAACCCGGGACCGCCGGCTCAGTAGGCAGGGCAAACCGAGCTAAACGCGTCGTCAAAAATATAAACTTTCCTCTTGAATCACACTATTTATTAAAAAACCCGCTTCAAAATCCGTTGCGTAGTTTTAACTATCTAAGCATTCTATGGAGATAAATGCTTGTGACGTCCCAAAAATCAGTAGTCAAAACACGACTTCTTATTAGGTTTTCTCTAATAAAAAATAGTATAATGACCAAAAGTTAGTGGTAGTTTATCTGGTTCCATGTATTTTTGAATGAGTCTTTAGTGGTTTCAATGATACAGTTTATTTTAACTAAGTATTGTCAAATACCGTATTAGTAAGAAAACTTAAAAAGTAGTGACATTGACAGTTCTTTTTTTTATGTTCTGCGGGACTCACGGCAAGGATGTATTTCAAGTAAAGCATTTAAGGTCCCTGAAATAGGCCAGCACCTCTATCACAACTGTGACACGCGACTATCGCTCTCTTTTTTTTAGACACGACTTTTAAAAAAATAAAAATAAAAATGTATTTATTCAGTAACACAGAAATTCAGCTGACAAACAGTGTTGGTACCCCTTTTTAAGTATTTCATACTTGGGTGAATCAACTTTTAAGTGCACCTTGTTGCTATGGTTACGCAAAATTTGTCCCTCGGACAACCTAAGCATTTTGTATGAAGATGTCACTTGGACAACGGGGACAGAGTAAACAACACAAAAAAGTTGATTCACCCACTTATGCTAAGGGGTTGAACTGTATCAGGGCTGTTTAGCCCTCACTACCAATGAGTCGGACTTTGTGTGGGAGTATAACCCGCTAAAGGGATTATCTCCGCCACTGAATGTTGATTGGACCCTCTCTCGCACGAGAAATGTTACTTATCTCTTTCTTCGCTATTGTGAGAGAGTTACGAGCGATGCTATGTCGCGCGACAAGAGTCGCGAAGCGTAGTTATCAGGGATGGGCAATTTTTACTAATACTACTGACCGGTAGATTGGGTATTTATTATTATTATTATGAGCCTATTATGTCCCACTGCTGGGCAAAGGCCTCCCCCCTTTTCTTCCATCTGTCGCGGTTTTGAGCTGTATCTGGCCAGTCCTACGAAAATGAGTCCAAGTCATCCCGCCATCGCCTACGGGGTCTGCCACGTCTCCGTTTCGAGTTGTGGGGCTTCCACTCTGTTTGAGTAATCGACGAAGGCTAAATATAGGGGGAGGTTATGTTCCTGGCATTTTTCGATGACTTGGTTTCAGGCGTGTAGATGGTCCGTGGTGGAAAGGCCGGGGCGGAAGCCTGCTTGTTCTGGGGTTTGGTGGAGATCGAGTTACCCTGAGATGCGGTTTTCTATTATATTTTAACCTATTGACCGCCAAGCGGTCTAGCAATTTACCGTGCCACTGACGCCAGAGTAAAAAAAAAAGATGTGCCCCAAAATCAACAGGGATTGAAAAATACTTGTAGCGGTTAGAATTACAAAGTTTTTGATCATTGAAATTTGGACGGCTGTGGCCGACGTGGCGTCAGGGGCACGATTTTTTGTTGACGGCCACAGCCGACTGTGGCGGTCAAAAGGTTAAAGCTTTTATTTAACTTGCATGGTATGTTTAAAGTATGTATGTTCGGGTGAAATCTTGCAACTCAATTTTGAAGCAGATATCGTCAACCGATTGAGCTGAAATTTTGCATACTTACTTAACTTTGATGACAATACAATAATATGGTACCATGGGGCTGATCTGATGAAGGAGCCGGAAGGTGGCCATAGGAACTCTATAATAGAAAAAGCAATGCTACCGAGCTTGGGCTCTTTAGAATCGTCTCAGTGAGCATTTGATGGATATCCAAAGAAAAGTACAGTCGGCTATAAAAGCTTTCCACTAAAATGTCATTTTTGACAGAAACTTATTTTAATAAATATTTTGTAAAGATGAGAGACAAGGCAAGATTGGGTATTTACCCGGTATTTATCGGGTATTTAGCCATGAGCGCCCATCTCTAGTAGTTGAGCTAAACGGGCAGTGTGAGAGCTTACATTTATGACAGGTGGCGGCTCTTTAAACAGCCTGGTGTTCTCAGTAAAGTCCTCGACCCGAAGCGTTGCCGACATTACTATGAGCCTCAAAGGATTTCCCCTCTTCCTCCGGAGTGGGACGATCCTGGACAGGAGGCCCAGTAGTATGTCGGTGTACACGCTGCGCTCGTGAGCCTCGTCAATGATGACAACGGAGTATTTGCTTAGGAGGAAGTCAGATTGGATCTCTTTTAGTAGTACACCTGAAAATATCATCTTTAGGTTTTAAACTAGAATTTATAATTTTAGACAAGAAACTTTCGAAGAAATTATGATACCCCGTGGTTTTCGGAGCATGAATGAATGAATGAATGAATGTTCTATTTGCAAGAACATAGTAGGTACATTAATTAATGATGAATGATTTGACGCCTCCTGTCGGTCTAGTGTCAAACCATTTGTGAATCACCGATTAGTTTATATGTATTATTATTGCGGAATGTAGCATCGAGACAAACCAAATTGGTTTAACGATGTCATTATAATGAAATGTAATTATGTTTGTACTTACTAATGAAATGAAAAATAATATTAAAATAATTATAAAGGCGAAAGTTTTTGAGTATGTTTGTATGTTAGTAACTTATTGATACTCAAACGTTATACTTATATGATAAACTGCGGGTAACACAGAGGGGTGCAGCAAGTTATAGTAAAAATAAGTATAAATCGAAGTACTTACAAATAAACTGTCTCAAATTCATGATCTAATAATATTTTCATGGAAAGAAGACTACGACAGAAATGCTGTACGTTCAAGTTAACATTTCATTTACAGAATAAAACTAAGGATAAAATTCTAGATTTCCATGAAAAATCAGTTTTCTATAGAGAAGGGTCATAATTTCAGGAAAAATCTTAATAGCGTGATGCAGGATCGTCATTTGTTGTGTATGGACGCTCGGCGCCATGCGTTTTCATAATTTCCTTTGCCTCATCACGCCAAAACGGCTGGACGAATTATCCATACTAATATTATAAATGCGAAAGTGTGTCTGTCTGTCTGTCTGTCTGTTACCTCTTCACGCTTAAACCGCTGAACCGATTTAGATGAATTTTGGTATGGAGATAGTTTGAGACCCGGGAAAGGACATAGGATACTTTTCATCCCGAATAAATTTAGTGTCCCCGTGGGATGAGCGGGTAACACCGCGGGGCACAGCTAGTATAATATACTTTTAACCCCTCTGCGGTATTTAAAAAAAATACGCGTACAAAGTTGCGAGCACTTTTTAGTAGGATATAATTATAGCTAGCTTACCGTCAGTCATAAACTTAATCTTCGTGTCTTTAGTGACGTTTCCCTCGAACCTCATCAGGTATGACACCTCCTTGCTACTTAAGCCCAGCTCATAGCCTACTCTAGCTGCCATCGCCACAGTAGCCACCCTTCTAGGCTCCGTAACTGCGATCATTTTGTGCTCAGCATAGCCAGCTTCGTAAAGAAACTGGGGTATTTGGGTGGTTTTGCCACTGCCTGAAATTAAATTAATATTAATAAATATATATATTGGAAACCCTCACACAATCGATCTAGTCCCAAATTAAGCTTAAGAAGGCTTGTGTTATGGGTACTAGACGACGATATACGTACTTATATAGATGAATATATACTTAAACACATAGAACAATCATAACTAAAGTATAGTAAGTAGTAGGGTAGTAGTAAGTAGTAGGGTGTTGTGTTTCGGCAGTTCCGGGGCAATCTGCCGAATACTGCGCCAGATCAGACGACGCAACGGAGCCACGCTGTTACGTCGCCTAAATCAAACTAGATTTAAGTTTTTATTTTTATGTTGTGTATAATTTTGTACTTCACAGTGCCTTGGTTTAATTACTGTAATGCTGTGTAACTAATTTGAATAAATAAATAAACAATAATAAATAAATAGTTTATCCGGAATTCTAAGATCAAATTACGAGTATGTTAAACTGGCACAAGTGAAAAACGACCGAAAATTTACATGTACTTACATGGTTATTTGTACCTTGTGCCAAAGTGACTTTATTTGATCTTAGAGATCGGACAGACTATTCAAATATTTGCCGGGACTCAAACCCGGGACCGCCGGCTCAGTAGTCAGGTGCTGTACACACTGTGCCAAACGCGTCGTCAATAAAACATGTAACTAATGAAACAGTACTCGTATGTTACCTTAAATATGTACTTTCAATAGTGTTTTGCATCTGTTTATCAGCATACCCCAGGGTATTTGGTGCACAAATGGTGTGACACTGGCCCGACAGGAGGCGTGACATCATTTGAGCACCAAAAACCACGGGGCATGCTTATCATAGTATGCAAAACCTAGTCTGCCATGCTACGGTAAAAGGATGTATCTAACTATGACATCCGTATAAAGATACGACATTTCACCGTAACACGGCAGTAGTATCATCATCCTCCTAGCCTTTGTCCCATTTTTTGAGAATGAATTCTCAATCGGGGTCGGCTACCTAAATCCCAAGATGTGGCGTAGGCACTAGTTTTTACGCAAGCGACTGCCATCTGACCTTCCAACCCACAACACGGCAGTAGTATATTATCCAGAAATGTAGTCAACTTACCAGTTTCTCCCGCAACGATCAAAAACTCATTCTCATTCACCAATTCCATGATCCGCTGCTCCTCACCCAGAATTGGTAGTTTGAGTCTCGCTACCTGAATCTTTGGCTCTCTTTTCACTTTAATTACCATGGTTGGATGTGCTAATACTGGTTTCTTCACTTCTTCTTTTACTTTCACCGGTGGTACTTTTTCCTGTTTCTTTTGATTTCTTGACACTTTTGAACCTTTTTCATTGGAATCCTTTATTTCTGTTTCATTTACTTCATTGACTGGTTCATCATCGTTTATTATTACTGTTTCATCTTTATTTGTATCATTTAACGTCCCATTTTCTACTTCAGGTTTCTCTGCAACAATTTCTCTTTCAGATGGTTTCTGTTCTTCATTTTCAGATTCAGAGCTGGACTCTTCGGAGGATTCTTCTAAACTAACCACATTGGGATCGTATTTAGCTTTCTTTGTCTCTGCTCTGTCAAGTTTTAGAAGGCGTAAACGTTTCTTAGCTCCTGAAATTATAAATTAAATTAAAGTCTTGTGGATTTGATAGGTCATAATTTTAATAAGTAATTTGTTTCATTATGCAGTTTAAGACAAAGAAAACAGACCCCACCACAAGCGCGTCTAGCACAAATATGCTTCGCGACGCTTGTCACGCGACATAGTGCTACCCATCACTCTCACACATTACTGCACAAAAAGAGACAGGAATTGTCTCGCGCGAGAAATAGTCGCGTATGTGTGAAAGAGAGAGAGAGAGAGAGAGAGAGAGAGAGAGAGAGAGAGAGAGAGAGAGAGAGAGAGAGAGAGAGAGAGAGAGAGAGCGATGTACCGTCAAACACACTGTTACACAAATGTATAATGCTAATATTACTGGCCTAATGCCTAAGCCTAATGTTATTATTACAAGCCTATAGGTGAATAGAGTTAACGTGCCTTCTTTTTTTTTTAGGTAAAAAATTACAATTTATAATTTTATTTATATCACTCACCATATTGTATTAGATTTCCGAGTGAGTAGGCTAAATGAACGCAACAAAGGGATTGACCCCGCCTGTCTCCGGCCGCTACACCACATCTATTTAGATGTCCGAGTCTACATTTTAAGAAAGTATTTGAAATGTCGAGAGCTGGGGAATGTATTCCCCAAATATAAATGGTAAAGACAAAATCTTTACATACCAGCAATACTGCTAAACTTCTTCTCACTGCTAGCATCGGTCTCCTGCATTGGCGCAGCAGACTTCAACTCAGTTAATCTTCGCAGTCCAAGGGTCTGTACTGCAGAGATGGTCGTCATCTGGTTCACCTCATCTTGGGAAACTTGGACTTGAGTGAGAGATTCTAGGAGCGCTGATCTCTGTAATGGTTCAAGAAATCATCAGAACATGGTGCGTCAAGAATACATCTTAACACGTTCGCTTACGATAAGAGATGTCGTGTGTTATGGCCCGAAGGAAACAAAAAATGCGAATGTGGCTACAGCTTAACACAAACAAGCCGAAGCAAGCTGTAGCCTGACAAGACTTTTCGGCTATTGCTATAATGCGGTCTTCTAGTCACCGCTAAGACAAGCCAAGAGAAGTTTATTTTACTGGCAATGATTATTTTTTGATAACTGATGTTCAAAGTCATCAAATGACGCTGACACTAATAAAGAGGAAACAGGGCTAAATATTTCATTAATTTCAAGTTATTTTCACATAATAAAGTCAAAACTATGATCCGTGACAAGTTTTTTTCAATACAATTCGAGAAGTACAAAGGATTGAGCAGCATTCCAGTAAACAATGTTTTGAAATTGGTTACAGCTACTGACATTTTAAAATATAGCTAAATATGACCAAAATTGTCATATGAAAGCTGTTTGTAGCGCCACTATCCTGAGATCGCTCTGTAGCGAGCCTTAACTTGTTAGGCTACATTTATAAAATAATAGTGATTTATCACGTGACACTTACATTTTCCTTCTTTTTCTTCTTGTCGACAATTTTTTCCAGACGTTTTCTTTGCTGTTTTGAGAGGAATCTGGTCTTTTCTTTTTTCTCCTTGATAATTTTAGTTTGTCGCTTCTTTGCTGGGAGGGCAAGAATATTGCTTGTATCGGTCGATCCATATTCACTGTTTGAAAATTCTAGTTTGATCTGAAATTACACAACAATAAATCCATTTAATATGAATCTTGTGTCAAAGATGAAATCAGAAATACCAAGAAACAAAATTACCTCATTCGTTTTACTGTTATCTATACTAGTTTTCACAACTTGGCGAGCTTTAGCGTTATATACGCGTTTCCCCATATTGAATTAATTTTATTTTCACTTACAGCATTCAGATTTTCATTTTTTTAAACCTTAGAATAAGCGTTGAACATGCAGTTTCAGTATGCAGAAATATAATAAATGTCAAGGAAACGTGTTGTTGTTATGACATTTAATTTTATTAATCCTTTTTTTATAACATTATTTCAAAAACATTTATAGCCGCTAGTTTTCAAAAATAAGCAATATTACTTAATGAAATAAATAGTCCACATATCTCTTTTACATAAAAAGTAATATCATTCACAAAATAAAATAATACACTTTAGAAAATGTATATTTCTATGAAATTATAATTCTTTATTATTTTTTTAGTACGATAATAACATTTTGGCGGTGATAAATGTAGGCGAGCTATCTTTAAGAAGCGTTCCCATACTACATAACAAAATTATCCCTGTGTTATTTTAATAGTATACAATACAATTAAATAAACTCAAATTGTTTTCAACTTGTAAATTGTTCATAAGGGATTTATGAAACTGAAAGAAAAACCATCCACCTTTGATGTAAGTATTTTACTCCATTAATCAATATCGATATCGGAACGCTCGCAAGCAGTTGATTTGACCATGATTTGACTTGCGTGAGTTTGACAGCAAATTTTTGAGGTTAGAAATGGGATGGGATAGGATATCAATATCTTGTTGTTTATGTTTAGTTGGTTACATTTATACTCACAATTTAACGAAATAACACTCGAACGGCAGCACAATGACACCAACACCTTTAAATGAAGTATCAAGATGTAAAATCCAAATCAGTAAAGGTGATATACCTTCTTTTACATGGGAATATAATATATTGACTATACAGACTGAAAAAACTGTCAGCGTGTTCAAGTTTTCTCACAATTTGCAATGTATAGATAAGAAAATCGACTGGATTGTAAAAGATATTCCAATCCCAAAGACAAGCCCAGCGACCAGCTTGTTTTCAAGAAGATTCATGAGCCAAAAAATAAATAATATAGAATATACACAATTGATGCTAGACACGGCATTGTGGCCACATAACGTTCAATTGATGGAAGAAATGGCTAGCGTGGTGTCTTATCAGTGGTCACCATCCAACTTCATCCATAACAATGAAGGTGTAATAGCTGTTTTGAACAATGTTGGTAATATAGAGCTTTTTGGGCCCACCAGTTGCGGTTATTCCAGCATTCTCAACTTGTCATCAATAATCGAGAGTAAATATAAGGAAAAATCACGTGGGATAATACCTAGTAATGTGGAAGAAGCGAAAAAAGTGGCTGATGCTGTAGAAACAGCTACATTTTGCTGGGGCACTCAATTTAATGACAAGTTCAATTTTGTTACTGCACAGAAAAATGGTGAAATTTACTTTTGGCAACTTTCATGTGGCAATAAAGGGATTAATGCTGAGGAGATACTGGTGCAACCTAACAATGAAGGAGAAATGATCTCTATGCAATGGATCCCAATCACACATGACATATTTTTGTTAGCTCTAACAAACATATTTGGGCAGTTGTACATTTACAAATATCAAATGGAAAACAATTGCTTGAAACTAATTAACTGCGATTGTCTATGGCCTCACAAGGACAGAATGGTGATTAAGCATCTTAAATATATAATTGTTGATGATAAAGTCGTTATTATTTGCAATAAACATAGACATTTACTTGTCTTATTGATGGACCAAAATTGTAATAAACTTTCAGAATACTTGAACAATCTAAATGACTATAAAATAACAGTCATATCCCAATGTGGTGATGAATTCTATATAGGAATGATAAATTGCAAAATATTTAAAGTAAACATAATGGTCAAAGATATTAGTCTTAATGTGAATGTAGAAGATATTTTAATTAAAGAAAATTTAACTAATCATGACTTATGCGGTTTACAATTTTCTAAAAATAACATTGTATGTGCATTAGGTGTTGTCAACAGAAAATTATTGTATAGGAAAGAAAACGTCTCACTAGACATGATTTTTCTGACTCCGGAGGAAAGTCATGAAAAGGAAATGGCTTTACTACTAGACAACCCAACAAAAATGCTAACAGACTATTGGGACTGTATTGAAATTGTCAGATGCAAAACTATGAAATTGAAAATTTTGCCTTTTATAGATTTCAATAGACTCTACTCGAATAATAGCAATATCTATGAGTTGAAACTGTACCAAATACTTCTGACTTTTTACCACTCATTAGAGAAAGTTTTGAAGAATAAATCTAAAGGTTGGCTACGGGAAACTTCTCAAGAAGCAGTGAGAGAGAAGATTCTAGTTCTTCAAGCTAGCAGCATCATTGCGAATATATCAAAAAGAAATCAAAGCAAACTTCCATTGGACTTTGAATCTGAACAGTTGGTAGGTGCTAAAAGATATCTAAAGTACTATAGTGAGAAGTATAAGGTAAATCTCTCAGAGTTAATACCTTCAGGTATTCACAATATGAAAGAAGAAGATTGCAAATATACTTGCCAATGCTGTGACGAGCATCTCCAAGGTTTTTCCTGTCAAAATGGGCATTTAAATATGATTTGTGCATTAACATTCACTCCAATAGAAAGCGATGATTACCTTAGTTGTAGGGGATGTGGACTTATATCAAGAATGGAACTGTTACCAGAAAATCCAATGTGTGTGTTCTGTGATTTATACTTGAATAGTTATTATTTACCATCATAAACAGTTTTTTCATACATTTAGATTTTTTATTTGTTACATCCATGAGGGTCTAAGGTGTCTTTATCTTTAGTTATGTTTAGTAGTTTAGGTATTAAGTCAAATTTACCACAAAGAAAGTTGGTTGAAAATCAGTCCCATGTCTATGAGCGTTTCAACCACCCTCAGTTTCCTGTTGCATATCTTATAAAAGTGAACCTATATTAGGGCTGCCATATCTAAATTCGCCGGACCCGGATAAAGAGAGAAAAACCCGGACATTTGTTGTAAAATAATATTAAAAAACAATCGCTTTATTTTTCATTTACATAAATTTCTGATAACCCCCTGCACGGCCCCCGGACGGCCTCCAAACTAGGTCTAATCCAGGGAAACCGGATGGCAGCCCTCCCTAAGCTTAATAAGCGGAATATATGAAATTGAGATCTTGATACGTCCAGTGCGGTGGCATCAAACCGAAACTCAGGGCAAGCCGGAGTAGATATCGCTTACAACGTAACTTTTCTTCAATAGCACATAGAGAAAGGAGCTGAATTATGCTGAAGTGGGCAAGCCGGTGGTAATTGAAGTCTCTTGAAGCCACGGCATTAATTTACCTCTATAGCTACATTTTCAGAGTCACTGCAGCATTATCATTTGCATTATGCGGTTTAATGATAAAAAAATAATCGCAATAATGATAAGATACGAGGAAATCGCGTAACGGATAAACTTCATTCGATAACCATAATCAAAAAGTAGGTACATGGTTTTGACTTACTGGCTAAATCTCGTGTCGTTCGATAAGTGTCTATATCATGAAAAAATCAATCAGCCCCGGATCTACGGGACCTTTGAACCGGAGTTTTGTAGTGGCACCTCAGAGTGGCACTCTTTTATAGTGGGAGGCTTTGTTGAAAATCACAAATGACCTGGATACCTACCTTATATGAAGTGGGCTACCGCTCCAGGCAGGTTAAGCATGGTCCAGGCCGTCTAACACAACTAGGCTACTAGCGACCCGCCCCGGCTTCGCACGGGCGCAATGCTGATTAATTATGCATGTATTATAAATATAAATAAATATCGGACAACCTCACACGAATCGATCTAGTCCCACAGTAAGCTCTAGTAGGCTTGTGTTATGGACACTAGATGACGATAAACATACTTATAATTATAGATAAATACAAATACATACTTAAGTACAAATAACATCCATGACCCAGGCACAAATATTCGAGTTCATCACACAAAATATTTGCCCTGGCCGGGATTCGAACCCACGACCGTCGGCTCAGTAGGCAGTGGCTTAACCACTGCGCCAACCGCGTCATATAAACCTTCCTCTTGAATCACTCTGATCTATTAAAAAAAACCGCATCAAAATCCGTTGCGTAGTTTTAAAGATCTAAGCATACATAGGGACAGACAGACAGCAGGAAACGACTTTGTTTTATAATTATGTAGTCATGTGGTGTCCTAGGCGCCCGAGACCTGGTTACAAAGCATGCACCCTAGAGAAGCCAGCGCTCGGGCGGCCGCCCGGGCATAGAATAAGGAATTATATGTTTGATCTATGGCCCGGGTTAACGGAAAAATCAGTCCACACTCCACACCTGGTGTTTCTGCATCCGCTCCGCGGCCGCGCAGTGGCGGTTAGTCGAGACACTACCTACTATAATACCTACCTACTTAGGTACTATAATGAAAATCGCCTTCAACTGGTTTCATAAAATCACACTCGTGTTTTAAGACCTCTCATTATGTAACTGAGAATGAGGTTTCTACGAGAAAGTGAGAAGAAGCGTACCTATCGATGCTCTAGAGATGTGGTGCTGGAGGAGAATGCTAGCAATTAGATATACCGAGCTCGGTATATCATGGACGGAATTCCGAACCAATGAGTCCATTCTTCGAGAGCTAGACATCAAACAGAGGCTATCAAGCATAGTACAAGCTCGAATCCTCACTTTCTTTGGACACGTATCGCGGGGCGGATGCGAATCTATCGAGCGCCTGGTGGTACAAGGCAAAGTCGAGGGAACCAGACCACGCGGAAGATCACCGATGAGGTGCACGGATCAAGTAAAAACCGCCGTCAACGGTCCTCTACACGAATGTACCAGGAGGGTAACAGTACGAGAAGAATGGCGTCGCATTGTAAAGCAGGCCACAAAATCAACGACGTGACGGCCACGACCACTCTGGCAAGAGTGTACCGCCAAAGAAGAAAACCCGCTCCAGACCTTCCGATCCGATCCGACTTATCGGAAGAAATTTCCTAACAACTGCACTACACATTATCCGATTTCTTCCGATAAATCGGACAACTGCATTACACATTATCCGATTGCTTCCGATCGGTCGGATCGGATCGGAAGGTCTGGATCGGGTTGAAGAGATTATGTACCTAACAGTTGCAACTGTTAGGTACCTACTCGTGTACGAAGAGGGCTAGCTACCTACTCTTGTAAAGTCGAGGAAAACCCCAATCTCCTACCTAATTGCGGCTCCACACTACGCGCGAAGTTGGCCGAATATGATAGTGTGGAGGTAGGGCTGCCATCTCTAAATTCGCCGAACCCGGACAAAGACTATAACAACCCGGACATTTGGCGTAAATCGCATTATTTCCCCGGACATGTCTGAAAATAATTAAGGTAATTAAAAAATGGGCAAGTACGAGTCCGACTCGCGCATGAAGGGTTCCGTACCATAATCTATAACAAGTTGGTTGTATGGGCCCCTTAAATATTTATTTTAACTTATTTTTAGTATTTGTTGTTATAGCGGCAATAGAAATACATCATCTGTGAAAATTTCAACTGTCTAGCTATCACCGTTCTTCAGATACAGCCTGGTGACAGACGGACGGACGGACAGCGAAGTCTCAGTAATAGGGTCCCGTTTTTACCCTTTGGGTACGGAACCCTAAAAACAATCTTTTTATTTTTTATTCCCCTAAAAATTTTCCGGGTTTTCCCCTGACACTTATTGAAAACCCCCCCGGACGGCCTCCAAACTAGGACACATCCGGGGAAACCCGGAGGGATGACAGCCATATGTGGAGGGGAACTTTGCTGCGGAAGCCCACACTTCGAGCAAGGCGCAGCGCTCAACTTCGCGAGTAAGAGCCCGGGGTAGGATAATGTTTCGTGCCTGTGATGGACTAACATCGATATACCTTCCAAATATCCATGAACGTGGCAGTGAATAGGTGTACCTATAAACCTATATGTATATCTAATCGAAGTATTATTTTGAGGTGACCGACAACCTTATCTTTATAATTGGTATTATGTGTGAAGGTGTAGGGTGACAGCTGATTGTTAATTCAGAATTAAAGCAACGAGATAACAAAATATTCGATTAAACAGCATTTTACCGTGCAAGGTTCAATTCGTTCAATTGAACTTCAAACCTTTGTTTCGAAGATGACTAAAGCCACAGATCATATAAAGCTCGGCTACTCGCATACTCGTAAAGTACATAGGTACCTACCTACCTATACACTAAGTACTACTTATGATGACGGCGCGATTTGGCACGCAGTGTCGTGTCACATACATACCGTTTTCCCCGTTTTTAGGGTTCCGTAGTCAACTAGGAACCTTTATAGTTTCGCCATGTCCGTCTGTCCGTCCGTCTGTCCGTCCGCGGCTTAGTTCCGTGATCATTAGAACTAGAAACCTGAAATTTGGTATTTGTATAAGTATGTGTTTGTATCACGCCGACAAAACGGAAAATAAAAACTAAAAAAAATCTTTTTTCGGGTAGCTCCCGTACTCCTAAAGTGGGGGTGATTTTTTTTCTCATTCCAATACTAGGGTGTTAGGTGTCGTTGAAAAGGTCTTTAAAAAAAATAGGTGTCTTAAAACATTATTAATATTATGAGGCCTTATAAGTACTCTCAATGAAAACTATATTGAATAAAAGCGGTCCATCCGTTTTTGAGTTATCGCAAAAATTCATATTCTTTTTTAAATGACGTAAGTGACGCGCGGTTTCCCTACACTTCGAACGTTACACATATTGGTTAAGTGCCATACTATATTAAAACATTTCGCTCAATCTGGCGCGTATAATCAATAACTTCCAGAAGGTAATAAGTAATTACTTTTACTTTGGCGTTTACGACCTTTTAATAGAGCTTGAAATCTTTCTCGCAATTTAAACCTCGGGCTTATAACCGCTGTTTTAAGCCCGTCTATTGTGAAGAATGGGCAACTACGGAACCCTACACTGAGCTGGCCCGACATGCTCTTGGCCCGTTTTTTTAGAATGTGTTTATATTTGTAACGAATTTTTTATATTTTACATTTTATGTAATTTTTTTGTAAAAGAAACCTATCCTAAGAAACATGATTAAATGAGTGAATAATAATAATGAGGTGCCGTCGTACTATAGGTAAGTACGCACTGATGCCAGTCCTTGAGAATGGTCATGGTTGCCACGTTCTATTGGGATCGATCTATCATCACGGACAACCAATAGCCTATTGTAGCCAATAGGCACGCCTGATATCGTGTTGGTAGATCGATCCAAGCGCCAGGCAGTGCTCGTCGACATCACCATCCCGCATGACGAGAACCTCGTGAAGGCTGAGAAGGACAAACTCAGCAAGTACCTTGACTTGGCTCACTAGGTGACCGCAATGTGGGATGTCGATTCGACGATCATTGAGTTTCTTTGGGCGTTACTTCTCAACAGTGGTCTCCTCTTGTGAAATGCCGGTAGACTCAGACATGTAAAAGTGCCCTTGTGGCCTACTTGCAGAATAAAGTTCATTATTTCATTATTGTCCCGATAGTCGTTTCGGTGAATGGTCTCATAGCGAAGAGTTTCGACAAACACCTTAAAGTGACTCTCACTAGATGGCTAGATCAGGGGTTAGATACAGAAGGCGGTACTCCTGGACCTGGACACGGGGCGCATCGTCGGAGGTTCCTCTCTCTGCAGCCCTAACCACCGGTATCCTTGGCTCTGCCCCCCCGTTAGTATTTTACTTTTGATATAACTGTATTGTAAATAACCTAACCTGAGATTGAAAATAAAAGGTCGATGCAGAGTCAGCCACCGGCTAAGCTTGCACCATAGATTAGAGCAGGGTTTTTTTTTTTTTTCGTAATTTTCTCTTAGTCACGACCTAGCGAAATTTAATTTGTGCATTTTAAAACAAAAATTTCTAAAATCGGTTGAGAACTCGCTGAGATCTGCGCATTGTTACCAAGTCCATTCGAGTCGATCCATGGGAGCTTCGCTCGCTCCGCTCCAATAAAGGTGATAATAATAAATATATTTGCTTGTTAATGTGTGTTTTACTTGTATGTTTTATGAGTATGTTTGGCAATCCTTATCTATGATTCAGTGTCCTTACCGTATCTGGTACTTATACAGTACTTATTTATAAAATATTTATCTAAGTCTTTACAGAACAAACTGTTACTAGCCAGTGCAAAGGTAGTCCTACACAGCGTACGAGGCCAATGAAATCGGTACTAATATAATATGAAGGCTAAATATTCGTCTTTACTTGTTGATAGTAGTAAAGAGCTTTCTAACATTAGCGGTAAAGCAATCCATACTAATATACAATGTATAAATGCGAAAGTGTGTCAGTCTGGGTACCTCTTCACGCTTAAAACCGCTGAACCGATTTTTGATACAATTTGGTATGATAGTTTGAGTCCCGGGGAAGGACATAGGATACTTTTCATCCTGAATATATTTAGTGTTTCCATGGGATGAGCAGGCAACACCGCGGGGCACTGCTAGCTTCATATAAACGAGTGGCTGTGTGAGCTGCAGACATCACGATCATTTTTCGAAATACAAATACATAATACATTTATGGAACCAACATAATATACCGAGAGGTACGGCTAAAGTCTATGTATAATAATACACAGCCGTCACTGGGAGCATCAAGGAAACATCAACATGAGATACATTAAAATAACAGGCAGAGGTAAACAACAGGCGGTCTTATCGCTAAATAGCGATCTCTTCCAGACAATCCTAATATGTATTACATTTTATAATTGAAATTAAATATTAATCTATGTATATTATATTATAACTTAAATACTAAAATTAACACTAACCCACTGAGAAAAATATTACTTTTTATGTTTTACTTGGATTACACTACCTACTCAGCCACTCGTATCATAGTCTCCTTTTGACTTTACAGTAGCTTAAATAAGTACCCTTTAACTATTCTTGGATGCTTCCATGGATGTTCACCTAGGCTTAGTACTGTGTAAGTACTAGAAATTGATTAAAATCCGTCTTGACGAGACGAGGCCGTATGAATCGGATCCGATCGATAGAGATGGCTTTGCAATCAATGTCAAAACAAAAGACGTGATAAGGCATCGTGCTATTTTTTTTTTCTCAAACAAAATCCTACCCACAGGAATGTGGCGGAGTTTTATTAGTAGATTTTCTTTGGTAACTTGGAAGCAACGCAAGCAGATTTCAAAATATCAGTGCGGATTAACTGCAATAAACTTACTGACAATTGAAGATTACTTCACCTATAAATGGAGATTTTCTTGTCAAGTGAGCATTGTTCGATTGTGCAAAGTGAAAAGCGGTCAATATGTCGTTCTTTGGAAAGCAGTTCAAGAAAGTCAGGACTGAAAATGCGGCAGAGTTTCTTGGAAAACTCAGTGAGTAAAATATACTATACGAATACTAACTATACCTAATTGCGGCTTCACACTAACTACTTGCGAAGTTGGCCGAGAAGAAAAACTACTGGTAATTGACGAAATTTACGCAGAAAACTGTTTTTTTTTTCAACTTATTTTCGACTGCACGCAATGAAAGCATGAAATAGCTATGTTTACTACCTATTTAGAAATCAGGGAAAAGTATTATTCACTTCAAAAAGTTGATTAAAATTATCAATATATTTATCATAACAAGAAAAAAATTATTAAAAATTGGGCAAGTGCGAGTCCGACTCGCGCATGAAGGGTTCCGTACCATAATCTATAACAAGTTTGTTGTATGGGAGCCCCCCTTAAATATTTATTTTATTTTATTTATTTTTTAGTATCTATTTGTTGTTATAGCGGCAATAGAAATACATCATCTGTGAAAACTTCAACTGTCTGGCTATCACCGTTCTTGAGATACAGCCTGGTGACAGACGGACGGACGGACGGACAGCGAAGTCTCAGTAATAGGGTCCCGTTTTTACCCTTTGGGTACGGAACCCTAAAAAGGAATAACGCCTCTTAACCTTCCGTGACTCAACAGCAATCTCAATTTCCAGATCTCTCCGAGATGCTCCTGGGCTTGCTCCGTCAGCAGAACTCCGTGACCACCTTCACGAAGAACGACGATGGCAACCTCCAGTACGTGGTAAAGAACAGCGAAGGCGCCGTTGTCCTGAACCAGGTCATCCACCTGGCGAAGGAGGTGGACTACAAGACCCCTGATGGTCTGGACACGAAAGTGAAGTTCGTTCTAGAAGGAGACGCGCTGAAGTCTCATATGCAGTTCCCTGACGGAAAAGTGGTGCACATGGATAGATACTTTGAAGGCAACGGTATGAAACTGGTAAGTTCTTAAGTGAAGAATCTACTAGTGTAAGAAACATCTAAAGAGCCAATTGACAACATTTTTTTTTTACTGTCAAGTGAACGCAACCGATCATCTGTGAAAATTTCAACTGTCTAGGATTATCACGGTTCATGAGATACAGCCCGGTGACAGACATACAGACGGACAGGCAGACAAACAGACGGACAACGAAGTCTTAGTAATATGGTCCCGTTTTTTACCATTTGAGTACGAAACCCTAATAAAAGGCCAATTGATATTTTTTCTATTTGATATTGTTTACGTTCTCAAACCCCATATTTCCGCCATTTTTCCAAAATTTCGAAAACCTGAGTTGACGAAAAAGTTAAGTTAGAATTAACGAGCCTACTCACAAAAATTCATGGGAATCGGTTGACAAATGCGACTCATAGACGAGAACAGCCAGAAACCGTCTGAACATCCAAACATCCTAACTTCGACGCATCCGGTTATACGAAAGAATTTTGGGCCAAGCTGAAACAGCAACGCTTCGCTCGCTCGGTCAATTGATCTTTACTGACTTTCAAATTAAATAAAAGTTTATTAAGGCTACTAATTAAGGAGCTTCAATGATCATTTTTATTAACATGCCAGCTCCATCAGGCCTAAAACACAACACATTCATCTAAAATAAATAGATAAATAAAAACATAAACCGTATAAACTTGAAAATAACATGAACACGAAAACAACTAAATTTGTATAAACTATTTACATAAAAAAAACTGTATACAAATTTTGCCGGTTCCGATAAGGGTTCCGCTAATATTGTTGAACGCCTACGATCCATGAGATAATAATGTATCAAAGTATTTATTTCATTTATGAGTTAGGATTAGGACCGAAGCGTTCTGTTTCAATGTTGTTAATATAAGGCTATTGCGTGTTATTGATAAAAAACGTGAGGATAAAAACAAGTATCGTATGAAAGAACACAAAATGTAAGTCAATCGTTACTATCCTCCGGTCAGTCTGTTGCAGCACTGAAATGATTAATTTAGTTAATTTCTACGCGAACTGTTAAATTTACAAAAACATTTTGGAAAAACCATGGTAAAAAAAAATGGATGACATGATGATGATAGGTGCAAGGACTATCGAAAAAAGGTTTTTATTTTAATGTACCTACCCAGCCTATTTAGAATCATATTAACCCTCGCTTTCCACTTGTTCCAGGAACTCTCCTTGAAGGGCGTTGACCAGAAAGCTACAATTTTCTACGAAGTTGTTTAAATGGGATACTTAACAAATCTAAATCATAAATGAAAATCAATTTTTAATTATTTATTAACTAGATGTAAAATATTTTTTTTTATTTGCATCTATTTATTGGCACACATAATACATATACAGGGTGAGTCAGGAGTCATGAGCGAGAGTAACAAGGCTGATGAGAAGAACCACATTGAGCAACTTTCACTATGCGAATCGCGGAAAAATCATCATCATCCTTAATTTAAGAGTCAACGTCTTGTCGGTGTAGCTGGTGAAGTATGTAGTTTTCTCCGTCTAACTCTATCCATAGCCACTTCCTTGACTTCCCTAAGATACGACTAGACGTCTATCTTATCTTCTCTTTAATTTGTTTAATGTAACAATTATTCTTGGCCTTCCTCTTCCTTGGTTTCTAAAAAAACAATTGAAATTTTGATCGCTAACTATCGAAAATATATGAAGCAGCAGATTTTTTTAAACATGATTTTGTGGTTGGTCCCATAATAAAAGTTGCTCAGTGTGACTCATCCCATTGGCCCTATCACTCACGCTCATGACTCCTGAATCACCCTGTATAGTCGACATCCTTACCCAATGTTCATCGTCACACAGCCAATAGACGCTTCCGATAAACTCTCCCAGCAATTTTGACAACGGACGCTCCGGTGTGCTCTCATTCAATGATTTCCTGCGACCTTGACAGATCGTCGATTTAACTTGGGGCTCTGCACGCTGGGTCTCCCGGTTTCTTTAGAACTTTTCTATTTTAACGGTCATCGGTTCAACGAGCAACCGTACCTTGGCCTTATTTTAAAATAACTAGTGTAAATAACACATTGGAAAAGTTATACAAAACGACCGCCCCGGTAGACACCTAGATCCAAAGGCTAAAATGCCAATATCTTTCAAACTAACAAAAATAATCAAGTAATTAGGTCAATGATTTAATTGACTAGGATGATTTATTAGAATTCTATACCTTAGGGCCGATAAAGACGGATAGCATTTGAATTGTAACCCAGATCCAAAAACCGGCCATCCCTAAGTGGTTAAGTTAAGTTTGCACCTGGTATGTATAGCGCCCCATATAAATTAGGTGCAAAGTTAGGTATTAAAAAAAAACTACTTACTAGATCTCGTTCAAAACAGTTTTCGTTGGTAGTTTTTATAGTAATGTACATCATATGTTTTTTTTAGACTTTTCATTTTCTTATTTTAGAAGTTAGAGGGGGGGGGGGGGACCAACTTTTTTCCACTTTGGAAGCGTCTGTCACGCAAACTATTCAGTTTAGAAAAAAAATATTTTAAAAACCTCTATATAATTTTTTCACCTCACCAGCTCAAACATGGCGATTTTGCTGTCAGATAACAGTGAACAAAATGCGATTTTGTTTCGAGCGTGAGTAGAAAGTAGCTTTTTAATTTTTTCAATATCTGACCACGACTTGTCATTCTTCAGCCAAAGGTTAATTATAAAATTCTAATCATTTGAATCTCAATGCACTCTGTTTCTTTCATATGTATATAAAAGAGAGGGATAGAAACTTATCAATTTGAAATTCAATTTTCGAATCCGACCTCGATTGAGAACAGTTCGGATACGCGTTATACCAAAAATTCATTAAAAACACCCGAAAAAGTTTTAATTACAACGTATTTTTTTTCTTTATTATACTTTTATTCAACGACCGAATATTAAAATTATTGTGCCTTTTATATAAAACAATAGATCATTGCTCAAATAATTTTCAACTTATTACTTATTGTAAATATAATAATAATAATTTATAATTTCACCATTTATCATAGATGCATATTCGAAACGTACCTACTTAAAAAATATCGAGTTCATATTGTAATTGTTATTTTCTTTTGCATTTATTTTGTTTGGTGTTTTACGAGTAAAAATATTAATCAATTTATAAACAAAATCTCGTAATATAATATGTACCTACCTACATATTTATAAATAAACACGTCATGTATCTGCTAAATCTCCCAATTTGATCAAATACCTAATGACAATAACCGCGTTGGTTGGTTGATTATAATTTCAATTAAATTATATTGTTATTCCTTTTTAAGCAGCACATCTATTTTCTGATTAATAATATTATTGAAATCAGCAACAAAGACTATAAACATACGTTGGAAGAAAAAGCACAAAATGTCGAATATGTTCTCGCTGATGAGGTGAAAAGTTGTGTGTGCTACTCGAGAGCAAAGTTTTTTGCATCTCGTGCTGTTGAGTCCCTCGCTACACTCAGGATTCTAACATAGAATCACTCGCTACGCTCGTGATTCAAACGTAGGTAGAATCCTTCACTTGCTCGGGACTCAAAATCAGCACTCATAACAAAAAACAACTTTGCTCTCTTGTTGCACAAATAACTATTTCACCTCACCAGCTCAAACATGGCGATTTTGCTGTCAGATAACAGTGAACAAAATGCGATTTTGTTTCGAGCGTGAGTAGAAAGTAGCTTTTTATTTTTTTCAATATCTGACCACGACTTGTCATTCTTCAGCCAAAGGTTAATTATAAAATTCTAATCATTTGAATCTCAATGCACTCTGTTTCTTTCATATGTATATAAAAGAGAGGGATAGAAACTTATCAATTTGAAATTCAATTTTCGAATCCGACCTCGATTGAGAACAGTTCGGATACGCGTTATACCAAAAATTCATTAAAACACCCGAAAAAGTTTTAATTACAACGTATTTTTTTTTCTTTATTATACTTTTATTCAACGACCGAATATTAAAATTATTGTGCCTTTTATATAAAACAATAGATCATTGCTCAAATAATTTTCAACTTATTACTTATTGTAAATATAATAATAATAATTTATAATTTCACCATTTATCATAGATGCATATTCGAAACGTACCTACTTAAAAAATATCGAGTTCATATTGTAATTGTTATTTTCTTTTGCATTTATTTTGTTTGGTGTTTTACGAGTAAAAATATTAATCAATTTATAAACAAAATCTCGTAATATAATATGTACCTACATATTTATAAATAAACACGTCATGTATCTGCTAAATCTCCCAATTTGATCAAATACCTAATGACAATAACCGCGTTGGTTGGTTGATTATAATTTCAATTAAATTATATTGTTATTCCTTTTTAAGCAGCACATCTATTTTCTGATTAATAATATTATTGAAATCAGCAACAAAGACTATAAACATACGTTGGAAGAAAAAGCACAAAATGTCGAATATGTTCTCGCTGATGAGGTGAAAAGTTGTGTGTGCTACTCGAGAGCAAAGTTTTTTGCATCTCGTGCTGTTGAGTCCCTCGCTACACTCAGGATTCTAACATAGAATCACTCGCTACGCTCGTGATTCAAACGTAGGTAGAATCCTTCACTTGCTCGGGACTCAAAATCAGCACTCATAACAAAAAACAACTTTGCTCTCTTGTTGCACAAATAACTATTTCACCTCACCAGCTCAAACATGGCGATTTTGCTGTCAGATAACAGTGAACAAAATGCGATTTTGTTTCGAGCGTGAGTAGAAAGTAGCTTTTTATTTTTTTCAATATCTGACCACGAATTGACATTATTCAGCCAAAGGTTAATTATAAAATTCTAATCATTTGAATCTCGATGCACTCTGTTTCTTTCATATGTATATAAAAGAGAGGGATAGAAACTTATCAATCTGAAATTCGATTTTCGAATCCGACCTCGATTGAGAACAGTTCGGATACGCGTTATACCAAAAAAATCATTAAAAACATCCGAAAAAGTTTTAATTGTAACGTATTTTTTTTATTTATTATATTTTTATTTAACGACCAAATATCAAAACGATTGTGCCTTTTATATAACACAATAGATCATTGCTCAAATAAAATAAGATTTTTCAACTTATTGTAAATATAATAATATTTTATAATTTCACCATTTAGCATAGCTGCATATTCGAAACGTACCTTAAAAAATATCGAGTTCATATTGTAATTTGTTATTTTCTTTTGCATTTATTTTGTTTGGTGTTTTAGGAGTAAAAATATTAATCATAAACAAAATCTCGTAATATAATATGTATTTATAAATAAACACGTCATGTATCTGCTAAATCTTCCAATTTGATAAAATAATGACAATAACCGTGTTGGTTGGTTGATTATAATTTCAATTAAATTATATTGTTATTCCTTTTTAAGCAGCATTTATCTATTTTCTGATTAATAATATTATTGAAATCAGCAAGAAAGACTATAAACATACGTTGGAAGAAAAAACACAAAATGTCGAATATGTTCTCGCCGATGAGGTGAAAAGTTGTGTGTGCTACACGAGAGCAAAGTTTTTTGCATCTCGTGCTGTTGAGTCTCTCGCTACACTCAGGATTCTAATATAGAATCACTCGCTACGCTCGTGATTCAAACGTAGAATCCTTCGCTTGCTCGGGCCTCAAAATCAGCACTCGTAACAAAAAACAACTTTGCTCTCTTGTTGCACAAATAACTATTAAAGACCTATCCATAGCCCACACGTATGTGTTTGATGAAAAAAAAATTTTTGGGTTTCAGTTCTAAGTATGGGGAGCCCCCAATATTTATTATTATTTTTTTATTTTTGCATCAAAATCTTAATGCGGTTCACAGAATACATCTACTTACCAAGTTTCAACAGTATAGCTCTTATAGTTTCGGAAAAAAATGGCTGTGACATACGGACGGACAGACGGACAGACAGACAGACAGACGGACAGACGGACAGACAGACATGACGATTCTATAAGGGTTCCGTTTTTTACCATTTGGCTACGGAACCCTAAAAAGGGCAAATAAGATGCAGGGTACATAACAGCATCAAAACCGAATACCAACTGCGTTTTAGTACATTACGGCAGAGACCAGTAAGTAAGCCATACTGGCCGAGTAGGAATTAGACGGACCGAGCCGTAGGCGAGGTCCGGATATAATACGAGGCCAGGATGGCTCTTACGGTCGAAGCAAGTATAGTGCTTTTCTCAAAAATTAAACAAGAAAATTAGATTAAAATTATATATTTTGTAGGTGACATTCATATTCGGCCATTTTCCAATGAATATTTTTGTCATATCCCATTTTTATTATTACACATTGTGATATTCGTCGTCGCAGGCACCATTAACTCCCATGATAACAACCTATAACAAAAATAATTATGAGTTTATACTTGGATAAAAGATATAGTTATATCGTTATCAAATAGTGGCAGCATTTATTTACCTTCATCGCCAAAATGGTTATCATCTAGCACCTTCACTACGGCATCGGGTCTTTAAGACCCGGTACAAGTATGGCTGATTGCAAGTTAACTTAATTCCGTAGCGAACGTGCTAGAGCTTGATTTAAGAACTTTTCTATATTTTGCTGCTGAATATTTGTGATTTCTTTCCTTTGTAGCCATCCGATTGTCTCAGAAAGATTGTTGAAATATTCTGACCTTATCACACATTATCTGACCAATTATTAACTTGATTTTCTTCCTTCCATTTAATCTCGTGTATTTTTTTATATCTCCTTGGATTTAGTCGGAAGTAAATTATTTTAGCTAACTCTGCCTCCGCTTTTAAGTATGGAGGAGTGCCGTCTATTCGGAATCAGACTCGTCTAAACTCATTTTTGCTGAATTATTGTAATAGATCACACAAACAAATTTGAAATTTTTGTCTTTTAATTTAAATCCCGCTTTAATTTGTTTTTTTATAAATACTGCGTTTAATTATTTGCACTGTCTTACAAATCTAAGTCTTAAAGATAAAATTTTATTATTGTTATACATTGTTGTATTTTCTAACTAATTTTCATATCATAAAGCTTACCTTCAATTTTAACTCCGAGGTTTTTTCTAAACGACACAAAAAAGGAAGGAATTCCGAAATATCATTGTCATTTTACACAGCACAATTATGAACTAAACGCTGCATACAAACTTCCGCACTAAACCTTGTCGCTACTTTTCTTTTTAGGGTTCCGTACCCAAAGGGTAAAAACGGGACCCTATTACTGAGACTTCGCTGTCCGTCCGTCCGTCCGTCCGTCCGTCCGTCCGTCCGTCCGTCCGTCTGTCACCAGGCTGTATCTCAACAACGGTGATAGCTAGACAGTTGAAATTTTCACAGATGATGTATTTCTATTGCCGCTATAACAACAAATACTAAAAACAAAATAAAATAAATATTTAAGGGGGGCTCCCATACAACAAACTTGTTATAGATTATATATATGTATAGGTACGGAACCCTTCATGCGCGAGTCGGACTCGCACTTGCCCAATTTTTTTTAAATATGCATCTTGAGTTACGTTTATACTGCCAACAGTGCTAACCTCTTTTTATTTTACATTTGCTCTTAGTGTAAATTGCAACTGTATACTGCAATGTCGTCTCTTTCTATTTAATCTATGAAAAAGGGACACCACTTTTTAATTTCTACAATTTGCTGTCGCACTGTACTTATAATTAAAAAAAATTGTGGAATGCATCCGTTTTACATTTATATACGACCTCATCGCCTTCACATCCTTAGTTTTTTTATAGGTCGGTGACGATGTAAATCGTGTTTCGATATTCAAATATCTTGATACGTAATAGGAATTACATACTTACTTACTGGACAAATATTGATTCCAAATTTAAAATCTCGCTGTTTACTGGACACTTCTAAAAAGTCTTCGGTATGTTCCACTTACTGTAGTCTATCTAGCGATGGTAAGGCAACATTACATGCAATTTTTGAGAAAAGCAACATTACATGCAATTTTTGTGAAAAATTAGTTACGTCACCTGCATCAAAACTGCCCTCAAACTGCCACTTTGCAGCTGGGTTACATTTCCAATGCCAATTCGTCTGTATCAGCCCTATGTCCTTCAGTATGTAGTATCTATCAGTTTCTTTGTTTGAACACAGAGTTTTTCACTGAAACGGATTGAGGTATCAAATTGTGAATAATACTCCCCAAATCCCTTGTAAAATCAATTATTACGACAAAATAAAATTTGGTCAACTAACAGGCCAAATAAATGCATATTTTTTTGTAAAACGGCAAAAAAAAACCTGATAATTATTTGTTACCATAAAACGGCAACAAATCGGTGATGTAGAAAGTCGCCGGTCATACCTTGTTTTATTATCCCATGATGTGATAGCCAAGTGCAGTAGTTGGTTGAGTGCCCAGGGGCCCACCATGCACTAAGACGGCATTCGTGGTAAGCCAGCCACAGAGTGGATGCTCCATGGGGGACAGTCGCTGGTGGAGGAACGCACCAACACCAACTGACCAGTAGTCGCATTGAATCGGAGTAGGAGGCGCGATGACCAGCGGGCCTATAATGGCGTTTAACACGTGATAAATACCTAAGTGACAAAGCATCTATCACTCACACTCGCATATTTTCAAAACGTGACGGATGGTTTGTCACTTATTTATCGCGTGATTCAGGCTGCAACTTTGTGAAGCCTAAAAGAAGTGCACTTGAATCTGAGGAATGTGATTGATTCATTTTACACAGCTCCGCTCCAGTGGTGGTTTGCCCAGCAGTGGAACACTATATTAACTTACAAATCGTCAGTAAACGGTGTCTTCAACGTACTCAGCCCTAACTTACTAACACATTTAAGATGTGATGCGGACCGACCCGCGCGGTCTTGCCACTTCCACATTAACCTCACGGGTTTTCAAAAGTAGCAAAATATAATAAAAAAATTGTAAAAAGAAACTATTATTTTTATTTTTGGAACCAATATTTACAAAACTGCTGACTTTATCAAAGAATTATGTTTAAAGACCCCTATTATTTTTAAAAAACCTATTCAACGACACCCCACACACTAGTGTTTTATTATTATTTTTTATTATTTTATTTCTTTATTAATTTTACAACAAAGATTACATATAATCCTATAATCTAAAGCCCTGCGAAACTGTTATGACAGTTTGTCTACAGGAAGACTTTTCAATACCTAATTAACTAAAAGTACAATTTATAAAAATCAGTATCAATTTTTTAAAGATTACGGTAGTGTATCTAGTAAATTCTTTTTCAATTTTCTTTTAAATATCCGTTTATTTTGTTCGAGACGGATGTCCTCGGGTATGCTGTTAAAAATGTATGTTGAACGAACGTTCGTTATTTAGATGGTTATATAGTTAGTGTTTAAAATGCAAAATGCACAATTCCACCCCCTCCGCGCCCGCCTAGGGTTACCAGATACAAATTTCAAAAGTCCTGACAAAATTCCTGATTTTCGGCCAAAATTCCTGACACGTGTCCTGAAATTGTTTAATTTGTCAATGTGTGATTTATGTTCATATTGTGAAAAGATAATTACAATTATTTATAACTTACAATTTATGAAACTCCAAAATACTTGTGGCTTTATCTTTTCTACAAGCTTTTATTTAACTTCATCATCATCATCATCAGCCCGGAGTCGTCCACTGCTGGACATAGGCAATTTATTTAACTTGCATTGTATATATGTTTAAAGTATGTTTGTTCGGGTGGAATCTTGCAACTCAATTTTGAAGCAGATATCGTCAACCGATTGAGCTGAAATTTTCCATACTTACATAACTTTGATGACAATACAATAATATGGTACCATGGGGCTGAACTGATGATGGAGCCGGAAGGTGGCCATAGGAACTCTATAATAGAAAAAGAAATCCTGCCGAGTTTGGGCTCTTTGGAATCGTCTCCGTGAGCATTTGATGGATATTCAAAGAAAAGTACAGTCGGCTATAAAAGCTTGTCACTAAAATGTATTTTTTGACAGAAACTTATTGTTGTTGTGATTAAAAATAAAAGTTTACAGTGTATAAAATTTTATGATTTCATTTCTTTGCCGAAAATTCCTGACATTTCCCTTTTCCGGCCGCATTCCTGACATATGTCTAAAATTCCTGACATGTCAGGAAAATTCCTGACATCTGGTCACCCTACGCCCGCCGCCATATTGAAAATACCGGTATTTTCTTCAGATTTTTGCTTATATCTTCGTTTAGAAGCATTTTAGCTAAAAAATAAATACGTAAATACATATAACCACCACCAAAAGTACAAAACTTACTCGCTCGACACGTGCTTCACCTGTCTACGAGGCATCATCAGCACCTTTACCACAACTGTGACACGCGTCTCTGTCTCGGGCGAGTAATATTACTTATCTCTTTCGTCGCAATACTCTAAGAGAGTGACGCGCGACGCTATGTCGCGCGACAAGTTTGGCGGCTGATGAAGCGTAGTTGTTAGACGTGCCGGAGATGTGGCAGATGTTGACGGATGTCCGGCTCGTAGAGGCCTGCCAAGTAAGTATAACTAATTGACTAGCACGTTACAACAACATAACATCATAATATGTTAAGAAACATGTTTGATAATAGAGAAAAATGTCTAAAACAATCAGCATTTTACAAGGAATAAGGCCTCTTAAGACACTAAAACACATAGGTATTAAACCAGTATTAAACACGATAAATTACTACTAAACAAGTCTAGAACCGTCTCCATTCTAATCACATCACGTGACGTTTATCAATATCTGAATAAGTAACGACGATAACGGCTGATATAACGCCGTTAAACAGATGCAACGACTTCTAATCTGTCGTTATCGAGAATGATTGATTAATAACTAATAAATTGGAGAATTACATTGAGATTAAAAGCAACTATAAAGGGAGATTTTCTTGCGAATGGCAGCTTATTGGTGTTGAAAGTGCTCGGAATCATGGCGTATTTTGGAAAACAATTCAAGAAAGTTAGGACTGAAAATGCTGGGGAGTTTATTACGAAACTAAGTAAGTAAAACGTTAATATCTAGGTTCTATCATCATCATTCTATAAGTATAGCAAGTATTTTTGGTGACGTCATGAGAATTGTTTATCACTAAAATTTTAGTTTCCGGCTGTCCTCGCCTAGAGGGTGCATTTCTCAATAGATTCTTATGAAAGTCTGTAAGTAGGTTCGATAAGTACCTATATAGAATTTGTTTGGTGATTGAGTTTATCGCAATAGGGGTTGAAAACGTACAAAAAGGAATTCAGTAATTTCCAAGTCACTATAGGTGGTATTACAAAAGAAGTAATAACGTAACGTAAAAGTAATGTAGAAGTAACACACACATACGTACAAACTTTTGCTTTTATAGTATTAGTTGAATAGATGAGAAAAAGCGTCCTTTATTTTCCAGATCTTTCCCAGCAGATCCTACGAATCCTCAGCGATATCGACGCCCTAGCCACCTTCACGATGAACGCCGACGGATCGATCCAGTACCAGGTGAAGAGTGATAGAAAACTTGTCTTGGACCAGAAGATCACCCTGACAGAGAAGGAAGAAGCTCATTCACATTCCCACTCTCATTCCCATGACGCTGGTGACTCCAGCCACCAGGGCTTCAAGACTCCCGATGGGATGGACACGCAAGTTCAGTTTTATTTGGATGGAGATGTGCTGAGGTCTCACATACACATGCCTAATGGAAAGGTCATTCATATGCACAGGCATTTTGAAGCCAACAGTATGAAACTGGTAAGTGAACTTACTTGGTCTCATGTGATCGCTCATACAAAAAATATATAGTATGTAATGTATGTACTCATACAAAAATACTGAGATTGGAAGCTTTAGTCCCATCGTGTGTAAAAGTTAAATGTCTATTTTACCACATTTTACAAATATAAAGTATTAGATGCAGGGAACGGATATTCAGATGCTTTGGCCCCGTCACATCTCCACCGATCCTCAATTAGGGCCGGAGCATCGGCAGAAGCGGCCGAAGGCATAAAACGGAATAAGTATAGTGGTCTTGGCGCTGAGTACAATTTCATACCTTTTGGCGTCGAGACCCTGGGTCCGTGGGGCCCCAGCGCATTAAGCCTCTTCAAAGATATCTCGAAGAGGCTTATCGATGTTACTGGTGACCGGAGAGCTGGCGGTTTCCTCGCTCAAAGAATCAGTTTGGCGATTCAGCGAGGAAATGCCGCCAGCATCTTTGGCACTATGCCGCAGGGGCCATTTTTAAATTTAGTTTAACTTTATTATGTTCGAGTTTAGTTTAATTTTTAAGTGTAGTTTTATTGTAAGTATTTTAATAGTTGTATTCCTTGAACTTTATTTTGTACTAATAAATTATATTATTCGAAGATGCTTATATACCCACACTTCGGCGTCGGTGTCGATGTTGAGTTGTATGGAGGCGGACCCAATTCAATAAAAATATTTCGTAACGCACGTTAATTAAATAATATTTAGTAGATCTAACTTTCGAAGTACCTTCAATTAGTTCATTTTATAACTTAATAGTATGTTTGAATTTTAGCCTAATTAGTTAATATAGAAATCCTGGGATTGGAAAAATTAATTCGAGTCCGTCTCCAAACAACTCAACTCAACAAACGTACATGCTTTGCTTAGTTTGGGACTAGGTCGATTTGTGTTATAATTATAAAATTGTTCTTAAATATTTATTTATTTCGCACCCTTGGTAAAATAATGCAACATGTGACTTTGCGTCAAAAGTGGTTTTATTACGGAAATATTCTTAGAATTATGCGTTCTACACGGTAGATTTTTTTTATAATTTTTACTTTTTTCGTTTCTGAGATATTTGAAGCGGAAAACGACGCAAGTGAAGAGGCGACGTAAAATAATGCTACAAATGCGTATGCGTCCTTTTTTGACGTCGTTCCTGTGAGCGCATATCGGCGCGCGCGTTGTCGTAAAGTCAGATGCGTCGGTGTTACCGGACTGTGATCATGCGTTGCGTTTTGGATCTAAATCGGCGAGAATGGATGCGGAAAACGAAACCGGTAATGATAAGTACTTTTTACAGGTCAAGAAAATTATCTTGTAATAAACAATCATATGTGCACATACGACTGTTTGAGTTCTAATTATTGAGATTAAATAGCCAGTCGCATGATCACTTTCGACGTTATTTATAGATTTTTAACTAATTAATATTTTTTTAACAAACATGATAGGCAATATTGCCATAATGTTATAAGAAGAGTTTAAGGTAATTTAATTGTTTTTTTAAATTATGGTCGTATATTCATTTGCGTCGTTGTTGTACAAACTATTCGTAGTCGCATCGTAACATGTTGCGTTATTTTAGGTCGTAGTTTAAGATGCGTCGTTATCAAAATGTTTGAAGGTATAAAAAAGCATGTTATTGTAAAAACAATCTAACGTTTTATTAATATGTAATAACTAAATGCCTTACCTGTAATTCCAACCATTTAAAACCATGAAATTTATCTTTTTTTTTTATTACCTATATGAACTGTACGAACTTTACCTACTAATAAAATCTACTTATTTGTAGATCTTAACATATTTTATCATATTGTATTTATTTTTCGTTTTTAGAGAAGTGATTATTCTTTTCGTTATTTGAAGTTTCTTAAGGAATCTCGAAATGTTGGGACACGAGGAAATCTTCGACAAAGCGAACTTAGAAGAATCTGCTCTACCCGACCCTATCAGCGAAAAAATAACCTGTTACTACTTACTACTGCATTCATCATGCTAGCATATAATGTCCTTGTAACAGTAAAAGCAAAAAATGATAAGAAGGGCCCTGCTCTCGGCAGATGTCCACCAAAACTTTCAAACCTAGTTAAATGTTTCCACGCACGGTGCTGTTGTTCATGACAGCCGGACTTCTGCTTTGTTGGACATGCGGAGGGACTGCGGCCGAGTATTGCCACCGATACTTTTTGACATCTTTTTCCCTGCTACTGAAGGTTGTATTTGGGAACTTTAGTTTAGGGGATACACTTTACATACAAGAGCAGAAGGGAAACTTTTTGATTTTTCCCTGTTGAGGTCTCGTCGTAAACGAATACATAGATTCACTGTTATTTTCCGATGATGCCGCATTCGTTGCCAAAAATTTCCCAAGAGTTACAGATTCTTTTCGATAAGTTCGCACACCCTTGTTCTGTCTTTTCCATGTCCATTAATGCTAAGAAGACAGTTGTTCTGGCGCAAGGTTTTCATGAGAAACCAACTATTTTGTTGGATAGTGTCGTGTCCCTTGATGTTGTTGATCAGTTCCCTTATCTAGCAATCCCACTTGTCAAGCAATCTGTCGCTGAATGTGGATATCGGGAGCCGGCTTGGTAAAGCGGTTACAATGTTTGGTAAGCTCAGTGCAGGATTCTAGACTAGTCACTATCTGGCAATCAAGACCAAAGTGTTTGTGTATCAAACTTGTGTTCTGAGTATAGTTTTGTGTGGAACTGAAACCAGTACGTCGTAAAGAAACCAAGCAAGAAATAAGGCTGAATATTTTCCACTTGCGGTGCCTTCGTAGCAGTCTAAACATCACTTGGCGAGACAGGCTCACGAATCAGTGTTGTAAGTCGCGCAGTTTTCCAGCATTACTGCAATGCTTAAACAGCGTAGATTGTGGTGGCTGGGAAAGCATGTGCACCGTATGGATGCCACTCGCTTACTGTGTACCCTGAAATGTGGGGAGGCCCATTTTGCGTTTCAAGGACTGCACTAAGCGAGCAATGCCGGCATTTGGCATCAGCCCAGCAGACTGGGAAAGACGAGCATAGCAAGTGGAGAACGTCTTTAGCCGAAGACTGTAAGACTGAGAAATCAAAGCTGGTTTCAGGTTTTAGCCGCAAAACGCGAGAGGAGACACCATAATGAGAGGAGGGTTGTTTCACTAGCTCGATCATCTAACGACCCTTTATTGAAATGTCAATCTTCATCACTATCACTCCCGCATCGTACTTTATAATCATCTGATACAAATTTTAAGGCCTATGATGAAAACAGTTTATGACTTATATAATTATAAGGTCTTAAAACACTCGTGTGTTTCGTAAAACCAAGCTCAGGTCAATGCTCATGTTTTAAGGCTTATCATTAAGTAACAGTTGTATATACTACTATCAAAAAGTTTAATATTGTTATCTATTCGTTTATTAAGTTTTATAATACAAGTACGGGTATTTTATAAATAAAATTTATATAGTGTTTAGTATGAACGAGTTGTTACTTACTAGTTTCAGTTTTTAACGCTTATTTTTTTTGTGGAGTACATATTTTATGGAAAATATTATGTAAGTGATGATACCTTATTATGCCGATAAAAAGTTAATATTTATTAAAATTAATAACATTGTTTTATCTTCTTGCACTTACTGTGTTCTACTAGCAAACCACAGTATTTTTACTCATTGCTACCTATATTTAAGTAAATAATTCGGTAAAATAAGTTCACTTGAAATAATATTCATTTACAGATACCTAAATCTTTCAGATTCTATAGAAATATAATATTTTACCCATATACGACCTCATAATTTCAAGGGTTATACATGAAACAAAGACGTATGTGCACATGCGTCACGTAGATTTTTGTAAAATAATGACGGATCTGCTGATACGTCGGCTGATGCTTGGTAATAAATAGCCGTATGTGCACATCCGTTACATTATTTTGAAAAATAATGCGTTTAATTAAATGGGACATAACACATTTAATTGATTATATGAATATAAACCTATATGCAAAAGTATATGACAATTCGACGAAACGCAAAAATGTTATCACCAAAAATCACTTGCAGAATTTTTAAACTGCTCTCCTGTAAAGTACACATTTTGCAGATGTGGCTTTGTTTTACCAAGGGTGCGATTTCTTTCTTTCTTATAATAATGTAGGTAGTGTAGGTACCAATATACATTTTATTTAGGTATACAGTTTTATTTATAGAAAAAATCGACAAAGAAACAAAGCACTAAATTGCTGTGTTATCGTTAAAAAGCGATTTCTTTCAGGCAATGGAATCTTTAGTATTATCACAGTATTATCGTCTGTGATACTGATAATCTATCATTACATTAATAAGTGTATTAATTTATTTCTTATTGATTATATAAGATACATTCATGCGATATTTTATTGGCGGTACCGTCTAGCAACCAATCAATGTTATCATGATAGTCGATAAACTTATATAGATCTTTCTCTCTTCTGGCAATTCTTATTGCCCGTGGATAGTGAAAATCCAGCTTAGTGAGGTTAAGGGCCTTATCACACTTGCGATTTGCGAGCGTATTTTCTATACAAATAAGCGACGCGGCGAACACGCTGCGCGATCGCCTTCATACAAAATACGCTCGCAAATCGCAAGTGTGATAAGGCTCTAAGGTGGACCAGGACCAACAATCTGGCCAAGCTTTATCGCTTGAAACCGTCGAATGATCATTTACAGCCAGCCCATCTCGCACAACTTTGCTTCCCCATTCTTATCGAGCGACTTCTTTTTCTACTATTTTTCCTTGCGGGCCCGAGGGACCCTTTACAGTTGCACCGAGAGTATCGAGCGACGTGAATCTCTCACAGTACTGTGAAGATAGAGGCAGGTAACATTATATATCTCGCGCGAGGAAGAGTCGTGTCACAATTGTGCTAGAGATGCTGCGTATCTTGTCGCGTCGCCCGTTTTGCTCTCACGGTATTGAAAGTGAAGTGACAGATAGTATGTCGCGCGACAAAGAGTCAGCACCTTTAGCACTACTGCGACACGCGACTCTTTCTGTAATAGTACTGTAGAGAGTGACAGGTGACTAAGTCGCGCGACAAGAGTCGCGAAGCATAGTTGTGCTAGCTAGGGTCACGACAACACGCGACTAGCGGCAGCGGCAGAGATGGTCGAGCGGTAAAAACAAAATCATAGCCTAAAACAGATAGATACAGAAATCGATCTACATACAAGCGCGCTCGAGCAAACGCACACATAGACATTGCTCACGGACACGATATCTCGGACCAGTTCAGACCAGGGCGAGCGCGAGTGCCATCCGCTTGACGTGTCCGTGAGCAATGTCCATGTGTGCGTTTGCTCGAGCGCGCTTGTAAGTAGATTGATTTCTGTACCTATCTGTTTTGTGATCATAGCGATATTGTATTAAGTACGTCACGAGCCGCCGCGCGCGGTTGCCGCTCCATTTGTTCCGCCGCTAAGACCGAAGTCGTGGCTGGGCCGTCAGAATTAGGGTGCATCTTCACTGAAGCGGAGCGGAGCGGAGCGGAGACGTGCGGAATCGACCAATCACAACAGTGAAGCGGAGCTGAGATACAGATTTTAAGTCAGGTTGGAATTTGGGCATCTTAAGGATATCCTATTTATAAATAATGACACAAAGGTAAATTAAGAAAGAAAAATTGAATGCGATCTACTACAATCGAAGCGGGGTTTGAACCCGCTACCTCTGCGTTTCCGGCGCATTGCTCTCCCAACTGAGCTATCCGACCGCTACGTCAGTCACACCAAATCTTTCATCCCTTAATCTTTTACGCTACTGGAGCGCCCTCTGCGTCATATGTTTTTTTGAAATGCTTATTGCGCATTAGCCATACCCTAGGATGTGCGTTTTATTACACGCACGATCCCCAATCCCCATTGCTTTACAGCAAGTGTGAAGACTGCGAGAGAGATGGCGCTGTTCTAAATATTTGTATAGAATCTTTTTATCGATTCATATTTTTTTATAAAAATGTGGTATTACCACATAAAAAATATGAATCGATAAAAAGATTCTATACAAATATCCCATTTATTTATTTATTCAAATTAGTTACACAGCATTACAGTGATTAAACTAAGGCACTGTGAACTACAAAATTATGATGGATTCTATCCTATGGATTCTCAGCTTCCAGAGTTCTAACAAAATCTAGGCACTAACGCCACTAACGGGGCCTTGCGCTCACTTGGTCTCCAAGAGCTCTATCCACTATGGTTGAGTCATCCGATTAAAGTAAAATCCACAGACCTACGGACCAAATTGACAAGTAGGTATGAACAAATGTTGCCAGAGTTTGGCCAGTGTCGTTCTCATCGATATTAAAATTATTGTTACATCGTAGGTTTAAGGTCCACCAGACGGGACAATCAAATTGGCAATTTGATCGGCTAATCTATATACCAACTTTTTCCAGTGATTTTAGAGATAAAAATTTAATGTCAAACCAGCAATAATGTACATGAAAATTATATATTTATGATTGATAGTTTATTGAATACATACATTTAATTAAACTCCACGCATTATTTTATAGTTTTGAAGGAATACAAAGAAGAAGAGAAGTTTACTTCGCCTCTGAAACCCGGTCCAAAATTAACGTTCAAAGATAAGGTGGACGAATTTACTTTTGCGGCAATACGTCAAGCATTTATGTTTTTTGAAAAAACGAGGCCCCGACTGTTGCAAAGGTAAACTGTATTGCGATTTTCAATTATTTCCGTTAAGTTTGTTGTATATGTAATATAGTCTGACAACCCAATTAAGTCCGACAGTAGAATATTTATATATTTAGGCTCGGAAACCTTTTTATGCTTTAAAACTAGTGGGTAAAAACGCATCGAAAATCAAAGAAACTAAAATTTGTACCTCTTATTTGAAACTAATATACTTATTTTTGATTTCAACTAGACTGGGTTTTTGTACTTTACAACTTGTCGATATATTGTTATCGACATATACCCTTCACTATTTTTATTTTGCTGTTCCTGGTATCATTTTACCTGTCAGTCAGTTGTCAATTTAGTCCGTAGGTCTGTGGATTTTAGTTTAGGACTTCCAATCCTGGTATTTTTTGTATGGATGGAATCCTAGAGTGCGTGCCGTTGTGACGCTAAAAAAAGAAACTGTCTATGATTACAAAATATTTTTTGGTTTGACGCTAATATTATCTAGTTAGGTGTATGTGCAATGAGCTGCAGAATTGCATGGCCTATTTATGAATTAATCCATTCATAAATGGGCCATGAATTGGTGTAGTCCGTAGTAAATATTTTGATTTCTATCTATGTCTAAAATTAGATCCTGGTTCTAATTTAAGTATCTATTATTATAGTGGTGATGGAGGATTAAAGTTCAATTAATAAAATCAATGTCTAATTGATAAGAGATAATTAATGTTACAAAGGTTAATTATTTGTTTGATTATTATATCACAAAATGCTTAAATTGCTTTTAATACGTCTAACTAACTTGTATCGATTATATGATAAATACCTTACGTTTGTTTTCTCTTTGTTTCAGGAACTGTATATCAAAAATACTGAAGAAAAGGCCATGGTTTACAACGAAGCCGTGTAAATATCTGAATTGAAATAATTTGTATACCTAATATTATCATGTTAATTTATTAGATTTTTTTTTAATTTAATTATATTACTTAATTGTACTAACTGTTAATTATAAGTAAACGAAAATAAAAAAAAACTACTCGTTTTTATTCTCACTTAGTCATCCACTGTCAATAAAAGTCAACATCATATAGTAACTTATATATGACTTATACAGGGTGTTTTTTGGGTCATGGAGCAGGAGTGCCACTAGAAATTAAAACCTTAAATTCATTTAATATGTTTAAAAAACGGCTTAAAAACTATGTTCTTGAAACAATTGATTTGTTGTAATTTTTGGTAAATTTTATGTAATTGTAAAATCTGAAAAACCTAAAAATAATGCATGCTACTTGTTATTCTACGAATACCTATTTAGATTAATTAGCTTGTAAGTTCTCATTTAAGTGAACATGTATTTTTTGTTCTTATGAGAATAAATTCTTTAAACCGAAACCGGAGTGAACGGGGTACTGGGGAGGGCCACACTGATCAACTTTTAATATGGGGACAACCACGAAATCTCAAAAAAAAACTGCTAATTATGAGTTAATTGATAAGTTGTATTTTTTTCCGAGATTTCGTGGTTGTCCCCATATTAAAAGTTGATCAGTGTGGCCCTCCCCAGTACCCCGTTCACTCCTGCTCCATGACCCAAAAAACAAACAGTATAATGTGTCATAGTCATATAGGTTAATGGCTGCTCGATAAAATAAAAATACGCTCTGGGGTGATTCTTGAAAGGCTCAATTTACAGCGTCCAGAAGGATAAAGTACCCGCATAATTGAAATAATTGACCAAAGTATTTTTTATATATTACATTAGCACCTAATCTAACTGGAGCACGATTTATTTTTTGTTTAAGTTAAGTATAATTAACTGTAAAAAAAAATTAAACACATAAAACTTTATTCCCTTGGTGCGTCCATTCGCCATTTTTTGAACAAACTACCCCAAAAAAAAGTACATGTTGTGAATTGAAATAAAGTATAGAATTGAGTTAAATTATTAGAATATAAGTTATTTATTTAGAAGAAAAAATATGGTTGCTGTGTGTATCGTAATTAAAAAAAAATCTATGTTAAAGGTTTGTCCAGAGCTAAGCTATGATTCCTCTGGTGCCTCATTCAACACGGCGCACATCCCTACTTAAACGTCATCTGACCAGTTGCAATGGCCGGGCTTGGCAAACGTCAGTAACGCTTCCATATATGCGGGGAATGGTCGCGACTAGTTGCTGGAATTCTTAGCTATGAAGGCTAATATATGATTCACTTGGCTTTGGTTCACTATGATTTTGATTCCCTTGAATTTTTATATAAAATTTTATATCTGCAATAGGTACATAGTGTTTAGTAAAAAGAAAACTACATGAATGCCTGCATGTGTTGACTTAATAGTTGTTCTTATAATAATTTTAGTTTCGGCAGAATCGACAAGAAACATACTTTTTTCTTATTCCTCTGGTTCTAATTTCGAACAAGGGAATCACAGTTTTCTTGCGTTTTCATGAAAAGAAAATAAATTTCCCTTTAATTCGCGTTGCAGATGACTGAATCATTGATTTAGAATTTTATTCCATTTAGGTACAGCCGGTCTCAAATAATTTTGAGCTGAATTCAAGAGAAGATGCTTATTTTCAGCAATTTTTATACTACGACGGTGGTTATTATTATTAAGAAAATTGCCAATTAATGCGAATAAATCACTGTGAATTTTTGGATCCTTACACTTTGTAAAACTTTTTATTTATTTAAGAAAAACTGATCTGAATATTATTCCCCTGTACTTTTTTTTATGATTCCTTTGGCGTTTTTCTTATTCCCATGTCATCTTTTCTTATTCCCCTGGCGGCGAATACATAAAATGGTATATTTCTGTATCAAATTGACCAAAAATGCCTATTTGATAAATCTGCGTAAAATTAAATACAATTTCATATTTTCTAGCAAATAGGTAAAAAAATATAAAAATAAAAATCGCCAAGGGAATCACATGAAGAATTAGATTCTCAAGAATGACCCTCTGGTTGTTAACACTAAATTAACAATTTGTTTAAATATCGGCTCATACTCGTAGCACTGACTACAGTTAGTGGCTATATCAACCTGTACCCATACCATGAGTCTACAGTGACTGTATAGTACGGCTCTTCTCAGGTGAATTTTTCGCTTCGAGCCCTAATCTTTCAAACAATGGCCATTGTTCTATTATCGTATCGCAAAGCCGCTAGCTACCGAGTTTGCCACGTGCCATTATAACATTCAAATGAAAAACAAACTGTATCGCCATTATATTAAGGTTCAAATTTAATGTCACTGATATTCTAGATATTGCGTTTTGGTAGTGTAGGACAAATAGATCACCCCGACGAAATACAGCATTCATATTATTTTGTTTTGAACCTTAATACTATGACGATACCGTTTGTTTTTAATATGAATGTTATAGTGGCACGTGGCAACCTTGGTAGCTAGCGGCTTTGCGATAATAGAACAATGGCCATTGTTTGAAAGATTAGGGCTCGAAGCGAAAAATTCACCTGAGAAGAGCCGTACTATACTCGCTAGCGACAACGTTAACGATTTGTATGGAGAATTGTAGTTCTACAAAGTAACCGCTAGGAGCGCTGTACTGTTCTCTATTATTCGCTAGCGAGTACGGCCACGTTAACTCATGGTAAGGGTACAGATATCAACAATACACGCTGTATACCGGGTCGCCCAAGACTATGGGACATCAAGGGAAAGTACCTTAAATATCGTAGATAGGATATCTTGATGCAAGAAGACTTCATGTTATTTTTAAAAGTTAGTAATTCCATGCTTAATTATTTGTCGTCGGCAATAACGACGATATCGTGGTCATGGCAGAGACGCTGGAGGATCTCGGTATGATGCTCGAAGGTCTCAACAGAGTATCCCAACAGGTGGGCCTTAAGATGAACATGGACAAAACGAAGATTATGTCGAATGTCCATGTAGCACCCACCCCAGTAATGGTTGGTAGCTCGGTCCTCGAAGTTGTTGACGAATACGTCTATCTGGGACAAACAATTCAGTTAGGCAGGTCCAACTTCGAGAAAGAGATCAATCGGCGGATTCAACTCGGATGGGCAGCGTTCGGGAAACTGCGAAGTGTCTTCTCGTCCAACATACCTCAGTGCTTGAAGACGAAAGTCTTCAACCAGTGCGTATTACCGGTGATGACCTACGGAGCCGAGACGTGGTCTCTAACTATGGGCCTTTTAAGGAAGCTCAGAGTCACTCAGCGAGCTATGGAAAGAGCTATGCTCGGGATTTGTCTACGAGATCGAATCAGAAATGAGGAGATTCGTAGACGAACCAAGGTCATCGACATAGCAAACCGGGTAAGCAAGCTGAAGTGGCAACGGGCGGGGCACGGGCTCGAAGGACCGATGGCCGTTGGGGCAGAAAGGTTCTCGAGTGGAGACCACGTACCGGCAAGCGCAGTGTATAGGACGACCACCCGCAAGGTGGTCGGACGACCTGGTTAGAGTTGCGGGGACTCGCTGGATGCAGGTCGCTGCTATCCGGCCCATGTGGAAATCTATTGAGGAGGCCTGTGTCCAGCAGTGGACGTCCTATGGCTGAAATGATGATGATGATGAATAAATAATTTTCTTGTTATTTGACTCAAACATATTACGTTGCTCCTTTCTTTTAAGATACTATGTTACTTAGGAAGAATTATTATTTTTTGACCATTCTTTCTATTGGCATCATAAAAATAGGGATGATTTTTTTTTCATATTTAAGTCGGTTCGATTCCCAGACGAAGCAAGTATTTCTTAGAACATCTTTAAATGCAGAATTACTAACCTTTAAATATAACGTCTTCTTTCAGCAAAATATCTGATGTCCCATAGTCTTGGGACGCCCTGTATACGCTCGTAATCACGTGACGGTGTATACTGTTGTATGTGTAGACATGATATTTTTTTTCAAAGAAGTCTGATTGGCTAGCCTAAATCGGAAACCTGACTCACACTTGATATTTTTTCCTGTATTTAAACGACTAAAAAAATAGGTTATCTCTCATACAAGCGTTATCACGAAGGTGTGGTCGCGAACATCATAATTATTAACGGTGTTCTGTTTTTTCGCAGAATTATTTTTCGTCGAATGTTTTATTTCGCCTAATTTTTACTTCACAGAATTTTTATTCCTATAGATTAGGTTAGATACGGTTTGTTTTGTAACAATCACAAATAAATTACGGTTTTAGAGAAAATGTATAGAAAACATCCAACCACGTATACAAATATTCAATATCTCCAAGATATCTCCAACCTTCAAATCGCCATGAGATCTCGGTCATTTCTCATTGCGGCTCCATAGGTACTACTCGCAAAAATACTCAAATACTGAAATTCTTTATGTAGCAAAAACTCATTACAATTAGACATTTTACAAATATTTCACTTATACACTGGAATTTGTGTGTGCGTGTGTATGTGTGTGTGTAGTGTAGAATTAGTAGTGTGTAGAATTTTAGGCCAAGCTGACGTTTCGCTCGCTCACTCAATAAGTGAAAAGTTGCTAGTCTGGAACTTGGAAGAGATCGCCCTGTAGTGATAAGACCGCCTGTTGTTTACCTCTAATTGTAATTTCTTGCATTCCTCCTGTATGTATGTTTTGTGAGGTGTGCCAATCAAGACTGCTTATTGTATTGCTTGGATTTGTATTGTATTGTATTGTATCGTATCGTATCGTATCGTATTGTATTGTATTATATTTTTTCCATATTTATTACTTAAAATACAATAATATTCTTTTATAGGCACATGGTTATGGGCTCCGCTTTCCGCACTTAGCCCGTGTATGTTCGGGCCATTGTGCGTACAGATTTGCCAGCTAATAGTCTAGCCAGCCTAACTCCGTCCAGAAGCGCAGGATTCTCCTGGTGTCTCCACAGGCTTCACGAAGTGACCCCGGTGCTTTGAGGATTTCAGCCCGTTGCTTAGCTACGGCAGCGCATTCCAGGATCACGTGGGTAGCTGTTTCTTCGGCCGATAGGCACATTTTAATATGTTTTCTTCGAGGACAACGTAGGGTAGACTGGGTACGGTTGTAACAATTTTTCTTTTATCGCTCATATCATCGCTAAAACAGCTCTAAGAACTAAATACAACGTTACAAATTGAAGAATACTCTTTTGAGTTAAAAATACATTTAAAATAAATATCATATATGCCGTAGTTTTTTGTCAGCAAGGCATTGTTCAGTTTGTGTGCCACTGTTACAATCGTCCCCATGCCGTGGACGGTTGTAACAGTGATGGGGGACGGTTGTAACATACCCAAAATAAACAAAAACAAGTGATTTTAATGAGCTTTATTACAAAAAACAATTAAATTCAACAAATTTAATACCGTACTTATTATTATCATCAACACCAATTAAAAGATATTTAACAAAAAATCAACAAAGTTGTCATAAACTTAATTAGAATCTTTGTCATTGCAGTTAAGTCTTCATCCTCTGAAGATTCAGCATTATAATATAATTTGTATCAGCCTTTCCCTTCTTTCCCTTCCCTTCTCCCTTCCTGGCTCCTTTAGCTGTCCCTTTTCTTATATTTCTGCTGTTTGCCGCAAAGACTTCCCTTTTTTCACTTCATCGTTAGCATGTTTAAAAGCACTCTTGATCATTTTCGCGTCTAGATGTCTTCCTGACACGTTTTCTTGGCACCTATAATGAAAATAAACTCTTGTTATATCCGAAACACAAAACAAAGATTAAAAAAAATACTACAAATTTACCCACAAAAATTGTTACAACCGTGCCCAACCCCCTCCTGTGCCAGTAAAATAAATCCACATTCGAAACAGCATAGCCTACACTCAAACTAAAACTTGATTACACACCGTAAACGTCTAGCAAATACCAAAAAAAAACAACTACACGTAACATGCATTATTAATAAAGATAATTTGAAAAGAAATCGACCAAAAATACTTACTTTTGATGCACAAAACACGATATAACCTCCTGAACGCGTATTAACCACGCCGACGGCGCAGAGACACTGGTAATCGTGTTCCTGCCTGTCCGCCGCGTCCCTTTCCTCTTGTACCCCTCACTCTCCTGTAGATAGTTTCGGAAATATTCGAGGTGTTACAACCGTACCCTGTTACAACCGTACCCAGTCTACCCTACTTGTATACGTCTAAATTCTTAAAATAGGTACAAATTAGGTTACGTTCATACCTATTACTGTAATAAGTAGTTAAGTATTTTTTCTGAAAAAATGAGTGTGAATTAGAGACTGACCTTGTTTTTTATTTCGGCGTTTCTTCTCAACAGTGGTCTCCCCTTGTAAAATGCCGGTAGGATCAGATTTGTAAAATTGCCTACGGTTTGCAGAAGTTCGTTAATTACATTATTTATTGTATTATATTGTACTGTATTGCGTTGCATCGCAATCTGTATAGATTATCCCGTCTTTTGAGCTTAAAATTGATAATATAAAAATATCAACCATTTAGAATTAAAACAATAATTTCGTACACTCTAATACGGATTTCAGCAATAAATTTATCAGATAACGTACTTCAAAGATTAAGATTAGACCATGGGTATAAAAACATATTTACGTTAGTTAGAGAGCTATTGTACAAATCACTACGACAAAATGGCGTTCTTTGGAAAGAAATGGCAGAAGATTGACTTCGAGAATATCCTGGAGCTGATGGACAAAATGAGTGAGTACCTAATTAATGTCGATGCGGTTGGTGCAGTTTGTAGCCCACCTGCCTACTGAGCCGACGTTTCTGGGGTCGAATCCCGGCGAGGCCAAATTTGTGTGTGATGGATTTTATCTATATATCGTCGGGGATAGTGCAATACCGCGTAAATAACAGCTGCCGATATAGTTCTGATTTCAATAAAATACTTAGCATTTGTTTGAATATTGATTAGTATCTACACTTGTTACTGACGCGTTATTGCACTATCCCCGACGATATGTATTTATTGCTTCTCTATCATCATCCTCCTAGCCTTTGTCCCATATCTTTGTAGAGAATGAATTCTCAATCGGGGTCGGCTACCTAAATCCCAAGATGTGGCGTAGGCACTAGTTTTTACGCAAGCGACTGCCATCTGACCTTCCAACCCAGAGGGGAAACTAGGCCTTATTGGGCTTAGGTGGTTTCCTCACGATGTTTTCCTTCACCGAAAAGCGAGTGGTAAATATCAAATGACATTCCGTACATAAGTTCCGAAAAACTCATTGGTACGGGCCGGGTTCGAACCCGCGACCTCCGGATTGGAAGTCACATGCCCTAACCACTAGGCTACCAAAAATAAAACCTAGTGGAAATAGTAAGCAAAATTTAAAAAGTAGCCGTGCCAGGTGTCAACACCTCTATTTTTTAATTTTTTCTTACTAATTTATTATATTAGCATAACAAACCGGGAATAATCACTTTCAAAAAGTTGTCCCTTGCAGACCATGAACGTGACATCAGGTTCGAAACGTAGAGGTAGTTAAATGAAATCTTTTTTAACGCGATTATAACTCCCGTTTTGTCATTAGTCATTACTCGTATATGTGGAAATCGTGTCCCTAGCGCTACACTAGGTACTCACGAAGTTGACCGAAGTTAGCCGAGGCGAAGTTGGCCGAGCCGAAGTATGGGTCTACTCAGCGAAGCGCCTCTCCACACTATTATATTCGCCTAACCTCGGCCAGCTTCGCGAAGTAGTGTGAAACCGCAATATAAGTTTAAAATCAGGGACCTAATTCGAGAATGCCGTTTGAGAGATCGCAAAACTCTAGTAGATAACAGTGATATCGCCTTCGAACTGTCATTAAAATGCGATGAGCTTCAAGTGACATATCTCATCTCAATTTTGGAAATATGAAGGCGATAATGACTGTCTCAAATGCTATTTATGCATATGAATTTCTGTTTTGAACGAAACGTAAATGACTAATTTCACGCACTACACGGTTAAGTTAGAGTATGCGCCTGTTATTTATGCCGTCACATACAAAGGAAACGCTAATTAAGCGTGACCGGATTGACGAAGTTGCGATGTTCTAGGGATATCGCCACGTGTCAACGGGACACGTCAAAAGTGACAGATGGCGATGAAATGGAGAGATCTCCATCATCTCTCTAAAATTGGTCGAATTACCCCCCGGGTTGCATTCAACATTTGTGAATGTGAAATCGAGGTTTTTAAAAACGATATGGATCTAAAAAACTGTAGGCACTTTATAATATAAAAGTAAACCATTTTGTAGATTCTTAATCCAAATAACGTGCCTATACTATCGGGAAAAAACTATAATATGAATGTGGGAAAACATACTTAATGATACCAATTGAATTGGGGAATTGGCCCACTTTCATTTATTTATTTAATAATTACATACAAATGAACAGTACACATGACCAAAACACGGTATATAAAGCCTGACCAGAAATATATGAGGATTGTCAAGAGGGCGTTATTTATAAGATTTATATGGCAACAATTTTACAACCAATCGCAACCCACTATAATGACATTAATTTAAATACCTGTCAGTTCCACTACGTTAACCTCGTAATATCATTTAATGTTATCCACTCTTTTCCTGACTGTTTTTCGTGTAGTAAACACGTGTACCTACCACTTTATTTATAATCGTTCACGACTGAATAGTTTTCTGCATTTTCTTCGGATGATATTAAATATTTGTCTTAAGAAACCACCGGTTATGACACTGACATTGTTAAACTATCATAAAATCATTGCCAGTGTAAGAAGTTAGTTCCAGTGAAATTCCGCAATATGGTGCATCCTCATATATTTCTTGTCACGCTTTACACAGAAACATCACAATTCGGTACTTAGTTAAAACATAAAATAAAATAACAGTAAGATTAAAGCCGCATTAAAATAACAGTAAAAACAGTTAATATCATACTATACCTAACTATTTATAACACAAGGTGAATAGAAAAATAACACCTACTTAGACCTTATTTTGCATGGAAACTAAACGGCCGTTTTAATTTACGATAAGAAATTATATAATTGTAAATGACTATAAATAAAACGTATCGTTCGTTTATTATTATGAAATTGGATACTAAAATGTTCGGTTCGGATACTGTTAAACTGGAGATCACCATTAGCCCGATTCCATCTCTTTCTTCGTCACGCCCAAAGTCACCGCTCTCTCACTCACTCCCTCAGTCTGTGACGCGCATATCATTCCCGTTTAGTTTAGGGTTCGTTTCCACTGGAGCGGAGCGGAGCGGAGATATGTGGAATCGACCAATCACAAACGTGAAGAGGAGTTGAAGATGCAGATTACAACTACATAACACAAGCCTTCTTGAGCTTAATTTTTAATTTGGGACTAGATCGATTTGTGTGGTTGTCTGATATTTATTAAAAAAAAAAAAAAAAAAACAGGTGATTGGTCTATTCCGCACGACTACGCTCCGCCTCGTTTCAGTGGAGACGCAGCCTATCAGTTTGAGCTCCCCCGAATCCCCTGACTAGCTCTTGTCAAGCAAAAGAGACGACTAAGCGGCTACAAAATCAGATCAGAGGTATGCAGTTTTTTTTTTTTTTTTTTTATGTCATAGGGGGAAAACGAGCAAACGAATCGCCTGATGGAAAGCGATTACCGTCGCCCTTTCAGGTGGGAATACGCTTTTTTCTTGAAGGTTTGAAGGTCGTATCGGTCCGGAGGGTGGAGAGGTCCCTACCTTCCTATTATATGTTTTTCAACATTTCAATTCCAGACGTCGAAGAGAAGACCAGAGCTCTCCTGAGGCAGACCGATAGCGTTTCAAGCTTCTTGAGCAACGATGATGGCACCATCCAATACGTGGTCACTCTCGGCGACAAGGAGATCCTCAGCCAGAAAATCGTTCTTGGAGAGGACAAGGACTTCACCACTCCTGATGGCATCCTCACCAAGAACATCTTCACCCTCGATGGCGAGACCCTAAAGGCTGTCATGAAGTTCCCTGACGGAAAGGTCTTACATATGGACAGAGAGTTTGGTGCTGATAAGATGGTCCTAGTAAGTTAAATCAGTCCTTCCTTTATCTCCATTCGGGGTATTTTCGAGGGTCGAATACATACTGGGTGTGAAATTGTTTGGATACTTTAGAGTGACATTAGAATAGATGATGTTAAGCGCTTACGGGGAACTGGTTTGTAACCATTTTTCGTGTCAAACAAGCGACAAAAAAAAACGGAATCACTTTTTTCATTGATGCCAGCAACTGGACTTAAAAAAATATTGATGGTTGGCACTTGTCAATGTCAAACCGTTAAAATTCAAATTCTGACACATGACAGTGTCAAACTGTTGAAATTTTGACAATGACAAGTGTCAACTGTCGACTAGTTTTTTTTTTTCAATTGGGGTTTGAGAGCACACAGCAGGGTCCCTTCAGCCAATTTGTTGTGAACTCTCAAATTGACAATCTAAAAAATCATTTTGGGAAAACCTAGTAAAGAAAAATGATTGATCTGTAGTTTGTAGATGCTTACAGCAAGGGACTATCGAAAAAAAAATTAACGATCATCCAAAAATTGTACCCAGCCTATTCAATCCTGCTCATAAAATATAGTCGGACCACGCTAAATCTTCCAAGCAAATGAACTGTCAAATCATACAAAGTGAGTCAGTTTGAATGGTTTGACAGTTCAGTCTGATAGGACGTTATCATTGGTCCATACATCTACAGTATTGTGTATGGTAATATAATATTATGCTTATTTTTTTGGCAAAAACCTAAGCAAATATTAACTTATAAATTTATGAAACATGTAATGTCTCACTTTTTTAATGTGGGTTATACTCGTACACCACAATTTTTGTATTAACCCTTCGTATGCCGTGTCCTGAATCCGTACGCGGTACGCTGTACGCATATTCTGGACGCTGGACTGGCAATCCAGGGGTACCGGGTTCGATTCCCGGTATCTTCCACCAGGTTACGCATTTAAGTCTTTCTTTGAGCTTTGTATCAATGGCTTAAATATTAACTTATTATTTTCTATTTCAGTACGTATGGTTGGAGGGTCAGGACCTGAAGGCGAGCGTCACCTATACGCAGGTTTAATTTTAAGTTAATCATGGGCCCTATGATGGTTGCGTTTATCACGCGATAAATAAGTGATAAAGCATCCGTCACGCTTTGACATAATGCGAGTGTGAGTGACAGATGCTTTGTCACTTATTTATCACGTGATAAACGCAACCATCATACCCGCATGACATTAATGTTAAGTAAAATTAATGCTATTTATTGACATAGAAAAGACTGTTCTCAAAATCTTAGTCTTTATAATGTTTATCATTCATATTAAATGACAATTGTATAATTATGCCCATCTAGTTATTTCCTTCGTTCCCTTTTTAGGGTTCCCTAGGCAGAACGGCAACAACAAATCTCCGTCATATCCGCCAGTCCGTCTGCCCGTGTGTCACACGCACTTTTTCAAAAACAACTAGACAAACTTTAGTGAAAGGTACAAAGGAGTGTTTTAGAAGCCGTTACATAATTTTGCTATTAAAGTGCTAAAAACAAATTACGGGGGCTATCCATACATGTTAATGGCTTATTATTTTCGCGGCGACAGAAAAATTAAAGAGCAGCAAACTATTTGCAACTAAAATAATAACTTGTCAGCGATTAAATATTTTGGCAATCATTTATATTAAATGAGCTTTAAAATAAGGATATTTTAAAATTCAAATAATGGCAGCAACTTTAAGGTAGCAGAAATAATAAACAAGATTACTGAAATCATAGGCGAGGTACTATAAATAATGACTTGGCGACTAATATTAGCAGAAGATCCGACTCGGCCGGGTTAGGTTAGGTTGTTTTTTTTTTATATCCCTAAAAAGCGCTCCTTTTATTTTTTTTATGACCTTGATTTATTTTATATGCAATCTCCATTGAACAATTAGAGTAGGCCATTTTCAACTTTTTATCCGCTGTCATGTTTCCGCTTAATTAGTTAATTCAGTCGCCAAAACTCGATGCTAGTTTATATTGAAACAAAGCCGAAAATTGATTACTTAGCTGCTACTTTTAACTTTATCTAGTCTCCGCAATTAGTCGCCAACTTATTATTTTTGCTACCCCCTTTAATTTTTTATAAATCCCTAAATCAGATTAATTTGTCGCCGCGTTAAATACATGCCCATGTTAATTTACAGATAAACGAAATTACAGTTTTCGAAATCATCAAAGGATATCATATATTTTGATCACCCCCCACTAGACGGAGCATGTAAGGCGACCCGCGCGCACCAACGATATGGTACGGCAGAACATTAAAGTATCAACACGGCGGCCACCGTTTAGTTGCGTCCATGTTTATGAGGTCTCTCTACACCACTTAACACTACAATTTACCATGTTATTTATATAATTTATTTTTTCGTGCGCGGGTCGCCTTACATGCTCCGTCTAGTGGGGGTTTTGTCTGTGATTTAGATCTTAGATAATTTAAAATGACTGGGTGGTTCTTAAGACAACACAGTTTTATCTACCTGGACCCTTATTGTTGGCTTACTACGTATAACAAATTCTGCACCTCTAGCATAACTGTCATATACGTGACTATTTCTCGCACGAGATAATTACCCGTCTCTTTTTGTGCAGTAATGTGAGAGAGTGACGGGTAGCGCTATGTCGTGCGACAAGAGTTGCGGAACATAGTTGTGCTTAACGTGCAGGTACTAAAGGTAAAGACCACCATTACTTGTATCTAGGACTTCTCCACCGGAAATGATCATAATATTATGAATACTACCGAGTCGAAACCGGTATACTCACCACCATTTTACTAACCACAGGAACCAACTACGCATAATAGTAGGCTTCATAACGGGACATAAAACTCTGGACAAACACCTTTTTAATTTAGGTATAACAGACAACTCTTTATGCAGAGCATGCATGGAGGCAGATGAAACCACCAGACATGAGACATTCTACTAGATTGCAAACACGTAGAAGCATACAGGATGAAGTACCTTACCTACGATCTCCTAGTGCCGTACACGAAGCTACAAGAAACATAAAGGCTTTGCTGAGGTTCGTGGAGGAAGCGCTATCCCCCTTTTCAAGCAACATATAGGCACGTCGGACGTCGACTTGCGGAAAATGCCCAACGCAACCAACTATAGTATCTGAGTTTGCTAAAAAGAAACATGTTTAGACGTCTAGATTTTTCCTAAACTTTAACATTTAATATTGTGAGGATAGAATTTTGATTTAATTTAGTGTTTAGGAACTGGTATAACAAAGATAATTTCATTGAAAAAAAAAAGGTTTGTTAAGTAGCCCAAATGTTAGCTGCTAGTTATATAAATCAGAGGACTGACTGAGGGCTACTAGTAACCAAAGTTGTGTAAAATTAGCTTATAGTTGTTTACTACTTCGTGTTACTGTATTAACTATTCTAGTTTAATAAATTGCTTATTTCTAGCATGCAGTTAACATAATGCAGGTTAGTACCAGCATTGCATTACCCCAGCGAACCTGTATCGCGGGATATCAACAAGTGTTATTTCCAAATAATTTGATTATGCCGGCTGACAGATATTAAAACTAGGTACCCTATTGTCTAAAAACAAGTAAGTACCTACTAAGATATAAATTGAAAGTTCAGCATGATATAGTTATCCTATAAACGATGATTTTTTAATCGGTGATCAGGTACCAACTTTTCTAACTCAATAATTGATGGCGGTCACGTTGAAGTCGTAATTACATGAGAATAAACTTTTATTTTTCTTTGATAGGTAATTTTTATGTTGAAACCAATTTTGTTTTAAATTCCTTGTCACCCTACTAATCTGTATCTGTTAACCTACAAACTCTTTAATAATTTAATGGCAATGACAATTTATGTGTCATTACCATTAGTCATTACATAAACAAAGTCGAAGAAAGTTTCGTTAAACTTCCCGCCAAAGCGATGGCAATTGACATAGGTATCGTACTTTAATAATTTATGTAGGATTACCTACCATGTATCTTGTGGTTATTAGTTTTAATTATGTTTTAACTTTTAATTAATTAAACAGTGAGGTAATTGCGTTAGACCTCGCCTATTAAGTTTAATTTTAGCTGGATATTAATATTTTTCTTCTCCTGAGAATCCAATACCATTAAGAATCATCGTGTATATGTACACTCCGTGAGGTCTCAGATTCAGGCTTGGGTGAAAACAAAATAATTAAAATAGTATTTTTTGTAAATTTTACTTCAGTAATTAAATATTACACTACTAATTTAAGTACTACTAAGCAAAATTTGGCCATTTCTCAAGGTAAACTAGTTGAGTTAGGATTTTTTTTCAGTGTAGGAATTCCAACTTCATGCACGTTCCTTATTTGATGACTAAGAATGATTTTAGGTGTTACGGCAGTTTTTATCATTTCTGCGATTACTTGTTCAGATGATAAAAATAATTAGACCAATATTTCACATTACGTGATCGAAAGAAGATATCTAGATATGAACGTAGGGGTACGATAAGGTAGATTTAGCTATCGTGACCCAATACAGGGATAATATACCTTTATTGAATAAAAGACATAGATCAGGTAACCTACGGAAATTAACATAGGTACCTCTCAACATTTATTATACCATCAAGTAACAACAATTACGGTAGGAGAGTGTGGACATATATATGCACTGCCGCAAGCTTTGAATAGATTTCCATATGACTCCATGAATAACACAACTGTAAAGCAAGTGGTGAGCATATACACGATGATTTTTAATCGGTGATCAGGAGTAGAAAAATATTAATATTTAGCTAAAATTAAACTTAATACGCGAGGTCCCGCGCAATTACCTCACTGTTAAATTAATTAAAAGTTAAAACATAATTAAAACTAATAACCACTAGATACATGGTCATCCTACATAAATTATTGAAGTACGATACCTACGTCAAGTGACATCGCTTTGGCGGGAAATTTTACGAAATTTTCTATGACTTTGTTTATGTAATGACAATGACAATGACAAGTTATTACTCATAAATTGACATTCCCATTAAATTATTAAAGAGGTTGTAAGCACACCGATACAGATTAGTTCGGTGACAAGGAATTTAAGACAAAAATTGGTTTCAATATAAAAATTATCATTGAAAAATAAAAGTTTGTTTTCATGTAATTACGACTTCAACGTGACCGCCATCAATTACTGAGTTAGAAAAGTTGGTACCTGATCACCGATTAAAAATCATCGTGTATAAAAAATTGTTAACTAACAGCCTTCCCGACTAGTTTGTTTTTTCTCATTCGCATTGTTACAATTTATATTTAATAAATTTAATATAATTAGATTCGATACAATCTTTAAATATAAGATTAGAGTCTAAGCAGAAGTGTGAAGTAGACTTATATTGAAATAAACAGATTAAATTTTAATTTTTTTTTTTACGTGCACGTCTGTACTGTAGCGGAAAAAACCCTATCTTATTAGTGTATTTTGTACGAAAGTTGCCTAACTTTTACAATTGCAAACGGTGGTATAACAAATTCCGACCAACTGAAACGGATTGATTACATACTCTTTGGTACTGACCTGATATTTCTTTTTAGGGTTCCGTAGTCAACTAGGAACCCTTATAGTTTCGCCATGTCTGTCTGTCCGTCCGTCCGTCCGTCCGTCCGTCCGTCCGTCCGTCCGTCCGTCCGTCCGTCCGTCCGTGGGGCTTAGCTCTGTGATCATTAGTACTAGAAAGCTGAAATTTGGTATGAGTATGTGTATGTATAACGCCGACAGAACGGTAAAATAAAATTAAAAAAAAAATTTTTTTTCGGGTAGGTACCTCTCGAACACCTAAAGTGGGGTTGTTTTTTTTTTTCTTTCCAACACTGGTGTGTGGGGTGTCGTTGAATAGGTCTTGTAAAAATAATAGGGGTCTTCTAACATTATATTTTGATAAATTCAGCAGTTTTGTAAATATTCGCTCCATAAACAAAAAGAATAGTGTCCCCCCCCCCCCCCCCCCTCTAACTTTTCAACCACGGGTCAAAAAAAATCGGGAAAATTCATGTTAATGAGGCCTTATAAGTATACTTTCAATGAAAACTATATTGAACAAACTCGGTCGAGCCGTTTTTGAGTTATCGCCAAATTTCATATTTTTTCTTTAAAAGGTCGTAAGTTGACTTCCAGAAGGTATTAAGTGATTACAGTTTCTAGGGCGTTTACGACTTTTTTATAGAGCTTAAAATCTTTCTTAACTTAAACCTCGGGCTTAAAACAGCAGTTTATTGTGAAGGATGAGCAACTACGGAACCCTACACTGAGCGTGGCCCGACATGCTCTTGCCCGGTTTTTTACCAATAAAACATCTATTTTTCTATACAAATTGGTATCTCAAAATCGCTGTCGTCTGCGCCTTATTAAATAAAACACGTTACACTAATTGGCCGTTCAGTTAATATTTGCAACTACGCTAAAATACATATGTTTTTATTCGTTACACACTTACTATAGGTACTACAAGTTATTGGCAATATTCATGCGCATCTTATCCTCGGATTCAATTCGACTTAAAGTCAAAATATTTCAATAGGATAGAATTTTTTGCCGCTACTGTAAGTATTAAGTACCCAACAAACTTTGATGTATGATCGATTACTTGCTACTATTAACCCAGTGTATCTCTGTTTTACCTTTTAAACGCCACAGTCGGCTGTGGCCGCCAACAAAAAATCGTGCCCCTGACGCCACGTCGGCCACAGCCGTCCAAATTTCAATGATCAAAAACTTTGTTATTCTAACCGCTACAAGTATTTTTCAATCCCTGTTGATTTTGGGGCACATCTTTTTTTTTTACTCTGGCGTCAGTGGCACGGTAAATTGCTAGACCGCTTGGCGGTCAATAGGTTAACCCAGTGGTTGACTGGTAGATTAATAAATAAATATCAATAGATTCGTCCATACTATTAGTTGCTCTGTACCTTGCCTTTACCACGAGTTTTCAGTGACAGTACCTACACACTATAATAGTTCCTGCGTAAACGATATGTATGGAGAATTGTAGTTCTACAAAGTAGCCGTTAGGGGCACTGTACTATTCTGAGAGCTTATACGATTTCATCCGGTATATCTCATTTGATTGAATCATCGAATCTATCTCACAGAAAAATCGTGACAATCGGTTATCTGGTTGTGGTCACAGAGCAACTGTTCTAGAAAATTAGTTCGTTAGATTCACGCCGGGCATTTTCCGCAAGTCGACATCCATCGTGCTTATAATATTTTATGTGAAAAGCGATAGCGCTACTCTAACCATCCCTACTCCTTCACGAAATCCAGCAATGCCTTGACATTGCTTGTAGCTTCGTGTAGGGTGCTTAATTCGAGATCCTAGGTGCTTTACCATGTGGGTATTCTACCTGATATTAACTTTAACAACGACAAAGTATGTAATATTATTAAAACTATCGTAAGACATCTTTAAAAAAGCATTTTAAAAACGGTTTAAACTCGCATAAAAATGTCAGGAACGGCCGAACATGTTTCGAACTCTGGAGCTCTTCATCAGGGGCAGTTATCCGTGCTGGTACGAAGTGGCGCGACTCGCGGTCGACTTCTCTCTCCGGGGCAGCACGGATAGCTGCCCTTGATGATGAGTTCCATATTAGTTCCTGACAATGTTTACGTGAGTTTCAACCGTTTTTATAATCATTGACAAAGTTTGTCTTAAAATTACCTACGTAAAGTACAATAACTAACTTGTACAAAAACAGTGTGACTGGGATGTCTACTGTCATGGCGATAGTGAGAGTGAGAGCGCCAATATTTCCGGGTTGTTGTATAACCACACAATAAATCAGGTCAATAGTTTTGTCGATATCACGATGACTCTTCAAAATCAAGGCTTAAAAACTTCTGTATTTCGCCATGATAAAGTTATACCAAACGTACCTACTTAATGTACATACTTCACTCCATAGAATTAGGGTTCCGGCGTCCGACGTCTAAAACGTTAACTAGATGTTTTACTGGCAAAACCTAGTTTCCTGTAGTCCAAAATGTGCATGCAAAAGCATGTTAAAGGAAAATATTTACGTAAAATTCCGGATAAGGAAGAGATTAGTAAGTAAAGTTAGTTTTGATTTGATTTAGTAAAATGTTTTGATTCCATTTGCGTTTCCCGTATATGAATAATTATTATAATCATAATCACAAAACGCGTTCGGTATGTTCATTTCTTAAGAGCCCACCCATGCAAAATTCGCCAGGTGAATGATCCTAGATCTCAACATCCATAGTGATTAAAAATCTGTCCCTTGGAAATAAGAAACTCTAACAGTTTTTCTTCAATCTTGTCAACGTGAAAACACGATTGGTAATAATTTTCTCGATACTTTTATTTCTCAAACATACCTAACCATTTTTTTAGATATTTTCGGTTGGATCTTGAAAACCCTTCCGTTTTTAACAATGTTTTTTAGCTTAATAGATGCACAATTATAAGTTCTCAAAAACTGTAAAACTATTATCAATATAAAATGCACACGTTTATGACACAACTAAAAAAGCATGATTTTCGCGCACGAACTTGCATCTCGCTCACGCTTACGCTCAATGAGAGAGAGAGCTAGCCAACGCGTTGGCGCTCTCTTAAATCCCAATGCAACATTCGCCGGTGACTAAGAAACCTTTTTTTCTTTAAGGGCCTAACACTTGCGATTTGCGAGCGAATTTTGTATGAAGGCGACCACGCAGCAGCGAGTTCGCCGCGACGCTTATTTGTATAGAAAACTCGCTCGCAAATAAGTGTGATAAGGCCCTAAATAAGCGCGTGGCATATCCTATCACAAAAATCAAAATTTCAACCGACCATTCTCCTCTCGTGTGATATGTATTCACGTAGATATTGGCGAAATACATCTCGCTAAGATCAGGAAAAATGAAAGCCATAAGAAAAAAATCTTCTTACAGTTGGCGAGAAACTTCTTGAGCCTAACCTTGACTGCGCAGTAGCCGATTTACGTACAAATATGCATGCGCAGATCCGCCATTTTGGGTCAAGAAGTTTCTCGGCAACTGTATACCTATTGCAACGGCGACTACGAAACCCTACTGCGTGGAGCCGGCACGGATTTGGCCAATTTTTATCGTTTTAGCTTATCTGATAATTGGACTCTGACTGAAGATATTGAATAGTGAGTATAAAATAACCCACTTTTAGAATTACACGATCATTGCACTGACTACGGATTCGGTAGCCAAAATGGCGTTCTACGGAAAGAAGTTCAAGAAGAATAAGTTTGAAAATGTTGACGAGCTGTTTGATAAACTAGGTGAGTGTTAATATCTCATACAGTCACCTAGCCGCTCAGCCTAGGCCGGGAAATATTTTTTTAGGGTTCCGTAGCCAACTAGGAGCCCAATAATAATAATAATTCATTTATTTCAGGCATCAAAGGCCCATAGATAAATACCTTAGATCATACATATTAAATATTAAGATACTAAAGAACTAGGTCACATTTATTTTTCTACGTTGTGTTGCGTAAGCCCGTGGTGTTTGGTAGCAGACCGCGGAAACACCGGAATAAAAATAACTTTCGGCCAAAATTTTTCCCTCATGAAGGTCGCTAGCTGGTCAGTCGGAACCCTCAATACATAAGAGTTAAAATTTACTTTGTGGCGAGATTCCAACTTCACGACCCTCAGGATAATTCCGGTCTTCACACGTACATACCTACTCTACGATCTCCTCGGCCTTCGTAGAGTAATGTAGACGGGACACATACAATTGCGTCGTCGGCAGGGCGGGACGCAGCAGGTGTTTGGGCCCAGTCGATGCGGTACCGAACTGATTTCGGCAAGCCGGCTTTTTCCTCCTTTCCATCTTGATGAAGCCATCGTTGTCACATTTTGACCCGCGAGGAGTCGGCTTCGGCAGATCCTTGTGAACGGGTTCACATCGGTTCTGCACCGCTTTTGATGACCGCTGCTTAGATCTTGAAACAGCGGGACGTTTTGCGGCGATCTCAGCATAAGCACGTTGAGGGGTCACCGTGCTAACGTGACGTACCCGCCTTCACTTCTATAGCAGGCGGGTGATCGGCGGGGCGCGGGCTTATAGTTTCGTCATGTCCGTCTGTCCGTCCGTCCGCGGCTTATCTCCGTGATCATTAGTAGGTATGTGTATGTATCACGCCGACAAAACAGTATAATAAAAAGTAGAAAAAAATTCACTCCGGAATTTAAAAAAAAAGCGTCCCCCCCCCTCTAACTTTTTAACCACGGGTCCAAAAATTATGGAAAAACTACTTTCAATGAAAACTATATTGAATAAAATCGGTCGAACCGTTTTTGATCTATCGCAAAATTTCATAATTTTCTTTAAAAGGACGTAAGTTGAATTCCAGAAAGTAATAAGTAAATACAGTTACTTTGGCGTTTACGCCCTGATCTTGAAATCTTTCTCGTAATTTAAACCTCGGGCTTAAAACCGCTGTGCTACGTCTAATGTGAAGGATGAGCAACTACGGAACCCTTACACTGAGCATGGCCCGACATGCTCTTGGCCGGTTTTTAAAACATGGCGTCTGTGTTGATGAACAGGCTAAACAGCTGAATTATATTTTTTTAAATGGTGTATTTTTTATATCATTGCATTTGTTTAAGAAAAGCACTATACATGCCTTAGCCGTGAAAAGGGCTTGCCAGCTTCTTATCACTCATCTATACCTAATCACCTGGCAAGCCCTTCTTTCGCGGTGTCTGCAGTAATGTACTATTATTGCAAGTATTTTAAGTGGTTCTGTAACTATTATATTAATCTGTGGCTTTAGCCTCATGGGTCGTGAGTTCATTTCGAAATGGCTGAAATTTGTCCTTTCTTACGTTTTCTTTCAACCCCCATATATCCGCCATTTTGTATTAAGTAGAATCAGTGTCTTTATTCTGAGGTAGAATGAATATCTATATCGACAAAAAATCTAAATAATAATAATCCAACTTACAAAATTTCATGAGAATAGGCTGAGAAATGCGATCTGCGATCAATAGGCGAGAACAGCCGCACAACTGGACATTCGACATATGAAAGATTTTTCGTCCAAGCTGAAACGGAGACACTTCGCTCGCTCTGTCAAACATCATGGATTCAACTATTTAGCCACATATTTAATTTACAGACGCTCCCGAGCATTTTCGAAAAATGATGAAAAATACTGAAATCACAACGACCTTCACGAAGAACGACGATGGTTCCGTCCAATCCACACTCAACAAGCTCGATGGTGAACAGGTAGGTAGAAAATAAGTAATCTCTAAGTAGGTATTTTAATTTATTCAGTACCTACAGACGAAATGCTTAAATAATTTAAACAATGACAAACACTTCAAAATATTTGTATAGAATCTTTTTATCGAATCATATTTTTTATGTGGTAATACCACATTTTTATTTTTATAAATAATGACACAAAGGTAAATTAACCTCCTAAGACCCAACGGCCTATTTTAAAGACCAGAGATCGTACTAATTGCGGCCCAATGACATGTATGAATTAATCAAATATCCACCCAAGGTTAATATATAATTACGACACAGAATAAAAAACCTAAAATTAGGTCACTGGGTCGCTATTACAAATGTCCTAAAAATAGATTGGGTCTTAGGAGGTTAAGAAAGAAAAATTGAATGCGATCTACTACACCCCCGCTTCGATTGTATCATTATTTACCTTTGTGTCATTATTTATAAAAATAAAAATGTGGTATTACCACATAAAAAATATGAATCGATAAAAAGATTCTATACAAATATTTAGAACAGCGCCATCTCTCTCGCAGTCTTCACACTTGCTGTAAAGCAATGGGGATTGGGGATCGTGCGTGTAAAACGTAAAACGCACATCCTAGGGTATGGCTAATGCGCAATAAGCATTTCAAAAAACATGTATGACGCAGAGGGCGCTCCAGTAGCGTAAAAGGATTAAGGGATGAAAGATTTGGTGTGACTGACGTAGCGGTCGAATAGCTCAGTTGGGAGAGCAATGCGCCGGAAACGCAGAGGTCGCGGGTTCACACCCCGCTTCGATTGTAGTAGATCGCATTAAATTTTTCTTTCTTAATTTACCTTTGTGTCATTATTTATAAAAAACACTTCAAAGGTAAATATAAAAAAAAATTAAAACACCCGCGACACAAGTCATCAAGCCGTTCATTATAAGACCCTCATGCAATGAGTGATGATAAGTATAGAAAAAAATATTAAACTTGAACGTACCTAACTACAAAATTTGGAGTTCTTTTCAATATTGGCTGAGATTTTGTCACCTGTTCCAATAAAAGCTGAATATCTTGGAAACTACTCGTCCTATTTTACTATTTAATTTATAAAATTCTAGAATTGCATTGAAAATCAGTTTTCTATAGAAGGTCTATAGGGGTCATGATTTCAGGACAATCGCAGGATCGTCATTTGTTTTGTACGGGCGTGCGGCGCCATCGCAGCCTGGCGCCATTTGTTTTCATAATTTCCTTTGTCCTCGCATCACGCCGAAATGGCTGGACAAATTTTAACCAATCTTAGTACAGGGATAGCTGGACGTCTAAAGATGGTTATAGGATACTTTTTACCCGACCACTTTTAATTTGATATTTACTAGCCAGTCTATTTATTTTAATATAAATAAATAATTTGTTTGTTTTGTTCAGGTGTTCAGCCATAAGTTTGTACCTGATGTGGAGACTGAGTTCACCACCCCTGATGGCACCAAGGCTAAGCAAATCGCTCAAATTAAAGATGACAGGATAGAGGTTACAATTTCGTTCCCTGATGGCGCTATAATACACATGGATAGGCTGTTTGAAGGCAATGTTCACAAATTTGTAAGTATTTAAAATATCTCTAAGTATAATCAGCCGTATCAATGATACGGGACCCCAGGCCACAGGGCCGACGTGTTGTGCCCCCGCCCGTTATTAGACTAGTTGACTAGCGAGTGTCGACCAGTGAACGCATTATATTTTCCGGTCACTGGTGTCGACTAATGGATTTTAAAATTGACGATTAGTTGGCCAACTGGTCGGCAATGCCGATCAGGCTTGTCCCAGTAAAACTAAAAAGGGTCCACTTTATGCATATTTATGTCAAAAATACCAATAATCTGTCAACGCATCCATATGGGATGCAAACTATTAATATACTTATGATGATAAATTCTCGAATTTGATTAAAATAACAGTAATAATAGGTATCCTGTAATATGCCCTCTTTCCAGTAGGTAATAAAGTGCCGACTACTCGGAATTTTTCTTACCGACTAATCACCGACTAATCGGAGTACTGCCGTGCTTACTTCTTCTTCTTCGTCGTTCCCTCACTGATGAGGATCGCGACCACATATCTGTTTCCACTCAGTGCGGTTATATGCTGCGTGGACCGCCCGGTGCATGCTGCCGCCCACTGCCTTCTTCACTGTGTCAGACCATCTAGTGGGTGCCCTTCCCTGCGCACGTCTGCCATCAATTTGCCCTATGATAATCTGCTTCTCCAGACAATGCTTTGAATACCGCATAATATGACCGAAGAAGTTCAGGGCTCGTTTCCGACATATTGCGGAGAGCCGCGTCGAGATATTGAGTTCATTTAATATCGACTCATTTGTTCGCATCGCAGTCCAAGGTATACGTAGCCACCTGCGCCAACACCACATCTCGAAAGCATCGATCTTACTGCTATCGCGGCCTCTCAAACTCCATGTTTCTGCACCGTACGTGAATATGGAAAACACCAGAGCTTGAACTAAACGCACCTTAGTTGTACGGCGAATCCCACGGTTTTTCCATATCCTGTCGAGGTTAGCCATTGCACTTTTAGCCATACCGGCCCTACGGCGAATTTCGTCAGTGCAACCGCCGTCGCAAGTTATCAAGGACCCAAGATACACAAATTCGCTGACCTTTTCATACCCGACGAGTGCGCTTGTAGCTGGAAGTAAATGTGCTCTGTCCACCACCATTATTTTAGTTTTTGAATGGTTGATCTTAAGACCGAGCTTGGCTCTCTCTACTTAAATTTTCTTCAGAAGAGTTGCCATTTCTACTTCATCCGACGCGAGTATTGTCGTATCGTCTGCGTATCTCAGGTTGCTGAACCTACGGCCACCAACCACAACACCACCGTTCCATCCATCCAGTGCCTTCCTCATGATGTGTTCGCCGTACAGGTTGAATAACTTGGGAGACAGAATGCAGCCTTGACGTACGCCTCGTTCAGTGTGGAAAGATTTGGACGTTTGGCTTTCCAATTTCACGAAGCTTGAGCTATTGAGGTACAGGTTTTGTATTAGAAAAACTAAATGTTGCGGTACGCCCATCGTCACAAGTACATCAAACATAGTTTTCCACTGCACACAGTCGAATGCCTTAGCGTAATCTATAAAACATAGAACCAGCGGTTTGTTAAATTCGCGACATTTCTCGATTAGAACACGAACATTCAAGATCTGTTCATGAGTACCCTTCCCGGCAATAAAACCGGATTGTTCACTCGGTATCTGGTGATCGACAAATGACGAGAGTCGCGCGTTTATAATGCGCAGCACAATCTTACTCGCATGTGACATGAGTGACAAGGTACGGTAATTTTCACATTTTCTTGTGGAGCCCTTCTTGTGCAACGGAACAACAGCAGAGTGAGTCCAGTCTTCTGGCCATTGACCTGTTCTCCAGACCTTGTTGCATATCTGGGAGACGATCATAGTTCCCTTAGAGCCCAGATGTTCAAGCATTGCAGCAGAAATACCGTCAGGACCCACAGCCTTGTGTTTTAATTTCCTGATAGCGTCTCGTACTTCGGAAAGCAAAATGTCTGGTTCACGCTCATGATCGTCCCATCTCCTTTCTACGCTATGTCCATCTTCATCCCGGTAGAGCCCATAACAGTAGTCTCTCCATCTATCTAAAACGGTTTCAAGTTCTGTCAAGGTGTTACCTTTACTGTCATCAATGACCCAACTCTTTGGTTTGAAGGTACCCGTCCGCTGCTTCACTTTCAAAAACAGGTCTTTTGTTTGCGCTTTGTCAGTATGCCCCTCAATTTCACCGCATATGTTATTGATGTGCCTGTCTTTATCCCTCCGCGTGGACCTCTGTACGTCTGCATGCAACTGGTTGTAGCGATCCATTTTACCTTTAGCCTCGAGTCCTTCACATTTAAGCATCTTCCTCTCCTCAATCAACTCCCATGATTCTTTGCTTATCCACTGTTCCTTTTTCGTAACAGTTTTAAAAAGGTTGCTGCTCTCCTTCGCGGTGTCTAACATTGCCTCTTTGAGACAGTTCCAATCTGCTTCACTAGAATCAAACGGGTCCCATTCTAGTGAATTGATCTTGGAGTCAACTGCACTTTATTCTGCATTTATTGTGTTTAAGTTATTTTCAAGAGTAGGTACAGTAAAACGATAAAAAAAATTAAAAAGGCAATTATTTATTCAATAATTGACAAAATAAAAAAGTGTTTACATATTCGTATTTCATGTATTCCATGCTATATTTTGACATTCAAGAATTTGTCAATTATCATCGAGAACACCAAAAAAACCCGGTTTGAAAGGGTTTTTTGCGTTTTTCTAGAAAAAAACTTTTTACTCTTAGTTATTACTGTTGTTTAAGTAGGTATTGCACGGCAGAGTAATCGGTATATCTTGCCGACTAGTAGCCGACAGTTCGCATTTTACGATCCCTGATAGTCAAACCGACCGGCTACCGTTAGCCATCTCTATTTATGTGGTTTAATAATTATATATTTTTTAACAGTGCATTGACTGTTTTTGAATGATTGTTTCAGGTCATGTACAAGGAGGGAGTCAACGTGAAAGCAACTATCCATCACGAGGCGGTTTAAAGATGGTTTATCGTAGATCGAGACTGTTATGAAATAAGATCATACAACGCAACAACGGGAATTTTAACCATCTGATTTCTTTAGCCACTTTGTACCTATTGACCAGAGACCATAAAAATACTCCGTGGTATTGATAAACCCTGTAAAAGTAAACGATGACAGCGGTTTCCGCTGTCTGGTATAGAACAGTCATTTAGAAATTATTTATAGTGTTTTTGTAAAAATTATGAATATTTTGAAGAGAGTAAAGAGGCGGTTTAACTGATCCAATAGCCGACCCAATACTAGCACACTTCACTGGGTACATGAATCTATAAATATATGTACCTAGTATATTATAATTTATAGTTTACCTAAGTATATTATATATTTCTAAAATTGTTTTTTTAAATTGTCTCCTCTGTTTATACTCGTAGAGTCGTAGACCCTGCACAAACTCAATGTTTCTGTTTAGCCCCATGGTTGACTGGTAGAGAATGTCTTGTGGCATTAAGTCCGCCATTAGTACTAGTTTGATCTGTGCGATAAAGTTTAAATAAATAAATATCTTAAAATGACATAAAAACCTGTAAGGAAATGCACCATTACTGCAGCCATCGAAACGGCGGTTGAAACGCTCTGGAATTTACTCAAATAGGTATTAATAAAATCGTAGGTATATCGTGACTTAACTCGGTGTCGAAATATGTACACAAGAATTTTCATATTTAATATTAATTAAATATTATTCCCACCTATTTGGCTTGACTCTTTCATTTCCGTCTCCCATGATGATAACCCTAACTATTCTTTTTTTAATTTTAATCAATCCGTTTAATAAATCCGCTATTGGCGACCCGAACTCTGGCAGGAGAGACTGAGATACCCGTTTGGTATAAATATAAACTGAAAAACTTATTTTTATTTTCACTTTTGTATAACATTCGATTCGGTGTAATTAGAGGAGGGGATAAGTGGAACAAAGTAGTAACACTATGGTATCCAAGAGAAGGCAAGAGAAAGAAGGGAAAGCCCTTCAGGAGATGGGAAGATTATTTGACTAAGACAGCTGGCAAACCTGGACTAGACTGGCAAGGAAAAGAGAAGATTGGAAAGTGTTGGAGGAGGCCTTTGCCAAAGGGCACACAGATACACAATAAAATAAAAATACTTGTATAAATGAACTATACCTATACCTAATAACATGTATCTGAGAAAAGGCTATAAATAAATAAATAAATAACATTCGATTCGGTCGATTCACATTGACCAGACCAGATCAGCCGAAGATGAAATCTATGGCGTCCGGAAGCTACTTAAACAACTACAAAATGTATTCGTTTTTGAACGCTCCCTTTTAACTTCACTTTGCCACAGACTCGTTAATTTGCATTATTTTATGTGATGAATTTGTACCATGAAACCAATCTAACCATGAACCCTAAGACAGTCAAATTATGGTTAGAAATGTTATCCATATAATATTTTTTTCACGCTACTTTGTGGAATAATCATCTCTCTCTTGACGTTTGTCTATCTAATTTGGGTTGGGTTGACAGTTGATGAGTTGACATGCCAGTTACATTTTTCAATTCAAACGGAAAAGAAACGGCTTCATTAGAAAATTCACACCGAACTACGAACTTTAGTTAATTTTTCAGGAATCGTACTATGTTAATTAAGTCTCAAACTGATTCTATTCCCAAAGTAAGTATCATTCATAGTAAAAAAATATTAACAGCGTGTATAAAAAGTAACATGTGTTTTTGTTTTGTTATGGCAGATGATGTCCGTATATAATTTTTCTCGAAGCGACAGCGAGATACTGCAGGAGTTGGTTCGTGTATTCAGCTCGGGGCGCGGGACCGCCCGAGAGCAATGGAGTGCGCAGGCTGAACTTATCGTGGAGCCGGTTGGCTGGGACGCATTGTGGAAACTGTCAAAACAGTTTTGCAAGAAATTCGGTAAGTTGATGTAATTCCAATGAATCTGGATTGAAAAATCAGTATAAATAGACCAAGATTCAGTTATTCTAATGAAGTGAAGCAGAAAGTAGGCACCATTTTGTATCAGGAGACTCTAAAACCAAACAGGAATAAAAAGGACAATTTTACTGTGTGTTCTTGCTCCACTGACAAGAGTAGAGCTTTTAAAATTCCGAATGATTAATTTTCAACAGATAGGAAGTACTTCAGATTAACCTCGCCCAATGTACAAAGTAACACTTATATCTCGGACTCAGACAGTTGGTGCTATACCCACACATAAACACCCAGAGTACATTACGATGTAAAAAATAATTTGGTGCATTCTATTCATCCCTAGTGCATCTTGAAAAAAATATAGTTATTTTTAACCTTTGACAAAAAAGAGGGGTGTTATAAATTTAACATATCTTTGGAGATATTGCAATACCGCGTAAGTAACAGCTGTCGATAAAGTTCTCATTTTAATAAAATACTTAGCATTTGTTGAGTATTGATTAGTATCTATTGCTTGTTACTTACGCGGTATTGCACTATCCCCGACGATATGTATATCTGTGTGTCTGTTTGTGGCATTGTAACTCCTAAAGGGATGGACCAATTTGAGTGCGTTTTATTACTCAAAAGACTTTTCCATTGAGATGGTTCTTAATTATAGCTAGGTGTGGTGGAAATAGGACCAGTAGTTTCCAAGATATTCAGCTTTAATTGGAACGAGTGACAAGATCTCGGCCAATATTGAAGCTAAGAATTCGAAATTTTGTAGTTATGTTACATACACACATACACACACTTTACAAAACTAATATATTGTATACTATTACTAACTCATCTTAGATATACTATAAATTTTATGGTTATTTCATTATTTTCATTGATAAAACTTAATTTTGGCTGTATTGTAACCGTTAAAATATTTTTTTGTAACTGTATTGTTTTAAACCTAATCTGGTCACCACATGACAGGCATAGCCTAGCGTGGGACCGCGGGACAGTTGTAATTTGTTACTAAGGTTCTTCTTTTTAAATAAACAACATTTTTTTTTTTTATGTTCAATTTTAGTAGTATTTTCTATATAACCAGCTACTATCGTGGGGGGTGTTATAAGTTTTTAATTTAGGTTATCATTTTAAAGGGGGCTACTTTCTTGGTCCCATTGTCATGAGATTATCCTATTGTGATGTTGGAATATGGGAAAAATTGTGGGTATACTGCTCATATTGCTGAAAGCATCATTTTGCTTCCTTGTCATTAAGAAGCGATAATGTATATTTTCAGAGGTCCGATTTCCTTGCATAGCATACGTCACAGTATCATCAGTGGACTTTGAAGCCCTGTCTGCATGTGTTGATGTCTTGAGTGTGCAGCACGAGGCTGTGTCGTTACCAGAGACTGTTGAGGATGTGCCGTTAATAGAGCTTTGGCCGACTACACAGCAGAGAGAACAGTGCATCAACGATGCTACCACAGCAGAGTTTATTGATTTGCTAAGGTAATCTTAATTAGCAAAACTTCTCTTTATTTAGCATTAATTTGTGAAAAATTTGTTCGCATTTTGTTTTGTTTGATTAAATATTTGCCATTAGGATTCACTAGGAGAATTATATCTTGATAAATATTAAAGGGAAATCTTACACAAATCAACATAGTCCCAAACTAAGCAATGCTTGTACTATGGCCACTAGATGACAATATACATAGTATATTATGAATACACGTAATAGATAACAGCCATAACTCAGGAACAAATATTCGAGTTCATCACACAAATCGGTATTTTAACCCAGGACCGCTGGCTCAGCTGCACTACATACTCCGAAACATGATATTTTTGCTAATAAAGAGTAACAAATCTATCAACACCATTACAGATTCTACTACACCAACATCTGGATGCCCTGGGATGACCAGGACGACAAAGTGGTCCTTCCCAACACAATCGAAGACCGTATGCAACTCTGGATAGACCTGCACAATGGCACCATACCGAACTGTGTGGCTCGGTCCATAACATTGCTCAGAAGCAGTGCGGTGAATGCATACGAGAAGCTGAAAGAGCTGGACTCTTCGCTGTATGAAGGAGGGCTGACAGATGAAGATGGTAACTCCTTAATTTTGCTGAAATGTTTTTTCACAATCTGCAGTCGCGGGATTATTAGGGTTTGTAGAATCGGGATTATTTTGTATTTAAATATCAAGAGTGGTGGTGATTCTCCGAGCATTCTAACCACGCGGTTCATTGCTTTTTCGCGATTATTACCACAATGGAAGAGCCACTCGTTTTTATTATGATCGCACTCGGGAGTGGCTTCAGGATACATAAAAAATCGATATCCAACAATCATCTATTTTAAACAATATTTGCAGAAATAAGAATGATGAAAAAAAGAACGCCTTACAAACTTGAGTTTTTTTGCATTGGCGTTCATGTTGAAGGCATGAATCTACTGTATTTTGGTATCGTATTTTGAAATGTAATTGATTGATTGATTGCGGCATAAGTCACCTATTTATTTTACTATGTTGATGACAAACAAGCGTACTTCCCGCTGATGGGAACCAGTTACCGTAGCCTATGGACCCTTGAATCATCAGAAGGCACTTTTAAAATTATTATAGGTTTTTAAATGAATCATTCCAATTGCAGACTCCCTATTGCCGCCCTCATACATATCGCTGTGTGCAGAAATGAGCGCAAGACTGGATGGTCTCATGTCCAAATGGACCCTGTACGAGAACCCGCTCATCCGAGAGCAGTATCTCGCCAAAGCACGGAGCAAGTGGTTGAAGCACAAGGCTCAGAAAAACGTAAGTTGTATCCCTACTTTAGGCTGCCTATCCATAGGACTGCCATCTCAAAAATCGCCGAACCCGGACAAAGACTTAATTTTTTTTGGCGGAAATTGCATTTTTTCTCCCGGACGTGTCGCAAAAAAATATAATTAAAAAAGCGATCGCTTTACGCTGTTTCGCAGTTAACGTGTTATAGGTTATAGGTTATAGGTTATCGCGGGCTAGTTTTCCGCAACTCGACGTCTTACAATGCGCCTATTTTGCGTAAAGGGTTGCTGGCACTACTCTTGCCAACCCAACTCTACCAGAAAGCCTAGCAGTCCCTTGATGTTGCCGACGACTTCTGGGAGTGACCTCGGAGACCCGAGGTGTTGTGCCCGGTATTTGGCCACACCAGGACATTCGAGAATGACGTGGGCGGCAGTCTCTTCGGCCTCCATGCAAGCTCTGCAAAGAGGACTGTCAGTAACACCTAGAGTAAATAAGTGCTTGTTTAGCAGGGCATGTCCAGTTATCGCTCCAGTTATGAGCCGGAGCTGCGGCCTCTTCAGCTGCCTTAGCTTGCGTGACAACCCGGGGTAGATTGTCGGAAGGGCTTCTTTGCTCTGCTTGCAGGTACCTAGGTTAGACCAGTATAGTTGCTGTTCTACCTTCGTGTTCATACGCACTGTGTTGCGCAGCCAGGCGAATGGTAGAGGTATGATTGGTTCGGGTCCCTCTGCTACCATCTCCGAACCTCCTCTCGCCAGTTCGTCAGCTGCGTCGTTCCCGCGCGAGTTGCTGTGTCCTTTGATCCACTGTAGGGTTATGCTATTATTATTACATACCTCTGACAATGCTCAGTGACATTCGTATATGAGTCCTGAGGTTACTGTGTAGCTCTGCAGGGCTTGTAACACTGATCTGCTATCGGAGAGTATGCGGATGGGGTAGTCCTTTACCTTCCTCGAGATGATTGCATGGGCTGCCATTATGATACCCATACATTCCGCCTGGAAGACTGTGTTATGGGTTCCTAGTGGTGTAGAGATGTGTATGTTTAGGTCCTCTGAGAATACCCCAGAGCCAGTGCCTGACCTAGTTTTGGACCCGTCTGTGAAGATTCTTAACTCCCTTGGGTTAAGACCTTCGCCAGGTTCCTCGTACAGTTGTATCTTATATTTTTTGTCGAAGATGAATTGCTTGGGTATCCTGTCGGTGGCCGCTTCTATAAGCGGTTCCTTACCTATTACCTCATAGAGGATTTCGGTGTGCGGTACCCTAGCTGATCTCCAGAGGTTTAGTTTCTTGAGACGTATCGCCGTAGCTGCCGCTTCTTGTTTGACGAAGAGATGCAGCGGCGGCAGCCCCAGTATAGCTTCCAGGGCTGCAGTGGGTGTAGTTCTCATGCATCCCGTAGCTGCCATGCAAACTAACCTCTGAAGTCGTTGTAGTTTAGCTTCTACGGTGGTTAGCTTGGTTCGTGGCCACCATACTACTGCACCGTAGCTTAATATTGGTCTGATAACTGCCTGGTATAGCCATAGTGTGATCTTAGGATTGAGACCCCAAGTTCTACCTACCATTCTACGGCACTGCCAGAACGCGACTGTAGCTTTGTCAATTTTATTATTTAGATGGTTGCTCCAATTCAACTTACTATCAAGTATTACCCCTAGATACTTTACCTCGGTCGACAATTGGAGCTCTGTATTGAACAGTCTGGGTAGTCGGTAGGTGCCCAGATTACGTTTGTTGGTGAACATTACCAGTTCTGTCTTTTTTGGATTGACCGTCAGTTCGTTGTTGTTGCACCAGCGTTCCACGATGGCCAGTGCAGAGCGGGTAACGTCACATACCGTACCTGTGTGATTGCCGCTCGTCAGTATCACTATGTCGTCAGCATAACCTATTGTGTAATAGTGATTGTCATTTAGTGTGGCGATGAGGTCGTTCACCACCATGTTCCAAAGGAGTGGTTGGAGAGTTAACGTGTTACGCTGTAAGTTACCTACTTGGTAACCTATCGCAATTTCGAAACATAGTTTCCCCACTGTATCGTTTCGCCGAATTTTCATTTGCCCGAAAGCAATTTTTCCTGAAACCCATAATATTTTCAGGATTTTATAAACATCGGTTTTAAAGAACCCGTTAGGTTAGGTTAGGTTTGTTTTATAATTATTTTGGAATATGAATAGTTTTGGAATAAATAGCTTTCGGGCAAATGGAAATTCGGCGAAACGTTACAGCGGGGAAACAAAAATTCGGGATTATGATAACCCTTATTATTTTTCCACTATTCTTTAGGCGATCCATCTGCTTAAAAAAACTACTGATCCATTGAGAGTATCATTCTCAAATAGACATACTTTCCAGGTGGTAGCACTATGGCAAGGAGGATCGATCTCCGAATTCGACGAGTTATCCAAGTTCCTCCACTCCCGTGTCGCAAAAGACCAGACCCTCAGCGTGATGGTGTCAGCGGAGGAAGCCCTGGCCATGGAACCCGAGGAGATGGTCATCTGTAGCCCCGGCTATGAAATACCGGAGATGCCTCTCTCACAAATTTCGCTGTGCAGCTTTAAAGGTATAATTAAATAAATATTATGGGACAATCGTACACAAATCGACCTAGTCCCAAACTAAGCAAAGCTTCTACTATGGGTACAGTCGCCATCAGATATATCGCAGCATATAAGGCGTTCATAAATATCTGAACATGTACTGTAATGCCCAGTCAATAAGAGTACTGTTCAGATATTTATGAACACTTTATATGCTGCGATATATCTGATGGCGACTGTACTAGACGACGATATACATTATATACAATAAATACATATATAGATAACATCCATGACCCAAGAACAAATATTCGAGTTCATCACACAAAAATCCCGGCCGGGATTCGAACCCGGGACCGCCGGCTCAGTAGGCTGCGCCAACTGCGTCGTCAAACCTCAAATTAGTTAAACGTGCCCTAATCAGTCTTTAGCTGCTGCCCTTTTAAATCTTTCTAGTGCCCAACGGGGTGTTTTTCAGCCCATATTGCGGATTTTAGTGGTACTAAATTATATTTCTGGCGGCGACACATTTTTCATTGAATCTCACTGAAGTAAACAAAGAGAGGACTAAAGATTCCGCAAATTTCAAGTCATATTGCATAATAATTAATAATGCCAAAACTATCCACCGTGATGAAAGTCAAGTTTTATTAAATAGGATACAGTATATATGGTTATGGTTATGGGCTCCGCTTTCCGCACTTAGCCCGTGTATGTTCGGGCCATTGTGCGTACAGATTTGCCAGCTAATAGTCTAGCCAGCCTAACTCCGTCCAGAAGCGCAGGATTCTCCTGGTGTCTCCACAGGCTTCACGAAGTGACCTCGGTGCTTTGAGGATTTCAGCCCGTTGCTTAGCTACGGCAGCGCATTCCAGGATCACGTGGGTAGCTGTTTCTTCGGCCGACAGGCATCCCCTACACAGGGGGCTATCGGTCATTCCTAGAACATATAAGTGCTTGTTAACCCATCCACGGCCAAGCGCCGTCGACCGTACACTATACGCCAGGCCACCATACAACCATTTTTTTGCTAAAACAAGTGACTCAACGTGTTGGTCATGACCCCGGCGCGAACGCTAAATAGACCGCCGCTTCTGAAGCCAGGTAGCTATTATACTAATACTATTAAGTCATAGTAAGATTCCTTTTTTTTTAAATTTGGATTTGTCATGACTCACATGCGAGTCACTGGCTCTGCGCGACTTTTTGGGCATGACCCATACGCTGAGTCACTGGCCCTGAATGGGTTAAGTGTGCAGTGTCCAGTGATAGTGCCTACTACTACTCGCAGGGCGGGCCTGCTTAGCGATAACAGGCGCTTTGTCAGGCGTGTGTCTGGGTATGGGACTGTTTCCTGGGACTGCCTGCATGTACTGGTTTCTGTCCATTGATCGGCGTGTTGTGATCGTGTTCTGTGACGAAGCCATGTACGCAGCTGATTAAACGCCAAGGGGAGCATAGGATCTGGGCCAATTGCCAAATCATCGGATCCTCTCCTAGCCAGCTGGTCGGCTGCATCGTTACCTAGAGAGGATACAGGATACAGTATTTATTTCGCAAGAAGAACGAAGGATTGACCATCATTCTGAGCAGCATTCTGGTAAACAATGTTTTGAATTTTTTCGATGTCAAATCCTTGACAAATCGCTACTGACGTTTAATAATGCAAATATATGACGTATGCACATTATTGCCATATGAAAGCTGTTTGTAGCGCCACCATCCCTGGGTAGGACCGACACCTGTTAGGCTATATTTACATAGATTAACCTTTTAAGCGCCACAGTCGGCTGTGGCCGTCAACAAAAAATCGTGCCCCTGACGCCACGTCGGCCACAGCCGTCCAAATTTCAATGATCAAAAACTTTGTAATTCTAACCGCTACAAGTATTTTTCAATCCCTGTTGATTTTGGGGCACATCTATTTTTTTTTACTCTGGCGTCAGTGGCACGGTAAATTGCTAGACCGCTTGGCGGTCAATAGGTTAATGTATCTCGACGCAATGATTCGCGTAGATGTAGTGCAGCGCCTACTGAGTCCTGGGTTCAAATTCCGGCAAAGGCAAATATTTGTGTGATGAACTCTAATATTTTTTCCTGAGCTATGGGTGTTTTCTATATAAGTATATGTATATCTATCGTCGTCTAGTGCCCATACCATAAGCCTACTAGAGGTTACTGTGGGACTAGACATATTTGTTTGAGGTTATCCGATATTTATTATTATTTATTTATGGCAGGGTTACGTGAAGTCGATATTTTGACAAGGGAAGCATACATTTTTTTGCATGTCTGTTTCTTTTTGTCTGTTTCTTTTACAAAATGTTATACTTATTAAGTATGTATTTTTATGATATTTTTTCATTATTTCCCATCAGGAGCTACTTTGAAAGCGTCCGACATGAGAACATGTCTACTAATGCTGAGCGAAGACTGTCGTCTACGGGACTTAACCCTTCAATGCGCACTGGCTAACACTGTCATCGTCATGCGCGCTGGGACGCTGCATGTCGTCAACTGTCAACTATCCGATGACTCCAGTAGTTGTCAGGTATGTCACGTTAGCTCCTCGAGCAGTTTACTATACTCCAGTCCGTATAAATTCAAAACCCTGGAACGTTACACAAGGTGGTGTAGTAGTTTTTTTTTTTTATGTTGTGTACATGGATACAACAGCAAATATCCCAAATGGACGAGATATCTCGGCTACTGTCCGCGTAAATCTTTTTCATTATCGTTGTCCGGTAAAAAGTATCGTATAACCGTCTTAGGATGTCCAAGCCAAGCAATTCCTATACCAAAATTGGTTAAAATCTGTCCGGTCGTTCCGGCGTGATAATAATGATAATTAATGTGAGTAATAGTACATTACTGCAGACGCCGGGAAATAAGGGCTTGCCGGCTGAGTAGGTATAGACGGCCGACCGTAAGGGAGGCCGTCTAGTGATACGAAGCCGGCAAGCCCTTTTCACGGCTAAGGCATGTATAGTGCTTTTCTCAAACATATGCAATGAAATAAAAAAATACACCACTCAAAAAAACATAATTCAGCTGTTCAGCCAGTTCATGAACACAGACGCCATGTTTAAAAAAAATATTTTTAATTTTCCCTCCAATCCCTCTATATTTTTTTTCTTTAATAAGTCCACGTGTGTAGTGTGCGAATATTAGGGCCATTATACACAACCTCATAATAAGAATCATAGTTTCTATAAAAAGTAAAATAAAAGGCAGAGGATTTTTAATATTGTCTATGGTCTTTGGTGACTTACGTATATACGGTATTTTCAGTTCGTGTGTAGTAGGCATTAACACGGATATTGTTGGTGCGATGGCTGAATGGGTAGCTACTAGAAAAAAAAAATATCAGCTGTTCATACACACACACGCCATGTTTACATTAAAATTAAAAACAAATTACTTCCCGGCTTAGGCCTTCAATTTTGTATGAAATTCCTTTACAGTTCTCGCGAATTGTTCCGCCCGAAACTTGACACTTCGAAGCCTGTTCTAACGCACGTTACGACGATATTTCATTGCATGTTTGAGAAAAAGTTTTTTACGCGCCCATTCAAATCCTGCAACAGGCTGTTAAGATTTTTCCTGAAATGAAAACTGGTATTTAATTAAATTAGATATCTTACCATATTATTTATTGATCTTTTCAGAGTGACTTCGCGCAAGGAATAATAGCTATGTCCGGTTCGAAGATCCTGCTCGAAAACTGCACGTTTGAAAACTTCTATTCAGGAATTGTAGTGCACAAGGGTGCAAAGGTAATTTTTACTCCTCCAAATAAAAGGGGTGTTATACGTTAAACTTGTGTATTTCTGTTTGTGTTGTCGAAGCTGTCGAATGATCTTATTTTGATTAAGGCTGCCTGTCTACTGGAACGAATATTCAAAATCGCGCTTTTAAGACTGTTTTGAAATAATGACCCTTGTCCATAGAAAACGGATTTCAATACAATCACAAAGACAATTCAAATGCGTAACCTACAACACACTGGACCGGTAATCCAGAGGTTTGATTCCTGGCCTCTTCCGCCATGTTACGCATTGAATTTTTTTTGTGCATTGTTCTTTGTTTCAATGGTTAATATATATTTGTGTGAGGTTGTCCGATATTTATTTTAATTAATCCTAAGAGTATATCTTGGCCCATATTGGTGAAATCAACCTTATTTGTAAGGTGATAAAGTCGGGTGTACGGTTTGCTAAGATAATTTATATAATATTGGGATAGGCTGTAAGCGAGAGATAACGCGGTGACATATAAACCGTGCGCGATTTTCGCTCACCGTATTTTATGTACTAGATCATAAGTTCCTTGTTTTGAATAAATAAATAAAAAAAAAAATATATATATTTTATTAAAATTTATAATAGCATAGAATAGAAGGCAGGCATAAAAAAATATATCCTTAAAATTTTCAGGTGGAACTAAGGAACTGTACCATCAGAAGATGCGGTGTAGGCATTCAGATATACTCTGGTTCTGAAGTGATGCTCAACGGGACCTCTATCACAGAGTGCTCGGAGCAGAGTGTGCGGTGTGAAGTTGACAGGACAGCGGGGAAGGATATCAACAGGTTAGTATTAGAGGCCTTATTCCTGTTAAAAATGCTGATTGTTTTAGACATTTTTCTCTATGATCAAACTTGTTTCATAACATATTACTGATGTTACTACCTGGGCCATTTTTTCTAAAGTTGTACACCCCACTTTTTTTTTAATCTTCAATATTTTGGGTATTTTCTACTCAGAATCACGAGCTCTTTCGATCTAATTATGAGAAAAAAACTGTCCCAAAATATACATAATTTTTTTTTGTTTTTCCATTCCGTTAACGCTTTAGTAGGTTATATGGAAATGGTAACGGAATGGAATGAAAAAACTTGGGACAGTTTTTTTCTCCTAATTAGATCGAAAGAGCTCGTGATTCTGAGTAGAAAATACGCAAAATATCGAAAATTAAAGTAAAAGTGGGGTGTACAACTTTAGAAAAAATGGCCCGCTTAGAACAGGGCTATTGGGATTTATTAGTATATATTTGAAACCTACAGTTTGAATATTCATAGATAATTTTTGTTTCAATAAATACTCGAAATTCACGCGGAAAATTAGTTTTTTCAACTTATTTTCGACTGCACGCAATGAAAGCATGAAATAGCTATGTTACTACCTAAAACTGGGGGAAAAACATTATTTACTTCAAAAAGTTGGTTGAAATTATCAATATATTTTTCATATGACAGATTTTTTTTAAAGTAATAAGGCCTTTTAAGAATTTTAAAAATAAAGATTAGATGTCCTCCCAGCACAACTGTGACACGCGATGTTATCTCACGAGAAATATTACCCATCTCTTTCTTCGTAGTACAGTGAGAGAGTGACGGACGATGCTATGTCGCGTGACAAGAGTCGCGAAGCGTAGTTGTGCTAGACGGGCTGGAGTAGTGCTCTGACGCCTGAGCTATTGCCACCTAATTTTATTTTGTATTTTACATTTTATATGAATTTGTTGTAAAGAAATCTAACTTAATAATAATAATGAATAAAGGAGATAATAATAATACTAACAAGTTGGCTTCGGTTTAAAACCCAGTATTACACCTCTCCGCCCAACCTTAAACTTCTGCACCGATGTTGCTCTTAGACCACTCTATGTGTTGCTATTTATGGGGGCCCATCTAGCGTTAGGCGAGTCATCGTCTACCAGCGTCATACACATGAGACTTTTTTCCTGGTAGACGCCCGTTTGTCTCAAGCCCATTAGCTAGTCCTCCATTTCATCCCCATAACCCAATTAGCCAGTCCTCGATTTCATCCCCATAACCCAATTAGCCAGTCCTCGATTTCATCCCCATAGCCCAATTAGTTAGTCCTCGATTTCATTCCCATAGCCCAATTAGTTAGTCCTCTATTTCATCCCCATAGCCCAATTAGCCAGTCCTCGATTTCATCCCCATAGCCCAATTAGCCAGTCCTCGATTTCATCCCCATAGCCCAATTAGTCCTCCATTTCATCCCCATAGCCCAATTAGCCAGTCCTCGATTTCATCCCCATAGCCCAATTAGTCCTCCATTTCATCCCCATAGCCCAATTAGCCAGTCCTCGATTTCATCCCCATAGCCCAATTAACCAGTCCTCCATTTCATCCTCATAGCCCAATTAGTATTTAGATTTTCCATATATCCATCAATAGTTCTTACACCTAGCGGGCGCTGTCTCTGTGTGCGTCACATGACACGGATAGGGACAGCATCCGCTCGATGTACACCTTACATTAAAGCCTGACCAGAAATATATGAGGATGCGCCATATTGCGGAATTTCCCTGGAACAAATTTCTTACACTGGCTGGTTTGTCAACAATGTCAATGTCATTCGTGGTGATTTCTTTAAAAGACAAATATTTAAAATTATCCAAAGAAAATTCCGAAAGCCATTCACAATTGTGAACGTAAGGTTATAAATAAAGTGTACATGTGATTACTACACGAAAAACAACCAGAAAAGGAGTGCATTCCATGGAAAAAAATGATATTACGAGGTTAACATAGTGGAACTGACAGGTATTTAAAAGCAATGTCATTATAGTGGGTTGTGATTGGTTGCAAAATTGTTGCCATGTAAATCTTATGAATTGCGCCCTCTTGACAATCCTCATATATTTCTGGTCAGGCTTTACATAAAATGGTCGAAAGGGCTTCTACGCGTTGGCTTCGGCTCCGCGCACGCCTCCCAAAGGTCCGGGACACTATAGTCCCATGAGCGGATGCGACATACTTTTTTTTTTTACTAGCCTATAATTGTGTCCCACTGCTGGGCAAAGGCCTCCCCTCTCTTGCGCCACTCGTGTCTATTGGCTGCATGCTCCCTCCACTCGTTACTAAATGCATCCAGGTCATCCCGCCATCTTCTTTTCGGTCTGCCTCTGCTACGATAACCTTGCGGTGTCCAGTCGGTGATTATTCTGGCCCATCGTTCCGGATGCATGCGGCAGACATGTCCAGCCCAGTCCCGATTCAGCTTCAGCGACATACTAACATTTCTTTTTTCTTTTTCAGTATCAAAGAACTCCAAATAATGCCGAATTGCAGAATCGGTAACGGCGACTTCAAGAAGGAGGTCCTCGTGGTTCCACAAGACGTGAACTTGCTTTAGCACTAGTGTATATTGAGCCTTATTATTAGGCATCGGACTTCAAGCACGGTAGGATTTAAAAAAACTATGGAGCAGATATTAACATTAAAATATAATACACTAGCGACCCGCCCCCGGCTTCGCACGGGTGCAGTGCTGATAAATTACGCATATAAACCTTCCTCTTGAATCAGTCTATCGATTAAATAAAACGCATCAAAATCCGTTGCGTAGTCTTAAAGATCTAAGCATACATAGGGACAGACAGACATATAGCAGGAAGCGACTTTGTTTTATACTATGTAGTGATACTCATACTCATCAGTGCGCCTATTTAATTCGTAACTTCAATTTTATAGTCAAGGTCAAAGTCAGATGAATATACAAATATCTGATTTGTGTGGGCATTTTTTTTTCGTCGTTATAAAATATGTAAATATTTGCGACTTTCACATGTTTTCTGGAGTGAATTGGCTCCATAGCTATCTTAAGTCCTATAGTGCTACCGTGAAGTCCAATGCCTACTTATTAGTTGTAAAACGAATACGTCTTAACGTTTTGGGCGCTGTTCTGGGATAGTGTTATTTTATTTCTCTGGTTGTGAAAGTGTTAACTTTCAGTTTAGTAACGTTAAAAACGAGATCCTGGGCACAGTATTTTATAAAATAGCCCTCATTTGAACTCATGAAATCTTAGCTTTACATATAAATACATATAATAGATCTAAAGATAAATGTTTTAAAGCGCATGAATTTCTGCAATAATACGTAATTATTTGTGAGATAAACGTTAAATTAGATGAAAGAAGTTACAAATATCAAAAGTTACGTAAGGTCAAAAAACGTTAGATCAAACGTCGTGCTTTTTCTGCAAACATGTGGTTACTGAAAATAAGTACAGGTTCCTTTTTGTGATTTATACTTAATTTATGCCACCCATATTTTGTGCCATCGATAAATGAGTCATATAGAAGCAAAGTCAGCAACATCCAATATGGTTGAAATCGTATAAGTTATTTTAACTATTTGCTGGGTGCGAAGTAAGTGGTGGGGGAACCACGAATCGATCGCAGCGCGCGCCGTGGCCAAAAAAGGAACTTTCGTCAGGCCAACTGTCACTTTTTACTAGCGAAATTAAGGAATCTAAAAATAAATAAATATGCGGCACGAAACCTGCAGCGTAGTTAATTGCAAAAACAATGGCAAAAACAGTAATCACAAATTCAAAAACAGTAATCATAAATAAATAAATTTCCACAAGCAAGTTGGAAACGAGAACAACGAATTAAATGGATAATCGCTATCAAGAGGATAAAGTTAGTATAACCTATAGAACAACATTTTTTATATTATATCTTGTATGTTGTAGGGAGTAGCATGTTTATGCGTTTATTTTCTTTTACATTTTGGACATGTTGAGCAAAAACGTATTTTATTGTAGTTTGGGATTTGAAAGCGATGTTGTGTTTGATTGAGCAGAATCCAGTTATAATAATTAATTTGGCCATGTTTAACTGAAAAAACAAAATAATCTGTATTATTACGAAAATACAGTCATAAAAGATCGGTTGCATTATGCAATGCGTTTTTCGGTTAAATTTGTTTATTTTGTAACTTACTTCTCGCGAAGACAGCCATGAAAAGGTCCGTGTGAATTACATTTGAAAGTTATTGATTTTGCCATTTTAGACGGGGAAGTAAAGAAGGTCAACGTTTTATCGACACTATAGATTAACATAATCGAATAAAATGAAAGAAAATTACGATATTTCATTGAAATTATTTGTTTGTTTACTTACTCTTCGTAAAGACCATTTGACATTAAAAAGCCAGACTACATTAAAAATAGCTACATTTAAAAAATTGGATATTGCTGACGTTGGTTCTATATGCCTCAAATTGTAAAAATATGGATTTGTAAAGACTAAACAGCCATGTTTCACGTGATTATTAAATACTTTATCATTTTGTAAATATACGGTACCTCTGAGTTCTGGACGACTCGCGACGACTTCGTCCACAATCTTATTTAGACACCTTCTTAACTTGTCCTCATTCTGACATGGTCCGCTGTTCTGTTTCTGATTCCTAAACATTCCTTTTTATCCACATTACTATAATGATCCAGTGCCTACTCGTCCACATTCCCATTTTGACACAGATTGACAAGAAACGTCAGATAAATGTGTCAGTCGGGTGCACATTTTTCACATAACGTATTGTTTCAAATCGTAAATCGTTAGCCATAACTCTGTAATTATTAACGGTACAAGAGTTTTGAGAGTAAAACCCATTAGCTTAGGTTAGGTTAGGTTTGTATTATAACAATCCTGAAGAGTTATTTGTTTCAGAGATGAGTATAAATTATGAATACGAAAATTATGTCTAATAACAAAATTATGAGTAAGAATTTTGCGTGACCGAATATGGACCCGTATAAAGCAATGTGAACGAGTTGGGACTGTGGGCCAAATAGCGCTTGGAAGATATAGGAATGTAGGCAAAATGGGATATTGGACGATATAAGAATGTAAACTTGGCTAAGGTTAGGAAGGTGACGATGGGATTGTGGACTATTTAAAAAGGTGACCTAACCTTGGACGAAGTCATCCTGAGTCACCTGGATAAATAATGAAAACTTGTGTAGAGTTACTTTTCTGGTAATGGAGTTTATTGTTATGTTTAACCTCAATTAGGTTGTCACAATTGGTATATGAGATTAAGTTACGAATGGTTTCTATGTAATGTTATGTTAATTAAAATGTCTTCCTTTTATAAACACACCTTTGACCACTCCTACCGTCACCTCCTCCTTTAATCGATATCCTCAATGGTGAGGGTCGTGGCCTCTTTGAATAACTTTTTCGTGGACTATTTTGCGCCAGGTTACTATATCCTGGGTTGCGTGGATGGCATTGTAAATTGAGGTCTTGAGGGTATAGCGTATCTGGTCTGAACATCGTGTTGGACTTCTTCCTCTGGGCCGTCTTCCGCACACCTCGCCTGTTTCTAGCAGCTTTTCTAAATTGTCACCTCTCTCTGGCAATATGGCTAAAGAACTCAAAACTCCCCCGCATGCATATTTTTTATTTATTTATTTATTTAAACTTTATTGCACACAATACACAGGTAAAAGTACAAATGGCGGACTTAATGCCATAAGGCATTCTCTACCAGTCAACCTTAGGACTAAACAGAAACATTTGTATGGTGCAGGGTCTTTTATGTAATCTGTTAAATGAAACAAATAACACATAAGTAATATACCTCAGATGCAAATATATACCTATCTAAATATATATATATAACATAAACGTACATAAATATGACATACAATATACTTACTTATATAATAAATGTACCTTGTGTGAATCATTATGCTGACAGTTCGTCACATAGCTTATCGGAGAAATGCTTGCGCAACATGTGCTTGAAGGTTAGCTTGCTTTGCGCTTGCCTGATGGGAAGCGGTAGGTCATTCCATATGGTGGTAAGGGCCGCCACAGACGTTCGGAATTTTCGTTCTATTCGGTTTTCGCACGGAATGACGGCAGCAAGCGAGAGTCGTAATAATATATTAAGTACCTAGGTTATTAGTGTATGTAATATTAATATTAACATGTGTATCCTGCCCGTCCTAACCTACGGTGCCCAAACATGGTCACTTACTGAGAGCCAGAAGTCCAAACTGAAGGTTTGCCAGCGAGCCATGGAACGCAGCATTCTAGGTTTTAAAAGGACCGACCACGTCCGGAACACCACTCTGCGTTCTATAACGCGAATCTCCGATGTTGGAGTAACTACCGCCAGGCTGAAGACTGGGCTGGCCACGTTTACCGCATGCACCCAGAAAGGTGGGCTAGGTTAGCCACTGAGTGGGTGCCACAAGATGGGCGGCGCAGGCGGGGCAAGCCTAGGCGGAGATGGCGGGACGAACTGGACACGTTCCTCAACGGCTGGCCGGAGGAGGGTTCTGATCGGGAGTCGTGGAAATCAAGAGGAGAGGCCTTTGCCCAGCAGTGGGACACTCAAATAGGCTAACCAAAAAAAATATTAAGTACCTATGTACTACAACCAGGATGTGGGTCAAAATTTATTTGCAAGTTTTGATTACAGACAGATATCAGGAGAGGTGGAACTAAATAAAAACGTAAATAAAACCCACGTTAGTTTGCCCGCAAAATTTTGTCTGTGAAGCTGTTCATCAGTCTGGCTCTGGCGGAAAAAGTGAGAAGCGAGGTCGCCAGTGCTTCCGGTGGTTGAGTGTGCGCCGTAACTGCATGCATACGCTGCATGATGATTATATCATTACAAAGTTATTCATAACGTGCCAAGTTTATACTGATGTGTACATATATCTACAATATAGGTGCTATTATCAAGTGATATAATTGTACCTATATTTTTAGATTTTTGTAAGATATAAAATCTTTACCACGTCAAAGAGATGAAAGAATTTTGGTTGGTTTATACTTATTTTAATTTTAAGTGAAGGATAGTTTTACCCAACTACGGAAAATCAGAATGAGGGTTACGAATTTTCGTTCTCCGCGCGAATGAAGTTGCGGGCGCCTACTATCTATGAATGTTTATGTTACTTATCTACGACTTTCGGTATTTATATCGAGGAATGATTATTATTATCGCATTATCACAACACTGAAACATAATATGCTGATTACAAGTAGTCTTGACTCTGCCGTATTTGTCTCAGTGATTAGTTTTTCCGCGAATATGCTGTTTATAGCAGTGGTGACGGTTCTGATACTAGTCTACCTTTATGGGACTAGGACATTCGGCTACTGGGCCAAGCGTGGGGTGAAACATGACCCACCAATCCCGTACTTTGGCACCGCCAAGAGGCAGTTACTCCAGCAAATAAGCTTCGCCGATATTTACGATGAGATGTACCGGAAATACCCAAACGAACGGTTCGTCGGTTACTACCTAAGCACCACTCCTTTACTTATCTTGAGAGACCCCGAACTAATCAAGCGAGTGTTAGTTTCGGATTTTAACTACTTCTACTCAAGATCCCTACACCCACTCGACGAGACACCAGAACCATTATTAAACAATATGTTTTCTTGCGAGGGAGATTTATGGAAGTTGCTTCGACAGAAATTGACGCCTGCTTTTTCTTCTGGAAAGTTAAAGGCCATGTTCCCTTTGATTGTGTCCAGAGCCGAGAAACTACAGCAGGTGGCTGCCGAGGCGGCTTCGAGCGGCTCCGATGTTGATGTGCGGGATCTCATGGCACGGTACACTACCGACTTCATCGGTGCTTGCGGATTCGGTATCGACACAGATACTCTAAGCGACGAGAACTCAATGTTTAGACAAATAGGACGTCGCATATTCAATACGACGACGCGTGATGCCGTTGTGATACTGCTCAAGTTTATGATGCCTGGTCTGTTTACAAGTTTCCATTTCATGCCAGAATTTGTGGAAAAAAATATGATTGACCTGGTTAAAAAGATTATGGCGCAGCGTAACTACAAGCCGTCTGGGAGGAATGACTTTATTGATATGCTTCTGGAACTGAAAGAGAAAGGGAAAATCGTGGGAGATTCTATAACAAAGAAGAACCCTGATGGTTCAGCGGTCCTGGCTGAGTTGGAGTTAGATGACCTGTTGGTGACGGCTCAAGTGTTTGTGTTTTTCGCCGCCGGGTTTGAGACGTCTTCCTCTGCGACTAGCTATCTTCTGCATGAGCTGGCCCACCATCCAGAATATCAGAAAAAGTGTCAAGCGGAAATCGATGAAGTGCTTGCGCGATACGACAACAAGTTATGCTATGACGCCGTCAAAGAAATGAAATATTTGGACATGTGTTTCAGGTAGGTACGGAACTGAAGATATTATGCAACAATCACTAAACATACTTATACGCTTTTTCACTCTTAATAAATCCTAAATGTTAGGTAATTATCTGGAAAAATACACTTTTGCACTTTAATAACATGAAATAAAGACAAAAAGTGATAGACCAATTTTTCGGCTTACTGTACTAAGCCAAATAAAGGTATAAGCCCGATATTTTTTTACTATATAAATATTAGGAATATACAGATATAAGACATTTGTGCCAACTAGGTATTGCGATGCGAAAATGTAGAATAGAATAGAAAATTAGGGCTTAAGACCTTTGCATATTACAAAATAGCCTTACGGCATTCACAACATAGGTGAATTCGCTGCATGCTCGTGATCTCCGATTATCATCGTCATGTCAGACGTCTACCGCTGGACAAAGCCCTCCCTCAAAGTTCTCCACAGCGACCGGTGGCGCTCGAACGCCCCGCAATCCTAACCAGATCGTTGGTCGATGACCGATGGTATCTAACGTAAAGTTTGCATTTCAGCGAGAGCATGCGCGTCTTCCCCTCACTCGGCTACTTGATGCGCAAATGCGAGAAGCCCTACACTATCCCGGACACCAACATCACGATAGACCCTGGCGTGAAGGTGATTATCCCGGCCAAGTCTTTGCACGTCGACCCGCAGTACTGGGACGAACCGGAAAAGTTCAACCCTGACCGTTTTCACCCCGACAACGTGGCTAAAATCCCCAAACACGTGTATTTGCCGTTTGGGGAAGGACCGAGGAATTGTATTGGTGAGTTTTTTATTATTTTAGTTTTATTTTTTATTTTATTTTATTTAAAATAAGTTTTCTATGGAGAAGGGCCATTATTTCAGGCAAAATCTTAACAGCGCGATGTAGGAAATGTTACTAAGAAACATGTTTAAAAAAAAATTGCCCTCTCATCAAGGACGGATTTTAACCAATTTCGGTACATGCATAGCTGGACATACAAATATTGTTAAGTCTAGAATACTTTTTACCCGACTAGACACTGCTTACATCAGCGATGAAATTGTTAATTTTAAATTGTATTGAAACATCTCACAGACCATAAGAATTAAGAATACAAGTTGTAAGCGCGTGCGCGCTTTCGTGCGTGTGAGCGTGCGTGCGTGTTTGTATGCGTGCGTGCGTGAGTTTGTTACTTCTTTACGCCGAAACGGCTGAACGGATTTGCATGACATTTAGAACAGAAATAATTGATACTCTAACTTATCACATAGGTTCAAAGCTACTATCGTAATATCATCATCATCATCAGCCAAAAGACGTCCACTGCTGGACATAGGCCTCCCCCAGAGAACGCCACCATGACCGGTCCTGCGCCTCCCGCATCCAGCGGACTCCAGCGACCTTCACCAGGTCATCAGTCCACCTTAGGGGGCTTACCCACGCTGCGTCGTCCGGTGCGTGGTCGCCACTCAAGAACTCGATGGCCCCAGCGGCCGTCGGTTTTACGAGCGATGTGCCCTGCCCATTGCCACTTAAGTTTTGCTATCCTTCGGGCTATGTCGGTTACTCTGGTTCTTCTGCGGATCTCTTCCTTTCTGATTCGATCTCGCAAAGAAACTCCGAGCATAGCCCTCTCCATTGCTCTCTGAGTGACTTTGAGCCTTCTTATAAGGCTCATCGTGAGCGACCACGTTTCAGTTCCGTATGTCATCACTGGCAACACACATTGTTCAAAGACTTTTGTCTTGAGACACCACTTGAGACATCGTAATATAACTTGAAATAAACTATTAATAACATTACATTTCAGGTGAGCGATTGGGGAACATGCAGTCGCTGGCAGGACTGGCCGCGTTGCTCAGTAAGTTCTCGGTGAGGCCCGGCAAGACTACCATTCGGCGGCCGGCGGTCGACCCTCGTGTGTACAGCGTGCAGAGCGTCATGGGAGGGCTCCCGCTAGCCATGGTGACCAGGAAGAAGGATCAATAATAATAACCTATAACTGTTATAGGTTTATAGTATAACAACGGATTCTTGCATAAGACAAACCTTCAAGAAAAGAGCGTATTCCCACCTGAAAGGCCGGCAACGCACTTGTGACTCCTCTGGTGTTGCAGGTGTCTATGGGCGACGGTAATCGCTTTCCATCAGGCGATTCGTTTGCTCGTTTGCCCCCTATGACATAAAAAAAAAAAAAAGAAAGGAAGCTAGATGATCGATCGCCCGCCTGTTGACTTGGTTTTAATTGTTTTTAAAAGCAATAAAGCATATTTGTATTGTACTGTTTTGCATCGATCAAATAACGACCACCCATGCCATGCCCTAATTAGTTAGAGCAGTAACCAGTAATCTAGCAACCAGTAACGTAGAAACCATAAAAATCAGTAACTCAGAAATCAGTAAAAACCAGTAATTTAGAAAACAAGAAGAAATCTGGTAACAAAAACTGATATCAGTAATTGAAAATGATGAATGAAGGATTAACAATTGAGTTGAATATCTTAATAGTAACGAAACTTAAAGATCTTAGAGCAGATTCAATAAACAAATTGACGTATTCAAAGGGTCATTATTAGTAAGTTTTAAAGGGCTCTCTTTCGAGGACACATTTTTAATGAAGTGTCTAGATTGTTGTGGCTGTATGGTAGAAATCCTGGAAAATCTTCCCAAGCGTACCAGGAAGTTCGGTAATTCCTTCATCTGCCGAAGTTTTAAAAGTAGAACTTCTTGCCCTCACATGTGTTTCCTCCTTCTTGTAACGTAGGACTCGTCAAACGAAGTGTGAAGCATCTCTCGGGCCAGCAAGGCAATGTCTATTAATAAAGCCACCGATTGTTTCTTGTCAGTTGCCACTGCGGCATAGGCTCCCCGTTTTGCTTACCATCAGGCGACGTGGAGCCACTATGTTGTACCAATCTAAAAAGGCTTATTATTTTCGCGGCGACAGAAAAATTAAAGAGCAGCAAACTATTTGCAACTAAAATAATAACTTGTCAGCGATTAAATATTTTGGCAATCATTTATATTAAATGAGCTTTAAACTAAGGATATTTTAAAATTCAAATAATGGCAGCTACTTTAAGGTAGCAGAAATAATAAACAAGATTACTGAAATCATAGGCGAGGTACTATAAATAATGACTTGGCGACTAATATTAGCAGAAGATCCGACTCGGCCGGGTTAGGTTAGGTTGTTTTTTTTTTATATCCCTAAAAAACGCTCCTTTTATTTTTTTTATGACCTTGATTTATTTTATATGCAATCTCCATTGAACAATTAGAGTAGGCCATTTTCAACTTTTTATCCGCTGTCATGTTTCCGCTTAATTAGTTAATTCAGTCGCCAAAACAATAACTCGATGCTAGTTTATATTGAAACAAAGCCGAAAATTGATTACTTAGCTGCTACTTTTTACTTTATACTAGTCTCCGCAATTAGTCGCCAACATATTATTTTTGCTACCTCCTTTAATTTTTTACAAATCCCTAAATCAGATTAATTTGTCGCCGCGTTAAATACATGCCATCTAAAAATAGGTACATACATACATACATAGACAGCTGAACTTACAAGTCTTCCTTTTGGCTTTGCCGTAGTCGGGTAAAATAAAAAAAAATCCTACAACAATTTCACGGCTAGTCATAAGCTGTTTCTCCACTGAAGTGGAGTGGAAAAATGAAAATGAACCATTTAGGCTACGTCTTCGTGAGGCCCAAAAGAAGAGCATTTAAATCTGGGGAATGTGATCGGTCCATCTACACTCCGCTTCTGTGGTCAGGCAGCCTTAAGGGGCCTTGATTGAGGATGCTAACTGATTGGTGATTATTTGAGCGCTTTAACTGCCTCATTAATATGTCCGCTATAACTTCTTATCTTATTAGGTAGTTAACCTTCATATGAACTGTGGCCATTTTCAGTTGTATTGTAGAAGTCGCGGACTTTTAGAATTCTAATCAAAATGATGTTGATTGCTTTTATGAAATGGCCACTATTATGGACATATTAATGAGACGGTTAAACGCACAAATAATCATCCTAAACGTACCCGCCCGTTTGAGCTTGGATTTTGTCTATCATGATGCTTTGACCATCTAGATACTTGGTAATATCAAATTGCATATAAAAATTGGCAGCTACTTGTGATGCTGACTGTACTGTGACATGTTTACAGACCAAAAATAAAACTCAGAAGTATTCACAATATTATTTATTATTATAAAAGTACACTATTAGAAATAATTATCCCTATAATATAATTATCTTTTAGAAATTTACCCTGGTATACTTAAATTCCCAATTGTCCTTTAATAATTAATTTATTTTGTAATACTTTTCGATCTTAATCTGCCGTGATATGACAACATGTATCCATGTACCTGGTACATACATTTATTAATTTTATTATACATGAAATCCGTACTTGTATAATACATCTATTTTATTATAGAATAACAGACACTAGTGTTCAGTTGCGCTTTCAAAATGTCATCTACGAGTAAATCCATTCATTTTTACAGTTATACCTCGAACATTTATCATCTTAGAAGTCAGAATATAATTTAGAATGGCTGAATGACCACAACCACCTAGTTTTTATTTTTAGGGTTCCGTATCCAACTTTTGACCCTATTGCTAAGCGTCCACGTCTGTCTGCCCGTCAGCCACAGGGCTGTATCTTTCCAACTGTAATAGGTAGTGACTGTATTAGTTTGGCCGCAATAGCAACAAAAACAAAAAAAAAGCCAGGTTATAATTTATACGCATTTCAATTTTTTTTTATGCTTTGATCTTTTTATCAATGGTATAATAATAAAAAAAGTTACAATTTAATACATAAAACATGTTTTTACTGCTTTCGTCTTTTATTTTAAGGCTCAATGGCAAAAGATCACCTGTAACTATTTTTATATATTTTTTTATTTGATAATACGGAACCCTTCGGAACGCTTGGCAGGTTTTTATATTTCCAAAGGGGCAAAGTATATCTGAAAGGCTTATTAGTACAATTACATACCTAGGGCGGTGAATGAGTGGCCTGAACTGAAGGCGAGGGCCATAAATATGCGATCTGGGGCTTTACAAATAATAATACATAAATAGGTACAGTTAAATTCTATAATAAAGAAAACAATCAAAATGTATATAACCTGAACTAGGGTTGAGGATAGAGGGGGCTCTGTTTTGGGCAATAGAAAAGCCTATTATTATTTAATTTAAATATTCATCTTATACAAATTACCGCCCGTGGTTTGTTTAAAGTTGCCATATAGCCAGGAAGTGAGCTTTTCTCTGCGTAGCGACAGAAAATCTCACTTACGGCCTAGGTTGACGTAAAATATATTATGTACTTATTGATCACAATCAGAGTCAATCAGTCGATGGCCAGCTGTCGGAAGGAGCCGTCGATGCCGAACAGCTCGTCGTAGTTGGTGGGCCGCCCCGGCCGGAGCAACTCGTTCGCCTTGATGCTCTCCTGGGCTGCGAACCAGTCGCGGTACTCTTCTAGCTTCTCTCGCCATTGCTCTGGAAAGAAATAGTACATTACTGCAGACACCTTAAAAGAAGGGCTTGCCGGGTGGGTAGGTATATATATATACGACCGGCCGGCAAGCCCTTTTCACGGCTAAGGTATGTACAGTGCTGTTTCTCAAACATATGCAATGAAATAAAAAATTAATCGTTTAAAAATGATATAACGCTCTTTATGACTACATTTTATTGCATGTTTGAGAAAAGCATTATTGTTTTAGCTCAGATCAGCGCAATGGAGCGAGCTATGCTCGGAGATCCTTGCGGGATCCGAAAAGATGAGATACGCAAGAGAAACAAGGCTGTAGATAGCTCAGACAGTCAAACTTAGTGGCAGCGGGCGGGGCACATTGCTTGCAGAACCGATGGCCGTTGGGGCAGAAAGGTTATTGAGTGGCGACCACGGACCGGATGACGCAGCGTCGAAAGGCCCCCAACAAGGTGGACCGACGAGCTGGTTCAGATCGCGGGCAGAAATGGGCTGAGGGAGGCGCCAGACCGGTCGTTGTGGAGAACTTTAGGAGAGGCCTTTGTCCAGCAGTGGACATCTATCGGCTCATATGATGATGATGGTGATGGGTCCAGAGGTCGATGAAATGATGAAGGGCTGTTGTTTAATGTACTAATTACAATAAAATATAGGAAATAGTACAGAGTGCGTGTGCGCTAGTTTATGACGTTCAATATGGAAGCGAAAGCGTTTGCCATTCTTAATTTCTCTCCCTTTCTCCTGAAGGCGGAACTTAAAGTAAAATAAAGTGAATACGAGAGATGACTGTAGTCCAAATTAAATATTTTACAATTACCACAAAATGAAACTACATTCCCAAATCAATAGATTTTTTCGCCCTTATTAAAATTTTAACGTGATTTAAACGACACGGAGTTGTAGTTAGGTGTATATCAGACGATACAGTACCACTTTTGTATTTCTACGTCCTTGACTGAACAGCCAACTATAAGTTGATTTCTAGGCCACTAAAGAACCTTGTCACAATGACAATGATATGAGATTTCAAGCGGCTTTCATATTGACGTTCACTGTGACAAGGTACGAAGTGGCCTCGGAATCAAATTGGTTGACTGTGTACCTATCCAAATCATGTCCGTGGCAAATATCATCACAGAAGCTCGGCTAGCATATATTCTTGCCGCGATTTCGTTTGTCGCGCGACAACAATATCTCTGTCACTCGTACACTATTGAAAGGAAAGGACAGGTAGTGCGTGACAAAGAGGCGTCACAATTATGTTACGTGCAGTTGAAGTGATTTGATGGTAAATGAAAGACGAACGCTCACCTTGTAAAATGTCTATGCTGGGAGCATTGCCGCCGTATTCGATGGGCAGCATCTCCTGTGGGACGTGTTTGCAAAGCTCCTTGAGACCCTTGTGGATGTAGATCTGTAAAACGTTAATTGTTGCTTATTGCCCTAATGGAACTACTTTAACTATTACAGCCAGTATCAGTACATTTTAGAGTTTTATCGAAACAGAAACAGTCTTTCACGACTAACTTGTAATTTTAGCTCGGATGCACGGCAGGCTGAACAAACTGTAGGTATGAATAATCACCATTTCACAAAAAAATAACCGACTACAATGAGCGAAATGGAATAACATGACTCTCATGGATGTCTGTCAGAACTGGAGCAAATTTAAATGGCGGGAAGGACTAGCTTTCAAATAAGACAAAGAATCATGAAACCCAGTCGAAAGTTCTGAGGTAACAAACATAAAAAAAGTCGAATTAAGAACGGACCGAACCTGGCGGGCTCAGTCGGTTGTTATAGCAACCGACTGAGCCCGCCAGGTGAGGTTCTAATGAGGTTTTAATTTTTTGCTCCTGTTACAGGACCCACCAGGTATACGACTATTATAGATGATATATACGAGTAACGAGTTTGTATAGGTCTACTGATTATAAGAGAAAATTGGATGCTCTTACCCTTTTCCTGATCTTCTCTTTGAGGAAAGGCTTAACGAAGTTGACGAAGCGTTCTACGATCGCCGATGTGTTGACGATGTGGATTTCCTTCAGCTTCACCGGGAAAGCTTCCTGAAAATAAGCAAAACAAGATATTGAAATAATATCCAAGCTTCTTTCTCCTATGCTTTCCTCTCTTTCTTTCTCCTTATTAACTGTGTTTTTTTCAACAGCATAGGCGTAAAGAAAAGTCACCGCAGATTACCTACGCACATTCATTGTTATTATGCATTTTACTTTTGTTGTCCAGTTCTCTCCTGTCCGATCATCTTAACTCCTCGACTACTCGTTTTTTTGACTTCTCGATACGACTCGACGTCCATTACCAACACGACGGCCAGATGCCGAAGCCTCGAACTTTGGCTGGAACTAGGAACCCGAAGCCCGACGCGAGTGCACAACAGCAAGAATTAAGGGTTTTCGAGCTATAAGTTGTTGTGTGTTGTGTGCATAAAAGTGGAAAACAACATTCAAACGCGGACATTATCTCCAATTAACTTAAAAAAACTAAACGAACAAATTACTTTACAAACTAATTATATTATAGATGCAAACGATTCGGACGATTCTTTAATGACGCTTGTGGATTCCGACGAAGACATCGGAACCAATGAACAAACTTTGAGTGCCTCCGAAATCGAATCCAAGGTGATCTAGTATTAGATGACATAAACCTGTCTACATACGAGACAATATAAGATTTGATTGACCTAAAACCGAATCAAATAATTTCTAATAAATGGTTTAAAAATAATTATTGAATATCCGATTCAATAAATAAATAAATATCGGACAACCTCACACAAATCGATCTAGTCCCAAATTAAGCTCAAGAAGGCTTGTGTTATGGGTACTAGACGACGATATACGTACTTATATAGATAAATATATACTTAAATACATATAACAACCATGACCCAAGCACAAATATTCGAGTTCATCACACAAATATTTGCCCCGGCCGGGATTCGAACCCGGGACCGCCGCTCAGTAGGCAGGTGTCTACAAACCGAGCCAACCGCGTGGTCAAACGGATTGTCTTGTCATTGTAAAAAATGAATTCGAGAGAAAAATACCGAGCCAAACGCGTCGTCAATGCAAGGAACTCGTAAAATAATGGAAATAAACTTATTATCCAACCCAGAAGTAATTCAATATTTTTTAAAGGATCACATATACAAAATAAAAAGAAATACTCATTACGTATATTTTTGCACAGTCATAACGATACGTACATCCTTTAAGAAAAAATGACTGACTGTTGAGTTTCTTTCGGCGTTTCTTCTCAACAGTGGTCTCCTCTTGTGAAATGCCGGTAGACTCAGACATGTAAAAGTGCCCTTGTGGCCAACTTGCAGAATAAAGTTCATTATTTAATTATTACATACCGGTTGAAATCAGAGGCCTGCATTGCCGGCCTTTCAGGTGGGAATACGCTATCGTTATTATATGCGATCGAGTCAAGTTTTGTTATTTTCTCACCTGAACACAGATCATGAACTTCTTGATGATGGTTGGTGAAAGCTTGGCCAGCAAACTAGGTCCTAAGACTGTGGCGTCTAGAATGTAGATGTCTCCAGCTACTCCAAATTTCTCCTCCGTCAGTCTGACGTCTCCGATCATCAGCGCGAGTTTGAGGACATCTGTGATCTGTTGGGAGTCGAGGTTGGGATGTATGCCTGAAATAAAAGAAGGTTATCAATATGTATATAATATAACTAGTGGTTGCACAGGTAGTTCAGTTTAACCGGCCTCTACGCACCACACTACATTGTTGCATTTTGCTTGATGTTACCAAGCGCGTTTATACGTAAGTCATCAACCGTTTTAGCATGCTACCCTCTCCTATTTAGAAATAAGTAAATTATTGTTTTCTCAGTAAGTGATTTATGTAAATCTTTTGAGAAATAAATGTCTTAAACCATATATCAATCATTTATTTTCAGGCAACCGTGGCCCATAGATAACGTTAATAATTAAATAGTACATTACTGCAGAAGCCGGGAAAAAAGAGCTTGCTGGGGGAGTAGGTATAGACGGATAGTTATACGAAGCCGGCAAGCTTTTCACGGCTAAGGCATGTATAGTGATTTACTCAAACATATGCATCATCATCCTCCTAGCCTTTTGTCCCATTTTTTGAGAATGAATTCTCAATCGGGGTCGGCTACCTAAATCCCAAGATGTGGCGTAGGCACTAGTTTTTATGAAAGCGACTGCCATCTGACCTTCCAACCCAGAGGGGAAACTAGGCCTTATTGGGCTTAGGTGGTTTCCTCACGATGTTTTCCTTCACCGAAAAGCGAGTGGTAAATATCAAATGACATTCCGTACATAAGTTCCGAAAAACTCATTGGTACGGGCCGGGTTCGAACCCGCGACCTCCGGATTGAAAGTCGCATGCCCTAACCACTAGGCTACCACCGCTCAAACATATGCAATGAAATAAAAAATACACTACTAAAAAATATAATTCAGCTGTTCAGCGTGTCATGAACACAGGCGACATGCTTAAAAAAAATTACTTCCCAGCCTAGGCCTTCAATTTTGTATTAAATTCCTTTACAGTTCTCTCGAGTTGTTCCGCCTGAAACGTGATACTTCGAAACCTGTTATAAGTTTCAAGGGAAGAATCTGTTTTTATTTATTGCTCCTATTACAGGCTACACCCTGTATAACTAAGATAAAAACGAACTACTCATACCTCTAATAAGAGTGACTCTCCTTCCATTAGGGGTTATTCCTGGCAACGGTGGGCCTTGTCTGAAATGAGCAAAAATCATTATTGTCAAGTTACCAAGCAATATTTTCTTTATTACAAATATTACAATTGAATGATCGTCCATTACATTAAGTATCTATAGCAACTATGGTTGCCAGATGGCCGGGATTTGGCGGGATTTTCCCGAGTTTTAGTTCCTCCCGACTCCCGACAAAGTGAAAAATCTCCCGAAAAACAACTTCATTTTATAAAACTATAATTTTAAAAGGAATTCTTTGAATAATTTTTCCATAAGTACTTTAAATAAAAGGGATATATTTAAATGCACATCTGTATAATTTTTCAGTACACTAGGTAACTCCACTAATTAACTGAATGCATACCAGAAAAACGAATGCTGTGCAAAAAAAAACAATTGATTAACTGAACATGTATATTGTTCAATGAATAAATGACTTATGACTTATGACAGTCATGTCCTACAAAAAAAACTTAAACATCACCAAACGTCACCATCATCACAAAACGAGATGACCTTTTTAACCGAATTCACACCAAAAATATGGTTCGTACATCGGATATATTTGAAAGTTTCACCAAAAATACTGACTTGCGCACTAATTATACTCGCACTGCACACTAAGATCCGACTCGGCCGGGTTAGGTTAGGTTAGTTTTTTTTTTATATTCAGTAAAACAGTTTTGCAAATACCTTTAAATAGTATATTGAATTCGCATTATTTAGTGTGCATAATTAGTGTGCAAGTCAGTATTTTTGGTGAAACTTTCAAATATTTTGATCGAAAAAAGGGAATTACAGATATCGATTTAAATACATGCCTAAATAAAATACTTTATTAAATTTTTGTAAATATAGATAAAATTATAATAGGTAATGCGAATAAAATTGTACGTTTTTTGTTAGTACCTATTTATTTATATAAACATTTTTATTGGCAGCGAACGACGTTGTTTTTAATATATTTACTTTATATTGTGATTCAATTTTTGTTTCTCCCGACCAAAGTCACAAAACCCCGAAAACATTTTTGTTTCTCTCGGGAGGATAACCTTAATATCGGTAATAAGGTTATTCGATCTGGCAACCCTTATAGCAACAGTGGGAAGCTAACCGTTCATTTTTATAAAATTTGGTATAGAGTTAGATGACATCCTGGATTAGCACATAGGTTACTTTTTATCCCAAAACAATGTTTTATGTTCCCGTGGAACGAGCGAGTATGCCGTATGACAGTGTAGTTATATGTTTTAACATGAGCGAAACCGCGGCCAAGAGCTAGCTAGATAAAAACATGCGTCTTGTAAGCCATATGTCGTGCGAGAGGACACACGCAACACACACATACTTAGAACTCACGCGGTTCTACAAATATAGTGAAGCACATTACAGATTTAGAGGAGAACGGGGTGTCTTGGTGTACCTATAACATTAGGTAAAAAAAAAACGACATTATTTTGAAACACTAGGTACTAGTTAACACAATAAATAAACAATCGACCAAGTACGAGCCTGACTCGCTTACCGATGGTTCCGTACAAACGATTATCCTATCTTAACTGGCTGGGATAAGTTAAGTTTGCACCTGGTATGTACGGCGTCGCATACAAATGAGACCTCTGGTGTAAAGTTAATGCATCCGACACTTTCGTTGTATGGGAGCCCCCACTTAAATATTTTTTATTTATTCTATTCTGTTTTTAGTATTTGTTGTTAATTATAGCGGCAACAGAAATACATCATCTGTGATAATTTCAGCTGTCTAGCTATCACGGTTCATGAGATACAGCCTGGTGGACAGTGGAGTCTTAGTAATAGCGCCCCGGTTTCTTTTGGGTACGGAACCCTAAAAAAACAGATATTTTAAAAAGAAAATTTGAAAATCATTCAAAGATGTTGGTATCCATCCAATGTTTGCAGGGGGGATTTTTAAAAGTTTATAATTAACAAAATGCCTTTGTATAAAGTTATATTGTGACACTATACCTACATTTTGTGACATGCGCTTATAAGTTTCATAATTTAGTATGATATCAGATCAAGCTATATAACCAGTCTTGTTATTTCTCCCCATTTTCCTCTATATTGAAATCTTGTCGTGTAATGTCAATATAGCATGTGCAAGCGAAGCGACTCGGTCAATATAAGCCCATCCACTTGACCTTGGACAAAGGTCAATTCCAAAAACCGTGTTGTTGGTGATTCTCAGAGCGTTCTAACCGCGCAATTCTAGCGTCATTCTTCACAATGACAAGACAACCCCTTTGTCAAAGTCAAAGTATTTATTTGCTGGAATTGCGGTGTATATAGATCTAATACAATGAAAATGAAAAATGAAAAAATGAAAAATGATTTATTTCTTTCCTAAGTAGTACATTATTTTACATGTGCTGGTGTCCCCTTTTTAAGTAAAAATAATACCTGTGCTAAGGGGCACCGCTCTTCCATATGAAGGTAACAATTAGTACAGTTGTGTAGGAAAAAAGAGGTAAGACAAGGTTATAGGTTAAATTATATAGTCTAAATCTAGAGTCTAGTTCTCCGCGTATAGGTATACAATAAACATAAGGATTGGCATAATTCACCAATTTAGTGGCATGTAAATATTTGGTAAACACAGAATAATGTATTAATTAAAAGAGAAAGAAAAATTACAATATTGCTAAACCAAAACACCGGAGTTCATGAGAACAAATTAATATTCATTTAATGAGTAAAAACATTTGTCTTTAAGCCAATGCCTAAGTTTCACCAGGAATAATTTGAGTAGCAAAGCTCGTAAATTTAAAGGGATCCTGTTATATATATTTTTCCTTGTTTTAGCTGTTTGGCAGACACGGACGTGTCTGCCAAACATACCCAGATACATATTTTAAAGTTATACACCCCACTCTTTTATGTCAGGGTTTAAAGAGAACTCACACTTTGGTCATAAAGTTCTCCCTTAGCGCTGGCGTGGTGATGTCCCGGTTGCTGAAGAACTCGGGGCAGGCGGCTCTCATCGTGAAGTACATCTCCAGTTTCCGTTTGCATTTCTCCAGGGAGTAGCTGCTGCCACGAAGGAACGTTAACAGGCATCGGTAGTCTGGAATTAGAACGATGTGGTTAGTGCTCTGGGCTCGTCCAGAAATCATGTGATCGTTTATGGGGAGGGTCAGCAAAATATCACGATCACGATGGGGGAGGGGGGTGTCCGAGAACACATCACGTAATTATTTTACACAGTCGGAAAGTCAAAAAATTATGAAATTACTCAAGAGTCTCATATCAAAATAATCCTGAAAAAAAAAAGTAATCAAGTTATTGCTGTTTTTTTTTAATTAACTAATTTAATTCATACTAAGTCCGAGAAGCTACCTACTGAGCCGGGGGACCTGGGTTCAAATCCCGGCAAAGGCAAATATATTTGTGTTGTGTGATGAACTCGAATATTTGTGCCTGGGTCGTGGATGTTATTTGTATTTAAGAATGTATACAAGTATGTTTATCGTCGTCTAGTGTCCATAACACAAGCCTAATAGAGCTTCTTGGTGGGACTAGATCGATTTCTGTGAGGATGTCCAACATTTATTTTCTTTATTTATTATGGGTGGATGGCCGTGACATCGCCGATAAGCTACAGGAAAGCAGGATGAGGTGGTATGGACATGTCAAAAGGAGGTCACCCGATAACGTCGGTAACGTGGTACTTGATTTGTCCGTCTCCGGGAAAAGACCTAGAGGGAGACCTAAGACCACCTGGACAAATGTGTTGCTGACAGACATGAAAGAATGCGATGTTTCCGAAGACGACATCAGGGATAGGGGAAGTGGAGGAGGAAGATAAGGAAGGCTGACCCCACCACCATGTGGGATACCATAGTCAGGAAGAGAGAGAGATTTTGGGTGGATGGCCCTGGGAGGCCGCCCAGGTCGATCTCCTTAAAGCCGCTGCTCTAGACGCTAGAAAATATAGGCTAGAAATGTATGCCAAACGCGAAAGAAAAGAACTTACGAATAAATATATGATGGGCAACGAAGGTAATCTCGAAAATGTGTTTGGTGCATCGAAGTCTTTCTACAATATATAAATGTACGTAAATTCCTACTAAGATCATTTATCCCATTTCATCGGTTGCTTTAATAGGATACCTACGTAAATTATCATGTCATATTTTGTTCAATGGTGTTGAGTGTTGACGCAATCAAGCTAAAATAAAGGTAAATATTGGTCTTCCGTCAATCAATTGGTCAAACAAAGTAGTACGTAATGCTACGAAGTATATAAGTAAATAAATACTCATCGCTAAATGACCTTCCAACTAGATTGATAGAGCAATGTTGATTGTATGTAAAAATATGGCCATTAAAGTCACTTAAAACGATAATGGGCAATTGTTCTGTTCTAGAAACCACTAGAGTAACAGTTACAACATATATAAAATACAAGAAGTAATCTTTGAACGCCAAGAGCCACTAAAGTGGTCGTGTGCTGTCGTGCCTACCACGCCAACGACCACTAAATGGGTAATGGCGGACGCTGTCAAAGCAATTTTCCTGCTGACAGATAACGTATATTTTCGCTCTTTCTTTTTTCAACTATTGGTGTATAAGCCTAATTTTGACATGGGAGGAAAAGCGTTCAAAAGGTTAAAGGGATTTCTAAGTACTTCCCTCGCCTTTGCTTTTGATTGCATAATAGTTTCACTGATGTTTTTAATATAATATTTTTATCGATTCTGTTTGAATGTCGGAATACCGCAATTTTATTTTTATTTAAATATTGACACAATGGTAAATTATTAAAGAAAAATGGAATGTGATCCATTGCAATGTAAGCAGGACTCGAACCTGCTACCCTACGTTTCCTGCGTAGTGCTCTCCCAACTGAGCTATCATATCGTTACGTCAATCACACCAAATGGAGCGCCCTTTGCGTCATGTGTTTAAAATGCGCATTAGCCATACCCTAGGGTGTGCGTTTACACGCACGATCCTCAGTCCCCATTGCTTTACAGAAAGTGCAAGGACCGCTATAGAGATCGCGCTATTCTCAATGTTTTAATATAATCTTTTTATCGATTTTGCTTACATTGCAGTGGATCATATTACATATTTCTTTCATAATTTACCTTTGTGTCAAAATAGTTTTACTCATGTTAAGTTGGTAGTACCTACTAACTTAAACCGCAAAGGTGACAAAATTACACAATTTATCTAAATAATGCGCACAGTCAACCACTGTCATTTTAAAGCGCTTATTATTTCAACACATTTAAACATTATCATGGCTGCAATGATGCAATAGAATACAATTAAACGTGGATGAAGTAATGATGGTGGTACAGCACTGAGTGTCATTATTTTTGACATCTAAATTTATTGCACTATTTTTTACCGAGCGAGAAGCGAAATGTGTCCGTATATAGCAGCTTGGCCAAAAAATCTTTCGTATGTGTGTTTGGATGTTCGGATGTCTGTTAATCCGGATTTACGGCTGTTCTCGCCTGGAGGTCATATTTCTCAACTCCTCGACTCACCCACCGAGGGTTCCGTACTTTATACCGTTGCTTAACCTCGATGATTGATTATGTACCTACTTTAAATAAAGAGCATAAGTAGTATGATTTAATTACAAATGTTTACCTACGTAGTTTTCAGATTTTTACCTATACCTGTTGTATGAGACAGCTTTACTTGCCAAATTGTATTGTTCTAGGTCCACGGCAAGTACTATAAATGTTGATTCCCTTGAAAGTGTCGAAATACGTTTTTTGCGGCATAAACGGCCCTATCTTTTTTACGTTAACCTAGAAGTTTGATTTTTTTCACTGCTGTAAGGGACTGTAGATCTATTTCAACTCGATACCTCGCCGTGTTCCCGAGATAAAGGGTCTTGACCGACATACAGATGGACGGGCGGACAACAAAGTGATCCTATTTCGGTTCCGTTTTTTCCATTTGAGGTACAGAGCCCTAAAAATTAGGCGATCTATTTGTGCTTAATATGAGTAGGTACTATACAAACACGGGAGCTCGGAAACTATGCTTATACCTAAACTGAAACAGATTTTGGGCCAAATGCGCGTATCATAACTACAGGTGAATTCAGATTGGTAATACAAAACACTTTATTGTGGCTCAGTAAACGATAAATAATATATTACATTAAGTCAATTCTTAAATTAGCTATCATTAATGATCGTTATTTTTCTAACAAAACAAATAATTAAAGTACCAATGATAATTTTAGAAGCATGAGATAAAGCGAAGGAGTTTACACTAGGAATGACTTTTAATTTGTAAAACAAATTTGAAGTCACTGTATATAATGTTTATCGTCGTCTAGTGTCCATAACACAAGCCTACTAGAGCTTCCCAAGCAGCACATTAGTGAATTTTGCAGCTTATCTTATAGCTTTAAGTTCTAAATGAGTGGTTTAACAGTGTTTGATACAACTTATAGCTTTAAACACAACTCAAAACTGTATATGACTTCATCCTATCACTTGTAGTTGCATAGGAACGTTTTTTGTTTCTACTTTATTACTTATGGTGGGATAAAGTCGATTTTGCTACTTAAAGTTGCATGCAGGTTCAAATAGTCACTCAATAAGAAGCAATAGTGCTATATAAGGCCTTAAAATCACTTATAAGCAACTTTTACATAGCGAATTATATCACCAATAGTGGCTAAAGGGATAATTTTACGGCTCTTTTGGAACCAAAAAATATTGCAACTTTAAGGCCTAAGAAGTACCTTATTGCCACTCCAACGCATAAATAGGTCTCAATAGGAGGTTCTTGGAACCAAAAGCAGTTATTTTCACTTATTTCAAACCACTAACGAACTAAAAGTTCTATTATTGTTCCTATTTGCGCCTTGTCAAAATATATTTAATAGTCTTGCTTGTTTAGTAGTCTACAAAAGAGCAAATAATTACTATTGGTAATATCATTCACTGCTTTGCCACTCGCAAGATACAAATAAGTGATTATTAGACTTGATAGTTCCAAATAAGGAACAAATAAGTGAAAATAAACACTGAAGGATCTTTTTTGTTTCGCCATGTTTACAAATGGAAGCCTATGAAAATTGATTATTTTAACCAGAATTTTATCACACTCACGCATAATCACAGATTTTTGATAGTTGTGACGATGTTACTTTAACATTGTACGTAACCTACAATCATTAAGTCAGGTTTTTAACAGTTTTATTTCTTATCAGTATCTATTCCTTATTTAATTTAGCACTCTCTTTTTTAATATTCCTGATCAAATGAAAGGCGCGTCGAAATTTACAAAGAAAACATACTATAGTTTCACAGTAAAAAAAAATTCGCAAGAATTTCGTGCTTATTTCAATGCTTGTATAACGTAAAGTTTTAATCAGACGTATAAATCCAAAATGAATATGGCAGATCACGTATTACTTTTAATAAAACACAATTTGACAGTTGCCTCGCCACTCAAAGATCATTTTGGCGACTCATTTATCACTCATTGACCGAACTGAAATGTTTTCATTCGTTCACTGCGCATAACTTTTACCCTTAGTTCTAATTGCCACTTAGGTTATTGTGAGATCTCTTATGGACGCATAACTTTCACCCATAGTTCTAATTACCACTTAAGGTAATTGTGAGATCTCTTATGGATTCTATTTAGCACCAAAAATAGGCTGCAATTTTTCTCCTTTTGGTTCTATACTGGTGGCATAAGGGTTCTTGCCACCTATATAGCACTTGGTCATGGTGGTAAATTTCACTTAAGCATCTAATTAGATATGATATACGAGCTATTTAGACCCAGTTGTGCTACTTGGGTTATTACCTACTGTGGGACTAGATTGATTTGTGTGAGGTTGTCCGATATTATTAATTTATTTATTTATACACAAATTAAAAATCATAAACCTGTAGAGCCACAGAATAGTAAAAAATTCAGATAATATTATATAAAGTTCAACAGTCAAAACCTAATTTGATACCGAGATTCTAAATGTGTAAATCCATTATGTCTACATTCTACATTTTGTATTTACATAAATGTTGCATCAGGTCGTTCAAAATCAATTAATTGATCGCTATTTAATATATTTTCTACTTGTTTTACTCTTTAAAACTATTTAATGCTAAATTACTGGATTTTATAGTTACACGAATGTGAATTGTTTTCTTTTTCGCCAGAATTTCGAGAAATAGACGCTTTATTTTGAAGTACCTATCTAACAAGTGAAGAATTATTTTTAACGAAACCGAGGAAAAGTATTTACTCATGAGGTAGATTTTTTTTTAGTTCTTTCACTGTAGAAAAATACACGTGAGGTCTCCTTACACTCCTCCCTCCCCCAACGTGATCTGTCGTGATTTTTCGTGACCCTCCCACCCCCTAACCAACCTCGCGTGATTTGTGCACAAGCCCTTTAACATAAGTTACATTTTGACCCTGCTACTTTAGACCCCGACCATCAATTTGACCTCACGTGTCGGTCAAAGATACCATAATTAAATAGCGAATTCAAAAATACAAACGACTACTTAGTCCAAGGCTGATCGTGATGAGTAATCGAATTTCTTGAAGGTTACGATCTGTACGTGATTGATTTTGTGGTCACACAAAAAGTGTAATACCTTATCGACCTATACATACACTCACGGTGAAATAATACGGGTCACTTAAATACTATGTTTCTCGATTACTCGAACTCAGCGAGACCGATTTGGGTAATTGTTTTTTGGTTTCAAAGTGACGTATTTTCTTTTGGAGGATACGTTCTTATTACAGAATAACCAATCAGAATGCGCATAAAAATAGATTAGGTCTTTTTTGATCTTAATTATTTTTTTACAGACTAAGGTTAGATATTTTTAGTGCAATAATATAGTCATATTAAAAATTAACAATTACAATTTTCTAATCACAGCATTCAGGTTGTTTATTTAAAATTAAAAACATTAAAACGTCGTTTAAACTAATTGCATTCCAATTTATTTATTAATATTTTTAATGAACAAAGGACGATGGGCAAAACGTCCCCACCCACCAACAGAGATGGGACATATCTCATCTTGTAGATCTCAACAATGTGATTGTTTTTCAGTATGGGAACAATCCCCGGAAATATGGGGTTTTCCTGGAAAATCGTGTTTTGTTAAGAGGAATGTGGACAAAATTGGTACTATTTAACTCATACAAAACGACTACTTATGCATAGGCGGTGGCGCCAATATTAATTTACACTTTTTATTCAACGGTGGGGGCCAATGTTCCCGATCACCAACAGAAATGAAACATATCTCTATTTATAGGCCTTAAAAACATGATGATTTTTCACTAAGACAGCATTCGGCTTAAGCATGGTGTTTTCTTGGAAAATCGTATTTTTTGTTTGTATAATATATTTTGTCTATTTACTAACGAGCACTCTGTTTTGGAGGTTGGCCTATGAACGTCCCGTGATAGTTTTCATTTTAAATGTTGTAGTAACTAGTGTTATCTTATTATTACACTATTATATTACTTAAAACTATATTCATGTGCAGATTTTTTATTTCAGTAAACTTGCATATATGCTTCGTATTTAAGTTGTATTGCATGGAACACCAATGTATAATGGTAGTTACTGTTTCTAATTACGTACTTATAATCGTATATATGCGTAAATCAGTAAAGTTATAGCCATTTTACACTTTTGATTTAGCAAAATTGCAATTCTTCTACTGTTCACTAGAGTTCGCTAGTGCTAACAACTAGATCTATTAGACTACCGACCTCTGGTGGTGAGTAGATTTTTTTCTTAAACATCAGTCTAGCCTTAGCATTAAAAATATTTAAAAGCGTTGTCTATGGGCTAAAAATTATAAAGAAATTATACCAAACAAAAGTCACCTGTCACTTTAAAAATATGTCAAGTCTTCAAAAAGTTGCAAAATTGAATTCTCATCGAGAAAATGCTGAAAAAATTATAATGATTACCATAATACAGGTACGTAGATATTTAAAAAAACATTTCTTTATAAGGCATCAACGATTTATGTATTTGCCTATGGGCCTTGTAAGATTTCCATTTCAACCGTATTTCTTTTCTCGGAGAAAGTATACCGAACCCAAAACCAAACAGAACCGTTTGTTGTACAAATCGCCAGGGAGATATACTTATATATGTATAAAACAGTAAACGTCTTGGGGTCGAAATGATGATGAACTGCATTTTATTAGTTGTTTGTAGAAAATGCAAGGCGATTATTCACAAGTGATACAAGTGATCGACGCTATGAACGGAGCCAAACATCCAAGTGTACGCTGATACGCAGGCTAATAGCGCGGTTTGCGGCGCGCAGTAAGCCCATCATCGTCTCAGTTTCCTGTTCAACTAACGTTTTGAACTCTCGACGAAAAAAAAGGGGTATTATAAGTTTAATATGTGTATGTCTGTAAGTATCTGTTTATCTACATACCTGTGTGTTTGTCTGTGGGATCGTAGCTCTCAAACGGATGGACCCATTTGAATGCAGTTTTTAAACCGAATGTCTTGTCTGTCCAGATGGTTTTTAGAAAATAACCGCAGCCATTTCCAAGATACCTACTAAAGTCATAGGCAACATTTTTTACCACTCATTAAAATGAGGGAGGCAACCAGCATCTTGTGACGGGAGTTTTAAAATTTTGAATTTAGGTTATTGCTACTTAGTAGATGATCTGAACATCCGGATATGAATCAAGAAAATCTGTATAGCTGTTTCGAGATAGTCTTTGTTGTTTATAAGGAAATATTTTGTCGTTTTTATACGTTTATATCATCTACACACATTTTGTAGTTTTATTCGCTATGCAAATAAACTTTTTTTAATTACTTTCAACCCGATATTGAGATAAACTATGACCATAGATTTATGTACTTATGTATAGCTTTAATTTTTTTCTGCATATCGGTAGAAGACTGTACTACTTTGGTACTAAGATGAGGCAAAAAAGCTGGTTCTGACTTTTTTCTTCACGCGAACGTAGACTCATCATTCATCAATGTACCTACAAATAAAATTATTTATTATTTTTTATTTATTATAGTAATACAACTTGAAGCTACACGTGGATTGAAAAACTGGCAAGTGCGAAGCGAACTGGTGCACCGAGGATTCCATACCGCTACCCCATAATATCCGTATATATATGTGTATAAGATGCTAACAAATTAGATGCCAATACTCTTAGAGATGTTAATTAACATCAAAATAATTTACTTTAAATAGGAATTAAGAAAACTTTTTATATTAAGTAATATTTAATTTAATTTTCCGAACAACATTTTGTTTTGTAATTATTATTCAATCAAAATTCTGCCCAAACATAATCATTCTGTGCATTTAACTGAGAAGGGGGTTATCACTTTCTGCCAGGTGAAAATCGTCGAATGCCATAAAATGTCGGGAAAGCAGTTAGGTAGTATGTGTATGTATATCAACAATCAATAAGTAGGTATTAGCGAGTTAAAAATTTAACAAAACAGTAATAGAAATCACTTGTATTAAACCTTAACCCTTATTTTACAATAATTATCAAAGATGACAACTGTATTTCTATTTAAGTGAATTGGCTAGTTACGTAACAGTCAAGAGGTTCATGTTTCAAATCAAAGATACCGTTTGTAATTACAGACAGGGTATATTTACGTGCCAAAGTTATTTACCTAGTTTTCTCTAAACATGAACTTTTAAATGATTTATACTTAAGTATACTCTCAAAGGAGAGTACTATCAGCTCTGAAAGTATTGGCATCTAATTTGGTAGCACCTTATAAGTATTTATACTTCTAAGATTAGAAATAAATCAGCAAAATAATTCAGCTACGACAAGATTGCACCTGGTCCCATACAAAATGCGTCACCTGGCGTCGCATACAAACGAGGTGCAAACTTAGTGTAAAAGGATTGTATAAAATCATACAACAGTATCGTTATGAGTAAAAATAATAAGTCCAGAAAACAAACATACCATTGCTAAATTATGCAATAAAATGTCATTATGTTGAGCTCCCGTCCATGGGTTGACTTTGAATGAACTATAAGTGGTGACTCGTTAAAGTAACAAGGAAAACGATACCGTAGACAATTGTTATTGAGTTTGACGTCATAGGACTAAAGAAACTTCAACTTGTAACAATTAAGATTATAAAGCTTTGGAAAGTTCACTCCCTTAGCACTCTGGACTAGTTACTGATGGGACTAACAGTCAGACAAAGTTAGGTACAGAATCAGTTAGGTCCTTGCCTTGATTATGAACAATAAGCTGCAGAATTGCATGGCCCATTTTATGAATGAATTCATTCATAAATGCAGCCCATAGTACCTACTCTATCCCCTTTATTTGAATGATTATCGCGACGATTAGTCAAGGCGCGCCCGAAGCCATCTTATGCTTACAGCTACAATGACCATGGTGAGCTCAACTGCGCGCGTTGTGACCTGATATTTACCAACAAACTGGGTTTCGATGTTGTAGGAGTCATACGAGCCCTACTACTTGAAGTCGCTTTATCGGACCCGATGAAGAGGACATCATCATCATCATCGCTTAGTTGGATTTTAGTTAGATAGACTAAGTAGTTACAAGATAGTTACCCGTGATGACGCTGCTCAGTTGATCGTCTAAGACAGGTTAGATATCTATCAAGTGTCCAAGTTTTCTTTCAGATCCTCTATTACCTTTTGTTAATGGTTAGATAAGATTCTCACCGGCTGTTGGTAGGCAGATACGGCTGTTTTTTCATTCACTCTCTAATACCCCAACAGGTAGTGGTCACATCTCTGTTACAAGCGTCCAGGTTCTTCTTCAGCTCTTTCCAGATCCTTTTCGACATCTTCCCAGCTTCATCGTCATCATATGAGCCGATAGACGTTCACTGCTGGACAAAAGCCTCCTCCAAAGTTCTCCACAACGATCGGCCGCACTCATCCAATTTCTGGCCACGATCCTAACCAGGTCGTAGGTCCTTGTTGGGCGCCTTTCCACGCTACGTCTTCCGTTCCGCGGTCACCATCCAAGAATCTTTCTGCCCCAACGGCCATCGGTTCTACGAGTAATGTGCCCCACCCACTGCCACTTAAGTTTGGCGACTGTCCCAGGTTCTACAACCTTGGTTCTCTTGCGTACTCTAGGTTCCCGGTCTTGCGTTCTCCCTAGCTTACTCCTGGAGTTATCTGACTTTAAAATCGTTGAATAAACTCACCCCAATCGTCAGGCAGATGAGGTTGCTTCTTCAGCCACTCTCTAATGGTAGCCACGTCACTATCACAAGTGTCCAAATTCTCCTTCAGTTCTTCCCTGATCTTTTTCGCCATCTCCCCGGCTGGCTGCTCCAGGAGTTCTGACTTTAACTTCATGATTACCTGTAAACAATGGAAGAGTTTATGTTTTGAGTTGACGACATGTTAATTGGTGAAGTTGGGCGGAGGATCAATTCGTTACGATAAACAATTTTTCTTAAACTGCGTTATTACCCAACTATTTAATATCCAATTCGCTTCTTTTTTCGAAATCGGAAATTGGACTTTATATGTATAATTATATTCTATTAAAACAAATAGATTACGTTACGTATGTTTAATAAAAAGAAAAGACTCATGGTAGGAAGTGAAACGTAAATTCTATATATTTATCGACCCTACTCACAAAATTTTATGAGAAACGGTTGAAAAAGGCGATCTGTAGGCGAGAACAGATGGAAACCTGGACAACTGGACATCCGGATTTGCGATAAATTTTAGGCCAAGCTCATACGATGAAGCTTCGCTCGTTCCGCTCACTCGGCCAATTAAAGTTTAAGGAAAAGTGAGTCATTTTAATTTTGTTAATTTATTCATGATTTATTCACATAATTCGGTATTAAGAATCAAAGGTCAGGAAATACCACAGTGACATAACGCCACAACTAGAACAAATGTCAAACACGTAATGATCGTAAATTGGTCATTATAGAAAACTAGTTTTGTGTATTATTAGAGCCGTACCTCCGCTCTACTACTCATTTACTTACTACTTACTACGCGCAAAGTTGACCGAAGTTGGCTCAAGTATGGGTTTCCGCAGCGAAGTGCCTCTCAACGGACGTATTCGCTGCGTATTCGCTCAACTTCGGCCAACTTGGCGAGTAGTGTAGAGCTAGGGTTAGAGATTTGTATGCTCAATGGACGAGGAATTTAGGCCTATTTACATATATGTATGTTACCATGCGGTATCTGTTTGATGGGTTACGTATTTGAATATCGAAAGCTAATATATCTAACGTTAAAAAGTCGACGGTCAAAATATCGAAAGTTAAAATATCGAACGAACTAAATATCTACTATCATAATATCGACGTTTGGAATACCTAAAAGTCAAATACCGAATTGCTAAAATATCGAAAGTTCAAAATATCTACAGTCAAATTATCGATATATGTTAATATCGAAACCCAAAATATCAACCATCAAAAAGCCAACGTTTAAAATATCGAAAATTGAAATAGCGAACGATCTTTATCTACAGTCATTATATCGACGGCTGAAATTCCGAAAGCCCAAATGCCGAACGGTAATTAAATTGCACGTGGACAAAATAGGAGGGTAGATGCGAAATAATAATGAGCTGTGTGTGAAAGTCCGAATCTAGGGCTCTCGCTGGTTAGGACGCGTGCCGACACAGAGCACCCTAGAGTGTTTTTGTAAAGCCGGAGGCGCGGAGGGAGTGCAGCTCTCGGCCGCCGTGACAAAGCTCGGGAGCCGTGCAACCTCGAGTATAAAATCTAGCAAAACTGACTCTGCCTTAGCTCCGGCGCTGCGGGGAGAGCAGCCCTTCCGCCCTTGCGTGGCAAATCGCGGTCGCCTGTACTCCACTCCGCAGCTTCGCACGGCTCCCGAGCTTTGTCACGGCGGGCGAGAGCTGCACTCCCTCCGCGCCTCCGGCTTTACAAAAACACTCTAGGGTGCTCTGTGTCGGCACGCGTCCTAACCAGCGAGAGCCCTAGATTCGCACTTTCTCAGCCATTAGGCTCCCATAATATGTAAGGCGATAGATAGCTCTACTATTTTTAGGAACAAATATTATTTAAAAGCATTCGAAATACTTTCGATATAACATACATTCGACGTAATAATATTTCGATATTTCACTTGTAGATATTCAAATTTTCGACATTTCAGTGTTCGACTTATGAACCTATCGGTAATATAGATATTCGATATTTAGTATTTCGACCTTAGAATCGTTCGAAGTCTCAATTTTCGATATTTTATATGTCGATATTCAGATTTTCGAAATTTAAGCATTCGATAATTGTACCATTCGATAATGTATACTTTCGATATTTTGAATTTCGACGTTATGATCCTTCGATATTCTAATTTTCGATATTTTAACCGTCGATATTTTGTATGTCGATATTTCAATTTTCGATATTCAAATACGTAACCGTTTGATGAATAGGTATTATTGTTATATTTGTATAGTAAGGGCAGATTATGGAAGTTCAAAGCGACTTAAGCGACTCTGTTTAAGAAGTACACCGGCCGGTCTGTACAATAAGTATGACGACGCGTTTGACTCGGTTTTGTAGACACCTGCCTACTGAGCGGCGGTCCCGGGTTCGAATCCCGGCCAGGGCAAATATTTGTGTGGTGAACTCGAATATTTGTGCTTGAGTCATGGTTGTTCTATGTATTTAAGTATATATATTTATCTGTATAAGTACGTATATCGTCGTCTAGTACCCATAACACAAGCCTTCTTGAGCTTAATTTGGGACTAGATCGACTTGTGTGAGGTTGTCCGATTTAAAAAAAAAGTATATACGTACGTCGACAGATCATTAATGATCAGGCGCGGATTTGGGGCGGTGAAGGGGGCATAAAAAAACCCGACCAAGTGCGAGTCTGCCTCGCGCACCGATGGTTCCGTACAAACACTTAGGTAACTGGTCGGGTTAAGTTTAGTTTGCTGGTATGTATGGCCCAATATAACGCAATCGATCACGTTTGTTGTATGGCAGCCCTGGGGCCCAATTCGAGAATGCCGTTAGAGATATCGCCAAACGTCAAATCTCCATTAGATAACTGTTATATCGCCGTTGAACTGTCATTAAAATGCGATGAGCTTTAAATTGACATATCTCATCTCAATTTTGGAAATACGAAGGCGATAATGATTGTCAAAAATGTTATTCATGCAGATGAATTTCTGTTTTGAATGAAACGTAACGGACTAATTTCACGCACTACGCGGTCAATTTAAACTATGCGCCTGTTATTTATGCCGTCACATACAAAGGAAACGAAAATTTAGCGCGTCCGAATTGACGAAGTTGCGATATTCTAGGGATATCGCCACTTGTCAAGTAGGCACACGTCAAAAGTGACGGATGGCGATGAAAAGGAGAGATCTCCATTATATCTCTAAAATTGGTCGAATACCCCCCCTGGTTAAATATTTATATGTTTTAGATTACTACTATGAGTAATTAACTAGCTTAGCTATGTGCCTACGTTAGCGCACTAAAGATCTACGGACATCGAAAAAAAAACGCATTTGTAATTTTTTGCGAAACTTCTTTACATAATATGATACGAATTATTAATATATAACAAAAAATAATAGGTGGAATAAATGTCAGATCCGTGTTTTGGGGTTTCCATATGACGTCAAAGAGTAGGAAGAGATTTACTATAAGAAATAATGAATGGTTTAATAAACGATAGTTGGGTTTTTGCGGAGAGACGCCATGCTATTGTATATTAAACATCTTGATTAGAGCTGTGATGTCTATACAAAGGGCTTGGTTTTTTAATAATAGGAAAAACTCATAGTAGCATAACTCATCGTATTCATACCTACGGATGAATAAATACCAGTTAATCTCACAGAAATCGATCTAGTCCCAAATTAAGCTCAAGAAGGCTTGTTTTATGGGTACTAGACGACGATATACATACTTACATAGATAAATTTATACTTAAATACATAGAACAACCATGACCCAAGCCCAAATAGTAGAGTTCATTACACAAATATTTGCCCTGGCCGGGATTTGAACTCGGGACCGACGGCTCAGTAGGCAGGTTCACTACAAACTGCGCCAACCGCGTCGTCAAAATAGAAAGTAGAGGCTGTAGATCTCGCGAGTTTGTTCGGAAATGGTTGAGTAATTTTTACGTTTTCATCTCCGTTATGAAACATTTCGAAAGCGTAATAATCTACCTACATATATGTATAATTAACGAGCCTAATCGTAAATCATGAGAGTCGGTTGAGAAATGCGACCTCTAGGCGAGTGCAGCCGGAAATTCCGACAAACTGACATCCCAACAATCGAACATCCGTACAAACGAAACTGCCAAGCTGCAACGGCTACGCTTCGCTCGCTCGATCATCGCTCGAGTTTTTATCAAAAAAAAGTAATAATTGCCCCACCAGGGGCGCAAGTTGCCAGAATGAGGGCTTCGAGGATTTTGCAAGTATTTAAATGCGGTTTTTTTGCAAATATTTTATTTACTTCATTTTCGATTATGTTTAAATAACATGCGTTTTTTTTATTACCGTTTTGTTAGTTGTTACATATTATTAAACAAGATTTTATTGCCGACGGTACATGTAAAGAACTCTAGTAAAGCACCTTATATAATGTATAGCCTAACAGGTGTTGGTATTGCCCAGGGATAGTAGCACTACAAACAGCTTTCATATGGCAATAATGTACAGCATACGTCATATATTGGCATTATTAAATATCAGTATTTGTCAAGGATTTGTCATCAAATTCAAACATTGTTTACCAGAATGCTACTCAATCCTTCGTTCTTCTTGCGAAATAAATACTGAATAAAACTTGACTTTCATATCTCTGTGGATAGTTTTGGCTTTATAATACAAAAATTACTTATTGCGGAATATTTAGTCCTGTTTCCTCTTTGTTTATATCAGTGACATTCACAGACTTTCAACGTCAGTTACTAAAAATTTGTCGTGGGCTGAAATACACTCTGTTCGGCTATAGTTATGGCCTGTTCGAATAGCTATATTTAAAATTTGTAACATTTATGCAATAGGCGCTTTAGTAAAGTTTATTACTATGTTGCACAAAAGTAAATTACTCGTGAAGCCACATTACCCATGACCGTCTTCCGGAACCATCATCACCATCAGATTACCTCAATCTTACACTAACATTGTATTGCAATCTGATTTATAGACAAACTTTTCATCAACATTTAATTATTAATATACTTAAACGGGTTTACTCACGTCGTAGAAGTCGAATAACGCTCGACATGTTTCGAATCGGTACGCGATTCATCATCAGGAGAGACGACCAGTCGCGGCGGCGGCCAATCGAACACTGCGGGCATGCGCCCTGTCCGCGCGGCTGCTCGACGCGGGTGTCACCGGCGGAGGCGCAAAACTACCCTCATCATCACGCACAATGCCAATTGTCGGGTTGCACACAACACTCACTACGTCATTTGCTAAGGTCTCGTCCACACTAACCACCGATGTAGTATCCAAAACCGTCCTCCAACTAGGGGGCACTGACCATCCACAATCTCGGTTCGATTGGCCGCCGCCGCGACTGGTCGTCTCTCCTGATGATGAATCGCGTACCGATTCGAAACATGTCGAGCGTTAATCGACTTCTACGACGTGAGTAAACCCGTTTAAGTATATTAATATGTCTGAGACTCACGATAGTTTTCTATGTAACATTTAATTATTGTATAAAGCGGTTTACACTCACGTGAAATTCTCAGGAACGGCCCGACATGTTTCGAACTCGTATGGAGCTCTTCAGTGACGAGGTTGCCGCGGCGGTGTACGGGCATAATATCTTAATACAATAATTAAATACGTCTCACGAAAGTTTTAATAAGATTTTTAAATTTACATTTCATAGAAATATAATTTCATAGAAAACTTTTTTTTTCTGAACCCATAAACTAATTTAGTATCTGATATAGGTTGACATATTCAAGATTTCTGATTCATAGTCTGATTCAAAATGTATGACTACCGGGGAAAATGTTGTCTGTGAAATCACAGAATAGATAATACTCGGTGAAATGAAAATTCATTGAATTGTTCAAAAAAAACACTGGAAAACAAAACACTTGAAAGATTTTAGCATGGGAGGTCCATAGGGAATTTAAGAAATATTTCGTCAGGTATAAAAAAAACGTATGAAATTACAATGAATAAAACCTCAACTAAATTACACTAAATCTAAACCTATACTAAAGCCCCTACATCGAAACCCGAGGAAAGGGTTCCCAGACTGGCTGCGTTCCCTCTCAGGATAGATATGCCTATTCTTTGGGTGAGGAACGAGCCAGCCCTATTATGTGCAGTTCCTAGTTATGTTTTTAACCCCCGTCGAAAAAAGAGCGGTGTATCTGTATATCTGTCCCCATCTGTCGCCCATACGGATGAACTGCTATAAAAGGTCAGGTTATTTTATTAATTATTATTATTATTTATTTAATACCTATGTTTATAGTTTTATAATTTAATAGATGACATCCCGTTTGTACACAGTGGTAGTTTGCCTATCTCCTTCAAATACCCACTCAACTGCTCAAAGGTTTACTGGAAGAGATCCCTAATGGGGATAATTTTGCCTTTGTACATGTAATATTTGTTATCATTGTATTTATAACCTGTGTTTGTGTACAATAAATTGTTTATATACATAGAGCTTACTGTGGGGTTAGATAATAAATAAAGATCAGACAACCTCACACAAATCGATCTAGTCTCAAATTAAGCTCAAGAAGGCTTGTGTTATGGGCACTAGACGACGATATTCATACATATATAGCTAAATATATACTTAAATACAAAGTAAGAACAACCATGACCCACAAATATTCGAGTTCATCACACAAATAAATGTTCTGGCCGGAATTCGAACCCGGCCGGCTCTCTGCAAACTGAGCCAACCGCGTCGTCAAATGGTTGTCCGATATTTATTTATTTATTTATCGGTCCTTGTCTATGGCCTATTTCCTACTATGCCTACGTATAGGACGTCCATTATTCGAAGACGCCAACTGCGTAGATGTAAAGTATCGCACATCATGCGCCATGAAGGTCACGTGTGTCGCAATCCTTCGGCTAACGAGTATTAGTTCAATATTTGATTAGTCCGGCCCATAGAGTATATTGATTGTGTCCGGCCCACAGAGTATATTGAATATGTCCGGCCCCTGACTTGGTAGATGGATGACCTCGTGAAGGTGGCGAGGAGTCTCGCACGGGCACGGGATCGCACTTCGTGGTGAGCTATAAGGAAGGCCTATGTTCATCAGTGCCATCAGTGGACGTCTGTGGCTTATACAGCGTGTATATTTGATTCAACCGCATATTGTAGCCAGACGGAGATTTTAGTGCTATAATCTGTTATTTATAACAATTATTAACTTAGCGTTAACTACCATAGAGTAATTAATTTTTGAAAAATTTCTGAGTAGCAATGTATGGCGTAGTTATTACTAGTGACAGTTGTGACATCACGATGTTATATGTCAACAAACAACAACAAACAAGTACATTGCTTGCTGATTTATTTTATATGGAAATAAAAAATCGATTTTTTTTTATAATTTATGGATAAATATAATTAATATGTGCCTATACTAAACCCCCGTAAAGTATGCGGTTATATCAAATATACACACTGTAGATAGAATTGATTAGTAACGTTAAATGTCAATGAGCAACATGTTGGGCTTCTTGTTTGCGTTAATTATTGTGGACATTTTAATTACCACGTATAAGACGACATGTTTGGTGCAACTTGTAGAACACCTGCCTACAGAGCCGGTGGTCCCGGGTTCGAATCCCGGCCGGGGCAAATATTTGTGTGATGAACTCGACTATTTGTGCTTGGGTCACGGTTGTTTTACGTATTTAAGTATATATTTATCTATATAATTACGTATATCGTCGTCTAGTAGGTACCCACGACACAAGCATTCTTGAGCTTAATTTGGGGCTAAATCGATTTGTGTGGTTTTCCGATGTTTATTATTATTATAATATGGCGATGTAATTTTTTTTCGAACAATAATCAAATTCGAAATCAGAATATTCTTTTGTCCAACATATATAAAAATCGGATGTTACATAAATATTGTACTATGTGGTGCCATTGGGCATACAAATTAAAATGTTAGGTACATGCTTAGCGTAATGGCTTTGTGGCTGAAATTCGTATTTTTAGAGTTCCGTACCCAAAGGGTAAAAAACGGGACCCTATTTCTAAGACTCCGATGTCCGTCTGTCTGTCTGTCCGTCAGTCGGTCTGTCACCAAGCTGAACCATGATTGTACAATGTACATGCAACTTGAATCTTTATAATCTGTCAACACCTTGTAAGCGACGAAGCGGTACCATCTGTTTGATAACGTCACATTTATGTCACGTGAATTGCATCCGTTAGTCGCTCTTTAATTAATGAGTACAACGTAAAACACCGCATCGACAATACTATGCTCACAGATAAATGGTACCACATTGTCGATTGCCAGTAAGGACGATTTTTGATTGCGTCTTTATACCAGGTAGCAGGTTATTAGGTCTTTATTGACGTGTCGTAATGTGGTTAATTTTGCATTGGAAATATAATTGTTTCTCGTGTTATAATGAGTTGTGGTTATGGACCATTATCATAATACAGGGATAAGATTTAGTTCTTCTCTCTCTGTATATTTTACTTATAGTTTTATTATTTTTAATAGCTTTGTACCTACACGATGTGTCAGTTTGTCTATCTTCTTCTCGTCCTTACTGAATTGCTTAATGGTTAACTGGAAGAGATCCCTGGGAGAGAGAGAGATCAGAGAAAAAGAGGAATAAGTTCGCCTTTCTACCTATGTTATTTTGTAATGGATGTATTTTAACTGTTTTTGTGTACAATTAAGTGTTTACTTACTTATATTTTGTTCTCAGTATTTATGACACGTTAATGACAATAGGCATATTGGCTATTTTTATTAAATACTAGCTGCGCTCCGCGGCGTTACCCGCTCATCCCACGGGAACACTACATTTTTTTCGGGATAAAAAGTAGCCTATGTGGTAATCCAGGGTGTCAGCTACCTTCATACCAAAACTTATCAAAATTGGTCCAGCCGTTTTAGCGCGAAGAAGTAACATAAAAACACTCGCAAACTTTCGCCTTTATGATATTAGTGTGATTAAAATTGATCCCTTTTTTTTATTGGGATCAGATGTCTATATTAGCTAGCTACATATTATTCATCTGTGCTTAGACTGCTCTAAAAGTCAGAGATGACCGTTTAAGCTCGACATTCCTAGGGAGCGCTGAAAACTTCATACAAAAATAATGACTAATATGTATGTGTAATTGTGTATGGAAAAACAACAGATTTGGCCGTGAAAAAGTGCAATTAGTAAATGATTGTTATGCAAATGTTTTGTTAGTTTATGAGGATTCTTGAAACAATTAACATTCACCTTTTGATTTAAAAAACACATTGAATGATGGTGGATTTTAGTGATACCCTAATGTACGTGTTTTATTAATATCTTAATGTACCTAAAATCACGCAAAATAAAGTTCATTTCATTTCATTTCAAACTTCAAAGGAATTCCTTTGTTTTTTTTCATTTTAATTCTAGTTTAGCACTCTTGGCATCACCAAGGATATAATATCCTCATTTTTTTATAAAAATCGAAGCTCATGCAGCATACATCTCAGGGTTCCGTACCCAAAGGGTAAAAAACGGGACCCTATTACTAAGACTCCGCAGTCCGTTCGTCTGTCTGTCTGTCTGCCTGTTGTGTCTTAACCAGGCCAGTTAAGATGGCAAGTGTTTAGTACAGAACCCTCGGTGCGCGAGTCCGACTCGCACTTGGCCAGTTTTTAATTCCGATTTTTTAAATCATATGGAATGGCTGGAATGTAACCTTTGAAGTTTGATTTAAAAGTAAATGTTTTTAGGGTTTCGTAACCAAAGGGTTAAAAATGGGACCCTATTACTAAGACTCCACTGTCCGTCTGTCTGTCTGTCCATCTGTCCGCCTGTCACCAGGCTGTATCTCATGAACCGTGATAGCTAGACAGTTGAAACTCACAGATGATGTATTTCTGTTGCCGCTATAACAACAAACACTAAACACAGTATACAATTAATATTTAAGTGGGGCTCCCATACAAAAGTTAAAGCGACCGATCACGTTTGTTAAAAACGTGATCGGTTGCTTTAACTTTGCACTGTAAAACGGGGTTACTTTATAATGCAGGGGCTACTTTGGAAAAGTGTTTTTACGCCATATCCTTATTTTTTTTACTATCTGTGGCAATGCACTACATTCAACAATGACCAAACCTTTTACTTCATTTGCTCAATCGCACTATGAATATTTGCGTTTTTATAACCATTTTAAATCTATCAAATTAGCCCCAAATTTTCCTAAAGTAACCCCGTTTTACGGCACCTCATTTGTATGCGGCGCCATGCATACCATCAGGTACCTACAAAATTTAACTTAACCCGGCCAGTTAAGATAGGAAGTGTTTGTACGGAACCCTCGATGCGCGAGTCCGACTCGCACTTGGCCGGGTTTTTTGCTGCCGAGTAAAAAGAGGTTTAGCAAAAATGCTTTTATAGCGAACCTAAGAATAGGCCAACCTTAGCATAACCGGCTGCCGTACTACGATAAAGGGTCGTATCTTTATACAGATGTCATAGTAAGATACATCCTTTTACTAGCATGGCATAACAGGTCCCTTTGGCTCTGTACTCTGCACTTAGTCTGTAGCAGTAGGAGTGCATTCACCTCTCCCGGATACGAAAGAGAAAAAAGACTGATGCATGTATACGTATAGAGTCCTTCGGAGATTGTCCAGATAAAAATAATAATAATAAATAAATATCAGACCACATCACATAAATCGACCTAGTCCCAAATTAAGCTCAGAAGGCTTGGTTATGGGTACTAGACGACGATATAATTATGTAATTAATAAATATTATACTTAAATACATAGAACAATCATGTCCCAATCACAAATATTCGAGTTCCTCACACAAATATTAGCCCTGGCATTCAAACCCGGGACCGCCGGCAAAGTAGGCAGATGCTTCATAGATGGTCAGATAGTAGAATGTCAAGGTTAGCATCAGGGGCTACTGTATATAGTTCATGTCGTGTTTTCGTTCTCGCTCTTTGAATGAAAGTTTAAATAATTAAAAAAAGTTTATCTAACAATGCGTGGTTGGAGCATTTTCTAGTGCAGCTGCCCACTGCAGGGCAGTCCTGGGTTTGAATTCCGGCAAGGACAAATATTTGTGTGACGAACTCGAATATTTGCTCCTGGGTCATGGATGTTATATCTATATATGTATTTATATATTATGTGTATCGTCGTCTAGTGATAGTATAAGCATTGCTTAGTTTGGGACCGGGTCGATTTGTGTAAGATTGTCCCTTCATATTTATCGATTTGTGTGAGGTTGTCTAACATTTATTATAATATTTATTAATTTAATATTTTTTTGGCCATCCTTTTTGTATAAACGTAAAATGCTCGTTAAGACAAATTAACTTTTCAACTTGGAACATATACACACTTGGTACATTATGTACTACGGGATGCATGCTTTTTCGGGATAAAATATAGCCTATGTGTCAAGTCAGGGTAGTTATAAACTATATCTGTTCTAAATTTTACGGGATGCAGGCTTTTTAGGGATAAAATCTAGCCTATGTGTCAAGTCAGGGTATAAACTATATCTATTCTAAATTTTACGGGATGCAGGGTTTTTCGGGATAAAATATAGCCTATGTGTCAAGTCAGGGTATAAACTATATCTGTTCTAAATTTTACGGGATGCAGGCTTTTTAGGGATAAAATATAGCCTATGTGTCAAGTCAGGGTATAAACTATATCTGTTCTAAATTTTACGGGATGCAGGGTTTTTCGGGATAAAATCTAGCCTATGTGTCAAGTCAGGGTATAAACTATATCTGTTCTAAATTTTACGGGATGCAGGCTTTTTAGGGATAAAATCTAGCCTATGTGTCAAGTCAGGGTATAAACTATATCTATTCTAAATTTTACGGGATGCAGGGTTTTTCGGGATAAAATCTAGCCTATGTGTCAAGTCAGGGTATAAACTATATCTGTTCTAAATTTTACGGGATGCAGGCTTTTTAGGGATAAAATATAGCCTATGTGTCAAGTCAGGGTATAAACTATATCTGTTCTAAATTTTACGGGATGCAGGCTTTTTAGGGATAAAATCTAGCCTATGTGTCAAGTCAGGGTATAAACTATATCTATTCTAAATTTTACGGGATGCAGGGTTTTTCGGGATAAAATCTAGCCTATGTGTCAAGTCAGGGTATAAACTATATCTGTTCTAAATTTTACGGGATGCAGGCTTTTTAGGGATAAAATATAGCCTATGTGTCAAGTCAGGGTATAAACTATATCTGTTCTATATTTTATGTCCAGCCGTTTCGGTGTGAAGAACTGAAGTAACAAACAGACACACACAAACTTTTGCATTTATAATATTAGTGGGATTTCCAATACCACCTTAATTCCGTATTCATCTTGAAATCAGCTCTATGTCACAATAATATTGTATTGTCATCCAATTTACCAATGCATGCAGAATTTCCGCATAATAGGAATCTTAACTTGTAAGACAAACAGACTGATACCGGGACAATTAACGCTAAATAGAAGCTTGTAAAAACGGAACGAAAATATTTATGTACACATTTTATTTATCTACAATTAAACTATTTACTACAAGTTATTCTTTATGTTTCTAAATTGTTACTACCTATTTGTCAAAGGTTCTAACAATTATAAAAGATTTTAAGTCATCAGTCTTAGAATCATACATCGATCGCTATCATATTAAATATGAATTTAATTAACCGATCCAAACTGGTTTCACTACACTAATAATAGTTGCAGTTTAAGAATTTTATTCATATTTAATCTGAAAAAATATCAACATTATATCAAGTAGATACATCTACTTATATCTAGAAACAACATTTCGAAATGTAAGTACTGTAAATTGCCGTTGAACATACACTCAAACTTTCCGCAAATTCACACCGAAAACAAAAGCATAACGGATTAAAGAACACCAAATTATTCAAATGTAGAACGGAATAGTTAAAAAATAAACTCACTTTTTTAATGCTGGCAGTAACAAAATATCACAGACAATTTTATCGTTTTTTTTATGGGGCGTCCGTCTGGGCGCCTTACCTAGAGATGACTGACCGTTAAATACTTAACTTACCTTCTGCCGGCTATTGTTATACGGATATACAAAATGACGTATGTGCTTGTGAATTTTGGACACATGTAACGTTTTAACAAATAAGCGTTGCACTGCACTATGGTTAACATGGCAGTGTGAACTTTAATGTACAAGCCAGTTCCTGGGTAACATACTAATAGTTATGTGAATATGAATATGTGCTATATTTATAAATATTGTTGCTGTTATTGTATTCTAATCATTGACGTAATAATTACATGGACGAAATCAGACGGAAAAAAAACCGGCCAAGAGCATGTCGGGCCACGCTCAGTGTAGAGTTCCGTAGTTGCTCATCCTTCACAATAAACTGCTGTTTTAAGCCCGAGTTTTAAGTTAAGAAAGATTTTAAGCTCTATAAAAAGGTCGTAAACGCCCTAGAAACTGTATTCACTTATTACCTTCTGGAAGTCAACTTACGTCCTTTAAAAGAAAAAATATGAAATTTGGAGATAACTCAAAAACGGCTCGACCGATTTTGTTCAATATAGTTTTCATTGAAAGTACTTATAAGGCCTCATTTACATGAATTTTTCCGATTTTTTTTGACCCGTGGTTGAAAAGTTAGAGGGGGGACACTATTTTTTTTGTTTTCGGAGCGAATATTTACAAAACTGCTGACTTTATAAAAAAATAATGTTAGGAGACCCCTATTATTTTTACAAGACCTATTCAACGACATCCCACACACTAGTGTTGAAAAGAAAAAAAAAACACCCCCACTTTAGGTGTTCGAGAGGTACACGAAAAAAATTTTTTTTTAAAATTTTTATTTTACCGTTCTGTCGGCGTTATACATACACATACTCGTACCAAATTTCAGCTTTCTATTACTAAAGATCACGGAGCTAAGCCGTGGACGGACGGACGGACGGACGGACAGACGGACATGGCGAAACTATAAGGGTTCCTAGTTGACTACGGAACCCTAAAAACGGCACCCTCCCAAGTAATGCAAAATCACAAATCGCATTACTTGGGCGAACAGTGTCGTTACGACACGGGTCTCAAAAATTGCTAAATGTTTAGTGAAAAATTGCAGAAATAACAGCTATAAAATAAATAAAAAGGACGGAATATTCTTTTTTACGTATGTTCTATTGATTAATTAACGAATCCTATGTAAAATCATAGCATATTTTAGATTAGAATTATTAACTTTGTTCCTACAAAACGCACCACATCACAGAACAAAAATCTAAGGAGTCGCTATAGTTTTATATTTTATTAATAAATAAAGGAGTGCAATAAATAATTATCTTTTTTTTATTTAAGGTTCCGACGCGATCCTCAACAACGTGAAAAATAGAGGTCACGTTTAGCAAGAGACAGACGCGAATAATATTTTAAGCCAAATAATTCGTCTTTCGTGTGTTCGGCATAATCATATTATTATATGTTTTTTCATGTTAATCAAAAGAAGAGTAAAATGGTGGCATTCATAAATTAATAAAAAAATATACATTTTGTTACAGAGTATAGCTGTAAGTACTGTCAGTTTAAACCGTTGAACGCCAAGAACACCTAAAGGCGATGTGTGCTGCCGTGCATACCTACCACGTCACTGACAAGTAAAATCAAACTTTAAAGGGTTTTTAATGTCAATATTTTGCACTTGTCTTACTCTCATTTCACGTACTGGAACAAGATGAGTCGAGAAATAATGTCATTATTACTGATCTCTTCTATACAGTGTCGGGACTTAAGTAACTTAATTTGTTATTAACAATTTACGAGTTTATTAGTTCAAACAAAAAATATAGTTTAATACCTAAATAAAATAATAATGAAAATATTTTAAGTATCAGAAAATATTAAAATCTGCTCCATTCGTGCCATATTCCAAGTTTGACAAGAGACTTGAGTCAGAATACGCTAAAAAAGTTAATTTACACGAAAAATATTTGTGGTAATAAGTACGTAAGTCAATTTGACACTTAAACGTCTGAGCAATGAGTTATTTTGTACGAAGTAATTATGTTGTTGTAAATTATAAATAAGCGTTATTGGCATGTACTTGAACATGACAACGGTGCCACTTTTTTTGTCTTTTTTGTTCGGGTCTGTGGCTTTATTATAAATAATAAATGATTCTAATAAATGTTTTTTGTTTTTATTTTTAGAATATAAACGGAACCCTTTTAAGATAACTTTGTGGTTTTCGGGTTATATATATGTTGTTGTACTACTTGTACTATTATCTATTCTGTGGTTGTACACATAAACTGATTTTTAAGGTTACGTAACTAAACCGGAAAAAACAGAATCCTAATAGAACCACTTTGCTGTCCGTCTGTCTGTCTGTCAAGACCCTTTATCTCGGGAATTAAAACCACATACCCAAGTCTACAGTCCCTTGAAGCCGTGAAAAAATTAAACTTCTGAGTTAACGTAAAAAGAAGATACGGCAGCGTATGCCGCAAAAAATTTATATTTCGACACTTTTAAAGGTATCAAAATTGACAGGGTATTCCGTTGACTAAGAACTGTAATTTTGCAATTAATACAGTCATGTATATTACAAGTACAGGGAAAAAGTTGAAAGCTATACTAATCATTTATTTTATTTATTTATACTTTATTTCACTAAACAAAACTCTGTAGAAATGGCGGGCTTATTGCCAAATGATTGATTTGTATTCGCATCCATATCTTTTTTATACAGCCTGCTAAGCTGAACATTAATTATCAGAATGCTGTCAATTTAGCATTGCATTTTGTGCTCAGTTTGGAGAGCACAATTAAACCTTGCATTTAAAGGACCATGGTCAGAGACATCCTGTATAGTTAAAGTCAAAGTCAAAGTTCTTTTATTTGCTAGAATCATGGTACATTACCTAAGTATATTGAACCCACTTTCCGATTGAGCTGAATTTTTGCACGCATACTTATATGTCAATAGAATATCTTTTAAATATAACTGTTTCACACTTAACTGCAAATTACCTACTAAATACTTAACTCGTTTTAATTGTAGGGGAAGTCCGGGAGAGGTGAACCCCAATTTCATTAAAGATGCTTAAAATTTTATGTATTAGTCGTAGCGTCTTGTAATTGGGCTCATGTATGTCTCATCTTGTTGGGTATAATTTGATAATATTAGATCGTTGATAAAGTCAACATATATTTTTTTATTTAATGTTTTTTAAAAACGGAAAAATGGATCAAATCTCCCACCCCTACGGGTGAGTTGACCAGGGCTTGAGGGAGAATTGACCATACATTTGTCTAGAAGGAAAAAAATTAAAAATAACTATTATTTTGTTATGAATGTTTCACGAAAAACAATGCCATAATTAGAAACGTGACTTTCTTACAGAAACAATCAACATTTAACATTATTAAGCTAGTTTTTGACTTGTAAATCATAGAAAATGAAAATCTTGTTTGTAACAGAAAACTGATCAATTATAAACACTAATGGCACATCAATTATTACATATGATTATGCACATTAATAAATAAGCTTTAAATCCAATATTATACATGAGTTTTTCTTACAAATAATCAATAGTTAACGACATGAGGCCGTTCTTTGTAAATTTTAAAGAAAATAAATTATGATCTCACTTCTAACAGAAAACTAGGCACCTCAGGAACATCAGGAATCACGTAGGATTATACACATTAATTAACAAAATATAAAACCATTATTATTATTATGAGTTTTTCTTAGAAGAAATTATATTTAACAACATTTAAGATTTTTTTTTCCTACATATTACAAAAGCTGAACTATAATCTCACTTATAACCAAAAACTATGCAAGTTTTAAACAATAATCATCAGGAATCACAAACCCCAAAATATAAACGAGTTTCACTTACAAATGATCAACATTTAATAATATAATAATAAAATAATAATCAACTAAAGAGCAGAGCGGGACATTTGAACCACTGATCATGTCTCCCACCGACAGAGTGGTCAAGTCTCCCGCTACCCCCTTGCCTTACAAAAATGAAGTTTCCTCTAAACAATTGCAACGGACGATTCGACACACATTAACTCAAAAATACTACATTAAACAAAGAATACGATGTGATAATAAAACAGATCTTACCTCCAAAACTGTTGAAATTGCATAAGAAAACAAAAAAATATTTTTATTCAGTTTTGAAACGCAAGAACACGTTTTTCTCGCTCAAAGCCGAACCGTACTAATGGCGGCCAATATGGCGCACTAGCAGCCACCGCCTTTATGCGAGTGTCTTTCGAGCTATCAATGGCGCCGATGGCGCGAAATTTGAATGAAATATTTGAGATGGTTCAAGTCTCCTACCTGGTCAGATCTCCCGGTTTTCCCCTATGTTGTTGATGCAAGAAATTAAAGGCTAAAACATTTTTTATCTTTATTTTTTATTTATTTTATTTATGTGAATCGAATGCCAATGAATACACTCTCCCAGCATAGTAAGTGGAACCGTACACTTATGCTGGTCTAGCAGGGTAGCTAGAAATCACTCAACTGAAAAGGAGATGGTGGGATGACCTGGACACATTCTGCCCCGGCAGCAGGGTCGAGTGGAGAAACAAGAAATGAGTTTACCCAGCAGGGGGATACTTAAATGGGCTATAAAAAAAAAAACAATCTAAAGTGTAATACATATATTTTTTTATAAAACTTACACAAATACGCCTCTTATAAAAATGGTAACCACAATTTTATAATCATCTAAATAGAATGGTACAGATTCGATAAAAGTAAAATATAAAATAAAACAGTACTTACATATCCAAAATAACCGCAAAAATATGAGGACAAGTGAAGTAAGCGAGGAATTTGAAACATTTTCTTTATAAAGATTTTCATAATCTTATTAAAACTTCAGTGAGACATAGCAAACTATCAGGGCGGAGCGTGGAACAAAATGAAAATCAGTGACAAAGTTACCGCGCGACACGTCGGGTAGCAGTCCCTAGGACAGTAAAAAATACTATGGCGGGGGGTCAGGTTTCTCTGAAGCTTACTGTACTGTACACAATAAGAACTCCAGGGTACTTAAAAGAAGGTCTTAGTAGTCATGAACTCAAAAATATTACGAGAATATGAGGTTTATTTGAAGGACGTTATATTATATTCCTAGTTAGGTAATTACAAAGTGGTAAATCAAAACCTTAATGAAAATCAGGTTACTTCACTACTTAAAAAGCTAAGTAAGTCTATCTAACTGATCCCATTAAAATTATAAAGTCTTATCATAGGTATGAACCATATAGTCATATTAGCCTGCATAACTACTTGGTACAACGACTTTTCAGTTTGAGCTCCTCGAAAATAATTCAGAGCAAATGTTTAGATTGAAGTAAAAATTAAAAAATTGAATGACTCAGGCGGGATTTGACCTCGTGTCTACTACCAACAACTAGAGTTTCCAATCTCGGGATTTTTTGTATGGGTAATCCCTTAATATCCGTTTGTATTGGAAGCCCTATCTACAACTGCTTTCCAGGCCAACACGGGCGCTTTGTCCGCTAAGACACCGAGTCTATGCGTGAGGCAGTGAATTTTTCAACCAGTTGCTTCATTTCTTATATGCCTTAAGGTGACACCGTAGCGCCACCTACCGTAAAGACTCTTAATTTATGTTTGGCACCTTTCCATGATCTATATCAGGGATCTCTAATTGGAGGTCTGTTTTTTGGTTGGAGTTGAAACTAATTAGAATGCTGCGGTACAATGTGGTAACCAATCTATCTATTTAAGGCCCGTATATCATAGATCGAAGAGTGGCCCACATACTGACCCCTGATCTATATCATAAGTACCTACATAGTTATGCTCCCTAGATAACTTGTAATTCTTAGTAAAATCCTTAGTTTCCCAAAGGTAGACCGTTTAAATGTTTCCTCGTTCTCGGCAAGAGAAATGCGAAGGTAGGGTGACAAAAAGGCGTTTACCAGAGGCGTAGCTAAGCCTTTTTAGCCACAATAATTATAAAAACGGTTGAAAATCACGTAACAATTGTCAGGAACTGCCTGAAATGTTTCGAGCTCATATGAGCTCTTTATCAGGGGCAGCTATCCGTGCTGTTGCGCAACTCGCGGGCCGCCTTATTAGCCGTATCATGATACGGGCGCGCAGGGCCGCAAGGGCCTGTCATGTTTTATCCTCGGCCGTCATCAGGGCCACATTTAGGGTTCGCTACATCACTGTTACTTTCTTCCACCGCTACACCTCATATTTTTGAGTTCACGAGAGCTTACTCAAACGGTCGACCTGTAGAATCTTTGATTGGTAGATTTGGTAGTCCTTAACCTAGTCTATAGAGAGCTGTCTGAAGGAGCCGTCAATGCCGAACAGCTCGTCGTAGTTTGTGGGCCGCCCCGGCCGCAGGGCCTCGTTGGCCTTGATAGATTCCTGGGATTTGAACCAGGGGGTGTACTCGTTAAGCTTCGCCACCCACGCTCCTGCAAAGCAATAGACTTTGATAAACATGAAATGTAAATTAAAAACTAGTATAAAAATCTGAGGGCTTTCCGTTGAGCAATAATTAGTGTAATTTTCCAGAAGCTTTCCTCATTTTGTATGGAAACGGTCTCTCTCCATACAAATCGGGAAACTTTCTCGAAAACGGCACATCTCTAGCAATAACAGGGGATTCTTCAAAAAACAAGCCACTCAAAGGCAACATATAGGTGACCTCGTCTGATGTTGCATAATATCTGTGAGCTACAATGACCACTTCTTAGCGGCTGTTTAATTACTACTAATAACATAAAAATATGGCATGGCAGTTCGGCAATAATTCGGATTTATTCATAGAAGACCTGTAAGTTGGAATTTGTGTGAGAGCACAAACCCAGAAACGAAAATGTCAAAGGTCAAGAACAAGTAGGGGAGGTACGTGAGGGCAAGGGCCCAAGCGCATAGACTGCATGCAGAGGTAGGTTGAACCGGATTAAGCTGACATAGAGAAAAATCGTCTTCGGTCTCATTCTCATCTTAAGGTCCGGTCTCGCCAGATGTTTAATTAAATGCGCAACTTACTGTTAATATCATCAAGGGAGCCGCCATTGCCGCCGTACTCATCAGGAAGCATCTCCCTCGGCACGTACTCGTACAGACCAGACACGTCGGTGTGGCAGAAGATCTGGGGATAAATTCATTAGTTATTAAGACACGTTTAGATTATCATCTTTATAATTTTCAACATCTTCATCATTTTAATCAACGGGGGAAAAGGACCGAAATATAATTCCCTGATATGGTCGTGTTCTGGAACTTGCAACATTCTCTGCCACGATCCAAGTAGCATGAAATTATCTTTTGGATGAATTTGGTTAAAATCCACATCCTAATAGTAAAGTAATAGCAATGATGCCCAATGGCACTAAGTCCTCCTTTTGCACGATTTGTTTTTCATTTGTGCAATAAAGATTAAGTACATAAATGATTTATAGTCATCTCATCGAATCAGCACGTCTATCATAACTGTGTCACGCGACTCTTTGTCGTGCGACAAGTAATACCTGTGACTTTCGTTTCAATACCGCGAGAGAAAGACAGGAGACACTGAGTCGCGCGACAAGCAGGATCGCGGCAAGATTCAATATAATTTGCTATTACGTCTTTACCAAAAAAATATGACAAGTGTCTAAAATCCTTATAGTAAAGTTATAGCAATAATCTACATAGAGATCTGATCAGGCGCTTTTCGTAATATGTACTTGCTATTCTTGAGCCAGGTCATAAGTCAGATACATTTTGCTTTATGGTGATGTTATCGTTAAAGCTATCATTGTATATTTCTTGATCTAAAAAAAGCGTTCGACACCGTCTCTGTCCCCATTCTTATACGTAAACTAGAACTCATGGGCATCCGCGGGCAGTTTTTAAACCTAATTTCCAGCTACTTGTATGACAGAGAACAACGTGTTAAACTAAATAACTGTACCTACAGCTCTGACGTACCCACCACCCGCTATGGAATCCCTCAGGGAAGTGTCTTATCTCCGACCCTTTTCCTTGCATACATAAATGACCTTACAGATCTGCAGCTTCCCAATGGTCAAGTCATTTCATATGCAGATGACACAGCGCTTCTATTCCACGGTGATAGTTGGGAGGAGACATACGCCAGCGCTGAGGCCGGCCTCTCAAAAGTAGTAACATGGTTACAAACAAATTTACTAACATTGAATACCAACAAAACCAACTATATAACATTCTCCATTCTAAATTCTACACAACCTGACAAAACAAAATTTACATTAAAAGCCCACTCCTGTGAAAATATTTACACTAACACCTGCTCTTGCCCAAAGCTCAACCATGTTACAAGCACTAAATACTTGGGTATCCATATTGATCAGCTGCTCTCGTGGACTCAACATATAGAAATTACAGCTAAGCGAACTAGGAAGTTAATATGGTTATTTAAATACCTGAGACATATTTCTGACAAAGAACTATTAATATACATCTATAAAACTCTTGTTCAATCTGTCGTTCTATACTGCTTACCAGTATGGGGTGGGACACATAAGACTAAGGTATTGGTTCTCGAAAGGGCACAACGATCAATTCTTAAAGTACTCTTAGGTAAGAATATACGTTATGGCACTAGGGATGTTTATGTTGAACCAGATGTACTCACGGTAAGGCAGCTATATATATTAAATTGTATCCTAAGGGTTCATAAAAATACTAAACCGGATAGTAGATTAATAAATAAACGAAATCCAATCTCTGTAATCAGGCAACCACATTTAGGTAGAACAAAGTTTGCTAAAAGACAATTTAGTGCAGCATCGATTCATCTCTATAATAAAATAAACAGAGCAACTACGATCTACAACAAGTCCTATGGAGAATGTAAAAATCAAATCACGTTATGGTTAAAAACTAAAGATTACGAGGAAACAGAACTAATTATGCAATGATAACTAGGTCAATATACATTGAAAACGTTTCTTATGCATACCTATATCACACACACAAAGGTATTCATACGGACTCGAATGCACACAGACATACACATTCACAAATAAGTTTGCAACTTAAACCATATGTTAACTTGTCTAATAAGTAGGTACTAATGAAGACACTGATAACTGTATATTTGTAAGCAAATATAAACCTTACTGCATTGAGATAAGATCTATGGGTGTATAGTGGACTGTGTCTTCGTTCGTATATGTTAATCGATTAGCAAATAATAATTACAAAAATATATTGTACATATATATATATATATAGTAATTAAAATATACATATATACCCACTAAATCAATTAAGTATAATACAGCAAACAAATATATTTAAACTTCAACCATATCCCACATAAGCAAATAGTGTTGTTTCACCAATTTTTACATCTAGATTTAAGTAGATTAATTATAAAAATGTTAAAATCAGACATATTTTTGTTACGTTTAAAAAACTTTAATTTTTGTATTCATAGTTTAAATAAAAATTGTGGTGTACCCACATTAAACAAAATGAGACATTACATGTTTCATAAATTTATAAAACTTTAATGTTAACTATTAAATAAAACCTGGAGTGAAAGAGCGAATACCTCCTAATACAAGTATTAAACTTAAAAGGAGGATTCGACAATTTGTTGTAAAACTTACAGTTAACAATAAATGATTTTGATTTTTGATTTTTTTTTTTTTGATATCATCATCATTACATCAGACAAACCATGACATTCATAAACTCATTTAAATGGTTAATGAATGTGGACAACTCACCCGTTTCCTGATCTTCTCCTTAAGGAAGGGCTTCACGAAGTTGATCACTTTGTCGATGAGCGGGGATGCGTTGATGACGTGCACCTCTTTCAGCTTCACTGGGTATGCTTCCTGAAATGTTAACATGTCCTTATGAGTAAATAGGAACATTGGGCTTTATTTCGACGTTTGGCACGTAGTAACTTGTATATAATCTGTGGTTTGGCACTACCCTTTACTCGAGATCTCACCACTATGCCTGTCCTGTAGTGTATAGTTGAAATTTTTTAAGCTGTCCGAATTCCACTTGATCCCTTATCTTGTAAAAATTACCGGACAAAGCCATTGTTTTACTCTTGTATAGAAGCTCACTTGGGGACAAATGGAAACAGGATACAAAAAACGCAAACAAATATCTTCTTGTTTCAAATGTCTTTCCCAATCACAGGGTTGGAATTACAATATCGTAACTCATTGGAATAAGATAATTTGATACTAAATTCTTCCCAAGAGCTAGGTATGCTATTCGAATTTCAACCTTGTGACTTAGAAAAAATGATATTTTGTTTGCGTTGCTTGTGACTTGTGTCCATTTGTCCTCGGACAATGGCTTTCTAGGTCATGTTTACAAGATAAGCTCTATATCTATAGAAAAAAAACAACAATACGACAACATCTTTTTTTGCAGACGAATGCTCACGGTTTTCGAGCACCCCTATGCGACATACGATACGACCGTCCCATTCCATTTTGATACGATCACGAATGCCTAAAAAGTATATATACTGTTACTACTGATGGCAATGAAGGTACCTATCTTATGAAATATTTGCGATCAAACCACAGATTTTGACGTTCACATGGCGAAGCAAATTTTTTGACAATAACCTTAAAACGAGATATGGTACCCTATGCATCTTGAACCTTGGGCGCACCGCGCATGTCAATATTTAAAGGTCGCGGCCCGAAATGCGTACGCGCAACTTTTGACTACCACCTTGGCCTTGGTTGCGAAAGCTGCGATCAAGTGATTTTCAAGGTTTCAGTTTGTAGGGATTGCGACATAAACGACTGATGGTCAAAGTTAAGAGCCCAACGTGCCGAAAATTGTGAAACAATACGAACTTTAAGATAAGGTGAAGTCAATTATTTTTATCATTACAGAATTATTTTTTGTTTTAGCCCGGAACATAATGACAGGCGCTCTCATTGCCTTGTATGGAACCTATTTTGGGTCTCGCAATACATATCAGGACTTCTTGATGCCAGTTGGCGACAGTTTGGCCAGATAGCTGGGAGCCACAATAGAAACATCTAGAATACAGACATCACGCCCTACTCCCCAACCTTTGCTTCCATTCGCACATCATTAATGGTAGGCAGTGTCTGATGTCTTTCTAGAGCCGTTGCTACTCAGAATATGAAGTCCGTGACGACATTGTCCTTGGAACTTTTATAAAAATTACCTAAATACAGACCAGGAACTTTTTGATGGCAGTAGACCATAGTTTGGCTAAGTGGCTGGGTGCTACGATGGAAGCGTCTAGAATGTAGAGATCTCCTCCTACTCCTTCGATCATATATGTCACTCTCACTTTTAATACTGGTAGGCAGTGCCTTAGTGCTATGGACCCTATTTCGGGTATGTAGTCAGTAATTTGGGGCTTTTAAATAAAATTACATGAACACAGATTGAGAACTTCTTGATGGCAATAGGCGTCTAGGCTGGGGCTACGATAGAAGCATCTAGAATGTAGACATCTTCACTGGTAGGCAGTGACTCAGTGCATGTGCTCAGTGTATGGAGCTGGGTATATAGTCAGTGACGTTCTTAGGGCTTACCTGAACACATATCAGGAACTTCTTGATGGCAGTTGGCGATAGTTTGGCTAAATGGCTGGGCGTCACGATCGAAGCATCTAGAATGTAGACATCGCCTCCCACTCCCTCGATCTCTTCTTTCAATCGCACATCACCGATCATCATGGCTAGCTTGAAGGCGTCGATCAGCTGGTGGGTATCCAGGTTCTTGTCTATACCTGGAAATTATAACAACGTGGAATGTAAAATTGAGTAAATGTGTGATTTTTTATTAATTTATGAATGAATTAATGAATAATATTTAGTTCAGATTAAAAATTTCGATCCATATTTTTATTTAAATACACAGGTTAAATGTGGAAACACCATTTTTAGGGTTCCGTACCCAAAGGGTAAAAACAGGACCCTATTACTGAGACTTCGCTGTCCTTCCGTCCGTCTGTTACCAGGCTGTATCTCAAGAACGGTGATAGCTAGACGGTTGAAATTTTCACAGATGATGTATTTCTATTGCCGCTATAACAACAAATACTAAAAATAAAATTAAGTAAATATTAAAGGGGGGCTCCCATACAACAAACTTGTTATAGATTATGGTAAGGAACCCTTCATGCGCGAGTCGGACTCGCACTTGCCCAATTTTTTATAAGGTGCAAAGCCTTTCAAATAAACATGCCAAGATCAACAAAGCATAAGGAAAATATTGAAAGATATTCCGGCGTTATAGGGTGGTGGAGTGGCTGACGCGTTGGGTCGGTAATCCTGAGGTACCGGGTTCAAATCCCAGTCTCTTTCGTCAGGTGATTAATAATTTCAATTATTCTTTTTGCATTGATCTTTGTATCAATGGTTCCATGAGGAATGTTTAATTTGAAAGTACATATCAATCTTCAACAATGCGGTTTGGTCTTAGCGCTTCTCTTTCTCTCGTCTTAGTTCTTTGGGCACTAGACAACGATAATTACCTGGACATTAAAATTATGGGAAATATGGTCGTACTAAAGAAATCAAACAGTAATAGCCCTTGCCGGGAGGACAGTCAGCTTCATATTATGTAGTTGCACTACCACGGAGCCAACTGTATCGTTATTGATTTCTACTTACAAGAACAACCTAGATATATCGTCATAAGTTATAACAAAATGGGTCATAATCTCGTATTTTATATATTTGTACCAAGAAATAAGCAAACGAGCGTTTGAAACGCCCTGTCTTTCAAGACAAGATTTGCAAACATTCAATAGAACTAATTGAGATCGAATGACATATCATCTAGAAAATGAAGATTGAATGACATAAAAATACAACGTTTACCTAACTTGTTTAGACACGCTGATGCGTTGCTTTAACAATAGGCTAGTAGACCCAGTTTATAAATATATTTGAAATGGTTAATAATGAACTTACTAGCTCTAAAAAAAATGTCTTGTATTTTTGTAAAAGCTAGAAAGCTAAATTTTATCAATTGTAAATTAGAAATTTCATGAACAGTCAAAAACGCCGTCTGTCATTTTTGCCTTTTGCTAATCTGTGGCGTGACGTAGAATTACCTGTAAATATTCGAAATTCGACCGTCGTATAGTGCCATTCCGCTCACTCCAATATACTTTGACAGGAGATCGAGAAGGACGGTACTATTCAAAGTCGTCAAAGAAGAATTTCAGTTATCTTTACAGGACCAATGACGTCACTATCATAAGCGAAAATGGTGGACAGCGTTTTAAGCATTTCAAAATACAGATTAAAAACCATATTTTCAAATTGAATTTTTTCAGCCATCTTTCACTTTTATGAATTGAAAAATATATATTTAGGTTTCCTTTGCTAAATACTATACGGAATAAACATTAGTTTATTACAATTTGACATGAGTCAACTAGCCTATTGGTTCAAAGTAAACCAGGCTATGAATAAGCATAAGTAAGCAAAAACTCATGACTACGTATTTAAACAAAAGAACTGAGATTTTCGAAGAAACATTTGGCCTTGGAGCTGGGAAATAATGCCATGATGACAGAATCAGTAATGGACCGTTTTTTTTTTTTTACTTTTCTTTTCTTTATTTTTTTTATTATTATTTTTTAGGGTTCCGTACCCAAAGGGTAAAAACGGGACCCTATTACTGAGACTTCGCTGTCCGTCCGTCCGTCCGTCCGTCCGTCCGTCCGTCCGTCTGTCACCAGGCTGTATCTCAACAACGGTGATAGCTAGACAGTTGAAATTTTCACAGATGATGTATTTCTATTGCCGCTATAACAACAAATACTAAAAATAAAATAAAATAAATATTTAAGGGGGGCTCCCATACAACAAACTTGTTATATATTATATATATGTATAGGTACGGAACCCTTCATGCGCGAGTCGGGCTCGCACTTGCCCAATTTTTTTTTATTTGTTGTATTGGAAATCCTTATTGAGAGAAGTAATTTTGAAATTGTTTAAATTATTTTTTGTTCTATTTTTATTTTGTTTTTAATATTAATTTGATTTTAAGCTTGTGATGGCGATCCTTATTGGGAGAGATACCAGCTTTATTTATAATTTATCGGTTGACTTCCCTTATTATTTTAAACTAATTTTGACATTGTCTTTACATAGTATAACACAAAGTCGCTTCCTGCTGTCTGTCCCTATGTATGCTTGGATCTTTAAAACTAACGGATTTTGATGCGTTATTTTTAAATAAATTCAGTGATTTCAATAGGAAGGTATATGGATGGTATATGTATAAATACATGCATAATTTATCAGCATTGTACCCGTGCGAAGCCGGGGCGGGTCGTTAGTAAAGAATATTTCTTTCTTATTACTTAATGATTTTGCCATATTTTTGACGATCATGATATGAATTCGTTTAATTTTGACATTAAGCAAATGTATCATGTAATTTTATCATTAATCAATCTTATCTAATCGAAAAGTATCTATGACTTCTCACGAAGGATCAACGCTAGAAAAATACGTACAGTGCGTGAGCTGACAGAATGTTTGTGTTTTATACCTATCTCGCTCGCTTTTACGCGATCCAGATAAGAGCCTCTCAGTTTTCACCCGAACCCGAATCCCATTCTAACCCCACGAACATCGTTTCTCTGTTCCTACTAAGTAATATCTGAAACGTCTCAATTTATTTCTAGAGGAAAGTGTCAAAAACTTCAACTGAAGCTCATTTACAAGTTAAAAAGTAACAGTACCTAATATTATTATAATAATGTGATTACATTACAATAAGAAACGTTCGGAAAGGCGTTACAGCCGTGAGAAGTCACAGATATTATGAATGATATTCAAGGCGATTTTTTTTTGGAACTACAATTACAGTCACGGTGATTTATATGTAATATTTTTTTCTCAAACATCCAAGGAAATGTCGTTCTTATGATCGTGGTAATAGAACGCGAAATACGTCTTTGTATAGCAATTGTTGAAGATTTGTTCTAATTTCAAATTAGAACGATATAAAGGAATTTCATACAACATTATTGGCCGTAGCCAACAAAGAGATTGTCTTTTGTTTCAGTGGGGTTTATTTCTTTTATTGATAATCTATGGCATACTGCCAATAAAAAAAAACTTAGTTTGTGCATGTATATTTACGTTTTATTTCTTATATTTAACTGAAATGAAATGAAATGAAATGAAATAATTTATTAATAAGGTGTTGTCATTTTTTAATAAATAGAATCATCTTAACATTTGGTGGCAAAAACATTGACCCGAACAGCTTAAAAAAATAAATTTGTTTTTTTTTAATAATTTGAAATAAATTTGTTTTTATATGAATATATAAGTTGAATATTTGTATTATTTCCTTGGATTTATTTGAGAAAAGCACTATACAAGCCTCGGCGCGAACAGGGATTATCGGCCTCGTATCTCTAGATGGCCTCGTTATCACTCGGCCATCTATTACTACTCGGCCAATAATTCCCCATTTCGCGGCCTCTGCAGTAATGTACTATTATTATTAAATCGCGGCATCTTCATCGTCTTTTGCTTTGACTTTAGTTTGGAAACGTATTCGTTAGCGACAGCGTAAAAGATTTGTATGGAGAATTGTAGTTCTACAAAGTAACCGATAGGGGCGCTGTACTATTCTCCATACAAATCGTTCACGCTGTCGCTAGCGAGTGCGGTCACGTTAAATCATGGTAGGGGGGTGCTTGTAGTATTTATAACCTACTAAGAAGATTGATGATGTTTTAAGGTCTTCGCACATTATAGCAACTCAACGGCGACTCGATTCTATGCCACATATTGAAATTTAAGCCCTATGTCTTATTTACTAGGTTTAATTTCAAAAAATGATATTAGTAGTGGACGACGTGTCGGTGCATCGTCGAAATTAAACCTAGTAAATATGACATAGGGCTTAAATTTCAATATTTGGCATAGAATCGAGTCGCCGTTGAGTTGTTATACTGTGCGAAGACCTTAACTTACCTCTGCAGACGGTGACACGACGACCGGTCGGAGTGAGGCCGGACAGTGGCGGTCCTTGGCTGAAACATAAAATAAATCATTATATCTTTGGCAAAATATTATTTAAAAAAATTGGGCAATTGAGAGTTCGACTCGCGCATGAAGGGTTCCGTACCATAATCTATAACAAGTTTGTTGTATGGGAGCCCCCATTAAATATTTATTTTATTTTTTGTTTTTAGTATTTGTTGTTATAGCGGCAATAGAAATACATCATCTAACTGTCTCGCTATCACCGTTCTTGAGATACAGCCTGGTGACAGACGGACGGACGGACAGTGAAGTCTCAGTAATAGGGTCCCGTTTTAACCCTTTGGGTACGGAACCCTAAAAAGGTTTACGAACGACTAAGATGGCAGTCCAATCGACGTTTAATAAATTTTTAGGTATTAAAATTAATGTCGGTTCATTCGATGTTTTTTTTTTTTTTAGATTAGTCGTGACTGGTTAGCAAGTGGTAGATAACTAGATACCTTAATATTGATTGCATGTCCTTAGGCTGCCTGACCCGTAGTTTGGTGACCTCTGATTTGACAGTAAATATTTCCACGTACTCGTAATACTTAATTAAGTTATTCTATAGCACGTGCCAAAACGTACCTGCATTAATTGTTTATTTTACGACGCAACTATTCCCGTCATAAGGTAACATATTTGTACATTGATTTCATATCTTATTTGGACATTCAAACCTACCTAGGAACTTGCATGTCAACATAGATAATAATAATAGGCAGTCACAAGACTTTGGCTCACTTAGCTAGACAGGAATATCAATCGTAAGAGGGTTCCATCCATCGAAAGTTGGAATATCTAACTGACGCAAGAGCAGCGCCAAGACCATCACCGCCTGTATCGAGCTGACTCCAGCGATCATATCAGGTCATTGGTCCGCCTTGTGGGGTGACGCGATACTGAGTCGCGATTACTCTGGTTCCTTCATCTCTATTTCGATCTCGTAGAAAAACTTCAAGCATCACTTCATTGCTCTTTAGCTATATTTGAGCCATAAAGGAACACACGCTGGTCATAAACATTCGTCTTGTGATACTACGGGATGATCAAGTACTTACGCTCTGTTGGCATAAAGTGCACCAGTCTCTGGTATCAGTCTCAGTATCTGGTTGGTTCATGTCTGCTAAATTCGTTACTGCATTAAGGTCCTAAAGTATTCGGGACAGGCTGCTCGCGTGGTGAAGTACATGTCCAGTTTGTACAGAATTATTTGAGACAGTGAAGGTCATACGCGGTCGAAATCGAGTGGCTACTTACGCTCGGTTGAAAAAATCCATCAGCTCTGGCCTGCTTATGTCTCTGTTGCTGAAGTATTCGGGACATTCTGCTCGCATGGTGACGTACATGTCCAGTTTGTAAAGAACGACTTGAGGAGGTATGAGCGCGGGTGAAATCGAGTGGCTACTTACGCTCGGTTGAGAAGATCCATCAGCTCTGGTCTGCTCATGTCTCTGTTGCTGAAGTATTCGGGACATTCTGCTCGCATGGTGACGTACATGTCCAGTTTGTAAAGAACGACTTGAGGAGGTATGAGCGCGGGTGAAATCGAGTGGCTACTTACGCTCGGTTGAGAAGATCCATCAGCTCTGGTCTGCTCATGTCTCTGTTGCTGAAGTATTCGGGACATTCTGCTCGCATGGTGACGTACATGTCCAGTTTGTAAAGAACGACTTGAGGAGGTATGAGCGCGGGTGAAATCGAGTGGCTACTTACGCTCGGTTGAGAAGATCCATCAGCTCTGGTCTGCTCATGTCTCTGTTGCTGAAGTATTCGGGACATTCTGCTCGCATGGTGACGTACATGTCCAGTTTGTAAAGAACGACTTGAGGAGGTATGAGCGCGGGTGAAATCGAGTGGCTACTTACGCTCGGTTGAGAAGATCCAATAGCTCTGGTCTGCTCATGTCTCTGTTGCTGAAGTATTCCGGACAGGCTGCTCGCATGGTGAAGTACATGTCCAATTTGCGTTTCGTCTTCTCCAGGGAGTAGCTGCAGCCACGAAGGAAGTTCCGCAGGCATTGCTCGTCTGAAAAACATAAAATCTGTTAAATATCAGCCTTTATTAATTTAATCGATGACGGACCGTGTCCACAAGAGGGTTCACCGAAACGTGTATCGGGACAGTGCGCAATTTCTTTTTCATTATATTATTAGTTTACTGAAGTAAGTAATTAACCAGATTAGTAACATTCCATCCATTCTTGAAAATATCAGCCTAAAAGAAGAAAAGCTATCTCTTCATCAGTGGAGTTATGGTCTCTCTTCTCTTTTCTTCTTCTTAGTTTTTTGATCTGTTGTACGTTTAGCACTCTTGCATAACTTTGACACGCGTGTCAGTTTCCTTTCAAGCGAGTAAGACAGTAGATGCTGACTCGCGAGACAAGCGAAGTCGCTATTATTGTATGCGTAGATATATTAAGTCAGATTATAATAGTGTTGTAGTCAGTATTTCCAGGTAGGTACAGATAAGATAAAACCAAATGAGTCATGTATTCTTTCCGACCGATCGATAACCATGACCGAATGCAAACTGTATACCTAGACATAATGTAAAACAATAAGCAAAATGGGATCGACGAGATTTTGATTGATTGCTTAGTTGTTTGTTATTATTGAGTGAGTCTCACCATCAAACGAAAAGCTTTGACGTTTAGGTAATTATCTATTTACGACTGTATTCTATTAATTGTTTTGCAAACAAATATTAATTTAACTGGTCAGTAAGTACCATTTGTTTCTAACTATTAAGTAAACGGGCCGGCGAACTCCCATGAAAACCTGCTGGCCTATGACGGTTGCTTTTATCACGCGATAAATAAGTGACAAAGCACCCGTCATGTTTTAACAAAATGAAAGTGTGAGTGACGGGTGTTTTAACACTTATTTATCACGTGACAAACGCAACCATCATAGACCCCCTGATAGTAATTTATATGCCTTAGCTAGACGAGTCCATCGTATCCAAAAACACTTACCAAACTCATGGGGAAGATGCGGTTGCTTCCTCAGCCACTCCTTGATGGCTGACAGGTCTCGATCTTTAGCGGTCTGGTCCTGGCTCAGTTCCACTCTGATCTTCCACATGTCGTATGTAGCGTAGCTGGCAGACTGGTAGATATGTTTATGCTGTTCAAGAACACTTACCAAACTCATCAGGTAGATGCGGCTGCTTCCTTAACCACTCCTTGATGGCTGAAAGGTCTCGTTGTAGTGTTCTCGTCCTCATTTAGTTCCATTCTGATCTTCCACATATCGTCCGTAGACAGGAGGGTAGCTGCCAGCGTAGACATGTTAATAGTGTTCAAGAACACCTTACCAAACTCATCCGGTTGATGCGGCTGCTTCCGCATGCTTGATGGCTGACAGGTCTCGATCTTTAGTGTTCTCGTTCTCGTTCAGTTCCACTCTGATCTTCGACATGTCGTCCGTAGGGTAGCTGCCAGACTGGTAGACATGTTAATACAGTTCAAGAACACTTACCAAACTCATCAGGTAGATGCGGCTGCTTCCTCAGCCACTCCTTGATGGCTGATAGGTCTCGATCTTTAGTGTTCTCGTCCTCGTTCAGTTCCACTCTGATCTTCTTCCACAACTCCCCTGTAGGCTGCACTAGGGTGGCTGCCGTCATTCTGGTGAAAGAACAGCGTGGGTTATATTTTCAGAGGAATATACTTTTATGTACGGTCAGCATCAAAAGAAGTTGATAATTTTACGACTTGAATTTGCTAGTTACTTTTAATGCTGCCTGTACTAATTTTCTTGTGATATAACAATTTTGTTTTATTTTTTAACTGTGTCACATGTCATATCCAGGGATCGTAAAATGCGAGCAAATCCATTGAAAACCAACCAATGACGGCCTACTTACTTCAATGAATTTTACTGGCATTTTACGAACCCTGGTCATATCGCAGTTCTCCGGAACCAATTACTTTTCCGGCTTGATTTACACGATTGTGTTATGTAGCACGTAGGGCCTGCAATTTGAATATTCGAATATTCGAATAGTACGAATATTCGACTCGTTTTGATATTCGAATACTACCGTGTGCAGTATTCGAATATTCGAATATTTATTTATTAATGAAAAATGCAAGAAATTAAATGTAATTCTTTTACTTCGGCAAAATAGGGAATGTATGAAATTGTAGACTAACGTAAATAATCAATATATCCATAAAAATAATTTTAGAACTATGTATGTATGTGAATATGAATGATAAGTCATCTTCTCCTGGTCCGCAGAATTTGATAGGGGTTGAGAAAGTTATTTTAGAGCTCAGCTCCGTGGTACTGCCTGGCCCTGAGCCTACTATTCTGAAGGTTTCAGGATTGGAATGCCGGTTTCGAAGAGGGGCCTTGACCTCGCCGTTGCTTATTTTCTGTACATTGACAACCCTAAGCTAAGTTCCCCAGAAGGCTTAAACGTGGTGGAGCTACAGAAAGCCACAGAAAGAATTAGTGGCGATAGCACCTTCGATCTCTTTCCAAAATTAAATCTAAGTACTACTATTTGGTATTGCGGGGACATGAAGCAGGCTTCGAAGGAGCGCTTCTTTTGTCGTTTGACAAAATTACTTAATTCTTGTCGGGTGGCTATAACTGCTACGAGGTGTGTTTGGGAGATGCCTCTGTTCACTTACTCCTTTGGCGTACCGAGGTGGACTCAGACTAAGCTAGGCGCTTTGGACAGGAAGGTGCCACTCACTACATATGGGTTAAAGCCATCATTTATGAGACTTTTAATTCTGGGTAAGAGTCGAGGCCGTGACATTTAAACGCCAAGAATCTCCACAACCGCGAGATGTACAGTCTCAGGGAGTATTTCCTAAACAACAACAAGGGATATGGGATTCAGCGCAGTGTAGTAGTAGAACATATGTGGCAGTAGACAAAGCCTTTACTTCTACTCTACCAGAGCTACGTAGCACCGATGACCGCAAGGACGTATGGAAGAGCAAAGAGCAGTATGGGTTGTTCTACAGGACCCTTACAGGGTTTTGCTAAAACACCTTAAGAGGATCTCGTTCTCGAGCCATCTGTGGCTGGGTCATGTATCGTTGATTTCGATTTGCATTGTCGTCGTCACCGTATGTTTAGGTATTCACTAATTGTTAAACGTTAAACGAACGTTTAATTTTAACACTGGAATTTAAAAAAGCGACTTTTGATACTTTTTAAAAATAATTTCAACTATTCGAATAGTATTCGAATAATTCGAATATCTGTGAAAAAAAAAACGAATATTCGAATACTTAAAACGTTCGAATATTTGCAGGCCCTAGTAGCACGTAGAAACCAGAAAAGTTTTTGGTTTTAGAGAAATATGGTAAAGCAGTTTGGGAAACATAATTATGTTTTTTGAGCACCCTTACAGAACTAAGTCAACGCTTGGAGGCTCTTTTATTATTTAAATAATAAATATTAGACGACCATATTTCACATTGCGGTCTAGTCGCAAACTAAGCAATGCAATATTATGCCATTTTGATTTTGACGCCTATTCAATTAGAATACTAATTGAGTAATAAAATGTTATTAAAGCAAGGGTTGGATTCCGCAGATTGCTGTGGGATCTGCGATAGCATATTTGATGATTGCGGTATTCAGTGTCAAACGTTGAATCGAGGCTCTATATTCTGGGTCAGATAGATAATTAACAAAATTTCAAAATAACCGATGATACAAGCATGTACAAATTGAAAGGTCCATGCATCTGTTTAAGGGATATGATTCAGTCAGCTCGCGAACAAGTCCGTGAGAGTGAATAATAATTGCGAAAATTGGCAAAATTTTAGTATAAAATATCAAATTTTCTCTCGGATAATAGTGTCTATACAAAATATTCTATGACATGCTCTTCAGTCTATATAGATTTTTTTTAACATAACTTTCTATTTGTCTTCGCTAATGTGTAAGTGACTATATTTTTAACTGATTTTAAAACGATTTTTTTTTACAGTAAAATGTGGACAGTAAAAGTTATTACCTGTTTTATAAAAATCTCATACATTCAGGCCTTCTGTACTAGGTTTTAATTAAATAAAATTACCTCATAGCCTATAGTGTATGCAATTATTTTAATTGGTCTCGAATTGTCGATGAGCATTTGATAGCTTTGCAAAAAGCACAGTCAGTACCTAACGAAATCTTGACATATAAATAGACATCTTGAGACGGGCTTCCATTAAAACATATTTCAAGCCGATAAAGAAGATGTCTCAATACCTGAGGCCCGTGAAGTGCAGCATCCCTCTGCAGAGTGCTGGTGTTTACAAGCTGGACTGCGAGTGTGGTCTGTCATACATTGGCCAAACGAAACGTAGTATAGCTACACGGGTTAAGGAGCATGTAGCTGATGTCAAGCACCGTCGTTGCAACAGGTCTGCAGTCTGCGAGCATGTCATGGACAAACCAAACCATTCAATTAAGTTTGACAACACTTCAATCCTTGCGAGAGAGAAACGACGTTTTCCCAGAATGTTGCGCGAGGCTATTGAAATCAAAAAATATCCCAATTTCAATAGAGAAGATGGTTTGTCATTACCACCGGCTTGGGATCCTGTTGTACATCTTATCAAGGATCAAGCAAGAGCAAGACACAAGACTGGAAACCCTGGGCCTCGAACGGTGTAAAACAAATTAGTGTTAAAAGTAGTATATGTAGAGTTTCTGTTTAAAAGTATTTCATAATAATATTTAAATAAGGCAATCTGGGAGTTTTCTTTGGCGGTTCTTTCTCCTCAGTAAGCCTTTAGTGAACCGCTGGTAGATATTTTAAATAAAATAATAAATGCCCTTCTGGCACATGTGTAACTGTCTTACACATTAGGCCCATCTGGCATGTATGAACACCTTTATTTTAAATTAATATTTACAAAATGGGTAGTTTGCACAAATGTAACTTTGACAGAGAAAAATGGTGTTTTTCTCAGTCAACCTTTGACAACGGTATCTGTAAAGGTACTGAAACGTCAGGGAGGCTCAAATAATTAATATACGCGATATAATCCGTTTAAATTGTTTTATTTAAATATAAATAGATTTTTGATATAGTACATATACATATTTATTCTTCTTTTAACCGTAGGTATTACTGTATTTATCTATAGTTTTAATTTAAAACGATGTATATAACTATTCGGTAAGCATGCATACTTATTTTGCATGAGTTCACGGTCATTACTCGCGACATTACAACACAAAGTCCTTTGACCATCTTTTTCATGTGTCACCTCTATGTTGCTTAAAGTAGGAGTGCTATGCTGCCGTGTTAAGCTAAAAGGCGACCGTTTTGTATGGGGCTTTATAGCAAAAGGTCGCTTTTTACCTTAGCACGGCAGTATGGTAGTCTTAGCTTTAGTGAAATACTTGTAAATAAGATGTTAAACTGCGTCAGTGACAAATCCATTTGACCTTCGTATTTACAAATAGAATAAACAATTATAAATGATTAAAAAAGAAAACATTAAATCTTAATTACAATGTATGTTTATTAGGCACACTACAAGGATTTTTTTTAAAAAAACATCTCTAAGAGCTAAATACTTTTATACCTATATGGTATTTCCTTTTCGCATAAATATTTTTCGATTCTCTACCCTTTGGCCGAATTATTTTTCGTCATATAAGATAAATCTAACTTAACTTAAGAGGATAAATTAATATTATGTTCAGGAATAATTAAAAATGTTTTACTTCAGAAGAAAAAAACCGCCCAAGTGCGAGTCAGACTCGCGCACCGAGGGTTCCGTACACACACTTATCCCATCTTAACTGGCCGGGTTAAGTTAAGGTTGAACCTGGTATGTCTGGCTCCGCATACAAATGAGGTGCAAAGTTAACGCAACCGATCACCCTACTTAAACATATATTTTATTAAGTTTTTAGTATTTGTTGTTATAGCGGCAACAGAAATACATCATCTGTGAAAATTTCAACTGTCTAGCTATCACGGTTCATAAAATAGGTACAGCCCGGTGACAAACTGACTGACAGACAGACATACAAACAGACGGACAGCGGTGGCTTAGTTATAGCTTATCGCTAAATTACCGAACTCTATATGCATATGTATTAAGTTTAAATAGTCTTATAAAACTTGGATAAACAGTTCATGAACTATAACGTTTAAGAAACGGAAACATGACGTGTTTACTTAGATCTTTGTAAACTGTGAAGATAAAAGACATCCTTTATTTACTCGTCTCGCGTTTCCTGTCAAGTGCTTAATTATAAGTATTCTAGATATATAATCTTTAGTTATTATACACGTAAAAAATACGTGTGTATCTATGTTACGTGATCTACTATTATTTACCGGGACTTAATATTACAATTACGATGATATATGAATTGATGATATGATTTGATCTATCTGCATATCAAGTTTCATCTTAATGCAACGCCTCATAGAATACAAAACATATAATAGTAAGTACACGACACGAATATTAATCAATAGTACATTACTGCAGACGCCGGGAAAGAAGGGCTTGGCGGGTGAGTAGGTATAGACGGCCGACCGTAGGGGGGCCGGATAGTGGTACGAAGCCGGCAAGCCCTTTTCACGGCTAAGGCATGTATAGTGTTTTTCTCAAACATAACAAAAAAAAATATGATTCAGCTGTTTAGCCTGTTCACGTGTCCACGAACACAGGAGCCATGTTTTAAAAAAAATACTTCCCGGCCTAGGCCTTCAATTTTGTATGAAATTCCTTTACAGTCCTCTCGAGTTGTTCCGCCCGAAACGTGATACTTCGAAGCCTGTTATAACGCACGTTATGACGACATTTCATTGCTTGTTTGAGAAAAATATTATATTCAAACATCCCTAAACTTACCATATATTATTATACGACAGATAAAACAACGCCAGTATCGTCTTCCGCGCGGAAGTAAAAAGTCATCTGCATCTTTATTTGATTCAGTGCAGTCGATAAAAACTATTCTTTAACCATACATAAAAGTCTAGCTAACAAAAAATCACAACTGTGGGTTTTAAACCTCGCGATAATTTTTCGAAATGGCTGAAATTTTAGTTTTTTTCCGTTTTCGTACCCCTAATCTCCACCATTTTGAAAAATATCGAAATACCGACTCTGCAAAAAAATCTATACAATTATTGAACCTGCTCACGAAACTTCGCAAGAATCGTTGAAAAACGTGACTTGTAGGGGAGAACAGCTAGAAATCCGGACAAACGGACATCCAAACATACGAAAAAAAAGACCAAACTGTAACGGAGACTCATTGCTGGCTTCGCTCGCTCGTTTAATAACAACGGACATAAATATGGTACTAAATCTGTGGTCATATTGTGTCCGTACGAATGAAACTTCTCAAATAAACTTTATCCTCGACCTACATTAACTCAGGACACAGTATTACCTTAAAACCAGTTGAAAATTTAAACAACATTCTACTATGGCGAAATGCTCTTAGAACAGAACGCTGTAGATAGAAAACATAGATATTTATAGGATTACTATAGTCTTAAGAAGGTTTAAGTTGAGTAACTTGTTTTATCAGCGAGGAAAAAAAGTCCTAACTCACTTTATTACTATATCGTAGTATTATTTTTTTATTTATTCAAACTTTATTGCAAAAATACGGAAGAAAAACTACAAATGGCGGACTTAATGAGGCATTCTCTACCAGTCAACCACAAGGCAAAACAGAAACATTATTGTTTTTTTTTTTTTTTTTTTTTTTTTTTTTTTTTTTTTTTTTTTTTTTTTTTTTTTTTTTTATGTCATAGTGGGCAAACGAGCAAACGTATCGCCTGATGGAAAGCGATTACCGTCGCCCATAAACACCTGCAACACCAGAGGAGTCACAAGTGCTTGCCTACCCGGAGGACGAAGATAGAATGCCTCTATGCTAGTAATTTCACCGGGTGCGGGATATATATATATATATGAGTATGGATATATAATATAGGGTAGCTGTTTGAGTATTCAAAGGGACGTCGTAGTCATTTAACAGCAGGTATAGTACAAATTTTCTAAGCTAAGCTCATCCACTTAAGAACTGAATACCATTGAGTGGTAAACCACAAATTAAGATAGCGAGCTCGTAGTAAAAGCAGATTGTAACCACCTTGGAAGGTTAATATAGATTATCGACTCTATTTCCTTGGACATGAAACTACAAAATACACTAACAGAATAATGGTAATCATAACTTTTTTGGAATTTTACAACCGTCCGACTCTCCGCAAGAACGTATTGTCTTGAAAAAGGACTATTATCAACCATTTTAAACCTATTCAACAAGGAATAAGGTTGAAAATTCAATATCCACGCAATGTAGTTCTAACCTTTTTTTGTAAGTAACTGGTTGGCGCTTACGAGAACAAAAGCAGATAGCATTGTATTAGACACAATGCCATTGTGAATTCAGGTAAGTGGATGAACTTAGTTTAAAAAATTTATAGATTAGGGTATCCCTTTGAAGATACCCTATTCTCATGTACCAAAGTATCTGAAATCTTCCTGACGTCTTGTACTGATGAAACCGCAAAACCAACGTACATAAATGTTTACAAACAACAGGAACCTTACATTAATATTGTGAGTGTGTTTATGTGGTAGTTTGTTACTTCTTCACGCCTAAACGACTAGACCGATTTAGATAAATTTTGGTACGAAGGTAGCTGACACCCTCTATTAACATATAGGTTACTTTTTATCCCGAAAATGTAGTGTTCCCGTGGGATGAGCGGGTATGACCGCATGGTGCAGCTAGTGCTTATTATAAACGAAAACCAAATGCATATAACCCCATGTAATAAATTGCAATGAGGATGATTCCGATAATAGTTTTCACTTCGAAAGATAGGTTTACTTTTATAAAGTTTTAATTCACAAACACGACTCTGTAATTATTGTCAACAAACAATTAAGCGAATTATTATTGAATCCCGTAAGAGGATAAGTACTTTGCGAAATATTTAATATTATTTATTTATTTATTAGGAACTTTACATTTTTTCTTAGGTCTAATACAATGTCCCACAAAACCAATTGCTGGTTTGACTGTGTACTGTGTATTCGGTAAATGACTCAATTTAAAATATTGATAATAATTGCTGATAGGGCAAATTATTTGTTCCCATCGTCTTTTTAAAATGTTTGGTTAAGTTACAAATTAACTTTTTTGTATATGACAAAATAACTTCACCACGCATGACAATATATATCAGAGTTATATAACTAACTAGCTGTGCCCCGCGGTGTTACCCGCTCATCCCACGGGGACACTAAATTTATTCGGGATGAAAAGTATCCTATGTCCTTTCCCGGGTCTCAAACTATCTCCATACCAAATTTCATCTAAGTCGGTTCAGCGGTTAAAGCGTGAAGAGGTAACAGACAGACAGACAGACAGACAGACAGACACACTTTCGCATTTATAATATTATTAGTTTAGTATGGATTTGTGTTTGTATCTTAGGCCCACTTGCACCACGCTGGGTTAGCAAAATTAACTCGGAGTTAAATGCTACTCTAGGGTTAAGTAATTAGTACGTCTTGCATCACCGAGAGTTAGAAGTAAATCTTGAGTTAAAAATTTAATTTTTTAACCCGCCAAAGTGTGAGGGTTAAAGTCATTAACCCTGGGTTAGTAGTGTCAAAATAGTATCTAAATCGACTTGACGTATAGCTTAGGTTATGTTATGTTGTTATGTTTTGTCCAGGACAATGATAATTGAATAGTTGTTGTCTGATGATGATGAAGAGATCATCAAATGCATTAGTTCGGACTTTTACAATAGAGAAATTGCAGAAAAGGATAAGTTTTACTCGCAAAGAGACAATGCTTTTTTGACTTGTTTTTCGTTTTCAAGTTTATGCTTAAACTTCGCCACTAAATCACAAAGTAGTAATCTGTCGCTATTTGTAAAATTTGGGGCACGTAAACGAGATTTGTTTTCCATTTTTAGCAGTTTAAAACAATATAACAAATTATACAAAGCAGACACAACTCGCGCAAAAACAATCATGACGACTGACTGACATTTGATACAGATATATAATACGTTAAAAAACGAAATGTCATTCCAAATCTGACATAGTGGAATAGACTTATGCAAAGTACTATAGAGCGACAGATAGCACAACACTTAAATCATTCATCATTTATTCTATCACATTTGGTCGGATATGAATAGAGCGAATTAATGTTACATTAACCTCGGGTTAGTTAACTCGGACTTAATTTCTATTGGTGCAACGAAAAGTATGAGTTAAAAATTTAACATTATAACCCTGAGTTAGTAAACACTGAGTTATATATTTAACTCGAAGTTTTGGTGCAAGTGGGCCTTAGTGTCTCAACTTTTTGTATCTTATGGGCTTTTTAGGGTTCCGTACCCAAAGGGCAAAAACGGGACCCTATTACTGAGACTTCGCTGTCCGTCCGTCCGTCCGTCCGTCTGTCACCAGGCTGTATCTCAACAACGGTGATAGCTAAACAGTTGAAATTTTCACAGATGATGTATTTCTATTGCCGCTATAACAACAAATACTAAAAATAAAATAAAATAAATATTTAAGGGGGCTCCCATACAACAAACTTGTTATAGATTATATATATGTATAGGTACGGAACCCTTCATGCGCGAGTCGGGCTCGCACTTGCCCAATTTTTGTTGACTAGCAGAAGAAGCCTCAAGTCCGTAATTAGTACTTTCTTGTACTGACCAATAAATATCAAACAACATAAATCGCAAAATAAGAAGATTCTACAGGAAAACTTTTCCAGCTCAATGATCATTATCAAAGATAAATTTTCATTCACATTTCCATTTTCCTCTAACCTTCCGATAATTAAACAGCAATTTTCCCGATCTCAAGATCCCATAATGTCGACCGTCATTTCTTCATCATTCCATTTTTAAAATTATGAAATATTAAACTTGACTTACTTTTTACCGGTTGTCCTCGCACTAAGTTTAAAATTCGAACGTTGTGCAACTGTCGAGTTGACAGTTGAGACGCGCGTTCGTTTCCAATGTTGGAGTTGTACTGAACTATTCGCTGGGCTCAGTATCGGTAACCTCTTGAGCAACTAAACGAGGCAAATGAAGTATGGTGCAGTCTTTAGTGGAAGTAAAGATGCGTTTACAATGAAATAGCATTGTGTTTTCGTTAATTTTATTATGCAATTATCTAGAGTTGCATTCTATGCAGAGCGGTAGTGAGTCATGGCTTGATATCAACTGTTTACTAGGTAGTGCCGGTATTAAGTATAATAGTGCTCGCATTATGATATCGCGTCAACAATTTTGATTATAATTGAATATGTGTGAAAAAATTATTATAATGAAAATCTTTTTAAGTAAATTATGAAAATATAAGCCATTAGATAGTGAATACATATACCTCACATTAATATTATGAGAAGCATAATTTCTGCACCTATGTTATTCTAATGAATTCAGTAAAATTAACAAAACATTGAATTGACATTTAATTTATCGTGAATTTTCGCGAGTTGTTTTTTGAAAATGGCTTAGTAAATTTGTCCTTAACTAAATTTATAAAAAGGCAAGGTTTTAGGGTTCAGTGAGGCGGGACTCATGAACCTATTTTGAATGCAAGGGAACAAAAGTCAGTGAGACTGCGTCCTATTATTTGCATCCGCGGCGCAGGCGACTCACAGCCTTGCGGGTTGCGAAACCAAGAGAAAAACACGCGGAACCCAACTGGTTCCGAACAGGCCGTACTTTCCTATTGGCATGCCGTCTAATTTTATAAAATCAATATAGCCTATATATTGCTTATTTATTGTATTTTCTGTGTACTGATAATTGATTTTGACATGATTTTGACTGATTAATGACATGACGCAGGAGGAAGGCGGCTGTCAGAGAAGAATGGTAACTTGTTGGGAAGATTGCTACCAACATCTGAAATTATAATTAATTAATATGTAATGAATTTTCACTCTTTTCACTCACCTATTAAATTTATTTATTTGGGTACCGTTAAACTGTTGGATATAGGTACCTTTTCAATTGATACCTTTTAAATTTTAAACATCTCTGCGGCTGGATCGATTCGCCCACCTGCGACTGTGGTGCCAAATCTCAAACTGTCCATCACATAGTACAGGAATGCCCCTTCAGAGCCTACCCTGGAAACCCCGAAGACCTGTTCTCCTTCACAACTGACGCGGCTAAATGGCTAAGAACCTTGGATATCAATTTGTGACGTATAACTGTTGTATATATTTCGATTTATTGTAATGTTTTTTACGCCATACGATACGATTAAATAATAATTGATACCTTTATTTAAGGTTACCGGTCTTTTGCCGTTTTTCAGTCCCTGCCTCTAACATATTAAAATATTATCTTATCTACCGGTCCGTCATGCGAGGTTATTATCATATCAAGATAATATTGAACCATAATAATATGTAACGCTATAATATTATATTTGTACGTTTACGAGAAAGTTGTAAATTTCACAAAGTACTTATCGACTTTAGGATTATTATTTTTGCCAAAAATTCATCGTATATTACCGATTTACTTTATATACATACACCAACACATAACCTTTCTTCTAAAACGTAGTCGGGTACAAACTGGCGTCATGACTCTTGTCTGTAAGATATGGTAACAACAATAGTGACCTTGATAGCAGTTACATATTTTAATTAAGAGTGACTTTGGGTCAGGTGTGTGTGTCAAGGTCAGAAGTAAGCGGTCAGTGGCCAATGTGTAAACAAATGCATAGACAGAGGGACCTATACATAGACAAATAGTTTTTTTTTTACTTGATTGCAACAACCATAATAAATTTTTCAATTTGCCTTTCTTAATTTTCCTTTGTGTCATTATTTATAAAAATAAAAATGTGGTATTACCACATAAAAAATAGAATCGATAAAAAAAAAGATTCTATAAGAATAACCAAAATTATTTTTTAAACACCCGCGACACAAATACTCGTAGTCGTCTCATCATGAGACCCTCATTCAATGAATGATATAGAAAATGCTACTAGAATAGAATTGAGCATAACGACAAATTATTAGGTTCAACATCGGCTGAGATATTGTCACTTGCTCCAATTAAACCTTGGAAACTACTCGTCCTATTTCCGCCAACCATAGCTAAGACACAGATACCTACTCATATAACACCTTTTGAACATAATTATAACACTTCTCTTTTTTTGTTGGGGGTTAAAAACAAATGGCGAATTTAATGTCAATTCACCCATGGGGCCAAACGGAGATACTTCAAGTCTATATTATCATTATACAATTTAAATTTGGAATGGCGTGTATAATAACAGCTATTTTGAAAAGGAATAAGGAATAGAATGACGAAATAGTATTTTATCTACGCACAGGGTTGGGCAGTATTTGAATTACTTGTAATTAAAATACGTAATTGAAATACAAATACGTAATTGGTATTTGTATTTCAATTACTTCCTTAAAATGTAATTTGTAATTCGTAATTTAAATACCTGACGCCGAAGTATTTTGTAATTAGTATTTCAAATACTTGAGGCTTCAAAATACATTTTAAAATTAAAATACATTTACCTAACCTTCATTTAGCGATGGTGAGTGTGAGTGCGAGGCGAGAGTGTAATAATGGTAAAGCAGCTACTAGAGTTGGCAACACTGCACCTGTTATGTATACTGTACGCTATGACTGTACGTCAAAATTGGCGAACAAAACGCAAAAAAATGTACGTCAAATTATCAATGTCAAACTAAGATCTAAAGTCATAAAGGTTAACGGTTTGTTTTTAGTTTTTACACGGAATAAATAGAACAGTACATTTAAAAATCTTTGTTCATGAAAGGAAACTCTTGTTTTACTGATTCATTAATCTTGTTTTCCTCTACATTTCAGCCCGTGCTGGTTTAGATTACCTACTTATTTTGTAATTTGTATTTGGTATTTTAATTAAACATAGCTAAAATACTGTATTTTGTATTTTATATTTCAAATACCTTACTTAAAGATATTTTGTATTTCGTATTTTAATTACTTGCGATACAGTATTTTGTAATTTTTGATAGATAGATAGATAGATATAAATTCTTTTATCTATCTATCTATACAACTGTACATAATTAGGCCTTAAAACACTCGTGTGATCCTATTATGAAACTCGCTGACGCTCGTTTCATAAAACCACACTCGTGTTTTGAGGCCCCTCATTATGTATCAGTTGCATAAACTACTATTATGCAACCGTTGTATAAGAGGGGGCAAAAAACGCGAGTGGCATGGGTTACGATGTGAGCGTAGCGAACATCGTAAGAAAGATGCCACGAGCGTTTTTTGACCTACTTATACAACGTTGCATACAATACTTTTTCTACGACTCGAGATTTCATAATAAATAAAATGCAAATAAAAACAAAGAAAATAATTACAAGTACCCGCTCGGAATCAACAAAAAAAAATTGTCTGATAAACTTTTTTTTATTGACGTCCATCTGTCAAAAAAATATGAACTGATACATAAAGGTATACGTTCACTATACTAAACATCCATGCACTGCAGATAAAACTTTTTTTAATGTTGGCAGCAATGCCTTAGTACAATAAGTTTTTTTTTTAAATTGCAAATTTTGTGAATGCAGCTGTTTATCGGGTGTGTAATGATCGATATAAAAATAAATGGTATAAGTATGTTGGATATAACAACATTTGATATAATTTCATATGGTATAATGACTCATTTGATATAATAAACGTTTGGTATACCGTAATATGGTCCTACTTTGCTCCTAGGGTGGTAACTATGCTCCAACAAAAAAAAAAGTTTAGTTCCGTTACAGACGAAAACTCTTGTTAACTTTGTAAATTTAAATGATTTTATCGGGTAACGTAAGATTTCACCTACCAACACCGGTGGGATGGATTGTCAAAAGTTTCAATATTTTGACAGTAGCTGTCAAAACTTCAGAACGCGTGGATGCAACCGATTTTGTTTATGCAGAAAATCTGTTTGAATCTTGAAAATCTCTGAATGAATTTAGGTAAGTGTTTTATTATTTCATTTAGAACTTCATTAAGTTAAGTTAAGTTAAGAGCATGATATTTTAGTGATTGCTACAAAAGTTTCGAAAATATTAAAAACTTTCGAGGACGGTCTTACTATGCACATGTTTTTGGGGATATTTTGCTCCAGGAGCATAAAGTATGAATTTGAAATTTACCCATGCGTGATAACGGGAATATCTGGAAAAGGCCCTACAACATCTATCAAAAATTGGAAATGGCCAAAACCCAAAGATGAAATTACGTACAAATGGGTGGACGTCTTAGGATGCATAAACGTTCCCAAAAAAGTAGGAAGACGAGAGTTTTATTCTATTCCTGAACTAGACCACTTATGGGGTGTTTGTTTTTTTTTTACGAAGTTTTCCTTTTGTTTTGTTTAGAAAACCTGATCACTTAGGTTTCTTTATGTTTTGTTTACGTTTGGCAACAGTTACCTGATCTTTTGTTTTGTTTGTAGAGGTAAGCTACCTGATCTCTCTACCTCTTTAGTTTAAATGTTGCAGTTAATAGCAATAATTTGCCAAATGTTTATTAACGTTGATTTTTATGATACCTCTTGTTTAATTATAAGAATTATTACAATTCAAGACTGATTGCAATGCAACTAGAAAGTACTCGATTGATCTCGATAAAAAAAATGTGATTCTGAACCAAATTGTGTTTTTCCGTTTCACCAATAATCATCGAGCAGACTATCGATAGCTAAAACACGTTAATTAATGCTCCACGCTGAAATAAAGCAGATTACAAGGAAAGATTGTCTTGGAGCAAAGTTTCCCGCCTCATACAGATTACTTTGCTCCAAAAAATAAGTTTAAAAAAATCTAAAATATCAACTAAACTGCAACAAAATTCAACCTAAAATGAAGGCAATGAGTACTTATTTCCGATAAAATCATTACCAGTACCTTAACTTTATATTTATAAAATATGCGATGCAATTCGTAAAAGTGGAGCCAATTTTGGAGCAAAGTAGGACCATATTACGGTAATTTTAAAATATCTATTTTTATTTCGTATACTTATCATTTGGTAAAACATTTATTTTCTATAACCATCATATGGTATAATGTTCATTTGGTATAACAACATTTGGTATAATTTCATATGGTATAATTTCATTTGGTATAACAACTTTTGGTATAATTTCGAATTAATAATATGGTATAATTTAATTTACCTGACCTATTTTTCTGGTAGCAGTCCATTTTTTCTGGGGGATGCAGTTCAAACCTTTTTTTTTCCTCTTTTTTTCCTTTTTTTTTTCTTTTTTCCTTTTTTTTTCTATCGTAACCTAACCTAACCTACGTTTCTAATTGAACTTTTGGTTTAAGTTTTTTCTTAGGCTCCGCCCCCCGCCCCCCTTTTTCTCTATACCCTATACGTTATGCCATTTGAACGTTAGATAAAATAAACGTTATACCATAAATTCATTAGAAGAAATATGCATTATACTTAAAGAATGTTATATTCAATGTTATTCGATAAAATGATCAGTATATGAAACAATAATTATATCAAATTTAATGTTGATATATTAAGTGTTGTTATATCATTCAATAATTATATCAAATGAGCGTTATACCGACTGAAATTATATCAAAAGTTGTTATAGCCATCGTTACGCACCCCTGTTTATCTTGTAATCTGTGGTACTAAGTGATGCTTTTTTGGCGACATTATAACATTGTTTAGCAGTGCTTTTTTGGGCAGTAGAGTATAGACTTTTACAGACTTTCATAATTTATGTCTTTATATTAGAGTTAGTAACTATATAAATGACAGAAAAAAGTACTGGAGTAGAAAAAGGTTTTTATCTACCCAAATATCATAAACCCTCCATGATGCGTTCAAGAACCGCACATTCTGACCAACATAAAAATAAACTGTTTTGTTAGAACAAATGTCTTATCTGTGAAAATGTTATTATTGCTAATTAATAACATATAATATTATATCATTCAAATTTCGAACATCTCTGAAAACCAAAGAAATTTGGTTTGACCTCTATTCTAATATCAGTCGAGATGACGTTTAGTTAGAAATGAATTGTCAATTTGCAGACAAATTGACAAACACACAAATACCAGGCCCCCAGTCTCCGGCAGCTCTGCTATCCCTGGCGTGGGTAGCGGCCAAGGTAATAGCGGAGCAGGGGGTGCTAAGAATCCCCGGACGAAATCCGGCTACCCATCCCCACGACGACTGGCCCTGGTAACACACAACATACGCACAATGAGGACTGATGAAAAGATTTGCGAGTTGGAAGAGGAACTGAGCAGGTTACACTGGGACATTGTAGGATTATGCGAAGTCCGTAGAGAGGGGGAGGACACCGTAACCCTGAAGTCTGGTAACCTGCTCTACTACCGGGAGGGCGCCCAACAGTCCCAAGGTGGTGTCGGGTTTCTCGTTCACAAGTCCCTCGTTAACAACATCACTACCATCGACAGTGTGTCGAGCAGGGTGGTATACCTAATACTCAGAATATCCAAAAGATATTCGTTGAAGGTCATTCGGGTATACGCACCGACCTCGTCACATTCTGATGAGGAAGTAGAGGCTATGTATGAGGACGTAAGTAGGGCCATACATACTTCCAAAACCTACTTCACTGTTGTTATGGGGGACTTCAATGCAAAGTTGGGCAAGAACAGCGGTGATGAGTTGAGAGTGGGGCAATTTGGATACGGGCAACGGAACCCTAGGGGACAGAGGCTGGCCGACTTTCTAGAGAAAGAGGAACTCTTCATGATGAACTCTTTCTTCCAGAAGCCGCCTCACAGGAAATGGACCTGGATAAGTCCCGATGGTTCCACGAGAAACGAGATTGACTTCATCATGACCGACAAGAAACGGATTTTCAGTGATGTGTCTGTGATCAATAGGGTCAAGACCGGCAGTGATCATCGAATCGTAAGAGGCACACTGAATATCAATGTTAAATTGGAAAGGTCCAGTCTGATGAAGTCTACGCTCCGACCTACTCAGGCCCATATTCAAAACCCCGAGAGCTTTCAACTCGAGATCTCCAACCGCTTCGCTTGTCTGGAGAACTTTGTCTCAGTGGACGAGATCAACGACGGGCTAGTGGAAACTGTCCACACGGTAGGGTCTAAGTTTTTCAGACCCCGCCGTAAAGATAGACCTCAGAAATTGTCTGATCGAACCTTAAACCTCATGGCTGAACGACGCTCGCTACAGTTGCAGTCTCCCGATGACGCGAGGTCATATAGGCAGCTTAATAGACGTATATCGAAGTCCTTGCGACATGATCTGCGGCTCTTTAATACGAACCTTGTTAAAGAGACCATTGAGCAGAACAAAGGCTCCAAAGTGTTCGCAAAGGACAAGTCTATTGGACAAAGCCAGCTGACCAAGCTGAAACGGGAAGATGACAGCATAGCGTCGACCAAAGCAGAGGTTCTAGGCGAGATCGAGAGGTTCTATGGTCAGTTATACACTTCAGTCGCAAAGCCCGTTGACAGCTTGGTAGGCGATCCAAGAGCCAAGCTGTCCCGACATTATACCGAAGACATCCCGGACATCAGTCTGTACGAGATTAGGATGGCCCTGAAGCAGCTTAAGAACAACAAGGCGCCGGGCGAAGACGGAATTACCTCAGAGCTTCTGAGAGCGGGTGGAACACCGGTACTTAAGGTCCTCCAGAAGCTCTTTAATTCCGTCTTGTCCGAGGGCAAAACGCCTGAAGCATGGAATAGAGGCGAGGTGGTACTGTTCTTCAAGAAAGGTGATAATAGCCTATTGAAGAACTACAGGCCCATCACGCTTCTAAGCCATGTTTATAAGCTGTTTTCAAGGGTCATCACGAACCGTCTCGAACATAGACTTGATGACTTCCAGCCTCCCGAACAAGCCGGTTTCCGAAGAAGCTATAGTACCATAGACCACATACATACGCTGCGGCAAGTTATACAGAAGACTGAAGGGTATAACTTGCCATTATGCTTAGCGTTTGTGGACTATGAGAAAGCCTTCGATTCGGTGGAAACATGGGCGGTGCTCGAGTCACTTCAGCGATGCCATATTGACTATCGGTACATTGAAGTGTTGAAGTGTTTGTATAGTAACGCCACCATGTCGGTCCGAGTTCAGGAGCAGAGCACAAAGGCCATTCCATTGAGAAGAGGCGTAAGACAGGGGGATGTTATATCCCCGAAACTGTTTACGGCCGTTATGGAAGACGCCTTCAAGCTCCTGGAATGGCAAGGACTTGGCATCAACATCAATGGCAAATACATCACTCACCTTCGGTTTGCCGACGACATCGTAGTCATGGCAAAGTCGATGGAGGAACTCAGCGTGATGCTCGATGACCTCAATCGAGTTTCTCAACGGGTGGGCTTAAAAATGAACATGGACAAGACGAAACTCATGTCAAATGCCAAGGTTGTGCCCATCCCAGTCTCTGTTGAAAACTCGGTACTCGAAGTTGTTGACTCATACATCTACCTAGGACAAGTGGTCCAATTAGGTAGGTCCAACTTCGAGAAAGAGGTCAACCGCCGAATCCAACTCGGCTGGGCAGCGTTCGGGAAACTACGCAATGTCTTTTCGTCCGACATACCTCAGTGCCTCAAGACGAAAGTCTTCAACCAATGTGTGTTACCAGTGATGACTTACGGCACCGAAACGTGGTCTTTCACTATCGGCCTCATCTCAAAGCTCAAAGTCGCTCAACGTGCAATGGAGAGGGCTATGCTCGGGGTGTCTCTACGTGATCGAATCAGAAATGAGGAAATCCGTAGACGAACTAAAGTGACCGATATAGCTCACCGGATTAGCAAGTTGAAGTGGCAATGGGCAGGCCACATAGCACGCAGAGCAGATGGCCGATGGGGCCGAAAAGTGCTCGAGTGGAGACCTCGGACCAGCAAGCGCAGCGTAGGACGTCCACCTACAAGATGGACAGATGACCTTATAAAGGTCGCCGGAAGGCGCTGGATGCAGGTCGCTTCCAACCGGTATATATGGAAGTCCAAAGGGGAGGCCTATGTTCAGCAGTGGACGTCCTATGGCTGAGATGATGATGATGATGATGATGACAAATGTCGCACGCAAGTAAGATATCGAACGATATGGTAGTTCGGGCCCACTCTAGTTTGTCTCTGAATTAAAAAAAAACTATGACAGCTGCCAGAAAAGAAAAGAAAAGTTTTCATTGCCGCCATTACCGGTTAGAATTTGTTTTAATCCAGAAAATTGATCGATTTGTTGAATATAAACCATAAAATGAGCTATCAAGATGATATAGATATTTCGGCGACGCCTCCTGATATCCGTAACAAAGCACCTAACGTCATTAATTACTTATTACCAGCTAAGTCAAAGAAACAGTTGGTATGGTGGTCTTAATATGCGGCTCCTGAATGCATCATGGAGGCTTATGATATGTGAGTAGATAAAGTAGTGTATGTAACTATACATAATTAGGCATTAAACACTCGTGTGATGTTATTATGACACTCGCCTTCGGCTCGTGTCATACACCCACACTCATGATTAATGCCCTTCATTATGTACAGTCACATAAACTACTATTTTGGCAGGAAATCAATATTGACGGTTACTTTTTAATCTACACGAACTATTAAATTCTATTGAAAACCATTTATTTATGGATCAAAAATAATTTTAGGTGACGATTGCGGATTATTGTTAATAGACGAGGGCAAGTATTTTTGTTTGTTTTTTTTTTTACCAATAGGACTGCGGCTGGACAAATTTTAATCAACTTTAGTGCAGGTAACTAGGTGTTCCAAATACGGTAATATGATACTGTGCCCCTAGGGCTGAAGAAACCCGAGCTTACGGTTCAGTCAACCACTTTTGGACCCTATACTCATGAAATAGAGTCGGAAAGTGGTAGATCAATTTTTTTAACGACCGTACCTGAATAACACTTACATTGGTTTTAACATTTATTATTCAAATTGACGACGAAAAGGTTTCTCGTGGTTACTAATATTGCAAAGGCCTCGACTTCTATGCATTATTAAGTGACCAAATTTTTACAAGCTTTTCATTTTGTTTCAATTGAGATACACAAGTATCCAAGTATGTGTATCCAAGGCTGTAATAAAATCATGCACAAATTTTTATTATTTGGGATTCGGATAATCTAATTTAAATAAATATAGACTGGTAGTTCAAATAAAAAATTTCAAGTCTAACGGCATTTTGTGAGCCATTTTGGCAACATTACTTTTCCGACGTAAAAAAGCCTGCTGAATTCGATTCTGGATGTTGCCAAGCCGAATTTTTTCCCCCTCCCCCCATTTCCCCCCTTTTTACCTCAAAATATGTCCCTGATCACGGTTTTTACGGTTTTATACAAAAAATATTACAGCTAGGAAAAAAGTATCAAAGACAAGACTGATCTCTATAAAATTTTCTATAACATGGTGTATAAACTTTTTTAGTAGGCCTTATGGTTTGTGAGCAATATCTTCCCGAACTTCATAGAATGGTAGAAAATTCTAAATATTGGCTTCCTTTACCGTCCTAACGGCATTTTGGGATCCATTTTGGCAACATGACTTTTCCGATGTAAAAACACCTCCTGAATTCGGTTCTGGATGTTGCCAAGCCGAATTTTGCCCCCCTCCCCCCATATCCCCCCCTTTTGACCTCAAAATATGTCCCTAATCACGATTTTTACGGTTTTATACAAAAAGTATTAAAGCTAGAAAAAAAGTGTCAAAGACAAAAATGATCTCTATAAAATTTCCTATAACATGGTGTATAATTTTTTTTAGTAGGCTTTATGGTTTGTGAGCAATATCTTCCCGAACTTCATATTTTTTTTTAAATTGATAAACATGGTCGAGGCAGTGAAATACACTTATTTTAGGATAATTGGCATCGCACAGGATCCAGCCGCTCTGCTGCTCTTGACGATGACATCCAGTTGGCGTGCTGCTTATTATATGTCAAGACTTACGAGGCTTTCAGTCATAGGCAGTCATCAGATTTACACGCAGAACTGTATGCAAGTCGGGCTAAAAGCGACGTAGAAAATAAAAATGCTTTACTTCTGACCATGAAGTCATTCAAAATGCTCACGCCAGATTCTCCAGAAACGGGCCTCCAGAAATGCAGTTACCCAGGATCTTGCAGCAGAAAAAAATAAAGTGTCACTTCTCACTGCCAAGCTGCTTGGCTCACTCCAAGTAACGAAGTTTGCTTCCGAAAGGCTCACCAATAGCAGGTAAGCAACTGCGCTAAGGTCAAAATTAACAAAGGCCCGACCTTCAAATACCCCTGCCTTGGCAGGTCGTTCAAAATCTGCCATTACTAAAACTACAAATTAGAAAAACCGTAGCGTCCAACAACGCTTGACAGCTGTTGACAAGGCTGGGAGAACTTTAAGTCTGCGAGAGATCTTGAATCATGAGCTACATGCTGTCTCCATGGCTATTTACATCCTGGATGGATCCCTGAGGGGCGGGAAAAGTCTAATGTTTTCAGGCTAATCACCGAAACAGTAGAATATCCGCAAGTTCTTGAATCACTTGTGGATGCTCGCCTCATTAACATTACGACTGCAACGAAACAGAAACGGTAATTATCAGCTCGCCAGATCCGGAAGAAGATTGATTCTAGGACCATGCCATTTTTTTCTGCTGCAAGATCCTGGGTAACTGCGTTTCTGAGGCCCGTTTCTGGAGAATCTGGCGTGAGCATTTGAATGACTTCATGGTCAGAAGTATAGCATTTTTATTTTCTACGTCGCTTTTAGCCCGACTTGCATACAGTTCTGCGTGTAAATCTGACGACTGCTTATGACTGAAAGCCTCGTAAGTCTTGACATATAATAAGCAGCACGCCAACTGGATGTCAGCGTCAAGAGCTGCAGAGCGGCTGGATCCTGTGCGATACCAATTATCCCAAAATAAGTGTATTTCACTGCCTCGACCATGTTTATCAATTTAAAAAAAAATTATGAAGTTCGGGAAGATATTGCTCACAAACCATAAAGCCTACTAAAAAAAAATATACACCATGTTATAGGAAATTTTATAGAGATAATTTTTGTCTTTGACACTTTTTTTCTAGCTTTAATACTTTTTGTATAAAACCGTAAAAATCGTGATTAGGGACATATTTTGAGGTCAAAAGGGGGGGATATGGGGGGAGGGGGGCAAAATTCGGCTTGGCAACATCCAGAACCGAATTCAGGAGGTGTTTTTACATCGGAAAAGTCATGTTGCCAAAATGGATCCCAAAATGCCGTTAGGACGGTAAAGGAAGCCGATATTTAGACTTTTCTACCATTCTAATATAGGTATACCCAAAGGTTCCGAAGTTTTATATGTCCAAAAACATCATAATTATTCAAAAATTTCATAATTCCGAGCGCATTTTTTATTTAACTGATAATTTTCCATTACTATAAGCTCTGCACTTTAGGGTTGTATGATATCCTAAAAAACTGAAATCTATTAATAGAGCGTGAATACCTAATGATACCTTCAAACAAATACAACTTCCTTCTTATCTATTGAACCCAGTTCAAAGTCCAAAGCAGTTTTTTCCAATAGTCTCCATAAATCGATGAACCGTTAAATTCTACAAAAACCGGCCAAATGCAAATCGGACTCGCGCACCGAGGGTTCCCCATTTTAACTGGCCGGGTTAAGTTAAGTTTGCACCCAGTGGGTATGTCACTGCATACAAATTAGGTGGAAAGTTAACGCAACCGATCGCGTTTGTTGTATGGAAGCCCCACTGAATTATTTATTCAGTTCTGTTTTTAGTATTTGTTGTTATAGCGGCAACAGAAATACATCATCTGTGAAAATTTAAACTGTCTAGCTATCACGGGTCATGAGATACAGCCTGCTTATAGACGGATAGACAGACAGACATACGGACGTGGAAGTCTTAGTAATAGGCTAATAGGGCCCAGATTTTTATCCTTTGGGTACAGAAAATTTAAAAAATATAGACGTTACGTATAGCGCAAGTGAAGTAGCGGCAACCGTGAATACTTACTGTCAAAATGCCGACGGTCCCGGGTTCGAATCCCGGCAAGGGCAAATATTTGTGTGATGAACACGAATATTTGTGCCTGGGTCATCGATGTTCTATGTATTTAAGTATTTATTTATCTATATAAGTATGTATATCGTCGCCTAGTACCCATAAGCCCATAACACAAGCCTTCTTGAGCTTAATTTGGGACTAGGTTGATTTGTGTGAGGTTGTCTGATATTTATTATTATTATTATTCATGTATGTCGGTCCCGCTCACGGGACAATAGTGTCCCGGACCTTTGGGAGGCGTGCGCGGAGCCGAAGCCAACGCGTAGAGGCCCTTTCAAAAATTTAATGAAATGTAATGTGTACATTATTATTATAACATGTCTTCTCGCAATGCCTTTGCGCAACTGTATACGCTGAATGAAGGAGCGACCCATTCATCATCATTCGTTCAATTGAATCACCTTTAGTCGGCAAAAAAGGTTGCCTATGTGAAACACAAATTTTTGTTTCCAAAAATTTTATTTGTCCGAAATCTCTTTTTTCCAAAACTGCTAATTTTTCAGAATAATTAAACAAACCTAACCCAACCAACCTAATGGGTTCTTTAAAAAGATGTTTACAAAATGCTGAAAATATTGCGGGTTTCTGAAAAAAAAAAAGCACTTTCGAACAAATGAAAATTTGGCAAAACGTTACAGATGGGAAACAATGTTTCTCAGTTGTGATAACCCCAAAAAAAACTCCATAGAAATGCGTCAACGCAATTTCTGTTGAAACAACTTACTTAAATCAATTATATTACCATTTTGCACGCAATTAGCCAATGATTGGAAACATCGCCCGCGCAACCGGAAGTGCTCGTCCGATCGAGCTGTGAAGTAGAGCGTGGATGAATTGGGATAGGTAGATTTACTTTTACTAGGGTTATGAAATGACTACACGATAAAAAGAAAAGGACAGAGAACGAACCAATTGACATTTCATATTTCGATACCTTAGAGCACAATTGTACTAAAATTTCGAAAAAAAAATTTGCTATTAGGAAGTTAGTGCACAACTCTAAGTGGTTTGCAATTCATTGGAAAAATAAAAGTAAGTACGAGTGTGAATTAAGGTATCGATTTTTAAGACTATAATTTTATAACTTTACTGAATTGCGCTTAGAAAGCGGACGTAATCATTTTAATATTTTTTCTGAGATTAATAATTATTTTATTTTTTGTTTATTAAAATTTACTTATTCTAAAACGGAGTACGTACCACAAACTATACCACAATGCAAAGGACAAAACTAATGCCGTTGAGCTTAATATTGTTGAAAGCTTATTTCCGCGGATAGGTCAAAGACTTCAACTCTATGCAGGCATAGTTGCCGTAGATTTCGGTTATCTTATGTATTTTCTTATATTTCTATGTATACAAAAAAAAAGTTTTTTTAGGGTGTACACTATACTTTTTAGGGTTCCGTCTTTTTAGTCCTACACGCTTGTCGGACCAGATACCCTCAATACCTCAATTTACGATGCCATCCATGCAGCCCAGGATAGAGTAAGCTGGCGCAAAATTGTCCACCAGTTATTCAGAGAGGCCACGAACATCAGCATTCAGGATATTGACTAAAGGAGGAGGAGGGTTCCGTACCCAGAGGGTAAAAACGGGACTCTATTACTAAGACTTCACTATCTGTCCGTCCGTCTGAATGTCACCAAGCTGTATCTCATTTACCGTGATAGCTAGACAGTTGAAGTTTTTATAGATGACTAGCTTTTGCCCGCGACTACGTCCGCGTGGAACTTGATAATAAAAGGTATAATTAAAAGCGCCTAAGCAAATGTAAGAGCAATTGTGCTTTTGGTTTAATAATTTAACTTTCTACTTTTTAGGGATAATTTCCAGGATGAAAACTATCCTATGTCCTTCCTCGGATTTTAAACTATCTCCATGCCAAATTTCATCAAAATCGATTCAGCGGTTTAAGCGTGAAGAGATAACAGACAGACAGACACACTTTCGCATTTATAATATAAGTATGGATGGATGTATTCTAGTTGCCGCTGTAACAAATAATATTAAAAACAGAAGAAAATAAATATTTAACTGGGGCTCCCTTAAAACAAACGTGTTCGGTTGCGTTAACGTACTCGCGCACGAAGTGTTCCGTGCTATTATATAAAATAACTGGCCAGGTTAAGTTTTGCAAATTAAATATTTTATTCTGTTTTTAGTTTTTAATTTGTTTAATTCAGGGCAAGTCGGGGTATTTTCGCTTACTTTTTTCTTTGGTAGCAACATAATTTTCTCTTTAGTGCTCAATCGTCCTGAAGTAGGCAAGCCGGTGGGAATCGGGTTGTATGGACGCCACGCTACTGCTAGGTATGCATGTCACGTCCAACCAACGGTTACGTTACGTTAACGTAACGTTTGGCCTATAGTCAGTGAATGGATTGACAGAAATAATGACAGTCTTAGCTGACCACCTTTGCATTGTATTAAAATCAGTCGCTGGAATGAAATTAGGTCAAACATCATCATCTCTCTGCCCTTATCCCACTTATGTAGGGTCGGCATAATATGTTTTCTTCTTCCATTAGTCTCAATTATTCGTCATTTCAGCGCTTACTCTTTTCTTTCTCATGTCCTCTCTCACACAATCCATCCATCGCTTTTTTGGCCTACCTATCGCTCTTCTTGGCCTACTTATCGTCCTTCGACATTCATCCCTAACATTCTTTTACCAATATGACGTTCATCCCTCTTCATAACATGCTCATACCACGCTAACCTACTCCTCCTCATTTTGTCCGTCACGGGTGCTACTTTCAGACTTCCCCTTAAGTATATACTCATTTCTAATCCGACCTTTCCTCGTCACTCCACACATCCATCACAACATTCTCATCTCGGCTGCGTGCATTCTTCTTTCATCCGTCACTTTCGTTGCCCAACACTCTGATCCATACATTACGACAGGTCTTCATGATCATTTTATAGATTTTCCCCTTAAGTTTAAGTTTAAGGGGCATTCGTGTATCGCAAGCTATTCCAGTGACCCGTCGCCATTTCATCCATCCCGCATTTATTCTATTTTTCACGTCACGGTCTATATTACCGTCATTTTGGATTAATGACCCGAGGTACTGGCAGGAACTAGGAGCAGACTGGACTTAGGCCAAACATGGGTTGAAAAATAAAAGTCACAAATAAAAAAGAGTATTTACTGATCCAAATGCCTAAAATATCAAAGCAAACATATCAAACATATCACCGCAAACATTGAGCAAAGACTTTGAGCTTTGGTCCACAAAATATTTGGTCCATATACAAGAGCACCAAACGAACTAAATGGTAACTGAGTAAAGCGACAGTAGAGAGACGCCAAAAACCCTGCCAAATTGAAAAGACATCCCATATTCGCAGTTTTATGCATGAAAACGCCTTTTTAACTTAGCCAGATTTAATATTAAAACGATAAATTCGAATGAAAACGATCCTAGACTATTTGAATTTGGAACACGTCACTAGTTCGAGATTCAAATGAGATGTTCCAAATGTCGACAATAATAACCAAAAGAAGATCTCGAAGTAAGTATTTTTTTATATCGTGTCAATTTATGAATAACGTTAATAAACAATACGTAAAACTATTAAGGCTTTATAGACATGACAGAGAAATGTTTAAAAAATGTATGGGGTTCGTAAAACGCGGGAAAAATTCATTGTAGTGCTGATCGTCACTATTTTGCTCGCATTTTACGATCTCTGGTGATTATATAACTGGAATCAAATCTGTGTCTTTTACATTACGCAGTCTACACAAACCAAATGATGTTTTTTAAGATTGGAAACCACCGTGTTGATAATATCAGCAAAACATTTTTGTAAATTAAGTTGAATTTAGAGTATTGTTATCGTGGAATTGTCTTTTGAAATTAGTTTAGTTCTCCGAGAAATCTGTCTACGTATCAGGATCGTTCTCATTCTCCAGCTAAGTCTCTTCAGTCGATAACAAGCTGTCGGAAGGAGCCGTCGATGCCGAACAGTTCGTCGTAGTTGGTCGGCTTGCCGGGTCTCAGGGATTCGTCGGCCTTGATGTTCTCGTGTTCGGCGAACCATTCTTTGTACTCCTCCATCTTTTTTACCCACGAATCTGAGAAAATCAAATAGTAAATTAGACATTACCCTAGGACGGTAAATTCGTGAATGTTTACAGGCGTTTGTGGCCCGTGCCGAAGGTGAAGGTCATAAATGCGATCTGGGGCTTGACGAGTTATAGATAAGTATGTAGGACATCCATGAACCAGGAAAAAATATTCGAACCGATCACACAAATATTTCCTCGTGCTGGGATTCGAACCCAGGACCGTTCGCTCACTAGGCAGCTTCGCTCACCGCGCAAACAAGCTGTCATGTTTGAATTATGATTAAATGAATCTATGACTTCAAGAATGAAACAATACTCATTGTGAATATTATCTAAAACATAGACAAGTTTTAAATATTAATAAGGTACAGTATCTGCGGTGCTAAGCTAAAAGGCGACCTTTTTGTATGGAGTTCCATAGCAAAAGGTCACCTTTTAGCTTAGCACGGCAGCACCCAATATCGTCATATAAGACTTAAGAAATAAAAAAAAACTAAGAAATAAATAATGAGATGCTTCCAATGGAAAATAAGTTTTTCTTAAACAAATGACGTCAGTATATGTCTGGTAACTGACTAATTGAATTACCTACATTTAAAATACTTCTTTGTTAGAAATAATTAACACTTGAAAACTGTATTTTTTTAAAGTTATAGTAACGGAAAACGTAATGTCTCATTATTTTTAATGTGGGTAATTAAAGAAAAAGAGACGTTAACACGTTGGACCGGTAATTCAGAGGTACCGGGTTCGACTCCCGGTCTCTTCTGCCCGGTTACATATCACATAGCATCGCCCGTCACTCTCTCACAGTATTGCGAAGAAAAAGATAGGTTATATTTATCGCGCGAGACAGTTGCGTGTCACAGTTGTGCAAGAGGTGCTGACAAGAGACACTGGCAGATGTAGATAAGGTCGCCTACGGAAAAAAAATATAGTGCTATAAAGTTGAAAAGACACTTACTGTGTAGGTCATTCATGGATCCGCAGTTACCACCGTACTCGGTCGGCAGCATTTCCTTAGGGACGTACTTGTAGAGCTCATTGACATCCGAGTGGAGGAAAATCTGTATAATAAATAAAGATAATAATAAACAAATACAAACATTAAGGGACAATTTTACACAAATCGACCTAGTCCCAAAACTAAGCAAATCTTGTACTATGGGTACTAGGCGATATACATAATAACAAATATTCGAGTTTATCATATAAATATTTGCCCTAGCCGGAATTCGAACCCGGGACCGCCGGCTCACTAAGCAGATGCACTAAAAACTGCGCCAACCGCGTCGTCAAAATAATAAATATCGGAAAACCTCACACAAATCGATCTAGTCCCAATGTAAGCTCTAGTATGATTTGAGCACTAAATAGATACGCTGATATACATACCTACTCATATAGATAAATACCTACATAGAAACATTCATGACCCAGGAACGAGTTCGTCACACAAATATTTTCCCTTGCCGGGATTTGAACCCAGTACCATCGGCTCAGCAGGCATAAATACCAAAACAAACAATTAACAGAAATAAAGTTATTGATGGGCAGTAATTCGTTAAGACTTTGCGATATCATCATCATTATTATAGGCCGTTTCGTCTGTTACAGACAATCTTATGCAGTGATATAGAAACACTTTTTTTGGTGATATAGGTACCAATTTAGTAATATCTCTGATTTTACACTGCCACATTTAGGTATCGATTTTGCTATTCGAGCTGTCACTTGTCGTTGATAAATTCGTATTTAAAGGACACATGATTCGTAAAATGCGAGCAAAAATCTTTGAAATGCTAGGGTGGTCACTAGTCATTATTAGTCATTTCAATCGCATTTTACGATCGCAGAATATATTTTACTGTATAGGGCAATGGTGTTAGCGATATAACTTGCCATCATGAATGTCATATTTCCGAATAATCTTACTACTTATTGACTTGAGAAAAATGCCCACCGTAAATAACTAACTAGATGAATAAAATTTCGAAACGGCTAGATAAATAAAATTCCGAAACGGCTGAAGTATAAATTTTTAACGGTATCAACCTCCATGATAAAACCCGCCGTTTTGTTTTTTTCCTAAAAATGACTCTACTAAAAAGATTCTTTATACCTCGCGAACCTACTTAATAAAATTTAGTAGGGGTTAGGAAATGCAACCTGTAGGTGAGCACAGCTGGAAATTTTGACAACTGGATATCCGAACATAAGAACATTCGAAAATCCACATTTTTTGGCCAAGCTGAAACGAAGCCGTTTCGCTCGCTAGGTCAATTAGACATAAAGTTGAGAAATATCACGAATACATCATTTAAAACGTCGAATTTAGCTCAGGATACACAATAACATGAAAAAAATAAACAAAGGACATTTAAATACGACTGTCACACTGAGTGAACAAAAAAAGATGACGAAATTAAATAAAGATTAGTCGTGATTTTCAATTAAAAAAATGCATTAAAACAAAAACATACGGCCAAGTGCGAGTTGAACAATGAATAAAGCACTACTATATTACTCTAGCAAAAATATAAACTTAGATTATTATTTTTCGCGGCTCCAAGGGGTGGGCGGCCTGAGTATTTTTAATTTAATTAGCTTTAATTGATCACTTGCAGCTCCACGCGTTCCTTGGAAACGAGGGTTGACAGAGGAACAGGCAGACAGACAGACAGTCGGACAACAAAGTGGTCCTATAAGTCCCATTTTCATGGTAAGGGTACTGAACTCGGTTGTACCTTGTACCTGAAGAAGTGCATAACTCTTCTGTGTTTAGGTACATTGAAGACAAACAATTTAAATTTGTTATGGTCGGGCGGGGTTAGAGCCCGCGTTTCCAACGGCTGTTTGCAGGCCAACACGGGCGTCTTCCCTATTAGACCACCAAACCGGTGCATGGGCCATTGAATTCTTCAACGACTTACTTCATTTCATGTCTCAGTCCTCAGAGTTGCATCAAAGCTTGAATTTTGAAAATTTTCGTTTTTTTTAAACATATGGTTTACTAAAAATTAATAAAAATTAACTGTGATTTATGTAGGAAATAGGAACTTACCCTATCTCTGATCTTCTCCTTGATGAAGGGTTTGACGAAGTTGACGATTTTGTCGACCAGTGGGGACACGTTGATGACATGCACTTCCTTCAGCTTCACTGGGTAGGCCTCCTAAATAGAGGGACAAAGGTAATTAATACAAGAGACCTCTTCCTCAAAGCACCGAGGTCACTTCGTGAAGCCTGTGGAGACACCAGGAGAATCCTGCGCTTCTGGACGGAGTTAGGCTGGCTAGACTATTAGCTGGCAAATCTGTATGCACAACGGCCCGAACATACACGGGCTAAGTGCGGAAAGCGGAGCCCATAACCATAACCATAACCATAATACAAGAGACAAAGAACTCAAGATGAGTGTAGTGTGAAGGAATTCTATCTAAGATTTTTCTGTAGTCGGTTTAAACATTGGATTGTGCGTCAGAATTTAGTAAGTTGAATTTTATTTGCCAAAGTAAACTGTCAGCGCTGATTACTGATATTTCACAAGTATGCTTCGCGACTCTTGTTGCGCGACATAGCTTCACCTGTCGCACTCCACAGTACTGTACAGAAAGAGATAGATTAATATCTCACGCAAGAAAGAATCGCGTATCCGCGCGTAATCCGCGTACCACCTCTAGCACAACTGTGCCGGTTGCCGAGGATTGCGGAGGCTGAGGTAGCAACATTTGGAGGAAGCTAATCCACTGTTTAACATCAGACGGGCTGCATATTTTTTTGGCACCGTCGCTGCATAATAAAAAAGTAGCTGTCGGTAACCTCGGGAATGAGGCATACGATATACGGAGGAGGATTGTGAAAAAGTCAAAAATTCATTTTCATCATACCTGTACACAAACTAGGAACTTCTTCACGAGCGTCGGTGTGAACTTGGCGAAGTGAGTAGGCGTGGCCACGGAAGCGTCCAGAATGTACACGTCACCAGCCACTCCTTCCTTCTCCTCGTTCAACCGCACGTCCCCAAGCATCAGGGCCAGCTTGAAGGCATCCGCCACGTTCGGGGTTTGGATGTCTTTATCGAGACCTGGATGGGGTGATGCAAAATTAGTTTATTTGTAATCGATTCCTCGTTTGCGGGAAACCCCTGTCAGATTTAATCAGATTAGCCGTTCTTACGATAAAGACGTAGGGATGGAAAAGTGTTTTTTTTTATCCGCTGTCAGTCACTCACGCGCATGCAGCACATTTTAATACGGGCCTCTACTTAACTTGCGAATGTCTTCACATTATTTCTTGGAAACAAACTATTTTATTAAACTGTTCAACTAATATGGATCTCTTACAGGTTACGGAAAAAACTAAGTATGCATTGTGTTTCTGCCTATTGTTTTAACCTCAAAGGTCACACAGGTTATGTATGTGCTAAATCAAGAATATATACCGATATAATACAATAAATTTATTATATTCATTATTCAATTTGCTATTGAATTCAATGCAAAATATATGACGTACCTAGTAGAATATTCCTCTATTTTTTGTAGTAGGTAATGATGATATATTATGTAGTACCTACAAAGACGTACGAATGCGCTAAATATAGATGTACCTATACAAAAGCTTTAGCGTCAGTTTGAGAAACATAAATACGATGGAGATGTTTTTTTGCGTTAGAAAACTTACATTCCGTGAAAAATGTTCATCCGAAAGAAAAGATTATTCTGATTTTACAATAACCTGAACTATTACCTAAATATAGATACGCTCTGTATTATAATCATTATTATCACTTATTTATCCTTCTGCTGGGCAAAGAGCTCCCTCTCATTTTTCCACGAGTCCTGGTCTTGTGATATCTCCCATCAGTTCTTATGGAAGGCATCAAGCATCGAGGCCTGCGGTGATGCCGTTCTCTTTTTAACCGACTTCAAAAATTAAGGTTCTATGTTTCACTGTAAGTATTTTTTGTGGTACCCGCTTGTAGTCACTTTAGCCCACAAATTCTCTGGCATGCGATAGATGTGTCCTGGCTAGTCCCATTTCATCTTTCCGGCTGTTTGGGCTACGTCAACTATAGAGTCATCTATAGCGTATTTAAGCTTAGTTATGAGTTTAAATTCTAAATACAGTCATCTTAATATTACCTACGCTTCATGTCTCTGATGTATCTGTCTTCTTTAAATAGATCTTTGTTTAAATTACCTTTCTCAAGTTTTTTTTTTTACAAAGACTTCGTTGGACTAGACGCACTTTGACAGTTGCCTTTCAGCAGACGTTCTTACCTCTCATGAGGACAACACGGCGACCCTCGGGCGTGAGACCAGGTAGTGGCGGCATTTGCCTGTAAAAGATACATTTTACCATTATGATGACGTCATGAATTCATATGCATAGTCTTAGACTGCCTGCAAAGTTGACTCATGGTTGGGCGAATATGATAGTGTTAAGCACTTCGATGGAGGAAGGATACATTTTACCATTATGATGACGTCATGGATTCATATGCAAGGTCTACACTCCTTGCGAAGTTGACCGAGATTGGGCAAATATAGGCACTTCGGTGGAGAAAGTAATGTTTGAGACAGTGAGCAGTTTGCATGAGCAGTACACTGCTCATGCAAACTGCTCATGCAAACCGGTAATACAGGGTTATATCCGGGCTAGTGTAAGTTGCTGCGTCTTCTATCGTCCGCAGACTCTGCCGGAGCCCCACAGCTGCGCACGCTACGCACGGACACGCTATACACGTCACCCACGTGGATCCATTGTTATAATATTGGTATCAGTGACGTCATTTCGTGCGCAGCGTGCTCGTGCACGTATCTACCTACATACCTACATACTGTGGAAGTATCTACCTACATTTTCATACAAAGCGTTTTTGTACCCACGTATGTACATGTAGCTCGAACGTGCGCAGCAGTGGGGCTCTGGTTTTAGCGTTCCCTCTGTCTTGCTCGCATCGCATGGCACGGTCAGCATAAAAAGTAGTGGGCAGTTTGACTACTGGCCTGGTATATTTCAAATTACATACTTTTAATGCTGACTATACTTGTGATAAATAGAAAGTCTGCATTTATCGCATCTTTCTTATTATATTCATTACTTACCCTAAAAAAAAATATTGGCGTATGTTTCAAAAGTAACCCTGTTAGTCCCACTTGTTTTTAATATTAATTATTATTAATTAGCTAGACAAGTGTTTGTAATTATTTTGAAAATTTGTTTTTTTAATTTCTGTCAAGTATGTCTTTCTGTAAAGCCTTGACACTGGCAGCTCACTCTGACCTTTAAGATGACAAGTCAAACACAGTACATTTCGTAAGAAAATACAGAGAAAAGAGCTAAATTTAAATTTAGCTAAATAAATATATCTTAATAATTAATATTTTTTCTTAGCTAATGTGTTTTTTTTTTATATTTTTATTAATTTTAAAATCAAATTTAGCAAAATTGGTAATTCTACGACTTGATAATAGACATGCACCTGATATAAAAGATTTTCCTTTTTTTTGTGATAAATAAATCTGAGCATGTTCCGTGCCTATTTGATTGATAAACCGCCTGGAAAAATGGTAATATTGAGAGCAAAAATATAGAAATATAATTAAAGAAAAAAAAAGTTAAAATAAAACCAATTTATTGTTGCTAAATCTTTTTACATCACGATGCGGACGCCATCTTGAACGCACATAGAATTGAAAGTGTTATTTCCAACGCATCCATCTATTTATCGCGTAAATCTCATAAAAACATTACTACGTAATAATACCTACAACGGCTTGCCATTACTTTAATGATCCCAGTACAGTAAGCAACAAAGTTATTTCATTTCCACCATTGAGCACACTAGAGTAAGTGTTATATTTTATGCAATTTCGTTGACCGTTGTACGAAAGTGGAATTTTATAAAGTACTGCTTTTAAGTTTAATTATTGTGCCTCTTAAATACAATGATAATAATTTTTGCAATATGTGATGTACATAGGTACCTAACTATATGAAGCTACTGATATGATTAGGATCTTGGTGGTTGGATATGACGTTGAAGTTAATGATGACGGGTTAAGGTTACGAATTGTGACGTCATAGAACGGTTACAAGATGTATCTGCATCCTTATTGTTAAATTACTATAACACGTTCAGATACGATAGGAATAAAAGACCTTTATTACTTGGCAGCGACGGCGGAAGGACGTGGATGACCAAAATTAGAGCTTCTATTATACGAGCAAAGTCGCCTCATTCATTCTGGCCCTCCGCGGGAGTTACTGGTAGTACTGAGAACTCCCCTTCTACATAAAAGAAGATCTATCATATGATGATGAATATAATGTGTGCAGATAAAGTAGTTTATGTAACTGTTCATAATTAGTTCTTAAAACACTATGTTATGAAACTCGACTTCGGCTCGTTTTTAAAGCCCCACTCGTGTTTTAAGACCTCTCATTATGTAGGTAGCATTTGCATAAACTAATCACCTATTTCTTTGTTCAATACATTTTAAATGCCCGTCGGAAAATTACACAATGTTCACGCATCTTGAAGTACAACACCAGCTTACTTAGGTCTTCTCCAGGGAGAACTTGAAGCCTCGGAGGAAGGTCATGCTGCGCTGGTCATCACTTACACAATGTTGAGGATCTCCTGCAGCTCGGGGCGGGTGACGTCACGGTCGGTGAAGAACTCGGGCACCGCGGCCCGCATCGTAAAGTACATGTCCAGTTTACGCTTGGTCTTCTCCAGGGAGAACTTGCAGCCTCGAAGGAAGGTCATTATGCGCTGGTCATCTGAAGAGATAAAGATATTAAATTAGTTAACTGCGAGACGGTATGTATTGGCATAACCAATAACAGATACAAAGTCATGTTGCACCGTTTTGGTGTAGAGAGTGTCTCTATTTTCTGCTCTAAATGAGATGGAAATCTCGCTATTCCATATTTCTTTGCAGCTTCACCACGGAGAAAGTACCTACAGTTAGCAACAGAATTTGCTATGCACGCCAGATGCTCAAAATTATATTTAGACACGTACATAAGTGATATACCTACACTTAAAGAGCCAACTTTGCACAGAGAAGTAAAACATTGTAACCATATTTTTTCATGTTCTTTAACCAGTTCCGACCGTAACATAAGCATATATTATACTCATATCTCTCTCTATTATCTGCAAATCAAGAGCATTTCAACTTACGCTTATCAAACGTACGGTCAACCAAATAGATAACATATTAAAAAGAATTTTGAGAATCAGTCTACAATTGGCGGAGATACCGGTGGACATACCATGTGGCCAGCAAATGGGATTCGAAATTTAAATTCTTATTTTTCTTTTTGGAGACGAAACGTAATGGTGTCACTGGCCGCTTTTTGAGCCGGCAGATAGGAATGAATACGTTTACGTTTTGAATTCTGTTAAAAAAAACAAATTCTCACCGAACTCATCAGGAAGATGAGGTTCCTTCTTGAGCCACTCCTTAATGTGGGCCAGGTCAGCGTCCTTGGTGTCCGCCTTCTCGTTCAGCTCCTCGCGGATCTTCTGCCACATCTCACCGGCCGGCTGTTCCAGAGTCATCTTGGCTTCTGTTGGACCTGGAAGCAATTGAAATTCTGGATATAGAAGTGCATTCGATTTTTTCTAAAAGTTAGGTATATGCATGAATTTTATTTAATTATTTATTTATTCCTCTTCTTCTTGTGTCATATTCCTTATTACTGAGGGTCAGGATCTCTATTTATCACGCTTCGGATGATCGCTCTCCCCTTACTTTTATTTATTTACTAATTTGTTTACATATTTATTTAAACTTTATAGCACAAAACAACAGTCAGTCTCAGTATAAATGGCGAATTTAATAGCATTCTCTGCAACCATAGGGCTAAAGAGAGATGCTTCAAGTGGGTGCAGAATATAATTAATCGTTCTGAGATTTTGTTCTTAGATATATGATTGATTGATGATTTGGTGTAGGGACGCCCGGCCGGAGACAGGCGGGCTGTCGATCGCTTGACTGCGTTCATTCAGCCCAATTAATTCTATATGGTTGCGATGGCTATCAGAGCAATATGGTGTAAACACTTTCACGTCGAGAAACGTAAATTAGGACCCTCGTGATGTACCACCACGTCTGTGGACGCCTCCTCCGTCTACGGCTGGACATTTTTAATATTTTTTTATATTAAAGCGAATGCCTTTTGCCGTTTGTGTGACTTTTATTACGGTGCCGCAGCATACATTCAAATGTTATAGCTTGAGTATTTTTTCAAGGGTTTAATCGATTATATTTTTACGGGGTACTATGTCAACGCCATAAAATAAACAATGGAATTGAATCAAATACGGGAATAGTTTTGTGTTCAAAAGGTTTGTTGTTCAATTTTCTTGTTGGAAAACAAAATCGAAGTTCGAACTCAAATATCGTTGACATATGATCAGCAATGGATGGAGGTAGGCAGGGCTGGCCTTAGCCCTACAGGCCCCGGGTGAGCCTCGAATGAGCGCCAGGTTCAGGGCCCTAGGCGCTCTAGACCAGGTTAAAGAAATGCCGTTTAGGAGTCAGCGCCTCGGCCGGCCGGGTCGATTCCCTCCAAGGCCCTCAGGAGGTAGGCTGACGATATTAATGCTTTGAAATGGTTTATCTGAGTTGCAATGTTGCCTCGACAAATTGCATTGCATAAAAGTCAGTCAACCGAGAAACCCAAAATTATGATGACAGCCGAAAATGTATCATTATTTTCGAAATACCCGTCATTAGGTGTCATTATTTCACGAATTTTGCCTAATGTCTCGGTCTCGACTAACATTGCTAAACGCAATTTGAGCCTGTAGATGGGCAAATTCTAAAGAAAACATAGAATTAAGACAGTAAGACAACAATATGGTGTTTTCGTCAAAATAATTTAAAAGATTGCATTAATATTATGTTCATCTTTATTCGAACGAATTCGAATAAAGATGATCCCACCAAAAACATTTCATGTAAAATTGGCTGCCAAGACTCACATGCTCATAACGCTTTCGCTGTAAAAAAGTGGTCAGATCCCTCGAAAAGCCAAGCCCCTAAGCCCTGAGTATACTAATCCTACACCTTGGCTTCAAAAGTATGGCTTGGCCGTTTCATAGAGTAACGTAAATAAGTCCACAGAACCGTCTGGCCCATACGGTATCAAGAAATTAAGTTTATGTCTTCATGATAAAATATATTAAACTTAATTCCTTACCATATAGGCCGGACAGTCCGTTAAACTTATTTACGGTACTTTATGAAACGGCCAAGCCATACTTTTGAAGCCAAGGTGTAGGATTAGTATACTCAGGGCTTAGGGGCTTGGCTTTTCGAGGGATCTGACCACTTTTTTACAGCGAAAGCGTTATGAGCATGTGAGTCTTGGCAGCCAATTTTACATGAAATGTTTTTGGTGGGATCTCATTTCTTTTTGTAAGGTAATTTTTAATTTATATGTTTTTTTTTGTGCTGAAGTGTTTCTAAGTAAGTATAATATAATTATAGTATAGTATAATAATTGTGTATTTAAGAAATACTTACGTTTAGCCCCATATATATATATATTATATACACTTTTATCCCCCATTATGGAAAGCCCATACAAACTTTCATCCCCTTATTTTAAGGGTGGGGGGTGATTTACTAAAAATCCTAGAATGTGTATTTTATTTATAACAATGAGCTGAGCCCAATAGGTATAAATTTTCAGACCTCTAGTATCAAAATTTGCGAAAGTCTCATACAAACTTTCATCCCCTAGTTAAAGGGGTTGGGGGGTAAAAGTTCCAAGTTTCAGAATTATTCTATTGTTTGTGTACTAAACCTAGCTTACATACCAAATTTCAGCTTTCTAGGTCATCGGGAAGTACCCCAGAGGTTTTGATACATAAGTGAGTGAGTGGCAAAATCGGCGTATTTTAGGTACCAATAAAACCTAAAGTATAAAAGCTAGATCAATGAAATTTAGTACATTTCATATGTTCCCTAACTGCATCTTAACCTGTGAATTTGGGTGCTCTGGTGTTAACTGGGACGAAACTATGAGGGTTTGAAAATGAGACGAAACGGTTCGAGAAAAGGTAGGTAGTGCCCCGCCTCTTTTTTTTTCGTCTTGGCGGGGGCACTACCGTGCCCCCAGATGAGATGTTTTGTAAGTGATATCATATAACCTTATAATAAATTCGCCTAGAACGAGCTCTCTTGGTTTTTATGTGTGCGTGTCTACATGTAAGTCAATCAGACAGATGCGTACACGGACGAAACTTAGCCCGTGGCTAACCAAAACTGGCTTAATTTTTTAGCGCTGACTAGGTTTCTGGGAGTATTTATTCTAAGCCTATAACTCGATTTACTCATTTTTTCTCGTGGTCTCTCCCCTGTGATAAGAATACCTCATCCTTTGCTAATGTGTATTTTAAGTAAAAAGTGACGTAAGTCGCTCTTAAAAGACTGTTACTGCGGTATCAAGAAACATCGATGATCACATCACTTTAATTTAATGGAAATAATTATAATCGTTACTTATAATCATAATAAACTACTTGCACCAGATGTGCACTTCGCGGCGGTGAAGGTATGTATTCAAAAGTCGTACTTGCATACTTGTTCCACTGTTCCACATGAAATAAGCGATCAAGGTTCCTAATTAAATTGATCACATGTCTGCCACCGAGTTCCGTTTTGTTGTGACAATCTGTGTTATCACATTTCCTAAACAACCCTTTTGAGGTTCATAATGTCTGCAATAATGTTTCCGCTGACCTACGTCCCAGTTTTTACTGTGGACTTGCGCGCACGCACCGCGCAATGTGCGATTAAGAAACTGCGCTTTCCAACCTTGCGTACTTACGTATGACGACACAGTAATCAGGCTTCAACTATGGCTGCCAATGACTAGGGCATGACGTTGCATAAATTAAAAATAAAACAAAATTGGACGACGTTTCGATCCGATGCGTGTTTTGTTTTATTTTTTATTTTTATTTAAGACATGACTTTAACTGTAACAGAGCTGGTTAGCCCTCACTACCAGTAGCCGGACTTTGTGTGGGAGTATAACCCGCTAATGAGATTGATAATGTGGACGCATTGGGCGCATGGACTGCGCCCGATACGTGTGGTGATTGCACTTCGTTGGAATGAAAAAAGAAAAACCTAACTGACTAGGCCATGTTAAAAAAAAAAACAATGCCAATTGGAGGTCAGTCTAGTGCGCCTAATGGGGCAAGTGGATCTACCACATCGAAATATTAAAAAGTGTAGACATTATAGAACTATCGCCTAACGCCATCTTTCTTTTGCGATCTTACTATATAATTTTATTTTATTTTCTTTGTTGGAGAAAAAAACAGTCATAGACATAAGTCATCAAGTTACATAATATGATAAGAAATCTTAAGTTAGGTATAGGCTACATCCGAACACAATTCCAACTGAGATTTTGAGTAGGTAAATAAGGTGACATTGTTATTAAAAGAACACTTCATTAACACTAACACTGACGCTAAGTGGTTATATGGATGTTTAACTCAATTAAACTTTTATTTTGTGAAATTTTATAGCGTGAAAGGTTTCTCTTATACTAAGTTTTAACGATCCAGCTCGTAATTTGTGTACCGTGACGGTTTTCGTGCAGTAAAAACTGAATTCAGATACTTTCACCCGATGTAAAACTGGACAAGAAGTATATACGATATTTCAAATAAAAAGGCGAACAGTTATTTTGAAATGCTGCTACAGTAAAAAAAAATAAGTACGTTTTTGTAGCAGCATTCAGTGAATGTTTCCTGAGTCTTTGATGTTTTATAGGCACGGGACATAATTGTGTTTATAAAAGTGTTGATATAATTACCTTGATGTTTCGAACGTGATGTTACGTTAATGGCCTTGAATATTGAATAGTTCTAAAAGTGTATGAGTTTCTGAGTCTTCTACCTACCTCTAAGTAGTTTTGTACTAATTTTGAACACATATTTGACCAATATAATCACCAGTGATCCATTCAAGTGATCTTAGTGGATACCGTGAACTTAGTTAGGTACTTACTCCGATGACTATGAGTAGTGCATCTGGGGGCACGGTAGTGCCCCCGCCAAGACGAAAAAAAAAGAGGCGGGACACTACCTACCTTTTCTCGAACCGTTTCGTCTCATTTTCAAACCCTCATAGTTTCGTCCCAGTTAACACCAGAGCGCCCAAATTCACAGGTTAAGATGCAGTTAGGGAACATATGAAATGTACTAAATTTCATTGATCTAGCTTTTATACTTTAGGTTTTATTGGTACCTAAAATACGTCGATTTTGCCACTCACTCACTTATGTATCAAAACCTCTGGGGTACTTCCCGATGACCTAGAAAGCTGAAATTTGGTATGTAAGCTAGGTTTAGTATACAAACAATAGAATAATTCTGAAACTTGGAACTTTTACCCCCCAACCCCTTAAACTAGGGGATGGAAGTTTGTATGAGACTTCTGCAAATTTTGATACTAGAGGTCTGAAAATTGATATAGGGACTCCTTTATTATTTATAAATAATAAAGTACATATTCTAGGATTTTAAAAAAATCACCCCCCACCCTTTAAATAAGGGGATGAAAGTTTTTATGGGTTTTCCATAATGGGCGATAAAAGTAGTATATATCGGGCTAAACGTAAGTATTTCTTATACACAATTATTACTACTTCCATATCTACACTTCGACTTCGTATCTGGGGGCACGGTAGTGCCCCCGCCAAGACGAGCAAAAAAGAAGCGGGGCACTACCTACCTTTTCTCGAACCGTTTCGTCTCATTTTCAAACCCTCATAGCTTTGTCCCAGTTAACACAAGAGCGCCCAAATTCACAGGATAAGATGCAGTTAGGGAACATATGAAATGTACTTAATTTAATTGATCTAGCTTTTATACTTTAGGTTTAATTGGTACCTAAAATACGCCGATTTTGCCACTCACTCACTGACGTATCAAAAACCTCTGGGGTACTTCCCGATGACCTAGAAAGCTGAAATTTGGTATGTAAGCTAGGTTTAGTACACAAACAATAGAATAATTCTGAAACTTGGAACTTTTACCCCCCAACCCCTTAAACTAGGGGATGGAAGTTTGTATGAGACTTCTGCAAATTTTGATACTAGAGGTCTGAAAATTGATATAGGGACTCCTTGTTATAAATAATAAAATATATATTCTAGGATTTTTAGAAAATCACCCCCCACCCTTTAAATAAGGGGATGAAAGTTTGTATGGGTTTTCCATAATGGGGGCTAAACGTAAGTATTTCTTAAATACACAATTATTACTACTTACTTAGAACGCTACGGCACATAAAAATAAAAAAATAAACCTAAAAATTAAAAACTACTTTACAAAAAGAAATGAGATCCCACCAAAAAAACATTTCATGTAAAATTAGCGGCCAAGACTCACATGCTCATAACGCTTTTGCTATTATTACTACTTACTTACAGACGCTATGGCCCAAATAAATGAAAAAGACTAGGGCACCTTACAAAAATAAATGAGATCCCACCAAAAACATTTCATGTAAAAATGGCGGCCAAGACTCATATGGTCTGGCTGTAAAAAAGTTATCAGATGCCTCGAAAAGCCAAGCCCCTAAGCCCTGAGTTTACTAATCCTACACCTTGGCTTCAAAGGTATGGCTTGGCCGTTTCATAAAGTAACGTAAATAAGTCCAACGGACCGTCTGGCCCATACGATATCAAGAAGTTAAGTTTATATCTCCATGATAATATATATAAACTTAATTCCTTACCATATAGGCCGGACAGTCCATTAGACTTGTTTACGTTACTTTATGAAACGGCCAAGCCATACCTTTGAAGCCAAGGTGTAGGATTAGTAAACTCAGGGCTTAGGGGCTTGGCTTTTCGAGGCATCTGATAACTTTTTTACAGCCAGACCATATGAGTCTTGGCCGCCATTTTTACATGAAATGTTTTTGGTGGGATCATAAATTCATAATAAAAAAATAAATAGTAAAGGACAATCTTAGTTAATTTTACATAGAAAACTACCACGAGTCTCAGACAAATATTAAAATAAGTACAAAACGGGTTTACCAAGTCGTAGAAGGCGTCAATGCTCGACGACGACGTCGTTAGACAGTGTTAATTGTAATTGTGTTTTGGCCCACTAACCAAATAAACGTGAAATATTTGTATCATAACGCACTACTCTAGAACATAAACATCACTACATAGTATAACTAAATAAAGTCGCTTCCTGCTATCTGTCCCTATGTGCTTAGGTATGCTTACGCGATCTTTAAAACTACGCGATTTTGATGCGTTTTTTTTATTTTTTTTCATAGATAGTCTGATTGAAGAGAAAGGTGTATATGTATAATACATGCATAATTTATCAGCATTGCACCCGTGCGTAGCCGGGGCGAGTCGCTAGTACACTATAATTTAGTTTAAACACAAACAGCAAAGGCTTTGGGTTATTATTCTGCTCACGAAGTTTCCTAAGGCGCTTAGCTGTAGCTACAAAACTGTTGGTTTTCGTTTGAGGGCTGCATGTTAAGGTGTTAGTCTTACGTGAATATAAACTAGCTGGCCTTTGTTTATGACGTTAATCGCGCGATAAATAGTCGACAAAACATCTGTAACTTCCCAGTAAAGTTGTTAAATCACTGTATATATTTTATGATATTATAAAAAAAATACTGTTTTGAGGGCATACAAACGTAATGTTTCGGTGTTCCACTTATTTACGCATAATTTTTCATGTTATAATTCTATATTAGGTACATAGGTAATGCATAATTGCCTATATGAAGTATACTTCATTTACGCCGCATCCTCGTTTCGTCGAATGATCTTTATTACGCATAACTTTTTAATTCCGAAAACCTAATATTCTAGCAGCAGATTGTTAGAGGTCAAATTTGATTCGACAATACAATAATTATGCGTATCGAAATTCGGACAAATGATGATTCGGTAAGATGAATATTCGGCGGAATCAAATTATGCGAAACGTGATCGGTGAAATAAATGTCGGACATAAAAAATATGCGTAGGTAAATAGATGGCGTCTTTGTATTCCTGTAACGGTTACAGCTGTATGACACGTTACCACAATTTGAGGCACAGGGGTCACTGGGTACACAAATACGGTTAAGAAATCATGAGGGTCTAGGAACTATGACTGTCTTTCTCTTCCTTGAGGTCTGACTCGTGCAATAAAAAGTATTTATATTTATATCTGTATGTCTTTTCCCTTCCCGCAACACAGTTGCCTATAAGTATCACATAATCTTCAGCTGATCTTGGAATACGTTGCGTGACAAAGGTTCGTCTTTCTCAAGCAGTTACGTAGTGTGACGTAATTTATGTTTGTTCCTGTCTACAAAGCTAGTATTAGTTTACTATTCGATACCGGGCTGCACCTTTTCTTTATTATATGATGAGGTAGGCTACGTAGACTACCAGGAGCCGATGCCGTGGGTCTTGGGTTCGAATCTCGGCAAGGGCTGATATGAATGTGATGAACGCGAATGTTTCCTGGATCATGAATATTTTCTATGTATTTTAGAATATAATATTTCATCGTTTGATATCGAACAATAATATCCATTATGCGGTTTACACTCACGTGAAATTGTCAGGAACGGCCCGACATAATAATATTCATATAATAATATCATAATATATATATAATAATATCCATTGCCATAACATTTAAGTATTTGATCTTAAATTGGGGCTATGTCTTTTTGTGTGTGACTGTCCGATATTTTTTTAATACTCATTGTACAGTCAAGGAAATTGAAACATGTACTTTTTTCGCTCTCGGTCAGAAAGGTACGCGATTCAGATTTTTTGACTATATTACCGCACGTGGCACTCGATCCACGTTTTTCTATGTGGATGTTATTATTACATCCAAAATTGGGAAAATTTTCACACAGAAATATATCGGCCGTTACAATTTTCATTCTATACTAATTTAAAAACATGGAAACATATTCTTGTGAAAGTTTTCAGAAATTAAAAATAACTTTCCTAACTTCCACTACTCCGGGTATTTATTTAGGACTAATCATGTGACAAGCACGGGAATTATTCAAGCAAAACATTGAAACCACTATTTAAATATGGATCACAAACAAGTATTATGCACTCTACTTTTATCTTACGTACTAGCCAATCTAATTTATTCCAGTTTCACTCCAACACACTAAAACAGTCCTTAAAATCTCAAGCCAATTATTTTTATTTGCACAAGTGCCCAAACGTATTCATTTTATATCGCAAAGCCAAGTCGAGGCAATTAAAAAGACGAATCAGAGCGAAAGCGTCCACGTTCCGTGACTGTAAAAAGGCGAGTGTAGGGTCACGAGGAAAATGAAAGCCTCGTAGTATGAGAAACCTCGAAATGAAATGTCTGTCTGTATTTTGAAGATATTTAAAACAGGAAGGTGCCCGCAATTTTGGTCGCGTATTTTTTTTCTTTATTATAGTCGGGTAAAAAGTATCCTATAAGTATCATTTTGGATGTCCAGCTTTACAGATATTGGTTAAAATCCGTTTAGCCGTTCCGGCGTGATGAGAGGACAAAAACAATTTTGCCGACAGATGGCGTTCTTTTTTTTTTATTATTATCTTTATTAATTAGAAAGGGGTTTTGTCAGATGGCGTTCTACGGCTGGCACCACGCTGCTACATCGAGCGGTTAAGATTTTTCCTGAAATAATGATCGCTCTCCATAGTAAAATGATTTCCAATACAAATATAGCATTTTTTATTGTGGAATTAGATGAAGAAAGTAGTCTTTAGATGTCTTTGTTTGTAAGCAGGGGTCATTATCACAGTGTGTACGTCGAAAAATTTGAACATATTCTGTCAACTTCGGTGAAGGTAAGATTGTTATAAGTTTGTATCTCCTACGATAAAGGAGAAAGAGATCTATACTATACGAAAAAAATCTAGGTTTGTATTAAAATCAGTTTTCTAAGGAGAGGGGTCATGATTTCAGGAAAAAACTTAATAGCGTGATGCAGGATCGTCATTTGTTTCATATGGGCGCGCGGCGGCAACCTGGCGCCATCTGTTTTCATAATTTCCTTTGTCCTCGCATCACGCCGAAACGGCTGGACTAGCCAATTTTGGTACAGGGATAGCTGGATATCCAAAGATGGCTATAGGATAAGTTTTATCCGTTTCCGGTAAAGAAAAAAACACGCGGACGAAGATGCTTTATTATAAGGTGCCCTATAAAAAAATTCTTTCGTTATTTACCTTTGTGTCAATATTTTTAAAAATAAAAATGTGGTATTTCCACATAAAAAAATAGAATTGATTAAAAGATTCGATAAAAATATTAAGGTAGGTACCTGCTAATTTCAAACATTAATTTTCAACTACTCCGCTACCTAAAGGTTGTCTGGAAGAGATCGCTATTTAGCGATAAGACCGCCTGTTGTTTACCTCTGCCTGTTATTTGAATGTATCTCATGTTGTGTCGCATATTGGTGTTAGAGGTGTGCAATAAAGAGTATAATTTGTATTTGTGTTTGTGCCATATCGTTTGTATATAAAATAGAATAGAAGGAGTTATGTTCCATATACAATATCAAGTAAAACTTTCAGCGTAACTTGCGTAGCATGCTAGAGGTTTAGCGTGATCTTACGTTTAATTCGAGTTTAAATCGTGAATTTTAGCTGGCACGCCATTTTTTTGCGTAACTACACTTTTTACACCAACTTTCTATTAACTCGGTTTTAAAGTAGATTTGGTTCAAGTGGCGTGTCAACATTTATATGAAAGTTTATGTTGATTTAGTATTTTTAGCTTGTACGAGTGAGACATGTACCATACGCCGAAGATGATAAAGGTTTCAATTTCTACGTTGAAAATCTCATCGATACACAATACAATACAAATCCACTTTATTGCACACCTCATACACAGGGATACAAAACATGAGAGATATACAGTAAAAATAAACAGAGGTAAGCAACAGGTGGTCATATCGCTAAATAGCGATCTCTTCCAGACAACCTTTAGGTAGCGGAGTAGATCAACAAGAGTTAGAATTGAGTAGGTGATGCAAAACAACTTTAAGCCACAAAAATTAACTATAAAAAATAAAAAGACAATAAACATACATAAATAACAATAATCCGATATACCTACATACAATATTTAGACATAATAACAACATAAAGCAGAGTAGAATAGATAGCAAACCAGAGTCAGTCGCATAGTACGAGTAAGAGGAGCGACACTTCAATGCAGTATTGTACTATTATTAGTAATACACTATTGTGATGTCTAGTGAAATAGTTGACAAAATGTTGATCATTCATATTTCATAATGGGGATAAGAATATGGGCAATGGTCAATGTCTTTTTACTTTATTATAGGCCCGCAGAAGATACCTAACGCTAATTTGTAAAAGAAATAGGATAGATAAACAATAGGGATGTAGATTGATGTTGAATTATATAACATACTGTAGTTATATTATATGAATGAAATTAGCTTAATATGTCATGACTCATAAAACGAAGAAACCCAAATAAAAAAAAAAAATTGTTTGAAATATGTGACTGCAAAGGTACGCTTATATATTTTTAGGGTTCCGTACCCAAAGGGTAAAAACGGGACCCTATTACTGAGACTTCGCTGTCCGTCCGTCTGTCCGTCCGTCCGTCTGTCACCAGGTTGTATCTCAAGAACGGTGATAGCTAGACAGTTGAAATTTGCACAGATGATGTATTTCTATTGCCGCTATAACAACAAATAACTAAAAATAAAATAAAATAAATATATAAGGAGGGCTCCCATACTACATAAAATAAATGGTCTACTCGCCTATTCCGCTCCAGACATAAAATAAATAAATTGAATATAATTACGTGATAGAAATTCCAAGGCTAAAAATTAGTTTTGTATGGTAGTAGCAATTAGTTAACTTAGTTGAATCTAGACAATCGTGCAATCCAGCGTAGTGTAGCAACCCGTATGTACGTGAACGTGACAGGGGTGCTTAAAGGTGGATAAACTAATGGGACAGATTTCAGATTTCAAATTTCATTTATTCACCATAAAGTAACATGGTCATTACAACATGGTATGTCAAAGTACATATTCATAAAATAATAATAATTTAATAATTAATAATAATCATTAATTATGGAAATCTAAGATGTTAATATTGATGTTCAAAAATTCTGATACAGAGTAAAATACATTTTTCTTGAAATACATTGATATTATTTTCTTAAAGCTATTAAACGGCAATTCCTTTGAGTATTTATATTTAGACAGGAGATGCCATGCATGGGCGACCCCCTCCGGCAAAATAATTGGTCAAATGGTCAAGGACGTTATATAAAACTACTTAAAGTCACTTCACTGTCATTTTGCATCATTCCGTGTCGCGTGTCATTTCTCTTCAAAAATGGTGAATTGTGCAGTATTTTCGTGTAAAAGACGATCCGACACCTCAAATACGTAACAAGATCGCGTTTCCTATCACAGGTTAGTATTTTTACGAAGTATTAAATGTGTGTTAAAGTACAATCTCCATTTAAAGAAAAAAACCGTTGCGATACGTAAACGACAGAAAAATGTAAACATAAAACGGTGGTACAGGGGCGAGGGATGTGACAAAGTCAAAACCGCCTCAACATTTGAATGAATCATTCATTCATTCGATCACTGCAGTTCGTTTAATAGTTAGTGTATTATTAGATACTTGCGACCCTCCCGGCTTCGCACGGATGCAAAACTGATAAATTGTGCATGTATTATACATATTATAAACCTTCCACTTGAATCACTCTATCTATTAAGGAAACTGCATCAAAATCCGTTGCGTAGTTCTAAAGATCTAAGCATACAAAGGGACAGACAGACAAACAGGCAGACAGCAAGAACCGACTTTGTTCTATACTATGTAGTGATTTAATTTAATAATAGGTATAGATGTATGTAATTTTTAAATCTTCTAAGGTGAATTAGAAATATTACCTTTCTCTAGACATACGATTTTGAAATTTAATATGAAAATGAAAATAATTGTTTGCTAAAAGTATATCTAGGTAAAAGGAACATTTAATGCTGGGCTATGAGTATATGCGTTATACATATACTATTATTTATAGACTTTATTTCATATTCTTTCCATTTTCTTCACTGCTGCCTCCTTATTTCCTTATTCTTCTTTTCTTTTATAGAATGAGAAATGAGGATATGCCGCAGAAGAACCAAGGTAACCGGTATAGCTCACAGGACTGCACGATTGAAGTGGCAATGAGCAAGCCATGTAGCCCAGAGAATCGATGGCCGTTAGGTCAGCAAAGTGCTAGAGTGGCGACCACGTATAGGAAAGCGCAGCGTAGCGAGGGTTGTGACGATTCTTGGAGAGGTCTATGTTCAGCAGTAGACGTCTGTGGCTGATAGATAGATGAATATATTTACTTCATTATAACTTTTTTATTTTATATGTGGTAATTCTAGTTAAATTAATAACAATTTGTTTTATTGTTTTCTCTTCACTCATTATTTACTCATATCTTTAAATCACTTTATAGGTGGTTTCATATAATCACCTTTATTTTTAGATGGGCGTACGTTCTTTTCCTGAAGGTTATATTCACTGACCTCTAAACTACAAGCACGTTGGACTAAATATTCCATAGGGAATGACAGTTGTTTTCAGTGCCCATTCAAAGCATCCTGCGTGAACGTCTACTAAAATGGTAATTTCAGGCAAACGGTTCTTTGATCTGTGACGATCTGTTAATGTCTAATATTAGATCCATGGACGCTCACACAACTTGCACATAGCTATCAGCTCCAAAATGGCGAAAATGAAGTGGTTTTATTTTAGCAACGACAATATGAAGTAGAGTGTACTTGTTTTAGAAGTCCGTGATTGTTTAAGCCCGAAACAACCGCGGGCGATAGTTTTATTTCACAGTTTAGTTATGCGAGAGTATTAAGGACACAATAAATATAGACAGATATACATAGAAACAAATATATTTATTGGATAACATCTTCAATATACAGAATTTACAGTTTTCAAATTTCACAATAAATCTAAATATATAAAAGAAGAAACTGACTGACTGACTGACTGACTGACTATTTTACTCGAAACTTCACAGGAGTATTTCTAACGATAAATGAGTAAACACGTGTTTCAGGTTTTTTAAAAATTCAACCCCTAAAAGAGAGAAATGTGGTGACAAAGTCTGAAAATCAGCATGGGTATTGTTTTTATGGTTTATCGGGTCGCTGATTACGAAAACCGCAACGATTTTAAAATCCAACGTGGCGGGCGTGAGTTACCATCTCCCCTGTTGGGGTGAAATGGGGTTGAAATGTCTAAATACTAAACCGCTGATTCTAGAGGGTTCAAATTTGGCACGTAGGTTCCTTATAAGGTTTAAGGGTGCACTAATAAAGGATTTTTCAAAACTCACCCCCTAAAGGGGTGAAATGGGGTTCCAAAGTTTGTATGGGGAAACAAGATTAGTTATACTATTTTATTCGAAACTTCACATGAGTATTTCTAATGATAAATAAGTAAACACGTGTTTCAGGTTTTTTGAAAATTCAACCCCTTAAAGGGAGAAATGTGGTGACAAAGTCTGAAAACCAACATGGGTATTGTTTTTATGGTTTATCGGATCGCTGATTACGAAAACCACAACGATTTTAAAATCCAACGTGGCGGACGTGAGTTAATCTCCCCTGTTGGGGTGAAATGGGGTTGAAATGTCTAAATACTAAACCGCTGGTTCTAAAGTGTTCAAATTTGGCACCTAGGTTTGTTATAAGGTGTAGGGGTGCACAAAGAAAGGATTTTTCAAAACTCACTTCCTAAAGGGGTGAAATGGGGTTCCAAAGTTTGTATGGGGAAACAAGATTACCTAGACTATTTTATTGGAAACTTGAAAGGAGTATTTCTTACAATAAATAGGTAAAAACGTGTTTTAGGTTTTTTGAAAATTCAACCCCTAAAAGGGAGAAATGTGGTGACAAAGTCTGGAAACCAACATGGGTATTGTTTTTATGGTTTATCGGGTCGCTGATTACAAAAACCGCAACGATTTTAAAATCCAACGTGGCGGACGCGAGTTACCATCTCCCCTGTTGGGGTGAAATGGGGTTGAAATGTCTAAATACTAAACCGCTGGTTCTAAAGAGTTCAAATTTGGCACGTAGGTTCCTTATAAGGTGTAGGGGTGCACTACGAAAAGGATTTTTCAAAACTCACCCCCTAAAGGGGTGAAATGGGGTTCCAAAGTTTGTATGGGGAAACAAGATTAGTTAGACTATTTTATTCGAAACTTCACAGGAGTATTTCTAACGATAAATGAGTAAACACGTGTTTCTGATTTTTTGAAAATTTAACCCTTATAAGGGAGAAATGTGGTAACAAAGTCTGAAAATCAGCATGGGTATTGTTTTTATGGTTTATCGGGTCGCAGATTACGAAAATCGCAACGATTTTAAAATCCAACGTGGCGGACGTGAGTTACCATCTCCCCTGTTGGGGTTGAAATGTCTAAATGCTAAACCGCTGATTCTAGAGAGTCCAATTTGGCACGTAGGTTCCTTATAGAGTATGGGTGTAATTTTTATGGTTTCTTGGGACGTTAATTACAAAATGCCACCGATTTTGAAATTTTACATTGTGGACATGAAAATTCTTGAAAGCATTTGCGCTAAATTGCAATTTAATCGGTCCAGTAGTTTTGCAGCAAATCGGTTGTAACAGACGGACTGACAGACAGCTACACGTGATCCTATAAGGGGGTTATATTTTTGCTTTTGAGGTATGGATAGAGACCCGCGTTATCCTAATAGATTAAAAAATAGTATTTGGTGGCATCTCGATCGTCGGCAATCGGTACCTACATAGGCGGGCGGCGCGTTGGGACGGGAGGAGGAATGATCGGGAAACTTCCTGCATCCGTAATAAATACATTCAAGCTTTTCAATAATTATGTTAAGTCAAGAATTCTGAATTACGTTTATCTGGCTCATAATAATACATTTTTCATTCATCAACGATGAAAACCTCAATATCTTACAATAGAACATGACGTAACTTAGAACATGGCTTAGAATCATTAAACCAATATCTCGAATATCCCAAGTCGATGAGCGAAAGGCTCGGGACATTATAAAAGCTTTATACAAATAAAATGCACACATATCCCGGTGTCTTAGCTTCACTTCGAGTTATGAATTTTGAAGTGAACTTTATTTGGATACAGTAAAAGCTGAGATCGCTTGATTTGAGTGCTTGAGTTTTCGGGTTGATTTGTTAAAGTGGAGTTGTGATAACATAAAAAGTATTTCCCAGTGATATTAGAAAAGCGAAAGTCTGTGTATGTTTGTTACTTCTTCACGCTAAAACGGCTGGACGGATATGCATGAGGGAAATGCAGATTGCAGATTATACCCTAACTTAACAAATAGCCTACTTTTAATCCTGAAAAAAAGAGCATTTGTTCCCGTAGGATGATGTATATTATAAAAGCACGCGGGCGAAGCCGCGGGTTAATGCTAGTAGTACCTATAAGACAATTCAGTTCATTCATTAAAATGATTTGACTCATTCTTCATATGTGTCCCATCACTATGTTTTTCTTATGTATGCTGCACAGTTACTTGAAAACAGTATCTGTGTGCATGTCATTTTAGATGTGTTGAATTTTGCTGTAGTGTGCGTTTATCGCAACAGCAAAATTTGTGTCTGTTGAGTTATTCGTCTTTTGGTGGTGTGCTGTACGTGTTTACCTCGCCCCCCGCTAAAATTGGCGAAAATTTTTTTTCGAAGAGTTTACGTTATGACACCTCCATTGTCTATAAATACTCAAAGGGCAATTCAGTAATTTCAATAGGCAGTTTATTAAACATTTTAATTTTCAGGAAAATTCCCTGTTTCTGTGTTTTCCTAAGTCTACATTTTGGTAACAATAATTTGTTCTTAGAACGGGTGTTAAAGTTATGTATATCCGACACTTTAAGCAATGAATCAGTCTGCTTATGTATTTCCAATAAGGAGTTATAAATGTACAATGCAATAACAGTCATTATGCCTAGTCTCTCAAAGTGAGGTCTGGCTGAGTCGCGTCGGTTTGCTCCACTCATGATCCTAACTGAACGCTTTTGGAGCACTAGTATTTTATTTATATTTGATGCATTACCCCAGATTGTTATAGCATAGTTTAGTAAGGAGTGAATATATGCATAGTACACAGTTTTGAGTGTTTCTATATTTATAAGTGGTTTCAGTTTAAGTAATGCAAAATTTGCTGAGGATATTTTATTACTAAGTTTCTCTAGGTGTTCTGAATGTGTCAATTTACTGTTAACTACGTATCCTAAGAATTTCGTTGATTCCTTATAAATTATAATTTATCTCTGATGGTGTTTCTTCCTTTTTTGATTTTGACTTGTATTTTATTGTTATGGTTTTGTCAGTATTTAATACAATTCCGTTTGATTCGAACCACTGTTGGAGACTATGTTTGATTTATATAATTTCAGCTTCCAAGACGTTTATGTTTTCGTGCCTTATTCCAACATGTGTATCATCAGCAAAAAGACTGACTTGTGCCCACTCCGGAATGTTACATGGCAAATCATTAACATAGATTAGGAATAGCACAGGGCCTAGAATAGAACCCTGCGGTACACCAATATCGTTATTTTTAATCTCAGATTTGCTTGACCCTACTTGCACAATTTGATTGCGGTTTTTCAAGTATGACTCCATCATCCTTAATGCTGATTCATTAAACCTGTAATACTCTAGCTTTTTAGGTAGAATATCGTGCCTTAGACAGTCAAAAGCCTTCGATAGGTCACAGAATATGCTTGCACATTGTTGTGACCTATCCAAGGATTCAAGTATAAAGTCTACCACTTTTCTGATGGCTAATCCTGTGGATTTTTCAGTTCTGAATCCATACTGGGAGGAGGAGAATAAATCGTTTTCCTCAAAGAATGCCACTATTCTTGATTTGAGAGAGAGACAATGTTATGGTTGACTGGTAGAGAATGCCTTATGGCATTAAGTTCGCCATTTGTAAAATTTTCTTTTTTGTACTTTGTAATAAAGTCTAAATAAATAAATATTCATCGACCGAGCGAGCGAAGTGTCTCCGTTTCAGCTTGGCCCAAAATTATTTTGTACGTCCCAATGTTTTTTGTCCGGATGCTGTCCTCGCCTGAAGGTAGCATTTCTCAACCGATTTTCATGAAATTTTGTGAGTATGTTTGATTATATAGATTTTTTGTCGATTCAATTTTTGGGTTAGTTCGGTTTATTTTTAAAACTAGCCGCACCGCGCGATCTTACACGCTCCCACGGGATCACTACATTTTTCGGGATAAAAAGCAGGCTATGTGTTAATCCAGGGTGTCAGCTACCTTCATAACCAAATTTATCAAAATTGGTCCAGGCGTTTCAGCGTGAAGAAGTAACAAGCACACACACAAACACAAACTTTCGCGTTTATACTATTAGTGTGATAGTGTAACGGAGATATATGGGATTGAAAACGTAAAAAGTTATAAATTTCGGTAATTTACAAATAAACTGCAAGGTCACAGAACCACTGGTAACATTGGTTTAGTTATAAAATTCTAGATTCGTATTCAAAATCACTTTTCCATGAAGGATCATTATTTCAATAATTATAAAAACTCACGTAATAATTGTCAGGAACGGCAGACATGAGTGGGTCGCGAGTTGCGTAGCAGCACGGATAGTTACCCCTGATGAAGAGCTCCAAATGAGTTCGAAACATGTCGGGCCGTTCCTGACAATTTTTACGTGAGTTTAAACCGTTTTTATAATTATTAAAGAGGTCATAATTTCAGGAAAAATCTTAATAGCGTGATCCAGGATCGTCATTTGTTAGGGTTCCGTAGTCAACTAGGAACCCTTATAGTTTCGCCATGTCCGTCTGTCCGTCTGTCCATCCGCGGCTTAGCTCCGTGAGCATTAGTACTAGAACGCTGAAATTTTCTATGAGTATGTGTATGTATCACGCCGACAAAACGGAAAAAAAAAAAAAATGATTTTTTCGGGTACCTCCCGAACACCTAAAGTGGGGGTTAATTTTTTTTTCGTTCCAGCACTAGTGTGTGGGTTGTCGTTGAATAGTTATTTTAAAAATAATAGGAGTCTTCAAACATTGTTTTTTGATAAAGTCAGCAGTTTTGTAAATATTCGCTCCGAAAATAAATAAAATAGCGTCCCCCCCCCTCTAACTTTTCAACCACGGGTCAAAAAGTTATGGAAAAATTCATGAAAATGAGGCCTTAGAAGTACTTTCAATGAAAACTATATTGAACAAAATCGGTTGAGCCGTTTTTGAGTTATCGCAAAATTTCATAATTTTCTTTAAAAGGACGTAAGTTGATATCCAGAAGGTAATAACTATTTGCAGTTACACTGGCGTTTACGACCTTTTTATTGAGCTTGAAATCTTAATCGTATCTTAAACCTCGGGCCTAAAACCGCTGTTTTAAGCCCGTCTATTGTGAAGGATGAGCAACTACGGAACCCTACACTGAGCGTGGCCCGACATGCTCTTGGCCGGTTTTTTTGTATGAGCGCGCGGCTCCATGCCAGTCTGGCGCCATCTGTTGGTCATAATTTTCATTGTCCTCTCATCACACCGAAATGGCTGGACAAATTTGAACCAATTTTGGTACAGGGATAGATCCAAAGATTATAGGATACTTTTTACCCATCTACGATAGTAAAAAAAAAAAATACGGGGACGAAGTTGCGGGCGCCTCCTAGTTAGTTTAGTATAATTTTGACGACGCGTTTGGCTCGGTTTGTAGACACCTGCCTACTGAGCCGGTGGTCCCGGGTTCGAATCCCGGCCAGGGCAAATATTTGAGTGATGAACTCGAATATTTGTGCTTGGGTCATGGTTGTTCTATGTATTTAAGTATATATCTATCTATATAAGTACGTATATCGTCGTCTAGTACTCATAACACAAGCTTTCTTGAGCTTAATTTGGAACTAGATCGATTTGTGTGAGGTTGTCCGATATTTATTTATTTATTTAATAAAACCATGATAAAACATCGATAGTGCTTCTCTTCCCTCAAAAAAGACAAGAATGCTATGAAAATGAAAATTCAAGACACTTCAAGATAGAGTCACGTTCACAAATAAGTATTCATAAAAGCGTTCAACGGTTACGTAGCAACGTTATGATATGATTAGGTAGGTAGGTACCTACGAACTTCAATATGATATCAAAATCGAACTCAGATGAACCCGAAGAGCGTTTTCACACTATCCGACGCGATTGGTACCGGCTGTTGATAGCCCGTTATTCGATCAAGGATTTAAAAAAAACATAGATATATATAGGTATATTTTTCTCTTGAGAATTTTGTTTATTCACGGTGGTACGAACGACTAATTTAGTTTAATAATAGCTAAGCTAATTTAATATCAATCGTTTTTAGAATTTGTAAGTTAAATTAAAATGCATAGTAGTATTATGTACGTGACGGGAAAAAAGTGAATTTTTGATATTTTTGGCCATTTCTAAGAGAGTAAGTAAGTACTATATTGTACTCATCAAATAGGCTTATGCATATTAAATTCGTGCTCAAAAGCTTTCAATTCATAACTTATGGTTCTTGCAGACTAACACAGTTAGAAACTAGGCCTAGTTTTGACTGCAAACCTAAAAATCAAACATGCTCTTCTGGGCTTTTCATATTTATAATTATATACCTATAGGTATTTCATGCCTAATATATAGACATCCGATTTACACCCATATCTATAATATATTTATAAAATTGGGTAGTGTGAACACTCTTTTATCCGTAACTGTAATATAAGTAGACGTTTTTATCACACTAAACAAAATTACCAGTGTTGCCACTCACAAATGTAACACCTCAGAAAAAATAGGACAAATTCCATAGATAATATCCATCCATCGTACGTAACTTTCCATATAATTGCACCATTCCAGTATAATGGGCTCAACAGTGCTATTTCTTAATAACTATCGTATAGTTTTTTTGCTCTCATCTCATTTTGAGGTCAATGCCCTCTGAGAACACATTTCCGAGCGTTTGTTCGTGTTTTGAGGTACCGTTTGGACATTTCAGGCATAATGGTACCTATAGTTTTTTATGCGCTTTTTTAAACACTAAGTGTTTTTTGGCCGTAAATTTAGCGTTACCAATTAAATGGGTATGCGTTAGGACTTCTGATCCGTGGCTTCTTTATATTGAAAAATGCCGGGATTCTTTATATGAACAATCTCGAGATTACGGGGTTTCTCATATAAAAAGGCACTTCATGATGATGAATCGCGAATTGATTCAACACAATTTCAAACGACATTCGACTCGAACGTGAGCAAACCCGTTTTTTATGTACTTTTATGTGTACAAAACTTTACAGTTGCAATGCAGCCGTTGCAATTGAATTAGTGCAGTTTAAGTTGGTTATTGTTATGTTTTTAAGAGTCATGTTTTCTTCAGTTATTATTGCAGGTAACAGGAAAACGAGTACCGTACCTCTTTATACTTACGTAGTTTCGAGTATGTAAAATGCATGGACCAATAATTCAAAAGACTGCCAATGTCAGTGAGTGGCTTTCATAGAAGCCGATTCCAATTTAGTTGCATATTTTGTGCACATTTTTCCAGTAGGCACCTTATTCCAATGGCTCTTAAAGAAAACATACCTTAAATCTGTTCCGGCTTTACCAATGATATGCCTATACAAAAGCGTGTTTTCCGATCTCTGGTATACAATTCTCTAACCCATACAATTCGTTTAGTGCTTTGGCATGTCTTTCTTGACATACTCATAGCCTTCTAGAGAAAGCTTTTAATATTTGTGTTAAATGAGGTTTTAGCGCCATACAAAATGAAATTGTAGTGGAGACTTCTACAAACGGTTAAAATTTAGTGTGTTTTTTGTATGAATCGACAATAATTATTATTGTATTATTAAGCCATTTTGCATTTCGCTAGCTGTTGGTTTTATTTTTTCAGCCTGTTTTAGTACCCTACTGCTGGGCAAAGGCCTCCACAACTCCCTATTGGCCGCTACATTGTGCCATTGTACGTTATTCTAATATAAGTGAATTGTAATCCTTTTGAGAAAATATTTTTTGAACCGAGAAGGTCGGTGGAAATTCCTCCGTGGAATGAAACGTTGTATAAAACATTTGCAGTCTTTTGGAATAAAGGTCCATGATATAAAGTCTCTTTATTAATATGTAGCGAGTATCGCGGATGTCACGTTCCGTTCGAAAAGGCATCGCTTCATTTGGGAAGATGGTCGTTATGGCAACAGTCTGCTCAATCGAATAAGGTCGTATGCGGTAATGAAATTCTTATGCACATGTGACGCTGTGACAAAGAGACAGGCTCGCCTTTTATAAACGTTCCAAATTTAAATTGGAAACGTTGGCAGTTAGTTGTTGGGTATGAATGGAGCACGTTACTTGATTTTTTATTTACCGCTAGAATGAACTACAATTGTACTAATTTAATAGCTATGTCATTTTGTTTTTCTTGATTATCACATTTTTGTTAACTGTCAATTTATTACATCGTCGCTGGATCCAAAAATATTACACCTCATGTGCGTACATTGAATCATAACTTCGTTGCCTCAACGCGTCCAATTGGCTAAACAGATTTTTTATACGTTTGGTGTAAGAAAAAACAAAAAGAGTGCACGGGCAAAGCTTCTTTAATAATTTAGAAATAAAATGAACTATTAAGTAAAATGTGGGTCAGACTAGACACGATTTAGTCATTATGGTCAGAGTAAGGCAATTAGAGCTCAAGGCACACAGCCGATAAGGGATGGAATGGGGTTGAAAGGGGGTTCGATGTCTAAGTTGAAATATCAACTCTAGGTTGATTTAGTTCTATTAGTAGGGCTTTTATTTTAATTTCGATAGGTTCTATTTGACTTTGTTACAAATCATGCTGTTTGCGGTGAGTAAAGCTTGATGAAGATGACTTAAATTGAACTGGCTAGCCGTTATATCAGTCAGTCCGATAAACTCACAAACGGGAATGTTTCTACGCCACAGGAGTGAGTAAAGTTATAATGGAAATGGTTAGAATTAGTTTATCGTGAATCCAATTACAATTTATTAAGCGTAAATATTATACACGACAGTATATTATGTAAACATGGGAATATTTTGATATTTACACTGTTAATCTACGAGGGATATCGGATATCACAAGCTGAATTAAATCCAAACGAATCCATAAACCGGATCTGTTTTTTTACGTTTAACCAAAATGACAGGATATATTAAAAGGAAGTGATATAAACCTGTGTTCGGTCCCAACCGACATTACTTTGCATAAAACTGAACGCACCCGAGCTGTCACTTTTGACACTAAGATCTTAGAGGTCGTTCTGTCACTTGAATTTTAACTTGCAGTTGTGCACATGTGATTTTGAGAGATTTGGAATTTGAAGCGTTTTGGAAAGACACATGTGTGTCCGCTTATTTTGCGTATATTTGTTGAACTCGAGTGATTTGTTCGGCCTAAGGCCCCTCGATAATATTGGACGTGAAAATTGTGGTTTTGACGGAGCTGGCGATACGGTAGCCGCGAGGATTCTTCGGCGCCCAGCAAACACATTCACACACACCATAACACACCCTACACTTACTCACCTTTGCTGGAATTGGGCTAGATCGGCTCCATTGGGAAGGTTAGTGCTTTAGATATAAGTTAGAATTAAGTTTAAGAGGCGCGTAATCGCGACCCGTTTTTGTACTCGCCCGGGAATTTACGTTTTGCTGGTTACACAGGTTGATGGGCCCCCTGTTACCCGTAGTCCAGGGCGGGAACAAAACATTTTTGGTAGCATAGAGCGTGGTTGTTTTGATTTGAGCCACTTTTGATAAAATTTGGGTAAATTTTTTTGGTTAGAATTCACATGTTTTGAGGTTAAAGTTATGACAAAAAGTGGTTAAATTTACATGTTTTGGATTTGAATAAGGTCAATTTGCTTATTATCAACAACACGAGAGTTGTTTTATGTAGATAATACTAGTTTAGTGCTCAAATTTAGGAAAGTTTCAACTTGTTATAAATTGGTGGGTTGGTAGACATTTCTTTGTATGATTATAAGAAAGTAAATTATTAGAATAAACTCAACTCATTATAGTTTTATAGTGTTTTTGGAGTTAAAACAAGTATCATATTTTGTTGATATTGCATGTCAAGTTGAAACATTGAATTATTTGGAAATATTATTAGGAGCACTTTAGAAATTGACCTTTGGACTTTGATATTAAATGTTATAATTTGTTGGCATTTTTATAATTGGTAAACCGCCAGTGTGACTATATTGAATTAATATTGTTATTGGGTAAGAAATTCTACATAATTAATTTTAATTAATTAATTTATTGATTTGTTTGAGAATTTCACTTTGTGTTTTGTTTGAATTCAATATGGCAGCGGTATTTAAGACAGCAATTCGCGCGGAGTTACGTTGGTTTACTTCTGGGGCTGCTCTGGTGGACAGAGAAGACCGAACTGACGCATTGTTAGACAGGTTCGAACAGATTAGGGACCGCGTTGATAGGGCGCGACATAGCTTTGAAAGCTATCTCGGTAAAATTGAAGGCTCTGGGCCCGAGATGGCACAGCATGTTCTACGCGAGGCAGCTGAAGTGGAACGAGATTATGACCAATGCATTGAGCTGGCAGATAAAATCGTTCAGCGTGCAAAGGAGATATTGAGAATTCGGACCACCGGGGTCCGGAATGAGGGAAATTCTGCAATTAGACCCACTCCAGAATTGGCAGCACGACTTCCTGCGATAAGCATCCCACCGTTTGACGGAAACCTGGACCAATGGACCAGTTTTATTGACCTGTTCGATAGTTTGGTACACGCCCGAAAGGACCTAACGGACTCTTTGAAATTGGCGCAGCTGATGACAGCTTTGAAAGGTGAACCACGTGACCTGGTAGCACACTTGTCGGTCACCGATGAAAATTATGAAACCGCGCGCACACTGTTAAGAAACAGATACGAGAATGTGCGAAGGCTTGCGGACGCCATGATGGCAAAAATTTGGAATATTCCCCGGATCGCCCAGGTATCAGACATCAGAATAAAAATGCTGAATCCTGTTTTGACAGCGACCAAAGCTTTGGGGAAACTTGGCTTGCCTGTGGACCAATGGTCCTATATGTTACTGAGTTTTTTGTTGAACCGGCTACCTGCTGATGTCCGGGCGAGATTTGAGAACCAGTATGGAGGAGACACCGCCCAGCACTTACCGGCCTTTAGTGACATAGTGGCACTTTTGGAAACGGAGTGTCGCCGTGCTGATACTTCGAGTTTACCTTCAACCTCGAGACCAGCTGTGCCCTCAGGGGGCCAGATGGGAATTGTCGCTCAAAGGGGAAACTGGGGAAAATTGATACCTCGACCAGCGAGGCCCAGTCAATACAATGTTGGCACGGTGGAACCTGACCCCTGCTTGTACTGCAAGAAACCAGGCCATCGGGTGCCTGTCTGTTCGACGTTTCTTGCCCAGAGGGTCGAGGGTCGCCGGAACATCGCAAAGCAAAGGAAGTGGTGTTTCGTGTGTTTGGACCCACATTTTGTTCGGGACTGTGCCCAACCCCAGGAGTGCCGGTCATGTGGTGGGAAGCACCACCACATTTTGTGCATGAACCGCAACGGGACCTCCAAGCCTCCCGCTGCCCAGGGTTCACGCAGCACCCCTGTCCGGAGTCGGCACCCGGCCGACCAGGGGTATTTGGAAGATGGGGAAGGCGGGGAGAATTCGACCCCCCCGCATTCACAGAATTATGCTGCGGTCGCGCGCTCACCCGCGCCCTCACGGCGGGCTCCCACGGGCGGGTGGCCGCGCCCACCCCCTCCTCGGTCGGCGCCACGGATGTCGCCGCCGCTGGCCGAGCGACCGCGCCTGGAATCGCGACCTCCCGCGTTCGCAGGCCGGAGACGAGGGTACCGGGCGCCGCAGATGGCGCAACCAGCGCGACGCGCGTACCAGCCTGACTGGGATCCGCTCGACCGGTTCGAGCGGCCCTCCCACGCGGAGCAGGACGCCACGCGGTATCCCTGCTAGGGGTACGCCGCCCATGCATCGACCACCGCCACACCCCTCGAGACCGTGTTGTTGCCCACGGCCTCGGTTTGTGTGTGGGGTCCTGGCGGAGGATCAGTTCGTGTGCGCGCCCTACTGGATACGGGCGCACAGGGCTGTATTGTATCCAAACGGTTGATGCAACGGATGGGCTTGGTCTTGAGACCTCACCCGGACGGTGTCCGGGGGGTCGGCAACACATCAGTGTCAAACCTGGTAGGACAGGTCACGTTCACCTTTGGCCCGAGTCCCACCTCCCATGCGAGGATTACAGCTCCCGCATTGGTTTTGGAGGAGGTGGTGGGGGGGCACCCCCCGGTCAAGCTGCCACCAGAGATCCGGAACTTGACAGTTGGTTTGAATTTGGCGGATGCTGGCTTTGACACCCCTGGTCCGGTTGACGTGCTGCTGGGTGCAGACGTCCTAGGGGGCATATTGCTGACCGGCAAACGGATACTACAGCCTGGTGGACTTGTGGCATGGGACACCAAGTTCGGATATGCTGTAATGGGTCCAGTATTAGCAGTTTCCACGCCTCCTGCCGAGGAGAGCTGTTTGGTTGGAACTGCTCTCTCAGACGCGGTGCAACGCTTCTGGGAAATTGAAGAACCGCCTACCGCGCCGCGGATGAGTCCTGAGCAAGAGGAGTGCGAATTGTTTTACCAGAACAACACTGGCCGCCTCCGCTCTGGTCGGTTCATAACTCGACTCCCCCTACTTACTCATCGACCACCCCTTGGTGCCTCTCGCGCGTTGGCTGAGAAGCGGCTGGTTTCGATGGAGCGCCGTATGAAGAGGGATGCGCTCTTCCGGCAGAAGTATGTGGACTTCATGAGGGAGTACGAGCAGTTGGGACACATGACGGTGTCACGCATGGATTGGAGTACGGTGGAGCATTATTTTCTTCCCCACCATGCGGTATTGAAGTCACCGGTGTCCAAGATTCGAGTGGTATTTGATGGCTCTGCCGCCACCTCGACTGGAGTGTCCTTGAACCAATGTTTGCATGCAGGTCCTAAGCTGCACAAGGACATAACCGATATTCTCACTAATTTCAGGAAGCATCAGGTTGTGTTTGTGACCGACATCCGGATGATGTTTCGGCAGATCGTCATCCACCCTGATGACCGTCGGTATCAGCTGATCTTGTGGCGTGAGAGCCCAGATGAACCGATGTTGGTCTATGAACTGAATACGGTTACGTACGGTCTGAAGAGTAGCCCGTACATTTCTATTCGTACATTGTTGGAATTGGCGAACAGAGAGAGACTGAGGTTCCCTCGAGCGTCCGCCATTTTGGAGAAGGACTTGTTTGTGGACGACGTGTGCACCGGGGCCAATAGCGTCGAAGAAGCATTGGTCATCCGCGATGAATTGATTGCACTCTTGCGGACTGGTGGCTATGAGTTGCGGAAATGGTTGTCCAACTCACCAGAGGTTTTGGCCGGACTCCCAGATGACCACCAGCAGGATCCACACCTCTTCGAGAATGTTGATAATCCGCACATGTTGTCGGTTCTTGGCGTTCAGTATCGACCAGTCCAAGATGTGTTTACCTATCGGGTGGAATTGGATACCCCGAAGGTCTGGACAAAGCGGCTTGTTCTGTCTACGGTGGCCAGGACTTACGATCCAAATGGATGGATCTCGCCCGTCATCTTCAAGGCCAAAGCGTTTATGCAGCGCCTGTGGGCAGCCCCGATGGGTTGGGATGATACGCTTTCCGGAGATTTGCTGAGCGATTGGGAAACCTACTTTTCTACGCTCCCGGAGATAAACCAGGTCGAACTGCCGCGTAAGTTGCTTCCCGCAGGGAAATACAGAGCAACACTTCATGGGTTTTGCGACGCCTCTGAGCGAGGATATGCGGCTGCCGTGTATTTGCGAACGGTCAGCTCCGCCGGAGCGGTCGACGTGCACTTGGTAATGGGAAAGAGCAAGGTGGCCCCGCTTCGGACTCGTTTGACGATCCCGAAGCTGGAATTGTCGGGTGCAGCTCTTCTTGTGCGATTGTTGAATCATGTAGCCTCGACCTTGAAGGACACCGTGAACCTTGAGGAGAGTGCCTATGCATGGACTGACAGCCAAATTGTCTTGTGTTGGCTGAAGTCGTCGGTCCACACATTGGAGGTTTTTGTGGCCAACCGTGTCTCGCAGATACAGAACTCTGAGACTGCTTTGGTTTGGAGACACGTGCCAGGTGAATTGAACCCATCGGACGTGGCGTCTAGGGGTTGCAACGCCATGGAGCTTGTTGCCCACCCACTGTGGTGGAAGCCAGAATGGCTATTGGAGATGGAGTCACGCTGGCGGCCTGCCAGTTGTGTCATTGGAACCCCATCGTCGGGATTGAAGATCCACCTTGTCGAGACCGCTCCAGGGACGGACCCTGCTTGGTTGCTAGCGCGATATAGTTCTCTCGACAAGCTGGTTGGAGTGACCGCCTGGGTCAGGCGATTTATTCACAATTGTCGCCACCCTGACAATCGGCTACACACCAGTGTTCTCGCTTTTGAAGAGCGGAAAGCAGCCCTACATCACTGGATTCGGGTTGTGCAGGAGGAACACTTGGGGGACGTATTGGAAACCCTGCGGAAGGGTCGCCCCAAACTTAGACGAGCGATAGCGCGTCTCAACCCGTTCATTGACGAGTCTGGAATACTCCGGGTTGGAGGACGGCTTCGCAATGCTAACTTGCCTTATTCGGCGCGCCACACCATACTGTTGCCTAAGAAAGGGCACTTGGTGGAATTGTTGGTGAATGATCGCCACCTTAAGAATTCTCATGCTAGCTGCAATGCGCTCCTGGGCATTCTGCAGCGAGAATTTTGGATACTGAACAGCAGACGCGTTGTACGGAGCATCGTGTTCCGGTGCTTGCCTTGCTATAGGCTCAAGGCAGCCACGATGCAGCCTCAGATGGGTGATTTGCCACCTGACAGGGTCACCCCGGCTAGGCCATTTGAGAGGGTAGGGACGGATTTTGCCGGCCCTTTCTTGGTTAAAACGTCGCGACTCCGAAATGCGAAGAGTGTAAAAGCGTATTTGTGCGTTTTCGTCTGTCTGTCCACCAAAGCCGCTCATCTTGAATTAGTTGCTGATCTTTCGACGGAGGCCTTTATTGCGGCCCTAGATAGGTTTGTAGCCCGTAGGGGACTCCCGTCTCTGATCCGGTCAGATTGCGGAACCAATTATAAAGGTGCCGACCGTTATTTACAAGATGTTGTGAAATTTTTGTTTGAAAATAGAATTGACATTGGTACAAACCTCTCCCGTCGGGGTGTCACCTGGACGTTTGACCCTCCGGGATGCCCCCATTGGGGAGGTATTTTTGAAGCTCTTGTAAAGCAAGCTAAGACTCATATGTATAGAGTCATAGGTCAAACTATTTTGACTTTTGAAGAGCTGGCGACGTTGTTTTGTAGAATTGAGGCAGTCCTCAATTCCCGTCCGTTGTGCCCGCTCAGCTCTGATCCAAATGACCTGGAAACGTTGACTCCAGGCCATTTCTTGATTGGTCAGCCACTTGTAGCCCTGCCGGAGCACCCCCTCAGGGAAATAACTTCCAATCGTTTGTCGCGCTATCAAATGCTGCAACAAATGGCCCAGAATTTTTGGACCAGATGGTCATTAGAGTATTTGCATGTTTTGCAGCAGCGCCTCAAGTGGACTGACAAAACCAATCCCCCCAGTGTTGGAGACCTCGTGTTGGTTAAGGATTCCAACCTACCGCCACTGCGTTGGCGCCGGGGGCGAATTGTTAACTTGTATCCCGGCAAGGACGGGACCCCTCGGTTTGCTGAGGTCATGGTGGGGGATTCGGTTCTCAAGCGAGCGGTAGCAACGCTATCGCGCCTTCCTCTTGTATAGCGGACCAGCTTAGAGCTGTTCCGAGGCGGGTGATTGTTCGGTCCCAACCGACATTACTTTGCATAAAACTGAACGCACCCGAGCTGTCACTTTTGACACTAAGATCTTAGAGGTCGTTCTGTCACTTGAATTTTAACTTGCAGTTGTGCACATGTGATTTTGAGAGATTTGGAATTTGAAGCGTTTTGGAAAGACACATGTGTGTCCGCTTATTTTGCGTATATTTGTTGAACTCGAGTGATTTGTTCGGCCTAAGGCCCCTCGATAATATTGGACGTGAAAATTGTGGTTTTGACGGAGCTGGCGATACGGTAGCCGCGAGGATTCTTCGGCGCCCAGCAAACACATTCACACACACCATAACACACCCTACACTTACTCACCTTTGCTGGAATTGGGCTAGATCGGCTCCATTGGGAAGGTTAGTGCTTTAGATATAAGTTAGAATTAAGTTTAAGAGGCGCGTAATCGCGACCCGTTTTTGTACTCGCCCGGGAATTTACGTTTTGCTGGTTACACAGGTTGATGGGCCCCCTGTTACCCGTAGTCCAGGGCGGGAACAAAACAACCTGAATGGTAAGAGCACATTCCAAAATTTGCGATAAAATTATCATCACGACGATAAGGTGTCGTTTCAAAAGAAGTAATTAGCAAAACCCTACGTTCAACAATAATTGAGTTCGCGTTCCAAAACTAACGATGCAGCGCAAGCTTGCGCAAAGCCGAAAATTAAGGCGGGAATTAGACGAGTACTTTGTTCTGCATCTACAGTGGATAGTTTATAGTTATATCTTTGACACGGTTGGGAGAATAACGACATTCTCATTCACCCAATTACCTAGTGTTGGCATTCTTAATAAAGATTGGCATTAAACAGTCAAGCGCGATCGGTGCATCGATGAGAAATCTCTGACGATCTCGAATGCGCACGCGATTTCTCTAGAGGCTAATGGCCGGTGACTCACGCTATACACAGTAATTGTAAGCAGTAGCTTAACTTCATAGCCGAGCATTTCTCAAAACACACTTAAGACAGAAAATTAAAGTCCAATATAATTTTCCTATTTTGTTACCAATTATTTTAGTAATTTTATATAAATGTTATGGTTATGTTCGGTAATTAAGGTTCTGTTATGCTTATACTTTTTTAATTATACATAATCTGATATTAACGTATTGGAAATCACATCTATATATATCGTATATCTGTATATTTTTATTTATGTACCTATGTTTATTACTTTTGTCTTTTATGGTAGTCGTTCATTTAGTCCTATTATTATTATGCACCACCTACTAATTTCAAACATTAATTTTCAACTACTCCGCTACCTGAAGGTTGTCTGGAAGAGATCGCTATTTAGCGATAAGACCGCCTGTTGTTTACCTCTGCCTGTTATTTTAATGTATCTCATGTTGTGTTGTATATTCCTTTATGTTGGAGGTGTGCAATAAAGAGTATTTGTATTTGTATCACAATAAAAAATGGTAACAAAATAGGAAAATTATATTTGACTTTAATTTTCTGTCTTAATTGTGTACAAACTTTTTGAGAAATGCTCAGCCAATCCTTTCATTTTGTGAAAATGTATCTATGTATATTAACAGTTTATTGTACACAAAACAGGGAAATGTTTTTTCAAACCTGTTTTACTTTACAACTTCCTCTTTTTCATCTTTCCTTTTTAGTTTTTTATTATGCAGAATCTAATGAATCGAGTTAGGTCAGTAAGCTATTAAAAAATCATGATTTTAAAATTATTGGAAAATGTATGAACTGAAATATAAATATGAAAAATGAGACAGTTTGATTAACATAATTAACCATTACGATAGTAAGCCTTCCCAGGCTTATCACATTATACCACTGGGTACATCTTATGCAGTCGATCATGTTCGTGAAATATGCATCAGCCTCGAACAAACTGCGATGCTTTTAATATTTTTTTAACAATAGCGAACAAGAAATTTACAGCGGACAATAATTTTAGATACATGTAGAAACTTGAATACTTATACATGGCTTTACTTGATTTGTCCTTCAAGCATTGGTTTGTTAGTTATAAAACAGCTTCGTCTCCAGTCCTTATGGTTGAACATACTCATATTTTACTAGAGCTCTAAGCAGTGTAAGTAGTTCTTTCTAAGTTTACTAGTTTACAACGCTGGATCATAATAGTAGAGTATTTCTAGTACTAATAATTATGTGATCACTTCTTTGTGATTGGAGCTTATGACATTTGTAAAGTGATCTTCAATGAAAGGGTGATTTGATATTTGATAATGTACCTAGTTTGGCTATGCCTGCTTGTATACCCAAATTTTTATCCGATAACAATTAATTCGTGTTATTTTAAGAAGTCAAGGTACTGTTACTAACTTTTACTATGTAGTCACGATCGTTGCATTGTACTGCTAAAACTAAAAAGACTAAAAGCTCTCGTGTTTCTAAAGATGAAAAGCCTTTACGATTTTATTTTAACATAAAATGTGCAAATTATTAGTTTAGAGAGACAATGATAGTATAGCTTGAGTTTAATTAAAGTATATAAAAATACTACTTAATTTGTTTTTAAGATTTGAATACATTAATGTTGTTTTTTTATTGTTAGTGATTGGTTAAATTATGTTTCTAAAAATAACGATATATTTATTTCATATATTTCGAATAAAAAAAATAGCTTAAAAAAACCATTGAATTGCTTTTTTCTGCAAAGACGCTTTTGAGAGACATGTGTGCTATGGGACTAAAATAGTACTTACTTAATGTCACGTACTTATATGTACTGATATAATTAAGTTTAGTTTATAATTTACTTTGAAATAACTACAGCAGTTAATTTAGTAAACCTAATTTGATTTTTTATTTTATAAATGAAATGAATCAATTTGGTCAACATCAAACGTGCAACGAAATACAACGTTTTGTTTATGTCTTACATTACAATATTTTTTTAACACACCTACAATATTAACATGTTGAATTCTTCATTTTGAGTCACCTATTATTTAATTTGCTAGAAATATCCTGGATAAAACCACCACCACAGTCACAACACTATTAAAAAATATAAAACACACCTTTGAAATGAAATATTAAGTCACACGCCAAAGTCTCTACGATGTACACACTGGCACTTGAACGCAACGTGTTTGTAGTTTTCTGGCACTGTTTTAAAAAAAAGAAAATTTGAATTTGGAATAGTTTTTTTCGAATCGTGGCGCGAGCCCGCGCTGTTTCGAATGCGAGCGATTCAGCCAGTACGCTGCTTTTATTATTTCGTCACGCGGTCTGAACGCGGTTACAAGTGCATTGGTTGGGGGTAGATGACACTCTTTTGATGGTCTGTGGTTAGTGTGTTCCGTTTTGGAATCTTGATTTACGGTACTGTTTTGTATTTGGCATGAACAGTTGCAGTATGAAAATGCATTAATAATCTGTTTGTAAAATACTTTCGTAATTTCAGGCCGGGCCGTTCCTGACAATTTCACGTGAGTGTAAACCGCTTAATACAATAATTAAATATGTCTCACGAAAGTTTTAATAAAATTATTTTCGTAATTTCGTTCGCGAGGGCAGGAATAGTCATAACTCATAAATCCTTCTCTTTTGTTCCTTATAAGATCCGTCCGTGGATTCTCACTGCTCAGCTGTCCTTATAGCTAACATTAACCTTACAACGCTCAGAACGAAAAAACAATACAATTTCTTTAAACTTTACATAAATTTGGAATAATGTACGTTTTTTTTAATTAGGTAATTGATTAAATAATAATTGTTATCAGAATCTTCATACCATCATCATGGTGCTTAAATGCACTGTCACGGACAAAATAAATAAATAAATAAATAAATATTAAGGGACAATCATACACAAATCGACCTAGTCCCAAACTAAGCAAAGCTTGTACTATGGGTACTAGACGACGATATACATAATATATAAATACATATATAGATAACATCCATGACCCAAGAACAAATATTTTGCACAAATATTTGCCCCGGCCGGGATTCGAACCCGGGACCGCCGACTCAGTAGGCAGGTGTCTACCAACCGAGCCAAACGCGTCGTCAAATAGTATATTAGTTGTCTTTCCATAGATATATTCGTACCTTTATTTGACGAGGCATAATGTCGAACTTCAGAACAGTCTACATGTAGTTAGTCCATACAGACATTTATCCCAATAAATAACCTAAATTAAAAAATATAAACCCTCAATACAAGATAAGTGATTTAGAAAATGTTACTAAAACTGAACATAACTACAAAATTTGAAACTCTTAGCTTCAATATTGGCTGAGATCTCGTCACTTGTTCCAATTAAAGCTGATTATCTTGGAAACTACTGGTCCTATTTCAATTAAACATAGCTAGGAACCATATCGACGGACAAGTCATTCGATTAAAAGAAATCGCACTCAATCGGTCCATCCATTTGGGAGCTATCACAGACAGACACACAGTAAAGGTACACATGTTAATCCTATAACACCCGTATTTTTCGTCGGGGGTAAAAAGAAGGATCGATTGACATACTCAGAAAAATCTCATCCCACCTACGATTCGTTTTCAATCTTATATTCCCTTACCATATTTACCCACCTTGCACGAAAGGAGCACATATTGCATGGCCGGATAATGTTTCCGGTGGAAATCAATCATACATAGGTTATGCTTGCGCTTGCGCATATCATTTTAATGATAATAGGATGCTATGGTTGTTATAGGGAGATTAGAAACTTTAACTAAGGTCGATTATACCTATTGGGAGTAATTAGAATTACCTACTCGTATAATTGACAAAATTTCATATTTCTAACAGGTGGGAATAAATATAGAGATCGAGAGACCTTTGCCTCGTGTGCACCCTAAAAAAATAATTGAATTTATTTTTCTGTACGTAAAGAAATATAAGAAAATACATAAAATAACCGAAATCTACCAGAAACGCGAAAAAAAAGCTGTCGATAATGTCAAGCTTAACGTCATGGGCTTTTTTTTATTAGAGATCAGACTAAAACCTTTCTATTGTGTCATAGTTATTTGGAGCTACTACATTTTAGAATGAGTAAATTTTAATAAATTAATAATAATATACAGCGAAGCGTCTCGTATGTCAGAATTCTGGATGTTCGGATGATCAGTTTTCGCCTACAGGTCGCATTTCTCTACTGATTATCGTGAAATTTTGTGAGCGGGTTCGATAAATAAATGGAATATTTTGCCGGTTCAGTTTTTCGGAATTTTCAAAATGGCGAAGATTTACGGAAAAATTACAGCCAATTCAAAAAATTCAGTCTCTTTGCATGTTGCCCTACCTTACCTAGATTTAAGTCAATAAGGTTTTTTCTCAGTGCTTTTGTACAATCTTATGAGGAATAAATATTTTAAAGCGGTTTTCAAGAAAATTGGCTGTTACTGATCAGTGTTCGTAAGTAAGTATACAGAGTGGAACGAGCCCGAATGACCGAGAAACGCAATGCGTCATCGGTGAGGCAAGCCGTCGTGCGGTCTGGCCCACAGGCTGAGTTCTGTGAGCAAAAAGTAACTGTTAGAAAAGTTACTAGACTACCTACACCTATATTTTTTCCATATTTATATCTTAAGAGGGACAATGCCCCGGGCGGCTCCTGTACTGGAACCCTAATTCTTTTTTAAGTAGCTCCTTAGTTTGTAACTTCTTTTTATGTATTTTAGTTTTAATTGATTGTACATATTGTTTTAATTTCTATCTTAAAATACACGCTTAATAAGTTTTCTTCGAAGACTACGTATACACCCTAGGCCAAAATTATGTAAACAAAGTTTATTCCTTGAATATTTCGTTTCCAATAATTATTGCTTGTGTAAATGTTAGGAACCGTATTGATTTTTCACATGTTTATAATAATGTTTATATTTGATTTTATTCCGTAAGGAAATCACAGGTTTGTATAGTAATATAAGCTTGTTTCCATACTTTTGGCCTGGGGTGTAGGTACGCCTAAATACTTAAGATAGTTACAAATTAAGTTCATGTTACTGTAGTAATTAAGTCCTTATCCTTTCTGAAAAAAATACTGACTGTTGAGAGACTCCGATATGTAAAAGTGCCCTTGTGGCCTACTTGCAGAATAAAGTTTATTATTTCATTATTTACAACTATTATAAAATTATAAAATTTTAAAAATGTAATCTTAGTATTTCATAACGCCTAAACGGCTAGATCGATTTAAAAAAAATGGTATACGGCTAGCTGCGTAAGTGCTATAGCAGCAGATGGTTATAGGATACTTTTTACCCGACTAAGGAGAACCAAAAAAAGAGGGTTATCATTATGACTTTATTTTCCACGCGAACGAAGAATTTTCTATAAGGAAGAGCCCTACAGAAAAATCTTAACAGTTTTATGCACAGTACGTTGAGAGACGTAAATTAGGAGGCTAGTGATACCATTACATCTGTGGACGTCGGCTTTTGTTTTAGAACAACTGCCACTCAATCTACAGCGATTACGACATAATAGTGTCTAATCTAGACTTTACGACACAATAGTAATAATACTAATATTATGATAAAACAGCTTAACGTTATGATAGCTCATTTTATAAGAAGACCGGTTAAAAAATATATCGGGTTATTGAGATTTGCTGAAAGATAACAGAGTACTTCATCATGATGCAACGACATTTAAAACATGCAGTGTTTTCATTTATTAGATGTAGGTTAAAATGTACTTCCAAGATTTGATATTTTTTTTAGTAACAAACAAATAAACTTAGTTACGACACAGAATAGATAATAAAACTAACAGAAGTGAGCTAAACAACGACAAGTTGCAATTCCATTTTTCCTCAAACAAATATTTCATACAGCGCATTTTAAGGATATTTCAGCTACCATCCATATTATGTAGGTAGGTAATACAAATTTGGCCTTAATCCGCACTACTATAAAGTTATCAAAATGTTGGTGTGTCGCACCATAACCACGACCTTGCGGTTTGTTGCCCTTTAAAAACCTATCTTAAATGGGATTGCTCTTCACAACACATCCAACGTTAAGGTTTCTTGGGTATCTAGTTAAAACTAACACGCACTACAGTACAGCGTATCTTCCGCTCTCATAACACTCAACAGTCGTAAACATTCGCGAACATACCTCACTATACGATATTAATATGTTACAATGTTTTATATATACAATTGATTTTCTTTATATACAATTGAATTCTGCCCTCATTTTTATGTTTTTAGGAAAAATGAAATTATGATTTTAGGAATTATTTTTAAGACAGAATTCAATTCGCTTTGCATTGTATTGTCTGCATTATGAACTGCGGCTAACTGCAGTAGCCAATACCCATTAGGTAGTTGTTAGAACAAAGCGAAAAGAATTCGGCCACAAAAGATGATTCCCAATACTATACTATGATGATGCTTAATTATGACGATGAAGTGAACACATCCATTGTTCGGATTGATCCCTGCCGTGTCTTTTTGCCATCGCTCTACACGAAAAATTTATTGAATTTTTTAACATCTGTATTTCATATAGCTTCTTGCGCGTGACATCTGTCATCTCAGATGTTGGTGCAAATTAAGCTGTGGGCATATTTTCCTTGACTAATAAATACAATTAGCACAAAACAATGAAATGAAATACCTATGAGTAATTTTGTAATCCTGAAACTTTCGTAATTTGCTGTAAACTGGAGATTGTATAGATAACATCAACGGCATAGTAATTACATATGTAATTAGTCGTAATTAATTAATTAATGTATTAGTACATAAGCATTTGCGCTTTATAATTTGCTGGCCAATGCCCCTGTGTAAGTACTTTCCACAGTTTCGTAATAGTAGAATTCGTGAGTTAAGTAACTTACAATTTAACCGTTTTATCTGTTCACAATAACATATAGGTACTCTACTTTTTAGTCGTTTTTTTTTAGATTTTTAAAATTAACAGAGGTTTCTTTAAATTATTAATTGTGGTAATGACAGACATAAATATTTATTATTGTCCTATCATCACTCCAGTGGCGCGGATGCATTTCCGTTTCTGAGTTTGTACTTCCATACTAAGTCTGACAGAGCTAAATAGCGTGAATAGGAGAGTTAAGTCGGTGGCGGAGGATTTCTGAACTCCAAGCTGAACCTCGATTTTTATTTCCAAACTAAGCCACTAACCGTCGATGAGTCACCATGCAATCCATCCATACACCCTGATCACCAAAAATACGCAATAGCAAACAATTATATTCTATCAAGATGTGTACCAATTTCCACTAATTTTCGTATGTATTGCATCAGTGTACAACCGTCAACAAAGCCTGTACTCTAAATCTAAGGGAATGAGGGCTATATGCTAATGTTGGTTGTACACTGTACCGTCTGCAACGGCTGTTGTGATGACGTAATCAGATTTTCAACCGTATTATGACCGAAATGCTTACTAAATACAGTAGTACTGGGTTCAATAAATTCATACTATTTTTATGACTCGTGTGACCATGAGATCGTATTTTTAGTAAACAAACAGGACTTTTCTTAAAGTTATAATCGAGTTTAATCGAAAATTCTTCTTTGTGCCATTTGATGTTGATGTCATGTTGGTAAATTAATATCAAATTTGTGTTATTTAAATAACTGTCTGGTTTGTAGGGTTCCGTACCCAATGGATAAAAACGGGACCCAATTACCAAGACTCCACTGTCCGTCTGTCTGTCTCCAGGCTGTATCTCATAAACCGTGATAGATAAAAACTTGAAATTTTCACAGATGACGTATTTACTCGTAACAACTAATACTTACTAAAACAGAATAAAATAATTATTTAAGTGGCTCCTATACAACGAACGTGATTTTTTTGCCGTTTTTTTTATTATTTCATGGTACTAAACCAGGCTTGAAACCACCACCAGACTTGAAGGCAGGTGGAAAACCGATCCTTAAAGCTCTTCAGAAGTTGTTTGATTCCGTCGTACTGGAAGGGAGAACGCCTAAGGCATGGAACAGAAGTATTGTGGTGCTCTTCTTCAAGAAGGGCGATAATACCTTGTTGAAGAATTACAGACCCATCTCACTTCTGAGCCATGTCTACAAGTTGTTTTCGAGAGTCGTTACAAATCGTCTCGCACGCAGGCTCGACGACTTCCAGCCTCCCGAACAAGCCGGTTTCCGAAAAGGCTTTAGCACTCTAGACCACATACACACGCTCCGACAGGTTATACAGAAGACCGAAGAGTATAACCTGCCCCTTTGCTTAGGATTTGTGGACTACGAGAAAGCCTTCGACTCGATTGAAACCTGGGCTGTACTACAGTCTCTCCAACGGTGCCAAGTTGACTACCGGTATATCGAAGTGTTGAAGTGTTTATACGAGAACGCCACTATGTCAGTCCGACTCCAGGACCAGAATTCGAAACCCATACCACTGCAGCGGGGAGTCAGGCAAGGAGATGTGATCTCTCCTAAACTGTTTATCGCTGCACTGGAAGATGTTTTCAAGACTCTGGACTGGGTAGGGCTAGGCATCAACATCAACGGCGAGTACATCACTCACCTACGATTCGCTGATGACATAGTAGTCATGGCTGAGACCGTGGAGGACCTAAGTACGATGCTCGAAGATCTCGGTAGAGCCTCTGAGCGAGTTGGTCTAAGGATGAACATGGAGAAAACAAAAATCATGTTTAATGCCCGTGTTCAACCACGACCGGTAAAAATTGGAGACTCTACGCTCGAAGTTGTGGACAACTATGTATACCTTGGACAAACTGTCCAGATAGGTAGGTCCAACTTCGAGAAAGAGGTCAATCGTCGAATCCGACTTGGCTGGGCAGCGTTTGGGAGGCTACGTACTATCTTTTCGTCCAATATCCCGCAGTGTCTCAAGACAAAAGTCTTTGAACAATGTGTGTTGCCAGTGATGACATACGGAACTGAAACGTGGTCGCTCACGATGAGCCTTATAAGAAGACTCAAAGTCACTCAGAGAGCAATGGAGAGGGCTATGCTCGGAGTTTCTTTGCGAGATCGAATCAGAAATGAAGAGATCCGCAGAAGAACCAGAGTAACCGACATAGCCCGAAGGATAGCAAAACTTAAGTGGCAATGGGCAGGGCACATCGCTCGTAAAACCGACGGCCACTGGGGCCATCGAGTTCTTGAGTGGCGACCACGCACCGGACGACGCAGCGTGGGTAGGCCTCCCACAAGGTGGACTGATGACCTGGTGAAGGTCGCTGGAGTCCGCTGGATGCGGCAGGCGCAGGACCGGTCATGGTGGCGTTCTCTGGGGGAGGCCTATGTCCAGCAGTGGACGTCTTTTGGCTGATGATGATGATGATGATGATGGTACTAAACCCTTCGTGTTCGAGTCCGACTCGCACTAGGCCGGGTTTTTTATTCTTGTATCTCGCTCTCATCTCAATCAACATTATACGCAATGCAGGCATGTACACACTACGGGAGCGCATTTTTTCACATAATGATTGATGGTCATAACGTATTGTTTGTCATAAAATTATTAGTCATAACTCAGAAATTAATAACTTTACGTGAGTTTTAAAAGTAAAACCCATTAGCTTAGGTTAGGTTAGGTGTGTATTATAACAATCCTGAAAGTTATTTGTTTCCGAGAAAAGTAGAAATTATGACTACGAAAATTATGACTAATGACAAATTATGAATAAGAATTTTATGTCACCCAATATGGACCCACACACTACATTTTTAGTGCACTCCGAGGTTTCGAAATATAGCCTCGTTCGGAGTCTCCCAGATAGGTTTCCGAATTCGAATTCCAAATTAATTTTTAAAAATATCTCAATCAATATTAGCCTCATGGTCACGCTGCTTGTTAAAATGTTAGGCCACCTTATACGACATGATACTTTTATAAATAACATCATAGAAGGAAAGGTTGAGGGGAAGCGTGGAAGAGGAAGGCCAATAATAAGTTACATTAAACAAATAAAAGAGAAGGTAGACGTCATGTCGTACTTATAGGGAAGTCAAGGAAGTTATGGTCAGAGTTAAATGGAGAAAATTTGTATGTAGTTCTCTTCATCAGCTACACCCACAAGAGTTTGACTTTTAAATTTATGGTAATGATGGTCACTCTACTGTCTTTATTACATTCACCCATTTGTTACTGTTTATTTTAAAGACTTTTGCAAAAATATCCCAAAAAAAATTCGCCGCATGGTCACCCTTCTGTCTTTAGTAGTGGGAGACGCGTTGCGTGTGGCTACACATTCGCCCATTTTGTTGGTGTAACCTACTGTTTATTTTTTAAAGCCTTTTGCAAAAATATCCCAAAAAAAAATTGCCGCATGGTCATCCTACTGTCTTTACTAGTGCGAGACGCGTTGCGTGTGGCTACACATTCGCCGATTTGTTGGTGAGTAACCTGTTTATTTTAAAACCTCTTGCAAATACATTCGGGCAGGCCTGTGGCCAGACATTTAGCTATAATAATAATAACATTAGATCCAACCAACGGCTTGTGGTCTAGGACCTAGGTAGACTAGGTAGGGAAGGTTCCATAATACGTGGAATTGACTTCCCCAAAGTATAAGGACATAATAGTACATTTCTGCGGACGCCAGGAAAGAAAGCTTACCGGGTGAGTAGTTATAGACTTCCCCAAACTTACATTGTCCGAAAAAACAAAGCTTAGTATGTTTCATCGTGGATACCCTTGAAATGTCGACAAACGTTTCACCGAATGCTTCATTTCGTCGACAAATTTTTACTCGTAAGTCATAAATTTTTCAGACATTTTGTAAATTATAACCTTTAGATTAGGTTAGGTTAGGTTAGGTTTGTGTTATAACATTCAAAAATATTCTATGGTTTCAGAAAAAGAATGCTTTCGATGAAATGAAAATAGGACGAAATGAAAATTCGATGAAACGGTTAGTCGACATTTCAAGGGTAAACCGTTTCATCGCTGTATATATTATATTGGACGTACGTATATTTTTATATGAATAGCAAAAAATATGTATTAAGTATTATAATTATGTTCTGTTACTTATGTGTAAGTTAGTTGCACCGCCTAATTTTTTTCTGCTTTGCCCTAAGGTTGACTGGTAGAGAATGCCTCATGGCATTAAGTCCGCCTTTTGTACGATAAGTTTTCTTTGGTGCAATAAAGATGAAATATTTTTTTTTTTTTTCTCGTACAGTAAACTTGATTGATGGTGATACGAAGCCGGCAACCCCGTTTCAAGGCTTAGTGCTTTTGTCAAACATGCAATAAAAAAAAAACACCAAAACAAAACATAATTCAGCTGCTTTAGCCTGTTCATAAACACAGACGCCATGTTTAAAAAAATACTTCTCGGCCTAGGCCTTTAATCTTGTATGAAATTCCTTTACAGTTCTCTCGAGTCGTTCCGCCCGAAAAGTGATACAATGTATGTACTTCAAAGCCTGTTATAACGCACGTTATGACGACCTTTTTATACCTACTCACCCGGCGAGGCCGTCTTTCCCGGCGTCTGAAGTAATGTACTATACCTATAGAGGCGCATTCAGGTTCAGATTTATCTATATATATATTACGCGAGGCCGATTTTTGTACATCCCATCAGATCTACAGTTTTGGTCCGATTTTGATAAATGATATGTCATTAGATTCGTCTCATGCTGGAGAGGTGCATAAAACTCTTGGAATTTAAATTTTTTCCTGAAATGGTACTGAAAAATGGATTTGAAAAAACTACTGTGCGCTAACCACGTGACTTTGACCACGTGACCTGTGATCCCTATTTTGACATAAGATGACCGAATAATAATAAGCATGATTTGCTCACAAACCTGTAGTAAGTTGTTCAGCATGATGAAATATTATTTTTGAGTCGGCAACATAATATCCGCAACACTTAAAACATGTACGAATATGCAAAAATAATTTTACAGTTTGTTGACAATGAATGACAGTAACCATATTCTGACAACTATTAATGTCTTTTTTATTGGGGGCTATTACGTCAATGCTCTAAATTGCCAGGTTGTTTTTCTTTTTAAAATGTTGATATGGAAAGTTTTTTCGCATACCTGTTAAAAATGTGGAGAAAAAAGCCGGTTAAGTGCGAGTTGGACTGGTACTCGAAAGACTAGAAAAACTGACCGTCATTCATTCAAGAATAGATTATTTTTATAGGCGAGTTTTACAATAAATCAAAGCAGAAAAAAATTAGTAAAACTAATTTAAACGTAATTCAAATAAGTAAATTTATGATAGATTATTATAAATGTGATTACATTAGTCCATCAAAAAAATAATTTCAAGGAAAATGGCATGAGTCATGGTAAATTAAATGGTATTTTACAAGAAAAAACTTAGTCCTTCTCCTTCCGCTTGCATGTCAACGGGATGGGAAATGTGGTCGAGTTGAGAATATGGACGACTTGACAATGTAGCTAAGTTGGGAATGTATCTACATTGGTAATATGGATGAGTTGGTAAAATGGACGAGTTGGAAATGTGGACGAGTTGGGAATGTGGATGAGTTGGTAAAATTGACAAGTTGTTAATATAGACGAGTTGGGAATATGGACGAGTTGTTAATATGGGCGAGTTGTCAATGTAGACGTGTTGGGAATATGGACGAGTTGGGAATGTGGATGAGTTGGCAAAATGAACAAGTTGGGAACACGGACGAGTGGGCAATGTGGACGAGTTGGGAATGTAGATGAGTTGGCAAAATTAACAAGTTGGGAACACGGACGAGTGGGCAAGGTGGACGAGTTGAGAATATGGACGAGTTGGCAATGAAGACGATTTGGTAATACGGACGAGTTGGTGATATGGAAGATTTGGCAATAAAGACGAGCTGATAATAAGGACAAGTTGGTATTGTAGACGAGTTGGGAATATGGACGAGTAGGAAATGTGGATGAGTTGGCAATGTGGATGAGTTGGTAAAATTTACAAGTTGGGAACATGGACAAGGGGGAAATGTGGACGAGTTCGTATTATGGACGAGTTGGCAATGAAGACGAGTTGGTAATACGGACAACTTGGTAATATGGACGAGTTGTCAATGTGGACGAGTTGGGAATATGGACGAGTTGGGAATGTGGATGAGTTGGCAAAATGAACAAGTTGGGAACACGGACGAGTGGGCAATGTGGACGAGTTGAGAATATGGACGAGTTGGGAATGTGGATGAGTTGGCAAAATGAACAAGTTGGGAACACGGACGAGTGGGCAAGGTGGACGAGTTGAGAATATGGACGAGTTGGCAATGAAGACGACTTGGTAATACGGACGAGTTGGTGATATGGAAGATTTGGCAATAAAGACGAGCTGATAATAAGGACAAGTTGGTATTGTAGACGAGTTGGGAATATGGAAAAGTAGGAAATGTGGATAAGTTGGCAATGTGGATGAGTTGGTAACATTTACAAGTTGGGAACATGGACAAGGGGGCAATGTGGACGAGTTCGTATTATGGACGAGTTGGCAATGAAGACGACTTGGTAATACGGAGAAGTTGGTAATATGGACGAGTTGTCAATGTGGATGAGTTGGGAATATGGACGAGTTGGGAATGTGGATGAGTTGGCAAAATGAACAAGTTGGGAACACAGACGACTGGGCAATGAAGACGACTTGGTAATACGGACGAGTTGAGAATATGGACGAGTTGGAAATGTAGATGAATTAGCAAAATGAACAAGTTGGGAATATGGACGAGTTGGCAATAAAGACGAGCTGATAATAAGGACGAGTTTGTATTGTAGACGAGTTAGAAATGTGGATGAGTTGGCAATGTGGACGACTTGGAATTGTGGACGAGTTGGGCATAATATGGACAAGTTGGAAATGTGGACGAGTTGTATTTCTGGACGAGTTAGCAATATGGACGAGTTGGCATTGTTGATGGGTTGGAAATGAAGACGAGTTTGGTGTATGGACGAGTTGGTAATGTGGACGACTTGGCATTGTGGACGAGGTGGTAATATGGACGAGTTGGAAATGTGGACGAGTTGTATTTGTGGACGAGTTGGTATTGTGGACGAGCAAGTAATATGGACGCGTTGGCATTGTGGATGAGTTGGGAATATAAACGAGTTGGCAATGAAGACGAGTTGGTAATACGGACGAGTTGATAATATGGATGAGATTGGCAATAAAGACGAGTTAATAATAAGGACGAGTTGGTATTGTAGACGAGTTGGGTGTATGGACGAGTTGGAAATGTGGACGAGTTAGCAATATTGATGTGTTGGCATTGTGGACGAGTTGGGAATATGGATGAGTTGGCAATAAAGACGAGTCGGTAATATGAACGAGTTGGCAATGTAGATGAGTTAGGTGTATGGACGAGTGGGCAATGTGGACGATTTGGCATCGTGTACGAGTTGGGAATGTGGACGAGTTGGGAATATGGACGAGTTGGAAATGTGGACGAGTTGTATTTGTGGACGAGTTGGCATTGTGGACGAGTAAGCAATATGGACGCGTTGGAATTGTGGACGAGTAGGGAATATGGATGAGTTAGCAATATGGTCGAGTTGACATTGTGGACGAATTGGGAATATGGACGAGTTGCCAATGGAGACGAATTGGTAATATAGACGAGTTGGCAATGCAGATGAGTTGGGTGTATGAACGAGTTGGCAATGTGGACGTGTTGGGTGTGTGGACAAGTTGGCATTGTGACCCAGATGGGAATATAGACGAGCTGACATTGTGGACGAGTTGGCAATGTGGAATAATTATTAATTAACATGTTACCCTAACATGCGAAACTTGATAGGCTTCCGTTTTTACCGACAATGGTAAGGAACCCTAAAATTAGGTTTTTATTATAGACTTGAGAGTATAGATAGCATCTCCCTCAGTCTTCTGTCAGACACTATTTCAATGAGAGGAAAGACACGAAAGTTAGAATTTGGAATTCGGGTATTAGGCCTTCAGCTCAACTTTTTGAAAAAAAAAATATCTTATATTCTTTTTTCAAACATGTTTAGCTGTTTTATATATTGGATTTTTTTTATTACACATATTTGACACATTCTTTTTTTTATGGTGGATTATTGTTGGTTAGTAGTTTATTTAGATTAGTAAGTAGGGTTTGATTAAGTATAACTATCGTCAGAATTTCAAATACAATGTGTAATTGTTATTGAATAAATGATTGATGATGATGACATGGCAGCACCCATATTAAGAAATTTTGCACGATCTATTGAATTTCATAAAAAAAAAACAAGCATTGATAATAGTGGTTTTTCGTGTAGGTATCTATAAACGTTTTTTGCTCTCTACTATTTCATACAATTGAGTTTATGTACCTAACATTTTTTAGTATCAATATTTTGAAGTATTTACGATTATGAATGAATTACGCACTCCATGATCTCCTTTTTAAAACCTGCGTAGTGAGTGACCAAATCTGTCATTTCGATTCATGTGCTATTTCTGGAAATTGATATAAATCGATCAAATCGATAAATTTATGTCCTGAAGAAAGAACAACAAATTAAAATTCTACCAATCTGATGTTAGGTCCTATGAAAATATGTCAATTATTTTTTTAAGATATGGGACTATTGTCATGAATTATATTTTTCCATAAAACGAATACCTAATATGCATTTTATTTGTGAAACAGATCAGCAGATCACATGTCATTAATGCATAAGTTATTTTTACAAAAGAGTTGAAAAAGTAGTCACGATGAAGCCAGCAGTTGGCTAAGGCCTGGCTCTAGCCTGGCATGTTTTAACGTTTTTAAAACATCATTTTAACGTGTTTTTTTTCAGTATTTATTCTTCGTCCCCAAAAACTTCTTATCGATAAAGTAGTTATTTTCTGTACCACTACCGGATTTCCATATTCTAGCGGCGGTTCGCCGCCGCAACGGGTCTCTAGTTTAATCTATTACACATTTCTTTTCTACATTCCAGTATTCCGATAGAAAATGTTCGAAATTCAAACGTGTAGTAAACTCCGATAGCCATGTTAGAACGCTCGCTGCGCAGTACGTGAGAGGTTTCGAGTGACCCGTAGTCGCGCCAAATGATCTGAGAGCAAGCGTTTTACACCACACGGCTTTTCCTTTTAAGGGGTAACGTAAAAAAACACGTCGGGGCGGGCGTCGTGCCGTGCACTAATGTGCGACGTCACGACGTCTTGTTGCAGCCCGTTGAAACCGTGCCGTAAAAAAATTAAAAATGTGCCGCAGTTGATCAAGAGCCATGGACTGCACCAGACTTGTCCTCATCCTGCTGCTATTAAGAAGTCGCCTAAAGAAGAGGCAGAAACACAAAAAATAAAGACTTGGTCCATCCATTTATTTCTATTTTTTTTTTATACTACGACGGTGGCAAACAAGCATGCGGCCCGCCTGATGTTAAGCAGTTACCGCCGCCTATGAACGCTTGCAACGCCAGGAGCATCACGCGCGCGTTGCCGACCCTTTAAGAACCTATTTACTCCCCTCTTGAAGAACCGAATACTGTAGCCCCCGGGGAAAACCTCGGCAGGGAGCTCATTCCACATGCGAAGAGTTCGCGGTAGGAAGTTTCTCTGGAACCGGACAGTTCTCGACCATTTAGGCTCTAGCATGAATGATGGAAATCACTTTAAGAGAAAGTATAGTGCTCCAAAAAGTGATGAGTTTTATGATTAGAATGAGTAAGCTTTGATATAATTATAACAACTGCACAGCCGCACGCCGGCGCAGGATTATAAGGTTAGTTTTAACGTCAGGACGTCGTGACGTCGCACGGTGCGGCAACTTGCCACGACACGACGCCGTGACGTGATTTTCTACATTGCACGCCGCAGATTTCCAGGACACTACGTCGCATGCCTATGTGGCACGGCACGTCGTCATAACGTCTAATTGTGTGTTGGCCCTAACCCCCGACGAAAAAAGAGCGGTGCAGCCCGTATCAGTCCACTGCTGGACATAGGCCTCCCCCATGGCACGCCACTGAGCTCGATTTTCAGCTGTCCTCCAGTTACCACCCGCCACCCGCTGTCTTACGAATGTCGTCGCTCCACCTTGTTACAGGGCGCCCTACACTACGTTTACCGATTCGTGTCCTCCACTCCAGAACTTGTTTGCCCCGTGGTCATCGGGTCTACGACAGATATGACCAGCCCACTGCCACTTCAGCTTGCTTATTCGCTGTGCTATGTCGTTAACTTTGGTTTTCTGCCGAATTACTTTGTTTCGGATTTTATCCCTAATAGAGGTGTCGTTGAAGAAGTGTTTTTAGAGGAGGGGTGTTAAACCAACAGGTTTAATATGTGTATCTGTGTGTCTGTCTGTGACATCATTCCCCCTAAACGTATTGTCCCACCGGATGATGAGCGCTGACTCTCGAGCTAGCATCATGCTGAGGTGATGCTCACCTTTTCGTGGCACAGCCATAATAATATGATAGTTACTTATTGTTATCACTTCTGTCACACCCTTTATGTTTTTGGTCACGTCACGAATATATGAAATTTTTTTTTTCGTTCTTTTTTTTCTTTTCAAACGCGTGAAACAAATTGTGCGCGTTCAATACTGGATGGTATGATGATGACAATGATAATACTATTTTTTCCTCCTCTTTAAGTGTCCATCCTAAAAAACACCCGGTAGCTATAGCTATACATTTTGAAAGCAACTCACGTAGAAACTTATCCAATTATCGTCTGACACTCGAGTGGCAAGCTTGATGCTATCTCAAACGTTTAAAACTGTCTGAAAGTGTAAAGCGCTCCAGTATAAATCTGCAAAGTGGTGCACAGCGAGCAAACTAACAGCGGGTCGACTTCATACTGGAAAATAAACCTCGTTTATTATCGCTGTGATACGGTTTCCGTGAAACAAGCTATTTATGCAGGTCAGCTTCTTGGAGGTCTTTGTATAATGGTGGACGTTTTTCGACTGATGCAGATAATGATTATGTATAACATTAGTACTGTATAGGGCTTCCAATGCCGGGATTATTTGTATGGAAAGTACTGGGATACCAGGATCGCCATACAAATCATTATGTTGAATGTGGTGCTCATGACACATCGCAAGAACGTTCTGCAGGGCTACCTGGCCGCGACTTTGCTTGTCGCGCCACACCGTGTCAACTGACTTGCCGTACGGTATTTAATGAAAAGTGACATATATTTTTTTTTGTATGAATGCTGTGTACATTACAGTAATTAAATCAAGGTACTGTGAACTTCAAGATTGGAATAAAAAAACTTAAATCTAGTTTGATTTAGGCTTAAGATAGTGTATGCGTGATAAAGAGTCGCATATCACAGTTGTGCTAGGTTGCAAGGGTAAAAGAAACAGCGGGCCTATGATGGTTGCGTTTATCACGCGATAAATAAGTGACAAAGCATCCGTCACGTTTTGTCAAGATGCGAGTGTGAGTGACAGATGCATTGTCACTTATTTATCACGTGATAAATGCAACCATCATATAGACCCCCAGATTTAAACAAAAAATTACAAACAAGACAGAACGTGTGAAACGAGATTACTCACGTTGTATGTCGAATATCGCTCGATGTGATTTGGCGGCGCTCCTGATGAATCGCGAACCGATTTTTTGTTTTAATGTCTGACTCTCACGGGAGTTTTCTCTGTAATACAAGGCAAAATACTAAAAAATCTTGATGTCTTTCATAGTATCATCGGAACACACGTATAAACGGCCTCAATAACATCGGAGGTAACTTAATTTACAATAACCAAGACAAACCTAGAACATGTATTTACATATCTCAAAACATTATAGCACAACCACTAACTGAATTCTGTTCCAGAGACGTGTGTGCCATAAAACTCCTCAGAACACAAAACTCGAGTCTACCGGAGATAGTTCTTGCCTCCGCCTACATGGCGGCTGAGGACGAACCACCTCCAGCGGAGATGAACAACCTCATACGCTACTGCGAACGTGAGAGGCTCGAGCTGGTCATATCAACGGACTGCAACGGCCACCACAACCTATGGGGAATGGAAAACAACAACAAAAGAGGTAACGATATTGTTGAATACTTACTAACCACTGATCTGGATATCCTGAACAGAGGATCCAAACCTACTTTTGTTACTAGTAGATGTAAGACCATAATCGACATAACTCTAAGCACAGGGCTAGCAGCTCAGCACATATCCAACTGGCACGTGTCGGACGAGTTGTCCTGCTCCGACCACAGGTGGATCCGCTACGATCTTACTGCAGACGTGCAGACACCAGAACCCATAAGAAATCCGAGGCGCACAGATATAAAGGCGTACAAGGAACTTCTGGTAGGTAAACTAAAGAACTATACACTAACACACAGGCCACAAGACGTGGATGAGCTAGAGGAACAGGTAAACTCACTCACCAAACTTATAATACAAAGCTACGAAGAAACATGTCCACCGTCAACACCAGCTCGTGGCAACGAAACACACGGTAGCTGGTGGGGACCGGAGATGAAACGTCTCAGAGAGAAGATGAGGAGACTTCTGAATAGAGCGATGAATACAAAATCTGCAGAAGACTGGGACGAATACAAAGCAGTCAAAGCAGAATACAAGAAAAGGTTACGATACAGAAAATCTACCTCATGGCGGAATTTCTGTGACAACATAACCACCAGCACACAAGCAAACAGAACAAGGAAAATACTTGCCAAAGAACCAAATCAGTTACTAGGCACCCTAAGGAGGCAGGACGGTAGCTACACCAGTTCGCCTGCTGAGACAGAAAGTCTACTGGTGGAAACTCACTTCCCGGGATGCAAGGTAATTGATAAGAACAAACTGGAACAACAAAGGACGAATTATCAACCCACCGTGAGTGAATGGAAGATAGCGGAAAACATAACAGAACTAAATAAAACCACCTGGGCAACAAACAGTTTTGACAATTTCAAATCACCAGGACTAGATGGAATCTACCCCGCCTTATTAAAGTGGGGAGGACCAACTCTTACCGAACTAATATCCAAACTTCTCTGCAGCTGTATTGCCCTCCGATATATACCTAAGCAATGGAGAGAAGTCAAGGTAATATTCATACCAAAACCCGGAAAAAGCGACTACACTGACCCGAAGTCATTCAGACCAATCAGCCTAACTTCATTTATGTTGAAGATTCTAGAGAGACTATGTGACAGAGAACTAAAGGATACTGCACTCAAAAACATAAAAATTCACTCAAACCAACATGCTTACAGTCAAGGCAAATCAACAGACTCAGCACTCCACGCAGTGGTAAGCAATATCGAAGTTGCACTAACAAGGAAAGGCTCATGCCTGGGAACCTTCATTGACATAGAAGGTGCTTTCGATAAAACAAATTTTAGCAGCATCAAACAAGCTCTAGAAAGACATGACACAGAACCATTACTAATAGAATGGATAATGAACATGCTAGAACAAAGAATCATAAGACTAAAAGAAAACAAAGATCAGCAAACACTAGGCGTGAGAGGATGTCCGCAAGGAGGAGTCCTCTCACCCCTCTTATGGAACCTAGTGGTAAATGATCTGATAACAAAACTAAACGAGAGTCATTTCACGACCATAGGATACGCGGACGACCTTGTCATACTTATCAGTGGGCTGGTAACAAGCACACTGTGTGAACTCACACAAACAGCACTAAAAATAGTAGAGAAATGGTGCAAGGAGAATGACCTATCGGTAAACCCCAAGAAAACTGACACAATTCTCTTCACACACAAACGTAAACTGGGGTCATACGAAATGCCAAGCCTCTTCGGTACAAAGCTTACACTCTCCAAACAAGTAAAATATCTAGGGATAATCTTAGATGACAAACTGATCTGGAACAAGCATCTTGAGAACAGATTAAACAAAGCCACAGTCGCCTTCTGGCAATGTCGAAGGATGATAGGCAAAAGGTGGGGTCTCGCCCCGCACATCATTCTGTGGCTATACAAAACGGTAATCGTACCTATGATCAGCTACGGAGCAGTGGTATGGTGGCCCAGAACGCAACTAGCGTGTGCGATTGCCGGCCTGCAGAAAACACAAAGACTAGCATGCACGGCCGCAACGGGTTGCATGAGGACCACTCCTACCGCGGCACTAGAGATGATCCTAGGTCTCACGCCACTGCACATACATATACAAAGAGAAGCAGCCGCTACGGCGATACGACTAAAAAGCCTAAACCTATGGACGAAAAGCAATACCCAACACACAAAGATCTACAGTGAAATGATCACAAAATTCCCTACAGTAGAAGCACCAATTGACAAGATACCAAAGACATTAACCTGCAAGAAGGAATACGTCATACTCCTAACAGAAGACCCGAATGAGGGGCTCAACCTTGAGGACCTGAGAATCTTTACGGACGGGTCAAAAACTGAGAAAGGAACGGGATGTGGTGTATTCTCGGAGGATTTGAGTATTAACATCTCTAAACCCCTAGGTGTACACAACACGGTATTCCAAGCTGAATGCGTAGGAATAATAGAAGCCTGCAATGCCATAAAAAGACGCCAGGTTCAGAACACAAACATACGAATACTTTCAGACAGCAAATCCGTACTACAAGCACTAAACAGTGAAATGTGTACCTCTGCTCTAATATACGAATGTCATCACAGCATCACAGACGTGTGCGATGACAAAAATACGGTAACATTACAATGGATAAAGGGACACAGCGGCTCGAGAGGCAATGACGCAGCGGATGAATTGGCCCGTAAGGGATCGGAAACACCACCATGCGGGCCAGAGCCAATAATACCCCTACCACAATCTTATATATACAACATAATGAACCAACACATATTATACCAACACCAAAAATACTGGGAAGACATAGGAACGTGTAGACAAACAAAAGAAATACTTCCGAATAGGAACCACAAACTCACCACCATCTTACTGAGAATCAACAGGATCCAACTACGCAAGATAGTAGGATTAATAACGGGACATAATACTCTGAACAAACACCTTTTCAATTTAGGTATAACAGACAGCCCAATATGCAGAGCATGCATGGAGGCAGAAGAAACCACCAAACATATTCTACTAGATTGCAAACAGGTAGAAGGATACAGGATGAAATACCTAGGATCTCCAAGTACCGTACACGAAGCCATAAGCAACATCAAGGCTTTGCTTAGGTTCGTGGAGGAGTTGGGGTGGTTGGAGTAGCGCTACCCCCTTTTCACGCAAAATAGGCACGTTGGATGTCGACTTGCGGAAAATGCCCAGCGCAACTAACTAACTAACTAAGTATCATCGGCATACGCGGGGTTTTTGGTGCACAAATGATTTGACACTAGGTCGACTCTCTGGAGTCGGTCCCTCATGTCTGAGGATCGTGGTCAGCTTCAGGGTTGCATCTGGCGCTGATGATCTGCCTCCACCGGTTTTTGTCCGGCGCGTCTCTTACAACCGAGTACAATTTAGAGGTCGATGAGTCTTTTACTTGATAGCCATCTTGTTGGTCGCGCGATCTTTTGCCTTCGGTGTTCCCAGTTTTTCGAGACTAGGACTAGGTCGACAGTAGGCGTCAAATTAATCGTGATGCAGGATTTGTATTGTACTGCCGGCCTAGTGTCATCACACTGCCACCGCTGAAGAAGTGACGCAGTATGTTCGCCAGAAAACCGGCTACTCGCTTGTCGGCTAGGGTGTTCCAGTTGCATTCGCGCCACTACGTGCACTTCAGCTCGTTTGTAGTGCGCGTGCCGCGGCCGCTCCAGGAGACCATCGTGTGTGCTGATTTCTGACCGAAAGGTGTCGTGTTTCGTCGGTTCCGGGGCAACCTACCAAGTGCAACACCCGAGATGTCGGAACAACGGGGCCACGACGTTTCGCCATCAAAATAATCCTTGTCGGTTCATGACGCATTGGTGTAAACTGTAATGTTATGTAACCGGTTTTTCAATAAATAAATATTTTTTTTTGTGCCCCGAAATCCCCGTATGTCTTCGGTCTCGCTGAATGCTTCCTCCGTTCGGCGCAGGAAAAGTAACAATTTGAGATAATGAGCTGATCCGCCGCGAGTCTGACCGAGCGCTTTCTAATCGCGATATTGAAAAGCGAAGAGAAAACGCCTGTTATTCACGAGCTCCGACGATTAACGGTTCGCCAAGTTTGTGCAACTTTAAGACGTAAGTTCTACTTTATTTAACAAGTTATATATTAGGAAGTTTTCGCGAAGATATACCTAGCCATAACCCTCAAAGGCCGGCAACGCACTTAAAACTTCTTTTGTTTATTATGCTCTATATTGACGTGCGTGACGCTGGCAAAAAAATGTATTAATAATCAATTTGCTGTGGAGAGGGGTCATTATTTTAAGAAAAATCTTTACAGCGCGATGCAGGATTTATGTACGCGCGTGGCACCAGCCGTACACCGCCATCTCTCGGTTGGAATTATTTGTCAGCTCGTCACGCCGAAACGACTGAACGGATTTTGAACAATTTTGGTCCAAGTATAACTGGGCATCTAAAGATGATCTAAAGTTATAAGATACCTTTTACCCAATTACGCGGCCAAGTCGCCTTCTAGTCATTAATAAAAACTTTTCTTCAGGTTATTAAGTAAAGTAAGTATTAAGCGGTTCACGTGAAATTGTCAGTGACGAAGTTACCGTGCCACTGTGCGGGTAGCAGTTCCTGATGAAGCTCCGAATGAAGAAGAAGAATACGAGTTCGAAACATGTGTCGGGCCTTTCCTGACAATTTCACATGATTGTTGAATGTTAACCGCTTACTGACATGTCTCACGAATGTTTTAATAAGATTTTGTCTTCAGCTTTTAATATTTTTAAGGTCATTATAGGTTCATGCCTTCGCACGAAGGGATAAAATCGTGGTCGGTCGCTGGCGGCTAAAGTTTTGATTTAAACTTTTTGCTCGCACATTTTTTGTAGGCGTCGAGTGATAAATCAACGGCTTTCAGGGACATTTTTTGCGAAGGCGGTTGTTTTCAGCGGTGTTTGATTAATTTTAATACTCGTCTTCTAAGTTGGTTTTTGATATCCTTATAATAACTTATTTTCTATTATGTATTTGGGTACATAGACCCAAAGGTTTACTGGAAGAGATGGCTCTTTAATGATAGGACCGCCTGTTGTTTATCTCTATTGAATTTAACTTATAATCTGTGTTTGTTTGTGTTTATTTCTTTTTGATGTGTGCTATAAAATGTTATAATATTACAGGTAGGTACCTAATTAAGCAAACAAATAAAATATGTTTTTGACTTTTCTTTAAGTTAGGTACCGACTAAAATAAGCTATGGGTCAAAATATAATTGCTGTGCGACCAGCCCATCTGTGAAACGGCAAAATTACAAACTACGAATGTCATGCTGAAATTTCATACGATCAGTGTATCTGTGTTCAAAATTTTCAAATGCTCTGTGTGTGAAGATTATGGCGACACCCTTCAGTTCACAGAAAACTTGGTCCCAAGTTACCAAGAACACAGGATTTTTCTTCGCGTGTTGATATTGTTTCTATGTATGTATATCGCAAAGGTTGACAGTACCTATTACCAGTTTTAGTTATTAGCCTGATAATAATAATTACTGTTATACTTCAACAAAAATGTGTGATTATAAAGATATTAATTTAAATTTTATAAAAGTTGAAATCGAAATCAGGCCAGGAATAAAAAAAACAAGGTGAGATTTTTGGGAGGATTCTTTATCAAAACTGTTTTTTTAAGTTGTAACATACATAATATTATTTAGCCATATCATTACAACTGAAACTTTACAAAATTCCATTTGAGATTCTTAATTCGAGATATAGTTAGCTCTCGTCACAATGACAAGTCAAAAGATACTCATTTCAGTTTCCTTTACTGTACATGGAATTAAGGCTCTGAGCCGCAATTTTTTTCTTTTGTTTTAATTGAATGTGTTTACGACCGACTCAAGTAAAGCGAGTATTCCTAAAATATATCATACATTGAAGTCCCTTGTGATTTTGAACGTTCTATAGTTGCCCTGGGTCCCCTCGTCCAAATCGTCCTGTCTGTGCAGTGATCGACAGGAGTGGGTGCGCGTGATCATGTCATACGACGCTATGCTCCCGCGCACGCGCACAGCGCTCCTGTGTCGCGTCCGCGTGAATGGTTCTGGCTTTAGGACAGTCTCGTAGTATTTGCGTTCTTGTGATTGTAGCCATTTGGAGTTGGATAGGAGCTTTTTTGTCCATTCATCTGAAAAAAAGAGTATAATTTACTGTTATTTTATTTGCACAATCCAAGAAGGTAATAGCACACTTAATGCCTCAAGAAATTAACTATTTGGGAGTCAACCATGCTGCCTTGTATCGTGTGTATTAGGTACGTATACTCGTAGATTCAGTATAGTAATAGCCTACTGGGTACCATGATAATACATATTGTGTAACACAATTTGTGTTCGATCCAATGAGCATCATAGGCCCGCTGCCTAACTTATAGTTATGAGGTAAATAAAAATTTGTTAGGTGCAAATCTCCTTGTACTACCAGGTCCATGTGAATAGGTCCGGGCATAGAAGAAAGAGGAAATCGCTAGTATTTCCTTCCCGTCATCTTTATAAGGGAGACTTTGAGGAAAGAAATCCACGTCCATTGCAGTATTAATCTGTTCAATGTGAATTTGGACGAATTAACGACGCCACGAGTACTGGCCTAGGTGGAGTATTAGCAAAGACATGGTCCTCAGACGTTGTATGTAGGGGAATAGTATGGAAGTACCTGAACTTCCCGGATCTGCCTAGTCCTAGTTGTGTTTTGATGATGTGGACCGCCTTTCCACTAAACTCATAAGGCAGACCCTCTTTGGGAATGCAGTATGTAGAGAAGTGCCGCTCTTGAGAACGGCTCCCGATTTGTTTTCCAAAAGAACGTTCTCGAAAAAATTACCATAAAAATGTAATTCTGGTAAAATTTTCTACAAGGTCCAGGTTGGTATGTCTTTGTAATGTAAGATAAATATGGCTTACCATTTACGTCGTCTGTTACACCAGGTCAAGTAGCTGCTTATAAAGCGTTACATACTCAATCAACGTCTACAGCTGTATTAATTTATTTATGTTGATTTAAAATGAGCAGAATTGATTGTTACTCACCATTTAAATCCTTCATAGCACCAGCCTTCCCACCGTATTCATAAGGGAGACCCTCTTCAGGAAAATAGTCGACGCCCATAGCTGTGTTGATCTGTTCGTCTCCGGAGTGAATCTGGACGACTTTGCGACGCCACGGGTAAAGGCCTAGGTGGAGTAGTAGGAGAGACATGGTCTTCAGACGTTGTGTGTTGATGATGTGGACCTCGGAGAAACGGGTTGGGTACGCGGACTGGAAGTTCAAAAAGTTTAATAAGTATTCATGAATGAACAGGCAATCAAGTCGAGTCAGGTGCGGCACAACAGGTAAGTAATGGTATCACAAATATATTTTTCAAGATCTTTATATGGCAACAATGTACGAGATGTTTTCGTTGACAAGATAAATTTTAGATGTGCCAATACCGTCGTAGTAGAATATAAACCTGAACAACAGACAGATAACTGGAAGAAAGGGGCCCAAGCATCGTTATATGACTATGCATATACTCTTACTATGCATATTATTACCTTGTAGTTATAAACTGCTTTAACGCCATTTTAACGGGATTTAAGAACAAATTGACTATTATATAACAATTGAAATGATTCCATCTTTATAAGACCTTATAAAATGTTCCTATGTTTCTTTAAACAGGTAAAATATTTAGATAATCTTCAATAATTTATTTAAATTATAAATGGGAAAATAATGTCTCGTGATTTTTCATCGAGAGAAACTAGCTTTCAGGTTAATACCTGATCGAGCAATCGGTATTTAATTAGTAGAGTAATTTGGTTGGCCATTCTAGCCGTGATTAGGTACGTTTTAGTCTTCATCATTTGCGCAACACAAAGACCTCCGGATATTGCGAATTCTGTCGTGTATTCCTGTCTAGTTAGAAATTGACTGAAAGTTTATTACATCAGATGTCATAGTTATATACACGAAATACACACACACACAGACACACACACTAATACATACAACTCCATGCGCGCTCGCACAAACGTATGCAAACGTAAATTTGACTTGTAGTAGTAGAAGAGCGGGATTTCCTGACACAGGTATCATTATACTTACTAGGAGATCCCTTATCATTTTTTTTTCATTAAACGAGTTTCGAATTAATTCTACACTGCATTGAAAGTGATGTACTTACTCGGATTCGGATTTTCCGGAAATGATTTTTTTTTCATTAGACTACAATATATTAAATTTTAAGGTTTAAATTTTGACAAAATCTGTGGAAACGTAAGAACAATAAAGGGGGTTTAACAAATGGATCATTGGTTCTATGTTTATGCATCCTATTTATATTCATTTAAAAAAATCTTTTTACGAAATAAATAAAGCAGGGAATCCCTGTAAAATTTCTGCTGGTCCTTCCGTCAATAACAATCTAAGTGAAGCGTTCGTCTCATTAAAACTGCGCTGAATGATCACTATCGCTGCTGCGCACGAGTGAAGTGGAGCATCTCTCTCAGTACATGCCAATTGTCAAAGCATTCGAGCGAGAAATCCAGCATCGTGGGCGACAGCTTAATTGGGACACAATCTTTGCACCTTCGTGTTTAAAGGCCTTATAATGCTTTGCCGTTTAGACAAGATTGAACTCAATACAAAATGGTTAACAGTGGAGTTTGGATTAAAATAATTGAGGGACTCAAGATGTTGGTAAAGATGATGGTCGATCTTTCGTGGGAATGGTAATTATTTTCGGTACTAAAATTAAGTGGTAATTTGGGCTAGAAATTATAATTTTATTGATAATAAAAATGCAGGATTTTTGCTCTGATTAGCGATCAGTGAAAGAGACAAAGCGTGACAACTTGGTAATTAATCGACTAATTTGAATGTTCAATGTCGAACTGTGATTACTACGTCGATGGGATTCGTTTATTTGAAATTTGGTAAGGTCAGGGACAAGCGTGCCATACGGGATAAGTGTAGCTACTATAAAAATATCGGAAAGTGGACTACTAACGCCATCTTACAACCATGCTGCCTTTTCTCGAACCGTTTCGTCTCATTTTCAAACCCTCATAGCTTCGTCCCAGTTAACACTAGAACGCCCAAATTCACTGGTTAAGATGCAGTTAGGGAATACGAGTATATAAAATGCTAAGTTTACTAAGCCTAGAAAAGTCAGGGTTTAGGGGCTTGGCTTTTTCCTGGGATCTGATAACATTTTTACAGCAAAAGCATGTGAGTCTTGGCTGCCAATTTTACAGGTAATTTTTTTGGTGGGTTTGGTGGGTGGTGGGTTGGTGGGTTTATGTGGTACCTGGGCTTATTCCGTGAGGCGGGCGTGACCCGACTGAGCTTACACATTATGACTGTGTGTCTGTCAAGGACACATCAGTATAGCATAAATACACTGTGAACTTAAGACCGCGCGACTTTTATTTATAAATTGCTGAAATTTCTATTTTTTAGGGTTCCCCAAAGGGTAAAAAACGGGACCCTATTACTAAGACTCCGCTGTCCGTCCGTTTGTCTGTCTGTCTGTCTGCGAAATTTTAAGAGATGATGTATTTCTGTTGCCGCTATAACAAAAAATACTAACAACAGAATAAAATAAATATTTAAGTGGGGCTCCCATACAACAAATATAATACTCATTTGTATGCGGCGCCATACTTATCTTAACCCGGTCAGTTAAGATGGGAAGTTTATGTACAGAACCCTAGGTGCGCGAGTCCGACTTGCACTAGACCAGTACGTCTACAACCCCATCATTTCACTATTTGAATAATTCCGAAATACTGAATCTACAAAAAAACCATACACTTATCAATCCCGCTCACAAAAATTCATGAGATATGAAATCTCTTGGCAAGAACACCCCGAAAGTGTTTGGACATCCTAACATCCTCACATACGAAAGAGTTTTGGCCCAAGCTGAAACGGAGACGCCTCGCTCACTCGGTCAATATATACATTTTAGATAGAGCGACATGATGCGATTAAATCCTTTATCTCAGATGCTGACCTTCATGCACCAAACGAAATCCTTCCAATAGCTGCCTTTGAAGTGGTTCTTGATGTGTGAAGGCTGCAGGTCACTGACATCTATGAACACCACCTCCTCTCCAGGAGTTGGGTCTTCTCGTAACCTGGAATTGGTATGTTCATCAGAAATTGCTTATGATTTTCATCCAAGTTTAATAAAGCAGGAAGTGATTTTACGGTTGGTAAAATTTTGACAGCATCTGTTTACATTATATAGAGATGATTTTTCAAGTCGATTGGATTGGATTTAACTTCGTTGTTAATGAACGTAATCTCTTTAGTTCTATCTTTTACTTGAGGTTACTCAACCTAATTTTGTTAATCTTTAGAAGCTGAAATCCCCGCAGGGTTCTCATTCTTGTCAGAATTAAGATGTGAGAAAAGGACCCCTGAAGAACCGATGGAAGATTTACCTCAAATTCGAGCCTGACTCCGTTTTTGAGAATATTCTTCGGTTCGTATACCAACATTTCCCACGTAATATAGATAACCGAAAATTTCCGGGTAATGCCATTGAACGACCGAACTACAAGCGGATTTTCTGAAGTACTTACTCTTGCCGTCGCGTAGACAAGTTTAGCCAGTCCTTAAATTGAGAACATTAAGTTTTACAAAGGTATTCATATTATATTTTTCTCCATAGTATACGTTATTTGCATTCAGAATCTTAGATTAGTTTATTCTAACGTCGTATAATTTTCAAGATATAATTTTTTTAAACCTCGAGATATTTAATCACATCCCGGAGGCATACAACATTACTTTACTCTCTATGGAATTATTAAGGAAAATAAAAAAAACTGAAAATGTCACGACTACTTTTTAGTAATTTGCCTTACTAAATCCAAATAGTGTAGACTATCAGGAAAAATTCAATATGGATTCCTCGGAAAAACGAAATGATCCCAATCGAATACAACTAGCAAACCGAGGAGACATCCATAAACGGTCTTTTTGTTTATTGTAATTTGAAATTTCTGAAAGAGGAATGTAAACAGCTTGCGACAGACAACAAAGACGCTATTGTGGCTTTGTCTTAACGTTATTCAGCGAAGTTATTAAAGAGTCAAGACAGACTTGAATTTTCAACGCTTAAGGAATTTTTTGAAAGATATGATACGGTAATATATAGGTAATTCGAGCGCCGATGGCGCAGTAAATATTTTACGCGGAGGCATTTCTTTCTAGCCTACATTTTATGTCCCATGGCTGGCAAAGGCTCTTCCTCTCTCTCTCCGTCTAGATTTCCAGAAATCAACAGATGGCAGCCCAATTCAGTCGATGCTGGAAGACGTACCAGCGTACGATGCCCACCCGCGCTGTAGGAGCACTATGTTAATGAAAGCTCTTGCCGTATATCCACCACCATGAGCCACCTGATAAAGGGTCTCACTGTGTGCCCAAGATTATGAGACTCCGCGCCAGTAGCACCGAGAAAGGCCTATCTGTAGCAGTTGGCACTGGCAGACGTAATACGGCGATCACCTACGCTGAAGGAGCACTATGTAACTGATAGAGGGTCTTACCGTATGTCCAAGATCATGAGTCATCGGGCCAGCAGCACTTAAGGAGGCCTATCCAGAGCAGTCGCCACTGGTAGATGTACTAGCGTCATACGGCGACCACGTACGCTGAAGGGGCACTATGTAACTGATAGAGAGTCTCACCTAATATCCAAGATCATGAGCCATCGGGCTAGCAGCGCCCGCGCAGACAGAGGCCGATCCAGAGCAGTCGGCGCTGGCAGACGTACTAAAGTCATACGGCGTCCACCAACGCTACGGGCGCGAAGGGGCACTATGTAACTGAAATAAAAAGATATAAAGCATAAGAAATAAAACATGAAATTAAATAAAACTGAAATAATTTATTCAGTAAGTGCACTTTTACAAGTCAGATTGTGAATCTACCGGCATTTCCCAAGAGGAGACCGCTGTTGAGAAGACAGCCGAAAGATTTCAAGAGTAAGTAATTTTTAGTAAATCATACTAGATACAATCAATTATATTTATGTTATAACTAATTAGTTAAATTAAATGGTTGAATTTATAATACAAACTATGCACTGTAAAACTAAACTAGCAACTCCTGATTATTATATCTAGTGGATTCTTGTCAGACATGTTGTCCGTATGTTCAGTTGAATCAATCAGTCTTAAATAAGTATGGGATGTAGGATAAATGCGTAGAAGAATTTTTAATGTCACTTTTACGTTGCCCACTCATTTAATTTATTATTTTACTGTTTTTTGTTTTACTATTCCTATATACCTACGCTATTGAATACGCGGATTTGCTGAAATATAAATATTTAATGCGAACTTTTGTTAAAGTCTGTGAAGTGAATCTCGTTTCCGTTAAAAGGTAAAGCAAAAGCAATTTTACAGCAATATGCTACAATATGGCTACAATGCTTGTCCCAGGCAATGTGAATCACCTCCGATATATGCTTCGCTCATTTTGCAATACGGTTGAAATATTGCTGTCTCGAGTGAGGAAACCATGATATCCCTGCTAGATAAGGATTTCATTTTCGTCGCCATTGTCAAACTTTTTGAGAGGAAATTTTCTGCCATGCTAAGGTAAAAGGACGTATCTGACTATGACATCCGTACACGGCAGATTAATACCATTGCTCATTTTTCTATACAAATCGAGATTGCGTTCTCGTCTATTTCCCCCACAGACAACCCCCACTAGACGGAGCATGTAAGGCGACCCGCGCGCACCAACGATATGGTGCGGCAGAACATTAAAGTATCAACACGGTGGCCACCGTTTAGTTGCGTCCTTGTTTATGATCCATGCGTACGTCAACGAAAAAAGAAATTAAATAAATAACATGGTAAATTGTAGTGTTAAGTGGTGTAGAGAGACCTCATAAACATGGACGCAACTAAACAGTGGCCACCGTGTTGATACTTTAATGTTCTGCCGTACCATATCGTTGGTGCGCGCGGGTCGCCTTACATGCTCCGTCTAGTGGGGGTTGTCTGTGGTTTCCCCCTTCAAAACTTAACCAATCTTTACAATAATTTAGGAACTGAATGGGAAGGAAATGATTTGAATCGGATGGTTTCGATTTATTGCGCTTTTCATTATGAAATTTGTGTTCTAGGCGTCTGTTTTTGGCCAAAATTCCGCCGCAAACGGCCCATAGTAAAAAAATGCATTTATGCATTGCGATTGTCATGTACTTTGACTTAGTTTTATTTTGTCGTAAATACTCACGACCTAACGAGATTCATACAGGTAACGAGAGAATCGGGGAGTATTATGAATCCCATAACACATCCACCGCGTAAAATAGGCCCGTTAAAAGATTAATGGCAAAACTTAAGTTTATTTCATACTTTGGTATTTACAGCTGAAGTAGAACGTTTGAACTCTGCGTAATAAACTTAAACAATTTAATACAAACGTCCAAGTTTAAACATAAAACGCGGCCCGGATCGAATATGCCCGATGCGGGCTAAACCTTCCGAAGATAAAGTGCTTGCACTGCCGCTTTGAATATTGCCTGCATTTTCCTTTGTGAAATACAATGTTTCGCTTTTATATGCTTTCCTCAAACATGCAATGAAATGTCTTCATAACGTGCGTTATAACAGGATTCGAAGTATCACGTTTCGGACGGAACAACTATAGAGAACTTTATACAAAATTGAAGGCCTAGGTCGGGAAGTATTTTTTTTTAAACATGGCGTATGTGTTCATGATTATCATGATCAGGCTGAACTATATTTTTTTAGTGGTGTATTTTTTTATTTAATTGCATATATTATGTTTATGAAAAGCATTATACATATGTTTGAGAAAAGCCTAGTCATGTAGTCGTGAAAAGGGCATGCCGGCTTCGTATCACTATCCATCTATACACTCCGTAGCTCCGGTCAGCTTCACTGTGCTTCTTGTGATCGGGTATTTAAAAGTAAGTTTGGCTTTGCCAGCCACATTAGGGCTCACGCCCGTAATTAGCTTGGGTCGCCGTCGCCGGTCACGGCGTGGATAGCTATATATATATATATATATATATATACCTACTCACCCGGCAAGCCCTTCTTTCCCGGCGTCTGCAGTAATGTACTATTACTTAACTACATAACGGCACTATTAATTAACGGCTTAAGGATTCCTTAATGTTCTTTTAGTTTTAATCTCCTAAATATATTACCCGAATGCGCTACAGCAAATAGCCCAGTAATGTTTTTGAAGCGTATGATCCAGTCCGCAAAAGCGGAGCGGAGCGGAGATGTGCAAAATGAATCAATCAAATTTCTCAGATTTCAATGCTTTCACCTCACTCGATCGAAAAACCTTTGTTTAGTTATAGCGCGAAATCTGCGTGCAAAAGTCTATTTTATCCGCTAGCGTCGAAAACTCATTTGAAAATGGAACACTATGATTGTGATGCATGTAATTCTTTTTTTTATTTTAATATGACGTGTGCTCTTGTTTATTTGGTTTGGATTTGAGTGTGCTATGTCTTAAATTTGATATATTAAATAGTTTTTCTTGCATCTCGCATTTTCCTAGCCGTAGTGAGTTAAAATGTTATGTGTTCCGCACGGCTGCAAAATTGTTTGTCTTCTCTTGTCTTGAAATAATGGCTATGCTTAGCTTTTAATTTCAACACTCGCGGCAAATAACAAATTTGCAGCCATGCATAAGTATTCTTTCGGGATTCACAAATTCGTAGCCTGATTGGTAAATTTTTTCCTCTCCGCATCTGTAGACATGCTAAGTGGTCCGTGCAATACTTACGCATCTTGGCAACTTGATAAGATATCTTCATCATCTGGGTGTCTCTTATGCCACAGTTCAGTCATCCCCCCAGGTCCTCTAGCTGTATAATACCGCCTGGCTCTCTTAGAAGCCTCACCCTCGACTCCATTACAAGTTGTGAGGAAGAGATCGAGGGTTTTCAGCTCGTCGGGGGAGGCGGGGCGGGTGAGGTTGTCGCGGGCCCATCGCTGGGAGAACGAAGCTGCCGGCGACATCCTGACTGTGAAAAAATGTGATTATTAGATTATTTGATATATCATTACAATACAATACTAAATTTAGCAAGATGTATACAATTATCAGTGACCGGTTATTTGGATTCTCCCTCGCGGGATATCAAGTAGAAAAGTTAATATAGATACGACAGTTTCCCGCGATACCGAACCAATCATCCAAAAAAAAACAATTTAAATTGTCTGTAGGGGATTTTTTAATCTGACAATATGGCAACCAGTTAAGACAAAAACTTCTTTTCTTTTCCTAATCTCTACACATTATTTTAAGCAAAATATATTAAGAGGCCTTATTCCTTTTAAAATTTATTATTTTCATATTATGACAAATATATTGATAATTTCAACCAACTTTTTGAAGTGAATAATACTTTTTCCCCGAGTTCTAGGTAGTAACATAGCTATTTCACGCTTTCATTGCGTACAGTCGAAAATAATTGTCAATTTCGAGTAGTTTTTGAAACAAAAATTATCAATGAAAAATTCAAACTGTAGTTTTCAAATATATACCAATAAATCCCAATAGCCCTGTTCTAGAAAGTAACATCAATAGTATGTTAAGAAACATGTTTGATCATAGAGAAAAATGTCTTAACAATCAGCATTTTAAAAGGAATAAGGCCTCTTAAAACCTCCACTATACTAACATAATGATTGAGGTCGTTCACCCCGTGTCAAATCTAAATAACCGGTCACTGACAATTATACACACACTCATAAATTCACCAAAAAAAATTGACGTCATAAGGGTGTTCCATAGGGCTTCAGTTTTATCGACTGAGATAGGGAACCCTAAAACTAAATTATAATTTTAATTGTGTTGCCAAATGTAATACGTTTCTGTCGGCCAAAGTGAATATTCCATATAAAACAGATGCTGACAGTATTCCTCTCTACAAGGAAACAGCGTAGCGACAGTCGTTTTTGTATGGTTTTCGTATAGAATTCCATCCAGAACTTGGATGTTGATTTGTAAGCAGACTCGAAAACAAAGCCATACGATAAAAATAATAATAGAATTCCATGTACTGTGGCGACGATGGATACGTATTACATTTGGGACATGTTCCAATATTTGCTCCTCTCGAATTGTGTGCAGACTATTTTTTGCGGAGAAAATTGTATTGCATTGACATTGCTTAGAGACCTTGACGCTTCTTTAGGTTTGGTTCAAGTTACAGGTGACAACACTTGCGTGTAGGCTCCTTATCCGTTAAAAAAATATGCTGATTGTTTTAGACATTTTTATCTATGATCAAACATGTTTCGTAACATATTATCAGTTTTACTACTTAGAACAGGGCCATTGCGATTTATGGATATATATTTGAAACCTACAGTTTGAATTTTCCATTGATAATTTTTGTTTCAAAATCTTCTCCGATTTGACAAAATTCACGCAGAAAACTGTTTTTTTTAACTAGCATGAAAAAGCTATGTTACTTTCTAGAACTCAGGGGAAAAGTATTATTTACTTCTAAGAGTTGGTTGTAATTATCAATATATTTGTCATAACATGAAAAAAAAAAGTTAAAAGGAATAAGGCCTATTAAATAACAGAATGTTAGTTCCATAGCCATTCAGCGAACTGTCTTCTATATATAAAACATTAAATGGTGCATGCACAGGATTCGGTAGGTTAGTGGACAGTGCAGGGCAGGTGGTAGGTACGCGTGTTGGAACCTAATTAACTGACCTAACCTAATGAACTAAATTTTTCTATATAATCATTTATCTTCACCGTCTTAATTCATTATTTTATCCAGCCAATAAGCTGGTAAAATTAATTTATAGGGTACAGTGTAACGGTAAAATATTTTAAATTACCATAGATATCCCCATTTTTGTTAACAGCGTACTTGACACGTGTTCATTCTACTACGAGAATGTGATGTGATTTTAGGTAAGTGATGATGGTTTGGTCTTTGGTTTATGTACTAATAAATTAACGAAACGGGTCTTATTTAATATTCCTTGGATATTTGAAGTGTTGTCAATTCTATGACATACAGGGAACTTTGACCCTTCCGTATAGGTAATATTAGCCCAATTATGAGAATTCTGAAAACAATTTCAAAATTTCTTTTGGATAAAAGAAAACAGAAAATTTGCGTCTCTTTGAAGTCACATACCAAAATATACTTAATATAAAAAAAAAAAAAAATTCTTTGTTTCCTGACATATGGAGCTAGTTTTATTCATTTAACTACAGTATGTTGTACAGTTCAACGTCAGTCTAACCCCTTTTAACCTTTGCACCAATAATCGAATTAACGCCCTGTTTCTTTTCACTTGAGGCTGTTTATCACGCGACGGTTTTTTACGAAGACCATTCGCCATCTTTCACGGATGGTGCCTTTGTCCTTGAGTTCAGCTTGGTCGGTTTAAAGGCACCACCTTCAGAATTTTCGTTTTTTTTAACGCTATTGCTACTGAAGTGGTCTTAATATGTAAATATCGGATAGATTTTATAACATAATATAGTGGTTATGACTACAAATACCACCAAAACATTATTTTTATTCTTACTCTTTGTATATTATTATATACAACATTCTAAATTAGCATTGATAATAAGTTTTCTATTGAGACCAGCCATAATTTCATGAAAAATCTTAATTGCTTCTGGCGCCATCTGTTGATGAATTTTAACAAATTTAAGCACAAGGATAGCTGGACATCTCAATAGTTAAAGGATACATTTTACTCGTCAACAGAAAATTAAAAAAATACGCGGAGGATCATGCGGTCACCTCCTGTCAGTCATGAAATACATAAAGGTAAAAATCTAAATACTTATTTCATGGCTTGATACAGATAGGCACTTACGGTAAATTCAGAGCTGCGGAAATTTTACAGTTATTTAAATTAAATGTAAATTAAAATAACTATGCATTAATCCTTATGTTGCAACGGAAAGATATTGATACTAATATAAGTTTGGCACACTATCGAAAGTGACGGCAAACGTTCCTAGCAATTATTATCTATCTATCTATCAGCCAAAGACGTCCACTGCTGCACATAGGCCTGCCCTTGACTCCACAAAGCGCGATCCCATGCAGACCGCATCCATTGATTCCCCGCTACCCTCACGAAGTCATCCGTCCATCTAGTCGGGGGCCGACCCACGCTGCGCTTTCCTATACGTGGTCGCCACTCTAGGAACTGCCTCAACGGCCGTCCATTCTCCGGGTTACATGGCCTGCCTATTGCCACTTCGACTGTGCAATCCTGTGAGTTATGTAGGTTACGTTGGTTCTTCTGCGGATATCCTCATTTCTGATTCTATCGCGCAAAGAAACTCCGAGCATAGCCCTTTCCATTGCACGTCACGTGACTCTTATTGTTACGTGGCAATTAGTATGGATGGAGTAATTTACGTGCTCAGTAAAAATGTCGAATTTGAACTATAACTTCTGACTGCTTGATAATGTAGTTGGACCTACATCATTTGAACACCACAAAAGATAAGATCGATTGATATCTTTAAAAAAATACATGCGCCTATTGTTTCTTTTAACAAGGCAAATAACAATGATCTCATGTCTACCTATATTTACAGGTACTTAAACTGATATTAGTTGTGTTAATGAACCTTGTGATCGGTTTTTTACAAAGGAAATCTTTTTTGTACATTCAGTTTCGACCCATGGCAAGTGATTCATAAAATCGTGTATCGAAGAGATTTTAATCTGATATTTGATTTGCGTAATAAAGTATTTCTTTTTATTGACTTAGTCCAAAACTAAGCAAAGCGGATCCCGCCGGTTCAGTAGGTTCACTACAAACTGCGTCACCCGCGTTGTCGGTCCCATGGGCTGTAATATTAAAGATTTCTGGTCCAAAGTCAAAAGGTTTTAAACACATATGACGCAGAGCGTAGAATTACAGAATTAAAGATTTGGTTTGATTGACGTAACGCTAATAATAGCTCAGTTGGGAGAGCACTACGCTGTAAACGTAGGGTCGAAAGTTTGAGTCCTGCTTACATTATGTAATTTACCTTTGTGACAATGTTTATAATAACACAAATGTGGTATTTCGACATAAAAATAAAAATAATCGATTAAAATATTCTATAAAAACACTTAGACATTCAACATCAAAGAACAATGATATCAAAACATTATTATAAAATTATACAATATACAGTGAGATCCGGTCTGATTCACCAAATAAAGCCATAATAGACGAAGGCTTGGCGTTAAAATGTGACCTTTGAATAACAATAGGACGGTCTGCCTTCAATGTCAGACCACATTGAATGGAATCGATCATAAAAACATCAATACACTTAGATTAAATCGATATAAATACAAGTATCTAATCCTCATCGCCTATGATGCGTGAAAAGTCCATAATAAATGTATATCATAGAAAAATTCGAGTTTAGTAAGGAATTTGGATTGAGATTCAAGCGTAGGTAATTTTTTAATTTTATGTATGTCATCACATCAGAAAGTATTATGTATACAGGGCCTGTAATAGGAGCAAAAAATTCAAATATGTCTAAATGGTTTCAATTAATAAAAAAAAAACGGTTATTTTTAACTTAATATATTGATCCAGCAATGTAAGTAGGTACTGCAAACATAATATGTGTCCAATCGGAATACTTGACATTGACATTTACGATCATTTTAAATAATATTAAAAACCTACTAACATCAATATTGCTTATCAAGCGTTTTTTAAATAAATGGCCACTTCTTTCAACATTAAGATCTTTTTCCTTACATATTGAATCTCTTTCTCTCCCATATATAATACAAATTTATAGTTTTAAATAGCATAGAAATCATAAATTTAAATATACTTAGTGGAAATAAATTATCCCACTCAAAATACTATAAAAACACCTTAAAAAATACGAGAAGTAAAAATAACCGCATTTTGGATATTTAAAAATTTTTACCGACTTAAAAAAAGGAGGTTCTCTGTTCGACTGTATTTTTGAAAGTAAAACAAAAACTCAAAAGTGTACTTCCTGCAAAATCATTGGCACGATCACAAGTTAAATATAATGAAATTTCTAATTATTATCAACATGTAATTAATTAATTTCTAATTATTATCAACATGTAATTAATTAATTTCTAATTATTAATAATTATTTCAAGGTTGTTCTATGTATTTAAGTATATATTTAGGTATCTATATTAGTATGTATATCGTTGTCTGGTACCCATAACACAAGCCTTCTTGAGCTTAATTTGGGACTAGATCGATTTGTGTGAGGTTGTCTGATATTTTATTTATTTATTTATTTATGAACGTAATTCATTGTTATGTCAAATTATTATTTCTTTGCTATTGATTACATTTTAAGTGACTTTGTATAAATACAAAATATTGTTTTGTGTTTATACGACTATGACGAGTTTTTAATACCGATGTTTATAACGTCACAAGCAATTAAAATATCTCCATAGAAACATAGTAAGTTCATAATTAACGTAGTTTTAGACTCAAAAAAGTGGCTGATTCGATCAAATACCGTATTCTGATAATGACAGGGGTGACACTTTAAAACATCGTGTCTGAGACACGACCTTTCAACACTGTTGCTGCAACATCCAGAGACGTGTAATGTCAAGGAAATAGGGTATAGTAAGTCGTGGCTTTCATTGTTCTGTGCTCTTTGAGTTCCCTTTCAATTTGCGGGTATTTGGGTCGCAATGTGCGCATGCACTTTATTGCATACTAAAGTAAACCAAATTGAAGAAACTGGAACAAAATAATCGCTTTAAGAGGTCTTATTCCTTGCAAGAATTCTTTTTTTTTTCAAACTATATGAAATATATTGATATCTCCAACCAACTTTTTGAAGTGAATAATACTTTTCCCTGAGTTCTAAAAGCTATTTCATGGTCTCATTGTGTGCAGTCGTAAATAAGTTGATATCGTGAATTTTGTCATTTACGAGTAGTTTTAGAAACAAAAATCATCAATGAAAAATTAAGACTGTCGGTTACCAATAAATCGCAATAGTCCTGTTCTGAGTAGTAACATTAATATATATTCAGAAACATGTTTGATCTTAGAGAAAGATATCTAAAACAATCAGCAATTTTTAAACGGATAAAGAGCCTTATGTGGTGGGCTGAGACTCATATAGTTTATTGTCTAACCACTCAATTGCTTCGAATTTTGAGTTGGACTCTATTTATATAATAATATAAGAGCGGTGACAGGTAGCCGTAGTTACCAAAAGCAATCTAGTGGTGGAGTAATAAGTCTAACAGTCAGTTATTTATTGGACTGTGGCAGTGTTTTTCAGTCAAAGAAAGAACAATGTAGCCATCACATTTTTTAAAATAGGTCGCTTGTGGTGAATACAAAAATGAATGAAGACCTGAACGACAGACTTTCATAAAATAATTCGTTTATGGGGGTTAGAAGATTGTCCATTAAAAGATGACATCGTGTATAATGACTCCTATCCGTCCGAAATTTAGTTATGGGACCAATTTACAGATACTCTCGGACAAAGAATAATTTTCCGAAATCGGTTCATAAATGACGCAGTGATCAGGTAAGAAACGTAAAAAATACATAACCTATTAAAGAACCTCCTTTCCGTCGCCGATGGTTTTATATAAGTATCATGATTTTCGCTGAGTTTTGTGTAATGACCAGTGACCTAACGGTGAACAACGACCGCAGCGAGATTTAACTACATACGTTCTGTGGAAGTCAAGTCAACGACACATATTGTAATGTCAATAGGTACGAACATAACATTAAGGTATATTAAACTTATGATTAAAGTAGTTGTCACCATTGACGACGCGGTTTGCGCAGTTAGTATAAATACAGACAACCTCACACAAATCGATCTAGTCCCAAATTAAGCTCAAGAAGGCCTGTGTTATGGGTACTAGACGACGATATACATACTTATATAGATAAACTTAAATACTTAGAACAACCATTCGAGTTCATCACACAAATATTATTTGCCCTGGCCGGGATTCGAACCCGGGACCGCCGGCTCAGTAGGCAATACAAACTGCGTCAAACGTGTCGCCAAAGTAGTATGTGTTTTTAACCCCCGACGAAAAAGGAGGTGTGTTATAAGTTTAACATGTGTATCTGTGTGTCTGTCTATGGCAACGTAGCTCCCAAACGGATAGAACAAATTGAGTGCATTTTTTTTTACTCGAAAAACTTGTCCATCGAGATGGTTCTTAGTTATGTTTCGTGGAAATAGGACTAGTAGTTTCAAGATATCAGCCAATATTGAAGCTAAAAATTCCTAATTTTGTAGTTAGGTATGTTCAGTTTTAGTAGAATTTTTATATCACTCATCATCATCATCAGCCTATTCTTGTCCACTGCTGGACATAGGCCTCTCCAACTGCACGCCATTGTAAGCGATCCTCGGCTACTCTCATCCAGCTTTTGCCAGCCACCCTGCACAGATCATCGCTCTACCTAGTCTGAGGGCGTCCCACACTACGCTTGCCGATCCGCGGTCTCCACTCAACTCACTTTATATCACTCATAATGTTTAATTTAGGTTTTTATTTATATTATATGTAGGTATAATCATATATGCTATCCGTATGCTGCAGATACCATGGACAGCTTTCCGGACAAATGTCTCTATTCTGAAGCAACTAAAGATAGAGAAAACACAACGCTTATCAACTACCTGCTTACAACGAATAGTGAGGTATTTTGGCCATGTTGCACGCAGAGAGACGAATAACTTAGAACGCCTGATGGTAACTGGTAAAATCGAAGGTAAAAGACCTAGAGGCAGAAGTCCCAAAAGGTGGGCAGACCAGATACCTGAGGAGCTGGACATATCTGTCAGTGCTGCACTCCACCAAGCAACGGAACGTAACCGATGGAGACAACTAGTTGACGGAATCAGAAGGAGTCACGATCCTCAGCAGTGAGGGAACGAAGAGAGAGAGAGAGAGGTATAATCAACGTCTATTACCTACCCCTATACAAGCATTGCTTAGTTTGGGACTAGGAGGATTTGTGTAAGAGTGTTCCTTAATATTTATTTATTTTATGATATCGCTACAAACAGTCACATTTTGTGCGACTTCCCTAAACTACAAAGATCATGTAAACCATCTGTCAGACGATTACGCACGATGACTTCATGACTCACAGTTCGTTGTACTTAGCATAAACAATTGCCCAATGTCATGCTAATCCTTCAAACTTAACGGAGCTAGTATTGAGTTCTATAGCTATAGTGGGACGTGAAATTTGACACCATTCTCTATTGATATAACTATAATAGGAAATATCCTGGGACTTGGTCGTCTATCAGGTACGGTGTAATTTTGGGGAATTGGTATGTCAGCTTTAATATTTTTTTGGCCCATAGGTGGGATAAATACTATAAATAAAAATTAACTAACTGCTATTGGATTTAGGTCGCTAATTTGACTGAACTTTAACATATTTACAATAAAAAATAACGCTTTTCATCTTTTTAGGTTTCCGTCCCCAAAGGGTAAGAAACGGGAGCCTGTTACTAATAAGGCTCCACTCTCCACTGTCCGTCTGTCCGTCTGTCTGTCTGTCACCAGGCTATATCTTATGAAAAGTTATAGTTAGACAGTTGAAATTTTCACAGATGATGTATTTCTGTTGCAGCTTTTACAACTAATACTAAAAACAGAATGAAATAAATATTTAAGTGGGGCTCCCATTTGTATTCAGCGCCATAAACACATGGTGCAAACTTAACTTAACCCGGCGAGTTAAGATGGGATAAGTATTTGTACGGAACCCTCGGTGCGCAAGTCCGACTCGCACATGGCCGGTTTTTTTAATCTAGCCTTGCCATTTTTAGGGTTCCGTACCTCAAAAGGAAAAAACGGAACCCTTATAGGATCACTTTGTTGTCCGTCTGTCCGTCCGTCCGTCTGTCAAGACCCTTTTTCTCAGGAATGCGTGGAGGTATGAAGCTGAAATTTATATCAATTACTCAGGTCTACTGTCCCTTGAAGCTGTGAAAAAATCAAACTTCTAAGCCAACGCAATCAAAAGATACAGCCGTTTATGCCGCAAATTTTCGACACTTGCAAGGGAATCAAAACCTACAGGGTGCTTCCCGTGAACTCAGAATCTTGAAATTTGGTACGAAGCAACGTCTTATAGCATAGATAAAGGAATAATTACGAAAACCATAATTTTTTTTTTTAATACCTAACTTTGCACCTAATTTATATGGGGCGCTATACATACCAGGTGCAAACTTAACTTAACCACTTAGGGATGGAAAGTGTTTGTACGGAACCCTCGGTGCGCGAGTCCGACTCGCACTTGGCCGGTTTTTTTTAAACATACCACAGATTTTAAAATGACCCTCCATCATTTTCTTTCTAATTCGTATCCCCTACTCTACTCGTAATCCATATATGTCATGTTACCGTAACTGACGAATTGAGACGTCCAATGATCCACTACTTACATAGAAGTTGGGAAAAACCTTTGATATCATGTTTACTCGCTCAATCCCGATATAACCTAGTTTCGCCAAAGGCGACTTGCTGCCTCTCTCGCTCTAAAACGACTTAAGTCCCTTTCTCTTTCCAACACACTGCGCCTTTTCGAATTCACTTGGCTTTAGTAGCATTGACGTTCCAAGAGAGCGTATAAATTATTACTTTTCATAGGTTGTACGTCAGTTTGGTTTTGGGAATGATAGAGTAGTGACATTGGGATTATCGTGAGTTATATGCCTACACAGACTTCACAGATTATGGCTGGCATATTACTGGACTATCTTGATTGGCAAGGATCGTAAACGGCTTAAGGAGTTTCGGGTGTATGAGCAAGGATCGGGATGGACTACAGACGGTACCTATATTAAAAGTATTGTATCCTCATAATATGAACAAAAATATACGATGATTTATTTAGACATGACTTTTGAACAGAAATGAGAACTGACTAAGTACAAAAAAGTTCTCCAAGCAAATGCATGATTTTTAAGAGAAACGTCGAAATTTCTATACGTGTAGACCAATTGAGGGCTTCCGTTGATTCTTTTTGGATTCCACCGCAAAATCTCAAATAGGACAAAAATATAAACATAATTATTGCATTATATTGTTACGCCGGTAGGTTAGGTCAAAAACTTTGAACGTCAATTTCAGTGCTTTACAGGCGTTTTCAGCAGGCTGAAAAGTCATTTCAGGCCGTTTCAGAAGTTGCTCTATCACATATCTAAAGATCGAAATTTCACCCAAGTTACCGTCGTTTTCAGGCGCCTGAAACATGATTTCAGTCCGTTTCAGGGCACCCTCTATCAGATGACGCCATAACCTGAAAACCCGTTTTCAGGCGTTTTCAGGACCCCTTATGGGCCTCCGAAGCACAAATCATTATATGGCGAAATTTCCAGTAGGAGTGACTGAGATAGCACTACTAGAAAGAGATAGCTATACTCGGAACATTCGAGAAGGGAGTGACAGAGAGTGCACCATTAGAGAGAGACATATATGGCCTCGAATGTTCTCGGCCCTCACACCTGGACCTTACTAGAATATTCGCGATATGTGTGGACAATGCGTCTAGAGCGGTTCCGCGGAATATAAAAGGCACCGACGGCCGGCGCGAGTTAGTTACATTTTAACTGCGATCGAGTACTAGTAAAAGGATATTCGGAGAGAAATACTCTTAAGTGATTAGTGCGCTTTAAGTACAGTTCGTGGGAATAGTGAGTGCGTAATTTGTGTAACAGTGTGTTTGTGTTAATTAGTGGATTTTTAGTACAGTTCGTGTAAACTGTAAGTGCGTAATTTTGGTAATAAAGTGTGTGTTTTCATTTGTGGATTAATTTGTGCTTTTCTATCATATACGAACCCCACGCTCGTAACATTTGGTGTCAGAAGTGGGATAGAAAATGCCGTTAATGCCACGAGAAACAGAGCCGAAGGGAGTGACGATGCGAAGCCAAACATCTGGGCCTGGAGACTCTACTCCTGGTACGTCCGAATCACCTGCTCCAGCTGCACAAGGAGTGGACCTCAACGCCATTTTTGTCCTCCTAAAAGAACAGGCGAAAGAACTAAAGGAACAGGCTCGAATCCTCCAGAATGAGCTTAGGGAACAAAAGGATCACCAGGAGGTACAGTCGAGAATGCTTCGTGAGGTACACAAGTCCACGACTGAATGGAAGAAGGAGCTGTTCGAGGTCCAGGAAAAACTGGCCGATATGGATGAAAAACTAGAGAGTCGAGTCCATGAGGTCGATAAAAAAATTGAGACCTGTGAGAACCGTCTCCAAAAACTTGAGATTAAAGTGGCTAATGGTCCAAGTACCTATGTACCCGACGCATCGATGTCCGGAGGCGGCAGATTTAAGGTGCCCCCCTTTGATGGTAGCTCATCATGGACTGCCTACAAGCTACAGTTTGAGTCTGTTTCCCAGGCTAATGGCTGGACTAAAGAGCAAGCCAGGACAGCACTGACGTTGGCGCTGCGCGACGAAGCCCTTACCATACTGGAAGCTCTGGGAAACGACCGGACGTACGACCGCCTTCTAGAAGCCTTGGAGGCCAGATACGGTGACAGTCACCTGGAGCACGTATACCGAGCTCAGTTGAAGGACAGGACGCAAGGACGTAACGAGTCCTTACAACAGTGGGCCTTGGAGATCGAGAAGTTGGTTAGAAAGGCCTATCAACGCACGTCAGCATCGTTCGTGGACATCATGCTGGTGCAGGCCTTTATCGATGGGATCCGGGATCTGGAAGTGAGGGCAGCCGTGAGATTGGGTCACCATGGGAGCCTGAAAGATGCAGTAGCCCACGCTCTCGAAGTAGAGGCGGTACGGCACGACTCATTTAGGCTTCACAGGGTGCGAGAGGTGTCGGCTGGGAAACCGATAGATCCCCGCCGCGAATTTGGGCCACGTTGCTACCATTGTGGAGAACATGGACACATACAGTCACGCTGCCCGGAAAGGAATAGGCGAGGAATGTCGATTGGGAAGTCGGTATCTCCCCAGCGCGAATTTGGACCACGTTGTTATCGATGTGGAGAACGTGGACATATACAGTTAAGCTGTCCGAGAAGGAATAGACGAGGCGTGTTGACTAGGAAGCCGGTAGCTCCTCGCGGCGAATCCGGACCACGTTGTTACCAATGTGGAGAACGTGGACACATGCAGTCAAGCTGTCCGAATAGGAATAGGAGGGACAGGGATCCAGCTTCAATTGTAAAGGCAATGGGCCCCTTGGGGTCAGTACCACAACGGGTAAAAGCTGACGCTGTATCACGAAGACCTTGTGTGGATAACGATGAAAATTGCTTAAGACGAGATGACAAGGAATGTGTTCGAATTCGAATGTTAAAAACTGTTACCGGCAGCGATGAGTGGAGTGATGAAATCATGCAAAAAGCGCAACAAGAGGATTCTGATGTGAGACCCATTTTACATTGGATTAGTACGGGTCTGCCTAAGCCAAGATGGTGTGATGTGGCTCCGATGAGTGCGGTAACAAAAAGTTACTGGGCACAATGGGATAACTTGGTTATGCATAATGGTGTGTTGTGCAGGATGTGGGAATCAGCAAATGGGAAGGATGTTCATTTGCAAGTCGTTCTCCCAAGGAAAAGAGTGAAAGATGTTTTAAGATGCTTTCACAACGGAGCGTCTGGTGGACACCTTGGAGTCAAGAGGACCCTAATGATAATTCGGCAACGTTTCTATTGGATGAACTACCGAGAAGATGTTGAAAACTGATGCAGGAGATGCACTAAGTGTGCATCAGACAAGGGACCGCATACCCGTAGCAGAGAAACTCGACATGAATGGAAGCCTTTCCAAGAGGGTTTGAAGGAAGCATCGTTGGTGAGGGTACATAACCCTATGCGACGAGTAGGAAAGTCGCGGAAACTGTCTCCGAATTGGGAGAGGCCTTACAAGGTAGCCACTAAAATAAACGACGTCACGTATCGAATCCAGCGGAATCCTCGTAGTCCGAGCAAGATTGTTCATGTTGACCGGCTGGCCAGATACCACGGAAATAATGATGCTCGGGACGAGCATGTCTTAGGAGGGGGTAGTGTTACGCCGGTAGGTTAGGTCAAAAACTTTGAACGTCAATTTCAGTGCTTTACAGGCGTTTTCAGCAGGCTGAAAAGTCATTTCAGGCCGTTTCAGAAGTTGCTCTATCACATATCTAAAGATCGAAATTTCACCCAAGTTGCCGTCGTTTTCAGGCGCCTGAAACATGATTTCAGTCCGTTTCAGGGCACCCTCTATCAGATGACGCCATAACCTGAAAACCCGTTTTCAGGCGTTTTCAGGACCCCTTATGGGCCTCCGAAGCACAAATCATTATATGGCGAAATTTCCAGTAGGAGTGACTGAGATAGCACTACTAGAAAGAGATAGCTATACTCGGAACATTCGAGAAGTGTGTGACAGAGATAGGACTACTAGAAAGAGATAGCTATACTCGGAACATTCGAGAAGGGAGTGACAGAGAGTGCACCATTAGAGAGAGACATATATGGCCTCGAATGTTCTCGGCCCTCACACCTGGACCTTACTAGAATATTCGCGATATGTGTGGACAATGCGTCTAGAGCGGTTCCGCGGAATATAAAAGGCACCGACGGCCGGCGCGAGTTAGTTACATTTTAACTGCGATCGAGTACTAGTAAAAGGATATCCGGAGAGAAATACTCTTAAGTGATTAGTGCGCTTTAAGTACAGTTCGTGGGAATAGTGAGTGCGTAATTTGTGTAACAGTGTGTTTGTGTTAATTAGTGGATTTTTAGTACAGTTCGTGTAAACTGTAAGTGCGTAATTTTGGTAATAAAGTGTGTGTTTTCATTTGTGGATTAATTTGTGCTTTTCTATCATATACGAACCCCACGCTCGTAACAATATGTTATGATCGCGACTCCTCGTGTTTGGATTCGGTTGATAAAAAAAACTTTCATCACAATACACAATCTGCATTCTGCAGTGTATAAACATCTTTATATAATAAGGTGTCCCCGCCACTATTACGCTATTACTATAGCAGCTATTATTATTAATAATATACTTTCCTAAGTTAGTCACTGACGAGAGGGATGCAGCAATACGACGGAGTGAGATGAAGTTATTTCCATACGAGTCTCACATATTGCTACATTCCTCTCGTCAGTGACTAATTCAGGGATGTGTAATAGCCACCCTGAAACCCTGGACGTCGCACTACCAATAAAACAATTTTCCAAAATCTCCAGGTGGCAGGGTGTTTAGAATTTCTCTGTTATTACTTTGTTTACACTGATTTATATAATACCTACGTAGCTTTATCAGTGCGATTGAATTAATTTCATCAACAAGTCGATGCAGGAAATCACCTTGCGGCGACCTTCTGCCGCGTCACCAGTTCCTACTGAGAAATTGTTCCGATTATGTTTCGATGGAACTCTTTTATGATAAACATCGACAAGCAGACTATCGCAATTAGTAACCCAAATTAAAAATGTAAACAACCTCGGCTCAAGTAGCTAGTTGTCATGAAACCCTCATTAAATGAGTGCTATATCACTCATTAAATGAGGGTCTCATGACAACATAACAAAATACTACTAAAACTGAACATAACTACAAAATTTGGAATTCTTAGCTTCAATATTGGCTGATATATCCTAATTTTTTCCAATTAAAGCTGATATCTTGGAAACTACTGGTCCTATTTCCATCAAATATAGCTAAGAACCATCTCGATGGACAAGTCTTTCGATTAAAAAACCACACTCAAATTGGTCCATCTGTTTGGGAACTATGATGCCACATACAGACTTATAACTTATAACACCCTGCTTTTGTCGTCGGGAGTCGAAGTCGGATAAAAAGTATCCTATAATCTTTGGATGCCCCGCTATCCTTGTACCAATTTTGGTGAAATTTGGCCAACCGTTTGGGCGTGACGTGAGTAGAGGACAAATAATTATGATGAACTGATGGCACCAGACTGGCATGGTGCTGCACACCCATTCTAAATAAAATACGACCCTGCATCACGCGATTAAGACTTTTCCTGATATAATGACGCCTCTCCATAGAAAACTGTTATACAAACAAATCAGGATTTTATAATAGTATTAGCTGCTCCGCGCGGTGTTACCCGCTCATCCCACGGGAACACTACATTTATCGGGATAAAAAGTAGCCTATCTGTTAATCCAGGGTGTCAGCTACCTTCATACCAAAATTTATCAAAATTAGTCCACTCGTTTGAGCGTAAAGAAGTAAGAAACATACACATAAACTTTCGCCTTTATAATATACTAGCGACCCGCCCCGGCTTCGCACGGGTGCAATGCTGATAAATTATGCATGTATTATACATATAAACCTTCCTCTTGAATCACTATATCTATTAAAAAACCGCATCAAAATCCGTTGCGTAGTTTTAAAGATTTAAGCATACAAAGGGACATAGGGACAGAGAAAGCGACTTTGTTTTATACTAGTGATAGTGAAGTGTGTTAAAAGATATCGCAAACCTCAAGTGAACGCAAGCTTTTGGGGTTTGGTCATCTAACCATCTTATCTATCTATACATTATTTGTATGTCGCACCCATTCACGGGACAATGGTGTCCCGGACCTTTGGGAGGCGTGCACGGAGCCGAAGCCAACGTGCATATGCCCTTACGACAATTTAATGAAATGTAAGGGTACACCATGCGAATGCTCCCCCTGTGTCCCCCTGTGCCATGGGACGCACACAGACAGCACCCGCTAGATGCAAGAGCAATTGTGGTTGTATGGAGTCTAAACACTATTAGGCTATTGTACATATATGAGATGCGATGGACTAACTACTGGGCTATTGTTTGAGACAGCCGGACGTCGACCAGGAAAAGTGTCTCATAGCAAAAATGGCACTAGGTATACATTATTATTGATCTACATGATTATTATTATACAACAAATCCTCCATTGTTTATATATTTCGAGTATCAATCATTCATTTTGTTTTTAAACCACACGGAAGTGTTTCAAATACTGCACAAATAAACAAACAAAAATATAGTAACAACTACTTAGTATACTACCTTCGTTGTATATCTCAAACAGCCCAATTTGGTTACAATTATCGAAGGCTCAAGGTGTTGCCTTATCGATCAATGGTGCTTCATTTGGTTATGCTAATTATTGCTAATTGGGGCGGAGTTCACAAACGGCACCTGTTAAAGACTTTCGTCTTCTAATTTGTATCTCCAAGTAAACGTAGTAGTCCTTGAGCTAGTAAAAGGCTTTATTCCTTTTAAAACATTTTTTTTTTATATAATGACAAATATATTGACGATTTTAATCAACTTTTGCAGGGAATGATACTTTTCCCTTCGTTCTAGATAGCAACGTAGCTATTTCATGCTTTCATTGCGTTCAGTCGAAACAAATTGAAAAAAAAAAACAGTTTTCTGCGGGGATTGTGTCAACTTGAATAGTTTTGTAAAACAAAAAATAATGAAAAATTCAAACTGTAGGTTTCAAATATACCAATAAATCGCAATAGCCCTGTTTTAAGTAGTAGCATTGACAATATGTTAAGAAATATGTTTGATCAATGATCATAGAGAAACAATTCTAAAACAATCAGCATTTTTGAGCGGGCACGGAGCCTTTAAATGCCCTTCGGGTTTAGATTTGAAGCTCTCTGATAACAATGAATTTTACAAGCTATAATATAAAAAACTTAAAAGTTACAAAAAAGTAATAATATAATAACAAAGATCTCTGGGAAAGACTTTAAGATTTTTGTAAGTCCAAAAGCTAATTTGGAATTGTTATCAGAATCCTCATAATTTAACGTATGTCAACCATGTACTCGTACTTAAATGCACCTTCTCACGGTCAAAATAGTATATAGTCACGGTTTCCATACATGTATTGTAACCTTTCCAGGGTGATAACGTCACGGCCCGCTCGCCATTTTTATGGAGCTTTTTCAGTGGTTTAACAGTAATTTCTACTTCTTAGAAGACTCGAGGCCTTATTCCTTTCAAAAAAAAAATTTTTCGTATTATGACAAATGTAAAGATAATTTTAACCAACTTTTTGAGGTGAATAATACTTTTCCCCGAGTTCTAGGTACTAACATAGCTATTTCATGCTTTCATTGCGTGCAGTCGAAAATAAGTTGAAAAAACTAATTTTCCGCGTGAATTTTGTCAATTTCGAGTAGTTTTTGAAACAAACTTTATCAATGAAAATTTCAAACTGTAGGTTTCAAATATACAGTGTGTATATTTGATATAACCGCATACTTTACGGGGGCTTAGTATAGGCACTTATTAATATATTTATCCATAAATTATAAAAAACATCGAACATTTTTTTTCCATATAAAATAAATCAGCAAGCAATGTACTTGTTTGTTGTTGTTTGTTGACACACATAACATCGTGATGTCACAACTGTCAATTAATAATGCTATCGCAGTTAACGCTAAGTTAATAATTGTTATAAATATCAGATTATATCACTAAAATCTCCGTCTGGCTACAATATGCGGTTGTATCAAATATACACGCTGTATACTAATAAATCCGAATAGCCCTGTTCTAGGTAGTAACATCAATAATATGTTAAGAAACATGTTTGATCATAGAGAAAAATGTCTAAACAATCAGCATTTTAAAAGGAATAAGGCCTCTTAATGTATTTAGTCCCATATAAACATTTCATCCCAATAAAAATAAATCGATTGCCATCCTCAAAAACATTGAATTGAACTGCTTAGATTGGCATATTTGCAAAAAACGGATGAATATTTGGAATTAGAAAACCATGTGTGTGTGGAGCAGATGAGTCGCTAGATAGACATATTATATCTATCTATCTATCAGCCACAGACTTCTACTACTGAACATAGGCTTCCCCCATCACGAGGTCATCCGTGCATCTAGTCGGCGGCCGTCCGACGCTACGCTTTCCTATACGTGGTCGCGACTTTGCTGCCCCAACGGCCGTTCACTCTCCGGGCTACATGGCCTGCCCAATCCACTTTGAGTCGTTATGTCGGTAGTAATTAGGTTAATTTGAGATAATGATTTTTCAATGCAGATTTTTTTCGCAAAGCGTTGTCGATTGTAAACCGTTTTCAAATTAGAGTCACGTTTTGTTTTCTTAACTTGCCATGTATATTATGAAACAGCAGTTGTAGTGTTAAAGAGGTTTTTGGAAATGCAGTGTATTTCTCAATACTGAAGATTTCACTAGAATATAATTAGCTTTAGGTATCTCCAACCGACTACACCATAATAGCCTATGTATACATACGAGTTAGAAGTATAGACACCCAGAAAAAGATATGTCCCCAACTGGACTTTAGCACCAACAAATCCTTATTATGATTTGTCTTTTATTTATTATAATATAATTTTTAGTTATGATCGTGTTTTTATATATATTTTTATAACCTAATCAACTTTGTAACTTTATGAATGTTTTTCAGAAAATAAACAAAAACAAAAAACTGCTTAATGATAGCGTAAACATTATTATCATATAATGAGAAATAACTGTCATGCGTAGTATTTATACATAAATGCGTTAAGCACAGGTATGCATCAATTGCATTTATTCATTAATCCATATTCTAGGTCTAGGTACATTAAGACCATTAAGCTTGGCTCTGGTTTTCCCAGCGTGCCTCTTCTGGTACAATACGTCTCAATATGACAGACAAACCGTGTATTCAAGTCACGAAACAGGCAAACTATCCGCGTCTGTTGCACATAAAATATACCATGATGCAAAATATTATCAGTATCTCTGTTGGTATGTTTAAATCGGTGGTTTCTGAGCTTACAATGGCATAGATTATGTTCACAATGGTTGAATTTTTCAAAAATCCACTTGAAAAAACTTAAGATCAATTATAAAATGTTTTAGCGTATTACCTGCTTAATTCAATTATAATACATATTTAAGAATTAACCCCTGGCAAGATTCATGACATGAACTCAAGTTAGAAAAAAACTCGTGATCTAAAACAAAGTTTGTCAAAAAAAAACTACTAAGTAAATCATCAGGCTCCCAGTCGTAGTATTAATTACTACGACTAGTTCAGCCCATTAAAAAAAAAATCATTTAAACTTCACTTGTTTTCCAAAGATCCATTGATAACAACATTAAATTCACACAAAAAAAACAATCCCATATCATTCATGGCGCATAACAAAAGCACATCAAATATATATCATAAAAACAAACTCATTCCAAATTCAACACTATCACCGTAAAACAAAAACACATCAAACACGACCAAAAACAAAAATACTATTCTAAATTCAAAAACTCACTCACGAATTACGTTGAATGAAAACAAAAACAAAGGAAACGTACCGGCGTACGCGCAGACTCCAAGGCGGCGCTCTGAACACTGATCGGTAGTGAGTTGTGATTGTGACTGTCCTGAGTCATTCCGCCCTTGACCTTAGCTGATTTGGTGTAGTTGTAGAATGCTCAATAGTTTAATACAATGGGGGCTTAGACGGCAGATAAAAAGGAAATATCTATGTGACTGTGCTTAAAATGGGCTGGGCAAAATAACCAAGGACTAAGTCAGAATATGGTACGACATTGCGGTAGTTGCGTTCACCATATGTTAAAAACATTCGTTGAGTAAAACCATAATTAATAATTTTGCCAAAAGTTGTGGCTAGAGCTTTTAAACTATTGCTAACACTTGTTGGACTTCAAGTCCAACGATAAACACTATTTAATAGTAGGTATTATTAAAAAATAATCGTTAAAGATCTCATTAATAAAATTCAATTTGCTACCTACGTCTTTTTAGGTCTAAAATGAATAATATATTCGAAATTATTGTCTTGTGTCTTCTTATTTACGGAGAAATAGCAGTTTTAATTGGTTCATAAATAAGATTTTCAAGAATATAATAACTGAATCAGCAATGAAAATTAAACATTTAACTATTCTAGTTTAATAAATTGCTTATCTCTAGCATGCAGGTTAGTACAATAACATTTGACAAAATTTCTACGAACAACAAGAAAACAAGTGTTAATCCAGGGAGCATCCACAAAAGTTCGCCCTAATTGGTCCCCACCGGGAATCGAACCAGCACTTATTTTATGGCGGCCAAGAAATAGTCTGGCCATTTCCTTTGATTAAATTTGGCGTCTCTGGAGACCCGGGAAGCGCTAGCAAGCGGAACGTCCCTTGGGATACGTTTTTAACACAATATTGGCAGCATTCTTATTTTGGTACAAAATTGGAGACTATGATTATATTTTGAAGGAAACAAAACACATAGGTAACTTTTTTCTATTAAGTAACCACGTAGTGCTTTTAATAATGAAGACAACCTTCAAGCATTTTTAAATACCTACCTGTTTAATTGTTAGTTACCTAAAATATAATTTATCATTCAAAAATACTATGTATAATTAATTCATGACTTAATAATTAATAACTCAATTAAAACTAGATTATAAAAATAACAAGGTACTAAAACACCGCTCCCTGTCGTTTCTGGTCCAAAGGTGCCCCATAACGCTCGCAGCATTTCCACGCTGGATCGCAATGGACACCCTATGTACCTACCTACCAGAAATGACTCGGAGCGGGGTCTTCCCCCTTTTGCCTGAGTCTACGGCCTAAGTACGTCGCGCACAAAACATTTTGCATCTGTCCCCCAGCAACCCGCCGTCTCCACCGAAAAGGGAACAAAAATGTAAGACGAACCTAGTGTGACATATTTCTGCCGCTTCAAGTCCACCTGATATTCGGCTGTGGCTCCTGCCGTGCGGGTGGTACGATTCACGTGGGAGGCAGCGAAGGTACACACGTAGCATCCCACACCAACGACCCCTGTTTAATTTACAATTACATAAAAAAGTGCTTGTATCTATTATAAATACTATGGGCAGCAGTATGATTATACTAAAACAACTAAGTTGAGACGTAGATATAAGCCGAAAGACGGAAGGTTAAAATAAAGTTGTCAACGTTTTGAAATGCGCCGGAAGCATTCCCAAACCAAAAGGCATTCGCTTAAACCTGTAAGCACCTAAGAGTCATCGCGAGTCGTAAGGTCAAGCTAACTATCACTCAGCATTAAGGTCACCGTTCGCAGATCAATAAAACTGCCAAAACTCAAACAGCTGGCGAGACCCCGGGAACTTTTTGCGCATGCGTGCTCCGGGGTTGCCAGCAAGAGGCTTTGGCAAAATCTGCGTTATTTAAGTTTAGATGCGTTGCTTCGGTAAAATGTATAATATTGATTTCCTGACGTCGGGAATTAGTCTGTTTATATACTGAGGTATACCGATCCATGTCTGTTTGTGAGTCACAGGCTCTAATGATGTGGCATCAAACTTGTTGGATACCTATGTAGAACTGTGAACGTATAAGAACGTATAAGAATAGTAGAGCTTAAAATGCTTAAAATGCTTCTACACATTGTCTTTTGATACATACTGTACTTTTGAGTACGGAATCCTAAAAACGATCATGTGAGCAAATAATGCAGTATTTGTCGTCTTTTACATAGCAACACTGCATAAAAATGTCAACGACGCGAATTATGGAGCGAATTTACTCCAAATTATTTTGTATTTCCATTTATTTATGAATGAAAACGTGACGTTTTTGACTTAAAACCTTTATAAAATACTGTGTTGTTCGATAATAAACCATTTATTGTTAACATAATGAGTGAGAATAGTATATCTGGATGTTGATAAACCTATACATGATAATTGTTGTTGTTAATAGTAATTGTTGTATTAGATTGTTGTGAAATTGTTGTTGAGCTTAGTCTTCCGCATTTATTAGTGTTTTGAGCTTGTTAACTTAATATCAAGGCAGAGTTGTGTGTAGGTTGTGTATTAAAATATACATCAGTGTTATTTTTAAAGGTGAGTCAGAACTACTTACTTACTTTTATAACAATCCCAAATAGTTGACGGTTTGAGAGAAATATGCTTTCTACGAAATTACTTATTCGGCGAAAAATAATTCTGCAATGATTTAGTGAACCTCAGAACTTATGTTCTAAGTTCACTTTAGTTAAATTCCCTTAGGCCGCAAAATTCCGCTTTTAATTGCATATAATCTTATCCAATGAATTACAGCGGACCTATGTATAGGTCTATTCTAAATCTGTACATCTGTTAAATCGGTCAGAACAAAAAGCGAATTTGTTAAACAATCTCCTGCAAGGTACATGTTGTATATTGGAAACGTCGAAAAATAAAAAGAATTTATAAATTCTAAGTTCACTTTAGTTTACTTTCTCTTTGACCACATAATTCCACTTTTAATTGCATAGAATTTCGAACCAATGACTTACAACAGACATAAATGGGTCTATTCTAAATCTGTACGTCTGTTGAATCGATCAGAATGGGTAAGACCGAAGAGCGAATTTGTTAAATTAATAATCTTCTGCAAGGAATATGTTTTATTAGAAAAGTCGGAAAATAATCCACAGTCCTGGTTTGGTTGACAACCATACATACGTAGGTACCATGATTTAAGCTGATTCATAATTATTTAGTTCACAATTTGTAAATAAAATACGAATTGGGAGTAGGTACGTCCATTTTCAAGCCTTTATACTAGGATTGTCAAATTGTTTACAAAAGTAGAACTATAAAATGCTACTTGAAATAATAAATTAAATATCAAGTTAAAAAAATCAAAATCTAATTTGTATTAATAGTGGTAGTCGTATATCTCTGTGAACTATATAGATCTCATCTCACGAGTTGCTTTTGAAATTTCTACCATTTTGAAAAATCGGAAACAATCTACATACAAGTCGAACTTTCTCACAATCGGTTGAGAAACTTCACGAGAACGGCCGGAAAGCGGGACATCCATACATTGTAACATCCAAAAATACGAAAGAATTTTGGGCCAAGCTAAAAAGGAAACGCTTCGCTCGCTCGGTCAATCCGGCTAGGCTGAATATTTACCAAGATCGGTTCAGGCAATCAACACGTTATTTGTCAACTGGTTCCACTAAGTCTTTCTTCCATGGCCTATTCCATAGGTTCTTTCTTCCATGGCTATACCTAACGGCCCAGTCACGATTTCGCTCTTAGCGGCGAGCGGCAGGGGTCGCGGTACGTGTGTCTCGCTCACTCGTATGGCTACTGCACTCGGATCTGAGACCTACGCAATTGAAATCTAAGTAGAAATAATAATAGTGTTATTTTTCAAAAGCTCCAGGTTCGATTCCCGAGCTGAGTACAGGTATTTTTTAAATGTATGAATGCAGTTTTTCTTGTTATTAAAATCGATAACATGGTTTCTAAGAACAGATCTTCGTATGTCTTATAGTTTCAGACTTTCCCATGCTGACCGATCTAAATGGGCCACCCTGTATGTATATTGCGTCCATAGTATTTGTTTCGCCTGACCGTACTGAACTAAATCAATCTGACTAACTGATCGAGTAAGCCCGGGCTCAGTGTCGCGGGTTAGATTCAGACAGGGATTAGACGCGCCAGGCGAATCGGGAGATAGTTGCCAGTCAGTAGACAAATTAACAGTCTGGTTGTCTACGCTGCCTGTTGGGTTGGGGCTGAAGGATGTCCAATGAAATCATTCGACTAACAAGGAAAGGTACCCAACCGTCCGACTCCGATTTGATTCATTCTGATATATGTTATAGAGTAGTCTAAAATAGCAGACACGTATTTTTTTTAGCTGCCCAAATTCAACCTGTTAGGACAAATTGTCTTTCAAAGTACTGAAAATTGACCAAACCCTCTAACTTCTGCAGAGAGATTTGTTCAAGCTGATTGATAATTAGTTACTGGTTTATCCTTACAGGTTGAATTTGGGCAGCTAATTACCTTCAATATCTGTAGCTATAGATGGTTATAACATACCTTTTTAACAACAAAGTACAGGGATATGTTATTTCTGTTCTTCCAAACACACGAAGTTGCGTGTGTATTTTTTCACCTATGATTATTTTTTATTCATAAACTGACAAGCGATTGACCTCAGATGACCTTGATGGTTAGTGACTACGGGGTTGGTCTGTTTAAAGTTAAAACTTTTCTCTAACTACTAACAATAACTTCCAACTTACCTATCTCAAATGGAATCCATCTCGTTACCAAAGTTGTATCAAACCTAAATTGTATAAGTTTGGCACACTAACGAGCTAACTGGAGTCTATTGGACTTGTTAGTTTCGATTCGGATAATTTTGATTGGCACTAACATCGAAACGGCAACTTTGAATAGTATCGAAATGCCACAGACTAAATAATTCTCTTTAAAAATGTATTGGAATGCCTGGCCAAAGCTTCAGAGGGTTGGCTACTTTGAAGTTAGAACAGCGACTGAACCTCGCCATCCAAAGAGGCAACGCTGCAAGCCTTCTGGGAACAATATCTAGTGAAGGCAATCTGGGTATAACCTTCTATTATAATTATTTATTTATTTAATCTTTATTGCACAAAAGAAAACTTATCGTACAAAAGGCGGACTTAATGCCATGAGGCATTCTCTACCAGTCAACCTTCGGGCAAAGCAGATAAATTGTGGGCGGTGCAACTAACTTAAACAAGTTTTAATAAATAATATTTAGATAAATACATATATTCATATAATATATACACATATAAATAAATACAGATGAAACATACTAATCAGATACCTACCTAACAATTCACAACTCTGCTTGTACGGGAATCTTCGATAACTAAGGGCTAAGGGAGCTAGGACAAAAACGCAGCAGCTTGACACTGAAATATATTGACAACTAATTTTAAAAACAAGTTCTTCAAAAAAATAGATAAATAAAACATAGACAATATAAAAACTAATATAAAAACTCCTTAACATCATCCCCCCCGTGTAGCTTAGCTACACAGCTTCTTGTTGGAGCACAGCCAGCTTCCTGGTGGGTCTCCTCAGTATGCCGCCTTTGGTAGCAACATCAGCCACTCGGACAATTCCGTCTCTGCCCGGATGCACTGCCAGAATCCTGCCCATTGGCCAAACTCCTCTCGGCATGTCTGGGTCAACAACTAGTACCACGTCGTCTACCTTTACGTTTTCGTACTGGGTTCCGTGACGCTTCTTAGGTTTGAGACTGGGCAGGTACTCTTTTAACCATCTGCTCCAGAAATGCTCTGAAAGCCGGAGAACTTTCTGCCACTCTTTCCTCAGTGAGAACACTCCGTCATCCAAGTGAACTGGTAACTGTTGATTCGAGGAAGCTCCAATTAGAAAATGGAATGGTGTAAGAGCCTGGCACTCTTGATTTTCAGTGACGTACGTCAGGGGCCTCGAGTTCACTAGGGCTTCTGCCTCTAGGAGCAGGGTGTGAAGCAGCTCTTCTCTAGGTGCTCTTTCCTTTAAAGTTGCTTGAAGGGCAGTCTTTACCGTCTTCACTAGCCGCTCCCAACAACCTCCCATGAACGGTGACGCAGGTGGTATAAAGCACCACTCGATCTGCTTGCTGGCAGCATATTCTTGTACCGCACTGTCATGAAACTCAGATAAATGGCGGTTAGCTCCAACAAACGACGTGCCATGGTCGGACAAAATCTTAAGCGGCAGTCCGCGACGTGCAACAAAACGACGTATACTCATAATGGCAGAATCCGCTGAGAGACTAGTGACGATCTCAAGATGTACTGCTCGTGTCGTCATGCAAGTGAAAAGAGCAATCCATCGCTTTTCTCTCCGGCGGCCGACTGATACTTCAACAGGGCCAAAATAATCTAGGCCGGTGTTTGTAAAAGGGCGTGTATGGTGATCAAGGCGCACGTCCGGCAAGTCACCAGTAGGTGGGATTTGAGGTGATGCTTTTCGTTTGATACAATAGGAGCATCTTCTTGCAATCATGCGTACTTCGCTACGGCATCGAAAAATCCAGTAATACTGTTTAAGTTCGTTAATCACCAGTTCGTTAAACGCATGTGCAGCTCTCACGTGGTAGTGACGTATAAGAAGACGTACGGCAGGATGACGGCCATCCAAGATAATAGGGGACGTGGTGGCGTAATCAACGTTCTTCATGTGCTTTATACGGCTGTCCAATCTGAGCAGGCCATCGTTGTCGAATATCGGGCAGAGCGGGTGCAGTTTGCTAGACCTAGGCAAAGGCTTGGCGTCGTGGAGTAATGCGATCTCTTCACCAAAGCTGTCAGACTGTGCTCTTTGCAAAATGGCCACTTCAGCCTTTCGGACCTCTTCAGCGGACAGTGGTAAGAGCTGGTTGGAAGAAGCGTTAGTAGCATTTTTGGAATTTGGAGTGTTATGTGCCAAAAGAGACCGAAACTTGTGCGCGCACTGGAAGACGCGCGCGGTCGCTTGGATCAGACGTTGCCACTCACTAAAGCGTGAGGGATCGGGCACAACCGATGAAGGTTTATGCAGAATAGTTAAACCTACATGTACCTTGGACTCCTTGGAGGGTTTCAGTTCTTCCAAGGTATATGTAGTTTCAGATGAGCGCAATGGTTCTTTAGGCCAATCACAAGATGGCAGTAATAAAAAATCTGGTCCAGAGAGCCACCGCGTCAAGTCAATGTCAGAATCTTTTAATCTTGTCGCATCGTCTGCGACATTCAAGCCACCTGGGACGTATTTCCAGTCATTGACGTTTGATATTTCCGTGATTTCTCCAACGCGATTCGCTACAAATGGCTTAAATGTTCGCGCATCGCTCCGAATCCAACTCAGAACTGTAGTTGAGTCTGACCAAAAATGAATTGAATTCGGTTGGATATCATGACCGGTACACAATGTATTGGCAAATCGAGCAGCAATAAGGGCCGCTTGGAGCTCTAAACGTGGTATAGAAGCGGGTTTCAATGGGCTGAGGCGTGCTTTTCCACCAATGAGAGACAACTTCACAGGCCCGTTCGAAAATGTGAAACGCCAGTATGCAACGCACGAGTATGCTTCTTCACTTGCGTCTGCAAAAACGTGAAGCTGCCTATCACTAATGCCCTCACCCTGGAATCCGCACCTGTACCAGCGAGGAATTTTGAGGTTTGATATCATAGCCAGTTGTCGAGACCAAGCCAACCATTTTTCAATTGCATCTGGATGCAGCTCGGTATCCCAATCAATACAAGTTCTCCATGTCTGCTGGAATAAAATCCGACCTTGAATTACCAGCGGAGTTAGGAGACCAAGAGGATCGTAAACACACATTAAATACGACAATACCTTACGTTTAGTTAGTTTCTGATTTTCAGAAATTGGGGAACCATTGCGGAAACTAAACGTGTCGCTTTGAGGATGCCAAATAAGTCCTAAAGTCCTGACAAAGGTTTCAGGCCCTACGTGAATATTATCGGGTGGAGGAGCGCGCAAATCTTCAGGAACATCGGTAAGTGCGGATGGTACGTTGGATACCCAACCTCGCATTTCCATTCCTGCAGCTTTGTGCACTGTCACTATATCAGCTGCAAGTTGTGAGGCTTCTTGTGCGTCATCCAAACTACCCAGGAAATCGTCCATATAATGGTCATGGATGACAGCTTTGGATGCCGCGGGGTATGACTCCTGCAATTCTTGAGCGTTCCGATTCTTGATATATAAAGCTGTGCACGGACTACAGGCGGCGCCAAAAATTACAGAAGTCATCCTGTATTCCGTCAACTCACAGCTGGGAGTCTCTCTCCAAATGAACCGTAAAGCATCGCGGTCCACCTCCCTGATCCTGATTTGAGGAAACATTTCCTTCACGTCAGCTGTCATAGCGATGTAACCTTCACGAAAACGGAATAAAATATGTAGCAATGGTTGCAAAAGATCAGGTCCGGGCAGCAGAAGCGAGTTTAAACTGACACCCGAAGTCTTCGCAGCTGCATCGTGTACTACTCGAAGTTTTTTCTTTTGTGGATGTACAACAGGAAAATGTGGTAAATACCAACGAGAAGTTTTCTGTATATCGTTTAAAGGGTATAGCAGGATAGCCTAAGAAAAAGTGCCCCCAGCGTTTTTGGGTCGAAACTATAATCAAACGATGCCTTTTAAGGAGGTAATACCCTGCACAAAGTTTCATCCCTCTGTTACCCCCTGGGGGTGAAAAACACCCGATTAACCCCAAAACTGTTTTATTTATTTTTTCCTAAACTATGAAAGTAACGAATTTCAAATTTTGTACAAATATTAATGACACTAAAAGCTATATTTAAAAAAAATATGACCGTCCTAACTTTTTAAATTCTTGTAAAAAAAGTAAAAAAAAAAAAATTATCACCCTGTATAACAAGTTCGGCTCTTGGTACACACACCATTTTTTTTCCAAATATGAACCAATTCATATTCTACATCATACAAAAGTTTCATCGACCTAGCCCAGAAGGAACATTACGAAATTAATATGAATTGGCTCTTTGGTGCCTACTATTCATTTAAAGCCTTGCATTATTAATAAACAATGGCCTGCGATCGGACCGCTGTTTGTGCCCGATTTAAAAAAGTTGGGAATAAAGAAGTATAAATCAAACTCATTTGTACTTCTAAAAACATTTTTTCTTTACTAGTATTAACATAACATAACTTTTACTGTGTATTCATACATAACGAGTAAATTAGTAAAATACCATTATTAATCAATCAATTGTCATCACTGTCTTCATTAATAATTGTCAAATTGTCTAAGTAATGAATGATCAAATATGTTAGTCAGAATTTCGGCTGGTTTTATAATTTTTGATTTATACCTCGCATTAGATAAATAATATATTATTGAAGCAAAATGCGAGCAGAAACCTGCAGTTCGGTTTCCATTGGTGCAAGTATAAAAGTGATCGCTGATACCTCCTCCTCAGTAAGTATTTTTTTCGTAAATAATACTTGAAACAATTACATTACATTTGTGTTATAATTACATGGGTACGCATAAAGAAGTTGTATATTAAAATAATATTTTAATGATCCATTTAAAATATTAAATATACCCAGAGTTGTAAAAAGTCTCTAGGTGTTACAACATGCAATAAAAATAATAACCTATGAAAATATGGTATGTCTTTTTATTTATATGACGTGAGTTTACGAGTATATGTACTCTAAGAATTTCATGTTCTCTTGAAAATTCAATATTAATCGACCCATCTGCATTTTGCAAGTTCATATAATGTGTTTACCATTTTTTTAGGGTTCCGTACCCAAAGGGTAAAAACGGGACCCTATTACTAAGACTTCGCTGTCCGTCCGTCCGTCCGTCCGTCTGTCACCAGGCTGTCAAGAACGGTGATAGCTAGACAGTTGAAATTTTCACAGATTATTTATTTCTATTGCCGCTATAACAACAAATACTAAAAATAAAATAAAATAAATACAACATACAACAAACTTGTTATAGATTATAAATAGGTACGGAACCCTTCATGCGCGAGTCGGACTCGCACTTGGCCAGTTTTTTAAATATAGGTATTTACAATTGCTTTAGATTTGTTTGCATTTAAAATATTTTTTGCAGACATTTTGGCTTCACATTAGAAAAAGCGTAATCCGCATCAGAATCAGAATCAGAACTCGGGCGGCCGCGCGGCCGCGAGTAGTAATTTCTTTTATTTTTTTGGTTGCAGGACCGAGACGTTGCGTATTAAGCATAATACAGAGTGATCAATCCAAATGGGTCAGTAGGGAGAAAACGAAAACTATAAGAGATAGGGAAATCTGTTCTTAGGAAAGTCTTCATTAAATCTAAAATCGACGCGATGGTTCCTAAGAACAAATTACCCTATCTCTTATAGATTGTGACTTCTCCCTACTAGCCCATTGGATTGATCACCCGGTCGGACTTTTCATTATAAGTGCCTACTAAATAGTACATTCATTTGAATTTCGCAATGTTCCTTCTGGGCTAGGTCGATGAAACTTTTGTATGATGTAGAATATGAATTGGTTCATATTTGGAAAAAAAATGGTGTGTGTACCAAGAGCCGAACTTGTTATACAGGGTGATGATTTTTTTTTTTTTACTTTTTTTACAAGAATTTAAATGGTTAGGACAGTCATATTTTTTTTAAATATAGCTTTTAGTGTCATTAATATTTGTACAAAATTTGAAATTCGTTACTTTCATAGTTTAGGAAAAAATAAATAAAACTGTTTTGGGGTTAATCGGGTGTTTTTCACCCCCAGGGGGTAACAGAGGGATGAAACTTTGTGCAGGGTATTACCTCCTTAAAAGGCATCGTTTGATTATAGTTTCAACCCAAAAACGCTGGGGGCACTTTTTCTTAGGCTATCCTGCTATACCCTTTATAGTGTCTCGGTAAGTGTCGCTAGGGCACTCCTCAGCGTAACCTTTTCCTATCATGTTGTTTATAAAATCGCAATAACTTTTTTTGAAGTCTGGGTCGCGAGTCATGCGCCTTTCTAGGCCCAGAAATCTCGATAAAGCGTGAGAATAGCTGTCAGGTATGTTTGACGTATCCTTGCGCCACAAAAGGCCGACTTCAAACCTACCTGACGGCAGACGTCTGGCTGTAGTGTCTAAAATGCCTAAAGCGTATTTATCTTCATTGGAAACAGTAGTTTCAGGCTTAGATATACCTATAGAATCAAGGCTAAAATAATCCTTGACAAGTTCGTTCATGGCGGAATCGCCACCGTCGTCAACAGAAACGTGGTTTATGAAATGCACAGGTTTTGTCCAGCTGCTGGACCTTCCGTGAACAGCCCAACCTAAGGCCGTGCGTGTACCTATTGGCTGACTTCTGGAACCTTCACGTACCTCGCGGCTAACTGTCAAATACCAGTGCTCAGCACCGAGCAAAATCTTAGGCGTTGCATCAGTAAATGTAAGTTCATCGATTAAATCAGTTAGATGCGAATATTTAGACAAGTCATTTCGAGTGACAGTTTGTGTAAACAACGAGAGTGAGTCCATAGCCTTAGCATTATTTACCAAAAATGTCTCGGAACAATGTTTACCTTTAATGGAAAAACTCACATGTTGAATCGGTTTGTGCGTTGACATTCCGGCGACTCCGTCAACTTTGATTGACTCCATGGGGCCTGATGCTCCTATTTGACGTGCCACCTCCGAGTCGATCAAGGTCGCGGAAGATCCGTCATCAAGTAACGCAAAAGTGTCATATTTTCCGCAAGGGCCGCTCACTTCAACTGGAACTACCTTCAAGTATACACGTGTCTGTGTAGGTGACATATCGCCACTTGTGTGTGATTCAGTAATGTTAGATATTGTCACAGTTTTATCAGTGTCGTTGTGTTCACTTACGACGTTGTAAGAAGGATTCGAAGACTGATCAGTAGTGCGGGACGTTTGCGGCGTCGACGGCGGATGCAGCAGTGGGTTATGGAAGCGCTCACATCCGTCGATACCGCAGCGACCAATCCTACAAGTCTTCCAACGATGGTTTTTCGATTTCAAACACTTGTAACAAACTTTAGCATCGCGCAACCAGCGCCATCTATCATCTAATGTCAGAGCCTGAAATTCTTTGCAATCAGTTAGTTTGTGTTTGTTATTACAGTAACGACATAAATCAGCATTACAACCGCGTGTCGATGTGACGTGAACATTTTCACGACGTGTGAAATTGGGTGTAAAATTGTTGCCGACTGTACCGGGTCGTTTGTTGTAGTCTGACATAAAAGCACCAGGACGCTTAGCGTAATCAGGAACTAAACCAAACCTATTGTGCTTCACAGCCTCCACGTCGAGGAACGCAGACAATAATTGTATTTTTGGTATAGACTGATCACTACGATACGCAAAATCTTTCCACTGATTGTACAATATAGGCGTCAATTTACTCAACACAGAGTGAAATAGTTCTACTGAATAAATGTGTTCTTTCTGGTCTAAATTGTTGATGACAGCTATACAGTTACGTAGTCTACACGCAAAATGGTTCAACTCTCTTTGGTCAAAGCTTAGCTTGGGAAGACTCCGCACGAGGTTGATTTCATGCAGCACGATCATCTCGGGGAGCGCGAACGTCTGCTCCAGCATGTCGAGCACTTCCTCGGGGCGTTCGGCCGTGTACAGCAACGACGACACGCTCTCCAGGGCTTGGCCGCGCAGCGCGGTAGTCAAGCGCACGAGATTTTCTGCGGGTGTAAACAAATGTTGAGTGTTGCGGTAAGTACGTTTAAACATTAAAAACTCGGTAGTTTTACCGCTAAACGGAGCAAGTTCAAGCTTATGCGAACATCTGTGCGAATAAAAATTCGGTTCGGTTTGTTTTGACATTATAAAATCTTTGTTGTAATTTGTGTCAACTGACGGCCGTGTAAATGACATCGCAGTTTTTGACATCGATGGTTGAAATAATTGTTGCGACTTGTCATTTATTGGAATTTCAAATGTCACGGGTTTTTTATAAACATTGGGCTGAGTTTGATGAATTTCAGGTTGTTTCAGCGATGAAAATTGTTCAGTATTGTACTGAAATTGAGTATTAGTTGTTGTATTTGCCGGAATATCGTAACGAGTGTTATTCTCTCGCGAGAAATATGGTACGCTCGAATCGTTTACGATATTTCGTTCGGTAGTACTACGGGCAGCGACTAAATTTCTCGCGGGTTTGGGAACCATAGCAGTAGCATCCTCTTGCGGCAACAAAGGTATGGAGAGGTCCGCGTTTTTATCGGTAGGATGACTACCATGGTTCACGTCGTGAACCCAAGATGCAGTACGAGAATATTTACTGACCGAGCGTGTTGATGCGTCGTAGGCTTCCTGCGCCGCCAATGTGGCTTCCAGTTCAAGCTCTTCAACTTGCCTCACCTGTTGAATGAGCTTACGTTCTTGTTCTAGACGTTTTCGGGCGAGCTCCTGCTCGCGGGCGATTTGTGCGAGTTTTTGCTCGCGTTCGGCACGTTCTTGTTCTAGTTGTTGTTCGCGTTCGGCACGTTCTTGTTCTAGTTGTTATTCGCGTTCGAACAACTGTTGTTCGCGCTCGATGCTGCGGCGGGCCAACTGTGCCTCCGCGGTCAGTCTACGTGCCCTTATTGTGGCCGACGACCGCGAAGACCCCGACAAGCGCGACCTGGAACTTGGCGAAATATTAACGTGTTCCGCACCCGTTGCCAAGCACTCGCGAGGCGTCCCGGGGCCAGGATTGCGGGGCGCGGGTGTAACAGTGGCATCGGTAACAGCAGCGTCCTGTTCTGTGGACTTACCGAGCCCACCCGCGACGGGCAAACCTGACTCCGAGCGAACCTCGCTCGCGCCGGTTTTCAGCGTCCGCTGCTTTGTTTTTAATCGCGTGTTCATCTAAACCGTGAGAAGGACCAAAAATGTACGGGAATCTTCGATAACTAAGGGCTAAGGGAGCTAGGACAAAAACGCAGCAGCTTGACACTGAAATATATTGACAACTAATTTTAAAAACAAGTTCTTCAAAAAAATAGATAAATAAAACATAGACAATATAAAAACTAATATAAAAACTCCTTAACACTGCTATAGAAATAACTAACTAGCGTAGAGGTCACGCAAACATTTTTTGAAAGCGCATTTGTTCGGACCTATTAATTGTATTTATATTTTAGTAATAGATTTCCCTGTGTTTTTATTTACGTATACATTTAAAATAGATATATGCAACTGCATACTAAAGTTGTCAACTACTTTTGATTCTGACTGTACATGGATAGTATTGAAAATCCAAAGATACTGTAGGACTCGATTACGACAAAAAAAGGATGATTTTGCGGACAAAGTTGTGGCACCTTCTTGTAATAAAATGTAATTAACTGAATATAATAATTAAGTAATTATATCTATATGTATACGTAAATAAAACACAGGGAAATCTATTACTAAAATCTGTAGCCCTAGCGAAAAGGGGTATAAGTCGAATTTTGACGACGCGTTTGGCTCGGTTTGTGCCTACTGAGCCGGCGGTCCCGGGTTCGAATCCCGGCCAGGGCAAATATTTGTGTGATGAACTCGAATATTTGTGCTTGGGTCATGGTTGTTCTATGTAATTAAGTATATATTTATCTATAGGTATAAGTAAGTATATCGTCGTCTAGTACCCATATAACACAGGCCTTCTTGAGCTTAATTTGGGACTAGATCGATTTGTGTGAGGTTCTCCGATATTTAAAAAACAAAAAACAAAAACATTTAATATTTTTTTTTAAATTTTAACCAGAAACAAAAGGTCATAGGACATAACTTTACTATACTTAAGCTCCTTTGCTCCTAGGTCAAATCAGAGTTATACCCCTTACCCTTTTTAGGGCCACAGAATTTCACATATTATGCCGTTATAATTGTCAGCTACTTTTTGATGCTGCCCGTGGTTTATAAACATCCATTGTGCCGTTTTGGCGTGATTAAGTTGCAAAGATACATATAGGTACCGTGTATAAACAAACCGTTGCTGAGTAACATAACTACATTCTGCCACATTAGCGCCCCCAATCTTACCACCTTTAAAAATATATTTTCCGATATTTATAGTACATTAATGTTAATAAAACAGAAAATATAGTGCGATAATGTTTTCCCCCCCCAGTCGTTAGCTAAACTTTATAAATTTCCACTCCCAATTTCTTACTGTATATTCACCGACTCACCAAAAATCTATTATTTTAAAACATAAAATAAACTGATACCTACTTATAAGTAAAGTAACTGATTTAGCAGTCAATTTATTTGAACAGATGGGTATAATTCTCAGTTAAAACTTCGCTAAACATATACTCAAAATGTTTGCGGATGAAAGATTAAAATGCTTTCGTTGTAAACGCTAAGTGCTTTTAAAATTGACGTTGAAATTGTTGGTGGGATCGAAGTTGCTTGAAACCCAGGGGATATTAAAGAGCATTGCCCACTAAAGAGTTTTTTAAGTTGTATTAATTTTCCGTACATAGTCGAGTAAATAGTATCCTAGAGGTACCTTTGGATGTCCGGCTATTGCAGCTATCGCTCATCCTAAATTGGTTAAAATCCAACCAGGTTTCGGCACGATGAGCAAACAAATATTTTTTTACCATCAGATGGCGCAGCACTCCTGTCGCCACGCATCTATAGAAATCCTGCATCGCGCTGTTTAGATTTTTCCTGAAATAATGACCCGTCTTCACAGAAAACTGATTTCAATTTAGGTATATGAATAATGTTGGAAAAGTACCTAGAGATGTCTGATAAAATAAATAATGTCACGGTAAAAAGGTACAGTTGTTGTAAAAACACGCGCCGCGAACTGCACGTATAGTCTACGCCCCAACACATCTCTCTCGCCAGTCTTCGGCTCCGGCTTCCACCATTTTTAGGGTTCCGTAGTCAACTAGGAACCCTTATAGTTTCGCCATGTCCGTCTGTCCGTCTGTCCGTCTGTCCGTCTGTCCGTCCGTCCGCGGCTTAGCTCCGTGATCATTAGTACTAGAAAGCTGAAATTTGGTATGAGTACGAGTATGTGTATGTATCACGCCAACAAAACGGTAAAACAAAATTGTTTTTTCGGTTGCCTCTCGAACACCTAAAGTGGGGGTGAATTTTTTTTTTCGTTTCAACACAGGTGTGTGGGGTATCGTTGAATAAGTCTTTTAAAAATAATAGGGGTCTCCAAACATAATTTTTTTATAAAGTCAGCAGTTTCGTAAATAGGCGCTCCGAAAATAAAAAAAAATGTGTCCCCCCCCTCTAACTTTTGAACCACGGGTCAAAAAAATATGGAAAAATTCATGAAAATGAGGCTTTATAATTACTTTCAACGAAAACTATATTGAACAAAATCGGTCAAGCCGTTTTTGAGTTATCACAAAATTTCATAATTTTCTTTAAAATGACGTAAGTGCCGCGCGGTGTCCTTATACTTCGAACGTTACACATATTAGTTAAGTGCCATACTGCATCAAAGCATTCCGCTCAATCTGGTGCGTGTAATCGATAACTTCCAGAAGGTAATAAGTAATTAGAGTTATTTTGGCGTTTACGACCTTTTTATTGAGCTTGAAATCTTTCTCGTAATTTAAACCTCGGGCTTAAAACAGCAGTTTTTAGCCCGTCTATTGTGAAGGATGGGTACGGAACCCTACACTGAGCGTGGCCCGACATGCTCTTGGCCGGTTTTTGTGCAAATTCTGCGTGGTTTCGGCGCCAGTCGTAGCGTGCTCACGTGTTGCTTGTACACAAATTAGCCTCACGATCAGCTGAATCGTATTTTACACAAGAATAGTCATCCTAAATGAATTATTTAAAACGCCCCTGACACAGTAGCTTGTCATCATTGAGACCCACAATCAATGAGTGATATAGAAATCGTAGCTTCCAAACAGATGGATCAATTTGAGTGGCTAGATGGTTCTTAGCTATGTTTAGTGGAAATAGGACCAGTAGTGTTCAAGGTACCAAATCAGTTTTAATTGGAGGAAGTGACAAGATCTCAGCCAATATTGATGCTAAGAATTCCAAATTATAAGTTATAAATATTCAGTTTCAGTAGCATTTTCTATATCACTCATTCAATGAGGGTTTAATACACAGATACACATATTAACTTATAAAACCCTATTTTTTGTCGGAGGTTAAAAATACAACTAAAATCCGAAGTAACTAAGCTTTGTGTCAACTCACAAAGGCATTTCTAAAGCTTTGGCTACGCATTCAGGCATCTGCACTCGCTCGGTCGGAACTCCGGTCTAACGATGAATGAGTTCTGTTACTTCAGTTTGTTTCAGTAGTCAACTTGAATAGAAACTATTTCAGCCTGTGAAATACGTAAATAATGAATTACTTTTATGAAGGTGGCTGCTAGAGTGGAATAGTCGATTATTATTTTTATAAAATAAACTATTTACAAGATACAAGTACTCTTTATTGCACACACACACACACACACACATAAAATATACAGGAGAAATACAATGCAAGACATTATAATTAGATTATATACATTATTTATGCTCCAAGGATGCGATTCTAAATCCTCAAAGAAACGACTTACGACAAAAAAGATCCAAGTTAAGAATTAATAATGGGTAATAATTAACTAGGTTGATCTTGATAGAAAACTAGCTTTTTTAATATCAGACTGAGATTTGTTAACCACTAAGGGAACGAATTTGATCATTTCTGATTGATAGTCTCATTGATCCTTCAGGATTAAATAGCTCACTCCATTGCCATCTCACAAATTTTTACTTTTTAATTTTTCATGTACAATTCTTTGCAGAATCCATAATGCGCTACAAACGGCGGACATCTCAGACTGCGAGAAACACTCGGCACTGCGACAAGAAGTATACAATCCGTAAGTACAACCATAAGGCCGACCACACACAGTCTGAATTCCGGTCCGGTTTCAGAACGGAATGACGCCAGCAAGCGAGACATCACCATGTGACAGACAGAGACAGAGACACTTTCTGACGTCATTCCGTTTGTCGCGGTAGCACTTCACCGCATTTGGTGCCGAGACCCGGGGCCCGTGGGGTCCAAGCGCTAGAGTAATTTTTAAAGAACTTTCTAAACGGCTCGTCGACACCACGGGCGACCAAAGTGCTCGCAGCTTCCTCGCTCAGCGTCTGTAGTATAGCAATACAGCGAGGTACTGCTACCAGCGACTGGTGCAATGCCACGGGCCCCATTTTTATAGACATGGTGGATGATGAGATTAAGATGAAAGAAGATATATTTTTAATTGGACAAAGTAGGTAAATCTTTGGATCAATGGGTTCAATAAAAAAAAATGGTGATATTTCCATTTTAAAAATATTTCGCATAAAAGTTTTAGATGTCCGAATCAACCTCAAATCAGGAAGTCGGGAAGACAATTATTAAGAAAATGGGTCAAAATTAATGAAATATCAGGTAGTTGCTTAGATATATGTTTAAGATGGAATTACTAAGCAAGTAGGTGCCTTGTTTTATGTTCCCAGAAAGCGAAGTTGGTAGAAACAGGGTAATAAATGTTTCACAGCGTAGTAAAACCGGGCAACGTAGCGTTATGTAAACAACCACCAAAATTAAAGCCCTTTGTCACACCAAAGTGACCAAATACAGACCAATTCCTGTGAACTTATGATTGATGCATTTATCGCGGATGTGTTGACTCCTAGAAAAAAATTACCTCGAATGTTTTATTTGCAAAATAAGTCTCTCTTTTTACGCCAAAACACACGGACGGATTTTAACCAAAATTGGTGTCCGTGTAGCTGGACATCAAAAAATCTAAAAAAGATAAGCGGTCGAAGCTACCCTTCTATTATTGTTTTCTAGATAGTTATAGTGCCTGATGATATTTTTGCGACCTACGGAAATCGAGGAAACTGCGTAGGTACACATTTTATAAGGCTCTTGAATTTTTCATTTCTTTTCACAAACTTTTATTTATTTTTAAAGATAGCATTTTGCTATTGTCACGACAGCTACCCATCTAACCTGTGCGACAGCGGCACGGCAATGCGACTTACAGTAGCGACATGCGACAGACATGTGACTCCGCGTAGAAAGGCTATTATAACAACCAATAAAATTCACTCTTCAAGTGACTTTTGTGATAATCAAAGGAGATGTTCTGTAGTATTTTATTGTGCTAAGAGAATTTTCATTTACCATGAGAATGTTTATGTTTATAAATATATTTTTTCCACATCGACATTACGATACGGTGTGACTAGCGCCCTGCTTAGTGACGGCCGTACAAAGGCTATCTAAAGTAAACTCCAAACCTTTATTAACCTTTGCCGGCCGTGTAACTTGATGTCCATATAACACACTGGAAGCTTCCTAACGTTCTTTATCCAGGGGGTGTGATGATAACCTCGTCCGCGCATCGTTATCCTCATTGCTGGGGGTCATAACATCCACCATGGATTAGCTCCCTCCGGATGTTGTTTCGCCACCTAGGTTCTCTTGGCTTCCTTGAGCGCGTCTTGGAAGTTAGATTCAAGTGCAGGCTGCGGGCCTGAGGCCTCTTCCCCTGGATCTTTCCAACGACCAATAGTTTTTCCAGATTACCGTCTTCTCTTCTGGAAATGTGATGAAGACAGTTGATTGCAAATTGATCATCTACGTTGAACGTTTTTTTTTTTTTTATTTTAACGCCTATACCAAGAAGAGCTTATTAGTCATTACAAACTGTGAATACCAGGGTGCACTGCTCCATTTTCCACTTTTGTTCAGGTATGCGTTCGTAGCCAGTCGCACGCTTCGGACGAACAAGTCACCATTGGTCGGGGGATCAATAGCGTCGCATATAACGCAAGCGATCAATAAAATACATACCTACTTTTGCGAAGATCAGCAGAAAGAACCTTCAGTAGTGTTGTTAGTCGAAAAATAATTACGAATTAGGAACGAACTTCATGTGTTTAATGAATGAAAACTTATTTCATATCAAAGTAAAAGGTGCCCAAACTTCGTCTGCTCGGAAAAAAGTCATAACCCCCTTTTTTGCTTCGCCGTAGTTAGGTAAAAGTATCCTTTAACCATCAAGGGATAAACATGCAGCTACCCGTATACCGATAATTATAAAAATTAAGCGCTATAAAACGATCAAACAAAGGACAGAGATTTCAATTCTTTCTACCATATGTTGTATGTTAAAAATATACTTACTTAACCTAATAGGTTGCCTAAAAGATTCCTTGCTTAACAATAATAAAACTACAGTAATGTCACATGTGTTCGATTCCGGAAAATCTTAGTTGTTCTGGATTTGCTCGCTTCTGTGTGACACACAATCTTATGCCTTATACTCGTAGTTGTGGGTATATAGTGTCCCGTTCTGGTTCGCTGGACAGGGTCCAAACTACCCCGTCTGTCTGGCGTCTTTACTAACTACTAATGTCGTCTTGTGCGGACTTACATCATTAGTAGCTGACATGTAGTGTAGGAAGACGAATATTATTGCAGAACTGGGATTTAACGTTTTCGTAGCGGTAATTTAGGAAAATCGTGTAACTTTTAATCTATATTTCTGTAGATTCGACACTTTAATATTTATCATGGAATTCATGAACCAATAATTCAAGTGGATTTGTCCAAAATTGCTGTCCACGGACCTATTATCTTTTTTTTAGGGTTCCGTAGTCAACTAGGAACCCTTATAGTTTCGCCATGTCCGTCTGTCCGTCCGTCCGTCCGTCCGCGGTTTAGCTCCGTGATCATTAGTACTAGAAAGCTGAAATTTGGTATGAGTATGTGTATGTATAACGCCGACAGAACGGTAAAATAAAATTAAAAAAAAAATTTTTTCGGGTAGGTAGGGTCATTGTGGTAACAGTGGATCGCCTTTTCTTCAGAGCGACGTAGATACGTCACTTTATTAGTTAGGCGGTTTTAACTTAAAAAGTTTAAAAAGTACACTAATTGGCTTTATATTTGTCATAGACAGGAACTGTCTATCTTTAACGATGTAATTGTTATTCCTCTTTTAAAAAAAAATGGAACTTGATCCACTGTGTACTTATAGGTGTACACACTGACTATAGTACTAAGTACACAATGGATTGGGGGTGGGTACAGTGAAACAGGTATCATGTTCTTTTGATTAAAACAAATTATATTTATTTAATTTTACTTCTTGTAATTACAAATTAAACAGTCTCAACTTAGGAACAACTACGCATATACTGAGATCGAAATATCAACATAAAGTTACACAAATAACTGGAACAAAAATCACTAAATTATTATGTCTTAGGAATAAAAAACTAACAAACCGTACCTAGCTTTTTTGGCACCAAAAATTAAAAAGTTTAGTTTTCGTGTTCATTAGCATATAGTAATATAGTATATAAATGCAGCTAACTGCTATTTGGCTTTTAAATTCACTATAAAATGTCATAATAATTAATAATCAACAATAGTAAACAATTGACTTTTATAACAATTAAATCACAGGCAAAAATTGGTCCTTACGATATTATAATAATTATTATAGGTTCTTTTACTTAATACCTAGTAAAAACTTGCATTATAGGTAGGTAGATACTTATAAGTACATAGCTATAAAAAAATCCAAAACATTTCAAGAGTCTTAACGTATATCGATTAGTGAAAAGTCAATGGTATCAAAGCAATAATAAGATTGCTGGCGCAAAGTGCTGCCCCCGACACTTGGCTTCGGGAGCAACATTTTTATGTCATGGTCCTTGACATAGGTCAAATCGGGAACAGTTGGCATTTTGAACTGATATGTTCGATTGCCGCGCAAGTAACTTACGTAGAATTCAAGATTATTGTTGCGATTGTGCAATATTTTGGCAGCATAGTAGACGCTTTTCTTTTTTTTGGAGTCAAACCGAACCAAGACATAATCACCCTCTGTAGGTATGCGAGGTAGTATGTTGTTCACTAACTGCTCATCCGTGAGTGGTGAAGTTTCAGTCTCATCCTCCTCACACCAGTCGGAATCCTCATCGTGTATTGAAATGTTTTCATTTTCAGCATCATCTGAGTCACTTTCATTTTGTAATACTTTTCTAACAGCCGTTTTCTTTGGTTTTTGGCTTACTTTTTTATTTTTCGCACTACTTTCTTTTTGAACTTTAATTGCCTCTTTCTCCGGAGTGTCTGTCGCAATGAAACTACGCCCTGCTTTCCTCTTTCTTGTGTTTTTCCTGGGTTGAGCTTTAATTGGAGCTCGAAACTCATTTGGGTGAATGAAACCAGCAGGTTTGCTTGATGAGTCTTGGGAGGAGCATCCTGGTTGACAAGAAGTGTTTTTTACGGGAGTTTTTTCCTTTTCAATATTGACGTGTATTTCTGCAAGAGGAAGTGATGGCAGAGAGTCTTCCTTATTATGATGCTCCAGTCCTAAATTCTCGTTACTTGGCGATCCTGGTTGACGAGAAGTATGTTTTACCGGAGTCTTTTCCGTTGGCGAATTGACTTGAATTTCTGCAGGAGGCAGTGATGGCAGAGAATCTTCCTTATTATGATGTCCCTGTCCCAAATGCTTGTTACTTAGAGATGGTTCCTGTTCATTAAATTGAACTTCCATTTGGTTGCATAAATTGGGTGGATTCGGTAGTCTTAAATTTCCTTGGTTGCTCTCAATATTTGTAGTGTCGGTGTGAACATTTGAACATTGAGGATCAGGGCGGTCTGTCACGGAAGATGGTAAGAAATCGTCTTCTGTAAAAACGTTCCTATCAAAAGGAAAAATACCCGTTTTCTTGAATGCGTTTGTTATGTTTGTTGGCGTCATAGCTTTGTTGAATGCGATTCCAACGAATTCAGCAACATCATATATAGTGACTGGCTTATTTATGTTTCTCATCATCCAAGAATCAACTGCGCCATTATAAAATGTTTTGAATGGAGCATTAATACCCACGTCCAAAGGCTGCATTCTTGCGGTGGTATGAGGATGAAGTGTTAATATTGTTACTCCATTAGCTTTCGCCAAGTCTAAGGCTTCAATGGACAAATGCGACTCGTGATTATCCATCACTAATAATGCGGGATTTTCTGTCGAACTGGATGTTTGTTTGATGAAATGAGCCATTGTTTTAACGAAAGTTTCGGTATTCATCCAGCCAGTAGGAGTGGCGAGACCTAGACTTCCAGGTGGGGCTCCCTTCATCATATGCTCCTTGAAGTGTACCCGGGGAAAAACTAGTACAGGTGGCAAAGCGTACCCAGTGGCACAAATGAATAAACAAGTTGTTACTAGAGTGCCCCTTTCTCCACTCGTTACCTTGTTGATATTTTTACCTTTTGGACCTATCACTTTTTGTGGCTTATGCACTGTTGTTGTAGCAGTTTCGTCCAAGTTGAACACACGTGTGCCGTCAGCAAACCTAGGATGCTTACTATAGACATTGTGCAAATTATCAAAGAAACCCTTTACCGAGTGCGGATTAAATGCAGTCGCCCGGGCTAAACTATAAGCCTCTGGACGTCGTAACGATAAATCAGGATGACGTTTGCGGAAAGCTTTAAGCCAGTCGATACCTGCTAGTTGGTTTTTAGTCCAAGATTCGGGAATTTTCAACTTATTTATAACAGCCATCTCATAAGCCACTTTTCGGCAGTCTTTAGTTGATAAGCCATAGAACATAAGGGCGCAGCTTGAAAAATATTCATTTAAAGCCATTTCTTGTTGATCATCGAATATCTTGTTGACGGCGTAATTGGGTTCAAGTTTTATATTTTCAATACAACCTCTAGCCTTCATTTTGACGTTGTACCGGTAGAGAGTCGTGAAGGGAATATTATTTTCCTTGGATGCTAGACGGATTGATTTACCCCTTAAAACTTCTTCTAGGGCCGTCTTCATTGCTTCTTCCGTTATTTTTCCTATCTTCCTGCCTCCCGGCGCAGGTTTTCGTGGCATTCTACAACAAAAAAATATTGAACTTTCCGACACTATGTAGGTACACACTGAATCACTATCCACCGTGTACCCTACGCGTTTGATCCACTGAGTACCCCCACGCCATTTCAAATTTATTACGCCGTTACGAGAAAAATATGTATGACAAGAGTTATCAACTTTACGTTCAAAATAAAGCTTAATTAATAGTTATCTATTGAGAACATTCATTAGGGACACAAAATAAATAGATATGTGAATAGAAAACATCAAAACTTACTTGTTTTTCAAATTTTCGGCACGGCGCAACACATAACCTGTCCTAACACGTGTACGCGACGGCACATCGGCGCGCGGACTAGTGTGGCAGAGAGGGGCAACCGAAAGCATGCCGTGAGACAGAGATAGCCTCTGTCGAATCATTCTTTCTCTAAAATCTAACGCAGATCCACTGTGTACACTTGATCCACTCGAACACCTAAAGTGGGGGTGATTTTTTTTTTCTTTTCAACACTGGTGTGTGGGGTCTTCTAACATTATTTTTTGATAAAGTCAGCAGTTTTGTAAATATTCGCTCCAAAAACAAAAAAAAATAGTGTCCCCCCCTCTAACTTTTCAACCACGGGTCAAAAAAAATCGGAAAAATTCATGTTAATGAGGCCTTATAAGTACTTTCAATGAAAACTATATTTAACAAAATCGGTGGAGCCGTTTTTGAGTTATCGCCAAATTTCATATTTTTTCTTTAAAAGGTCGTAAGTTGACTTCCAGAAGGTAATAAGTGATTACAGTTTCTAGGGCGTTTACGACCTTTTTATAGAGCTTAAAATCTTTCTTAACTTAAACCTCGGGCTTAAAACAGCAGTTTATTGTGAAGGATGAGCAACTACGGAACCCTACACTGAGCGTGGCCCGACATGCTCTTGTTTAAACATGACTTGAACTGTATCAGGGCTATTCAGCCCTCACTACCAGTGAGTCGGACTTTGTATGGGAGTATAACCCGCTAATGGGATTATCTCCGCGCCACAGGAGAGTTTATCACGGACCTTTTGTAAACCTATTACCTAAGAACATGGCCGAGCTGCGTTTTCCCATACAATTGTCCCTTTTTCTTACTGAATATTGGTTCCAAACCAATTTGTTTTACGAAAACTAGGATGAAGGCCTCGTCATTTACGTATGTATTTCTAAAAACATATTATTAAAGTAAATATGATCTTTCGAAAACTAAGACTCGATGCGAATGATTTTACCGCCATTTCAGACTAATAGGCCAATTACAAATATGTTTACGAAAATAGGAGCGGGATAGGTCTATATATACCAAAAATACTATAAAATGTATCAACTCAGTTTTGGAGCAGAAAACAGGAGAATACAAAGTTGATCTGGTTAAATTGAAATTTTTGTAGGTGAAATTGAACTAAGCTGCATTCGTTTCATTGGGTAAATGGAAAATGGGTGACGAAATAAAATACGTAACAAACTCATAAGGCAAGTAAAATACGCGAATAGTTTTTCGAACAAACAAAACCTTCACTAAATGTGATATGGTAAAAAGAAAAATTACGAAATCTGTCATTGGACAAACGATATTAATTCGAATAGTTATGGGATTATGGGACAAATGAAATTCGGTCAATGATTTTATTGTTTGAGATAGGTTACCCGTACATCCGTTTGATTTATTCTTAAAGTCGTTTGTAAGTATGCAAAATAAAAAGTTTCCTGAACTCGAAACACTAAACTTAAGTCGTAGTTAATAGCCGTAAAATAGCCCGAACTTGTCACCAGCCTTCATCGAAATAGATATTTTTCGTTTTCCCCTACAAATGCCACGATTGTGCTACAGTTGCCGCGTTACGGGCCTGGATTTTATTTGAATTTTATTCCCTTCCCACTTTTCTTCAAGTTTTTATATGCAATAAAAGCTGCCAAGAGAAAAAGCTTGAATTGTTGGAAATTTAGATGACGGATAATGTCAATAGTCATCATCATTTGCCTGGTAAACTATCAAAAGTCTTTTGAGTTATTTTCACAGATGTTTTTAGAAATGTAAGGAAAGATACACTTAACCACCTAAAGTTGCATTTATTAAAATCCGTTAAATTGGTTAAAATCCGTCCAGCCGTTTCGGCATGATGCGAGGACAATGGAAATTATGACCAACAGATGGCGCCAGGCTGGCATGGCGCCGCACGCCCATACAAAACAAATGACGATCCTGCATCACGCTATCGAGATTTTTCCTGAAATCATGACCCCTCTCCATAGAAAAATTATTTTCAATACAAATTTTGAATTTTATAATAGTATAACTCGCGAGCGTTTAGCAAATTGCTGGGTGACAGCCAAAAAGCTAGCGAGCCGAATCGGCGCCCACGGAAAAACAAAGGGCGATAGAATATTGGAACGAGAGACATAATCATAATCATAATCAATTTATTTGTAAAGCCAATTTACATGTCAGTTTTCATTGCATACACAGATTGAAGATTTAACATTCAGTGAGTATAAATAATCCTTATAACTTAAGCATATTCAATTAGTTATTACAATAATAAATAAAAAAAACAATAGAAGTCCAATAAAAAATAAATCAATTAGCTGTCAAGTATATATGTGGTCTTTTTTATTTTTTAACAGTCATGAATCCTTGGTCATTATGAACTCGTCATAACTGTAGAACGGGCGCTCAATAAGCCAACATTTTAGGCGATGCTTAAAGCTGTTAATACTAGGTGCCTCCGTTATATTATTAGGTAGGTGGTTATAAACCGTGGGGCGAGGGCATCACATGAGTCAGTTTCGAGGACTTGGCGAGCCTGCGGCTGATAGGAGCGAGCTTGCCTGCATTTCTCGTATTGCGCTCATGTACCATACCATTCGTTTTAAACTGCGACATGTTTTCTCGCACATGAATAGCTGTTTGCATGATTACAATAGCAGGTAACGTAAGGATACCTAAGTTTACAAACAGCTGTTTTGCCGGCGTGTCTAGTGGTACACGTGCGAGCGTTCTAATAGCACGTTTTTGAAGGCGAAATACCCTTTCCCACTCGGCACAGCGACCCCAGAGTTCAGCCCCATATTCTATTAGAGAGTGGACGGTGGCAAAGTAGCACGTACGGGCAACCTCCGGGGTCACTGTTCTGGTGACACGGCTTAGAGCGAAGCAGGCACTAGCTGTTCTGCCACACAACTTGTCGACGTGCCGATCCCACCTTAAACCCGAGTCCATTTCAAACCCTAGAAAGGTTGTGGCAGAGGTTTGGTTGAGCGATATTCCATCGATATGGACAGGTAATGATGTCATAGGGCGGCCCGCTAGATTAAAGTGAATGTAGTGCGTCTTCTTAAGGTTTAAAGCGAGGCCATTGGTTTTGAACCACTGAGCGAGAGACGGTTCCTGATTGTAGCTATTCTCTTAAATAGATTTACTATAAAAAAACTGCAAAACTGAATGTCTGTAAGATACTTTACAACAAATATAAATTATATATTTACTGCAGGTGGTGCAACTATACCTGCGAACTCGACCTGTATGTGGTGGCTGGCCGACCGAATTTTCGTTTACGTTTTCGGCCATTTTCGGCCAAATATTATCTAAGCTAAACTAACAGTGGTCAGCTTACGCTCCCCGAAACACAGTTTAACTAAATTGAGAAACTAAAATTTTACAGAAAGCTCCCTCTCGTTACTAGGTTTATCGAAACTCGTAAAATTTTAGGGACATTGTTAAAATTTAAGCAATTAGGAAGATACAAAGTTGCCAACAATTAACTTTGCTAACAATTAATTCAAATATTTAGTTTAGTTGAAGTCATTAAAAGTTTTCGCTCTGAAATCTCAGTGATAAGTTAAAATACAGATAACAAAGCCATTTCATAAAATATTGGGGCCGGTACTATTCAAACTCGTGGCTGACGCAGCTGACTATAATCATAATAGAATGAAGTTTTTAGGTCGTCAGCCTTCTGGTGAGAGTTCTGGCGACCTTCATCAGGTTATCAGTCCGCATTGCAAGATTTTTCTCTTACGTTCAAAAGACCATCAGTTTCCATACAAAACGGTTATGCAGTTTTTAGTGACTGCGTTCATACTCATCATGGTAAATGCTCTGGTGCGCGCGTTGTGCCGCTCAATGCGCTTCTGGCATCAGCACCGGGATGCGATCTGTTTGCATGGAGTTGGGCGGCTGTGTGCTGTGAATGCGTGAGATTCTGCGAAGTGATGGACGTCAAGACAATCGAGTGATTCGAGTGTTTGTACGTTAGTTATGTTGTTTTAGATTATGTTTTAGTTAATTTAGTTTCATAGCGCTTTGGTGTAACTGTAAAGCTATGTAAATATTATGTGAATAAATAAATTAAAAAAAAGATTGAAGCTTTAACAAATTGGGAAGACGGCTGATGTTAAATTAACTGAAAAAATGACTGACTGTTGAGTTTCTTTCGGCGTTTCTTCTCAACAGTGGTCTCCTCTTGTGAAATGCCGGTAGACTCAGACATGTAAAAGTGCCCTTGTTGCCTACTTGCAGAATAAAGTTCATTATTTCATTATTTCATTATTAAACAACAACAGCATACTGTAGTTATATATGATATAAATTAGCTCAATTTGAATGAAACGAACAAAAAATCCATTTTTTTATTGATATATGTGACTTCAGCGGTATTCAAATTTTATGTTTTTTTTTTTACTAAGTTTTTGAAATTGTTTTCAGAATTGAGCAAAAGAATAATTGTACGATAACCATGAACATATTATAATGTCGTCACGATTGTTGTTATATTGTTATCATTGTTACTTTATTCTTTCCTTCCTATTTTCTTAAATAGATGTTTGAACTATCATATCACTAGCTTTTGCCCGCGACTACGTCCGCGTGGAACTTGAAAGTATGGAAGCAACCTCGTACAACACGATAGATATCCACCTAATCACCTTAATTAATAAAAGGGATTATTAAAAGCGCCCAAGCAAATGTAAGAGCAATTGTGCTTTTGGTCTAACCATTACATTTCCTACAGGGTCATCAATGTCATCATGAATTACTTACTCACTTTTCAATCTTTTTAGGGATAATTTCCAGGATGAAAATTATCCTATGTCCTTCCTCGGATCTTAAACTATCTCCATGCCAAATTTCATCAAAATCGATTCAGTGATTTAAGCGTGAAGAGGTAACAGACAGACAGACACACTTTCGCATTTATAATATTAGTATGGAAGTATGGATAAGATTTAGCATGTCGAATAATTTAAGAATCGGGTCCATTCTAATCCTGAAGACACGTGAGACATCTTTAATATATAAAAAAAAACAGTTTAAACTCACGTAAAAATTGTCAGGAACGGCCCGACATGTTTGAAACTCATATGGAGCTATTCATCAGGGGTAGCTATCTGTGCTGCGTTCTGCTACGCGACTCACGGCCAACTGGCATGTCGGGCAATTCCTGTCAATTTTTACGTGTGTTTAAACCGTTTTTATAATTATTAAAGATTACCTCAGTGTTAAATGCAAGTGCTTCAAAGCGCACGACAATTTGCGAATGAATTTGCCTCACCAAATCCACTAAATGGTAGGGGAGTTCGATGAAGCAAACCAAGTTTTAATTAATGTGAAGGAGTTCTAGATGACTTCGTCAGTCTGTTCGCGACTGATGATTTTATTAAAACGAAACTAACTTTGTCTTTGAACTGGAATTAGAAACTTTATAATTTTAAACATGGCTCGTTTAGAGTTCGTGAATTCGTTATGTACCTACTCGGAAAATTTGAGAAATTGATGACGGATTGTCTCTTTTGTTGGTTAAGGGAAAGTTTATTGAATGGGCTTTGATTAAAATATTTCTCAATGTTGATTTATTGTACTTCATCTTAATGCAATCTCGCGTGTGTCTTATTTGTTTTGTATATTTAAATAGGCTTCCGTTGAGTTCTGCCAAAACAAAAAATTTTTTAAATATTTTTTACATTTTTGAATGTGTACCAGTCTTAGCATGTACGCTGTGTTAAGCGAGCAATGCCAAGTAATTATTAATTTATTGTAAACGTAGGTACACAGTTTGATAAGAATTACAGAAACAATTTGAAAGATGGTATATTATAAAAAAAGAAAATGAAGTAGATATTGGTAATTTTTTTTATTCCTCCCACAGCACTGATGGTAAAAAAAATCTTGCCAAAATAGTTTTTTTTACGAAAATTTGCCCGATATTCCGTGTGTATTTGAAATCGTTGTAGGTATAAACTTGGCCTTTTCACTTAAAAAACTTTTTCAATTACTTTACTGTAGCTGACGAAGTATATGTTCGATTGATAACTAGTAGGAAAAAAAAAGATCGATTTTAAATTTTGATTCAATAAAATAAATCTACAATGAACAAAATAGCCAGTGAATCCTGCTGACATTTTAGAAAATCTAACTCACTTCAAAAGTTTTTTCAGTGTTAAATCTTATCAGAGTAACATATAGATTTGAATACACTAACTTAACACAAAGGGATAAACACAAACTCAAACTCAAACTCAGCTGTCAACTTTGAATGTTTGCTTTAATGCCATTCTGCACATGTTGCCAAAACAACAAGCGGTTGTGTATGCTAATTCAACTGCATATAAGTCCATATAACTACTTATGTATAAGCCGTCTGCAGTGACTCGAGCCAGCTTGGTGGTTGAAACAATCTTGCTAATATTATAAAATGAGAAAGTGTATAAAATCTAGATCCTTATAATTCCTATTACGGTATTATATTTTCATTTGTCCGAAAGTATTTTTTTTTCTGAAACCCGTAATTTTCAGGATTTAATAAGCATCGTTTTAATGTATCCTTTCGGTTAGATTAAGTTTGTTTTATAATTATTCAGAAAAAAATGCAGTTATAGAAAAATATGGCTTTCGGACAAATGAAAATTTGGCGAAACGTTTCAGATGTAAAACAAAAATTTGTGTACAGGTAACCCTCCTGTTACCCTTTATACCATCGTTAAATTACTTACCAGCAGCTTTTTAAGCAGCAATGTGAACTTAAACGCTGAATAATTTGTGTCAATTTATGAGCTATAAGGTCGTATACAGCCCTTATACAAGTAATTTATCCAGCTTTAAGAGTAATTGACATCACTTATTCAGGTGTTATACAGACTATGCGTGTTACTTGGACTTTGCATGTTTGTTTCTCAATCAGGCAACAACGGCTGAACGGATTTTGCTATTTAGATTTATGAAATTGGTATAGAGATAGTTTGAGTCCCGGGGAAGGATATAGGATAGCTTTTTATAACACTTATCGCTTCAGAGGGTGAAAATAAGGCTTGAATTTAGTATGGAAACACGATTACCTGTGTGGATTTTTGTGCTTTAATTGAAAATTCGGACGTCTTATATGGCGATTAACAAGTATAATGCAGACGAAGTTAGTAAGTCATATAACTATTCTGTATTTGATCGTTCTCTGTGGCTCAAAAAATCATATCTACGAGAGTAAAGCGCGACCACACCACCGCTACGTGTCTCGCAAACCATTTGTCGCATCGCGTAGGCAATCTTTTGCCGAACAGCTTTATCACAACTATCATTTTAAAGTTATAAAGATTAAGTTTCTGTTAATATATTATTATGTGTGATTTCGGTTATCTAGTACTTACCTGAATTGATTTTTCCTGTGTCTCCTCATCAATTGACATTCAAAAATGATTAATTAAGTATTGTAATTTGCTGTTTACCACTTTTCTATATGCATGACATTAATTTATTATCTCAATACTTTTATTCTCCTCATAACTTATTTTTAATCTGACATTATTAAATACATACTCTTCATAGGTTTAATGACATGCATATTTAAAGACAAAATATTGTGCGCCAAATTCTGGCTGATTGTGATGTACCAAACCCTAACCCTACCACCATTTATAACCACTCACATTCAAACAATAAATAATTTTGTATTTGTATTTGTATAAGGTATTACGTCAAAATTTTCATTTTAATCAATTTATAGTACCTACAGGGATTCCCGGCCCATGGCCTGGTTGTGCTTATCACGTGATAAATAAGTGACAAAGCATATCTGTCACTCACACTCACTTTTTATCAGAATGTGACGGATGCTTTGTCACTTATTTATTGCGTTATAAAAGTAACCATTGTAGGCCCCGCTCACGCAAGAATAAAATGAGTTCTTTTGAATTTTTTTTATACTTCGTCCAACGTCAATACGCCGTGTTTGAAAACCTATACTCTAATGGTAGAGGCCGCAGCACTATTGAACTAGGTATTATATTACATTAAAACTTAACCACTGAAGGCTTTTAGCTAACTAGGAAGGGACGGCCGGGTAAGATTCGATTATCAAACTAATGTTAGCTACATTAATGCAGAGTGGGGGTGTTTAGCTACCTACACAAAATAGATAGGTACAGAAATCAATCTACGTGTGTAGATTGATTTCTGTACCTATCTACATATTTCCCAGTATGGTCTAGTGCCCACCCCAGGATTTTGGGTTACCGATAGAAATTCATGGTCTCATCTCATAGGCCATGGCCAGGCCCACCCCAGGCCCCCCCCAGGCCCCCCCTGAAAAATAATGTTAGATACGCCAATGTGTGCTACCTATCTTACCAAATTGCTGTAGTCTACATGTACATTTTGTCCATGATAATGTTATCACACTTGATCGATGGCCATTGGGGCAGAAAGGTTCTTAATTGGCGACCGCGGACCGGAAGACGCAGCGTCGCAAGGCCCCCAACAAGATGGACCGACGACCTGGTTAGGATCGCGGGCAGAAATTGGATGAGGGCGGCGCAAGATCGATTACTACACGACCGTAAAGAATATTATAGGTACATAATAACCATCAGTTGGGTAAAATCTGTTCTGTTCTTATGGTGTGATGAAACCGCCAAAAAAACGTAACAAAATTGACAAAGATGACGTTATTATCTATGCTCATACGAAACAAAAGAAAATCGCGCTGTTAAGATCTTTCTTGAAACATACCTAGTCTATCCGCATAATATAATAAAATTTGTTTTACTACAAAAATATAATTTGATAAGTAGTAAGTTTTCATTATGTATTGGAATCGTATTTTTATTTGATTGCTTTGTTTATAAATTGATCATACATACGTTTTAAAATATATCCCATATCATTTTAAACAGAATAAAGGAAGCCAGAGCAATCAGAACAAAGCCTTTGAAAGCGCTCCTGAACACTTCAAAAAAGCTTTTTACTTGAAACTCATTAACGCGTTTTATTTAAATATTCCTGGCAAAACAATACAGTTTTGTTTTGACTGGCTTCTATAATTAGAGCTTTAAATTATATGAAACTAAGTTACGCTAGGGCTCAAGATGTTCTGGTTGGTCGTCAATTTACCAACTGAATGGAGAATCATTAGTGAAAGTGCGAAATTTCTTACAAGAGGGTATTGTTTGAATATTCCGAACAACAGGGTTGACTTTAAGTTACAGCTGAATGGGTAATTTAAGTTGTGTTGAAGTAGTTGAATGTTATTCAAACCCTATTATCGGCACCCGACCAATTATTGGCACCATCTCTATTTTAAGACAGCTGTGTCCTACAATAATTGGTACCTAATACTATTGAGTGTCAATCATTGGATATATTAGCCTTTCTCAAAATTTTATTGTGTTAATGTGATTTAGTTATAACAAAAAGTATGAAAATGCGTATGAGCTATTCTGATTTTAGAATTACATTTGTACAGTCGCCATCAGCTATATCGCAGCATATAAGGCGTTCATAAATATTGGAACACGACGCCTTATATGCTGCGATATATCTGATGGCAACTGTACGCATATAAGGTATTTGGGTTTAGGATTTAGCTTGACCAAAAATTGGATGGTTGGATATCCGCTTGTGTGAATTTCCGAGTGTTTTCGCCCACAGGCCGCATTTCTCAACCGATTCTCCTGAATTTATGTGAGCAGGTTGAGTCATGACGCATTTAGTTTTTTTTTCTTGAGTCAGTTTTGACTCAAGAAATATTTCTTAATGTTTTTCTAAATAGCTATCTCTTAGTTTTTCTAAAATGTGTAGTTCAAAACGAAAAAAGTAATATTTCAGCTATTTCGAAAAATTATCGCGAGATCTTCAGATCACAGAGGCACTAGTATAACAAATAAATAAATATTAAGGGACAATCTTACACTAATCGACCTTGTCCCAAACTAAGCTAAGCGTGTACTTTCGATACTACACAGTATATAAATACGTATATAGATAGCATCCACGACCTAAGAAGAAATATTCGAGGTTCATCACACAAATATTTGCCCTGGCCAGGATTCGAAACTGGTGTGCAACTCAGCTCGTTAAACTTCTCGAATGAAATTTCATTTAAAAGTTTCCTTTGTATCACGTTTGGTCTTACATTCCCCTTTATACGGATCATTGGGTTTTAATAGGAACTTTTTTACGCTCTTCGTTTAGGAAACAAAATTATTGCCTGTACCTGTACCATGAGTTTCAAGTGACTGTATTCGCCAGCGATAGCGTAAACAATTTGTATGGACAATTGTAAACCATTAAAAAAGTAACAGCGCCCTCTCTCGCTTGCTCATTCACCGCTGTAAAGTGGTGCGGTAAGATGTGAATATTAACGTATTCACATAGAGGTCGCTAAGGTGCAAAAACCTTTCAAATAAACAACTCGTCAGGTCTACCTGGAGCTAGGGTAGCGAAGTGGTTAACGCGCTGTACCGGTAATCCAGAGGTACCGGGTTCGATTCCCGGTCTCTTCCACCAGGTAGCTCCTTTTTCAATTTTTCTTTAAGCTTTGATCTTTGTTTTAATGGTTTAAATAAAAATTGTGGTGTGCCCACATTAAAAAAAATGAGACATTACATGTTTCATAAATTTATGGAGAATTGTAGTTCTACAAAGTAACCGCTAGGGGCGCTGTACTATCCACTCAATTGCTTCGAATTTTGAGTTGGACTCTATTTATATAATAAAATAAGAGCTGTGACAGGTAGCCGTAGTTACCAAAAGCAATCTAGTGGCTATTCTCTATACATATCGTTTGCTGTCGCTGGCGAGTACCGTCACGTTAATTCATGCGAGGGGTACTCAAGAGGGCACTGCCTTAAAATATTTTCAGCTCTGTAAGCTGTGGACCTCGCCAATTTATTTCGAATTGGCTGAAATTTTAAATTATTAGAAAACCCAATACCCCGCCATTTAGAAAAAAAAACGTAAAACTGGATCGACAAAAAAAACTGTTATTCTTAAGTAAAATTCAAAATAGCATCTCATATCCACGAAGAACAATTGACAAAAGCAAACAATATTTATAATTTTACCAGGTTTCCTTTCATAAATGTTTATATGTCATCATTTACCACACAACCAACAAAGTATTAAATTGTTAATAATATGTAGGTACTTTAATAAAAAAAAGAAAGACGGTAAATTTAAAAATTTTAATATTCTTGTGAAAATTCAATGAATTAAGCAGGATTCGAACCCACACCATCGGCTTTCCGGGGCTACAAGGGCGCTCTATCCACTAAGACCACGATCGTTCTCAGTTCTCACCCGCTACCCGCAGCGGGCAGCGGCCCGTCGGCCGCCGCGTTTTGCGAGAACGACCGCTCCTGAACATTTACAAACACAACAATAAAACGCCGCGGGTGACGGACCGCTGCCCGCTGCGGATAATGGGTGAGAAAGATCAAGGCCTAAGCTACCGAACCCTATGCAATAGGACACAGAGAAGTGTGGGTTCAAAATCCGCTCCAATTATTGGATTTTTATTTTTTTCGCTGCAATTTAAACATTTTGGCTTACGCTAGCAGACGTTACTGCTCTAAGAAAAAATAAATCACTTAATGACATGACTTTGTTTCATAAAAGACACATAGTATCTTCCACGTACGAGTTCTAATGAACAGCACTTTAGTAGACGATGTAACCAATGATCAATACGGGCCGAAACCTTTCTCTTCAGCTAGTGAAGTGACACTGCGGAATCGAGCCGAGCAACTCGAGTCGAAAGGTACGAGAAAATAAAACGAAATATACCTAAAGACACTATAATTAATTATCACTATTGAGTAACGAGTGAGCCGGGTGAAATTGCTAAATAATCAGTGGGTAAATATGTGAACTGCGAAAAACGCAACTAATTAACATGCTTCATTAGTCGCGTTTTTTGGTTTTTTAAAGATATCAGTGTGAGTGCTTTTTCGTGTATCTATCAAGCGATAAATGCAGCTATCTTAGATCAGTTGGAAATTTCACGGGTTTATACAAAGTTGCAATACATGACGAAGCTTCCGTCACTTTTCGTCCTGTCAGATGCCAATGTGCTATTTAATGCTTGACGTTCAACATTCCACAAAAAGTGAAAAAGGGAATACTAAAAGAAAAATCTCGAGTTCGGATATAAGTAGCCTTCCTACTTCCGTTCAGAACTTACAGTTGAGGCACAAAGGTTTAGATTCCCTTATGAATAACACTGACCTAAACACGATTTTTTTTCGTTAATTAAAAACTGTGCTCGATAATCACCAGTCACCACCACCACCTAAAACGACATAACGGATAACAAATTGAATTCTTAAGCGATACTTAAATAAATGAAAAACAGGCGGAGAAATACCGGGACAGGTGACAGTAAATAAAAACCGGCCAAGTGCGAGTCGGACTCGCGCACCGACAAACACTTTCCATCCCTAAGTGGTTAAGTTATGTTTGCACCTGGTATGTATAGCGCCCCATATAAATTAGGTGCAAAGTTAGGTATTAAAAAAAAACTACTTACTAGATCTCGTTCAAAACAATTTTCGTTGGTAGTTTTTAAAGTAATGTACATCATATGTTTTTTTTAGATTTTTCATTTTCTTATTTTAGAAGTTAGAGGGGGGGGGGGGGGGAACCAACTTTTTCCACTTTGGAAGCGTCTGTCACGCAAACTATTCGGTTTAGAAAAAATATTTAAAAAAAAATTTTGAGTTTCAGTTTTAAGTATGGGGACCCCCCAATATTTATTATTATTTTTTTATTTTTGCATCAAAATCTTAATGCGGTTCACAGAATACATCTACCTACCAAGTTTCAACAGTATAGCTCTTATAGTTTCGGAAAAAATTGGCTGTGACATACGGACGGACAGACGGACAGATAGACGGACAGACGGACATACAGACATGACGAATCTATAAGGGTTCCGTTTTTTGCCATTTGGCTACGGAACCCTAAAAACGATAAATAAGCTCGAACTTAGACAAAATTAACGAAAGTCATTCCATCCCTAACCCGCTACCCACGTCACACCACTAATTACTGGGGGACGCAGGTGGTCAGTTAAGGAGATTGTGATCAGGAAAAAGATCTTCTAATATAACGAAGTAGATATGGGTCGCAAAAGAGCCAATCGTGTTATGTATCTTAGTAGGTATGGTTGTTCTTCTTTGTAAAAAGAAATATGTGTACAGATATATACAGATCTAGTAAATGAAGTAGAATTTTGTTTCACAATCGCATGTTTTCATTTCTATCTCAATTTTTCAAGGAGCACGTTTCAAATCACGGCAAACCCCCGCAAACAACACATTTCCAACAACAATACCTCCCCCCCCACTAAACTGTGCAATTTTTTAAGGCACCTGGGGTGAGGACAACCTCAACAAAATTCCTCTTGCATGATTCTCAATGAGACACCATCAAAAAGCATTTCAGTACCTCTCCGCTTACTCTTAACACTTCCGTTAAACGATCAACTCTATCACTTCTTGCCAGTACTACACACCCTGATTAGTTTCCCTTTGAGATTGGTAACAACTGAGATTTCTCCGCAAGAGACATTTGGGGGGTAACCTCAGTGTAGATTATGCTTATGCTCGTAGCGGATGCCTTGGCTCGATCCTTTCTAACATAATGATTTTAATATTCTCCTCGGGTACGTTTCCTTTCTCATGGAAGCATACTCATCTTATTCCCCTTCCTAAAAATTCAAATCCAACTGACTTGGATGTTATCTATATTTTATTATCGCTCGTTTAAATAATTCAATTTGTTACCCATTGGGTCGTTTTAGTCCACTACTGTATTTATATTATTATGTATATCGTCGTCTAGTACCCATAGTACAAGCTTTGCTTAGTTTGGGACTCGGTCGATTAGTGTAAGATTTTCCCTTAATGTTTATTTATTATTATTACTTACTTACTTTTCCCAATATCGTCCCATGTCTACCTACACTTCCAATTATATCCAAAATTATACTGTCATTTGTTTAAGGCTTTGACTTTGAATTCTTTTACTCCTGGCGACTACTCTTTGGATTTTAGAAACATGATTATGACAGAATAAAACACTACGAAAGGTTATCTTCCTTAGTTTCCACGTGGAAAATAAATTTCTTCTGGTTTATTTATTTATTTAAACTTTATTGCACAGATCAAGCTAGTACAAATGGCGGACTTAATGCCACAAGGCATTCTCTACCAGTCAACCATAGGGCTAAACAGAAACATTGAGTTGGTGCAGGGTCTACGAGTATAACGTTGGAGACTATAAAAAAAAAACACAAATTTAAATAGAATATAATATACATACTTAAACTTACACAAATACATAATAGTTAAATACAACGCGATTAATTTAGATTATTGGCCACGAATGCACGCTGAACAAAATTGGAAGGATTGTAAACATACGAATTTACTTGAGAACCTCTTTTTGATGTCGGTTCAAAATAGAAACAACCAAACGGATTAATATATTTAATATCAATAAGATTTTCCTCAAGGTTAGCTTACAGATTATCATCAATGATATCTTGGATCCAATCCAAATAGCTGGCGACTCTAGTGTAGACTCCGGGATTGATGGCGCAGTAGGCTCCGTACGAGACTATCCCAACTAATGTGCCGTTATAGGTTAGAGGACCTCCGCTGTCACCCTGTTGACAAAAATAAGAATCAAGAACGGGAGATTGTGAATAATATCACGCGTCGTCATAATTTAAAAAGTCCTGTTACAACCTGGCACTTGGTTCAGGACATTGTAGTGTATAAATTAAAGTAGGTATGTTACATAACATTGGAATGAAAGTATCATATTAAATATCAGATTAATAATAGGACACCACTATATAAGGAATATAATATAAGACTGTCAACCGAACCTATCCACGTGAGGACCACCGACAATTATGACTAATATGTAAAGCCTATATATACTCAAGAAAACCCAAATTAATAAAGAGTTAACCCGACTTTCGAGTGTTTCACTTATCCCGCTCTACCAACATCACAGCATATAGACAGGCAGCATCTGAACTGCAACTCAGCAACTGATGCTGACGGAACAGCATCCAAACTGAAAACCAACTGTGCGGTCCGGTTTGCAGCTGTCCTGCATCAGATCCATAACTATCCATAAGCTATCATTTTCCAGCTGGGCTGCAGCTCAAAATCTGTTTATCTGTATCGGCCCTTATGGTTACCTGGCATGAGTCATGACCTCGTGATCCTGCACAGATCTGGGTTTCATTCAAGGGATTGTAATATTGAGCGCAGCACGCCTGTGACACGATCGGAACTGTTACTTGGTGTAGGTCGTTTGACAAGGCAGTGGCGTTATTCTGAAAAAGACAATAGGTTTCTTTTTGGTAGATACAGGGTATATCTATGGTTAAGGTTAGGTTAGGTTAGGTTAGGTTAGGGGGTATTTCTGCTGCTGAAATTAAATCAGGAATAAGTTAATCCACAAAAAAAAAACAGAGTAACTGACATAGCTAGATGGAACTTAGAAAGGTCACTGGAGTCCGATGGATCTGGGCAGTCCAAGATAGATTTTTCATATGTCCAGCAGCGACAGAAATCTGCTGGCTGATAATGATGATGAGGTTTTTATATAATAGAGATACCTGAGCTCAATAGAAGAACACTCAGTCTTGCAGATATAATCGTACTAAGTAAATACTAAACCCAGAAAAAGAATAAGAAGAAACTTACATCGATAAGTCCCCATCCAGTAACGTTCACGAGTTCACCCTCTTCCAACTCTAAGTCTTCATGAGGCAAATCAATCTGTGCGACCTTGCACCCAAATGGCACTGGATCTGCCAGCTTCAGCAAGCAAATATCGTCCACGAGATCTTCAAACCTAAATCCCTCATGACAGAACGTCTTTTCTACGTCTATGAAAGCTCCCCCAGTTGACAAACGGTCTGAACCGACAAGGACTCGAAACTTGTGTAGTTTGGCCCTGTAATTTGCGTTTATAAATAATATATTTAAGTGTAAATTTAACAATACAAATTGTGCGTCACTAGTCACTACGTAATTAGTACCTTCCTCATTTATTTGCTGATGATATTTGCAATTTGTTAACGTTAATTTTTCAAAGGTCCAGTGCTCAGGACTCAACTATTTTTGGCAAGTCTCAATACAGAGCTATGACGAAAATCAACGTCGCAGTGTCTTAGGACGAAAGTATCTAACCAATGCAATGTGTACTGGCAGTGATGACACACGGAATTGAGACGTGGTTGTTCACAATGGATCTCATAGGAATGCCCAAAGTTGCCTCAAGAAGCAATGGCTATGTAAGTATACATGGAATACAGATGGAGTTTTTTTGCTTGATGGAATCAGAAAAGAGTACCGTAGGAGTACCAAGGACGCCAACTAATGATAAAATTCTAAATACTAATTATCATCATCATCATCATCATCATCATTGCATTCGGCCGATCTCGGCCACGGCGACTGAACGCTGGCTAATGAGAGCATTGCTCATGAGCTCTAAGGTGGCTGACGTGGCTAATTTTCGCAACAAGTGTGCGGCCACATTCGCTGCAAGTCACCACTCCACCGATAAAATTGTACTGAATGACAGCTGGTGGTCGGGTCTTAAGCCTAATGCTTACACAAAGAAACAATGTGCCGCTGTCAATACAAATTGTTCGTGTATGATGGACCCGCCACAACCAAGGGGTCTATATCCACTCTTCTTGTGACTGTATGCGTATAAAGCCACGATGTATGGCGCATCTTCAATACTGATGTCGTTTCCACCGATAATACTCAAATTATCATCATTGCAAAATGTGTGATTATCGTGTAGATCTGAAAAAAAAAGTTTTAAATAACTCGTAAAATGATATTCAACTTCGACCGCGTAATAGTACATTACTGCAGAGGCCGCGAAATAGGGGATTGCAGGCCGAGTAGTAATAGATGGCCGAGTGATAACGAGGCCATCTAGAGATACGAGACTGACAATCCCTGTTCGCGCCGAGGCCTGTATAGTGCTTTTCTCAAATAAATCCAAGGAAATAATACAAATGTTCAACTTATATATTCACATAAAGTATTGTTTTTATTTTATTACTCCCGCCAAGTTATTACTTTTTTTCAAATTTATTATTTTAAGCTGTTCGGGTTAATGTTTTTGCCACCAAATGTTAAGCTGATTCTATTTAAAAAAAATGACAACACCTTATTAATTAGATATTGCTATATTTTTTTACAATAAACGTGATTCCTTGTTTATTTTATTGAATATCTGTTTTAATCTAATTGAACGATCTAATTACATATAAGAAATAAAACGTAAATTAACATGCACAAACTACGTTTTTTTTTATTGGCAGTATGCCATAGATTATCAATAAAAGAAATAAACCCCACTAAAACAAAAGATAATCTCTTTGTTGGCCACGGCCATAATGTTGTATGAAATTCCTTTATTGACCTCTAATTTGAAATTAGAACGACTCTTCAACCAGTGCTATACAAAGACGTATTTCGCGTTCTATTACCACGACCATAAGAACGACATTTCCTTGGATGTTTGAGAAAAACGTTTTTCTTTACCATAGTCGGGTAAATAGTATCCTATAACGATTTTTTGTCTACCAGCTATCCCTGTTCCAAAATCTATCAAATTTAACCGATTACGCAGCTCATGGACAGAACAGGCGACGCGGTTGGTGCAGTTTGTGGTCTAAAAATCCTATTATGAGTTTAGAAAAAGACTATATTTTTTATGATATAATTAGAAATGTATAGTTTTCAGAATTTTCCCTGTACTTGCAGTATAATAAGACGGTATTACTTGCCAAAGTTTATAGTTCCAGGTCAACGGAAAATACCTTATAAATTTTGATTCCCTTGAAAGTGTCGAAATATACGTTTTTATCGGTATAAACGGCAGTAAGTATCTTTTTTTTTACGTTAAATTACAAGTTTGATTTTTTTCACGCGTTCCCGAGATAAAGGGTCTTCGGACAGACGGACAACAAAGTGATACTATAAAAGGGTTCCGTTTTTTCTTATTAAGGTAGACCCAAAAAAATATGTGTATCAAACAGTTACCTACCTAAGCCCGAGGCTGTATGAGTAAACACGATAACAACCAGAAAATAGACTGGATACAGGGCAGCCATGATGACTTGATTACACAATACTGACTTTTCAACTCGTTCTCTCATATTTATGCATTTGAATTTTAATTAGCATATATACGACCTTGATATTAACTGATTTGTTATCGGAACCCTGGAATAACATTAATAAAAACGGCATAATTATATTTATTAAAAAAATAGAAAGTTAAGTTAATTAGCAACTAATGATAATGATTACAGTAAATAAATTAGGTACGAATTATTATTTTTCACGTATGCAGTACCTACAGTTACTTAGTCAATTTCATAACTAGGAGGTTCCTGTAACTTCGTTTTTTTTCTTTGACTATAATAGTCCGGTAAAAAGATAAAAAGTATCCAATACCATCCATCCACTTATATTATTGGATAATCATTTGTCATGAATACTTTATTCAAATGGTTTTGAAATATTCGCTAATATCGGTTGGTATTGGTCATAATGTCATGCCGTGGGGTGACCGGCCTTAAAATTGTCCTCCACCATTTCGTCCCGTGGTTGCAGTAGAAGCCTGCTAAGGGAATAATAATATACCAGGAGATGGGCAGCAGCGTCTTACAGAGACCTTAAAAAAAAAAAAAAAACTGCGCGCGCCAACCCGCCTGCCAAGCGTGGCGCGTATGGCAAAACCCCCTTAATGATAAGTCACATTAATACCAGGCCCCCAGTCTCCGGCAGCTCCGCTATCCCTGGCGTGGGTAGCGGCCAAGGTAATGGCGGAGCAGGGGGTGCTAAGAATCCCCGGACGAAATCCGGCTACCCATCCCCACGACGACTGGCCCTGGTAACACACAACATACGCACAATGAGGACTGATGAAAAGATTTGCGAGTTGGAAGAGGAACTGAGCAGGTTACACTGGGACATTGTAGGATTATGCGAAGTCCGTAGAGAGGGGGAGGACACAGTAACCCTCAAGTCTGGTAACCTGCTCTACTACCGGGAGGGCGCCCAACAGTCCCAAGGCGGTGTCGGGTTTCTCGTTCACAGGTCCCTCGTTAACAACATAACTACCATCGATAGTGTGTCGAGCAGGGTAGCATACCTAATACTCAGAATATCCAAAAGATATTCGTTGAAGGTCATTCAGGTATACGCACCGACCTCGTCACATTCTGATGAGGAAGTAGAGGTTATGTATGAGGACGTAAGTAGGGCCATACATACTTCCAAAACCTACTTCACTGTTGTTATGGGGGACTTCAATGCAAAGTTGGGCAAGAACAGCGGTGATGAGTTGAGAACCCTAGGGGACAGAGGCTGGCCGACTTTCTGGAGAAAGAAGAACTCTTCATGATGAACTCTTTCTTCCAGAAGCCGCCTCACAGGAAATGGACCTGGATAAGTCCCGATGGTTCCACGAGAAACGAGATTGACTTCATCATGACCGACAAGAAACGGATTTTCAGTGATGTGTCTGTGATCAATAGGGTAAAGACCGGCAGTGATCATCGAATCGTAAGAGGCACACTGAATATCAATGTTAAACTGGAAAGGTCCAGTCTGATGAATTCTACGCTCCGACCTACTCGGGCCCATATTCAAAACCCCGAGAGCTTTCAACTCGAGCTCTCCAACCGCTTCGCTTGTCTGGAGAACTTTGTCTCAGTGGACGAGATCAACGACGGGCTAGTGGAAACTGTCCACACGGTAGGGTCTAAGTTTTTCAGACCCCGCCGTAAAGATAGACCTCAGAAATTGTCTGATCGAACCTTAAACCTCATGGCTGAACGACGCTCGCTACAGTTGCAGTCTCCCGATGACGCGAGGTCATATAGGCAGCTTAATAGACGTATATCGAAGTCCTTGCGACATGATCTGCGGCTCTTTAATACGAACCGTGTTAAAGAGACCATTGAGCAGAACAAAGGCTCCAAAGTGTTCGCAAAGGACAAGTCTATTGGACAAAGCCAGCTGACCAAGCTGAAACGGGAAGATGGCAGCATAGCGTCGACCAAAGCAGAGGTTCTAGGCGAGATCGAGAGGTTCTATGGACAGTTATACACTTCAGTCGCAAAGCCCGTTGACAGCTTGGTAGGCGATCCAAGAGCCAAGCTGTCCCGACATTATACCGAAGATATCCCGGACATCAGTCTGTACGAGATTAGGATGGCCCTGAAGCACCTTAAGAACAACAAGGCGCCGGGCGAAGACGGAATCACCTCAGAGCTTCTGAGAGCGGGTGGAACACTGGTACTTAAGGTCCTCCAGAAGCTCTTTAATTCCGTCTTGTCCGAGGGCAAAACGCCTGAAGCATGGAATAGAGGCGAGGTGGTACTGTTCTTCAAGAAAGGTGATAAAACCCTATTGAAGAACTACAGGCCCATCACGCTTCTAAGCCATGTTTATAAGTTGTTTTCAAGGGTCATCACGAACCGTCTCGAACATAGACTTGATGACTTCCAGCCTCCCGAACAAGCCGGTTTCCGAAGAAGCTATAGTACCATAGACCACATACATACGCTGCGACAAATTATACAGAAGACTGAAGAGTATAACTTGCCATTATGCTTAGCGTTTGTGGACTATGAGAAAGCCTTCGATTCGGTGGAAACATGGGCGGTGCTCGAGTCACTTCATTGATGCCATATTGACTATCGGTACATTGAAGTGTTGAAGTGTTTGTATAGTAACGCCACCATGTCGGTCCGAGTTCAGGAGCAGAGCACAAAGGCCATTCCATTGAGAAGAGGCGTAAGACAGGGGGACGTTATTTCCCCGAAACTGTTTACGGCCGTTATGGAAGACGCCTTCAAGCTCCTGGAATGGCAAGGACTTGGCATCAACATCAATGGCGAATACATCACTCACCTTCGGTTTGCCGACGACATCGTAGTCATAGCAAAGTCGATGGAGGAACTCAGCATGATGCTCGATGACCTCAATCGAGTTTCTCAACGGGTGGGCTTAAAAATGAACATGGACAAGACGAAACTCATGTCAAATGCCAAGGTTGTGCCCATCCCAGTCTCTGTTGAAAACTCGGTACTCGAAGTTGTTGACTCATACATCTACCTAGGACAAGTGGTCCAATTAGGTAGGTCCAACTTCGAGAAAGAGGTCAACCGCCGAATCCAACTCGGCTGGGCAGCGTTCGGGAAACTACGCAATGTCTTTTCATCCGACATACCACAGTGCCTCAAGACGAAAGTCTTCAACCAATGTGTGTTACCAGTGATGACTTACGGCACCGAAACGTGGTCTTTCACTATCGGCCTCATCTCAAAGCTCAAAGTCGCTCAACGTGCAATGGAGAGGGCTATGCTCGGGGTGTCTCTACGTGATCGAATCAGAAATGAGGAAATCCGTAGACGAACTAAAGTGACCGATATAGCTCACCGGATTAGCAAGTTGAAGTGGCAATGGGCAGGCCACATAGCACGCAGAGCAGATGGCCGATGGGGCCGTAAAGTGCTCGAGTGGAGACCTCGGACCAGCAAGCGCAGCGTAGGACGTCCACCTACAAGATGGACAGATGACCTTATAAAGGTCGCCGGAAGGCGCTGGATGCAGGTCGCTTCCAACCGGTATATATGGAAGTCCAAAGGGGAGGCCTATGTTCAGCAGTGGACGTCCTATGGCTGAGATGATGATGATGATGATGATGATGATGATTGGTCATAAATCGTGTTCCATCCATACACATGACGTAAATATACCCATAACAGGGCTTCGTGCAACAAATTGTACTTAAAAATTTCAGCACGTCCTTAAAAAAATATAAACCGAAACTACCTTTGTACATAAACGAGGATTTATGTATAGAAATTAATTTCTCCCTCAACGTCGTGAAATGTTAATGGAGCGGGAGGGCCTCTTAATGTTTGTTTACTCTCAGCGAAAAATGAGATAAATATTCTATGAACCCTTTTTGTTGAAAACGCTTGCGTAAGCAAACCGCACGCTAAGGAGAATATTCTGATATCTTGTTTAAGGATATATTTGTGCTTGGAAATGGGCCAAAAGAAAGGTACAGTCAAGAAAAGAACGAAGCATAAATATTGGGTGGTTACCTAAATAATTAACCCTGTTGATTTATAATATTTGTCCTTAAATTTAACTTTAAGGACGAATTAAAAAAAAAAAAAAAAAATAAGAAACTAGCTACAAGGAAATTAGTAATTTATTTATCAATTATTTGCTGATTTGTAATAAAATATTAGATTTTAAGATGACAGTTATTATTTTTTTAATCAGCATGTGTGTTATTTCTAGGTTTTCATGCGTAACAATATCATTCAATCCAGCGACGCTATAGCCTAAATTCAAAATTTAGAAACCCCACACGTAACCAAACATTATTAAGGACTATCTAGCTAGACAAACAAGGCTTTAAATTAAAAAAACGCATTCAAATCGAGTCATCTGTTTGGGAGCTATGATGCCGCATACAGACACAAACGATGCCACATATAGATACACAGATACGCATGTTAAACTTATAATTAGGTATAAAACTTTTCTTTTTTGTCGGGGGTTAAATATTATATTCATTATTGATTTTATTATGACGGCGGCGGTCAGAGCATTTCGTCGATTTAAGTTTGTGTATTTTCATTGATAATTATTGCTATTAAATTTATTCTGAATGTAGGCACTTTTTAAATGTATTTTAACCTAAAATATTCTATCATAATGTATCAATTTAATTTACTACAAATGTTCGGGACCATGCCGCGGAGGCACAGTTATTTTTGCTCTATTTAGTTTATTTACATTTTAGTTCTTAATTTTCAATTTTAATTTATGTTGGTATGGGATATACATCTACAAATGTTTGCAAATCGTTTACAGCTTTAGTAATACGATTAAAAATATACACCATAGTATAGTATAACATTATATTGCCCGAAAACTTAAGATTAGTTTTCCTTTATTTTTCTCATGCCATTTCTTCCATTTTCTTGTTCGATATCCCTAAATAATGTTAATGTCTCGTCAACGCTTCCATTCATTTAATTACCGAGGTGAGCTCAAACGTTCCTTAACTGTTTTATTTTTGCTCAGTAAATGAACGTTTTCCGTATTTTGTATACTAAATGCTTATAATTAGCACGACAAAACTTTATTACGCAAGGAGATTATGAATTTTGTACTTTGCTTAATTTTGCTTTGGAATGAAACAACGTTTTATCTTCAACTCGGTGACATTTTATTCAGAATACCTACCTGTTTCTGCGACATTGCTGTAATGTATTTTCAATCTTCAATAATTGTCTCACTGATAATTTAGTTTATGCATCCAATGGCAGAAAAGTGGATGTAGAGAATACTTATATTTATGTCAAATTGAATACTATATAAAATTGTCGGCTATTACAATATACTGCTACTCTAGTAGCACACTATGCCTCGCGACTCTTGTCGCGCGACATATTATCACCCATCATTCTCATACAGTACTGTACAGAAAGAGACAGATAGTATAGTAAGAACCACAGATAGGTTGGGCCCTGACTCACTGCCAACTTTTATATAATACATTGTGTAATAAAACCTACTACTCTACCACTGTAAATAAATAAATAAATATGTTTAGTTCGAATGGAGCACATCGCTATAAAGTAGACACGCAATCGAGATATCTCAGACACAGTCATGTCATTTGGAATTAAGTCTCCGTGGTGTATTTGTATGTATGTTGTACGTGCCTCAAACAATCTAGCGCTTGATAACGTTGCCCGGGGTGTAATGGAATCGTTAATTAAGGACTAAATATTGCTAGTTGCGCCTCATCTCATACTATCAGCCAATTAAATACAAATTCGCTAATAGTCCAGTAAAAATAGCGTAGCCTTTAGTAGCGTAGCGTAGCCTTTAGTAGCGTAGCAGCCTTTGATATTTTTAAATCTTTGATTATTGTTCGATTGCATTATAAATGTTAACTGAGAAATACATTTAAAAATTTAGAAGATGGATCATCCCGCCAGCCGAACTAAAAAAGCATAAGAGTAGAATGCTTTTTTACTTTTTTCCTCTACCGCCTCGCGAGATGGTAGTCAATAGATTACAGTTTAAACGTGTAATAACTCCATAGGGTCACCTGTGCAGTGTTTTTTAAGTCAATTAACAACATTAATTGCATTAACTGTGGCAGGATTATACTTCCCATTTTTTTTTTTCATATTTTCACATTACCTACCTGAAATTTTCGAAACTACTATTAAAGATATTTAAATAATATTATGTACCGAATTATTAAAATTACCATGTAAAATTACATAATTACTTTTTTTTAGAAAACAAAAACTGAATTTAGGGAAAATTTTCAATTGTACCGATACATAAGTATAGATTTACTAAAAATTTAAAAAAGTTTTCATTTTTTTCTTATCATTAGTTTTCATAGCGAAAGAATCGAATTTAGCTCCTTTACTAATTGTGTGTATGTATTGTGTTACCCGCTCATCCCACGGGAACACTAAATTTATTCGGGATGAAAAGTATCCTATGTCCGTTCCCGGGTCTCAAACTATCTCCATACCAAATTTCATCTAAGTCGGTTCAGCGGTTTAAGCGTGAAGAGGTAACAGACAGACAGACAGACAGACACACTTTCGCATTTATAGTATTAGTATGAATTAGTATGGATATATGGATTATGTATGTCGTACGTTCCTCAAGCAACCTAGCGCTTAATAAGGTCGTCCGGGGTGTAATAGGATCGTTAATTAGGAACTTAATATTGTTAGTTGGGTTGCACCGTATTTTATACAATCAACCAATTAAATACATATTCGCTAATACTCCAGAAAAAATAGCGTACCTTTGATATTTTTAAAGTCGTTGATTTTTGTTTGAGTGCATTATTAATGTTAACTGAGCTGAACTGAACATTTAAAAATTTAGAAGATCTAGGTATGCTTTTTTACTTTTTTCCTCTACGAGATGATTTTATGAATGAATACCTACCCTCAAAAGTCGGAACCTATATTTTAATCTGATGACCTGTGTTACTGAAGAGTTTTACGAAAGTCTGTTGCTATTTTTTGTGTACGTGCGTACCGTACTTATAAACAAACATTCACGTTTATACTATATGTAAGATGCATGATGTAAGATGGAGTAGGATGTATAGGATGTAGGATTATTATGTATGTCGTACGTGCCTCGAGCAACCTAGCGCTTAATAAGGTTGTCCGGGGTGTAATGGGATCGTTAATTAGGCGTCGAACGTGACGCCTGATAAGAGAAAATCAGTTTCGCCCCTAATCCTGTTGTTGCGTTTTGAATCTTGTATGACTTTAATACAAAGTTGAATTGAGTGTGACTAACTTCGGCTTTGGGTATGAGACTCGTTAGAAATAATGATGTCACATTATCAATTAGGACCTTTTTTTATGTCATATCATAGGGGGCAAATGACCAAACGGATCGCCTGATGGAAAGCGATAACCGTCGCCCATAGACACCTGCAACACCAGAAGAGTCACAAGTGCGTTGCCGGCCTTTCAGGTGGGAGTGCGTTATTTTATTGAAGGTTTAAAGGTCCTATCGGTACGGAAATACTGGAAGCGTCAATTCATTCCACAATGCGGGCATGCGAGGCAGGAAATTTCTAGAAAAACGCACAGTTGTGGACTGCCAACTATGCAAGTGGTGAAGAGAAAATTTCCTCTGTGCACTCCCCGTTATATAAGCGATAAAAGATGAAGAGAGAGGCTACATCTCTACGCAGCGTCAAAGAGTCAAGACGATCTGAAATTCGCTGGAAGCCGACGATACCAGTCGCTCTCCGCTGACTGGATTTTCCTGTTCTACCCTTTGATCCATTTATAAGTAGATTTATTTATAACTGCTGATGTTGGAGAAGATCCCTGGTTAGTTTATGCTGTTTGGTAATTATTGTTATTAAAGCAGTAACGTCTGTAAACCAAATATTTAGTAAGAAGCGACACTTAAAAAAAAATTAATGAATCAGGCGGGGTTGGGACCCGTGTCTCCAATGGCTTTCCAGGCCTACACGGGGGTCCTTCCTATTGGACCATTGAAACTGATGCGAGAACTATTGAACTTTTCAACCAGTTGCTTCTTGGTGGCAGGTTAGATTCTAATTTTTATGATTCAAAAGGTAGCTCTCGTTTTCAGTTCTTGGAATAGAAAAGAGCTAAAAGCAAAAAGGGCTAGAAGCTCGGAGTTCCGCAAAGTGTAACTTTTCACTGCCGTCTGAATGCAGTCGAGAAAAGGTTCACCTTGTTATACGGATTTGCGGGACTAGTCCTGAAAAGGATTAAGTTTGGAAAATCCAAGATATAATTGGGTACATGCACATTATCTTTGCCCTTATTGTAAATTGTATGGTACTCTTTATCCGAGAAGAAAAAAATGACATAAAAATGATTCTATTAACATCTGCGGATAAATTATCAGGAGCTTTTTTTCCTTACACTAAAAACAATAGTGAAAAACTAATCAACCGTTTTGACATGTTGAGACGTGAAGGTGAAAATTAAAAACGTTTTTTTTTCATAAAAAGGGATTCTAAGCTTTTAATATGTTAGGTTCGTTGAAACTTAATCTTTATTTGTATAAAGCGTAAAATATTTGGTGCGTTAGACAATCGGTGCGTAAGAGAAATTTTTGTTACGTAGTATTAATTAGTGAGTATTAATTACATATATTCTGCTTTTGTTTTTAATTTAGTATTAAAATAACAAAAACATTTATTCCAAATATCCTACAAACCAGGGGGGTATTCGACCAATTTTGGAGATATAATGGAGATCTCTCCTTTTCATCGCCATCCGTCACTTTTGACGTGTGCCTACTTGACAAGTGGCTATATCCCTAGAATATCGCAACTTCGTCAATTCGGACGCGCTAAATTTTCGTTTCCTTTGTATGTGACGGCATAAATAACAGGCGCATACTTTAAATTGACCGCGTAGTGCGTGAAATTAGTCCGTTACGTTTCATTCAAAACAGAAATTCATATGCATGAATAACATTTTTGACAATCATTATCGCCTTCGTATTTCCAAATTTGAGATGAGATATGTCAATTTTAAGCTCATCGCATTTTAATGACAGTTCAACGGCGATTTAACAGTTATTTAATAGAGATGTGACGTTTGGCGTTCACTCAAACGGCATTCTCGAATTGGGCCCCTGCGTCATATGGTAACCCTACTCAGTCAGACTTATAAATAGAGATAGGAGAGCGCGTAATGAAAGCTCTTTGAAGAGTATTTATTACCGAGAGCGGGCGAGACAGGATATTAGCTACTTTGTGCCTCAATAGAATGTTTGTTTTGTTGCGGCACTATGATAGAAACATGATTAAAGCAAAGATACAAGTCTATTTGTAAGAATTAGTTCAAGTATAAATATGTACCCATCAAAATTTTATTTCATCGTGCCTGTCGACGTGAACAGTCGGACATATTTTGAGAGGAATGAGGCCACCCTTTTTGCACGTGACTATACATTCGCATTGGTATAACCGCCTATAGTCGAATGTTTTTCCCACGTTTTCTATTTGCATAATCGGAGTATTAAGCGGGAGTTACCCAAGGGCGGCAGCTGAGACCCAGTTTATTCCTAACATTTAATTTTATATGTGCGACTGTGCGTGTTATTTTCTTGTTTCCATGTAGTGTTCTTACGTGGTCTGGATGTACGTTGATTACTTTTTGCGTGACTTAATTCAGACCTCATTTTAAGACGTTTATTAAAATTCCGGTAATCAAATGTTGGACAATGTTGTCCAATGTTGTCAATCATGTGATTGGAAGGGTAATTGTAGGTACAGGCGTTTCAACCGCCTTCAGTCCGCTGTCTTAAATGGGCATTTTTTCTAAAGTTGTACACCCCACTCTTTCGATCTAATAGGAGAAAAAAAATGTCCCAAAATATTCATACATTTTTTGTTTTTCCATTCCGTTACCGCTGTAGTAGGTTATATGGAAATGGTAACGGAATGGAACGAAAAAACTTGGGACAGATTAAGCCCAAATATCAAAGCAATCAATTAGAACCAATTATGGTAGAAAGTACGGTTACAGTATATAATTATATGTCATTCTTGCAATATTTTTGACAACGGACTGACGGCGGTTGAAACGCCTGTAAAATCAGAATCACCCTTCCAATTTAGCAGCTTTCAGTTTAGCAATAAGACCGCTTGTTGTTGGCGTATTCGTGTTTTTAGGGTTCCGTACCCAAAGGGTAAAAACGGGACCCTATTACTGAGACTTCGCTGTCCGTCCGTCCGTCCGTCCGTCCGTCCGTCCGTCCGTCCGTCCGTCCGTCCGTCCGTCTGTCACCAAGCTGTATCTCAACAACGGTGATAGCTAGACAGTTGAAATTTTCACAGATGATGTATTTCTATTGCCGCTATAACAACAAATACTAAAAATAAAATAAAATAAATATTTAAGGGGGGCTCCCATACAACAAACTTGTTATAGATTATATATATGTATAGGTACGGAACCCTTCATGCGCGAGTCGCGCTCGCACTTGCCCAATTTTTTTCTTAGTTGAGGTGTATAATAAAGATTATTCTATTCTATGTAGAAGCTACCTTTCATGGTTACTCCTTAAATTCTTATGTTAGCATAATCGAACAATAAACGGAGTAATTCCAAAGCAAACTTTAAGTCGTTAGTTCCTTCTTTTTTGTAAATCTTACGCGTGGAAAATGGACTGTTTTTCTGTTTTATCGGGTTAATAGAACGCGCCCCTTGCCATAAGTTTACAGTGACTGTTATCGCTAGAGACTGCGTAAACAATTTCTATGGAGAATTGTAGTTCTACAAAGTAACCGCTAGGAGGGCTGTACTATTCTCCATACAAATCCTTTATACTATCGCTAGCGAGTACGGTCACGTTGTCTCATGGCAAGGGTAGTTTGTGCGTGAAAAACGGCCATAACTCTCTTGTATTAACCCTAACCAACCCAATTGACATCGGTTGATAAGTATACTATAATCATTCTTTCATTTTAGCGTTTACTCGACATACTCGTACATTGTATTTCCTTCCAGCTGTTTGATATGTATTTTAATATATTTTGAAGTGATTTCGTTACAAACAACGCTTTTATAAATATACTCACTCTTTGCTTTCGCTATTTAGAGGACCGCCTATTGTCTACCGTTATTTAAAGGTTATATTTATTCTGTTCCTTTTCGTAAACTTTTATTGGTTGTATTGTATACTCAAAATATATGTCCAGCCAGAGATCTCAAAAAACTTTTTTTTATTCGGATCGGCGATCTACCACTGGGTCTATCGAGCCCACTAGTTAAAACAACATGTTTTTGACCCAGTAGCTGTCAATTTTACTACTGGCGTATGTCAAATGACATACTAAAATGATTAGCTACTTTTGATGCGGACTGTACCTAAGTGACTACAAAATTAAAATTGAAACTCGCTGGTTCAACGTATTTACTTTTGTCTTGAAGGTTTAATTTATAGGTTATGGGTTATCGTGGGTTAGTTTTCCTCAAATCGACGCCTTACAATGCGCCTATTTTGCGTGAAAGGGTAATTACTCCTGTGCCGTCGAGATCCTATTAGCGGGTTATACTCCTACACAAAGTCCGACTCACTGGCAGTGAGGGCTAAACAGTCCTGATACAGTTCAAGTAATGTTTTAAAAAAAGCGTGAAGGGTTGATGGCACTACTATCTTGGCAACCCAACTCTACCAGAAATAGAGTCTGGCTAGCCAAATAATGTTGACAGATATTTTCTTGTGGTTTCACCATTTTGTCTATGACTTAAACAATTAAGTAGGTGGGTCCGCTATAAATATAATTCCGAGTACACAAAATGTGACCAGCCGCAGATTTTTTTAAAATTCCCCACCAAAACTTTGAGTAATATTTCATTAGCCAGACTATATATATTTAAATTACCTATTGTTATTAGAATCATTCTCATCATTTTATTTCCCCTTTATTGGCATAGGATATATTTCTACCTCATAATGTATCAAGGATTGTTCTCGAGTTGCTACCTTAGCATAATCGGGGATTAAAAGGGAGTCACTAAAGGGCGGGTGGTGAGACCCTTTTTATTCCTATTCGCTTGTATCTGCCACCTTAATCCTACTTACCGTTCACGCCGCATTAATCAATGGATTCGAGATACTTGCCAAGCAGCAAAAAGGCTGTATAAGAGCCTGTGCAGTAGGGCGGATCGCTCAATGTATTATAACATTTTTTTTGAAGCTTTTAAAACGATGGGTAGGAGTTGTATGCCTCTTGTGGAGGCTATACTTAGAAAAATAATGAAAAAATATCAAGTATTGGTGAGTGCCTCCACAAAGCGATTGAAAGTAATGAAAAATACATTTAAAAAAGGTGTTTTGGAACCTAACTATTAGCACAGAATAAAGACACTACAGAAGCCGCACTCTTTTGTTATTTGCCGCTTTTGCAAAAGCATTAGCCTACTCGTATCTGATTGGCCATTTTTAATGACGTACGACGCTGTTGGTTCTTGCTTCTTTGGGGCGTGTCGTACTCCTAGGGTTGCCTACATTAGCAAAACGGAAACTACTTCTCTGTGTTTGTAATTATTTTAAAGCTACTTTTAACAAAATACGTTCAAAATAAGAGGGACCTAGCGCGATCTTTATAATGATGGGCTCTAAGAGTGCCTACTGGATCTTTGGATTGGTTTAACGTAAACATGTGCGGTTTTTTGCTTTTCGAACCATTTTGATGAGCATTAAGATCCAGTATTATTATAAAATTGACCGGATTTTGTATCCTGGAAGTGCTTACTAGATCTCAGGACTGGTTCAACGCAGTCACGTGCAGTTTTCGTATTCTGTAGGCCTATGATGGTTGCGTTTATCACGTGATAAATAAGTGTCAAAGCATCCGTCACGTTTTGACCAATTGCGAGTGCAAGGGACAGATGCTTTGTCACTTATTTATCACGTGATAAACGCAACCATCATAGGCCCCCTGATTCACTTTGATGAGCAAGTAGAGAATGTGTTTATATTATGTAAATGCATTTTTTAAATTTTTATTTTAGCCTCTGGAAGTTTGTAGACAGAAACATTTTTATTTATTTTATTATTGGTTTTACACCCGTTTACATAACATTTCATTTTTATGCACACTTGACATCAATGATTGATGCGATCGACGACGATCAATGACAATATGGTTTATATTTGTATACATAGAAATAAGCCCGTTTCTAGCGGCCCTTTATGTTCTGGGATTATTACATTTTTTTTGTTCGATATTTTCCGAAGTTGAGTGAATTTTGAAAATCCAATTTCATATTCTGACTCGGATGACCCAAAAGCCTCCCGATACCGAGTTTTAACCCCCTAGGACTAACTTGAATTTTAAAAAAAAAAACGTCGCCATTTTGATTTTTTTTTCACGACTGTGCTCGGGTCCGGTCCCCTATGACATTCGTTCGAGCACCCCCTACCCATTTCCAGCCGTTTACGAGATACGGGACCCTTAAAAAAAAATCTCCATACAAATCTTGTTGTTTCGGTATTTTCCGACTTTGACTGAATTTTTTTGGACACCGATTTCAGATTCATATTTGTGAGCCCCAAATGCCCCCCGATACCGAGTTTCAGCCCCTAGCACCAATTTGAAATTTTGAAAATAAAAGCCATTCGCCATTTTGAATTTAATTTGGTTCGCTAATTTTCACATTCATAAGCGAAGTCGAACAAGACACGGCGCGCACCTTGTGCGCTAAACGCAGCAATGCGGTCTAAATCTGTTTGTTCGTGTACACGTTAGTTTGTGGACACGTCCATACGCGCATTGCGTTTGTAGTAGTGTACCTATCGCAGCGCGGTTGTATGAAGCTTAGTCTCTATTCCGTTTCTTTACTCATGTGGAACCAGTCCTGAGATCCAGTAGGTACTTCCATGATTCATCATCAGGTCAATTTTATGATACTGAGTCCAAATGTTCATTGTGGTGAAACGAAATGTAAAAACCGCACATGTCTGAGTTGAAACAATCTTGAGATCCAGTCCCTATTTCCAGGGTCCATCATCAGGTCAATTTTATGATACTGCCACATACCGGCTGTAAATTTTCAGTAAAGTGAGCAGAAAAACCACACTTGTCTACGTTGAACTAGTCCCGAGATCTAGTAAATAAGTTCCATCATCAGATCATGATTTAATGGCTATGGTAAAACCGTAGCAGTAACCGTATTCTCTTAGATTTAGATTTAGATTTATTTATTTCATAATATAAAATGTCAGTATAAATTACGCTAAGACAATTTACATGCATTTATACTATGATCGTCATAAAGATAAAAATGAGATAATATAATAATAGTAAAAAACATAACAATTGATTGGAACAAAAGATATTTACATGTCATAATCATAATAATAAGAATATCTCCTTAAGGGATTGTCAAAAATTCTAAAAATACCAACTACCAACAATATTTATACACGGTGCGAAATACAACAATTATTATATGTCACGTCAAATAATTAATAATTTGAAATTAAATATGTCAAAGGTGTCTCCTTAGAGGATTGTCAACAATATACAATATAAAAACACAAAAACCAAAAAATATAAGAAACAAAAAACAATATAAAATGAAATATAAATTATTTATCCATGTACTCATTTACTGAGTAGAATGGATTATCCAATAAAAAGTTTCTCAATTGATGTTTGAACTTCTCGTCTGATGCCTCGGTTCGCAACTCGTCGGGTAGATGTTCATAGAACGTTGGGCCGATGACGCGCGGGTTTTTTTTTGCAAGTGCCATGCGACGCGGGACTGTCCTAAGTCTCCCCGTAGAACGTATTAGTTTGCCCGATACCTCGACACGTGCAAACATCGACAAATTATTTCGTACATACATTAATACCTCGAATATATAAAGTGAGTAGTGAGTCATAATGCGGTACTTTATGAAGAGATCCCTGCAAGAATACCTGGGTTCTACTCCGGCCAGTATTCGAAGTGCTCGTTTTTGGAGTATCAAAATTCGCTGTGCATCAGTGGAATTTCCCCAAAAAACAGTACCGTATGACATAATTGAATGAAAATGTGCAAAATACACAGACTTTAATGCGTTATTTGATATTAACGGTTTTAATTTCTTTAAAGCAAAGACAGCACTACTCAACTTGTCGCACAGCATGTCAACATGGCACTTCCAGTTCAAGTTTGAGTCAAGCATGAATCCAAGAAACCTGCATTCACTACACAATGGCATCGGGACGGCTTTAATGCATGGGGGCATTGCGATGTTCCGGCCCGAAAATACCATGACATTAGACTTTGATACATTTAATAATAAACCATTCGACGAAAACCATTTCTGCAGTTGCACACAAGCTTCATGAATTTTACCGGCGAGCTGTTCGTATGTTTTTGCGCTAACTATGACTGTGGTATCATCTGCGAAGAGCACCGATAGGCCATTCTTAATTGCCGAGGGTAGATCGTTAACGAATAACGTGAATAAAACATTTCCAAGGGCTGATCCTTGAGGGATACCCAGCCTTACGCAGCCGACATCTGAAATTAACATTTTGCCATTGGAAGACACTTTTACAACCTGTTTACGATTGGACAGAAAAGATGATAACAATTTGTGATCAGAACCTTGAAGACCGTACAAACTTAATTTATTTAGAAGTAGCCTGTGACTGATAACGTCGAACGCCTTGGATAGGTCACACAAAATAGCTGCCATTTTGTATCTGTCATCGAGACCAGTGGTGATGCAGTCAGTGATTTTGTGTGCAGCTGCAGTGGTCGACTTGTTTTTTCTATAGGCGTATTGGTTTTCCGCAATAAGGTCGTTAGTTTCTAAGTAGGTCATTAGGCAAGATGACATAATTGACTCAATTAATTTAGAGATGGTAGGTACTATTGTAATGGGTCTGTAATTATTTACATCCGTTTTGTCGCCTTTCCCTTTGTAAATAGGACATACCCTGGTACTCTTCAGCACGTCTGGGTATACACCAGCACGAAACATATCATTTATGAGAACTACCAATATGTCAGAGATAACAGGCCAAACACTTAATATAATATCTAAGGATATGTCATACACGTCAATAGTTGCACGCGTCTTTAACATGGACTTTATGGTCTTGTCCAAGAGTTCGCGTGTTACTATGGGAAAACTAAACACAGGCATATCACCACTACCCAGGTGCTCACAGACGTACTGTTTGGACACTTCTTACTTCTTACTATTTAATAAAAAAAATATATATTTACACTTTACGGAGATAATCGGTGAACTTACGTTCAAAACGATTCAATGTAGCGAACACTGAATCTCTTCCTTTTTAAAGTCGGTTAAAAATAATAAAAAATCACAATAATATGTAAATAATAAAAATGTAATCGATGCGTGTCGATGCGTTGTCTTCGCTTCGAACGTGCCGACCCTAGCCGAATAAAGGCGGGACGATGGGCGGGCTGGGGCACAATTGTGACCCGAAATTAGTAGGTATAGTTTTTGACACTTCAGCGGAGTGAAACCCCCTTGCTATTAGTACTATATTGGTCATGTATTATTGTATATTGTTATTATTTACTTTTTATTAGTTTCTATAAAATTAGACCTATTTTCATTCATAATACCTGTAGCGTTATTATAAATATCGATGAGGTTACATAGCAAGTTATTATGTGTTGTATTTGAATATTGTATCTTTTTTTTTAATATTATAAAATAAAACTGTTATTTTGAGCGTTTAATATTTTTTTAAATGTTTTTTACGTCATTTGAACCCTATAGCGCACCAAATCCGCACCCATTGTTAAAGGATTTCTTAAATTTAGAGAAATGATCCGCCCTGCTGTCCAGCCACAACAATCATAATTCATAATTTAAGCTGTATAGGTAAGTGCTTATGCAATCTTTGTGCTACTTGGGTTGGTAAATACATAGAAAGGTTTTATTTAGCGCAAGATCGGCTCACTATGCACCGCCAATCGGGTTAGTAACCTATGTCCAAATGGGCACCTGGGTGCCTTCAATAGAGATGTTGATTGATGTGAATTCAACTACATACAGTAGCTTAATAATAAAAAAAATTCAAAATTTAAGAAACCCCCCGACAACCTAATATAGCTAAGAACCATGTTGACAGACAAGGCTAAGATTAATAAAAAAACGCATTCAAATTGGACCATTAGTTTGGGAGCTATGATGCCACAGATAGATACACATACTAAACTTATAACACCCCTCTCTTTTGTCGGGGGTTAAATAATTTAAAAATCGTCATAACACGAAGAACAAAAAAAAATCACAAGTACTTTAAAATCGATTGAGTCTAAAACTGGTAGTGGTAGATTATAGCCGATTGCACCTTCTGGTTGTATTCAGTGGTATTTTGATATAAAAGCATTCACAAAACTCATAAACGTAGCAAAGCTTTGCAGAGTTAGTAAACTGCGGTTTGCGGTTACTACACATACAACAATTTTTTGCATCAGCGCAATAGGGATGACGATGTTAAATTCTGTAACATTTTTTTAATCCAAATATTGAAATTGTTTTCAAGATCCTCATAATTTAATAAAACAATAATTGTATTACAAACATGAACTTAAACGCACGTTTTCACAGTGAAAATGGCAAATTACTTATTGTCTCCATAAAACTATTGATACATCACGATTAGGTGGCCATTGTATGGAGCGTATTCAGCGCTCCGTAAGGATGTTGAATTTAGACGGTCATTTCTGAATTTTAGAGCAGTCTTAGTGTACTTAGACATTTGAACCCAATAAAAAATTATAATCGATTTACATCCTCGAAATGAAAAATTCTATATGGCTATTTTCATCCATGGAATTTACACTACTGCGTTGAACTATTATAACCTTGTATGTATAATATGTAACTAGGGGGATGGGTCATGATATCAGGAAAATCTTGATAGCACGATGCAGTATCGCCTTTTCTTTTGTATGAGCGCCCGACGCCATGCCAGTCTAGTGCCATCTGTTGGTCATAAGCACTATGTAAAAATAAATAAAGTCCGTGACAAATATTAATTAATCTTATAAGCTACTTTTTACCCAACTACGAAAAAGAAAATAACATACGCGGACGGAGTTGCGGGATCCTTCTATTTATTACATAAATCAAAAGATATTTTCTTTGAAAAATTATATACATTGTAACTTTTATTGATTTTGTAACTTTTACCAAAGTGAAAGCGCTAGCCCTAGCGGTTGCCCAGAATATTAAAAGCTTTGCTCGAAAAGTTTCCTTTTCAAAATTAAAATATCAAAGTAAACGATTTTTTATTAAAAAGGTGTTCGCTAAGCAGTTTTGCTATGCTGGTCGTTACTGGGAAAAGTTTTTTTGTAATTTTCTTTAATATTGAATATCATTAGAAGAAGAAAAAAACCGGAAACGAAAATTAATTATATATTTTTTTTTTTTTTTAATATTGACTGCTTGGAAATCCGCAACAAAAGTAGCTTTTATTTTATTTTAAAGATAATTAATAGTCTTTTTATGGATTATTGTATGAAGTTGACAGGAACGGCCTGACAAGTTCAAATCAGGGACTGCTGAGCGGTTTTTTTTTGGAATTGAAAATACTGAAGGCTTCTAGGACTTCTTAACTTAGTTTTGAAGAGTGAACATGAATTCATATTATTTTTTATATGCTAAGCTGCAAAATTGTGCGGCATATTTTACCCCGCTGTCCCGCCACACAGGGGACGAATCTGACTTCCCTCAGTTACCTATGTCAGAGAACAGCGGATTAACAACTCAACTAGTAAACTTTTTTCTGGAGATGAGATGGTTGTTCCTACATTAAAACAAACAACCGTTTTGAAAATCCTCCATTATTAGATTACTAAGTACATCATTGACGGCGCAATGTTACAAGATGTCGTAACGTTACACATTGCCGTAACGTCACTTTACGAACACGTTACGCAACGTAATGTAACATTGCGTTTTGCTCCTTACATAATCTAAGCACGGAACGTTGGTTATGTTAATGAGTAAGGGGTTACGACAAAGGGTTTAAGGGGTCCATTTTGATTTCATTGTTCCATTCACTGTCCTAATAACGCTAGTGGGATTAGATCCATTGTTATGACTGGTTCAGGCCTATTTGTGGAATTGAAATTATCAAAGGCTTGTAAAGGCTAGGTATCCAAGGAAAACAAACTAAAGGTCAGGACTTAACTAAGGATCTTCAATAGTATTCCCGCGGAGTATGTTTTTACTAATCAACTATGTTTACCAACTAAAATAAAAAAGTTTATTAGATAAACCATTGATACAGTTGCCATTAGATATATCATAGCGTATAAGGCGTTCATAAATATCTGAACTAGTCTGAACGTGTACCTGTAACACCCAGTCAATAAGAGTCGTGTTCAGACTGTACAAAGAACAAAGGCATCAAAGAACCTGGCACCTCTGGATTACCGTTCCAGTAGTTTTTTTTTTATATTAAGTTTCGAAGACAAAGATTTCTTCAGCCATTATAATCGAGAACTGTCAAATTGGCATTAAATAAACGGAAAAAGTATGGTAAATAAAACTGGATGACCTGCAGCTTGTAGATCATTAGACACTTAGACACAGACATAGACATAGACATCGTTATAATTTGCCATATAACAGCATTGTGTCATTGATATGTCTGTTATGTGACGGATACTTTTCTCAAATAGCTACATACTGCATACGTATCATGGCTGACTGTAACCTTCTCACATAAGATGTCAATAAAACAAAAACGTGGAACAAAATCTAATTATCCTCTGGACTGTACCATTACTTCTTTTATAGCGAGCACACCTCTTGAATATCAAATTGGGTACGAGAAATGTGAGATGGCAGTTTGTCGTGGGATTTAACCTTTAAATATAAAAACATAATATTAAGGCCGTTCCCTGAGCCAGAACCCCGAGCCCCTCCTCAGGCCACCCGTCCCTGTCACATCACAGTCACATTTCAAAAGAGTGACGGAGACAGAGCTTGCGGGTCGTAAGGCGATATCTTTTTTCGTAAGAATTTGTCGATGATTATTTATTTTAAAAATATTGGCTTCAATTATTGAAATTCGGAAGCTGTAAAATTACTATTTTAGTTATGATTGATTTTTCTCCTTTTTTTGTTTCATAGTGTCACGTAGAAAAAAAACAAGTAAAGTTGGAGTAAAAATTCGAATTGGAGGTTACTTTGGGAATTAATTGTATCGAGCGAAGTGTTATGAATCGTGTATCGAATGCTGTGTTATTAAAGATAATATAATCAAGAATGATATATATTTTTCCCTCGTTTACTAATATCAACGTTTCGTAGAAAAATAGGATAATTTTTGGGGTATTTTTGCAAATCTGGCTCAGGGAACGGCCTTAAAATGACAAAAAAATTGGGCATGTGCGAGTCCGACTCGCGCATGAAGGGTTCCGTACCATAATCTATAACAAGTTTGTTGGATGGGAGCCCCCCTTAAATATATATATTTTTTTTTATTTGTTGTTATAGCGGCAATAGAAATACATCATCTGTGAAAATTTCAACTGTCTAGTTATCACCGTTCTTGAGATACAGCCTGGTGACAGACGGATGGACGGACGGACGGACGGACAGCGAAGTGTCAGTAATAGGGTCCCGTTTTTACCCTTTGGGTACAGAACCCTAAAAAGCAGTCGTAAAATCGTAAAATACGGAAAAAATGTTGAATTGAGAACATTTCATAGTAAGTTGAAGTTTAAATAGTGTTAAGTTTAAACTAATTCCATTACTTTATTATCACAGAACCCAAAACAATGGTTGGTTACATAAACGGACTACTTTAAAAATATACTTAAAAAAAGGTGAAAGCAGCGTCGTCTAAGAACCAGGACTCAAATGACGACGTCATCTTGTACAGAAAGAATAGTGGTACAATACAATTTCCCTGCCAAATCCGTCTTTAATAGTCCAACCGTAAGATTTCCTGCGCTGTCGCATACGCTCTTTTAGAATGAGGAAGTTTTCAAATGGATTTTTAACCATAAATTGGGACAATTTCGAAAGTATAAAAATGGTAATATTTATTTTTTTATCCTTTGTTTGATGAAAGTGTAGCCACTTTTGGTTAGTCACGGGCTGTAATGCGTCAATGTCACAAGCAAACGTCTTTTTGATTGGTTTGTATTGTTATAAAGCCAAAAGCGTCATCTTTCGCAAATCTGTTGTATGAAAACACTCGTTCTAGGCGCACTTATTCTAGAATAATCTAATTATCGACTCGTCGACTCCGCCATTACTTCTTTTATAGCGAGCACACCTTTTGAATATAAAATTGGGAACGAGAAATGTGAGACCTGGCAATTTGGCAGGATTTAATAATCCTATGACCCGCTGTTAATAGGATACGTGTATCCAAAATTGTTGTATAATAGTTATACACGTGTTTTAAATTTCAACACGATGATGAATTTATATGTATGTGTTTTAAAGCTGAAAAATGGGGGCACGTAAAAAGGGGAAGTTATTTGCAGCCGAGGTTTTGAGAAGACGCGAATGAGATGTCTTTTTTTTTATTAAATGAGAGGTCGCAAAATGTTGTACCTAGCTTTGGTTGTGACACATTCGTGAAGATCATGGAGCCAGGTTTGCCATTGACAGATACATACGTTAAGGATATATATAAGTGTAACTTAGCCATCATAACAATAATTAATTAAATAAAATAGTAGATTTCTTATAGATTTTACAAAATAGCTGAGCGGTTGACATTGATTCTTAAAAAAGGTAGAATCATGTGGTTCTTACAAATCTTATGATTCTAAACCTAACTTTGTCACCGGAACACACAATTTGTCAACTTACTTTAGGCACTACAATCGATTAAGTTAAGTTTGCAAACATTTTTAACATGTGCTACGACTATCGACAATAACCTTACAAATGGCGCTGAAATTAATATGTTGTGACCACTGAGGAAAGATTTTGGCTAATTAATTTTAAGTTTCAAAGAGGGGGTACGGATATCGACAAATTACTTTACGTTGCTACTATACGTTGCTACCTACCTGGTGGCAAAACGGCTCGCACAACTTTCAAGATCCCAATAGATTTGGACAGCACGAAAAGTCCAATCTGAAACTGTGATGAAGCAAAACCGACACAGACCGATTTCCACGCGTGCGGATCCGCCGGCAGAGCTAGTAAATCTATAATTACAGTTATTCCTAGAGGTTCTCAAGACTCGAGTTTCATAAGCCTAATTTCTGGAACCCCAAAACCATGAACCCGATATTCATTTTCCCTAATTATCATTAGCCTTAATTAATTCTGGGATGATGCCAGTGCGTCGACCTTTCTACCGTATAGAGTTACTAACACACGTTTTAACACATACTTTCCAGTATGGACGGCACATCTATACTATTATAAAGTTCTAGATTTATATTGAAAAGAATTTTTCTGTGGAAAGTAGTCATGATTTCAGGAAAAATCTAGCGTGATGCAGGTTCGTCATTTGTTTTGAATGGGCGCGCGGCGCCGTGCCCACCTGGCGCTATTTTCTTGTCATAAGGTCCGTCCTCGCATCACCACAGAATAGATAATAGTACAAGTACAGAAGGCACACTGCTTTGATCTTTACAAAAGCCGCTTTTTTTAGCCAAAAAAATATGATTTATGGCCCTTCTAAAGTCGTCGTCCCCAGCGCAAGCCAAACGGAACGTTAAAGCTGCGTGCCAACGGTGAAAATGAATTGTCTCGCTTGCCGCGTCGCCGAGAGCGAGGGCTGCCAACGACTAAAAATAAAAATGTATTTCCCATTCAATTCATTTATTTCTGGCATTCAATATAGAGAGCAATATATTTATATTCTTCATAAATTATATTTATTATTTCATTATTTAACTATAAAATAATCAATCTCAGAATTTGGACGAATTGAATCCACCACCAGGCCGCAAAACATTTTAGCTTTATTTTTAAACATTTTAATAAATACGTATAATAGGGTAAAGTTACCATAAGTCGGCCAGGACCCTGTAGTCGGCCTTTTCGGCTTGTTATTCGCCGCGAATAGTGCTAGTTTTTAAATTGTCCAATGAGTTGAATGTATAATGACGCTCCAACTTCTTATTGGTCGAATGATTGAGTCATCTGTGCGGGGAGGGGCAAGCGGTGAGCGTAAAACAGGTTCATACCAGTGTCGTCCGCGAGCACGAGGTGTTGTGCGATGGCCGCCATTTTTTTGTTAAATTTCGGAGTCGTGATTATTAGCGGTAAGCAGCTTCGTCTTATACTTTATTGCACTTGTTTTCATTTTAATGTCTTATTTAATAGTTTAGTAGTTTATTTTGGTACAATTATCCATGTTTTTCAACACAAAAGTATTTTTTTGAGGCGGCCGACTAGCGGGTAATACTTTTTTAGTGGTATATCCAGTACTCGGCCGTAGGTGGCCGACCTCTGGATTTTGGATGTTTTATTTCATTTTAATGAATTTGACTTCATTAGATGCGTAACTTATTAACAATCAGTTTAGTAAACACTTCTACATAACGATTCCGAAGAAAACCCAGTAGTCGGCCGCATTTTTAAATATTATATTGATGTGGCCGACTATTGGTATCAATCTTATATAGGTAAAGTTACCATAAGTCAGCCAGGACCCTGTGGTCGGCCTTTTCGGCTTGTTATTCGCCGCGAATAGTGCTAGTTTTTAAATTGTCCAATGAGATGAATGTATAATGACGCTCCAACTTCTTATTGGTCGAATGATTGAGTCATCTGTGCGGGGAGGGGCAAGCGGTGAGCGTAAAACAGGTTCATACCAGTGTCGTCCGCGAGCACGAGGTGTTGTGCGATGGCCGCCATTTTTTTGTTAAATTTCGGAGTCGTGATTATTAGCGGTAAGCAGCTTCGTCTTATACTTTATTGCACTTGTTTTCATTTTAATGTCTTATTTAATAGTTTAGTACTTTATTTTGGTACAATTATCCATGTTTTTCAACACAAAAGTAATTTTTTGAGGCGGCCGACTAGCGGGTAATACTTTTTTAGTGGTATATCCAGTACTCGGCCGTAGGTGGCCGACCTCTGGATTTTGGATGTTTTATTTCATTTTAATGAATTTGACTTCATTAGATGCGTAACTTATTAACAATCAGTTTAGTAAACACTTCTACATAACGATTCCGAAGAAAACCCAGTAGTCGGCCGCATTTTTAAATATTATATTGATGTGGCCGACTACTGGGTTCTCGATGGCCGACTTAAGGTCGTTTGGGGCCGACTACTGGGCAAAAGTGCCTTTTTTAGTTTTGTTTTGATTATTTAAGAAATTCAGAAACTATTAAGTGTTTTTCTTAACAATTATTAAAAATGAATAAATAATTAACGAATAAAATCTTGGTTTATTTTTATTGGGGCCGGCATGCATACATGCGAGGAGTTTAAACCCAGAACTTTCGTTAAAAGGCCGACTACTGGTTCCTTTACCCTATAATAAAATAAATAATGCAACGAATGCGTTACCTTAACATGCAATTAAATTCTTGAGCTTAATTTTGTTTTTGCTTAGTTGTCCGATATTTATTTATTTATTTATTCATATATATTCATCACTACATACCTAGTATAAAACAAAGTCGTTTCTTGCTGTCTGTCTGCCCCTATGTATGCTTAGATTTTTAAAAATACGCACGGACGCACCGTGCGAAGCCGGGGCGGGTCGCTTGTAACAAATAAAACATGTACAAAGGCGAACTTATCCCTATTAGGGATCTCTTCCAATACATTTATTGTACCTTATTATTTATATACTTTATATACTTACCTATCAAACTATCACTCAATCGTTTATTCATTACTGGTAATTTTACAAACGTGATATCAAATATTATTATAAAAACCTCTGTGATTGTTGATTTAGTAGTAGACATACTTATTTTACTATAATTTAAATTGACAAATAGCAGCAAATAATCAATTCAAAATTACATAAGTACTTAACAATTAAAATTGTTCTGAGTATTACCAGTGTTAAATATGGAAGTAACCTGCAATATGTTTTTTATTATTATTCAGTAACTAATTATTATATATTATGTTCATTTTCTTACCTTTCGGCATCCTTCGGACATGTTGGGAGAGTGAAAAATGCGTGATTCCAATTTCGATCATTGTTCCTACAACCCGCTGCGATACAATATCTTTTCGCTGTCTTTTTACTCATTTAAACACTATTATAATATAACACTGGTATCAACAGATGAATGCGGAACGTTCACTTGCGACGTAAATCGTGAGCGCGCGATAATCGTGTAGGTACGTGCGTTCCGAGACAGAGCGTGTCAGCCACTGAATAGTCCGCATGCATGCGGCCACCGGCATGTACTTGTAGCGGGAAACGTTAATCGCGGAGTGCGCCCCGCCTGGCATCACGTAGAAACGGCTGGACTTTTAACCAATTTTAGTACAGGGATAGCTGGGCATCCAAAGATGGTTATAGGATACTTTTTATCCGTCTACGGTGAACAAACGAAGTTACGGGTACCTCCTAGTACAATAATCCAAATTATCCGACTATATCATCATCATCATCATATCAGCCGATAGACGTCCACTGCTGGACAAAAGCCTCCCCCAGAGTTCTCCACAACGATCGATCTTGCGCCGCCCTCATCCAATTTCTACCCGCGATCTTAACCAGGTCGTCGGTCCACCTTGTTGGAGGCCTTCCAACGCTGCGTCTTCCAGTCCGCGGTCGTCACTCAAGAACCTTTCTGCCCCAACGGCCATCGATTCTACGAGCAATATTCCCTGCCCACTGCCACTTAAGTTTGGCGACTGTCTGAGCTATATCTACAACCTAGGTTCTCTTGCGTATCTCGTCATTTCGAATTCGATCCCGCAAGGAAATTCCGAGCATAGCTCGCTCCATTGCCCTTTGAGTAACTGTGAGCCTTCTTATGAGGCCCATTGTAAGCGACCACGTTTCAGTGCCGTATGTCATCACTGGCAACACACATTATTTAAAAAATCCGACTATATACCAACGTTAAAATAAGAATACAGGCTTACTCTTAATCTTAAGGTATAGTTATAGCGTCAATCCTGCCCAGGGATAGTGGCCCTACCAACAGCTTTTAATATGACAACAATGCATAAGTCATATATTATTGCATCATAAAAAGTCAGTCGCGTTTTGACAAGGATTTGTCATCAACCAAATTCAAACCATTATCTGTGCCATTATTTACCGGAATACTGCTCAATCCTTCGTTCTTCTGTGAAATAAATACTGAATCCTATCGAAAAAAACTATTGACTTTCATCACTGTGGGTTTTGGCTTTATTATGCAAAAAATACTTGTTTGCGGAATGTTCTGTTTCATCTTTGTTTACACCAGTGACATTCACCGACTTTCAACGTTAGTTACCAAAAATGCATTGTTGACAGTAAAATAATTAGTACCACAAAAATCCGCAATATGGCGTAGCCTGAAAAACAGCCAGCTGGGCTATACCTTCCACTATAACTAACGTTAGATATCAGTTATCATAATCTGCACTTAGTCGCTACAAAGTTCTGAAACTGTCTCTTCCCTACGCAGACGTCTCTCGCCGTATATCTCACTGAGACGGGATGGCTGTAGGCGGGACGCGTCAGTAGATCCCGTGACGCCGCCGGGAGACTGCGCGTCTCTTCGTAAAACTCCCGCCAAAATTTCGACAAGCGATTAAACATTGCGACAAGTGTAACAGACATTTTTGTAGTGAACGATATAACATATCGAAATGCGCAGCGCAGCAAAAGTTGAGTGAAATAAATGTGATTTGAGATTATTAGTATCATCACTACATAGTGTCCAAATTATAATGTTCTTTTGTGGGTGTTAAGTGAACGTTATTATCTTTAAAATACATAGGTATATAAATATATGCATCAAGTAAAACAAAATACGACAGTGTTTTTAAAAATAAATGAGTTTACAGGAGAGAAGTGTACGTGAAAATTACGGTGAATAAAAATGAGTTGAAAGAAAATATAATGTGTGAATATATGAATGTGTGGAGGCTGGTAGTTCTGAGATGAACAGATTTGACAGTGCAGCTAATAGGGAGAAGGATGATGAAAATGCTAGAGGGAATTGTACGAAGCAAACTAAAATTCTTGGTAAGTTTGGAAAACGGGAGTTTTTGTTGTATCAAAAAAGAAAGAAAGAAATACCTAAATATATTTATTCGTGACGTGACCATAACACATAATTATATAAAGGGTGTGACAGAAGTCATAAATAATAATATAAAACACAAAACACAAAACACAATAGGTAACTATAAAATCATTACGGCTGTGCCACGAAAAGGTCCCACCTCAGCATAATGCTAGCTTGAGAGCCAGCGCTGATCTTCCGGTGGGACCTAGAAAGTGTCTGCGTGGAATAAGAAGTTTTTTTTTTTTTTTAGTATTTTAACCCTAAGATTATCTGAAAAAGATCGCTCTTTACCGATAAGACCTCGGTTGTATACCTCTATTGGATGTTACGTGTAACTTGTGTTTGTTTGTATTAATTTTCCTTTGAGGTGTGCAATAAAGAATATTTTATTCTATTCTAAAAATCCTCCGTCAAAAAGAGGCGAAGATATTCAGTTGAGCGATTAACTTCAAAAGTTTTCGCGCGTCGAAGGGTAAACCCAAACAAAGATTTTATTATCACCACATGGATACATTCGGAGTGACAGGCTAAGGGGCGGGTTACCGACTGCCAGTCGTCTGCCTTAGAATAAATACGCCTAGAATGAAAGTATTCAAACAATAAATTGGCGAAATATTAAGCCGGTTTAGGTTTTATGTGTGCGTGTCTACGAACCAATCATAGAGACGATTTGCTTATGATTGACGTTGTGATAAATAGCTCGTGGCTAACCAAAACTGGCTTCACTTTCGAGCGCTGACTTAGTTTCTAGGCGTATTTATTCTAAGACTGGAACAAAAACTGGCAAAGAAAGGGAACCCTTTTGATATTTAGGGTGAAAGGGGTTACCTAAGGCAAAATAACTATTTTACAGTTTGGGCTTATGACTTTTAGATAAATAATATCAAATATAAATATCAGACTAGTACCTAACACAAATCGATCTAGTCCCAAATTAAGCTCAAGAAGGCTTGTGTTATGGGTACTAGACGACGTACATACTTATATAGATAAATATATACTTAAATACATAGAACAACCACGACCCAAGCACAAATATTCGAGTTCATCACACAAATATTTGCCCTGGCCAGGATTCGAACCCGGGACCGCCGGCTCAGCAGGCAGGTGCTCACAAACTGAGCCAACCGCGTCGTCGATACTAAACGTAACTATCATTCTGTCTGTCTCACGTTTAATTTTATTTGGTACAACATATTTTATGATTAACAATATCTAAGTAAAAAATAACATTTTGTATTAAAAGAGGATTAGGATTTTTGAGATTGAGTATTTTAATTCATAAAAACTAATTTATTTGTATAGAATCTTTTTATCGATTCTATATTTTTTATGTGGTAATACCACATTTTTATTTTTATAAATAATGACACAAAGGTAAATTAAGAAAGAAAAATTGAATGCGATCTACTACAATCGAAGCGGGGTTTGAACCCGCGACCTCTGCGTTACCGGCGCATTGCTCTCCCAACTGAGCTATCCGACCGCTACGTCAGTCACACCAAATCTTTCATCCCTTAATCCTTTTTACGCTACTGGAGCGCCCTCTGTGTCATATGTTTTTTGAAATGCTTATTGCGCATTAGCCATACCCTAGGATGTGCGTTTTACACGCACGATCCCCAATCCCCATTGCTTTACAGCAAGTGTGAAGACTGCGAGAGAGATGGCGCTGTTCTAAATATTTGTATAGAATCTTTTTATCGATTCTATATTTTTTATGTGGTAATACCACATTTTTATTTTTATAAATAATGACACAAAGGTAAATTAAGAAAGAAAAATTGAATGCGATCTACTACAATCGAAGCGGGGTTTGAACCCGCGACCTCTGCGTTACCGGCGCATTGCTCTCCCAACTGAGCTATCCGACCGCTACGTCAGTCACACCAAATCTTTCATCCCTTAATCCTTTTTACGCTACTGGAGCGCCCTCTGTGTCATATGTTTGTTGAAATGCTTATTGCGCATTAGCCATACCCTAGGATGTGCGTTTTACACGCACGATCCCCAATCCCCATTGCTTTACAGCAAGTGTGAAGACTGCGAGAGAGATGGCGCTGTTCTAAATATTTGTATAGAATCTTAAAATAAAAATGTGGTATTACCACATAAAAAATATAGAATCGATAAAAAGATTCTATACAAATATTTAGAACAGCGCCATCTCTCTCGCAGTCTTCACACTTGCTGTAAAGCAATGGGGATTGGGGATCGTGCGTGTAAAACGCACATCCTAGGGTATGGCTAATGCGCAATAAGCATTTCAAAAAACATATGACACAGAGGGCGCTCCAGTAGCGTAAAAAGGATTAAGGGATGAAAGATTTGGTGTGACTGACGTAGCGGTCGGATAGCTCAGTTGGGAGAGCAATGCGCCGGTAACGCAGAGGTCGCGGGTTCAAACCCCGCTTCGATTGTAGTAGATCGCATTCAATTTTTCTTTCTTAATTTACCTTTGTGTCATTATTTATAAAAATAAAAATGTGGTATTACCACATAAAAAATATAGAATCGATAAAAAGATTCTATACAAATATTTAGAACAGCGCCATCTCTCTCGCAGTCTTCACACTTGCTGTAAAGCAATGGGGATTGGGGATCGTGCGTGTAAAACGCACATCCTAGGGTATGGCTAATGCCCAATAAGCATTTCAAAAAACATATGACACAGAGGGCGCTCCAGTAGCGTAAAAAGGATTAAGGGATGAAAGATTTGGTGTGACTGACGTAGCGGTCGGATAGCTCAGTTGGGAGAGCAATGCGCCGGTAACGCAGAGGTCGCGGGTTCAAACCCCGCTTCGATTGTAGTAGATCGCATTCAATTTTTCTTTCTTAATTTACCTTTGTGTCATTATTTATAAAAACTAATTTATTATATTGGTCTTTAATAATATTATTAATGAAATAATTAACCTTATTCTGTAAAAAGGCCACAAAAAGGTACTCTTTTACTCTACAGGCATTTCACAAGAGTTGACCACTGTCGAGACGGGACGCCGAAACAAACCCAAAAGTCAGTCAGTTTTTCGTAAAAGATAGTACTAGGGTATATACAACAAACATAATAGTTTAACGGATTTTTTTTACATAAATACATAATTTTAAAGTTTTTTCGTTACCTTAGCACTACTTTGATTTTTCCCGTTAACTAAACTGGCTTCTTTATTCGGGAACGTAGATCATTATAAGTTCTGTCCACTGCGCACCTATTCACTTTTATCCGATTTTTACTGCGTCCGATTAATGGGCAAGTTTATGGTGACAACTTAAAATAAATACGCCTTGAAACCAAGTTATCGTTTGGAAGTAAAGACTGTTGGTGCATCCTGTCACAACATCAATATCACAAAGCAAAAAGTATCTGAAGACACGCACGTATAAAACCAAAAACGCCTTCATCTTTCACAATATTGTAAAATACGTCACTTTTTGACAGTTAAATGCAAGGTAATAAACATATTAAAGAATAAGAATAAGAATAAGAATGATTTATTGCAAAACTGTGTACATAGTTAGGTCGACAAAAAAAAATATACATTTGTTCCAACAGTTACCTGTTTCAGGCATGCAATACTTAGTTATTTATAAATTAGTACAGCTACAATCGAAAAATTCTTTTAAGCTATAAAATGCCTTATCAATGAGCCAATTTTTAAGATTCCTTTTAAACCTGTTTCCTTCCAGAGCTTTCATGTCTGACGGGAGGTGATTGTACACTCGGATTGCCATTACAAAAGTGCTATTCTTATAAATAGAGGTATTAATTTTCGGTAGCTGGATATTAAATTTATACTGTGCTCTGAGGTTACATTTTGTAGATGACAGTCGTGTAAAATAATTGGGTTGATTTCTTACAAACAAGCTAACCTCCAATATGTATATACCAGTCAGTGTAAGAAATCGCTTTTCTCGAAAAGCTTGACGAAGAGAATCCCTGACGTTCATACGATAAATAGTTTTGATACATCGTTTCTGAAGTACGAATGTTTTATTTATATCTACAGAATTACCCCAGAAAATAACTCCATAAATCAATAAAGGAAAATCATTTCCGTAATAGGCGTTAATAACTATGCTTTCAGAGCAAGTTTCAGATAGTATTGACAAAGCGTAACAATTGCTAGAGATTCTCTTGTTTAATTCATTTATTTGAGCCTTCCAGTTTAGATGGGAGTCTACTTGAACTCCTAAAAATTTTACACTACTTACTTCTTCTATAGTAGTTCCAGCTTACGACACACTCAAGGAGATAGGAGCCGTTCTATAATTTCTGAACTGAATGAGCTGAGTTTTGTTTAGGTTCAATGTACAAAGCCAATTTGATATCTTATTAAGAACACTGCATATATGTATTTTAAGATCAGGACCTTTGAACGATCACATGAAAATAGTATTGTAGCGTCGTCAGCAAACAAAACGCACAATTCATTAGCAACACTAGGAAATTCATTTAAGTAAATCAGGAATAGTAGCGGACCAAGCACGCTACCTTTCGGCACCCCAACTACTACTTCTTCGTAGCATGACAACACATGCTCAATAGTTTTATTTTGATTATTATAACTATCTATTTGTACAGCCTGTTTTCTGTTTCGTAAATAAGTTTCAAACAATTTTAAAGCATTTCCCCTTATCCCGATATGCTCTAACTGTTTCAGCATTATGTCATGCACAACACAGTCAAATGCTTTTGACATATCGAGCATAAGGGCAACGCAGATGTTACCGGAATTAATCTTATCCCATATTTTTTTTTAAATTGAAAATATTGCCAATGAGGTGGATTTTCCTTTCTGGAAACCAAACTGCGACTTATCTAATAGATCATTTTTCAATAAAAAACCTGTTAACCTTTCATGTATGACTTTCTCAAATACCTTACTGAATGTTGGTAATAACGCTATTGGCCTAAAATTGCCCATATCATTTTTTGAACCCTTCTTGTATAATGGTTTTATTATACCTTTTTTTAAATCATTTGGGAAGCACCCAGTCTCTAAAGTAAGATTAATTATGTACACGAGAGGTTTCACAATGTGATTAATGCAACTTTTTATAATTTGTGTTGGTATAAATTGTCATACCCCGCGCTTTTTTTGTTTTTAAGGTGGCTTACAATTTTTTTAATTTCTAATTCATCAACAGGCTTTAAAAATATACTATTACAAGTCCGCGTGTATGTTGATTTGTAGTTTATAGATTGCGAAGTATTGTCCTTGTTAAGATTTATGAAGTACTTATTAAATACATCTACTATTTCGGAAGGCTTGGTATAGGTATTCCTATCTTCATCTATCCTATCAATTGAGTTGGGAATGGAATTGTAAAGACTCGTGTTCCGCTTAATTAAACCCCAGGTAGCTTTTGATTTATTCGTGCTATTTTTTATATACTGGTCGTTTGATATTATTTTAGATGTTCTTATGACTTTTTTTAAAAGCCTGCAATATCGTGAATACGTGTAAGAATGCTTCGCACACCTTTTCTTTTTTTGTGATGATAGATGCATTTGACGTTTAATTTTGCAGGATTTCAAAATGCCCCTAGATTTCCAATTAGGCCTTTTTTTGAGTGAAATTTTAACTCTTTCCAGTGGAATACAATAAAGCAATACGTCAAATTGAAATTGTAACTGAAATACCACTTTATACATTATGACATTGCAATTGGATCATTGGTCTTTAAATCAGATTGTTCATGTCAGTTTGACAGCTCAATTTAGTATGGGATTTGACAGTTTAATATTGGCAACTCGAATACGACTTGCAAGAAACGTCAAATGACGTCATATTTAGCGAGAACAATGCAATTCAATTGTAATGAAATTGCTTTGCAATTCACTTTTTAAGTTCAAAGTCGAATACGAGCCCTGTTGTAAGAAGACTCTCGTTCTAGGCGTATTTGGGTGGATCAACTTTTTCTTGCTGTTATTCTGTCCGTGACCCAGGGGATAATAGTGATTAAATTTCTAAGAAAAGTGTTGATAATTGATATTACTGGTATTGTCAGGAGATAGTCTACATAAGAATGGGCTTATAACTGCTTAAATTACAAAGCTTTTGCTAAATATAACCACGGAAAATCTTACTTTTAAAAAGTGACCCAGGGGAATCACCACGGCAACGAGTGGCAGAAAATGGTTGATTAACCCATTTAATTAAACTACAGAAAGACTAATTGAGCACAGTGTTTTAGTAATTTGTCATAATCTAAATACAACCGTTCATAATCTTTCTAGAGTTTGCGATTCCTGTAAAAGCATATTTATAATCTCAAATCAATACTTCCCAATGCCCGAGAGACCTAAATTCAATGTTCAGCACTCTATATAATAATGTGTACTTCTCTTCGTTCATGCTTCCCGAAATTCAGTCCAACTGCAATAGATATACAGATGAAAACGAATCAAGCATTTGAATGTTCTGTGTTCGTATTTTATAATCCAGATTTATCTCAATCAAGGACGATGATTGAAACGTCTCCGTTTCAATTTTGCCAAAATTTCTTTGACAACCGACAATGACAATAATGGGCAAATTTTTATTTTGTTGTCGATTTTATTTTTTTCTCACATTTCAATAAACATTGGTGAGTTGGTAAAGTTGCTTATTCTGAACAAGGTAAGCCCAATTTCACGATATGTCCTACAAAATTATGGAATTTTATTAAGAAAATTTCATATTTTGTACTAAAATTTAGTACAAATTAAATAAAAAATAAATAATTCGACAACATAATAAAAATTGGCCCATGGGCCTTTTTCTGTAATACATTTTGTGTAACTCAATGGAGAGAAATTTGTAGGACATAACGTGAAATTGGGCTTACAATTGTCGAAAGAAGCAACTTTACCAACTCACCAAATTTTATTGAAATCTGAGAAAAAAAGAAATCCACATCAAAATAAAAATTTGCCCTAATACAGAAATTAAAATAAATAAATATTAAAATAAATATTAAGGGACAATCATACACAAATCGACCTAGTCCCAAACTAAGCAAAGCTTGTACTATGGGTACTAGACGACGATATACATAATATATAAATACATATATAGATAACATCCATGACCCAAGAACAAATATTTTGCACAAATATTTGCCCCGGCCGGGATTCGAACCCGGGACCGCCGACTCAGTAGGCAGGTGTCTACCAACCGAGCCAAACGCGTCGTCAAAAAAATACAATTATAAACTAAGAACTTAAGGTACTAAAATATATACTAAAAAGGAGTTTTAATATAAAGAAAAGACTTAAAAATCGGAACCTTTTGGCATGGTCTCGAAGACGCTGGCAGGATTTCCTCGCTGTATAGCAACGCTTATACGTTGAGTGAGGAAGCTGCCAGCACTTCGGTTCCCCGTGGTGTCGACCAATAGTTATTGAAGCAGATTGCAAAAATACTGGTCGAGCACTGGGCCCCCACGGACCAGGGGTCTCATTTCCCATATTTTTCGTATGTCTTGATGTCAGGAGTTCCGACAGTCAGGCCACATTTATTTCTCAACTGATTCGATTCCCATGAAATTTTGTGAGTTGGTTTGATAAGTATACGGGGTGTCTCTGACCATGAGGCTTTTAATACGAGCTTATACCTTATAGGTATAAGCTCGTTCGCTCGCTTTGTACGCATGCATTGTTTTTGAGTTCTTGACTATATTTTGTTTTATGTGCAATAAACTGTTTACATACATACATATAAATAAAACAAGAAATAAATATGAATATTAGACAACCTCACACAAATCGATCTAGTCCCAAATTAATCTCAACAAGGCTTGAGTTATGGGTATATATTTATCTATATAAGGATATACATACTTATATACATAAATATATACTTAAATACATAGAACAACCATGACGTCATGACCCAAGCACAAATATTCGAGTTCATCACACAAATATTTTAGCTTTAAGAGACGTCAAATGCCAAATGAATAATCGCAATTTACGATATTTACACTGACTTAACTATTTAACTTTGAGGTCTAATAAAAAATTATGTATTCTTTTAATGTCACAAAACAAAATTAGATTAGTTAAGTGAGTAAAATCGAACTTTACATTTAAATCCCCATAGTGAGAAGCAGATTGTATAAGTTGATTCAGTTTTTCGAAATTTTCCAAAATGGCGGAAACCGTGCGTGAAACATGCAAATGTCATTTTGGAACGAACTCCGGATGTCTCAGCTCACAGAGCCACTATTATAAAATGAAACATGAAAGCCTACATTACGATAATGGAATATTTCTCCTACTTACTTCTTTTTCCTTGTTACTTTCCTTGATACAAAATAGAATTTCATTTCTGCATTACCGGATAATTTCATTTTGCCATTATCCTTGACTTGATTTTATTCTGGCTACTTGACTTTTTATGAATTGGTGCTGGAATAAGAGTAAGTAAACATTAGGGAAGTTAATTATTTTGTGTTCCTTATTATTTCCCGGAGGGCTCTTCACACTTAATTTGAGCGAAAAGTGTAAAAGAGCACGTTTATCCCTATAATTTTAAGGAACGTTACGTCATCATCCTCCTAGCCTTTGTCCCATTTTTTTTTTTGAGAATGAATTCTCAATCGGGGTCGGCTACCTAAATCCCAAGATGTGGCGTAGGCACTAGTTTTTACGCAAGCGACTGCCATCTGACCTTCCAACCCAGAGGGGAAACTAGGCCTTATTGGGCTTAGGTGGTTTCCTCACGATGTTTTCCTTCACCGAAAAGCGAGTGGTAAATATCAAATGACATTCCGTACATAAGTTCCGAAAAACTCATTGGTATGGGCCGGGTTCGAACCCGCGAAGGAACGTTACGTAGGTAACAAAAAATACTTATACATTCATCATTCCCATCCGTCTGGTTGTAACTTCATTACCAACTAAATATACTACACTACAACTAGAAAACTAGAAAGGATGTTGGTAATGTCTGTGCATTGACAAATAACCCTCAGGCCTCAAAATCAGCAAAAACATGACATGACATGTAGCCGGAAAAAAAAAGAAATAAAACAGAAGGGTCACTGAATCGTAAAAAAATGTTTTGACTTTAAAACTGCTAAAAAGATTTCAATTTTATTTGGTACACGCGTAGATGAGTATCCACAAATTGTTGTAGTGTGACTTTTATCCGACTACGCCAAAGTAAAATTTCCCGCGTGTAAAGGCATACGGAGCAGGCACTACTTTCTGAAATACCTATTTATATTTACCAAAGGGGATATATCTAGTGAAATATATTTCGTCAGGTATAAGGTAAACATAACTAACTGAACTTAATGAGAAATGAACTTTAGAGACTAAAACAAATTATAAATAAATAATAAACAAATATTAAGGCACAATCATACACAAATCGACCTAGTCCCAAACTAAGCAAAGCTTGTACCTAATATGGATAATATTATACATAATATACGATATACATAATATTATATACCTAAATACATATAATAGATAACATCCATGACCCAAGAACAAATATTCGAGTTCATCACACAAATATTTGCCCCTGCCGGGATTCGAACCTGGGAACGCCGATTCAGTAGGCAGGTATCTACAAACTGAGCCAACCGCGTCGTCAAATAAATTAAAACTAAACCTTAAACTACATCGCCCGAGCTGTACTCCGTGAGTATCTCATAAAAATGGCTGCGTTCCCTCACTAAATTAATACCCACAGACCAAAGACATAATCCTTTGACTAAGGAACGAGCCATGATATACAGTAAACATTTTAAGGGGACATATCACTGTTCCTTTTCCCCTTCAAACAGTAAACGTTAAGTATGCACCATGGGGCCTTACCACAATCTTATTAAAAGCTATCCAAATGCAGAGCAGTTCAGATTAGTAACCTAAACTGAATTGCTCAATTTTTTTTTATGTCATAGGGGGCAAACGAGCAAACGTATCGCCTGATGGAAAGCGATTACCGTCGCCCATAAACACCTGCAACACCAGAGGAGTCACAAGTGCTTGCCTACCCGGAGGACGAAGATAGAATGCCTCTATGCTAGTAATTTCACCGGCTATCTTACCCCCACACCGGAACACAACAATGCGAACATTGCTGTTTGGCGGTGGGTTAGCAGGCAGGCAATTTGGTACCATAACAAATTTAAAGCAGAGCATGATATAGTTGAGACGCTCTTACTGAACTGCATCTGAACTGAGTCGTAAATACAATGTCATGGTATGAAATAGCGATACAGTTCAGTTTAGGGCCTAAAGTGAGTCGCGTTAAGAGATCGTGGTAAGGCTCCGGTAACTATCGTCTAATACAAATGAGGTTGAGGTCCAAACTTAACTTAACCGGGTTATACAAATCGAGGCTTCGGTTATGTCTGTCTCCTCCTACAAAACATAAACAATCATATCGAAACTTTAGGAACTGATAGGAAAGGGAATGTTCTGTGTTGGAGGAAACAGGCAAGAACGTCGCTTTAATCTTTAAACATACCTATTTTTCACTTAATATTTTTATAGAATCTGTATGTTGATTCTATTTTTTTATGAGGAAATACCACATTTTACCGGATCGTGCGTGTAAAAGCGCACATGCGAGGGTATGGCTAATGCGCATAAGCATTTCAAACACATATGACGCAGAGGGCGCTCCAGTAGCGTAGAATTATGGAATTAAAGATTTAGTGTGATTGACGTATCGATCTAATAGCTCAGTGGGGAAAGCAAACCGGAAACGTAGGGGTTGCAGGTTCGAGTCCTGCTTAGATTGTAGTAGATCACGTTAAAAAAACTTTCATAATTTACCTTTGTGTCAATATTTATATTTCTCACTTAATCAGTATCAAATTAACATAAACTTCCTCAGTCACAATATTAGCATACCCCGGGATTTTTGGTGCACGAATGACGCCAACTGTTAGCCTAGAGTTAAATCATTCTTGCACCGAAAATCCCCGGTATGAATATTAGAGTAAAATCCATTTTGCAATTTAATTAAAATACCAAAGCTGTGTCAAAGCAGTAGCTAGTTACTAAGAGCTTTAACTGACACTAACGTGAATGCAATTATCAACCCAATTCCCTGTGATTTTAATATCATTATCCTTTGTTGGGAGATTTAAAAACACAGCAGTTTTATTAACTGCATAATTTTCTGCTTTCACGCTGAAATTAAATGCAATCTAATTTCATGATATTTTTGCAGTTAGCTATCGTGTTACAAATTTAATACAAATACAATATGTACTAAGTCTTAACACAAAACGGACAGGATAAATACTATACAATAAATTACAATTAGCGTTAAAAAACAAGAGATAATATCGGTAAAGCGCGATCTTCCAGACTGGGATCCTCTTATTTTATAGAAAAACACAACGAATGCCTACTTTAACAAAATGTTCATTTCATAGACAATTTTTTCCCAGGAAGTCATGTATTTTTCAGAAATCTAGAAACTGACAACCTGTAGATTAAGTTAGTTTAGGTTAGAAAGAAAAATAAAGGTTTGTGCTATATAATTCCATAATATTTTACGGTTTTAGAAAAGAAATGCTTTCGACGAAACGTTATTCTATAAAACAAGGGTTTCCAGATTACTTTTGGGTAGTTTGGTTATTCTGTTGAGTTAACATGATTTTCATATTATAAACACAAAACCTGTCTTCTGTAAAAAAATGTGGATCGGTTAGGAAAATCAGAAAAAAAACGGATTTTACATATTTCCCATAAAAATCATACTGTTATTTGTTACAGAGTTGGACCTGGATTACTTGGAGCGTGGAGGCGGTGGTACCATGACAGTGGGGGCGCCAAGCGTGGAGCCCAGCCCCGACAGCTTGGACCTTATTAAAGTGGTGCTGCTGGGCGCGCCAGCGGTGGGCAAGACCAGCATTATACAGGTACAGTATCTATGGGACTCACTCAACTACCATTGCTTATTTTTCCATAAAATCGAGGTTTAATTCTCGCCTGTTTGCTCCTCGAAAACTATACGAGATTTTAGGTACTGAATGGGAATGAAATGTTCTGTATCGGACCTTTTCGATTTTTGAGCTTATTATTAAGAAATTGGTGTGCTAGGCGTCTGTTTTTGGCTAAAATTCTGCCGCAAACGGGCGCCTAGTACAGTCGAGTTCATTTACATCTACACACTTACACGACTTTATGCTCCTGACAGTGACAATAGGGTCGTGTTCAGATATTTTTGCTCTCGTAAGTGTGTAGATGTAAATGAAGCCGACTGTACCTACACAGATTATATAATATTTTTTGCAAAAATCGAAACGTTTCTAAAATTGGACGTATTTATGCAAAAGGGAACCAGTCCAAAATATACAATCCATTTACATTGAACCCTAAACTATAGCATAAACTACAACCGTTTAATGTGGGTTGGTTCGCTTGTGCATAAATACGTCCAATTTGATAAAAAATGGTTGAGTTTTGGAGGAGGAAACAGACGAGACCGAAACATCGATTAGTATAACTCAGTTACGTTAAGTTTGGACCTCATTTGTATACGACGCTATATAGTTACCAGGTGCAAACTTAACGAAAACAGATAGTATGGGAAAAGGAACAGTGATATATCATCTTAAATAGTAAATAACATTTTCTCTTCTAATATCACCTTATGAAACAACAAAATAAAACATTTTTTACGCCTATATTCATCTCAATCAGAAAATAAATTTTGAAACGGTTAAGCGTGCAAAGCCCATAACACCTAAGTAAAATTATAGAAATCTCAGACTTAGAAAAATATCATAGATAGGCCCAGTAATTAATTATCGTTCTACCTAATCATTGAAATACGAGTACATAACCATACAATCACTAGCATATTACTTGGCATGTGATTACTTATATCGAATTTTCGCAAGACATCTAGGCTATTTGGAAAACACGGATAATTAGACAATGGCGAATAAATAAAGCAGATTAAGAATAGTTTGGGATTTATGAGTTTTCAAAGGTTGCAAATCTATAATAGTCGGGCTAATAAGAGGGTCATGGTATGCTTGGTAGGCCGTTGCAGTAGCTGTCAATTTAATTACGGGCGTATGCCAAAAAATTGGGCAAGTGCGAGTCCGACTCGCGCATGAAGGGTTCCGTACCATAATCTATAACAAGTTTGTTGTATGGGAGCCCCCCTTAAATATTTATTTTATTATATTTTTAGTATTTGTTGTTATAGCGGCAATAGAAATACATCATCTGTGAAAATTTCAACTGTCTAGCTATAACCGTTCTTGAGATACAGCCTGGTGACAGACGGACGGACGGACGGACGGACGGACGGATGGACGCACGGACGGACGGACAGCGAAGTCTCAGTAATAGGGTCCCGTTTTTACCCTTAGGGTACGAAGCCCTAAATACGAAGGGTGTAGATATAGCTCAGATAGTCGCCAAACTTAAGTGGCAGTAGCCGGGGCACATTGCTTGAAGAACCGATGGCCGTTGGGGTAGAAAGGTTCTTAAGTGGCAACGGCTGATCGGGAGACGCAGCGTGGGAAGGCCCCTAAGGTGGACCGACGACTTGGTTAGGATCGCGGGCAGATTGAATGAGGGCGGCGCAATACCGATCGTTGTGTAGAACTTTGGTGTAGGCCTTTGTTCAGCGGTGAACGTCTATTGGCTGACATGATGATGATAAATAAATAATGAATAAATATTGGACAACCTCACACAAATCGGTCTAGTCCCAAATTAAGCTCAAGAAGGCTTGTGTTATGGGTACTAGACGACGATATACGTACTTCACTACATAGTATAAAACAAAGTCGCTTTCTCTGTCCCTATGTCCCTTTGTATGCTTAAATCTTTAAAACTACGCAACGGATTTTGATGCGGTTTTTAATAGATAGAGTGATTCAAGAGGAAGGTTTATATGTATATAATACATGCATAATTTATCAGCATTGCACCCGTGCAAAGCCGGGGCGGGTCGCTAGTATATAGATAAATATGTACCTACTTAAATACATAGAACAACCATGACCCAAGCACAAATATTCCCCAAGAACCCGGGACCGCCGGCTCAGTAGGCAGGTGTCTACAAACCGAGCCAAACGCGTCGTCAAAATGATGATAGATAATGTCAAATTGACAGCTACTTTTGATGCTGAATATACAGCCAACTTGACTAAACTTATCGTCAAACTTTGCTAGAACATAGCCCCGGCAGTGGCACCGAGGGTGATTCCTTTGAAAATCGCTAGGCCTATCATTTAATTACATATCATACTATTTACCCTTAGGTATTCATGTAAGTTCTTACCTTCACCCTACGTACAGTGTGAACCATAACAGCGTTTGATACAAATGTTTGAAACAGGCGTAGTTGAGCTTCTATTGCCTCTCAACCCTTGTTATGTCTTACCCTTTGATTATATTCCAAATGTAGCCTAATCAAACCTTACTGTGCCACAGTGTACGGAAAATCAGTAAAATTATGCGTGTAGAGAATTTTGTTTAAGGATGTCAATCGGTTCAAATTTATATTGGGATCAAATGTTTATATACGACTAACTACACTTTGACTGCTCTAAAAGCCTGAAATGACCATCAAAGTTCAACATTCCTACACAGCGCTAAAGGCGCTCCATACAAATGGCCACCAACTTTGTGACGTCATTCTGTGGGTTGAGCACAAATATTTGTATGGAGACAATAAGTAATTTGCCATTTTCACCGTGAATAAGTGCGTTTAAATTCATGGCTATCATACATTTATTGTTTTTTTTTTTTAAGTTTTTTGTGAATTGTGAAAACCATTTCAAAATTTCTTTTGGATTTTAAATAAAAATCATGAAATTTGCGTACCTTTCAAGGCATATTTCTTTTTTTTCTTTGTTTCATGACATATGGACACAATTTATTCATATGACCACAGTATGTTGTATATAAGTAATTCATCATCAGTCCCCTATTGGTAGCTCTAGTCTGCATGCACATTTAATAAAGATTACACATAAGAAAACACTACCTACAGGAGACTGCCATTTTCGATCTTCATAAAGTCAGCTTGTGAATTGTATTATATTGGTTGTTTGTGAAGGATAAGACCTAACTGGTCGTTGGGCATCGTATTACGAACGAGGGACGAATGCGCCATGTAATGACGCAGCAGCGCACACCAGGGTGTCCGTGTCCACGCCTTAATTTGGGCAGATTTGATGCGTTTGTAGCTCTTCCTAAATGCGTACATGCATTGATCAGGCGCTTCACCACAATTCCTTATTTATTACGTGATATTTATACAAATCACTAATAAAATACAGCTCTCAGACGACTTTCATGAAGGTCAAAAGAGAGCACCTCTTACAGGGATTGATTCTGTAACAGAAGTAAACTCGGTCTTTGCTGACGCATAACGACTTAAAAAGATACCATACTAAGGGCCGATTTTTCAAACACCAGATAAAACATATCAGTCAGATAAATGTTGGCTGTCACTTTTCTTTTATATGACGGGAGAAAAGGATAGCAATAATTGTAACTGTCAGATAAATTTATCTGGTGATTGAACAATCGGCCCTTACTGTAATTTACTTTACTGTGTAACGTCGAGCTAAAATAGCTCCGTAATACGGATCCAATCTCATTCACAAATGTGCTCGTAAAAATTGTAGATTCTCCGCTCGGCTTCTTAAATTATTCGGATCAGACGTTTATCTTCTCTCGAGGGCATAAAATGAAAGAAAATTCCGATATGGCACTTCTGTTTTGTATATGTTATCTTAGCGTGGAGACAATTGTCATTCGTTTGTGAATGTGTTAAGGAGGGTTTAACTACTTTAACGGGTGAAGTAGCAACGTGGCCATTGTCTTTTTAGGGTTCCGTCAAAATAGGAAATCTCATAGGGAATTAGGTACATATATAACGAAAGTGCTGCCAACTGGCGTCGCCAAACCGAATCTCTTACTTTGAAATTGACATTGACAGTGCTGCTACCTGCTCTTGCACGATCTCTTGCACAACGAAGGCACAGTACATACGAGTATATAAGCTAAAAGCATATAAGATATAAGGGTTATATCTCATGAATTTTCACAGATGATATATTTCTGTTGCCGTTATAACAACAAATTCGAAAAATATAATTTAATAAATATTTATGTATTTCATTAGTGAACAAGGTATTTTTAAACGGTTTTATTGTTAAAAGTTTGTGATATTCTTAACCTATCTACGGCATACGAAGGCGCCTCCCTTGTTTATAATTTTGGTAGGATTATGTCTTATTACTTTCTTTCATGCCTCATCAACCACGTCACCTGAATAAACATTTCCATAATCCCCCATCTTACTTTTCGACATTTCCTTATATTTCCTCTAATAGGGTTGCCATCTCTAAATTCGCCTAACCCGGACAAAAACTTCAAAAGCCCGAACATTTGGCGTAAATTGCTTTTTTCCCCAGACGTATCCGAAAATAATAGGTATATATAGGTTGTCTGAAAGAGATCGCTATTTAGCGATATGACTGCCTGTTGTTTACCTCTTCCTGTTATTTTAATGTATCTCATATTGTGATGTGTTGTGTATTCCTTGATGTTTGAGGTGTGCAATAAAGAGTATTTGTATTTGTATAATAGTATTAAGAAAACAATCGCCTTACGCTGTTACGCTGTTAACGTGTTATGCTAATTGAAGCTAGTGCCTTGATTGCGCTTTATTTATACGGTTTCTATAAATAAGTTATTCAATAAGGTGCTTCCTCACATAAAGTGTCCGGTTTTCCCCGGACACCCTCCGGACGGCACCCGGACGGCCGGGGTAACCCGGACAGATGGCAACCCTATCCAACCAGCAGATTACGCCTTTTTTTATACGTGTTGAGTTGAGAGGAAATGACTTATAGATGCCATCGATCAAACAGCAGACCCTCCGACCTTTTCCTTTATTGTGAACTGAATTGTGAGAATAGTTCCTTTTTGGAGGTATTTTTTCGTTCCGTGGAATTAAGGCCTCGATTTAGGAAGTAGTTTTTCATGATGTGAACTCGTAGTGATGTTAGTGTGGAACGCATGATGCGTGAGCAGAGTGGGATAAGTTTAACACGTGTATCTGTGTATTTGTGTATGTTGGTAGTAGTGCGGATTTTTTCTGATATCTCGGAGATATCTACAAAGTGTATACTTTGTATATCGCCACTTCGCCAGCCCAGTCAAGTTATGTAATATGCGCCTCATTTTTTTTTTTATATCGGACGACCTGACACAAATCAATCTAGTCCCACAGTAGGCTTGTGTTATGGGTACTAGACAACAATATATGTACTTATATAGATAAATATATACTTAAATACATATAGAACAACCATGACCCAAGCACAAATATTCGAGTTCATCACACAAATATTTGCCCTGGCCGGGATTTGAACCCGGGACCGCCGGCTCAGTAGGCAGGTGTCGTTTATATGTGTCGCAATAGAAATCAGGCGTGAAATGTCATTTTGTCCACAATCGGCCGGGTGTTATAAATTTTACGTCATCCTTTGGCCATATGTAAGTGGGATTTCCTGACCTAGGCAAGACGTAAAACTATAGACAAACCACGGGCGGTAATTCGTATAGCCCCAGATCGCATATTTATGGCCCTCGCCTTCGGTTCAGGCCACAAACACCTGTGGGACATTTACGAATTTATCGCCCGTGGTATGTAATGTACAATTACGTCACCCTAGGCAGTAAATGGGATTTACTGCCGTCTACGCGGTAAGAAATTCACACTTCCTGACCAAGAAGGCAAGACTTAAAACTTTAGACAAACCACGGGCGGTAATTAATAAAGCCCCAGATCGCATATTTATTTATTTATTTAAACTTTATTGCACAAAACAAAAAGTGTACAAATGGCGGACTTAATGCCATAAGGCATTCTCTACCAGCCTCGCCTTTTTATCGCCTTCACCTCGGTTCGGACCACAAACACCTGCGATCTGGGACATTTACTAATTCATGTTATGTAATTTACTATAATACATACTGTGTGTGTTTGTGGCATTGTAGCTCCTAATCCTCTGAATTTTCTAGATTAGAATTTTGTGGTTATGCGTAGTTTCAGTAGCATATACTCCTCTTTCAATGGGTATCCTGATCACCAACTATGGGGGAGTTTTTTTGATTTAGGTAATAAAATAAAAATCGTCATATTATAGAAACAAATGTCATTATAAACACTGGATTTAACGCCACACAGGCAATCGAAGTCGCTTTAGAATATTATTTCTCTTGAATTTAAGAGCTGCTCTCTTGTCGGTGTAGCTACCGCCAGTCGTTTCTTGGGCTTTCTTCTTCACTTCTTATTCTTAATAAAACATGACTTTAACCTTTTCTTTTATTTACTTATAGTAAGTTTATTATGTCTAAGTATTTATGTAAGTATATCTATATATTTTTATTTATGTATGTTTATTACTTTTGTCTTTTATGGTAGTCGTTCATTTATTCCTATTATTATTATGCACCACCTACTAATTTCAAACATTAATTTTCAACTACTCCGCTACCTAAGGGTTGTCTGGAAGAGATCGCTATTTAGCGATAAGACCGCCTGTTGTTTACCTCTGCCTGTTATTTTAATGTCATCTCATGTTGTGTTGTATATTCCTGGATGTTGGAGGTGTGCAATAAAGAGTATTTGTATTTGTATTTGTAATTACGTCTTGTCCTTCCTCTACTTCGCTTTCCGTCGGTTTTTCCTTCTGTTATTTTTGAGGAAAAAGTCATGTCTTAGCAGTATAGTCGGCGCATTGTAAGACGTCGAGTTGCGGAAAACTAGCCCGCTATAACCTATAACCTATATAACATGTCTTAGCAGATGCACTACCATATTTCCTCTTCTATTTTCAATTAGTGTTAGTAGCGTTCTTTTCTCTCTTATCCTATTCAACACCTCAAAACGTGAATATTGCTCTATTTTTAATTTCAAGCCAATCACGTTCATTTACATCAACAAGATAGTTCGAAAATGGCATTACGAATATTGGGTTACCACGTGTCCCTGAGACATATCCGTGATATTCATTACATGTCAAAGCGTAAACGATGTGGTTAAATAGCTATTCGAAATGATCAACCAGAGCTCTACTCCGTAATAGCGTATTTATGGCACATTTAGTCTGTTGGGCCCTAATTCCATAAATATATCTATCTGATATCTTCGAGAGATCTCCGAAGTGAAGGTAGCTAGTACATCGTTATATCTGTAGCTATACTTAAGCTGCGGCCCGTTAGTCTTTTCTATGCGGCCCGAAGGAAAGACAAACCAATACTAAACCAGTTAAAATTATACTGTGTATAGTTGCACAATTTTCTTTAAGCATTTAATTAATGCCATTCGGCGATTGAGGAGTATACGCAAAAAAAATCGTGTAAAGAAGCTATCGCGATAATAATGTGGTGATAATTTTCCCAAGTGAAAACACTTTGAAACGTTGGGCTATATCTAAAAATAAAGACTCCTTTTTTATATTAAGGTATAGGCCAATTTAAGATAGTAATTTTATCCCTTTTCCAATTACTATTAATTAATAGGTATTTTGTAATGAATGACATTAAAATTTACTTGACTTATACTGCAAAACAGCACAAGTTTAAAATTTTTAAAATAATTATTTCTTGCGAATTGTTTATTACGATATACGAGTAAGAGCCCTATTCCTCACTTACACACTGTCATCATCTTCCCGCTTTTTTTACTAATATCTGTACAAACGTCTGTTTTGTCTGTGCCGTCCATAACATAAATTAATGTTATTTGTTTTAGATTCCACTACATTTAATATCGACCTATCCTATCATGTGATATGTCTACACGTCGACATTGGCTACTGTTGCTAAACCAGCGAGAAGTGAAAGCCACAAAAGAAAAACAAAGAGGCCTATTCTCGGAGATGGTTTCTGAATTAACATAGACCGTAAAAAAAAATTGGTTAGGTACTTATCCAATTTTGTGTTTCGAAATATTGCCAAAAAGAGCTCTGAATAAGTCTGTCATATCTTCATACCTAAGACACGTGCCACTAACGACCTCCCCTCATAAGACGTTATTACGCGAGCAATTTACTGTATTACATGTCGCATCAAATTACAATTTAATATCCATTTCCAGGGAGATTGCCTTGTGGTTCGTGTTCTAGTGTTAGAGCCGTTATACACCGTATTTCAAACGAAAATAACACGCTTTCGGCACGTAATAAAATATTAGAGTGCGGGAGCAAGCATACGCCTGCAATCTAAGTATATGTATGAAACTTTCATTTTTTTTGAGTGAGTAAGCACCCTTAATCGAAGGTTCTATCCTGTAAACTGTATTTTTTCGTATAAATAAAACCTATAAAATTGAAATGTGTGACAGTCACGGAAACCGAAGAAAATATTATGTATTTTCTCGGTTGTTTGTGTAAGGCTGCCTGTCCACAGAGTGGAGGAAATTAACCAATCAAGCCTTTGTAAAGCCTAAAAGAAGTGCATTTCAATCTGAGGATTCTCTTTCCTTTCTCCTCCCGTCCTAAGCCAGGCTGATTCGGTTCAGTCTATTCACGACGCAGTCCATGCGCCCTGTGCGCCCGCGTCACCCCAACCCAAATTACCCCTGTGGCGCGGAGATAATCCCATTAGCGGGTTATACTCCCACACAAAGTCCGACTACTGGCAGTGAGGGCTAACCAGCCCTGTTACAGTTCAAGTCATGACTTAAAAAAAAAAACTGAGGAATGATACTAAAACATGTAAACGTTGTTTGCATTTCCACCTACTTTGAAACAATATTGTAATGGCACAGCCGGTCGGTAGCCCGCGGCTTGCAGTGACTTAACTTACATGATCTATGCAGTATATACTCTCTATAGATCAAAATACTGAAGTATCAAGAAGGTAAAAGAGATATCATGCGTCCTTTTAGTAGTGAGCAGGATTCCATAAAGGCACATTACCTAGTTAGCTCGCCGTAACCACATAAGCAACGTAATTTATCTTTGTGATCCCCGATAAAGTTCCCTGAGAACTGAATTTTGTTGGTTGTTTGTGTAATATGCGATGCAAATGGTTGTGGTGCACGACAACTTTTGTTCAGACAATTCGGCGCGCGTTTTTACCATGACGGTGGTTCGAACCATGGTTCGCTCTGGCGCGTGGGCTAGTAGCGCGGTTCACGCGTAGTGAGCACCTTGCGTAGAAAATACTAGAACATGTAAACAGTGTTTCCATTTTCACCCAGTTTGGAACAAGAAAACAAATTACATGAAATAAGCAGTATACTTTCTATAGATCAAAAGACTGAAGTGATCAGGAGATCCTATTAAGATATGCACTTTTAGTTGTGTGCAGGAGTAGGCATTATCTAATTAGCTCGCCTCGCTGTAACCACATAAGCAACGGACACCTATTAGGGACTTCGGGGAGTCAGGACTTGTTAGATGAATGGGTATTGGGTAAAATAATATTGTGTCTTTTGTTACTAAGACCGCGGAATAAGACACTTTAAAACCACAAAACAAAGTAATATAGAGGGTTATCTTTTTTATCTCCGAAAAATCCGTCCGGGAACTGTATTTTGTTGGTTGTTTGTTTAATATTAGACGCAATTGGTTGTGGTGCGTGACAATGAGGGTGGTTCGAACCATGGCGCGCAATGGTGCGTAGGCTAGTAACGCAGTTCACGCGTAGTAAGCGTCTTATGATAGCGTAGAAAATACTAGAACATGTAAACAGTGTTTTTTTACTTTACCCAGTTTGAAACTCGGAAACAACTTACATGAAATAAGCAGTATACTCTCTATAGACAAAAGACTTAAGTGACCAGACAATCCAATTAAGTAAGCCCTTTTAGTTGTGTGCAGGAGTGAATAGAGGCATTATCTAGTTAGCTTGCCGTAACCACATAAGCAATGGACACCTATTAGGGACTTCGGGGAGTCAAGACTTGTTAGATAAATGGGTAAAATAATATTGTGCCTTTTGCTACTAAGACCGCGGAATAAAACACTAAAACCACAAAATAAAATAATATAGAGGGTTATCTTTTCTTACCTCCGCCTGAAATCAGTATTTTCTTGGTTGTTTAAGTAATATTAGACGCAATTGGTTGTGGCGCGTGACAACGCAGTCGACCGACTTGTGGGGCTTTTGTTCGGATAATTCGCCGCGCGTTTTACCATGACGGTGGTTCGAACCATGGTGCGCACTGGCGCGTAGGCTAGTAGCGCGGTTTACGCGTAGTGAGCACCTTGCATAGAAAATAAAAGAACATGTAAACAGTGTTTCTACTTTACCCAGTTCGGAACTCGAAAACAACTTACATGAAAATAAGCAGTATACTCTCTATAGACAAAAGACTGAAATGACAAAAAAACTCTATTAAGATATACCCTTTTAGTTTTGTGCAGTAAATACAGGCATTACTCGTATCTAGTTAGCTCGCCGTAACTATATAAGCAACGTATAGGACACCTATTAGGGGAGTCAAGATTTGGTAGATAAATGGGTAAAATAATATTGTGTCGTTCGTTACTAGGACCACAGATAAAACACTATAAAGGGTTGAATAATCGCGGCTGAACTATTTTCTCCGTCGATTCTCATGAAATTTTGTGTGTATCAGGTTAATTACCTAAATAGTTTTTTTGTAGGTACAGTTTCAAAAAATTCAAACTGGCGGTGATATAGGGGTCGGAAAGCAACGGCCTCCCCTCTGCCGGTCGACAGAAGCAGAGCGGAGGAAAGGAACCAATCAGGCTGCGTCTTTGTGAGGCCTAAAAGAAGTGCATTCAAATCAAAGGAATGTGATTGGTTCATTTTACACAGCTTCGCTCCAGTGGACAGGTGGCCTTAAACCAACGATAAATTTTACGACTGTTTATTTATTAGCTTAAGATAATAACGGTTTTATGGGTTTTGCGAATGCTTTTATGTCAAAAAGCATTAGTGTAACGTGTAATACTCTGTTTAGTTTAGTAGTTTATGCAACCGTTACAACATAATGAGAGGCAAAAAATATAAATATAAATAATGAGAAGGAAAATGAACCAATCAGGTCCATTTTAAGGGAACCCTTTGTTTCCTAAACTAACTTAATTCGTCGAATGTTACATTTGGGCGAAAAAAAATTTTTGCAGAAATTTTTATTATTCTGTAGAGTAATACATTTTTCATAATTCCTGCAAATATCATCTTTAATAATTATAGAAACGGTTTAAACTCACGTCAGGAACGGCCCGACATGTTTCGAACTCATTTGGAGCTCTTCATCAGGGGTAGCTATCCGTGCTGCTACGCGACTCGCGACCCACTGCCGTGTCTAAACCGTTTTTATAATTATTAAAGATGTCTCACGATAGTTTTAATAACTTATTAAATATCATCTTATTGATTAGGTTACGTTAGGTTTGTTTTATAACAATCTAAAATAGTATACGGTTGCAAAGAAAAATGCTTTCTATGAAATGAGTTTTCGCCGAAATGAAACATTCACGAGAAATAATTCTAGAAGGCAAAATAGAACCACATTATATAATATATATCGCAGTCAAAAGTGTGAACTGGTCAAAAGGACTTTTAACCGACAAAAACAGGCAAAACTGCTTTTGACTGAGCGTGTTGGTCAAAAGTAGTTTTGCCTGAAAATCATTGGTTAATAGTACTTTTGACTGTTAGTATCAGTCAAAAATACTTTTGAACGCAGGCACATTTGTCCCTTTATCTCGATATTATTTTAATCCGACTCGGCTGGGTTAGGTTAGGTTAGTTTTTTTTTATATCCCTAACTATAAGTGTGAACTGATCAAAAGGACTTTTAACCGACAAAAACAGGCAAAACTACTTTTGACCAACACGCTCAGTCAAAAGCAGTTTTGCCTGTTTTTGTCGGTTAAAAGTCCTTTTGACCAGTTCACACTTTTGACTGCAACATATATACATACTGTGCTCCAATTTTCTGTACTAACCTTATCAAAGAGCTTTAAACGCCTTTATAGCTTTAAATTCAGCTTTTCAGCTTTTAATCCAGCTAGTCCCCAAGTACCAAGTTAGTCATTCGCGCAAGTTTCTCATTCTATGAATATTTTATTCCCACTCCATTCGAGAGCATAAAGCGAGCAAAATAGCTGCCAGACCGACCACAGGGGAAAGCAAAATGTGTTTTCATTGAGAATGTAAATTAAAATCTAGAAATTTGTTGAACGGTTTCAAGCTTTTATTTTTTAAGCGTAGGAGAAGATGGGTGTTATAAGTTTAACATTACTGCGTTTCTGTATATTTGTGTATCTGGATGGGCCAATTTGAGTGGGGTTTTTTAATCGAAAAACTTGTCCGTTCAGATAGTTCTTAACTATGTTTAGTGAAAATGGAACCAATACATTCCAAGTTTACCTTGTAGATGTCTGTATCTCTCAAGAACTTTGAAATTTTAACGCTGCTTTCAAATAACATCACAACTAATGTAAATGTTGAAACTAAATAAAATGTAGGATAGATATGTGGTCGGTGTTATCCCGAACCTCGTTGTCGTAAATGGAATAACAAAGCAGTCCTTTGTTAACAATATTTATTTAGTTGCGTAAATTTTTCCAGTATTTTGTTTGACAACATATGAATGTTACTTGAATGGCAAAAGAGCTAAATATCACGTACCACGCTGAAATGTAAATCAAATATGACTCCAGTGCAACCTAATCACCCCTATTCCCACTCATAACTCCTGAATAACCGTGTATAGTTAAACTGTGTAAGTGGTCGGTGCTAACCCGACAATGTCGTTCGACGTAACTAGAATAACAAAGTAGCCCTTTGTTAAAAATATTAATTCTGTTACGCTCCTACGTCCCTATTCATGAGCGCCTCATATATATTATTCCGGAAATTGCCGCAGGGAGCAAACTATCCTTTGTCGTGTCCATCTATTATGTTTGTTATTACGCTTTATTCATTTAGTTTTCATGGAGAAAAGGGACACAGAACAGATGGCTGTACCTATATTATCCTTATGTGTAATTAATATTGAGAAAACTAGCACAATTCAATTTTATAAGTAGTCAAAATTTGATTTTGCGCATCTTGGAAGATTTACCACAATAATAAGTAAAAGTATTTTTCGTTTAAAATCTTACCCCAGCAGCACAAAAGCTACATAAGTTCTTTTACAGCCCTTATACATCATACTTTTAATGAGTTTTAATGGCTTAATCGGCTCTTTATAAAGCCTGTTTAGAATAGAAGCAACCTTGAAGCAAGAACCTATTTGAAACATTTGATTAACACTGACGTTTCTTTTCAGCAATTCGTCTGGAGCGACTTCTCCGAAGAGTACATCCCGACGGATAAAAAACACACCTTCTACCCTTCGGTGATCATCAACGAACACCTCTACGAAGTCAAGATAACAGACGTACCTGTCATCCCTTACTTCCCCATCAACTCCTACTACGAATGGGCCCATTATCGCTTCTACGGCCTGAGAAATGCCACAGCCTACATCCTAGTCTTCGATCTTTCAAACGTTGAGACTTTCCAGTACATCCGCACTCTCAGAGACCAAATGGTCGAGAGCAGAGACATGAGGAACGTTCCAGTGCTCGTTGTTGGGAATAAACAGGATTTGTTGTGCAGTAACACGCCTTCAGCTGCTAGTGGTTTGCAGCAGCTGGCTTTAGCTGAGAGTGCTTGTGGAGATTCAAGGGAGAAACGAAGGAACATAGTGAATCTGGTCCGGAAGCATTGGAAGTGTGGCTACGTGGAATGCTCGGCGAAGTACAACTGGAGAGTTATAGCTGTGTTCAAGGAGTTGATGGAGATGATTGACGCGCTGGAGTGGAGCGGAGGTGGGAGGAGCTCAGAGCCTCCGCCAGACTCCTCCGCTGGGGGAGGATCAGAAAACAGATGCACAGTTACTTAGCACCGTTGCAAGACTTATAAGGAACGGCTCAAGTACGAATGGAAAAGGTTTTGTTGATGACATGGACATTTAGGAATGTGAACGCACACTAGATTAGTGTTGATGTTTGACATAGTTATTCATTTAGATCTTGGATTTTTTGGGGTAAAATAAAACGAGTATAGATGAAGTTCTTATATCGATAAACTCATCTATCGATATTTTTGTTCACATCCAGCAGCTCTAGCACAACTGTGACACGGAACTCTTTCTCGCGTGAGATATACTACCTATCCCTTTCTGTGCAGTACTGTAAGACAGTGATGTGTGATACTATGTCGCGCGACATGTGTCACGAAGCATAGTTATGCTAGATGGGCTGTTCTATTCGTTAAAATACTAATAATCAATGATGTTAGCTTAGATATGGATGCCATCTTCTGAGTTTCATAAATTTATATGTTTTGATCCGTGAAAAATGAGTTCTCGGAGCAAAAACATTATAAACTTAGAAAAATATTTTCACAAACGAATTCAGAATGTCATAACTCATTGAGGAAAGAAAAGTATAGGTGAGTGAGTTTGTCGATAAACGTACCTATATGTCTTTTGATTTTGCCATTTTGCTCCAAATATTCCGAGCTCTGGTTATAAGGTTTTTATATAAGTGTTAGACAAATATAGGTCGCAGCCCGCTTCAAGATAAATCCCCTTCTGTGAGGTCGAGACACGCTTTAAACTTTGCTTTAGGATATTTACGTTTCCCAAATTTTTAAGTATACCGGGTGGAACAGATCGAAGGACTTTTAACACGTTCGCGGACAGTAAGTCACACCTGTTTGACACTAAAATTTTGTATGGAATATTTGAAAATGTTATAGCAGTTTCGTCATAATTGTAAGATTGAGTACAATTTATATGTGACAATGAACACTATGCAAGTCGAATGCTATACCAGTTGCGTCAAATATCATACATTTTTATACTACCTTATGTGACAACAGATGCTATAGCATTATACTTCCATAGCATTTCTGCCACATGGCTTAGCTAGCTCGTGGTACATTTATGTCATTGAATGTTATAGCAGGTGCCTGCTACGCTTATATGTGATAGCGAAAAGGAATATAGGCGTTGATTACAGGACTTATAGTTATCAACGGGTTTGTCACTCACGCCTATTCTATTTGAGTCTCTCTTGTTACTTTCAGACAACACACCAGACGAGTTTGGCATATAGTGTTCGTAGGAACTTCACTGCCCCGCTTTATTGTGAAATGGGTCTTGATCAGATTCATCGGTATCGTCTTTTACACTTCTGACTCTTCTCTTGACATTGGTTGATGTTTTTGACTCTTCAACGCTAATTTGATCCACCGATGACTCCTCGGTCACCTCTTCGAACATTTTCAGTAATATCTCACTATCGTGGGTTTAAAAACTCGTATTGGACGAGCCTTTCGTTGATCTAATGATTTCGGTGGTAAAGGCGGTGACGGTGAAGTTTGTATAGGTCAGGTGCAGTCTGTATGGCGCCACCAAGTCGGCGGTCGGGCTCGAGTGAGGACCTTCTTTGGAGGCATGTAACTCAAATCAAAAGCATGTTTCTACAGTGCGATAAGCTACAATACCCTTCACTATGTTAGCAGTTGAATGGTGAACCAAGAGACGTATGATTCCAAGATATTTGCTGACAATTATGTCTACTGTGTTTGTGTATAATATAAAATATGTACATTAATCTATGTCTGTATTTATATTATAACCACTGCCAAAGCTCGTTGAAGGGCAATAAACAGTTAGTAAATATAGCTAATAATTACATCCCACCAAAATATCCAAGAAAATACTTGAATAAATGTTACTTACGATGATAAAAACAATCCTTAGAAATGTTGTCCGCACGCAAAATTCTCAAAATACTGATGGTCCACACAGCGGCGCACTCGCCGGGCGACTGAACTAATTTTCATACAACTGAGAATGCTATAGCATCTGTGTGCGGGAGAGGGGGGTACGATTGTTGGCAACACATGTCAACTTGTCAGTGTGCGAAAAGCAAGTAATGTGACAGTAAGCGTACCCGGATTGCAGAGAAATTGACACTAAATGTTAATGTACACGTTTTCACTATGGCAAAGCGCATTCTTTAGCATTTGCGCTCAGGAAAGAAGCTCGGTTAATGACTGCTATAGAATGCGCGTCACAAGAGGTACTCAAAATTCGAATGCCATAGAATGCCCGTCCGCGAACGTGTTAAGCAAACAGGGAATTGTTCAGACTGAGTACTTCATTTTTTACCAGTAAACTATGTAAATATATCTATCCATTTTTGAGATACAGTTTGTTAAACATTAGTGTAAAAAGCTGCACATACTATCAACCCTAGCATCTTTTGAAAATCGCTTGAGTTAAAGACAGGTGTCAATTTAAAATGTACCTTAATCAAGCTTTGAATTAGTAGGGTTGACACTGATATTAAAATATTTTATTTTGATGACTTTTTTTACTTTTAAATCCAGCTTTACAATTGTAATAGGTCGATTGTAGATCACTCAGATGACACTATCCTGTCAGCTTAGTCTTTACAAATGTTCCACCCTGTATAGGTCTTTTGCAAACTTTATAACTGCTTGGGATTTTTATAGTTAGTATTCGTTAATGTTTTAACATTGTAATATAACATAAAAACTTTCAAGAGAGAAATTTGACCGTCTTATGAAGTTATGGACAAAATTATAACTAAGGCGTACTAAAAAGAAAACGTAGGTTGCACCGTAAAAATCGTTACGTAGCATGGTTGTATGAAATATTGCTTTTAGACTTTTGCTATGACAAAATTATTGTGTTGTGAATACAACCTACTTATTTCTTTATACTATTACATAATTGAATCTGCCTTTATAAATTAAAAAGAAGATCTTATGTAAATTTTCTAATTCTAAGACTTTACTAATTATTTAATAACTTTCTTTCCAGGGTACTTTTTGTACTTTTGTACTCATATCTATCAAATATAAAGTACCTCTACTTAAGATGTTATATTTATATAAGTCTTCAAATCTTAAGTGCTATACAATTTGTTTGCGAAAGTTATTTTTAAATTGGTGAATGAACTATGAAATACTTACCGTAAAACTACCCAACTATAGTCCAATCATCCAACTATGGTCCAAAACAAAACTCGTTTATTTTTATCAAAATACATATTCTATCAGTGATTTTATACGTTTTTATTGAAGTTTGTTTAATTATGTTGTTCACTTTAGAATTCGTTATAATTGTTATATGTTAGTTTAAGTAATTTTCGGATTAAATTGAACTATAGTTGTGTGGACTGGACTAAATTTGGGTAGTTTAACGGTACTTAAAATTCTTGTTTTAGCTATTAATAAATTGATAATAATATCTGACGTGAAAACAGTAAAAAATTTGATAATGTGGATGTTTGGGTTAGTATGTTTGTTACAAGAATAATGTTGAATAGGTAATAAGGAGACATTTTTCAGATCATCCCTTTGCAGTGGTGTAGCAAAGCTATTTAGAGCCCCGGCGGCGTCTCCCGATTCGTATGGGAAATTTTCTTGAGAACTTTCTTTCCCCATTCAATTAATTACGCTATGGCAGTTAACGCTAAATTAACAATTGTTATAGGTAAATATCAGATTATAGCACTAAAATCTCCGTCTGGCTACAGTATGCGGTCATATCAAATATACACGCTGTATACAAAAAACATGACATACCTACATATTAAATGCAAACGTAACTTGGATTTTTTTTTTTCTGCGTAGTGACCGCTATATAATAATGATGTGTCTAAAGCAATAAGCTACTTATCCATTCCTAGCTATAGCTACAGAATTTACAGAACGGTATGACTTGGTACCCTTTTAGCTATCAAATTAAGTCATTTCGTACAGGGAAAGTACTACCTATTTATACAGTGACACCGCTTCCACCGCACGGGATTTATGGCACTCGGTACCGCCGTGGTGAACTCTACGGGCTGCGGTGAGCACTAATCTTTACTGAGTGTACGTTACACTAGTAAGTCTTCATTGAATTTCAAATGTTTCGAATTTGTATGTTTGTTACGAAAAATAATTGAATAAATGGCAAGGACTAAGTCTGTCATTTGTACCGTTTGTGCAATAAGGATGATAAATAATGCCAAAACTCCGCAAGTTATAATAATTATATCATTTACATGTAAAATATAGGATAATGTCTAAATAAATAAACTGTTTATAGAATACTACAATACTAGAATGCTACAGACAATACAGGACGATGTAATCGGTACCTTAGGTATCGGTAACAAAATTGGCTCTATTGTAAACGAAAGGTACCATATATATATGTCTGTAGTGATACCGCAGCTTCAAAATTATAGCCGCAAGGAACTTTAAGGATTGCGGCGAGCACTAATCTGTACTAAGTGTACGTTACACTGGCGTGTCTCTATTAAATTTTAGATCTTTGCTTAAATTTTTTTTATGGAAATACAAGACTGCAAACTATTTCGCCTGAAAAAAGGCATAATAAAGCTAGTGGCCAACTGAAACATGTTTTTTGCTGAAACTGAGTTTTTAGACCGGATGTTCGATTTTGGGTTTAGTTTCGTCCTAAACCGAAACCGAAATGTCTCCGAGGTTTTTGTAGTAATGTTTAAAGTTTGGGCTACACTAGCGTTTACAAAGTGCAGCAGGTACGCAAAAAAAACGTCAGGGCGCATCCGTAACTAACCTTGGACGCCATTTTGTACCAAATCTATAGTGATACTGATACCGTTTGCGGCAACCGCACAAGATTTATGAGTAGTTAGTACCGCCGCAGGTAACTCTACGCGTTGCGGTGAGCACTAATCTTTACTAAGTGTACGTTACACTGGTGTGTCTCTTTAACCGAACCGACGATTTTTAAACGAAACCGGGGATAGTCTCCACACAAAACTACGTGTCTGCCTACCAAGTTATAATTAAATTTGATTGATAGAGTTAAGGCTCGATTGGGTAACATTCAAACATGTAAACCTCTTCACAAACTTACGCATTTATTAAGTATGAGGGAATTAAGAAAAAAATGCGTGGCGAAAAGCAAAAGTTTGTAATTCTGAATGAATCCAATAATGAATATAATAACAAATGGCCCTCGTACACATGATAGATTCATATATATCGATAATTACTTACCGATACTTCTTGTCTTGACAAATGATCACGATTTTGATTGGTATGTTACATATATCGTCTGCTGACAACCAAAACTCACTAAATAACAAATAAGTACCTACCTACCTACCTTAAAACAAAGCTCGTATTACAGTATCAATCTACAAACTAGATATTGCAGTATCGATAAGTCTTTTTATCGATATTTGACATATCCCAAAATATGTCATTTGATTTTATTCATATAAATTCCGACAGTTGAAGAAAAATCGCTAAAAGGAAACTAAAATAAATTCGAGCAAGCTAAATATAATATAATAAAATATTATTATTGTATATAATTGTATATAATTGTATATTAAGCCCTTGTAAATATGATGGATTCATATTTTGTACTTACTATGTAAAAACGCTTTTATGTAGGCGAGATTCTTAGAGTAAATAAATGTGTAAAATCGGATGGAGTCAGAAAAGGTTTAATTGTATTGAGGTGTTATTCAATTTTATATAACACGTAATTTTTCACTGAGTACTCATTATACAGTGATGCAGTCTTCTTGTTTTATAAATTACCAAAGGTATTTTTTTTTCTATTTTTTATCGATATCCATAAAAAATGCATTTATTTTTCCTCGCATTATAAACTTTAGTACTAAAATTACCCTGTTGACACAGGACTTTAATTGATATACAGCGTGTATATTTGATATAACCGCATATTGTAGCCAGACGGAGATTTTAATGCTATAATTTGATATTTTTAACAATTATTAATTTAGCGTTAACTGTCATAGCGTAATTATTATTTGAATTTTTCTGAGCAGCAATGTATGGCGTAGTTATTACTAGTGACAGTTGAGATATCATGCAGCTAAGCGTCAAAAAACAGCATATATTAATAAGTGCGTAAGTACACTAAGACCCCGTAAAGTTTGCGGTCATATTAAATATACACGCTGTATTTTAGGGGATATTATTTTATACAAAAATACTTCACCGAATGCTTCATTTCATAGAATTTTAAAGTTTCCTCGGAGTTCATACATTTTTCAGAAATCTTTAAAATGTCAACCTATAGATTAGGTTAGGTTACTGGTATTATAACATTATATTATTTTTTTTGGATCAGAAAAAAATGCTTTCGATGAAATGAAATTTCTATGAAATGAAAATTCGATGAAACGTTTGTCTATGAAACAAGGGTAAACCTTATTTTAGCCATATCACGTCATAAAAAGGTCATGTAGTGCAGTTACGTCATATGAGAAAAAGATGTTAAATCATAGAAACGCAACACTTTAAAGCTACACTGAGTATAGTTGATTTCACTACATTTAAACAGCTTTATATAACGTATGGCGTTTCTTTTTATAATAAATACTTTTCCCAATTTGCTCCGATAAAGGTGCTTTCTCATCGGCGAATGGAGGCGAAGCGAGAAGACGATTGAAATCAGTAGCATATTTTCACCAAAAAATCCCTTTAATAATCACGACCGATCCCGGAGCCTACGTTTGTCATACAATTCTCGTCTCGCCTCTTTGGTGGGAAAACAACTTTATTCATTCTTTGATTCAAAAGTAATAATGTACTTAACTAAATAACACCCAAATAACATACTTTTGTATAATATCTCCGTGTTGTGCTTCTTTCATGTGCTTCCTATACTGTTGTGTTAAATTTAGAGGTCGAAGTTATATAATTTTAGCTTTCAAAATGTTATTTTTGAAACATAATTGTAAGACCTTTAAATTAAAATTGGAGGCGTCACTTTAGGCAAAACAAAACAAAAAATACGTCAAAAGGCAGATTTCACACTTGCGTCAACTGAAAGACTGCCTAGCATCTATAGAATCAAAATATGTTTACTTATTTGAATGTAGTCTTCTAATACTTTATTCAACTTACGTAGGTGTATGTTTGTTTTGCCTAAAATAACAATATTGTTAAAATTATTTTTGCAGTTCATTGTCGTTATATGCTTACGTATATTTACACTTCGTTGCAAGTGAACGTGCACACGTGTATATTATAAGACTTGTCAGAAATGTGTAGATTAGCGGTTCTCTTATTTTTCGCAGAAAATTGTTAGGCCGATTGTCACTTCCCAACTCCCGTTTCGTGGAATTTTATTTCGCCGACCGAGGCCAATCAAGGAGAAATAGAAGCCATATTAACCGGTGCACCACCAGAACCGAAGAAAAAAAAGTACTTAGACAAAGAAGAAAGAATCAACAGAATTCTTGAACATAAATCTACATACTCAATGCCATTGCAATGCATTAAGTTCGCCATTTGTACTGACTTTTGTTTTGTGCAATAAAGTTTAAATAAATAAATAAATAAATACTCAGAAGAAAAGTTATTGATGTGAATTGCTTCCAATTTAAAAGTGTAGTGGTATTCTTAGTAAATTCTTGCTAAAAAAATAAATGAAAAGAAAGAAGTTGTGTTTTTCAGAGAAATAAGTAACAAAATATGTAGGTATGTGTATGTATGTGGCAAATTTACCAATTACAAACTAAAATTGAAAACTATACTAAAAGTAAATTATAAATATATGTATAATATGTTGTTTTTTTTTTTGTAATACTTGCAAGCAATTTAATATTACCTTCATGCAAGCAAGCAATCTCCATGGTCATAAAACAAACCTAAGCTTACCTACAGTTTTTGGTTTTTGACCCATGTTTCATTTTGTCGCAGTTACTCTTACGTGCCAGAGTTTCGGCCAACCAAAAAATATGTAAGTATTGGTATGTATCTTTTTCTTATTCGTAACTTGCCTAATGTATGAAAAGGGAACTGTTGCATCAACGAAACGTTCATCGTCCAAAAGTTGTTTGACCAAGTGAAAGATTTGACTAATGATTAGTCTGCCAAGAGTTTAGAGGCATAATAATAATCTGCTTTACAATAATTCTACCAAGTGAAAAGTTGTCATACAAAAATTTGGTAATCGTTAGTTGTCATAGTGAAACCTCGGCGCAACGTTGGTTGGCAAATGAAATTCGGCCAAAAATCGTTCTGCGAAAAGGCAGAACACCGTAGATTAGCTCTATTGTCATGTACCTGTTACGGAGAAAGATGTTCACAGCTAGACACAAAAATCTTCCAAAGATCTCCACAGTAACGTCTATCTATTTTTCCATTTAACTACAAAAAAGTTACCCAGTGTAAAGTTTGAACGAGGAAGCGATACATTTAGGTGCTGACTTTGTAGCTGGCAAAATAATTAATTACGTGTCGAGAAAGTTTTACTTTCACGAACTGGCATCTTATGAAGTTAAAGTGTACTAACGAACACCTTATGCTCGCTTCTCTAAACTTTTGCGAGTCTTAAGGTGCAATTTTCTCGGTGAGAAAAAGAGGAATGAAAATTTGTATGTGCGAGCTCACACGGGCTCGTGATGGCTGTTTATTAATGGTAATTTTTGGTGGAAATTGATCGATGATTTTAATTCTCGTCCCATCTCATCTCGCCTCGCCTCGCTGGTGAAAACGCACCTTAAAGCTATATTTTATTAACATCTTATTAGCGACTTGAAGCGAAATAATAGTAGCGTGCACACAATGTTACATTTTTCTTGGAATAGATAATGAAGAAAATAATAAAACGTGCAGCGTAACGTGCTCGATACTAACATTATTCTCTGATTAAATATAAATTTTAATTACATGCGTTATATTGCTAATATCGAAAAAATTTGGTCTTAAAAGCAGTCGCACACTCAATACAAAGATAGGGGCATACATATTACGCATAGTACCTATACATACTTATGTAACAATCAAACTTATACATTATTGGCCAAAAGTGTACAGTGTCTAGCAGAAGTTGCTAAGCAACCCATTATACTTGAAATTATTTATTTTGTACTCGACTCTATTTTTAAATTACATAGTACTTCTAGGTACCTGTGTATTTTAACAGATGCTATCAATATTTTGTTCTACCTCTTTCTTGTGCATGCTTAAGGTGTATATTATTGTTAATTACTTTGATTAGCATCATTGGCAATATTTTGGATACCTTCCACATGAAAACTGATATTTAAGAAAATTCATCAGCGAATGTAACATTTATAAGAACGGGTACCTATTTTAATATTTTTTCACACGAGGAAAATCGTTATCAGTTTCAAAGAAATTATTAAAGAGAGAGAAACAATCAATAGCCCCTTTTTTAGCTATATTATAATGTGTTATCACTTAAGGACAGTGTTTTCATGTAATATATAAGAAAACTATCATTATCGACATGTTATATTATCACCATAAGATAACAGTAAATAATGTTTATGTTATGTTTTGCCTAACTTGGTCTTTGTATAGATATTTATACAAAAGTTAAGCGGTGCAATAAAAGCGTTGTGAAACTTAATTTTTATTTTTTTTGTACCCTGACCCTAACAAAATACGTTAAGGATATTGAGATGGTCAATTCGGCTATTATAATTTTTTTTGGTATTGTGAAAGCGGGACCGCATCTGTGCAAGGGTCTGGGAATCGTAAATTCAAAATATAATAGATACTGTTCTGCTCATAAATAACCCGATGTTATTTAGAATACTAAAACAATTTCGCTGGAATTTTAAATTGTCACTAAGACTTAAGGGTGACGGAAATTTATTACGAAATTGATTGTTCTTAACCGTCAAGCTTTCTCACGGGTTGTTAAATTTATTTCTAAGGAAAGTTAGAAAAAAGGGGAGTTAATTATAGACAATTCAAGATACAAACACCACGGGGCGTCATAAAACTATATTGCGCAACCTTTCCAGGATAATGGGAAGAAATTTGAAACTATGCACATCTGCTAAGACATTAATCTTAATGTCTTTCGTGACAAGCAAGCGACATAATTCTAATGAATTTAGGGGCGTGTCGTTTGACTCTGAAATCAATGACCAATGGACAAACATAACTAATTCGGGGTGGTGTCCGAACATTGTTCATATTGACTGGCGGGAGAATTTTTGGATTGCAGGAGGTGTGGCATGGACAAGGAAGGAGGCCTCTCGACTCGGACTGGAGCGAGGCTTCGGGGCAGTTTACGTCTGGAGATCACAGCGCGCGCTTGGGATCTTATCTACTAAGCGTACCTATTGTATTCTTAGCTTAGAAATTGTATTCCCAAAGTCATAGTCTAATTTAGTTCAGTGTAAAAGTGTAAGGAACTTTTGTGTCGAACGAGCGAGGCGGGAAGGCAACCCGACCTGCGAGAGGAGACGAGTTGGCGCATTGGCGAACTCTAGCAGCTCGAATAGACTGCGAATTATTTGGTAATGTACTTCAATACCATCATTGTCCGCAACGATTAGAGTGATTCAGATTTGCATCCCACTTTCATATTAAACTCAGTAGAGCCTTACATTAAAAGTAGCAAACATGGACGCGGGAGCGTCATTAGATAAATTTTACCAGCAAGGACGTAATAAACCCCACCGGCTGGACCCACCTTCGATTTGTGAGCTAACAATTTTATTGAAAGGCAGGTAGCGTGCCTAATTGTGATTTTTTTGCGCCGACTTTTGTGCGAGGGTTAATGCTTGGTGTCGTGGGACCCTCAGTACTCCGCGTACGGGTGGAGATAATACTATAGAAATCGAAATGGTCCGTTATTAATTAGAATCAAAGGAGGAGTGCAAGCGTGAAATCACTCTAGCTGCAAATACGTGCTTTTGTGTTGTTAGATTTAAGTAAAGACTGAAGGTTAGCCTCTCTTACTGTTGTTCCTCTTGAATTTGGTAGTTAGGGACAACTCTTAGTATTTAAACTGTAAACTTTGTGTGCATGTGTGTATAAACTAGATTTAGGAGCCAAGAGGGTTTTTGGGGTTGAACATTTCATTTTCCCTCTTATTAGCATGGCTGTTAGGAATGAAATGTTCGGCTATGGTTGATTGTGACCCATCAACCATGGTCTAAATAATTGGACAGTTTCTTTTGCAAATTTATTTAAAAGTGGAAAAAAGACTTAGATGAACTAATTTTTACAAAATAAATCTAATTTTTCACAACTTCATATTTTTTATTTTACCCCATCGTTAGGCACCCTTAGGGATTGATGACGGAGATTTTGCGCTAAGGTCATGGCTCTTAAAGCCTATAGTACATCGCCAGATTGTTTAATAATTGTTACAGCCAGAGCGACCGCTAGGACTGAACCTCCGATATCAAAACCCGTATCTTATACTCAATTACGATTTCCGTTCTAAAATGATATCAGTCGAATCATTTCCTTGAGACCTAGTTGGACCTAGGTCAATTCTAGACTGTGTGGCAGTCAGTCGAGTAAATTAGAGATAATGGGAGATGGACCTTGGTCAGACATTTGTGCTAAATTAGTCGGGAGGTATTTGCTAGGATAAATCATGACATCTCGTTACTACTTATTGATCTGACGCGGAAACGCGGGGTGACATCTGAAGGAGAATACTTACACATTTACCTGCTCATTCTACGTAAGTATATAACTATGGATCACACTTGGCTGCGGTTGACTATTGAGGGCGGCGAGCACTGGACCAGTTGGAGGCGAAGGGCGTATTGGCAGAGAAAGGTGATATTTTCTAAGGTAGGCATCGTAAGGCCTAACCTTTAAGTGTAGGACAATGCAGGCTGAGTCTAGATAGCCAAACTGACTCGAAGCAGTCGGTAGCGTGACAACTATTCCGTTTACAAAGGCGTGACAGCGGCGATTGCTGGTCACTCTACTACACGCCATGTCTTGCAGATTGACCCTCGACCTTTGATTTGGCCAAATCAAAACCTAACTCATTTGCATACCGACACCTAAATAAACTATGACCCGGGTCGTTTGGGGCGGGCTCTTAGCCCATTGAACTAAGTCCTCATCTTCGGATACGAGGCAAATAATCGCTTCTCAGCGAAAGAGGGTCAACTGCGCCCCTATAACTCGAGTACGAGGCTTGGCATCTGGTCTGTCAAGCGTAGGCTTCCCCTGTGATTGCGGGCGATCGGTTGTTCACGACGGGAACAAAACCCGTACAATGGAGGCTACTTCATTTGTCCTAATAACGGAATCGATGTCACTAACGCCGGCCTCTAGTAGCCAGATAGCTATGACTGCTTCAGCCTGGATGTATGCAAAAGTAGTAGCGAATTCTCTTAACCATACAGTAAGTTTAAAATTTCTTTAAAATTTATTCAATTACATAAACAGCTATAATTTAGACGATCACTTCACGAGCCGTACCATCACAGAATTTGATGCCGCGTGACCAAGGATCCATGTACGTATTCGAAATAACGATATGACTGGATTTATATTAGCTTAAAAATAAACACAACGTAGGAATCGTAATTGAGTATTATAATTAAATTAAACGACCATGTTTGGAGTTTACCACAGACTGACTTTATTTCTTTTAATAAATTATAAATAGAATGCAACCATAGAGAAACTAGATGGCACTAGTGGTGTTTATGTTGATAACAAACCTCAACACACTCCCTTATCAAAATAACACACCAACTCTCAAATGCAAAAACAAACTTAAAAATTAACTTCGTATAAGATAATACGTCAATGCACTGCCTAATCTTGAATATGAACCATTCCCAATTGTTCTACAAACTTATGGTGTTTATCTGAACATAAACTTTTGGTGAATATATCAGCAGGCATATTCGTAGTATTAAGGTATTTAATCTTAACAATATCTTTTTCAACCGCCATTCTGATAAAATGATACCTCACGTCGATGTGTTTACTTCTCTTATGGAGTGAATTATTTTCAGTAAGCTTCTGAGCGCTTTGGTTATCATTGTATATCAGAACAGGTGCATCGTTTCTACATTCTAATTCACATAACAAATTCCTGAGATAAATAGCCTCTTTACTTGCCTCACAGATAGCCATGTACTCAGCTTCAGTACTTGACAATGCTATAGTACGCTGTTTTTTACATTCATGGGATATGACACTCCCTGACATTTTAAATACAAAACCCGTAAAAGATTTCCTATCTAAAGGATTAGATGCCCAGTCTGCATCAGCAAAACCAATCAGATCTGCATTATCTTTTACATATCTCAAACCTAGATGTTTTGTACTCTGTAAATACTTTAAGATACGTTTCGCATGCTTCCAGTGAGTTTCGTTATAACTGTTATTGAACTGGCTAAGATAACAAACTGCATACGATATATCAGGGCGCGTAAGTATTGACAGATACAATAAACTTCCAATCAATTGCTGATATGGATACTGAGTTTGGCAAGTATCATTTTTCTCAAGTTTTAAATTTACCTCCATAGGTGTATTCATTTGTTTACAATTTTCCATATTAAATTTACTCATCAATTGCTCTATAAACCTAGTCTGATCTATAGTTATTACATTGTTTTCTTTTCTTACTCTCATGCCTAAACATAGCCTTATTTCCCCTAAATCCTTCAATTGAAATTTAGAACTAAGCTCTTTTTTCAGGTACTCAGTTTCTTTAGGACAATTCGAGAATACGAAAAAATCATCAACAAACAATGCTATATAGGTCCTAACTTTATCATTTTGCTTTACAAACAGACACGGTTCATACATTGATTTTTTATAACCAATTTTCTGTAAACAATCATCTACACGTTCATACCATGCCCTAGCTGATTGTTTAAGCCCATAAATTGCCCTTTTCAACTTTAAAACCTTATTAACCCTGTCTGGACAGTTGAAATTAGCTGGCAAATGCATGTAAACAGTTTCACTGAGATAACCATTCAAGAAAGCTGTGGTAACATCGAGATGAGTCATTTCTAAGTCATATTTTACACTAAGCGCAAACAACAATTTCAAGGTAGAATACCTTAAGACTGGTGAGAATGTCTGATTATAGTCTATACCTGCTTTTTGTGTAAAACCCTTTGCCACAAGTCGCGCACGATATCTCACCTTGTTATCACTGTCGAACTTTTTCCGAAAAACCCACTTGCACTGAACTACTGTGCCTTGTTCAGGTTTTTCTACCACTTCCCATGCTTCATTTTTCTTGAATGATTCCAGCTCTTCTTCCATAGCCTGACTCCACTGCTCTGATTCCGGCCCGTTCATAGCCTCATGAAATGTGACCTGATCCCCACATATGTCTGGATCTGCCTGTACACATACATTACTATAACCATACCTTTCTGGTTTTCGCCGTATCCTTTTCTCAGGTAGAGGTTGTGTCTCTGGATCTGCCTGTGTCACATTTTCTATATCAATCAGTGTGCTGTCAAAAAACTCATCAGAAGAACTTTCTGTTGTATAATCTACTTTATAGGAACTGTCATCGAAATATACTGTAGATTGTTCCGAGTCAGTACATTCAGTGGACTCACCTTGTTGTACAGGAGATGATGTTGTTGGTGGTTCATTTTCTATTATCACCCGTGCAATATCTGAACCAGAAGCATCTGATTGCTCACACTCTTCAACAGTTTCTTTCTTCTCCTCTACTACAACATGTCCTTCGGATTCCATTTTCGGCTCCATTATAGTTACATCCCGGCAGATGACTATCTTCCTTGTGACAGGATTGTACAGTCGATACCCTTTAGTGTTATCTGCATATCCTAGGAGAAAATGCCTAATTGCCTTCTTGTCCCATTTTTTTCTTTTTTCTTTAGGGATATGAGCCATGACTGTGCTGCCAAACATACGAATGTGTCCCACATCCGGTTTTCTTCCTGTCCAGAGCTCAAATGGTGTTTTTTGGTTTAATCCAGAAGCCAATGATCTGTTTTTCAGATATACAGCCGTATGTACCGCTTCAGCCCAAAACTTCTTCTCAAATTTGGCATCGAAGAGAAGACACCTGGCTTTCTCTACAACAGTGCGGTTAAACCTCTCGCACAAGCCATTTTGCTCAGGGGTGTATGGATTGGTACGCTGATGTATTATGCCACATTGCTTCATGTAATTCTGCATTTCTTTAGAACAAAATTCAAGACCATTGTCAGTTCTGAGGACTTTTATGCTAGTATTCATTTGTTTCTCCACCATTACTCTGAATTCCTGAAAACATTGGAATACTTCATTTTTATTCTTTAAAAAATACACAAATGCCATTCTGCTGTAGTCATCCACAAAAAGCAAGAAATACCTGTGCAAGCCAATCGATTTGGTCTCCATAGGCCCACACACATCGGCATGAACGACATCGAGTACAGCCGTGCTTCTGTTGTTGCTCAATGGAAAAGGTAATCTGGTCTGCTTTCCTTCACAGCACACAGTACAATTCAATTTACTGGCTTCTGCCTTGTCATTGTACATCAACCCTTCTACAGCACCATTCTTCATTGCATTTAAATCCTTACTGTTGATATGGCCCAATCGCCTGTGCCAATCAGTACCCGAAGCTGTAGCTGAAACTGCCAACACACTTGCTGACTTCATGTTTAATCGATATACTCCATTCACCAACTCAGCCTTTCCAACTAGCACATTCTGCCGATTTCTGATGTAACAAGTTCCCTTCTGGAAACTAACCTTGTTCCCATTTTCGATCAACTGGCTAACAGACAGTAAGTTAGCTGTCAGATTTGGAATATATAAAACATTTTTGACAGTTATCTCATGCTCCGTATTATTCACAAGAGTCGTGATCTGCGTGTCCCCTGAACACAGAACTGGTACACTCACTTGGTTCGCAACGACAATTTCCTTCGTTGTGTGGTCGTTCGTCTTGTTAATTATTTGTTTTTCGCTTGCTACTAGATGACAACTTGCGCCAGAGTCTATAAACCAGTCTTCTTGGTTATATTTACCGCTGAAGAACATCGCACTAAACACATTCACGGTCTTTTCTTTCAATAATGGACATTTCTTTTTTAAATGACCGATTTCTTTGCAGTTATAACATTTGACGTTTTTATTTTTGACACTGACGGTTCGTGATTGCGTTTCGTTACTGGCATTGCCCACTTTGCCACTTTTCTTATGACGTTGCTGCCAACTTTTAGACAAAAATGCGCTCTCGGTATCGTTATTCACAATTTCTGCGCTCATGTCTAGAAGTTTCGATTTTATGACATCCGATGAAATGACAATGCCCGAGTGCTCAACTGCCATGATCATTGGGGCAAATTTTTCGGGTAAACCTGCCAACAATAATGACCCGACCCACTCCTCGTTGATATCAAAGCCGGTTCTCCTCAATTTCTGCGCGGTATCCACGACTTGAGTAACATACGCCGTCATTGATTCACTGCTGTCAAGGCGAATCGAAATCAAACTCCGCAACAGGGATATTTTTCGCTGATACCCGGAGTCATCGAAAAGCGATTTTAACTTATTCCACACTGCAAACACTGTCTTCTCACTTTTTATATGGGAATACAGTGACGAATCGATAGTCATAATCAACTTCGCCTTGGCTTTTTGGACATCAATAGCAGACAAAACGGCTTTGTCATTGCCATCCACTTTTACTTCAGAATTGATTTCGATGCCTTCCAAAATCAAAAAGTTCTCGGCCGCATACGCCCACTCATCGTAATTTTCACGTCCCTTGAGTTTTGGAACATTTAGGATGTAGTTAGATGCCATCACAACGCGAAAAACTATTAACTTTTTATTTAAAACGAGTCTGGGCCATAACCTTATAATTAAATTAAACGACCATGTTTGGAGTTTACCACAGACTGACTTTATTTCTTTTAATAAATTATAAATAGAATGCAACCATAGAGAAACTAGATGGCACTAGTGGTGTTTATGTTGATAACAAACCTCAACAGAGTATATAAGAGGAATTTCAGGAGAGAGGTTAAGAGACACATTGCGCATGTTATTATGTAAGAATTATACTCCATTTACTTCAGGTCTGGGGGAGCGAGGGAGAGCAGAGACATTGCGCATGTTATTATGTAAGAATTATATTACATTTACCTGAGGTCTGGGGGAGTGGGGGAGAGCTATATAATTACTAATATGGAAATTACAGGGATTCTAGAAGGAGATTGCAACGGAAGAGACACTAATCCTTGTCTATTTCTTGGATTAGTTTGTCTTTGTGCTTTCGAAATTGCATACAATTGAACCATTTACTGTGTTATCTGCTTTCTATTATTGAGCTTGTGTATTGTTTTGAATTTACCCCTATTGTATGGAAGGTTGCGCAAGATTTGCTATCGGGAAATTGACGGATGACGGGGTTAGGACGGTACATAGTAGAAGTATATTAGCATCAATCGGGACATGTTTACGAGGAAGGGAAACGCGAAATTTATACGTGGTATAGCCGTCGGTTAGCAACCCAATTTTGACGGGAAGTCTTTCGACAACCCTATTGCATTTTCAAAGCGGTTAAAAAGTATATAAGGGCGGTAAATGGGTCAGATTGAGAGATAAATAATAGTGCTAGGGTGCATTACCGGGCACGCGAGTAAGGTAATGGACCTATACTCGAAGGATTGGACTACGGTCGCTGATTTTGAGAAACCGAGGGGGGTCGCTAATAGTCATACGCTATTTTTAGGTTGAAGACGTAGTTCAGTTAAAATAGTTACAATGATTTAGAGTGGGATAAGAAATTAGTTTAACGTAGTTTAATTATTTAAGTACATGGGTACTATCATCATCATCATCATAATTATATTTGCATATTTGTTTGAAGCGTATTCAGATATAATAAGTGTTTACGGTTGTAAAGGTTGGTTCTACCGAAATATAAGTAAAAAAATGAATCGTGATGTTTATTGGGTATAGTACGGACATTATTTAAGAAACTGTTATTTATGCGTCTGTCTGTCTTAGAATAATTAATAGAATATTAAAAAGCGAAAAATACTTCATCAAATAGAGACGATTAAGAACGCATCCTACGTCTGTCTGTCTTAGGATATTTTGGTTGATGAATATATTTTATCCTCGTGTTTCATGCCGAAACAAAGGGAACTAGAGTCTGTCTGTCTGTCCACGATATATAAACGAAATATATTCGATACTATTAGTCATTACTGAAATAAAATTTACGCATATATTGTATGCAATAGCAAGTATGTATGTATGGGCTTTGCGTCGGATTACAGATAGTTAATTAGGCTTATTTAATTGGGTTAGCCACCTTAGTTATAAGAGAGGTAGGATACGTTATAGGAGAAATTAGTTATAATAAATAAATTGTGTTGTGGTTTGGGTGGGTTCGACTCCCGACAAATCTACATCAAAATAAATAAGAGTTAAAATACAATTTATTAACGAAAACCAGGTTCAATCCCTGTTGACATATTTTGCTGTATTTTTTATTTTTGTTTTGTTTTATAAACATGAGGATGTAAACTTAAGAGCATGAAGATACTTAGTCAATGGCTGTGGAGCTGCAGGTTCGATCCCTGTGGGAATTAATTGACTAGGTTTAAGTTTTAAGGTTGCGAGAATACAGGTTCGATCCCTGAGAAACTTTTTTTCTAATTACTAAGTGCTATTGTCATTATATGACATTCAAGTTGTAGGACTGTGAAGGAGCAGGTTCAATCCCTGTGTTATTAAATCAATGTGTTATTTTTGATAACCGTTTAAAGAGTTCTGATCACAGAGAGTGCGAGGGCGCAGGCTCTATTCTTACTTAAGGTTCGACGAACGAACGACGAAATGGGTTCGATTCCCATTTTCTTTTTGAAATTGGCAAAATTTTGCTTCGGGTTTCGTTGGCTTAAAGGATCAAGTTCGACTCTTGTGTACCATTTTTTTATGATTACTTAAGTAAGAATTAAGAAATAAAGACGTTTAATTTCAGACAATCATGTCTATTGTAAGAGAGGATTTTCGCGGGCGATGGATTCGATATTGGCAGGAGTACGGGAATTTTGCGTGAACTATTTAGATGACATTGTCATATTTACCACAGGGGATATAGGTTTGCACTTAGAGCACCTAGATCAAATACTAGGCAGGTTAGAAGCTGCGGGGCTTACGGGCCGACTAGGGAAATGTCGATTTTTATGTGTAGAGGTGAAATTATTGGGGCACATAGTGAACACCGACGGGGTGCGTATGGATCCCGAACGCGTAGAGGCCATAATAAGTTTTCCCATACCTAGGACGGCGAAACAATTACGGGGTTTTTTGGGTTTAATAAATTATTTTCGAAAGTATATCTCCAAATATAGCGAGGAAGTTAGGCCATTGTGTGACTTATTGAAACAAAACACAAAATGGTCCTGGACATTTGAAATAAATGACTGTTTTGAAAGGGTTAAAAGGTTATTTGTAGACACGATACTTCTCGCACACCCGGATCCTAAACAGACTTATTATCTGCAGACCGATAGTAGTAATCTAGGAGTTTCGGGTTACGTTTATCAGTTAACAAGCGAGGGAGAAGAGAGGGTAATAGGGTTCTGTAGTAAGTCACTATCGGAGACTGAACGTAGATGGACTGTTACGGAACAAGAACTATGGGCGATCATATTCAGCTTGTCAAAGTTCGAGACCTACCTGAGGGGCGCACGACTAATCATTAGAACCGATCATAAAAGTTTGATATTCTTACAAACGTGTAAATTATTGAGCGCGCGGATGATACGTTGGGTACATTATATAGGGCGGTTCGATTACACTGTTGAACACGTGAAGGGTCGACTCAATACGGTAGCAGACGTGCTATCCCGGCATATAAAAGGGACAACCGACGTTTTAACTAATAAGGCAGTAGGACCTGAGATGAACCTATTCAAAGTACCTTTAGGACGGGTGGTACAGAGCAGGTGGAAGGAGATCAGGAATTACCAGGAGCGCGATAAGGCGGCTAGGAAAATAATTAATCGAATGGAGACTATAGGTACCTCCGAGTCGAAGTATTATGTGCGTAAAGAGGGAATTCTTTATAGAACGGACATACATAAGAATACATTTAGGTTGTACGTCCCCGAGGAATTACAACAAGATTTGATCATTAGCATACATGAGGAGATAGGTCATTTTGGGCGTTACAAGGTATATGCGCTAATGAAGCGTCGGTATTATTTTTCCGATATGTCTCGCATAATAGGTAAAATCGTAAGAGCTTGTGAGGTGTGTCAGAAGTCGAAGCACGCGAGGGAAACGCATACGGGACCGATTAAGACTGTAATAGCAAGGGAAATAGGGGAGAAAGTGTTTTGCGACATTTATGGACCATTACCAGCGGGACGTTTCGGGTTCAAATACATATTTGTGGTGCAGGACGCCTATAGCAAATGGATTAGACTATATCCGTTACGTCGAGCAAGTGGAAGGGCGACGTTAGCATGCATAAAGAAGTTTCATGTACAGATGAGGATTAGGACGCTATGTTCAGATAGGGGCACTAACTTCACTTCAAAGTATTTCGAGGCAGGTGTGCGGCAGCTAGGTATCGAACTGACGCATACATCCGTTAGGAATCCGCGGCCGAACTCGACGGAGAGAGTGAATAAAGAGTTAGGTAGGCTATTTCGAACCTATTGCGACAAATCACACCGTTCTTGGGTAGATCTGTTACCGGAAATAGAGGATTGTTATAATCAGGTGGTACACACCACAACGGGTTATTCACCGAATGAGATAGTATGGGGAAAAACGACCTTATTGTCTACAGACATCAGAAACGGCATTTTAGGCGGGGTAGGAGAACCACCGGAGGATCTCGAACATATTCGACAACAGGCCCGACAGAATATAATGAAAGCGGCAGAAAGTAGGGAACTCCATTATAACAAAAACCATAAATTGATACAATTCGAAATAGGTGATTTGGTGAAACTTAAAACTTTCGCTAAATCGGACGCGGACAAGAAATTAACGAAAAAATTCATGCGATTGTATAAGGGACCTTTCACAATAGGGGCCGTGCCATATAACAATGTATACACCTTAATAGACACGCGCACTAACAGGGTCGAAGGAAATTACAATGCAATCCACCTGTTTCGTTATTACAAAAAAACGTAGGGCCTACAGGTAGAAGGTTGATTAGGACTTGACTAACAAAGAGGTTGCGAAGTGCAAGCGCCACCTGGAGAAAAAAAAAGCACAATAGGATAACCGACTCGGACAACAATGCGGAACTTAGACTGTTTAGGGTTTTATTACCACGAAGTAGTTTTATGATGAGTGTGGGAGAATAAGGAATAGTCGTGGGAACTAACGAACCAGAGACTTGCCGTTTCACACGAACGAGTTGGAAATATATTTTAATTTGGTCTAGGACATGTGTGGGAACATAGAATTCCTGGCCAAATTCAAATCTATTTGGGGGAGTGTGAGATGGTCAATTCGGCTATTATAATTTTTTTTGGTATTGTGAAAGCGGGACCGCATCTGTGCAAGGGTCTGGGAATCGTAAATTCAAAATATAATAGATACTGTTCTGCTCATAAATAACCCGATGTTATTTAGAATACTAAAACAATTTCGCTGGAATTTTAAATTGTCACTAAGACTTAAGGGTGACGGAAATTTATTACGAAATTGATTGTTCTTAACCGTCAAGCTTTCTCACGGGTTGTTAAATTTATTTCTAAGGAAAGTTAGAAAAAAGGGGAGTTAATTATAGACAATTCAAGATACAAACACCACGGGGCGTCATAAAACTATATTGCGCAACCTTTCCAGGATAATGGGAAGAAATTTGAAACTATGCACATCTGCTAAGACATTAATCTTAATGTCTTTCGTGACAAGCAAGCGACATAATTCTAATGAATTTAGGGGCGTGTCGTTTGACTCTGAAATCAATGACCAATGGACAAACATAACTAATTCGGGGTGGTGTCCGAACATTGTTCATATTGACTGGCGGGAGAATTTTTGGATTGCAGGAGGTGTGGCATGGACAAGGAAGGAGGCCTCTCGACTCGGACTGGAGCGAGGCTTCGGGGCAGTTTACGTCTGGAGATCACAGCGCGCGCTTGGGATCTTATCTACTAAGCGTACCTATTGTATTCTTAGCTTAGAAATTGTATTCCCAAAGTCATAGTCTAATTTAGTTCAGTGTAAAAGTGTAAGGAACTTTTGTGTCGAACGAGCGAGGCGGGAAGGCAACCCGACCTGCGAGAGGAGACGAGTTGGCGCATTGGCGAACTCTAGCAGCTCGAATAGACTGCGAATTATTTGGTAATGTACTTCAATACCATCATTGTCCGCAACGATTAGAGTGATTCAGATTTGCATCCCACTTTCATATTAAACTCAGTAGAGCCTTACATTAAAAGTAGCAAACATGGACGCGGGAGCGTCATTAGATAAATTTTACCAGCAAGGACGTAATAAACCCCACCGGCTGGACCCACCTTCGATTTGTGAGCTAACAATTTTATTGAAAGGCAGGTAGCGTGCCTAATTGTGATTTTTTTGCGCCGACTTTTGTGCGAGGGTTAATGCTTGGTGTCGTGGGACCCTCAGTACTCCGCGTACGGGTGGAGATAATACTATAGAAATCGAAATGGTCCGTTATTAATTAGAATCAAAGGAGGAGTGCAAGCGTGAAATCACTCTAGCTGCAAATACGTGCTTTTGTGTTGTTAGATTTAAGTAAAGACTGAAGGTTAGCCTCTCTTACTGTTGTTCCTCTTGAATTTGGTAGTTAGGGACAACTCTTAGTATTTAAACTGTAAACTTTGTGTGCATGTGTGTATAAACTAGATTTAGGAGCCAAGAGGGTTTTTGGGGTTGAACATTTCATTTTCCCTCTTATTAGCATGGCTGTTAGGAATGAAATGTTCGGCTATGGTTGATTGTGACCCATCAACCATGGTCTAAATAATTGGACAGTTTCTTTTGCAAATTTATTTAAAAGTGGAAAAAAGACTTAGATGAACTAATTTTTACAAAATAAATCTAATTTTTCACAACTTCATATTTTTTATTTTACCCCATCGTTAGGCACCCTTAGGGATTGATGACGGAGATTTTGCGCTAAGGTCATGGCTCTTAAAGCCTATAGTACATCGCCAGATTGTTTAATAATTGTTACAGCCAGAGCGACCGCTAGGACTGAACCTCCGATATCAAAACCCGTATCTTATACTCAATTACGATTTCCGTTCTAAAATGATATCAGTCGAATCATTTCCTTGAGACCTAGTTGGACCTAGGTCAATTCTAGACTGTGTGGCAGTCAGTCGAGTAAATTAGAGATAATGGGAGATGGACCTTGGTCAGACATTTGTGCTAAATTAGTCGGGAGGTATTTGCTAGGATAAATCATGACATCTCGTTACTACTTATTGATCTGACGCGGAAACGCGGGGTGACATCTGAAGGAGAATACTTACACATTTACCTGCTCATTCTACGTAAGTATATAACTATGGATCACACTTGGCTGCGGTTGACTATTGAGGGCGGCGAGCACTGGACCAGTTGGAGGCGAAGGGCGTATTGGCAGAGAAAGGTGATATTTTCTAAGGTAGGCATCGTAAGGCCTAACCTTTAAGTGTAGGACAATGCAGGCTGAGTCTAGATAGCCAAACTGACTCGAAGCAGTCGGTAGCGTGACAACTATTCCGTTTACAAAGGCGTGACAGCGGCGATTGCTGGTCACTCTACTACACGCCATGTCTTGCAGATTGACCCTCGACCTTTGATTTGGCCAAATCAAAACCTAACTCATTTGCATACCGACACCTAAATAAACTATGACCCGGGTCGTTTGGGGCGGGCTCTTAGCCCATTGAACTAAGTCCTCATCTTCGGATACGAGGCAAATAATCGCTTCTCAGCGAAAGAGGGTCAACTGCGCCCCTATAACTCGAGTACGAGGCTTGGCATCTGGTCTGTCAAGCGTAGGCTTCCCCTGTGATTGCGGGCGATCGGTTGTTCACGACGGGAACAAAACCCGTACAATGGAGGCTACTTCATTTGTCCTAATAACGGAATCGATGTCACTAACGCCGGCCTCTAGTAGCCAGATAGCTATGACTGCTTCAGCCTGGATGTATGCAAAAGTAGTAGCGAATTCTCTTAACCATACAGTAAGTTTAAAATTTCTTTAAAATTTATTCAATTACATAAACAGCTATAATTTAGACGATCACTTCACGAGCCGTACCATCACAATATTATCAAAATATTAAAAAAATTATCATACAGAAACGTCACAAAAGAATAATAGTCATAATAATTATGAATAATGTATGTTAAAGCAGATATTGGATACCTAGTAGATTGGTTGACAAGGGTTTAAAAAGCCATTGTGAAATTAAGTGATAATAATAAAATTCTTAGTGTCAACATCAGACAAATATAATTTGTTAAATTCTGCTTTTCATTTCGATTGCGAGAATAAATACCTAATAAAAAACCGGCCAAGAGCCTGTCGGGCCACGCTCAGTGTAGGGTTCCGTAGCTGCCCATCCTTCACAATAGATGGGCTTAAATTAGGTACGAGAAAGATTTCAAGCTCTATTAAAAAGGTCGTAAATGCCAAAGTAACTCTAATTACTTATTACCTTCTGGAAGTCATCGATTATACGCGCCAGATTGAGCGGAATCTTTTAATGCAATATGGCAGTTAACTAATATGTGTAACGTTGGAAGTATAAGGACACCGCGCGGCACTTGCGTCATTTTAAAGAAAATTATGAAATTTTGCAGTAACTCAAAAACGGCTCGACCGATTTTATTCAATATAGTTTTCATTGAAAGTACTTCTAAGGCCTCATTTTCAAGAGTTTTTCCATAATTATTTGACCCGTGTTTTAAAAGTTAGAGGGGGGGGGGGGGGGGCACTATTTTTTTTATTTTCGGAGCGGTATTTACAAAACTGCTGACTTTATCAAAAAATTATGTAAGAAGACCCCTATTATTTTTAAAAGACCTATTCAACGACACCCCACACACTATTGTTGAAACGAAAAAAAAAATTACCCCCACTTTATGTGTTCGAGAGGTACCCGAAATAAAAAAAAATAGTTTTTATTTTACCGTTTTGTCGGCGTCATACATACACATACTCATACCAAATTTCAGCTTTCTAGTACTAATGGTCACGGAGCTAAGCCGCGGACGGACGGACGGACGGACAGACGGACATGGCGAAACTATAAGGGTTCCTAGTTGACTACGGAACCCTAATGAATCTAGCTAGTTTCATTATTAATATTCAAAAAAATTATTATATTAATGGTTACCATTCGATTTTGAGGGGCTAAAACGATCACTTGGAGCTAAAATAACGTCCTTTTCGTCCAAGAGAAGTGGAAAACAATACGGTAGGCGCCTACAATTCATAGAAGACCATTATATTCCTTTTTTTTTCGATATAGTTATATTAGTAGGTATATTTATTTCTACAAAAGCTAGGTAATCTTTTTTTTGAACTGGAGTGAGCACACACGTAAGGAGTTCCGGTGAACAACGCAATATCCGGAACAACCCTCACCGGAAACTAACTGGGAACTACGGCTTCCGGCCGCCCTTAATAAGTGCTGAACGGACTTTTAACTGACTTGGGATGTAAGTATTATGTTCAAACGCGGTAAGTTAACGCGGTTGGAGCAGTTTGTAATGAATTTATATATTATATATATCGTCGTCTAGTACCGATAGTCCAAGCATTGCTTAGTTTGGGACTAGGTTCTCGATTTGTGTAAGATTGTACTTAAAACACTCGTGTGATTATATTATGAAACTTACCGTCTCGTGTTTTAAGACCTGTCATTATGTAACAGTTGCATAAACTACTATTACGTGTGTTGCCAAAAATTGAGGAGCTCCGTCCATGTTTCGCGGATTTCAGTATTGCCCCGCCTCAATTCTGATAATTTTCAAAATCGGTTCATAAATATATAAATTGACTTGAGGACCAGCTTTGAAGTCGGTTGAAAAGGTACGGTTATATCGGCTATTTTAGTCCTACTGAAAGTACGTCAGGTGATAAACTGCCCCCACTGCCTCGAGGGACCCATTTGGCCGAGCTGCTCATTCATTGCTAATTGTCCTTTTTGTAGGCTTGTATTGGCTGAAATATGTATGTTAGAGAGGCACGGTAACTATCAAATATATGGGTCTCTTGATAGTATTTATTGTAGCAGTAAATTTTCAAACTATTAAGTTTAAACCATTGTCACAGAATACTGTCATTGATACAAAAATCGAGAAAAATTTAAGGCTTACCTGTCCAGATGGTCTGGTCTGGATGGACCGGTAATCCAGAGGTGTCGAGCTCGATTCCCGGTCTTTTCCACTTCTTCTTCTTCTTCGGTTTCATATAAAAATAGTGGTGAACCCACATTAAAAAATTAAACATTATGTGTTTCATAAATTCACAATTTCGTTTTTTATTTTATTTGAAAAAATCGAGCGATATTCGACTTCTACGGCGTGAGTGAAACCAGTTTCGTAGGTATTTTAATATCCACCGTTATCTTTTGATACAATAAAGATTTTATAGCTCCCGTTCAGTTTATAGTCCATATCGGTTATCATACGAGTTTATTACTTGTTTGATAGTTTTGAAGATATATATGATCGTTGATCCCAGCTCAAGTGGCTTCCAATCCGTTCTCGCCGTCACTTTCACATTCTCTCTTTTCTGTACAATATACTATTTAACCCCAAAACTCCCCTCTACCTCAAAGAGCGTTTCAGTTACTTGCGTTCTGCTAGGTCTGCTCAAAATTATCTTCTCACTGTCCCCTCTTCATCTACTAAGTTTTACAATAATTCATTCACTTTTCAGGCTACTCTTCTGTGGAATTCTTTACCTTCTGATCTAAGGCGTGCACAATCTATTGCTATATTTAAATCTCACCTTAAACGTCACTATTTATCTCTACCTTAATTTACACTGCGTTGAAAATCGCTCCTCTTACTCGTACTATGCGTCTGACTCTGGTTTTGCTATCTATTTTACTCTACTATATGTTTTTTATTATGTCTAAGTATTATATGTAGGTATATTTGATTATTGTTATTTATGTATGTTTATTGTTTTTATTTTATTTTTGTAGTTAATTTTTGTGCCTTAAAGTTGTTGTGCATCACCTACTCAATTCTAACTCCTGTTGATCTACTCCGCTGCCTAAAGGTTGTCTGGAAGAGATCGCTATTTAGCGATAAGACCGCCTGTTGTTTACCTCTGTCAATTTTTTTACTGTATATCTCTTATGTTTTGTATCCCTGTGTATTTGAGGTGTGCAATAAAGTGGATTTGTTGTTGTTGTTGTTGTTGATCGTTGCTGCTGATCTAATCATTAAATCTATATGAGCTTCGGGGGAAATATAAACAGGCCTTCACAAAGTTATGAACTCTTTATTTAAAAATTATTTACACATATGTCATTACATATAATAGACGATGATATACATAATACATAGATAACATATACAAGAACAGGAGGAACAAATATTCGAGTTCATCACACAAATGTGCCCTTGCCGGGGTTCGAGTTCGAACCCAGGATCACCGGCTCAGTAGGCAGTTGCACTACCACTGCACCAACCGCGTAGTCCTTTTTTAAACAAATTAAACACGCGCTCAAATAACACACAACTTAAAGGCACTGAGCGAAATTTGGCTCTTGGCGAAAATAAGCAGAAATATGTATCAAAGAAAACAAAAAACTTTTTCCAACTGCTGGTTACACATCACCGAAAATATCTACACTTATCTAATGGGTGTTTCTGGGACACTTATCAGTGTCTCTACCAGACACACATTGCGGACTTCCATCTAGATACGGCTGGTCAACACCCCCATACTCACTCACGCCAATCCTCTTCACTTCAGCTAGGAGTTCAGCCAGACAGGCGCAGTGCCAGGGATTGCCGTAGAAGTAAAACTCAAAGTCGGACCCAGAAATGTTCAGGTTGGTAACGAAATTGGCGGGTAAGTAAGTGAGTTTGTTTCCCTCAAAACTCAATTCCTTGAGCTTGGTGCCAATGAATGCATCAGATGGTATAGACTCGATTTGACCGAACTGCAGGTAAACCTTTTTTAAGGACCTTATTTGGAATAAAGTATTCGGTATAGTTTTTAACTTGGTATTTGTTAGTGATATTGTGTGTATATCAGATAATCCTTTAAACATATCTGGATGAACGTATTCGATAGGGTTGTAGTCCAGGTTTACGCTTTGTAATTTAGAAGGGAAGGTTCTCGGATTGTCTAATTTAGTAATTTGGTTTTTAGAAATATCTATGTAAGTAACGTCGGGGAAGGAGGGGTGCTCACCGAAAGCGGGCACTTCACGGAATCTGTTTGAGTCTAAACGTAGGCTTTTTAGTTTAGGGCAAGAATCGAATACAGCTGGGTCTAAGTGTTCAAGTTCGTTTGCATATAAATAGATACAATCTAGATTGGGGAGATCGATGATGTCACCGACTCTAATTTCTGTTATGTGGCAGTTCATTATATTTAATTCGGTGGCGTTGTCATCTGGTAAAGAGCCAAGAACTCTTCCTCGCCAGTTTTCATCCTCGCATTTGGACCATGTCACGTAATCTGTGTTTTTTTCTTCGTCGGCGTAAGCTGACAACAGCAGGACTGTCACCAGCAACAGATGCTTCAATGTTCCTGCAATAAAATAAACAGTTTGAATATCACAATCTGATTTCCCGAAAATATGAATATCATATCATTTCATAATAGAACATTCGTTCGGTAATTTAAAACTTGATAGAGCATAAACGGCCTTATCTTTGGATTGCGTTGACAATGAAATTAGTTTTTTTTTTACAGCTCTTAGCTGTTGACCTAAGTAAGTAATATCATTCCAAGAAATGATTTCAAAAGAGGCGTGTTATAAGTTTAACATATCTGTATATTTGTGTAACTGTGTGTCTGTTTGTGGTATCCTAAAGGAATGAACTAATTTGAATGCGCTTTTTAATCGAAATACATGCCCGTTGAGATAGTTGATTGGTGGAAATAGGACCAGTAGTTTCTAAGGTATTAAAATTTAGAAGATCTTAGCCGATATGGTAAGAATTCCAAATTTTGTAGTTATGTTTAATTTTAGTAGTATTTTCTGTAGGTACTATCTCTCATTGAAGGAGGGTCCAGCTATTTATGTCGGGGGGTGTCTTGATAGTACACGTGTTTCTGAGGAAAATTTAATGACAGGCGAACAACGAATTGATTATATATTTAGCATACTAAAAACTTAAGAACTATTCATGAAATTTAATGTGCTTGCAAGAACCATTTCCCGGAAACAAACAGCTATGAAGCGACAACACTTGCATTATGGAACATTAAAATTTTTTGGAGCCATAAACAATACACATTAGGAAACTTAAGAGGACTTTTTCTTACAAATAGAAACGGTCCGACATAAAAACTCTCCTTCAAATTCAATTTTCAAAAATTGGTTTAGTTTTGGAGAAGGAAACAGTCCAGTACGAAACCTCGATTTATCCTCCAGTTATCATCAGGGTTCGGAAATTCGGGTGGATATTTACCTAAACTTTAGCGGCAGCTTTGCTGTACATTTGAAGGTTTAAGCGACTTTGTTTGAGGTATGAGTGAGATAGCAATAGGATTTTGTCAACTTTCGGTAAACATGCACCCGAATCTCCGATCCCTGGTTATCATTGTTACCAGGTGCAAACTTAACGTAAACAGACGGTGAGGAAAGATGGACGGTGGTGTTTCCTCTTAACATTAATCTCAATTTAGGGTATGAACGGATGTTCGGCTAAAGGTCACATTTCTCACCCGATTTCTATGAAATTTTGCGAGTAGGTTCGATAAGCATACCTACAGAATATTTTTATCCATTCAGCTATTTAATAATTTTTACTCGCAGGAATAGGGATTAAAAACCGTAAAAAATATAACATTTTCGCAATTTTGAAACAAACACGCGAGCTCTACAGAGCCACTATTTGACATTGATAAAGTAAGTATACCTACTAACTACTTACCCATGGTTATACCACCTTGTATGTATGTACTAGTTATCACCCAATAATGGAAAATTAGTTAAAATAGTAATTCAAGGCTCAAGACACGTCTATACGCGACAAGCCGTAGTATTAAATTAAATTGCGACAGAATTCAACCATTAGGTAAAAACTGATTACCTAAGATGTTATGTTATTTAAGAGAACGTTATCTCAGTAAAAACTAAAGTTAAATTTGAGATGAGGCGGTTGTTATTGAGTTTGGTTTTGACCTTTTGGAGCTCATTACATACCGAAAGATTACGTTCGATACTTCCTACGAATAATGATACAAGTGCAAATCACGATTTTACAGGAGAGCTGTTCAATGGTTCGCTTACTGGTACCTAACTTTTTTGTCGTTCAATTTAATTTAACAAAATTATGTGGCGCTACTGCGGTTGTAAGTAGTTTCATTATTCAGCAACGGTTTGTTTATAAAGTGTTGATAAACCTTACTAATACTTTTTATCTGTATATACTTAAAGGAACTAAGTAGGAATATGACTCTGGTCACGTAAAATATTTCAAAATTCAGTTCGACACAGTTCACTCCATCTAAAACTCAGAATTTTTTGATACTTTCTTGCTATTCTAGAGGTATTGCGAACGGCATTGGAACTATTTTACTGCTTGCCGCTGGAAACTTTTTCAAACATTATCCTATGAAAGATACCACTCCTTACCCTCTACACTTCATAAACAGGAGTATCAATACGAAAGTATTGTGGTAGATAGATTTGAGTATTTTGTCATAAATGTACATACAACCGAGCTTCATAAAATTGACACTTATTCCAGTATATGCAGGAGGTATCGAATATATTATTAGTACTTCTCTCATGACTTACCGTCTGTTTTGATAAATAGTATCGTTATCAAAAGTGACCTCTGCAAGACGTTATTGCACACCATTTTGAAATAACTATCGATATTCGCAAACAAAGTTACATAACGCACCGTCCAAGAATATGAAAGACCAGGAATAAGTACCTTTTTCGCTCTTGTCATAATGACAATAAGGGTCAAAAAGCTATGCGTTTCAGTTTACAGTACAAGTTCATCCACCAATATCTTACACGCGTATTAACTATTTGCGAAACGATACCTATTAGGCACTCGTAAGGTATTATATTCGTATTAAATATAGTTAAGTATTTCGTATAAATTTTTGTCATTTATCTGAATCTCTTTATTCCTGCTCAGCGGAATGGATATTTCTTGAGCTAAATATTAAAGGGGTTAAGGCTCTTCTGGGGGTGGTTTGATGTCATCCCACCATAGATTATTATTCCGACCTTGAACAAATTCTTGAGTCCTTAAGTTCAGATTACACATATCATCTTGTTATCTTATACCTTTAAACGAGCAATTCTTGTATGTATATAAATTTATTTCTGTGATCTCGGAAACGGCTCTAACGATGTCGCTGAAGTTTGGTATATGGGGGTTTTAGGGGGTAAACAGTCGATCTAGATTAGTCTTATGTTTGGCAAAACGCGTGTTTTTGAGTTTTCATGCGTTTTTCTTACCAAGCAGAATATGGTCGCCAATTTCGTCCTGCCGGCCACTGTCCGTCTGGTCCAGCAGGTTAAGACGCGGAGGGCAGGGTAAGAAACGAGTGTTACGGGTTCAAATCCCGCTCGGTGACTGTTTTTTTATGTTCAATTTTATATATATAATCTTTAAATTTTTATTGTTTTTAGACAAGTTTAAAAAGATTTAGTAATGTTTGTAGATAACGATATATATTTCTCATAAATATGTCTAACATTTATCTATACTGATTACGTGAATAAGATTTATGCTTTCGAGTTTTTATTTTATTGAGACTTATGAAGCAATAGTGCAAAACGAAAAATTTACCGATACAAATTTTAAACACAGTTTCTCGGGTATTTTTTGTGACGCCTCTATCACCTAAACACCACCATACGTTATTTTTAAAACCTGTAGATTTAATAATATAAATAAAGCAGAACATACTGTCAACTTAGAACCTAGAATAGATGAAGTTTTAGTAATTTATCATTAAAAATGTTTTTCACCCCCGATCAAAAGAATAGGGATGTTATAAGTTTAACATATGTATCTGCGTATCTGTGTAAATATTTATACAAATCCCGCATCGCGTTATTAAGATTTTTCCTGTTATAATGACTCTTCTCCATAGAAAACTGATTATGAATAAGATTTTAGAATATAATATAATAGTACAAAAATTTTATAATAGTGCAGAAATTATTAACTTCTTCTAAAGCTTGCACAGCGTATCTGGATTGAATAGAGCTGCATTACCTACCGCGTAATTGGAGAGCGGTGCTCAGGACGCAATCACGAGTCAAGTGGCGGAAACTGACGACGGCTCTCGGGCTATGCTGTAATTTTGTGCTTAGTGGAATCTTCGCAATGCATATTGCCAGTTGACTGTACTATCAATTTTCGACTCTAAAACTAAACATAAAAACACGGAGCAAAAAACGCATCATGAAAATTTAACAGTGATTGGAATTAATTAGACAAAAATACCTAGTTACATATTAAAACGTATGGACCATAGAGTGGTGGCAGAAATAGGGGATAAATAGTTTAGGAGTTAAAAAGTTGCAAAAAAAATTCGCCGAATCATTAGTCATAATCATAATACATTTTAGGATACAAGGTTTCTATAAAAAAAATAAGGATTTGAATACGTCCATTCTCCAATTGTACATCATTATACGCATCAGGGTAGGTATTTTAGCTCTATCTCATATTGTATATAAATAGAATAGGCGATAGAATAGTGGCTCACATTATGAATTGCCATAGGTAATGCCCCTACTACTAGAGAAAAACTATGCGCAATTTTACTATAGCCGTAGAAAGAAGGACATCTGTAATTTATTCTTTCTACGGCGATAATCATAGTTATTTATCAAAAATTTAGACTAGTAGGCTCTAATAAAGTTTAGTAATGTAATTGAACCTTACCAAAAAACGTATTTGTTTCCTAATAACCGTATAGGAAACAGGTTTCGTGCGTTTTTTGATAATAAGATATTAAAATTACCTCAATTCAATACTGGGAAACTTCAGTCGGATAACTATTTTGGTGTACACCCCCGTGCACCGAAATAGTTATTATTGATTGCTCAATGGCTGATTCTAATTCATATCAAATCTACACTGACTCTTACAATCTACCGTCAATAATTAACCGAGCAATGAGTTTAAAGGGGTGCATAAAGGGGTGGTGCAACTTCTTGTTGTTAGTCCGTCCTGTAATCCAGAAGACAATAGTGATCCATTTTCTTAGAAAGGTATATTGATTATATTATTAGTATTGTGAGGAGTACTATTGTGGTGCGGATCGCGAGCTTCAAAAGGCGCGATCTAGGCCTTCCTACAACTACACATAATATACAACACTGATGGACAGCTATACTGTCCCTCTGGTGATCGCGTGTTCGTGAACAAGCTGGAAGTCACGAGCTACGTGCGCGCACGCCAGAAACAGTTGACAGGGTGTCACCGTTGACGGATACGTCAAGGAGGACATCATCATCATCATCATCATCATCATCATCATCATCATCATCATCATCATCATCATCATCATCATCATCGTCATTGTGAGGAGATACATAACAATAGGCTTATAACTCTTATGATTGCGTGATTACAATGTTTTTGGTAAAGATAACCCTCAAAAATCGTAGTTTTAAGTGACCCAGGTGACACCGTCACAGGAGCGAACAACAAAGAAAAGTGATGACCCAAATAATGAATGTAAGTTAATCAACTGAAATGTCAAACCCAAAGTTTCCAATGAAACAATTCGTCCAATTTCGAGTCACTTCGAACAAAATTAATTCCAATTAAGTATTCATTTCGGCACATCTTTGTCATCAGAGAGCTAATTCCACTTGTAATTACATCATTTTAATCTCATTCCGTTCCTTTTGAACACTTCGGTGGCGACTTGAGCAGGTTTGTGGAAAGTCATTGTTTTACGACCACTTTTTGAAACCGGTGCCAAAAATTTGTACGAAATCTCACATCACTAGGTATATAATATTATATATAAGTTAAAATTTTGGCAAAATATATACATTTTAATATCACAAATCGACCTAGTCCCAAACTAAGCAAAGCTTGTACTATGGGTACTAGACGACGATATACATACATAATATTATATAAATACTAGATAACATCCATGACCCAGGAACAAATAGTCGAGTTCATCACTAATATTTGCACTAGCCGGGATTCGAACTCAGGACCGCCGGCTCAGTAGGCAGGTGGACTACAAACTGCGGCAACCGCGTCGTCAAAAATATATATGCATTTTAATATCGGCCCCTACACTACAGTGCTGGAGGTCTTTATGTAAACACCAGACTTTTAGAGGGTTTGACGGAAAATGTAATTACAAAACGTCTAAATAAATAACAGACGGCCTCACACAAGTCAACCTAGTCCCAAATTAAGCTCCAGGTTATTAGTTAATACCTATTAACGACGACGGTTTATATTAATTTATAAACTACCTAGTTTATAAATTAATATAAACCGTCACTTTTATACTATACGCTAAGCACTTACTCACTTATTTTCTATATACTTAATTATGAATTCAGAAAATCTTTTAATTATTTCCATACTAGTACACATCAGTCTGTCATAACATCAAATTAAATGTCAATCACGATCAGTTGTAGGAATAGTATTTTCGACAATCATTATCCTTGGTATTTTCAAAATTGAGATGAGATATGTCACTTGCAGCTCATCGTGTTTTAATAACAGTTCAAAGACGATAATGTCTGATATCTAATAAACATTTTGATGTTAACGATCTCTCAAACGACATTCTCGAATTAGGTCCTAGTTGCAGGAATATCATGACAATCGTTATCGCCTTCGTATTTCCAGAATTGCTCATCACGTTTTAATGACAGTTCAAAGGCGATATACCTGAGAGATTACTGAGATCTAATGGCGATCCGAAGTTTGGCGATTGACACTCGAATAACCGCCCTGTCTCTTATTTGGTATCTGACTGTCAGTAAGTTCATACCAAGATAATATAAATAAAAGAAAAATACACTACAATAGCAAGATCACTCAAAGTCAGAGTCGAATAGAGGCCCAGGGCAAGTCACTAAACATGCCCCAAAAACGAACAATACAACATGAAATTCTCATCCCGACTTGAAATTCACGCAAGGCTTAAATGTCTATTTTACTTATCCGATTCAACTCGAATGGCTGAGCAATTCTATAGAAAAAAAGACATCCATTCGTCCACTTTTAACTCGTTCAATTTTCCACGTATGGTGCTGAAAGGGAGGCCTGCATATTAAATCAACCTATTTAGGAATAGTGTTGTGCTGATGTGGAACTCCACTGCAAAATCGAGATTTGTTTAATTCAATATAACCTTTGCCAGAGAATCTCTGACTGTACAAAGAGGTAACACCGCCAGCATACTGGGGACCATGCAGCAGGCGGACCTTCTAGATGGGGTATTCTTTTTATAACCCTCTTTTTAGGGTTCCGTATCCAAAGGGTAAAAACGGGACGCTATAACTGAGACTTCGTTGTCCGTCCGTCCGTCCGTCTGTCACCAGGCTGTATCTCAAGAACGGTGATAGCTAGACAGTTGAAATTTTCACAGGCGATGTATTTCTATTGCCGCTATAACAACAAATACTAAAAATAAAATAAAATAAATATTTAAGGGTGGCTCCCATACAACAAACTTGTTATAGATTATGGTACGGAACCCTTCATGCGCGAGTCGGACTCGCACTTGCCCAATTTTTTTTATTGTATTATAGGTTATTTAGAGTAACGTTATATACATACATTTTCTTCTTATCATCATCATCATCGTCACCATCAGCCAAAAGACGTCGACTGCTGGACATATGCCTCCTCCAGAGAACGCCACCATGACCGGTCCCGCGCCGCGCCGCCCGCATCCAGCGGACTCCAACAACCTTCACCAGGTCATCAGTCCACCTTGTGGGGGGCCTACCCACGCTGCGTCGTTTTTTATAACAAGAAAAACAAACAATTTTATTTTTGATGTGAAGAAATGAAACTGTTTGAAACATGTATTCCTAAAAGATTTCGACTGAAACTGCGAAACCACGGAGTCCCGATGTATTTTTAATATTCTTTATTAATATCGGCTCCATAGCTCCCGTGCTGCGAAAAATCTGAAGCCAGCAAATGTTTATCTTAGTCGTAATTAGTATATAATCACATTTCAAAGAAAATTCAATCTTAAAACGTGGCGTTCATGGAGCTCGATTCCCATCGTCTCACCTATTTTAAGGCATTAATAAATTAAAACAATATTTAGTTTCTTGCAGAAAAATACCAGTCAAACATGCTTCGGCTTTACCTAGAATATGTTTGCCACCACGTCACAGATCCGTACCTATATTTTCTCACTTCTTTCAACCCCACGACTTTGGTGGCAAGGTAGTGGCGAGTGGCGGCCAAAGGTGGGAGCAGAGGGTCCGAGCACGGTGTCTCGCTCACTCGTATGGCCGCCTTTCGCAGCTGCCGCTTGCCACTAAGGTCAAAGCATTTATTACAACCAAAAATAACACAAGTTAACGGGTCTATCGCCATATTCCTTATTTAGATTTTTTTTATGGCTTTCACTTAAAATAGCTGCTTTGGCCAGAGGTATTTCGCCAGTGTCACAGGCGCGACAGCGACTAGCGGTGTAACTCGAGCGTCGGTGACCTTGTAATGCCCCTCCGACAAGGCATTCACGTGAATGCCTTTCCCCACCTCGCGCGTCCCGCGCTTGCCTGCGCTCGCCCCTCGACACGCACATAGCCGCGAGTTTTGTTACTGCACACAAGTGTCGCTGTCGTTTCTTTTTACGTTAGTATAATATTCTTTGCTAGTGTCACGTTATAGCTATGTCCACACTGTACCCTTTTCACATTCAACTTGCGCTTTCGTCTATTGCTATCTTGCTCATTTTTGTACGATGCGAGCGAGATCGCAATAGACGAAAGCGCAAGTTGAACGTGAAAAGGGCACAGTGTGGACATTGCTTATGACATATCCCACATGAGGAGAATTACTGGTGAATCAGCGAGTTGTTACTGGAGCTGTCCGCCAAATGTGTAGCACTAGGTTAGGTGTACCCGACGAAATTGTGTAATAAAATGGAAGGTTATAATTATAATTTGTGTTAATTATGTGTACAAACCACGAGAGTATAAAGTATCATATTACAACCAAAATGCTTAAATTTTCCCATCCTTAAGACCTATTGAAATCTAAAGCACCTATCGAAGGGGGCCCCCCAGCCGAATGGACTTTCAATTACAAAGTGTGTTTCGCAATTTATTAATAGGTACCGGACTTTGAGTGGAAAAGGAATTATTGACGTACACGTGCCAGTAAGTACGAGTAGGTATGTCTGTTGGTGTTTTAAGTTTTGATAAAATATGATTCTATTCTTCTTTTAAAAATGGCAACCGGTCACAATGAAGCGACCATTACTGCCAATGTCTCGTTGCCAATCGCACAGGGTGACAATATAGAGGATTGATACCACGTTGTACGGTGAGTTGAGAAAATCGAGTTTTTTGTAAAGTGATAGCGATTTACAAAAAACCACGCGGACTATCGGGCCTTGACCCAATGTACGCTTCAAGTTAAATTCTTCATTAGCCATTTACTCACACGTTAGTTCACTACAAAATACGCTATCAATACTGTCAGTCTGTTAGTGTTCTAAGTTTTGATAAGGTATGATCTTTGTTCTGGTTCGCATTCTTGTATAAAAAACAAGGTATATGCTACTCCGGAACGACAGGTGACACTTGTGACACCATCGTGCTATGATTGGTTGGTTGGTTAGTTCTAGTATTAAGTATACAATCTGTGATTCTGTCAATTTTTTTTTGTTTTATATCATGACTATGGAATCAGTGTCCTTCACTCGATGATTATGTCAAACGGTTTCTGTGTTGCTAGTAGTGTATCACTAATACTCCCCGATTACCTTGTTACCTGTATGAAACTCGTAGAAAATGTCACTGACTGGAGTGCAATACTTTGTCTTTTTATACCATGTTATTCACCAATTCTTTATTCTGCATAAAAATTGCATACTAAAATTATCATATCGTCTGTTGACAACAAAAAGACACTAAGTAACAAATAACTACTTAAAAGAAAGCTCGTATCTTAATGTCAATCTACTTACTAGATACGAGGTTTTGAAGAGCAGTGACAGAAATTTTAGTAAGTTTTGGTTGTCACCACAATATACATATTCTTGTACACTATGACCGCAGGGCTTGAGTTGAATTCAGTCCAATTCACATAGCTCGACCACTGTCGTAAGACTCCTACAATACTAACCTAACCTAGATGCCACGAAAATGCCACGAACGACAGTGGCAAGGTACGTGTGCCTCACTCACTCGTATAGCCGCCGCGCTGGGATCTCGCTCGACCGCTCGCCGTGCCGCTGGTCACGCAAATTCGTGGTGTCTCCGTAACTAGTTGAAATTTATATCATTATACATGGCCTAGCTAAGTTTGTTTAGTTAAAGCACTGAAGTTTATTCAACACAAAAAAAAACTATACTTAACTACAACATTTTTTCTTGTATGTTTTTGTATAGCTATATGCACATACATAGATTTCCTTTTATAATCTGCAATGTGCAAAATGTTCAAATAAACTAATTTTAGACATTTAGCTTACTTATTTGATATCCAAATATACCTTTTATTATTATTTCAGGACGAACTTAAAAACGCTCAGTTAATTATAACAGACGTTTATTCATTAATCGCTCAAACCTCAGCTAACGATGAAATACGACGCTATTTGACGTGTATAAATGACGCCATCTTGCAAAATGGCGGCGCTCTGTGGCGGGAGCGTCATCGAGCGCAAAACGTGCGGTGATTTCTGAGGGAATTTTGGTATATTATGACTAGGAAAATAGCGAGAATAAGCAAATAATGTTATAAGAACAGTCCACGATTACATGTTGTATACTTTTTATCAACCATTTACTCGAAGGTTAGGGAAGAAGTCCCTTAAAAGGAGATTCGCTTTAGTAAATTTTATAGAAGCTTGTTCTTTGACTTTCTTGACTTGATGACCTATGTACTTGCTTCGCTTCGGCAGTACATATTACACTAAAAATTGGAACGATACTGTCGCGAGTGCCGAGCACCGCGATGACGTCTAGCATCGAATCGTATTCACTGCTGGCAACTCTGCCAGGAAATAGTGCATCTATGGTGAGTAAACCAGATCTAGTCTATGGTAAACGAATCTTATTCACCGCTGGCAACCCTGCCAGGAAGTAGTGCATCGATGGTGAGTAAACCAGATCTAGTCTATGATAAACGAATTTAGACATCAGTAGTCGTTGCATTTCCGTTGTGACGGTTGGAATAGTAAATCGTGATTGTGAGGAGAACGAGGCGAGGCTCATCCTACGAAGCTGGAGACCACAGGGGCTGGTTTCCCGAAAGCTGAGTATTCTCCTCTTTATATAATCTACTCTATTCTTTCTATATCATGTCCATGTAACCAATTCATGACTTAATCCGTACATCCTGCCACTTGCTTCAATATCTGATACTAATGACCCTCTACGACAGACGAGATGAGGTGAGAGCAGAGAGCACATTGGCAGCCCCTTCACGGCGTTAATACCTTGAACTTGGACGGTCTCAGGGAGACCACTGCTTTACTGACGGTCTCAGGGAGACCACTGCTTTACGGACGGTCTCAGGGAGACCACTGCTTTACTGACGGTCTCAGGGAGACCACTGCTTTACGGACGGTCTCAGGGAGACCACTGATTTACTGACGGTCTCAGGGAGACCACTGCTTTACGGACGGTCTCAGGGAGACCACTGATTTACGGACAATGTGACAGTACAGAGTATCCACGACGTTACTGACCGATTCTCACATGACCGAGACAGTTACTCTCTAACTGTGTTGTTGGTTTCCCAACTTATATCTCTCATAGTCGATCTAGTATCCCCATAGTAGACCCCGTAGATCCCCCGAGATGCTCAGTGATAACGGTGATGTCAGAGATCACTTAAACCACAGGTGGTGTACGAGAGCCCCGCAGGCGTGACCTATCCTACGACAGTGAGGGTGTGATTGGCTGTATCAAGGGCGAGGTGTGCGAGACCCGAAGGCATAGAAAAGGAGATAAAGGTAAGATTCAAACATCTTTATCTCGATCCATCGCAACGCTTCCAATGCTCATAATTTATTTACTTTACCACTGTAGTTACATAACTTCCCCTATAAAGAAGCGTTCGCGACAGATACAGAGTTATTAAAAAAAGGTATTCTCTTATAAGTTTTGAATTCACTAGACCGCATTTTTATTCTCATTTTAGCTTTTATAGAGAAACTTCATAACAATAACTAACGTCGATAGTTCGACGCCGAGCATTGCAATAAATCGATAAACGGACAACTCCTTTAGTTATATTCCCAAGTTCAGTAATAAAACAGTAATTTACGACCGCCCTAGGAAACATGTTATGAAATGCGTGTCGTGTTTAATAGTTCGGTTTCTGGGATCACTGGCATAACCATCTATACCTACTTAAACTATGAATATAAATTATGAATTTTCAATTTTTCTTTAAGCATCTTTGTATTCATAGTTGAAATAAAAATTGTGGTGTACCCACATTAAACAAAATGAGACATTACATGTTTCATAAATTTATCTATACCTACTGTTAAAATGGCTGTACAAGCAATATAATTATCAGTTATCACTCGTGGCCACGAGTATTAATAAATTATGTAGGTAGGTACAAGTATGTCTATTATTTAACTGAAATACACCCGTGACGTGAGAAAGCCATTGAATATAGACACAAATTTTACTGGAAATTTTGTGGATTTCCCCCGTGACCTACTCGCAATGGACGTAATCTACCACTTGAAGGTATTCCTTAAGACGATTGTTCACTGGACGTGCGGAATATACTAGACGGTAAAAATCTACGCAACGTAATAGTACATTACTGCAGAAGCCGGGAAAGTAGGGCTTGCCGGGTGAGTAGGTATTCACAAATAAATATTTAGGTACCTATTCACAAATTTAATATCGGAAGAGTCACGTCACGACACGGATAAGTTTTACGTAAATTTAAATTGAAAATATTTTGTTGAAATTGTACATACTTGCCTATTGTCACAGCTAAACGATTGTTTTATCTGTAGATATACCTACAGCAGTTGGGTTTTTGTCATATTACAAAGTCTGTTGAATACGTATTTCCCTTTTTAACAATAAAATTGTTCACCTATTCTTTACCTGGTCGCTTCACGTCTTCTGCTTTAATACTAAAGCGGTTCCCCGCTCTAGGGTTGCCGATGATGGCTAAAACGATAAATTAATCATTGTTTTTTTTTTATCTGACATAACATTTGTACCGATTTTTTTATTGTATGTGATTGGCGCAGTGATTGTGCAGCTGAGCTGGGTCGATTCCTATAGTAAGGGCAAATATTTGTATGATGAACTCGAATATAATTATGTATATCGTCATCTATAACCCATAGCACAGCTTATAGTTTGGGACTAGGTTGATTTGTGTAAAATTGATCGTTAACATTTATGAATTTTAATTTGACTATTAATCGATCACAAAGGCGGGCCTTCGGGATCTTGCTTGCTCCCTTGCCGATTAGTACGCCACACGATGGCCACAAGCATTACAAGACGATATAAATGTGTGTGTGTGTGTTTTTTATTGTGTGCTGCATGACGTCACATTTATAAAACGAATCAACAACTGCCAGTTTAAGGGCCTTTTCACACCGATTTGCGAGCGAGTTTTGTATGAAGTGAGTTCGCCGCGACGCTTATTTGTATAGAAAACTCGCTCGAAAATCGCATGATAAAGCCCTAAAGTGGGACCGGGCCAGCCACGTCTTTGTATGCACCCGGAAAGCTGGACTAACAGCTGCGTAGACACGTTGCCCAATAACTGGCCGGTAGAAGTGTCTGATCATGAGTGGAAAATCTAAGGAAGAGCTCAAATAGGCTAACAAAAAAAGTGTGATGTATTGACTGTCGGTGTTGGCAGCCCTAACACTAAGACACATAAAGCCGCTAAGTCGAGGGAAGCCTCAGGAATCTCCCTCGAAGATTTAATAAGGCAACTTCAGTATTACGGAAATCGAAACCGTTGCGAAAAAGGTTTCGAAATATAAATATTTCATGCTATCCGAAGGTTGTCTGGAAGATTATATTTTTGGCGTAATTTAATATTTTAACAAGTATTTCAAAGCGAATACATTGGATTTTATGCTTTAACCTAAATCCTAATACATATCGTAGCACGAATGCACAAATCCTGCTAATTCTCACATTCGTATTAGGTATTGCACTAGTTTCCGCACAAAGGCAGAAATATCCCGTGTTCGACAGCAGAACGTTTAATGCATCGATATTGGTGCGAGGATTGCCAATGTATAGACATACAGCAATCATTTGTGACAGTTTTTGGTAAAAAATCCCATTGTTCGGGTTTTCATAAGGAAGCGTTTGATGCCAGATTAAGCACGTTCATTAAAGTCGTTGGTCACACACTAAATTAGAAAGTAACGGGACTTACTATCACCACTAGAATAGCCAAAGATAGAGTGGCATGGAAACAGCTCGTCAACAACGAAGTCAAAGTATTTCAGGAGGGATATGACCCTTAACGCCCCCATACATGACCAGGTTTACCTTCAGTTCCGTTTGATCGGACTTAAATCCGTACCGTGTATGAATGAAACGGCCTAACGGTCACCACGCTTTACGGCGGCCGGATGGACTGAAGCGATTCAATCACATCGGCCTGATCAGTTTTGCCTTCCCATGTATGGGGGCCTTTAAGAAAAAGAGAGAATATAGTACTCCAGAGGCCGCAAAGTAAGGGATTCGATGCGCGAGTCCGACTCGCACTTGGCCGGTTTTTCTGTTGCTCGTTGCCATGGTGTTTTCCCCTGGGTTACCTACTCTTTAAAACTACGATTTTCGGCGGCAATATTCAACAAAAACTTTGTAATTGCAGCAGTTATGGAAAACAATTCAAAGGGTCTCACAATATTCAGACTATTCTTGACTTGATTTCGTAAAAAGGTCGAAGACGACAACTGGCATATTTGTCGTAGATTGCGGTTATTGTATGTATTTTCGTATATTTGTAAATAAATTCAAATAAATATTTTAGTGTGTACACGACGCTAAGCTTTCTTAATAGTAGAGTTGCTAAGCCGCGAAATTGTGCGCATCGGGTTACAATTACAAGCATGAAATTTCTACCACACATAGAGCGTTCCACGGTGATTATTTTCAGATGTGGAGGGAAGTCAGATTCGTCCCCTGTGAGCGGGGTGAAGAGGACCAAGTACTGCTCTTTTTCTTTTTTTCAATACTGATCAGTTAAGGCTATTAGGGCTTGTGTGACATCGTTTTCGTGTAAAATAGATATCAGCTATTAATTTTTCATGTTATTTAAGAATAGTTTCATATAAAAATTTGGGTTTATTGCCGAAAAGGTAAAAATCACAAGTTTTTTTTATTCAGAACGAGAAATTAGTTATCTATCGTGAATATTTACAATTTAAAAAAATATTACTAAACAGCAAATTTAATCTTGTTTTTAAAAATGTATAAAAATGTTAATTGTAAAAAATACCATCAAGTTTTTGTATTCAGGGAGATAAATTAGTTATATTTCCTGAATGTTTACTACTAACAAAAATATTGCATAATAGCAAATATAATCTAGTTTCTAAAAATATAATACATATTGGGCAGTCTTCATACAAACAGTAACTTAAATAAATTGTTGATGTTGAGATTAGCCCGTGTGCTCGTGATACATTAGCAAAAAAATATTTTGTTTTAATTACACTAATTTGTTTTTCTAGGACGGATATAGTAAATATTATATGTAAAAGCATGTTAATAATCATTATTTAATGTATTTAATGAAGCGAAATAGGATGCGTTCGGAGATTTACGTTGGTTACGCCGACGTAAAGATATATTTTAAGCTACTGTTTGTATGAGAAGTGCCCAACATGCATATATTTTTAGAAACCAGATTAAATGAGCTTTTTGAAATAATAATAATAATTTGAAAATGATCACGAAATTGAACTAATTTACCTCACTGAATAAAAAAACTTGTTGTGATTTTTACCTTTTCGGCCATTACACCCATATTTTTATATAGAACTATACAAAAATAACATAAAAAAATAATTTCTGATATTTGTTTTACATGGAAATGATACCAAACACGTCCTGGTAGACTTAACTGACCAGCAATAAAGAAAGAAAAGTGGGATACTTGGCCGTATTCACTCCTCTCTCCCGCCTCACAGGGGACGAATCTGACTTCCCTCCACATCTGAAAATAATTACCGTGGAACACTGTATCTGTGGTAGAAATTTCATGCTTGTAACCCGATGTGCACAATTATGTTAGAAAACAGCGGAGTAACAACTCTACTATAATTTCTGTATACATTTAATCTGTTAGAAATATGAAATGTTGTCAATTAATAGTTTAGTAAGTTCCTTATAGTAGGCAGTCATATTTACGGAAAGGTTGGGGCCACACTGGATGGTAAAAGGTAGAGACAGGGAGTTGTGGAAGGAATTGGGAGAGGCCTACGCCAAAGAGGCGACTACTGCATAATTAATAAATGTAAAATTAACTTATTGTGATGATTCAATGTAGTAGAATAAATGGCTTTTTTTATATTTAAGTTCCTTATAACTGAATATCAATCCAGTTAGGAAACATAAGCGGTAATCCCAAAGAGCGCAGAATACCGCCGTTTCAACGATGTTGGCTTTGAACTAGGTCGTTAATTGCTATTCACGTGAATACCCGGGACTTATTCTAGTGGAACGTTGCAGCTTAAGAGGACATCACTACTCGTTTTCCCATTATCAGGTTACATTAAGTTTACATATGAATATGGCGTGAATTAAGTCCAAACTTAACGATACCGGGTTGTACAATTCGAGGTTTTGTTCTCGTCGGTTTCTCTTCCGAAACTTAACGAATGCTTACGAAATTTTAGGAACTGAATAGAAAGAAAATGTTCTATGTCGAACTGGGACAGGGGCAGGCGTTATTTCTAGGGCTTGTGCACAAATCACGCGAGGTTCTATATTCACGAAAAAATCACGACAGATCATGTTGGGGGAGGGAGGGTTATAAGGATACCTCACGTGTATTTTTCTACAGTGAAGGAACTAAAAAAGTGGGGGAGGTAACAAAGAAGCTCACCAAATATCACCAGGGGGGAGGGGGGACAAAAAGTAGCCGAAAACCTGATGTGCACACCTATCAACAAAAATTCTGTTTTTTTTTTTCAATTTCATCCATTTCTCATTTGGCGAGCGATTGTCGCCGTCGCACGCGTCGGTAGGTCATGTCGCCATGCCCCTCGAGACAGCGTCATATTTTTTACAAATAACCAATCAAATCAAATACAGCGTATGCTAAATTCTAAGGCGGTATTTGCGAAGATCAATTATATTAGCCATTACCCTAGGATGTATGTTTTACACGCACGAACCCCAGTCCCGATTGCTTTACTGTGATTGGAGTGGAAGGTCCGAACGCGGTGTTTTGCTCACTCGTATGACCGAAGTTGTGGCATAAGTATATACGCACACATGTAGGAAGCATTCCTTAGGTTATTAAAACAATAAAATCCGCAATATGAGAGACTGGTGGTGTGTCATAAAACGCGGAACAATAGACGTCAATAGCAAACCCTCATCAACATTATAATATAACAATAGATACCATCACTGATATCATAAAATCCTGTAACCTGATTTTGTTGCTTTGTTCTCTTCTGTTATGAAAGGCTTTGTAAATTATTCATACAAATTTGCGAAATAAAAATTACCATATTTTATTGCAATCATTTCATTGGCTACTTCAAAAACACGCCGCATTTTCGTTTTATTCGTTACTTTATTTTATCAATAATGCTACTTCCAAATTGAATGCGCCATCTCTTCCTGAATCCCCTGGAAACCAGCCGTCATGCGGCGTCATCTGCCACATGAGAGTAATGTAATTGGAATGGCTGCCATATATTATTCACGCTGATGCCGCGTGGCAGCGTATACAGGGTGGAAACAAGTAGCTGCGCCGCGCGGTAAAACCCACTCATCCCACGGGAACACTAGGTACATTTCGGGATAAAAAGTAGCCTATGAGCTAGGACAGGGTGTCAGCTAACTTTATACCAAAATTTATCAAAGTGGTCGAGCTGTTTGAGCCTGAAGAAATAACAAACATACAAACTCACAAAGACACAAACGCACTCACAAAATTTCGCCTTTATATTAGTGTGATAATATAAATGAACGAGCGAGCGAAGCTACTCAATTTCAGCTTGGCCAAAAATTCTTTCGTGTTTGTGTTCCGGATGTTTGGATGTCCCGATGTTTTCGCCTACAGGTCGCATTTCTCAATCTATTCTCGTAAAATTTTGTAAGCAGGTTCAATAATTATATAGATTGTCCAATCACTATTAGTTACATAACAACGTATACATTTAGTAACGTTTTAAGGTCTGCTAAAAGTAAGCTTTTCTGTTTCCCAACTTCCTTTATCAAATCATCAAACATCATGCGTAGATATTCTCGGAATCTTCATTTTACTGAAGCAAGCGCAATCGGCCGTACATAATTGTTCACTTCGAAACTTGGGCCAATATCTCAATATCAAGTTAAGCTTTGGCTAGCGGCCAAGGCCGTTCTGATATTTCAATTTCGTGCTGGGATTTTTGGCCGGCGGGCTTTTTGGTAGATTGCGGCTAGGCTCTAGAATATTCGTAATGAAAACTCGAGTACGAGTAAACAAAATTTTAATGCGCTTTTCGGTGCCTTTTTATTGCTTGTTGAGGCAAATTCTTTGTGAGGGCCGGCCCGGGTCAGTGTAGTGCCGTAGATGAGTGGATTACTTTTGTTTTTGTTAAACTATGTATAGCCTCCCAAGTGTCGGCCCAGCCAAGGGATAGTGGTGCTACAAACAGCTTTAATATGGCAATAATGTGCATACGTCACATATTTGCGATATTAAACGTCGGTAGCGATTTATCATCGACCAAATTGAAAATATTATTGACCGGAATGCTGCTCAATCCCTTGTTCTTCATGCAAAATAAACACTAAATCCTAGTTTTGGGTTCATTATGCAAAAAATACTAGATTTGCGGAATCTAAAGATTCCTACCGATAGTGTCATTCACTGAATTTCAACTTCAATTACCAAAAATTTGTCGTTGCCAGTAAAATAAATTAGTTCCCTAAAAAGCCGCATAGACTGAAAGCTATTGGATGGCAACTTCGTTTGCATGGCCAAAAAAAAGGCATGCACCTCATTTTTGTTTTGCTAAGCTAGTGTTGATAATAAAGTATCCTATAACCATCTGTGGAGTAGATTTGTGCACAAAAGATATTTGACCATTCTTCTTTTGTATTGCGAATAAAAGTAATAACACATTCAACACCGGAAACTTGTTCCTACGAGCACAGCGCCCACGCTGTGCTCGTAGCAAGTTTCCGCTACATACGCAGTTTCCTCACGTTATCGGCAACGCGTGTAGCGCTACGAATTCACTATTCTTGGTTGCGAAATTGTTAACCTGTGTTTTGCTTTTAGCTATTATAGTAGGTATAGTTTAGTTTGTATGTTTATTTTTTTTATTGAAACTTTAGCGGCCTATATTTTTTTTTAAAGCATTTATAAATCAGTGACTACTCTATTCTACTCGTGCACAAATCATAATTGAACTCCGTTCAGCCTCTTTTGCTTGATGATACCGCAAATCCACACATAACCACATACATAAATAGGTAGACATATATAGACAAACAAAACAACATCTACATACCTATTCAATTTAGCCGGCGGACTCCTTGGTAAACTACGATTTCTAATTCAAGACCAAAAAAACTACCACAAGGTTGCCACTACAACAAAATATTATTACAATAGTAAATTCCTTTTTCTTTTGTAAACAGGCTAACATAACTTATTTATTGGTAACTTTAACTCTATGTTTTAACAAAATAACTAGATATGTTTATTATTGCATAATCACGAGAGGAGATAATAAAAACTTAAACATCGGAGATTTTTGGTACAAAATCTGGTATTGTACTTGTAACACTTCAGCATTTGGTGCAAGCCAAAAAACAAACTCAAATGTCATTTAAATGTTGTAAATTTTGACAGTGACGTATCTGTCGTAGTTTTTTTGGTCTTGAATTAGAAATCGTAGTATAGATTGCGGCATGATTCTAGAAAACCTGAACTGGAAACTCACATAAACACACTTTGAATGCGCTTTTTAGTGCTTTTATTGCTTGTTGAGAAAAGTTGCAGGGATATTCTTTGTGACAAACCCGAATAAGTAACGTTGTGCCATAGAATTGATTAATCTTATTTATGAGGATAAAAAGGCAATTTTGTTCGCTCAGGGAATAGTTACAATCCGTAATTTTAGCCTTGTTCAGAATTTGTGGTTAAAACGTAGCTATCTATCAAAGTGTTAAAAGTCTGCTAGCTTAAACCAAATGTTTATATAAAAGCGAAAAAGTTTCTGTCTAAAATTTCATTTTTTTGACAAGCTTTTATAGCCGACTGTACTTTTCTTTGACATGCATCAATTGCTCACTGAGACGATTCTAAACAACCTAAACTTTGTAGGATTTATCTATTTCAGAGTTTCGAAGGCCACCTTCAGGCTTAATCATCAGACCAGCCCCGTGGTACCATATTATTGTATTGTCATCAAAGTTAAGTAGGTATGCAAAATTTCAGTTCAATCGGTTGAAGGTATCTGCTATAAAATTGAGTTGCAAGATTCTACCCGAACAAACATACTAGGTAGTTACATAAATGTACAGTCGCCATCAGATATATCGCAGCATACCCAGCAGACCCGATCCGACGAGGATGGCTTCATGAAGGTCGAAAAGAAGAAGAAGAAGCCAGCCTGTCGAAATCAGTGCGGTACCGCACCGACTGGACCGAAACATTTGCTGCGTCCCGCTCTACCTACGACGCTGCTTTATGTGTCCCGGGTACATTACAGGAGCCTTACCACGATCTCTTAACGCGACTCACTTTAGGCCCTAAACTGAACTGTATCGCTATTTCATACCATGACATTGTATTTACGACTCAGTTCAGATGACAGTTCAGTAAGAGCGTCTCAACTATTTCATTCTCTCATTTCAAGTACTTTTCGTACCACGATGTGTCACTTGAGACGAAACTGAATCGCACGAGTGTCAAATTTTGCGACTCATAAAAAGTTCCTCATTGAATGTATCGTTCTGGATAGTTTTGTGTAGAATATTTATTAGTTCTTAGCTTTTGTTCGCGACTTGTCTCGCACAGGTCTGGAAACGTGTCTGTGTAACTTCCTACCGTTTTATTCAGGGACGTATTTACCCTAGGGCGATCCGGGCTATAGCCCGGGGCGCCAAACCGACAGGGGCGGCGTAGGCGCCCCTGGCCGTTTGCATTTTGTTTTGGTATTGGCGCCTTTCAACCAACTATTACTTTTCACCTTTTTTTGTCAATCCAAAATTTAAAATGAACATGAAAAATAACAAGAACAAATAGTTTTGGTCGAAAACATGCTTGTAAGTTTGTCAATATCTTCGGGGCGCGTCTGTAAGTAAGAACATGAACATGCTTCAAATATAGGGCGCGGGCGCCGAGTGAGGTCGCGGGCCGGCAAGAGGGGCGGTGGCAATAGGCCATACATATATATCAGCGTTGCCAGATCGGATCTTTTTACACTATATCGGTCAATTTTGTTACTACGTACCCCCGCGCCGAACAATTTCGCTCTCGCTGCGCTCGCGTTTTCATCTGATCGAGTTACTACGCATCCCCGGGCCAAAAATTTCGGGCTCGCTGCGCTCGCGTTATTATCTATTTCTGTTACAATATACACGCACTACTACGTACGTACGCACCCCATCGCCGAAAAATTTAGGGTAGCGAAGTGTTTGACAGGTTTTTCAGAATACTGACGAGTTAATTTCTTTTGAGTTATTATAATACGATCTCTTAGATAATGCAACGGGGAAAAAAAAGATGCACAATGCGCATAGATAAGAGTGCATTACTGGTAATAAGTAGATAGAACTTCGTGTTTTTCGGTTCCATATGACTACTGCAATACTACGGTAAGGAGCTCGTAGCTTTGTATGGATTTCATAGTAAGATACGTTTTTTTTCCGTAGCATTGCAGACTGTAGTAACTAAATTAGCCGCTCGAGGGTGCTTTACATCATGCTTCTTTATTTGGTTACTATTTAAGTTCTTAAACCACAATATGATTTTTAATAGATTGAATTATAAAAACAAGTAAACTATTTTGTAAAACAAAGAACTGGAGTTACAAACATTTGCACTGAACCTAAAATAGGCAACTATAATTGAACATATCTTTAAGCAGTTGATAATTTATTTATTATTCAAAAAAGTTACACAGCATTACAGTAATAAAACCAATAAGGCACTGAACTACAAAAATACATATAAACAAGACTTAAAACTAGTTAATTTAGGCGACACAACCGCGTGGGTCCTTTGCGTCGTCTGATCTGGTGTATAATTCGGCAAATTACCGCGGAACTGCCGAAACACAACACCCTTCCGCCAGAAGTCTGCACTTGCGATGGTGTCCTGCAGCGGCCGCGGCACGCACACCACAAATGAGCTGAAGTACACGTAGTGCCGGGACTGCAGCTGGATAATATTGATATCATGGGGTCAAAAATATAAGCCCGATTTCAAAGGTCTCTATCTCGGCGGGAGATAGCTGGCGATAAAAACGGAGCTTTTAACATTGTCATTGACACACTTGATATTATATGGGTGATAAAATCACTTCACCGCATTTCCTGGTCACAATTTCTTTCCCCTGAACGAATACACTAAATCCGCGGAGGATTAAACTGAATTCGAAGATTGGCATACCACGTAAAATTCATTTGAAATTTAACAAATTTACATGTCAATGATTGACATGACATTATCACAGGCGGAAGGCGGCACACGTTCCGAGTCTTAATTACAATTCTTTTGAAATACAGACATTTTAAACTTTATTTCATTCAATAAAGCATTTGGTATGGCAAATATTGTCATTAAATTAAAAAAAGAACATAAGTCCGCTATGAAATATATGTCTTTTCTTTTCAAAATTACCAATTAGTTTTAAACAAAGTGTGCTGCGAAATTAATTTGTAATATTTTAGTTACCGAACGGATAGAAGCCAGAAAGAGATAAACATATACGAAACTCACATAGCGGCATCCCTTTCGCGCCGTAGCGTCTCAATTGCAGACCAGAGACAAATATCGGTCTTTCATTCACTTTATGCGATCGAGAATCAGCGCTGCTTTAAATGTGTTATGGTACGAAATTCAGCGATTCAATTTAGGTGCCTAAACTGAAATGCACTGCTTTTGGATAGTTTTTATAAAGATTGTGGTAAGGCTCCAGTACGAAGGCTGAAGATATTGCAGAATATGTAAGGGTGAAGTCCGGTGTCATCCTGAGGGTCATAAAATTGGAGTCTCGCCACGACGTGAGTTTTAATTCCTTCGTGCTGAGAGTTCCGACGGACCAACTGGCGACCTTCACAAAGGAAGAGTACTGGCCGAAGGGTGTCATGTTCCGGCGTTTCCGTGGACGGCTACCTGACACATCGAACACGCGTAACACGTCGCTGTTGAAAAATGTGACCTAGTTTAGTTACTCATGTTTTTATTATTGTAATATTTAATATGTATGTTAGATTGTAAGGTATTTATCTATGGGCCTTTGATGCCTGAAATAAATAAATAATAATAATAATTATTATTATATAAGGCGTTCGTAAATATCTGAACATGTACTGTAACGCCCAGTCAATAAGAGTCGTGTTCAGATATTTATGATCGCCTTATATGCTGCGATATATCTGATGGCGACTGCACATAATTGCAAGTTATATAAAGGCTTGTAAAAATTTAAAAATGTTATGCTTTGAGTGAATTTTTCGCTTCAATATAAACATTGTTGCTCGTTTAAACTTTAATGTCCTAAACTAAATACAAATGCTTATTTTCTTTTGTAGATAAAAATCCTTAACAGTAATCCGTACAAGTGTTTTCTAGAAGAGCAAGTCTCAGTCGAAATGATCCGGTGATCGGGTACTAGATACCCAGTTCTTAAGAGGTAATACTACTCCCCATTCTTTCATACTGTCCGTTTACGCAGGGATCGATACTGAATATGGATACTCATTAAAATTTAAATATCTTTCAAATTTTATTAAATATAATTTCGTTATAGATAAAGATCTTTGAAATTAGCCCACTATAATATAAAAATGTGTAATTAGAAATAATTACTTACATAAAATTAAATATAATTACATTATTAACGTCAACATAATAACTAACCTAATTACAATAGTCAAACCCGCTAGTTATCGTTTCCGGTGCGAAAGTGCCCATAATGCTCACGGCATTACCCCGCTGGATGGCTATGGACAGCCTCTGCACCAGAAACGATTCGGAGCGGGGGTCCTCTCCCTTTTGTCTAAGTCGACGGCCGATGTCACGCACAAATTGCTTCGTATCAGCACCCCAGCAGCCCGCCGTTTCCACCGCAAAAGGGACGAAAATATACCCCGAGCCCAAAGGAGCATACTTTTGGCGCTTCGCCGCCGCCTGCGACTCGGCCGCCGCTCCGCCCGCACGTACTGTGCGACTGATATGAGAGGCGGCGAAGGTGCTGACGCACGTAGCGTCCCAGATCTAGTACCACCCTCTCTCCCATGGCACCAACGTTAGGCCATCCGGCCGCTTGCCGTCCGTGCGACTAAGACCCGGAGGCTCAAGCACAGACGGAACACCTGCTGACCTGAGCGCCCTCTGGACCACGTCGTTCAAGGCATGGTGACGCGGATGTCTCCCGACGCATCGCCGGCAACTCAATGTGTAATAATAAGCGGTATTTTGTATGGCGCTGAATAACAGTGTTCAATCCCTGCGTTTACGTTAGTTTGCTGCTGGTAACTATGACGTGCTGACCTTCAACATGCAACCGATCGAGCGTCGTGGAGAAGAATACTTGCTAGACTACGTCGGTGGAGTCACAATCCTCAGCATTGGGGGACCGATTCGACAGGAAGAGGAGGAACTATGGCGTCTCATACAAATGAGGTCCAAACTTAACGTTACCGACTTACCGTATTTCAGAAATCGAGGTTTCGTTCTCGATGTTCTCCTCCTCGAAAACTTAACCAATGGTAATAAAATTTAAGGAATTATAAGGGACTTTTCTGTGTAGGAGCGTTACGATTTTTGTGTTTATAATAATAAAATTTTGTATACTAGGCGTCTGTTTGCAGCAAAACCAGACTAGTACATAAATAAGAAGCCTAAAAATTGAAACGGTCCGACACAAAACCTTTCCTCTCTTTCGGTTTCCAAAATATCGTTACGATCGGTTATGTTCCTGAGGAAAAATGAGCAGTAGTATTTCCTCTTAAGACTACACACGAGCGTTAAGTCATGTTAAAGTTTCATAAATTCATAATTCACTAGATAATCCATAGTAGAACTACATTTCATTTTTCTTATGACATAATATTATATTCGAAATATCATAATATATTTAGGGGTTAAATTTGCAGTGTCTATTGACATCTGAGGTGAGTATTGAAAAACCATTGATACAAAAATGAAAGCTCAAAGAAAAAAATATATTTGCATTTGCAAGGTTGACACGCATAGCAACGCACGACAAGCATAAGGAAACATTTGAGAGGTTATCTGGGCGTCAGGGTGGCGGAAAGGTTAACGCGCTGGACCAGCAATCCAGAGGTAACGGGTTTGATTCCAGGTCTCTTCCACCAGGTTACGATTTAAATTTTTCTTTGAGCTTTGATCTTTATAGCAGTGGATTAATATTAAAATTGGGGTGTACTCATTAAGAAAAAGAGACATTACATTCAAGCCTTTAAATACAAAGATGAAAGCTTAAAGAAAAATTAAAAAAAATTGGGCAAGTGCGAGTCCGACTCGCGCATGAAGGGTTCCGTACCTATATATATATATATATATATAATCTTTAACAAGTTTGTTGTATGGGAGCCCCCCTTAAATATTTATTTTATTTTATTTTTAGTATTTGTTGTTATAGCGGCAATAGAAATACATCATCTGTGAAAATTTCAACTATCTAGCTATCACCGTTCTTGAGATACAGCCTGGTGACAGACGGACGGACGGACGGACGGACAGCGAAGTCTCAGTAATAGGGTCCCGTTTTTACCCTTTGGGTACGGAACCCTAAAAAGGAGCTACCTGGTGGAAGAGACAAAAAAATGTGGTGTACCCACATTAAAATAAATGAGACATTACATGTTTCATAAATTAATTTTAGTGTAAATGTTTAATCTTTGTGAAATCTTCGGATACTTTCTCACTGTCTGTATGTCGCGGTTTAATCTGTGCTCTCCAAACACTCATATCTCGTCAATCGATAATCACTCGAGCCGTTTCGGTCCTTCTCAAAAATAGAACGTTATTTTCTACGTTTCGGTGGCTAAGTAACTCTTTCAGAGACATTTATTGTTGAAAAACGGTTAAAAAAATCACGAATTTGAATAGGATGGCTAGGAACTAACTGTTTCCACTCTCACCACAAAGAAAATGACAAAAGAAAAGAGTATCAGGATTTATAGCTTCGAATACAAGAACCCATACAAATATATAGTCAGTGATCGGAATAGGTGGTATATTTAACTATGGTAGAACAGAAACGAAAAGTTCAGACTTAGGTACTATCCCATACCTACGTGGTAGCCAAGCGTCGTCAAGTGAATTAGTTTTCATACATGCCCATACGTACGATTTGTCGGTTACGACATCGATGTCACCATGGCCTCCCGCGGGCCTAGCATTATCTTGCCGCGACTTTGCGTCTCATGTCTTGCTCGCACGGTATCGAAAGGAAAGTGACAGATAGTAGTTGCCGTGCGACAAAAAGTTGCGTGTCACAGTTATGATAAACGTGCCGATGTCACAAAATTTCATCCGATTCGGTAAAAAATGCAACCTGTAAGCATGAACAGCCAGATTAGTCCATATACGAACTGCCGAACATACGAAAGAATTTTGGCCCAACAGAAACCGAGACGCTACACTCACTCGGTCAATTATTATGACGATAATCTACCTAATTCCTGGCAATAACATCCGTCGACGAACGATTGAAAGAGGAAAATTTTCACCAAGAAACCGTGGATGCAACGTCACATCCAAAACATTGATAAATCACTTTAATAAATCACATTTATACGCGATTAAGGCCCATTTCGTGGCGTAGCGTATATTGTGGCGATAACTTTACATTATCAATCATCTTCGTTCCTCCTTCTCCTTTAGACGATATTCTCAATGCTGAGGGTCGTAGCCTCTCTGAATATTTTTTTCGTGGACTATTTTGGCCAGCTCACTTTATACTAGGTTGCGTGCATGGCATCGTAAATTGAGATCTTGAGGGTAGAGCGTATCAGGGGGGGGTATTCGACCAATTTTAGAGAGATAATGGAGATCTCTCCATTTCATCGCCATCCGTCACTTTTGACGTGTGCCTACTTGACAAGTGGCGATATACCTACAACATCGCAACTACGTCAATTCGGACGCGCTTAATTTGCGTTTCCTTTGTATGTGACGGCATAAATAACAAGCGCATACTTTAAATTGATCGCGTAGTGCGTGAAATTAGCCAGTTACGGTTCGTTCAAAACAGAAATTCATATGCATGAATAACAGGTTTGACAATCATTATCGCCTTCGTATTTCCAAAAATTGAGATGAGATATGTCACTTTAGCTCATCGTATTTTAATGACTGTTCAATGGCGATATCGCTGTTATCTAATAGAGATTTTGACGTTTGGCGATCACTCAAACGGCATTCTCGAATTGGGTCCCAGGTCCGACCAGCGTGTTGGACATCTTCCTCTGGGCCATCTTCCGCACACATTGCCTGTTACCAGCAGCTTTTCAAAATTGGCACCTCTCTTTCTGGCAATATGGCTCCGCATGCATATGGTGCTGTGTCTAATCAGAATCTCAAGCCCGGGAAGAACGGACTCGTTGGTTCGGTGTTCCGTCCAGTGAATCCCGAGAAATTTCCTCCAGCTCCACATCTCAAACGCGTCGATACGCTGTCGGTCGGCTTTCTTGAGGGTCCAAGTCTGCGCCTTTAAGAAAGGTTGAGAAGACGAGGGAGGTGACAAGTTGCTTCTTGGTCTTTCTCGAGATGTTTCACACCATACACGGGCCATTTGGGTCATAGGCACTCTTAGCCATACCATCTTCGTTACAACACGGCAAAAGCCTTGTGACATAAAATTCTAATAGCGGATTCGCGGAGATTCCACGATTTGCGCGACTAGCGGCACGGCGAGCGGTTGAGCGAGAGATCCGAGCGCGGTGGTCATACGAGTGAGCGAGACATACGTACCACGCACCGCTGCCAGTGCCGCTGTCGCGCAAAGTCTTAAGTCTCAAAGTCTGTCCGTCATACATTCTAACATGTAATAGACAAATTAATACACCGCTGCACGTACACCACAATGGCACCACCATCAACCAAGTAACTTCAACCACTTTCCTGGGCTTTCAGCTGGATCAAACCTTAACTTGGGAGTCGCAAATTAGTATAATTTGCGCCAAGCTCAGCAAGGCGTGTTTTGCACTGACGAGGTTGAATCAAACACTGCAACGCGAAGCGGTCTGCTCGTGCTACTTCGCAAGCGTTCAAGCGCTGGTCCAATACGGGTTAGAACTGTGGGGCCGTGCCGCCGATTGGCAGCGCGTGTTTCGTCTCCAAAAACGCGCCGTGCGCATCCTGGCTGGTGCCAGTTTCGACGACAGCGCCAAACCACACTTCATAGCCAATAGGATCCTTACACTCCCTGCACTACTTATACTACAGGTTGCTATATATTGTACGAGAGAATCTCGCGCTATATCGTAGACGAGGTGAAGGCTCCACCCGGAGCTCTCGAATTGGGGACAAGCTCGCGATAATTCTACACAAATTGGCCAAAACTGGAAAAACAATCCATGTGATGGGTCCCATAGTATACAATAGGTTACCCAAACCAATAATTGAAGCCTGCAGCTTATCCAGCTTTAAATATAAATTGAAGATGTGGCTCATTGAGCAGTGTTTTTACACATTTAAAGAATTCACAGATATCAAATCAACGTAAATATTGGAATGTAAAATACACAAAATTAAATAATGTTTCATAATAAATATATGTAAATAATAATAATCTAATATATTTATAGCGAATAAGTGACTTGTAATTAACCTACTCAATTACCAATAAATGATGTCTATGTCTAATACAAGGTTTGTAATTTTTTGCCGACAATTCCTCCATACACTACTATAATAGGAAAGTGAGGCCAAATTCACTTCGTTTTGTTCTATCAATTGATTGGACTTATACTTAGGGCACATTATGAACTGCAGCCACAAACTTCCACTTTGAAATAAGTTTTTTAAAACAAAGCGAAGTTAGTTCGGCCTTAAAAAAGGATTCCTACTATACTATAGTGATGTAAATAACTGACAGTTTCTTTACCGTAGACATCGTACCATCACCCACACAAATAACAAATTACTCATCGTCAAATCAGCATACAAAACCTAATACCGGATTCCTGAATGGTCCCAAAAACAAAGGAAATGTAGGAACAAATTCTTTGGCACCTAGTGAAACAAGGGTGTATCTTACGACAACCATCAAAGGGAGATACACCTTTGTCACACCGAGACTTACTTGGGTCAGTTCCACTTGGGACCCTTTACACTGTTTACCCTGATCAGGGCTCCGTCAATAGAAGAGGGACAAAAAGGGAGGGTCTAATCAGTTTGTTTAGGCTGGCAATACCTGTATGTAGGAAGGGTCAATTTAATTATAGAATCGGCAATCAAGAGAATAAAACCCGTTTGAAGTTGCTTCGAATCATGAGTAAGGATGAAAAAAAAAACAATATTATATCGTCGTGAAGTCGTGCAACGTACTTACCTAATACCTATTAATGATGAAAATGTTTACTACTTCATACTTCAAACTTTCTATAGCTTTAAATCAAATGATTATAATCTAAATTAATTTAAAACATCCCCAACACAAGTAACTGGTCATCATGTGACTCTCATTCAAGGAGTGTATTGAAAATGCTACTAAAACTGAACATAATAGGAATTCTTAGCTTCAATATTGGATAAGATCTTGTACTATACTAGTAGTAGTGGTTAATCAATGTCATCATGTCACTTCTTTAATAGGTGATATAGAAAATGCAATTAAAACTGAACATAACAACAAAATTTTGAACTCTTAGCTTGAATGGCCACGTGATGTTATTCCAATGAAAGTTAAATATCTCGGAGAAGACTGTTCCTATATACCTACACTAAGCTAAGAACTATCTTGACAGATAAGCTTCTCGATTAAAAAAGCCGCACTCAAATTCATCTGTATGGGTGCTGCAATGCAATGACAGACACACAGTTTTTTTTTTTTTTTTTTTATTAGCCTGTTAGAGTGTCCCACTGCTGGGCAAAGGCCTCTCTATTAGACACACAGTTACACATGTTAAACTCATCTCCAGTCGTTTTTGGCTGGGGTTTAATATAATAATAGCGCTAACAAGAAAAAGAAAAATATACCAATAATATCAATCTCGTTGGCACATTGAATTGATACAATCGAATGGAAAATCCTTATACATCTCGACCTCGAAGACTACAATAGACGTAAATAACAGACAGTTTCCAGGAATATATTGCAACTGATGATAGCTTTCAGTATGATTTCCAACAGCACGTACTCTTTATAAATAAAAATCAATAAACATTGAATAGCCCCATATCAATCGATCTAGTCCCACAGTAAGCTCTAATAGGCTTGTGTTATGGGCACTAGACCACGATATGAAATACTTACTACGTATAGATACATACCTAAATATAGAAAACATCCATAGCCCAGGTACAAATATTTGAGTTCATCACACAAATATTCTTACGTTACCCTAGGCCGTAACTCGGATTTTCTGCTTGCCACACGGGGAGAAAATCTCACTTCCTGGCCAAGACAAGACGTAAAACTTTAGACAACCCACGGGCGGTAATTCGTAAAGCCCCAGATATTATTATTATAGCTGCATATTTATGGCCCAAACTGAAGGTGAGGAATGACAAATACCTGCGATCTGGGTCATTCACCAATTCACCACCCCAGGTATGTAATGTTATAAATAAGTTATTCCTTGCCCGGATTCGAACCCAGGTGCTGTAATGCGTCGCAACGTTCAATGGCATTTGTATTTTGCTTATATAATTGTATTTTGCGCTATATAAATCATGTTGCTTGTTTTTGACATTATTAATCGAATAGTTACAGAATAAAATTATTAACATAAAAGTAATATTGTAAAAAATTATAATTAACTTATTACTGACTAAGAACTGTGTAAACTGACATATAACCACTAACTACGTTGTAATTTTTGTAAAATTGACATAACTATAATGCGTTTGTGCATTATGAATAAATGAGCATGAGAATGATGTATGAGTAAATATTCGCATAACTAGAAGCCATCATACAACAGATCACTCGCTAGCGATGGCTAACTAACTGTTTCCACTCTCACCACACAGAAATTTACAAAACAAAAGAGCATCAGTATTTGTAGCTCCGAATACTTGAACCCTAGTCCTTACATTATGAGCTTCATAGTCTCTGCTTTTATCTAGATGTTTTCCCTGCCGAGAAAATTGCTGTTTCCCGTTACGGGCAGGTTTTAACGTCCATATCCACTTCACGGTATCCACAATGTCTCAGCACCTGTTGCCAAGGGTCCAAGTTAGAAGTATAAGCGGTATCTAGAATATGCTTGTGAATATGACACCTAAGTGAAGTTCGGGAAGATATTGCTCACAAACCATAAGACCTACTAAAAAAAATTATACACCAGGTTATAGGAAATTTTATAGAGATCATTCTTGTCTTTGACACTTTTTTTCTAACTATAAGACTTTTTGTATAAAACCGTGATTAGGGACATATTTTGAGGTAAAAAGGGGGGAAATAGGGGGAAGGGGGCAAAATTCGGCTTGGCAACATCCAGAATCGAATTCAGCAGGTTTTTTTACATCGGAAAAGTCATGTTGCCAAAATGGCTCACAAAATGCCGTTAGGACGGTAAAGGAAGCCGATATTTGGATTTTTCTACCAGTCTACTACACGTCCGCTTAAGTTTCGTAAAAATTGGTTAAGCTATGGAGGAGGAAACATATGAGAATGAAACCTCGATTTGAATAATCCGGTCAGGTTTAGTTTGGACCTCATTTGTATCCGACGCCATAGTTATGGGGTGCAAACTTAACGTAAACTGATAGTACGGGAAAAGGAACAGTGATGACTGATAACTTTAACACTTTGTCTTAGAAAAGGTGGCACTAACTTTTGCCTTGAGCCTCAAGCAGTTGGGTTTCCCAACTGACCCCCGTACGTCATAGCTGATTGCCTGTTTATCAACGTTACCTCGGGCTCCAATTCTCCTAACACTTTGTCTTGGTAAAGGTGATTTATGGACATAGGGACCCATGTAGTCGCATGTACCTATGTAAGTAAGTGTTGTACTCACTTGCTTGAACCTGAAACTTGGATGCTCAACGTTTCTAATAGGCTTGTAAAATTTTTGAAAGACCATGTTTTTTAGGGTTCCGTACCCAAAGGGTAAAAACGGGACTCTAGTACTGAGACTTCGCTGTCCGTCCGTCCGTCCGTCCGTCCGTCCGTCCGTCCGTCCGTCCGTCTGTCACCAGGCTGTATCTCAAGAACGGTCATAGCTAGACAGTTGAAATTTTCACAGATGGTGTATTTCTATTGCCGCTATAATAACAAATACTAAAGATAAAATAAAATAAATATTTAAGGGGAGAACCCATACAACAAACTTGTTATAGATTATGGTACGGAACCCTTCATGCGCGTGTCGGACTCGCACTTGCCCATTTTTTTTTCTATAGTCCTTGCTGTTGGGATCTACTACAGGTCATTAATTTCTCTCTTGACCATAGTCTCTCCTTTTTTTAGGGTTCCGTACCAAAAGGGTAAAAACGGGACCCTATTACTGAGACTTCGCTGTCCGTCCGTCCGTCCGTCTGTCACCAGAATGTATCTCAAGAACGGTGATATCTAGACAGTTGAAATTTTCACAGATAATGTATTTCTGTTGCCGCTATAGCAACAAATACTATTCATGATAAAACAATAATAATTAAGGGGGGCTCCCATACAAAAATAGGGCTTTTTGCGTGATATTTCGTTCAACGGGCATTTTCTCATGAACCGTTATAGGTAGACAGTTGAAATTTTCACAGAATGTATATTTTTGTTACCGCTATAACAACAAATAATAAAAATAAAAATTAAGTAAAAATTAAAGGCGAAACCCCGTACAAAGAACGTGTTTTTTGTTAAATATTGGTACGGAACCCTTCGTGCGCGAGTCCGACTCGCACTTGGCCGGTTTTTTTAACTGACAATATGACAGTTCTGAATAATAGTGGCTGAAGGAATCTTTGCCTTCGAAACTTAGTTGACGGTATGACCTCGTGAGTGAGGCGGGTGTCGATGGATGCAGTCTCCACGGGATCGCCTTTTGTGTCGAGCTATGTTCAGCAGTGGACGTATGTGGCTAACAGTAGATACATAAATAAATATCAGACAACCTCACACAAATCGATCTAGTCCCAAATTAAGCTCAAGAAGGCTTGTGTTATGGGTACTAGACGACGATATACATACCTATACCTATAGATAAATACTTAAATACATAGAACAACCATGACCCAAGCACAAATATTCGATTTCATCACACAAAAGTTTGCCCCGGCCGGGATTCGAACCCGGGACCGCCTACTCAGTAGGCTGGTGTCTGCAAACTGCGCCAACCGTATCGTCAAAGATAGATAGATAATTGAACATCAGTCTACATGGACTATATAAACAATAAGGATGTACTTATTAGGGTGTTATGCATCTGAACGTTTTCGAAAAAAATACCCAAATCCTTGTTTCGTCCGGAATTTTAAATTTTTTAGTTCATCCTACTCAGAATCGATAGCATTTTCAGTGTGAAGAATTAAAAAAGTATCCCAAAATTTGTATGTGAATTTTAGTTTCTACTTCTTAATTCTTTAAACGTGACATAATGGAACGGACAAAAGGACACTTTTTTTATCCTTCACATTGAAAATTCTATCGATTCTAGGTAACATGAATCCAAAAACGTCAGGTTCAGGAAGAAACAAGGATTCGGGTTTTTTGGAAAACCCCATCTACATTATTTCACCAAAACATGTCCAGATAATGACGTAGCCACGTCACAATTTCCCAGGACACTTCAAGTTCCTTTTCCTGTTATATTGAACCTCCCAAAATAACTTATTTACATAAAATAATGTTTGTCTCAGCCGCGGCTACGTACACTGAGGGAGGAAAATGTGTTATGTGAAACTAAGCGATTTCGTGACAGAAATAAAAAATATATACAGGGTGTGGCCTGTAACCGGAACAATATCAACTATAATAATAGCAACAAAACAAAATAAGAACAGCAACTTGTGTCTGAGTAGAACTCGCGAGTTTGTTAAAATAAGAATTTGTTTACGGTTTCAACCATATCCCCCATCTTGAAAAATTTAAAACAACTGAATAGGAAATAAAATCTATATACTCATCGAACCTAATACTCATGAAATCTCATGAAAATCGTTTGAGAAATGTGGTCTGTAGGCGAGAAAAGCCAGAAATCTGAACATCCAAACAACTCATTAAACTAAGCAACATTTGTTTAGCAACTTTTATTTATAATAATAGTGGTTTCCATTCCGCAGAATCCACCTTTACGCTTAATACGCGCTTATTACTCCATCCCCCATCCCCACCCTTCAGAAACGTTTCAAGGCGGGTTTTACTGTATTTGCATCAGCTGTGTGAAATATCAATTGATTGAATCAGGATCTACCTACTTATTATTTTACAAAATAATCCGCGATATAATAACGTCCTAATTAGTGCTAAGCCGTTATATTTACGTATTTTTTTATTGCACGAAAAGAAAAATAAAAATAACAAACCACTACCAAAAGTACGAATCTTACTCGACGCGTGTTTCGCTTCTCTACGAGGCATCATCAGTGGGCCTACGATGGTTGCGTTTATCACCTGATAAACAAATGATAAAGAACGTGTCACTCACACTCGCAGTTTGTCAAAAAGTGACAGATGCTTTGTCACTTATTTATTGTGTGATAAACGCAATCATAGGCCCGCAGGAGGTGATCGAGATGTTGAGGGTCTGGTGTCCTGCAACGGAAAACTAATTAACTGGCACGCGGATTAGCAATGCAATATTAAAATACAATACAATACAACAATACTTTATTGCACACTAACAAAAAAAATACTACACGAGAAATCTTAAATTAAACAATGGTAGACAATAGCCGGTCTTATCGCTAAAAAGCGATCTCTTCCAGACAACCTTTGGGTAGCGGAGTAAACAAAAATTACTTAAGCATGAGGGGGGGTGGTGAGATAAGAACTGAAGTAGGTAATTTGAGAAGTAATACCTAAATAAATGTCATACACAATATTAAAGACAGATATACATATATATATAAACATACATAAACGTACATACATACAAAAAGGAAGAATGAAAAGAATATCACAGCTAACATAATACTTATAATGAAAAACGACAGCATAGAATTATAAAAGGATTAGGCTACGGTAGAGACAAATAGTGATCTTTTAGTTTGTATTTAAAAATACCTAGGTATTGTTTTAATTAGTATCTGATAGCGTCGAAAATTGATCTGCGATTGATCGGTCGGTGGGTCTGCGTAAGCTTCAAGCCAAAAACTGGTGAGAAACTGCGCAGGATCGGGGCAAGAAGTAGAGTGTTCTCGTTACGGAGGCTAAGACCCTGTTTGGGTCACTGCGCCAAAATAGTTAGTTTTTCGTTTCATTGATGGTCATTTTACTCTTGGACCGGAAAACGAGAGTTTATCATCGTTTTTCATTTACATAATACTCATTTTCACACTCCAGCAATGCAAAACTGGAGTTAATCGTGTGTATGATTTATTAAAATATATGGAAGATCCTATCAACGAATCAGCTTGGCAGGAGGGGTGTATATTGATGTTGAATTATACAAAATACTATAATTATAGACATGAAAATGCTCAATATGCCATGAAATAAAGAAAAAGTTCAAAAGAAAAAAAAAAGCCAGAAAAATTAAAGAAATGAGGGGCAAAATGTGGCTTCAAAGGCGCGCAAATATTAGTATTTTTTATGTCCAAAGGCAAATTTGAATAGGAATCCTCATAATTCAACGAAACAATAATTTGTATAACAACAATGTACTTAATGACACCTTTTCGCAGTAATAATAATTATTGTTACTTTTTTGACAATTAGAGCACTTTAAATGGGTTTATATCAAAAAACAAGAATTGATTGACATACAGTTTTCTACGCGCCTATTCAGCATTTCCAACTTCTTACACCTTGCACTTCGCAAGTTTCCAATATTGGTATGTCGGAGACGGTCATGAGTATGGAAGCTCAACGAAACCAGCGCGCCATTGGAAGGCGACAGTAGCGCCCCCTTGAACCTGTTTTGGCGCGCTAGACAGTCTTGGTGGTTGACTCAGCGAACGCCCATCTCACTTCACTTTGGGTCACCGTCGAGTGCACTACTGCCTTGGAACTGTCCCGTTTCGTTGTGCTATACAGTGAATTATTATAACTCAACAATACAGTGTTAATTTAATAAAGACTATTCTGTTCGAGACTTCGATAACCTAGCTTACAGACATCTGTGCCAGGAACAGTTATTTTGTGCTTCATTGTATAAGGAATAAATCAAGTTAATTGTATCTGAAGTGTTTCATCTCGCTCGAATTACCTGCTCGTCCACAACTATATCGAATAGCTCAACTAATGTGCCACACACCCCACACCGGCCATCCAGACCATAGGGTAGGGGGATAGCCCCGACAGGTATATAAATTAACTTGCCTACCTAAATTAAAATAACCTCGATGTGTCAATCGTGACTTTAGTTCTTTCATTTCCAAATTAAGTACGGAACTGTTTCCCCCGCAACTGTACCCGACACACTTTACGCATCACAAACTTCGCAACAAATTATGAAAATTGAAGCAATTTGTGTAAAGGAATGACGTGTTAACTTTATTTTGCTGGAGACTTCTCTGGAATTTTCGGCGAAAATACTTTCTGATTTCCGACGAAAAATTACTGCGACAGCTCAGGTTTTTTGATGTGGGTATTTCTTTTTGTGCCGTCGAGTTGATGAGAAGATTTTTTTGTGTTTCGCTTGACGATGATGAAACGAGCATTTTTCAGGTAGTAAATGTAATGAAATAGGATTATGAAACATGATACAATAAATACCTACGTGGCTTCGATATTGGTGAACTTAAAATTGTAAATGTAAAATGTCAGTAATTTCTGCTCGACTGCGGTAAAAAAAGTGTGTTATAAGTAGGTATGTTTTAAAAATAAACAAATAATAAGTTGCGGATCTCTTTTCGTACTTAATTCAAAACTTGTACAAAATCTAGAATTACAAAAAATAAGAGCGACTTAGTGTGCGATTCTATCGTTAAAAGGCGATCTCTTCCAGATAACCTTTGGATAGTGGAATTTGATGCTAAAAATCACACAATGAGCAGGATATGCAAAAGGCGAATGGGACACATTGGGAGATTGAGAGAGACGTTGGGAGGTTAATATTTTAAGTTTACGGAGGATCTTCGTGCTCATAGTAATTTAGTTATAGAAGGATTTGATGCTCATTTAAAATTCGCAAAGATCTGTAACACAAATTAGAGCGCATTTGCAGCGATTAATTAAGTTCAGCCTACCCCGCTCGGGAGAAGCAATTACAAGCCCGGAATTCGTTAATTAAAGATTACGGATTTATTTAGTGCTGGGACTGATGTACTTCAAAATATGTTATTATTATATAAGGTTAAGGATCGGTATCTCTACAAAAATGCTGATTGTTTCAGACATTTTTCTCTATGATCAACAATCTTTTTTAAAATTTTATCGTTGTTATTTTTCGTAAATTGTTATTTTTTTATTTTATTTTTATTAGCCCGTTAGAGTGTCCCACTGCTGGGCAAAGGCCTCTCTATTTGATCTCCATAACTCCTTGTTAGATGTTGCTTCCGACCAGTCGACCAGGAATGCGTCTAGATCGTCCCTCCATCTCCGTCTCGGTCTGCCTTGACGTCACCGCCCATCTTATATATTGCTATTATGTTATCTTATTCTTTCTGTCTCTCTCTGTCTCGTAACTGTATTCTGTGCATGTAATTCTTAGTATATGTTGTGGCAGTAAATAATATTCTGGTTCTGGTTCATACGACGTTCTGTGGCGATTCACATGATCTCGTCATGTGCCCGCCATCATATAAACATATATCATCATCGTGATACTCACATCATCATTATCATCATCGAATTTAAGACATATTAGCATCATACGTCATCAAGCTCATGCTAAAATTATCATTTACTAGATATAGGCAATACAAATGCAAAATATGAGTAATAGTGTGAATGTTTGCGGAAGCAAATAAAACCATTCCTATAACTAAAACATGCTACCACTTTAAAAATAGCAAGTTGATATTCACAAATTGACAACAGAGGAGTTGAGCTTTATTTAGACCAAATAAGAATCAAAATCCCATATACAACGCTTGGAGGGCGGGGGCTAGGTCACGTGACGTGTCGGGAATGTCGCGAATGACGCGAAAGTCGTTGAAGTCTGGAAAGTCTGGATAGTCTGAAAAGTCTAGAATATCTGGAATGTCGGGAGATATTGGTTATAAATAGGCAACGGCTTAATGGACGGGGATTCTTTTTGTTTGGGACTTCGTCCGAGTAACATTGTTTTCTGGCAGTTAAGGTATTAAAATTAATTCTAAGGGGAATTTCTATTGGGGTTTTGATTGTCTTTGAAACTATATTTGCCTATTGAAATTTAGTGGGGTTTCTGTTGTTTTAAAGGATATTAAGCTTAGTCACATGCCAGAAATAGTGTTTTGGTACATGGTTACCAGGTGAAAGATATTTAACCTTGCGGCTGTTAAACGAATATCTTTCGGACTCTTCTAGTTTTATCCGAATTAGGCGATTCGGACACTAGCCATATATAAGTGCAGTGAATAGCCTACGAGTGTGGATAGTTTTGTTTGGTGAAAGCGAGGACCACACGTGATGGACATGCGGGCCTTTCCGCGCTCGCTGAAGCCAAACGGACCTCCAGGCTCGGTCTCATAAACTATATATTTATATATCTGCTTATATACACATATTAGGGCAAGCTACTCCATGTTTCCGGCGTCTCATTAGCCACATGGGGGGGGCTTAATTACACTGATGATAGTCACATCCTCGGGTTAATCTCCCGAACTTACAGTTTAGCTTAGCTAGGCCCCATACACGTTTAAATATAAATATGAGACCTAGGTCTCTAGTGTTCTTTGTATTAGCTAGGGAACAGGGTTTAGCGATAGGTACACCTTAATAGGAACATTAGGACGGGGATCTTTACCTACTGAGCAATCGGTCAATCGTCATTAACTAGCATAACATTTATTCAAATTATTTTAACCTTGTTAGGTATAGTGGTTAAGAGGTTGAACTATTAAATTCTTAAGTGGTTATGACCCGGGAAGTTAGTAGGGGAAGAACAGAGTCTAGTGGCGGTTTGTAAAGATTGGGGATAGGGAACCAGTTATTTAGGCCAACCAGATATTTAACACCTAAATTAAAGGAATAATTAATTAGAACTTACCGATTATGATTTAAAGTAATGAACCTTTGGTATAGCTTAAGCGATAGAATGGCATCACTGAGGTAAAGTTGAGTCAGTTGGCAGTAGATATTCGCTTTTTCAATGAACAGAAGTAATTTTAAACTTTATTATAAATTTGATAAGGAAATTGTGGATCGTTGTATAGTGTGGAAATACAAAGCATTCCTAAGACTGGATGTGGAGAATCTGAAGTGTAAATTGCTAAGAAAAGCCGGGGACTTATGGATAGCAATAATGAAAGTTATTCGTTCCCGTATTTACATCACAGATCCCAGAATTGAATTAATTTATATCACAGGGCGTAAAAGAATTCCCTTATCAGAATAAGTCAGTCGAAAGTTGAAAGATACTACGAACAGGCACAATAGTCTTTATGATTTCAAGGATATACTACATTTATGAATATGGTCAAACGAAAACCCAGTTCTAGAACTCATTAGAAGGGTTCAAACCTACTAGGAAGGAGTAGTGTATTAGACTTCTTACAAATACAATTATAACTTTATTTTTCTGAATTATAATAGTTTTACAACCATCACATATGTTTATCTAGTTAAATAGGTAGGTAAAATCCTTAAAATAGGCCTTGTGTAGTTAACGTAAAGAAGCCTGCGCCAAAAGGCTTCCCCAAAAAGATGGATCCTTGACACTATGCCGTAGGCTAGGACGTCATGCATAGATGTGATGAGATCCCACAGTGGTTTGTTCAGTTTAGAATAGGTGCGGAGTTCCCCATCCTCTAGCTGAACGCTTTAATTCGATTTGCTTCTCAGGAATAGATAGGTAAAGCGTTCAGTGACATTCTCCGCGCACTCAGGGTGGTAGGGGATAATTAACAAAAATTTATTTATTTCTTTTCACAATAGGAGATACCTTCTCCATTATACTATAATCTAGTCCTTACTAGTTTTTTTTTATTGTGGTGATTATAGCAACTTACTACTTATTGTATAGGTCTAATCCACCTCAGATTGTCCTACTATAACTTATTTAAGGGATGTATACCATCTTCCCAGATTAGATTATAATAACAAAATTACTTAATTTTTGTCAAGTATGAAAACTTAAGATTAATTAAAGTCATAATAAAATCTCATAGGTTCTGTAACTTCCATCTATATATAGATTGGTAATGAAGTATAGTTTCATATTGTACTTAGACATTTGATTTCTAATCATCCTGGAGTAAGAACATGCAATTTTAAAAACTAAATTACCCTTCATTTCGGAATCCTAATAATATTTGGTTTGATTCACATACTGATCTTTATTGTTACATGGAGTAATCTAGTAAAACTATACCTAACTATGGATTAGATGAATTTTATAGAATTAAATAATATTTTTATAAGAGTATTTATAATATTTCATATTGAATCTTGCTATAGGAACTATGGATATTCTTGTTGGCTGGACTTCTTGGGAAGTAATAAGTTTATATTATGAGGATAGATACAATTAATTTAAGTTAGAAATTTAATTAGTATAAGGAACCTAGGTAGCAGTAGGATACGAGAAGCTTGCATTAAATAATTAAGAGAATACACATTTATTTGGAAATACATAGTAGCATAGCACAGTATATAGGTACGGAAGCACTTAGCGACACATCACGGTTAAGTTTCTTTTTAAAGAAACTGAGTTGCTATTTCAACGTAGGTTCCTACCATCTAGACGTATCACAACGGTTATCCCGATCACATATTGGCCATTAATTATTAAGAAATGTTCAGCTCAATTGTATTAAGGATCCTTTCATATTTAGGCTTGGTTAGTTGTAGGTTCTGGAAGGCTAGGTATTCATTGAAGGGTTTCCTAGGGTTTCGTTGTAGGAGTAGAGTTTAGTGGCGAGGGTGAAGCAGGCGTAGGACCTGTACCTTTAGTTTAGGCGTAGATATATTTCAGTAGGTGCATTTTCTTAGTATTTAATAGGTAGCTCGTCGTCGATACATTACAAGTTGGTGCTCGTTCCCAGGATGTATTTATTTAGCAGATGGTCTTGATAAGCATTACAATTTGGTGGTCCCGTGACTCAGGATAGCCCTTAAAGTAAAGTAAGCTTCAGATGAAGCATTACAATTTGCGCCGTGACCATGGATAGGATCAGTCCGGGACTGTTGAGGTCGTGCCGATGTAGTTCGGCGTGTCGTTGCCGTAGCGGATCGCCGTGCTGCCTCCTTGTGCTTTGTATATCGACAATTGTTATTTGTTTTGGAATTTTAGTGGAGTCGCTGCTGGCGGTTTTATTGAAGGGATCTTGAACACTTGAGCTTTGAACTATGAGACCCTCAAGGGTACAATTGTTGACGTGAGAATGGAAAGGAGAATTTAGCCGTGATGGGTTGTGTTGTGCACATCGTCAAGAAACACATTTTGTTGCATATTTATACACAAACTATAGTGAATAGAGTAGCTTCTTGATATAACACACGATATTTTTCTTATTTCACATAGTAATAGTACCTGAAACAAAAGACTTTTATTAGAACAACGTGATTATTTTATCAATCAATATTTTGCAAACAGTAATCAATTGACAGTTCATTCATTGAGTCATTTTATTATTTTATCTGTATCTATACTGGATTATTTGAGATATGATTAAATTCGTTGCGATTGGTTTTATGGTTCAAAAAGTTATTTTTAATACTGATTAATAATTAAATAAGTGGTTTATTTAAGTTTTAGATAATAATTTACGTTACATAGAATAATAATATCAAGTAATAATATACTTACTTTAGTTTCAATCAGATACGTAGGCAATTTTACTCAATATGTTCGTATTATTAATATAACATAATATTCAGATATTTAGGGATATTATATTTAATATTATTTAAGCATAATTGAAAAAAAAAAAGGTAATTCACTTTTAAATTAAATACGTAAGCAAGGCAGAGTGAAAAGAAACGTCCTCGAGTTGGTTGATTTGACAAGTGACAGGTGTCATCGCTTATCTTATCAGTAAATGATTATGATATCGAGATGGAATGATTATTTAAATAAACTTAATTTTAATATAGATATAAAGTCGGAATTTTGTAGGAAATTAGTTAAGTGAGGTAGAATAGAGATGTCATTGTTCTTGACTACAGGAAATATGAGTTTGTGAAGACTTATTTTTACATCAGTTATTAGTTCAAGCTGTGTTGTAAATTTGTTATGAAATTAAGGATAGACTATGAGGATACTAAGGACTTATTATTTCGGGGGGCGCGGGTTTATTTATAGGCTTTAGCTCAATCTAGGAAAGGTTTCAGAATAAGATCCGATAAACATGACTAACTACAATGTTAAACTGTGTATAAGGCTCCTAGCCACAATATTGAGTATTAATCTTTTAGCTTATTATAAGACCTGTTAGAATCATTAAATATAGTAATTATAAGGAAAGTAGGAGTGTTAGTGATTTCATAAGTGGGGGGGGGGCGATCCATTTTTGAGTTTTTTTTTTACACATAATGTAACAAATGAAATGAAAGTAATTTTTTTAAGTATATTTATCAATATAATCACAGAATCAGCAGGTTAAGGGATTGTTCCAGGCTCGCCTTGATAGTCAAAAATCTGGAACATAAAATAAAAAATCTGTTGAATCAAGTTAGGTTAACGATTACTAATTACAAAACAAAAGTAGGGAATCTACTTTGCGTTTATTGATTGAAGTAAAATATAGTACAGTTTTATACAATAATAAATAATAAAAACAAATAATAACAAAAAGAAAATAAAAGGGGAAAACAAAAGGGGAGTAACAACTATTGGACGATTTGGGCAGTCTATAAGTGAGATGGAACGACCTTCTAGGAAAAGATTGGTTCCTTCGAGGCTCCGAGAAGATTCAATGCGGGGTAGCAGGACTGCTAGTGAACCATTAAGGATTGAGTCAACCGATAGGACAACTAAGGAATCTTCAGAAGAGGATTCTAGGAGGAAGGTAGTCAGAGAACAGAGGATAGGAAGGGGATTGGTAAAACCCACTGAAACTAGGAAAGACAACAGTGTTAACATGTTAAAGAAACAGTGTTGTCATAAATGATAACTACTGTTAAAGTATAGATTCACCTACCTAGTTCGTAAAATTTACGTTGTATTTATAAAGAATAGTTAAATATTTATTTATATATTATTTAATTAAACAACGTACAAATAATTCGGTGATTTATCAGTCTAAAGCTAATATTCAATAGGAGTATTAAGTTAAGATCAATTAAGGAATCGATTGCCGACGAAAATTTTAAAGACGATCGTGATATCATCATATATAAGTTGTACTGCAGTATAGGTATTTGTAAGTTGAGGTTTGAATATGGTTTTAAGTAAATTCCACTAGGGGTCGTTAGTAGTATATTTAATTGAATGTTTTGTGGGATGGATCGTTTCCATTAATACGTATTTTGGGGTTCTTTAATGAATTGATATTCGATAAGTTCAAAAGGGTAGTTAGGGGTGAATTGAAAAATTACGAGTTTTATTAGAGTATAACAAAAATACGAAATGTGTGAAGTGGATGGTCAATTTTATTATTTATATTAGAGAAAATCTTTATTTTGATTTTGATGAAAGAAGTAAAGGGGAATTTGGGATATTATAGGAAAGTAAAGTAGTATGGATTTTGAATACATAGTGGGTGATGTTCTTCTGACTAAGTCAATGCGAAAAAATGAATGTAGGAGCCTGTTAGTGTGACGTATGGAAATGTTTTAGTGCGCGATGTATGCTTGTGTGATGGATGAAAGATATGATAAGAATGAACAGGAGTGAGTGGACCTTTTGAGTTGGATGTTGTCTATATGTATTCAAGCTAAGTTCGAAAGTATTCGGGTCCAAAACGGGGGGGTCTACTATCTTTAGAGGTACGAACGGGAGTATTTTCTAAAGACATCAATTGGTTTGCACATACTTAGAAGTTAGGCTTAGTAAATCGAAGTTTCGATTTAAGACCGATTGTGCGGTAGTTTGTGCGAAACAATACTTTACATGGCCTACGGGCTAACCTTCTACAAGCACGGGCAGGAACGTGCAGGTTTCACACACACCCATGTCAACAAATAGATTGGCCAACTGTATATTTTTAAATAAAAGGAATTGTGGATTGGTTTATCCGTAAAGGCAGGATAAAACTGAATTGATATATTTGTATGAACCTCTGGTATAATAGTATTATTTAGCATAATTTTGAAATGAAACATTATTTCACAATTCGACTAGTAAGTCTATAGTCTTACGAGAAAAAAAAAAAAAAACACAATTGTATGATTATAGAGCTGAAATTGGCTTGTTTATTCTTGATGTGATAACACGCACCGAGAAACGAGAGTCGCATGTGATTTTGGAGAAGAATTTGAAATCGGAATCAGTTATTGAATTGAAGTAAGGATGAATATTCAGTATCTATACCAAAGATCTTTGCTATGTTGTCTGAAGAGAGTTTTGTCAATTCATCGAAGAATTCGTACAAGGTGAATTCGCAAATAAGGCTGAGCAATGGGCAGGTCAAGTTTGAGGTGTTTAGGCAAAACCGAGCTAATAGGGCTTGTTTGACTCACAACCAAACACTTCTTACGATGTGGTCGAGATTTGGAGAAATATATTCACGATTCAATGATATTATTCTATGGTTTGAATTCTGATTTAATACACAAGTGACTTCCCAAGTATCGGTTTAAACACACACACACTTAAGGGTACGAATACTAACGGATTTAGAATATCCAAGATTATCACAAAATGTTATTTGCTTTAAGAATAATTGTCATATATAAATATACATATTGTTTTTTTTTATTATTTTACAATTTAATAAGGGGAATGCGAAGTTCTACGTTATTTGACGATGTCAATCCACTTCAAACTTTCGCAGGGGGGCGATTGTGGCGATTCACATGATCTCGTCATGTGCCCGCCATCATATAAACATATATCATCATCGTGATACTCACATCATCATTATCATCATCGAATTTAAGACATATTAGCATCATACGTCATCAAGCTCATGCTAAAATTATCATTTACTAGATATAGGCAATACAAATGCAAAATATGAGTAATAGTGTGAATGTTTGCGGAAGCAAATAAAACCATTCCTATAACTAAAACATGCTACCACTTTAAAAATAGCAAGTTGATATTCACAAATTGACAACAGAGGAGTTGAGCTTTATTTAGACCAAATAAGAATCAAAATCCCATATACAACGCTTGGAGGGCGGGGGCTAGGTCACGTGACGTGTCGGGAATGTCGCGAATGACGCGAAAGTCGTTGAAGTCTGGAAAGTCTGGATAGTCTGAAAAGTCTAGAATATCTGGAATGTCGGGAGATATTGGTTATAAATAGGCAACGGCTTAATGGACGGGGATTCTTTTTGTTTGGGACTTCGTCCGAGTAACATTGTTTTCTGGCAGTTAAGGTATTAAAATTAATTCTAAGGGGAATTTCTATTGGGGTTTTGATTGTCTTTGAAACTATATTTGCCTATTGAAATTTAGTGGGGTTTCTGTTGTTTTAAAGGATATTAAGCTTAGTCACATGCCAGAAATAGTGTTTTGGTACATGGTTACCAGGTGAAAGATATTTAACCTTGCGGCTGTTAAACGAATATCTTTCGGACTCTTCTAGTTTTATCCGAATTAGGCGATTCGGACACTAGCCATATATAAGTGCAGTGAATAGCCTACGAGTGTGGATAGTTTTGTTTGGTGAAAGCGAGGACCACACGTGATGGACATGCGGGCCTTTCCGCGCTCGCTGAAGCCAAACGGACCTCCAGGCTCGGTCTCATAAACTATATATTTATATATCTGCTTATATACACATATTAGGGCAAGCTACTCCATGTTTCCGGCGTCTCATTAGCCACATGGGGGGGGCTTAATTACACTGATGATAGTCACATCCTCGGGTTAATCTCCCGAACTTACAGTTTAGCTTAGCTAGGCCCCATACACGTTTAAATATAAATATGAGACCTAGGTCTCTAGTGTTCTTTGTATTAGCTAGGGAACAGGGTTTAGCGATAGGTACACCTTAATAGGAACATTAGGACGGGGATCTTTACCTACTGAGCAATCGGTCAATCGTCATTAACTAGCATAACATTTATTCAAATTATTTTAACCTTGTTAGGTATAGTGGTTAAGAGGTTGAACTATTAAATTCTTAAGTGGTTATGACCCGGGAAGTTAGTAGGGGAAGAACAGAGTCTAGTGGCGGTTTGTAAAGATTGGGGATAGGGAACCAGTTATTTAGGCCAACCAGATATTTAACACCTAAATTAAAGGAATAATTAATTAGAACTTACCGATTATGATTTAAAGTAATGAACCTTTGGTATAGCTTAAGCGATAGAATGGCATCACTGAGGTAAAGTTGAGTCAGTTGGCAGTAGATATTCGCTTTTTCAATGAACAGAAGTAATTTTAAACTTTATTATAAATTTGATAAGGAAATTGTGGATCGTTGTATAGTGTGGAAATACAAAGCATTCCTAAGACTGGATGTGGAGAATCTGAAGTGTAAATTGCTAAGAAAAGCCGGGGACTTATGGATAGCAATAATGAAAGTTATTCGTTCCCGTATTTACATCACAGATCCCAGAATTGAATTAATTTATATCACAGGGCGTAAAAGAATTCCCTTATCAGAATAAGTCAGTCGAAAGTTGAAAGATACTACGAACAGGCACAATAGTCTTCATGATTTCAAGGATATACTACATTTATGAATATGGTCAAACGAAAACCCAGTTCTAGAACTCATTAGAAGGGTTCAAACCTACTAGGAAGGAGTAGTGTATTAGACTTCTTACAAATACAATTATAACTTTATTTTTCTGAATTATAATAGTTTTACAACCATCACATATGTTTATCTAGTTAAATAGGTAGGTAAAATCCTTAAAATAGGCCTTGTGTAGTTAACGTAAAGAAGCCTGCGCCAAAAGGCTTCCCCAAAAAGATGGATCCTTGACACTATGCCGTAGGCTAGGACGTCATGCATAGATGTGATGAGATCCCACAGTGGTTTGTTCAGTTTAGAATAGGTGCGGAGTTCCCCATCCTCTAGCTGAACGCTTTAATTCGATTTGCTTCTCAGGAATAGATAGGTAAAGCGTTCAGTGACATTCTCCGCGCACTCAGGGTGGTAGGGGATAATTAACAAAAATTTATTTATTTCTTTTCACAATAGGAGATACCTTCTCCATTATACTATAATCTAGTCCTTACTAGTTTTTTTTTATTGTGGTGATTATAGCAACTTACTACTTATTGTATAGGTCTAATCCACCTCAGATTGTCCTACTATAACTTATTTAAGGGATGTATACCATCTTCCCAGATTAGATTATAATAACAAAATTACTTAATTTTTGTCAAGTATGAAAACTTAAGATTAATTAAAGTCATAATAAAATCTCATAGGTTCTGTAACTTCCATCTATATATAGATTGGTAATGAAGTATAGTTTCATATTGTACTTAGACATTTGATTTCTAATCATCCTGGAGTAAGAACATGCAATTTTAAAAACTAAATTACCCTTCATTTCGGAATCCTAATAATATTTGGTTTGATTCACATACTGATCTTTATTGTTACATGGAGTAATCTAGTAAAACTATACCTAACTATGGATTAGATGAATTTTATAGAATTAAATAATATTTTTATAAGAGTATTTATAATATTTCATATTGAATCTTGCTATAGGAACTATGGATATTCTTGTTGGCTGGACTTCTTGGGAAGTAATAAGTTTATATTATGAGGATAGATACAATTAATTTAAGTTAGAAATTTAATTAGTATAAGGAACCTAGGTAGCAGTAGGATACGAGAAGCTTGCATTAAATAATTAAGAGAATACACATTTATTTGGAAATACATAGTAGCATAGCACAGTATATAGGTACGGAAGCACTTAGCGACACATCACGGTTAAGTTTCTTTTTAAAGAAACTGAGTTGCTATTTCAACGTAGGTTCCTACCATCTAGACGTATCACAACGGTTATCCCGATCACATATTGGCCATTAATTATTAAGAAATGTTCAGCTCAATTGTATTAAGGATCCTTTCATATTTAGGCTTGGTTAGTTGTAGGTTCTGGAAGGCTAGGTATTCATTGAAGGGTTTCCTAGGGTTTCGTTGTAGGAGTAGAGTTTAGTGGCGAGGGTGAAGCAGGCGTAGGACCTGTACCTTTAGTTTAGGCGTAGATATATTTCAGTAGGTGCATTTTCTTAGTATTTAATAGGTAGCTCGTCGTCGATACATTACAAGTTGGTGCTCGTTCCCAGGATGTATTTATTTAGCAGATGGTCTTGATAAGCATTACAGTTCTTTAGATAGTACAGCGCGATACAGCTGAAAGGTTCGAAGCAACGTTCGTCTATAAAAGAAGTACCCTTTTACATCTCCCAGCTACCTCATTTGCGTTGTTTTCCAGTTTCCCTGTACCAATAATCCTTCCAGCAATCAAACTTCTAAATTGCTCCAAATATTTGCGCTTACACATTCAAACAAAACAAATGAAATAAGTAATTAAGCAAAATTGTACCAGTTTGATTTCGAGTTCCACAACTCTCGAAACCAAACGGTCTGATATACGATACGTTTCATGATTCACATAGGATCTTTTGGATTAGACAAACTCGCGTTGTGTAAATTTGTATGTACAGGTTTACAAAGTGTGAATCCCTTTCCGAAGCAAACCAGTTTAGCTAGAGCTCCTCTGCCTCTCATTATAGTAAAGAAAATAGGCTTTCGAGGGGGTTTAATGGAGATGTGAGGGTCTTATTAAAGTGGTCTAAGATATAATATGGCGCATGGTTGTGTAATTAAAAGACGTAAATAATTATAAATGTGAGTCATTATTGTCACGTAAAGTTATGCTTGTTTTATTCGTGTTGAGATTTTCTAAACAGCTGAATAGTTATTATCATAGGAAAGGATTTTGTTAGGAGCCTTTTTCTGAAATCTTATTTGTGTTAAAGCCGGTTTGTAGGATCACGTTTAGTTAGGTATATTTTATAAATATAATGAAAAATAAAATTGGGCAAGTGCGACCCGACTCGCGCATAAAGGATTCCGTACCTATACATATATATAATCTATAACAAGTTTGTTCTATGGGAGCCCCCTTAAATATTTATTTTATTTTATTTTTAGTATTTGTTGTTATAGCGGCAATAGAAATACATCATCTGTGAAAATTTCAACTGTCTAGCTATCACCGTTGTTGAGATACAGCCTGGTGACGTACGGACGGATGGACAGCGAAGTCTCAGTAATAGGGTCCCGTTTTTACCCTTTGGGTACGGAACCCTAAAAAAAAGGAATTTGTTGAACACCATATGAGAGGAAAGATGTTTGGTCACATTTTACGATGACACTTCTATAAGCAACATCATCCAAGGAAAAGTTGAAGGAAAGCGAGGCAGGGGAAGACCAAGAATAAGCTACATAAAAGAAATAAAAGAGAAAGTAAACGTCATGTCGTATAGGGAAATCAAGGAGTTGGATATGGATAGTGATAGATGGAGACAGCTATAACAACAATATTATACACCGACAAGAATTCTACTCTTAAATTTATCATGATGAATGAAAATAAGTTATTCAGGTGTTAAACCAATTGTGTAACTTAACAATTCAAAAAACATAATTCGATTTAGTACACTAAAACAACATTCTCACTACTCGTACATAGTTGCTTCCTGCTGTCTATCTTTTTTTTATTAAGAAACACACAGTCGTACACAAACAATTGTATAGGGATACAAAAACAGAAAGAAGACCTATAGTTTCCTGAAAGTACGAGTTAAAACATATGTGGCCAATAGACAAACTAGTGATAAGATTTGATACATTGCAAACAGAAAAAGCATAAAGTATGTTTGATTTGATTTACAAATTGGTGTAACAAACGTCAATGACAAATTAAACTTGTAATGAGCAGATACCTAACTGTTATCTCGACATAGAATTATTATATTTAGAAGAAAATTTACTTAAAAACATTTTTTAATGAAGTACAGTATGAGTTTTTCATTATTATTAAATAATTTACAAGCACGTTTAATAAACACGTTCCCGGCATAATTAGTCCGACTACGAGGAACAGAGAAAAGGTATTTTTACGACATTGGCGTTCTGTCCCTATGTATGCTTAGATCTTGAAACTGCGCAACCAATTTTGATGCGGTTTTTTTTTAATAGATAGAATGATTCAAGAGGAAGTTTCATATGTATAATACATGCAGAATTTATCAGCATTGCACCAATGCGAAGCCGGGGCGGGTCGCTAGTTAAGTATAAAACTTACCCGCAATGCATTTAGTCTTGTAAAATTCTTGAATGCGTCATTGCAACAGTCCTAAGTCCTAAGCTCTTAGTAAACCGACTTAAGAGAACGGTAGTGGCAGGAAATAGCACTACTTTGTACAGAATCCATTATCGTTTCAAAGAATGATGGAGTATAAAATGAAAAGAAAATTGTGTAGGTAATCGGATTTTTCTGTTGTAGATACATTTTTATATTGACTGATTCTGTCCGCCAAGCGAGTACCGCTGAATGCTTTTTATCGCTGGCATCAACTAGTGGAGAGATAGTAGTGGCAGGCAGTGTCAGTAGCCAGCGATCAACTCTCTTTTTTCCTTTTTTTTTTCCTCCCTGAATGTACAGTACGCAAGATGCCTCCAACTGTATAAGTCCTCATTTACGGGGGGGTAGAAGACCCTGCGCACCCGCGGAAAAAGCAAAAGTGTGTGTGTTAAAAATTAGACCTAATACCGACATGGGGGCTATACATAGCATGGCCATAAGGACCTTTTTCTTACGGGTTGCCGCTTATCTTCTGTTTGTTTCTTGAGCGAGAAAATAGTCGACAGTGCATCGCTTTCTCGCCCTCGGTGGGACCAGTGCCATTCACTCAACACTGATTGATGTTGTTCATAATTTTAATGCCCTGCCATCCTGACGCTCACAAGGATTATTTTTTTTATATTAAAAAATTGATAAATCCCAAAGGCACTATAGCAAAGAATCCACTCGCATGGAAACTATTATATTATACTATGGAACTATCTACACACTTCCAAGTCTCCTTCAATTAACCCGAACAATACCCAAGCCGATATTTGCCTGAATATTAATTCGATTTCAATACATTTTAATTAATCCAGTAATTAAATTCCTCCGAACCAATTACGTATGATAATATTGAAATCAATAGACGTTATAGTTTATAATGATTCATGAATAATTATTAGTGGAAATAATTCAACGGGTTTAAATTAATTCTCGTATCGTTAAGAGGGGTAGTTTGTTACGGGGAATAGATTAAGTTTCATTTTACAAATGAATTTAGGTAGATTAACTAATAAACCTGAAGTACTTATAAATATGATTCTATTATAAAATTCTAAAATTGTATTGAAAATCAGTTTTCGATGAAAAGGGGTTCTTATTTCAGGAAAAACCGGTCAAGTGCGAGTTGGACTCGCGCACCGAGGGTTCCTTATTTTCTTATGGCTTGTTCTAACTAACCTTATATGGAGAATTGTATAGACCACAGACTTTTCAAACTAACATGATTTGGGTTCTTCAATAACAACTCGAATTCTTTGTTTCAAAACATTTAATTGATAAAAATATACATTTAACAAACGGAAAGCGACATATCTAAAAAAGCATTAGAATTCCTAAAATATACTTTCATTAATAAAAATTTAATAGTCTAGGTATATAATTTTCCTAAGTATGTGAGAATTATCTACAATACTAACTGAAATTGGTAAATAGTTTTTAGGGTTCCGTACCCAAAGGGTAAAAACGGGACCCTATTACTGAGACTTCGCTGTCCGTCCGTCCGTCCGTCCGTCTGTCACCAGGCTGTATCTCAAGAACGGTGATAGCTAGCAGTTGAAATTTTCACAGATGATGTATTTCTATTGCCGCTATAACAACAAATACTAAAAATGAAATAAAATAAATATTTAAGGGGGGCTCCCATACAACAAACTTGTTATACCTATATATACATATATATAGGTACGGAACCCTTCATGCGCGAGTCGGACTCGCACTTGCCCAATTTTTATTTTATATGTAAAACAATTATGACCTCAAAAACGTAATAAGGACAATTGAATGAAAGTGCAAAAATATTCTAACTAGATTTTATCACACAAATGAGTTCCTTGTGATATTTTTTTAATACTTACAGGTGTGTAAATGAAAAAAATACTAGGTAGGTACCCATTTATGTATAAATACAAAGGATAAATAAGAAGCCAACATTTTTAGTGGGAATCGAACCACACTAGCACCTCAGTGGATTGCGTAAAATTTTGGCTGTATATTATATCAATATTAATAATAATAATAATAGTAGGTACTCTTTATTGTGCACCACAAAGTAAAAATAAAATAACAAAAGAAATTAAAATGCATTCAAATGGTAACAACAGGCGGTCTTATCGCTAAAAAGCGATCTCTTCCAGACAACCTTAGGGTAGAGAGATTCAACATTGGTTCTGTTCAATATTCAAAAATACTACCCTTATTTTATTTACTATCAAACCATCCAATGACTAAGGCTATGTTGCCCTTTTAATTGCCATTTCTGCCATAAGTCTGTGTACACAGTGCGTAACTAAGTTAAATAAACCATGGAATTAAAAATATATATAAAGCCTGACCAGAAATATATGAGGATGCGCCATATTGCGGAATTTCGCTGGAACAAATTTCTTACACTGGCAATGATTTTATGATCATAGGAACTGACAGATATTTAAACTAATGTCATTAGAGTGCGGATTGCGATTGGTTGCAAAATTGTTGCCATATAAATCTTATAAATAACGCCCTCTTGACAATCCTCATATATTTCTGGTCAGGCTTTACCTGCCTATTTTAAACAAAGTAAAATCTGCGGTTGGTTTATCGACACACATATATATAGACATGTAACTAGGGCTGCCATCTGTCCGGGTTTCCCCGAATTTGTCCTAGTTTGGAGGCCGTCCGGGGAGTTTTTTTAAAAGTGTTTTATATAAATCCATACTAATCCATACTAATATTATAAATGCGAAAGTGTGTCTGTCTGTCTGTTACCTCTTCACGCTTAAACCGCTGAATCAATTTTGATGAAATTTGGTATGGAGATAGTTTAAGATCCGAGGAAGGACATAGGATAATTTTCATCCTGGAAATTATCCCTAAAAAAATTGAAAAGTGAGTAAGTAATTCATGATGACATTGATGACCCTGTAGGAAATGTAATGATTAGACCAAAAGCACAATTGCTCTTACATTCGCTTAGGCGCTTTTAATAATCCCTTTTATTAATTAAGTTGATTAGGTGGATATCTATCGTGTTGAACGAGGTTGCTTCCATACTTCCAAGTTCCACGCGGACGTAGTCGCGGGCAAAAGCTAGTGATAAATAAAGCCATTATTTTTTCATAAACCCTATTATTTTACACGTCCGAGGAAAAATATGCTATTAACGCCAAATGTCCGGGCTTTTTTTAAGTCTTTGTCCGACATATTTCGAGACGGTGGCCCTATATGTAACTACTAATTTATAAGTAGTTATGAATAAGAAAACTTGTCCATCGTGTCCTATATCCACAGAGTGACCCAGTCACCTGTTTTATCCACTGAGTGACCCAGTTTGTCAGTAAAGTTACAGCACCAACTATTTGATTACTTTGTCCTTATAAATATGAAATAGCAGAAACGTTCGTTGATGAGGAGAGGAATAAATAATATTATATATTAATGATATTATTAGGGCAAATTTTACTTCCTCTGTAATATATTCTTTTTTGAAAGAACAGCCTAGCATTTGTCATTTTGTAGATTATACCTAGGTTCTATTTAAGTGATCTTTCAAGTTATATTGTTCTGTTGGGTGCACAGTTCCGGGGAAATCCCAGAAAATAATGTTTGAGTAAAAAATGTTAGTGTTCATATACTCTTACTTAGTATAAGACATAATATTATAAAGCTAAAACTCGTTCTAAAACTCCTTTTAAAAATCTCTAGTGTATCTACTTAACACTTTCACGACCAACAACCCGCCTGGTGGGCGCTCGTAACTTTTACTGGCCGCTGGCCATCTCGCCTGGCGAATTGTACTATAAAAGCGCCCAACTGGCGGGCTCTGTCGGCGTCTGGGGTGGACTTGCACCCACCTAGCGGGCGCCGTCGAGCGTAGTTTTTTTTACCAAATCGTGAAAGTGTTAAATTACGGTTAGTATACTAACTATAACTATGTCTATTTATTATAGTGTGTGGTCATAATATTTTTTACAATTGATCATAGTTATTAAATAATTACTATTTTTATTACAAGATACATATTAGATAAAAATGATAACAAATGATAATAAATAAAAACAAATAACAAAAAGTGTAATAATTACTGATTAATAGTTGTTTATGTGACTGTACGTAATGAACGGTATTAAACACGAGTGTGGGTTTATGAAAGGAGCCGAAGGCAAGTTTCACAATAACATCACACGAGTGTTTTAATGCCTAATTATGTACAGTTACATACACTACTTTATCTAACCACATATCATAAGCCTCCATGATGCATTCAGGAGTCGCACATTATAACAAATATTACCCGGTAATGGCAGTAATGAAGTTTTCTGGCAGCTGTCATAGCTTTTTTTAAATTCAGAGACAAGCTAGAGTCGCCCCCAGCTATCATATCGTTCGATATCTTACTTACGTGCGACATTTGTCAAATTTGATTGCAAATTGACAATTAATTTCGAACTAAAAGTCATCTCGACTGGTACTAGAATAGAGGTCAAATAAAATTTCTTTGTTTTTCAGAGATGTTCGAAATTTGAATAAATAATTATTATCGAAATCGATGTTATTATTTCGCAATACTAACATTTATACAGATAAGAAATTTGTGCTAACAAAACAGTCTATTTTTATGGTGGTCATAATGTGCGGTTCTTGAACGCATCATGTAGGGTTTATGACATTTGGATAGATAAAATAATTAATATTTAAGTAGCCCAATATATTAGGTAGTGACTATATTATTTTGCACTGCTAAACAAAATTGAAAAAAATATATTTTAAACGAATGTATTTCAAATCAAAATGGTACTCTAATCCTAAATACAATGAATTTCTAAAATTTATGTACTCGTACACTTTCGAGAACTGTACCATTATCAAATTGGTGGTTACTAAATAGGAAATCCGTTTTTGCCACTGAAGTACGTAATTAAGATACCATAACTGTAATATTAATAAATATTTAATATTAAGGGGCAATCTTCCACAAATCGACCTAGTCCCAAACTATCTAAGCAAAGCTTGTCCTATGGGTACTAGACTTAAAAAATACATATATAAACTACGATTTCTAATTCAAGACCAAAAAAACTACCACAAGGTTGCCACTACAACAATATTTTTTTACAATAGTAAATTCCTTTTTCTTTTGTAAACAGGCTAACATAACTTATTTATTGGTAACTTTAAGTCTATGTTTTAACAAAATAACTAGATATGTTTATTATTGCATAATCACGAGAGGAGATAATAAAAACTTAAACATCGGAGATTTTTGGTACAAAATCTGGTATTGTACTTGTAACACTTCAGCATTTGGTGCAAGCCAAAAAACAAACTCAAATGTCATTTAAATGTTGTCAATTTTGACAGTGACGTATCTGTCGTAGTTTTTTTGGTCTTGAATTAGAAATCGTAGTATAGATAACAACCATGACCTAGAAACAAATATTAGAGTTCATCACAAAAATATTTGCCCTGGCCGGGATTCGAACCCGCGCGCTCAGTAGTCAGGTGCACTACTAACTGCACCAGCCGCATCCTCAAAATCAGCAATTCATTTCAAAATGTAGTCTTCCTTCGTCATTACTGGTTCGTCTAGTAAATTAGTCCGATCCCAACTCGAGTGCTCTCAATTCAACAACCTCAAAGGAATACTTCATCCGACAGGCACAAAGGCAAGCTTGCTTGACTTTGATGACATTGATGAAGTCTACTTCAGTTGTACCAACACCATGAAGTAGGTTACTACGGCGCCAAGTACCTTTGGAAAGAAAATAATATAAATTAATATTAGCCCAAGAGAGAGCTTTTCAGCCCACAACATATTTCGAATTTTTGGTAACTGACGTTGAGAGTCAATAACTGTCACTGATGTAAACAAAGAGAAAACACGACATTTCCAATATTTTTTGTATAAATAATACAGCCAACACTATCAACTGATGAACGTCAAGATATTTTCAATAGGATTCGGTATTTATTTCGCAAGAAGAACGAAGGATTGAGCAGCATTCCGGTAAATTTGAATTTGGTTAATGACAAATCCTTGACATTTGTCAAGGATGTCAAGGATCGCTACTGACGTTTACCTACTAATGCAAATATACATGTGCTTATTATTGCCATATGAAAGCTGTTTGTAGCGCCCCTATCCTTGGGTGACAGTTGTTAGGCTATAAGTGAAAACGTGGATGTAATATTGATTCAAACTTACACGAGTTTTGTAAATTATCACAACCAAACACGGGACTTAGGACGCCAGTCCACTGAAGCGAAGCGGAGAAAACGAACCAATCAGGCTATGTCTTTGTGAAGCGCAAAATAAGTGCATTTAAATCTGAGGGATGTGATTGGTCCATTTTACACAGCTCCAGTGAAAATGCAGCCTTATTATATATAAATATTATAAGAGGTGAAATGTTTTGATGGACCTCAAAAAGTATATATGAAAAACATAAAATTACATTTATCCTTATCTTCACTTTACCCAGAGCATACTGTATAAATGAATGTCCTTTAATTTCTACTTACAGAAGCGAATAAATCCAGAGAGACAGTGAAGAATTTGGCACCAGAGATGCTCATCGCCTTCTGACACTGCTGGCACACGATCTGCACGAAGGTCTTGGCCTCCTCCGAACCGTCGTACCACTGACAGGAGTAGGCTGCCTCCATCACTGATGAGCTCTGGATGATGCAATTAATAAATGAATACAATGAATACGATTTGCATCTTGGGGTAACGATCCTCGGTCTGGGTCATGGTTGGTTCAGCAAGTCTCCATTGCCATTCAGCGCGGCAACACTGCTAGCATAATGGGGTTTTTTGGACCGAACATGGCACTGAGAGGGATTTAATAGATTAAGTTTGCCTTGACGAGGCGTGTCGTGAACTTATTTTGTTACCTACATTTGATTCTGACGAAGCTAAGAAAAATAAAAAGTGCTACTTGGGACAACTTTGTTCGTACAGAGAAGAGAAAGTCACAAACGCATTTTTTTCTTTACTTTAGTCGAATCAAAAGTATCCTATAACTATAACTATCTTTTGAGTTATCATTGTAATGAAAATAGTTGAAATCTCTCCTACCATTTATGCGTGATAAGGTCGTAAAGACACATAGGTACATAAACACTGTACCTAAATTAAAAAAAGAATCCAAACTGTTCAGTGACTCCATCAATGAATTGTTTTTACTTTTATGCTTATGCAAGCAAAACATTTTAACAATGCGTTAGCCCATTTGGCATTTATAGATATTGATGTTGTTGTCCTTAGGTACCTCGAATGTGCAGATCCGTCATAATGGCTGGATGGATTTCAACAATCCTGAAACTTTTTCCTGATTTCCCCCGCGAATGCGTCGCATCCACCTTCTAAACCTAAACAATACAGTTTTGACAGTATGCTACCACGTACCTCCTCTATCAGCCTGTTGCCAAAGATGCAGAAATGGAACACTTGACCGAGAGTATAGCTCAAATACCCGATCGTGCTGAACGCATACACGTTGACACCGTCAATCTGAGGAATACAATCAAATGATTTAGCACTAAACTAAGTATTGGTGGGTCCAACAATTAATAAAGAGAGGTATTAGAGACGACCGAGTAAAATATACGCAGCAGCACAAGACAGCTCAGAATTAAAACGGGAGTGTTTATTGGCCAATCTGGGTCCATTTTCTAACATTACAAACTGTAGAATATTAAAATACATAAACGTGTTTAACTCACGTCGTAGAAGTCGAATACCCGTTTATGTATTTTAATATGTCTGTGACTCACTGTAGTTTTCTACTGATTGTAGAATGTGTGGCGAGGCCGAGGAGGCAGAAATAATAAACTCTACTGTGGATATCATGCCCTCGACATACTGAGAATGATGGGATTCAGTATTGGCTACCCAAAACCGAAGGAATCCCAGGCACTGCCATTGTCATCCATCATCTGATATATGGAGGTGGTGGAACAATCCTTTAAGTAAGTGAAGCTAGGGGTAACTACACAAAATATCCCACAGGTCCGAAGCCTATCCGTAACGACCCCTACAATAAGATAAGATAAAAACATAGAAACAGGGTCTGAAACCTGTGTATATTTGAATATAGATAGTGGGGCAAAACAGGACGAGGACTTTGCTAAAGTAAGGTGTCATCCAAGTCATGTACAGTTGACTTTCAATCATGTAGAATCGGAACCGACGGAAAAAAATTACGACAGTGGGTAACTTATTGTACTGGGTGTATTACAATTACTTTGCTTTTAAAATAAATGCTAGTGGGGACTTGTACGTGTATACTTATCTATACTTGAGAGAGACACACTATACCTTTGTTGCTTGATAGGCCAGGAGCGTAAGTGTGATGGTTGACACCAACATGTGAAACAGTAGAGCAGTACCATAAGTATCACCTATGGACGCTACCAGTCTGAAAAGTAATACCAATGTGACAACAGAACGTTACATAGTAAAAACTTTAAAACGTTTTTCATATGTAGCATACCTTACAACATGCTTATGACGCTCCACCCAATACTTTATTGCAGATCTAGCCAGCATCTCCTGCTTCTGGGTCAACCCGTTCGGATTATTCGGATTAGGTGCATTGAAGTTCTGCAGCCGGCCACCCGCTCCTCTCAGCATCATACCGAAGTCTTGCTGAGTCGAGTATATGCCTCGGATGTCCATGTCCACGGGGTCTGGGACTTTTTCCGACTTTTCTGCAACGATATTGACATTTAAATATATTAAGTTATTTGGTAATAGTAGGAATTCCTGCTTAATGCTAAAGCGGTCAGTGAAAAAAATTATTCGTAGAGCAGGATTTGGACCTACGTTACTCTTGTTCTCCATGCTAACACGGGCGACAGACCAACTAAGCCATTGAAAATTCAAGTTTCTAAGATCGACTTTAGTCATCATCATCGTCAGCTATAAGACATCCACTGCCGTATACCCAAGCCAAGAACCACATGATCAGTGAATCCAACGAATAACGGGTTATCAATGCACCTGATGCGGAGTCTACATTCAAGAACGATTTACATCATCATCTTCATATTCGCCAATAGATCTCCACTGCTGAATAAAGGCCTCCCCTATAGCTTTCCACAATAATCGGTCGTGCACCACCTTCATCCAATCGCTTCCTGCGATCCTAACCAGATCGTCAGCCCAACTTGTTAGGGGCCTGTCCACGCTTCGATTTTCAGTACGGTATAATTACATGAATTTATAAATTTTTAACGTATTTATCATTTTTATAGGTCTCACAATATTTATTACCAGTAGAAGATGCTCTGAACAACTCAGCAGTATTGGGTCTGTATGTGTCCAGAGAGGCACTGAGCTCCATAAGTGGCTTCATGATGGCTTTCAAGTGCTGCAGCTGTTCACAGGCGAAGATCAGCCAGGAGCAGAACATCACATCCAACAAGTTGGCGATGGCCATCGAGAACAGGAGCCAGTACACCTGTTGGGGACGTAAAATTTAAAGAGCTAGGAAGAGAAGAAGGCTAGGAGGGTGATGCTTTACCAGGTGTTTGGTTTCGGTTAAGGATCACCCTCAAGAAACCAGTTCTAAGATACAGACGATAAGACTAATATTAACAAAACGTTAACCAAGGCAGCTATAGTGTAATTTGTATTAATTCAGATGATTTTTTTTAAGTCAAACTTAAAAGATACAAGAGATAATTATTTTAAAATTCACCGAGTAGAAATGTAGCACAAATATGCAATAAATAAAAAAGTTACATATGTATTTACATTATACGATCGTTTTTGGGTCACTTCAACTCAAGCGGTCCAGCAGATTCAGAACAAATTGGTTTTTTGCTCGTATTGGATTTACAGACTGCATACATAGGTATACTTATAGAAGTAGATAAGTACTAATGGTATTAGTTTCCCGGTGTAACAAATGGTCGGAGAAACTTGAAATAGAACAGATTTCTAGCGTTGTCTACGTTTTCAACGCATTAGGAATGTGACGGTAGCAGGTGATAAATCTTATACCCGTGCTGAGTCTAGTAGGTACGACTTTTTGATCTTGAAATGAAGAACATTTTAAGGGTGCAGGTATATTTTCTTCGCCTGCATAGTAGCTGCCATGCAATATTTAATGTATGAGCACTTTCCTGTGGGCTTTTTTTTTTTTAAATTTTTTTTTAGGTTAATCTGAAGTAGAAGCCACCACTTCCTTTCCTCCTTTCATCACTTTCATTCATCCCTCTTATGCTCATTTTTAAGCACATTTTTGTGAAAGTAAAACACTTTTTTCTCCTACTATACACATTTTTAAAATGAACTACGATTTGCGAACACATGCCGCAACGATCCGTCACGATGCCGTAATCTTACACGTTATTACAAAGTTAATATCGTTTATTTTTATCTACCGAATTAAAAAAATATGCTTTGAAAAGCGTAGAAATGTTTTACATACCTGATAAACAAATGCCACCATGTACATAGTGCCGCTCATGGCGTCGAAAGGGTACCAGGCTTTCAGAGGTAGCCTGGGGGCTGGCTCAGTCAAGGTGTCATTGCTCTCTTTGTCAGTGATCAGGCGGACGGATTCACCGAAGAATGTGAGTGTTATCCAGCCTAAGGAAAAAAAATATGTAAGAAATGTTTTTTCCCTTTGTCTCATTGATTTCTTTTGACAGTTCCTAAAGACTACGTTTTTGCTAGTTCCTTAAAATCTGTTGCTCAAGGCATTGAATGGGTAGTAGGCTTTCAGAGGTAATTTGGGGCATGGCTCGATCAGTATCATTGAATAAGGTAAAGGTTATCCAGCTCCAGCCTGGTAAAGTAGAAAACAATCATCATCATCATTTTGTATATTTCCCCGTGCGTTTATTTTATGTAGTCTTATTTTTAGGGTGTTTTACTGTCTACTGAGGCGTATGGTATACGGCATCGAAACAGTAAGTACCAGGCTTTCAGGGGCAGTCTGTCCAAAATGAAATGCAAACTGATTTAGATTTTTTGCTGACAATATGTTCCAGTTCTAGAACTATTAAAAAGTGGAACTCTATGGCGGCACAATAAGTGCCAGTTCTAGAACTATTAAAAAGTGGAACTCTGTGGCGGCATATTTGTGTTTCCTCCTTCTTACAAAACTCTCTTCACGCTTTGTTTGAAGGGTCCTTAAAACAAAGCGTGAAAAAGCATCTCTCGGGCCAGGATGGCAGTGTCAACTGACAAGGCACTCTTGGCTTTTTGTCAGTTGCCATTGCGACTTAAGCTATTTGCTTACTTAAAAAAAAGTTGCACACCAACCATTTAAGCTGACCAAATTATATTTTTTCATCAAAATAATAACATTTCCCTGATCGGTTAAATGATACCCTTTGTTATTTAGGGTATGTTGCCAGGATATTTCCCACCATACGTGTGTGTAAATTGTACTCGCTTCAACAAACGACAAACAGTTTTCTCGAGTTCTCATTTCCTTGCACATTTCAGCATTTTCAGCTCCGCCGAGACCGAGATAAGGGATGACGTGTTTATATAAAGTTGTGAGTTGCAATGCAATGTAATACGGCTTGGACTTGTGAGGAAACGTATTTACATTTCCAACCAGGGCTTCCATCAGCCACCTATAATATGTTTACGGAGGTATCTCATACGTAAACGTATCATAAATAAACAAATGAAACTTAAAATTTAAACATTATAAAATGTATACTACCGTAGCCGGATAAAAAGCATCCAATAACTATTTTAGGATTTCCAACTATTGCTGTACCAAAGTTGGTTAAAATCCGTACCTATACCTATCGTCGTTTCATCGTGATGAGCAGACAAAGAATTTACAACAGATGGCGCCGTGCGCTCACATAAATTACCTAACCATTAAGGAGTTAGGCGTTATCCCTTCCATCATCAGCTCAGAGCAATGCGGTGAAATACTAGAAATGACCTGCGACGTCGTCCGCGTGAATCTGTTTTTTTTTTTACCATAGTCGGGTAAAAAGTTTGATATCCAGCCATCCCTGTACCAAAATTGGTTAAATATTATACAGCCGTTTCGGTGTGATGAGATGACAAAGAAATTATGACCAGCAGATGGCGTCAGGCTGGCATGGCGCCGCGCGCCTATACAAAACAAAAGGCGATCCTCACTGTTAAGATTTTTCCTGACGACTGACAGAAGGACCCACAGAAGAAGTTCAGCAGCCACCGCATGTTGTTGAGGGGGTCTGGTGGTATCGTACGTCAGACTCTGTAAACACCTGATGTCTCTATACAGCCTGTACGTATGATTGTCAACTCACTGACGACTGACAGACAGGTGGTCCCACAGATCAAGTACAGAAGGTGCCGCATCTTGTTGAGGGAGATCTGGTGGTACCGTGCGTAAGACTGGGTAAACAGCTGATGTATCCACACAGGCTGTACGTACATATGAGTGTCTACTCACTGACGACTGACAAACAGGTGGTCTCACAGATGAAGTATAGCAGCCACCCCATCTTGTTGAGAGAAATCTGGTGGTACCGTGCGTCATACTGGATAAAGATAGGATGGAGCCATACACGTATGAGTGTCTACTCACTGACGACTGACAGACAGGTGGTCCCACAGATGAAGTACAGCAGCCGCCGCATCTTGTTGAGGGAGATCTGGTGGTACCGTGCGTCAGACTCGGTGAAGAGTGGGTGACTGTTTGACTGGTTCCATACTGCTAGGGTCCTGGGGACAAAAAGAGGAGGGGTGAAAGATAGAAGATGCCTCTTTAGTTAAATGAAATTTCTATCGGTAGGGTAGTGACGATGACGGTATTCTGGTATGAGCTTGCGATAATTAAGTATTTTGAAGAGAGTTTATCGTACCAAGCCTGCTAATATTTTCAATTGCAAGCCAAATTTCTGTCGTAGTCATAGATTTGTAATTCCTACAACATTTTTAAAATATATAAAATTCAGACACGTTATAAGGTGTTTTTTATTTTATTTTTTATGTTAAAAGCCTATTTTAGCCCATTCACAAACATCTTAATTACGGTTGTCGTTCAATAAATTTACTGTAGCTATTTCTTCTTTCTAACTAATAACAAACAATCCCGATCAGCCCACTTTGAAAAAACAAATAATATCCTATTCTATTCCCAGAGACAAATTCGTCATCTATCCCTGTAGACATAAATCATCGGACCAATCCGAAGATTACAAACGCAAAGCGAAAGAAACCAGGGCATTATGCAAAGAAGCGAAACAATTGGGCGTCATTAATATTCATAATATTCAATCTCATTACACAATAAAGCAATTCCCCCCATTTGAATATTTTTAGGACATGAAACGATACTCTCGTATTTGAGGGATAGAATGAAGATGGACGTCTATTTGTTTTGTAGGCATTCGAAGGGCTTTTTAAGTAAGTAGTACACGTTTGTACATTGGCTTTGTTTACCTATAGTCTTGTTCATAAAGCTTTGTATGTGTCATATCGGTCATCTCAGTTAATTTTAATCGAGATAAGATAGCAAAATGTCGCGCATAAAGCTGTACAAAGTAAACCATAGTAGCCACTTCAAAATAACCATAATAATTCGGAGTTTAGACTGAAGCTGAATACAACATGATATTTATAATATTATACACATAAGAAAAGGTCGATATGTCATGGAGTAAAAAAAGGACAAATAAAATTAAAAAGGCTTTGAATTATGTCATTTCTATTAAGATTGTATTTTGACCAAAGGCTAAACAGCAACAACAACATAATTAAGCAAAATTATAAATGATATGAAAACCATTTATTAAAACGCATTTTTTCATGGTCATAATGGCAATTTAGTTATTTTCGAACTTTAATTGTGGACTATTAGTGCTTTAAATGTATTTAATCCCACATATACATTTCTATAAAAAATGGGATTGATTGACTTCTTCAAAACTAAATTGTCTTTCCCCCTATTATAAACTTGCTCTTGTGAGACAATAGTTGTTATATAATTTTTTTTTTGAAATTGTTTAGATATTTATGATGTCTTTGGAAATTCGTATTTATGTTCAATACTATCCATCAATACTCTGCGACAGGTACACAGCATGTTAGTTTGAACAAAATGAAAAATATACAGACATGTTTGTCAAAGGTATACAACTACCCAAGGGCCTGACCTGACATGCTTTGATAGAGAAAGATAGCCTTATTGCGATTCCTATAGGAGGAAAAAGAAAGAAGTTTACTATGTAAGTTTAGTTAGCTAGTCAACTTGGTGCCTAACTCATTACGGAATTCGAGTACTTGGAACGTTTCTAACCACTTTTTTGGCTATTTTTGCGACCATATATTATTTTGATGTGATTATTATATATTAGGTATGTCTTTCTCTTACAGCGGGTCGCTCGATGGCAAATCTATAACTTATACGATATCTATTGAACTACTAATGTCTGTGGACACACTATCTTCTATTAATCTATTGAAAAGTCTTCCTGTAGACAAACTATCATAACAGTTTCGCAGGGCTTTAGATTATATGTAATCTTTGTTGTAAAATTAATAAAGAAATAATAATAATAATAAATATTATAATGCTGTCTGTTACCTCTTCACGCTTAAACAGCTGAATCGATTCTGATAAAAAATTTCATGGAGATAGTTTAAGATCCGAGGAAAGACGTAGGATAGTTTTCATCCTGGAAATTCCCTAAACAGATTGAAAAGTGAGTAAGTAATTCATGATGACATTGATGACCCTGTAGGAAATGTAATGATTAGACCAAAAGCACAATTGCTCTTACATTTGATTAGGCGCTTTTAATAATCCCTTTTATTAATTAAGGTGATTAGGTGGATATCTGTCGTGCTGTACGAGGTTGCTTCCATACTTCCAAGTTCCATGCGGACGTAGTCGCGGGCAAAAGCTAGTGATTTCATATTTACAAGAGCCAGTGCCAAACATCTGTGTGTTCTTTGTAGATACAGTAAAGGAAATTAAATGGAATCATTAGGCCCTTATTGTCATTCTGACAAGAGCGATCACAAGATTCAAATTACCTTCATCTAAACATGTCGGGTGTGGCATGTAATAGGAACAATAAATCAAAAAATTGATTCTATTCTTCAAACTGAACAAGGGTTGTTGAGCAACTTTATAGACAGAATAGTATTCAATGTACGCCGACATTGAGATCCTCTTGGTATTGACATAGCTGTCACTCTAATAATATCAAATACTCGCAACAAACTATTAATTTAAATAAAAATTGTTTTAGTGATCTGAGATTTTTAATGATCATTTATTACGAGTTATTTTTAAAGTTGTTAAATAAATGCTGTTCCGTTTAAAGGACAGAATCTATGTTTTAATTCATTTCTAGTATGACAGGCCACACTCGGTATACCTTGCTGCAAAAGTCGGAACGTCTCGAACAAATGAATATATATACATAATTAAATTACTATGGATACCTATGAAAATTAAATTTTTAAAACGTATGCTTATTAGACAAATGACCAGGCTAAGAAAACCACTTGAACGAAACAAATCTAAGGTGCCTTTACGAAAAACAATTTAGCCTATGATGGTATTTCTTTCTGTGGTCGTGTATTCATTCGGTATCTATCATTGTTTTGTTTTCTTTGTTGTGGTTTCTGTAAATATCAGTTTACCCTTTTTGACGAGCATTTAATTTCATCAATATATAACCGGTAACCCGAAAACGTGTATCCATGGTAATCATTATCTGTTTGGTATTTTTATAAAACAAAGCTAAAAGAATTTATGGCTTCAGGCAAAATGTTGTCGATGAGATGAAAATTCATTAACACGAAACCTTTTTCAACGAAAATAATGGACTTAAAAAAATCACATCCACGGCTAATATAATAACATTGCAAACAAAATGTTATGAAATTTCTTATTAATTTTGATGACGCTATCGACGCGGTGGTAGTGCAGCTGCTTACTAAACCGGTGGTCCAGGGTTCGAATCCCGACAGGGGCAACTAAGATAAATGAAAAAAGAAGTGGACGTCTCTTTTCCAGTACTAGCACATTATAAGCTCATAAAAATAAATTATAATGTTCATCGGGCTTATGATGGTTGCATTTATCGCGCGACAAATAAGTGACAAAGCATCCGTCACGTTTTGACAAGATGCGAGTGTGAGTGATAGATGCTTTGTCACTTATTTATCACGTGATAAACGCAACTATCATACACGTGTAATATCGTATCTATATAATTATTTACAAACTAGCTTATTTGTGCTGTAAGGTAACCGTGAGAACAGAACTTTCTTGTTACTTTATTTTCCAGGTGTTAGGTTTTCTTCGATCGTTTGCAGTCTAGGTCATGGGAGGCAGGTGGAAGTTCTCACAGACAATACGTCAATAAAAGTGAACTGACTAGTTCAAGTCTAAAGAAAATAACGTAATAGTACGTAGACGCCGGGAAACAAGGGGCAAGCCCTTATAAAATAAATAGGGTAAGTAAGTATAGACGGATAGTGATTACGAAGCCGGCAAGCCCTTTTCACGGCTAAGGCATGTATAGTGCGTTTCTCAAACATATGCAATGAATAAAAAAAAAAACACTCAAAAAATATAATGCAGCTGTTTAGCCTGATCACGAACACAGACGCCATGTTTAAAAAAAATACTTCCCGGCCTAGGCCATACATTTTGTATGAAATTCCTTAACAGTTATCTCGAGTTGTTCCGCCCGAAACGTGATACTTCGAAGACTGATATAACGCACGTTATGACGACACTTCATTGCATGTTTGAGAAAATTATGTAACTAGAAGGCGCCCGCAACATTCGCACGTGGAAGAAAGAAGTCATAACCCTCTTTCTTGATAGCGTTAGTCGAGTAAAAGGTATCGCATAATGTGGATATCTTGTGTGCCAAAAACACAAGTAACACTTTCACGGTCGTCAAGAGACGTGAATTGGATCCTCGTGATATGGCACCACGTCTGTGGAAGGCGACTTTTATGTTCGCAACACTGCCACTCCATCTACAGCCGAATATTTCTCATCTTAAGGCGTTGTGCCGGTTTTGGCTAGAACTTTTTTATTTGAATTTTGTCTGTGCCGCAGAATGAAATTTTCAGTATAGTCCCGTATCAGTGAACGTGTTAAAATCGAATCGAATAGTTGAATTCAACAATAAAACCAAGCTTATAAAAAATATGATACTATTTTGCGAGTTTGCAGGGTAATTTCTGCAATTGGTAGAATCAAAGTGCTTTCATGTTCTATTCATAACCCGCGACGATAAAAGAGCATTTCATGGCCTCCAGGAATCAAATCTAACCTGACATTATGTTCAAACTTAGTAGCATTTACTATATCACTCATTCAATGAGAGTCTCATAATGACCAGCTAATTTTAGATTAAAATGAAATTTTAAATTTAGGTTATTTATTCTTACTTAGGAGACTTGAATACTCAATGAAATGCCTACCCTAAATCATACAGACACTTTATAATTTGAGTTTTTGTGATAAGTAAAATCTTCATTATAACGTCCGTAGGCAACCGTAAAAACTGCTAAATCCTTGTATATAACGAAACTTTTAATTACCAACACGAAACTTAATTACCGTAATAAAATATTTACGAGACAAACTTTAATTAAAACTAGAAATTGCAAACCACGCGCTTAATTTCGTTCCGCAGTAACACTGCAAAATTAAAATGGCTGAAATGTGGTTATACGAACCAGCTTATTTACAATATTTATATTAAAGGTTCGTTTATAGGGATTTATTTAATACCAGGGGCCCAATTCGAGAATGCCGTTTGAGTGAACGCCAAACGTCACATCTCTATTAGATAACTTTTAAATCGCCGTTGAGCTGTCATTAAAATGCGATGAGCTTAAAATTTACATATCTCATCTCAATTTTGGAAATACGAAGGCGATGATGATTGTCAAAAATGTTATTCATGCATATGAATTTCTGTTTTGAATGAAACGTAACGGACTAATTTCACGCACTACGCGGTCAATTTAAAGTATGCGCCTGTTATTTATGCCGTCACATACAAAGGAAACGAAAATTTAGCGCGTCCGAATTGACGAAGTTGCGATGTTCTAGGGATATCACCACTTGTCAAGTAGGCACACGTCAAAAGTGACGGATGGCGATGAAAAGGAGAGATCTCCATTATGTCTCTAAAATTGGTCGAATAACCCCCTGTTTACCCACTACGAGCCTAAACACCGGATTATGGTGTGCAATTTCTCGATACTTCGTACCGTAATATTAATATGGACATGACTAAATCCCAGGATCACCTATAAGAGTGAAGCTTTAAAAAAATATGCTTCCTTTCAAAATAAGTTACTCAGTCATAAAAAGGTATATTAAAATCTTATTAAAATTTTCGTGGGTCATATTTAATTACTGCCGTTCTTGACAATTCACGTGAGTATAAACCGCTTCATACAATAATTAAGGTGTATTATACTATATTTACGTATTTATTGATTTTCGTGTATATATTATTCCTTTTTCTGATATTTGCACCGCCTAGTAACAAAACAATTTTTAAATTCTCCACCACCCAAAGGTTGTCTGGAAGAGATCACTTTTAGCGATAACACCGCCTGTTGTTTACCACAAATTGTATTTTCTAGCGTTGTATTTCTCTTGTATGATTTATGAGGTGGGCAATAAAGAGTACTTGTATTGTGGAGTATATTGTAGATACCTATATTATTATACAGGCATCATTAATTAATGTTTCTCTACTCCTGTAGTTTTATCTGTACTTAATTTCTGGTCACCAGGCTATACAGTACTAGCCCTAGCCTTGTAAAATTGGCTTAAGGCGACAGGTCATACAAAACTAGCGACACTTACTTATTTTTATTAAATCCTCTAAACCAGATACATTTTCAGTAATTGCAAGATTTCAGGAGCTGGTAAAACACTAAGTATTTAATTAATCATTATACACAATTTCTTGTTCCCGTTTCCCCATCGTCTTAAAACGAACTGCTAAACGATGTAATATTGTCGCCAAAAATGGGATTTCCAGGAATTCCCGGGGCATATCCATATTAAGTTTAACATTTAAGGGTCATTCACCCCAAATCGTACAACCTAGTCCGAACACTGCACATAAAAAATAAAGCTGCTGGATGAAAAATTCAATGGCTCTTGCATAGGACTCAATTGCTTATTGGACAGAGCCCATGTTACCCCAAAAAAGCCTCTGGAGGTGCGGGTACGATTCCCGCTCAACCCATTTAATTTAACAATTTTTTGTTTCTATAACAGTGACAATGACGTAGTCGTTCAGCATTTTTATTTTATAAAACATTAACTCCAGGTTTATCTATTTGAGAAATAGCCAAATGTGCTTAGTAGTAACCAAAATTATGCAAATTTTACACAACTCGAGTTGGTTACTGGTAGCCCTCAGTTTGTCAGTCCTCAATTGATGTAACTAGCAGCTAACATTTGGGCTAAGGTTAACTTTTTTTTTTTCAATGTAGGCATATTACAAGATTATTTCAATGAAAGCCTGCGAAAATGTGAACGTCCTAATATAACTCGTTGCTTAAATCTCACGTCACGATAAAGCATCTCAGGCGTCGCAAGGAAATAATTTCCTTTAGAGCCTTTTGTGTTTGCTTGTTAAATTAAAATTGGGTGGAAATGAATTTTTCTTTTCAAACTCGACGGCTTGTGAAATATTAATTCTCTCCTTTATAAAGATTTAGACGGAATTTAAAGCTTAGCTGAGATATGATTACGAAGCCAGAATTGCCTGGACGGATAAAACGAGACAATTAATAAAGTAACGAACAATAGCTAGAAACTGTATTTTTCTCTCTTAGCTTTGAAAATATCCCGTAAATTTTAAAGTGTGATTGTTAGAGGATACAACAGAAAAAGGGCTTTTTTTTTTATTCAAAACAAAATAGCCATGCATTTAACCTCGATTGCACCTGATGTTAAGTGACAATAAGGCCTAAGATGGAGCATGCTTGGCTAGAAGATGCCTATTCACTCTCGACTTGAAGAGATCCTAGTTATATTTTTCAGGAAACAGGTGCGCAGAATACAATTGACAACATTTTCATATTTCTAACAGGTGGAAATTAATACAGAGATTGAGAGAGCTTTGCGTCGTATACACCCTTAAAAAATATTTGAATTAATTTTTCTGTATGTAAAAAAATATAAGAACAAACATAAAATAACTGAAATCTACGACAACTATGCCTGCATAGAGCTGTAGTCTTCGACCTACCCGCGAAAAAAAATAAGCTGTCAGTAATGTCAATGTCAAACTCAACGGCATTCGTTTTTTTAGGGTTCCGTACCCAAAGGGTAAAAACGGGACCCTATTACTGAGACTTCGCTGTCCGTCCGTCCGTCCGTCTGTCACCAGGCTGTATCTCAAGAACGGTGATAGCTAGACAGTTGAAATTTTCACACGATGATGTATTTCTATTGCCGCTAATATAACAACAAATACTAAAAATAAAATAAAATAAATTATTTAAGGGGGGTCCCATACAACAAACTTGTTATAGATTTTGGTACGGAACCCTCATGCGCGAGTCGGACTCGCACTTGCCCAATTTTTTTAATAGACACCAGAGTAAAGTACTTTTCCATTGTGTCATAGTTTTAGAGTTACGACATTTTAAAATGAGTACAATTTAATAAAATCTTATTATTAAAATAATTAGTAACCTTAGGAAAAAAAATAAAATTAGTGATTACTTCCTCTTTCTAAGCGGAATACAGAAAAAAAACAAAATTGTAGTCTTAGAAATATGAAATCTCGTTATCAAAATAAATCCAACTAAATTCAAATATAATTTATAAAACTCGCGTTTACTGTATATTCGTACCGTGAATTTTTACGTTACCACGTCATTTTTTACCTAAATTCCATATTATCATTAACAGTAATTAACAAATGTAACGTAGAAGCGACATTGTGATTTGGCTCAACGAATTGATGTGCTTTTTATGCATCAGTAAAGTAGAAATAGAATCAAAGCCTGGACATTAAATTCTGGACTAGAATTTAACCGCATTCAAAAAGTGATTGCTCCTGATGAGACCATAGACGTAACATCACGTTCGGAACGTCGAGGTAATTAAATAAAAACCTTTTAGAACGCGATTAAGTCCTGTTTTTTTATTATAATCTGTCATCATCATCATCATGAGCCTGTATCAGTACACTGCTGGACATAGACCTTTAGGCCTCTCCCATGGCACTGAGCTCGATTTCCAGCTCTCCTGTTACCACCCGCTGTCCGACTAATAATCATTTATTTTATAAAACCCTATCATTTTCAATTACCAAAAAAATACCAAAAAATAGAAGCATTTGGGATGATAAATGATCGTTTTAAAACCGTATTAAATTAACACAAAGGGGGATATTTTATTAAATTTTGGGTGTTCGACCGAACCGTTCATCAGTCAGACAGTGACTGATCACAATTCACGAGAAAAGCCAAAAAGCCTTTATTTTTCACACCGTATTTGAGAAACGAGGAAAACGCAATATAATGCCTTTTTAAATTCATATATGACATATTGTCGCGATGCCTTTGTTTCCTAGAAAGTTATTTCGTCTAGTTTAATTTCGCTGAAAAATCATTTCGCGGATTTTTTATACCTCTATAGTCATACATTTTTAATGATTCTTGCAAATAATGTCATCCTATTGATTAGGTTAGGTTAGGTTACGCGGCCCCGAGGGGGCTTTCCACAACTGAGGAAGGAGGGATATGTTATTCTATGCGTTCTTATTCCTAAGCAACCAAAATAAGCATTCGGTTGGATGACTTCTAATATTATTTTCCTTTATTTCATTCATCAGATTCTTCAAGAAAATATATGAGCAATATTACTTTCGATATCATATTTTATTTGATTTGGAAATTTTGCAGACAGAAAATACCCCACCCCACTGATACAAGTAGGTATCCTCACATAAATTGAAGTAGATTAAAACGGACATGTTACTAGTTCAGAATGCGTCGAATTCTATAAATTGTCGGATAAAATCGGGCTTAATACATTAATTAAACTACTACAGCTGATAAGACAGTAATTTCGTAATCGGGTGTGATATGTGAATTAATTTAGCGTCCTACAAAGAAGTATACAAATAACGAGATCCCTATTGTATCTAGTACTCACCTGTAGAAACTCTTAGAATTGAACGCGAAGAACGCCAGCTTGATGATGGTGTGCACGAAAAACAAGACGGTGATGGTGTTAGCTGTGAGCTCGTTGACCTCCTCAGAATACTGTGCCATGTTGATCCCTATGCACACGAAGTGGATGAAGATGAGGAAGGCGTGCATGGACGCGTAGACCTTGCGTAGGAGCAGCGACATTCCACCGGTCTCTAAGGGCATATTAAATGATATTAACGAAGCTACTAAGAAGAACCAGGAAATTCCTCAGTGCTGAATATAAAGTTGTGTAAAAATTGTTTTGCTACAACATTGATGTTAACCCTAATTTAAATGTTATATTGGAAGACGGCGGGTGCTGGGAGACAGATGCAAAAAAATTTGTGTGTAACGTAGGCTGTAAGCAGGCAAAAGAGGGAAGTCTCAGGCTCCGAGTCGTTTCTGGTACGAAGCCTGTCCATTGCGATCCAGCGTGGAAATGCTGCGAGCGGTGTTTTGTGAACCTTTTTAGAGTTTAGTTTTAATGAAATAATAGGTTAAATATTAGGTTTTTTTTTTACCCGACTACGGCAAAGCCAAAAGGAAGGGTTATAAGTTTAGCAATATATGTATGTATGTATGTATATTTATATGGGAGTGTGTTCCACCATAGCGCGAAAACTACTCAACCGATTTTAGTGATTGAGGTGTCTATCAATTCGTTACAGTCCGGGTGACATAGGCTACATTTTTTGGAATAAATAGTTTTACTTAACGGGCTCAAAGTTTACAATATTAAGCTTTACTTGTACGTTCACCTCCAACGTCTAGAATCAGAAAAATAATGTAGTTACATATCATATATTTCTCAAACTTATAATATATTTTTTTCAATTTCTTTGAGGTTTATAGAGGTAGCTTTTGCTCAGTAGGACAAAACGGGTTTGAAGGTTGCTAATAAATTGTTGATTTCAGCATTAGTCCGTAAGATAATACAGATATGCTCATCGCTGGATATCAAGCTGCACAACGCTCTCCATGAAGCCAATAACAGATCCAAGTGACGAAACACTGTCAGACGTATGAAGACCCAGCAACAGGAGAATCACGACCCTCAGCAATGAGGAAATCGATGCGAGGAGGAGGATACAAATAAGCATTCATTTCGTTGAATCATCGCATTTAGAATTAAGTTTTAAATTGTGTTCTAAATAATATTTTCAGGAATAATAATAATGCGGACTGCTCAATGTCAAATATCTGTGGCTAATTTCAAGACGAAACTTTTCCCCACAGCTGTGAAAACCAGTAAAAGTTCCCAAGATATTTATTGATGTGTTATAAAATTGCGACGCAAAAAATAGGAATCTCATTTTCTCGAGCAAAAGAGGGCGAGAAAAATCTTTCATCGTGTACAAAGAAGTGATTTACAATTTGCGTATTTGTAAGTATCCGGAATACTTAGTACTTAAATATAATGTATTGTGTTCGTTTATCTTCTGTACATTGCATTATTTTGCTATCACTAGGTTTTTTTAAAACCCGTTAGTTAAAAACCCTTAGTTTTCATTTGTTATATGGGTTTAAAAAATCTTACCCTCGCTGTAATTAAAAAGGAAATGTCCAGCCATTTGCATCAACTTGATGTTGGGCATCAAATCGGACACAAGGCCCTGCGATTTCACTTTGTTCATCATCTAAAACGATTAAAATCAATTAATGCCCGTATTAATCTTAATTAATTAGATTAATTACAGTCCCAAAAAGATTGAAACCGTTCCTAACTGCGCACTTACCTTGACGATTTTTTAATTTTCTCCTTCTGTAATCGAAGTCGGTATTCAATTGTTTTTAAATCTCGGACCCGCCGTCCATTGCGGCAAATTCAAATTTAAATGGTAGTGCTCTTTTTTTCGACTTATTTCTTCTGAGGACGTGTTTCTATCCTGCCAATGTCTTCGAGAATGATCGATCTACGATTTCACTGCCACCCTCTTTCGCTGACGTGTACGTTTTTCAAAGACACTTCTACCAATGGTAGAAACTTTCTTGGGAAACCAGCAGATGGGCACAGCGACCACTTAGTAATTTGTGCCTTTTAACTATTTACGACATCCATTCGTGTGACTTAATTGCTAGGAAATTGCGAGTGTGTGACATCGATTTTCGGATCGAAGAGTGAAATCGGTCAATGTTAGTGTTTCATGTTTATTTTGTAGTTTGTTGGTTCGTTAGTTCTTGGTCCGAGACTATGTAAATAAGGTGTGACGAAGTTAGTTCGAGGTTGTGTTTGTCTTCGGTATACAATGGAACAGAAATGTTTGAGCTTCTTTTACTATAAACTTATTTAGGTTTTATACTGCAGTGAGCATGGATTTGAATATAATTTAATTTGCTTCTATCTATGAAGCATATTTTTTTCTGAAACCATAAAATATTCTGGATTGTTATAATTATAACAAAAACCTACTAGCCTAATATAATAGGTTGACATTTTCAAGTTTTCTGAAAAATTGATGACTTCCGAGGAAAAATGTGTCTATGAAATGAAGCATTCGGTGAAATGATTTTATATAAAAGAAGATCTCGAATGTAATGTCTTTGAAATAATATATATTGTGATAACGAAATTATAATTATTGTAATAAAAAACCTTAACCTGCCTTCAGGTTAGGGATTATTATAATTATTGTAATAAAAAAACCTTAACCTGCCTTCAGGTTAGGGATTAGTACTTGTAGTGTTAGATTGTGTATAACATTTTGCATGACAGCCACTTGGGAAGGGGTTTCTTAATTTTTTGTAGTACTCAATGAAATTTGAAGAAGATGGTTCTTAATTATATGCTCTTAGTACTTGTAAACTTATGTTACGTATTATTACGAATTTGTTTTTTTTGCGTTCTACTTTTATTAAGTATTCTACATTCCGGCAAAGGTTTTCCTTTACAAAAAACCCATTTTAACACGACAAAGTTGTGAGTTACGTCCATTTGGGAACGAGCGAAGTAAGATTCCTGGCCCCTGTCGTGTCCTGTACGTGATTCGAGACATTTGTACAGCAATTTCCACAATCTCCTATCACAAAAATACCCTCACCTCAACATTGGACATTCTGTAAGCATCGGTAAAATAGGTTTTTGATGGTTACTGTTGTGAAAGAAGGTGGTTTGATAAGGTGTTGGGAGATTTTTGTTTATTTAGTGTTTCTGACGTAACGGAATTAGGTGCTGGGCTTTCCTGTCACATCGTGTTTCCCCAAACATGCCTTTGCTTTTTGTTAAGTTAAAATAGGGTAAAAAAGATGTGTGTGTTTATGACACTGTAAAAACAAACAAGACAATAGGGAAAAGGACATTTTACTGTGTTCACCCAGCATATTTTTTTTGCACTAAAATTACATTCAACTAATTACAAAATGGATAATTAAAAAAATTGCATAAAACAACATTCATAATATTTATGTACATAAAAATTAACCAACAGAATACTCAATACTCAGTAAAATTAGTTATAATGGTCATAGAGAATAATTTTAGTATGTATATTATACATATGGTCATAATTATTGAAGTTCATATCGGAGAGAATAATCAGATGCCACTATAATTATTATTTGATGTACTATCAATGTAAGCCTTTTAATACAAAGATCAAAGCTTAAAGAAAAATTTAAAAAGGAGCTACCTGGTGGAAGAGACCGGGAATCGAACCCGCTACCTCTGGATTGCCGGTCCAGCGCGTTAACCATTTCGCTACTCTAACGTTATGGTTATGGTTTCATCTTTGTATTAAAAAGGCTTAAATAAAAACTGTGGTGTACCCACATTAAAATAAATGAGACATGTTTCATAAATTTATAATAACTATCAATGTATTCAAGTAATAATTAAAGAAAGACTTTTTACAAGTTTAAGGGAACAACACTAGGACGTTGGCTCTCTAGCCTTAAGTGTCAGTGGGTGCGCATCTCATCATTTTCTGATTCAATCCCGCAAGGAAACTCCGAGCATAGCTCGCTCTTTTACCGTTTGAGTAACTTTGAGCCTTCTATGAGGCCTATGATCAATCACGTTTATGTGCCGTATGTCACTGGCAACACATATTGGTTAAAAACCTTCGTCTTGAGACAGTGCGGCATGTGGGACGAAAAGATATTCCGCAGCTTATTTCTCATATTTGAGAAATTTTTATTTTGTTGTGGATTTCGTTTTTTTCTCTGCTTTCAATAAAATTTGGTGAGTTGGTAAAGTTGCTTATTCTGAACAAGGTAAGTCCAATTTCACGATATGTCCTACAAAATTTTCCATTGAGTTACAAAAAATGAATGTTTTTTTTTTAACTTTTCGTATTTTGTACTAAAATTTAGTAGAAAATGAGGAGCTCGAAATGAAAAATAAACAATTTGACAGCAAAAAAAAATTTGGCCAATGGGCCAATTTCTGTAATACATTTTGTGTAACTCAATGGAGAAAAATTTGTAGGACATATTATCGTGAAATTGGACTTACCATGGTCAGAAGAAGCAACTTTACCAACTCACCAAATTTTATTGAAATCTGAGAAAAAAGAAATCGACAACAAAATAAAAAATTGCTTATTTAAAGGTTTTACCGTGTCCAGGGCCCCAAAAATCAGGTGTCGACCCTCGTCAGGCTAATCCTATTGTCGTGAAAATACAGAGGGATACTTGTTGCTGCAGAGAGTAATTGGCATGATGAAGAAAAAGATCAGAATTACCTACGTACCTACGGCTCACTAGATGCCAGCACTTTCTTACAGCAGCCGGCCTACCATATAATACTCTAGGGGTAGGGCAAGACCACCTATGTGGTCTTGCCCTACCCCTAGAGTATTAGTCGGGGTTCGGTTTTTGTGATAAACTAAACTAGATAGAGCTGAATTCTAGATTTTTAGGGTTCCGTACCCAAAGGGTAAAAAGCGGGATCCTATTACTAAGACTCCACTGTCGATCCGTTAGTCTGTCACCTAGGCACTATTGTCTGTCACTATCACTATTGCCTGACACTACTATCAGTACTATCACTCACTACTATCACAGACAACTGTTACTTTTGACCTGTCTGTGATAGTTAGACAGTTGAAGTTTTCACAGATAACGTATTTCCGGTGCCGCTATAACAACACATACTAAAAAATATAATACAATAAATATTTAAGGGGGCTCCCATACAACAAACGTGATCTCTCATTTGCAGGTATCCTGCGTCATACATACCAGGTGCAAACTTAACTTAACCCGGCTAGTTAAGGTGGGATAAGTATTTGTACAGAAACGGAACCCTCGGTGCGCTAGTCAGACTCGCATTTGTTAATATTTTACTACTGAATGATTATTCTAAAAAAATCTTGTTGATTGAGATTATTTTCTACCAATTGTGTTTCTATGAACATTCTATTTCAGAATCGCTGTTATATCATTTGAAAAACCTTCCCGATATAAATATAAGAGCCCTAAAAATCAGGTGTCGACCCTCGTCAAGCTAATCCCACTGTCGGGAAACTACAGAGAGATGCCTATTGTTGTGGAGAGTAATTGGGAAGACGCAGAAAGGATCAGAATAGGTACGTTCACTTTACTTTTGGGATCGTAAATATTGAACATATTTTTATAACAGTAAAATCGCCATTATTATGACAAAACGCGAGTTAGTCGCGTTCAAAAGTGTTTATATAATTACCTTGACGAATGCAATGTAACCCTCATGGTCTCGAAAGGACCAGCCGCTCGCCGCTCTGCTGGTCGCGTGTAGCCGGCCTGTAAGCCGCCACTAGCAATAGTCCCTGGTTCCCATTTCATTTCTGGCCTACTATATCCGTTTCAAGTCCTTCTTTTATTATTCTTAGCTACCATCCATTTAATATTAGTGCATAATTTGAGTTTACTACTAGTTGTGCCGTTTCCGTACAAGTTACAGAGTTCTTTATTGACCCCGAACCCCTAAAAACTTGGCACGATTATGTCGCAAATTCTTTCTTAGACTGCAATAAACATACATGAGTTCTTTTTATTTACTTATTCAAACTTGTTTTCGCTGAAACTTGGCCTCAATTTGACGTGACACTGATATATATTATATCCTGCTAGCAACTATATTTCTACTTTTGTGAAAAGTAAGCGCTCTTAAACCGTTACTATTTATATTTATAGGTGATGATATTTTCAATATGAATCTCATTTCAATAATCGATTTACTATTATAAAAATAAAATTTGTATTGATAATAATTTTGATAGGAAAAATTCTAATAGCGCGATGCAGGATCGTCTTTTTATTTAGTAGGTATAGGTGCGTGGCGCCACCTGTTGGTCATCTTTGTACCAGAATTGGTTAAAACTTGTCCAACCATTTCAGGGTGATTTGTGGACAAAGAAAATTTTACCAACGGATAATTATAATGATTAGGTTATGTTACGATTTTACCTAAAACAGTGACCCTTCTCCATATATAAAACAGATTTTCAATACAATTTTGGAATTATAATTGCTAACGTCTACTACCCGACTAATTATGGCAGAAAAAAAAAATACGCGGACGACGTTGCAAGCGCCTTCTAGAAAAGCCTAAAGGTATATGATAAATGCTAAATGGAGATATCCCAAGCTCTCGTCGAATTCGCTCGCTGAGACAATCCCTATAACATCTCGCGGGGAATTACGCTTTCACTTAGATGGGATTTGGCAATTTTCCAACGAGTTTTTTGTTTGCAGGAGTTTCGTAATGTAGCTAAAGCTGTAGGATTAGAGTAGGTCACTTATGTACCTACCCCTGGATTTTCGGCGCACAATTTGACTGAAACGATTTGTCGTCTACTGTCAGCCTCGTGTAAAATCTTGCACCTCTTTTTATTTCCTTGTTTAGCAATATTGGAACATACGGTATATACAAAACCCTAAGCCCCCGAGCACTAGACATCCCGTAGCCTTTGTAGGCAGTCGAACATAATATGATGGCATATTTTCGACTGGTTGCCTAGTGCGCGTCTCACTCTCTCTCTCTCTCTATATCTCTCTCTCTCTCTCTCTCTCTCTCTCTCTCTCTATCTCTCTCTCTCTCTCTCTTCTCGTGGTTTGTAGCTTACACTTGTTTCACTTGGAGTGAATGCAGATTTGCCTCCATCGAGTCCTGTCCATTGCATCTCTTCTCTTACAACTGAGCAAAACTTTGAGGAAGACGTGTCCTTTACTCGTTCCATGGTTGGGGATCGTCCACGAGCTCGTTTACCATCTGTGTTCCCACCTACGATCGAGTTTTCAAAACTTTAATTTCGTCTTCAAACTACGTGACCGAAATACGAAAGAATCCGCTGGTGGCATATTGTGGACAGCCGGGTTTTCATCTTGAGCCACTAGAGAATCGATTTTTTGGTGCGCTTGGTGGTCCAGGGTATCCTCAATATGCTATAATGGTTGCGTTTATCACGTGATAAATAAGTGACAAAAGATCTGTCACTCACACTCGCATCTTGTCAAAACGTGACGGATGCCTTGTCACTTATTTATCTCGTGATAAAAGCATCCAAAATAGACCCCCTGGCTATTTTTGTAAACTTGCTCGAAATTCAAGATAAAGAGCCGTTTAGAATTCATTAGACGTAGAACGAAGGATTGCCAAGACCATAATACCTGTAATTATTCAACTCGTCTTAGCCAAGCTTTGGATTATACTGAGCACTTTATTAGACTTAGGCCTTCTTATAAGGATTAACAATGTCTCCAATGTCGTGATTCGTATTAGGAGTTTGATGATAGGAACCAGTGGCGTGGAGTCCATAGAACTCACGGAAATCCATGATTTTGAATTGTTTTTTTTAATTATTGTCACTTATATTTTGAAGAAAATACCAAAAATTTACATTTGCACATGCGTTAAGTGCCACTAAGTTGTAATTAAAAGTAACCTTTATACAGGTTTGTAAAGTGGTAGCATTTTTTGGTTAGACAGATGTGTAAAAAAATTACAGCGGTGTGTCAAGTATGGTTCCATATTGGGTTGCATAAATTTTTAAGCCATAATGTCGGTGTGCATAACCACTTTTGTCATAAAAATCTTTCCGCATAAGTGTGTTACGCATTAATTGATCCGCATACATTTTATGACCATAATGTCTGTATGCATAAGTAAGGAATGCCATATACTTTTGGAGCATATGAACCTAAATCATAATCTTTTAACGCCATAATGTTTTTATGCATATCATATTTTGGCGCATAATACTGAACAACATACAGTGAGTACCTACTAATTATAACATTTTACATGTGAGTAGTGTTATCACTTCTATTTTACGATGCGTATGTATATGTCATTTATAAATAAAGCATGTTGATTAATTGTTTTTTCCCTGATCAATCTACATATCATGCGCTTTTTTAACCTAACCTAACCTAACCTACTTTTCTGGCCGATGTTCGTATTCTTAGGTTCACAGTTCTAACCTAACCTAACCTAACCTAACCTAACCTACTTTTCTGGCCGATGTTCGTATTTATAGGTTCACAATTCTAACCTAACCTAACCTACAACTAAGAGGTCAGTGTGGAGAAGGATTTCTTAATGCGGGGGGCTTCGCCCCCCGAGCCCCCCTTGTGGGGGGCTTCGCCCCCCCGTCCCCCCTTTTTGTTTTTCTGCTTGTGTAAGTTTTGTATCATTATTTCAAATGTTATATTTTTGGTACATGTGATATAACTTATACTATATAATGTCTATTTCCATTAATAATTATGAAAGCCATAATTTATGCGTTGCTCTTCTTGGTACTATCAATTATTATGACATTCAATAATATGATTTGAAATTTTGTGCCATACTAAATTATGCTTATGAACAGCCTGCCGAACAACAATTATGAGGTAAAATTTTTATGCAATTAACAATTTATGACAAATAACATGTATGAGGAAAGCCATTATGCGAAATGAGTTATGACAATCGAATTTATGACAAGAATTTTTATTCCACTAGAGGTGATCCCGTCAAGTATACTTATAAAGATTATGTATATAAAATAAATAAACAATGCTGATGAGAAGCATGATCTTCAGAAACCTGGACCCTTAAGGCACGCATTCAGAACAGGATTGACGCATTTAAAATGTGGTGCTGGCAAAAAGTCAAGTGCCGCTTATTGACCATTTGCCTCCAGCGGGTCCTGCAGTACTTTGGTCACGTGGCTAGACGCGAGCTAGATAGTTTACAAAAGCTCATTGTAGTTGGCCACATGGAAGGAAAAAGGGAGCGTAGGGGATCACGGATCCGATGGACTGATGCCGTGAATAAAGCCTGTCAGGAATCTCTACAGGCGTCAATCCGGAAGGCGGAAAACCGTGTGGAGTGGAGAGCTTTGGTGCAAGGAATAACGGCCTCAAATGGCCACGACCCTCAGTTACGAGGAAGCGACGAAGAAGTATATAAAATAAATACGTTTATAATTTATACATATTATAAATAATTAATTTCACACACAATGTGTAGATATGATTATGATTTATTCTAAAAGTATTTTAAATCACCCAAGTGCGGGTCGGATTGAGCCAGTTTTCAACAATGGAATATAATAAAATAAGTAGGCCACAAGGGAATTTTCACAAAAAGAGACCACTGTTGAAAAGGACCTTTTCACGACACTGCTCGAAAATGTGGTTATAGATTACCTGAATCCAGTACACAAAACTGCTTATATTATGTTCATTTGTAAACTGTATATCTATGTTAGCTCCCAACACGACAACAATGTTGGACCTTACGGTAACAGTTCGTATCTACACTTGAATTTCATACTAAGATATGACTTTTTAGAAAATATTTCAGACTAATTTTCTTGGCCGGCTTAAACGACAATTTAACCAATCAAAGCTGAATCGTCTGCTGCATGTCAAATTAAATTGACCAATGAGAATGCGTCATTTATAAGGTGTATTTTTATTTTATTTATAAATACCCACAAACGAGTTTATTTTCTTAAGTAAGATAGTACTCCTCAGGTTTACTTTTTAAAAAGTTTTTGTTAAAAAAGGTTTTACTCTGAAAATCATGAACATTTATATTTTGAAATTAGTTATGGGGCGTAAAACAATTTCCTAATTTATACAATTTCTAATTTCTCAACAAATAAACAGTTTTCAACAAATAAACACTTTTAATTACCTATATAAATATTGAGTTCATATTTTTTTTTTATTCGGCTAAAAAGCTATGACTCCATTGCGATGAGATGCAAAGCGCGCATGCGCTACGGGACAGCCGGCCATATTTAAAAAAAAAAAAAAAAATGTATCGTTTAGTAAATATTAAAATTGGTTTTGTAATGTGATAATGTGATTAATTTAATAATGTTCACATTGACTCACGAAATATTACATAATATTAGAAACGTATGTTAATATTGCGTACCGTTACAATGACCCTTCAGTGTATTATGTATCGTAGGGTTGTTTACCTGAGTGTTACCTAGACTAAATATTTAAATGTCTAAATTAATTTGAAAGTTTAGTCAAAGGTAAGTTTGAATATTTTTGTTATTTCTTCATAACTGGGTTGAAAATCGTCTTTATGTCGTTTGAATCTGGGGGCACGATCAGCTTTATGTTTATAATAGCCCTGATTTTTACAACAATGAGGCTGCAACAAGGCGCCGAGTTTAATGACCAAATATGAAAAACTCGTATTATAATATATTTCCTCGTGTCGTGAAAAGCACTATGTTAGGTCTCGGCTGAAAGTGCAATAGATTAACTCGTACTATCGAAGGCCTCCCCTGCGGGTTGGCCTTCGAAATTTACTCGTTAATCTATTGCTTACTTTACAGCCTCTACAACAATGTACTATGAATGAAACCCAACAGGCAGCATTTTTTTGGTAATTGATACTTAACTACAGTAAGAACCTAACTAATGTACCTAATTGCGCCCTAACTGCATTTACTGCTCTTGAACAAACGTGATCGATTATCATCATTTAAAACTAAGGTGTAAAGCCTTATAAATAATGCAAAGATCGACACACAAAAGCAAAAGGATTTTTTTAAAGGTTGTTTGGCGTTAGGGCGGTGGAAAGGTTAACACGTTTGACCGGTAATCCAGAGGTACTGGGTTTGATTCCCAGTCTCTTCCGCCAGGTTACGCATTTCTTGTACTTTGATCTGTGTATTTTAAATGTTATCATTAAAAATGTTAGGATGTAACTAACCAGATTATCAGCCGTATTTTTCAAAGCCACTTCTCACAAAGGATATTGTATCTCCTAATGAAAAAGCTCAATTAAGACGAAGACGCTCGGCTCCTAATAGCTCGAGGCAATCAGTTCCTGTCGCGTAGATTACGTCGCTGAGAATCGACATACAAATGTGCTCTGTCACAGGAGCAATAAATGTAAACATAGATTCTACCAAACTCAGCGACAATTGCAATGTAACTAATTGGAATATGATATGTTGACACTGAAGCCGGAAAAGGTAGTCCAATTTGTACCTGAATTCCGTTTCCCATTTTAAAGGATCATTTTCGAACTTAGAGTGTTAATCTCTCTTGAGTGAGATTGCTGATGCTAAGCGAACCGTTGACGACCTATGTTAGGTACCTAATACATATACTATACTATTTTTTGATAAATGGCAACCGGTCACCTACTGCCAATGTCGCGTTGCCAATCGCACACGGCGACTAGATAGAGGATTGATACCACGTTGTACGGTGTGTTGAGAAAATTGTGCTTTTTAGGGTTCCGTAGCCAAATGGCAAAAAACGGAACCCTTATAGATTCGTCATGTCTGTCTGTCCGTCTGTCCGTCTGTCCGTCTGTCCGTCTGTCCGTCTGTCCGTCTGTCCGTCTGTCCGTCTGTCCGTCTGTCCGTCTGTCTGTCCGTCTGTCCGTCCGTATGTCACAGCCATTTTTTTCCGAAACTATAAGAGCTATACTGTTGAAACTTGGTAGGTAGATGTATTCTGTGAACCGCATTAAGATTTTGATGCAAAAATAAAAAAGTAATAATCAATATTGGGGGCTCCCCATACTTAGAACTGAAACTCAAAGATTTTTTTTTTCATCAAACACAAACGTGTGGGGTATCTATGGATAGGTCTTCAAAAATGATATCGAGGTTTCTAAAATATTTTTTTTCTAGACCGAATAGTTTGCATGACAGACGCTTCCAAAGTGGAAAAAAGTTGGTCCCCCCCCTCTAACTTCTAAAATAAGAAAATGAAAAATCTAAAAAAAACATATGATGTACATTACTATAAAAACTACCAACGAAAATTGTTTTGAACGAGATCTAGTAAGTAGTTTTTTTTTTATACCTAACTTTGCACCTAATTTATATGGGGCGCTATACATACCAGGTGCAAACTTAACTTAACCACTTAGGGACGGAAAGTGTTTGTACGGAACCCTCGGTGCGCGAGTCCGACTCGCACTTGGCCGGTTTTTTATTGTAAAATGAAACCACTCGATCGGGCCTTTACCCAGGAAGGGCTATGTATACGCATCAAGTTGAATTCTTCATTCAGCTATTCACTCATTCGTTAGATCACTGCACAATACGCCATCAATACTACACATTGAACAACAAAAATGAATAAATCACGAACAACCAAACTTAAATGCATGCGGCCATCTTGAGTCACGGACCGGAAGCCTACTTACTTAGCACGCTTTTAAGACTGCTGAAAGCGTGACATGCTATCCTTCAGAATTGACACCCAACACTGGGAGGATATGTCTGACTTCAACAGGCGATTCAAATGTAATCTGTAATGAACGGGTTATTTTTGGCTGTTCTGTTTATTTTGAAGTCGGTTCTTTTTTGTTGAAATATTTATCTTGCTTTTTAGTGATTTCAATAAATATATAGGTATAGTGGGGTGAGAGATGGGCAACCGAATTGAGAACTCCTTCCTTTTTTGAAGTTGGTTATAAAGTATAGTCGTTGGAACAAAAAAATAGACTAAAATAAACTTCTACATTTTTCCTGAAATCGTTAACTTTGATATCTTATAGATGTGCCAAAAACTTTGAATAGAAAAAAAGTCATGCGTCAATTTAATCCTGACGCGCTCTCGCGTCCCCAGGGACAAATAAAAAGAAAATAATATTCTTACCGAAATGCTATTTTCTCAATGGTACACGAAAATCTCCCAGTAAGCTTATTTTCCAATTTCAGACCGTTTACCAAAGGGAGAGAGTTCGTTTGCCGCTGGATCTTGTTTATTTTATTTTTCTGCAACTTTTTATGTCATTTGGCGTGTGATAAGCCAGTGACAAGTTTACTTGAAGTAAGCTATATGATTACACGTACAAATAGGGAAAGATCTTTGACAAGCGAACCGTTTGTAAATGAGCTCCTAATATTATGAGATACTTTCGTTCGATTTATATCAGACTAGCTGTGCCCCGCGGTGTGACCCGCTCATCCCACGGGAACACTAAATTTATTCGGGATGAAAAGTATCCTATGTCCTTCCCCGGGACCGAAACTATCTATATACCAAATTTCATCTAAATCGGTTCAGCGGTTTAAGCGTGAAGAGGTAACAGACAGACAGACAGACAGACACACTTTCGCATTTATAATATTATAGTATATAGTATATAGTACCTATAATAGTATATATAGTACATAGTATAGATAGTATAATAGTATATAGTATATAGTATGGAGTTGTTACGGTGTGTAACAAGTAAAAAGATTCTATTTAAAAATACTAATTACTTTTATTAAAGGATAATTGCACGGGTTACGTATTTGAATATCGAAAATTGAAATATCGACGGTTAAAATATCGAAAATTAGAATATCGAAGGATCATAACGTCGAAATTCAAAATATCGAAAGTATACATTATCTAATGGTACAATTATCGAATGCTTAAATTTCGAAAATCTGAATATCGACATATAAAATATCGAAAATTGAGACTTCGAACGATTCTAAGGTCGACATACTAAATATCGAATATCTATATTACCGATAGGTTCAAAAGTCGAACACTGAAATGTCGAAAATTTGAATATCTACAAGTGAAATATCGAAATATTATTACGTCGAATGTATGTTATATCGAAAGTATTTCGAATGCTTTTAAATAATATTTGTTCCTAAAAATAGTAGAGCTATCTATCGCCTTACATATTCTGGGAGCCTAATGGCTGAGAAAGTCCGAATCTAGGGCTCTCGCTGGTTAGGACGCGTGCCGACACAGAGCACCCTAGAGTGTTTTTGTAAAGCCGGAGGCGCGGAGGGAGTGCAGCCCTCGCCCGCCGTGACAAAGCTCGGGAGCCGTGCGAAGCGGAGCGGCTGAGGCTGGTCGCCGAAGGCGACCAACAAGCCGAAGCTGCGGAGTGGAGTACAGGCGACCGCGATTTGCCACGCAAGGGCGGAGGGGCTGCTCTCCCCGCAGCGCCGGAGCTAAGGCAGAGTCAGTTTTGCTCGATTTTATACTCGAGGTTGACCTAAATTTACTTAAAATTATTTAGGAAAATAATATAAATTATCAAATAATTCAACTGAAATTTGACGATAATGAATAACACTACCATAGGTTTTATAATATGTACTTCATTAATTTAAACATTGCACTGGGTCAACCTAGAGTCTTTGGGTCAACCTGGAGTCTAAATCGAGCAAAACTGACTCTGCCTTAGCTCCGACGCTGCGGGGAGAGCAGCCCTTCCGCCCTTGCGTGGCAAATCGCGGTCGCCTGTACTCCACTCCGCAGCTTCGGCTTGTTGGTCGCCTTCGGCGACCAGCCTCAGCCGCTCCGCTTCGCACGGCTCCCGAGCTTTGTCACGGCGGGCGAGAGCTGCACTACCTCCGCGCCTCCGGCTTTACAAAAACACTCTAGGGTGCTCTGTGTCGGCACGCGTCCTAACCAGCGAGAGCCCTAGATTCGGACTTTCACACACAGCTCATTATTATTTCGCATCTACCCTCCTATTTTGTCCACGTGCAATGTAATTACCGTTCGGTATTTGGGCTTTCGGAATTTCAGCCGTCGATATAATGACTGTAGATATTAAGATCGTTCGCTATTTCAATTTTCGATATTTTAAACGTTGGCTTTTTGATGGTTGATATTTTGGGTTTCGATATTAACATAATTATATCGATAATTTGACTGTAGATATTTTGAACTTTCGATATTTTAGCAATTCGGTATTTGACTTTTAGGTATTCCAAACGTCGATATTATGATAGTAGATATTTAGATCGTTCGATATTTTAACTTTCGATATTTTGACCGTCGACTTTTTAACGTTAGATATATTAGCTTTCGATATTCAAATACGTAACCAATTGCACGACATACATGTTTCTTATTCTAATATACAAAATGGAAGAGCGATCAGCCAATGGCGTCGCCCCGGCTCTCCTGCTTTACCGTCGGTAAGCAGTTCAGAGTATAACGACATCTAGCGGAAGTCGGTCAGACCACTTTATCGACTTATCGCCCAACTTGGTCGGGTTTGGTTATGTTAGTTCTGCCGAGCGCCGCAGGATGTCGCAGGTTATGCGACAGGAGTATGGATTTATTTTGATGAAAAACCTGTTTTTTTTTATCTAGTTTAAAAGATATCTACTTCACCTTCTTTTTCTATCTTCTCTTTAAATTTCAATGGAGAATTCGTACCTACATCTACAACTGTACAAACCAAAGGTACAAACACTGCATGAAAGTGACAAAAATATCACTTTCTCTCAGTTTATAAAACAACTTCCTCCGTCGCATCTATCTGTCTGTCTTGTTCGCGATGATCTCAAAAATCGACTGAAAGGTTTTCACTTTATACTCTCGCGGTTTGAACACATAATTAAAACTTATTAAACCGGGTCTATCGCGATTTCGAGGGTTTTTCGGATTTTTCTGGATCAAGTTGCATAAACCAAAGATCCTTTCCACGGAACGTAAGGGAGGCTATTGAAATAAAAAAACACCCTAAGAATTTCAAACGGGCAGATGGTTTTAATTTATCGCCAACTTGAGGACCAGTGATTCAAAAGTTGAAACCACGGGTTATATCTCGGATCTGTGTGCGGACATCGTGAGTCTTGTGTCGTGCCGGTGATAATAAATATTAACAAATAGGGGTTAGTCGAACTTTTTATCTTCTTACCCATCCGTTTTATTACACATTTCGTCGGGTAGTGATACATTTGGTCGACATCTCCAGTAACAACTCATAGGCCTGAGGCCACGGCACGTGTTGAAACGTCAGGCAATGAAGGTAAATCAAAATATCGCGATAGACCCGGTTCAATAAGTTTTTTTTATGAAAGGTTTTCATCTGTAAACAGAGTGTAGTGTATCCCGAAGGGGTCCATATTGGCTCTCATAAAATTTGTATTCCTATTTATATTTCACTACTGATTTTTATTCATAACAATCATTCTTCATATTTTTTTTCCTCATACTTTTTTTCTTCATACTTTTATTTTACTACCTAATCAGTTAGGTATCATCCTTTTTTTCTTAATTATGTCATTACTAAGAAATTTTAATACTCATAATTTTTCTTTTCATAGTGATGAAAAGAAAAATTATGAGTATTAAAATTTCTTTCGAGGTTATTTTTTTTTGCGTACCGAAAAAGGTTTTGCTTGCATTCATACTGTTTACATACAAGAACAATCCACCCAACCACTTTCAGGTAAGTATTGATAGGAAAATTATGATAATTGTCTGTTATGAAGTAAAACCACTGTTTCGCTCCCGCCTGACCTTCTAACCTAACCCGGCCACACGTCGGATCTGCTCTGAAAGGTTTTGCTCGCTCGCTTCGCTCGCTCGTTCAAATTTTATAATTTATGAGTTCGGATTATTATGTTACTTAGATTAGTAGTGTAAGAAAATATATGAAAACAAAATATTAGTGTAAACAAGTTGTATGAATAGTGATCTTATGAGTTCTGATGATTATGAGACCCGATCGTTAGTATTTAAAAAAATTATGAAGTGTGATCATTATGATATAAAATAGTATGAGAAATATTTTCGGACTTCCAATAATAGGACTTAAAAAGTTATGTGAGAACATACACACCCATCCCGAAGCCACTCCCTAGTGCGATCCTACTTAGATCATAATTAAAACGACTGGCTCTTTCGTAGTGGTAATAATCGTGAAAAAGGAATAACGAAATAGAACTCTCGTAGAATCACCCTTTTGGTTATTGTGAACTATCCGCGGAAACCTACGTTACAATCGCCTTCTGAGAAACTTTCTAGTTTTGCGTACTTTTGCTGAGAGATAAGTCTATCCCATTACGAAGCTGTAATAAATTCAACCTGTCCGCCGAACTTCCGAGTTGCAAACTAGATTGGAAACTGTAACTTTAGAGTCGACAAACTTTAAAGTTGGCAACTTTAGAGTCAAATCTGATAATTTGAACTTTCAAGGTGTTGGTTTAATTACATTTGATACTCTTGGCGAAGAAGGTGTTTTTGATAGGCAAGCAGATTATTTTTGTAAAAATGTAATTGAATCGGCGTTTGTTTACACTGTAAATTTGAAAATATTCGCGAGTAATTTATGAAAAAAAAAATTTCGACATTTCAATTCAACTCCTTTTCTCAAATTAAAATTCGTATTAAGTTGCCAATGTCGAAAATTTAAGATATTCTTTAATTGCTTGCTAGTATTGGATTGAGCTAAAATTATTGCATATTTACGTAGCTAGGTATACCTAAAATCTCATGTAAAAAGAGAGATGTCCACTCATTTTACGTGGGATTAGCCTATTTATATTTAAATCGTTTAAAGATGTTCAACTGTAATGTAAGTAGATATTTTATGGCCTGAATTGATAATGATGTAAGCTCCACATCTGCCGAGCATTAAAAAATATATTTTCAATCTTCGAAAAAAATAAATAATGATATTGCAAAATTTTAAAAAGTAAAATTGTCTTTGATTCAACAAACCGTAACTCTCCGCTCTCCGCGATTCTCTAATCCATTAAATGAGCGAGAGGTACGGATCCCTAAAAACATTAACGCACCTAAACGCTTCTTCAACACGTTAAACACAGAACTTGCTATTTTCAAAGACAGCTGGAAAATGCCGAAGCCGCTCCCCCCGTTCTAATCCCTCGTTATGTTTGAAAAATCTCGCAAATCGGTCGCGTGAGCGCGAGATGGAATTTAATTTAACGTGACGCTGCGAGAAAATGAGGCCTATTTTGCACACGCTCACAATGCTAGGCCGAGAGCTAGATATCATAAGAGAGGATAGAAAAAAATCTCGCAAATCGGTCGCGTGAGCGCGAGTTGGAATTTAATTTAACGCGACGCTGTGAGAAAATGATGCCTATACACGCTCACGATGCTAGGCCGAGAGGAAGGTTCAATTTCTAAAAGACCACCACATTATACATTCTCCGATAGTCCTTTCTGTAAGAATCTACAAGCTGCTGCTTTTTCATTCTTCTTTGGGGTTTTGCCAAAATATTTTATTTTTATTGGCTGAAGGGATCTTATGCCTTCGAAACCCAAAAAAAAATTGAAGATGGTTGATGGTTGACACTTGTCAATGTCAAAATTTCTTCGATTTGACACTGACATGTATCAAAATTTCAATGGCTTGATATTAACAAGTGTCAAGTCAAGTGTTTTTCGGCTAATCTCGTCTAGAGATCGCATTTCTCAACAGATTCTCATGAAATGTTGTAAGTGAATTCGAAAAGTATATAGATTTTTTTTGCCATATCAGTTTTTCGAAATACTTCAAAATGGCGGAGATATGAGCGTGAAAATGGAAACGTAAAAATTATAACTGTCAGCAATTTCGAAACAAGCTCGCGAGGTGTACAGTACCCAGTAGAGAATTGTAGTTCTACAAAGTAACCGCTAGGGGCGTTGTACTATTCTCCATACAAATCAACTCATGGTAAGGGTACAGCTCACAGATGCACTATTTGTATTAAATTTTATTACGCGAGCTCCTAAACTAGGCCGCTTATAGGAATGGTATCTCTGGAAAATGAGCATTTCGAGGAACAATAATGGCGCCGACAGCTTTAATTATCACATGTTAATTCTCCTGTAAATGGTACTCGTTTAATTAAATAACTATGTTGACAAAGCGTCTGGATATAATTTAAGTAAAATATTACGTAATGTTAGAAAAATGTATGTGTGTCTGTCAAAATGTGTATCAAAAGAAGCCCTTTTAATAAACGTTAATAGAAATATCAATTATTGGTCTCTGAGTAGTATTTTTTCAGCGTTTATTGAGCAAATTGTAGTAATTTTTTAATAGTGTGTGTTGCCTAGGGGCAGCCAGGTGAAAAAAATATGAATATCTTAGTGTTGGGTTATGCGATTTTAGTTAGAGATAATTAGGATGCTTCTTTGTTTTTTCTTTTTCCCCTTGACACCTGTTCATTTTGTTTTAGGGCACGAAAAAACGGCCTAAATGCTAAAAGCGCCTATAATTAGAATAATTCTGGGAATATGAAAATACTCATCCCATAAAAACTTACAGAATCTCTTTTATTTTGTCATTCTTTTATTTTATTCCCAAGTTTGAGCTCCAGCCAAGCAGAAAGCTGCATAAGGCAATATTTCACACGAATATTCGCTTTATTTCATGTAACGGGATATTTATGAGTGGTATTCAACCCATCTAGCACAACTATGCTTCGCAACTCTTGTCGCGTGATTTAGCGTTAGCCGTCACTCTCTAGCAGTACTGTACTGAAAGAGATAGGTAATTTATCTCCCGCGAGATAGTCGCGTGTCACAGTTGTGCTAGAGGTGCAGGTAGGTAGTATTGGCAACTACACCACGCCAAAACATCTGAAACTGAATGGATTCAAGCTATTTCGTAGTCGAAAAGATGGGTATCCACTGACGGTTATATTATATGGTACTTTTTACTCAGCTACAGTAAGAATAAGAATAAGAATATATTTATTTGTCAAACATAGGTAAATACAATGTAGTAAAGATAGGTAAAGTCTCTCTATGCTTTGCCGATAGGCGTACAAATGTCGTGGGTTTTTGACCCCATTATACAATGCAGAGTAATATAATTATTCACAATTAAAATAAATCATTTTAAAATTCAACATTGTCAGGCTTGAAAAATAATAACAATAATAATAACAATGATATAAAAGAAATAGTCACATTTAAAATATTGGCGGTACATAAAATTAAAACAATGTCAAATTAAGGTAATTGGGTAATAAGCAAATAATTTATTATAGATCTATGTCATTTATGAACTGTTGAATATTATAATAACATTTTTGAATTAACAGTAATGTCAGTTTCTTTTTAAATTGTTCTAATTTTAAGTCCCTTATGCTAGCTGGAATTTTATTATAAATTTGAGGTGCCATTCCTATAAAACACTTTTGCGTACTAGTGCTGTTTTGCACTCCTTACTGCGTAGAGAATTTTGATACTGTGACCGTGTAGGTAGCCTGCGTGTATCAGCAACTTGACTAAATAAGTTAAGATTACATTTAACAAATATCGCAACTTCTATTATATACAGGCAGGGCAGAGTCAAGATTTTTAGCGATTTAAAATACGGAGCACAACTGTCCATTACTTTTAAACCGCACATAGCTCTTATGCATCTTTTCTGGGCCTTAAATGCTATTTCCTTGTCAGCTGAATTGCCCCAGAATATTACTCCGTATCTTAGTGTTGACACAACAATACCGTGATAGGCAACAAGTAAAGCATCTCTATTCACAGTTTTTGAGAGTTTGTGAAGTGCAAACGCAGATTTACTTAACTTTTTGCACAATTCATTTATGTGATATTTCCATGTTAATTGGCTATCTATCCAAAGACCCAGAAACTTGGTAACTCCTACAGTTTCTATGTTACTTCCACGATAATTTATATTCATTTCCATGGATTTAATGCGCTGATAAAAATGCATTATGTTGGTTTTCGTCAAATTTATAACTAGTTTATTGTTATTAAGCCAACTGATAATGTCAGATATTGTATCATTTATGTCATTTTCGTAGGTACTTACATCATTACATTTTATTATTGAAGTGCTATCATCAGCAAACAATATCATGGGATGGCAAACTGCTTTTGGAAGGTCATTGATATAAATAAGAAAGAGCAGAGGGCCAAGTACACTTCCTTGTGGTACTCCACACATCACACATCGTGTATCAGATTTGAATATTTTAGTCATTTTACTTTTATGGCATATCCTAGTTATCTCTGTGTATTGTAGACGGTTGGTGAGATAGGAACTAATTAGCTTTTGGACATTACCTCTAATGCCATAGTAGTCAAGTTTGTAAAGAAGTGTCTTATGATCTACACAGTCAAAAGCTTTTGTCATGTCAGTGAAAATAGCACATATAGGCACCTTTTTGTCAACACATGTTAGTACAGAATTAACTAAGTCAAAAATAGCCATGTTTATGTTAATATTTTTCCGAAAACCCTTCTGTTCCTTACAAAATAATGAATGTTTATCTAAATAGCTATAGAGACAGTTGTAAATAAATTTTTCAAAAATTTTTGACAATATTGATATAAGGGCTATAGGACGATAATTTTGAGCGTTTTCTTTATCACCTTTTTTAAATAAAGGTTTAACAATGGATATTTTCAACTTGTCTGGGTATATGCCTTCTGAAATACACAAATTTAAGATATAACATAAATGTTTAGCTATCGTATCGCTAACGTACTTAATAACGACAGTAGAAATGTCATCAGTGAAGCAACAAAGAGAGTAACGACTTTTAGTCCCCACGTGAACGGAGTTACGAGCATCTAGTGAATAAGTTCAATTCTTCTCGGAAAATCTAAATACTTATCCCATAAAAACTTACAGAATCTCTTTTATTTGGTCATTCAGTCTTTCTTTTATTTTATTACCCAAGTTTGAGCTCCCGCCAAGCAGAAAGCTGCATAAGGCAATATTTCACACGAATATTCGCTTTATTTCCTGTAGCGGGATATTTATGAGTGTCATTTCATTTTGCACGAGCATTCATTTAGCGGAGGCTGCATTGCGATGAATAATATATGCGCTGCCATCTGATGCTTTGAGGTTGATTTGAACTAAAACTGGGTTAATATTATGCAGATGACAGGTTTACTCTGTCTTGTGTCAACAATCTGACATGTTTTGAACTCGTATGTAGTCCTTCTTCAGGGACCTCGATGCGGCCATCTCCGGTTACGATTTTAACCCCGATTTTGGGTTCCTTAAAATCGTATCAGTGAGCAATTGACGGATGTTCAAAGAAAAGTGCAGTCTGCTTAAAAGCTCGTCACGGAAATTAAATTTTTGACAGAAACTTATTTCCTGCGGAATCCATCGACGGTCGTGTAAAGTAGGTATATCATTACTGTCACGTTTCAAGGCGACAGGGATTGACACCTCATTTGGACGTAGTTATGCAATAATGTTCCAAACCACAGCGACCTCATTTTGAGATAAATGCAACTTTAGGTTTCAGTGGTACACTTTTTTGCTGTAACCAGTACATACGTGTAGTATGTGTTTTTTTGTAGAAATATATGTTCGTTACTTGATGATGACATATTTTTTAAAAATTATATAGTATAAAGGTACGTATTTAGAGAAATAGGAATTGGAACGTTTTTACAAAATGGTTGTTTGTATGGACTCTAATCCGGAATGATTTTGCTAAAACGTTCCACGATGTATGAAACATTACTTTATTATAATCTTAACAAAAATAAAGTCAATAAATAGGTGAATGTTTGCTAGGAATATAAATAAAAACAACAAAAATAGCAATAAGTAAGTCATAACCTTTATCCATCTTCATAACCTTCTATATCAAAATCTGGCACCGCACCGAATCCATCAACATCATCGAGAATATCCTCAGAACACTAGACCTTTTAAAATTGAAGACAATCTTCAGGTATGGTATATTGGTACATTGATTGCAAGTCAGCTAATTTTGCAGGAGCGATTGGTTTGCCATTAGGCCACAGCAAACAGAAATCAGAATCGCTTATGTGCCTGGTTTCCCCTTCTTTTTTTTCAATTGTCAACTCTTTATAATCTTCTTCCAGTGATGATCTCATTAAGATAAAATGCACTCTATAATTTTTTATTTGAATCTCTTTTGCATGTAACCAACTAACTTTGCTTTTGTCAGTAAATTTCTTTCGATTGGTTATATTTTTTCTATTTCGCTTGAACTATAAAAATCAGTCTTCTCCATTTTATATACTTGAAGTGGTTTAATTTTCTTACTACGTTTAATTATATCGATGTATTCTTCAGCTGCATACACGCGTTGGTGGTGTTTGAGAGCTGTTTCTATTTTAGAAAAATCCGTGTCATTCGGTAAAAATGTATGGCCGGACTCAAGAAATCGAAATGAGACGGTTTTCAAAGTTGGATGGGAGCTCAAAATTGCTTTCATCATGAGAACGATTTTGATATTTCGGTTCTGACCACCGCAACAATCGCTCCATAAAATTAAGTGTGTGACAGTAAAACTTACTACTACTTTGGCATTACGAATTTCCACCTCTAACTTATCACACGTGTTACAAGTATCTTTCTTTAATGTTTTACACTTCACTCATATATCGACAGGCGTTTATCCAAAAGTATGGCAATGACCGCAAGCACACTTCTTTGAACTATGTGAAAAAGATTTTTTATTCCAAATTTAACCTGAAGTGTAAAACATTAAAGAAAGATACTTGTAAAACTTAGCTTCTGGTTTATATATTTCTTAAGGCATGATCCAACTTCCTGGGCTCCTCTTCCTGCTTCTCCTTCTACCCATACATAACAGTGCCCAATGTCATCAGATGCACTACGAATACCACTATTGTAGAACCACAATTTCCTTTTATAAAATGCTACATTCGTTGGTATGCGGGGCAAAGGTAATGTCTTCTCTAAATCAAATGTTAAGCATTCGACTAACGGTGAATTTTTTGCTTGCTCAAAATCCAGCTTCATTTGGTTTCTTACATTAGTAGCCCTTTCTAAATGTTGTGTCTTTTTTTCTGTAGCTTTTTCTTTTTCTTCGGTATTTTTGGCATTACGAATTTCCACCTCTAACTTATCACACGTGTTACAAGTATCTTTCTTTAATGTTTTACACTTCATTCATATATCGACAGGCGTTTATCCAAAAGTATGGCAATGACCGCAAGTACACTTCTTCGAACTATATGTGAAAAAGATTTTTTATTAACCTGACGTGTAAAACATTAAAGAAAGATACTTGTAACACAACACGTGTGATAAGTTAGAGGTGGAAATTCGTAATGCCAAAAATACCGAAGAAAAAGAAAAAGCTACAAAAAAAAAATACACAACATTTAGAAAGGGCTACTAATCTAAGAAACCAAATGAAGCTGGATTTTGAGCAAGCGAAAAATTCACCGTTAGTCGAATGCTTAACATTTGATTTAGACAAGACATTACCTTTGCCCTGCATACCAACGGATGTAGCATTTTATAAAAGGCAATTGTGGTTCTACAATAGTGGTATTCATAGTGCATCTGATGACATTGGGCACTGTTATGTATGGGTAGAAGGAGAAGCAGGAAGGGGAGCCCAGGAAGTTGGATCATGCCTTAAGAAATATATAAACCAGAAGCTAAGTTTTACAAGTATCTTTCTTTAATGTTTTACACTTCAGGTTAAATTTGGAATAAAAAATCTTTTTCACATAGTTCAAAGAAGTGTGCTTGCGGTCATTGCCATACTTTTGGATAAACGCCTGTCGATATATGAGTGAAGTGTAAAACATTAAAGAAAGATACTTGTAACACGTGTGATAAGTTAGAGGTGGAAATTCGTAATGCCAAAGTAGTAGTAAGTTTTACTGTCACACACTTAATTTTATGGAGCGATTGTTGCGGTGGTCAGAACCGAAATATCAAAATCGTTCTCATGATGAAAGCAATTTTGAGCTCCCATCCAACTTTGAAAACCGTCTCATTTCGATTTCTTGAGTCCGGCCATACATTTTTACCGAATGACACGGATTTTTCTAAAATAGAAACAGCTCTCAAACACCACCAACGCGTGTATACAGCTGAAGAATACATCGATATAATTAAACGTAGTAAGAAAATTAAACCACTTCAAGTATATAAAATGGAGAAGACTGATTTTTATAGTTCAAGCGAAATAGAAAAAATATAACCAATCGAAAGAAATTTACTGACAAAAGCAAAGTTAGTTGGTTACATGCAAAATAGATTCAAATAAAAAATGATAAAGTGCATTCTATCTTAATGAGATCATCACTGGAAGAAGATTTTAAAGAGTTGACAATTGAAAAAAAAAGGGAGAAACCAGGCACATAAGCGATTCTGATTTCTGTTTGCTGTGGCCTAATGGCATACCAATTGCTTCTGAAAAATTGTTTAATGTATATTTTGGTCTAAAATAAAATGTTCCACATATTTTGGATCGCTAATGCCTTACGGTTTTAAAGACCAGTAGTGTTACAAACAGACGTGGATCATTTATTGCAAGAAAATGTACAAATATGGATTTTGTGAAAACGTTCCAACCTAATAGCAAAAATGTTACAAATAGATGTGGATCATTTTTGCAAAAAAAAAAGAGAACAATAAGTATCATATGTGTTTTGCAATAATGTTCCAAAGTCCATGAAACATTTTTTGCATAACCAAAATTATAGTATGCGTTTTATAGAAATGTTCCAAGAGCATTGAAACATTATAAGGTAATAATATTCATGAATATTGGTTACTAAATTTGTTTCAATTTACATGTGATGTTTTGTTTTCTTTATGAATATCCTTGTTTAGTAAAAGTGTGGGGTGGAACATTTGGGCCAAATTTTATCTAAAAAAATAAGCTATAAGGACTGGAACCTTTTACCTAGATGATTTTAATATGTGGAAAAAGGTTCACTGGTTGTGTTATCTCAATTTTGGGCGAGTTGTGGGTTGGAACGTTATTGCATAACTACGTCCATTTGCACGTGAGGGAACGGGTGGGATGATAAATAACACGTGATATAGGTATAGGTATACTATACCTGGTATAGTCAAGAGAGTTGAGGCGACGCACACAACAACATGTCATGTAATGACAGCGAGATTTTGAATAACTGTTTTGTTTTCGTACCGATAGCAAGTTCAGCAGCGAACTTCAAGATTGACGAAACGTTAAGAATTAATTTTCGTAAACTATATCTGATTTAAATAAATAAATTATAATTTTATATGCGCGATAATATTTATGATCTTCTTGACTATCACAACCATGTATTATAATTAAGTTGAAGACAATTCGAGTGACTTAGTTTACTTAAGTATATTTTATTGTTTCTACTGTTTTACCTATCAGTAAATATCGATGGCAAAAAGCGAGAACGTAGTAACCGCCAAAATGCAAACTTTACACCAGAACCAAAAAACTTTTCGATTTCGAGAAAAAAAATCATAACTCTTTCATTTATGAACGAAAATGCTTGATATTTGGATCTAATTCATAACTTATGGTTTTCTTTCAACTGGCATATTTAATATTTAACAAAAAAGACTGGTTTACGACTTAGTGGCGGTTACGACAATTGAACTCTTTTTTTTCGTTACGCGAAAACGCTGTAAACGCCAGAAGTAAATGTACTAAAATGGTGAAACGAGTATTATTTCCATAAAGCATAAATGCTGTAACCAGATGCATATTTATTTTAAGATTCAATAATTTTGACGTAAATGTCATTACATTCTTTATAGGACTAACTGAAATGTGGTAAGTGTCCACCGGCAAAAAAAAACTGTGAAAATAAAACGACTTAAGTATCAATCAACTTTTATCAACATACTTTTTTAAAATGTTTCCAAATTTTAAATGCAGGTTTCTTACAAATTAAAAGCTCAGAAGCAACAATTACCGTCTTAACATATCAAATACTATCTTGTCTCAATTTCTCTGTATAAAAACATTACGAAAGTTACTTAAAACCTCCGTTGCTTATAATAACATTTCAAAAGGCTAATAAAATCTCTCATATTATAAAATCACAACCTTGTACTTATCGTGCTAAAAACAAACATAAATATTCTTAGGGTTAATCAGACTATAATCTTGTTATCCGCTAAAACTAAATATTATAGGTAATGAGGTTTAATATTCCCGTGAAAACTTTAAAACCCTCTACATTTTATCTTCAGTTTTGGCATTAAATTGTCTTTTAAGTAACTTTTATCGATATAAAACTCACTACCTATTAAACCCACTAACTATAAAAGATGTTTTGAATGTAAGTATTACTTATTATATAAGTTTTCAACATAATTCTTAAACAATTGTTTAACACAACTATCACCTCAATTATAAAAATATTTCTTTGAACTAATCTCACTGAACCATTAATATTTAACTTAAATAACTAGACGTTATATTACTATGGTACCGTACAAATTAAAATTGTTATTATTTATTTAAATAAAAACTCGGAGTCATTTTTCTTAGGCAGAATATCAATTGACATTAAAATAGGAACCTAAAAATTGCATTCCAATGGAATTCGTTTTCATAATAACATAATTAAAATAACTGTTCTTAAAAAAATAATAAAAATTCCACTCTAAAATGCATTGCTTTATAATAACACTCCTCAAAATGTTTGTCTTATTTAACTCAAAAATCGCCCCTCTGAAGTAATGAAAATTAGTGCAATAGTGACTGATGGACATGTGCATTCTTCCAATCCTGACCTACGGAGCGTAGACTTGGTCTTTGACAAAAGTTCAGAAGTCCACCAAGTCCACCCTCAAGGTTTGTAAAAGAGCCATGGAACGCAGTATTCTGGGCGTAAAACTAACTGACAGAATTAAGAACACAGTACTGCGTTCCAAAACGCTGGTAGCTGATGTAGCTCAAGCAGCCGCAAAGCTGTATATTATGTCCGTGATAAAACGAATGACGACAGTTGTCGCAGTGGTTTAAGCAGCTGCCTACTAAGCCGACGGTCCTGGGTTCTGTAAGGATGGCGCTCCGTGGGTCCTTTTTAAAAAAACTAAATTTCACTAGCTGTAATACTTTATTCTAACACACACGAAATACAATTAAAATTAAATATGTCTACTGCTCGGTTGCTTCTGATGGACTGCCAAACACATGGAATTTATTAGTTTTATATAAAACAAAATTGCTGATCTTAGCATTGTACTTCATACTGCATTATTTCATAACATCTCCCCCTTTAAGACGAAGCTTTATACTAAAAGGATAAACGAAGGATCACAAATTTATAATAATTACAATTCAGTATTTAAATGAGCAGTAGTTAAAACTTAATTATAGCGATAATTAACTTATAGTTATTCCTTAATTATTAATCTGAAATAGAAATGATTTAAGTTATCTTTATATTGTTAATAATTAGATAGGTTTCTGTTAGATTGCAACTTTTCAAGGTTCCGAAAAGCTACTTTAGTTTTTGTTCTATTCATTTCTATTTCTGGAAGGCTTTTAATAGACTTCTTGTCGCATTCAACTGAGTCGTCCGAAATATCGGTTAGTTCAACTGATGTATCAATTTTATTGTTCTGTCTTTTTGATTTTTTATTATAACACTGATTAAATATTTGGATGCAACAAGATGTGTTCTTACAACAGGTTCTAAACCATTTATTATAAATTTTATATGTTACGTAGAGTATGAAAACTGTTACAAGAAAATAGGTTAAGGCTGAATAATAATGTCCAAATTTGACAATATGAGATTGATTTTCTGCTTGGTGTATTTGGTTCTCTAAGTTGTCAAGCTTATGAGTTGCTAATTTCAAAGACTCGAGGTCAACATCAGATAATGAAATTGGAGATAGCGGATGAGCAGTATCGTTTATAAAGTTATATTTACAGCAATTATCTTCGGCAATATTGAAATCAATTGACAATTGGCTTGGTAGCTTTGATGTGTAGCTTCGAGAGGGTCTAAATTGTAAAGTTTGGAAAAATGCAACGCAGTCGTTGTTTAATGATAATATTCCAGTGCCTTGTATGCTATAGTCTTTGATTTCATTATTGTTTTTACATTTTACAGTTAATTTATTCGCTTTTGATTGTACATACAAAAATCTCCCGTCTTTGAGTTTTTGCCATATATTAACATTTCCATATATCATTTTAGAATTACACATTTCGGGAAGTGACAAAGTAACATCTGTTATAAGTTTAGTTTCACATGTAGGATTATTAGTCGTAGATAAAATAGAAGGTAAAGGGCATATTACATAGTCGTTTTTGATATCCTTACAATCACTTAGAGTGTTTAACATCGCGTAATTCAACCTGTCATCTGTTATAGCTAAATACATTATAGAAGAATGAATAAGAGAATATGTTTGAAAGTTATTTTCATCTCGCCGTGTAGGTAATGGCAGAACCTTATAAATATTAAACTTAACTGGGTTAATTAAAGGTATTTGTATTACGAATATTATCTTATTATTATAGTAGTAAGAAGCTAACTTAGATAAATCTATAATATAATGTATATTTTCTAAAGATAAAGGGACAGGAAACTCTAAATTTCCTTTAGTTATTTTGTTAGAATCTAGTTCGTTATATAGTTTCGTAGGGGTCAAAACATAGGGGTGCAGAATGTTAGCTTTTGCAAATAAAATTGAGTTCAAAATTGTGTCTAATATATTTGAAACTGATTGTAATGACCCTTCGATAATATTAAAAATAGAATTAATTTTAGCAAAGTTTACACATTCTGTAGTCATTTTGGAATTCCTTTGGAAAATGTAGTTTAATTTTTGGAGTTGGCTATTTATTCGTAATTCGTTATCATTTAAGTGTCTAATAGATGTATTGAAATTATTAATAGTGGATCGGACTACATGTATGTTATCCTTCATTAAAGAGTAAATTTCCTGTTCATTTTCCTGACAAGTATTAATAGCTTCATCATATTTTCTAGCGTCGTCGGCGTCTAGTGTGCCAAAGAAAAACTTAAGAATTTCGCCACCGAATTCTAGGGCTCGTTTGAAACGTTTTTGACTATTTGAATCTGAAATAAGATGAGATAAGGATTCGTATTTGAGTTTGTTAGCATTAATAATTATTTGCAGCGGGTTTATCGCGTCCTTACAATTGATGTCAAGGGTTACATTTTGTGCTTTTTCGCAAAAGCTAGAAATGTCTGCGATTGAGTTTTCAATCTTATGTAAGTAAGGCTCAATAGGTAAAACGTCTACGTGAGTGACTACATTCCAGTAGTCATTGTAGAAATAACCCGTAGAGGTTGGGTCGAAGTAAAGTCCTGGGCTGTGCAAGATTGGTTGAATAGGGTCTGAATAGCTTGATCCGAAGAATAATCTGGAACAATTTTATGCTGGTTTAATTTCGTTAATGTGGTATTTTACATGTTTTCTATTAATACATAACGTAACATTATTTTTCCCGTGAACTTTAACAATTTTGTAGGGTCCCTTCCAAATTGGGGACAATGCTTTCCGTAGCCGATGGTGGTGTTTGACGTATACTAAGTCTCCTGATTTATAAGTTTTTGTTGTCGAAGACACGTCATAATATCGTTTTGAAGTTTCCTTACTTTTATTTATGTTATCTAAAGCTCTCTCACGAGAGTACTTCATGCGATACTGTAAGGCACGAATATATTCTTGATACGTAGTGTTGTCGTTAGTTTCGCATAGACTACTAGGAATGGTTGGTTTATGACCGTAAAGTAATTCATATGGGGTAAAAGTAGTTGTACAATGTGGGGTTGTATTATACGCAAGGATCGCAGTTGCAAGATAACAGTGCCAATCGTCTTGGTTGTCATTTACAAAGGATTTAAAATATTCCTTAAGGGTAGCATGGCTGCGTTCCAAAGCTCCGTTTGTTTGGGGATGATAGGGTGTAGAAATTAGTTTTTTAATTTTAAGAATTTGCGTTAACTGAGTGAATAATTCAGATGTAAAACAGGTTCCTTGATCGGTTAGGATCATTTTTGGAAATCCGAATAACGAGAAGAAATGAATGAGATTTCTTGCAATTTCATCAGTAGATGATGTTATCATAGGGTAAGCACATGAGAATTTAGTAAGGTCGTCCTGCATGGTTAAAATGTACTTAAACTTTTGAATACCGGCTTCGGGAAGAACTCCAACAATGTCCAGAGCTAATCTTTCAAATGGTTTAGTACTTGATGATGTTATGACCATGGGCGCCTTATTGGAAGCACGCAAAGGTTTGTTTATTTTACACTGAGGGCAATTTTTTACAAAGTGCTCTATATCTGAGCGCATACTCTTCCAGTAGTATGACTCTTTGATTCTGTTGTACATACGCGTTATACCCGGGTGACCGGCTATAGTCGTCCCGTGGTTTTCTTTTAAAATATTTGGTACTTCAACAGGGGTTGGGTATTTTATTTGGTTCTTGTAAATATGGACCTTAATGTTTGTGCCATGGAAAATATAAGATATAATGTTGTATATTTTTACATAAACTAATTTTGTAAAAGGTTCTGAAAAATCTGAAATGGCTAATTCCTTGTCATGATTATCTGTACATAAAATCAAGTCCCTTAACTTAGTCAATAAGTTATAAATAGCTTTGTAACTAGTCTCATCGTAATGATGAATCTTAGTGTATAGAAAGTAAAGTATTTTATCGCCCGCGGCGACCGACTGCACGGTGTCGGATTCGCGTTCCGCTGATAATAGGTCGTCGGCGTTAGGTACAGTCGACAGCAATTGTTCGCAGTGTGGCATTGAATTATCGAAATCTAATGAAACTGGGCAAGCGATTGATTTTTGTTTTGCTAAACTTAAACTTTGATTATGCTCTTCGATCTGGGTGTCATTAGAAATAGATTTGGTAAATTGTTTCTTGAAGTATTGCTCATACGTTGCTTTATTTATTTTAGTATGAGTAATGGCATTGACTGGGTTACGAGATAAGGCGTCAGCGTTTGAATTTATTCTACCTGGTTTGTAAATAATCTCATAGTCGTATTCCTCTAACTTTAATCGCCATCTCAGTAAGCGTCCACCCGGATCTTTTGCATTAAAAAGCCACGTAAGAGGACGATGATCTGTGACAATTTTAAACTTATAACCGTATAAATAGGGTCTGAAGGTGTTCACACCAAATAAAATTCCTAACAACTCTTTTTCGGTTGTTGAGTACCCGCCTTCACATTTATTTAATGTTCGAGACGCGTATGCTATAGGCTTATCTTTTCCGATCTCGCCCTGTGACAAAACTGCACCGACGGCGTAATTACACGCGTCTGTCGTAACTATAAAAGGTTGTTTAAAATCAGGGTACTGCAATAAAGGTGCTGAAATTAACTTTTCCTTTAAATTATTAAAAGCTTGAATTTGCTCATGGTCCCAATGGAAAACGATATCTTTCTTTAATAAAGAGGTTAGAGGTTTTGTTATTTGAGAGAAGTTTTCTATAAAACGACGATAGTAACCTGTCAGTCCAAGGAAAGATTTGACGTCTTTAGCAGTTTTGGGTGTAGGAAACTGAGAAATAGCCTTTACCTTATCAGGGTTAGGCGAAACACCCTTGTCTGTGATGACATGCCCGAGGTAGGCGACTTCACGTCGCAAGAACTCACATTTATCGGGCTGTAATTTGAGATTTGCTTCCCTAAACTTGGAAAAGATGAGTTCGAGCTTTTTAATATGAGATTCGAGGTCATGGGAATAACAGATACAATCATCTAAATAAATGTAGCAATGAAGGCCTTGCAAACCTGAGAGAACTGAGTTCATTAACCTCTGAAATGATGACGGTGCGTTTTTGAGACCAAAGGGCATACGTGTAAACTCAAAATGTCCTGAAATTCCGTTAGTCGTGACGCTAAAACCTGTCTTGGCAATATCCTCAGAGTCCAAACATATTTGGTGGAAACCGGAAGCTAAGTCGAGTGTACTAAAGTACTTAGAATGACCTAACTGGTCAAGGATATCCGTTATTAAGGGCAAAGGATAGACCTCAGAAACGGTGACGTCATTTAGTCGACGGTAATCAATAACAATTCGCCATTTTTGTCTACCGGAAGCATCAAGTTTTTTGGGGACCACCCAAACCGGTGCATTCCAAGGAGAGGTTGAAGGACGAATTATATTTTGATCGAGCATTTTCTTGACCTGCTTTTCGACCTCTTCCTTATGAATTTCGGGGAACCTATACGATTTTACATGAATAGGAGGAGCATCTCCGGTGTTAATGGAATGTTTAATTACATCTGTATGTGTCAAAAATTCACCTTCGAGATGGAATATATCTGTGTGATTTGAAATACAATCCATAAGGGTTTTTCTTTCCTGGGGATTTAAATGAGAGCATCTAATTTGATCCAGGACCTTTTTAGAACGGTCTGTACTAAAAGTGTTTAATTGGTTAATGAGATGGTATTGTTTTACGTCTGATTTGGATGACGAGAGTTCAAAGGGTGATAATTGCACTTGAAAATTGCCAAGTTTGACCTCAGATTCGGTAGTGTTTAAAACAGAGACGTTGACCCTATTATTTGGCTTAATATTTACTATACAATTTGCCAAAAACACTCCGTCACTAATCTTTTGATCCAGTATTAAAGCTTCGTTTAAGCTAGAAATCTCTGAGAGATTTGATACTGGGCATTCAATTACCATTTCTGACCTCGGAGGTATGATAAAAGACGGTTTACTAAAACAAATAGGCAGAGAATAATCTTGAAGACTCAGCGTACTAGTCGAGTATTGTATGTCAATTTTAAAATGTTGTATAAAATCACTACCTATTATACCATCATAATGTAAATTAATGGAGTCACTTATCGCGTGAAACATAAAGTGAAATATAATTTTACTTTTTGGTGAAATTCGATGTTCAAAATTAAGTTCGATGGAGCCAAGAGATTCGCAACAAGAGTCGTTGTCACTTAAACCTTTTATGGTGACTGTCTCTAGTCCAAGCACTGGGTTCTCTAAACTAGATGATTTCACAATTGAAATAGAAGAACCAGTGTCAACGAGGAAACGCAATGGCCTCTTATTTAAATTAGTCTTCAAGTCCACGTGAGGTAAAGATATGTGGTTATTTATGTTATTTATAGTAAAACTTTTCTCACGTGAGCGATCCCTAGAAAAATTCGACTTTTCGCGAGATGGGGGATTAGTAAGACATTTAACATCCTCAATGGGAACTGATTTTGAAATATTATTAGATTTATGTCCTAACCTTGACGCATATGATTCCTTATTATCCTGTGTTTGAGAAGATTTAAGAACACGAGGAAACGAACCCTTATCAACAATTTGGGACTGAGTAGAGGGCGCATTACGATCCTGTGCAACCATGAATTGACCACAGGTACTACCCTGAAACTTAGCTTGAAACTCAGTGGATAAAGGCTGTTTGTTAAGAGAATTAATTTCATTTTCATTCATCCGTACTGGGGAAAAATTAAGAGTACGGGGTTTAGAAAGGTTAGGTATTTCCGTGTCTCTTACTTTTCTACTACGTTCCGGCAGACACGGCACCGAAACGGAAGTTAGTTTAAATCATCTGGATTATCTACAGTGTTAATAACATGCACATTGGACCTATTGGTTGTAGTTGCATTACTTGGCCCAGATGCGCGTGCACTGGATAGCGTATCGTTACGAGTAACTTGATCGGAGCGCGTATTATTACCGTTCTTGAACTTTAATTTGCGACATTCATTTATTAAATGACCGCGTTTTTTGCAATAAGCGCAAAATTTATTAGAATACGATTGCGATTGATCGAAGTTATTATTTGAGAAATTATTATTTGAATTTACGTGATGAAGATTTGGACTTGAATGCCTTGATTTATTTCTATAACAGTCGGAGGCTGTATGGCCGTCCTTATGACAGATAGTGCACTGTTTAGTTGGCTTTTGTGCCAATTTGGACAGTTTGTATAATTTTTCTTCCTCAATTGCATGCGTTATCGCGTCTGACAAATTCTTAGGGTTCCTACAGCGCACTATGTGTGAATAACTGGAGTTCATTCCCAACAAAAATGTATTTAAGGCCAAATCTTCCATTGCGGCTATTCTACCAATTAGCTCTTTTTCATCCTCGCAGCTATAATGAATGTCTGATTGAATGCGAGTTAAACAAGCCTCTATTCTTAAAGAATATTGTGTCACATCTTCGGAGGGCAGTTGCTTGCAGTTTTGGAGGTCTACTAATAAATGGGTTGAATGTTTTTTCTCGCCAAATGTGGCTTTAAGGAACTGCTTAATTTCCTGCCAATCCTGAAAGTTTTTTAAACAGCAAGCCAACTGTGCTTTCCCTTCGAGTTGTGAGATTATGAATTTACACATAAAATTCTGCTGTTCTGTACTTGCCAAAGAAATTGCGTTTTCGCAATTTGTTAAAAACGCGGGTAACGACTCGCGATCGCCATTATAGGGCTTAATAAATTTGGTTAGAACCGAAAGAGTGATCTTATCAGCCATTTTTTTTTTTGGTTTGGATTTAGCTTGTTCGAAACTGTCTTCGGAGGAAGATGAACTATAAGCTGTGCTCGTCTCTTCAGCCTTAATTATTTCCTGAGCAGACATTAATTTATGACAAAGCAGTACAGAACATCAGATAAAACGAAAATGAGAATTTAGGAAGAAATGTTCCGATAACTTTGATTAAAACACTTTCACTTAAAACACTTTGGAACTTTTTGAAATAATAAAATAACTCACAGAATGCAGAACACGAACATTTTGGGGAAAAGCGGCGCGCAGCCTTGGTGCAGCGCGGCGATGACGTCAACGGAGCGACGAAAGTGCAGCGACCCAAGGAGTCGTATTACTGCTAAATCGAAGTCACGTTGCGTTGTTCGTGGCTGACTTATACCGTGGTTTCCACGCGGTAAAATCAGGGTGAGGTGGCAATGAGCAGTGATGGTGGTGAAGAGTGTGGTGCGGGCTCACACTTAAAAGTGGAGGCTGATCGTCGGCCACAGTATAGCTAGATGGTTCACGATGAGATGCGGGCTCACGCTCGGTAGCGGAGACTTATCGTCGACCTCGAAGTGCAGAAAGATGGTTCACGATGAGATGCGGGCTCACGCTTAGTAGCGGAGACTTATCGTCGACCTCGAAGTGCAGCAACGCGGGTTTAGGCGATTGCCTAAAGCTTATCGTCGATCACTGACACTTTTTTTTTTAAAAGGACCTTACGTCCACGGAGCCACTATATGGTAGTCAGGCGGGAAGTTTTTCGCGACGCGCCTAACACCTAGATCTCAGTACTCAATGATTTTTCCTGAGATCCCACTTCTGACACCAAATTTGTAAGGATGGCGCTCCGTGGGTCCTTTTTAAAAAAACTAAATTTCACTAGCTGTAATACTTTATTCTAACACACACGAAATACAATTAAAATTAAATATGTCTACTGCTCGGTTGCTTCTGATGGACTGCCAAACACATGGAATTTATTAGTTTTATATAAAACAAAATTGCTGATCTTAGCATTGTACTTCATACTGCATTATTTCATAACAGTTCGAATCCCGGCAAGGGCAAATATTTGTGTGATGAACTCGAATATTTGTCGAATAATATATTTGTGCCTGGGTCATGGATGTTATTTGTATTTAAGTATGTATTTATCTTTACTAGTATGTTCACTTGTGTCCAGAACACAAGCCTCCTAGAGCTTACTGTGGTACTTGATTAATTTGTGTGAGGTTGCCCGATATATTTTTTTTATTCATTTATGCCATGCGTATGGTTTTTGTGAAAATATTAATCGAATCAGGCACCAGTTAACCGGTAAATTTTAAATACTGTACAGTTGTTTATCTACCGCAGCTCAACAAATTTAGTGCTTATCTGATTCTAGCCCTTGGACAATAAAGATGCGGACGTGACACCCGGATTACTAATGTTTGGCAAATAATCTTTCCCAAAGTATCACATCGCAAATTTTGTTTCCCAAATTTTTATTTGGCAAAAAGTGCAATTAGCAAAACTACGTATCACAAATTTACAGTTTGCAAACATTTTGTTTAGCAAGTGGTTGCTTAGCAAATAATTACTTGTCAAGTTTTACTTTCCCAATTTTTTTTTTGCAAATATATCGTTTGGCATAACATTCTTATCCCAAAATATTGCATGGCATACGATTTATATCCCAGTATAAGGTGAAATAAGTAATACTATGATGTTTGGCCCACTCACTATAGGGCCGCGTGGCTCGCTCGCTACGCTCGCTCGTTAGGGTCGCAACTCAACCTAACACTCCTCCTAGCTACGCTCGTCGTTGTACCTAACCTAAGCCAAGTCGGACCTGCCTTACGTACTACTATTAGGTAATATTTAGGAATACTTAGGGCTTACAATTTACCAGACTTTTGCTATAAGTTCAGCTTGCAAAGTGACTAATTTGGGAAAATTTGGTTTGGAAAATAATTTATGACAAAATCAAACATTTGCTTTATAAGCATTTGCTAAATAAAATCTTGACAAAGTGAAATTTTGGGAAAAGATGATTTGACCAAATGAATACAATGGGAAATGTAACTTTGCTAGAGATGCATTTGGGAAATAAAACTGTTGCGATAAGTTATTTGGGAAGTCATATTTGGGAAACATTATTTGCCAAACGGCAGTACACCGTGACACCCCAAACTAGTTTGATCCGGCTTGAGTCAGCTTTTTAGGGGTTAGACCAATTAACTCTTAATGGTTGTAGTGAAACGTAGTAGATTACAGCAATACTTTCTTCTAGCGATTACAACCGTAAACTAGATAATTATACATATTATACCTACTAATTAAAAAAAAATCATTTTTTTTAAATCGAAATCAAAATTGAAATGTATACCTATTCTGTAAGTAGGCCACTTTACATGTCTGAATCTGAATTTATCGGCATTTCACAAGAGGAGGCCGCTGTCGAGAAGAAGTAAATATTTTTTTAATTTGTTTTTAATCATCATGCGTGCGTTTGCTCGTATCTTTTGATTGCCTTTAAGCTGAAGATAAGCAGACCTTTGATGATATTTGATGTTAATTCCAGCTTTAAACCTCCACGCGTTCCTGAGAAAAAGGTATCGACAAAAAGATAGACAGGCACAAAAGTGATCCTATTTAAGTTTAGTTTTTGGCGATTGAGGCACGGAACTCTCAAAGCTGCCGCGTCCCGCGCCCCAACATCGTTATTTTCTTCCAGCAAAATGTAATAAAAACAATTTTGCTGTCCTTTCAATATTAATAAAGCAAATAAATATGCTATTTATGTTTTATCCCAATATTCATATTTTCCATTAAACCCGCAACATATTTTACATCCAAAAAAAAGGCATGTACACAGACTACGCACACCCACTCGCTCCGGCGATCGCCGATAGACTAAATCACAGGTCGTATTCACGAGCCACATCGCCGCGAGCGCACATTTTTATTGCTGTATCTTCAAGCACTACCCATTTCACGTTGTGTTTCAAATGTCGTTACTGTAGCTTGCTGTTAATTCATTTTCGAATGAAATGTAGTAAGCGTCAATCATAGATAATTTATTTTAGGATAATTGCAGTAAGCTTGGTTCGTAATTTTTTCACTACATGCATAAATGCTTCAACCGCCACGGAACAAAATTTCGGCAACGCTGTAACCGGCACACCCTTTGATTTATGAAAGAACAAAATTAGCGTAAATGTGCTCGTTTAGAAAATTGCTACTATTTGGGTGTTTACAGCAATTAGATGTGGGCATCGTCAAAAAAATACATTCGTTTTGCAACGTAGTCCAGTTTTTTTTAAGCGTCGTAGAGCCATGGGACCCAGACCAGTCGACGCAGAAAAATTCGCTGATTCCGAATATGCAAAAAAAATTTTTTTGGCCAAGTGGCGGTTACTACGTTCTCGCTTTTTGCCATCGATATATACTATATATAGGGCTTTTACTTACATTAAAATTCATTCATTCATCCATGTTGATGTTTTACATAAACATCATCTCAATAATTCGCTAATTCGAGTGTACTTTGAGCTATTGCGAAAATAAGCGATGTCTCGGGTATACCGGGTAGGTAATGCCTGTAATAGGAGCAATTTAAAACCATAGATTCTACTCTTCAAACTGAACAACATTTTGTTTAGCAACTTTAAAAAAAAGTATTTTACTATCTCAAACAAATTAAATAGTATTTTCAATGTACGTCGTCCAACATTGACATTCCCTGAGCATTGACATAGCTGTCACTCTTCTAATATCGGACATTTCGCAATACATTGCATCTTTGTCTAAACATTATTCTACAAAATATCATTTAATACACGTTATTTTCAGAAGTTGCTTAACAAATGTTGTTCAGTTTCAAGGGAAGAATCTATGTTTAATTTATTTCTCCTATTACAGGCAACACCCGGTAGGTATATCAACTAAGTCTTAAAGTTTTATCGTTTTGTCATTTCTATATTTGTCACATATTACAGAATATTGATTGAATTCAGGTGGCAATTGAATTAATAAGCATATGGAAAAGCCACGTGGGCCAATCACTGAAGACTTCATAGACGACATTAATTTCAAAAGAAAAAAGGCACCTGTTACACTATTATCTTTGCGACTTACGACATTTTTGTTGAATAAAGTTAATTTTTAATGAATATTGATTCCTGCTAATTTGTGGCGTTTCTTTATGTCTGTGAGAAAGTCATAATAAGACAACTTCTGTACCTATTATATCGCTTTGAGGATATTCATTGGAAATTAAACTTTAACTCGTCTTGTACTGAAAATACAAAATCATTGAGCAATGAAATATATTATTTATAAACTTATACGATTTTCACACATTATTACAGCAAAACAAGACTTAATCTCGTTCAAAAAGGTGGCATTAAGAATGAAAACAGTCGTGATGTTAATTACAATAATGATTTTAGAAAAACCATGGTGAGAAAAAACGACGAACGAAGACAGCTAGTTTGTAGATCCTCGTAGCAAAAACTATCGTGAAAAAATATAATATAATTGTTTCCGAAAACTTAACCATACCTTTCTTCTAAAACTCCACAATACCATGAGTACAGTGACAGTACTCGCTAGCGTAAAGGATTTTTATGGAGAATTGTAGTTCAACAAAGTAACCGCTAGGAGCGCTGTACTATTCTTCATACAAATCGTTGACGCTGTCGCTTGCGGGTACGGTCACGTTAACTTATTTATGGTAAGGATACTGTTTAATAGGTGACAAATCTCCAAAGAACAATTCTACGTTTCTCCCGCAATCTACATTAACTCTTATTTCGTAAGGAAATTTACGTCCCGCGCTCCCCGTTGCTTACAAACAGCAACAAAAAAACAAACCCGACTTCCTAATTTGAATTTATGGTCACTTTTGAAACTTTTATTAAATACGCACTGTAAATTTCAATTCTTATGACAGCTAGAATGGTCCTGAGAGTTGATTTCGTAGGCCATATTTCATTTTGAGAGAAGGTTGTTATGGATCTCCTTGTGAGTACCTATTATTACCCGACTACGGCAAAGCCAAAAGGAAGGGTTATAAGTTTAGCAGTCTATGTATGTATGTATATTTATATGTAAGTGTGTTCCAGCATAGCGCGAAAACTTCTCAACCGATTTTAGTGATCGGGGTGTCTATCAATTCGTTATTACAGTCCGGGTGACATAGGCTACATTTTTAACAGACTTCAAAAAAGGAGGACGAGTGAGAGCAAAAATTCTACAGAAAAAAAATAAAAAAATCAACAGATGTCAAAAATTATTTTTTTGTTGGAAAGTTAACACTTCAGTTATTATCTCTTAGAAATATGGTAAATTTCTGATGATGGAATCCATCAGAAATCGACGGAACTCTGCAAATATAAAAGTAACAAGTACAATTTCTTTATTATTTTCTGAAGTGATTCAGGTATCTGTTGTCAGAAAGCATAATGTGACCAAGTGGAACTGATGCAGAAGACCACGAAAGGTGATTGGAACTATTTGTTTGTATTCAAGTATGCTCTGCCCTGCTAGAGCTTACACTACTTAACCGATTTTGATCTATAATTTGTTATAACGGTTTACATTGCGTAGGCCATATTTTTAACCGACTTCAAAAAGTGATGGTGTGGTTGAGTATACTGCTTACAATAAAACCGGTTTTAGTCATTACTTTCACCCGAATAAGGCACGGCTTTAGTAAAGTAACTAATACTTTATTTATATTCGTATTCAAATATCTTACATGATTTGATGACGCGTAACGTACTAAACCAATTTGATGAAAGAGGTACCAACAGAATAGTAATAATGAAACCAAATACTATTATGATAAGAACATGGAAAACGTAGGAAAACCATCATAAGAAGACTAGCAGCTCCAGACTCCAACGGCAAAAAAGGAGCAAATCTTATAAAACTATTGAGTCTACGGAGGCAATGGTGACTTAAAACATGGGGGGCTCGGGGGGCAAAGCCCCCCGTCTTAAAAAACACAAAATTCTTAAACGGCAACAAGGAAGCAAATTTTATGAAGCTTTTGAGTTTACGGAGGCAATGGTGACATAAAATATGGGGGGCTCGGAAGGCGGAGCCCCCCGCCTTAAAAAATACAACATTTTAAAACGGCAACAAGGAAACAAATCTTATAAAAGTTTTGAGTCTACGCAGGCAATGGTAGCATTAAACATGGGGGCTCGGGGGGCGGAGCCCCCCGCCATAAAAACTACAACGTTCTAAAACGGGAACAAGGAAGCCAATCTTATGGAATTTTCGAGTCTACGGAGGCGATGGCGACATAAGACATGGGGGGCTCGGGGGGCAAAGCCCCCCGTCTTAAAAAACACAAAATTCTTAAACGGCAACAAGGAAGCAAATCTTATGAAGCTTTTGAGTTTACGGAGGCAATGGTGACATAAAATATGGGGGGCTCGGGGGGCGGAGCCCCCCGCCTTAAAAAATACAACATTTTAAAACGGCGACAAGGAAATTAGTCTCATAAAACTTTTGAATCTACGCAGGCAATGGTAATATTAAACATGGGGGGCTCGGGGGGCGGAGCCCCCCGCCATAAAAAACTACAACGTTCTAAAACGGCCACAAGGAAGCAAATCTCATGAAACTTTTGAGTCTACGGAGGCAATGGTGACATAAAACATGGGGGGCTCGGGGGGCAGAGCCCCCCGCCATAAAAAACTACAACGTTCTAAAACGGCAACAACGAAGCAAATCTTATGAAACTTTTGTGTCTACGGAGGCGATGGCGACATAAGACATGGGGGGCTCGGGGGGCAAAGCCCCCCGTCTTAAAAAACACAAATTCTTAAACGGCAACAAGGAAGCAAATCTTATGAAGCTTTTGAGTTTACGGAGGCAATGGTGACATAAAATATGGGGGGCTCGGGGGGCGGAGCCCCCCGCCATAAAAAATACAACATTTAAAAACGGCGACAAGGAAATTAGTCTCATAAAACTTTTGAATCTACGCAGGCAATGGTAATATTATACATTGGGGGGCTCGGGGGGCGGAGCCCCCCGCTATAAAAAACTACAACGTTCTAAAACGGCAACAAGGAAGCAAATCTCATGAAACTTTTGAGTCTACGGAGGCAATGGTGACATAAAACATGGGGGGCTCGGGGGGCGGAGCCCCCCGCCATAAAAAACTACAACTTTCTAAAACGGCAACAACGAAGCAAATCTTATGGAATTTTCGAGTCTACGGAGGTGATGGCGACATAAGACATGGGGGGCTCGGGGGGCAAAGCCCCCTGTCTTAAAAAACACAAAATTCTTAAACGGCAACAAGGAAGCAAATCTTATGAAGCTTTTGAGTTTACGGAGGCAATGGTGACATAAAACATGGGGGGCTCGGGGGGCAAAGCCCCCCGTCTTAAAAAAACACAAAATTCTTAAACGGCAACAAGGAAGCAAATCTTATGAAGCTTTTGAGTTTACGGAGGCAATGGTGACATAAAACATGGGGGGCTCGGGGGGCGGAGCCCCCCGCCATAAAAAACTACAACGTTCTAAAACGGCAACAAGGAAGCAAATCTTATGAAACTTTCGAGTCTACGGAGGCGATGGCGACATAAGACATGGGGGGCTCGGGGGGCAAAGCCCCCCGTCTTAAAAAAACACAAAATTCTTAAACGGCAACAAGGAAGCAAATCTTATGAAGCTTTTGAGTTTACGGAGGCAATGGTGACATAAAACATGGGGGGCTCGGGGGGCGGAGCCCCCCGCCATAAAAAACTACAACGTTCTAAAACGGCAACAAGGAAGCAAATCTTATGAAACTTTTGAGTCTACGGAGGCAATGGTGACATTAAACATGGGGGGCTCGGGGGGCGGAGCCCCCCGCCATAAAAAACTACAACGTTCTAAAACGGCAACAAGGAAGCAAATCTTATGAAACTTTTGAGTCTACGGAGGCAATGGTGACACAAAACGTGGGAGGCTCGGAAGGCGGAGCCCCCCGCCTTAAAAAAATACAACATTTTAAAACGGCAACAAGGAAACAAATCTTATAAAAGTTTTGAGTCTACGCAGGCAATGGTAGCATTAAACATGGGGGCTCGGGGGGCGGAGCCCCCCGCCATAAAAACTACAACGTTCTAAAACGGGAACAAGGAAGCCAATCTTATGGAATTTTCGAGTCTACGGAGGCGATGGTGACATAAGACATGGGGGGCTCGGGGGGCAAAGCCCCCCGTCATAAAAAACACAAAATTCTTAAACGGCAACAAGGAAGCAAATCTTATGAAGCTTTTGAGTTTACGGAGGCAATGGTGACATAAAATATATAAAATATGGGGGGCTCGGGGGGCGGAGCCCCCCGCCTTAAAAAATACAACATTTGAAAACGGCGACAAGGAAATTAGTCTCATAAAACTTTTGAATCTACGCAGGCAATGGTAATATTATACATTGGGGGGCTCGGGGGGCGGAGCCCCCCGCTATAAAAAACTACAACGTTCTAAAACGGCAACAAGGAAGCAAATCTCATGAAACTTTTGAGTCTACGGAGGCAATGGTGACATAAAACATGGGGGGCTCGGGGGGCGGAGCCCCCCGCCATAAAAAACTACAACGTTCTAAAACGGCAACAACGAAGCAAATCTTATGGAATTTTCGAGTCTACGGAGGTGATGGCGACATAAGACATGGGGGGCTCGGGGGGCAAAGCCCCCCGTCTTAAAAAACACAAAATTCTTAAACGGCAACAAGGAAGCAAATCTTATGAAGCTTTTGAGTTTACGGAGGCAATGGTGACATAAAACATGGGGGGCTCGGGGGGCGGAGCCCCCCGCCATAAAAAACTACAACGTTCTAAAACGGCAACAAGGAAGCAAATCTTATGAAACTTTCGAGTCTACGGAGGCGATGGCGACATAAGACATGGGGGGCTCGGGGGGCAAAGCCCCCCGTCTTAAAAAAACACAAAATTCTTAAACGGCAACAAGGAAGCAAATCTTATGAAGCTTTTGAGTTTACGGAGGCAATGGTGACATAAAACATGGGGGGCTCGGGGGGCGGAGCCCCCCGCCATAAAAAACTACAACGTTCTAAAACGGCAACAAGGAAGCAAATCTTATGAAACTTTTGAGTCTACGGAGGCAATGGTGACATTAAACATGGGGGGCTCGGGGGGCGGAGCCCCCCGCCATAAAAAACTACAACGTTCTAAAACGGCAACAAGGAAGCAAATCTTATGAAACTTTTGAGTCTACGGAGGCAATGGTGACACAAAACGTGGGAGGCTCGGAAGGCGGAGCCCCCCGCCTTAAAAAAATACAACATTTTAAAACGGCAACAAGGAAACAAATCTCATGAAACTTTTGAGTCTACGGAGGCAATGGTGACATAAAACATGGGGGGCTCGGGGGGCGGAGCCCCCCGCCATAAAAAACTACAACTTTCTAAAACGGCAACAACGAAGCAAATCTTATAGAATTTTCGAGTCTACGGAGGTGATGGCGACATAAGACATGGGGGGCTCGGGGGGCAAAGCCCCCCGTCATAAAAAACACAAAATTCTTAAACGGCAACAAGGAAGCAAATCTTATGAAGCTTTTGAGTTTACGGAGGCAATGGTGACATAAAATATATAAAATATGGGGGGCTCGGGGGGCGGAGCCCCCCGCCTTAAAAAATACAACATTTGAAAACGGCGACAAGGAAATTAGTCTCATAAAACTTTTGAATTTACGCAGGCAATGGTAATATTAAACATGGGGGGCTCGGGGGGCGGAGCCCCCCGCCATAAAAAACTACAACGTTCCAAAACGGCAGCAAATAAGCAAATCTTATGAAACTTTTGAGTGTACGGAGGCAATGGTGACATAAAACATGGGGGGCTCGGGGGGCTCGAGCCCCCCGCCTTAAAAAATACAACATTTTAAAACGGCAACAAGGAAACAAATCTTATAAAACTTTTGAGTCTACGCAGGCAATGGTAACATTAAACATGGGGGGCTCGGGGGGCGGAGCCCCCCGCCATAAAAAACTACAACGTTCTGTAACGGCAACAAGGAAGCAAATCTTATAAAACTTTTGAGTCTACGGAGGCAATTGCGACACAAAATATGGGAGGCTCGGGGGGCGGAGCCCCCCGCCTTAAAAAATACAACATTTTAAAACGGCAACAAGGAAACAAATCTTATAAAACTTTTGAGTCTAGGGAGTTTATAAAAAACAACGTTCTAACACGGCAAAAAGAAAGTAGATCTTATGAAATTTTAGAGTTAACGGAGGAGATGGTGACATAAAACATGGGACGGGTATGGGGGTCGCACCTAAACTTTTCAGTTAAACTAAGAGATGGGGATAGAGGAGATGGCCGGTGGAAATCCCGCAATAAAAAGAATACGTTATCCTTAAACGGATACAAAGTAGCAGATCTTATGAAACTTTTGTGGTAACGGAGGAGATGGTCACATAAAACACGGGGGGCTCGGGGAAACTTTTGAGTTAACCTAGGAGATGGTGACATAAAAGATGGTAGTGATATATATGGATTTCCAAATAGTTTTTTCTGTTTTGCTTTTTAAATTACTGAAAATGTTGTGTCGTCAAATGTAAATAATTGTCGTTAAGACGTGATTATATTTAATATTTAGATATTGTGGCATTGAAAAAAATATACAAACGAATAATCTCTTTTTGCGTAAAAATATTAGAGGTGTATGAAATTGTTGTTTTTTATCGTTTGTTTTCCATCATAAAGTTTCAGTCGTCTACAGGTCCACAATACGATAGAGGCACTGGTTGGTGTCGATAGCTGAAACTCGACGTTGGTATTCAACGTTTGCGTATAAATTATTCTTAGTTTTGCCCGACTATGGTACTCGTAAAGTCATAGGGAAAAGTATTAAGTCATGTATTTATGTATGTTCCACGATAGCGCTAAAACTACTCGACAGATTTTGATTACTTAGTATATTTTATCAGACTTCAAAGGAGGATGTAGCTATACAGCGACATTTTTTTAACTTACATATGCATTTATTGATTCTTTACTGCATCATATTATGTAAAAACTGAAAATATTGAAATAAAATAAAAGGTTAAAAACTTTAAACCCGACTACGGAGAAACGAACTAAAAAGCTAAAAACAAGGTAGAAAAATCGGGTATCATCGCCTTATTCCACAAGATAAGACATTTGACATGTAAAATATTCTTGTATATTTTTTTCTACTGAAATCTTCTGTTAGTTAACAACAATAACATTATAATTTAATTCAAATGCCGTAGTCGTGCGTTGTCGACTATTAAAAAAACTGCAACTATTCAACGAAATTTTCCTATTTTTAGTTAGATCGCCATCATCATCAAACTCTTCTTAATATCAATATGATAACGATGTGTAGCCGTGTAATAATGCTGTGCGTCCGTTTTATTCTCAACAACTAGACACTATAGGTAGGTTTTTTTGCTACACAAAATTCCATGTTCTTAAAAAAACTAAGAACACTAAATAAAATAAATTCTGCTGCTACGGCTACTATATATTATTATATAAGCGGTTTAATTCGTGTATGATATATGCATGTTTGCTCTTTTACTGTTTGGAGATATGTTAAAGGAAGATTGTATCGTGGGTAGTTAATGCCACAACGCACGACTACGGCATTTGAATTAAATTATAATGTTATTGTTGTTAACTAACAGAAGATTTCAGTAGAAAAAAATATACAAGAATATTTTACATGTCAAATGTCTTATCTTGTGGAATAAGGCGATGATACCCGATTTTTCTACCTTGTTTTTAGCTTTTTAGTTCGTTTCTCCGTAGTCGGGTTTAAAGTTTTTAACCTTTTATTTTATATTTATATTCCTTGTTATGGATGCCGTACCGTCGAGTGACAAAAAGGACCAATGACGTGTCTTTGGATCTTTCCGTTTGTCACAGTAGTTTTTTTTCTGTTAGTTATACCATATGGCATATAATATTATATACTTTTTTATATAGTTTAAATATGATGCTCGGAGGCATCCCGGTTCCTTTTGACTCTGACATCTATCCACTACTATAATTACTTATCATTTAGCGACATGCCCTATTATATTTCTATTTTATTTCTAATCAAAATAAACATACTTTATCCCATATATGCCCAGAACTATTTTTGGTCTCCGATTTCTTTCATTTTTGGATATGTGAGACCCTAAGGGGTTCTTATAAAAACGGCATTTAATGATTTGAGATTAGAGGGGGGGAGGGTGTTTTTTTTTAATGGGTCGAAAATTATCCCTAGGGCAAATCTGTTCCTTAGGGTCGTTTTCGACCCATCGTGTGCCGTGTAAGTCAATGTTGGATAAAATTGAGATAACACTGTTTATATTGTTTATTACGAGACAAAATTGAAGAATAAAACCTGAAGAAGCCTTTTACGTGGACATCAACACCTAATTTCTTGCACCCCGTTAAAGGTTATTTTTACACAAAGCACGCCGTAGTCGTGAAAGAATTCTTGCAATCATATGTTTAGAATTATGTTGCCGCATCGAATAAGAGACGCTGGTTTGGATTTTTCTACTGAGCCCGGGTTCATTTCTTGTGTTATTAATCTGCAGGAAAATACGAGCAATGCTTCGGCGTAACTTCAGTGTACCTATGTCACTCCTAAACTCTCGAGTTAGGAGTGTAGTATTACCTGATGAATATCAACTGCGACGTCAATGAGCCAAAAGAGAACGGTATTATATCAATTATTGCCTCTCATTTCGATTCTACATATGCCGACGTTACAGAGTCCAGTCGATCCACTACCCCACAATACATATTGGGTAGTGATATTCCGCTGTGGTACATCTATCGTCTATATAAGCGCAGCAGAAAATCTTCTCGCCGTTTGCATAAGTTGTACACAGTGTTCAGTCGATAAAAGAGTCACAATGATATTACTATGCCACCTAACAATGCATCTCCCTTTGTCCCATCCAATCGTAGATACCCTCTCCTTATTTTTTACTTCTTTGAAGTCCTCCAGTTGGCAGTTTTCAATAAGAGTGGTGCACACTGTACCATCAGATACCATCGCCAGGATGATCAATATAAATATCAGTACCTTATCTTATCATCAAAGTTTTAATTTTCCAACAAATCTATTATATAATTCGTTGTAAGTAGTCGTCTGATCCTAAATATAAAAAAAAATAGTAACTAAATACACTTCTGCCCACAGGGTCGTTAATGACCCAACCAAGTTTAGACGACCACTGATTTCCCAAAAACTATTAATTTCAACTACTTTTTGTATTATAAGATAAATAAACTATCTAAGTTTATAATAACAATAACATAACAGGTATATTTACGAAGAATAAAATATTATTTACAATTCGCTCAGGAAAGATGCACTTATTTGCCGTCTCAAATCAAATCATAACTTGCATTGACACTAGCGGTCATAAAATTGCCGGCTAACCCTACATTAACAATTAATTTTGAAAGAAAACACTATCACAATCTCATAAATGGCCCTAGACGACGTAAATGAGCGCTTACGCTTACAAGCTCGCACGTTCTTTGATACCTAATTTTCGGGACAAAAACGACCCACTGGGCATATATGGGTTATAATAACAGGCGCAAAATTAAAAATTGCGGTTCATATCGCTAAAATACAAAAAATAAAGTACAATACATAATTTTACCTTTCAAAGACACTATAATACGGTGAATAGAGACTAAAGTACTATGTGTGACCTTACAAACGGTCCGGTAGTTTTGAATTTTTGATATGTTGTCTAGGATGGTTAGGCAGTGTTATAATTCAAAATGCACAATTCCCCCCCCTCCGCGCCCGCCGCCATATTGAAAAAACCGGCACTTTCTTCATATTTTTGCTCATATCTTCCTTTAGGAGCATTTTAGCTAGAAGAAAGCTTCCACAATGTTATAGAAAGTTAAATTTACTACATTCTCCATTTTATATTTTTTTTCTAGGACAGATAGTTACGGAGATATCCACATTTAAAAAAACGTAAAAAATCGCAATTTCCTACTGAAAAACAAACTTCTGGATTATATCTTCGTTTAGGAGCATTTTAGCTACAACAAAGCTTGGGCAATGTTGTAGAAAATTAAATTTACTATAATTTACACTTCAAATTTTGTTTCAAGGACGGTTAGTTACGGAGATATGCACATTTAAAAAACAGGAAAAGTCGAATTTTCCGAAAATTTCTTAAAATTCTTGGTTTAGAACGCTGTCATTCAGTTACGGACTAGTCTAGGACAAATTAAAACATGTAGGAAATATAATTGCTTATAAAACTCATGTCCATTTTTACATACATTTTCGGAAAATGTGACTTTATTTTTTACATATCTCCGTAATTATCTGTCCTAGAAACAAAATGGAAATGTTTATTATAGTAAATTTAATCCTCTACAAAATTGCCGAAGCACTGTTCTAGCTAAAATGCTCCTAAACGAAGATATAATCCAGAAGTTTGTTTTTGAGTTGGAAATTGCAATTTCTTAAGATTTTTTAAATGTGCATATCTCCGTAACTCTCTGTCCTAGAAACAAAATATAAAATGGAAAATGTAGTAAATTTAACTCTCTATAACATTGTCGAAGCTTTCTTCTAGCTAAAATGCTCCTAAAGGAAGATATGAGCAAAAATATGAAGAGAGTGCCGGTTTTTTCAATATGGCGGCGGGCGCGGAGGGGGGGAATTGTGCATTTTGCATTTTAAACACTGCCTAACCATCCTAGACAACATATCAAAAATTCAAAACTACCGGACCGTTTGTAAGGTCAAAATCCTTTATTCACTGAATTAACTAGTACAAAAGCGCATCACCTATACTCGTACAACATTAAGGTACAATAATATACCTATATCAAGTCTTGTTAAAAGAAAATACTTTTACAATATGAAAACATGTCTCTACCTTGTATAAAGTATCATATTAAACCTTACATAAAAATTATCTTACAAAAATAACGAGACAAAATGCTCAAAGAGTCTTGTCTCTGAAGGGGCACAGCAGTAATGAGCGGCAATGCGAGCACAGAAAAAGACACCCAAGTTTGAAATTTTTTTGTATCTTTTAAACTTTTATTTTCTTTATGAAGACGCACTTTCTGCTTTGAGTTTGACGCCTAATTTGTGTGTTTCCTTCTTTTGGCGCTTCTTCTCAATAATGGTCTCCTCTTGTGAAATGCCGATAAACTTAGACATGTTAAAGTGCCCTTGTGGCCTCCTTACAGAATAAATTACATTATTTCTTCTAAAATTAGTGTTCGGATGAAAAGATACAAACTTACAAATCTACAGAAGAATCTCTTTTTGATATCTGCAAAGTCACTTAGGTCACGGTGTTTGTACCGTCGGGTTCTATCAACCGAATTTAAAAGGAGAAGGTTCTCTAAAGTATGTTTTTTAGGGTTCTGTACTTCTGTCCGCAAAAATGAAACACTTTGTTTTCCGTCTATTTATTTTTCAAGCCAAAAAAACACTTCTTCGTCGCAGTGAAAAGATACGAGCGTTTATGCTGCATGTGTTTTTTTTCTTGTAATGCACAAACGCGTGTAATATTTGAGCTAGAATTAGCATTTCTAGCACAAATATCTATGAAGTCTGATTGTTGTAAGATTCAAATTCAGTTCAGACCGATGCATTATTCAGCCGAGTCGATGCAGCGATGCAAACTGCCTCGAGTGGTTCTCGAGCGCGAATTGAAATAGTTCAAATTATTCAGTTTCCTAGTTTGTGGGTATACTTTAATAATAATGTTTAAATACTACAAACGTAGTAGTAAATTACTAAATTGGCCTCGCGCTCAGACGGTACAAACTATAAAAGATAAACTCGATTGAGTGTCAAACTTAACTTGAGCCGTAAACTATCGTCCCCATACATTGACATAGGTCGGGGTTTGTCGATCAACTGAAAATTAGTTTGTAATCACAAAAAAATATATACGACAAAACGGCTTTCAGACGGACGTAGTACGTACGCTTTTATTTGATGTTGCGTTTTTATATGATGTTGAATAATAATCAACAATTTGGTATGATGTTGATTAAGAAATCAATATCATAAAGTTCTTAATCCTAGATCAATGGGAAGTACTTTATAGGTTTTGATTGCCTACGGTCTTGACAGACGAACAGATGGACAGACTGGCAGATGGACGGACGGACAGATGGAAAGATGAACTGATGTACAGACAGATTGCCACAGACGGACAGACCAGCTGACGGACAGAATGTCAGACGGGTCTATTTTGAACCTTGTTAAAAAGTAATAGTGGATACGATCTTGGCCGTAGCGCTACCGAGAGCCTCATTAACCTGAAGGTGAGCATGAAACTGGCATCTGTAAAATGCATTAAGCCTTGCAAAGTAACCTTTGTATTATAATAGTTATTTTATAGTATGATTATTTTTTATACACACATTTGACACATCACAGGACCCATATAACATAAATCTGCACGACTTATTGAATTAAATAAAAAAAAAACAATGTCGTAGTGGGTTTTCTAGTACTTACCTATCTATAAACGTGTTTTACTTTCTATTTGATACAATTGAGTTCATGTTATATTTTTTCGTATCACAGTGTTGAAGTATTTAACGATAATAAATCATTACATAAACAGTTACCTACGAACTACGTGCTTTTTTTAAAGCTGTGTTGTGTACAAATCTTGCGTTTCGATTAATGTACTATTTCTGTAAATTGGTAGAAATTGATTAAATCGATAAATTGTTAACCTGAAGAAAGAACAATAAAACAAATGACTATATTACATATAACGGTCATTCTCCAGACGTACATTTTTGCTTGTCTTCACCCTTTAAAAATATAAAATTATTGATTTAATTATATCTTATATTTTTTGATCGTAGCAGGTATTCGTATTGAGCTGTACATGAATTTTCAAGAACATATTTAAAACTTTTCGGGTAGAAAAAAAACTTTTAGCCCTATTCTCCTAATTAACACGTCGCGTCCCACTACCCAAATTACTTACATACCAATTTCTCCTGATGATATACATGAAGAAAAAACAATGTAAGCAAGTTTCTTAAACAAAAGAATACATGTTTTAATTGCACAAAAAAAACCTAGTCAATACAAGTAATATATCACAAAGATATCAATTATAGTAACTTTGTCTCGAACCGTATAATAATTCACGCGTCGCGTTTGGTTTTGATCACACAAGTCCTCTGAAAGTAGGTACGGACCTCACTAAAGCATTTCGGTGAAGCGGTCAGTCGTGCCCAGAGCCCCGTGTGGGATGGTTGTGTCAGCTGTGTACGCGTCGCGGACTATGACTGTAAGTATCTAATTCACGCGTTTTGGTTCACGGAATTTCTAATTAACACGTTCACGTTTTAAAAATCAACCAGTAACTCTATTGCGCTGAGAATTTTAGTGTACATTAAAGGCCGCATTATTTAATAGATACTAGATTCTGTAGATTATTACATGTACCTATAAAAAGTTATTTTGTATTTTTCAAGAATCCCTAATTCACAAGTCTAATTCACACATCAAAAATGAACGCGTTAATTAGAATTTAACCATCCATGCGGTTTTAATCATCAGTTTGGTTTTTTTTTCTAGAAGATTTGTATATATAATAGTAATAGTACCTATAATATATAGTCACATCTTCCTGGGGTCATTTTAAAACCTCATCAGGTAGCAAGCTGTATTTCTCAAGGCTGGAATATTCGAGCCGAAGCGGTTTTGCCATATATTAGCACCATCAGGCATGAACAATTTCGTACTTGGATATACTACTGAACACCAATTTATGTCTTCTCAACATCATGCAAGTTTACAACTCAGTCCACGGAAGAAGATATCAACTAGAGGAAACTCTAGACAGCATACCAAGCCGGCAAATCGTAATGGTATTGGGTGACTGGAATGCTAAAACAGGAAGCTCAGAAATAGTCCATGAAAGACTGATGAGACACCATTAGAAAATATGGTCTAGACTCTAGGAACGAACGAGGTCAGAGGCTTGCAGAGTTCTGTGTTCTGTGTCTGACCATTACTTTAAAACTCTCTTTAACCATCACAAAAGATGACTCTACACTTGGAAGTCTCCTGGAACCTGGGTCGTTTTAGGAATCAGATAGACTAAATACTGGTAGAAAAGCGCTGGAAGTAATCTGTCAAAAAATGAAGTGAAAACCTTCCCTTGAGCTGAATGCGGTTACTGATTGCCTCGTTCTCCATTCGTCTCAAAGCCGTTTACCGTAACGCGCGACCTAAACACAGAACTTAGAATTCAATAGAGCGATCCCATTTCCAGAATCTGACGGAAGCGACGCTCATGAATTTAGATCACCGCAGGTGATGCTGAGTCCAGGTAATAAATGAAGATTTTGAGGATATCGTATCTAAGAGAGGAAGGGATTGTAGAAGGTTCACATGGATCACTGAGGAAACGTGGAACCTAATTCAGCGCCGGAAATAAATTAAAATTAATGCCCTTCAAGACTCCAAGGTGAAAAGGGAATACTCGAAACTATGTAAAGCAATTCAAAGGGAATGCCGCAGAGACAAGAACGAGCATATGTCAAGAAGTCGAGTCGCATCCACTTAAATTACAAACCTCAGATCTGTTCAAGAAAGTTCGCCTGCTGAGTCGAAAGTTCAAACCCAAGTTCTGGGTCATTGAAGATCACGATGAGCAACCGCTACATGAGTTTGCCAAAATTGCAGAACGCTGGCGTGGCCACTATGAGCAGTACAGGATCCTGTACATCCACCGACACTCGGTTGCACTGGGGACTTCTGAACCTGAAGCCCAACATCTTCAAATCAAGATAATAGCTGTATTTGATCGCCTTAAAATTAAAACAGCTCCAGGACCAGGTGACATTACTTCCAAGGTTTTCAAAGATCTAGGTGATAAAAGAATCTATATCTTGCACAAGATCTGCCACCGCTTATGGCAAAACGGCAGATGGCCAAAAGTCTGGACCCAATTCGTCATCATCCGTTATACAAAAAATGTTCAACGAAAAAATGCGACAACTACCGTACACTTGCTCTGACTCAGTTTTGCTCCAGGTGATAAACAACAGACTTCATCACTATCTAGACTGGCAGATCGAGCAAAAACAAGCGGGTTTTGTGAAGGGAAAAGGCACGAGCGAGAAAATACTGAACGTGAGGCAAATTGTACAGAAGTGCTACGAGTTCAATATACCTTTCATCATGTGCTTTGTCGACTATTGCAAGGGTTTTGACTGTGTCGACTGGGACTGTATATGGGATATTTTGACCGATTTGGGTGTTCCTCGCCTCCTCACCGCTACTACACTACAGTCACTTTTCTACAACAGCCAAGCAACAGTGAGAATAGATAAGACGTCATACAATCCCTTCAGTTTTTAAAAGGGTGTCCGACAAGGTTATGCAACCTTGTCATCTATACTGTTTGTCAGATTTCACCTATACTGTTCAATATATACGGCGAATACATCATAAGGAGGACGGCTGGGATGGTAGCATTACTGTTCGTGGACGTAAAGTCTTGCGATACGCCGATGACACCACCCTCCTAGCAGCTAGCGAAAGCAAGATGGGCAGTTTATTGAACAGGATGGTGCGCTTTAGTTAAGAATCTGGACTTTCAATCAACAGATCCAAGACCAACCTCATGATTATTGATCGTACAGGCAAGGTAGAACTCAGTGGCAGACTTAACTTCGAAATCACGGGGAACCTGGGTTCTAACATTAGCAATAATGGTTCATGTAAGACGGAAGTTCGCAGAATTCGCGCTAGGATGGCCAAGGGCGCAATGTCGCAGCTTGATAATGTACGGAATGATAGGAACTTCTCCGCCAACACTAAGACTACCTTAGTCCGAACTATGGTGTTTTATTTATTATAACTTATCATAATAATTCAATTTACATACATACTTACATACCTAATGTACCTAGTAACTCTAACGGCCGGTGTGCTTGTTTCTTGAGTACTTAGATACTTTCATATTATTTAAAACATAGCTTATATCATATAACTGTCACCATATCAGTCATATATTATTATACAAAACGTTTTTATTTTTATTTAAAAAATATATAACTGAATTTGTATAATTAACGCGCCGCTTTTCTAATTCACGCGTCATACAAAAGTCAATTATTCTAATTAACACGTCGTTTTTCTAATTCACGCGTCATATAAATTTTAATTTGCTTCTAATTAATGAACCTTTAATAATTATAAAGTGCCCTATCCACATTTAAGTTTCAATGACCGATATGTTACTATATTTGAGATAAAAATGATTGAAAAGTTAGTAGAAAAAAAGCGACGCGTTAATTAGAATTAGAACACAAATCTGGAGAATGACCGATAACTCTCCAGTGGTTCCGACGCATCGTAGTTCAAAAAATAATTGATTTAAGTACACAAAATAAAGAAAAATATATGTAGGTTCGAAAAAAAGTTTGTCGATAAAATCGATTCGTTCAACCATTCATAATCATTCGATTTGGCAAACAATATGTCTTTGCTACATCACTACAAGCATCAACAGAGAACTGTCAAAATAATAACCTGACTGTACGTGGGTAGGTGATTTCAGCCGAGTGAATAAATAAACACGATTCGGAACTACTACAGCGCACGTGATTTTTTTTTTATGTTTCTCTTAGTCTAAATGGCACAAGCGCAAGAACATTCTGCCAAATGTATACATTTCATGGAGCACAATTTTATTTTTATTGAGCAAAGTCTTAATCTAATCTAATTAATAACGCGTGTAATAAAATATTAGTTTTATTCTATTTTTATGTAAATATTAATAATCAGTATTTGACTTTTTTATCTAACTTTTTAAAATAATAAAACCTCTTTTCGTCGGACTGTCAGACATAGCTAAAAATTAATAAAAAAGATTCAAAGTTAAAAGCACTAGTGTGGCAAAGTAGTACTTTACGCACAGTTCGACTGCTTAGAAAACGCTCTTTTCGAGCACATGCATTGTAGTTTGCTTATTCACAAATAACAGTGATGAATTTTTAATACTTGCCTTGAAATAACAAATGCGTTATACTGTTGCATAAAGAGAGGTCTTAAAACACGAGTTTTTTAAGACCTATCAATATCATTATGTAATAGTTGCATAAACTGCTGATATCACATAATTGTCACTCATCTAAACGTTATTTCATACAATATCATCATTTATAGTCCATACTATCGAGATTGAATGCCTCCATTTTCGTTATTGCTTGGCCATCAGTGGAATAAAATGGCGGCGGAAAACATCGCTCGCCATATTGCCAATATGGATAACAAAACACAGGGAAAGCGAATCGGCTTCATTTTTAGGCAACAGAGAAAAATACATTACGGTACGTACTATAATATTGGTTTGGTAAAATTCGGCTGAATAGGCTTGGTACAATACAAATAGATATATTTTATTTCGATAGTTGCTCGAAGGATTTATGAACTGAAGGCACTGCTAAACTTGTCAAAGTCAAACCGTTGAAATTTTGACATAAGTCAGTGTCAAAACCCTAAAATTCTGACACATGTCAGTTGAAATTTTGACAAGTATCAACCATTATTAACAACCTAACGTATTTACATAGAGGTTGCTGAGGTGTAAAGCCTTTCAAATAAACAATGCAAAGATTTATTTGGCGTTAGGGTGGTGGAAAGGTTAACACGTTGGACCGGTAATCCAGAGGTGCCGGGTTCGATTCCCGGTCTCTTCCGCCAGCCATTTTTTGTGCTTTGATCTTTGTATCAATGATACAATATAGTGAGAACATTCTCGAGAAATATTCAACATTTTGCGAATGTTTTGCAACTTGTACATATACCTACTGCTAATTGGACACACGTAGATATATACAATCTAGTCCAGGAACTTTATTCCGTTATTTAGTATAAACTTGCCATTGACCGCGATGTTTTGAACTTCTAACTAAGTTTCAGTTTGGACCCGCATTGCTACGCTGGTTTATTCCTGGTAAAAACAAAAAAAAATGAGCAAAACAACTGCGAGTAAGTGAGGAAGCGAGATAATCTCGAGTCCGACTCGCACATGAAGGGTTCCGTACCATAATCTATAACAAGTTTGTTGTATGAGAGCCCCCCTTAAATATTTATTTTATTTTATTTTTAGTATTTGTTGTTATAGCGGCAATAGAAATACATCATCTGTGAAAATTTCAACTGTCTAGCTATCACCGTTCTTGAGAAACAGCCTGGTGACAGACGGACGGACGGAAGGACGGACAGCGAAATCTTAGTAATAGGGTCCCGTTTTTATCTTTTGAGTACGGAACCCTAAAAAGACGTTTTCTAGTGAACGTGTATGTTTTTTCAAAACGCTTTTATTAGGTTCACTTGTAACTAGCTTTGTAAGTAGGGGTAGGTATAACCTAACAAGCGTCGGTCCTGGGCAGGGATAGGACGATACAAGCAGCTTTCACGTGGCAATAACGTGCATAGGTACGTCATATATACCTATGCATTATTTAACGTCAGTAGCGATTTAAAAAAAAATTCATGAACTAAATTCAAAACTTTGTTTACCAAATTGCTGCTCAATCCTTCGTTCTTCTTGCGAGATAATTGAAGAAAAAAAACTTGACTCTCATCACTGTGGATAATTTTGGCTATATTATGCAAAAATAGCAAATTTGGGGAGTATTTTAGTCCTGTTTCCTGTTTGCTTACATCAGTGTCATTCACTGACTTTCAACGTCAGTTACCAAAAATTTGTCGCTGCCAGTAAAATAAATTCGTACCATCCATGACCCAGGCACAATTATTCGTGTTCATCACACAAATATTTGCCTTTGCCGGGATTCAAACTCGGGACCGTCAGCTCAGTAGGTAGTTGCTTAACCACTGCGCCAACCGCGTCGAATATATGATCCTTATTTACGAGTACAATACCCTAAGTACTGTTCGATAAATGTTTACTTTCTTTCGAACAGATTAGGTACAGACGATTGAGTCCACAAACACGAACTTTTCTCCCTAGGGACTTCAATATTTGTGACCAGAATAACGCTCCAATACAAACTTAGCACTTAATTTCGAACACAATCGCAATTTATCTTGCTTTACTTACTCTGGGTAGCGCCTTGAATTTAAAGTAACTTAGGTAGGTAATACTTTCTTCTACTTATTGAAGTACAAAGATACTTTCTTTAAATCCTTTCTTTAAATGCATTTTTTTATTTAAAATAGACAAGACTAATCTTACCTATGTAATGTAGTAGATACAAGTAGGTACATACTTTCTTATATTGTCCAGCCGTTATATTGTCGGCGTGATAAGACGACAAAGGAATTATGAACGACAGATGGCGCCAGGCTGCCACGGCGCCACGCGCCCATATACTAAACATATGACGATTCTGCATCACGCTATTAAGATTTTTCCTGAAATCATGACCTCCTAATTTTCATGACAAATCTGGAATTATATTTAGTTTTTATCTTATGTACGTCGGTGGTAATGATGTGCAAAATGCGGAAACTTTCAAAAATGTAGGGAATTTTCCATCGAACCTTTCGAGAAGATTTCAAAAACCGGAAATTTACAGAATATTTTAAAACCGAAAATAACAACGTGACATTTCATGGAAATTTATATTTTCAACTGGCTACTACATGCAATAATGTACAATCTAATGTTTTGTGTCGTTCATTTTAGAAGTTTTCGAATAAATTTCTTAAATTTCCGAAAGTTTCACAGGTAAGTTCTAGGGAAATTTTCATGTTCGGAATATTACGAGAACTTAATGTAAACTTCATGGAATAATTCTCGAAAATATATTATAAAACCTCAAATAAAAATCGGCTGACTTAGACTACAATAGAAAACATTGTGCACTTCTTTAGTAAAAATAAAATAAAAATAAACGAACGATAAATTATTGTTATATTTAAGGCTTCGGTTTCAAGACTGACGAACTAGTAACTAAACGCTGTTCAAATTCATCCAATGAGATGTCACTGGAGCCCCTTCGTGATGTGTTACTCACAGTTGAAGGACTTTGTCCGAAACGTACTTTTCTATAAAAAAAGAACCGACTTCAAAATACCTGAAAAGCCAAAAATAACCCTTTCAAGTACATATTACATTTGAATCACTTTTGGAAGTGGGTGCTTTGGCACTCAATTATTACTATGAAAAAATGCCGCGCATAAAGCATTTGGTATTTACAAGTAGTTTTGTTCGATATTTATATATTATAGTTTACGTGAGGTTCGGCACCGACTTCAAATATAATCTGTACATGAAAGGGTTATTTTTGGCTTTTCAGTTATATTGAATTCGGTTCTTTTTTTATATTGTTTTTTTTTTGCTTTTTAGTGAAGCAAATAAAATATTAAGGCGCGGTGATCGGGGAAGTCTTGTTTGCGTGCGTCTCATTTGAATTATCCCCCAACTCCTAACCGTTAAGAAATTATACCTTCCATCATCAACATAAGATGATAAATACCATATGCAAATACTTAAATAGCTTTAGAAAATATATGGACAACATTATGAGTGCCTATAAAATTTGAGGGTTGCCCTCGATTTCCCTGGGATTCCATCATCTGATCCCAACTCGGTTATAATGGGACCACCTTAGGAGTATAGGTACTCTTTCAAATAAAAAAAAAAAGATTTTTTAAAAGCAGTCCACAATTCGCGGAGTAATCGGGGAACATACATAAAAAAAATATATATAAGTATACTTATACACACAGTCTAACATATAACCTCCTCTTTTTTTGGACGTCGGTTACAAATAATTATGTATTTCACCTTTAGGCTTCATGTTTGAATTGCGTAAGGGGAATGACAAATACGAGTATAATGACAAGTTAATTATGTTTGTTATCGATGACCGTTCTTGAAGTGGCCATGTGTCTGGTAGCTGTATGTAAATTGTTTGTCTTTATGAAATCAACCTCTATTAGATGTATAATTAAGAGTATAAGAGTATATTTTGCAATTTTTAGGGTTCCGTACCTCAAAAGGAAAAAACGGAACCCTTATAGGATCACTTTGTTGTCCGTCTGTCCGTCCGTCCGTCTGTCAAGACCCTTTTTCTCAGGAACGCGTGGAGGTATGAAGCTGAAATTTATATCAATTACTCAGGTCTACTGTCCCTTGAAGCTGTGAAAAAATCAAACTTCTAAGCCAACGCAATCAAAAGATACAGCCGTTTATGCCGCAAATTTTCGACACTTGCAAGGGAATCAAAACCTACAGGGTGCTTCCCGTGAACTCAGAATCTTGAAATTTGGTACGAAGCAACGTCTTATAGCATAGATAAAGGAATAATTACGAAAACCATAATTTTTTTTTTTAATACCTAACTTTGCACCTAATTTATATGGGGCGCTATACATACCAGGTGCAAACTTAACTTAACCACTTAGGGATGGAAAGTGTTTGTACGGAACCCTCGGTGCGCGAGTCCGACTCGCACTTGGCCGGTTTTTTTGAACTATTATTACTTCGAAATATTGCAAGATGTTTCAAAAAGAAACATTCCATGAAATATTTCGAAATATTCTTCCCAGAATTTATTGAAATTTATGAATTTTATGAATTTCAGGTTAACTCTATAACAACCTGTTGTAATCAATAGCGGTATGGTATCGTATGACTATACTAACTACCTACTTACTCTACGTTTGCGTGGGTAGGAATTCATTACCTATAAATTTCCATTGTTTCTAGGTCTGGAGAAAGTTACAGGAAATTTCACGAAAATTTCTCTTGGGAACATTCCGCAACATAGGAAAATTTCCATAGGCACATCATTAGTCGGTGGTATATTCCCAATACAAAACCTATTTTGCATACTTTCCAGAATATTCATTATCTTTCTAACAAAATATGTATTTTAAGCAGAAATTGGCAAACCGCAGCGGAATTTACCAGGAGTGGAAACCAGTGAACAAATATTACGTAGCCGAAACTCCTGTGGTCGAAATTATGAACCCAGGCCCTAATTCCATATTATATCTCTCTGATATCTTAAAGAGAACTCCGAAGAAGCGATATTATTTATCGCTCCTTTGAGACCCCGATCGCGTAGGTACAACGATCGTATTTACATACAACGTCATAGATATCAGGCGCAAATTTAACCAAATTTAACTTGACCGGGCGAAATGTGCTTATGCAGCTCGAATCGCAAACATTGCGTTTTAAAGACAGTTAATGGCGATAACTTTTCACAGGTGTTATATCATATAATATATCATATTGCTTATTTAACGATATAACCTTAAAGTACACTCGAATTAGCTCCCTGATTTAAATTAATAAAAAGCAAATATTGTAAATGAGGAAGCCGCAGTTACGTAAAACAATGGGCAGCCATTTATAAATATATCGCTACGTAAAACAAGGTGAATGTATATCAAAATAATATCGTCACATTAAGTTTGGTTGGTCACGTAGCAAGCGTAAAACATTTACTTTCCTTGCTTAAGTTTTATTGACGCTTGAGAAGGGTATCACTCAAGTTCCCCGCTACGTTAAAGAAATAACACGTTTTCCACTAAACTAGAATGTTTTCTCAGGGCTCCTTTTAGGGTGCCTGTCCACAGAAGCGGGGCGGAGCGGAGCGGATATCCGGAGATACGAAAGCATTTTTTCCCAAACTGAAATGAAAACGTTTCGCTTGCTTGATCAAATTGCTGTTGTCCTATACTGTTTACCAATCTGGGGAGGCGCCCACAAAACTAAGCTTTTAGTTCTTGAAAGGGCCAACCATCGATTCCTAAAGTACTTTTAGGCAAAAATATACGTTGTAGTACTACAGATGTTTACATAGAAGCTAACGTACTTACGGTTAGGCAATTATATATATTAAATTATATCTTAAAGGTTCATAAAAACATTAATTTAAATAATAGCATAATAAATAAACGTAACCCTTACTCGGTAATTAAGCTGCCTACTATAGGTAGAACTTCTTTTGCAAAAAGACAATTTAGTCAGGCATCAATTCACCTTTACAATAAAATTAACAGAACAACTAAAATTTACAACAAAACATATGGAGTGTAAAAAACAAATTACGATATGGTTAAAGAGTAAAAACTACGAAGAAGCTGAACAACTATTGCAATGATCACTACTTAGGTACTTTTACATACCTAACTACCAAATAAATATATTCTTTATATATTTACATGCGCATTTCATACACCTACTCACGCACACATACCTTCACTCATAACACACAAAGATAGATGCAGTTTTAAGTAAACATTGCAACCACTGTATGAATGGTTAACATTAGCATGCATATGTAACTGTTACCCACAATTTGTAATTTTTATTCATACACAATCAGCAGTTGAAATGTACAATAATTTTATCCTTTGTTCACCAATTTCCTTAGGTTAAGTTAAAAAAATAGCTAACCACATTTTGTTGTTAACTTTGTTATCACTAAGAATGAAAGAGCGAATACCTCCTACCACAAGTGCAAAAGTTAAAAGGAGGATTCGACAAGCTGATGTAAACAAATAGTTAATAATAAATGATTTTGATTTTTTTGATCAAATCGCAACAAAATGTGACTACGAATGTGTTTTCCAGGGTTTATTGCTCAAGGTATTCATTTTACCAATAACCTTTCATTGAATAATTATATAATATATGTAGATCATTATAGACGATGGTTTCATAAGAAACTCATTTTGTCTTAAGTCGGCACATATAAGAATGTCTTCCTGTTTTATGTCACTCCCAGAAAGTTAATAATAGTTGGAGATATGGAGTGTAAAAGGGAGGAGAAGTATCTTCATATATCCATGTTAAATTGGTGGCGCTACTGTGGCTGAAAGTAGCTCCTTTCCTTATCAACGATTTATTTAAGTAAATACATTTTAATAATTTTCTGTACATACTTAAAGGAACTAAATATTACCTACCTAAAATGTTCAAATTGACACAGTTCACTCCGTCTAAAACTTAGAATTTGTTCATATTTTCTTGCTACTCTAGCGCTAAATATTTTTTATGGAATCTTTTTATCAATTCTTTTTTTTATGTGGAAATACCACTTTTTTTTATATTTATAATGACACAAGGGTAATTAGAAAAGAAAAATTTAATGCGATCTACTACAATCGAAGCAGCGCTGTTGCGAACGGCATTGGAACTATTTTCTCTGCTGACCGCTGGACACTTTTTACAAGCTTTTATTTAACTTGCATTGTATGTATGTTTAAAGTATGTTTGTTCGGGTGGAATCTTGCAACTCAATTTTGAAGCAGATATCGTCAACCGATTGAGCTGAAATGTTGCATACTTACATAACTTTGATGACAATACAATAATATGGTACCATGGGACTGATCTGATGATGGAGCCGGAAGGTGGCTATGGAACTCTATACCTAATAGAAAAAGTAATCCTACCGAGTTAGGGCTCTTTAGAATCGTCTCAGTGAGCATTTGATGGATATTCAAAGAAAAGTACAGTCGGCTATAAAAGCTTGTCACTAAAATGTCATTTTTGACAGAAACTTATTTCAAATATTCTCTTATGAAAGATGCTACTCCTTCCCTTTACATTCCATTGTTGGGGGTACCTAGACAGTTTTATGTTTCAATTGTTTTTCGTTGAAATTATAGACTTAAGTTGTATTTATATTTTACAACCCTTAAAAACTGGCACTTACATTAACCAGCCCATCCCGAGCTCGAACTCTCTCCTTAGAATTCCATTCTTATCCGCTATTACTTTTACTGGACATAAAAATGGCAAAAGCCGCGTAATCGACCATCAGGCGACACGTGCTCGCTTTACTGCGGATATAAGTCCCGATAAAACTGAGAACACTTTTATAACCGGAGGGCGTAGAGGTACTAGAGAGAACCAACCGTTTTCCGCACTTGAGGACAGAACGCACCATTTTCATGCACGACGTGGCGTGAAACAATGATAACTGTGAATATTAATAAGCCTCGATAAATTATAACTGAAGGCCGAAAGCGATCAGATCTAGAAGGACAGCGTTTTCCGCACTTACGGTCAATACATACAAAAAGATGAGTCCGATCCGAGACCCATTTCACATACCGGCCCCAAGGCATTTCAACCGCCCTTTCCCGTACTGAGTCTACCGGCATATCATAAGAGACCATTGTTGAGAAGAAACGCCGAAAGAAACTGTAAATGATACTTTAGTAAGTATTACTGCACAGTGATTAACCTTATAACCTTATGTGTACAATAATGATCACAACCCTGGGTTTTTGATGCAAGAACAATTGGCAACGCGATACCTTAGTTCACACTCGTACTAAGTTTTCGGAAAAAGTTGTTGCAATTAGGACGCTAGTGCACAACTCTATGTGGTTTAAATTTCACTGGCAAAAAAATTGTAATTAGTACGAGTGTGAACTAAGGTATCGAACGAATGATTGAAAGGCCGACACTAGACGTCGGATCATTCGTGCACCAAAAATCACGGGTTATGATATGATAATACTTGATTAAGAATTGTAGTGATATGAAGAGAAGAAGAAGGTTAAGGCCCATACGTAGTTCTAGTCTAGAACTACGTATGGGCCTTAACCTTCTTCTAGAAGAAAACATATTAAAAGTGTACCTATAGATAATACAAAAACAACAATACTTTATTAAGTAATGAAAGTTTACAAAAGGAAACAATACAAATACAATTTTGAAATAACGGTAGACAACAAGCAGGCAGATACCTAATAAATAAATAATAAGGAAAAACATCACTACATAGTATAAAAACAAAGTCGCTTCCTGTCTATCTGTCACTATATGCTTCAGATCTTTAAAACTACCCAACGGATTTTGATGTGATTTTTTTTTATAGATAGAATGATTCAAGAGGAAGATTTATACCTATGTATAATACATGCATAATTTATCAGCATTGCACCCTTGCGAAGCCGGGGCGAGTCGCAAGTAGTAATTAAATGGAAGTTACATGAAAATATGACGGTATAACCTGTGGTATAGCTATGGTATGAGGTATATGTATACTTGATGAATATATCGGTTTGGTAAAATATATACAGCAACAGAATCACGGATCAAAGGCCTAGTAGAGACTGTGGGTTTGTTTCAAAACAATTCCTTTGTCCTTTGCCAAGCCAGCTGGAAATGTTCGGATTTAGGGTTTGGCCAAAGCATCGAATGTTTACCAGTTGCTTAATTTTTACATGCCTTAAGGTGGTTTTCCACCGGCGAGGCGTGGCGGGGCGTGGATGGGCGAGAATTGAAATTAGTACGGCAAATTTTCAATCCCCGCCACGCGCATCTTCGGTGGAAATAGTAAAGGTCTTCGCACATTATAACAACTCAACGGCGACTCGATTCTATGCCTAATATTGAAATTTAATCCCTATGTCATATTTACTAGGTTTAATTTCGACGATGCACCGACGCGTCGTCCACTCGTCGTCCACTACTAATATCATTTTTTGAAATTAAACCTAGTAAATATGACATAGGGCTTAAATTTCAATATTAGGCATAGAATCGAGTCGCCGTTGAGTTGTTATAATGTGCGAAGACCTTAAGGCGACGCGTGGATGCGCGGGTCTTGAATTGAAATATTTGTTTGTGTAAAAATGAACCTTATTGCTTTTAATATAGGGTAGAGATTAAATCTGATTTTTCCACCGGCTAAGCAGGAAGACGAGTGGCGAGGCGTGGAGTGACGGGCCGGGGCGGGAATTTTAATTTGTATTGCATTTTTTCAATCCCCTCCCAGCGCATCTTCGGTCGGTGGAAATAGTAGGAATTGGAGAGGATGTGCGGCGCGGGACATGAATTGAAATATTTGTTGGTGTAAAAATGAACCGTCTTGCTTTCGTCAGATTATAAATTAATTAACAGAAAAACCGCTTCACGCGATCGATAGGCGTTTTGTTGTTCGTTACCGCTGTTGTTTAGGTCTTGATTTTCTTTTTACACTGAAAAAAGTAGTAGATTTATTTGATAATAGGTGGCTTTGTGGTAATAAAAAAATCATTAAGAGTACATTCTCGGTAAAAAAAAGATTGTTTGAAATAAATATTTTAAATTTCAAATAGTATTTTTTCTGACCTTATACAAACAACTAGTTTTTCTATAGTACTGACAGCTTTTCTGTAGTTGGTATCTTTTTTTTTTAATGTAGGTTTCAATCATGGCATGTACCTCATACAACCTTTGTCTTGACGAGTGGACGACGCGTCGTACATTTTTTGAAATTAAACCTAGTAAATATGACATAGGGCTTAAATTTCAATATTTAGCATAGAATCGAGTCGCCGTTGAGTTGTTATAATGTGCGAAGACCTTAATGTCAACCGCGAGCTCGGTCAGGCACGCGAGGGCTCGCGAGGTCCCGCGCGGGCTCGCGACAGCTATTAATGCCAATTTTTAGTGGAAAAGGGTCAGCGCGATTTCAATTCTCGCCCATCCACGCCTCGCCACGCCTCGCCGGTGGAAAACCACCTTTAGGGTGGAATCGTAGCGCCGGTGTACTTCCTTTTCGCCGAATTATGTTTTGCAAACGTTTCATTTCGCAAAAGTTTCATTTCGCCAAAAGCATTTTTCACTGAAACTGTAAACTATTTCAGATTGTTGTAAATATCATCCTTTAGATTAGGTTAGGTTAGGTTAGGTTTGTTTTATAACAATTCGAAATAGTTTACAGTTTCAGTGAAAAATGCTTTTGGCGAAATGAAACTTTTGCGAAATGAAACGTTTGACGAAACGTAATTCGGCGAAAAGGCAGAGAACCCGTAGCGCCATCTATCGTAAAGAGTATGTCCTTATGGTCGGCACCATCGTCTCAAATTATGTTGAGAAATCGAAAGTAACAACGTGCCATACGCAAACGAATTAATATTTATTGAAAGAGTAACGTCCTAGCGTAACCTAAATGTTTATACGGGGTATCCCAAGAATATGGGACATCAAGGGAAAGTACCTTAAATATCGTAGATAGTGTAGTATATAGACATTTATAGATAATAAATGTATCCTCGATCCGCCAGCTACCACCGGTCATTACATTGACAGACGTCACCGGTGGCGGACGCAGTGCAGGTTTACTGAAAGCCCGATTAATGTGTTTATTGAAGTATCCCAATAGGAAACCCTAGTGAACACTGCAGATAGGATATTTTGCTGAAAGAAGACTTTATGTTATTGTTAAAAGTTAGGAATTTATTTTCTAAGAATTACTTGCTTACCTAATTAGTCGTAGTCGGCAATAAATCATTTTCTAGAAATTTGACTCAAACATTTCTACGGAATGTTACTTAGGAAGAATTATTAATTTTTGTCCATTCTTTCGATTGGCATCATAAAAATAGGGGTTTTTTTTTTCACATTTAAGTCGGTTCGATTCCCAGACGAAGCAACTAATTCTTAGAAAAGCTTTAAATGCAGAATAACTAACTTTTAAAAATAACATTAAGGTTTCGTTCAGTAAAATATCCTATCTACGATATTTAAGATACTTTCCCTTGATGTCCCATAGTCTTGGGACGCCCTGTATAGAAGCAATAAATTGAAAAATGTCGATGCTTTAACTAGTGGCTTTTATAGCATAATTGGTAATGCTCCCGTCTGGCCCGGAAAGCCGGACGTAGGTTGAAATCCCGCTCAAAGCATACAATCTTTCGCTTCTATGTAAACATTTACCAAAAAACCCCTTTGGCCTCCAAATAACCTATAAGTAGTAAAACTCCTGTGAAGTTACTAAGACGCCCTGTATAGAAGCGATAAATTGAAAAATGTCGATGCTTTAGCTAGTGGCTTTTATAGCATAATTGGTAATGCTCCCGTCTGGCCCGGAAAGCCGGACGTAGGTTGAAATCCCGCTCAAAGCATACAATCTTTCGCTTCTATGTAAACATTTACCAAAAAACCCCTTTGGCCTCCAAATAACCTATAAGTAGTAAAACTCCTGTGAAGTTACTAAGACGCCCTGTATAGAAGCGATAAATTGAAAAATGTCGATGCTTTAGCTAGTGGCTTTTATAGCATAATTGGTAATGCTCCCGTCTGGCCCGGAAAGCCGGACGTAGGTTGAAATCCCGCTCAAAGCATACAATCTTTCGCTTCTATGTAAACATTTACCAAACAACCCCTTTGGCCTCCAAATAACCTATAAGTAGTAAAACTCCTGTGAAGTTACTATTCCACAAAATACAGACTACGAAGTACCGACCACCCTTACCATGAGTTTATAGTGACCGATTCGTTAGCGACAGCGCAAACGATTTGTATGAAGAATTGTAGTTCTACAAAGTAACCGCTAGGGGCGCTGTACTATTCTCCATTCAAATCGTTCACGCTGTCGCTAGCGAGTACGGTCACGTTATCACATGGTAAGGGTACAGACCGTATCATACTACATTCGGGCAACGTACCGTGTTATCTCCGTAAACTTAACATGTTAAGACTATTCCCAAGACCGAGACCCCGCTGAATCTTTAATTAGACTTCGGGTGAGTTTCGTATGAGGGTATCTTGATTTTATTTCTCCTTAAGCAGCTTAAAAAGGTGATTACGTAGCTTTCCACACGTCCTGACCGCATTTTCTTCATAGGGAGCAAGTTACAAGAGAAGAGAGATTAATAAAAATAAAAATGTGGTACGTACATATTAAAAACAGAGCGATAAGAGTCGAGTCGATAGAAATATTGAGAATAGCGCCATCTATCTTGCGATCCTTACACTTGCTGCTAAGCAATGGGGACTGGTAAACGCACCGTTCGGTATGGCTAATGTAAGCGCATTTAAAAATACATAATGAAGAGGGCGCTCTAGTAGCGTAGAATTATGGAATCAAAGTTGATGTGATTGAGGTAACGATGTGATAGCTCATTTGAGAAAACACTACGTCGGGAAGGTAGGGTCACAGGTTCGAGTCCTGCTTACATTTTTATGGATCATATTATATATTTCTTGCATACTCGTAATTTATCTATGTGTCAATATATGTATATACATAAAAATGTGGTATTTCCACATTAAAAAAAGAATCGATAAAAATACGACCTATATTAAAACATAAAGTTACAAGAGTTCAGTTTGAATTCTGTGGTACAAATATATTTACATGGAGACTACCGATTTACATGGATGGAGATTTACATGGATATCGGTTACGCAGTCGCAAGCGAGTTTAGTTATTACTTTTCTCTTCTTCTCTTCTTCTTCTCAGCATATATGCGTCCACTGCTGGACATATGCCTCTTGCATGGATTTCCAAACCGATCTTGATGCGGCGATCCTACTCCAGGTCGGCCCTGCCGTCTTTTTAATGTCGTCCGACCATCTGGCTTGCGGTCTTCCAACGCTTCTGCCACCCGTTCGCGGCCTCCAGTTTAGCGCTCGCTGACTCCATCTGTCATCGTCTCTGCGATATATATGACCAGCCCATTGCCACTTCAATTGCGCAACTCTTTTTCCGATGTCGGTCACTTTCGTGCGTTGGCGAATGTCCTCGTTTCGTATTCTATCTCGCAGAGAGATTCCGAGCATTGAGCGCTCCATAGCTCGCTGATGTGCCACCTTTAGACGGTGGATTCTTCCAGCGGTTAGCGTCCACGTTTCGCATGCGTATGTCATTACTGGGAGTACACACTGGTTGTAGAGTATTATTTTTATTGTTTCCTTTTTGTTATTTTCTGTTTTTTAATAAATATATATGACTGTACATTATTATTTTGTGTGAGGTTGTCTGATATTTATTTATTTATTTTATTTATTTATTTAAGTTAAAATGTGGTCTGAAATGTTCGTGATGGAAGCAACCGGTTTGATCGTTTAGGTAAGCAATATTTCTACAATTATTTCGATTTTTATTTTAAGAAAATTGGTTAATAAAAAGGTTTTAAACATAAATAGATAGAAGTCTTCGGAAAAGGGACTTTACCTTGGACCCTTAAAACTACCTCTACGGGTTGTAATTCAAGACACGCGTGCGTGGGTACCGCCTGGTGAGGAGTACGTGATGGACCAGGTTTATAGGTCTGCATCCCAGTGTAAATATCAACTATACTGTCACTCTGTGTTACTACAGATGTTAATTCCTTTTTAGGATTCCGTACCTCAATCGGAAAAAACGGAACCCTTATAGGATCACTTTGTTGTCCGTCCATCTGTCTGTCTGTCAAGACCCTTTATCTCGAGAGCGCGTGGAGATATATCCAGCTCCATAAAATAAACCATATACTTAAGTCTACGGTCCCTTGAAGCTGTGAAAAAATATCGGCCAAGTGTGAGTGGGACTTGCGCACGAAGGGTTCCGTACCATTATCTGTAAGTTTGTTGTATGGGAGCCCCCCTTAAATATTTATTTTATTTTATTTTTAGTATTTGTTGTTATAACGGCAATAGAAATACATCATCTGTGAGAATTTCAACTGTCTAGCTATCACCGCTCTCGAGATACAGCCTGGTGACAGACGGACGGACCGACGGACGGACAGCGAAGTCTCAGTAATAAGGTCCCGTTTTTACCCTTTGGGTACGGAACCCCAAAAATCAAACTTCTACGTTAACGTTAAAAAAGATACGGCCGTTTATGTCGCAAAAAACGTACATTTCGACACTTTCAAGGGAATTAAAATGATAGGGTACTTCCCGATGACCTAGAACTATGAAATTTGGCAAATAATATCGTCACATACTACAAATACTTATAAAAATCTGAAAACTATACATTTGTAATAAAATCATAAAAAATATAGTCCTTTTCAAACATCATATTTGAAGAACTCGGTTGCGTTAAGTTTGCACCTCGTTTGTATACATATCAGTTTGTACGGAAGCCTCGGTGCGCGAGTCAGACTAGCACTTGGCCGGCTTTTTTTTCTTATGTCATAGGGGAAAAACGAGCGTACGAATCGCCTGATCGGAAGCGATTAACGTTGCGCAAAAACACCTGCAACACCAGAGGAATCACAAGTGCATGATTAGATTAGATTAGATTATATTTATTTCACACATATAGGGATACATTATAAATTACACATAGTCAATTTACACGAATCTATACGGTGATCGTCAACATAATAAACAAAATAAACAAATTCAGCATGTCATAATTCAATAGATAGTTAAGAAAAAACAATGTCAATTTTTTTTAAATACGTAATATAACAATTTAAATAATGTAAAATAAATATGACAATAAATTCACTTATCATACAAATTAAATGTCAACCACAAAGGATCGTCACTTATGGTACACTATAATACAAAACAATTTCATCTAAACATGTCAAGATAATCTTCAACCGTGTACAAAGGATTTTCCAATAAAAGGTTTCTCAGTTTACACTTGAATACCATGTCAGATGGTTCATTCCGAAGATCGGCGGGTAGGCGTTCATAGTATGTCGGACCGATGACTCGCGGGTTCTTACCTGCAAGTGCCATTCGTCGCGGGACGGTTCTAAGTCTCCCCGTCGATCGAATCTGCTTACCACAAACCTCGACACGCTTAAACATTGACAAATTATTTCTTACGAACAGCAACACTTCGAACATGTATACTGAGTAGTGCGTCATAATTCGATGCGTTACGAAAAGGTCCCTACATGGATGTCGTGGTTTCACACCGGCAAGAGTACGTAATGCTCGCTTCTGAATGATAAATACTCGATTGGCATCCGTAGAGTTTCCCCAGAGGAGTATGCCATATGACATCAAGGAGTGGAAGTGAGCAAAATAAACCGATCTTAATGAAACTTCCGATATTAGGGGCATGTCCGGCCTTTCAGGTTGGAGTACGGTTTTTTCTTGAAGGTTTGAAATTTGTATCGGCCCGGAAATACCGCAAGTGACAATTCATTTGACAAGCAATTAGGTATGCAAGACAGAAAATGTGTAGAAAACGAACAGTGGTGAACTGTCAACTATCGTTACGTACGAGGTTATTCAATATTGAATGTAGGCATACCATTTTTCTTTCTCATAGACCACTCCAAGTTGGTCCCATTTCGTTGCAAGATAACGTGAAATCAAGAGCGTCGTCTCGCAGTCTACAAGCATCTACGCGAATCAGCCATTGCCGCCTACAACTTTGTGAACTCCTGGTACAATTAATTTGTTTCCAAAGAGTCAATTAGGAGAGTTGGTATCCGTATCTCTCTTCAATCGATCCCTGATTACCGAGATAGAGCTGGAAACCGGTACCAAAAGTATAAATAAGGGATTAGTGGTTCTTAAATATTTCGGTACTTGGGCACAGAGTAAAAAGCTACAGAAGGTTTTCTCTTTTGATCATAGCAAAAACTGCCTGAGATATATTATTGGTTTTAAGATGGTTGGCTAAGAACGTGTGCCTATTCTGCCCGAACAAAGGCGGGAGGCCGAATAGAGCACACCTGTAGACTGGTGCGTAGAAACCAGTCTTGCCCGGATGAAATTTAATTCAGTTTAAAGTATAGATTATTATTCATTTCATATGCTATGATATGACGTTCTCGAAACAGTCGAAACGTCAACCCCACCCAACTGCTAGTTTCTGTTTGGCCTAATGGTTAACCGGTAGAGAAAGTCTGCAAATGGCATTAAATGCAGCATTAAATGGACTATTTACTATTCTGTAATGTGGAATAAGGTATAAATCAATAAATTAATTAATAAACGTCAAATACTATGGCCCGATTCCACTTCAGAACATTATTAGGCGGGAACAATGGAACAAAATTTAAAATACTTTATTTAAATGTGTGACAGTCGCGGAAACCGAAAAAAATATAATGGAATCAAAGATAAGTAAAAATGACACGTGCTAAATTGAAAAGCTGAGATCATAAAGCAATTAGTCAACAATAGATAAACAGTACGATAACATGGTGGTAACAGTCTCGAGTGGAATTAGGCCTGGGTATATGAAATTACCGTATTTATTTTTGTTTTTTGCTCTAAGTGTTGTTCCAACTTCATCTCGTCGCTTCAACCCCTCAAAGTAAGATGGTCAACAAAATACGATTATACGACTATCTTTAAGTAAGTCCCTCGAAAGATGGAAAGGGTCAGTCCGCTTAGCTCCTTATTTATTATGTGCTGAGTGCGCTGCGGGCGTGACCATTGGACTTAATGTGGGGATTGGTCTGAAATGTTGAGGTATGACACGTAGTGTAAGCCAATTTTATAGGAAAATATGTACCTAATATCGATAAGTACAGAAGTTATGCTTATGCTACCAACGCCATCTTACAAACACGCAACTAAGCTTCGATTTATAACGTAGTGGTAGTATTAATCATATATTATACTAGCTGTTGCCCGCGACTTCGTCCGCGTGGAACCTTTATCTTGAAAATTTTACATCTTTATTATTTTCAGATCTAAGTAATGTTGAAATTGCTAAACGTGCTTTTTTTTTGCTTTTGCACCCCGTTTTAACCTCCATAGGGGTGAAATTTTCTAAAACGCTGAAAGTATTTTTTGTGTTTTTGAATAAGTAATCTTTCTACAAAGTTTCAAGTCTCTAGCTCCAAAAAAAAAAGTTTCCCCCATACAAACTTTGCACCCCTATTTAACCCCCTTAGAGATTGAATTTTTCAAAATCGCTTCTTATCTCTAGCCTACGTTATAAAAGTAACCTACTGTGCAAAAATCAACTCTCTTACATTAGTAGTTTTGGCTGTGCGTTGATGAGTCATTAAGGACTTCTTCTTTTATATATATAGATTAGCGGATTTCCCCATACAAACTTTGCACCCCTTTTTTACCCCCTTCGAGGTGAAATTTTCCAAAACGCTGAAATTACTTTTTTTGTATTTGACTACGTAAGCCTTCTACAAAGTTTCAAGTCTCTAGTTCAAAAAATAACGTTTCTCCCATATAAACATTGCAACCCTTTTTAACCCCCTTAGGGGTAAAATTTTCCAAAACGCTGAAAGTACTTTTTGTGTTTTTGAATAAGTAATTTTTCTACAAAGTTTCAAGTCTCTAGCTCCAAAAAAAAAGTTTCCCCCATACAAACTTTGCACCCCTATTTAACCCCCTTAGAGATTGAATTTTTCAAAATCGCTTCTTATCTCTAGCCCACGTTATAAAAGTAACCTACTGTGCAAAAATCAACTCTCTTACATTAGTAGTTTTGGCTGTGCGTTGATGAGTCATTAAGGACTTCTTCTTTTATATATATAGATTAGCGGATTTCCCCATACAAACTTTGCACCCCTTTTTTACCCCCTTAGAGGTGATATTTTCCAAAACGCTGCAATTACTTTTTTTTGTATTTGACTACGTAAGCCTTCTACAAAGTTTCAAGTCTCTAGTTCAAAAAATAACGTTTCTCCCATATAAACATTGCACCCCTTTTTAACCCCCTTAGGGGTAAAATTTTCCAAAACGCTGAAAGTACTTTTTGTGTTTTTGAATAAGTAATCTTTCTACAAAGTTTCAAGTCTCTAGCTCCAAAAAAAAGTTTCCCCCATACAAACTTTGCACCCCTATTTAACCCCCTTAGAGATTGAATTTTTCAAAATCGCTTCTTATCTCTAGCCCACGTTATAAAAGTAACCTACTGTGCAAAAATCAACTCTCTTACATTAGTAGTTTTGGCTGTGCGTTGATGAGTCATTAAGGACTTCTTCTTTTATATATATAGATAATATATTATGACACACAGGTTTCCCCTAGTTCAGGCACCAGTCTTTACCACGCAAGTCTGATTAGAGACCTGTATAATGTTATTTTCTTCTTGTTTGTGTTTACCATGTTGTTTGGATTTTGTGGAGTAAAATGTTTATTTTTATTATATATAAACGTAAATATAGTATAATATGTGTCCTTTTTGATATCTTAGAATATAATAGAATAAAATGCTCTATATTGAACACCTCAAGAAGAAAGAAATACAAATACAGATAACACTTATTACAATAGAGTATCTATATGGTAAATGCGCTTATTCCATCTGGTGTGTTCTTCCCGAGTGACCTTACGTCGTCAAAATTCAGAAGCAAACAACAAAAATTGCAATACTGTAAGCGTCAAGACGCTATATCCAATTAAATATTAGGATATAGGACACGGACAACAAAACATTTACCGTCCCAAGGAAACCCTATATCCATAAAACGAAAAAAAAAATCCTTGGTATTCTGACTTTTACGCTTATGGCCTTCGTCGGTTGTGCTATGGAATTATAATGTGGGGTAAATCCAATTATGACCATGCCCAACTAAGGGAGTCATCTGATTGGAACGCATAGCGATTTTAAATACAAATTCGATGCTCTACTTTATCGTGGCGTCATACGCAAGTTCTTTAACATAGTATTACGCGTGTTATGCCCGAACGAAAAATGAAAATGTGGACCGGGGAGTAATGTATTCCCTACGCTTTCGTATAACACTGATATGTTCCGGAAAATACGGATAACCGGCACTGGGAGCAGAAAAATATGGGTTATATAAATACTTGTGCGATGTGAATATGTGTAAATACATAAATTTATTACGGAATAGCTATATATATATATTGATATTTCAAATTTAATGTGACACCACATAGTTAAACGTAGGTACATAGTTTTAATACCAATCACTAGTAGGTAGGTCTGTATAATATTTTTATTTGTTCACAGGTTCCTGACAATGAAAATTTAATATTTTCAGTGTCAAACTTAGATTTGAATAAAATATATTGATTGAAGCGAAAAACATGCCTGTCTGCTGCTCAACATAACCCAAATCGACAACATTTTTTTTAACCAGGCCTGCAGACTACGTTGTACCTACATCCAGACGACGTTGCTTTCACCGTTTTTTTTAATATTTTCAAAACTAGTACGTATACCTAATCATTAATCAAATAAAAATAATAGTTTTTGGTTCTGTGAAAATAAAGTAATGAAATTAGTTTAAACTTAACACTATTAGAACATTTCAATATGTTATCAATTGATGTTTTTGCATGTTGTAGCTGTTGCATTCTCATTACTCAAGTCAGATTAAAAAAGAAAAATCACAGACAAAAGAGAAAACACACAACCAAAGATATTGTTCTCGGAATAACATTAATACTCTCTTGATCTCGATAAAAAAAAATTGACAATTTCGGTATGGGGCTTCTAAACGGGCCATATTTTACTGCATGTGGCCGGCAAATATGGCCGTCCCTCTCCAACACCCTACGCTAGAGCAAGATGCCAATAATGGCCGGCCAATTGCAGCAAAACATGGCTCGTTTAGAAACCCCTTTAAGCAAACATTGGCTTTGCTCACCGTACACAAGGTAAGCCGCAGCCATTATGTTTTCGTTACATATGAAAGAAGGTGCGGAAACGCTCCCACAAAATTGCCTTGGGAAGAAAAATCGACCAGAAAACGGATATTTTTCTTCCCATTTTCATGGAGTTGCGTAATTCTTTAACAATTTGTCTTGCCTTTCTTCTATCAAGCACCATAAAATGCGTTGGCGGTTTGTTTGGGTCTTTAATGTTAGTTTTATATCGGCTCTTTCAACACAGGAAAATGTAGATAATGCCTTGAATCACAGTAATAAATATTATAAAGGCAAATTTTGTGGATGTGTTTGTGAGTTCACATGTTTGTTACTTCTTCACGTTGAAACGGCTTGACCAATTTCGATACATTTGGGTATATAGACAGCTGACACCCTGGATACACACATAGGCTACTTTTTATCCGAAAATAATTTAGTGTTCCCGTGAGATGAGCGGGCAACACCGCGCGGCACTTACAATTCATACTTATATAATTCTTTATTGTATTATCAATTTATCATACATATTATAGCCACATTTCTACTCTTTTATGTCATACTGTAAATATCATATAATTAATATGAATTGATGTATGTATATTCGAATAATGCATAATTAATTTTACTAATGGATGGTTTGCTAATATTACCAACTGTCACCGAAAATCTACTGTTAATCTCCTTTTGGCGCCACTCAATATGCTGCAAAAGGAATACAGAAATTATTGATATTACGTACGAGTACTTAGTTTATGCAACTCTTAATGAAAACGAATACATATTTTAGTATTCTTTAATAACATAGTGATCGACCGCGGACCGGAAGACGCAGCGTGTAAGGCCACCTACGTTATCTATTCCTAATTTAATTAATGTCGGGCAGTATCGCATTGTTTACACTAACAAAGGTAAGTAGAGTCGGCCTCCAAAAATGATTTCTAATATACGACGACTAGCCAACGATATAATGTACATAAAAACCTATATTGCAATTGTATACCAAGTTACTTCATCATCATCATCATCTCAGCCATAGGACGTCCACTGCTGAACATAGGCCTCCCCTTTGGACTTCCATATATACCGGTTGGAAGCGACCTGCATCCAGCGCCTTCCGGCGACCTTTATAAGGTCATCTGTCCATCTTGTAGGTGGACGTCCTACGCTGCGCTTGCTGGTCCGAGGTCTCCACTCGAGCACTTTTCGGCCCCATCGGCCATCTGCTCTGCGTGCTATGTGGCCTGCCCATTGCCACTTCAACTTGCTAATCCAAGTTACTTACACTTAAATAAAAAGAAAGGTATTCATAACTCAGGATATTCGAGTTCATCATACAAGTATTCACCGTCGCTGTAAGTCGAACCTAGTACCGCCGGTTTTATAGGCAGCAGTCTCACTGCTACGGAGCTAATAGAGTCATAGATTTAAGGAGAGGAAATTTCAAAGGATAATAAACAATATGCATTATAGTTTGTATCTTCAATACTTTATATCCCAAAACCAACCGAGTATATGTTATCCCTCATAATCATCAATAAATGCGAACTGTCGCAGTTATATCCAGCAAGACGTCACGTTTGTTTCCTGTCTTGTGAAATAATATATTAACTTTTCCAGAGTCTCCCTTCCTTAGCCCCGGGGGCAGGGGAAGAGGGAAGTTCTTGGGAGGAATCACCACGTTGTAGTAGCGGTATGTGCCCTGAAATACAAAACATTCTTTAAAGATAATTGGGTTCATTATGTCTAACAGTGGTCGTATTTTAGCTGATGATGATAATGATAATAACAAAGGGGAAGGTATAAAATAGTGGTTGATTAATCATCATTATCGCACAACCTGTGAAGAAGCGAAAGCCAAAAGACTCAAATGACTTCGGCACGTAGTTTGTATGGGTGACAATGCTTCAGTCAATTAAAGAGTAGGTACGTACTCCGGTCATCTAACTGGCCAAAGACCTGTCGAGCATCCTGTAGGTGCTAAGGTGTGAGTCTTAGACGAACTTAATGAACTCCCTGTCGTTGACTGGAGAAGAATGGCGCTCTTTAGTGTCGAAACTAAGATTTTTATGACATCAGAGGCAAGCGAGCATACAAATCGCCTAAGGGTACCCGTTCATGAACACCAGAGGGGTTACAAATGCATTGCCAAGCTTTTAGATGGGAGTACAATCCGTGAGCTCTTAGATTGGGATTGGGATTCGGGTTTGGGTGAAAACTAAGAGATACTTCTCTGGATCACATTCTGTCAGCTCACGCTACTGAACGCTCTTTATTTCAGGTTTAAAAATCTTTATTTCTCAAAAGAAGATATTAACGACTTCACTTAAATGAGAAATTATTACTAAATATATATAAACATTAGTAAACTACTAAATGCTCGCCACTCTGCCGCGGTAGTGCAGTGCAACGCTAACCCCGGAACTATGTATTTACAATAAGTAAGTATTAACTAACTTATTAACAATAAGAAGTTTGTATCGCTCCAGAAATACTGCAAATGACTGTACATTTCACAGTTTAGCCATAGAATAAAGGTTTAGCTGATGTACGGATTTTCTGATACACTTCTGATCGCTGCGCCACGGCGGTAAGCAGCGAAGAGTGAGTTGCAACATTCTAAGTGTACACTCAGGGTATACACTACAAATTCTTCCTTTACTTACCGGGGGTGTCGGGCAGGCGGTCAAATTGGAGTACTTCTTAGCGAACTCCAGTATCCAGGGTTTTTCCACGGCGTCGCATAGACGAGTGCTAAAATCAATAGTGTTCCCAGTAGGCAACACGTATGAAATCTTGTTCTGTAAGTAAAATAAATAGTACCGTAAACATATAAAGGTTAATGAATTTTTGCATAACTCTTTCTTTTTAACCATTAACGGTCTATTCCACGCTTATCGCTAGCCTCTTTTAAGATGTTTATTTACATAGTTTTCTATTTAAAAAGGAAATGTAATATTTACGCTTTCGCATTTCGTCATTATAGACACATTTTAGTTTTGAAATATTCGTATGTAGCTCGTCACTTCTATAGCGGAACGTCAATTTATGCAGACGGACACAGGGACGGCATTGGTTAAGCTTTTTTACCCATAGAAGTGCAGTAACCGTAACATTCTTGCCCCAAGGCACATTGGTGACGGTGATATTCATCATGTAGGCGTCACTTTAGGTACAAATGTAGTGAATGATAGTTTTCCATCGTATTGCTTGTTTTAATAATTCCATCTCCACTTTTTCACCGAAGCTGATAGAGGAAACATTCTAAAACGAACTTTTCCGACAAAATACGAAGGAACACTATTAATCTCTTCTGTAGACTGATGACCGTCCTGGCGAAGCTAGCTAGAATCTGCTAAATGCACGGTGGCACAGAAGCAGTCATGGAGGGTTCATTAAGTATGTCTTCTTTTGGCTGATGATTATTATTCACAAAACGGGACTTAATCGTTCGAAATCGCGTTCAAAATAGTACATTTTACAACTAGTGTGAAAAGAATGTCTTTTTACCACTAGTACCGAGGTATCTTGCCACGAGCTGAAAGCGAGTGGCAAGACTCGGTACGAGTAGTAAAAAGACATTTCACACGTGTTGTAAACGACGTTTTTTAATGCAATTGCGAAAAAATAACAAATTAATATATCATTGCGATAAAACATGCTTGCTTCGAAGTTATTTTTGAACGAACCCGTACTTTACAAATGACATGGTACATTAAGACCATCATCATCGTCATCGTCATTGTCATCGTCATCGTCATCGTCATCGCCATCGCCATCGCCATCGCCATCGCCATCGTCATCGTCATCGTCATCGTCATCGTCATCGTCATCGTCATCGTCATCGTCATCGTCATCGCCATCGTCATCGTCATCGTCATCGTCATCGTCATCGTCATCGTCATCGTCATCGTCATCGTCATCATCATCACTGACATTCGAAACTCAGTTACTGCGTTTCGAAAGTATAGTTTGGAACTAAAAAGTAAAAAGCACTAGTTCGAGAAAATGAGCTTCTCGCACGCTACGCAGCCACAAAAAGTACCACTTTTTGAGCAACTGTATTAAAAAGGTATTTATTTAATTACCTTGACCTTTCTTACATGATCTCAAGACCAGGGGCTGAAGAGGCCAACATCTCGCGTGATTATTTCTAACATGAAACGACCATTATTTTTTTTTAATTTCACTTGATATTTTTTCATAAAATTTGTTTTTTTTTTAGTCTCATCGTACTCAGCATCTAATCACATTCTAATCTAATACACAAAAAAAAAGTGTACCAAAATTTCCATTCCAGATCGGTCATTTTTTTAAGAATGTTTTTTTTTATTTCATATTACAAGGTTGGTGTGGATAATGGCGTCCATGGGAGAGGCAGTGAATTAAGACGTTGTCGTACAGACAATGTCGTCCAGCAGTGGACGTCTACTGGCTGCTGAAGATGATAATGATCATGATAATGATGCTGATGAAGGAGTTGATGGTGATGAAGATGTCAGTGATAATGACGATGAAGTGAATTAAGACGATGTCGTACAGACCGTAACATTGTTGCCCCAAGGCACATGTATGGTGGCGGTGATATTCGTCATGTAGGGGTCGCTCCGCTTGCGCCGTGCGGTGAACACCGTCACGTTCGTTATGTAATTCGGGTTCGAGTACTTCACTATAGCTCGCTCCTGCATTAGTCGAAGGGTCTGGAAAAGTAATCCAAGCATACTTAACTTTACATATTATCCTTATAATGCGGGCCTATGATGGTTGCTTTTATCACGCGATAAATAAGTGACAAAGCATCCGTCACTTTGACAAAATGCGAGTGTAAGTGACAGATGCTTTACCATTTATTTATCACATGATAAACGCATCCCATTGTAAATTTATGAAACATGTAATGTCAATTTTTTTAATGTGGGTACCACAATTTCATTTAAACCATGAATACAAAGATCAAAGCTTAAAGAAAAATTGAAAAAGCAGCTACCTGGTGGAAGGTAAGGCTAAGGTGTAAAAACCTTTCAAATAAACAATGCAAAGATCGACACACAAAGCATAAGGAAAAATTCGTCAGGTATACGTGGAGCGAGGGTAGCGAAGTGGCTAACGCGCTGGACCGGTAATCCAGAGGTACCGGGTTCGATTCCCGGTCCCTTCCACCAGGTAGCTTCTTTTTCAATTTTTCTTTAAGATTTGATCTTTGTATTCATGGCATCCCATTGTGTTCACAATGGGACTCATAAGGCGGCTAAGAGTCACTCCACGTGAAATGGAAAGGGCTACGCTCGGAGTTTCTTTGTGAAATAGAATCAGAAATGAGAATATCCGCAGAAGAACCAAGGTAATCGACATAGCTCACGGGATTGCACGGTTGAAATGGCAATGGGCAGGCCATGTAGCCCGGAGAATGGACGACCGTTGGGGCAGCAAATTCCTAGAGTCCTAAGGGATCACGTATAGGAGAACGCAGCGGGGTCGGTCCCCAACTAGATGGACGGATGACCTCGTGAGGGTAGCGGGGAATCAATGGATGCGGTCTACACGGGATCGCGCTTTGTGGAAAGTCATGGGGGAGGCCTAAGACGTCTGTGGCTGATAGATAGATAGATATAAACGCAACTATCATAGGCCCCTGGTCAGCTCTTAGGGAGCTTCAAACCTGAGATTTTCAGAGTCGGTCAGTGCGCTTGTCACTTCAACTTTATCGAAGTAAAAACCTAAGAGGATCCGTACTCTCAGCCCTCACTTGTCATTACAGATGTGCCTCTCAAGAACGTTCTCCACAAGATTTCCCGCATCAAATGAGGGAAGTTTCCGGAAATTCTTGGATACGGAAAATCACTCTGTCATAATATTTGTAATTCTAAGACGTTTAAGAGAAGCGGTAGGGCTATGTTATGGTCCAGAGTTGGCAATGTACGGCATATAAAACTGGAATACCTTGGGAATACTACACCACACCTTTCGACATTCCTGATCTCTCCGAAACGAAGCAAAGAAGGTTCAACAGAACTGGACAGTGAGAGAAGTTTAACTTGAACGATTTGATTAGTGACAGACAGACCCTGACACAGGTGGAATTAAATGAAACATTTAAAAAACCATCCGAGTGCGAGTCTGACTCGTGCACAAAGGGTTCAGTATCATCATATTTTCTACAACTACACACACATTATGAGAAAATTTCAAACCTATACCTATAACGGATGAAAAGAGACAGCTATGTGACAGACGGATAGACAGAGAAACAGACAGACAGACAGTTGTAGCCCGTCTAGCACAACTATGCTTCGTGACTCTTGACGCGTGGCATAGCGTCGCCGACCTGTTACTTTCTTACAATATTGCACAGAAAGAGATAGATAAATATCTCGCGTGAGAATGAGTCGCCTATCACAGTTGTGATAGAGCTGCAGAGGCTTAGTAATAGGGTCCCGTTGAGTACGGATCCCTAAAAATGAATTAACAACTTACCTCAGCTGCCCCGGAATATTGTATAAATATAAACAAGAAACATAAGCAACCAAAAAGCTTTATAGATTTACTCCACATGAATTTGCTGATAATATTTTCACAAATCATCTTTTCAGCCTATTGCCTTTTCAGGCCTCCTGTCCTCGTGTAAATGATACAATTATTGGTTGCCATCATTAGTAGTAATGACAGGATAACCAGAGTCATTAGGATCGTGAAGACATTAGGGCTTTGATGAATGGAAAGGGCAATTTTTTGCACTGCATGGTGATTAAAAAGTAATAATAATATTATTACTTTTTAATCACCATGCAGAATGGTTCAAACACAGATGATATTATCACTGTGTTTGAACCATTCTGTTACAATGCGTTTAGCCGAAACCTACTTTTCTGGCAGCAGTTTTTGAATTTGCAGCTAAAAATTCGGCATTAGGTACAATATTATGATAAATAAAATTCGGCGAAATAAGTTTCGGACATGGCGAAAAGATGGCACTCTATAAAAATAGCACGCGTTTTTAGCATTTATCTGCTTCTGGCAGATTTCATCAAGACCTTCGGTCCATCTTTAGGGAGCCAATCTCGTCGTATCTATTCAAACGATGCTATTGGGAACTCCAACATTAATATTACTTTAGATTCATTAAGTTGGTACTGCTTTTTAGGGTTCCGTAGCCAACTAGGAACCCTTTTAGTTTTCCCATGACCGTCTGTCCGTCTGTCCGTCTGTCCGTCTGTCCGTCGTCCGTCTTCGGCTTAGCTACGTGATCATTAGTACTAGAAAGCTGAAATTTAGTATGAGTATGTATGTGTCACGCCGACAAAACGGTAAAATAAAAACTAAAAAAAGATTTTTTTTTTCGAAAACCTCTCGTACCTACACCGAAAGTGGGGGTGATTTTTTTATTCGTTCCAACATTATTGTGTGAGGTGCTGTTGAATAGGTCTTTTAAAAAGAATAGGGGTCTCGAAACATTATTTTTTGATAGTCAGCAGTTTTGTAAATATTCGCTCTGGATATGAAAAAAATAGAGACCCCCTCCCCTCTAACTTTTCAACCACGGGTAAAAAAAATATGGAAAGATTCATGAAAATGAGGCCTTATAAGTACTTTCAATGAAAACTATATTGAATAAAATCGGCCGAGCCGTGGACATTGGGTACTTTACTATGGAAAAATACCCCACAGCGGACAAAGCTGAAACATACCTCAATTGAAAGCTTTTAACTTCTAGTTTTGCTAAGTAAAGGGGCATGATGGTGGCGTATGGGATTACCGAGATATAATTACATTAATAATTCAGGTACGGTGATCGTATTATTTTAATATTGTACTGTATGTAGGTAAATATATTTTGTGTTATTTGATGACTAGCTTGGTATAGATAGCAGTTGAAGTGCCAGACTCATAGAGGTTGTGGTTTATAGTCTTGTCAAGTTAGAGTACGCGCACATTTTGGGCGGGCTGCTACGGGCCGGCCCGCAGCGCATTAATCGGTCTCGATTATTTTATATGAACTATTGCACACTGAGGCGGGCCGCGTGAGGTGAACTCGTTGAAAAGTGTTCCCGAGCACCTCTCCTGAGGTGTATGTCCTGTGCTCATTTCTGCTCTTCGTGAGTAGGTTGCGTAGTGTAGTGTGACAAGGACACGGCGAGGACCGCGCAGCAAGACGTCAATCCAGACTACGACTTTGACTGTTAGTATTCTGTTTCTATCGTTTTCCCCATGGATCCCGTAACCCTTCTTCGGACCACAAGGAAGCCATTGAATCTGTTGCTGGCTTAGTTTTACGCTTTTTCAAGCATGAAAAAGGGCTAAGCAAGAGGTTCGCTGACTTCTCGGTGGCTGATGCGTTCGGGTCGCTGAGTGTGCCGGAAAAGTCACAGAACTCATCGTCTCCCACGGTCCCTCCGGCTGCGGTTGCAACTGAGGTAATCGAAGCCCCTAAGGCTCCCTCTCCCCCGGCGGCAGAGCAGAAGGCTCCTAAAAAGGCCAAGACTCCTAAGGCCTCCAAGCCCCCAGCGCCCCCTGTCTCTAAGGCAGCCCCGGCGCCGTTTAAGACGCGAAGCCCCCAGTAAAGGTGGCCGCGCCCACCCCAGTCACCCTCTCGGCCCCTAAGGCCAAGACGAATTCTGACGTTCGGAAATCCCGTTCCCGCACCCCCAAAGGTGCAGGAAAGGTAATCCGGAGCCCGACACTCAGTGTTAACCCCGCCTCCGCGACGGTAGCAGAGGTCCAAAGCCTCAGAGCCCCTAGTTATCCTTATCCCCCTCGAGCAAATCCCCTTAGACCGCGTAACGCAGCCCAAGAGGCGCGACGCGGACAAGATGGAAACAGAATTTCAGGTCGCAATGCCTCGGAAGGAAAAGCGCAAGCACGCGCGTGCTTCCTCAAAGGAAGTCGGCAAAAAAAATACAGGTACCTTTCGCCTTCAGCGGACGTAGCCCCCCCGGCGCCTTCTGCGCTCCAGTCCAATCTTGTCTCGACTTGCCTAAACAAGTCCAAACGTGCAGCCCGGGCTGCACCTGCTCCCCCAAAGACTGCGATTTCTAGTAAGGGTACGCCTCAATTGAAGCATGCGAATGCTATCGCATCTCAGATAGCAGCAATTGAGGATGAGCTCAAGACTGCGAAAGAGCCCTCCGTAACACTAGCTCTTTATAAAGAGATAAACACTTTTTAAAAAGAGCAGTGCCAACTTCTCTCAGCTCGCGGTGCCAATACTAACTATTATGGATAGTACGCCCCTCACGCTTAAACCTCGTTGGTTAATTATTGGCATCTTCAATGCCAATGGTCTGCGTGGGATGAAAGATATATTTCTCATTCTATCGATATATTTCTAGTTCAGGAAACTTTTTACAAACCGCATTTAAAATCATTCCGGATCCCCGGTTACGCGATGGTTAGGAATGATAGGTTGGATAGGCCCTTCGGAGGGACCGCGATCTTCTACCGCAGATGTCTGCACGTAGTTGCCCTCTCTCTCCCGCCTCTTAGAAGGTCACGACCCGATAACGATTGCGTCAGTCTATCTGTCTCCCTCTAACAAACTCTTACCGACAGACTTAAACCTACTTGCTCAACCAGATCCCAATGGAGTCGTCTTCACAGCAGGTGACTTCAATTCTAAGCACACCGCGTGGAAGTGCGTAGCATCTAACCCAAACGGCGTTCAGTTTTTCAACTTCTTAGCCAGAGAAACAATCGAATTGTCAATCATTCCCCCTAGGGAACCAACTCATTTTTCAAACACTGACCTAACATAATTAGATGTGGCCCTTATGCAGAAAACCTTACAGTTGCATTATGTAGAAGTGGTTGTCGCGTTAGATTCCGACCATGCCCTGGAAGACAACGCGGTAGTATCGAAGTCGATCTCCAGCAAAAAGTCCTCCAAAAACCGTCAGAAAGCGACTTCAGCATAGCTACAGCAGCAGCAAGCTTTCGATGTTTGTAAACAATGAAAACCTTATTGCTGCGCTATAAAAACCTCATTTTCTCAGCTTTCCCATTCGTTATGGGAATAAAAAATACACAGTGGTAAAGCCCGTAACATTGTCTTAAAACTTTAATTGGTTTCGTTTGTGTCCGCTAGTGGGGAAGAAACTACCCAATGTCCTTTTATATTTTTTTAATAAATGACATAAGTGCCGTGCGGTGTCCTTATACTTTGAACGTTACACATAGTAGTTAACTGCCATACTGCATTAAAACATTCCGCTTAATCTGGCGCGTATAATCGATAACTTCCAGAAGGTAATAAGTAATTACAGTCACTTTGGTGTTTACTTTCTCGCAATTTAAACCTCGGGCTTTATAACCGCTGTTTTAAGTCCGTCTATTATGATGGATGTGCAACTACGGAACCCTACACTGAGCGTGGCCTGACATGCTCTTGCCCGGTTTTTTTATATCTTACCGTGTTTGTTGTTTATGCTTAGTATTATAGGCTCTTTGTTGTGGTAACCAAAATGGTCACAATATACACGTTTCTAAAATAAAAATTAGGTAGTTTTACTGCTGCCGTGCTGGCGTCCATCTCATACTACAACTTACACAACATACTCGTATATCATCTGGATAACGGTCTATTCGAGAATCTTTACACGTCGAATTCGAACTGATCGCTGTATTGTTTTGTTTTGTAGGTATTGTATAAGGACGCGGGTGCGTAGTTTTAGTGCACCTGCCTACTGATCCGACGGTCCTGGGTTCGAATTTCTGGGTTAGTAAGTCCTCTTCTCCCTAACATTGCAGTGCCCAACAGGGTTCAGAATGATCTGTAGCTTTAAGTTAACATCCGAACCTACTTTTGTGATGTTGCAATAAATGATTGAGTATTGAATATTGAATCCCGGCAAGGACATATATTTGTGTGATGAACTGAAATATTTGGTCTCGGGTGATGGATATTTTATATATATCGTCGTTTAGTACTAGTTTTGGACTAGGTCGATTTGTGTATCTAATCTTTATTAATTTTACTTTTTTAATAAATAATAATTGCTTTATGCGTGGTAATATTGGCGTAAGACGTTGACGCGTAGATCGTTGGTGACATAACTGTTAGATAATACTGATATGTCAGTGTTGTTTAAATGGCCTTATAATATTACCAAACTAGTTGCGCCCTGCGGTGTTACCGCTCATCCCACGGGAACACATTTTTTTTCGGGATACTAGTAAAATAGCCTATGTGTTGGTCCAGGCCTACCTCCATTACTCCATAGCAAATTATATCAAAATTGGTCCGGCCATTTGAGCGCGAAGGAGTAACAAACATACTTTTGAGCATCTTTGTAGATACTAATATAAAAAAATTAAAAAAACTATCTGTTCCGAGTTGCCCACGTATATTTTTGACACTTTATGTGTAACCGCTTTATACTTAAACTATTTGAAAAAGACGATCGCAGAAATGAAACAGAAAGGCGTGAAGTTCTTTCAAAATCATTTTAATAAACATTATTATAGCCTCATTTATTCCTTAGTAACGATAATAAATAACATTTCTTAATTTAATTTAACATGCAAAATAATTGAGATTGGCAATATTACATTGAAATTTTTTTTAGCAATTGAATATTATTAACAAATTATAATTTTTCATTCAAAAACATGTCATGCAGTTTTACTAAGGACCTCTCTACGAGTAAAGGCCTCCTCCATATTTTTCCAAACATCTCTATCATTAGCTTTGGTCATCCAGTCTTTTCCAGCTACTCTTTTTATTTCGTCTATCCATCTTTGTCTTGGTCTTCCTCTTTTCCGTTTATGTCGTGGTCCTGCCCATGTTGTTACTTTATTTGTCCATTTTTGTTTATTCATACGCGCTACGTGACCAGCCCATTTCCACTTCTGTTTTTTACAATGTTCTAAGGCGTCTATGACATTGGTTATTTTTCTGATATCCGAGTTTCGTTTTCTATCTCGCCTTTTTATATTCAGAGTGCTTCGTTCCATTGCTCTTTGGCATACTTGTAGCTTATTTTTCACGCAGTTGTTGTATATCCAGGTTTGGCTGCCATATGACAGACATGGAAGTATGCAGGTGTCTAATACCTTTTTCTTGTGTTTTATAGGTAGATTTGACTTTAACACTTCTTTGTAACTCCAGAATTTATTCCATGTAATATTTATTCGTCTGTTTATTTCGTCTATGTGTCTGGATTTAGTAAATGCTATTTGTTTTCCCAAATAAGTGCATTCCTGTACATATTCTAGTGTGTTATTGTTGACGTTGATAGGTATTATTGTAGAGTTAGTCATGATTTTTGTCTTGGTAGCATTTAACTCTAAACCGATTTCTTGGCTGACATTATGAAGTTCGCAAACCATATTTTCAAGTTGGGCTGCTGTTTCTGAGAAGAGAATAATATCATCGGCGAACCTCAGGTTGCTCAGAAACTCGCCGTCTATATTTAAGCCCTTTTGTTTCCAGTTTAGTTTTTTCATAATGCTTTCAAGAACCGTGATGAAAATTCTAGGCGAGAGCGGGTCTCCCTGCCTAACTCCTCTGCATATTTTTATTTCTGAGCCTTTAGTTTCCATTTTTACACGAGATACACTCTTGTTATATATGTCCTTTATAACCTCTATAGTTTCTGTCGGTACGTCGCATTCGTGTAAAGCTGTCCACATGCTTTTGTGAGATATTGAATCGAACGCTTTGGCGTAGTCGATAAAAGCTAAGTAGAGAGGGCTTTGGTGTTCTTCATATTTTTCTATGATTTGTTCTAGTGTATGGATGTGATCTGTCGTTGAAAAGCTCTTCCTAAAGCCTGCTTGTTCCGGTGGTTGGTGTTTCTCGGTGTATTTCGCAAGTCGTTCTTCAAGGCAAGACGCAAATAATTTATACATATTAGGTTGTAAGCTGATAGGTCTGTAATTGTTTATATTTGCCGGGTCACCCTTCTTATACAACAATATGATATCCGATTTTGCCCATTCTATAGGTATTACTCTATCATTTAATATTTTATTAAATAGATTGGTTAAGTGTGGGGCTACCAGGAATTTGCCTATTTTTATTGCTTCGTTTGGAATGCCGTCCGGTCCTTGACTCTTGTCTCGTTTCAGCTTATCTATTTTTTTCATAATTTCAGACTCAGAGAATCTCTCTAAAGTGGTAGAGTCATCATCGAATGGATCATTTTCCTCGTAGTCGTTAGTTTGCGATGAGTATAAATTCCTATAAAACGTTGTAGCAGTCTCTATTATTTCAGATCTTGAGAAAGTCTTTTTGTTAGTAGAAAATTCATTTAGGCACGGGATCCACTGTTTGGTATTCGTCAGCGCTTTGTAACCTTTTTTCAAGCTGCCCGATGAAGTGAGATGATTTTCTAATATTTTGATTCTATGTTCTTGATGTTCTTTCTTGATTAGTTTATGTATATTTTTATATAGGTAGCTGCGTTCTTCTTTTTCTTCGTATGTCAATTTTTTCTTGAGTGTCAATTCCTGTCTCCTTTTTATGAGTCGTTTTATATCTTCTGTAATAATACTGTGGTTTTTTGAAGATTCATTTTTAGTGCTTTTAAGGCTTTCTGATAAACATTTTTTTATGGTGTTGTATAAAGACTCTACGTCCTCGTACTTTTCCAAGTTAACCGTGTTAATTTTTTCATCCAAAGTTTTGAGGAAAGCTTTTTCATCGTCTGGTGTAATTAATTTTGATTGTGTATTTTTAAAGTTTGCTCTACTTTTCTTAAGCTTTGACATAACGACTGTGCTTCGTATAAGTCGATGATCGCTGGGAAATGATACTCTACTTAATATTTCAATATTATGTATATTTTCTTTACGATTGGTCAATATGTAGTCAATTTGACTTTTTACTTTTTTTGGAGATAACCATGTCCACATATTTTTCTTGTTCTTTTTGAAAAGACTATTTGTAATGAATAGGTTATTTTCCCAGCAAAACTGTAGGAGGATTTCGCCTCTGTCGTCTCTTTTCCCGTAGCAGTAGTTACCCAGGACTCTTTCTTCTCCAGCAAGACGCTGTCCGACGCGCGCATTGAAATCTCCCAGTATAATTTGATGTTGATAGCATTTTCGACGAGCTTCTTGGAGTTTCATGTAAAAATCATTTATTTCTTGCTCACTTGATTCTGAAGTTGGCGCGTGAACTTGGACTAATGACAATGTTTTGCTGTCAAACTTTAGGTTTAAGATGCATATTCGTTCCGATATAGCGATGAAACTCTCTATGTTTAATTTATACTCCTTTTTTATAAGAAATCCGACTCCGTATTGGCCTTTAGTCATGCCATAGTAGCAGAATATATGTTTATCATCTTCTTCAATATTATATCCAGTTCATCAAACATTAAGCTTTACAAATGCAAGAAAAAATAGTACATTAATAAATTGCAATAAAATATACAATATATGCAAAGGATACTCCTTATTTATCCTTTATACAGAAATAACAGTTAAATAATGCGAGCAATACAATACATATCCAATATACGTTCCTTGCCCTTAGTTTTGTATAATTGGACATTAACTCTTCCAGTGTCTCCTTTTTTGAGGCTCGGGGGAATAGGTAATGGGAAGTTCTTCGGCGGGATTTCCACGTTCAAGTAAGCGTAGGTTCCCTGTAAATGGGTAAGTAATAGAACATATATAAACAATAGATATAACACTCGTTAGACATAGGCTCAATTGGAATAAATTTAATTGATATAATATTAAATTTGTATACTGAACGAAACATATAACAATAAAAATATGCATATTTTCATAGTATATAATGAACTGTAGGTATAATGACATTGTGTATAATCATCTATTGGTATAACATTTAAAACACTTAATTATTATTACATATAATATACATTTACTCGAAACATCGAAGCAATCACAGCATTGAAGTAATGTTAGGAATCGTAAGCCAAGTTGGACCTGCGCGGCTTGCTCGCTACGCTCGCTCGTTAGGGTCATCGTTCGACCTTACACTCCTCCTCGCTTCGCTCGTCGTCGTACCTAACCTAAGCAAATTTAGATCTGCCTTAAGGTGAAATAGGTAATGTTAGGAATCTTCTTAAGCCAAGTCGGACCTGCGCGGCTCGCTCGCTTCGCTCGCTCGTTACGGTCCTAGTTAAACCTTACACTCCTCCTCGCTTCACTCGTCGTCGTACCTAACCTAAGCCAAGTCGGATCTGCCTTAAGGTGAAAAAGGGTAATGTTAGGAATCGTAGGCCAAGTCGGACCTGCACGGCTCACTCGCTTCACTCGCTCGTTAGGGTCGCAGTTCAACCTAACACTCCTCCTCGCTTCGCTCGTCGTCGTACCTAACCTAAGCCAAGTCAGATCTGCCTTAAGGTGAAAAAGGGTAATGTTAGGAATCGTAGGCCAAGTCGGACCTGCACGGCTCACTCGCTTCACTCGCTCGTTAGGGTCGCAGTTCAACCTAACACTCCTCCTCGCTTCGCTCGTCGTCGTACCTAACTTAAGCCAAGTCGGACGTGCTTTTGCGATTTTAAAAAATCCCAAATTTATAGTTTTAAAAGCGAAAATTGCGATGATTGAAAATACGAAAGTTTATTTTACCGAATGTTAAAATTCCGAAAAAGCTATGAAATTTCGGCAAATTCTAAATCGGAATTCTGTTTTTCGGGCTAGAGCCACGTCGGGCTTTTAACTCTTCAATGTTATAATTCTCGGAAATAAAAAAACTCGGACATGATATTCGGAATATTAAAGTTCTTAGGAATAATGAATAAGCAAAATCGGAATAAAATATTTCAGAGTATTTGGTTGTTCCCTATAAAATGGTAAAAAGTACCTATGTCATATAATATTATTTTATATGATAGATATTTCAAATGATATTATATTATATGTCATAATTGTTATACAAAATACATATTATATCTACAATTATTAGACAAAATAACCATTATTACATTATGATATTATATGAATCGAATGTTATACCTATCAAGCCTTATATTTCATGAAATTATGGTATTTCTTGTTATATGTATCGTGCATTATATCTTTTGTATGTTTATAAATTGAAATTATACCAAAAGTTTGTATATAATATGGGACGCACCCCCCTGTAAATACGACGTAAGGTAAACGTCCCTGTGCTCGACACGCTAATGCCCAATAGTTGACACCATGCTGTCACCTCTGTAGCTAATGAAATAACATTCAAGATGGCAACTATTGTTACAGTGTCGAGCACAAGGACGTTTACCTTATTGAAAACTAAGGTAAGTGTCCCTGTGCTCGACACGCTAATGCCTAAATAGTTGACACCATGCTGTCACCTCTATTACTAATGACATAACATTCAAGATGGCAACTATTGTTACAGTGTCGAGCACAGGGACGTTTACCTAATTACAAAACTGAACATGAATGAAACAAAACTATCAGGCTGCCTGTCTACAAAAGAGAAGAAGAGAGATGTGTAAACTGGACCAATCACGTTACTCAAATTTAAATGCGCTTCTTTCGGCCTGATTAGTTTATTTTCTCTGCTTCGCTTCAGTGGACTGTCACCCTTACCCTTAAACCTTAACATAATTAGATAAAGTTAAAATGTAAAAAGTAGCCTATGTGTTAATCCAGGATGTCAGCTACCTTCGTAGCAAAGCATGAAGAAGTAACAAACATACCTACACATAAACACACTTACAGACTTTAACCGTTATAATATTAGGACTATTGTGACAATGACGCGCACTGACAACAAACGGCCGTGTCCCATCAAGAAGCATGCCGGATGGAGAAGTCAATTCCTAAAATTCCTACAGACTTTCTAAATAATCAGATAAAATTTTGTGCTTCTCTTTATTTAAATGCTTAGTAATCCTTACAGCTGGTTCAGGACATTTGGTAATATTGGAGTACAGCTTCACAAAGTCAAACATCCACTTCTTGTCCAATATGTCGCACAGGCGGATGCCTAGACCAATGTTGTTGCCGTCCGGCAAATCGTAAGAGAACGCGAACTGAAACAAAGATAAATATGAACCATTAACAAAGATTTAAAGATTCCTTGTGCTTTGTGTGTCGATCTTTGCATTGTTTATTTGAAAGGATTTACACCTTAGCTAACTCATATCAATTTTTCTTTTAGCTTTGATTTTTGTATCAATGGTTTATATTAAAAACTGTGGTGTGTACCCACATTAAAAAAATGAGACCCACATTAAATTTATATGATAAATATAACAACTTATGGGGAATGGATGACATTTTATACAACTTATTGTTTGAGACTATGTTATGGGTAGGTATTTATTTACCAATATTTGTATGGAGACAATACGTAATTTGCTATTTTCACCATAAAAAAGTGCATTTTAGTTCATAGTTGTCGTACAGTTATTGTTTTATTAAATTATGAGGAACCTAAAAAAAAAATCTGTTGGATGAAAAAAATATACCTAGAATCTGCGCACCTCTGAAATCACATATTAAAAAAAAATGCTTTTTTTTTTCATGACATATTGGGCTAATTTTATTTATATACATAACTACAGTTTGCTGTAGAATTTAATATCAGTCCGTCATCCCTATTGTGAGAGTCAGAATAATCTCAGACTTACAGTCAACCAATTTGATTCCTAGGCCATTTCGTACCTTGTCATAGTGAACGTCATTTATAAAAGCCGCTTGAAATCTCATATCATTGTCATTGTGACAAGGTTCTATAGTGGCCTAGAAATCAAATTGGTTGACTGTACCTTAGCGGGAAGTAGCACAAAACAAAGTGCATGAGATCGCGTTGCCTTGTATCAGAGGCCAAGATCTTTGATCCACTGGGCCAACTTAGTAAGTAGTACTTAAAACGCAAGTAATCATAATAATCATTTATTGCTTGAAATAATAGCCCCTTAAATTTTAAATATGAATTACAGTACATTATTTGACCTTACAGGCATGCAATACGAATAGTTAAAAAGTCAGCGTAATCACTTATAATAATAAACCAATGATAATAATAATAACACTAGGTATAGCCCCACAGGGAGTTTCACAACCCACGCCAAATTGCGAATTTTTAGTGATAAGTACTATTTATTTTACTGGCAACGACTAATTTTTGGTAACTGACGTTGAAAGTCGTTGAATGTCACTGATGTACACAAAGAGGAAACAGGACTGAATATTCCGCAAATTTCAACTAATGTTTAAAGCCAAAATTATCCACAGTGATGAAAGTCAAGTTTTTTTTCAATAGGATTCAGTATTTATTTCGCAAGAAGAACGAAGGATTGAGCAGCATTCCGGTAAACGATGCTTTGAATTTGGGTAATTACAAATCCTTGACAAATACCTATTGACGTCTAATAAAGCAAATATATACATATTATGACGTATACACATTATTGCCATATGAAAGCTGTTTGTAGCGCTACTATCCCTGGGTCGGACTGACGCTTGCTAGGTTATATATGCATTACTTTCCATTATTAAGTCCACGCACCTAATACTGACATATCTTCCAATTTGAATCCTACTACGAGGGCGAATCAAAAAGTTCTTAGAACAGCATGGTGGTAAAACCTTTTTAAATGTAGTTTATTTTTATTTTATTTTAGCTATCCTTACGACATAATATGACGACAATTTTTTTTTGATTACGTATACCAATAACACATAATTAATTATTTTGTGAAGCAAATCGCTCAAAATCTGTCATAATGGACAAAAATGAGTTACGTGCCGTGATTAAGTATTTGTGTTTGAAAAAAATGTCCACTAAGGAAATTCATTTGGATATTCAGCAGACTATAGGTACTAATGCTGTACCATATTCCACGGTTGCTTGGTGGGTTGCCGAATTTAATAGAGGTAGGCCCAAGTGTGAAGATGACCTTCGCTCCGGCCGGCCTTCCACCTCTGTTACTGATGACAACGTGGCGAGAATCAAAAAATTGGTATTAGAAGATAGAAGAATTAGCATCAAACAGTTAGCAGAGATCCTACACATTTCTTTTGACAGCGTGCAATCAATATTGACGGACGTTTTGGGGTTTAAAAAAGTTTCGCTAAGATGGGTTCCGCGAATGTTAACTGAGGTAAACAAAGAACAGCGTGCGGAGGTTTCGAAGCGGAATCTCGAAATCATCGAACGTGACCCGGATGCGTTTTATCGCCGATTTGTAACCCAGGACGAAACATGGCTCCACCATTTTGATCCCGAAGCAAAAAAACAAAGCATGTCCTGGAAACGACCATCTTCTTCAGCTGATAAAAAATTTCGAGATTTTCCGACGGCGGGCAAAATTAGGGAATCTATATTCTAGGATGCGGAAGGAATCCTGTTTATTGACTACCTGCCGAAAGGAAAAACTATTACAGGTCCCTATTATAAAGAATTAATCCCGAAAGTGCGGCAAGTGATGATAGAAAATCGCCGGGGAAAATGGTCTACAGGCGCACTGTTTCACCACGACAACGGCCCAGCTCATCGCTCACAATTGGCAATCACTGCGATCCGCCAAGCTGGCTTCAAGCTGTTCGACCACCCGCCATATTCTCCGGACTAACTATGACTAGGAAATCATTTTCACATATTCCCGAAATTAAAAGCACATCCGCGGAATAAAATTCCGAGATGATAATGCCATAGTGGGTGCTGTAGAGGAGTTTTTCGAGTCCCAAGGAAAATCTTATTTTATGATGGAATAAAAAAAAAATTAAAACAGTACTTAAAGTGTATAGAATAACAAGGAGACAATGTAGAAAAATAAAAGATAGAAAAACAATTTTCTTTTGTTTTTCACCCTTATTCTAAGAACTTTTTGATTTACCCTCGTATGTACTCGTATTTCAAGACGGCATACGTAGTCATAATTACTAGTAGGTAAGTAGGTGGGTACTTACCGTGATGTTGCTACCCCAGGTATGCAATGTAGTAGCAGTTATATTCGTCGTGTATGGGTCACTGCGCCTGCGACGTGACGTGAGTACTTGGATGTTCGAAAAGTATTTCCGATTCCAGTACTTTACTATAGCACGCTCCGTTACTACTTTATTGGCCTGTCAAATAAATGTAAAGAGTAGTTAACTAGTTATACTAAGGTAGTTAGTTATTATTTTTAATTCAAGAGTCTAAACTGTTGGGCTTTGACAGAATAACAGCGTTGCAGTTTGCTTTGTTTGCGAATTGCAGCACCATGCTGAGTCAAAGCCTTTTTCTTTAACGCACGCATTGCTGGACTTATTGAAAACATCTCTAATCCGCATACGATAATTTTATTAATAGAACACTGTTATGCCAATAATGTCCTGTCTGTGTGTGTTTTTATTGGAATAAACATTTTTCTTTCTTTCTTTCTTTCTCTTTCTTAAACTGGCAGCAGCCAGGATTCTGGAACACTAATATTATAAAGGCGAAAGTTTCTCAGTGTTTAAGTATGTATGTTTGTTACTTCCTGACGCTTAAACGGCTGGACCAATTTTGATAAATTTTGGTGTGAAGGTAGCTGACACCCTGATTAACATATAGGCTACTTTTTATCTCGAAAAATTTAATGTTCCCGTGGGATGCGCGGGTAATACCGCGCGGTGCAGCTAATATTATTATTAAATTTTAGAATTGTATGCAAATTCAGTTTTCTATTGAGAGGGAACATTACTTCTAGAAGAAAATTAACAGCGCGATACAGGATTTGTACAGTTGCTAGCCGTTCAGTGCCATCTGTCGGTAAAAAGGTCTTTGTCCTCTCATCACGCCGCAACGGCTGGATCTTGACCTATTCTGGTACAGGGATAGCTGGACATCCAACGATAGTTACCCTATAACTATCGTTGGATGGACGTTTATACCTGAATACGGTAAAAAAATAAGAATACCTACTATTTATTGTGCACCAAAAGAAAAATAATATAACAAAGAAATAAAGTAACCTAACATGTCTTGCAGATAACCTTTGGGTAGCGGAAAAAGTAGAAGGATATACTTATTTCGAAAGGGTAAAAAAAAATTTTTACGCTGACGAAGCACCTTCTAGCTAGTTATAAATTAATAATTAATAAACCGGCCAAGAGCGTGTCGGGCCACGCACAATGTAGGGTTCCGTAGTTGCCCATCCTTCACAAATTCACAATAGACGGGCCTAAAACAGCGGTTATAAGCCCGAGGTTTAAATTGCGAGAAAGATTTCAAGCTCTATAATAAGGTCGTTAACGCCAAAGTGACTGTAATTACTTATTACCTTCTGGAAGTTATCGATTTTACGCGCCAGATTGAGCGGAATGTTTTAATGCAGTATGGCACTTAACTTATATGTATAATGTTCGAAGTAACTATAAGGACACCGCGCGGCACTTACATTAGAAAATTATGAAATTTGGGGATAGTTCAAAAACGGCTCGACCGATTTTAATCAATATAGTTTTCATTGAAAGTACTTATGAAGCCTAATTTTCATGAATTTTGAACATTTATTTTTGATCCGTGGTTGAAAAGTTAGGGGGGGAGTACGCTATTTTTTGATTTCCAGAGCGAATATTTACAAAACTGCTGACTTTATCAAAAACTAATGTTTGACCTATTCAACAACACTCCACACACTAGTGTTGGAACGAAAAAAAAATCCACCCCCACTTTAGGTGTAGATACGAGAGGTACCCGAAAAAAATATTTTTTTTAGCTTTTATTTTACCGTTTTGTCGGCATCATACATACACATATTCATACCAAATTTCAGCTTTCAATGTAGTACTAATGATCACGGAGCTAAGCCGCGGACGGACAGACAGACGGACAGACGGGCATGGCGAAACTATAAGGGTTCCTAGTTGACTTGACTACGGAACCCTAACAATGCCAAAATGTATGAAATTTATAATATAAGACAAAGACCTGAAATAATATTAAGGTAAATAAAAAAAATATTATACTCACCTCCACATTGTTTTTATACAAAACGATCAGCAAACAAATTACACCTAAAATCATAATGTTAGTCCTCACGTTTATAATATTAAAACTCATTATTGGCTAAAAGGGTACACTGAGGGAATAGGCTATTTTTATTATGTGTTTTAATGAGATACCATAAGTAAGGTTGTTACAATTCCAGGTTAGACTACTTATAATGTACGTTCAATAATAAATATAAAGAGCGCTATTGTAGGATAGACCGGTTTTTGTTGTTGCTTTTAACGAGTCATTGTTTGTTTTGTCACTAATGGTATTCAAATTGTGTCATTACTGTCATTACCATTATAGTCTATTTTAAAAATAATAATCGTTAAACCATTGATACAAACAGCTGTGGTGTGTACCCATATTAAAAAAAATGAGACATTACATGTTTCATAAATTTATAATAGTAGGTACTTGTTACCAATCCATAATGCCAACAGCCAACACTTTTTTCATTGTCATTTTTGAAGATAAAATAATCGTCAGTCAAAAATGTTTATAGACACAATCAATTATTTATCAATAGGTACTGTAAAACTACCTTAAAACTTCTTAATATTTTCTTCAGTTTCCGCAACTTTCACACATTTAAATAAAACAATTTAAACGGCTTATATCGCGTATATAACGGATTATGTAGCTTTACAGTTACCGTTGTCAAAGGTTGTCTGAAAAAAGCACAATTTTGGTCTGTTAAAGTTACATATGTGCAAACTAACAATTCTTATAAATATGAATTTAAAATAAAGGTGTGCATACAAGCCTTAATATGTAAAGAGAGTTACACATGTGTAGAAGGACATTAATTTTTTTTTTATAAATACCAGCGTTTCACGCCGACAGGAAACTCCCAGATTGCCTTTATTACTAGGAAATATTTTTAAAATATAAGTACTCTACACACATATACTACTTTTATTTTTTTTACACCGTTTCAAGCAATCAAGCAAGACACAACACAAGACAGGAAACCCTGGGCATATCGAACGTGAATGAGTTTTGTTATGCACCGTGGGACTGACTGTAGTTAGACAGTTTTACGGAATTTAACGTCATTTTTGTAATCCTATCCCTCAAATTTATAATAATTTTCATTATGAAGTCCATAACACTATATTTTAATATCTACCATCTTAAACTACTCCACCTTTTTCACGATAAACGATGCTCTGAATATTGCGCGGGTGAAAATTTTGTAAGATAGTGTAATGAGAAAAGTTTCAGCTACAGGACTTGTGGTATAATGAGTCTAGTTACGTAGGTAATGTGTCTAGTCTTCAATCATGAGGTAGGTATTTTCTCGATCGCTTAAGGAATGTATCATAAATTATATACTATCCAAGGTATTGAAGGTGAATAAGTCATTTTAATAGATTTTGCACGCATTTTACGATCCATTACCAGGGATCCATGACTTATGACAATTAGTGACGGCCATAGCATTTCAATGAATTGACAACATTTCATAGGTATTTTTAAGAATACAATTTTATTAAGTACTTTTCTGAATTCTGCTTAGTATGAAGTAATCTCTGTTTTTATATTTTTTCTGCGATGACTATTTTATTTTATTATTAATTTATAAAAACTTACTCATTTTAAAATGTGGCAAAACCAAAACTATTAATCCGGTTTCTAATGAAAAACATGTCCATGACGTTGAGGTTGACATGACATTGTCAAAATTCAAAATCGTCGGTTTGGTTTGTTTCATATTACTGATCTATTATTTATTGAAATACTAAAATATATAATTATATTCTACGAAGATTCGGGAAACAGTAACTATTGAACGTAAATACAACACCTGTTTTATTACACGTAATTTGGATCGGCTGAAATTAAACTTAATTTCGTTAATAAATTTCGGTATGCATCTGTCAACGTCAAATTTAAAAAAAAAAAGTTATTTTTTCGCGGTCTAAGGCGATAAGCTATTCAGGCCTAAATCCTAACTGTCGTAGATGAGGGTAATTTTATATATTTTCTTATATTTCTTTATATACAGAAGAATTAATTCAAATAGTTTTTTAGCACGTACACGACGACGCAAAGCCCTGTCGATCTCTATTAATTTCCACCTGTTAGAAATATCAAATGATGTCAATTTTGCTCGCATTTGACGATCCCTGATTATTACACACACTACTAGACACCTAAACTACTGTTTGCACAAGAAGTTGTGAATGAATGGGATGAATGAGTGAATGTAAATGTAATTACCTTTTGAAAACAAAGCGCACGAAAATATATCGAGCAATAGGTAAAGCGGGAGAAGTACAGAAATATACTTAAATAAACTAGTTACCTGACTCGATTTATCTTTATCTCATGAATCAAGATATTATATTACAAGGTAATGGTAGTTGGAAAAATCTTTCATATAAAAAAACTGATCTATTTTATGTTAATTAGATGTAGGTATTTTACTAAAAAAACTGAACGAAATACCTAGGTATTTTGTATTTATTTTATACAAAATAATATACTTCAAAAAAAATGCTCTACTTTCTTTGTTTTAAAAGTATATACTTTTAGTTACCTAGTAATAAGGCAGTCTGAGAAGTGCGAGTTTTCTTTCGGCGGTTCTTTCTCCTCAGCAATAATCCTTATTGAACCGCTGGTCGATATTTTTTCAAATAAATTAATCAATGCCCTTCTGGCACATGTGTGTAACTGTCTTTACACTGAATTTTTACACTTTTGAATTCTTCAACCAGTTCCTTCTGCATGCCTTTGGGTGGCATCGGGGCTGCTTTAATAAATACACATCGTTACTATCGATTCTCAACATAATTTGAGACGATGGTGCCGATCATAAATTCTAAATCTTTACGGTAGATGGTGCTACGATGCGACCCTAAGGCATGCAGAAGCAACTGGTTGAAAAATTCAATGAAAAAATCAGGTTCGGTGGTCCAATAGGTCGGACGCCCGTGTTGGCCCGGAAAGCCGTTGGAGACGCAAGTTCGAACCCTGCCTGAACCATTAATTCGCTTCATTGTAAACAATTTATTTTACGTTAGCAGACGTTACTGCTTTAATAAAAATAATTAATTTTGGATTCCAATGTGACAGTCGCGGAAACCGAAGAAAATATTCACATAAATAGTACAGATATGCTTTGAACATACGATCCGTTCAAGCGAATAAAGGGTTCCCAATGTAAACATAAACATGTAAGTATTCTGTTTATATTTGGAATTTGCTGAATTTCCCGTTTAATTTGCTAGGCTTAATTTACCCGCGTTTTGTTTGTGTTTCTATTCTCAGCTTTCCTTGTTTGGTAAATATTGGAAATGTTTTGTTGAATGCCGAGTGAGGGTTAATAGAGACTGTGAGTAGAACCTCGCGAGTTTGATTGGAAAATTGCCCTTATACTTTTCCAACCCCCTCAGCTACAGATGTGCCGTTTCCGAAAATTTCCGGAAACTTTCCTCATTTCCCATACAAAATTTTGAAAGTTTCCGGAAATTTTCGGAAAAGGTACATCTCTACCCTTAGCCATTAAAAAAACTGACTCGATAAAAACATTCTTCATAATTATTGAACATGCTCACAAAATTTCTCGAGAATCGGTTGATAGATGCAGCCTGTAGGCGAGAACAGCCGGAAATCCGGACACAGAAACATCCGAACATACGAAATACGGTTAAGCAGAGGTGATTAAATATAAAATATAATATCGTATCGTGGCACAGTGCGATATGGAGCTCATAGAAAGGGAAGAATAAATTTTACATAGAAAATTACCGTAAGTCTCAGACATAAAATAAATTGATATATTTTGAGCGTTATTCGTTTTCTACGACGTGAGTTTTTTCGTTTGTTTTTTAAGGAAGAATCAATTGAAGAAATTTAATCGATGCAGACAACGTCACAGGATGACACCTAGCTTTATTACATGCATAGCTGGGATTTTATGGCCTCTGTACAGTCGGCAATCTTCTCAAAGGGCCAACCCTTTGTCTCAGATATTTTATTCAGGTCGTAAACGAGGAATGTCCGCGTTCTTGGAGAAAGAATTTTCATTTCTTTTTCAATTTTCTTGAAATACCAGACTACGCTATGTATCATTCTTTTGTCGGCGAATTCGACAACGTTGCACGCGATATTGAACTTGGCTCTCATTTAACATTTATGTTTTGATGGGATAAGCTTTACTGAAAAAATTGAGTGAAATTGGTAATGTAGTTTTTGCGTTTAGCGGAACGTAGGTAAAGCCTGACAGGTGTCGCTTCCACCCTCGTCATATTGCAGATTTGTATTGGTATATATTAATTTATATTACTGGCAACGACAATTTTTTTATAACTGACGTTAAATGTCACTGCAAAAAAGGACTTATTTCTCTATGGGCTTGTGCACAAATCACGTGAGGTTTTTTCGGCTACTTTTTGACCCCCCCCCCCTCCCCCCTGGTGATATTTGGTGAGGTTCTTTGCTAACCCCCCCCTCCCCCTCACTACCTCACGTGTATTTTTTTTCCGCCAAAATTTCGAAAAATAGACTCGCTATTTTGAAGTATTTAACAAGTGAAGATTTATTTTTTAACAAAACCGAGAAAAAATATCGATTTTTTCTTAGTTCGTTCACTATAGAAAAATACACGTGAGGTCTCCTTATACCCCCCCTCCCCCCACGTGATATTTCGTGATTTTTTCGTGACCCCCCCCCTCCCCCTATTGAACCTCACGTGATTTGTGCACAAGCCCTATGAAACTGATACAAAATAAACCCTTTTGAAAAGACACTCTTCAAATGTTAAGCCATTTAGTCCTATTTCGTTTCCATTACCATCGTAATTAAAGCACACGTAAATACTAGGTCTGAATAGGTAAATATTCGCCACATTTCCCTGTTATTTACACTCGTTACAGCGAGCTGCGGCGGTGTGATTTAAGGATGTGGTTGAACGGATTAATGACGTAACTTTAATACGCGTATTCTCTTGTGTTGGATTTACCATACATTAGTACAGTTACAGTGAGACCAGAGATTTTGGGATTAATGCTTAGTACGATACATTAGTCATAGAATTAAAAATTACAGAAGGTATTATTAGAACATAACTTATAACCTAAATTCAAAATCTAAAACAGCCTCGACCCAACTAAATATAGCTAAGAACTAACAGAAAAGTCTATTATCTCTTCACACTTAAACCCCTGAACCGATTGAGATGAAATTTGATATGGATATAGTTTAAGTACCAAGGAAGGACAAAAAGGTTTTACCCCCATAAAAGAGGTTTAAAAGTTTTTACCGTGAAATACAAATTCTACGCAGACAAAGTCGCAAGCTTAAATTAGTGTTTCCATATTTCAGTGTTTCTTGTTTTTACGTTATATTTCTTTGATTTAAAGCCGCCATTAAAACACAATGTTCCAAACTAAAGTCATGAAGCCACCGCACATACAATTACATAAATTGAGGGTCGAGCCATTTATCTAAAGTTGGTTTAAGCGTTGGTATTAGAATGATGACACACTGAGCCAAATGTACGTAAGTGAGAAGCCTTAGTATTTCGCTTTAGCAGTGGTTCTAGTGTAAGTTTGCTTATAACGCAAAATAAGTAATCTCTAACACGTTTGTGACAATCTATGTATAAATACAAGAAACGTTCATGCTATCGCGACTTTATTTAAGTTGTAAACCTAACCTATACTTGAAGATCAAAGATGAATCAATATAATAAAATGCATATGAAAGGGGTTAGCTCACGCTCGAACACTATTTCGATTGGTAGTCCCAGTTAGCTTTTCACAAACCTGTCAATGCAGATTGTTCAATCACCAGATAAATTTAAATTTATCTGCCAGATTACAATTATTGCTGTCCTTTTCTCTCGTCATATAAAATAAAAGTGACAGCCAACATTTATCTGACAGATATGTTTTATCTGGTGATTGAACAATCGGCTCGCAAATTGAGCTTGTAAATAAAACAATTTAAACGGATTATATCGCGTATATTAATTATTTGAGCCTCCCTGACGATTCGGTATCTTTAAAATATCATGGGACAATCATGGGACAATCATACATAAATCGAGTCCCGATCTAAGCAAAGTTGTACTATGAGTACTGGACGACGATATACATAATTATATAAATACATATATAGATAAACATCCATGAAACAAGAACAAATATTCCCGACCGGGATTCGAACCCGGGACCGCCAGCTCAGTAGGCAGGTGTCTGCAAACTGCGCCAACCGCGTCGTCAAACGTCTTTACAGTTACTATTGTCAAAGGTTAACTGAGAAAAACACAATTTTTCTCTGTGAAAGTTACATTTGCGCAAACTACCCATTTTATAAATATTAATTAAATATAAAGGTGTACATACATGCAAGACGAGCCTAATTATGTAACGTCAGTTACACATGTGCCAGAAGGGCTTTAATTTTTTTCCGTCCTGTATATTAGTCAATTGCGAAAAATGATTATTTATATCTAAATGTGAATGTCGTTGTCGGTGAAGATGTCGGGATATACTCATAGATAAAAAAAAGTAATATTCAGACAGTATTTCCGCAGCGTAATTTAATCCCATTGTGTACGCACACTTAAACTCAACAACATAATATATAAAATGACGGATAAACATACTTTACAAGTGGACATAAAGTCTTTTTAAATACGCCAGTAACGCAGGTCAAATGTAATTCTCTTGAGTAACTTTGGAGCAAGCATTTGAAAAGAGGGTAGTTATAAATTTATACAAAGGGATAATGGGAGTTCTTATGTTCATAACTATACATATATATTCGAAGGCGAAATGTTAGTAGTATAGGTTATAGGTTATCGCAAGCTAGTTTTCCGCAACTCGATGTCTTATGTTAGTTGGTCTGTGGTTAGTAGTATAAGAATAATACTGCACCAGGTATACTCATTCGATAGGTGACACTAGCTGACGTCATCACGCTATGATAGAAATTGGATCATGATAGAGTCATGTGGTGCAAGTATACGCTGTGGGTAAGTGTGCGCAAACCCATTAATTTCGGGAGATACCTACTCAGTCTTCAGAGAAACTCAGTCTGAGAAACTCAGTCAATGGGTTTGAAACGGATTACGAAATCACTGCATTGGACTGGGTGAACATTCAGCGTTTGTAAGGCGTTTTTTTTTTTCGTCATTCCCATTTCTACAAATATTTTTAAAATAGATTGTTGGAAGTCGTTTTTTAATGTATCTCGAAGCCACTCCCAAGTGCGATTCTAGTTATCTGGCTTAACTGGCTCTTCCGTTGTGGTACCTATTAATCGTGAAAAAGGAATGACGCTAGAACTGCGCGGTTAGAACGCTCGGAGAATCACCCGTGTACACTTGCCCCACAACCACGTTGGTATCAACCAACCGCAATTTTTTTTATTCTCGTTTTATGTGTCAGATCAAAGTGATAGATAGATAGATAGATAAATTCTTTATTCATTTCCACAACTTACATGGTTTGACACAGTAAATATTATAATACAGTCGAAACAGTGAACAGAAAGTGATCGTTATCAACGTGCTGAATTGGTGGCAAAGTATGGTTGGCAAAAAAACAAATACTCAAGTATTTTAAATATTATTATATTTCATAAATTATAACATATACATATTTACTATCACCTCTGCCAGTATGCTGAATAAACTACTAAAATTTGTTCAACACATTTTGCCGTCAGTCGTTAACGACGATTGGAAAAAATCCATTTTAAATAACTAAATGACCTTTCGACGTTGACAGAAGTCACGGGAAGGTAATTTAAGCTATTAAAATATTGCACGCAACTTTTATTGACGCCCTCCGGCATATTTACCTATTTGCCTTCTATCAGCTGCTGCACGACTTTTACAGTAGGTACTGTAACCGGGGTTTCTATTCAGAACATTTTTTTATTTAAAATAAATTTCCTTGCCCGTGGGATGCAATCTTAACTATGCTATTCTTTTTATCAAGTCACACACAATTTTTAATGAACATTTTAGTTCTAGTTTTGGATCCTCCAGCAATTGAATTGATAAACACTTCGCGTAATGTTATCGAATGTTCAGCTGCAGTTATGTGTTTATGTATGACAAATTAATGTAATTTTGACGTATATTGTTTTAAAAATATTTAGGGCGGAGAAGGTTTTGTACAGTGTAGATTTATTATCTAGAGATGTAATCCTATGTAGGCAAGTATTTGTTTTATAGTGATTGTGTAAAACTAGAAAATAAATAAGTGAATATTCGCTTTTTCTGTCAACCATACACTTTGCCACGAAAATTGCACGTTGATAACGATCACTAGATCATCGCGTGACCGTAGCTATGGTTTGACAGTACATTTGCTTGGAAGAGTTACCGTGGTCTGACTCTTTTATAATTGTATTTTAATTTTAATTTATTTGACATGTACATAATTTACAACAATGACAATGTACCTATGACCAATACAAATAAATAAATGATATGATATGAGACCACGGCTAACATTGCGCGCTCGCTTTCAAATCGGCCGTGTGCTAAGGCTCTTAGGTCAATTGAAATGAGTGGCAACCCAGATCAAAAGTAATTCCCTGGGAACTCCGGAGTGATTTGATTTATACGCTACAGGGGAGCAATAAAATAGTGAATTACGGGAACAGTTTTTTACTAACCCAGCTTATTTAGCTTTCTATTTTGTTTTTCGAGACTGAGACCTTGTATCAGTACTATACGACGGAATTATTTAATATTTCGCTTTATTCTAAACATTTTATCTCTAGCGGTCAATTTAGCTACTGGCTTATGCCAAATAAAATAATTCCACACTAAAATTAACACCTATTTTTGATACTGACCGTGTCTTCAAAAGTGAGTGTCAAACGCACGCATCCATACTGCAAAATCAACTAAATTGAAGGTCCTCAGTGAGTCCTCAGTGTGGGTGGTATTTCATTATCATCCTTTTCAAAAGAGGTAGGTAATAAGCTCACAGCTTACCTATAGGATGAATATCCACTATCCCACAGCGCAATGCATGCGTGCGTTTGGCACTCACGTTTGAGTGGTGCCGGGCTAACCTATTTATATCCCAATTTACACAGATATCCAGTTACCAGAAGCGTTAGGAACAGAAATTATACACAAGTGTGAAAATCTCAGTACCTATGTAGAAATCAGTTAAAGCAGTAACTCAATTGAGTTACGCAATTCTGCGCAATTCCGCACTCACGTCTTTTCTACTTTACTCAGGCCATCATAACTCGCCGTGAGGTGCGAGCGTGCGACCTAATAAATATTGAAAGGAAAAAGCCGGCAATATTCGTCACGCAAGTCGCATGTTCCAGTTGTATTAGAGGTGCTCAGGTGCAATACAACTTCCACTACAATGCGGAGTGGGGATTGAACACGCGAACCTTGATCCTGACGCCTGAGCTACTGCGATGATACGCACATCACGTGAAATTGAACATTATTACAGATAGTAAAAAAATGTAAGTTTTCTATAGACACTGAGACAAGCCACTGTGATCTACTACCGTGCCGGTATTTATCATGTATAACACTTTTTCTACTCCAGTACTTTATTCTGTCATTTATATACTTAGTTACTAACTCTAATATAAAGACATAAATAATGAAAGTCTGTAAAAGTCGATACTCTATTGCTCAAAAAAACACTGCTAAAGGATGTTATAAAGTCGCCAAAAAAGCATCACTTTAGTAACACAGATTACAAGATAAACAGCTGCATTCACATAATTTGCAATTTAAAAAAAATCTTATAGTACTAAGGCATTGTTGCCACCTTTAAAAAAAAGTTTTATCTTCAGTGCATGGATGTTTAACCCGTCAAGCGTCCAGTAGACTAACGTTAGTCTACAGCAATTTTGTGCCGGTAGCGTCCAGTAGACACACGCTAGTCTACAGCCCAAACCGCTCATTGGATCAATTTCTCTGCATCGATTCGTTATGGTGGCAGCTTGATAGATATTTTACTATCCAACAACAGCTATCAGAGCACACAAATTTGATTTTTAACCAATCAGAATCCTCAATAGTGACGTGTAATAGTACATTACGGCAGAGACCAGTAAGTAAGCCATACTGGCCGAGTAGGGATTAGACGGACCGAGCCGTAGGCGAGGTCCGGATATAATACGAGGCCAGGATGGCTCTTACGGTCGAAGCAAGTATAGTGCTTTTCTCAAAAATTAAACAAGAAAATTAGATTAAAATTATATTTCATAGGTGACATTCATATCCGGCCTTTTTCCGATGAATATTTTTGTTATTTCCCATTTTTATTATGACACATTGTGATATTCGTCGTCGCAGGCACCATTAACTCCCATGATAACAACCTATAACAAAAATAATTATGAGTTTATACTTGGATAAAAGATATAGTTATATCGTTATCAAATAGTGGCAGCATTTATTTACCTTCATCGCCAAACTGTTTATCATCTAGAGCTTGATTTAAGAACTTTTCTATATTTTGCTGCTGAATATTTGTGATTTCTTTCCTTTGTAGCCATCCGATTGTCTCAGAAAGATTGTTAAAATATTCAGACCTTATCACACATTATCTGACCAACTATTAACTTGATTTTCTTCCTTCCATTTAATGAATCTCTTGTATTTTTTTATATCTCCTTGGATTTAGTCGGAAGTAAATTATTTTAGCTAACTCTGCCTCCGCTTTTAAGTATGGAGGAGTGCCGTCTATTCGGAATCAGACTCGTCTGAACTTATTTTTGCTGAATTATTGTAATAGATCACACAAACAAATTTGAAATTTTTGTCTTTTAATTTAAATCCCGCCTTAATTTATTTTTTTATAAATACTGCGTTTAATTATTTGCACTGTCTTACAAATCTAAGTCTTAAGATATTTAATTATTGTTATACATTGTTGTATTTTCTAACTAATTTTCATATCATAAAGCTTACCTTCAATTTTAACTCCGAGGTTTTTTCTAAACGACACAAAAAAGGAAGGAATTCCGAAATATCATTGTCATTTTACACAGCACAATTATGAACTAAACGCTGCATACAAACTTCCGCACTAAACCTTGTCGCTACTTTTTTTTTTTTATATGCATCTTGAGTTACGTTTATACTGCCAATAGTACTAACCTCTTTTTATTTTACATTTGCTCTTAGTGTAAATTGCAAGTGTATACTGCAATGTCGTCTCTTTCTATTTAATCTATGAAAAAGGGACGCCACTTTTTAATTTCTACAATTTGCTCTCGCACTGTACTTATAATTAAAACAATTTGTGGAATGCATCCTTTTTACATTTATATACGACCTCATCGCCTTCACATCCTTAGTTTTTTTATAGGTCGGTGACGATGTAAATCGTGTTTCGATATTCAAATATCTTGATACGTAATAGGAATTACATACTTACTTACTGGACAAATATTGACTCCAAATTTAAAATCTCGCTGTTTACTGGACACTTCTAAAAAGTCTTCGGTATGTTCCACTTACTGTAGTCTATCTAGCGATGGTAAGGCAACATTACATGCAATTTTTGAGAAAATAAATTTTTTTCTCTACATTGGCGGAATTCGTCCGCCATTTCGAAAATCACTTGCATTTGAGGTGTCGTGTCGTGTAATAAATATGTCCAAATCTTTTAAACGGAAAGTGTTCATATTATGTATTATATATCAAATTACTGGCAATTAAATAAGGTTTTCGTTTTTAATGTTAAATTTAGCCGCACGACATTGTTTCCTAGTGAAAAAAGTCCTCAAGTTTGAATGACGCAATAATTTTGCAATGATGGCCGTCGTAATTCATTTGTTTCCTAATTTTCAATTGTTCAAAACCTTACGAACAAATAATAGTTTTATAATACACTTTCTCAGGATTTCATTTCATATATTAGATTGGTGTAAGGTCTTGGGAATTTTGATAGATTTATGATTTTGTTCAAACAGTGCTCAATTTCGCGGCAAATCCGCCATGACAGTTGCGATTTGGTCGGCGCAAGTTTGTAGCGTGCGCGCACGTTCTCGTAAATAAATATTTGTTGTTAAGTAATTATTAGGTGTTTAGTAGTGAATTTACTTAAAATTGACGCATAAACTAGCCAGTATCATTTTAGTGTATGTAAAATGTGATATGTGGTTTTAAATTGAGTGTAAATTGTGAATGATTAGTGACGGATGTGACGGAAAGCGAACATCTTGGAATATAAATAAATCTACATCTCACTACAAGTAAGTGCGGCTATTATAACATATTGTGCCGAATTCCAAATTTATCTAGCTCTCTAACGATATATAACACATCTCATATAATTATTCTCGGGGTAGGTAAAATTCCCATCTTTAGCGGAAATCCAGCCGTTTCTTGTTTGTATGGGACATTTCGCGGTGTTTTGTTCTAGGAAGGTCTGACACTTGACGGGTTAATATTATAGTGAACGTATACCTTTATGTATAAGTTCATATTTTTTTGACAGATGGCGTGGACGTCAATAAAAAAAAAAGTTTATCAGACAATTTTTTTTTAAATTCTGTTGATTCCGAGCGGGAACATGTAATTATTTTCTTTGTTGTTTATTTGCATTTTATTTATGAAATGTCGAGTCGTAGAAAAATTGGGCAAGTGCGAGCCCGACTCGCGCATGAAGGGTTCCGTACCTATACATATATATAATCTATAACAAGTTTGTTGTATGGGAGCCCCCCTTAAATATTTATTTTATTTAATTTTTAGTATTTGTTGTTATAGCGGCAATAGAAATACATCATCTGTGAAAATTTCAACTGTCTAGCTATCACTGTTGTTGAGATACAACCTGGTGACAGACGGACGGACGGACAGCGAAGTCTCATTAATAGGGTCCCGTTTTTACCCTTTGGGTACGGAACCCTAAAAAGTATTGTATGAAACGTTGTATAAGTAGGTCAAAAAACGCTCGTGGCATCTTTCTTACGATGTTCGCTACGCTCACATCGTAGCCCATACCACTCGCGTTTTTTGCCCCCTCTTATTCAAATTCAAATTCAAATTCAAATATTTTATTTCAGATAAAATCCATATCAATGTTAGTACCAAATAAAAATATAAATCTTAAACGTAATGTTAGTAAAAAATTAAAAGTAACACTAATACTAAAAGCGGCGTGGTGCGGCTACGACTGGCGCGTGCAGCCGCACCCAGCGCGCGAGCAGCGGCGACTCCCAGCGCTGCGACAACACGCTCACAATGCTGTTGGTGCTGCGGCGACAGCGGTCTAGTAAGGAGGCGCACCGTTTTCTTACTATAGCGTCAAAGCTATCTGTGTGCGCCTCAGCGAACATGGCTGACGCGCTGCAATGTCGCGGCAGCCCGAACAGTACCCTAAAAGCGTTATTATATTGCACGCGCAGAGCATTGTATGCCCGCTGCGTAAAACTGACCCACAGGTTACACGTGTAGAATGTTTGGCAATATGCTTTAAAAAGGGTTAATTTAACTTCATTACTACAACGTGCAAACCTGCGAGCCAGCATATTACAGCGCACACACAACGCTCTGCGCTCCCTCTCAATGTCATCAACGTCTGACATATTCTCTGTTACCCAGTGGCCCAGGTACTTAAATTTTGACACTATCTTCAAGGCGGTACCATAAAGCGTAACAGGCGGCATGCGATACGATTTTTTACCAGCTTTAAACTGCAATAACTCGCTTTTAGATGTGTTGTACCTGAGCCCATGGGACTTTGCAAAAACTTCACACATGCTCAATAGTCGCTGCAATGCACCTACCGAGGGACTCAACAGCACCATGTCATCCGCGTAACTAATGTTGTTAACACAGACCCCGTCCACGTGACATCCGACACGCGTGCTGCTGAGCTCCTCTATAAGTTGGTTCATATAGAGGTTAAACAACTTCGGTGAACTAAGTCCACCCTGCCTAACCCCGCAATCCATCCTTTACACGTCAGAATACGTGCCAGCCCATTTAACAGTATTCATCTGGTGGGCGTACCAGTACTTAAATACGGACGTGACTTCGCGGGGAACACTTGTATGTTCACGTAGTTTATGCCATAGCTTATCATATATAACTCTCATATATACTTAACTTATACAACGGTTGCATAAAATACTATTATAACACTTTATTGTACACAAAAACAATTCACAAAATATCAAAGCAATCTATAAGGGATCTCTTCCTGTTAACCTTTGAGCAAATGAGAAAATAATGGGATATCCAGGGGATATCCAAGAAGATAGACAAACGAACAAGTTAGTATGCACAGATACACTTAGGACTAATGTCTTAACCCTCTTTCTCGCAACGTTAAGTATACTCAACGCCCAAAACAAAAAAATCCTGGCAAGTTGTTTTCGATTATATTCACAACTTATAGTTATAAAATATTTCCTTATTTCCAAACGAATCTTTACCGACTATGTTTATTGCCCGGACGCACATATTTTGTCAATTCGCGGCAAAATGGTGCCGAAAGAACCGATGACTGTGGGAAGTAAGGTAAATAATAATTCATAATAAATATTTATCACCATAACATCGATTGAATTACGCTTACAATTGATTTTTAAGGGTATGAGCTTTGTGTTCTGGTATATTTCTAACAATTTGGGTGTAAGACTTGAACGTTATTTGGTTCCCAATATGCGTGTTGAGTATTCTCAACATTGCGAAACTTTGAGAGACACACCTACTTCACTGCATGTTGAGTATTCTCAACATTGTCCATCTATGCACAATATACACTCTGCTTAAATTGTTGAGTATTTTTAACATTGCGAAGTTAAGGTTATATAAATGATAAAGGGTACATAATATATTTTCCGTATGTATATGCCAAAAGCTGTTTTTGTGCCTAATATTGCATGTTTATTTATTGACATGTTGCCTGGATGTGGTGTGTGCTCCATGGTTAAATAAAATGAGCCAAGAATTGCAGAATCTTCAGACAGCAACAATCATTCTGACGAAAAATTGAGGCTAACCAACATATTAACTCTCAGAACCTGTCTGATGCTGATGCAAACTTTGAACCGCGATCGATACCACCTTCTCTAGAAATACTAAATTTGTTAGAGAGCACAGATGAAGAACCTAGACATATCTTCGTGAGACATGCAACGCACCGGTCGCAGATATTTGCCCTTAAAACACATGAAAACGTGACGAGGCATCTACATTTCGCGGATAATTGCAATCTCGATAATAACTTCTACTTCAAGATACGTCCATTCATGGAAAAACTTAGACAAAATTGTTTGAAACTTGAAGAAGAAAGGCGGCTTAGCATAGATGAATTGATGGTGCCATATAAAGGAACGAGAGCGGGTTGCAGACGCCAATATCAGCCAAAAAAGCCGAAGAAATGGAGATTCAAATTATTTGTACGTGCTGGAATATTTGGACTCGGTTATGACTTCCTTCCATATGCTGGAGAAGACACGTTTTGATTCTGTTCATTTACAGACAAACCAGCCAGCTAGCTATCGTATATTTCGATATTTTTTTCACGTCCCTGGAGCTGATACGTCTACTCCGCAATAAATATGGAATCTTTAGTCTTGGGACAATAAAAAACAACCGCCTTAGGGGTCGTCAGGACCAATTCTCCTCGGAAAAACTACTGTCAAAGAAGGCTAGAGCGAACGAACAGTATAACGGAGAACAAAAGAAAATGCCGTTGTAGAAGTATCGGATTCAAATAGCAATGGAGCTGCTGAAGAAAAATAGAATTGGACTTTTGGACACGGACATGGCAATGCGTGCCAAAAAACAGCTGCAGTCCCGAGACCTCCTACTGCAGACAATATGATAATACGGGACACATACCAGGGTTCACGACCTACGGACGATACAATTATTACGATAATGGCTTCACAAACTTGCAACGTTCAAAATATAAAGTAAGACGTGTCTTGTTTCGAAGAAATAGTGTTTTTACACGTTTCATGTAGCTAAATTTATATTTTTTTCTCACAGAAAACATAAATGAGTCATCTATTGCAACTTCCACATAATGCGCAATGTTAAGAATGCTCAACATGAGTGGTATGTTCAATGTTGGACAATGTTAAGTATACTTAACATACATTTTCTAAAAAAGTTTACATACAACATTTTTTATTTTATTTTTCCTAGGCTTACAATTACCCTATTAACTTATTTTCATGCCCAAAACTAAAAAAAGGTAAAAAAAAATTTCTTGCGCGTTAAAGGGTTAATTATAATAAAATATGTGTAATTCCAAAATATAATACACATAGATATAATTACATAATATATCCTAATAAATATCATCTTTACTGAAAGCTTTAGGGTTAGTTGATACTACTCCTACTACGTTACTCACGTTTGAGTGGCAGCGGGCTAACCAATTATAACCCCAATTCACATAGAAATCGGGTTGCTACCCCTCGTTAAATAAGAAATAAAAAAAATAAAAAATTAAAAGGATTTTGGTCGTGTTTTTCGCTATGGATCAAGAAGATTCAGAATATTGAAAACCGTTCAGCTATATTTATAGCGATTAGAGTGTATACTTATTCAGTGATAATGTAACGACAAGAAAGGGATAAATAAAGAAACATTGAAAAAAGTACAAAGAATCTAAAATTAAAATAAACTAAAACAAATTTATGAAATTGTCTTGCGGCATTGTACCGAATATGCTGGCAGCATTTCCTCGCTGAACAACTATGCTGATACGTTGTGCGAGGAAGCTGCCAGCTCTTCGGTCCCCAGTGGTCTCTGCTTGATAAAGATATCGGTCATTTCGTGAAAATATTTTGATTGCCGTCGGATAGGCTATAAGCATAATATGAGCTAACACTATACAAGATCAAATCGAATATGAACCACAAGCACTAAAATTGACAAAGCACCAGCGAATTACTTTGAACTTACTACTGAAGTAAATAGCCATGAAAAGCGTTGTTTTAGCGTCTGCAAAAGACTAAAAGGCCTTTGATTGACTACTGGTAATCCCTAGGGCAGGATGCGTGTGTATGTTTGGCACTCTAACAGTTCATTAACTCATTGTATGTTTAAACTCTTCTTTTCTCATTCAGATGGGAAACCGTCGGACCACACTAAATTCTCTATCACTATAATTGTAAAATTATGTCACATCTAGTAATAATACCTATTTGCCAACTTTAGACTCAGGATCCGTGTTTGAAACCAGTTTGAATTCAAAATGACGAAATGCAATTACGGACTGCGGAAAGCAAACGCGAATTTGAAACGGTCTTAATAATGTTCAGAGTTCAATTTAAACGTATGTTTAATGTTTATTGCTCGTCTGCTACCGCTTAGGTATTTACTCGTCGATAATTGGAATTTAGTTTTGATTCTAGATTTCGGCTGTTGGTTTCTGGTTTGGGGATGACGGGTTAATCTCATCATAGAGGAGAGGACGTAGAGGCTCCCAAGTAGAGTTGCCAGGTGTTTGGTGAACATTTATTTGTCCGCTCATCGCGCCAGACCATTCTGCACGGATTTTCACCAATTTTGGTACAGAGATAGCAAAACAACCAAAGATGGCTAAAGTATACGCGGAGGAAAAGCAAAGGAAAAAGTTTTACGCGGAAGAAATGGCCGATACAGTTTGTTGCAGGTACCCGAATTCTAGTAAAAATAAGTGTCAAGAAAAAAAAACGTTTTTGTGACAAGATTTCATAGCCGACAGCACTTTTCTTTGAACGTAATCAACTGCTCACTGAGACGATTCTAAAGACCCGAAACTCGATAGGATTGCTTAATCTATTACAAACTTTTTAGGGCCACCTTCCGGCTCCATCAGCAGACCAACCAATATTATTGCACCATCATCAAAGTTAGGTATGCAAAATTTCAGCTCATTCGGTGGAAGAAATCTGCTACAAAATCGAGTTGCAAGATTCCACCCGAACAAACATAGTTACAGTACAAGTTAAATAAAAGCTTGTAGGTAAAATATACGTCTAAAATCATCGTCCAGAGTTTTCGTATGCTATTCCATCCGCTCTTGCTTGCCAAGTCCGTATTCCATGCCAAGAGCGTATTCTATTCAAGAGAGCACTCGCATTGGAAGTCGAATTCATTCAAAGCAGTGAACTGGGCCGGCGCTAGGGCTGCCATCTCTAAATTTTCCGAACCCGGCCAAAGAAAAAAAACCCGGACATTTGGCGTAAATAGCATTTCCCCGGCCGTGTCCAAAAATAATATAATTTAAAAAAATCGCCTTATTTTTCAATCACATAATAAATGTCTGGGTTTTCCCAGGGCACTTATTGAAAACCCCCCCGGACGGCCCACGGACGGCCTCTAAATTAGGAAAAATCCGGAGAAACCCGGACGGATGGCAGCCCTAGCCGGCGCTCGCCTTTCCGCGCTGCGTTGTTCTGCTGCAGTGCCGAGTGTGAGATCGTGTCTAATTTATAAGAAATCCGCAGAAAACGCCATCGGAACATCGAATAAGTTAAAAGCTTCATCACATTGAAAAAGCTGCACCAGTTTTTAAGTTATTTCGTCGCAAATGTAGTTGAACATCCTAAGATAAAAGGGGAACTTTTTTACCCAACTACCTACGGAAAAGAAATTATAACGAACATTACACTAATGAAGTCGCAGCCACCTTCTAGTTTGTTTTATTTATTACCACGTCTTAAATATTCCTCCAAAGCTTTTGTATGCTATTCCATCCACTCTGGCTTAACGAGGCCCTATTCTATACCAAGAGTGTAATAAATTCATGATTAGTATTCTATTAGGATTTTGGAGTTGGTCATATTGTCAGAAAAAGAGAGGAAACAACCTTTAGTAGCTAATGGTCACTGGCACCGGTCTGAACAGGTCTGCAATCCTTGATGCAAAGAATAGACACTGGTGGCGAAATTAATAAAATACTTTTGCATTCAGGGAATCAAGATCCTCAGCAATGAGGAACTGGATATGACTGGGAAGAGGATTCTATTCAAGAGAGCACTCGCATTGGAATTGGAAGTCGAATTCATTCAAAGCAGTGAACTGGGCCAGCGCTCGTCTATCCGCACTGCATTGTTCTGCTAGTTAGTATTTTAGTTATATAGTTATTTGTTATGCAAGGCTGCAAAGCTGTTATTTGACGCGAGTGTTGAAATTGAAAGCTGAGCGAGCGAAGGTACCTAAGATTGAACCATGAGCGAAGTGAATGGTTCAAAGATAGATTCGATAGCGTAGCGAGGCTTTCAAGACACACAAATTTTCACCTCACTACGGCGAGATGCAAGAAAAACAATTAAAATATAAAAATAATCATAGTTAATTTTGCCCTCTCTTTCACGTATCAAATTTAAGACATAAATATAACACTTAAATCCAAATCAAATAAACAAGAGAAAAGCACATATTTTAAAATTTTAAAAAAGTTACATGCATCATAGAGAATCACAATCATCGTGTTCGAAATACAAATGACTTTTGCACGATAGCGGATAAAATTGACTTTTGCACGGAGATTTCGCGGATACATGGAGGTTTTCCGAGCGAGTGAGGTGAAAAAGTTTACGTAAACGTACCTAATATTTGCAATATTCGTGCATTAATAAATAATGCATGAAAAATTCGCAAACTTTCCGTTTTGCAACTTTTATAATAAAAAATGGAAATAGACTTTTAAATATATATTTTTTCCATATTTCCAAAATCATCCATTGAAGGGTAAAAAGGTATGCGCAAAATTGAAAACTTACACTTGAGGTTAAACAAAAAAAACCAGTTCAACAACAATGATCACGTGTGACGCTTGTAACTTGAATCTTCTCTATACGACTGTCTCATAACTCTTTAATATTTTAGCCACTTGCAGAATGTCGTGTTTTGAAGACTCGGTACTAGGAAAGTTCCCAGCAGAACTGTATATAAACAATTTGACGACATACATATATAAGTTCCTTACTTACATTAACAGAGAGAAGAGAAATCTATATTAAAAGTCTAAAATTTTATTGTAAATCAGGTTTCTATAGAGAGGGTGGAATACCTAATGACCCAAAGCGATTATAAGAATAATAATATTTAAGATTTTTTAAAGCATGATTTACGATAAAATACTTACTGTTGAGTTTCTTTCGGCTTTCATCAGAGGCACTTTTAGAAGTCAGATTCACAATCAGACTTATTTTCACAATCAAATTATTTCATTAAATTTAGATTCATTTCGTTTCGTTTCGTTTCGTTGTTTCATTTCGTTTCATTTCATCGGCTCCTATGAAATGAAACAAAATTCAGCGCCTTTATATTGATAAAATTTTCTTTTCACCTCACTCGCTCGGAAAACCTCCGTTTATAGGGCGAAATCTGCGTGCAAAAGTCTATTTTATCCGCTAGCGTGCAAAAGTCATTTGAATTTCGAACACGACGATTTTGACTCTCTGTGGTGCATGTAACTTTTTTATATTTAAGACTCCTTCAACGCGTGACTGATTTCATCAGTCGATAAATCTTCGAATAACCAATCAACGCACGCTAATAAAGGGCGATCTGGTCTGGCCGGCTAAAATCATATGTACGTTTGAATACTTCTTTTAAAAAAAAATACACCTACAATATCACGTCCAGAAACCTGGTTTGTGGTTACAGATTTATAAGTTTTTATTTTTTCTACACTTAATTTTATGTTGAATATGTTTATATATATAAATAGTAAGTATTTCAGTTTCATTTACATATTTTGACTAGTAAATATATTAAATACATCACAAATTTTAATATTTATTTGTTATAAAAGTTGGAACATAAGAGTGTAATTTCTGAACGCACCCGAGAAAAAAATAATAATTAAAAAGTTGGAAGTTTTCACAATTCACGTAAACAACATAAATTGGTTCTGTGGAGAATACATACTGTTGTCTTACTTTATAGAAATATGGAAAACAAGAAAGTTAAGCCCAATTTGGAGTATTTATTCAATGCTAAAAGCCTGCATTAGAACGAAAAAGGATTTGTTATAAATATTTGGAGACGATAAGTAATTTACCGAAACTATTGGCGTTTTTAAAGAAGATAAAGCCGAAATAATCTTGTGCGGATCCCATCGTCCTATAACTTCCAAAGCAAGTGTTATGGAAAATACTTCCGAGTGGCCAACTAATCCTTCCCAGAATGCCATTCTCCCACATTCACAACGAATGTGTCAAGTAGTTTCAAATACATATATAATATAACAGTGCTTAAGAAAAACTCAACGATAAAATATACACGACGATAATACAAATTACGGCCATATTACTTTTAATTTTTAATATGTGTGCTTCTCTCGTATTTATTTGGTTTGGATTTGAGTGTATTATGTTTTAAATTTGATGTGTTAAATAGAAGGTAAAATTAAATATGATTATTTTTATGTTTTAATTGTTTTTCCTGAACTTTCATTTTCCTCGCTGTAGTGAGGTGAAAAGTTGTGTGTTCCGCATGGCTGCAAAATTATTTAGCTTCTCGTGTCTTGAAAGCTTCGCTACGCTCAGAAATCTATCTTTGATCCATTCGCTTCGCTCATGGTTCAATCTTAGATTCCTTCGCTCGCTCAGCTTTCAATTTCAACACTCGCGCCAAATAACAACTTTGCAGCCTTGCATAACAAATAACCATACGTCGTTATCGCGGGTACAATTACCAATCAGATAAAGAGCAGATAAAACAGAATGTCTATTTGGTAGAAACGGACGTATTCTGCCTACAGCTACTAAACATCTAAGAAGCTCTTTACAGGAGAGTTTTCTCTAGAAAAGATCAATAAAAATACAGCCGTAAAGGGGTATGGGTTAAACTGTTGTCATATCTGTTTAGTTAACAAGTTTATACATAGGAAATAAGTAGATTTAATTGTCTTTTAACGTCTTTTTTTTAACAATTTTAACAATATATACGTACTTGTGTGAAGATAACTGTTATCGTCTACTAATTAAACGCTTACCTACTTAGAAGAAAGTCTATTTAAAAAATAAGAAAACAACGTGTGTAATTTTTACTAACGTGTATTTTTCACATGTATTATTTGGTTTTCGTAATAGATTACAAAGATTTTTTCTAAATTATCTACAGTCAATTTGCGGCGTCTAGCAGTAAATATCCATTTTAATTGACTAAATGATCTTTCAACATCAACTGTTGTTGTAGGTGCATACTTGAAACGATGGAAATAATCTAGAGTATTTAGTGTGACAAACTCGTAATGATGATTCAAGTATTATCTCCTTCCCTTGTATCAACTCATTAATTTTTTTTATTATGTCAAATCTAGTATTTTTGTTCAAGACATATTTCAGCTTTTTAAATATTTCTTTTCCATTTGCACTCAAATTTAATTTCGATATATATGCTTGTATGTTTTTTGAACGATTGCTAAACTTTCACTGAGAGATAGATTCGGGCACTGCAATTTGTTTATAGCGTCTGGAAGTACCTGAAGATATTTCGCTATAAAATTTAAATCATTCCGAATTTTCGCACTGCGAAATGCTTTTTTTGCCTTTGTGATACATGCTGCGTCAGAATCACGAAATGTGTCCACAACGCCTTTTATTTCCTCGAAATACTTGTTATAGTATATTGCAGCCTCAATCCACGTTCCCCAACGAATAATCGTTGGATTTGGAGGTAGGGGTATTCCATTAACCATTTCTTTAAATGTTTTTATTCTTTTTGGCGATTTTCGAAAAACTTTTTTTACATTTGATATTAATTTATTCACTTCTGGAAAAAGAACGCGAACTTGATCAGCAACTCTGTTAAGACCATGAGCCAAACATGTAACATGGAGATGGTTTGGGTAATTTTTTTTCAATGTTCTACCCGCTTTTTGCATGTACCCTACACCATCAGTTAATAATAACAACACTTTCTCATGTTTATTGTGGTCGGGACCCCACAAATTATCCAGTGCATTTTTGACGGTATGCGTTATATTTATATTGTTAGTTTGTTCAAATTTTTTGCTTGACAATACATGTGGAGTTCCGACTGCATCTTCAAGCAATGCACCGACTATCACATTAGCAATTTGACGACCCCTGGCATCTGTTGTTTCATCAACACTCACATAAATAAAAGCATTTTCTAACTCCTTTTTAATTTTTTGCATTTGTTCGTCGTATATTTGGTTTACGTAATTCTGTCTCAACAAACATTCCCAAGGGACCTCCACAGTTTTTTTGAAACTTTCCAGAGACGCAGTCATTGATAAAATTTTTGAAAATGGGATTTTCTGAGACCATGGTATATTACAGCTTACCATAAATTTGGTCAATTCCACCCTAAAATCTTTTTTGACGGATGTATGCTTTTCCGAGTTGAAATGTCGTTCCATAGAAGCTTTTCTCTGGGGGAAACTAACATTGCACTTAGTGCAATATAATTTTGTATCGCGAGCCTGTAATTCAGGATAATCCTTTGTCCACAACTCCACAAATTCATCGCACGTTTTTTTCCTTAGCGGCATTTTAAAAGCACTCGGCAATAAATATATTACACACAGTTATCAGTACGGATAATTGATAATGTACTTACTAACAAATGACAATGTCAAATAGGAAAAATTATTAAAGAGTTTGCATTGCGACTGCATAGCTAATCTATTTAAGTTGTATTGGTACTCAAGTCAAGTATGGAGGTTGGGTATTAGAAATACCTAATGTGTGATACATTTTAAACTCGTAGGAGTAGGCATAGATGTTCCTCAAAATGAGTTTCGCGTCTGTTATTGCTTGTTTTTCATAATCTTTCTGTACTGTCAAATCGTTTTTGTACCCGCGATAACGACGTATGCAAATAACTATTCTTCTGTCATTACGATAGTTGGACATTCAAAGATACTTTTTACCCAATAACGGTAAAGAAAAAAGTTACACAAACGCAGACCTTGTTGTTAAGAATAAATTGTCTGTTATTCATTTTTCAATTTTTCTTTGAGTGTTGATCTTGGTATCGAGGGTTTAATTTTCTGTTTCTCTATTATGTATATGACGTATGATAACTTCTCTTTATGATGGAGTATAAAAAAAACCGGCCAAAGGCGAGTCTGACACACGCACCGAGGGTTCCGTACCTACAAACTTTCACTTATCCCATAATTGGCCTGGTTGAGTTAAGTTTACACCTGAAACGTATGGAGCCGCATACAAACGAGGTGCAAACTTAACGCAACCGAGTTCTCTAAATATAATGTTTGAAAAGGACTACATTTTTAATGATTTTATTACAAATGTATAGTTTTCAGACTTTTTAAGTATTTGCAGTATGTGACGATATTACTTCCCTATCATTTTGATTCCCTTGAGAGTGTCGAAATGCGGGCCATTCTTTCTAAAGTTGTACACCCCACTTTTTATTTTGAATTTTCGATATTTTGGGTATTTTCTACTCAGAATCACGAGCTCTTTCGATCTAATTAGGAGAAAAAAACTGTCCCAAAAAATTCATACATTTTTGGCAAGGCGCCATTCCCAACCAAACTATCTATCTAAAATGAATTCCCACACAGATTTCATTACGCTCCAATGTTATTTCACTTTACGCCAAAAAAAGTCAAACTCACGCACACACCAAAATCCGGGAAAAAATATCTCTTTTTGGCAACGGGCCAGCGTCACGTAAAAACAAATAAATTATTCTTTTTCGTGGAATACAGAGTTTTTGTCACGTGCTCCGATAAAATATTATTGTGATAAAAAATCTAGTAGAGATACAAAACGTGCTCAAATTCGATGTGGGATTGTTATATCCCCAATTTCGCATTATTGCGGTTTGTTCATGACCATACGTCGTTATCGCGGGTACAATTACCAATCAGATAAAGAGCAGATAAAACAGAATGTCTTTTTGGTAGAAACGGACGTATTCTGCCTACAGCTACTAAACATCTAAGAAGCTCTTTACAGGAGAGTTTTCTCTAGAAAAGATCAATAAAAATACAGCCGTAAAGGGGTATGGGTTAAACTGTTGTCATATCTGTTTAGTTAACAAGTTTATACATAGGAAATAAGTAGATTTAATTGTCTTTTAACGTCTTTTTTTTAACAATTTTAACAATATATACGTACTTGTGTGAAGATAACTGTTATCGTCTACTAATTAAACGCTTACCTACTTAGAAGAAAGTCTATTTAAAAAATAAGAAAACAACGTGTGTAATTTTTACTAACGTGTATTTTTCACATGTATTATTTGGTTTTCGTAATAGATTACAAAGATTTTTTCTAAATTATCTACAGTCAATTTGCGGCGTCTAGCAGTAAATATCCATTTTAATTGACTAAATGATCTTTCAACATCAACTGTTGTTGTAGGTGCATACTTGAAACGATGGAAATAATCTAGAGTATTTAGTGTGACAAACTCGTAATGATGATTCAAGTATTATCTCCTTCCCTTGTATCAACTCATTAATTTTTTTTATTATGTCAAATCTAGTATTTTTGTTCAAGACATATTTCAGCTTTTTAAATATTTCTTTTCCATTTGCACTCAAATTTAATTTCGATATATATGCTTGTATGTTTTTTGAACGATTGCTAAACTTTCACTGAGAGATAGATTCGGGCACTGCAATTTGTTTATAGCGTCTGGAAGTACCTGAAGATATTTCGCTATAAAATTTAAATCATTCCGAATTTTCGCACTGCGAAATGCTTTTTTTGCCTTTGTGATACATGCTGCGTCAGAATCACGAAATGTGTCCACAACGCCTTTTATTTCCTCGAAATACTTGTTATAGTATATTGCAGCCTCAATCCACGTTCCCCAACGAATAATCGTTGGATTTGGAGGTAGGGGTATTCCATTAACCATTTCTTTAAATGTTTTTATTCTTTTTGGCGATTTTCGAAAAACTTTTTTTACATTTGATATTAATTTATTCACTTCTGGAAAAAGAACGCGAACTTGATCAGCAACTCTGTTAAGACCATGAGCCAAACATGTAACATGGAGATGGTTTGGGTAATTTTTTTTCAATGTTCTACCCGCTTTTTGCATGTACCCTACACCATCAGTTAATAATAACAACACTTTCTCATGTTTATTGTGGTCGGGACCCCACAAATTATCCAGTGCATTTTTGACGGTATGCGTTATATTTATATTGTTAGTTTGTTCAAATTTTTTGCTTGACAATACATGTGGAGTTCCGACTGCATCTTCAAGCAATGCACCGACTATCACATTAGCAATTTGACGACCCCTGGCATCTGTTGTTTCATCAACACTCACATAAATAAAAGCATTTTCTAACTCCTTTTTAATTTTTTGCATTTGTTCGTCGTATATTTGGTTTACGTAATTCTGTCTCAACAAACATTCCCAAGGGACCTCCACAGTTTTTTTGAAACTTTCCAGAGACGCAGTCATTGATAAAAATTTTGAAAATGGGATTTTCTGAGACCATGGTATATTACAGCTTACCATAAATTTGGTCAATTCCACCCTAAAATCTTTTTTGACGGATGTATGCTTTTCCGAGTTGAAATGTCGTTCCATAGAAGCTTTTCTCTGGGGGAAACTAACATTGCACTTAGTGCAATATAATTTTGTATCGCGAGCCTGTAATTCAGGATAATCCTTTGTCCACAACTCCACAAATTCATCGCACGTTTTTTTCCTTAGCGGCATTTTAAAAGCACTCGGCAATAAATATATTACACACAGTTATCAGTACGGATAATTGATAATGTACTTACTAACAAATGACAATGTCAAATAGGAAAAATTATTAAAGAGTTTGCATTGCGACTGCATAGCTAATCTATTTAAGTTGTATTGGTACTCAAGTCAAGTATGGAGGTTGGGTATTAGAAATACCTAATGTGTCGAAATGCGGGCCATTCTTTCTAAAGTTGTACACCCCACTTTTTATTTTGAATTTTCGATATTTTGGGTATTTTCTACTCAGAATCACGAGATCTTTCGATCTAATTAGGAGAAAAAAACTGTCCCAAAAAATTCATACATTTTTGGCAAGGCGCCATTCCCAACCAAACTATCTATCTAAAATGAATTCCCACACAGATTTCATTACGCTCCAATGTTATTTCACTTTACGCCAAAAAAAGTCAAACTCACGCACACACCAAAATCCGGGAAAAAATATCTCTTTTTGGCAACGGGCCAGCGTCACGTAAAAACAAATAAATTATTCTTTTTCGTGGAATACAGAGTTTTTGTCACGTGCTCCGATAAAATATTATTGTGATAAAAAATCTAGTAGAGATACAAAACGTGCTCAAATTCGATGTGGGATTGTTATATCCCCAATTTCGCATTATTGCGGTTTGTTCATGACCATACGTCGTTATCGCGGGTACAATTACCAATCAGATAAAGAGCAGATAAAACAGAATGTCTATTTGGTAGAAACGGACGTATTCTGCCTACAGCTACTAAACATCTAAGAAGCTCTTTACAGGAGAGTTTTCTCTAGAAAAGATCAATAAAAATACAGCCGTAAAGGGGTATGGGTTAAACTGTTGTCATATCTGTTTAGTTAACAAGTTTATACATAGGAAATAAGTAGATTTAATTGTCTTTTAACGTCTTTTTTTTAACAATTTTAACAATATATACGTACTTGTGTGAAGATAACTGTTATCGTCTACTAATTAAACGCTTACCTACTTAGAAGAAAGTCTATTTAAAAAATAAGAAAACAACGTGTGTAATTTTTACTAACGTGTATTTTTCACATGTATTATTTGGTTTTCGTAATAGATTACAAAGATTTTTTCTAAATTATCTACAGTCAATTTGCGGCGTCTAGCAGTAAATATCCATTTTAATTGACTAAATGATCTTTCAACATCAACTGTTGTTGTAGGTGCATACTTGAAACGATGGAAATAATCTAGAGTATTTAGTGTGACAAACTCGTAATGATGATTCAAGTATTATCTCCTTCCCTTGTATCAACTCATTAATTTTTTTTATTATGTCAAATCTAGTATTTTTGTTCAAGACATATTTCAGCTTTTTAAATATTTCTTTTCCATTTGCACTCAAATTTAATTTCGATATATATGCTTGTATGTTTTTTGAACGATTGCTAAACTTTCACTGAGAGATAGATTCGGGCACTGCAATTTGTTTATAGCGTCTGGAAGTACCTGAAGATATTTCGCTATAAAATTTAAATCATTCCGAATTTTCGCACTGCGAAATGCTTTTTTTGCCTTTGTGATACATGCTGCGTCAGAATCACGAAATGTGTCCACAACGCCTTTTATTTCCTCGAAATACTTGTTATAGTATATTGCAGCCTCAATCCACGTTCCCCAACGAATAATCGTTGGATTTGGAGGTAGGGGTATTCCATTAACCATTTCTTTAAATGTTTTTATTCTTTTTGGCGATTTTCGAAAAACTTTTTTTACATTTGATATTAATTTATTCACTTCTGGAAAAAGAACGCGAACTTGATCAGCAACTCTGTTAAGACCATGAGCCAAACATGTAACATGGAGATGGTTTGGGTAATTTTTTTTCAATGTTCTACCCGCTTTTTGCATGTACCCTACACCATCAGTTAATAATAACAACACTTTCTCATGTTTATTGTGGTCGGGACCCCACAAATTATCCAGTGCATTTTTGACGGTATGCGTTATATTTATATTGTTAGTTTGTTCAAATTTTTTGCTTGACAATACATGTGGAGTTCCGACTGCATCTTCAAGCAATGCACCGACTATCACATTAGCAATTTGACGACCCCTGGCATCTGTTGTTTCATCAACACTCACATAAATAAAAGCATTTTCTAACTCCTTTTTAATTTTTTGCATTTGTTCGTCGTATATTTGGTTTACGTAATTCTGTCTCAACAAACATTCCCAAGGGACCTCCACAGTTTTTTTGAAACTTTCCAGAGACGCAGTCATTGATAAAATTTTTGAAAATGGGATTTTCTGAGACCATGGTATATTACAGCTTACCATAAATTTGGTCAATTCCACCCTAAAATCTTTTTTGACGGATGTATGCTTTTCCGAGTTGAAATGTCGTTCCATAGAAGCTTTTCTCTGGGGGAAACTAACATTGCACTTAGTGCAATATAATTTTGTATCGCGAGCCTGTAATTCAGGATAATCCTTTGTCCACAACTCCACAAATTCATCGCACGTTTTTTTCCTTAGCGGCATTTTAAAAGCACTCGGCAATAAATATATTACACACAGTTATCAGTACGGATAATTGATAATGTACTTACTAACAAATGACAATGTCAAATAGGAAAAATTATTAAAGAGTTTGCATTGCGACTGCATAGCTAATCTATTTAAGTTGTATTGGTACTCAAGTCAAGTATGGAGGTTGGGTATTAGAAATACCTAATGTGTGATACATTTTAAACTCGTAGGAGTAGGCATAGATGTTCCTCAAAATGAGTTTCGCGTCTGTTATTGCTTGTTTTTCATAATCTTTCTGTACTGTCAAATCGTTTTTGTACCCGCGATAACGACGTATGTTCATGACCATAATCACAGACATATTATATCGCTTTTGGCTAATGATGCACACAGTTATTTTAAAATTATAAGTAGGTGGATATTATCACCTAAAGATCAGCGCTGGCTCTCGAGCTAGCATTATGCTGAGATGGGACCTTTTCGAGGCAAAATCATAATTCCGCACATAATGTTTGTCACTATTTATGTAATTTTGTTCTGTCCCCGAATAAATGTCTTTCTTTCTGTCTTTGTTTCTTTCTTTCCTTGTTTCTTTCTTTTTTTATTTCCATCATTCGCACTTTAGTGATATAACTATCAAATTTAAATGTTACGCCTATAAAAATATAATATTAGTACATTAGGTACCTACATATTATACCTCAATTGTTCAAGTAAAGAATTAGAACATTAAAGAAAGAAAACCCCTTCATTCAACATGACTTGTATAATAATATAGTTATCTATTTAATACATACAACAATTAAAAAATCGCTGAAAAGCGTCATAAATCAAAATTATAGTGGCAATATCTCGGATACAAGTCATAAGAAACGTCGAATAGAGCCCCGGCTTTGTTCTAGTTTAGTTTTATTTATTTTGTGCGCAACGTGCACGGAAATATTGGTGTGACATTCGTCTGACAACCCGTTCTGTATAAAATTAAATAAATACTAACACAATACTCATAGAACAGCCGCTGGGGTTGATGGGGTGAGTGGCGATCATACCGGAAGACGTGGCTTGGATAATTCAACCATGAGGTGGACAGGTGACCTGGTCAAGTTCGCTGGTTGGGCGTGGTACAGGGCTAATAATGGTGACATTCTTTCGGCCTAAGTCCAGCAGACTTTTGGTTGATGTTGACGACAATAGATAACTTACTGACTACCTATTCTCACATGACGCGGTTGACGGCGCAGTGGTAAAACAGCTGCCTACTGAGCCGGCGGTCCTGGGTTCCAATCCCAGCAAGGGTAAATATTTGTGTGATGAACTCGACGTATTTATTACCTAATATTTTTATTTTTTTTATGTCGGTTGAATACACCGAAATTTCATAACTTTATTACAGACTGTGTTTATTCGAGTAGTTTCAGAGATACAGGATTATTAACTGGAAATGCAAAACCAAGGAATATAAACCAGGGAATTGTAATATCCGGTTTTACTTTTACAAGATAACATGTTGTGCATTTCCATACTGTGGCAGATCGACATACAGATACACAAACCGTTTTTTACCTTTGGCCTTTGGTAGGTCGATCCGTCGTCGGCTTCTTAAGAGCGGTTTCGCACTACGTCCGATCCGGACCCGTGAAACCCGGAAACCCGTGAAAACCGGATGACGGAGATCGGATCTAGTGCGTAACTTACCATAGAAATAGTTCTTCGGCTACGACGGACTATATTTTCACGGGTTCGGATCGAATTCGGATCGGACGTAGTGAGAAAGCGTTCTAAGGGTATATTTAACCCTCTAGAGCACACAGTGCGCCATACAATGAATGCTTCGCCCAGGTAGAATGTAAGGTACCAAGATACACGACTTTGCGCCAGTGCCTGCGGCGCGGCGAGCAGTTGAGCGAGAGATCCCAGCGCGGGGGCCATACGAGTGAGCGAGACACACGTACCTACACTGCTGCTGCTGTTTTTATCCAGGTCTAGAGTGCACAGCATACAAATAATGCGCCCAGGAAGCCTGTAAAGCTAAGGCTGACCTATGGAACCCTAAAATGGTATCTACCCGTAATGTAGGTAATCAGGAAACCTTCTTTTCTGCTTCAAAGAACTTGTTACCTTTGAATTACTTATTTCAGAACTCTAATTAGTTGAAACATTTCTTTATCCTAAGAAAATGTCGAAATAACGATGTTTTCACAAGCGCCTTTGAATACGACTGAGATTTTTCCCGTTTGTATCATCCTACTGAAATTCCGTTTGAATAAAAATTTCCACCCTTGGAAACGTCGTGACAGAGAAATTCATTGTTCTTTTTTTATGTAGCCTTATTTCCGTTTTCCGGGTTGCTGTTTGGTGTAAGAAAATCAAAGTACCCATTTGGGGAAGTGGTTGGTACATTTAAGGGTCATTCTTTTTGTTGTAGGAATATAATGCGGACACAAATATTTAAATCCTGAAAAACCTTGAAACTCCATATCCTTACCTCCTCAAACTCCATGTAATATACCTACCTTAATATAAAAGGCATAATATAATATATTAATTGGTCCAAAATACATACGACCCGTGTTAATAGAGCACCAGCCCCGCCTTCCGCTTTTATTAGCAGAGCGTTTTTAGCCTGTAGCGTTTATAGTCCGAGTGACATAGTTTATATATTTTCAATCGGCTTTAAAAATAGGAAACAGGTTAATACTACTAATACCAATTATTTATTTATTGAAAAACAGGTTACATCACATTACAGTTTACACCAATGCGTCATGAACCGAACAATGATTATTTTGACGGCGAAACGGCGTGGCCCCGTTGATCTAATACGCTAATTAGATCATGTCGTCATCGCATTGGCTTAGTTTTCTTTAATTATCTCATCACTCCTTACGGCCAAGCTACGATTTTGCGCGACCAGTGGCAGCGACAGCGGTGAGCGGCGAGCGGCAAAAAAAATCATACCGATGTATAAAACATGCCACGAACCGCCGCGCGCGGTGCTGCTCTTAGCGGTTTTTGCCGAGCGATTGCGGCACGGCGGGAACAAATGTATCGGCGACTAGGAAAGATACCACGACATCAGAGCGGCGGCAGTTCGCGCGGACTAAAGATGGGCGATTTGTACGGGAAATGTTCTTTACCCATATACATCGGGAACGTTCTCAAGAACGGCACATCACTAGCGCGGACGGATCGCGCGGTGTACGTGACATGCTTGCCGCCCCCGGCGCGTTGCCCGCCGCTAAGACCGAAGTCATGGACGGACTTCATTTAAGCGTAAACAAGGAAGGTAAATAAAAAAAAAGCTATTGTTCTTTATTATTTATTCATCTCAGTATTTGTAGTCCTTGCCGAAGTTGGATTTGTCCGCAGCAGACGAGCTCACCGTACCTCGCTCGTACTTTCCTTGTGCTGCTAAACCGTTTGCCTGTGGAAAAAAGGGAGTCTTAGATCAGAACTAACCTCATGATTCATGATCATGACTCATGACACTTTGTAACAAACGAACAAGAAACTACTCTCTGCACGAGAGCACCAGATGCGCTGTAAGAGAAGAATGGCGCCGTGTTGTTAGGCTTGCCACACAAGGGCTGACAGGCACGATATCAAGAGTATAACGACAAAGAAGAAGAAGGAAAAGTTAAGTTTAATACATTTTTTTGTAGTCACACTGGATGGAAGAAGGTATATTTTCTGATCGCCACTAGTGTTAGCAAATTAGCATGCATAATTTGACGGGCCTTTTTACAAACTCTGCATGACTGTTCGTCTCTTTTTCATTCTTGCTAGCCCGACCTTTTAGAATGAACACTGTTCAGAATCAAATTGACTCCTATTTGCTACTGTAATCCTAGTACTCACCTTGGTTCTCTTCAACAGTTCAGCCTGGGCCTTCGCCACATTTTCATCCTTGCCAGCCCAGGTTTTCCAGACTGAAGCCTGGAGAGCACGACCGTAACTGAAGGTCAGGGTCCAGGGTTTCTTCAGCTGGACTCTGTTGATGGCGTTGAGGTTCACGGTGGCCTCTTCTTCGGACTGACCGCCGGAAAGGAAGACAATGCCTAGAATGTGGATACGTTTTTGCTTCAACGTGAACTCTGACATTAATAGTTATAAAATGTGTATTTTATAACAAAAATACAGATTTCTATAAAAAACTATTACATACTTTCAATTTATCTGCTGTAAATATGTCTTTCTGGATTCGATCACTATCATAATTAGTTACCTACTTTAGTTCTTGTTGATTTTTATGCGTATAATAATCAGGCCCAACGACTTCGGTGAAGTGAAAAAAAAAGGGTTTTCATTATTTCCTCCGCACGGACGAAATTACATCTTCTAGTATTCTATATAGCTTTTAAGTTATTGTCACGAACCTGGTACTGCGGCTGGAACTACTCTCAGTAAAGCAGTAACGGAGGCGACGGCGATTTCTTCCGGCGTGGCTTTCTTCTTAGCTTCCTGGCCGGACGTTACCTGTAAAGCAATAAAAAATATAATGAGGTATCACGTAAACAATTTGACATGTTCGGCTGTTCATAATATAGGTGTTTTTGCCCAAAAGCTAAAAGGCGACGCCGCCAGCATTTTTGATTGTATGGTGCTGCAGCTGCCGGCGGCGGAACGGCGAGTGGTGGCTATAGGAGTGAGCGAGCCACCACGCTCAGACCTTCCGCTTCCACGCATTGCCGCTTACCACTCCGGTGGTCGCGCAAAGTCGTGACTACGTAAGCTGCGGAGCTACGGAGATGACTGTTGGACGGTTGCACCTAGTTGTTGTTACCGTAAGACTGTACAATCACCCGTCAACGTGCTGAATAAAATATCATAAAATACTACTGCGACTCTGATTTAACCATTAGGTTATGGGCCCAGCACGCCAAATTTTCTGTCTCTAAATTGAACGGGCTTTGAGGATTACTCATAATGGAAATTCGCAATAAAAATGTTACTAATTCGAGAATGACTAATGAGGATTTAGCCAACGAAATGTAGATTACAGAGTGTGGATGAATCCCGCTTGAGGCATATTTCTTTTTTACTTATTTTTATAGACCAATACACACACCAACAACACTCACCATGTTTGGTTTTATAAGAGTCCCTTCCAAGAATACGTGATGATCGTTCAACGCCTTGTATAGAGCTGCTAGCGCCACTTCTGTGACTTTCTGTGCTCTTACGATGTCATGATCTCCTAAAACACAGACACATTTGTAAATTTTCAGATATCAAATGAAGATAAAAGTTTTAAGTTCGGCAAGTTTGTTGTTTGATACCCAGACTTGTTTTTTAACATATATTAAGAGAAAGCTTTAAAAAACACTATATAGAGCGACTGTACATTAGATACTACTTATATAGTTCTGTAGATTAGACATGAGTCTGTTTGCAAATCAACTTAAGAATTTGATCAAAAATATTGTGTTCTAGCATAATTTGAGGGAGCATTGCCATTTGCAGAGTGTCACTCATATTTCACCAATGACGGCGGTCCTTTAGCAAAGCGTAAGCGTATATTCATGTAGTTCCATCGTATATTAAGCTAACTCACCGTCTAAAAGCACATCAGGCTCCACAATAGGAACTAAACCCTCGCTCTGACAGACGGCAGCATATCTTGCAAGAACTGTGGCCATGTCGTTGATGGCCTGGACTGACGGGGTGTTCTGGCCAATCTTGAGAGGACACCGCCATTTGGCAAAGCGGCAGCCATGTTTCTTGTAGGCAGCGCATCGCTGATTGAGGTCGTCAAGTCCTGTAAAAAGATAGTTTTACTCCTGCATTCATGTAAAGTCAGTAGTTGGACCAAGTGACATGTCATTATAAAAAAGCAAAATTTATGGCTAACCTTTTTTGATTCGGTACTCTAGCTTCTAACATACCATTCACACCAGTAAATTGTCTGCTCGAAATCGGTGGCTGTTGATACTTTTGTAATGTACCATCCTTTGTACACATTACACAGTTTACAATAAATGAATACCTACTTTACTTTAGGTACTTTACTTTACAGCAAAAAATCGTTTAGTGTGATAGCGCTTTCGGTAGATTGTGAAAATTCGGAATTACTTATAATGGTTTCGGATAAATTAAGTTTAAACATAATACAAATATAACAAAAAATATGTTTAATGTTTGTACGATATTTATTTTATAGCTCATTAAGTATAATAGACAAGAAGAGGTCTGTTGAAGTGTTTAAATATCTACTTTAGATCAAACTTAACAAGGAATAGGTTTAAACTTAGTTCACAAAGCACAACTTCGCTGTACACTGCTAAGACTACAAAGTTTGTCCCCTGCTCTAGCTACTTGAAAGTTAGTTTCTGATACATTCCCGAATCTAAACTTGGCTCTTATGGTCGTATGTTATTATTATGACATTTAACGATTTTATAATAACAACGGGACCACATTTCTGTCCAGATTGATGCCAGGAATTATGTGCTTCTTGAGAACCTCAATGAAAGGTGTTCCATCGTCTTCTTGGTACACTGTCTTGCCTGACAGAATAAAAGGATAGAGAAGGTTCTCTCTTTTGCATTTCGCAAAAGCTGTGTGAAAACTGTATTTTATTTATGGATTGTGTAACATTGTGTTGAATTTTGTCGTGGAGCATGACTACCGAGGTCCGCGTGTGCGACGCTACGACTGGCTATTAACGCGCTTCGACTTCGCCCAAACAAAGACTGAAGCCAACAACCAAATGTATGCCGGTCTTGGTCTTGAATTTATTGTCTAAGAGGTTTACATTAGTACATTACCCTGAGTAGTGACTTCATCCTCAGACAGGAATAGCGGGACCACATCCCTGTCCAGCTTGATGCCAGGGATGATGCCTTGTTTCTTCAGGACATCGACGAAGGGAGTTCCATCGTCAGTCTTCTGGTACACTGTCTCGTCGAAGAGGATTACTGCTGATACGTGCTCTGAGAGATTCTGTGGAAATATAGTCGATTTTAGACATCTATACTATCTAATTATCTAGTGGGAGAGGTCCTGATGGCGGGAAAAATCTTAAGTTAAATTAAAAGACCATATGTCCGTCGAAATAATATGTTCGTGCAGTGGCGGATTTACCAGTAGGCTGAGTAGGCTTGAGCCTAGGGCAGCAGATTTTTGGGGTGGCAAATTTGGGGACCGTTGTTTTTGCTATCTTATATAAATCAAAAACATTTCTGCATTTTTCTGGTCTTTTCCCTCTCACTTGTCATTGTGTCACTATGATACATACCCGCCTTATTCATCGTACATGATTGAACTTTGATTAGCTCAGAAATATACCCAAAAACTATTTCACGTGCAATTGTAGAGGCAAGAGCGGCAAAAACTTTACAACGGTGTACCTCTAGGTATACCTTGTCTAAGGTGTGCCTTGAAAATGTGTTAATCCACCACTGTGTTCGCGGCCTCATTACGCCAAACGGCTGGTCAAATTTGTAAAGAAATGGTTAAACTTCCAAAAAAGGGAGCGTTGCACGGACGACGTTGCCTCTAGTCTTAAGTACCTACATCGTTTTAAGTTGCTAGGCTTTTCCGCAGTTTAAACACTCATTTTCGCAATAATTTCTACAACCTATGCCTGACCTTCAGGGACCTAAAGTGATGTCCCAAACATCTCAAATCCGTAGCATATTTGGGTAGCACGGACCCAAAATACCGCGAGGATCACGAGGTACCGGCGATAACTCGGCTATTTGCAAAATGCCTGTGGTCCAAATAACAGAGATACTTTGTCCTGCTCGGTTATTTGGACCACAGGCATTTTGCAAATTGCCGAGCTATCGATATACCTACCGGTTGGTTCAGCCAATATAGATTAACTATTTTAATTCTTAACTAAAATGTTACAAGAACGTTTTTTTTTAGCTTCTGACTAACTTGCATAGTTTGTTTGATCTAATAGCGTTTCAATACCCGATAGCAAACGGATTACATTAGAAATAATCATGTGATAAAACTCTCTTTTGTTTAACATTGGTAATACTAATAATATTATTTTTAATTTGTATATTCAGGATCTTAGTAAATGTCCTACAGAGCCATTTACTTGTTTACATCTACTACAATTATACATTATAATATCTAAATTAAATTGCTTGTCTCACAAGTGGCATTGATGCCTACATTTAACAATGGCACTCTATTTATTAACCTGTCTTCAGAATAGATAATGTCACCTTATTTGTGTGTGCTATCATATTGTACGAACGGAAATTATATCGCCATTTACATAATGGTAAATAATGAAAGAAGCTCTTTAATGACTTGAACTGTATCAAGGCTGTTTAGCCCTCACTACCAGATGATGATGATGAATATGGTGGTGACTGGTGGTGACGAAAGTGGTGTTGGTGATGATGACGATGATGAATATGGTGGTGACTAGTGGTGGTGGTGATACAGCCTTTATTCAGCTTAAATTAGCAGTATAAGGGTTGTATAAGCGCTTATATAGCTTGCGTGCTGCTTGGGCTTAACTTACGTTAGTAGTAAACAGGAGCTGCCTGTACCGCCGTCTGTTGTTCTCAGTGTTCTCCAAACCGACTCCGGCGAGAAGTTTACCAATGCCCGCTGAAAGAAGAGATAATACCACCTGTACCTTTCCAGACTAGTGACGTAGCAAAAGCCGGGTCATTGACGGTCAAGTGAAAATTTGGGTAGCACGTAATTTTTATAATTAGAAATGGTTCAGAAAGAACCGAGCTCGTCAGTCATAATCGAATTATCGGTTTTGAAAAAAACCGGTACACCCCAATTAGGTAACACGTATAATATATAACATAAGCATACTAAGTACCTACAGGCCGGGGCCTATGATGGATTTGTTTATCACGTGATAAATAAGTGACAAAGCATAGGTCAGTCACACTCGCATTCTGCCAAAACGTGACGTGTTTGTCAATTATTTATCGCGTGATATAAGCAACCATTATAGGTTCGCCGAATTTGCCCGAGGAAAGGCGGAAAGTTAGCTCAACCAGGTAGTTACCGTTGGTTTCGTCGACCGCTAGAATACCCTTCCCTGGGGCCACTATGGCCTCAGCTGTCCTCTTCAGCTCTGTCTGGAGACCTAGGTCGGGGTATGAGAAGTAGGTAGTCATTGTTCTAGAAAAAAATAATTACATTTTAGTATAACCTAAATTAAAAATTTCAAATACCCCCGATACAAGAGCTGGTCATCATGAGACCCTCATTCGATGAATGATATAGAAAATGTTAATAAAACTGAAGATAACTACAGAATTTGGAAATCTTAGCTTCAATATTGGCTGAGATCTTGTCACTTGTTCCAATTAAAGCTGAATATCTTGGAAACTACTGGTGCTATTTCCACCAAACTTAGTTAAGAACCATGCATCTCAACGGGCAAGTCTTTCGATAAAAAAACGCACTCAAATTGGTCTATCCGTGGGAGCTACGATGCCACAGACAGACACTCGGATACAAATTGTAATGTAAAAACATCTCTCTTTTTTCGTCGGGCCTTAAAAAATACTTCTAGGAAACAACACCTACATTCTCGGAGTAAATTCATGCATTTATATGCTGCTCAATAAAATACTAGGGCCACGTTTAATCTCCTTAAGTAGGTACAGTATTAGGTACAGCATAACCTTAATAAAGAAAAAAAGTTTGAATTGGGATCTAAAATTACGTAGTATCAATCCACTATTGCGATATTCCCTTTCAGTGTTATTAACAAGATTGTACTTAGTTACTACATACTTAAAGAGATTAAAATCGCCATTAAAAAAATATTGTACCGTAGGCCCAAAGAAACCCAAGTGAGGTCATTAGGTACTAAGGAAAAAACCTGTTAAGGAAATTTTTACAATTAGAATATTAGGAACATTTCTAGCTGTTTTCAGGAGTTCCAAATATTGCGATGGAATTAATATAATTACAATTACGGCTTAAAACAATTAGTTTAGATTTCCCCGAACAGCTTGGGGAGAAAAAAACGTGAGGCTCATTATAATGAATTGCGAAATAGTCCGTTAAAATTGTTTTTTTTTTAATGTGACACACATTTAATGTGTGACAGTCACAGAAACTGAAAAATTCAATTGGTATAAGTATCATAACATAATTTACCTATTTATTTATGAGAATCAACAGCTAATACGCTGCACGTAGAAACTTAAAATAGAAGCATATGGCAAACCATACAAAGTGAGTCGGTTTTTATGGTTTGACAGTTCATTTGCTTGGCAGAGTTATCCTGGTTTTACTCTAGGCCCAATTACAGGAACTCACAATTAATACATAGTTACCATTCAATACATATTTAATAACATCGCATAATTTTACGACAAGCACGTTCTTAACCTGAACTTTTACGATAAGATAATTGAATTTATCTCTATTTATCAAAATTATATACTTAAATAAATATTTTCTCTAAATATAAAACAATAAATAGTAATTAATATTCACCTGCGGTTTGGGTCACACTGAAAGACAAACTGAGCACACACAATATATTATACGAGGTTATGCAACGTTATACAGGGTGTGTCTTTTTCCTTCTGGTATTTTTTTTTCATTCAGAGGCCACGGCCCTCATTATCAAAATGAGACTGTAGACATCAGCCACAGACTATCTGATCTATCTATCAGCAACAGACGTCCATTGCTGAACATAAGCCTCCCACATTGCTCGCCACAAGGTGCGATCCTGTGCAAACCGCATCCATCTAGTCCCGCGCGCGACCCTAGCGAGGTCATCTGTCCACCTAGTCGCGGACCGCGAGCAGGACTTTTGCGACCCCAACGGCCATCCGTTCTCTGAATTACATGGCACCCCGTTGCCACTTCAAACGTGCAATCCTAAATCCTGTACATCCTCACGTGTTATTAGAAGTGTACTTGAATTCAGTTTATTAGAGTCATCATAAAAAAAGGATCGTAAGCGCGTGGTGGGTGGGTCAACGCATACGGTAGTGAACACCTCAGCATTGAGGATATCGAGTCAGGGAAAAGGAGAGTACTTCTCTTTAAACATTCATAAACTATACCCCTATTAAGACGATTATAAAAAGGCTAAACACGATAGGTTTTCGTTATTTTATTGCAGAGTTCAGGATATGAATGTATGTTTCGGTATGGGTATATTCCAGGAAAGCTTCGGACTCTATCGGTCGAAATTTTTTGAATCTGACCATCCCCGGGTCTGGGACTAGAGTTCTAGGCATCAGTTCTTGCGACGTAACGGCAGATGATGCGTTAGACAGGGAGAAGTGGAAGAACACAAAGAAAGCAGACCAGCCATCAAATGGAAATACTAACTGTTCAGGAGAGAAAGAGAGAGAATTCGACTGACCACAATCCGGCTCCATCATCAGATCAGCCCCGTTGCACCATATTATTGTATGGTCGTCGGAGTTACGTAAGTATACTAAATTTTATTCATATTTAAGTAGGTACATTTAGCCTAGAAAGTAGTCTACCATTTCCTCCAGGGTCCCACGATACAGGCTCAGCTTAATTTGGGGTCCGTCAGGTATCTCATGGTATAGTGCAAACCTGTGTAAAAAAAAAACTTTTTTTTATTGAATACACTCATAAAATAAAGTCAAAAAGTGGTAGACCAGATGACTCACTGTACCTACAGACTTCAATTAATTACAGCTCGTTATATATTATTTGATGTAGGTACTTATAATTCTCAAAACAGAAAAGCCCCTTTAGTACCTAAGCTCAAAGGATTTAAACACCTACGTAAGCAGGTATTATTTTGAACCGTATATGTTAGATATTAGTTCACGACTGTATTACTTATTCACTAAAAAGAATATCCAAGTTGTTCTACAACTTCGTACTTAAAGTATAAGTATTGATTTTATTTAATAATAGCACGCCCTGTAGAGTTGTTTAATAATAAATGACTTAGATAACCTAAGACGACATAACAATCGTGATAAGCATTATCTACGTAGGTATAGTATGTAATGTTATAGATTTTTTCCGGAATAAGAATCGTGCTATGATTTTTTAATTTAGGTTAAGAGGCCTTATTCCTTTTAAAATGCTGATTGTTTTAGACATTTTTCTCTATGATCAAACATGTTTCTTAACATATTATTGATGTTACTACCTGGAACAGGGCTATTGGGATGGGATTTATTGGTATATATTTGAAACCAACAGTTTGAATGTTTCATTAATAATTTTTGTTGCAAAAACTACTCGAAATTGACAAAATACACGCGGAAAATTATTATTTTCAACTTATTTTCGACTGCACGCAATGAAAGCATAAAATAGCTGTGTAGAACTCTGAGAAATGTATTATATTATTCACAGACTATATCTATGAGGTAGACCCATATAGAGATTTGATCCCAATAAAAAAAAAGAATCGATTGACAACCTCAATAAAAAAAATGTCCGCACGCCTATTGTTAAATCTTAGTGTTACCTAAATAGATCAGAAAGATCAAATGTATAAATGACCTAAATACTTATTTTATTGTCCTTTTTACATTCTGGCAGTACGGTCAATAATGAAAAAAAAATAGATATCATAGTGATGTACTAAATCATTAAAAGAGGTGGATTTACTTAATCGATATACATAATATATAAATACACTATCGATAATGAATACTCATTCTGGCCAATAAATTGTTGTTATTGTTTCTAGTTCAATTCTAGTTCCTTAAAATGCTCTATGATAAAGGCGTAAAGATTAGAGCGCCAGTATACAGAACGTAATAATCGTGCAACTAGTTTTATTACCGCCATCTACCTTTGATTTGTAGTACTTCATTACTATCTATCGTACTAACTGTGCAACGTACACTTTACGAGCCCCGGATATACAAGCATTACTCGAGTGACTTTACGACGCAATCATAACACTTTCTAACAGATGGCGCTTAGCTCAACAACTATACATTGTGAACTGTCACGTTATCATTGGACCTTCAAATGACCTTTATTCATGTCCTCTCCGTACATTTTGACAGTAGTAGCCGTGTAGCTGATCGGGAGTGTCCGACTGTCCGTGTTTTACTGATAAATAACAAATCAAAAACTGTAAGTACATTTTATTTCTTACTCTAAATCCTTTATTTAAGTCGGATTAGTGAATCAACCGTAAGAATTCCTTGTAGTATTTTCAACCATTTTTACTCGACCTATTCGTAACCTCTGAACATTTAACTATTCCTGGACAAATAGTAAGGCATAATTATAATGTATCATACCTATCCCTACTTTCACGTTATTTTAGCTTTAAAATATTGATCGGATATTTTCTGATGTTGTGTTTTGGTAGGATTGAATTTTCGATATTTCACAATTTCCTTTGACTTTACATTATATAACTAATTACAAAATATACCAAAGCTCAATTCATAGAATACTAATTGATAATTTACTTAAAAATATTCAATTACCACCTTAGAAAAAAACCTTTTTATAAATCCTTGCAGATATTAAACGCTTTACAAAGGTTATTGACACTGACACTAATACCCTGTTTTTCAATGTTAATAATGCTTTAGTAGTTGCATGCGACGTGTGTGCATAATTATTATGAATGAATGCAGCATTTAAATAGTTCATGCTATTTTCGTCGTATTTCTATACCTATCTGTGTATTATATGACTAGGATCACGCCTGTGACGCCTCGTTTTCAGTGACCTTTGAAGGTCACCTTTTAATAAAAGTTTTATCTCGTGTAAAAGTACATTATGAGTTCATGACATGCGTCTAAATACTCTAAATTCTAAGCTGTTATGTGAAATGAAGAAAGTTTTTGGTAGGTTTATGCAAAATAATTCAGGTTTTCTCTTAAAGCTACTAAAAATCTTATTAGAATAAATAAATTATGTGCACAAAATTACGATACACTTTTTTTTTAAGCACCAATATCTAGTTACTACTCATAATCGATTAAACGTTTTTAAATTCGTAAGTTTTGTGGCACATCCCTATTTTGTTTTTTAATGACAATGACAAATCAATCTGACAAGTTGTCAGTTTGACGTTATATTTTGATTGAATTTTGAAACTAGAATTAAAAATAAAAGATAGCGTAGGTATCGACGGTGAGTAAATGATTTTGATAATATTTTGAAAGTTTACCAGAATTATGTCGGGTATATTATTTTCCTTTAAGTAAATATTTTGAATTTCTACTTTAAATTGAATAAAAATGGCGCCAAAGAAGGGCAAGGGAAAGAAGGGCCCTCCAGAGTCAGGATGGATGCCTGGCTTTGGAACCAAAGGTATGGAACAGTTCAGATTTGAAGTTTAAATTCTAGCATTGAATTGATTTATACCTGTTCCTGCATTTTCTCTAGTTTGTATTTGCATGACTACTTGTTCATAGATGTTACTATTGCCTATTAAAAAAATATAATTAAGTGGCAGGAAAGTACTTACTGTTACTGAAAGTGATCGATACCTAAGGCACTAGATATGACTTTAGTAAAAGTTGATAAATTAATTCACCTACGCAATGTTATTGCACAATATTATCCTTTTGACCTTGATAACTTTCAAAGTATTTATAAAGTTTCAAACCATTTTCAAGAAGTGGCTCTCAGCTGTGGTAGTGCTTCAAATAAATTATATTTCAGTTGGCATTTATCTTGGTATCTCTGTTGATAGGTACAATGACTTTGTTATTACCTTGTATTAAAATGTGACATAATCAATTGACCCGTTTGAAGCAGTAAACAAGTTTATTAAACAAATAAAACAGAGTTCTGTCTGTCTGTGAACACAATCATACCATTTCTTTTATGAGCCATTCAGATACTCTTCTGATCCCTCTGCAACTGTATGACTAATATTCAGTGTAGCGTTGCCAGGCATCCGGATAAAGCAGATAAAGCTGGGCATAGTTAGGCTTTCTGACTGTGTGTCCGGCCAAAATAAGTGGTGCCTGGCTTTTGTTTGGCTTTTTACATTTTGCAAACAAGTGAAGCCAAGCGTAGCTGACCGTAGGCGAGTTGACTCTAGGTCGCTCTTACTCCCGCAAGTCCCACAGTACCTTCATACAAATTTCTTGTCATACTTATTAATACTGAGACCCAAAAGTCTCCATAATGTAGGATGTCTGGCCTTTCTACCCAAATGCCCGCCCAAACTGGATGGTCTGTCCGGCTATTAGGTTTGATGACCTGACAACCATAATTCAGAGAAATACTATAACACCTATTAGTTAACTATGCTATGCAGAATTTAATTTCTTAATCATTAACCTCTACGATTGGTATATAAATGAGTAAATGAGATTTTAACCCCTCGTATGCTTAAACACGGATCCGTGCCGGACATTTCAACTTTACTTTAATATATCAGTTAGTTTCAAGTTGATTAGCAAGTGTTTGACATCGCATACGAGGGGTTAATGTCTTAATCTGGAAAATATTTAAAAAATCTTATGTTTGCAAGAATGAAAACTAATTTGTTATGTTTGTCGCAGGCACAATGACCACATACTTCCAGTACCCGACCCCTGAGCTGCAGGAGGAGCTCCGCAAGATTGCCCAGGCTATTGTAGCCCCCGGCAAGGGAATTCTCGCTGCTGATGAGTCCACCGGTAAATAAGAAACTCTTTTATAACAGTGACAGTATATCAATAGCCACATACTTGCAGTACCTGGCTCCTGAGCTTCAAGGACCTCCGCAAGATTACCCAGGCTAGCGTGGCTCCTGACAAGGGTATCCTCGCTGCAGATGAGTCGACTAGTAATTTTTTTACACACAGCCATAGCAGTGCTAAAAAATCTAGGTGCTAACACATAAAATCCGCCTGTTGTTTACCTCTCTTGAATGTTACTTGTAATTTGTTTGTATTTATTTCCTGTTGAGGTGTGCAATAAAGAATATTCTATTCTATTCTATTCTATAAAATTAGTAATGAATCTGCATAAATTACTATTATCATTATAAAGGCTAAAACTATAGTCATTATTGATATTAACAATGTAGTTATCTTTATTTTGTGTGTTATTATTAGTTAATGACATTAAACAATTAATTAACTAATAAATATTTAAAACTCTCTCTTTGGCTGGTTAGTAATTATTAAAATCAAAGTAACTTCTAAAACAAAGCACAGAATATAATCGCCTTTTTTGTATTCAAACATCTGTAGATAGTTATGGAATTATATAGAGATATCAGTTTATATTTCGATATGAATGGTTGTATGTCTGTTACTTCTTCACGCTGAAACGGCGGCTAGTATTGACTATAAACCATAAAATTATGGCACTAAATTACAGTCTAGATTTCCTCAAATTTAAGTTCCAAAATAGATTTTTGTTATGATAAGAAACATAATGAATGACTCCTCCATGCTTCGTTATTCTCATTGCTGAGGGTCGTGATATCCACCATGGATTAGCTTCCTCCGGATGTTGTGCCACCTTCCAGTTTCCACGGTCCTCGGCCACCTTGAGCGTGGAAGTTGGAGTCAAGTGCACTGCGGATTTGGCCGGACCAATTAATGACTAGGAGACTATGAATTAAAGAGGATGTTTTGTTCAGGTACCATGGGCAAGCGTCTGCAGGACATCGGCGTCGAGAACAACGAGGAGAACCGCCGCAAATACCGTCAGCTGCTCTTCAGCACTGACCCTGTAACTATGCTTTACACTAGTAGTACTTGATGTATGTCTATTTACCTACTAGAAGGTGCTCGCATTTTCTTACGCGTAAAACTTGTTTCTTTATTGGTAAAGGGAGGTAAAAAGTATCCTATAACCATCTTTGGCTGTCTAGCTATCCCTGTACCAAAATCTGTTAGAAATTATGACCAACAGATGGCACCAGACTGGCATGGCGCCGTATAAAAAACAAAAGACAATCTGAAATCATGAATTCAAAGAAAAACTATTTTCAATACAAATCAAGCATTTTATAATAAATAAAATAAATAAATAAATATTAAGGGACAATCATACACAAATCGACCTAGTCCCAAACTAAGCAAAGCTTGTACTATGGGTACTAGACGACGATATACATAATATATAAATACATATATAGATAACATCCATGACCCAAGAACAAATATTTTGCACAAATATTTGCCCCGGCCGAGATTCGAACCCGGGACCGCCGACTCGGTAGGCAGGTGTCTACAAACCGAGCCAAACGCGTCGTCATAAAATAAACGTATTCGTATTTATAAAATATACATTCATAATATTGTTGGCGCCGATTATGGTTCAGAAGAATATAAAATCTAGATATGTCTGTCAGTATCTGTCCTATAAAATGTCACAGTATCACTATGGAAGAGTTCCTTTTTTTTAGGTACCAGGCAATCAGAACTTGTTGAAAGTCTTTATTGTTTTGACCTTAGCATTTGCTTCACAAATAACGGCGTCCGACACACGCCCATTCTGGTTTTAAAACTTAAATGGATTGTTCCAAAATGAGAATGTTATCCAGTTATACATGCTAAATGTCTGCACAAACTGGAAAAGTACTTAATAGCTTACATTCGGTAATTGTTTTATTTTTGCCACTAGGAAGTTATATCTCCTCGCGACCGAAGATTTAAATTGTGATAACATTTTTAAATCTTTATTATTTTCATGGTGAATTTATTGATGCAAGCTATCCAAGAAAATGTCTCTAGCTAAACCGCTTAAAACATTTATGACAATACCTAATCAGAATTTTTCTAGACATTTTATTCAATAATAAGTTACTAAGCTTTTAGCTTAATATTTCTAATATTTTTTTATTAGTTTTTTTTTATTGGCACACTGAACAGATAATGCCATAACTGCCAGATACAATCTTTATATTTTTTCCTCAGGCGATCTCCGAGAACATCTCCGGTGTGATCCTCTTCCACGAGACCCTGTACCAGAAGGCTGATGATGGCACTCCCCTCGTCGGCTTGTTGGAGAAGCGAGGCATCATCCCCGGCATCAAGGTCGACAAGGGTGTTGTCCCGCTCTTCGGCTCTGAGGACGAATGCACCACCCAGGGTGAGCTCTTTGATTTCATGACTGCCTGGTACTTGCAGGACTTTGATCACATTGTTTATATGGTTCAAAAGGTTAACATTGGGTCTCTTAGAAAACCTAATATTATTAAAACTATCGTGAGACATCTTTAATAATTATAAAAACGGTTTAAACTCGCGTCAAAAATCCCTACTCCTACAAAAACTGTTAGGAATCTCTTAAAATAACTCAAGACTACAAGTAAACGTTATTTCTCGTTAGATTAGATACATGGCGGTTTTTATGCGTTCTGGTACAGAATTTAGTGTTATATTAAGTCTATAGGTATGTCTAAATACTGCAATGTCTGCAATAGTAAAAGGTACAGCACTCATTATCATTGGCTTCTTTAATAGAACTTGTACATTATAACTAAAAAATAAATTGTAGGCATTACTCCTAAAACCATTATGCATTATGGTGCTCGTTTGTTTTTATGATCACTCTGTAGTTTTAGAAAGTATTTCAGAAACATCTGCAATTGACCTTGAAAGGTCAACGTGACTGCTATTTCAGTTTGCCCTTGAGATCTTTATTGCCCTTCGTATGAGCATGGATCGATAGTTGCAATTTTGTCTGTAAAGGTCACCCTTGCGACAATTAAATCCAGTTAGATGTATTTCGTTTAAAAAAATACTTAGTTGATAAGAAGTTATTAGCATAGGAACATTAATCGGTTATTATCTTCATAAATTAGTATATTGCTTTATGTTGGATGGGAAGATACATTAAATTACGATACTATTATTAAAACTTTCGTGAGACAGAAACATGATTAAACAATCATTATAAAAACGGTTTAAACTCACGTAAAAATTGTCGGCACGAGTGGCGTAGCAGCACAGATAGCTGTCCCTGATGTAGAGCTCCATATGAGTTCGAAAAATGTCGGGCCGTTCCTGTCAATATTTACGTGAGTTTAAATCGTTTTTATAATTCTTAAATTACGACACGTTGTATCATGTTCAATAGTCCCTATTTTAGATACCGTAAAATAACAAGCATTGTCAACCGACTTCAAAAAAGAGGAGGTTCTCAATTCGCTTTTTAAAATAGTAGTTACCTCCATTATATATTGCCGGGTGACAAACAAAACTCACTAATGTCACTAAGGTATAGGTATTCTTCATAACCTCGTATCTAGTTTGTACCTTGATACCGAGATACGAGCTTTGTTTTAAGTAGGTATTTGTTACCTAGTGAGTTTTGGTTGTCAACAGACGATATGGTGTCGTGTGAAAACACGCCTGCTTGTTTATCACAATTGTATATGGAGTCGTGTGAAAACACGTTTAGTTATCAGCAATATTTTTGTACTGGTCATTGTTTTCTCAATGTTTTATTAGATACCTGCTTTCAAAAACAAAGTTGAAATCTGACGCAACTTATCAAAATGATGTGTCCCATGTTGCTATACCATCACCAGTTGCGAGACAGGGAGTTCTACCCAAATAAATAAGGGCATTTTTACATGTCCGATTCTACCAGCATTCATAAGAGGTGATTGTTGAGAAGAAACGCCGAAAGAAACTCAACTTATTATTGCCGTGGGTACTCATATAGATGTTATTTTGTAGGCGTGTTTTCGATTTCAAGGGGCTCGACCAGTTATCTCCAATTAAGTAGATAACGATGTCAAAGTCCATGTTGTGTTATGCTAATGAACGAAATTAATGAGGTAGTTCTTATTGCTAACAACAAAAGTTGTTTGTTATTCATACTTTCCTAAAACTTGTTATGTTGCTTGTTTTTGGCACTGATAGTGTTGAAGATAACGAGTTTATATTTGGATATACTTCTTCATAATATTTGTTAACGTTAGATAATAGTCTCATTGAACCTAGGTCGTCGGATTTTAAGAATAACTGTCCTCTACGACGCCCCTATAATAAATATTATACTTAGGTGAATAAAGCTGCATTTCCACTTGAGCGGAGCGGAAAAGATGAACCAATCAGGCCACGTCTTTGTGAAGCCCAAAAGTATCCGCTCCGCTCTAGTTGGCAGGTTGCCGTATTGTCCCTTGCGGTATTTCCGGACCGATACGACCTTCAAGCCTTCAAGAAAAGAGCGTACTCTCTCCTGAAAGGCCGCCAACGCACTTGTGACTCCTATGGTGTTGCAGGTGTCTATGGGCGACGGTAATCGCTTTCCACCAGGCGATACATTTGCTCGTTTGCCGCCTATGATATAAAAAAAAGTCCGTGCTGAGCAACTAAATCTTACACTTAGCATGTTTACGGCAATGTTTAATTTGAAAATCTTTGACACCAACGAGAGGTTTAGGATGTCATAAAAGGAATGCAGTCTTCAATCCATCTACCATTAGGTATTACAAAATTGAATATTCCTAGATTAATGGCACAAGACTTCATATTTTTTTCATAACTTCCTTTCAGTTCTTTCCTGTTTCATAAAGTGTTTTAGGTCTTACAATAATTTGAGTCTTCATTGTAACAATGTAAAATCAATGAGTATGTAATGTACAGAGTCATTAATTACGTTTCGTAAACCCGATGAGCAAATGTATTCTGCATGGATCTGCTATAGGGATAAAGCAGGAAACCACAATTACATTATTTGTCGTTGTGACGTGGAAGGTTACGCTAACGTGAGTGTAACTTTGTAATTTTTTTAAGAATATAAAGGTGTACACGGTGAACACTAATATAATCCTGCACCAGATTATATAGACGACGCAACGGAGCCACGCTGTTACGTCGCCTAAATCAAATTAGACTTAAGTTTCTTTTTTGGAATGTAATTTTGTAGTTCACAGTGCCTTGGTTTATTTACTGTTATGCTGTGTAACTAATTTAAATAAATAAAATAAAATAATATCACACTAAAATTATAAAGGCGAAAGTTTGTGAGTGTGTTATGCGCATGTTTGTAACTTCATCACGCTCAAACGGCTGTACCAATTTTCATAAATTTTGGTATGAAGGTAGCTGACACCCTGGATTAACACATAAGCTACTTTTTATTCCGGAAAAATGTAGTCTTCCCATGGGATGAGCTAGTAACACTGTGCGGCGCGGCTAGTTAACCATATTTGCGTTATTTGATGTGTAATGAAAAACCGACAAGCGGGTGGACACGCGCGTGTTTGTCTCGTTCGTGCAAATAAGGCAAACAGACGAATAAATTACCACTATACCGTGTGGAGCTTGTCGTTTTTGGCCAAATACACGAATACGCAACGCCAAGTCAAGTGCCACCATAAGTTACATCGTAGATAAAAACAAACTACTTCTAGTAATTTCTCAATCGTATCATAAAACTATAGAAGTAGGTAATCCATAAGAAATTACTCATGTTTTGTTCGATCGATAAGCAGGCGGCGATAATCCCTTATCGTGCTGTTGAAATCCGTTAAAATTGACATCATACTTGTAATAATGGAATAACGTTATCTTGAAAACTGTAAGATGATCAAAGGAATACTAGCGATATATTTGTCATGTTATTCCAATGATAATAATTTGCGTTCGTTTTGAAGAGTTTGACACGAAGCAGAATTGAATATCAAAACAATAACATTGCTTTGCTAATCCGAAACGAAACGGCTGGAAGGGTTTTGACGAGTTTGGTTAAACTACTATTAATAATTGGGTAATTATTAATAGTAGTTTTAACTCTTCAAAATTCGTCCAGCCGTTTTGGCATGATGAACACAAAGATCTATAAAGATAAGGAAAATTCTCAACATAGTTTGCCGAGAGATGGCTGGAGAGTGACTTGTCCCCCGATTGCATTCACCTACGTTTTCCTCTACGAATCCATACTAATATAATAAATGCGAAAGTGTGTCTGTCTGTCTGTTACCTCTTCACGCTTAAACCGCTGAATCGATTTTGATGAAATTTGGCATAGAGATAGTTTAAGATCCGAGGAAGGACATAGGATAGTTTTCATCCTGGAAATTATACCTAAAAAGATTGAAAAGTGAGTGAACATTTCTGTTGGGGTGCGGTGACCCTGTAGGAAATGTAATTATTAGACTAAAAGCACAATTGCTCTTACATTTGCTTAGGCGCTTTTAATAATCCCTTTTATCAAGTTCCATGCGTACGTAGTCGCGGGCAAAAGCTAGTGTTTTTATATAATTTTTTTTTGCTTACAGGTCTCGATGACCTGGCCCAGCGTTGCGCCCAGTACAAGAAGGACGGCTGCCACTTCGCCAAGTGGCGTTGCGTGCTGAAGATCGGCCGCAACACTCCTTCCTACCAGGCCATCCAGGAGAACGCCAATGTCTTGGCTCGCTACGCTTCCATCTGCCAGAGCCAGCGCATCGTACCCATCGTCGAGCCCGAGGTTCTGCCTGATGGTGAGCTCTTGTCTATTTATGGGGTCCTGGTACTAGCGAAGACACTGATAAGGTCTTCGCACATTATAACAACTCAACGGTGACTCGATTCTATGCCAAATATTGAAATTTAACCCGTATGTCATATTTACTAGGTTTAATTTCAAAAAATGATATTGGTAGTGGACGACGCGTCGTAATTTTTTTGAAATTAAACCTAGTAAATATGACATACGGGTTAAATTTCAATATTTGGCATAGAATCGAGTCGCCGTTGAGTTGTTATAATGTGCGAAGACCTATAACTGTACATTTGCAACGTGTTAAGGCCTGTTGGTGTATAGTTAACTGTGTCTTCGTTTGTTCATCGATCTGCCGCAACATTCCTTTATATCAAGGCATCGTAGAAGATCGTAGAGAATGCCACCCGTCCTGGCTCCCTACGCTTCTCATCCAATCGTCGAGCCCGAGGTTCTGCCTGATGGTGAGCTCTTGATTATTTATGTGGTCCTGGTACATCGATCGGCCACAGCATTTTGTTATACCAGGGCATCGCAGAGAAGGCCACCACCGCCTTGGCTGGCTACGCTTCCATCTGCCATTCTCCATTGTCGTTGACGAGCCCGAGGTTTGGTCCTGATGGTAAGCTCTTGATTCCTGAGGATCTATGCATTCCTAGTACATGGGTTGAATTTCTTGATGAATTCATTCCACACTTTTGTTTCGCTTTGTCAAACGTGTCTTCGACTGAAATATGTAAAATGAAACAAGGTAATTTGCAAAAAAACATCACTTGAGTGAGAATTGGTGATAATAGCAACTCTGATTTCGATGACAGATATCTATGTATCGAACCGATTGCTTTAATATACAGTAAAATGGTAACAAATGTTGTTCACAGGTGAGCACGATTTGGACCGCGCCCAGAAGGTGACTGAGGTCGTTTTGGCCGCCGTATACAAGGCTCTGAGCGACCACCACGTCTACCTCGAGGGTACCCTCCTCAAGCCTAACATGGTAAGTTCTCGCAATTCATGAGTGCCTAGTACCGATGAGTACACATTTACTTATTAACTGCTTCAGATGTCAAGAGTGACTGTGGGAGAATGACTCCCTCATCGAATTGTTTGCGAAAAATTGCTGTTAACAATTTTTCGCCGGAAAATCTTGTTCAGTCAGCAGTCGCGCTAGTTTTTAGGTCCTCAGTTCTCCATTTGTCCGGTTTAAAGAGATAAATTGGCGGCATTTTGCGTGTTGAGGTTTCGACATGGCATGTTGTGCATGTCATTAAATACTAGGCTTATAGTACTTATATCCCGATTTAGGTATGCTTGTATATAGTTCAATCCACAGGATTATAAGAACAATATAATTATCCCGATTTAGGTATGCTTGTATATAGTTCAATCCACAGGATTATAAGAACAATATAATTATGTATCCATATATCCACGCGGGGTGGAAATAAGGAGATTAGCTGTGCAAAAATACTAGGATCACATGAACCGTCTGAAGCTAGATAATTACAAATGCATATTTGCAGGTCACCGCCGGTCAATCCTGCAAGAAGGCCTACACCGCCACGGACATCGGCCGCGCCACCGTCACCGCTCTGCTCAGGACCGTGCCTGCTGCCGTTCCCGGTAAGGACATTGGACAACCTTGTAAAGCTTTGAATCTTGACTCCCAGGACCCCATTCGCTCTTATGGCTCCTCTGTACAGCTCGCAAAGTTCATAGATGGCGCTGCAATGCCACCCTAAGGCATACAAGAAATGAAGCAAGTAGATGAAAAATTCAATGCTTTAGCTAGTAGCTTTGATAGAATAATTTGGCAATTCACCCATATCCCGCTCAGACCATAACATTTTTTAATTTTTCGCTTATAAACATTTGGTTTACGCTAGCAGACTGCTTTAATAAAAAATAATTCATTTGGGTGAAGCACTTATCGATTATATTATAAGTTATCGATTCTAGAATAGAATAGAATAGAATAGAATATATTCTCAACATAATTTGAGACAATAGTGCCGTAAAAGTCAGAATCTTTACGGTAGATGGCGCTACGATTACACCCTAAGTAAGGCATAAAGGATCGGTAGAAAAACTCGATGCTTTAGCTAGTTAGTGGCTTTGATAGAATCATTGGCAACTTACCAGTCTAGCCTGGAAAGCCGTGGAGACGGGTTCAAATTCCGCACAAAAACTTTTTTTTTTTTCGCTTTAGTATAAACAAAACGATTAAGACATAAGCTAACCTTCTGAATGAACCTTTCCAGGCGTCACATTCCTGTCGGGCGGTCAGTCCGAAGAGGAGGCCTCCGTGAACCTGAACGCCATCAACACCGTCGAGCTCAAGCGGCCGTGGTCGCTTACCTTCAGCTACGGGCGCGCGCTGCAGGCCTCCGTGCTGCGCGCCTGGGGCGGCAAGAACGAGAACGTGCTCGCCGGACAGCAGGAGCTGCTCAAGCGCGCCAAGGTGGGTACCAGGGGCACAGGAGTAGGGAGAGATGAGGCAACCTGAACGCCATCAACACCGTCGAGCTCGAGCGGCCGTGGTCGCTCACCTTCAGCTACGGGCGCGCGCTGCAGGCCTCCGTGCTGCGCGCCTGGGGCGGCAAGAACGAGAACGTGCTCGCCGGACAGCAGGAGCTGCTCAAGCGCGCCAAGGTGGGTACCAGGGGCACAGGAGTAGGGAGAGATGAGGCAACCTGAACGCCATCAACACCGTCGAGCTCAAGCGGCCGTGGTCGCTCACCTTCAGCTAAGGGCGCGCGCTGCAGGCCTCCGTGCTGCGCGCCTGGGGCGGCAAGAACGAGAACGTGCTCGCCGGACAGCAGGAGCTGCTCAAGCGCGCCAAGGTGGGTACCAGGGGCACAGGAGTAGGGAGAGATGTATCGACCTGAACTTCCTCCCTCAGCTAACGCCAAGGCTGGAGTTGATCAATACAGTAAGAAAAAATAAGACAGTACTGCTGCCGTCATAGTAGAGAGGAGGCAACCTGAACCTGCTCCCTCAGCTAACACCAAGGCTCCAGGAGTTCATCAACACAGTAAGGAATACAGTAAGGAAACATAAGACAGTACTGTTGCCGTCATAGTAGAGAGGAGGCAACCTGAACCTCCTCCGTCAGCTAACACCAAGGCTACAAGAGTTCATAAATACAGTAAGAAAACATAAGACAGCACTGTTGCCGTCATAATAGAGAGAGGAGGCAACCTGAACCTACCCCCTCACCTAACACCACTTCTACAGGAGTTCATCAATACAATAAGGAAACATAAGACAGCACTGCTGCCGTCATACACAAAGACGGACCTATTTTTTCCCGAAATTAACTTACTTGAACAGCGTACCAGGTACCAGGGCTACAGGAGCAGAGAGACATAATCAAAGCATCTCGCGTATCGACTACCTAGGTAATGTAACGAGTAACGAGGGAGCTTAGATTAAATACGCCTAGAAACCTAGCTAGCGCTTGAAAGAGAAGCCAGTTTGATAGCCACGGGTTAGGTTTCGTCCGTGTGTGTCCGTGTGTCATTGTCACAATCAAAACGTCTCTATGATTGGTTTGTAGACACGCACACATAAAACAAAAGCGGCTTTATCTTTCGCAAATCCGTTGTATTAAGACGTTCTAGGCGTACTTATTTTAAGTTAGGCAGCTATTGAAAGTACTAAAGTGGATTGCCAGGAATACAGCAAGTAGCAGCAGTAAGAAAATTTGTAGATCTAGAATCCCAACGTAAGCAATAGGGTCAATCAACTTTTTTCTGTTGCTTGTTGCCATGGTGATGTCTCCTGCGCTACTCTTTAAAACTACGATTTTCGGCGGCAACATTCAACATTTTTTTTGTAATTGCATTAGTTATAAGCCCATTCTTATTTAAACTATCTCTTGAAAATACATTTTTTCAACACTTTTCTTAGAAGTTTAATCACCATTGTCTCCTGAGTGACTGGACAGAATAACAACAAGAAAACAGTTGATCCAGCCAAAAATGGTAGAAAATATATGAGCCAATGGTATAAATTAGATTAGCAGTGCGCGATTATTTAAGAAAAACATTACGATTTTTTTATGTACTACAATAAACATTTCGGGTACATTCAAACTCTTTGGCTAATAAAAACTACTGTCAAACATTAATGATACTCCGTAAATGTTATGAACTTATGAATATAGCAAAAATTTGTTTAATCTTTACTTTCATACAATTCTCGGGATATTGAATAGGATATTCTTAATATTACCTTACCCTTACTTACCCTAAAAAACCAGAAAGAACATAGAGACTGCGATATAGTATGGAATGCGTACTTAACAAATATAACACAATACTGGTGGTGGTATTTCTGCAATGAAATTAAATTAACGTGTACGGCTTTAAGGTAAGTGAATCTATAATTAAAGTGGTTTTCATCAACCCACAATAGTTGCATAATCGTAAACATGTGTGTTTGTCCTTAGCTATTTACTAATGTAATATTAACTCACAGCACTGTACTTGAATTTGACTTAGCACTGAGGCTTTTTCAGAGAATACAATATGAGTATTTTCAAAAGGGCTCTCTCTATGAAACTCATACAAAAATAAGCCCTTTTGAAAAGACACTCTTCAAATAACTTTTAATAATTTACGTACAGTTCATTGTTTCTGTTTGGTACCGAGTATGTTTCTTTTTTGTCAATGAAATACTGCGCATACCAATGTGTAGCACGTCTTTTTATTTCATGCTTAGAACTTGTGTAGTGTAGTAATTTGTGGCAAAAAGAAAATACTATACCTAACAAAATCATGCTTTCGTTCGCACTATAAAAGAAATCTACCATCCAGTGTCATGAGAACTTTTTTTTTTTTTTTTTTTTTTCTTTATTAAAATAAAAAAAAGGGTTTGATCACAGTTGATCATGCCACCCTTATAGTTACAGACACGCCATCTTAAATATCATCTACGATTAACACCTATATTTGATTAATGATTATGATTAACCTTATTAATCTTGTGTCTAAGGTACCAGGATAGCACAAATTAAAAGAGATTCCATCATTTGCTCGAAAAAAGGATTTCTTTTGTAGTTACATTTACTGTGTTGTTTGTTTTGTTATTTTAACATTTTGTGCACAATAATACTTTACGTTACTTTATTAATCATTAGTGTACCATGATGTATGTGTAGTTTTACATAAATTACATTTTTACAAATACATTCATTAGGATAAACGACCTTCCCATAGGCGGTTCAAACGGTATTTCACCTATATCGTTTTTTATATATACAATGCCAATATTAAAGTCGTTTACCCTTTCATATACTTGTGTTTGTTGTCCTAATCTGTACTAATTATATTGTTTTTTTTTCTTTTATTTCCTTGCACGTCCACATTACCTCAACGACGCAACGCACCGCTCCTGTCTTCAACACCAACAACATCAACTTACTTTTAACTCTATTTACACCAACGAAATGAAACGCACTGTTCTAATTTTAAATTCAAATTTAATTTTCGAATGTTTTCTAAATTTGACCATGGAATGTGATTGTTTTGCCAATTTGCTTTTTATTTTTAAAGGCCAATGGTTTGGCTGCATCTGCCAAGTATGTAGCCGGCTCTATTCCATCTTTGGCTAGTAGCAAGTCCAACTTTATCAAGAAACATGCTTACTAAAAAAAAGTTTGAATCTATTTATGAACTTACAAACACGCAAAGTATATCGAATTATGAATTAGTTTTCTAGTCGATATGATTATTTTAAGAACAGAATATGTGTTTGGATTTAAATATATTTCTAAGTTGAAAATGCTATATTTTGTTGACATTGTTGTTTATATTGGAATGGATTTGTTGTTATAGAGACTGAGATAATAATAAAATAACTTACACATCATGCATAATATCCCAAGTTTTTTGTGTACGGGGTACTATGTTATTGTTTGAATTTAATTAGGCTATAGATTTTCGTTAGACCCGCTTCTAAACTTGCTTGCATGTTATTGTGCTAACATACATATATTTTTTAATAAAATTATTTACACTGTGTGTTTGTTTTAATTTAGTTGTTAATTGTTAAAGCCTGACCAGAAATATATGAGGATGCGCCATATTGCGGAATTTCACTGGAACTAATTTCATACACTGGCAATGATTTTATGATGGTTAGTCAACATTGTCAATGCCATTCGTGGTGCTTTCTTTAAAAGAGAAATGTTTATATATATCCAAAGAAAATTCCAATAACCATTCACAGTCGTGAACGTAATATTATAAATAACGTGTACACGTGTTTACTACACGAAAAACAGTCAGGAAAAGAGTGTATTTCATTAAATGATATTAAGATATATACCATAGCTGACAGGTATTTAAACTAATGTCATTAGAGTGCGGTTGCGATTGGTTGCAAAATTGTTGCCATATAAATCATATAAATAGCGCCCTCTTGACAATCCTCAATAATTATGGAAAAAGATAACCATTAAAACATTATTAAACATAAGAATTAAATGAAAGGTGCAATTATATCAAACTTAATGCAAGTACAATTAAAGTAATTTTTAGTTAGGTACAAACTTGTTTCTGTTTTACATTTTCTGTCATAACGTTAAGCAAGAAAACTAAATGAAGTGGTAGTTTTTTTTTTTTTCACTTGATACCAACCTCCTTGTTTGCACTCCTCATGCACTTGTTTGGCGTCAAGTTATGTAAATATTTTTCGTTACCGATCAAATTTTGACCTATCGCCATTAACAGAAATGATAATATAATTTCTATCTGTTTCAGTATTTGGTAGTGACGTAAAGCGTGGGTTATTGTAGAAAAATACAATAAAGACCTTACTAAAAAAACACACCTACCTACATTTAGTGAAACATCAGATTTTTCCTTTTTTTGACGTCTATTTAAAGTTGAGATATATATACAGGCTGTCCCAAAACTGCCACGTAGAGGCAATTCAAGTATCTTAAATATTGTCGATAGACAATTTAACTGAAAGGAAACTTAATTTTGATTTTTAAAACAATTTCAACTGCATTCAAAGATTTTTGAATAATCGCCTGTCTGAGCCGGTAATCGAACCCGCCAAATGGTAAAAAAAACATCCGTAATTTTACAACACCGATCAAGAAGGATTACCTACTTTTTCCACGTAACAGCATCATAAAAGGAAGACAATGGAATTTTACATTTATTAATTACAAAGTTATAAATGACATTTGGACGGCTGTGGTTGACGTGGGTCAGTGGTAAAGCCTGACCAGAAATATAAGGGGATTGTCAAGAGGGCGCTATTTATAAGATTTATGTGGCAACAATTTTGCAACCAATCGCAACCGCACTATAATGACATAAGTTTAAATACCTGTCAGTTCCTATTGGTAACCTCGTAAAATCATTTAAAGGCATGCACTCTTTTCCTGACTGTTTTTCGTGTAGTAAACTCGTATACACATGTCATTATTTATACCTAATATTACGTTCACGACTGTGAATGGTTTTCGGCATTTTCTATGGATAATTATAAATATTTGTCTTTTGAAGAAACCACCACGAATGATATTGTCATTGTTGACAAACCATCATAAAATCATTGCCAGTGTAAGAAATTAGTTCCAGTCAAATTCCGCAACATGGCGCATCCTCATATATTCCTGGTCAGGCTTTACGTTTTTTACCCGGTAGGGTATCCACACTGCTCGCGAAAGTTCGCAGAAGTATGGATTTCCTCAGCGAAGTGCCTCTCCAAGTCTCCACACTATCATATTCACCATAGATGTCGGCCACAGCCGTCTTTGACGTTCAAAAGGTTTAAAAATACCTCACCAAAAACCGTATAATCATATCAATCATAATGAAGTTCTCTACTTAGTCTGTGATAATGAAGCACCAACTGTCCCATTCACGAGAATTGAAATTGTAATTTTGCACCTATTCGATTGGCCGCGAACCTCGAAACTGTATAATTTAGCTTACAAAACCAGTATAGCCAACACAACAAACTCGAAAATGTAATAATATTTATTACAGAATACCACATCAAAAAAACTCATTATGAAACGTCCATTCACGAAAAACAATTTAATCTTATTATGCATGGATTGGTCGAGAACCTCACGCACTGTATAATTTTGCATACAAAACCAGTATAGCCAACACAACCAACTCGAAGAACGTTGAATAACTGAATGTCCAATTTATCGGTCGGTTTCACTGTTTGCTTAAAACGTTCATTGATTATCTATTTCTGTCCACGAAAACAATGGTTGTTGTCAAGAGGGTTACTCCAATGTTCGAAATTCGAACTTCATATATTTTCGTCTCGCTCGTTCAAATTTGGCTTAACACGAGATTAAGAGGGATGGCACGGCATAAAGATCGAGACCTTCGTAGTAGACGTTGTTTTTAATGTAAACGTCTACAGACACATTTCATAAAATATACCAATTGGTATACCAATGGCTCAAACTATTTATGGGAGGAGTTTTTCCCTCTTAAACGGTGATTTGTTAAAAATAAAACACCGCTTTTACACATTCGTTTAGTGTGACAAAAAAGAGTAGAAATTAAAAAGTGGCAATACTGTAGTGTCGCCTCTTTCTAATCAATCTAAGAAAACGGGGACGACACTACAGTATTGCCATCTTTTAATTTCTACTCTTTGTCATACTGTAAGTAGCAAGTCAAATCACGAACTTAATAAACAAGCAGTATCTTTTGTCTCATCATCGTAATTTGATTAAATTCATGTATTATTTACGACCACGAGGCAAATAATCTATATGCGGCATAATTTTGATAAGAAGTGTTTTTACGGTTTTAATAACAGTTGTTTTTCCTCTTTCCAGGCCAACGGACAAGCGTCTCAGGGCAAATACGTCGCGGGATCAGTCACAGGTGCGAGCGGTGATGCTGGACTTTTCGTCGCCAACCATGCCTATTAAACACGATCAATTAAAATATCCATTTAGAAAAAAATACCGGCCTATACCACCATACCGGTTTACAATAACATAGATTCAACGCACTGGCTGAATCCACAATTCCAATGCCATGACGCGCGACTGACAATTTACCGCTATTTTCAAAATGGCCGGCTTGGCGCGAAAAGTCACTATAGTGTTGTTAAGCGTAATGTTACTTTTAGGTTACTCGAATAATTTAACCTGCTTTCACATAATAATTAGATGTTGTTCTTCTGGGCATTCATTATTGTAGTGTATTTATCAATTATTGAGACTAGAGTGTTAGAGTTTCACTGTATTACTTATTGGTATTGCTTCATGTATAATCTGTAGTTAAAAGTGAATGTTATCTCATGTTGTTAAATGGGTATACAATTTTAGAAAATTGATATTTGAGATTATAGAAAATATGGTGTAACCATTAATTTATTTATATACAGCGAAATCACTAATAATGTTACAGTTGGTATTTATTTACATGAATTTATACGTATTTTTATTTTGATAAAAATCAAGTTTAGGTTGTAACGTATTTTGATAATTTAAGAGTAATATAATATTCTTGATCAGTTGTGTAGTTTGTTTCATTATTGGACTCTCCTAGTGTTAAGATTCTGTCACTTTTACCTTTTATCCCATGAATCCCTATTCGCGTTTTAGGGTTTTTAAAATCATTTTATGAGTTAAAGGCGACGGGTAGGGTGAATCCAGCCCCATTTCCGATTTCTTCTTATATATCTTCTAACCAGAGCAATTTTCAGTATTTGCAAGTCTAGGAACTAGGTATAACCTTCTTCTAAAAGTTCTTGATATTTATTGAATTACTGTCCTACATAATTATAAAAACGGGGACATTCCTGTCAAGTTTTACGCGACTTTAAACCGTTCTTATAATTATTAATGATGTCTACGATAGTTTTAATAATATTATCACTGTCTTACAATTTCGTTACGTTCAATAAGATGCCACTTTCTCTCACTCTTGCAATCACTGAAAATTTATCTGAATTATCGGACGGTTTCATTGATAATAATATTTTTCTGTCTACGAAAACAATAGTTGTTTACAAAGGGTTATCTACTCCTATGTTCGAAATTCTAACTTCATATCTTTCCGTCTGCTTGATTGAATCAGAGGACACTTTTAAGAAGAAATCGGAAATAGCGCTAATTTTGCCCTCTTCCTTTCGCCGTAATGATGTATGTCAAAATATCTTGTCTGTATTGGCGATAAGTAATGACAATGATCTAAGGAACCCTAATAAAAAAAAAAACGTTTGAGAAAGTTGAATTCTCACACTTTAGTTTAAGTAAAATATAGCTTGACATGTTGCGAATCGGTTCGCGATTCGTCATCAGCAGCTTTGATCTGTCGCGGCGGCGGCCAATCGAACACTGCGTGCCAGTGCTCTGTTCGCACGGCTGTTACTGGCTTCGCACACTACGACTTTTGTGGCCGCCACAGTACACTTGTCTCTTTTCCACGCTCGAAGTGAGAAAAATTAAGAAAAATTTGGTGTTCATTTACCTACATTAAAAATTCATTTCGAGAAACTTAATCGTGTTAGGAAATATAATATTTAAAAAGTGGGGTGTTTATTTTTTTGGCAGGTTTTCGGCTCGAAAGAATATTACGTAAACGGTAAACATCTAGTCAAAAAAATACCCTTTTCTGTCTCGAGATTAAACGTAGACCATTTAGGTATTTCGTAGCGGCAACACGATGCCTAAATTGACAGGGAAATAACCACCCACAAGCTGATACCAAAATAGGTAGGTACAGTCACTACAAAAATAGGACAGAATAGGCGAGTTTCCTAAAGAAAATACAAATCAATCGACACAATAAATAATTTTCGGAAATATACACGGAACAATCAATCAATAATATTTAACCTTTCGAGCGCCAAGCGGCAAAGCAATTCACCGTGCCAATAAAAAAAAAGTGCTCCAAAATCAACAGATTGAAAAACACAGAGTGGTTTGAATTAGCATGTTTTTGACCATTGAAATTTTTGACGTCAATAGGCGTCGTTGGCGTCAGTGGCACGAATTCCCGATGACGTGATTTGCCGTCTTTGGCGGTCAAAGGGTTAAATATTATAAATTATCAAAAACCGAATAAAACGAGGTCGAGTTTGCCCGTACAGGACGGTGACGTCATAGTTTGCGTTTCTCTTATTATTTTCATATTATTCCAACGTTTAGACGTTTTATAGAAAGTAGCTAATTTGATCTGTCAGGAAACTATCCTTTTACAAAATTGATACTTGCCTTTAAACAAAACCATCTAACAGCCTGTAAGAAAATAATAGCAATGTGATTGATTACCAATTTTGATAATACAAAATTAATAGGAGAAATTAATTAATTTATTTAGTCGTATGGCGTATTTACATAAACATTTTAAAGAAACTTATGACGACTGTGGCGAAGAGGCTCAAACTATAGAGCACATTATACTTCACTCCTACCCGGGCTCCACGGGGATCTGTACGAGCTAACACCTGACGCAATCTCGTGGCTCGGGACCCTGAATGTAGACTTATAGCACAGGGCGGACACTGCCTACTAAAAACTGAACTTGAATGTCAGTGTCAATGTGTGCGTGTAAGACGCACAGGGCTGCCTCAGACGCATTGCAACAACTAGTTGGTGTCTTAGTTGCACATAAATATGACATCATGAGATAGATTAGAGAAATTATCACAACCACATGACATCACCATCACCTTCATCACCACCACCACTATCACCACCAACACCATTACCACCATCACCACCATCATCATCACCACCACCTTCATCACCACCACCACCATCACCACCATCACCACCTTCACCACCACCACCATCATCAACATCACTACCACCATCACCACCACCACCACCACCTTCATCACCACCACCACTACCATCACTACCATCATCATCACCACCATTGCCACCACCAGTCACCACCATATTCATCACCATCATCACCAACACCACCTTCGTCACCACCAGTCACCACCATATTCATCATCATTATCATCGTCAACACTACCACCACCAGTCACCACCATATTCATCACCATCATCATCATTATCACCGCCAGTCACCACCATCATCATCATTACCATCACCAACACCATCACTATTTCACGAGTCAATGCCCACCTATAACCATATACACAGTAGGTACCTACACAAACAACCCTTTCGAAATTTTCTATGTAGCCAACTCCCGGCCAACTCCGTGCCCTTGCGGGGTGAGGTAGCTCAATTCGGTGCGGTGGTGTGCGTGTCCATTCTCTATGCAATACTATTAAGTATTCTGTGCTTATAGTTACATTTTATTATTGGAGAAATAAATGAATTATCATTACATTACATTATTAGAACGAAGTTGCTGCCACCTTCTAGGATGACTTATTTATGTATAGGGTCAGGTTGGGTAAGGGGAACACATGGGGGAAGTGGAACACTTTGGAATATTTTCTATGTAAGAGGTAGCTTTAATAAACATAAAACGACCAACTGCAGCGACATTTATTTATTTTGTAGCCAGAACTGTTTCGAAAAATGGGATACCACACGCACTGTGATTTATTTTGAGTGTTTCCCTTACCCCAATATGTTTCACTTACCCAACCTGACCTTAGTTGGAATATTTTTTGCGGCCGAATTTACTTCTCTTTTTCTAACAAACAAACAAACAATCGGTACTCGTTCGTTATGAACTGGCCACAAACTGCACTTTCTGACACCTTTAATGTTTGTTAGAAAAAAGAGAAGTGAATTCGGCCTCAGAAAAGGATTCCAAATAAGTATATACATATATACCTAAGTAATTATGTTTTATTACGAGGTTAGTTTACTCGTAAATGAAGTTCGTCAGACTGTACTTGCAAAATGTCCAAGATAAGTGGGCAGCTCAGTACCCTTTTCCCACGCAAATACGAACTCAAGTATATAGAAGTTATTATAATTTTTTCATAACCCATTCTGGCATTATAGTAAGCTGATGAAATCTCTTTATCTGCGACACCCACGTAATAGGAGCTAAGGATTGATATTTATTTAGGCTCACATTCTCGGATCTACATATTATACAGGGTAGAATTTTTCTATGGGCCCTGGAGGGGAACTACCTTAAATCCTTTAGTTAGCTCATTTTACTGAAAGGAAACATTCCTTTATTTTTAAAAAGAAATAAAACTGCATTCAAAGATTTTCCAAAATTTGCTAGCCTCAACCGGGAAAAAACCTGTAATAAGTATATAATTTCATGGAATATCGTACGACAGATGAGTGTAGGGCTAAGTTTACTGGATAAATTTTATCCTGAACAATAATCCTACTGATTCATGAAATAAAATATCGAGGGTTTATTTTTTTTATAATATTTAGTTGGTTCGATTCCCGGTTGAGGCAAGCAATTTTTGGAAAATCTTTGAATGCAGTTTTGTTTTTTTTTTTTTAAATAAAGGAATGTTTTCTTTCAGTAAAATGAGCTAACTAAAGGATTTAAGGTAGTTCCCCTCCAGGGCCCATAGAAAAATTCCACCCGGTATATTAGGAAGTTATCACATCCATTTCAATACTAGTTTAGAAAAATGAGCACTAGAATAATTGACTACAGTTACAAATTTCAAATAGTGTTAAGACTTTAGAGTAAACTAATTTCATTAAGTACTTACTTTATTATCACAAAATCCAAAACTATATTTTTTATTGGTTAGGTAAATGTAGATTAAAAAAAGGTAAATGTAGCGTCGTCTAAGAATCAGCACTCAAATGACGTCAACTTGTGGAAAAATGACAGTCGCAAACTACAAAAGGAACAGTGCTTCAATTTCCATACTAAATCCGTCTTAGTAATAGTCCAACTACAGTCCGACCAAAAAGAGTAGAAATTAAAAAGTGGCAATACTGTAGTGTTGTCCCCGTTTTCTTATATTGATTAGGAAGGGAGGACAGTACAGTATTGTTGGTTGCGTAATGATGAAAAACTGTTGTTCTTTACGTAAAAATATAATAAATAAAATTGAGAAAATACATTGTGACTTTTCCGTTCACTTGACGGACATAACATAACATGACATTTCTTTGAATAAATTATAAAAAATGAGGTCGCCAAAGAGGCGGGAACATGCCGGCCCCCTTGAAGGTCTTGGCTTCAAACTCCTAGTGGGACGATTTTCGTGACAGGACGTCTACAGGATCCAGACCCGGTGAAGATGTCCACCACTCTGATGATGCCATCTTGGCCTGGATGTACGGCGGTGACTCTGCCCATCTTCCACTTCAAAGGCGGCATGAAGTCTTCCTTTATGATGACCAGAGCACCAACATCAATAGATGGGCTCCTTCGGTTCCATTTTGTCCTTTCTTGCAATTGAGACAAGTATACGACACTCCATCTTTGCCAAAAGTGTTGACGTAATTGCTCAATTCTTTGGTATCTTTGCACTGCGCTACCAACCGGACTCGTAGGCTCTGGCAATGAAGTCAGAGGACGACCAATAAGAAAGTGACCCGGAGTGAGCGGTTGCAAATCATTTGGTGATGATGATAATGGAGTGAGTGGGCGCGAATTTAGAATTGCTTCGATTTGGTATAGAGTGGTAGTTAGCTCCTCATATGTGAGATGAGCCAAACCAAGAACGCGTTTGAGGTGATGCTTAGTAGATTTAACACCAGCTTCCCAAATACCACCGAAATGAGGAGCATGGGGAGGTGTGAAATGAAGTTGGATGCCATCGTTTGAAAAGGTATCCGATAACTTGCCTTTGATTTCATTCCACCCACCAACGAAATTTGAACCAATGTCACAGTGAATATGAGACGGTTTTCCACGACGAGCAATAAATCTTTTGAGCGTTAATATAAATGTAGCACTTGTCATATCGGTAGCTAATTCTAAGTGGATTGCCTTGGTTGCAAAGCAAACAAATAGGCAAATGTATGCTTTAACGTGTTTCGCGCCTCGACCTTTCTTAGTACTAATCATAATTGGCCCGGCGTAGTCAATTCCAGTCACGTTGAATGGGACCGACGCTTCAACTCTTGAAGAAGGTAAGTTTCCCATAATCGGATAATCTATACGAGCAGCTAGCCTCCTGCATGTAACACATTTATGAACAATAGAACGAGCTAAATTTCTACCCCCAATCGGCCAATATCTTTGACGTACACTAGCGAGTAATAATTGAGGACCAGCGTGCATCGACTTTATATGCTGGATCTTCAAAGATCCTTATTGTTAGTACATCGCGTTTGGGTAAAACAATTGGATGCTTGACATCAAAGCTTGCATTTGATTGTGATAACCTGCCTTGTATCCGAATAAGTCCCATTGGACATAAAAACGGCTGTAGCTTAGCAAAAGAATTATTTTGTGGAAACTCTTTATCTGACTGCATTATCTCTATTTCCTTCGAGAAATGTTTTGCTTGAACACCTTTGATTAAAGTAGTCAAAGCCTGATTTAGTTCATCACACGATAATGGTTCTTTGCCAGCTATCTGCGCGGTAGACAGCAGTATGTACAACACGGATGCTTTGTCTCGAAAAATTTCCACACTCGTTCAGGAGTTAGTCAGGGGTCGATACTAGGTCCGCAGCGGACCGTCCGCTGCTCTTTGGAGTAATGATTGACGATCTCGCTTCGGTTCTCCGGTCTGCTAGGTGCCTACTTTATGCCGATGACCTGAAACTGATTTACGGGGTCCAAGAGTTTTCTGACTGTGAATCACTTCAGAAGGATATCGACATAGTGAATCAGTGGAGTCTACGGAACAGGCTTGTATTTAATGTCGCAAAATGTGCGGTTATCTCCTTCAGTAGAGCTCGGAATCCATTTCACTATAAGTACCTCTTGGACTCTGAAGAAATAGCCCGTGTCGACTCCATTCGGGACTTAGGCGTCACCCTCGACAGCCATCTAAATTTCCACGAGCATATATATGCATTGACTCGCGATTGCTATAAGAGGTTGGGGTTTGTTGTCAGGAATGCTCGGGACTTCCAAGATGTTAGAACCATAAAACTCCTATACACCGCTTTAGTGCGAAGTAAGCTAGAGACGACTTCTGTCATCTGGAATTCCCACGAAGTAACTTATGTCTTACTTCTGGAGAGAGTACAGAAAGTGTTCCTGCGGTTCTTGTACAAAAAAATTTATGGGTACTACCCATACTTATACCCAACCAAATATTTACTGGGAGCCTTGGGTTTTAACTCTCTAGAGGTCAGACGTAATTTGGCTCTTCTTACGATTACCAGCAAAATTTTGCGCGGTGAGTCTGATTCCACAGAATTAGTAGGGCAGTTAGTGCGACTACACGTCCCGTCGTTGACCAAATTTAGTTTCAGACCTCGTGACCGCCCCTTGCTGGCGGTGCCGACGTCGCGCACGGTGTCTCGAAGAGAATCTCCGCTAGTCCGCGCTTTACGCCTCTTGAACAATCTCCTCGCATCAGCCCCGGAGTGTGACGTATTTGTGAGCAGATGGGCATTATTGTGTGATGAATGTTTGAAGTTCTGTGAGAGGATGGATGTCCGTCTGTCATCAGTTTGAATTTGTAATGTATAATTGATTTCGTTAATGTAGGTTTTTCAAATGTTTGTATATCATTGTTATATTATTATTATTATTATTTATAATTTCACAGTGCCTTGGTTATCTGTTATGCTGTGCAATTAAGTTTAATAAATAAATAAATAAATAAAATAAATAAATTGAGACGATGCACTGATGACCGAGTCTTCATATTAAAAATAAATCGCAATATATATGCTAATACTCGCTTCATCTTGGCCAATGTCGTTTTGAGAATTGACGACAACATTAGAGACAATTCGCTGTTCGGGCAGTTCGACGGAATTGATGCACTCATGTGTAGGCCACATTTGTTCTTCAGACATCAAAAAAGCAGGCCCGTGCCACCATAACTTGTGTTTTTCAATTGTGGCCGCTCTAATGCCTCGAGAGAGGACGTCGGCCGGGTTTGCTTCACTAGCAACATATCTCCATGTGAAAGGAGCAGTAGCTTCTTGTATCTTAGACACTCTATTTCTTACAAACGTCTTTAAGTTGTTCGGCTGCGTTCCTAACCAACAAAGGACAATAGAAGAGTCGCACCAGAACACGAATTTATCAATGGCAACCGTTAAAGATTTCTGAATCTTTTGACAAAGTCGAGATGCTACCAAAGCACCGCATAGTTCGAGTCGTGGCAACGTTGTTGATTTCAATGGTGCCACCTTAGCTTTTGCACATAGTAAATGAGAGTGGACTGTATCATTAGAATCAATTGATCTGGCGTACGCACAAGCTCCATACGCCACTTCAGATGCATCGCAAAATATGTGTATTTCTACTACCCGTGGCATATTAAGCAATACATGTCTGGGAATTGCAATTGAATTGAGATGATTTAGTGTCTCAACAATTTGTTTCCAGTCATTTGCAATATCGCTTGGAACTGTATCATCCCAGTCCAGCTTCTGGAGCCATAATTGTTGCAATAGCACCTTGGTTTGAATGACCGTAGGTGACACTAAACCCAAAGGATCAAATATTTGTGAGATCGTTGTCAAAATCGCTCGTTTCGTAACAGCCGTGTTGATTGTCGACAGTGACACCTTATAGCCAAGTGTGTCCGTTTGACTGTTCCACAATAAACCCAATGTTTTCGAGATAGGAGATTCGCTAAATGTATACTGGCAATCAGCTGCGACATCTGACAGATTTCCGAGAACAGTTTCATTGTTTGATCTCCATTTTATAAGTTCTAAGCAACCAGATAGCAATTGAGAGTTAACTGCCTTGGAAATTCTAGTAGCTTCCTCTACTGATTCTGCTCCAGACAACAAGTCGTCAACATAGAAGTCGTGCTCAATTATTGTACCGATCAAGCGGTCGTTGCATTCATCAGCAAGTTGTTTCAGACATCTGATCGCTAAATATGGAGCTGAAGAAGTACCATAGGAGACGGTATTTAATTGAAATATTGTATAGGGTTCATTCTTGTTCTCACGCCAGATAATTTGCTGCAGCGATCTCTGCTCAGGACGCACGAGAACCTGTCTATACATCATGGCAATGTCGGCCGAAATCACTATTGCATGTTGTCTAAATCTCAGCAGAATTGCAAGAATGTCATCTTGAATGACAGGGCCAATCAGCTGAATATCGTTGTAAGATAACCCACTGGACGTTTTGGCAGATGCATCGAAAACGACTCATAGTTTCGTTATAATAATAATAATAAAAATCTTTATTTGGCTTTTGTTTACAAAAGTGTTAAGAACAGAGTTCTGCAAAACTGTTTGCACAGTTTATCTGCAGGAGAGTCTCTACAAAAAGTTTGTCTTACATTACTATAATATTTACTATTACGTCTGCTTACTTTATGGAAGGGTTTCTAACAAATGTTTTTTAAGGACTTTTTTAAATTTATTTTTGTTTAGTTCCGAGCGGATGTCTTCAGGTAGGCTGTTAAATAAATATGGCAATCTTTTATCTAATGTCCTGTCTCCAAAATAATTAGTTACTCTTGGTACCTCGTATTTACCTGATGTCACCGACCTGGTACTATGTCTGTGGTTGACCAGTACTAAACTATGCTCCAGATTACTATGGTTATTTGTTAAAAGTAGGTATTTATGCTTTAGGCGAATAGGAAGTATCTTGAGAATTTTAAATAGTTTATAATAGTTACCATCACAACTTTGTTTTGTTTTATTATTTACGAGTAATTTAAGGAACCTTATTTGTAATGCCTCTATTTTATCTATATATGATTTAAAAGTTAGACCATAGGAATCGAGAGCATAGCTCAGCACTGAGTCCACCAAGGCGAAATATAGCTGTTTAAGAATATTTTGCGGAGTTTTATAACTCAAATGATAGAACTTGGTAAGAAGAATTCTTAATTTACTGCATAAGAAACTAATGTGTTCATTCCAAGAGAAGCTTGAATCCACTTTAACACCAAGGTAAGTGACAGAATTTACTTTTTCAATGGGCTGACATTCACAATTATTTCGGTTTTTGTGTAAACAAGAGAAGGCGTGAGTGAACAAGGGTGGATGCGTCTGTGTATTACAAATATATGGTGACTGTATAATCAACAGTTTTGTCTTATCAGAATTTAATATAATGCCGTTATCATGAGACCATTTAACGACTTCATCTATATCTTGCTGTACTAGGCGGCACGTCTCAGCGAGGTTAGTGCCGGGTCTTAAAGTACATAGATCGTCCGCAAACATGTGCGCAGTGCTGTTACGTAGCACCCCACACAAGCTATTGACGTGCAAAAGGTAGCACACAGGTCCGCACACGGAGCCCTGGGGGACTCCATGTCGGATATCTATCTTGTCGCTGAGAGTGTCGTCCAGCTTAACTTGGTAGGAGCGTGACGTGAGATAGTCGCGGAACCAAGCATTCAACGGCTGCCCCACCCCACACTCGTCCATTGCATTTAAAAGGGTGTCTGTTTCCAAAGTATCAAACGCTTTTTTAAAATCATAAAAAATAGCTACTACAATTTTTTTATTATCTAAGTGTGTATTTATCTCATCTGTGAATCTACTTAATAATGTATGAGTACTTTTATTTTTTTGAAAACCATGTTGACTGTCAGAAAGAATTTTATTTTTTTGTAGATACGAACTAACTTGATTTACTATACATTTTTCAAAAACTTTGTCTACACTTGATAAGATCGATATTGGTCTGTAATTAGAATAGTCTCTACGATCACCCTTTTTATGAATGGGACGTACCAAAGATTCCTTTAACTTTATTGGGTATTTGTGTTCAGTCACCGATTGGTTGATTAGTTTAGCTATAATTGGGCTGATTTTATCTACTACTACCTTTAGGTCGGACATACGTATGAGATCGCTCCCTGGTGCTTTATTTTTATCCATTTTATTTATGACACGTTCTACATCTTTGCTACACACTGGTTGCCATCTCATACATACGTTCGACTTGTTTACATATTCCTCTCTATTTAACCATTTATCATTGCAGATGTGTTTAATACTTTCGATTTCATTGCTAAAATTAGATGCAAACTTGTTACAGATATCTTTTACACTGCCCTGTTTTACCATACTATTTAAAACAGATTTATCTAAGGACGGTTTTTCTTTCCCCAGCAGATTATTAATTTTTTCCCATACCTTTTTAATGTTTCGGTTACAATCAATTATACTTTGTTTGTCGTATTCGTTTTTACTTTTAAGTATAGCCTTGGTACACTTGTTTCTATACTTAGTATAATCCAGTCTTTTTATCATGTTCTTTGGTTCATTACTCCATACCATAAATAATCTATCCCTTTCTGATATCATTTTCTTTAAGTTGTTATTTATCCAATTTTTATTCCTACGTGTAATACCATCATGAACGATTTGGTATTTAAAACATTCATTGTAAATATTAGTAAACAAAAGAGTTAAGGTGTTATATAATTCTATTGGACAGTTAGTACTTAGTAAGCTATCAAAATCTGTTGCCAATAATTTTTCCCTGACTAGACTATTATCGAGTTTTAACTTAAAAGTTGGCGGCGCAGACGCCGTACTTTTCTCAGCGTGCGGGCAGCCGCGGCTCGACGCCGGCAACGTCGCTTGGCATTCGCCGCTAGTCGCATTTGGCGACGTTGCCAGCGCGCGGCCCGTGTCCGGCAAATTCGCGCGCAAAGATCGGTCGCGGTCGCGGCTGCTCGCTGCTCCACTATCCGTCACTAGGCTCTGTTTCCACTCTATCGCGGCAGCAACGATAAAGTGATCCGAGATTTTATGTCTTATTACGACTGAGTCAATGACAGACAGCGGTGCTCTTACATAAATATGATCAATACATGATTCGACTAATTTTCCAGATACAATTTCTCTTCTAGTAACATCTTTAATACATTTAATAAAACCATATTCGGACATGATATTTTCATACGTAAGAACTCTATTATCCTGGCTGTTAAGGAGATTAATGTTTATATCACCACAAAGCACTACTTTTGAATTTATAGGTAAGTTATTTAAAAGAGTCCGTAGCTCAATGAAAAACTCAGAGATTCTATCTTGATTGTTAAACCTGGGAGGTCTGTATATAGAAATGGCATAAACTTTTTCGTTATGGAAATTGAATGATATGGAAACGCACTCTGCTGAACGCATAAGGCTCGCGGTGGAGAGCGCGGCGGTCTCGCTCGCACTCGCCCCTAGGCTAGTGCGTGAGTAGACAAGCACTCCGCCCCCACCGCGATCCTTACGGGTATGCACATCTACCTTGAACCCTTTGATCCTAAAAAATGACAACAATGAGTAATTTATATTTGCTTCGGTAATTACTAAGATATCTATTTGCTTTAGATGATCACTGAGTGTTACAAGGAGTTCACTGAAATGTTTTGTTATGGAGCGTATATTAATATGTAATATACATAAATCTTTGCAATTTTTATTGTATTGCCAATTATTTAGATTGTCGATACATGAATAGTTGACGGATTCATCAACTATATCTTCTAAACACTGTAATTCTGTGAATGTTAAAAATAAAATTAAAACATATTAAACATAGTTAGTTTATAGGTATTAGGTACCTATAAAGATATGCGAGTAGGTGGAATTAGTTTTGATTGCATAGGGCTGCGATATCGCTCTCGGCTCTTATGCATATGGGTTTTTCACCGTCTGTTTTTCTTACTAGAACTTTTCCGTTTGAAACCCAGATGTACTTATAGATTCCATGTAACTGTCTCTTCGTATTCCATAGTAGTGTTCGTGTCGCTCGAGCCAAGTCTTCGTTTATATAGACTTTAAAATCTGCTGACCCATTTGTGATCATGTTACTCCTAATTTCCGGCACTTTACGCCGCTGCGCTAACCAGTTGTCCCGCGAGCCAGCACCGCCGGCCTTGAAGCTCACGATGATTGGCGCCGGTCTGCTGCCTGGCTTGGTCGGACGACTGCGCTTTGCCCACTCTATTCCGTTAACGTCAACATTGAGTGAGCTTCCCAACTTTATGACAATGTCCTTCACATTTTCACTAGGTAATTGTTCAATGCCTACTATTTCAATATTATTTTTACGCGTTTCCTGTTCGTAATCTTGTAACTTTTGTTCAAGAGCCGCATTGCACTTTTCTAAGTAGATACACTTATTATTAATATTCCCAACAGTCCTCTCGAGCTTAGTTATCTTCGATTTCGACTGCTCGTGCTCGACTATCAAGGTGTCATATTTGTCTGATAGTAGACTGAGGCTCTGAGTAATAGTATCCAATTGTTTTGCGAGGCCGGGAATAGCTGCTAGTTTTTTCTGGATATCTTTTAAAATTGCTGCATGACTAATCTCTTCCTCCGTGCTCTCCTCCTCAGACTCTTCCTCTTCGCAGTTATGGCAGTATATTCTATTTTTCCCATTTTTTATATCAGCCGCTAGTCCTTTGACACAACTGCGGTGAAAAGTTCCTTTACACTGTCCTTGACACACGAAGTGTGGTCCTTTTTTAGCAAGCGTTTTTTTACACCTTTGACACTCCATTTCACAAACCGAGTCCTCACTATTTAACTTATTATTGCACGACTGCAGTTACGTCGTTGCGAATTATTTCTAAGAAGGCGATCGACAATGCGCGCGCGCGCGCAGCTCGACGCTTAGAGAGGCTTGACCTTGTTGTGACCTTCCAAACTCGAGAAGATCTGCTCGTTTCTTCAAGAATGTGCTGAGAGTAGTATAATCAACCCTATCAAGGGAACCCCGAAATGTTTCCCATTCTTTCAAACTGCTATGGTCAGTACTGACTGAGCTTAGTACTGACTATATGAACGAGGAGTGTAACCCAACCTTCCGTAGCCTCCCCTAAAGCCTTGAGTGACCGGAGGTTCTTATTGAATGTATCCACCAAGTCGCGTAAATCCTTCGATGTCTCGCGTGGTTGCTTGGCGTCGAACAGCGCCTTGACATAATTATTGATTAATAGCCTATTGTTATCAAAGCGTTCGACAAGAGTATCCCATGCAATAGAGTAGTTACTCGTTGTGAGCTCAAGTGAGCTTATCAAGTTTGATGCGTTACCTTCCAAACTGGCTCGTAAAAAGTGGAATTTGCTTATGTCATCTAGAGAATTATTATTGTGCACCAGCGAGCTGAAGGTGTCTCTAAAATGAAGCCAATTTTGAAAGGTTCCGTCAAACTTCGGTAGAGATATCGTTGGCAGCTTTATTTGATACGGTCTAACATTAGAAGAACCACCATGATGAACGTCAGAGCAAGCATCGGCCCCCTGATTGCACTTCACCACAGACTGGAACTGGCTACCCTCCCTACTACCGTTGCCGAGGGAGCCTGACCGCGCGCGCCTGGAACGCGCTAATAAAGCCCTAGCTTGTACCATTGCATTCAAATAATTCGTTTCAAAAATTTCCCGATCAACATATTGCTCTTCGGGATCCTCGCACAAACACTCAATTTGTAATTGAACCTCATCAAACTCCAATGACAATGATTCCATTTTCGCGACCCGTAACTCTAGTTCCTCACGCTCCACATCTGGCAATAATGTTTCCGAGGGATATTTAGAAACATTATTTTGAAATATTGTAAGTCGCGCTTTCATAGAACCACGTTTGCGTATTAAATTTTGAAGTTCAATATCATTTGAAGGCTTTAAATTCGCTGTAGCCATTTTGATTCGAAAATTTGAAACAAAACTGAATTATGAATTTTATATTTAAAATGTCAAAAAATATATTTTAAAATTGCAAATATTTAATTAAAAAGCTATTTCAAATTCTAGCCGACTGTAGTAAGTATGAAAAATAAATATTGTTTAAAATTACGAAAATGTATTTGCAGACCGTATGCAATGATGATGAAAATAATGGTATCTTTTGACTCACGTTCCTTATTCCGTCGTCGACCAACCACACTGCAAAACTTCCTTGACCAGCTGGTTAGCTTGGCTTTGCGTGGCCTTTGATGGGTATTCTATACGAATTGCAATTGACTTCTTACTTTTGTAGAATATTCATACCGATCCATAGGCTGCTGTTGTTAATCGGTTCGTTGGACCAAACTTATGGTTGCGTAATGATGAAAAACTGTTGTTCTTTACGTAAAAATATAATGAATAAAATTGAGAAAATACATTGTGACTTTTCCGTTCACTTGACGGACATAACATAACATGACATTTCTTTGAATAAATTATAAAAAATTAGGTCGCCAAAGAGGCGGGAACAATTGTCACCTTTTAATTTCTACTCTTTTTGGTCGGACTGTAGAATGATGAAACTAGAATAAGGAACTTTTCAAAATCATAAATTGTGATATTTTCGAAAATTTAAAAACGTGGTAATATTGAAATATTTAGTCTTTTTTTAAATATATCTGACAAGGAACTGCTAAAAAAAATTAAATGTTGTTAATTGAGATTTGAGAGACTGTGTCAAAGTTCGAAGTTTATTCAAGGTGACTTTATAATGGCGCACTTTTTTTTTAACCCCTGATCTAAAAAAGGGGCGCTATGGAGAGTTAGTAAGGCTATCTTCTCTGATTACTGCATGGTGTGGCAAATAATACTCCTTGACTTTGTTGTCTGTTGTCTTTGTCACCTTTGACATGTGACCCATGCTCTCATATTCATGTATGAATTCCTTGTAAGAGTCGAAAAGCTTGGGATTTCCATGGAGTTTTCTTTCTAGCGATAGAAACCTTCTTTCAGCCATTGAGAAAGAATCACCAAGTGCAGACGCCTCTTGTTTTAATGGCACTTGGACAAGAAATCTTCCGTCTGAAAGACGTTCTGTAGTCTCCTTGAAAATCCTTTCGCAAATGTGTTCCTCTTCGGACCAGGGTTTGACCTCAGCTACTTCTTCGAGCTCCCAAAATTTTGTAAGTTGATCTTGGACTTCCACTGTAGAGACAAAATTACATCTAATCTTTGAAGTTGCAGGAACGCTACCGGACAGAACATAACCCAATTTGGTTTCTTGTAACGTGGGCTGATTCTTGCCGAGGTAGATTCGCTTGTTTTGAATTAAGTTCCAAAATATGTCAGCTCCAAGTAAAAGATCGATGTCTCCAGGCGTTGCAAATTCAGGATCAGCCAGATTGACACAATACGGAAGATCAATTCCCAAAAGATCAATTTTGTATGCAGGAAGGGGCTCTGTTATGTTAGGAATGACAAAACATTCAATTGTGGCCTGGAACTTTCCATGTATTGCCTGTAGCTGCAATTCACACTTGCTTTTGATTGATGATGGACAATTGTTGAAGCCGGTGACAGTAGTATTCACGGCTAGCATTTCTGGCTGTAGCACCTTCGCCAGCTTTCCGGTGATGAAACAGGATGTACTGCCACAATCCAGTAATGCACGTGCCACATGTGCGTTGCCTTCGTTGTCAAACAACTTGACACATGCAGTAGATAATAACACCTGCTGAGAAGTTCTTGCGGTTGTTGTGATGATCTTTGAGTCAGTAGTGGTCACTTGCTTCTGCGGGAGCACTTCGTCTTTGATATGTAGTAGTGAGTTGTGTCTCTTGCCGCAGACTCGACAGCTTGAATGCCTACAGTTGTTGACAGTATGGCCAACACGTAGACAATTGTGACAGGCTTTCACATTGCTGACGATTTCCCTGCGCTTAGGAATAGATTCCTTGAGAAACTCTACGCAGTGATATATTGTGTGGTCTCCATTGCATACCACACACTTCCATTGCGAGCGCGGTTCGTTTACAGAAACTAGTCCCCGGTTCATATGGGGCTTTGATGGAGTAATAGGCTTGACCTTGTTGTGACCTTCCAAACTCGAGAAGATCTGCTCGTTTCTTCAAGAATGTGCTGAGAGTAGTATAATCAACCCTATCAAGGGAACCCCGAAATGTTTCCCATTCTTTCAAACTGCTATGGTCAGTACTGACTGAGCTTAGTACTGACTATATGAACGAGGAGTGTAACCCAACCTTCCGTAGCCTCCCCTAAAGCCTTGAGTGACCGGAGGTTCTTATTGAATGTATCCACCAAGTCGCGTAAATCCTTCGATGTCTCGCGTGGTTGCTTGGCGTCGAACAGCGCCTTGACATAATTATTGATTAATAGCCTATTGTTATCAAAGCGTTCGACAAGAGTATCCCATGCAATAGAGTAGTTACTCGTTGTGAGCTCAAGTGAGCTTATCAAGTTTGATGCGTTACCTTCCAAACTGGCTCGTAAAAAGTGGAATTTGCTTATGTCATCTAGAGAATTATTATTGTGCACCAGCGAGCTGAAGGTGTCTCTAAAATGAAGCCAATTTTGAAAGGTTCCGTCAAACTTCGGTAGAGATATCGTTGGCAGCTTTATTTGATACGGTCTAACATTAGAAGAACCACCATGATGAACGTCAGAGCAAGCATCGGCCCCCTGATTGCACTTCACCACAGACTGGAACTGGCTACCCTCCCTACTACCGTTGCCGAGGGAGCCTGACCGCGCGCGCCTGGAACGCGCTAATAAAGCCCTAGCTTGTACCATTGCATTCAAATAATTCGTTTCAAAAATTTCCCGATCAACATATTGCTCTTCGGGATCCTCGCACAAACACTCAATTTGTAATTGAACCTCATCAAACTCCAATGACAATGATTCCATTTTCGCGACCCGTAACTCTAGTTCCTCACGCTCCACATCTGGCAATAATGTTTCCGAGGGATATTTAGAAACATTATTTTGAAATATTGTAAGTCGCGCTTTCATAGAACCACGTTTGCGTATTAAATTTTGAAGTTCAATATCATTTGAAGGCTTTAAATTCGCTGTAGCCATTTTGATTCGAAAATTTGAAACAAAACTGAATTATGAATTTTATATTTAAAATGTCAAAAAATATATTTTAAAATTGCAAATATTTAATTAAAAAGCTATTTCAAATTCTAGCCGACTGTAGTAAGTATGAAAAATAAATATTGTTTAAAATTACGAAAATGTATTTGCAGACCGTATGCAATGATGATGAAAATAATGGTATCTTTTGACTCACGTTCCTTATTCCGTCGTCGACCAACCACACTGCAAAACTTCCTTGACCAGCTGGTTAGCTTGGCTTTGCGTGGCCTTTGATGGGTATTCTATACGAATTGCAATTGACTTCTTACTTTTGTAGAATATTCATACCGATCCATAGGCTGCTGTTGTTAATCGGTTCGTTGGACCAAACTTATGGTTGCGTAATGATGAAAAACTGTTGTTCTTTACGTAAAAATATAATGAATAAAATTGAGAAAATACATTGTGACTTTTCCGTTCACTTGACGGACATAACATAACATGACATTTCTTTGAATAAATTATAAAAAATTAGGTCGCCAAAGAGGCGGGAACAATTGTCACCTTTTAATTTCTACTCTTTTTGGTCGGACTGTAGAATGATGAAACTAGAATAAGGAACTTTTCAAAATCATAAATTGTGATATTTTCGAAAATTTAAAAACGTGGTAATATTGAAATATTTAGTCTTTTTTTAAATATATCTGACAAGGAACTGCTAAAAAAAATTAAATGTTGTTAATTGAGATTTGAGAGACTGTGTCAAAGTTCGAAGTTTATTCAAGGTGACTTTATAATGGCGCACTTTTTTTTTAACCCCTGATCTAAAAAAGGGGCGCTATGGAGAGTTCAAAGTCACTTGGCTGTACCGTACCTCTATTAGGCATTGGAGTTCTTATATACGTGACTTGGTTTTAATATATTTTGGTCTGCCATGCGAAAAATATTACTGATTGAATTTAATTTACTCAGTGAACACAATATTATTTCCAAGCGTGTTAAATGGCGGCAAATTATCGCCACATTTTTACCCCGTGTATAAATATTAAATAGTTCTTTCGATTTTCCTAATACTTTTCACCTTTCAATATAGTACATACTTGGAATTTCGCCATGTACTTTGATCCCTGTACCTATTTTGTTTGTTACAAGGTTTTCAGTTTAATTTATTTTCACCTTGTCACCATAGGCGGCGGTTTTACTGTATATATCTTTAGAAATTTATGTTCTTTTCGCGGTACGATCCACTCGGTTTGCTAATCCCATCAAAATTTCGATTATAAGTAGCGTTCAAATTGATCAACACGAAATATTATTAAAAGCTGCAATCTTCAAAAGAAAGAACCTGTGCCATGTAAATTAGCCAATTATAAAATTACATTAAGTTTAAAATCAGTTTTCTGGGTCGCTTGTCAAGACATCATAAACTTTGCCAGAGTGTCGGAGTTCTGACGAGATTGCCAAATAAGTTCACAAGTTCACGCACCCTTAATTATTCGGCAATGCTTCAAAAGTACCATATTTGAAGCCTCGGTGAATTTAAATAGCGGGTGAGCACACCTGCCATGTCGTAAAGTACAGACGTTATACTACCCACGTAGCACACGTGCTAAGGTACCTATACCTACTAACGCTATCTTGCTTCTGCCAACTACGTAACAATACTTGTGCGTTGCGTGGATGGAAGCTTGTAACCGGTTAATCATATTTTTGAAATAGCGACTTAAGAGGCCTAATACATTGTAAAATGTGTATTTCACTGTGTATATTTTTCAAAACTTCAACCTTTTTTTAAAGTGAATAATACTTTTCCCCGAGTTCTAGATAGTAACATAGCTATTTCATGCTTTCATTGCGTGCATTCGAAAATAAGTTGAGAAAACCAGTTTCCTGCGTGAATTTTTGTAAACTTTTAACGAACTGTTTGTTCGGGTAGGTGTTGAAACAGAAATTATCAATGAAAAAATCCACTATGGATTAGCTTTCTCCGGAGGATCTTGCGCCACCTTCCACTCACGGTCCTCGGCCACCTTGAGCGCGTCGTGGAAGTTGGAGTCAAGTGCAGTGCGGATTTGGTCGGAACAACGCATCGGGCTGCGGCCGCGAGGCCTCTTCCCGTTTTTAGGGTTCCGTACCCAGAGGGTAAAAACGGGACCCTATTACTGAGACTTCGCTGTCCGTCCGTCCGTCCGTCCGTCCGTCCGTCCGTCTGTCACCAGGCTGTATCTCAACAACGGTGGTAGCTAGACAGTTGAAATTTTCACAGATGATGTATTTCTATTGCCGCTATAACAACAAATACTAAAAATAAAATAAAATAAATATTTAAGGGGGCTCCCATACAACAAACTTGTTATAGATTATATATATGTATAGGTACGGAACCCTTCATGCGCGAGTCGGGCTCGCACTTGGCCAATTTTTAGATTATCGTCTTCTCTTCTGGAGATGTGTCCAAAGTATTCCAGCATTCTTTGTAAGACGATGTATAACTGTTTTTTCTTTATGGAAGTAACTGCATTTAATTATTTTTTTATAAATCTCAAACATAACCGGGAATCGAACCTGGTTAAAATTTGGTAAGTAATCGCATGACCTATTGTAACATTCTTTACAGCGGTTTTGACCGGGTTATGTATGAAATTATGTATAAGATTTATAAAAAAGGAATACAGTTTTTATTAAATCTAACATCGACGCCATGGTTCCTAAGAACAGATTTCCCTATCTCTTATAGTTTGTGACTTCTTCCTACTGACCCATTTGGATTGATCAATGATCACCCGGTATATTTTGTCTAACTAGTGCAAAGACCATATACACGGGACCGCTATTCTTCATACTACGCACCGTACTCCGTTAGTTACTATCGTTCTACGTTGCTAGATGCCGCTAAGGGTCTCAATTCATTCAAAAGTCGTCATTTCTCAATCTCTACCGTACGGTACGCGCAAGCGTGAAGTAACACAGTCGTCAAGCGTTCAACGACATTCCAACTTCAAAGTGATACAGTAAAAAGTGAATAGATGACGTTAGGTGCGATGTTTGTTTACTACGTTCCGTTTCGTCTCATAACTGAGTATGCAAAGATAGGATAATCAACAACAGCCACACACACACACACACAGCGACAGCGTCGTTAACAGTAATTGTTGAATTGTCTCTTTCTAAAGACCGATCGGCAATAGTTATTTACCGCAGAGTACAGTATTAGAGCATAAAGTTTTTGTATTACTGGGATCTTAGACTCGGATACACGACAATGCCCGAATTGTCTGTCAATTATGCACCTAATTCGGGAAGTAGGCACATCGTAAAGGGCACGATTTTAACCATTTTAACGGGAGAAGCCAAGGAACAAAGTGTACTTACACCACGTATTTGATAATAGGCAAAATAATTCTTAGGGCAATTCATGTTAGGAATATTATGCTTTAGGTAATTAGATTTTAGAGTTATCAATATTAGGACAAACTTGATTTAGGACTTTAAGAGAGTATGCGCAAAAATTATTAGGACAAACGAGTAGTATGCCATTCAACAGTATGCCAAACATTCTCGGCCAAACATTTTTAGGACAAAAAACGTTATGCGATACGACAGGCACCCGAAATTTATCTATACAAAAACTAACAGAACTAACGACAGTGATAATTCAATAAAACCACAATTTTATAAACGTTTTCTTATTACTTTTAACAAAAACAAAACGAACGAATATATTTTCGCAGGCCGCCTGCATGTAGGCAATTCCTAATTGTTCTAGGGTAAATGTCAAACATTTCCGCAAATCGTCCCGTTGGCGTAAAGCCATTTTGTCGTCGGCGTTGGTCTTGGGCCATGGCAAGCGGACGATGCAATGGTTACTTTGCTTTGCAGTAGATCAATAAGGTTTCCTTCAGCATTATATCGCCGTACCCAATAGGGTGGATCGCTCTTGTATGAGAAAAAAAAAAACCTTACATATTTAACTTCTAATAGTTCTTAAAAGTTGTAGCATAGTATAAAGATGCGATATGATTTTTTTTATATTTTTAAAATAACGTTTTTTGCCTCCGCATCGCTGTAAAGAATTTAAAAAATATGGAAATTGGTCCAATTTTCAAAAAAACACTGAGAAGGAATTATTAGCCTTAATGATCACAAGATGAAAAAACATTATGAAGAGGATATAAATTCATTAAATTAACAATAAGGGTTATTCAGAAACTATTATTATAAAAACCATTCATATTACTATTTTGCCTAATTTTGGCATGATTTTTCTTGAGGTTAACTTTGAAAGAATCAGGCCTTCCTTTAAATGAATAACTATGTATTTAATGAGAATAACTATAGTAAACGTCATATATATAATTATAAATGCGATTAGAGTTTTGAAAAATTTGGGTCTAGTATAGGTTTTTCGGAAACTTCAACGACCTTGCGGAGGCAAAAGACCTATTCCGATTGCTATCGTGTAGAACTAAATCTTAATCGTAATCCACTAGAGCAAGTTTTAATTACTATTAGAATATTTAATTAAAAAAAAAAATATTTTGATCCACCCTAGTACCCAACGTCAAACTGTGTCCATGCTAGCATTTAACCGACGTGTGATCTCATAAATCCGTATTCCTTCCTGGTGTAACTCCACTCTTTGAGCTCTTCATTGTTTTCAGTCATTATCATTATCTTTTAATAGTTCACGGTTAGCGGCAAGCATTTTATTTTTCAAATTAATAACGTTGCTGAAAATTATTTTACGATTTTCTCGATTGACACTGACATATGTTCCTAATTAGAAATTAAAAGCAAATGATAACCTTTCGCGAGGAGGTTTTTTGTAAAATGAAGTGACAAATAATAATATTGACATTTCAATACTATTATTGAAATATAATTTTCAGCCTTAATGCATTGCGAATGTCTAACGACATTTTAACGAAATGGGTAGGAAATGAAAGTCCTTGACTGTACAAAACTTATCTAACAAATATTACGTTACTGACTGTTTGTTAGTGGGAAATGTCGCTTGACAATTCGGGCGTAACTTATTTTGTCCATTACATCAGTGCACCAACGCCATCTAGCTATGTTGTGTAGCAAAAATTGGCGAGCCCGCAGGCAACCTTGAGCTATCCAGAGGTAGTGCCATCTATTTTAATACGATCAAACCACGTTGTTGAAGACTAAAAAATGAAATCCTTAAAAATTGTGTATTTAAGTTATATTATCGTATTAAAACAAAGCAGTAACGCGTTTGATTTTCAAAAATCAAAAATCACTAATAAATATTGGTAAAAAATATCATTTTTGTCACTTCCAGGCTACGAAGCAGCGCCATCTAGTTTTTATACAGAATTTTGAGCTTTTTCAGAGTTACGTTTTCTTGTATGAGAACATAAGTCCCGTGTATATGGTCCTTGAACTAGTGGAAATTTACATCATACTTCTAGGTACTTTCTCTTTTCAACCGTCACCTCAGAAATCCATCATTTATAGAATAGAATAGAATAGAATATTCTTTATTGCACACCTCAACAGGAAATAAATACAAACAAATTACAAGTAACATTCAAGAGAGGTAAACAACAGGCGGTCTTATCGCTAAAGAGCGATCTCTTCCAGACAACCTTTGGGTAGCGAAATTAAATAAAAACGTCAGAAATGATTAGGCGATGCAAAAGTAATCATGGAATCTGTAGAAAAAAATAAAAAAAACTACTAAAATAATACATAAATAAACGTACATAAGATACCAAAAATATATATATATATGCACAAATAAACCTACTTAAAACATCATCTATTTATCAATAGATTTTAAATTCAAGTGACTTCAAAAAAAGACTATTTTTAATTGGGTTGTATTTTTAGGTTTCCGTACCTGAAAATCGCATATAGCTATCTCAAAATTATGTATTTAATCATATACATATATACATTGGAGCCCAAAATTAATACATACTCTAAATTAAAGGGATACAACTCTTAAATCCCCATTAGATCTGTTTCCGTATCTTATTGCTGGGCTTAATCTAAAATAAGGGTTATAATCTCCTAAACCGTGCTCCAGTGTCGCTGAACCTTTAATTATAAATGGATTTGGGGCGTCGGATGGCATACTTCGACAGTAACATAATATAACATATTTTACTTTCACGTGAAATCAAATGGGGCATAATGTTTGGGGAGTAGCGTTTGATGAATGCGATTAGTTAGGCTACTTTGGATTTATTTCTTTCTGCATCAGTTATTAAATAGTAGGTACACTACCTACGGCGCTGAATTCGTGATTGTCTCAGATCGCAGGTATTATTGCAATATGGGACTTAAAGAATTATGCCCGTGGTTGGTCTAAAGTTTTACATCTTCACTGAACAAAAGGCGAAATATCTTTAAAATGCATTTAATTATACGCTCTTCTAGAAATGGCTCTAAAGTTCCTCACTCTAAAGACGTCATCAAAGTCATCGGTTTTCTTTCGGGTCAATCACACTAATTCGAAACGTGTTGTTCCATAAAGGGATTGCGCGTAAATACGAACATTTCGCTCGTTTAATGCCCTTTTGATGTCACAAATAGGGACTTGTAAGGCATCTGTCGGAAAGTAAGGTGACCTTTTTGAAGTATGAGCCCCTGGTATTTGATACATTTAACGCAGAAAATACGAGACATAATACAAAAATAAAATTATTCCTTACGACCTTTATAGATAAAAGACTGGGATTTAACGACGAAAAGATTTTATTTTTTTCAGTTCAGTTATTATGACACTCATAATTCGGTCCTGTGCCTCTTTTATTTTATTTGAAAAGCAAAATACATTGTATCGAAAAATAAGTTTGTATGGTATTTTTGTTTGTATGGTAATTATGCGTTTTTTCTGTATACAAGGAACTATGTAGAATCAGTTGCGCTCAACTCGTACTTGTTGTATGTAGTAATTACTCTGGTCACCTAAAATATAAAAAAAACTATTCGATACAGTTCACTCCGTCTAAAACTTGTTTTTTCTTTCGTACTTTCTTGCTATTCTAGCGCTATTGCGGACGGCATTGTAACTATTATTTACTGCTTACCGCTGTAAACTTTTTCAAAAATTGTCCTATGATAGATGCCACTCCTTGCTTGTTACACTTTATATAGAGGACTTCATAGTTTATTTAAGTTAAGACATGGTTCAATAAGTAGGTAAATGATAACACCTTTATGATCCTTCCAGACTGAAAATCCGGCTATACAAATGAAAAATTTAAGAAATATTAGAAATGATATAAAAACTGTGCATTTTTCTGTCCAGGTGGGAAAAAAAAGAAAAAGTAATAAGTGGAGGTCGTTGTGAAAAGGTCGTCGGAAACGTCTACGTTCGTCAAATCAAATCAAAACTAATTTTAAGGTCTCTATTTTATATTATTATTGTAGAAACGTTCAATAATATTTGAAATTAACTATGAATTGAATTTGGCTATAATATGTTGAAAACAGATGATTCAGAAGGCCTTTTCACAACTATCTTGCGGGCCTATAAGGCTGCGTGTCCACCAGAGATGTGCGAGGATGCGTAGCGAGGGATGCGTTTTTGTTTACCCATGCCCATGGAATGACTTCATTTACTTATCCTCGCACAACGCAACTGATTCTATTGGTTAGCAAAAACACATACCTGGCTCTCGCTACGCATCCTCGCACTGGTGGAAACGCAGGTCACGGTCAAAAACATCGGTCACTTTGATACTTTCTATTGTGACAGTGATGTTTGTTAAACGTTTTATATGTTTACTGTTTATTTATGATTATTTAAGATATCGTTACACAATTCTAATGTTTTGTTCACATATTATTGAACACTTGCAGTTTGTAGTAGACCTTCTGCAGCTTAGAAAAAAATAACTCGTTAAGTTTTCTGTCGAAACACATGACTGTTTCAAGAATTTCACTATAATAATATACTTATTTTATTTTATAACTACATCATGCCATCAAAGTAATAGTCTCCTTCATATTCAGTACAAATATTTAGTTGTACGGTCATATGTTACGCAGCGTCTTCGGTAAGGGGTGGGTAAGGGTCACTTTTCAAGATCTTTGTTACCTATATACCAAAGACTATCGGTTTTGAGAGCATAACCCCTACTGCCACGTTGTTTTAATTGTGTTATTTTAAATGAATAATTTTCTTTTTGTTTCAGGATAACCTGGAATCGTGTATTGCTTGTTACTTATACACTTTTAGTCTTATGTTCAATATATTGTTTATGGGAAAATATATACTCGACATTATCCAGGTGTTTCATTTTTCACAAGTTGCAAGGAATAAGAATACAACTAATTTGGTACTAGACCACGGCTAGGTCTCCCAGGTGGAATGACCAAATCAAATCGGCCACAAACTGCCCTCTGCACGAGAGCAACAGACGCGTGGCTGTGAGAGAAGAATGGCGCCGTGTGGTTAGGCCACACAAGGAATGACAGCCACGACCTCTGCCAAGAGTGCAACGACAAAGAATAAAAAAGAATAAGAATAAATTTATTTACATTAATAAAATTCACAGGAATATCTTGCAGACCTCGAACTGGGCTGATCCTTGGGACCTTGGAGTGCATTAAACATGATGATGTTAACATTATGTACATATTATGTAACCTAAGCGTGAGGATAGATTAACAGAAGTTTCACAAGTTGAAAGATTTGGTTGTCTCCGTTGGTTGCTTGTCAGTTGCCAGTTGCCACTGCAACTTGGGCAGAAGCTCCTCTTTTTGCTTACCATACCATTAGGCGAAGAAGAGCCACTATTCTGTGCCACTATAAAATATATAAATCTATCTGATTAAACGGAAAAAAAGTATCCTAATCTACTTAATTTACTCTATTTTACGTTACTTTCTCAAACACTTGCTTAAAAAGGTAGCGTACGAGGGTAAATCAAAAAGTTCTTAGAATAAGGGTGAAAAACAAAAGAAAATTGTTTTTCTATCTTTTATTTTTCTACATTGTCTCCTTGTTATTCTATACACTTTAAGTACTGTTTTAATTTTTTTTTTATTCCATCATAAAATAAGATTTTCCTTGGGACTCGAAAAATTCCTCTACAGCACCCACTATGGCATTATCATCTCGGAATTTTATTCCGCGGATGTGCTTTTAATTTCGGGAATATGTGAAAATGATTTCCTAGTCATAGTCCGGAGAATATGGCGGGTGGTCGAACAGCTTGAAGCCAGCTTGGCGGATCGCAGTGATTGCCAATTGTGAGCGATGAGCTGGGCCGTTGTCGTGGTGAAACAGTGCGCCTGTAGACCATTTTCCCCGGCGATTTTCTATGATCACTTGCCGCACTTTCGGGATTAATTCTTTATAATAGGGACCTGTAATAGTTTTTCCTTTCGGCAGGTAGTCAATAAACAGGATTCCTTCCGCATCCTAGAATATAGATTCCCTAATTTTGCCCGCCGTCGGAAAATCTCGAAATTTTTTATCAGCTGAAGAAGATGGTCGTTTCCAGGACATGCTTTGTTTTTTTGCTTCGGGATCAAAATGGTGGAGCCAAGTTTCGTCCTGGGTTACAAATCGGCGATAAAACGCATCCGGGTCACGTTCGATGATTTCGAGATTCCGCTTCGAAACCTCCGCACGCTGTTCTTTGTTTACCTCAGTTAACATTCGCGGAACCCATCTTAGCGAAACTTTTTTAAACCCCAAAACGTCCGTCAATATTGATTGCACGCTGTCAAAAGAAATGTGTAGGATCTCTGCTAACTGTTTGATGCTAATGCTTCTATCTTCTAATACCAATTTTTTTATTCTCGCCACGTTGTCATCAGTAACAGAGGTGGAAGGCCGGCCGGAGCGAAGGTCATCTTCACACTTGGGCCTACCTCTATTAAATTCGGCAACCCAGCAAGCAACCGTGGAATATGGTACAGCATTAGTACCTATAGTCTGCTGAATATCCAAATGAAATTCCTTAGTGGACATTTTTTTCAAACACAAATACTTAATCACGGCACGTAACTCATTTTTGTCCATTATGACAGATTTTGAGCGATTTGCTTCACAAAATAATTAATTATGTGATATTGGTATACGTAATCAAAAAAAAATTGTCGTCATATTATGTCGTAAGGATAGCTAAAATAAAATAAAAATAAAGGTTTTACCACCATGCTGTTCTAAGAACTTTTTGATTCGCCCTCGTAAGTAACAAGAAAGAAATACGAACACGGATCTCTTCCAGGTTTCAAATAACCACTACACCTACTTAGATAAAGAATAAACCGTAACTTAATATTAGTCCTCGTAATTAGGATTAACACGTGCACTGCCCTTACAAGTTAAACTAGTCCCCTAAGTGCACTTCAAAGCGAGGGCAGAGAACGGGTTATTAGTTTACACCCAACATTTGTTCAGGGTATAGATCATTCTCTACCTCAGGTTGATAATGGGGTTGAATGAGCAAAATACAGCGCCTGTGAAAATATAATTAGCATAGTATATTGCGTTTCATTAGTGCGCGCATCGCATATATTGCTATTAGTTTGTCACAGGCATACGCAAAAAGTTTAATGTAAAGGATGTTAATAAATCGTGAAGCCATTTTATTACATAAAAAGGTTTATTCAAAAGGTATGATAGGTACATTATTCTGTCAATCCTTAAATGCATACAATCACACTAATTTCATGACGTAATTAGCAATGAAATTCATGTCAGTTTGAGATTTAGGTACCTACAATCTTGACAAAGTTTTTATTGACAATATTCAGATTTTGGCTTGTCTTTTTCTTGTCTTTATTTCACATAATTATATAACACAACAAAATAAACAATAACCCAATAAAAATAAGTCTATCTAAATCTAAATCTCTAAACTAAGTCTAAAAATGGCCCCCGTGGCATTGTACCAAAGACGCTGGCAGCATTACCTCGCTGTATTGCTAAACTAAGAAGCTGAGCGAGGAAATTGCCAGCCCTTTGGTCACCAGTGGTGTCGACGAGCCGTTTAGCAAGCTCTTTAAAAATTATTCTAGCGCTTGGACCCCACGGGCCCAGGATTTCGACACCAAAACATATTTAAATCGGCTCTTGACAACCAAAACTCACTATGTTAAAAATTTAACCAAACCTCGTACCTCAGTGTCAATCTACTTACTACATACGAGGTTTATAAGCGCAGTGACAGAAATGTTAGTGAATTTTGGTTGTACCCAGACAATATTATCATAAAGCGCTGGATATCAGCGGATCCGTGCGGGGTCACCAGGACCACCGCTAATAAACCATATCTTCAAAACTACGGAGGTACATAAGATTTTCGACGAGGTACATAAGGTACATAATTGGTACATATTATTATTGCAATTATAGCCTAATCAGGGTACGGGATCCGGCCAGGGAGGAACATGCCTCCATTGTTGTGCCTGCTTATTTTTATAGTAACTGGTTTAGTTGTTTTCGGAAACATAAAGAGTGCTCGTTGAAGTCGGTTCTTTTTTGTGAAAAAAACGTATGTCATCTAATGACGAAATGCGATTTTTTTTATAAATTCTAAAAGACTCCACATTTTTAAATGAAAGAGAAACATTGTCGGTATTTTAACACTGTAAAACTGAAAACTTTCTGTAGTCTGAACGTGTCTGCAGACAAAGACGAAGACTACATTTACGATTCCTAGACGAATAGTCACTTCGGGCACGGTTACTTTTGGACTTGTTTCCATTATGCTGTTTTGACCAACCGAATTTCTTGAATATCTATAGGTAGTACGATTATAAAAAAAATAAACTGTATCCTTTCTCAAATCCGAAACATTGTCCTGGAATCCTAGTTCAGGCGCATGTCATTTTTTGCAAAGTAGAATGTCTTAGGCTATAGTTATTATTACTGTAAAATAAGCTATTATTCAATAAATATCTTATCTTATCTTATCTTATTGTTCCTCATCTGTAACGTTTCGCCAAATGTTCATTTGTTGCAAAGTATTTTTCCCCTGACACCCGTAATGTTCAGGATTTTATAAGCGTCTATTTAAAGAACCCATTAGATTAAGTTAGATTTGTTTTATAATTATTAACAGTTTTGGAAGAAAGTGGCTTTCGGACAAATGAAAATTTGGCGAAACATTAGGTACAGATGGGAAACCAAAATTAATGTTTCAGATAGTATTGAACATCTGTTTTCTATGGAGAGGAGTCATTATTTCTGAAAAAATCTTAACAGGGATGCAGTAGCGTGTGTAAAAACAGGGCATCATGTATATGCCGCATGCAAACTTTGCACAGTCCCATTATTTTTACGTAATGTTCTATACTCTAACTCCATTCTTTAAAAACTTATTGTCGTGCCCACCGTACCATACCACCGCCTGTACCTCTAGTGGTAAGCTGGGTTATTTATTCTATTGCTTTTGGGAGAACCTTATTAAAATCATGTATTTATTTATTTAGTAGGTATATTAGACAATCTCAACACTGACTCTTTGTTAGTGCTGACTAAACAGCATTTAGTGAAACGAGGTAGGTAACGATACGAAGCGAAAGAACAAGGTTGATTTTTCGTTATTACGAGTTTTCAAATGATTTAACGAACATGTTCGTGTGACCTTCGATCTAAAAATTACCACTTAATGAACATTAAGATTTTAACGTAGATGGTAATGGAAACACAATCTTTTGTTAGAGTGTTTTAAATCTGTCAGCAACATGTTTATAATCCCCTAGTCTACACACACGTCTCCTGAAACAAGTAATAACAAACAAGGAGACTAAAAATCGTCTGTCCATCAATTTAATTGTGGGTTGGGCAAGCTATTTTTGATGTTCTATACCTAGTCATGCTTTCCTGGTATTTCTTCATATTGCACCATGATTTTTAAAAATAGGATTCTTAGTTTTTGATCTGCTTGGCTCACGAGGTTATTGGCTTACAAAAGCACTGTATAAGATACAAACTTACTGAAGTTCGAAGGGGTTATATGAAATAAACTTCATACAGAGCTCATTACTAAACAAATTACTTAGTACTCCGCATTTTTTTAATAAAATATAGGTAATTAACGTTTTAATATTTATTTATTAGAAACTGGGAGGTCATCCTATATTAAAAATGACGTAAATGATGCGGCATCGCCCCCATTGCAGGCAACTGATTGTAAAAACGAATTGGCATGGGCAGAATCGGCTTATAAGTCGGTTGTCTCACAATATAAGGCGGTAATTCAGCCATTTTCACCGCAGTAGGCTCGCATGGATCAGCAACTAATCCGGGGTACATTGGCATCGCAATTGGCTTCGGCAACTTTGGTTGCTGAGGAACTACGAAGGCTACTTCTCCAATAACGCAAGGATCTTCAGGTTTGGTCATCGCTGGCTGGATATCTACACGAACAGGGATTTTGGGTAAAGGGGTTTTAGGCAGTTCAGGAGCGGCTGGCAGAGCTATTGGTTGGATGTACTCTGGAATTGATATGGCTGGAAGATCTTCGGGGCACGGAGCAATAATGGGTGGTTCTGCTCTGATGGGTAGGGCTGGTAATTCTGGTGCCATAGGAACGAATACAGGTTTCTCTGGTACAAAAGCTGGCTCGAAGGGTTTGGCAGCAGGCAATGGAATATACTCTGGTACAGGTACAGGAATCGGCAGATCTTCAAGGCACGGCTCAGGGATGGGAGTTTCTACTCTGACAGGCAACGGTGGCATTACGAACACAGGTAGTTCAGGGGCTTGAGGTACGGCCGGTAGTGGCATAGGTGCTGGTGGGATGTACTCTGGGATTGGTGCTACAGGCAGATCTTCAACGCACGGCTCAGGAATTGGAGCTTCTACTCTGATTGGGAATTCGGGCATTACGAATGCAGGAAGTTCAGGGGCTTGTGGGACAGCAATTGGTACCGGCATGGGTGCTGGCAATGGAATATACTCTGGCATAGGTGCAGGATTCGGCAGATCTTCAAGGTACGGCTCAGGATAGGGAGTTTCTACTCTAACTGGTAACTCTGGCATTACGAAGGCAGGTAACTCAGGGGCTTGTGGTACAATCGGTAGTGGCATAGGCGCTGGCAATGGAATATACTCTGGCATAGGTGCAGGATTTGGCAGATCTTCAAGGCATGGCTCAGGAATGGGAGTTTCTACTCTAACTGGTAACGTTACGAGTGCAGGTAACTCGGGGGCTTGTGGCACAATCGGAAGTGGCATAGGTGCTGGTGGGATATACTCTGGGATTGGTGCTACGGGAACTACTTGATCTTCAAGGCATGGCTCAGCCATGGGAGTTTCCAGTCTGACAGATAATTCAGGCATGATGATTGTTGCAGGAAGCTGAGGTACATGCGGATACGGGACTTCATCAAAACACGGTTCTGGCTGCATTGAGATCTCAGGCAAAGCGGGCATTTCCAGGGGAGGCAATTCTGGCGCGGCAGGGATTTTTACGACAGGCATTTCTGGGACGAAGACAGGTTCAACGATCGGTAGGGGTATAGCTGGTGGAATATACTCTGGAATTGGAGCAGCAGGGATAATATCTTCAAGGCACGGCTCAAGCATAGGAGCTTCTACTCTTGGTAATTCTGGCATCACGAACGCTGGTAATGCCGGAGGCTTCGGTACTGCCATCGGGATTTCAGGAACAGCTACCTCGTCTAAGCAAGGTTCAGGTAATGTAGGCATTACGATCGATGGTAGTGGAGGTGGTACAGGGTTATTTTTAGGAACTTCAGGCACGAAAGCAGGTTCACAAGGTTCCGCGACGGGTACAGGCTGCAAGCCCCAGCCGCTAGACAGAGCTGGCATGAAAAGCATCTCATGTGGAAAGTGCCTCTGCGTTTGTATTATACGACCTGATACTGTCGTTGCTACGACCAAAAACAGCGTCACTGTTCTTGACATCTGTAACAAATGGATAACATTGATCACATAATAGTAGTTTATGTAACTGTACATAATGAAGGGTATTAAACACGAGTGTGGGTTTATGAAACGCGCCGAAGGCAAGTTTCATAATAGCGTCACACGAGTGTTTTAATGCCTAATTATGTACAGTTACATACACTACTTTATCTAGCCACATATCATAGGCCTCCATGATGCATTCAGGAGTCGCACATTACGACAAATATTACCCGTTAATGGCGGTAATGAAGTTTTCTGGCAGCTGTCATAGTTTTTCAGCTGTCACAGTTCAGAGACAAACTAGACTTGGCCCCAACTATCATATCGTTCGATATCTTACTTACGTGCGACATTTGTCAAATTTGATGCAAATTTGACAATTCATTTCGAACTAAACGTCATCTCGACTGATATTAGAATAGAGGTCAAATCAAATTTCTTTGTTTTTCAAAGATGTTCGAAATTTGAATAAATAATATTATCGAAATCGATGATATTATTTAGCAATAATAACATTTTCACAGATAAGGAATTTGTTCTAATAAAACAGTCTATTTTTATGGTGGTCATAATGTGCGGTTCTTGAACGCATCATGAAGGGTTTATGATATTTGGATAGATAAAATAACAAATCGTCACTATAAAGTCTTTTCGTTTGGTAAACAAGATCTAACCCCTAAGTAAGTTTTTTGCCAAATACCTCTCATACATTTCCTCTCTACAAAGTGACCAGAAGGCACTATTTGAGAAATCACGCTGCCAATTTTAAAGATGAATTTTCTTGCAAGGTAATTTTGGCAAAAATGTATAAATGACCATACGCCTAATTGCACCAAGAACCAACAGTAATGAGAGTTTATCATTAAATTGATATTTAAATGTACTTATTTTTTTATTACGGGCACCAAGCTGAATTCCATTGCAGAGCTGAGATATTCCTGTTTGAAATAAGGCACATGTGGCGGAAAATGGAACTAACTAACTCATACTGAACAGTGACCAAGGCGTAGCTAGTGGCGCTAGAATTATGTTGGATCACTAAAATGGTCGTAGAAGGATTGCAATTTGTTTGAAACTGAAAATAACTATAAACACGCATAATATGAGGATTATTCATTTCTTTTAACTTACGATATAGATAATTTAAAATAATTTTAGCGTTGTTATTAAGTATGATTGTATTTTTTAGTTCCGATTTAGGCCACATCTTAGCTACATACACGAATATTTCAGATCTACAATGGCATCCAGCTTGGTGCCCTCAGTAAAAAGTTAAACTGATATTAATACCTATCAAATAATTCTCATCTCTGTTCATCAAATTTGTCCATGGTCCTTGAGAGGTTAGAATCTTGTTTATTAAATCGGACGAATAGAATGTTCTTTTGAACTCGTATCTAAAACCAAACTCGGAGATATGTATTCGGAGATATGTATTGATGCTGTGATACGTATTTTGTTAAGTTTTTGTCTTTTAATAAATATTATTTCGAGTAGTTTTTGAAACAAAAATTATCAATGAAAAATTCAAACTGTAGGTTTTAAATATATACCAATAAATCCTAATAGCCCTGTACTAGGTAAAACAATCAGCATTTTAAAAGGAATAAGGCCTCTTAAAAGTAATCAACTAATCAAGTTTCTAAAACAAAGTGAACTTTGGTTAATGATTAAAACTTCAGGTGACTTACCATGTTCACAGGAGTTTGTTGACAGACGAATAGAAGCTGTGTGATGCTTAACTAAAAAACAGTCTACTAATATATACTTAGTTTTTTAGAATATTTCGAAACTTGGCTTATCACGTTGAACCTGTGTACTAATGAGTCATTACTTAGTTAGTTAATATGTACTTAAAGTATTGTTTATAATTAATCTATTAGCAATAAGTCAATAATATACAAGGTAGCTAACGTTTTTAATGCTTGGTATTATATCAAGTTCTTAAATTAGTTTTTTAAGTAGAAACTTTTTTTTTATACAGCTGTAAGGGTTCAGTATTATATATTAAGAAATCATGAAATCATCAATTAATCAAAATCACAAGTTCGAGTCTTTGTTGGCAGAAACATATCAACAAAATTCTGAAATAGCATATATAACTATTAAATTTGATTAGTGGTTCTGTAAGCAGTGTAGGTTTTTTTTATAATATGAAATAATTTACGTTTACAACCCTCGTATCTCCACCATTTTGAATAATTTTGAGAAACTGAATCGGAAAAAGACATCTATATTAATATCGAACTGACCACATCATTTCTGGAGGTGACGTCACAACGCCCACATTAATATTTCAGAAGCTATGACAAAAACTTCTTTACCTAAGTATTTAGTTTTTCAAATAGCATAATGTAAAAATCAAATCAAAATTTGGTAATATTCCTAATAATTTTCTCAGCTCTCTCTCATTCCGTTCCGCCCAATTCCACTACAGAGAAACTCTAACTCTAAGTCTGCTAATTCACGGAGCTTTGTGTTTAGAATAATAACTTTATGGAAGGCCACTGCCTTCCAAAGAAAAACCCTGCTAATACACTTATTAGCAGGGTTTTTCTTCTGTCACGTTTGAACCCCAATTTTGTTTTTGTAGACAAACTGGCAATCTTTTAATCATGTCAGGTTCAACTTGTTATAATGAGTACTGTCGAGTATCCACTTTATTATTTATACTCACTTCACATTGTTTTTATCACAGTCAACTTTTGAGTTTAGATCTACATAGCTACGTGCTGGAAACATTACAAGGCATTAAAAATGAAAACTGTAAGTTACTATTTTATAGCTTTAATATTAAGTTACATATTCGTGCCTTTTATATGAAAGACTAAGGAAAATAACGGACATAGTGTTTTATTTATCAAATTGTTTTTATTAATTTATTTTTTACTTTTTGTCTTTGGCTTTAAAATTATCCAGGTCATGATATTGGTTTTATTTATTTATTTAAACTGTTTTGCATAGTTACGATATTACACATGTATGGGTACAAATATGGTGGACAATGCCATGGGGCATTCTCAACCAGTATTATAGTTGACTAGTAGAGAGGTTGAGATTATAATAACATGTGTATGTGAAAAATAAAACTTAATCTACTTACAGTTCCTGATCCTCGCTTCCCTGGTAGCCATTTCCTTGGCTGCAAGCATCCCAAGCACCAGGGAGACAGCAGCCCGCAGAGCCATGCCCGCACTCCAGCACGAGGAGATTCACGACGAGTTCGGCCAGTACGCCTTCCGCTACGTCACGGCTGAAGGTACCATTGTCTCGGAGCGTGGGCGCCTGGTACCCACGGCGAGCGGCGGCCATGTCTTGATCACCGAGGGAGAGACTTCGTACATCGGAGACGATGGGAAGACTTATGTTACTAAATACAGCGCTGGCCCGGATGGGTTCAAGGTTGAAGATGCTAAAGTGTAATTGGCAGTGAATATAAATTGAATCACAGAGGTCTTTGGCTTTAATTTACAATTTTATATGTCTACTTTACGGATGTGCTCTTTTTTTTAAATACATACTAGCTGACCAGACTTGTCTATAGGTATATCTTTTTCTTTAGCCATGAGCTCTTGAGCCACGAGTTGCCATTCCTGTGGCTTAAAGCATCCTTAGCATCAGGGAGGTAGCAATAATAGCAGCTTGAATACTTCTTTCTCTAGGAGATCCGCAGCGAGTTCGGCCAGTACGCTCCCGCTACGTCACGGCTGTTATTTACAAATGTATTATATTATTTATTTACAAAAGATACCTCCTTATGAAAGTCACTAAAGATGGCGTGAATAGCAAGAACCATAATGAATCAGCCATATGGGCCAATTTTTATTTTGTTGTCGATTTCATTTTTTTCTTAGATTTCAATAAAATGTGGTGAGTTGGTAAAGTTCCTTCTTCTGACCATGGTAAGCCCAATTTCACGATATGTCCAACAAATTTTTCTCCATTCGGCCAATATTATTTTGCTGTCAATGTATTTATTTTTCATTTCGAGCTCCTCATTTTGTACCAAACTTTAGTACAAAATACCTACTCGTACTTTTAGTTTAAAAAATTCCATAAACTTTTTGTAACTCAATGGATTTTTTTTTAGGACATAGCGTGAAATTGGGCTTACCATGGTCAGAAGAAGGAACTTGTTCAGAATAAGCAACTTTACCAACTCACCAAATTTGATCGAACACTTTACTCAATCAGGGAAACAAACATTTTACATTGTTAAAAAATTACTAATTCTGCAGCTCACAGTGCAGTACTTCAATAAATTAAATTCGTGACAAAATTGCATACGTCAACCGTCCACTGTTTATCACCTTTCTAAACTATATTACTTCAAATCATGTGCTCCTAGTCCACCAAATCCCATAACCTCCAATTAAGGTTACGAAAGCAGTGTGCTAATTGGCCCATTACTTAACTTAATCGCTGACCCACTGGCACTGCCCTAAAACCAATTGTTACGCCATAAATATGGGAAGGAATTATGGCAATCATAGCCAATTAGTCTCAATACGGGGAGAATTGGTCAGGTCCCATAGGGGAGCAGTCGATGGCTGGGTCAGTCATATCAACGTTTTGGTAACCACATCAATATGTATAACGGAAGTAGATTATAAGTATAGCCAAACATGGGGCTTTTCAACCCACGCCATGTTGCGGATTTTTAGTGGTCCTAATTTGTTTTACTGGCAACTAAAAAAATTTGGCAACACAAAAAGAGAAACAGGACTAAATATTCTGCAAATTCCAAGCAAGTTTTGCATAATAAAAGCAAAACTATACACAGTGATGAGAGTCAAGCTTTTTTAAATAGGATTCATTATTTATTTCGCATGAAGAACGTTTTGAATTTGGTTAATAACATCCTTGACAAATCGCTGACATTTAATAATGCAAATATATGACGTATGCACATTATTGCCATATAAATACGTTTTTTTTTTATCCAAAAGCAAATATGAAATTGTGTCCAATATCCTCATAATTCAACAAAACAATAATTGTATGACAACTATGAACCTAAACCGAAATTATCATTGTCAAGTCAAAATGGAAAAAGTTATTTTTCCATACACAGCACGCATGTTTGTATGGAGCGTTTTCAGCTTTAAGAGGCCTTAGGCCTTATTCCTTTTAAAATATATTTTTCTCATATTATGACGAATATATTGATAATTTCAACCAACTTTTTGAAGTGAATAATACTTTTTCCCGAGTTCTAGGTAGTAACGTAGCTATTTCATGCTTTCATTGCGTGCAGTCCAAAATAAGTTGAAAAAACGAATTTTCCACGTGAATTTTGTCAATTTCGAGTAGTTTTTCGAACAAAAATTATCAATTAAAAATTTAAACTGTAGGTTTCAAATATATACCAATAAATCCCAAAAACCCTGATGTAGGTAGTAACATCAATAATATGTTAAGAAACATGTTTAATCATAGAGAAAAATGTCCAAACAATCAGCATTTTAAAAGGAATAAGGCCTCTTAACAGCAATTTCTGACTCTTAGAGCACTCTAAATGTATGTACTCTTATACAAAAATTTGTTGCCAATAAAAAATAGGATCGATTGAGATCTTAATTTTTTTTCCTTTTTTTTCAATTTTAACCGGGTTCGATTCCCGGTTATGCATGACATATACGAAAAAAAATTGAATACAGTTTTTAAGAAATCTAAAATCGAAGCCATGGTTCCTAAGAACAAATTTCCCTATCTCTTATAGTTTTCGTTTTCTCCCTACTGACCCATTTGGATTGATCACCCTGTATAGGTATGTTTTATGACTTAAACTTAATAAACGGAACACCTAAAATACGAAAATTCTGAATAATGATACTTTCGGAGAAATGAGTTCCCGAGTAATGTAGTGTACCCCTTAATGTCTAGGCGTACGTTGCAATTAACTTCGTGCAGAGTTGGGTAAAATGGAGAAAATATGTATTTAGGTACTTTAAAGCTGAGTAATTTTTTTTCTCAGTTGTTTCATAACTTTTTTCGTACCTTTTTTTATGGGCGTAACAAAGCTGAGAAATAGTTATTTGTTATGCAAGGCTGCAAAGTTGTTATTTGGCGCGAGTGTTGAAATTGAAAGCTGAGCGAGCGAAGGAATCTAAGATTGAACCATGAGCGAAGCGAATGGTTCAAAGATAGATTCCTGAGCGTAGCGAGGCTTTCAAGACACGAGAAGCTAAATAATTTTGCAGCCATGCGGAACACACAACTTTTCACCTCACTACAGCGAGGAAAGTGCAAGATTCAAGAAAAACAATTAAAACATAAAAATAATCATATTTAATTTTGCCTTCTATTTAACACACCAAATTTAAAACATAACACACTCAAATCCAAACCAAAAAAATACGAGAGAAGCGCACATAATTATTAAACATTAAAAAGTAATATGGCCGTAATTTGTATTATCGTCGTGTATATTTTATCGTTGAGTTTTTCTTAAGCACTGTTATATTATATTTGTATTTGAAACTACTTGACACATTCGTTGTGAATGTGGGAGAATGGCATTCTGGGAAGGATTAGTTGGCCACTCGGAAGTATTTTCTATAACACTTGCTTTAGAAGTTATTGGACGATGGGATCCGAACAAGATTATTTCGGCTTTATCTTCTTTAAAAACGCCAATAGTTTCGGTAAATTACTTATCGTCTCCAAATATTTGTAACAAATCTTTTTTCGTTTTAATGCAGGCTTTTAGCATTGAATAAATACTCCAAATTGGGCTTTAACTTCCTTGTTTTCGATATTTCAGTAAAGTAAGACAACAGTATGTATTCTCCACCCACAGAACAAATTTACGTTGTTTACGTGAATTATTGTGAAAACTTCCAACTTTTTAATTAGTTTTTTTTTCTCGGGTGCGTTCAGAAATTACACTCTTATGTTCCAACATTTATAACAAATAAATATTAAACTTTGTGTTGTATTTAATATAATTACTAGTCAAAATATGTAAATGAAATTGAAATACTTGCTTTTAATATATATAAACTTGAGTGGATATTCAACATAAAATAAACTGTAGAAAAAATAAAAACTTAAAAATCTGTAACCACAAACCAGGTTTCTGGACGTGATATTGTAGGTGTATTTTTTTTTAATAAAAGAAGTATTCAAACGTACATATGATTTTAGCCGGCCTGACCAGATCGCCCTTTATTTAGCGTGCGTTGATTGGTTATTTGAAGATTTATCGACTCATTGAATCAGTCACGCGTTGAAGGAGTCTTAAATATAAAAAAGTTACATGCACCACAGAGAATCAAAATCGTCGTGTTCGAAATTCAAATGACTTTTGCACGCTAGCGGATAAAATGGACTTTTGCACGCAGATTTCGCCCTATAAACGGAGGTTTTCCGAGCGAGTGAGGTGAAATAGTTATTTGTGCAACAAGAGAGCAAAGTTGTTTTTTGTTATGAGTGCTGATTTTGAGTCCCGAGCAAGCGAAGGATTCTACGTTTGAATCGCGAGCGTAGCGAGTGATTCTATGTTAGAATCCTGAGTGTAGCGAGGGACTCAACAGCACGAGATGCAAAAAACTTTGCTCTCGTGTAGCACACACAACTTTTCACCTCATCAGCGAGAACATATTCGATATTTTGTGTTTTTTCTTCCAACGTATGTTTATAGTCTTTGTTGCTGATTTCAATAATATTATTAATCAGAAAATAGATAAGTGCTGCTTAAAAAGGAATAACAATATAATTTCATTGAAATTATAATCAACCAACCAACACGGTTATTGTCATTATTTGATAAAATTGGAAGATTTAGCAGATACATGACGTGTTTATTTATAAATACATTATTATATTACGAGATTTTGTTTATACATTGATTAATATTTTTACTCCTAAAACAACAAACAAAATATATGTAAAAGAAAATAACAATTACAATATGAACTCGATATTTTTTAAGGTACGTTTCGAATATGCATCTATGATAAATGGCGAAATTATAAATTATATTTTACAATAAGTAAATATAATTTACAATAAGTAATAAGGTGAAAAATCTTATTATATTTGAGCAATGATCAATTGTTTTATATAAAAGGCACAATCATTATAATATTTGGTCGTTAAATAAAAATATAATAAAGAAAAAAAAAATACGTTGCAATTAAAACTTTTTCGGGCGTTTTTAATGATTTTTTTGGTAAAACGCGTATCCGAACTGTTCTCAATCGAGGTCGCATTCGAAAATCGAATTTCAAATTGATAAGTTTCTATCCCTCTCTTTTATATACATATGAAAGAAACAGAGTGCATCGAGATTCAAATGATTAGAATTTTATAATTAACCTTTGGCTGAAGAATGACAATTCGTGGTCAGATATTGAAAAAATTAAAAAGCTACTTTCTACTCACGCTCGAAACAAAATCGCATTTTGTTCACTGTTATCTGACAGCAAAATCGCCATGTTTGAGCTGGTGAGGTGAAAACGAATTTGATATGGGAGAGCGAGGACAAAAGGTAGGTACATTATTTTCCGCATTTCACCTAGTTTCTGATATAGGTGTATTAACACTTCTACTAGTCTAGTGCAAATAGTAATGGCTTTAAAACGCGGATCATTGCTGGTAAAATTACACCCACGGACAAATAATACGGGTCACTGACTGACTTGTGAAGATCTATCCTTTTACGCAAAGCGGTAAGGAAGGGTTCTAATTGACCCATTTATACATTCCATTCTTTATATATTCTAATCTATTATATACTCATTCTATTTATAAATGTGTACTTTACTTCATATACTTATATGTATAAAAAATATTTTTTTGTATGATTTGTGTTCGGCTCTACACAAATATTTAAAATTTATATCATCATATATCATCTTATTATCTAGTATATATCATTGAGCCAGTCGGAATGGCCATTGACAGGCGTTCCTCTCTGCCTTAGTACAAGTTACTTAGTACGTACAACATCGTCGTCTAAAAACGTCTAGAAACTAAAAAACAAATGGAATTTTATATTAAAATATCGCCAACATCTTTTAAATTTGCAGAAATTACACACTTAAAATCCCTTATCAACTCATATAACGAAATTGTTTTTATTAAAAAAAAAATCTGTTCTGGTTTTGTTGTCGTTTATAAAATCGGTTACAGTATCCTTGCTATTACTCATTTTTGTATAATACACGTAAATTCCAGCAATTTCAACTAACCACCACAATCAATCTCACACTTATTTCACCCACACTCATATACACAAGCACTCCCATCCGTAAGCGTTGCAACGGCGAAGTTATTTTTTGTTTTGTAAGGTCCTGGCAGAATACCAGCGAAGTGGCTTGCTGCTTCATTATGCTGAGTCAGCGCCTTTTCTCTGCCACGACACATGGTTTTAAAAATGTGCTATATAATTGTTATATACTTGTACTAGTTTTAAGAAGCATGTTTCGACTGTATTATAATATTTACTGTGTCAAACCATGTAAGTTGTGGAAATGAATAAATAATTTATCTATCTATCTATCTATCTATCGTCGGTCATAGCGGTTATGAAAACTACTTCAATAAACGATTAATAACGCATTTTGATCATCTTTCACGGTAGCTGTGAAACTCCATGAAAAAGTATTATGTACTGTTTTTGGGGGTAAAAGTCGTTTTACTATGTCTAGTCTTTTTGCTTTCGACATGAAGCAAGCATGTAATGATATTTCAACCAATCAATATTTCAGGCGCCTCGCCGGGAAATCAACCTTATTTTGTTTCAATATCAATTTTTACATCATAGCGAGACACGAAAAAAAAACATAAGCGTTATAACATTCTGCCACTTAGAATCTAAGTTCTGCCACTACTCCCATAGAAAAAATAAGATTGCAATTTTTTATAAAAAAATATGTACTTAGGTAGTGTTAATTTTAATACACATATATTTTTTTTAAATACGTTACTTACTTTTAATATGAATTTCAAACAATTCAAACTAATTTCATAATAAACTACAGATATATACCTATTTTTAATTTCATTGGAACAGAAAAAAACAGGCAAGCAATCCCCATTTTCCCGGCCTCTGAAGCTCTTGGGCTCTCTAATGTACTATAAATATAATGGTAATGGTTTCATAAATCCAGTTCCAAAATAATAATGTTATTCCTGACACATATCATCGCTTACGGCATAAAGGCCTAGATAAATATTAATATTTGCGAAACGACTCAAACAACTTCCTAGTTACGTTCTGAAATATGTGCGGCATATATTTCAGAACATAATGTGCCCCCATTCAGAAAAGAGAGCAGATGTTATATATGAATTATTAAAAAGGTGGGTGACCCTTACTGGACGTATTTTCCTAAATATTCCGGCCAAAATACCGTAACTTTGTCACCTAATTCTCTGTTCTACGCACACATGCACCTGAATGTACTGTGCGCGTCTGTGGCAAGCTATAGGAAAGGAATAGGGGATATCGGTGTATTGATCGGTTCGGCGATGTTCCTGGCGTGTCATGTTTGCCTAGTACTTTCCGAACGGATGTCCATTATCGGCGATTGCCGATACCTTCCCAATAATGTTCGATAGACACCCACCCCTTTTACCAATCTTCGGCTTTTGGTTTGAAAGTTTATTCTGATATAAAATTTTCGGAACATTGTCTAAGTAAGTATTTATGTGTAACAAGTTCAATTTGATATTAAAATGTAGTTAATATTTGTAGTCATTAATCAGGCATGTTAATTAAGCATTGATTGTTAATTAATCGTTACGGGTGATTTTTGGTTAACAAATATGTAGGTTGTTTGGTTTACCATTGCAAACATTGATTACGGCTGGCGGTGATAAATTTGCAATTATACTTCCAAACCTGGGCCACCACAGCCCCATTTGGCCATTAATCAACCATTGTTCTTACTTGAGGACGAGGGGGAACGTGGGAACGATGAATTCTAGCGCGATATGTTGTCCTGGTACCATCGAAGAAGTTTCTTCCCGAATTTCTCACGCTCCTTAATCCATTTTTTTACATATTCTGAAAAAAAAAAATCAAAGCATTTTCAACCGTAACTAGTATGGTAGAGTGATTATATTTTCAGTTTATAAGATGTTGCCGTTGGCTAAGATATTTTTGGGTTTATTTTATGAAACTGGATAATATCCCAAATTTTTTGTTCCAAATTTTGTAAAGCATTCTTTCATCCGCATCATTTGTCATAATCATTCACATGTCTCTTTAGTAATAAATATTCACAACAAAGCATATCTTATTTATTTTTCACTTGTTTGCATCCTGATTGTATGAAGTATCTAATTAAACTGCATTAGGTACACTAGTTTCTGGGATTCCTAAAAACCAACAAGTCATTAAGTATAACGGAACTCGTAATTAAAACAAATGATGTTAACGGTTTGTTTACATAATTAAATCAATTGCACAATCGATTAATGCATAATAAATAATTTCAATTTTAATTTGGAAACCTTCCGCGCAAGTCATTGTTTTTTGCCCACCGGCTTTGCACGCTATGACAATGTGATCAAACTTCAACTTTACTACTTGCGATTAAAGATGAATGAGATGCGATGGAGTAAGGATAGAGACAACAATAAGGTTCCCGCGTGCATCTCTGTCTATGCCGCCGTTCATTGACCGTCCGGCGTTCGTGGGAAGGATGGGAGCTTTGGAATGCGTGGACCTGCTATCATGTTATGTGCGCCTGGTACTTGTGGAGGCTTGCAATAGTGGCGTCTGGATCCAGCCATATTTTTTTTAGGACTCGAATTTGTTCAGTGCGAATAAGTGTTATTTATACTTGTAGAACATTAATTTAGCGATGTTTCATTACAAAAATAATACAGCTTGAATCACAGTTTTATTCTAAATTGAGCATTTCAGTTTCTAAAAAAGTTCATAGAAGTGTCATAGGAAAATAATATTCGCTAGATATAAAATTCATGTAATACTAGGTCGGATGCAGAGTCAGCCACCGGCTAAGCTTGCACCATAGATTGGAGCGGAGTTTTTTTTTTTTTTTTTTCGAAATTTTCTCTTCGTCACGACCTAGCGAAATTTAATTTGTGCATTTTAAAACAAAAATTTCTAAAATCGGTTGAGAACTCGCTGAGATCTGCGCATTGTTACAAAGTCCATTCGAGTCGATCCATGGGAGCTTCGCTCGCTTCGCTCGCTCCGCTCCAATTAAAGATGAATTAATTTTATCATGCATGGTCCAAGTCCATATTAGTCTTAAAATTTAAGACTAATATGGACTTGGACCATTAATAGTATTTTTCTCCAACTTGCTTTGAAATGTTGCCATTAATGTAGTAAAACTGGACCGCGAAATCGTTCGTTATATTTAGAAGGCGTTAATGAAAATTAAAAAAAATATATATATTATTGGCCTTAGCCGGGAAATCAATATTATTTAAATAAGACGGTTAAGTAAAAAACACCTTCCGTTTATAACGTCTCATACAAATGAGGGTAATCTTAATTTGGCCGGTTACTGCATTTTACTTTTAATTTTTTCAAAGACTTTGATAATTCACCATACAGCCAATTGTCCACTAAATTTAAAAAATAAAAACTATTATAAACTTTTTAATTGTTCTCTGCGTTTAGTTCTTGCACTGAACATTTTTTTGCTCTGCTACTGTCAATGTATTTGAAATGTCGACAAATTTCGAATAACGGACAAACAATTTGAATAATAATCTTATATGCGGTTAATTTATTTTCATGATTCTTAGTTATTTATTAGAGATTTCTCACGACAGTTTTAATTTTAATAATATGATGATATTTAATGAGTGATTTGAAAATTAATAAGTGTACCAAACGTAAACAAATAAAAAATAAAACAGAAATGATTGTGTCCAAATCAATATAAAAGTTATTTTGAACTTATGATCTTCTCCGAATGATAAATATGGTATGGTTTCTAAAAAAAAACAGTGTGTTAAGAAGTTGTTCATTTAAAAAAAAAATATAATTACCTATGTGAATATTTTTTGTTATTGTGTTTTCATATATATTTAATTCTTATTCATATATTTTGTTTTAAATCAAACATATGATTCGAACCCGAAATTTTATTCCTATTCCTAAAAAAATAAGTACCAAATGAACTTCATGGTACTGATACATTAAATTAAAATGTAGATTGGTGATTATTTCCAAGCATATTTGGAGAAAAACACTATACGGGCGGGAATGTCAGTTCGCAGATTCGTAAGAAAGATGCCACGAGCGTTTTTTGACCTACTTATACTACGTTGAATACAATACCTTTTCTATGACTCGACATTTAATAAATAAAATGCAAATAAACAACAAAGAAAATAATTACATGTTGCTCAGAACCAACAAAATTAAGAAAAATATTGTCTCTGATAAACATTATTTTTATTGGCGTCCATCTGTCAAAAAATTATGAACTTATAGGTACCTAAAGGTATACGTTTATTACAAATACAAATACAAATACAAATCATTTATTTCACATAATTTTAGGTACAATTAAGATCTTAAATAATAATATTCGTATCACTAAAATCTACCATACATGGCATGTGAAATTGAACAGCGTAGGCACTACGCACGTAAACCTACTTATAGTCTAAAAACTCCTGAACACTATAAAAACTCTTTTCGGCCAGCCAGCAGTATTATACTATACATCCATGCTAATTTTTTTTAAGTTGGCAGCAAGACAATAAGTTTTTTTTTTAAATTGCAAATTGTGTGAATGCAGCTGTTTATTCTGGAATCTATGATACTACCTAATACTTTTTTGGCGACATTATAACATCGTTTAGCAGTGTTTTTTTGGGCAGTAGAGTATAGACTATTACAGACTTTCATAAATTATGTCTTTATATTAGAATAGAATAGAATAGAATAGAATTCATTTATTTGTAAATCACAGGTACTACAATAAGATCTTATTTGGTAATGTAAAAACATTCAGAACTCTGTGTTTTGCCGTTTGGCGTACAAATTTTGTTCCTTATTACGTAATAATAAAAATTAAAACTGCACTTCATTTCGCTTATAAGATAAATATTAACATCATACAATACGCTCATAATTAAATTTTAAAAAATAACATTACATTAAAATTTATAAAATTTAAAATATGTTATGTCAATACGGTATAAAAAATAAAAAAATAAAATCAGTTCAAGCGTATTATGTCAATATCAATATTGTATAAAAATTATTCTACGTCGGTTAAAAAATCATTTAGGCTATAATAACATTTGTCTAGAAGATACGACTTTAACTCTTTTTTAAATTTGTCAGTTTGTAACATTTTTATTGAATTTGGGATTTTATTATATATTTTAGGAGCCATTCCAAGGATGCCTTTTCTCTTCTTCTTCTTTTTTTTGTATGTAGGACCGCTGAGAGCCCGAGTCAATAAAAGCTCGCACTTTAACGCATTTTTTACCATTTAAAATGTTGACCATAAACGTTTGCAACAGTGTGGTACTAGCCTTATTCTGTGCTACGTAGTTATTTAAATTTGACGTTCCGAGTTTAACACTATTTTCATTGTCGTTTTGACTTAGCGTCTTAATGTCAGGACACATTAATACATTATGACGTTTCGAACAAAAAAGGCATTTGGTAAAAATTTTGCACTTCTTAGTACTATGTCCCATTTTTAAACAGATAAAGCAACCTCCTTTTTTAGCTAGCGCATCTTTCCTTGCTTCATATGTCATCTTGTTGGCTTTAAAGCATTCTAGGCTGCCGTGTGATGACTTATCACACCAAATACAACAAATCTTCTTACCTGGGTCTTCCGTCGATACTAGGCATGCCGCGGTGGGTGGGGTGGCAACGCTAAACATACTGTCACCCGATGTAATTCCACTGCGGGCGCGCTGGATTCGTTCCTCAGACTTCACTTCTTTTTTCAGGAACTGCATGAGTCGGTTTAGTTGATCGTCGTTCTTTTCCGTGTTTATTTGTGACCTCTCCCACGCTCGTAATACATATTCGGGTAAGGCGGACTCAACTAAGGGGAAAAGTAAAGCGGCGTATTTATCAACCGTGACACCTAAGCTCTGCAAAGCTTGCAGTTGAGTATTTAATTTGTCGTATAAGTGGCCTAAATTATAGGAAGTGTTACCTTTGGCTTGGGCTAGAACTAAGTTGAGGAGCTCACGTACATATATTTCGATGAGTAGGTCGTCACGTGCAAACCTGGACTTTAGTTGTTCGATCGCACTCTTGTAGTTAGCTCCCGATGGAGGAAAGCTGTCAACAAGCTCTCTGGCTGGAGACTCTGGAACAGTGCACTGAAATAAATATTGAAATTTGTCATCATCGTCCATAGTTTCATCGCAGTCAATCTTTTTAAATTGGCTCCAAAAGCCGATCCAGTTTTTGGCATTTCCGTCGAACTTCCGTACTTAATTCAAATTTGGGTAAACGGAACCGTCTCGACTGACAGGCCGAACTGCACGTTGACTTATTACAACCATGTTTAATGGTATTATTCGACACGTCGCTGCCGTCGGATTAGCTTGGCCGTTTTATGCGTCTATACTTCCGGGAAACGTTGTCGTATTGGACCTTCATTCGCTCCCAGTCATATCGGTACTTATCGCTGGTCAGGCAATCCTGGAGAAACTCCTCTTCGTTGATATCATCTGCGCTCAACCACTGCTCCTTTATACGCTCGTCGACGTTGAGCAGTGCTTCAGCTCTGAGCTGCAGACGCCCGAAGGCGGCTGTCACTTCGTCGATGTGTGACTCTAAATTAATTTCGAAGTAATTTTTAGCTTTCGTGAATAAACTCCGAGTCACGCTCCTTTCTTTACGTAATCTTTCCATGTTCACGGTCGCCAGATGAAGAAAACACGTTAATTATCTCGGAGTACAATATAATCACAAGTCCCTTGTTGAACAATCTACTATAATGGAAATACTAAAACTATTCAGTGAGTCAAATTATGTCTACTTATTTGATGTTGCTAGTTCAGACAAGTGGCGAATTACACCGAATATCATTAAATACTGCCAAATCGTATCTACCAGGGCCAAACAGAGATAAATCAAGTGAGTGCAGAGCAAAGTAGAGCCAGTTTTTTACCAACTAAGTACTTACTTTCAAAAGACGTTATTTTTTATCGTTTTAATTTAGCTTATACGCACAAGAGGGGCCACTGCACTTATAGTAAAGTATGGAAAAATAACAGCAAACCATGCGCTGCTGATTCTATAAAAATAATGTCTATGTTTTTATAATTGTATTCTAAATGAATTTTTCCCTCATACCATAAATAATTCATTATTAATTACTCTCTAGCAAATTTCGTACAGATGCACTGTCCAATGACGAAAGACGACTCAATTTAAACACATTTAGACGAAAGACTTAAGGTAACTAGTCTAGCAAACTTCCAACCACTTTAAACTATCCACTTGATTGAATTCAAACAAAACAAACTAAAACACAGTTCAATGCTCTTCACACCCCGTCATTTTCAGTTGACGAGGGTTGCATTTCGATATCGTGGTTATACCACAAAATAGTACCCAATAGAGCCCTTGACGGGAAAGTAATATCTTTCTTCCTAGGTGTAAGAGTATTTTTCCTATGAAACGAGTTGGTTTAATAAGAGGATTGGTGAATAAAGGGAGTATTTGTCTGAAGAACGATGAACTTGATTAGCATAAGGAAGCAGCCTTGTCTTGTCTGAGGATCCTTGTTATACAAATAAAACTTTCCGTTTCCAAATCTTGGGGAACATGGAGCAATCAGTTGAAACTTAGCTGGGAGATTATTTAAATATCTCTTAAACAGTTTCTCCTGTCACAGGTATTTACCTTTGTAATTGAACATTGAAATAAACATTTTTAATTTTATTTTTCATCTCTGTAGTTTTGTAACTACATATTGGAATGGTTGTGTCTTTTGTTGATTTATTTTGCTAGATTCTAGGTAAAAGTCAGATAAAAAGAAGCAGTCTGTCGCTGACTGAAAGCAAAGGTAAATGACCTCATATTCTGCTCATATCCTAAGACAAAATCTCCAGTGTACTATATATATAAAGTTTATGATACCTAATGCAAATAGTTTATGCCGTTCCCTATTATCTTAGGCCCGTAAAAGCGTCATGAAAGTAAAACTGTGTCACCAAACAGAAAGGAATGTGTTCAATTTAAAAGTTCCCGCGTACAGTAAGCTAAGAAATGTATAAGCCAGTAAATAAAAGGGCTTTACCTTACAAACGGTCCGGTAGTTTTGAATTTTTGATATGTTGTCAAGGATGGTTAGTACTCCAGTAATGAAGGGTTTTTAGGGTTTTGTTATACTTACCATTAAACTAAACTAAGATTTTTTGGAAAATGCGACTATTTACAGTTTTTTAAAGGTGCGATGATGGAGGAGAGACGGGTTAAATGAAACACGCTATCTGACGGTTAAAGTAGAACTCTTTTATTCATTAGATGATGTATGGCTTATATAGTCTTAACTGTAATTAGGCTACACGTGGTTAGGTGGGGAGGTCCCCACGTGTAAGGTGTCTTATTACGACCTGTTACATGAGATGGTTGTATTGTTGGACATCTGAGACTTTATCCCATATTTGGGATACCTTTCCTTATATGGTACCGACAAGGTGATACCTGATACTTATTATCTAGTTACATTTACCTATACCTACTACATCTCCTTCCCATGGAAAGAAAAAAAAAAATGTGTTTAACATTTTTGTTTTTTCTTTAACAATATCTAAGTTATTCAATATATAATTTTGTTCATTCCTATGAATAAGTTTTACTTTTTCATTTTCCAACATTTCAACATTTCAACATTCGGACTTTAAATCTCTTAATACTATAAAATGGACCTGAAAATACACTTGTCACTTTTTCTATTTTCATTTTAACTAATATTTTATTATTAGGCTTATATACTACTTGTCTATTATTATTTTTTCCATAAACTGTCTTTCTACCATGTTTATTTTCTTTCTTTTTCTTTATTACATGTTGAAAAATATCAAAATTGTAAAAATGTAGTATTATGTTTACAAGAGTAAAAAAAAAAAATATAACAAAACATTACGGTTAAAAGAATACCTTTAACGTGTTAATAAAACAATTTAAAATTACTGATGAACAGCTTTTGAAAGCTATGTAGGTATGTATGCATTTAGTTGTTAATTTAATTTCTAAATAACCAAAAATTAATTAAAAAAAAATATTACGGAATTATAACAAAAACTTGATACAAAAACAATATACCTGTCTTGTAAGTATCCCTATTAATAACATTTAAAACAATTCTGTATCTAGTATGGGCGTGTGACCTAAAGTGACCTAATCCTTTTTAAATTACAAATGCTATTTCATGAAATGTGTTTACATACTAATATAAAAGTAAATTATCCTAAAAGATACACTGATTTAATATGTTTCAGTACATACTATTTTAATATACTAACATTAACAAAAAAAAAATTAAAATACACTGTTACATTCTTATTTTGCTAGGTACCTAGAGTTAATTTTCTTTTTTTTTTTTTTTAAATGCTATTGCTACTGTTTTTTTTTTTTTTTTGTAATTATACTTAGTATTCTTATTATTATTATTATTTTTATCTATTTTCTATCAAATATATTTTTAAATGTTGTAACTCACTGCTTAGAGTTTTTCGCGCATACCTAAATAAAGTGATGGCCTATTTGTCGAATTTCTTATTACACACGTGGTTATTTATTAACAATACCGTTATTTATTTTATTACGTGCAACTATTATTATTTTATTATTTATTTGTTTCCCTTTGTTTAATATATTTCATTTTTACTTATTTGCCCATATTTATTCTATACCTCTATTTTATCCATAATAATTATGGATAAAATAGAGGTATAGAATTATATATTTCTCTTGGTCATTTGGAACCTCTTTATTCTTATTTTTCCTTTATCGTATACCTTCATGGTTTGTCTTATTAGTATTGTACATTTAATGACGTCATTATTCATAAGATACCATTTCCTTTAACAAAGGCGCGTCGCGTCATTTGCCCTGGGGAATTATGGTCTCTGAGGTTTCCATAACTGAACTCATTCATTGTGCATTATCATTATTATTTACTTGAAGACGTCTGCAAAGGTACACTGCACAATATTTTCATGGTCGGCCGACCTTATCATTTATATATTTATATTATTCATCTATTAAGGATACAAGGAATCATTATAAGTGCGCGCACACATTATTATTATCCCTATTTGAGGGTATATTCAGGCAGGTCTTTTAACACTTCATTACTTTCTATAATCAATATCCATTCCATGTGTCCAAGGACCTTTACGAAAGCCACCTGGCGTATCGTAGTTATATCCAAGGATTCCCATGCCTGCCTTGTATCCTGTGTACCTTGCTGATAAAAGGCATACTTCGCACAACAGTACCTCTTCGAGAACTGTTAATAACGAAAACCTTTTCTTTTAGGGTTCCGTTGACATGATGTCATTGAGGACCCTTTATAGTGTAAATGTACATACTTTATAATATATTCTCCTAGTATTTTATTTCAGAGGCATTTTATTTATTTTATGTATATTGGCATTTAGTATTTGTTGGTTGGTTGTCTTCCCGTACTGACGTAAGCCGTTTCTTGCCGTAAAACTGCTAAAATCCAAATAAGAATTTCAATAGCTCTTAGGTGATCAGGCTAATTGCTCATCGAAATACTTATCTGTTTTTTTTTTTTTTTCAACCTTATGTATTATTATTATTCTTCTTATGCACTGTTTACTACCCTTCTTATATTTATCTTATTTGTCCCTAACATACTACGTATCTTTTTTTCCATTTATTAACATTGGTTGCCAACTGTAAGCCTGTATGCATCCTCGCTTGTTTTTTGTTTTTTTTTTTTTTATTAATGGTCTCGATTATTTTCCCAAATGTATATCTTTCCTCTTTGATTATGTTGACCTGCAACCGCTTACTATAAGTAGTTTTACCGTTATTTATTTACTATTATATTCTTTTAATATATCTATTCTTTATGTTTTTATCAAATTGAGTAAATAAATTTTCTGAGAGTATATTATTTTGGGATATTCTAAATTTATGATGTAAGTATTCATTTTTGTCAAATTGTGTTTCCCGCGTCATTTCCTCCAATGGTTAAAATATGCTTTATTATTTTATTTATGCGTTGCACTTACTTGTTTTATTATTTATTATTATTATTATTTGTTTTGTTTATTAATTATTGTCCTTTACATACATATGCCAATTACTATTATGTTGAAATCTAGGCCTTGAAAATTAATTATGAAATATTTGTTTATTATTACTATTTTATTTATTTACTTTTTTGGATTGTGGTAACCCGTTATTTTTGTTTTTACTTTTATTTTCAAGGCTCTTTATGCGTTAAAAAATGTTTTTAATTAATTAAACATATAGTCCGGGTTTTTGGTGTTATTTAACAATTATATTTAGCATTAGGGTAGGTGTTTTATCAAATGATAATTATTCCACAAAAAAAAAATATTGAATGCCAAAAGAAATTTCCTCCCAGTCAACCATTGGTTTAACGTTAATATGTAATTCACATTAGTAATAACTAAAAGATTTGAATAATACTATGGCGATTTGATTATGGTAATGACTTGCGTTACTTGTCATCTATGCTAGTTTTTTTTTTTTTTCAATTTTTTTTTTTTTTATGCATTGAGACGTCTAGTAGTATTTATTTTTGAGTTGTATAGTGGTGTTTAGTGATTTCGCTAAATAATTTGGGAAAAAGGTAAAGATTTATTTACTTTTTTATTTTCCTCATACTATTAAGTAGGCAGTTTTCCCTTCATGTTGTCATTTGTATCTGACATTGGTATCTGGTATTATTTAAATTTTAGTTCGATTCGAAATAACTAGCTGAAATTTGGTTTACATTTGTTACCGAGTTATCGAGTCGAGTGAGTTTGAGATGTGTGAGAGTTGAGTCGATTGTATTGTTATTTGTAATTATAAGTTACCCTATATCGTTTTTTTTTTTTTTGTAGTGACTCGACGTGTTTTACTTGTACGTTTACATATTGATTTTCCAAAAGAAACAAATCAAATACTGTTACACTTTACAATTCGGTGTCGTAAGGTGCTAAAAAAAAAATATGTTTTCCTTCAATTTTGAATACTTTGTTTTTTAACTGGCTTTTCATAACACGAGATAATTATTTTTGCTTGACATTAGATTGTATTTCGTAGAAGAATTTTTTTCCCTTCATAACTTATTTTATTATTCTTATAATTGGTATTTTTCATTGTCGAGGATTGTTATTTTATGCCGATTTACGCAAGGATTATTTAATTGACAACATCTAGCGGCGTTATACAGCTATACAGTTTAGTGGATTAATTAGTTACGCCATAATTGGTTATTTATTATTATTTCTTCACTAAAACCCGTAGTTATTCTTGTTATTTTTTGTTCTGGACATATTCGTATGTATTATTGTATATATATATAACATTTTATTTTTCGTTTTCATGCATATCTAGAGGGGTATTTATATTTCCTAATTCTCCCATCAAGTGATTTGTACTTTTAATTCAAATAGGCACTTGAAATATTAAAGTTGATTATGGGTAAGTATATTTATTTTCCCATTAAATTCACTAAACGCTATGATTATAATGTCTTATACCTTATATTCTAATATTTACCATCGGTGTTCCTCGCCGAGTTCGAATGCCATTACACTTTTATCACTTCAACACTGAAAGTTCCCTTCTATACTGCATTACCACTCCTCATAGGTGGTGTCTCGTTCCCAGATGATACTCCATATCCAGAAGGTGAGTCCTTCGTACACCAGCTGTAATTTCGCTGCTCCAACCGTTCCATCCATGAAGTGAACATCCAGCGTATTTGCCAACATGCAATGCTTCATGTTAGTGATCCTCTCTGGAGATAGTAGTGGGTGTCCTTTCGGTCCCTCGATAAATGAAATTATGCCGGTTCTTCCTTGTATTCTACATACCATAGTCGCTTGACATGTGACGGAGTTCGCTTCGCAAAATATGGACATCCTCTGCTTCACCGCTTCTAGATAGGTGCGCATTTTATACTTGCACTACCCTGGTTTTGATGACTTCGCCTTGGGCTCGTCGCTTGATCTTCTTATTCAAACAGATGTTCAAATACCGTAGGGCTATCACAGCTATTATCAGCAGCCCGACTACGACGAAAATGCCAAAATACAGGTTAATATTCGCTATACCTTGCGCGATAACAGTATGCTGTTCGATCTGGTTAGTCTTCCCAATTTGCGTATAAATTTCTCCCCGTTTGACTTCCAGCGGTGCCTGTGTCGTACTGACTTGGTGTCCCATTTTATATTCGACATTGTTTACCTAATAACATGAGATCCGGGTCTCAGGTTGATTCCCTACATGGGCGGTAGCGGTACCGGTACCGGCGCCATATATGGCACTGGCAGGGTCGCCATGCGATGATGGAGGAGAGACGGGTTAAATGAAACACGCTATCTGACGGTTAAAGTAGAACTCTTTTATTCATTAGATGATGTATGGCTTATATAGTCTTAACTGTAATTAGGCTACACGTGGTTAGGTGGGGAGGTCCCCACGTGTAAGGTGTCTTATTACGACCTGTTACATGAGATGGTTGTATTGTTGGACATCTGAGACTTTATCCCATATTTGGGATACCTTTCCTTATATGGTACCGACAAGGTGATACCTGATACTTATTATCTAGTTACATTTACCTATACCTACTACAAAGGGATATTATTAATTGCACATCTGTATAATTTTTCAGCACACAAGGTATCTCCACTAATTAACTGAATGCATACCAGAAAAACTAATACTGTGCAAAAAAGCAATTGATTAACTGAACATGTCCTACAAAAAAAACTTAAACATCATACAAAACGAGATGACCTTTTTAACCGAATTCACACCAAAAATATGGTTCGTACATCGGATATATTTGAAAGTTTCACATAAAATACTGACTTGCACACTAATTATCCTCGCACTGCACACTAAGATCCGACTCGGCTGGGTTAGGTTAGGTTAGTTTTTTTTTATATCCAGTAAAACAGTTTTGCAAATACCTTTAAATAGTATATTTAATTCGCATTATTTAGTGTGCATAATTAGTGTGCAAGTCAGTATTTTTGGTGAAACTTTCAAATATTTTGATCGAAAAAAGGGAATATACAGATATCGATATAATGTATTTAAAATGTGCATATCTCCGTAAGTACTCGTAAGTGTCCTTGAAACAAAATGAAATGTAAGTTATTTGAATTTTCTACAACATTGTTTAAGCTCTTATAGCATTTTTCATTTTAAACTCTCACTAACCATCCTAGACAACATAACAAAAATTCAAGTCCACCGGACCGTTTGTAAGGTCACCCTCAGTACTTTAGTCTCTATTCACCGAACCATTACCTTATCTACCCGTTTTGTACATAAAAGGGAGTCTAAAAGTAGTAGACCTTTTTTGCTTACTGTACCATCATGAATCAGTATAAAGTTTAGTTAGGTAACGGCCCTGTAACCGTCTGGGAGTTTAATCTCGGAAGTAGGACAGCGCCTTGGGACGTACAGGCTTTGTATTCGACAAGCGTTTAAATTGCTGTGTATTGGTTTACTGGCGAATTGGTTAATTATGTATACAGCCATCCCAAAATGATGACCCGATGACCAGGTAGGTCTTAGTCGGTGGACAGTGCTCTCCAAGCTTCGGCGGAGCAATGTCATAAGTTTTGAAGTCCCCCAGACATACCTAACCTAACCTACTGAGTTTTACACAATGATTTAAATATATTCGGAAGTGTTCACTTTTTTTTGTTATCTAATGAAGAAAAATAGTTATGCCGAAATAGTACATTACGTTACAAGGGTGGTAAACGAGGAATTACAAACGAGTGTTTATTAGAAGCCCGAAGCCGAAGGCGAGGGCTTTAATGACACGAGTTTGGAATTCCTTTACCACCAGAGTCACGTACGAAGTTTTTCATCACACTTTGGAGGAAATAAAAGAAAGTGATAAATAGTAGTCAATACCAAAATTACTTACCGACCTAGGGCGTAATATATATGACTTACCACCCGGTTTTCTAGCATGTAAACCCTTAAAGTGTGATAAAAATTACTTACCGCCTTAGGGCGTAATTTACGACTTACCGCCCGCTATACTAGCATGTAAACTTGTTTACAAGCAAGTGTGAACTGTGAAGACATAAAATCTATTTGTTATCAATGTATTTATAACCAGTTGTTGTGTACAATAAAGCGTTTACATACATACATTACATACATACATAATGTTTGTACATGTAAAATAAAAAACCCTGACGCATATAATGACTGTCAAAAAGCAGTATAAAATGAAATCGTAACACTGTCTTATAACTTGAAAAGTTTGCGGAGTATCAATGGTGTGGCGTCCAATATATTTATGTTAAAGCTAAGGCAGATTCCCTTTGGTCGTTATTTACATCTTTTTCTTTGTGTTTAGTGCTACCCTAGCTCTGCACTACACGCGAAGTTGACCTAAGTTGACCGAAGTAGGCCGAGGCGAAGTTGGCCAAATGGGTTTCCGCAGCGAAGGTGCTCCTCCACACTATCATATTCACCCAACGTTGGTCAACTTTGCAAGTAGTGTGGAGCCACAATTACTTTTAAAACTGCCAGTCATCCGCAAAGTCTGTCTGTATGAGACGAATAAAATGCGTAAATCTTGTTGGTACAGTTAATTCAGGCATGTTATTAGGGTCACATGATGCAGAAGAATAGCTTGGGTAAGGGATCTGGCGGAATCAGAGCGGACGGAGAAAAGAAAAATGCTTTTATACTTCACGGCCTTCCCCGACCATGTCACGGCATTGATAATGATAAGTAAGTATTTACTGTATTTGAGCTGTATTTAGTGAAGTTTAAATGACCGTTAAAGCAAATAGAACACATTGCTAGAATAGATATCGCTAGTGACTATCTTGGAAAATGTAAAAAACAGGGGGCTCGAAAATATTCTGAATGGCTTCGAGAAAAAGACGCCATGCTGGCGCGCGCGTTTGTTCGACTTGGCGGGGGCACTGCCGTGCCGATTAATTAGAAATATCGAATTTAAACCCTGGATCCTTAGAATAAATACGCCTAGAACGGCGACATACAACACATTTCTAAATTTAGTTTTAGATGTGACGACGAATAATGATCAAAGAACGACTATTGAACTATAAGTGACATTTGAGGCATTTCATATGAAGCCAACAGGAAAAAAAAAGTGAGATCAGAAGATCAAATTCCGATGTTTTAGATTAAGTTTTTTGAATAAGGAAAAATATAAGTATAGGTTTGTAGCCATAAATTTATGGCTTATATAATTTCCAGACACTGTTAAAGCACGTGACAGTCTGTCTGCCAAGAATGCGTAATAGGACCTATAACGTTATATTCACATAAATATTTGGATTGGCAGAGAAGACAGGCAGTTAATTGTATTTTCACTACAAACAGGAAACCGATCATACAGGCTACGCAAAACTGTAGGAACAATTGAAATTAGGATATTTTTTGATTTCAATAGCCTCGCGCGACTTTCTGGGAAAATATCGTTTCTCTCTGGCATGGATTGCAGTATTATCAAACTTAATTGAAGGGTTTGGTTTGTCCATGACATGCTCGCAGACTGCAGACCTGTTGCAACGACGGTGTTAGACATCTGCTATGCTCCTTAACCCGTGTACAGTAAACGGCGATAAAGAATGCACATCGGCAATCATCGCATTTCCGAATACAAACGAATGCTAATTTCCATGTACATCAATTATTAGATTAATCGTTCATCAGAATTTGAATTTAGAACTAAGTACTTTATTGTTGTTTTGTTTTGATTTCACGTGGAATATATAGAGCTGTAAAACTCGATGTAATTATATATAGTTATTGCTATAATGTTCTTTTTGGGGAAAAAATCCTAAAAGGGGTTGACTGAGCATTAGCAACTGATGTTATACTACTAGGATACTTAAATGTGGGTTTAAAGATCGACAAAAAGTGTAATTACTTACATTTACATTCTCATGTTTTTTAAATTGGTCGGCTTCTGTTACTAAATATTTATAAACATAATTTCGCGTGACTGGCAAAGTAACGGCTTACCTTTTTTCCCTATAGATGCCATAGTACAAATTTAATATTGTGTAAGTTTTATCAACTCTATATATATATTGACTTGGATATGCGACTGCACTCTCTCGCATTTGAACCACGACTGACAAAACAAACGTCATGGTGTGTGCGACACAGATAACGCTATACGAAGTCGAAATTAGCCGATTGCCTCTTTCGAAAGATCGATGTGCAAACTTTATCGCCGTTTACTGTAGCTATACTACGTTAGTTAATATTAAGCCATACCAGAGCCGACAATAGACGAAGTCCATAGTTCTTGCATTGGGTAGTTAATATAAGCAAAAAATTACTTACTGTTGAGTTTCTTTCGGCTTTCTTCTCAAAAGCGGTCTCCTTTTGGGAAATGCCGGTAGATTCACAATCTGACTCGTAAAAGGAAAAAAAAATGCCCTTGTGGCCTACTTACTGAATTATTTATTTCATTTCTTTAAATTTCGAGTATAAGTACTTCGATTCCCATAAGAAGAGCGCTGGCGATGCTCCTGCGCAGTAAGATTAAGAATTTTAAGAATTGAACTGTAAGACAATGTAGCCAATGATTGACTAATAAGTAATAACAGCTTGGAGAGATAAAGCCTATTTATTTCTAAAAAGTATTTCATTCATTCTTTCTTTCTTTCCTTGTGGTCCAGCAGTCTAACTACTGGCGAAATAGCCAAATTGTGCTTTAGTAACCAAAATTATGCTAATTTTCCAAAACTTATTTCAGTTACTAGTAGCCCTCAGTTTGTCAGTCCTCCGATTTATGTACCTAACCAGCAGAACATTGTGCCATTTTAGACGATTTTTTTTTTAGTGTATCGTGAATGCACGTTTCGTTGTTTAGTAAAGGTTATTGGGCGTTTTTGACCCGCTTTCCGAACTTTCGCGTACAGAGACCAAGCTAGTTTAAAATTAAATATCATACACTAGTCGCATTTTTAAATAGGCACGTACCCTCCGTCGCATAATGACCTAATTTACAAACGCAAAATATCCTAAACGCAAATTGACCTAAACGCAAAATCTCCTCAACGCAAAAACAAACCAACTGCGTAAAAATCGTAGCGTCTAAGCATCCTGTAGAGGCCAGCAAGCGTAGCCCCTATAGATCACTGTGTTCTTAACTCGGTTAAGGTGATGTATGGTGTATTACGCCAGGGCAATGTGGTCTGCTGACTCTGGTCGGGCTCTGTTGTCCTGGTAATATAGCTGAGAAGATGTTGCTTTTGACTTGGAGATAACTGTGCCTTTTCGATGAATTATTGAAAGTACGATTTAATTGAATTAAAAATACACTTTTCTCAAACATCCAAGGAAATGTCGTTCTTATGATCGTGGTAATAGAACGCGAAATAAGTCTTTGTATAGCAATTGTTGAAGATTCGTTCTAATTTCAAATTAGAGGTCAATAAAGGAATTTCATACAAAATTATTGGCCGTGGCCAACAAAGAGATTGTCTTTTGTTTCAGTGGGGTTTATTTCTTTTATTGATAATCTATGGCATACTGCCAATAAAAAAAAAACGTAGTTTGTGCATGTATATTTACGTTTTATTTCTTATATTTAACTAGATTATTAAATTAGATTACAACAGATATTCCATAAAATAAACAAGGAATCACGTTTATTGTTAAAAAATATAACAATATCTAATTAATAAGGTGTTGTCATTTTTTAATAAATAGAATCATCTTAACATTTGGTGGCAAAAACATTGACCCGAACAGCTTAAAAAAATAAATTTGTTTTTTTTTATTAAATTTGAAATAAATTTGTTTTTATATGAATATATAAGTTGAACATTTGTATTATTTCCTTGGATTTATTTGAGAAAAGCACTATACAAGCCTCGGCGCGAACAGGGATTATCGGCCTCGTATCTCTAGATGGCCTCGTTATCACTCGGCCATCGTTTACTACTCGGCCAATAATTCCCTATTTCGCGGCCTCTGCAGTAATGTACTATTTCTCAAACATGCAATGAAATATCGTCATAACGTGCGTTAAAACAGGCTTCGAAGTGACATATTTTGGGCGAAACAATTCGATACAAAATTGAAGGCCTAGGCCGGGAAGTAATTTATTTTTAATTTTAATGTAAACATGGCGTCGTGTTCATGAACAGGCTAAACAGCTGAAATATATTTTTTAATTTTTCTTCTAGTTGCTGAATGGGTATCGGATTAACAATATCCGCGTTAAAGCCACACACGAGCTGATATTAATCATACAAACCTGTATAATTAAATGTGTCGATGAATAAATTTAAAATACTGTCTATATGTAAGTCACCAGAGACCATAGACAATCTTAAAAATCCTCTGCCTTTATTTTATGTATTATAGAAATTAAGATTCTTACTATCAGGTTGTGTATAATGGCCCTAATATTCGAACACTACACACGTGGACGACTTCCGAAAGAAAAAAAATATGGAGGGATTGGAGGGAACATTAAAAATACTTTTTTTTTAAACATGGCGTCTGTGTTCATGAGCTGGCTGAACAGCTGAATTTGAATTGCACAATGCAGGCATACCCTCAGACATCCTATTTCAATGTAACAAGTTAAATAAATTGGTCATAAATGTTAATATCAGATGATATCATACAGAACGGGCATGAAGCATCAAAGTGATGTTATGGCTCTCGTTAAAGTCTGAGTGGCCCGTTAAATTATATATAGAAATTGTTTGCGCTAAATGCACCAGTCATAATTTGCATTGGTATTATGTTGAAGTAGACAATAAACTTTGGTGGGTTACTGATGAAATCTAAAGACGTTAGGTAATAATTATGTTTAAGGTTGGGACATTAAATATTTGGTAGCATACCGTGGTTCTAAAATCCACGGAGTCGCTAAATTTTCAAAGTCAAAGTCGAAGTCTACAAATATTATGGCGATATACAGGATGGAACATTTGTAAAGACTGAGCTGACAGATAGTGTCATCTGAGTGATCTACAATCGGCCTGTTATAATTGTAAAGCTGCATTTAAAAGTAAAAAAAGTCATCAATATAAAATATTTTAATATCAGTGACAACCCTACTAATTCAAAGATTTTATTTACATTTTTAATTTAAACCTGTCTTTAACTTAAGTGATGTTAAAAAGATGCTAGGGTTGATATGTGCAGATTTTTACACTAATGTTTAACAAACTGTATCCCAAAAATGGATAGAAATATTTACATAGTTCATTGGTGAAAAATGACTCAGTCTGAACGATTCCCTGTTTGCTTAAAAGTACTTCGATTTGTTCCACATAAATCATGATATTTTATTATACAGATAATAAAATACCATGATTTATGCTGTTTTATAATTATTAACAATTTTAATGGAGCGTAATTCATTTAAGTACTTAGTAGGTACATTATTAACCCACCGTCAAGAGTTAGACTTATTAAACAATTGTCTCTAATCATCTAGTGCATCATATTATTGACAGAGCGAGCGTAGCGTCTCATTTCAGCTTGGCCCAAAATTATTTCGTTTATCCGGATGATTGGATGTCCAGATACTTTCAGACTGTCCTCGCCTAGAGGTTGCGTTTCTCAACTGATTCTCATGATATTTTGGGAGTAGGTTCGATAAACATGTATATATTTTATTATCAATTCGATATTTCGTTTTTTTTTCAAAATGAGGGATATATAAGGGTTGGAAAAGTAAAAAATTACAAATTTCAGCAACAAACTCACGAGCTCTACAGCTCACATAGCTTTATTACTTCTCTCATTCTTAAATTTCACCCCTATACTTCTTTCAATTTATATTCTCCTAGTAGCCTATTCGAGATATTAAACAATCCTTCCGCATTTCCATTTCCACCACAACACAACTCCATGGTTCGTAATACGAACTTCGTATTTGAAAAGTTTTACTACGAGTCATTGATGGGTTTTTCATTCGACCCCTTTTACCTCCTTCTATTCATTTTCTCCTAGTACCTGGAACGAAATATTAAACAACCCTTCCGCATGGAATCCACCCTTTCCGAGCGACGAAAAATGTGGTGTAGTTTTGATTTCTCGTATCTCCCCGTCGGCTTTTCAGTTTTCCACGTATTTCAGCTTATACTCCCCTAGTAGCCCGTTGGAAATATTAAACAACCCCTTCTGCGTTGAAGCCTGAAACCGACAACTGAAAAATACCCCAATGGACGTTTGTGTTTGTTTACATACTCCTAGAAAACGTTGCACACAGCCTTCACCATATCCCGATGCGATAACTCCGCTCTATCATTTTCTCCTGGTACTCGCTTCAAAGTCATAAACAACGTCTTCCGCGTTGAAATTGCCTCTCTACAACACTGTATTTTTTCTCATTTTAGATGCTACGCACTAAGCGTAACTACGTGACGCGATGAGACCAAATATTTTTGTATAGAATTGGATATCGCGCCGCGTAGTTTCGCTGCTGCGTAGTGCGTTCTATCTCATATAATTTCATACAAAGAATATTTAACCGGGTCACGTCGCGTCGCTCCGCTGCCGCGTAGTTACGCCCAGTGCTGGACAGTCCTGGGGACAGTAGTACCTTTTATGTGTCATCGCACATTTCTAGTCATATCGTAAAGGAATTCGGCTGAAACCAGACCAAAGTAAAACTATAACTTATTTTTCTCAAACATCCAATAAAATATTGTCTTTACGTTCCTTAAAATAGGCTCGGAAGTATCGGTTTTTGGGCGCAACAACTCGAGAGGACTGTAAAGGGATTTCATACTGCTTTTCAGGCCTAGGCCTGCAAAGTAACTTTTTTTTGGTTTCAACAACAAGGTCATTCACACAGCTGGCTGGTTTGACAAAAAGCAGGTTTTGTTTTTAAAGGTTGGTTGTTAGACACTTGTGGAAAAAAAAATTCAAGAGGGCGACTTTTTTTTTTCAAAATTTCAAATTGGTGCTAAGCGGCTAAAACTCGGTATCGGGGGGCTTAAAAATATGAATCTGAAATCTTGTCAGAAAATTCGGTCAAATTCGGAAAATATCGAAAAAAAAAACGATTCAAAATTTCAAATTGGTGCTAGGCGGCTAAAACTCGGTATCGGGGGGCTCTCGGGGCTCAAAAATATGGATCTGAAATCTTGTCCGAAAATTCGGTCAAATTCGGAAAATATCGAAAAATAAAACGATTTGTATGGAGAAAATTTCAAATTGGTCCTAGGAGGCTGAAATTCGGTATCCCGGGGTTTTTGGGGCTCCTGAGTCAGAATCTGAAATCGGATTTTTAAAATTCGGTCAAATTCGGAAAATATCGGACAAACAATATTAAGTGTTATTCTTTGAAGTATATTTTTTTATTTCATTGTATGTTTGAGAAAAGCACTATACATGCCTCGTCGTGAAAACGGATTCCCGGCCTCGTATCACTATCCGGCCTCGCTCGCACGCTCGCTCGGCCGTATATACCTACTTGGCCGGAAATCCTCATTTTCCCGGCCTCTGATGTAATGTACTATTAATTCAGTCTGGCTGGTTAGATTTGTAAGTTACCTTGCGTCCCTGGGAGCAGAGATAGAAGCCGCGCAAAGTGGAGCTACATCGATTGGTTCTCAAAATAGCAAAGAAAATGAAAGTGCTTTACAATATGCCTAGGAATATCACGATTTGGTGATCACGGTTAGGCGACGAATTATGCAATTTGATCGATGTAGATAAATAACAAAACTAAACATAGAATACATCAAGGTTTATTTGATATTTCTTCGGTAATATAATATATATTTCTCATAAAAAAAGATAATGCAACATATAATACTAAAGAAATTAAAATACTACCTACTTATAAACTAAGAACTTAACTAACTAAAATAAAAGGCTAAAACAGATTAAATTTAATATTAAAAAAGACTTAAAAATCGGTCCCCTTTGGCATATTTAGTCCTGAAGACGCTGCTGGCAGCATTTCCTCGTTGTATAGCAACGCTAATGCGTTGAGCGAGAAAGCTGCCAGCTCTTCGGTCCCCCGTGATGTCGACCAGTTTTTTAGAAATTTGCCTAAACAGTTGATGTGCACTGGGCCACCACGGACCAAGGGTCTCAACTCCAAATGGAATAAAATCGTATTCAGAGCTGAGACCCCTGTAGTACTTATGTGCTTTTAATTTTTCGGTAATTAATTGCTGACATGCACATTTTAATAATATTTAATACATGTGCTGTAGCACATGTAGCTTGTCAAAGTTAATTAATGAGTGATTATAAAATGCTACTAAAACTGGATATAATTACTCGTAGCGCCTACGAATCTCGTAGCAAAAGAGAAAACTTTAAAGAAAGAGAAAACTATAAAAACAGTGTGAAGCGAGGCTATCTCGCGAGGAGGGTCTACAAATGCTACGCCGTAGCAACGACATAAAGCCGTGTACGGGCGAACGGATAAAAACATGCATCGAAAATTTGGTTCGCACGTGCGTACAACTAACGAACATCAAAGACATCAGGACGGTTCATACGATTTCGTGGTCACCATTCGTGCGTTTGTAAATGTAGTTGAGGCAAGACGGGGTCACCACAAGCCGTGTTATTAGCCATCGAATCAGCGTCCATTGTGGTTCTTTGCTCCACCTTCCGCTTTTGTTCGCGCACTTCGGACGCGCGTTCATATCCATTAGCCGGGTACTACAATATAGGTATGGAGAGAAAAAAAAAGTACGAAACTTGGAAATTATTCGCTGCTTTGTATTTTTTTTTATTGAAATAAATTAACCTATTTTATTTACCATACAACTAGAATATTAATCATTTCAAACAAATAAACTAAATTTAAAATTCCTCTCTCTTCCCTCATTTGATGAGTGGGATAAATATGCCTGAACCCGAACGCAACAACAAGATTTGGAATTCTTAGCTTCAATATTGGCTGAGATCCTGTCTCTTGTTCCAATCAAAGCTAGATATCTTGGAAGAACCTTCTGATAGACAAGGCTTTCGATTAAAATAAACCGGTCCATCCGTTTGGGAGTTACGATGCCACAGACAGACACACAGATGCAGAATAACACCCCTCTTTTTTTCGTTGGGGATTAACAAGAATAATGATGTAAGAAATACAACGTAGAGAGTCCCGTTATCCTAATTAGAATTTATCCAGCGAAAAATCTAGTTTTTTTATTAATTTAGTACGATTTTCAAAAATTGCGTTAGACATTGAACTGTCGCTTGTATGGAATCTGGTGGAACTGAGAGGTCAGGTAAAAGTGGACATTGGCATCTATGAAATACGAATTGTATCGATCTGGTCATGAATTTAAAAGCACCATTTTTAATGCAGCTTAGGGCCTTATCACACTTGCGATTTGCGAGCGTATTTTGTATGAAGGCGATCGCGCAGCGTGTTCGCCGCGTCGCTTATTTGTAAAGAAAATATTGCTCGCAAATCGCAAGTGTGATAAGGCCCTTATGAAAATTTTGTTAAAATAACATGGACTATTATCATTTTATTTGTTCGAGTAACTCAATTGATTCGTTTCTAATCAATCACGATGAATTTGATTGATAAATTAATCGAAAAAATTAAATAATTACCAATAACATTGTACCTAATCAATCAATTAAGTGATTTGATTACAGTTACATCAGGAATGACACGATATAATAATATTAAATAAACACTTGTCAGTGAAAATAATGTAGGAAATTAGTATTAATTATTATCGATATCAGACCGATTCGGGTACAACTTAAAGGTATCGGAAAGAGGTATTGATGACGTATCGAAAATTTCCAATAATGGACAGCCGATCGGAAAGTACTAGGAGAACATGAGACACCAGAAAGCGTTCCGAACCGATCAATATCCAATACGATCTCCCCTCACGCACACATAGACGATCGACAGGTGTAGTACACCAATAGGCGGGATGCATTTTGCGTGTGTGTGTAGGTCTGTAACGGGAGGAGCACGGTTTACAAAAGGTTTTACATTTTTTTTTATAACGGGATTGTTTTGAATATTGTTGAATATAGGTACAACATTTACCTACACCCAAAACGTCATTATGACTTACTTCATCACCCCCAATTTTGTCTAATTCTTATTTGTTTTTGTAGTCAACATTGCTACTTTTTAGAAAACATTGAAAACTCACTTAATAATATTTGATAAAAAGCGTTCCGTTCAATAAACTCATTAAGGTGGTTGCAGAGATGTCACTTTCATACAAATCGTTTGATCAATACACACTTAGGCGGTTATGGCTTTAGGTTATTAAACATTCTTAAAAAAATCTTTAAGCGATCTTATACTCGCCAAGGAAATCAAAATAAAGAAAGTTTTGCTATAAATCATACAATTATAAAGTTATTAAAGCTTTAAAACCCGTTGAAATATTGTCCATATATGCATGTGTGCGTTGCTTTTACACACATACAAACGTAAGCGCACGTAAAGCTATTCATGAACAGTGCGTTCTGAAATATAATACTACTTAACTTATGATTTGGGATAATAAATTTAAATTTATGTTTCGATATGAATGCATAACAGTTTATTTTTAAATGATTACAGCTTTCATTAAACATGTAACAAATAATTGGAAACATTTGGATTTTAAAGATACCTATTGTGTTTATTTGCTCATAACAATAAAGTGGAACAGATTTCGAACGCACTAAATCTTATGAATGAAATTATAATCATATAATGAATTGTGTCAATACTGTCATGTCAATTGTGGAAATTCGTATAAAATGAATCATGTTTGGTTTAAATTTTTTTCGTTTCGTGAGTTTTTACTTTATGCAAAGTGTGAATAATGAAACGTGCATATAATAATAATAAACATGTGAACTCAGGACATAGTGATCCCTAAACGATATTGCGATATCATGGGTCAGAAATTGCGGGGAAAGTATTGTGTTTGAAAACATTACAAATCGAAGCGTCCTGCCGTGAAAGAGGTGTCTCGCGCTATTTTCTTTTTAGACAAGAATGGCGTGATGACAACCGTAACCAACCACAAAAACTGAACGCAATCGCTCGCTTTGGGTGACGAAAAAAAAAACAAAGCTGTTCATAGTGGGTTCATATAGGTAGTTTCTTCTCTCTGACTGAATTGATACCAAGACCTACCCATGTTTTTCAATAGGTGTGGGAAACCAAATCCTTTTGGGAATTATCGATTCAGTGACTAAGTTTCCTCCTTGAAGGATACCAGTAATAACACTAATTACCCTAACACCCTGTAAGATAGGACATGCATACAGCCGTTTCCATTGCCGGCATTTTTGTGACGTAATAAATAATTTCATTACAGATTCAAGGCCAGCTTAGAGCTTCATCAAAAGGGATTACTGCAATATGATTTCCTTCCCAACAAAAATAATGTCAATTAAAGTTCAAACAGATGAAGGCTTCATCCAAGAAAAGCTGCAGAAACTTATAATTTTCTACAAAACATGCGTGTTGCCTAAAATAATATTACAACGTATACACCATTTCGAATTAAAGCGACGTCTACAACTCACGCAAACACTAGTATTATAATAAAACCTACACGTAACAAAAATTGTTTTATTTTATTTAGTGGTTGGTGGTTCTAAAATCCATATATGTACATAATAACAATATATTGTCATATATTTTTATATGGCGCGAGCTAGCCCGGGGTCGTGAAGCGTGGCGCAAACAACTGGTGCTGCGCTCAGTTAGTAGTAGGTAGTTTTAGTAGTTATATATTTTTAGACTGAACATTTTTACAATTAGAGACTCCATGGAACGATTTAGAACCACGAAAATCCCAACCCTAATCAGTACCTACTATACTTGAATGTCGGGTTTTTGTATATCAGGTCATAGTATAGAAAAAGGGCCCGATCTTGTCATTAAGTAATAAAAAACAGAGGTATACTTGTGTTTTTTTTCATCGTAAATTTCTAAGTCCCAGCACAGAATGGATGATAGTACAAGTAGTCCCAGGCTACGTAGTAATTCTATGGCAACTTAGGACCACTCTAGTTCTTAAACGGGCAAGTTAATCAAACAATTGTAATTTATAAAAGATACTTATTTTAATGTATTCTTTAGTTCTAATCAAAAAGTAACAAAAATGAGAAAAATATTTTTCAACAAAATATGTGTCCTAAAATTGGCCCCTTTTTGCTGTAACCCAATCTATCATTCAGTAAAACTTAGGACAAACTCAATAACATCACAAATCAGAATCACAATATATCAGAACAGAAACCCAACAAAAAAACTCATTTAATTTCACCACATACTTAAAAAATGTGGAACTGCCAAAGATTTGTAATTTCTTCGTATTATTTATTTTGACAATCCAGCCCGTCTAATACAACTAGGCTTCACGATTCTTGTCACGCGACATAGCATCGCCCGTCAGTCTCCTACCGTACCGCAAAGAAAGAGATAGGAAATATTTTTCGCGCGAGCAAATATCATGCCTGCTTATTTATTCAGCGCTTACTATCAAACTGACAGATGATACGCGACCCTTTAATGAATGAATCACCCGCACACACTCACAATTAGTGTCTATTTGTGTGAGTACTTGCTGATTTTTCACAAATTGCCAACACATGGGAGAATAAAACAATTTATGACGTGCTACTAATACTACATGAATAAAAGACTAATACGCGGACTCGCCACTATACAAATTTTACTTCAAACTAAAGTAACATACGAAATAATACACAAAAACTACAAATCTTGCTTCCCAGCGCCATCTAGCGTGGAATGTCTAGTTTTGTTTCCTCTGCAACCACCTTAAGTATATAAATTTAATCTCATACATAACGGCACCCCTCCGCCCTAAAAACATTATCTTAAAAGCCTAACTCATTTCAAGCTATTAGGAGCACATCAAATTTAATACCAAACACAAACAAGTGAACATCGAGATGCAAATACAATTAATTAAGTAACGTTAACCCCTTGATCGAGCAGAGGGCAATGACCTATAGTTTAAACGGGAACGTTCGAGATGCTTCGAGAATTAGAATATGATTTTTTTCCAGCCTAAGTAGGATTCAGAAACCAATTCTGGGAATTGGGTTTCCATACCGCAATAAACATTCAGATTGTGTCAATATGACACCTCCGAAAAGTTATCATATTTTCGACTTTCATTCGTTCTTGCCATTGAATGGTGTCGTCATACATGATATTAGTATCTTAAATTGACATTTTAAGATTGTATTAAGACACCTACCTATAAACCGGCGGTCCTGGGTCCGAATCCCGGCCAGAGCAAATATTTGTGTGATGAACTCGAATTTTTGTTCCTGTTATTTATGTATTACGTCGTCTAGTATCCATAGTACAAGCTTTTCTTAGTTTGGGACTACGTCGATTTTTGTAAGATTGTCCCTTTATAGTTATTTATTTATTGGGGGATTGAGCTATTATTTAATAGAGTCACAGATTAAATCAAAAATGTCACAAAAAATGGCAATGGCATTGACTACGGTGTTCAAATAGACTATAATAAATTAATAACGCTTTTAACGCCATGAATTTAAAAGTACTTTTTCACGGTGAAAATGGCAAATTACTTATTGTCTCCATACAAATATTGGTACCCATAACATAATTATAATGACGGCGGGCATTTGTATGAAGCGTTTTAGCGCTCTGTAGGAATGTTGAACTTTTACGGTCATTTCTGACTTTTAGAGCAGTCTAAGTGTAGTTAGTCCCATATAGATATTTGATCCCGATAAAAAATAGAATAAAGATAAAGATAAAGATAAAGATATTTATTGCAAGAACAGTGTAGCTACAATGGCTGTTGATAACACACAGGAAGTTCATATTCGACCTAAAATAGTCTGACATTTAACAAAAAAAAATTATCATGCCTATTTTTGAGACGACAGATTGGGGTTCTTTATTTTTGGTGTTTATCCCAATTAAAAAGTAAGTACCTAGCGTTAATCCCGTGATCGAACACAGGGCAATGACTTATAGTACGCGAGCGTTCGAGAAATTTCGAACGATTTAGAAGTTTAATTGGACTCATGCCAGAGGATAAATTGATTGTTGACTGAATAAACTTCTTACCTATATACGGAGTGAATTAAGCAGATTTTAGCCTTGTTTTCTACTTTTTTAACTAACTTGAAAAAATTTGAACTTCCTTTTGGTATCGAACTCGGTTACCTTTTTATGTTTGCTATCTCAGAACTCTTAAATTTCTTTCGGTTTCCTTCTCAACAGCGGTCTCTTGTGAAACGCCGGTAGACTCAGATTCAGACATTTTAAAAGTGTCCCTGAGACCTACTTGCGAATAAACCTTTAACTGTAGTCAGTTAAGGAGTATCCTATAAACATCTCTGTCCTTGTACGAAAATTGTTCAAAATTCGTCCAGTTGCTTTGGCGTGATGAGTGGTTTTTTTTTTCTAGCAGTTGGCACTGTACGGCTACTGCCTACTCGCCCATATAAATCTTGCAACGCGCTGTTAAGATTTCTGAAATTATGACCCCTGTCCTTAGAAAAGTGGTTTTTAATAGAATAGTACCAATCAATTAGTACGCTGTGAAACCTAAGATCCCGTATGCTTACCATGAGTTATCTTGACCGTACTCGCTAGCGACAGCGTAAACGATTTGTATGGAGAATAGTACAGCGCTAGCGAATACAGTCACTGCAAATTCATGGTAAGGGACTGAAATGTGGTCGAAAAAAAAAATATTTAATTTGGTTTTAATATTCCGTTCCTGAAATATAAATTATAGAGTTTCCTCGGAACTTAAGGACCCAGTATTATATATATGTATAGTAATAAAAATATCGATAATGTCTGGAACCTAAATAACAATTTGTGTCATACATTCACCCGTAACACCACAGTATAATAAAGAGTACTAACGTACAGTATGGACACTCCCTGCCTCCCCCCGAAAGTGCCGCCCACCCGCGCTCGGTTACCTCGCAGTTACCGGTTGGCAGGGACGCGACGACGCGGTGCGCAGAGCGGAGGCCACGTATAATATTCAAATATTAAACAAATACTTTTGTAATGGGCGTGTGTTGTGCTGTGTACGGTTGTTTAAGCTCTATAAAGAACAAAAATAAAAGAAAGTTCTACAGATTCCCATTGGATGAATCAAGGCATGTACATACCCAGTTATTTTCAAAGTGTTTTATGTTTTAGTAGAAAACCAACTTACAATAGGTACTTATGTTTAGTATTTTTTTTGCCCTATCCGTTTTCGACCTAAACCTATCAGATCACACTGAAAACAACACAATATATATAAATGAACAAAAAATCATGTTTTCAACTTACGTAATATTTTGGTGGCCTGAATTTCCTTACAAAAATTTAGTTACTTCGTTTATACTGATTCAAAATAGGAAACTATTTGTATAAATCGAGCTTAGATACCCACCTTACAGCGTAATATGATTCTTAATTCTTCCTAATTCGCGCAATGAGTTTTTAGTCATTAAGGTTATCGAATTTGAACGCGGGCGGAATAAGAAATCGTAGATTAACATTACTTTAATTATAAGCACACAAAATTAATTCGACGCCGCTATTACAAGGTCATCTCATATTGCTGCACATTGTGTTCCCGACTCGTGCGTTTAAAATGGCAGCAACCCTAGCATGTCTTATCTCACTCACACAAGCATGGTACGCGTTCACCTACACGAGCTTAGACTGTGTGCGTAGCAACGCGTTTCTTTCATACATTTGATCGCCATTGTCCGAGGTGTGGTAACACATACATTATTCATACATGTTAACAGTCACCGAATCGAGAACAGCCTATAAATTTCACATTATCGGCAATTTTGTCTAGCTTTTGCTAAGCCGTATTCGCTTACAGATCACTGGCTTACCGCGACTTCATTTTGCATAGAACTAATATTTTCAGAAACTTTAAATCAACACTTATCAATTTATCATAGGCCTTTACATCTTTATCAGATGAGTTTATGCAGCGTTTTTGTAGCAATGTCAGAAATGACTATACAGTCCGATGCGGGAGCGACGGTGACGTCCGCAAGATTGACATCTCATTAGGGGGTCGTTTGATGAATGAGTTGGTGAAGTGACCCTCCTCTCATTTTGGTGTCTACTCTTACGTTTCGCAGAAACAGCCCGAAACCAACTTCCGTCATAAGTTGTGCAGCCTTCGGCAAGAGACGCTTCGCTACAAAGTATAAAACAAAGTCGCTTTGTGCTGTCTGTCCCTATGTATGCTTAGATCTTTAAAACTACGCAACGGATTTTGATGCGTTTTATTTTAATAGAGTTATTCAAGAGGAAGGTTTATATGTATACATGCATTATCAGCATTGAACCCATGTGAAGCCCACGGGTTGCTAGTTAGATAAGTATTACAGGGGTTTTGACGACGCGGTTGGCTCAGTTTGTAAGCACCTGCCTACTGAGCCGGCGGTCCCGGGTTCGAATCTAGGCCAGGGCAAATATTTGTGTGATGAAATCGAATATTTGCTTGGGTCATGGTTGTTCTATGTATATAAGTATATATTTATCTATATAAGTATGTATATCGTCGTCTAGTACCCATAACACAAGCCTTCTTGAGCTTAATTTGGGACTAGATCGATTTGTGTGAGGTTGTCTGATATTTATTATTATTATTTAATATTATCGTAAAATGCGAGCAGAATTAATTGAAATGACGTATAACGTACGTGAGGATTCTAGCACTTCAATAAATTTTACTAGCATTTTACGATCCCTGGCGATATAATACCCACAGGAAAAATAGCATATAGTGGAGACAAAATAATTATGTAGGTACATCAATAAAACTTTGTTTCTAACTTTATTTTGGCACAAGAAATGAGGATCTACAAAAAATTTAGAGGTCCTACGTCGTTCATTTATTATGCGTGTAATAGATAAATGAATATTAATTGAAGGTAGTTCTATTTTTTTATTATATTGTACTATCATGAATTGATTTATTTTAATATGTTAAAAGTACATTGCAGCTTTATAATATATGTTTAAAATGCTTAATTGTTTTTATGAAAGAGTTTATTATTGTTGCCATTATTAATTAATGAATTGAGTTGTTACGATATTGTCTTTGACTAGTCCCTTTAGATTTGAAATAAATAATTGATAAATGTTATATTATCCGATAAAACCTTAAAAGCGGCTATCAATTATACCTATAATATGTCTTTCTAACAGCCATTAACTATTTTGTCGAAATTATATTTAAATAATGGTAGGTAAATCTATATTGACTTCCGACTCTTCCGAGACTTGTTTTGATTGTGATATAAAAAGGGGCGGCAGCCCAGTTCCAGTTCAGTTCGGTCAGAGCAAGCCATCAGAAGACGTCAAAGGTATGATGTATTTCTATGATTGATTGTTTAATATTCTTTTTAAATGTAATTTACCTAGTGATATAATAAATAATCTAAATTGAATATTAAAGCTATTTAGTATTACCATGTTGTAACGTCCGAATAATAATAGATGATGATAATATTTGTTATTTTACTTTAATTCCAATAAATGATTTCCAACCGATACTTAATGGTGTTTCTAAATTAATTATATTACACTTTCATATGATTACCTAACCATACTTTTTCTATTACGTGCATGTTCCCCAATTTGCAAAATCCTTTTTTTGTTTGAAACAGTATAGCCATATAACATAGCTTTCAGTTCGTTGACGTCGGTTTTTTTTTGCTAAAAAGTGATTGTAAATATCATCTACATCACTGCAACGTAGATCTACTGCCAAGTAAAAGCCTATTCACGTACACGCCACTTTACCTGGTCCTGTGGCAGTTTGATCCACAATTCCCTGCTAGCTTCCCAATTCTGACCAGGAAACTGGCACCTGCCTTAAAAACATATAATAATCTGAAAATAAAAATATTCTAACTCCAAAACCAGGACATGCAGTCTAACCAAAATTTTCCTCAACCCACTCATTCCCGTTTCAATTGACCCCAAAATTATTTCACGAAACGCGTCACCGTCCCAACTGACCCCAAAGACACGAAAACGTGTCAACACCAAACCAAACACGGGGAGATACACGAGTTTCCCCGTGCGGTCATCGTGCTAGTTGCTTCAGGACCGATGGGTAATGTTCGAGAGTCGAATTGGTCGGGAATTGTGTACATTTTCGATACCGTTAAACTACCCAAATATAGTCTAGTCCACACAACTATGGTCCAACTTAATCCGAAAATTACTCTTTAATATATGGCAATTATAATGAATAAACTCTAAATTGAAAAACATAATTAAACAAACTTAAATAAAAACGTATAAAATCACTGATAGAATATGGATTTTGACAAAAATAAACGAGTTTTGTTTTGGACCATAATGGATGATTGGACTATAGTTGGGTAGTTTTACGGTACATTGTTACTTGTGCGAATCAAACTATATAGAGATCTTTTTTTCTACTCCTTTTCGGATTTCTTTTATTTTTAAGACATGAACTGAATCAGGGCTGGTTAGCCCTCACTACCAGTAGTCGGACTTTGTGTGGGAGTATAACCCGCTAATGGGATTATCTCCCCGCCACAGGGGAGCTTCTCTTCACCTGATGGTAAGTAAAAAAGGGGAGCCCAAGTCGCAATGGCAATTGACAAGAAACTAACGGTGCCATGTCAGTTGACACTGCCATGCTGGCCCGAGAGATGTTTCTTCACGCTTCGTTTGAAGGGTCCAAGAAATGACGTAACAGAGGAACAAAAGATTGATTCCTTATTATTAAAAAAATATGCATACTTATTACCTACTTTCTATACACATACAAGTGATCCAATTAGTAAAACTGTATTTTTTTTAAATAGCAAAAAAAAGTATGTATGTATTATGCCATTAATGCTAAATGTTCGCACAAAACAATTGTTAATTTAGTGTGGATTGTAAAATACAGGTAAGAAGTTTCCGTAAAAATGTACAGAATACCCGTCTACAAACCGTTACCCGTTTTCATAAGTTCGGGGGCGATCTTCAACTCCGCGGCCCACATCCACAACTCGAGCGACAAAATGTCGCAATCATCATAATACGCGATCATTCGCTTTTCATTATACTTAAGAAACCTCGTATATATGACGATTTTCTCTCGGATTTGTTGCTGTTATACCTGTGAACTAAAGTTGACTTTAGAACATGATCTTGAGTAAGATTTGAGGTTTGAAGGTTAACGGTTATTGCAATTTGCTGTTGACCTATTTGTTGGGAAAGAAGTTAAGGATAAAGAATAAATATTTGTTTATTTCGTGGATTTGATGGTAAGTGTTCATTACTGACGGAATTGACTTACCTAAATATGAAATGAAGTCGCTTTTTTGAACGTTTGTTAAGTATATTCTTTTGAATATTGGGCGTCGATATATGAAATCTCAGGTGGCAAATAGGCTGTATAAAAGCTGTATAAATACTACTTGGGATGGTACGTTATACTGTCTGACCTTTATAGCACAATAGAAAAACAAATAGTACAAAATGTCCCGTCAGACATTGAGAAAAGTACTGATGTTCATTATTTATAACAAATTAAATAGTATTTTCAATGTACACCACACATTGACATCGTACTAACAGACCCTGGCTCTCAAGCTACTAATTATAAAATACTAGCTTTTGCCCGCGACTACGTACGCGTGGAACTTGATAAAAGGGATTATTTAAAGCGCCTAAGCAAATGTAAGAGCAATTGTGCTTTTGGTCTAATAATTACATTTCCTACAGGGTCATCGCACCCCAACAGAAATGTTCACTCACTTTTCAATCTTTTTAGGTATAATTTCCAGGATGAAAACTATCCTATGTCCTTCCTCGGATCTAAAACTATCTCTATGCCAAATTTCATCAAAATATATTCAGCGGTTTAAGCGTGAAGAGGTAACAGACAGACAGACACACTTTCGCATTTATAATATTAGTATGGAAGTATGATGGATTTCGTAGTGCATTGCATCTTTGCAAAATCTTTATTTAAAAGTTACTAAACAAATAAGCCTAAATATAGTTTAGTTTAGCGAGTAGAATCCACGTTTTAATTTATTGCTCCTTTACAGGCCACACCCGGTATACGGATTGTTTTTTTTGCTATTCGCGCTACATTTCATGAGTTTATTTTGGAAAATTTTGTAAAGGAGGTATGTAGTGGCGATATCTCAAACATTATATGTTCCCGAACTCAGACTCAGGATACTCAATTCTCTCAATTAGTAGCAACGCTCATCTTTTGTTAAAGAAAACAAAGACAAGACAGAAAACAAATGATTCGGAATTTTCGCATAATTTATGATTTTGGGACTAGGTCGTTTACCCTGGTAAATGGAAAGATATCTTAAGTGATTTTAGATGGATCACGAGTGACGCAAGGTTCGGATGATTGAGAGTCCTTTTCATTCTGGGGTCACTGATCTGGGATTTATTTCTAGTTATGACTTAACAAAAAAAAAAACAGTTAGTGAAAGATATTCAGTTTAGTCACTCAATACAATATTATGTAATTCGTAAAAAAAATTGTGTCTGAGTCCTTGTCATCACAGTGGTAATTCGATTTTTGACACAAAAACAATAAGTAGTCTGATTAATTGATGCCTGATTTGCTACTCTTTTAAGTAACCAACCGATAAACCACCAAATGAACCTACAACTTCAAACAGTTACTACAGATTTAGAGGTCTAATTAAAATGGTGCTCACTGGCATTAAAATACGATAAACGCAAAACGCAATTGGTTTGTGTTTGTGTGTGTGTGTGTGTGCGTGTGTGTGAATTTGGTTTCCAGAGCGGTTTATTGGTTGCTCAATCGTCGGAGAAAAGCGGAATTTTAGGGAAAAAACCCGTATTCGCGGAAAAATCTCTCCGCACTGCGACCTCGAATACCAGGCGTGCATAAAGTGATAGAAGGAATGAATTGCATCGGGGGTGTAACTTTACCGACGGCGGCGCCGTGAAAATAATCCCCCCCATCACCCTCCAGCATTAGGAGAGTGCCAGGGAGGGGCTAGATTCAACAGGTGAGGGGAGGGTTCCAGAGGTCAAAGCCCCAATGCGGAAGGATTGTTTAATATTTGATACTGGCTACCAGGATACTAGGAATCGAAAGCGTTGTCGGAAAATGCAGGGAAAACTCATGGAAAACTGGATAGGAACACGATACGATAAATGTAACTCTTCTCTTGTATTCTGAACTCGTATTCCGCAGTGTTACTTGAAGCAACTTCATTGTTAATTAATAATAGTTTTCTATAGTTATTAAAGTTTACGAAAAATACCTCTGTAGTACTTTAAACGGATTAAATTCGTAGTTTGTACCGTGCCATCCCTATCAAACTCCTGTCAATCAATATTAGGCCAGTCTGTGGGGAACTGTAAAAGCCTTTGCTCTACAAAAGGTGGCGTAGAAAATGTTTTGACACAATATTGTTTAGGTATGGCAGGTTAATAAAAATCCAAGTTCTCGACCTTGAAGGACCCAGGCGTTAGCCGCCATCTTGAATTAAAGGTGCCAAAATTAGGTATATTTTAATTAACTTCTCAATTGTTTACTAAATCACAAAAGTGTCTATGAAGGGTTCAAAGAAGACAAAATTGCCTACATTTTTTGTATACATGATTATTCTGTAAGTCTTATAGGTAAAAAGTTACAAGCGACAGATACAATAACATTTAAAAAAAAAAATTAATTACACTAAAGTTTTTGTATCAATTATACGGCGCGTTAAATACCAGATGACTGGGGCTGGAGATATGACACCAATAGGCTCACTCCAATAACAACGACAGAGAAAGCAGCACCCCAGACGCTTTTAAGTGTAATTTCTTGGCACTGCAAAAAAGGATGCAGCAAAACATGTAGTTGCAGAAAAGCTGGATTAAAATGCTCTATTGTTTGTGGATTCTGTAGTGGTCAGCTGTGTGAAAATGCAGTAGATATTCGGATAGATAAGGAAGACTGTGATGACGACGAAATTTCATGGTTGGAAACTAAAAATACAGACAATGAAACAGAAAATTTCAGCGACGATAATGAAGAAGGCACCATTAACCAGCCCGGGCCATCAAAAAGAATTAAAAAATAGCTATACAATTTTTAAACAAAATTAAAATGATATTAATGATTTTTGTAAATATTATTATTTCCGTCGCTTGTAACTTCTTACCTTTAAGACTTACAGAATTAACATGTATGCAAAAAATGTAAACAATTATGTCTTCTTTATAGCTCTCATAAACACTTTTGTGATTTAGTAAACAATTGAGAAGTTATTTAAAATATACCTAATTTTAGCACCTTTAATTCAAGATGGCGGCTAACGCCTGGGTCCTTCAAGGTCGAGAACTTGGATTTTTATTAACCTGTCATACCTAAACAATATTGTTTCAAAACATTTTCTACGCCACCTTTTGTAGAGCATAAATACCTACTGACTGGATTATATTTGAATTCATGGGATGGTATCACTTAACATTACGATAAATGATGATGGGTGATCTCGCAAGCGCCGTCAATGCCAACTTATTCATTCTTCGAAGTAGTTACTGGTAGTACTGATGATTATCTGCATAAAAGAAAATCTATGATAAATGACGATTAAATGTGTGCAGATAAAGCAGTGTTTAATTTTGCCGATAACGCTCGTGCGTTTTACATTGCATGAACCAGTGGGTAAAGCGTTTTAGTTAGTTGTGGTTGTGACAATCAGTTGTGCTCACTGTAATGCCTCCCTTTCCACCAAGAAATCCGCAAGTAAATACAAAAATACCAATACGAGCGGTACCAACACCAATCAGGATAATCCTTGAATACATCATCAGGAGACCTTGGAAATGTTTGAGGGTTCGACGTCCACCCGAAAAATCTCGACTTCTCTAAGGGAAATAGCCTGTCCAAGTAATGCGAGATGTTTTGATGTTTTGAACAGGCTACCAGGGAACTAGAAATCAAATATAGAACTGAAATGTTTTCAGTCCACAGCTCACAGTTCACGCTGTTGCATGACAGACGGCAGACGTCCCGGCGGGGGCGGCTGGGAGACATCGATAACAACGCGGAAAATCCCTTCTGTTTAATATTTTGAACGAGATACCAGGAGGTAATGTGCGGAATGGAGTTTAGCATCGAAAAATAATTCAAATGCCTATACCTATGCACAGAAATCGAGAGGTTCGTCCATTGACTCTTTCGAACATGCACACATTGACACTTGTCACATATGAAACACAAAGATACTTGAGACTTGTGTTTTGTGCCAGGTTGTTTAATATTTCCAACGGGATACTAGGAGAAAATGAATTCAAACTACCGCTTAACCAAATCCTAGACAACCATGATGTCAGGAAATTAGGTAATTATTATCATTCACCCCATTAGAACTAATTATTAACCCTCGAAGAAAAACCGGCCAAGAGCATGTTGGGCCACGCTCAGTGTAGGGTTCCGTAGTTGCCCATTCTTCACAATAGACGAAAATTACGAGAAAGATTTAAATTACGAGAAAGATTTCAAGCTCTATAAAAAGGTCCTAAACGCCAAAGTAACAGTAATTACTTATTACCTTCTGGAAGTTATCGATTATACGCGCCAGATTGAGTGAAATGTTTTAATATACTATATTAAAACATTCACAACAACATCACAGAAATCGAGAGGTTCGTCCATTGACTCTTTCGAACATGCACACATTGACACTTGTCACATATGAAACACAAAGATACTTGAGACTTGTGTTTTGTGCCAGGTTGTTTAATATTTCCAACGGGATACTAGGAGAAAATGAATTCAAACTACCGCTTAACCAAATCCTAGACAACCATGATGTCAGGAAATTAGGTAATTATTATCATTCACCCCATTAGAACTAATTATTAACCCTCGAAGAAAAACCGGCCAAGAGCATGTTGGGCCACGCTCAGTGTAGGGTTCCGTAGTTGCCCATTCTTCACAATAGACGAAAATTACGAGAAAGATTTAAATTACGAGAAAGATTTCAAGCTCTATAAAAAGGTCCTAAACGCCAAAGTAACAGTAATTACTTATTACCTTCTGGAAGTTATCGATTATACGCGCCAGATTGAGTGAAATGTTTTAATATAGTATGGCACTTAACCAATATGTGTAACGTTCGAGGTGTAGGGACACCGAGCGGCACTAACGTCATTTTAAAGAAAATTATGAATTTTTGCGATAATTTAAAAATGGCTCGACCGATTTTATTCAATATAGTTTTCATTAAAGTACTTATAAGGCCTCATTCATGAATTTTTCCATAATTTTTTGACCCGTGTTTGAAAAGATAGAGGGGGGACACTATTTTTTTATTTTCGGAGCGAATATTTACAAAACTGCTGAGCCTATCAAAAAATAATGTTCGGAGACCCCTATTATTTATGAAGAACCCTGTCATTCAATTAAAAACTAAAAGAAAGGTCTAACAGACCAAAATACTAAAGCTCTACAAACATGTCAACACAGTATAGAGAGAAGTATTCTTAATAATATTAAGTTACAAGACAAGGTTCGACTCAAAACCATAAGAAAAAGAACAAAAGTTTCTGACTTAAAAAAATGTATCAAAAAACTGAAATGGAACTGGACAGGCCATCTTATAAGAACCAATAGGGAAAAATGGGCTAAAGATGTGATGGAGTGGTGCCCTAGGTACAACAAAAGAAAGCAAGGTGGTCAATACCGGAGGTGGGAAGACGACATAAAGAAAATAGCAGGAACAACATGGATGAGAACAGCAAGAGACAGATCGGCTTGGAAAAATCTTGGGGAGGCCTATGCTGAAAAGCAAGACAGTCAATGACTGTAGACAAAGGCTTATATTATAAAATAAATAAATAAAATAAAAATCATTTATTTCAGAGCTTGGCTCCATATAATGTGTTAGTAACATAGAACTTACCCCTAGTGTTAGACAGAGCAATATAAAAACAAAAATACAAAAACAAAAACTAAAAATAAAGTACAACAAACCAAAGACACAAGACAGAGTGGGAGCGTGGCTCACAAGTCAGTCGTCCCAGGCACATGGAGTTGCATCCAATGTGCCTGTATGGGACAGTCCAGCCTGTCAGCCACAACCTTTAGGATGCTGTTGGCACTGCCGCGCAAACGTCGCATCATTGAGGCTACTCGCTTGCGTAAAATAGCATGAAAGCCATCAACGCGCGCCTCGGCGAACATTCCCGATGCGCTGCAGTAACGCGGCAGCCCCAACAGCAACCTAAACGCGTTATTGTATTGCACCCTCAGTGCGTTTGCAGAACCCTTGGTATAGCTGACCCACAGGCTACACGTGTAGAAGGTTTGGCAATATGCCTTAAACAGCGTCAATTTGACTTCCTTACTACAGCGTGAAAACCTGCGAGCCAGCATATTAGCTCTTACTGCAAGGGCCCTTCGCTCTCTCTCAATGTCAGCCACATCAGACTGATCATCCGTCACCCAGTGACCCAGGTATTTAAATTTGGACACGCGCGCAAGCTCACTACCACAAAGTGATTATTATTATTATTATTTGTTTCTCGTTATAGAGTCTCGGGCTCATACGTCCCGGTCTTTTGGAAGGCTTGCGTGGGGATATGGATCCAACACGTAGAGGCCCCTTGGAGAAATTTGCTGTGGTTGTAGCCCTGCTGGGACCCGTTCCTGATCATATCAATAAGATGATACATCCATGAACAGGTCCCAGCAGGTGATTGTACTATTGCATTGGTATGAAAAAGAAAAAACCGGGCTATTAAAATGGAGTTTGGATGGACTATTTATTTGGGCTATTGCAAAAGAAAAATGTCACCCGCCGTAACCATCAATGTGACTGTTACCTCTGGCGGGTGGTGACTCGCCCCTCACTAGGTGGGCCCCGTAATGCCATCGTGCAGACGACCGGAAGCAACACGAGCTTGAGGGCTCAGGGGTGTCGAGAGGTGTGCTGCGCTTTCTCCGAAGTTACTCGCGGCGTATGCCCTTTAACACTTCCACCCCTGGAGCATATAGCTCTAACGCTCCTCTCTGGACGGCCAATGAAGGCAAGCCAGAGCTGAGAGTCCTACGGGTCCTCTTGGGTTTCCACTCCGGCCGATGAAGGCACACCGGAGACGAGGACCCTGACCGACTCTCTGGAGATCTCGGGTCCGTGGGGTCGTCACTCCCCAACAGCTCGCCACAAGCTGCCCTGCGGGCTTATTATTATTACTTAGGAAAGACCTATTCAACGACACCCCACACACTAGTATTGGACGATAAAAAAAATTAACCCCTACTTTAGGTGTACGGGAGGTACCCGTAAAAATTTTTTTTTTTGTAGTTTTTATTTTACCATTTTGTCAGCGTAATACATACACATACTCATACCAAATTTCAGATTTCTAGTACTAATGATCACGGAGCTAAGTCGCGGACGGACAGACAGACAGAGAGACGGACATACGGACATGGCGAAACTATAAGGGTTCCTAGTTGACTACGGAACCCTAAAAAGAGGGCTGTTATAAGTATAATATAATTTATCTGTGTATCTGTGTGGCTGTGTATCTGTGAATCTGTGTATCTGTGGCATCTTAGCACCCATACGGTTGGACCGATTTGAGTGCGGTATTTTTTAATCGAAAGCTTAGTTTGTCGAGATGGTTCTTAGTTTTGTTTGATGAAAATTGGGGTTCTCGTCTCTAAGCTCAGCTTTTAGTTGAAACTAGTCACCGGATCTAAACCAAAATTGAAGCTAGAAATTCCAAATTTTGTTTTTGTTTAGTGTATAGCATTTGCTACCTATAAACTCAATACAAGAGAGTCTAATGATGACCAGCTACTTGTGTCACGTTCATTTGATTGATTAATTTTTATTAAACCAGCAACGTCTGCTAGAAAACCTTCGCAAAAACCAATTCATGTTTACAATGAAGCGAAATTGAAGGTTATACCCCGCGCGGCGAACGAGGATTCCTATGACACCTGTCATCTCAGTACATTTTTCCGATTATCCATACTTCCATACTTAATATTATAAATGCGAAAGTGTGTCTGTCTGTCTGTCTGTCTGTCTGTTACCTCTTCACGCTTAAACCGCTGAATCGATTTTGATGAAATTTGGCATGGAGATAGTTTAAGATCCGAGGAAGGACATAGGATAGTTTTCATCCTGGAAATTATCCCTAAAAAGATTTTAAAGTGAGTAAGTAATTCATGATGACATTGATGACCCTGTCGAAAATGTAATTATTAGACCAAAAGCACAATTGCTCTTACATTTGCTTAGGCGCTCTTAATAATCGGCGGATATCTATCGTGTTGTACGAGGTTGCTTCCATACTTCCAAGTTCCACGCGGACGTAGTCGCGGGCAAAAGCTAGTAGGTTATAAGATGTATACTGAGATGACTTGCTTAATATTACATCCAACTTGCTTAATATTACAACCTTAATATCACACCATTTAGATCAGGGCAGTCAAGTAGACGTCGCCTATTTTGACTTTCGCAAGGCGTTTGATAGAGTAAGCACTGAGACTTTACTCGAAAAACTAGATACTGCTGGCCTGTCAACTAATTTACTAAGCTTAATAAATAATTACTTGTCCGGCAGAGAGCAATATGTCGTATTCAAAAATTGGGCAAGTGCGAGTCCGACTCGCGCATGAAGGGTTCCGTACCTATACATATATATAATCTATAACAAGTTTGTTGTATGGGAGCCCCCCTTAAATATTTATTTTATTTTATTTTCAGTATTTGTTGTTATAGCGGCAATAGAAATACATCATCTGTGAAAATTTCAACTGTCTAGCTATCACCGTTCTTGAGATACAGCCTGGTGACAGACGGACGGACGGACGGACGGACAGCCAAGTCTCAGTAATAGGGTCCCGTTTTCACCCTTTGGGTACGGAACCCTAAAAATGCTAGATCTGACCTTTATCCAGTGACCTCGGGAATCGGTCAAGGCAGTTGCCTTGGACCTTTACTATTTTTGATGCTTGTCAACGATCTCCCAGCTTCCATCAATCATTCGACATGCCTTCTGTTCGCCGACGATCTAAAGCTAGCATTGAATGTTACCAATCCCGAAGACAGCGCCAAACTCCAAGAGGACATAAACAGCGTGCGCTGCTGGGGTGTGAACAACAGCCTCGAGCTAAATGTTGACAAATGCTCAATCATGTCCTACACCAGGGCCCGAAATCCTCTTTCTTACCCCTATTTATTAAATGACGAACCCATGAAACGGGTCAACTTGGTGAAGGATCTCGGAACGTGGTTTGACCCTCAACTTAACTTTAATGGCAACATCACAAAGATTTGCGATTCCGCCCGAAGGTCTCTAGGATTCGTATTCAGGCAATCCAGACTATTTACCTACAGAGCTACCATAGTCGTGCTCTTTAACGCCTACGTTCGCAGCAAATTAGAAACAAACGCGATAGTGTGGAGCCCTCACGAAACCCAATACATACTCATGCTAGAGAGAATTCAGAAGTCGTTTATTCGATTTCTTTACAATAAACTCTACGGTTATTATCCAAAACTCTATCCTACGCTCTTTATCCTTGGAATGGTTGACTGTTTCTCCTTGGAAGTCCGTAGAAACACTTATATTGTTAGATACTTTCTTCAACTATTACGAGGCGAAACCTATAATCCATTCCTCTTGTCGCGAATTTCTTTCTGGGTACCTGCGGTTCCCACCATCGTCCTCCGCCCCCGGGCGCGCCCGCTGCTCGCGGTCCCGGCAACGCGTACACGGAGCCACTCTCACTCTCCACTTCATCACGCGCTAACGTTACTCAACGACATCTTGCTTAGTGACAGCGATCTGGATATATTTTTTAGCTCCGAGTCTAGGCTCATGTCCTCAATCACTGGCTACTTGGAGTCTATTGTTAGGCCTAGCTCAATTACAGCCTAACCTTATTATTATTGTTATTTTCTCTTTCTATAAATACCCATGTATACTAAGTTAATCAGCATGCTTGGTTATATACTGTAAGTGTTGATTGTAAACTTATAAATAAAATAAAAAAAAAAAAAAAATGACAGGTGTTATAGGAATCATCGTTCGCCGCGCGGGGTATAGGCAGGCTTACAATGGTAAGACGCCCGTGTTGGCCATGAAAGCCGTTGAAAACGCGGGTTCGAACCCCGCCTGAACTACATTTTTTTTTCAATGTTTTGCTGCATTGTAGACATCTGTCATTTGGTTGTATGAAAAAATTATACATTTCAGTTTGTTTCTCAAGAGGCACTGATATTAAGATTTAATTGGACAACAAAACCTTCAAGTATTAAATTTCAAAGGCTTAGGCATGTTAAATATTTCGATAATAAATTACAAGGGGTCAAAGTTCAAATGGAAAATATGCACAAATACTGTGCACTGAAAAATCCTACAGGTGTCGAGGTCATAGAGGTCACGCTTGAACGCGGAAGGGATGTTTAACATTTTGGCCTCGAGCACTAGGCAAGTATAAATGGCAAGGAGTAGATTTCACTGGAACTGCGTGAAAATTGCACACACATAAATGCTATAAGCACGCATACGGCTGGGTTTTTCGATATATGGGGGTTCACGAGGTCACAGGGGTCACGGAAAACGCGGAAGGGTTGTTTAATATTTCGCTTCGGGTACTAGGCAAGCATGAATGGAGTGGAGTAAATTTTGTTGACATTGCAAGCCTACACGTATGCAGAGGCGGGATTGGGAATGTAGGGGTAGAGCGGGCGGTTCGTGGGTCCATGGAAAACGCGGAAGGGTTGTTTAATATTTCGGGTGGCCTACTAGGAAAACATAAAATACAAGTAGAATAACGAGTGTGACGGGCGTTAAATGTTACCTGCGGTACTTACCCGAAAATAGTAAAATAGGAACCTGGCACGAGACCTTTTTTGTACATTAAATAAGCTTACAGAAAACGTCTTCTAATTTTGTCTCTGAGTTTATGGGAAGTGCAAAAGAATACAAAATTATTAATGTAATAAAGTAGTTATATATAAACGTGATATAAACTAAGCTCACCTATTAGTCTACCTTAAATATAAATTGTAAATTTAAATTGTAAAACTAATTATAAGTAAGCACGCAGTGTAAATTTTACGCCATACGATAAATAAATAAATAAATAAGTCTACCTTAGTAATTCACCTTTTTATCAGATGATTTTTACACAGTTTATTCATATTTCTAGCAATAACCGTTGTGTAAACGCATATCGGCATATCTTCCTGACATTCAGTATGCGTGAACAAGTGCTGGCCAAACTATATTTTCCTTTCCCAGTCTTACAATTTAACTTTGCAATAAAACCGACCAATATCTTGACCTAATCTCCTCGGGCAATGCTCTCAAAAAGCTAAGCTCAACCACAAATCCTTATCGTCAGCAATAACAATAACACTTTCATGCTTAACAACACCATAACGTTTACGCAACAAAATTGGGACACTTCCTCACAAGCCTGCACCCCTGGGAGGGCTATTCGTGTCAGTGTTTAGTCCACTTTCGAGATTTAGCGCGGGTTGGTAAATAAATAAATTGGGGACCTAATAAAGTTTGACCGAGTAGAGAATTTACTAGAACCATGTTACATCGGTCGTAATGGAACTGTTACATAATCAGAGGTCTTATAACACGGGTTCATAATAGGATCACACGAGTGTTTAAGGTTTAATTGAGCATTCCTCAAAAATATATAAAATTTAAATTCAATATAATTTTCCTATTTCGTTACCAATTTTAGTAATTTTATATCAATGTTATGATATGCTTTTATGCTTTAATTTTTTTAACTACCGTTACCGCTATTGTAGGTTGTATGCAAACGGTAACGGAATGGAATGTAAAAATATTGAAATACTTTTTTTCTCCTAATTAGATCGAAAGAGCTCGTGATTCTGAGTAGAAAATACCCAAAATATCGAAAATTAAAAAAAAGTAGGGTGTTCAACTTTAGAAAAAATGGCCCATTTAGTAAAGTGACAGCTATGTCAATGCTAAGGCGGTATCAATGTTGGAAGGCGTACATTGAAAATGCTACTTATTTTATTGGAAATAATGAACATATGAGAACATACTAAAAGCTGTTGGAACGTGTTCTGTTATCGATTCTAAGTATAAGTATCCCCCGCTAACTTTTTTTCGAATATCTTCCATGTACAGACTTTCGAGCCTCTTCAGTTTTATTATAATGTACAGATTATTGTAATGTAGTTTAATTATGAGTCATATGATACTTGACATAAATGAATTTTAATTTTATTTAATTTCATTATCATAACCCACAATGATTTATTTAGGCCGACAGTAGGCGTCAAATCAATGGTGCTCCAAAAACCCCGCGGTATGATTATCATACATTATATTTTACATTTTTTGTAGATACGAAGTACTCAGTACTGCCAGTAAGTACTGCGGAGCTGAGAAATAAATGAGAGATCATCATATTACATGATCATCTTAAGATTACCCCGCCAAAGATATCGTAATGTTATGAAATAATGTCTCTTTTTTTGCTTACTGCCAAGTAATGTATGTACCTATTTACGTCATAATAATAATTATTATTTATTTATACCACAGAAAACAATGGCCCATAATTGACATAAAATTGAGACTTAAAAAAGAGGTGTTAGTGAACAAAAACTATACCTAGATATGGGTGTAGATGAAAACATTATTCAATAAAGTAGTTTTAATAATGTGAAAAATAAAATTTACGCTTCGTTACTCGACATTGGCCCAATAACTGACGTCCCTAGTTTAAGAAAAAAATTACCTTTGTAAAGAATATCGAAAACTGGTTTTAAGCTACACACTGATGCGTTTTCTCAGAAACTCTTTAGAACTAGCTTTGGCTACATAAATCGTTTACACAGTCGCTAGCGAGTACGGTCACGTTAACTCATCGTGAGGGTTCAGTAGCCTTACAATGAGCTTACAGTGACCGTACACGCCTGAGTCTACATAAACGGTTTGTATGGAGAATAGGCTATTTGACTGATGTTGAATTCTACAGCGTACTGTAGTTATATGAATATTACTTTCGGGTTTCGTTCTCGATATTAGCACATATATACACATGTAGTTTCACAATAGACTCGCCATTTCGCACTGTATTTTGGAGAATTATAAAAAAAAGAAAATGGGGGTATGAACCATCATTTGACGTCCTACCCGCGCTTGACCGGCGCCATCATTCACATTTTAGTGCTTCGCTGTTTCGCACGATACACTTTATAATTTATAGTTTTAGTGAAGTGTTTCCAAGTTTACAGTTATAATACCATTACAAAATGCCTAAACGTAAACGCGCTAAGTGTGATGAAGATGATTACGAGTACTTAGAAAAACAATTACGTAAATTAAGGCGTAAAATTCAAAGTGGGCGTAAACGCCACCGTCGTGACAGTTCTTTGTCTTCGGGGAGTGATACTTCGCTTTATAACCCACCTGGTGAGTAATTATCGATTATGTAATGAATACAGTTTGTTCATCGCGTTCGGCCTGTAGTCCATAACCGTTATTTTTAATGTACTACAGTATAAATGTACGTATAGGTCCTTACTTACAAAAATATTATATACATTTTAATGTACCTACTGTCTACTTAAAGGGTAATCGGACTGTCCACATGGGGCTTTCCAAATCCTAATGAAAATAATTATGTACTACCACTTAATGGATAATCGGACTGTCCACATGGGGCTTTCCAAATCCAAATAAAAATATGTACTATCGGGTCCACCATCGGGGTGTTTCCACTGTTACATATGAACCGTTACACTTTAAACAGTATCATAATGGGTTTGCGTGTTTCTCACTATGGAGTCTCACTGCCCGATAAAACAACTGTTTTATTTTTATTTCTTCATAGAATGCGATCTGAACGCCCCCGTCGACGATGACGTCAACATACCAGAAGCCGGATGTTCCTACTGGAACGACTGGCCGGAACCATCCGAGTTGAGTGATACGTATGAGCCAGTGGTGGATGGCGATGCAGGCCTCGGCCCGCCGCCCCCCGGGCAGCCGCCCGCCACTGATATGCCGTTACCTGCTGTTACCGCTACCTTGCCGTCTCCTTCATGCGACGCAATGCCGCCGCCGGCCGCTGTTGCACCTCCAATACATTCTAATGTGGTGTCAACAATCACAGTGGTACCACCGCCCAACGCGACAGTATCGCAATTAACTGCGGCCGCGCCGCTGTCATCTACGCCCGCCGCCGCGCCAGCAGCTGCGCCGCCACCGTCGCCGGCCGGCGCCTTGCAGAACGACTCCGTGGAGTTGCCGATGTCGACTTTGGACCCAGATTTATTGGCAATACTGGGTGAAGATCCCACTGTGGTTAAGGAATATGGTGATGACATACACAATGACCTGGCTATTAGACTTAATCATTTTGCCACGTCTGGTCTGAGTAAAGAGGCTCGAAAAGAGATAAAAGAAAAATATCTGATACCGAATAACTGTAAAATGATAAAAGCGCCAACACTCAATGCAGAAATTCGAGCGTCACTTATTGAAAGCCAGGCCAAGCGCGACAAAGGCATAGAAAATAAACAAGTTTTAAACTCTTGCGCTTTGTCATCACTCGGAAAAGCGATCACGCTCCTTCTTTCGTCTGATCACAAAAATCAAGAGATTCTTGGACTGTTGATGGATACGGCTCGAATTTTGGGTGACATTCAACACAGTGATTCGATATTACGCAGATTTTTTGTTCTTTCCACTGTGAAAAAAGAACTTAAAGACCAGCTAGAAAAAACTAAAATAGAAGACCAGCTTTTCGGTAGCAATTTGGCAGAAACTTTAAAATCAGCCCGAACTATACATAAATCTGGGGCTGATATGAGAGCTCCGACAGCTACTGCCAAAGTCGGGCCAAATAAGACGGCCACATTCCCCAACAAGTCTTTAAACGTGCGTGCTCCCCCCACGAGCCGCAGGCCGGCACAAGCGGGGGGAGCCCGGAGTGCACGGCCGACACGTCCAGCTCCGACGCCGAGACAGCCGACGACGACGCAGCGCTACCACAGCAGCAGCTCGAGGACATCGTCTCGTCAGCAGTATCAACGACCCAGACGTTAGATACGGTAAAGCTTGCTGGCCGACTTTCTCATTTTTATCGAGAGTGGTCAATTATTACCAATAATCCTATTATACTTTCATGGATAACTGGTTATGAAATACCCTTCACAACCCCGGTTATACAAACAGTTATCCCTACAGAGCCAGCTTATACACAATTAGAATATAACGCATTTAAGCATTCCATTACAAATCTATTATCAATTGGAGCTGTGTCATTGTGCCAGCCTTGTGAAAATCAGTTCATTTCAAGTATCTTTCTCATACCTAAACCAAATGGTCAGCACCGTTTTATATTAAATTTAAAGCAGCTTAATAAGTTTATCAAAACACAACACTTCAAATTAGAGGACTTAAGGACAGCTTTAAAACTTATTTCAAAAAATTGTTTTATGTGTACGATCGATCTTAAGGATGCCTATTTCCTAATAAATGTACATCCTGACTCTAGGAGATATCTACGATTCCAATGGGATGGCAATTTATTTCAATTTAACGTTTTACCTATGGGGCTGGGCACTGCCCCATACGTGTTCACAAAGATTCTTAAACCGGTAGCTAAATTATTAAGATCCAAGGGATATTTATCAACCTTTTATTTGGATGATCTATTTCTAGTCGGTGACTCGTATGCTGAATGTAAACAAAATATGAATGATACTAAATCTTTATTGAAATCTTTGGGCTTTGTCATCAACATGGAAAAAAGCACTTTTATACCTAAGCATTCCTGCAAATTTTTAGGCAACATCATTGATTCAATTAAATATGAAGTTAGATTACCAGAAGAGAAAAAAGAAAAAATTAAAAAAGAAGTTCTAAAGTTTAAGAAACTGAGAAGGTGTAAAGTTAGAGAGTTTGCTCGATTTTTGGGATTACTGACATCAGCATGTCAGGCTATAGATTACGGGTGGCTTTACACAAAGGATCTTGAACGCTGTAAATATTTATCTCTTCAAGACGACAATAATTATGATAAATTTATGACGATTCCGGACTCATTATCTGCTATATTTGACATGCTATACAGAACTCTGTTCATAATATAAAAAGTGATAACTATTTTTTAGAAATTTTTACTGATGCCTCAACAACGGGGTGGGGGGCAGCTTGCGGCGATGACACTGCCAGTGGTCCATGGGATGAACATGAGCGCTCGTTGCACATAAATTATTTAGAAATTTTAGCAGCATTTTTGGGGCTCAAAGTTTTCGCTAAAAAAGCATATGACTGTCAAATATTATTGCGTATAGATAATACGACAGCCATATCCTATATAAATAGGATGGGTGGTGTCCAGTTCCCTCACTTAACTAATATTACTCAACAATTATGGCAATGGTGTGAACCTCGAAAAATTATGGTTCACGCCGATTACATTCGATCTTCTGATAATGTTATTGCTGACGCTGAATCGAGAAAATTGCATCCCGACATTGAATGGGAACTATCGCAAAATGCTTATACAAAGATAGTAAATCATTTTGGCGTTCCGAATATTGATTTATTTGCAAGCCGGATTAATTATAAATGTGAAAGGTACATCTCGTGGCACAGAGATCCAGATGCCTTTGCAATTAATGCATTTACAATATCGTGGACCAATTTTTTCTTTTACGCGTTTCCTCCGATATCAGTGATTTTGAAAACTTTGCGTAAAATTGTTAACGACAAAGCCACAGGTATAGTAGTAGTGCCACAGTGGACTACACAACCATGGTATCCGCTGTTTATGAGACTTATAGTTTCAAAACCACTGATTTTAAGATCTCACAGTGAATTGATAATTTCTCATTGTAGCGATCGCGCAGTACACCGCCGGATTACCCTGGTTGTCGGGAGGTTATCCGGACATCGCTACGACAAAGAGGAGTCCCGCCGTCAACCATTCCCGTAATGCTGGCATCTCTTTCAGAGAATACAATCAAGCAATATGATTCTTGCTTTAGGAAATGGTTCACATATTGCCAAGAAAATAGTATCGATATTTATAATAGCACAATGTTAAATGTTCTCGGTTTTCTTACCCACATCTATGAGTCAGGCGCTAAATATGGTACAATTAATAGCTGTAAATCTGCATTATCCTTAATACTGGGCCAAGATATCACAAATTCTGATTTAATTAAACGATATCTTAAAGGTGTATTTCGGTTACGGCCTACATTGCCCAAATACAATTTGACTTGGGACGTCGATACAGTACTAAATTATATATCTGACTGGTACCCAAATGAAAACCTAAATTTAGAAAAACTTAGTAAGAAATTAATAACATTGTTGGCCATAATTACTGCTCATAGGGTCCAAACTCTGTCAGTCATAAATATTAAAAATATCAGAATTCAAGATACTGTAATTATTATTCATATTCCGGATCTTATAAAAACGTCACGACCAGGATCACACCAACCAGTCCTTTCGTTACCATTTTTCTTACAAAGACCACAAATATGTCCCGCAGGTACTCTACGGGCATATCTGGATAAGACTAATAATTTACGTAAAGAAATCGATTCATTATTCATTTCATTTAGAAAACCTCATCAAAAGGTAACTTCCCAAACGTTAAGTAGGTGGGTCAAAAGTACATTAACAAGTAGTGGCATAGACACATCCTTGTTCACAGCGCATAGTACTAGACATGCGTCCACTTCGAAAGCATTTAAACTAGGCATAAATCTAAACGTTATTCGCAAAACCGCTGGTTGGAGTTCAACTTCTACGGTATTTGCTAAACATTATAATAGAATGATATACACTGACATACCGAACGTTGATTTCGCTAAAAACATATTAAATACTTAATTAATGTTAATCATAAGTAATATTAATGTAAACTAATTCATATTACTGGTTAATTATAATTTCATTATTCGCTAGAATAACTGATCACTGCTTAAAAATTAAGTTTGTTACTTTTGGTAAATGTAAATATACATTTATGGATTATTTCATACATTGTTTAATTATGAAGTACAAAGCTTCTTCAATAGGTATTTCACGACGTTATTTTCTCTAAACATCTACATGTGTATATATGTGCTAATATCGAGAACGAAACCCGAAAGTAATTAATGATTAAACGAACTTACCTGTTGTGAAGTTCAATCATAATTACTCGAAGGGTTTCGTTCGAAGATATTAGCAACCCTCCCATCCCAGGATTAGTCTAGCCCCAAGTCCTGAAATACCTACATATATATAAAACAGCTCAGCAAATCTCCAAACAGAATGATGGCGCCGGTCAAGCGCGGGTAGGACGTCAAATGATGGTTCATACCCCCATTTTCTTTTTTTTATAATTCTCCAAAATACAGTGCGAAATGGCGAGTCTATTGTGAAACTACATGTGTATATATGTGCTAATATCGAGAACGAAACCCTTCGAGTAATTATGATTGAACTTCACAACAGGTAAGTTCGTTTAATCATTAAAAATTAGCTAAATATTTCACGAAACAAAGAAAAAAAATCCAGAAACATATATCTTTTTTGGAAATATGTGACTTCAAAGGTATGCAAATATTATGATATATTTTTTTAATCCAAAATAAATTTTGAAAATGTTCTCAGAATCCTCATAATTTTACGAAACAATAATTGTATGACAATTATGAACTTAAACGCACTTTTTTACGGTGAAAATGACAAATTTCTTAATTTTTCCACACAATTATTGGTACCTATACCGGCCTGTGACGTCACTAGCCTGACGCGTTTTGTATGGAGCGTTTTTAGCGCTACGTAGGAATGTTGAACTTTGACGGTCATTTCTGACTTTTAGAGCAGTTTAAATGTAGTCAGTCCCATATAGACATTTGATCATAATAAAAAATAGAATCGATTGACATCCTCAAAAAAAATTAGTCAACATGCCTATTGTAGTTCTACTAAGTAACCGCTAGGGGCGCTGTACTATTCTCCATACACATTTTTTTTTATAGAGGGTTTTACATATGCCACCCTCATCGTGGCTCTCATAATCTAAACATTCCTTATTTTGATTACATGCTTAACTATAGTCTGTACACAAGCTGAGCCTCCTCCGAGGAAGGAGACGCGAGGATGCAATTTATTCTACCGAGATCGTACGTTCTTAAGTTGAGGAGACGTCGCTGCGCTTCGCCCCGGCCACGTTCCATTGTCACGTGATACACATCTTCCACTACCCCACATTCATTACAATTAGGCGAGTCACTTTTTCGCATCATGTATGCATAACTATTCAATGGGATATGGCCGGAGCGAAGTCGGAAAGCGATTATTAAGTCTTCCCTACCTATTTTACATAAACTAAACCACGGAGACCGGGGGAGTGAGGGCTGGATAGTTTTGTACGGGACCTTTCATCAAAATATTCCGACCAATTTTGATTACACATTGTTTACGCCATCGCTAGCGAGTACGCTCACGTTAACTCATGGTACGGCTACACTGTAGAGTAATAGACTTAAGAAACATCTGTTCTGTAGCCGGTACAGAATAGAGGTTTCTTAAGTCTATTCCAGACCGCTAACCTAACTTAAACCAGTAATTTTATCATGCCATTCAGATTAAGGGAGTATTTGGGCACTGTCTAAAGAAATCCCCCTGTACTTACCCTAGAAAACAAAATCACAACGAGGAAAATTATGTTGCGCGATTTGGTCGGTGGAAAAGAACTGGGCTTTATTTTAATTTGGATAAAGTGTACCGACCTATATTGTTTGCTAAAATAAATTCTAAGGAATACGGTGTATGTGTGTTGTAATGGTGTGGAAAACGGGTCGAATATTACGGGGTTAGTGCGGTGTGTTCACTTTGTTTATTGTTATTGCGTACTAGTTAGAAGGTCCGCAACTTTGTCCGCGATTTTTCTTTACCATAGTCGAGAAAAATCCTATAACCATCCAGCCTAATTGGATGTACCAAAATAAACCGTTACGGCGAGATGAGAGAACAAATAAAATTTACAGATGATGCTGCACGGATTTCTCCTGAAATATTGACCTATCTCCATAGAAAACGAACTAGATAGAATTTTATAATAGTATAGATGTGAAAATATGTTGGTGTAACAACCAGACGACTTAATTTTTGTATAGGTACGCAATCGCACTACGCAAGCAGAACATTTGTTAAGTTTTTTTTATAGATTTTTTTTATCGATTCTGTTTTTAACGTGGAAATACCACATTTAAAATAGAATCAAGAACAGAACGAATTAAGAACGGAAGAAATTATTAATATTTCATAATTTAGCTTTTTGTCAATATTTATAATAATAAAAATGTGGTATTTCCAGATGAAAAACAGAATCGATAAAAAGATTCTATTAAAAACCGTTGAAAAAAGCGCCATCTCTCTCGCGCTCCTTATAAAGGAATGGGAGAGAGGGGTTGTAAAGGACTGGGGATCTTGCGTGTAAACGCACATCCTAGGGTATGACTAATGCGCTTATGCAAAAAAACGTAGAATGATGGTATCAAAGATGTGGTGATATTTGTTATTTTCGAAGTGTTTTGTGTTTGTCGAAGTTTTTGAAGTGCCGTATTGAAGTCAAATTATTAGTCGAAGTCAAATTATTAGCACTACTGTCTAGGGGCTTTTGTTTCAAAAATTTAATAATCAGGACAGCGTATACTAAGAACTTGTAAACAAAAACTTGTTTATAAGCATTAATTTCCATAATCCATGCCACGAACTCAAATCATTAGTTTAATTCACACGTGCTGAAAGTAGGACATTTTGTATTACAATTCCACATGTTTGTTCCAGATTCTGGATAGATTTATACCTGATACATACTAAAATTAAGCTACAGGGACATATCGCTGTAACTGACACAATAGTGTATGTGAAAATAAGTCGTTTCATTAACGGCACGATAGGTTTTACAGAATGTTTCAGAAAGTCGTACCTACCTCTTAATGTGTATGAACATACGTCGTTTCATAAATGGTAAGATAGGTTTCGCAGAAAGTCCCACGTGACTACGATTCCATTGCTTGGCTTAACGATTCATGGAAGTTGAGTTAATTTCTAATTGAATAACTCGGTTTTTGCTGTGAAATCGGGACAAAAGCTAGTCCTTATACAGAATACGGACTGGTAATAAAATTATGCTATACCTATACCTTGAAGGGCAATTGCTTTAAGGCGACTCCTAATCCCAACGTCCTTGAGGATCTGGGCGGAGCCTAACGTTATTCCCCCCGCCGACCGTGCGCCCCCGGAACATTACTTCGTTCATAATCTCGTTGAGTGGCGTCCAAGCAGCTTCATACACTCGCATAGTCCGAGCGTGAGTTGAAGATCAACAAACCTTATACCTTATTTAAAGGCATTGAAAAATCTCGAAGTAAAATAAATCATTTAAACAATGATATAATTATTTCGGATTACTAAATATCTATTTACCTACTACAGTAGAATATTAAAAATAAAATGCGTTAAATCTATTTTCCAAAAAAATTGTGAAATTGGCCATTTGGAAGTCTCGAATCGAAAAATACTTTTTAGTTTCTTTTGTATGTGTAGGTACCTACCAAAAATAGTTAAAATGCCGACAAGCTTCTTGATTATACGTGTAAAATCATGCAGAAATAAAAAATATCGTTTTTTAATAAATAAATCATATCGTGACCCAGCGGATGAACCGATACTTTAAAATAGTAGTGGAGGCACAGCTTTATCCCCCGGGTCATGCTGCTCTAATGAAAAGATAAACTATAAATAATAGAGCGACAAACTCAACTTTACCGTTGGAAAACGGATTTACGTCCTTTACCTACTTATAAACAGTGATAGTTTTTTATGACTACATTAGTAATGTTCTCAGATTTTCCCCTATACTTGTTGATATTGACGATATTTTACAAGACAAATTTTTTGGCAAATTTCAATGTTCAAGGTCAATGGATACCCTATAAATGTTAATTTACTTGAGTGTCAAAATATGCCGATGCTGGAAAGGAGAACTTATCTAAGCGACATTTTGGGGGATATTGAGTTATACACACTGTTGGGATCGGCAGATTTTTCTGCATCGAATGGGTTGGGTCTCGTATACATTTGTCTGACGACTTTTGTGTCGCTTATCCCGTCGGTGATTTAGAGAATCTCTATTTTTTTTCTACTAAACGACTTGATTTTTGAGGTTTTTTTAGCAAAATGGAGATTACATAAAAAGTTTTTTGCATAATAATGAACCTTAGAGCTTTTTTACTTATTTGTCAAAACAGATAAAACAACTTGGATTATTTTTCTTTATTACAACTAACCTTGCACTTGTTGGTTAACTGTTTTTACCTGATCGTAAAATATATTTTAATGTCGTTTGAGGCATTTTACCTATGTATTTATGATAAAATTAACATAAAGGTAAATTATGAAAGAAACATTGAATGTGATCCACTGCAATGTAAGCACGACTCGAACCTGCGACCCTAAGTTTCCGGCGTAGTGCTCTACCAACTGAGCTATCATATCGTTACGTCAATCACACTAAATCTTTGATTCCATAATTCTTCGCTACTGGAGCGCCCTCTGTGTCATGTGTGTTTAAAATGCTTATTCGCATTAGCCAAAAAGTAAAAATGTGGTATTTCCACATTATTACACAGAATCGATATAAGATTCTATAAAAAAAAATAACATAGATTAAATTACCTGATTGTCGTATCTTAACTATTGGCGTTTATCCAAATTTACCTGCTTTGATACTATGAAACCATTATCGCTTATCCTTTTTTACCTGATATGACTTTGATCGACTACTGTCGCTTATCTTGAATTGCTTGAATGACAATTGAGTCGTATTTGTCGCATAGAATGTACTAAAAAAACAAATATTTTCGTTAAATTGGTAGTTAGACAACTTTACCGGTTCTGTTTTATAAAATATCACACATTTAGTTGTAATTCAATATATTTATAAAGGCCGTTAGGCCCACCTGCGGTGTAAATCTGTGTCTGTGGCGCTAAGGCATTATTTTGGACTCGCTTGATGGAACCAAACGCCATCTCACTCAAACAGTGTCTCACGAGACGTTACTTATATCACACAGAATTGTAGGTAGTTTTGTTATTCTTGTAAGGATAGGATATTATCTCATTGCAATTGTAAAACTTGAAATTTCACGTAGTTCGTGATTTAAAATTCCTTAATGAGTATCGAGTGACTGCAGTCTTGAGAACTCTTGTGCTGTTCTCATTAGTCATAGCTATCGTTTGCTACCATACATTGGTCTAGAACTACTGGAAATCTTTCAGCAGATCAGGATCACATATAAAAATTGATAAAATTGAAATTTCACGTGATATCTGATGAATAAATCTTTAACATTTCTAAAGCAGTTTTTTTTGTATTTGCGTAGTTGGACCATAAGTTTTTGTCTTAGAGAACTTTAAATGTCACTTAATTAATTTTAATGTTTGAAAATAAATATTTTCCTCTAATTAAAACATTAATCGTGAGGTTTTATTGTACGATAAATAGCTTTTCATGTCTGAAATATTTCCTACAAAGGCGATTAGATAATTTTTCTTGATTTATTTCATGCTGATTTATGCACATTTATATATTTACGAGTACCTGACTATAAAATGAGCATGCACATATATATTGTTAACTGTGTTGATTGTTGTGTAATAGATTATACTATTTTACCTGACTAATATCTCGGGAAACGTGTCGTTTAGATAATTTTACCTAATTCTATTTTGACAGCCATTTTGCGTAAGCGATGCTAAATTTTAAATTATTCCATTAATAGACAAAATAACAAAAGCGACATTTCACTACTTATAAGGATATTTGGAAATCCATTTTTTTTTTTATTTTAATTTAAAGATGTATTTCTTTATTACCTACATAATTTGTATAAGTTACAAAAAAATCTATCAAGTAGTTTAGATAAAAGAAAATAAAAACCAATTTTCGTCTTTTTTAATTTTCTCAAAAACCCGAAGTATTTCAGGTTCCTTTTTTTGTAAAATAGCATCTTACATCTGGGCTAATATATTAGCAAAACGGCAATCGATTTGGCTTCTGGGGCCGATGCCCCATACAAACACGGCTATACCCTTTGATTGAAAATTGACAATTCATTTCGAACTAAACGTCATCTCGATTGATATTGGAATAGAGGTCAAATCAAATTTCTTTGTTTTTCAGAGATGTTCGAAATTTGAATAAATAATACTATCGAAATAAGAAATTTGTGCTAAAAAACAGTCTATTTTTATGGTGGTCATAATGTACCGTTCTTGAACGCATCATGGAGGGTTTATGATATTTGGATAGATAAAAGATTTAATAAAATAACAAGCTTTCGATAGCTGAATGTACTTATACATGACTCAAAAGTTTTTTTTTTTTTCAGATTATTATGCATATAACCCTGTGCCGTCCCTTTGTCGTGTAAAGGCCTCTATCTTTTTTCAACTCGTCCTTATTTAGATCAGCAATGTCCAACCCTTTTGTAATACATCCAGGTAGTCCCACCATCTCCATCGTGATCTACCGTGACGCCGAATTTTATTGGGTGGGTGTAGATTTCTTGATCTGCAGATCGGTTGACATGCGGCAAACGTGTCAGCTCTACTTTAGTTTAGCGGTTGTCTGGGTTACGTAAGCTATTTGGGTTTTGGCGTTACTTCCGCGATCGATTAATTTGATCCAAGATCGTTTCATTGCCCTCGGGCAAACTTAGAGAGAAAAATTCTGAGCATTAGTCAAAAATTAAGTCCGGGCATTACGATGAGTCTAAATAAAGTTATATATTTTTTCATTAATTCAACTGTAATCCGATTATTAATATATGGCTTTTAAACAATATGTAATAAAAATCAGGTTTTTATTTTATAAACGGTAAACAATTGGAACAGAACTTATGGCCAGGCTAGGTATGTCTAGCTAGGCCCGGCGGATATATCAAAAATTACTAACGCTCATTTAGATTTAAATATGAAGTGGGAAATTTATTGATGCAAATATGTATTCTGACTATATTTACATAAATAAGCTCTCATGCCAAAATTGTCACTTGCCTTCTTGGACTAGAAAATTATTGTAATTTTTGATAATGTATTTTTATATCATATGCCATGTACTGTACTAGTGACGCAACGAATGTGAATACTTACAATAAATATTCGTATTCGTAAATTAGCGTTTTACCGAATATTACAATGGTATTCAAACGAACAATACTTGTTCTGCATTACGATATTCATATCTCTTAGGGTTGAATTCATAAAGATCATTAGACGTTATCATGCTTAAATATCTGTATTATCAGATTTTTTTATTACCCCACTCTGTCTTGTGTCTTTGGTTTGTTGTACTTTATTTTTAGTTTTTGTTTTTGTATTTTTGTTTTTATATTGCTCTGTCTAACACTAGGGGTAAGTTCTATGTTACTAACACATTATATGGAGCCAAGCTCTGAAATAAATGATTTTTATTTTTTTTATTTATTTATTTTTTACTAACCGAAATACCTAAGGTACTCTAATATTACACAGAGAAGGGCCCTAAAACCCACACCAAAAATGTTATTTTCTGGGAATCCTGTCTGGTGTGGGCCTATGACTGAGAATATCTAAGTATCCAAATGTGTTCGGAAATGCTAAGCAATGACAATTTTTTTTATAAGTACTTAAAATTAATAGATACCTAAATACGAAAAAAAAACAGTTGAATTTAATTCTATATGAAAATGAGTGCTTTTTGTTATGTCGCATAACGTAGTCGTGTGAAAAAACGAACTACACTCTCTTAAAATACACTTCAAACGCACGAAGACAGATCGAACCTCCGCGGGATCCGGTACTATAACAATTTTCCGTAACTAGATGGATCGCGAGAGCAAGTGACACAGCCTTCCCCTTCGACGGTTAGATTTACACTGAGCTCACAGCCCGGGCACGGCCGCGCTCGCGGAAATTCAGTTTTTTGGATGCTTTATTAGACCGAATTTCCATTTTACTAACTTTTAAACAATACGATTAAAGATCAAGGAATTGTCAATGTTCTTGCGAAAGAGCCGTGTAAATATCACTTGTAGTTTAGAAGCCTTAGGGAATTGAAAATTGAAAACGACCCTATTTCAACATTATTTTTTCCATAGTAATTATTGCTTTAAAAAAAAATCCAACTATATTTTTTTAGAAGAAATAGTCAAAAATAACATATATTTTTTTCAGATTTTTCCGTTGGCTAGATCACGAGCCTTAGGACTTTAAAAATCACCATTCCACGTACGGAGTCGCCTTAAACAACCAATTAGTGATTTTACTTTTTGTCACTTAGTTCATTCGATTCCCGATTCCAGTAATCTTTTTCAGATAATCTGTAAATGCAGTTATTTATGATTGTTTAATGCAGTTTCTTTCCAGGGCCGATATTTTTGGATATTTTCATTTATTTTTAAGGATCTATGAAGCTAGAGCTAAAAGATGAATTTTCAACGGACTTTTAAAAGCAGGTTTAAAACTAATAAACCGTAAAGTCCCGTTTCGTCGTGATATGAAGCAAAAATGATCCGCCGTCTAGTTAAATTGTAATGTTCTATCCTCTTTATCCTATGCTCTGCAAGATGTGGACCATGACGCTACGTGACAGAGATAGGGTTGGAGCATGTAAGATATGGTACTGGCAAGGAATGGAAGAAATAAGCTGGACATAAAAGTCATCGATGAGAAAGTGTGGGACAGGGTGAAAGGAGAAGAAACATAACCGAATTAATTATACTACTTACTATAGAAACACGAAGAGGGAAAATTATAGATTTAGTAAGATTTGATGATCTAGAGATTCTAGAGATAATGAGTACAATATCAAAGGAAAGAGAAGCAGAGAGCCGAGAATTAGCTCTCTAAACCACACAAATGGAAAGGTTAAGAATTGGTGTAAAAAAAACGGATTGGAGAGAACAGCATCGATAAGAGTGAAATCTACATAGTATAAAACAAAGTCGCTTCCGGCTGTCTGTCTGTCTGTCTATCCTTATGTATGCTTAGGTCTTTAAAAGTACGCGACGGATTTTTAAATAGATAGAGTGATTCAAGAGGAAGGTTTATATGTATAATACGTACATCATTTATCAGCATTGCACCCGTGCAAAGCCGGGGCGGGTTCCTAGTAAATAATAAACAAATCTCTATTTAACGCATCGTGACGGATGCTACATTGGAACTGTACCTATTATCGGGTCTCGTTAACTTGATTGGCTATCGATTTCTTTTTAGAACCACACCGACTAATAATGCCAAGGCCGAAGGGCGCGACATTGCTTCTTGGAAGACTAACATCATGTTTGTACTAAACATCCACCATTGGCAGCCATTTTACAGGAAAATATGATAAAAAACAATGTAACACTTTGACAAAAAAAAAGCAAACACCTGGTGTTTCTCTTCCTCATTGCGAAGGCATGGTGAGCTAATATTTTCGTAGAAAAACTGGACCCGGATTCCCCACATTATAATTCCATATAGTAAAAAAATCATAAAGCGTGCGAAGTAGCTCTAGTCAATCGATAATTTTGATGATATTTTGTTCATTCTGGTGGCATCTATTTTCTCCGTTCCTACATCGTTTTTATCTTTCTCTTATCCGTTATTACTTTTAACCTTTCTTCAACCTTTTTTCCTCTAACTCCGTGACAAAAGATATATAAAGCCCATACGGGGAAAACAGGACAAATAATACCTAATTTTAAAATGTACGGGGAAGACCCTTTTCCAACATCGAAGGCGTGGTACCTAATAAACATATCCCTTATCAGTACCACATTATACAGAGGTTGTTGCTGTCAGGATGAGTTATTTATTACAGCTCAGGGTACGACCAGAGGAAAAAACCCCGTTGAAAAGGAGTGTCTCTTAAATATGCAAATGTTTGTGCTTGTACGCAAGATGGGAGAGCTAATGACTAAGGTGAATGAAATACCCTATAAGCTTCATAATAGCGCTATGCTGTACAATTTACATAGTGTACATCTTTATTTTTTTCATATCATGACAAATATATATTGATAATTACAACCAACATTAAAAAGTATCATTCACTTCAAAAAGTTGGTTGAAATTATCAATATTATTTACCTTGAGTTATAGATAGTCCGTGCCGTGGGGTGTCCGGCCTTAGAATTGTCCCCCACCATATCGTCCCGTGGTTGCAGTAGAAGCCTGCTAAGGGAATAATAATATACCGGGAGATGGGCAGCAGCGTCTTCCAGAGACCTTAAAAAAAAAAAAAAAAAACTGCGCGCGCCAACCCGCCTGCCAAGCGTGGCGCGTATGGCAAACCCCCTCTATGAAAATTCACACAAATACCAGGCCCCCAGTCTCCGGCAGCTCCGCTATCCCTGGCGCGGGTAGCGGCCAAGGTAATGGCGGAGCAGGGGGTGCTAAGAATCCCCGGACGAAATCCGGCTACCCATCCCCACGACGACTGGCCCTGGTAACACACAACATACGCACAATGAGGACTGACGAAAAGATTTGCGAGTTGGAAGAGGAACTGAGCAGGTTACACTGGGACATTGTAGGATTATGCGAAGTCCGTAGAGAGGGGGAGGACACCGTAACCCTGAAGTCTGGTAACCTGCTCTACTACCGGGAGGGCGCCCAACAGTCCCAAGGTGGTGTCGGGTTTCTCGTTCACAAGTCCCTCGTTAACAACATCACTACCATCGACAGTGTGTCGAGCAGGGTGGTATACCTAATACTCAGAATATCCAAAAGATATTCGTTGAAGGTCATTCGGGTATACGCACCGACCTCGTCACATTCTGATGAGGAAGTAGAGGCTATGTATGAGGACGTAAGTAGGGCCATACATACTTCCAAAACCTACTTCACTGTTGTTATGGGGGACTTCAATGCAAAGTTGGGCAAGAACAGCGGTGATGAGTTGAGAGTGGGGCAATTTGGATACGGGCAACGGAACCCTAGGGGACAGAGGCTGGCCGACTTTCTAGAGAAAGAGGAACTCTTCATGATGAACTCTTTCTTCCAGAAGCCGCCTCACAGGAAATGGACCTGGATAAGTCCCGATGGTTCCACGAGAAACGAGATTGACTTCATCATGACCGACAAGAAACGGATTTTCAGTGATGTGTCTGTGATCAATAGGGTAAAGACCGGCAGTGATCATCGAATCGTAAGAGGCACACTGAATATCAATGTTAAACTGGAAAGGTCCAGTCTGATGAAGTCTACGCTCCGACCTACTCGGGCCCATATTCAAAACCCCGAGAGCTTTCAACTCGAGCTCTCCAACCGCTTCGCTTGTCTGGAAAACTTTGCCTCAGTGGACGAGATCAACGACGGGCTAGTGGAAACTGTTCACACGGTAGGGTCGAAGTTTTTCAGACCCCGCCGTAAAGATAGACCTCAGAAATTGTCTGATCGAACCTTAAACCTCATGGCTGAACGACGCTCGCTACAGTTGCAGTCTCCCGATGACGCGAGGTCATATAGGCAGCTTAATAGACGTATATCGAAGTCCTTGCGACATGATCTGCGGCTCTTTAATACGAACCGTGTTAAAGAGACCATTGAGCAGAACAAAGGCTCCAAAGTGTTCGCAAAGGACAAGTCTATTGGACAAAGCCAGCTGACCAAGCTGAAACGGGAAGATGGCAGCATAGCGTCGACCAAAGCAGAGGTTCTAGGCGAGATCGAGAGGTTCTATGGTCAGTTATACACTTCAGTCGCTAAGCCCGTTGACAGCTTGGTAGGCGATCCAAGAGCCAAGCTGTCCCGACATTATACCGAAGACATCCCGGACATCAGTCTGTACGAGATTAGGATGGCCCTGAAGCAGCTTAAGAACAAGGCGCCGGGCGAAGACGGAATCACCTCAGAGCTTCTGAGAGCGGGTGGAACACCGGTACTTAAGGTCCTCCAGAAGCTCTTTAATTCCGTCTTGTCCGAGGGCAAAACGCCTGAAGCATGGAATAGAGGCGAGGTGGTACTGTTCTTCAAGAAAGGTGATAACAGCCTATTGAAGAACTACAGGCCCATCACGCTTCTAAGCCATGTTTATAAGTTGTTTTCAAGGGTCATCACGAACCGTCTCGAACATAGACTTGATGACTTCCAGCCCCCCGAACAAGCCGGTTTCCGAAGAAGCTATAGTACCATAGACCACATACATACGCTACGGCAAGTTATACAGAAGACTGAAGAGTATAACTTGCCATTATGCTTAGCGTTTGTGGACTATGAGAAAGCCTTCGATTCGGTGGAAACATGGGCGGTGCTCGAGTCACTTCAGCGATGCCATATTGACTATCGGTACATTGAAGTGTTGAAGTGTTTGTATAGTAACGCCACCATGTCGGTCCGAGTTCAGGAGCAGAGCACAAAGGCCATTCCATTGAGAAGAGGCGTAAGACAGGGGGACGTTATTTCCCCGAAACTGTTTACGGCCGTTATGGAAGACGCCTTCAAGCTCCTGGAATGGCAAGGACTTGGCATCAACATCAATGGCGAATACATCACTCACCTTCGGTTTGCCGACGACATCGTAGTCATGGCAAAGTCGATGGAGGAACTCAGCATGATGCTCGATGACCTCAATCGAGTTTCTCAACGGGTGGGCTTAAAAATGAACATGGACAAGACGAAACTCATGTCAAATGCCAAGGTTGTGCCCATCCCAGTCTCTGTTGAAAACTCGGTACTCGAAGTTGTTGACTCATACATCTACCTAGGACAAGTGGTCCAATTAGGTAGGTCCAACTTCGAGAAAGAGGTCAACCGCCGAATCCAACTCGGCTGGGCAGCGTTCGGGAAACTACGCAATGTCTTTTCGTCCGACATACCTCAGTGTCTCAAGACGAAAGTCTTCAACCAATGTGTGTTACCAGTAATGACTTACGGCACCGAAACGTGGTCTTTCACTATCGGCCTCATCTCAAAGCTCAAAGTCGCTCAACGAGCAATGGAGAGGGCTATGCTCGGGGTGTCTCTACGTGATCGAATCAGAAATGAGGAAATCCGTAGACGAACTAAAGTGACCGATATAGCTCACCGGATTAGCAAGTTGAAGTGGCAATGGGCAGGCCACATAGCACGCAGAGCAGATGGCCGATGGGGCCGTAAAGTGCTCGAGTGGAGACCTCGGACCAGCAAGCGCAGCGTAGGACGTCCACCTACAAGATGGACAGATGACCTTATAAAGGTCGCCGGAAGGCGCTGGATGCAGGTCGCTTCCAACCGGTATATATGGAAGTCCAAAGGGGAGGCCTATGTTCAGCAGTGGACGTCCTATGGCTGAGATGATGATGATGATGATGATAGATAGTCGCATAGCTATTTCATGCGTTCATTGCGTGTAGTCGAAAATAAGTGGGAGAAATCAGTTTTGTGTGTGCATTTTGTAAATTTCGAGTAGTGTTTGAAATAAAAATTATCAATGAAAAATTCAAACTGTACCTATGTTTCAAATATCTATCAATAAATTGCAATGACCCTGTTCTAAGAGTAACATTCATAATATGTTAAGAAACATGTCTGATCATAGGAAAAAAATAAAACAATCAGCATTTTTGAACGTATAAGGAGCCATAAGAAAATGTATTATTTGATTCATAAAGGTATCAGAGGTATTTCTTTGAATGTTAAATTCACGTAGAAACTTATATGTCACAGACCAATATTAAATTAAACTCTGTGGTTAAACCGCTTATGGTCTGTGGGTTAGGTAAACCCCGTAGGGAATTAAACATCAAATCTTCATATCAAAGTTATAATGGATTTTATTAGAGAATATGAATTTTACCCTTACAAGTATTCGACCCTTTGCTAGCCCTTTGCAGTGGTATGTTAAATTAAGGGTCGACGACCGATAGGATTTAAATGGGATAAGTGAATATTCAATATGGACGAGAATAATCACTTTATTACAAATATATCCGACTTGAAAGTAAAAAAAACCGGCCAAGTATGAGTCGGACTCGCGTACCGAGGGTTCCGTACAAACACTTTCCATCCCTAAGTGGTTAAGTTAAGTTTGGACCTGGTATGTATAGCGCCCCATATAAATTAGGTGCAAAGTTAGGTATTATTACTAGATCTCGTTCAAAACAATTTTCGTTGGTAGTTTTTATAGTAATGTACATCATATGTTTTTTTTAGATTTTGTTTATTTGAGAAGTTATAGGGGGGGGACCAACTTTTTTCCACTTTGGAAGCGTCTGTCACGCAAACTATTCGGTTTAGAAAAAAATATTTTAGAAACCTCGATATCATTTTTGAAGACCTATAGTTTCGGAAAAAAATGGCTGTGACATCGGACGGACAGACGGACAGACGGACAGACAGACATGACGAATCTATAAGGGTTCCGTTTTTTGCCATTTGGCTACGGAACCCTAAAAATGGCTGTGACATACGGACGGACAGACGGACAGACAGACATGACGAATCTATAAGGGTTCCGTTTTTGCCATTTGGCTACGGAACCCTAAAAATCGTGTTTTCGGGAACAACTGAGGAAGTTCCTTGAGCTGTAGACAACGATTATTACACTAATATTACGAGTATAAAGGGGAAAGTTTGTGAGTGTGTTTGTGTTTATTGTGTATGTTTATTACTTCTTCACGTTCAAACGGCTGGACCAATTTTGATAAATTTTGGTATGAAAGTAGCTGACACCCTGGATTAGCACATAAGCTACTTTTTATCCCGAAAAAATGTAGTGTTCCCGTGGGATGAGCGGGTAACACCGCGCGGCGCAGCTTGTGTTTTCTAAATGGCTGATGTGTAAGTTTTTATACGTTATCAACCCCCTCTTCACCTTTTTGAACAATTTCGAAATACTGACTCGACGAATAGAAAGGTAGCAAATAAAAAAAATATACCACCGAACTAACAACCTCTTTTTTAAATCGGTTGAAAAATAGGTTCACTGTTAAAGTAAATCAATCATGTGTAGTAAATTTATTTTTAGTGTTTTGGCTGAAGTGGTTTTTAGGGCATGCATGCAGTCGGGTGGACTTCATTTTGTTTTCGTGTGTGATCAGTAATGTAATACAGGTAAAAATACCACCAACCACTTTTTTTTAGTTTTTGGATATTTTAGGTATTTTCTACTCCGAATCACGAGCTCTTTCGATCTAATTAGGAGAAAAAAAGTATTCCAATATTTTTACGTTCCATTCCGTTACCATTTGCATACAACCTACGATAGTGGTAACGGAATGTAAAATCAAAAATATATGAACATTTTGGGACACCTTTTTTCCTAATTAGATCGAAATAACTCGTGATTCTGAGTAGAAAATACCTAAAATATAAAAAAAAAATGGAGTACAAAAAAAAATGGCCTACGTACATGTCAGCCAGTATGTCAAACAGCTTTAGTCGTAGTGGGCTAACGAAAGTGCTACATTGTTTGGAGGTGGCGTGGGTGGAATTCCTTGTATACCGAGTTACAAGTACACGTACTTTCGTTTTTTTGTACACATGTTCGCAGAAAGCAAGTGAGTGTAGTTTTCTTAGAATCATACGGTTAATTAAGTATGTTGTTGACTGAGTGAGCGAAGCGCTGCCATTTCGGCTTGGGCGAAAAAAAATTGTATGTCCAAATGTTTGTTTGTCTGTATTTTTAGTTTTCGCCTACTAGCCGTATTTAATATTTAACCAGTTCTCGTGATATTTTGTGAGCAGGTGAAATAATTACCTCGGTACTAAGTTTTCGAAATTAACAACATTTCATTTTTATAACTAGGCTTTTATCGATACTATCAAATAAAGAATAAAAAATTGGGCAAGTGCGAGCCCGACTCGCGCATGAAGGGTTCCGTACCTATACATAGGTATATATAATCTATAACAAGTTTGTTGTATGGGAGCCCCCCTTAAATATTTATTTTATTTTATTTTTAGTATTTGTTGTTATAGCGGCAATAGAAATACATCATCTGTGAAAATTTCAACTGTCTAGCTATCACCGTTGTTGAGATACAGCCTGGTGACAGACGGACGGACGGACGGACGGATGGACGGACGGACGGACGGACGGACGGACGGACGGACGGACGGCGAAGTCTCAGTAATAGGGTCCCGTTTTTACCCTTTGGGTACGGAACCCTAAAAACCGGCCAAGAGCATGTCGGGCCACGCTCAGTGTAGGGTTCTGTAGTTGCCCATCCTTCACAATAAACGAAATTTACGAGAAAGCTTTAACGAGTGAGATTTCAAGATCTATAAAAAGGTCGTAAACGCCAAAGTACCATTAACTACTTATTACCTTCTGGAAGTTATCGATTAAACGCACCAGATTGAGCGAAATGTTTTAATACAGTATGGCACTTAACTAATATGTGTAACGTTCGAAGTATAAGGACACCGCGTGGCACTGACGTCATTTTGAAGAAAATTATGTATTTTTGCGATAACTCAAAAACGGCTAGACCGATTTTATTTAATATTGTTTTCATTGAAAGTACTTATAAGGCCTCATTTTCATGAATTTATCCATAATTTTTTGACACGTGGTTGAAAAGTTAGAGGGGGGGGACACTATTTTTTTTATTTTCGGATCGAATATTTACAAAACTGCTGACTGTATTAAAAAATTATGTTCAGAGATCCCTATTATTTTTAAAAGATTCAACGATACCCCACACACTAGTGTTCACCCCCACTTTAGGTGTACGGAAGGTACCCGAAAAAAGTTTTTATTTTAGTTTTTATTTTACCGTTATGTTGGCGTGATACATACACATGCTAATACCAAATTTCAGCTTTCTAGTACTAATGATCACGGAGCTAAGCCGCGGACGGACAGACAGACAGACAGACGGACATGGCGAAACTATAGTTGACTACGGAACCCTAAAAACGAACATTATCACATTTTTACATTTTCGAAAATGTCCCAATTTGTGATTGATAATTCCTTTGAAAAGTTCCTAAAAGAGCGTAAGTGACCAGTGATTGGTCACAGCGCAGAAAATCATACAGTCGGACTGTTAATTACTAAGGAGAATTTTGTACCACTTTTTTGGAGAAAATTGTACCACTGTCAAATTTTCCACGAAGTGACGTCATGTAGAGGGCTAATTTTTAGATGATGATGCTTTCACATTTTTTTAATAGTTTAAAAACTAGTCGGTGTAATCAAATAAAAATAATAGTTTTGGGATCCGTGATAGTAAATTAATGAGGTTAGTTTAAGCTGAACACAATCTGAAAATTTTAAATGTTGTCAATTGCTGTAATCGCCGTTTTTCTCCGCTCCGCTTCTAAAGAAAGGCAGCCTTAGGTAGGTAGGTACGTGTGTATACAATTAATGGGACGTACCTGTACCCTTATTAAACCCTACGTATACCGTCTAGTCAGCTAAAGTGAATCTAATTGTACTAACAGATAAATAGCTTCCTTCGTCCGTTGACCCGCCGTCCCTTAGGATAAAGGATTTATTGTTAAGTGCCTCTCAGCCAACCCTTTCCCTTTTTAAGTGATTTTGAAAAGTTGGTCTATTATTTTGTTTAGGCGATCGGTTGTGATAATTTGTTTTTTCTACTCCAGTACTTTTTTCTGTCATTTATATAGTCACTAACTCTACTAAAAAGACATAAATTATGAAAGTCTGTAAAAGTCTATACTCTATTGCCCAAATAAATACTGCTAAACGATGTTATAATGTCACCGAAAAAGCATCACTTAGTACCACAGACTTAGTTACTTACTCAGCTTATTGTACTAAGGCATTGCTGCCAACTTAAAAAAAAGTTTTAACTTCAATGCATGGATGTTCATATTTTTTTTGACAGATGTTTAGTATAGTGAACGTATACCTTTATGTATAAGTTCATATTTTTTTGACAGATGGACGTGAATATAAAAAAAGTTTATCAGAGACTATATTTTTTTTAATTTTGCTGATTCCGAGCGGGGACATGTAATTATTATTTTCTTTGTTGTTTTATTTGCATTTTATTTATGAAATGTCGAGTCGTAGGAAAAGTATTGTATGCAACGTTGTATAAGTAGGTCAAAAAACGCTCGTGGCATCTTACTTACGATGTAACCCATGCCACTCTCGTTTTTTGCCCCCTCTTATACAACGGTTGCATAAAATACTATTATCGGACTTATAAGAAACTACACATAATTACACACCAATCTTAGCGAGCCATCTCTGAGGGAGCGAATCGTCTCTTTTTTAAGCTTGGCTCAAAATGGTTTCGTATGTCCGGATATTTGGATGTCCAGATGACTGCCGGCTGTTCTTGCCTAGAGGTCGCATTTCGCAACCAAATCTCAAGTTTTGGTTCTATAAATTATTTAGTACATTTTTCAATATGGCGAAGGTATGGGCGTTGGAAACGTAAAATATGTCAAATTTCACCAATTTCAAAACAAACTCGTAAGGTACTATGTATGATAGATAAAAAAATACAAAAAGATGTCGCCACTGTGCACACATAACCTTGAGTAAGAGCTCAAAAAGTCACTTGGAAAGAAAAACAATACAATACAATACAACAATTTAATTTAATTATTGTATACCAACAAGATTTTTTTTACAATTTAACCTTAATTTGAAAAAACAATGTGGACTCAACTGGCCCCTGTAGACGATTTCTATCGCGGAAGAGATTGTTTATGGCTTCCAAATGAGTACCAGGAGAAAATAGCCAGAGCGGAGTAAATGCATTGGAATCGGAACTTGGAACAGTGTGAAGTTAGTGTGCTGTAAACGTCCATGTTAACGTATAACGTGCATGTAGTAGTTTTCAGCTGTCGGTTTCACTTTCAGGCTTCAACGCGGAAGGGGTTGTTTAATATTTCCAACGGGCTACCAGGAGACTATAAGTTGGAACACGTGGAAAAGTGAAAAACAGACGGGGAGATACGAGATATCAAAAATATTAAGTACATTTTACGTCCACCGAATCGTAGGGGTGGTTGAATTGCAGAAGGGTTGTCTAATTTCGTTCCAGTGACTAGGAGAAAATAAATAATAAGAGGCAAAGGGGAACATGGAGTACATCCGTATACTTAATCTATTTTACATAGATTTGCGTCTGACATCTGTCATTTCAGTACATGTTAATCAACCAGAATTTAGTTTATAAAATGTGCTTATAAAATTACTAGGACGCGCCCGCAACTTTGCCCGCGTTTTTTTTTTCTTTGCCTTAGGCGGCTAAAAGTATTCTATAACCATCTTTGGACGTCCAGCTATCCCTGTACCAAAATTGGTTAACATTAGTCCAGACGTTTCGACGTGATGAGAGGACAATGGAAATTATGACCAACAGATGGCGCCAGACTGACATGACAAAACAAATGACGATCCTACATCACGCTATAATTTTTTTTTCCTGAAATCACGACCCCTCTCCATAGAAAATTGATTTTCAAAACAAATTTAGAATTTTATAATAGTATTAAAAAAATAGAAATATCGTAAGACTTGCATACGTGACCGAAATGCTTATAACGATCATGTTTGTGTGAATCCTGGAACAGGTTGTCATTTGGCAAAGGTATTTTGAAGATTTGGGTAAACAAATTCCCATATAATGATTTTCAACAAGGAAAAAACAAAAAAAAATTCTCCGTAGTCGGAAAAAATATCCTATAAGATAAGGCATATCAACCTCGGGATCCTCACTCTTCGTGTACCAAAAGATGATGGAATCGATTAAGCCCTTTAGACGTGATAAAAGGATAGGACATGCATTACAAACGAGCATACAAAAAATAAGATTCAGACACACATTTGCCACCTCTATTCCTTCTCAAGAAACCACACCCACGTCTTGTACTATTCTGTGCCCACTTTTTTTTTAAGACATGATTTGAATTGTATCATGTCTGGTTAGCCCTCACTATCAGTAAATAGTCGGACTTTGTGTGGGAGTATAACTCGCTAATGGGATTATATCCGCGACACATTTCTTACACACTTTATACTTCCCGTTCCCTACCCTTTCCACAGTAATATTTAACCCCCGACGAAAAAGAGGAGTGTTATATGTGTAACATGTGTATATGTTCTTCTAAGATCTCACGTACTTGTAGATAGATATAGAAATAGTATACCTGGGCCATTTTTTCTAAAGTTGTACACCCCACTTTTTTAATTTTCGATATTTTGGGTATTTTCTACTCAGAATCACGAGCTCTTTCAATCTAATTAGGAGAAAAAAACTGTCCCAAAATATACATACATTTTTTGTTTTTCCATTCCGTTACCGCTGTAGTAGGTTATATGGAAATTGTAACGGAATGGAACGAAAAGACATTGGGACACTATTTTCTTCTAATTAGATCGAAAGAGCTCGTGATTCTGAGTAGAAAATACCCAAAATATCGAAAATTAAAAAAAGTGGGGTGTACAACTTTATAAAAAATGGCCCACCTAGATAGATATCTATATATATATTACGCGAGGCCGATTTTTGTACATCCCATCAGATCTACAGTTATGGTCCGATTTTCATAAATGATATGTCATTAGATTCGTCTCATGCTGGAGATGTGCATAAAACTCTTGGATTTTTAATTTTTTCCTGAAAAAGTACTGAAAAATGGATTTGAAAAAACTACTGTGCGCTAACCACGTGACTTTGACCACGTGACCTGTGATCCCTATTTTGACATAACATGACCAAATAATAATAAGCATGATTTGCTCACAAACCTGTAGTAAGTTGTTCAGTATGATGAAATATTATTTTTGAGTCGGCAACATAATATCCGCAACACTTAAAACATGTACGAAATTACGAATATGCAAAAATAATTTTACAGTTTGTTGACAATGAACATGACAGCTACAGTAACCATATTCTGACAACTTTTAATTATTAGGGGCTATTATGATATGTCAATGATCTGAGTTGCCAGGTTGTTTTTCTTTTAAAAATGTTGATATGATAACTCTTTTCGCATACCTGTTAAAAATGTGGGAAAAAGCCGGTTAAGTGAGAGTTGGACTGGGTCTCGCAAGACTAGAAAAACTGACCGTCATTCAAGAATAGATTATTTTTATAGGCGAGTTTTACAATAAATCAAAGCAGAAAAAATGTAGTAAATATAACTAATTTAAACGTCATTCAAATAAGTAAATTTATGATAGATTATTATAAATATGATTATATAAGTCCATCAAAAAAATAATTCCAAGGAAAATGGGATGAGTTATGGTAAATTAAATGGTATTTTACAAGAAAAAACTTAGTCCTTCCGCTTGAATGTCGACGGGATGGGAAATGTGGTCGAGTTGAGAATATGGACGACTTGACAATTTAGCTAAGTTGGGAATGTATCTACATTGGTAATATGGGTGAGTTGGTAAAATGGTCGAGTTGGAAATGTGGTCGAGTTGAGAATATGGACGACTTGACAATGTAGCTAAGTTGGGAATGTATCTACATTGGTAATATGGATGAGTTGGTAAAATGGACGAGTTGGTGATATGGAAGATTTGGCAATAAAGACGAGCTGATAATAAGAACAAGTTGGTATTGTAGACGAGTTGGGTGTATCGTCGAGTTGGGAATATGGACGAGTTGGAAATGTGGATGAGTTGGCAATGTGGATAAGTTGGTAAAATTGACAAGTAGGGAACATGGAAAAGTGGGCAGTTTTTTTTTATGTCATAGGGTACAAACGAGCAAACGAATCGCCTGATGGAAACCGATTACCGTCACCCATAGACACCTGCACACCTGTGGACGAGTTCGCATTATGGACGAGTTGGCAATGAAGACGAGTTGGTAATACGGACAAGTTGGTAATATGGACGAGTTGTCAATGTGGATGAGTTGGCAAAATGAACAAGTTGGGAACACGGACGAGTGGGCAATGAAGACGACTTGGTAATACGCACGAGTTGAGAATATGGACGAGTTGGGAATGTGGATGAGTTGGCAAAATGAACAAGTTGGGAATTTGGACGAGTTGGCAATAAAGACGGGCTGATAATAAGGACGAGTTTGTATAGACGAGTTGGGTGTATCGTCGAGTTGGAAATATGGACGAGTTGGAAATATGGACGAGTTGGAAATGTGGACGACTTGGAATTGTGGACGAGTTGGGCCTATGGACAAGTTGGAAATGTGGACGAGTTGTATTTGTGGACGAGTTAGCAATATGGACGAGTTGGTATTGTTGATGAGTTGGAAATGAAGACGAGTTGGCAATGTAGATGAGTTGGGTGTATGGACGAGTAGGAAATGTGGACGAGTTAGCAATATGGATGAGTTGGCATTGTGGACGAGTTGGGAATATGGATGAGTTGTTAATATGGACGAGTTGGCATTGTAGATGAGTTGGGTTTATGGACGAGTGGGCAATGTGGACGATTTGGCATTGTGTACGAGTTGGGAATGTGGACGAGTTGGAAATATGGACGAGTTGGAGATGTAGACGAGTTGTATTTGTGAACGTGTTGGCATTGTGGACGAGTAAGCTTGGAGTAAGCAATATGGAGGCGTTGGAATTGTGAACGAGTTAGCAATATGGACGAGTTGGTATTGTTGATGAGTTGGAAATGAAGACGAGTTGGCAATGTAGATGAGTTGGGTGTATGGACGAGTAGGAAATGTGGACGAGTTAGCAATATGGATGAGTTGGCATTATGGACGAGTTGGGAATATGGATGAGTTGGTAATATGGACGAGTTGGCATTGTAGATGAGTTGGGTTTATGGACGAGTGGGCAATGTGGACGATTTGGCATTGTGTACGAGTTGGGAATGTGGACGAGTTGGAAATATGGACGAGTTGGAAATGTAGACGAGTTGTATTTGTGAACGTGTTGGCATTGTGGACGAGTAAGCAATATGGAGGCGTTGGAATTGTGGACGAATTGGGTATATGGACGAGTTAGCAATATGGTCGAGTTGGCATTGTGGACAAATTGGGAATATGGACGAGTTGCCAATGGAGACGAATTGGTAATATAGACGAGTTGGCAATGCAGATGAGTTGGGTGTATGAACGAGTTGGCAATGTGGACGTGTTGGGTGTGTGGACAAGTTGGCATTGTGACCCAGATGGGAATATAGACGAGCTGACATTGTGGACGAGTTGGCAATGTGGAATAATTACATGTTACCCTAACATGCGAAACTTGATGGTAGAAATAACCTACATTTGATGCAAATTTCAAAAAATCGACGCTCTCAAGAATAAATCATATTTGAATTAATGACGTCTGGCTGATCATTCTTATTCTCATTCAAAATAAAATTTGCCAAATTCTGCTGTCAACAAAACAAATTGATTTTATAAGGCTTCCGTTTTTACCGACTATGGTAAGGAACCCTAAAATTAGGTGTATATCATAGACTTGAGAGTATAGATAGCATCTCCCTCACTCTTCTGTCAGACACTATTTCAATGAGAGGAAAGACGAAAGTTTGAATTTGGAATTCAGGAATTAGGCCTTCAGCTCTAAATTTATTGAAAAAATATGTCTTAATATTCTTTTTTCATTAAGTATACCTAGCGTAAGAATTTCAAACACAATGTGTACCTAATTGTTATTGAATAAATGATTCATGATGATGACATGGCAGCACCCATATTAAGAAAATGTGCACGATCTATTGAATTTCATTAAAAAAACAAGCATTGATAATAATGGTTTTTCGTGTATCTATAAACGTTTTATACTCTCTTTCATACAATTGAGCTTATGTAACATTTTTTACCATCACTATTTTTAAGTATTTACGATTAGGTATAAATGAATACACAAACAGTTACGCACTACATGATTTCCTTTTAAAAACCTGCGTAGTGAGTGCCCAAATCTGTCGTTTCGATTCATGTGCTATTTCTGGAAATTGATAGAAATCGATCAAATCGATAAATTCTTCTTTCCTGAAGAAATAACAACAAATTAAAATTCTACCAATCTTATGTTCGGTCCTATGAAAATATGTCAATTTTTTTTAAGATATGGGATTATTTTTATGAATTAAATTTTTCCATAAAAAATAATATGCATTTTATTTGTGAAACAGATCAGCAGATCACATGTGACATGTCATTAATGCACAAGTTATTATTACAAAAGAGTTGAAAATGTTGTCACGATGAAGCCGGCAGTTGGTTATCAGGCCTAGCTCTAGCCTGGCATGTTTTAACGTTTTTAAAACATCATTTAAACGTGTTTTTTTACAGTATTTATTCTTCGTTCGCCAAAAACTTCTTATTGATAATGATAAAGTAGTTATTTTCTGTAACACTACCGAATTTCCATATTCTAGCGGCGGTTCGACGCCGCAACGGGCCTCTAGTTATATTAAAGACGTAAAGAGTTTTGACCCTAAATCGAATATAATTATGATGGCATACTTTTTACTGCCGTTGACGCTACCAAGACGTCAGAAACAAAGCGATACGTAACACGCATATTAAACGGGTTATGGCTGTATAAATTACAGTTTTAGGAACAAGGAAAATATACGTAAAAAAACAAGACATTATCCCACTTACATATACATTATACCTATCTTAAGCAGGAAAACTTTGATGTAAGTACCTATAGACAAATTGTGAATAAGGCAATTCCAAAGTAATAGCTAAGATACGACTAGTTTTAATTGCAAGTAGGTATATAAAACATATTGAGTAGTAGGTTAAGTTGTTATAAAGTTAGTATTGATTTTTTATGAATGGACTTACATTGTTTTGTTTCTGAGTATGTTTTATTTCAATAATATTTAATGCTTTGTGATACCTAATTAACCTTTTTGTGATAAGATAGTATACTTTACATCTTCCTGTATCATATTCATGTAATTTATTAGTACTGTGCGATAATTAATTAATACAAGTATAAATACCACTTTACTATTAGTGACTCAGTGAGCTGTAGACCCAGGGAGTCTGTTTCAAAATGACTGATATGATATTTTTAGGGTTCCGTACCCAAAGGGTATTAAAGCACCCTATTACTTACCGTTCGTCTGTTACCAGGCTATATCTCATGAACCGTGATAGCTAGACAGTTGACATTTTCACAGATAAAGTAGGGCTCCCATACGACAAACGTGATTGGTTGCGTTAACTTCGCACCTCGTTAGTATCCGGGGCCATACATACCAGGTGCAAACTTAACTTAACCCGGCCAGTTAATACGGGATAAGTGTTTGTACGTATGGAACCCTCGGTGCGCAAATCTGACTGCTCTTGGCCGGTTTTTACGTTTTCAAGCCCAATTACTCCATGTTGAAAAATAATCGAAAATTCTGAATCGATATACATTCTTCATAATTATTGAACCTGCTCATTGGCGTATCTAAGATTATTTTTCAGGTGGGGCCTGGCCATGGCCTATGAGTTAAATACATGACTTTGTATGGGTAACCCAAAATCCTGGGGTGGGCACTATATAGAGCTAGACCATATTGGGGTGGGCACGGCCCACCCGGCCACCCCTTCTAATTACGCCAATGAACCTGCTCACAACATTTCATGAGAATCGACTCCGAAATGCGACCTATAGTCGAGAACAGCCGGAAGTCCGGATTTTTTGCCCAAACTGAAATGGACACGCGTCGCTCGGTTGGTCAATTATTTGACCGCCACTGGACACAGCTGGGCAACGAGGTGTTATTTTATTATGATGATGAGGATACGATTTTACGGAGAATTCAAGACTGCACGACAAGCGGCGCGGTGAGCGGTTGAGCGAGATAATTATCCGTAACACACATAGCCATCTGTTGCGTAAAGTCGGGGCAACTCCGTTAAGACTGCGCCGAGCGTTAGCGACTGAACCATAGAGCGCGGGAAATGCGTATTTAGATGGGCGCGGCGCGCGGCCGCCACAGTAAAAATTTATGGAGAATCAAAAGCACTTTTTTGATAAATCTGAACCTTTAATACCAAACAATAATTGAAATATTTGATGCGGACAAATTGTAAATGTAGGTAAACATTCATCTTTTTTTTTACTGAAAATCAGAATAGTTTTCCATTGTTAAAGTATAAAAAAACACTTAAAGCCTGCTTACGATTTTACAGTTTTCGTCCAACTTCACTTAGTTTTCTAGGGTAAAATATTAATAATCTTATAATTTTTCCACGGAGAAGTTGTTATCACATTCTTCGAAGTGCTAAATATAGTTTAGAAATGGATTAAACAACTAGTGTTGACGTTGGTTACTTAACGGCAACTGCCTTTTTTTCACATTTCGCTCGGCGCAGTCTTAAACCAGCTGAACGCAACGACAATCAGAGAATCAAGAAATAAATATCCAGTAGTTGATAGATATGTTTCAATTCATACTAATCTAATGGTATGGGTACATTGGGTACTTTGTAGGTAATTTGTTTCCGGCGCGTTTGGCGAAGTGGTAGAGCTGCCTACTGAGGCGGTCCTGGGTTCGAATCGCGGCAAGGGTAAATATTTGTTTGTTGAACTCGATTATTTCTGCCTGGGTCACGGATGTTCTATGTATTTAAGTAATTATGCTTACATATTTATATAGATGAATATTAATTTATTTATATAAATAGGTATTTATATCGTCGTAGTACCCATAACACAAGTCTTCTTGAGCTTAATTTGGGGCTAGATCGATTTAAGAATAGTATGATATATACTTCAATTTAATAAGACCTTCAAGGAGTTCTACTCGCCGTTCTCCGATACGTCATCTTACTCAGGGACCAAAACAAAGGATCTAAACTGATAATTTACCGAGAAGCAGGATAGTGCGTGCGATCTTCTTGCGTAGATAAGTAACAAATCTGAATATTTACGTTGTATGAATGGTAATAGACGGGTAACTCCCAAAAGTATTCGTTGTTTATGTTGTGAAATGTGATGTAATCCGTTGTGCTATAGGTACATCTGATGAGTATAACCATACCTAGCTATTGAAAAAAGTAATCTCTCGTCATGTCTGTGCGGAATTGTCATGTCAACTGGGCTTTAGTTAAGTGTAGGAAATTCAGGTATTAATAAGGACACCGTGACTTATGGATCATCTCAGTATTACTCACTCTCTCTCGCTCATGAAAGGAATGTTGCCATGCTGCCGTGAATCTAATTGATCGACATCTCTAGTTCTCTACTCACTCGTGAACGATATAGTCTAAAGATCTACTGAGCTAAATGGGCTAAATGAGTGATACATATCTCGGTGAGCTAAAGACACATATCGTAAATGCCGCGTTTTATTAGACGCTGCTTAACTCATCTGTCATAGATGTAAAAGGCCAATGATGATGATCTTTGAGATGCAGATGGCAGGATCTTTGTTGTGCAGGAACTATAGGCAGCAGCCCTATTAAAGTCAATGTAAAAAAATCGGATTAATGACACCAGTTGGCAGCACCTTCCTTATGCAACTTCCCCATGTGTACCTACTCATTGGTAATCTTTTTAAATTATAATTCTACGGTATAATTGTATTTTCAACCCAAATTCGTGCGTGTTGTTTTTACGTTGTACTACTTACATAATTATTATCGCACGAATTATGAATGAATTGATAATGAAGTGTGCCCTAAAAATGGATTTTGGGGCAGTATTGTTTTACTGCGTATTACGAGTAAGTAATGTTTATTTTCCGGAACAGATTAACCTAAAATTACCGTAATTATTTTTTCCTAAAAGCTACTAAACGTCGTGATAAATACGGTTTGGCGAGATGGTAAAGGAAGAATAACGAGGTATGATTAAATAGTAAAGATTTATAAGTATACCTAGGTAAACTGAAATAATACAAACAAAGCAACAAAATGTTACTAAACAGGTCAGGTGCAGTCAAAATTTAAGCGTTCATTTTGTAAAATCATACTTTAATACTTTACAACCATATTAAAAAATATTAAATTTACAAAAAGGATATTTTGTAAAATCATACTTTAATACTTTACAACCATAATATAAAAAAAATATTAAATTTACAAAAAGGATACTTTCGACCGTGACAGGACTCGAACCTGCAATCTTCGGATCCGAAGTCCGACGCCTTATCCATTAGGCCACACGGTCGCTGAATAAGCTGGCGAAATAGGCCAACCGCTGCCGTAGCGCGAGCCTCCGCGCATGATGTCACGGGTGACGTCACAAGGTCGTTCACCTTCAGTTAGCACATTTTCGCACAGTGAAAATGTTAGGTAATAGGCGTGTTTTAGTAATTAGTTAAGTGGTTGTCGCGGTTAGAGGTATTAGATTTATTATTATAATAGTATTAGGTATTATTCGTATGTGATCCTACTGTTATTAGTAACATATAATCATTTACGGCCTTTAAGCATGCACATTATACCACTAAATATAAAACCTGTGATGTAGATTTTTATCCTGTGACAGCGTCGATCGGAGAGAGAGGGGAGATTATTTAGAGGAGTCAAGATTAAAGAGTACATAAGTATATATTTGTATGAATATATCTCTGAATGAACGTGTGTAACATCCATCTGTGGCATCGACTTCAATGTCCCCGCCCACTGCCACTCAACACTGATGACTTTCTGAGGTATCATCATCATATCAGCTGATAGACGTCCACTGCTGGACAAAGGCCTCCCTCAAAGTTCTCCACAACGATCGGTCTTGCGCCGCCCTCATCCAATTTCTGTACGCGTATCCTAACTACGTCGTCGTTACACCTTGTTGTGGGCCTCTCCACGCTGCGTCATCCGGTCCGCGGTCTGCCCCAACGGCCATCGGTTCTACGAGCAATGTGCCCCGCTCACTGCCACTTAAGTTTGGCGACTGTCTGAGACAGCCTGATTTGGAGAATCTATACATCTCCTTTACGTATACCAATGTATTTAGTTATACCATAAATATAAATTCTTGTTTTAAGTATGATTTACGGTAAAATGACTTACTGTTGAGTTTCTTTCGGCTTTCTCCTCAACAGCGGTCTCCTCTTGGGAAACGCCGGTAGATTCACAATCTGACTTGTAAAAGTGCAGTTGTGGCCTACTTACTGAATAAATTATTTCATTTCATTTCAGTCTGCCTACAACCTTGGTTCTCTTGCGTATCTCATCATTTCGGATTCGATCCCGCAAGGAAACTCCGATAGCTCGCTCGATTGCTCCGTTCTGAGGTATTGATTTAAACTTACACGTTTTGTGCACTTTCACTCCATTGTACTTTAAGTAACTCTGAGCCCTGTCTTGGTGCCACTGGCAATACAAACTTGTAAAAGACCTTCGTCTTAAGACACTGCGATATTTGGGGCGATATTAAATGATTCATTGTCAGATTTAGGCGGGTCTTTCTGGTGGACATTTGCGAAATTAAGGATTCGAGGGCCTAATTTTCTGATGAAATGCCTGTGAGAATAAAGAACGTTCCATCTTCTATAATCCGATGTAATAACAACATAACCTAGATTCATACAAGCTCTTAACGTTTGACCACCGAAGGGACAATAGTTATTTGTGCAACAAGAGAGCAAAGTTGTTTTTTGTTACGAGTGCTGATTTTGAGGTCCGAGCAAGCGAAGGATTCTACGTTTGAATCACGAGCGTAGCGAGTGATTCTATGTTAGAATCCTGAGTGTAGCGAGGGACTCAACAGCACGAGATGCAAAGAACTTTGCTCTCGTGTAGCACACACAACTTTTCACCTCATCAGCGAGAACATATTCGACATTTTGTGCTTTTTCTTCCAACGTATGTTTATAGTCTTTCTTGTTGATTTCAATAATATTATTAATCAGAAAATAGATAAGTGCTACTTAAAAAGGAATAACAATATAATTTAATTGAAATTATAATCAACCAACCAACACGGTTATTGTCATTATTTTATCAAATTTGAAGATTTAGCAGATACATGACGTGTTTATTTATAAATACATATTATATTACGAGATTGTGTCTATAAATTGATCCATATTTTTACTCCTAAAACACCAAACAAAATAAATGCAAAAGAAAATAACAAATTACAATATGAACTCGATATTTTTTAAAGTACGTTTCGAATATGCAGCTATGATAAATAGTGAAATTATAAATTATTATTATATGTACAATAAGTTGAACAATCTTATTTTATTTGAGCAATGAGTTATTGTTTTATATAAAAGGCACAATAGTTTTCATATTCGGTCGTTAAATAAAAATATAATAAAGAAAAAAAAAATACGTTGCAATTAAAACTTTTTCGGGTGTTTTTCATGAATTTTTTGGTATAGGTAACGCGTATCCGAACTGTTCTCAATCGAGGTCGGATTCGAAAATCGAATTTCAAATTGATAAGTTTCTATCCCTCTCTTTTATATACATATGAAAGAAACAGAGTGCATCGAGATTCAAATGATTAGAATTTTATAATTAACCTTTGGCTGAATAATGACAACTCGTGGTCAGATATTGAAAAAATTAAAAAGCTACTTTCTACTCACGCTCGAAACAAAATCGCATTTTGTTCACTGTTATCTGACAGCAAAATCACCATGTTTGAGCTGGTGAGGTGAAAATTTTGTTTTTTGAACTGACGATGATCCAAATGATACTCAAAATGTAATTTATTTTGCAATATCATAAAAGTAGTACAGATGTTAACTTAAAGCTACAGATCATTGTGAACCCTGATGGGCACTGCAATGTTAGAGAGAGGAGGACTTACTGAGTGTTTACAATTTATCTTCTAAGTTTTTATTTAGCGTGTAATAGGATTTAGTAGTATAGTTTCTTTATTTTATTTGTGTACTTTTTATCATCTTATTCTTCTTTTATGGTTCAGGTAAATTATTATTAATCATAATTGACGGCCAGCCAGTTTCAGTTTCTTATCACGGATAGGTCGTGATGAGGGAATGTCACCGTGTTTTACATACTTAGAACTTTTATGTTTCCGTACAAACTTACAGGTCTCAAAGATGGTACATACTAGGAAGAGTGAGTAATTCATGTTTTGAGGGTTCCGTAGTCAACTAGGAACCCTTATAGTTTGGCCATGTCCGTCTGTCTGTCCGTCCGCGGCTTAGCTCCGTGATCATTAGTACTAGAAAGCTGAAATTTGGTATGAGTATGTGTATGTATCACGCCGTCAAAACGGTAAAAAAAAAACAAAAAAAAAACTTTTTTTCGGGTACCTATCGTACACCTAAAAAAGAAAGGGAGGTGATTTTTTTTTTCCTCAGACGTTACACCATCCAATTTAACCAATTTTGGCACAGGGATAGCAGAACATCCAAAGATGTTTATTGTATATGTTTTCGGTAAATAAAAAATACACGGACGAAGTTCCGGGCACATACTAGTAAATAAATAAAACAATTCTATGCCACTGAGCCAAAATCAAATGTTTTGTATTACCAATTTGAAGTTCTGTATATTTCTCAAGTGATGCAATTGCTCTCTGACCCCTACTGCCCTGGTGCGTCATAGCACAACACAAGGACTCCCTGATAACCTAGGGTATCCCGGTCAGAGGAATGTTCCACTTATCTCAACAGATGGACCATATTTAGAACTACATACGCATACCAACCCACTTTTATATCTTAGTACAATCAACTTTCGAAAGGTCACGCAAACATGAGGTCACTTAAAGGCTGACCAGAAATATATGAGGATGCGCCATATTGCGGAATTTTTCTGGAACTAATTTCTTACACTGGCAATGACTTTATGATGGTTTGTCAACAATGACAATGTCATTCGTGGTGATTTCTTTAAAAGACAAATATTAACTATTCACAGTCGTGTACGTCATATTATAAATAATGTGTACACGTGTTTATTACACGAAAAACGGCCAGGAAAAGAGTGCATTCCGTTAAATGATATTACGAGGTTACCATAGGAACTGACAGGTTATGTCACTAATGTCATTACAGTGCGGTTGCGATTTGTTGCAAAATTGTTGCCATATAAATTTTATAAATAGCGCCCTCTTGACAATCGTCATATATTTCTGGTCAGGCTTTACTTAGATTTCTCTGAAGTTGATTTGAGATTTTATTTGTTTTATTTTATGCAATTTGGATGGAAAACTTTTGTAATTCAGAACAATTTTCTAGAACTTCGTTTAGAAAACAATCATGTGTTATTGGAGACGAATACAACCTGGTGGCTAAAAATAAATAAGCAACGATTCCAAGAAATCAAAACAAACGCACTAGATGAACTTAGAGACAGGTTAAAGTTAGAACGAGTAAGTCATGCATGAGCTTTACAAATAGGTACAAGGTCATCCAAAAAAAATGGTTTTAAATCAGTCATGTACAAGAATACTGATTTTTATAAACTGACAATAAATATCTTTGTAGTGTTTTGATTTACTACTTTGATTCAAATAATTAAATTCAAAAGAACCTGGACGTTTATTTCAAGCTTACGCTACTTTTACAGTCTTCGGTTTTCAGAGACTTAAGTCTCGAAAAATGTGCTAAAAATCGTCCACTGACGGATGTGCGGTCTACACATAGGCCTAGCGAGCGAAGCGTATCTGTTACAGCTTGGTCTAAAATTATTTCTTGCGTTCGGATATCTAGACGATTTCCGGCCGTTCTTGTCTAAGAGGTAGCATTTCTCAACCAAATCTCGTGAAATAAACAATTTATTTGAATTTAATTTAATTTACAACGAAGTTTCAGTTCCGTTCTTCCGTACATTCCCGTATCCCGTCTCTATGCCGGAAAGTACTAGGCGAGTATAAACTTCAAAGAGCTTCTTTTGAATTGATCATGACCACAGTATTCCCGGTTATGGTAAGCATTCATGTGCTTCTATTTTGAATCGTATTAAGAAGCACGAGAGTTTGGAATTGTGTGGACGTCGAAAATAAGGATGTGACGTCATTCCATCAAACGATTGGGGTATTTTTCTAGTATTTTGTAACTTTATTACGTTAGTGTAAAGCTCATATTGTGATATATGAAACCATGAGGTGTCGTTTCGATTCGTTTTGATGCTTATTATTTTTGGTGTATGTTGTCCTAGTACACTCCCTTTCTTATTTCGGTTTTAATCGACCGAGATCAACCGGAAATTATCTTTTTTTGGATTACTTGCGTTGGACTTATTTACTTCGACGATTCTAATGTCATTTTGTGCACAATAATTACGATTAATAGTATATTACTGCTGAGGCCGGGAAAAGGCATTTCGTGGATGAGTATGGTTTTGAAGGACGAGGCGAAGCCGAGTCCTTCAATTAATACGAATCCACGAAATGCCATTCCGGCTGAAGCATGTATAGTGCTTTTCTCCAAATATGGGAGGAAATAAAACAAAATCTTTGGTGTTATATTTATTTCACACATACACATGTTATCATAACTACTTGTATTGACTTAACTTTCTACAATATGGTCAAATTGAACATTTGAATAGTAATAATAAAAACAAACACTACTGATAAATGACGATAGAAGTTTTAATTGAATGTTATGGATACATTAGGGCAGTTCTTTATAGTCAAAGTTATATTTTTCCCAGGAACGCTTATGTTGGTCTGGATAGTTTCTTGGTTAGTAGTTGTTGATGATTGAGTTTCAGAATGCTGCCAATTAGGTGATAATAATGGAACAGAATCCATGCGGGACGTGGAAGGTTTTGGGCTTGCAATTTTATTATTCATTGTGGGTGGCTGAGATTCTGTTTGAAGGGTTATGGTTTGATTAATTTTTTCGGATATATTCTTTTTGTTTTCTACAGATTCTTCAATGTAGCTTTCAGCTACTGCACCTGATTTCCATCCTCCGTGCCTTTTTAGAGTTGTTAAATTTGCCCCGGAGTCAGCTAGCAAGGTCGCCGATGACCGGCGGAAGCAATGGCCTGTGTAGCACTCACTGTCCGGTAAATTTAAATAGCTTGCGATTTGTGCAGGCATTTTCGCGATTGAGTGCCGACCTATTACCTGCTTTGTGCACTTCCCATTTTTGTAATACACGAAAAATCTGTCCGAACTGATGTTTTTAGGACGTAGTGCCTGGTATTTTATTTTTTTACGATGGGCACAAATTCTTGTGGTATAACGAACACGCGGTCGGTTTTATTTTTTGTTTCCCGTAGTTTTATCACAAGTATATCGTCGTGGCACGTTATATCATTTACAGTTAAATTGATTAACTCCATCATTCGGCATGCACCGTTTACGCCTAAAATAAGAGCAACCTGAAACAAATAAATAGAAATATAAATATACAATGGCTTTCAGATGAGGAAAAGTATATTCAAGTCAGCAAATTTTGCGCAATAAAATATTATGCTTACCTTTGTTGCTAGGAAAATCTCATCTGGAGCTTCGTTTAAGAACATTGTGATATTCTCATTGGTTAATATCTTCGATTTCTTGCTTTTAAAACCGGATGATTTCCTTTTTAAAAAATGATTGTAAGCTGGCGTAATCCTTAATATTTATATTATATTTTAGTTGAATAGTACTTTTCAGCATTGAGTACATTGCCCATAGAGTAGAAGGTTTTTTATCTTTTGCAAGTTCATTAAAATATGCTAAAATAACATTTTCCGACAATGAACTAGCATGTTTCTTCTTTCGCCAGGATTCGAAATTTTCGAACGTTTTTAAATATTTTTCTTCCGATTGAGGTGGAAGCAAGTTAGCTCTCGCCAACTTTGCCTCTGCTGCCAATTCTGGCGGTGTGCCCATGGGAATATCTTCGTCACTACTTGTAGAACTCATTTTGTTATAAAAAATAACACAGCTTAAAATCTTTGTCAACATAAATTTCATTTTCCCGCTTTATTGTTTTTTTAAGAAGTTGTCATTATTTGTTCAAAGTTTCAGGTCCGAATTGTATATTGGAATTCACAACAAAGATCGTAATGATAATAAATAAATAGAAACTTATACAATTCATTAATATAAACTAGATATTATTTTTACTTTTAAGTAAATCAGCAATTTTTAAAAGCACACCACGAAATAAACATGCCTTTGTAACAAAAAAATTATCAATCCGAGAATATTATTAAATCAAATAACACTTTAGTTTAATTTGGACCCAAACATTGTATATATTTTTTTTATATACTCTATGAACTAAACGCAGAGAACATCAGCGTTTATTTTTTTTAAACTCAATTTTCTGATACGTAACTTTTAAATGATTGGCTGTATGGTGAATTTTCAAAGTCTTTGATGAAATTAAAAAGTAAATTCCCTTCATCACCTTATAATAATGCTCTAACCGGCCAAATTAAGAGTACCTTCATTTGTATGAGACGTCATAAACGGTAGGTGTGTTTTTTACTTAATTGTATTATTGAAATAATACTGATTTCCCGGCTAAGGCCAATAATGATTTTTTTTTTTAATTTGCATTAATGACTTATAAAAATAACGAACGATTTCGCGGTCCAGTTTTACTACATTAATGGGAACATTTCCGAGCAAGTTGGAGAAAAAAAATAATGTGCTCTATATCTTCAAATCAGAAGGCCCTTGGGGCACCTGATTCGGTCTGTGAACAGGGGGGGACTTTAGGCAAAATTCGACGGTTTCAACGTTTATGAAGATTTATTTTATACATATATCCAAATATCGAATTGTAAATATTTGCACTTGCGGTGACTTGGGCATGTGCAACGCATGAACAGGACTCGTTTGCCCAGGCCAACTATGCTCAATCATTCATTGCATTCGATAAAGTTGCATTCAAAAAGCGTAACATAGGACCAATGTTATGATTTAAAGACTGCGTAAAGCGTGACAAGCATTTGGCATCGAATGTAACTCGTAGAAGGAACTCGCTTCGGACTGCGACGAGTGGAGAAGTATTGTCGCGAAAGGCCGAGAAACCCACGACTTACCTGGTTTCAGGACTAGGTGAAAAAGCGTGCAAAAAAGCACAATCGCGGTTACCACATATATTACCACAAATCCGGTTTTCTTTCACAACAATGTCATTGACAAAGTGACTATTAAGTATATATGTATACCACGATAAATTTATCAGTACTACGCTGCCCTGCTGCAAAGGCCATGTCATGTTGTTGTAGGAATATTTTTATCTCTGTGGCGCCATCTAGCGACTATTAATAATTTATAGAGCGTTGAACTTGATCACTTCGTTATCAAAGTTATTAACGTGTATTTATATAATTACCTAATTATTAAAGTAGTGTCGCGTGTCGTCGTTAACCCGGTCACACTTAAGATCATGCAATGTCATACAAAAAACGTTTTATTACGTTGTAGTGATGATTTTATCATACATTTCATTATATAACTCCCGGTCCTGGGTTCGAATCCCGGCCAGGGCATATATTTGTGTGATGAACTCGAATATTTGTGCTTGGGTCATGGTTGTTCTATGTGTTTAAGTATATATTTATCTATATAAGTACGTATATCGTCGTCTAGTACCCATAACACAAGCCTTCTTGAGCTTAATTTGGGACTAGATCGATTTGTGTGGGGTTGTCCGATATTTATTTATTTATTTTATTTATAACTAGTAAGTAAACGTGTTGTATAGATTCATTCACCAAAGTCGGCACCGCAATATATGAATGAAATGTGAAATAATAATGAAAAAATATAGAAAAAATGTGGGATGAATTTTCATTTTAAGATAAAGATATTGAGTTTTGGTTGATAAAATAAGTTTGAATCCCGTAATGTGCATTAATGTGATTTGAATGCGATTTTATAGTCAAATGGTTGGTACGTTTTTAGGGTTCCGTAGCCAAATGGCAAAAAACGGAACCCTTATAGATTCGTCATGTCTGTCCGTCTGTCCGTCTGTCCGTCTGTCCGTCTGTCCGTCTGTCCGTCCGTATGTCACAGCCATTTTTTTCCGAAACTATAAGAGCTATACTATTGAAACTTGGTAGGTAGATGTATTCTGTGAACCGCATTAAGATTTTGATGCATAAATAAAAAAATAATAATAAATATTGGGGGCTCCCCATACTTAGAACTGAAACTCAAAAATTTTTTTTTCATCAAACACATACCTACGTGTGGGGTATCTATGGATAGGTCTTCAAAAATGATATCGAGGTTTCTAAATTTTTTTTTCTAAACCGAATAGTTTGCGTGACAGACGCTTCCAAAGTGGAAAAAAGTTGGTCCCCCCCCTCTAACTTCTAAAATAAGAAAATGAAAAATCTCAAAAAAATGGTTGCCTGTAAAGTCGGTTTTACGGGCGAAGGAAGATTTTACGTGACAACGTCTTATTCTCGGTAGAATATTTATTGATATGAATATTATTAAATTGCACAATAGGAACAATGAATGAAAATAAGAATTGCACAAATTTTAACTATAGAAATATATTTTGTTCCTCTTCCCTCTTCCCTCTTCCCTCTTCCCTCTTCCCTCTTCCCTCTTCCCTCTTCCCTCTTCCCTCTTCCCTCTTCCCTCTTCCCTCTTCCCTCTTCCCTCTTCCCTCTTCCCTCTTCCCTCTTCCCTCTTCCCTCTTCCCTCTTCCCTCTTCCCTCTTCCCTCTTCCCTCTTCCCTCTTCCCTCTTCCCTCTTCCCTCTTCCCTCTTCCCTCTTCCCTCTTCCCTCTTCCCTCTTCCCTCTTCCCTCTTCCCTCTTCCCTCTTCCCTCTTCCCTCTTCCCTCTTCCCTCTTCCCTCTTCCCTCTTCCCTCTTCCCTCTTCCCTCTTCCCTCTTCCCTCTTCCCTCTTCCCTCTTCCCTCTTCCCTCTTCCCTCTTCCCTCTTCCCTCTTCCCTCTTCCCTCTTCCCTCTTCCCTCTTCCCTCTTCCCTCTTCCCTCTTCCCTCTTCCCTCTTCCCTCTTCCCTCTTCCCTCTTCCCTCTTCCCTCTTCCCTCTTCCCTCTTCCCTCTTCCCTCTTCCCTCTTCCCTCTTCCCTCTTCCCTCTTCCCTCTTCCCTCTTCCCTCTTCCCTCTTCCCTCTTCCCTCTTCCCTCTTCCCTCTTCCCTCTTCCCTCTTCCCTCTTCCCTCTTCCCTCTTCCCTCTTCCCTCTTCCCTCTTCCCTCTTCCCTCTTCCCTCTTCCCTCTTCCCTCTTCCCTCTTCCCTCTTCCCTCTTCCCTCTTCCCTCTTCCCTCTTCCCTCTTCCCTCTTCCCTCTTCCCTCTTCCCTCTTCCCTCTTCCCTCTTCCCTCTTCCCTCTTCCCTCTTCCCTCTTCCCTCTTCCCTCTTCCCTCTTCCCTCTTCCCTCTTCCCTCTTCCCTCTTCCCTCTTCCCTCTTCCCTCTTCCCTCTTCCCTCTTCCCTCTTCCCTCTTCCCTCTTCCCTCTTCCGCCCTCTTCCCTCTTGTTACAGTAATGCTCGATGAATGAAAATAAGAATTGCACAAATTTTAACTATAGAAATATATTTTGTCTCTCTCACTCATCAACCGTGAGCGGCGGGCGTTACATTTTTTCATGAGTGACTCCGAGCGCAACCTAAATTAAGACGTTGTCACGTCAAAAACATATGATGTACATTACTATAAAAACTACCAACGAAAATTGTTTTGAACGAGATCTAGTAAGTAGTTTTTTTTTAATATTTTAATACCTAACTTTGCACCTAATTTATATGGGGCGCTATACATACCAGGTGCAAACTTAACTTAACCACTTAGGGATGGAAAGTGTTTGTACGGAACCCTCGGTGCGCGAGTCCGACTCGCACTTGGCCGGTTTTTAGTTTTTAAAAGTTTATTAAATTATTAAAGAACTTGTAGTGAAGGATACCAATACTAATTCACTAATGAAATCATTATTTTAAGATCTAGTGTTTACTTCTTACGTTATAGTAAAATGAGGTAGAATTCGCCATCATAGCGTTAAAAGCGTGGGTCACTTGCAACTTCTTTCTCGAACAATACTTTAATGACTGATAATTCTTCGAGATGAAAATACTTAGGCTTGTAGACAATTTATAGATGTCAATCAATTCTCTTTTTTTAAACCCCGACGAAAAAGAGTTACAGTAGAGTATTCTGTGTATTTGTGTATCTGTGTGTCTGTCTGTGGCACCGTAGAGTGGACCAATTCGACTCCGTTTTTTTTTGATCGAAAGACTTGTCCGTGGGAGATGGTTCTCAGCTATGTTTGGTGAAAATAGGACCAGTCGTTTCCAAGGTAAGCTTTACTTGGAACAAGTGACAAGATAAGAATTCGAAATTTTGTATTTATGTTCTGTTTTAGTAGCATTTTCTATATCAATTATAGCGAGAGGATCTTATGATGACCAGCAACTTGTGGTCGGTGGTGTTGGAATTTTTAATTTTGGTTATTATTGGGATCAAATGTCTGTATGGGACTAGAAGTCACTCAAAACAATATAAGACCCGATATTCACGCGATTTAGACATGAAACGAGCGACCACAGAGAGAGAGAGAGAGAGAGAGATAGAGAGAGAGAGAGATAGAGAGAGAGAGAGAGAGATTTGCTGATATATCAGAGACTTTTTGTCTAAACACACAAAGGTTTTTTTTTTTAAAGTGCGGTATACTATTTATTCCCTTTCTTCGTAACTTCACATGTGAAGATTTGTATCTTCTCGGACGTTCGTCCTTTATATTGAAAATCTAACAACTAGAGGAAAGCTATCCACAAAGTAATTAAACCACAGAGTGAGATAGCAAACACACGAGTACCTTAACACGGAAGATGGCAATCGTCCAATTTTCCTGACGGTATCTTATCAGTGCATTGAGGTCGTTCCTGCTGATAACTGCCTGTAATAATTCAACAATTAGGGCAAGGGCAAGTAAACATATTGCAATCGGCTTATAAATAACCAACCTCACATCTCCTTCATACCTACTTATTATAAAATGCTGGAATTGAATTGAAAATCAGTTTCAATCAATGGAGAGGAGTCATTGTATTAGGAAAAGAGTGCGATGCAGGATTTTTATGGCTCGACTAAAATCGGAGAGGTCGAGCGAGACAGGTAAATAAACCCGAAGACCATTTTAACAACTCACGGACGTAGCTTTCAGGCTTCAAATTAATTAATTACCTCATTAACACCTTACCTGTGATCTCTACTAAGGTACCAGGAGCACATAAAAGCTTGAGGCTTGTAGCGCTCACCTACGTTCAACGCAGGTAGCCGAGGGCTCCCTTCACCCCGAGGAGGCTATAATGTATGTAAGCCTGCTGGGGGGCTTTGCTTGCCGCGACTTTGCTTGTCAGCACCACCTGTCTAGAGAAAGTGACTACAAGTATTTTGTCGCGCGATAAAGAGTCGAGTGTCCCAGTTATGCTAGATTTGGTCAAAACAAGGCTTGGCCAAAACAAGGCTTTGTTTATAGCAGCAAATCTATGATGGTCGCATAATGTTACGCGATTACAAATAAAATGAAATTATGGGGATTCTAGAAAATCTAGAAACATTCAAAATTTCTTTTGGATAAGAAAATAATCATACAATTTGCGTACCTTTGAAATCAAATATAAAAAAAAGATAAATATTTTATTGATTTTTTTTTTTTTTTTGTTTCATGACATATTTTATTGAGCAATTTTTGTTCAAATAATTAGGTACCTACAGTATGCTGTAGAATCTAACATTAGTCGTCATCCCCGTTTATACACTTGGATTGATCAAGCTCGAGTTGGACGTACCCAAGGGTCTGATTTAGTCGAGCGGTGCAATATCTTATCACGTTGCACTCTGATTGGCTGCAAGTGAAGCGTAAAGCTTTGAGCTTGCAGCAATAACAGCTATCTGTTTTAGTCTGTGATATCGGCTATTTTGGAGATAATTTTGTTTTGTTTCCTAAGCAGTAGGGCGTAACGGGAGACGTCAAAGTAGGATTTAATACAATAAGATAAACATTATGCGGTATATCGTTAAACGACGGGCAAGTAGGATTTAATATAATAAGATAAACATTATGCGGTATATCGTAAACGACCACCAGCTATCGACTCTTTTTGGAGATAATATGTTTTGACTCATTATTATAAAAAAACGAGCGTCACATACATTTTTTTATGGCCTTATGTTAAAACCAGAATTATTAAAACTCATGTAAACAAGACAAAACATCTTGGAGAGACAGGGATGGAAAAAGGTGTAAGAATAAAACAGTTAAAAAGCGAGCGCATCCCTAAATTCTTTGTTAACACCTTACCTGTGACCCCCGTGGAGGTACCAGGAGTTTATAAAAAAGAGGGGCTTGTTGGCTCACCTTGTAACGCTACAGCTACAGGTAAACCACGGTGGACTCCCTTCACCCCAGTCGGCGTTCTGCATGCGTTTGAATGTGGGGTAGGTTTGCTTGTAATCAAATAATAACTTCATTTTTGTTAGCGTGAGAAGAAACTTGCGCTTATTATATATACTTAAAACTGAGTTTTGTGTCAACTGTGTCTATAACTAAATATTAAATCATAGTTTCCATTATCTATCCGTGAGAATTTGGGTTTGGGTGAAAACTGCGAGTTCATCTGGATCGCGTAAGACTTTAAGAGCAACAATTACCAAGCTGTACAATAATTAGCAAGAGAAGCGCCAAAGGAACAGTCATCCAAAAAAAATACTTTTCAAAGACGCATTATTATTTGCTCGGCGCTTTGTAATTTCCATTCGACGGAGTTTTATATACTCCCTCCTACATTATAATGGTCTGTGTTTCCATTGAATTGAACGACGAAGCCGTTAACTCATTAATACTTATTAAACTGAGAGGTAGAGGTACCAAAGACCTAGCAGCTTCTAATTAATTACTACCTCATTAACACCTTACCTGTGTCCCCCGCGGAGGTACCAGGGCTATATAAACGCGAGAGGCTTGTAGTGCACACCTTCGATCCACGCCACAGGTAGACAAGGGCCGGTTCACCCCGAGGAGCTATTCCGAAGTTCATAAATCGAACTCAGTATGGTGCCGTCGCACTCATTCAAATATTGCTTAACTGGTGAGCGAGAGGGACTAAACACGAACCTCGAATTACGTTTGGAAAAGGGAAAGTTGCATTATTTTAGCGTGGGGTAGGTTCATTTTGTTACTTTGTTTTGTTAATAGGATAGGTATTGTTTTGATCTATGATCGTTTGGTTTGGTACTGTATCTTTAAATGCAATGCCACCAAACTTTGGTGGCATTGTTTTACATAGAAAACTACTGCGGGTCTCAGACATATTAAAATACTTACGTACCGATTCGAAACATGTCGAGCGTTATTCGATTTCTACGACGTGAGACCCGTCTATGTATGTATTTTAAGAGGACTTGTAGTTGTAATAAACAAATAAATAAAAACAAATCATGTGTTAGACGACGCGTATGCGAAGCAAGTGTGACGTATATGACAATACAACACCTGAAGTAAATTTTCCATTAATCAGCTCTAATTCGACCAGGTATTGTGATATCTCCAATTGAGCAGTATCTAGAGTACATATATAAAGGATATTTATATTAGATTTTTACTATTCGCGCTGCAATCGTCTCTAGCAATATGGCGTAGCGTGGGACAGTCTGTGGTAAAATCGGGACAGATTTAGCTTACTTTTATACAAAATAAATTTCCTAAAATGGGTAAGACGGTGGAAATCGGGTTCTTTAGAATAAGAGAAGAAATCAAAACGGTCCAACACAGTATATTTCCTCCCCATTCAGTTTGTAAAATTTCGATTGGTAAAATTTTAGAGGACGAAAACTCTCGGAAGACCAGCGCTGGTTCCCGGGCCAGCATTTATGCTGAGGTGTGACCTTTTCGTGGCATACACAGCAACGATTTTATTTTGTTTTATTTTATATCTAATATTTGTTGTCCACTTTGTGTATATAAATATTTTTATCGATCTTTTTAGATCTTTAGTATATTATGAATTATGATGTAGACTAATGATATTATTTTATGTTTTGATGATTATTATTATTTAATAAGACTGTTATTTTAAAATTATTTTATTACAATTGTATTGACTTTGATCATTTGATAAGATTTTGAAATTGTTTGATTAGATTATTAATTTTAGCTGTGTTAAACCTAATGTTGTAACTATTTGTATGCATTTCATACACAACTCTGTTGTTCATGAATAAAAGATTAAATTGAATTGAATTGAATATCGATTCTATTTTTTTTTATGTGGACATACCACATTTTTTTTTAAATGATGACAGGTAAATTAAGAAAGATAAATTAAATGCGATCAACTACAATCTAAGCAGGATCCTCTAGAATCAGGTAGCTTTGTGTCACTTTGTGTATGTTAACGAATAAATTTTCATTCATTCATTCATTTCTATGGCAAAATGAGCAGCGGTAAATCCTCTAAAACTGTTTACTTTCATTGAGTCCTCCATTTAGGACTCAACGAAAGTAAACATAGGTAACGTGGCAATATCTCGAACACATATCATTTCATTAGCAACGCCGAATTTGGCCCCATCTGACGCAACATCCACATTATTATGGCGTTGTAATAATATACAATATTAGGTGATCATTGTATGTATGACCTTGCGAACCCTTCAATTACCAACTTATCGCTGTACCTATGTACGATCTTCTATATTATCATAAAGTTGATAAATATAATGTCTGAAGGAAGGTATTTTAGTAAGTAAGTGATTAATAGCATTGTATGACCTTGCGAACCCATTAATTACTTATCGCTGGATGTATGAACTTAACCGACTAAAACTTGAAACATAAGAATATAATCATTTTACAAATATTTACTCGTATTCGTCAATCTTAATTTTCTTCATGTCCTATTACATCTGGAAAATAGACGAAAGTATATACATCATCTCACATCTTTGAGAAATTTAGTTTTTAGGGTTCCGTAATAGTGTCCCCCCCCCCCTCTAACTTTTCAACCACGGGTCAAAAAATATGGAAAAATTCACGATAATGAGGCCTTATAAGTACTTTCAATGAAAACTATATTGAACAAAATCGGTCCATCCGTTTTTGAGTTATCGCAAAATTTCACAATTTTCTTTAAAAGGACGTAAGTTGACTTCCAGAAGGTAATAAGTAATTACAGTTCCTTTGGCGTTTACGACATTTTTATTGAACTTGAAATCTTTCCCATAACTTAAACCTCGGGCTTAAAACCGCTGTTTTAAGCCCGTCTCTTGTGAAGGATGAGCAACTACGGAACCCTACACTGAGCGTGGCCCGACATGCTCTTGGCCGGTTTTTATTTATTTTTGCAATTCCTTTTTTTTAAGACATGACTTGAACTGTAGGTATCAGGGCTATTTAGCCCTCACTACCAGTAGTCGGACTTTGTGTGGGAGTATAACCCGCTAATAGGATTATCTCCGCGCCACAGGAGTAATTTTGGTGGGGGTGACGCGGGCGCACTGGGCGTTGGACTGCGTCGTGAATAGACTGAACCGAATCAGTCTGACTTAAGGCGGGAGGAGAGTGGAAAGAGAATCGGGCTATGATTCTCATTTCCTTATTCACTCCAACGCATGTACCTTAATACCTCTCTGAAAATATGACTCCCTGACAAAATACCATACATATTCACGTCTTGGAATACCCAAGTGTCGGAATGGATTCCAAGGAATCTCGGCACGTGGACTATTGAAGTTTCAATGATCTTAATGTACGCGTGAATCATAATTTTACTCAACATCTTTGCTGTGAGGTTACGAACTTGAAGTTTGATACAGACGTCGAATACTCGTTAAATGTGTAGCTATCAAGGGAAAGTACCTTAAATATAGTAGATAGGATATTTTGCTGAATTAAGACTTTATGTTATTTTAAAAGTTAGTAATTCTGCATTTAAATATTTTCTAAGAATTACTTGCTTAATTATTCGTCGTCGGCGATAACGAATTTTCTCGAAAATTGACTCAAAGATTTTTACGTTGTTCCTTTCTTTTAAGATACTATGTTACTTAGGAAGAATTATAATTTTTTGTCCATTCTTTCGATTGGCATCATAAAAATAGGACTGTTTTTTTCACATTTAAGTCGGATCGATTCTCAAACGAAGCAAGTAATTCTTAGAAAATCTTTAAATGCAGAATTACTAACTTTTAAAAATAAAATAAAGTCTTCTTTCAGCAAAATATCCTATCTACGATATTTAAGGTACTTTCCCTTGATGTCCCATAGTCTTGGGACGCCCTGTATGACTCTACATGTTTAATTTTATATTCATCAACATCTATATTCCTATATGGTAATTATCTTTTGTGGAGTAGTCTCGTTTTCTAGTAAAGTATAACTTTATTCATCTCAATGAGACAGAAAATGTAATGTCATGTTAAAGTCTTCTATCAAAAGTCTTCGTCACATGTTATTGGAACGTCTCACTCACGTGTTAATGTTTATCAGCTGATTGCTACAATACTCATCCCAATTTAATACATACGTGTAGATTCCAAACTAACGCCACGTTTTTACTAGGTTACCTGTGTGTACCCTTACTATGACATACCTGGGATAACTCGGGGCATACGAAAGTGATGCAGCAAAATATTTTATCGACAAAAAATATATCTATATTACTGTCAAGATTTAAATGTTATCCAACATATTTTTTTCTTTTAATTTTAAAATAAAAACAATAAAACGTCTATTATTCGTTTATTTTAAAATAGTATTCATAGAAACTGCACAATCAATATTTTTCCCATATTCATCGGTATAAAATATTGCCGTCTAGATGAAAATATCCACTTTATCAGACATGATATCGAACCTTTATATATAGGAATCGAGAATATTTAATGAGCATGAGCACGTGTATGAATATAATATTTATATATTGACATCTTTTATCGATATTAAATCTCTATGTACATAAACCCCGAGTTAGCACAGGTATGACCATGAGTTAACGTCACCGCACTCGCTAGTGACAGCGTAAACGATTTGTATGGAGAATGGTAACGGCACTGAAGCACAAATTATTGTTTCCGCATCGTTTAGAAAAAAATTTCATTGGTTCGGAAGCCATTTTTCCAAAATTATTAATTTTTCAGATTTATTATAACAAACGTAACTTGACCTAACGGGTTCTTTAAAACGATGTTTATAAAAACCTGAAAATATTTAGGGTTTCATAAAAAAATACTTTCAAACAAATGAAAATTTGGCGAAACGTTACAGATGAACTATGTTTTGTAGTTGAGATAGGATGACTTTTCTCTCGCTTCAAACGCAAAATCCGAGAACCATCTTTAATCTCTAGATTGCATGCTCTAGTTACGGCCATTTTAAAACCAAATAAAGTGTAGCCTTCAATTGATGGCGGAGGTCGGGACGAGGGCGCCCATGCGTCTTGGAGTGACGCTTCAGGGATGAAATGACCGCCTTACACACCGTCATCATTGGGTTAACACTTTGCACGCCGTAAGTTATAATCGGTACCGCGCTCCAACAGCTGATCACGAGCACCACTCGTGATGCTCTTTTTCCCAAGAACGCCGCGCATTTTTTAAGGCGCCACCTATGGTTCGCCGGCGATTTTCGGTGAAATTGCAAGATTTATAAAATAATAATTAGCGTAGATACAGGAATAATTTCTTTTTTATTTAAGAGGTGTTTTAGTATTTTATAATGATAAAAATAAAACAATGTGCTTATCATATTTATTTTATTTTAAAACTGTCGCTGAAAAGAACTCGTTTTATGAAAAAATAAAAACTCTAACATGGATTTGTTAGGTAGCCCGCGCAGCGCACTGACGAGGCAGCGCGGGCGACGCATCGTCATGCTGTTCCCCCAACCCTCACGTTAATAAATTGTATGTGTGTGGGTAGCTTAAACGTTCTTCTACACGTTGCTATTAAGCGGATCACGAACTGTGTTCGATATTTTAATACAAACAGTATGAAATCTGATCACGAGTACTATTCGTTATCCGCGACTCTAAGAAAAAAAGTGTCACGAGTGGTACTCGTCATCGGCGAGCTAGACATGGCAGTTATTAAAATGGCCGGCGAATTAGAGAAAAAATGCGTACCGAGTGGTTCTCGTGATCAGCGTGCAAAGTGTTAAGTATTTATTTATTCGGTGTGGTAACAGTGTAAACTTATATTAACATATTTGAATATAGTTACAGTTAGGTTGCACTTTTACATTTCTATAACAACCATCAAGCCCAAAAATCAAATTATTATAGAACATACATTTAAAACTTATTATGAAATAACTAAAAGTATATTGTTATTAATGGTGTTTGTCAATGGGATAATATGCCTGAAATAAACAATATTCTATTCTAAAAATTCTATTCTATTAATACAGTAACATATTATTGCAAACTGAAATTGACTTAAACTGAGAGTGAGAGCTTTGCCTTAACTAACGAAATGAGATAAATTATTGATATTTATGAGTTAAATCTCAACAAGTTCAGACACCGTACCAAAATTACTTATAAAATAATATATCAAGCGCGCTATAAATTTTATTGTAGGAGGTACACATACGCCTTAGAATCAGTCAGTAGGTCAGTACGGAGGAGTCACAAACTATAAGAGGGAAATCTGTTCTTACGAACCATGACGTCGATTTTACATTTAATATCAGCTGCATTATTATTTTTCCAATGCTCATGCATAATTTCATACATTACCCGGTCAAAACCGCTGTAAAGAATGTTACAATACGATATGCGATTACTTACAGAACTTTAACCGGGTTAAATTTTCGGTTATGATTATGAATGATTGTATTTATAAAAAAAAAATGCGATTTCTATTAAATCTAGAATCGATGCCATGGTTCCTAAGAACAAATTTCTCTATCTCTTATAGTTTCTGACTTCTCCCTACTCCAAATGGGTCAGTACCCATTTGGATTGATCACCCGGCATACCATTTTTTTACGATCTATGTACATTCTGAAACCATTTCTGGGAATAGGGTTATAAACAGTTAAATTGTGTCAATATGATACCTGTGAAAAAATATTCATGTTTAATTTTTCGACTTTTATTAGTCCCTGCCGTTTTACAGTGCTAGTCATATGGATTAGTGATGTCGCCAGAAAATACTTGAAAGTAGAACAATTAAACGCGAAACTGATGAAATTTGAACCTTAAATTAGCCTATACTTTACTCTTTTAATAAACATACGGAGGCTTTTTTTTGGTTTAGATAGTAGTTTAGTTTTAATTATTTTCGATCCACTTAAATGGAACAATATCACAGACTTGCGATTGAGCTTGTAGTTGTTACAGACTGATAATTTGAGACGATGCTGTCTAACAAGGTGTTCCCACCTTACGGTGTCCCTCTTTACGGTATATATGTTGCAGTCAAAAGTGTGAACTGGTCAAAAGGACTTTTAACCGACAAAAACAGGCAAAATTGCTTTTGACTGAGCGTGTTGGTCAAAAGTAGTTTTGCCTGTTTTTGTCGGTTAAAAGTCCTTTGACCAGTTCACACTTTTGGTTAGGGATATAAAAAAAAACTAACCTAACTTAACCCGGCCGAGTCGGATTAAAATAATATCGAGATAAAGGGACGAATGTGCCTGCGGTCAAAAGTACTTTTGACTGATAGTAACAGTCAAAAGTACTATTAACCAATGATTTTCAGGCAAACTACTTTTGACCAACACGCTCAGTCAAAAGCAGTTTTGCCTGTTTTTGTCGGTTAAAAGTCCTTTTGACCAGTTCACACTTTTGACTGCGACATATAGATCTACGATGCCACCCCTAAGGCATATAAGGGTCCATTGCAAAAAATAGGACATAGTTAAGCGCTTTAATTAAAACAAAACTTAATTGATTCCTTTGTGTGACGAAAGTTACCCATAAATTTTGTATGACTATCTTATTATGGGGGTCCTTACGGATACACTTCGACCCAATGGGATCTTTTGTGTAGTTAATTGTATGACTAACTTTCGTCACACAAAGGAAGCGATCATGATTTTTTGTTAACTAAGCTTTTAACTAAGTACAATTTTTTGCAATCAACCAATAAAAGAAGAAGGCTGGTTGAAAGATTCAATGGCTTGCGCATCGATTCGGTGGTCTAATAGGTAAGACGATCGTGTTGGCCTGGAAAGCCGTTAGAAACGCGGGGTCGAATCCCGCGCAATTTTTCGTTTTAATATAAACATTTAACTGGAGCAAAGCTATTGGCAAAATGAGAAAGGGCACAGGGAAACCTTGGTTCTATAAATAGCATATTACAAGACCTGACTAAAATTACTGCTAACTCTTTTGATCTCACAATACTTTCTTTGATGAATTGCGTCTAAAACAGACAATGATTTCTTAATATTAATTAAAATAGCTCGCTTTGTTAGCTTTTAAGTGAAATGTTGAGTTGAGTATTTAATAAATGTCTGAACGTTTACTGATAGGACACTAAATTGACGGAGCTTTGCGATGCGAGTATTTTAAAGGTAACATATGAGTCATTTTCAAAATACATGTTCATAGTAATGAAGGGCTTTAATTAAAACATAACTTAATTGATTCCTTTGTGGAACGATAGTTACCCATATATCTTGTATGAGTAACTTTCGTAACACAAAAGAAGCGGTCGTAATTTTGTTTTTATTAAGCCTTTAACTATGTACATGTTTTTTGAAAATGACTCGTATATCGGTGTTATCACGGCATTCTATAGCCTAGCTCTCTCTTTTATTATTATTCACGACTAAAAAATCACCCTGTATACTAATAAATAGTATAATATAGAATATAGTCAGTTAATAACGAAAACTTAATAATATGTTTGTTTATTGTAAGATTATAATATTAAAGTGAGCTATTTGCATCGGATATAGGTAATATAATTTTTTGCCATTGGAGTTGTGTTGTATCGAGCGCTGAACAAGCAAGCATTGAGTGAAATTAAGATGATATATATGATGATATATCAATGCTCCTCTTTACATACTATCAGTTTACATTAAGTGTGCACCTGGTAACTATGGTGTCGCATACAAATGAGGTCCAAACAACGTAACCGGGTTATACAAGTCGAGGTTTCGTTCTCGTCTGTTTCCTCTTCCAAAACCTGACCAATCTTTAAGAGATTTTAGGAACTAGCTGGGAAGAAAATGTTCCGCGTCGGACTGTTTCGATTTTAGCGCTTATATATGACTGCCACATGTCATCTGGTTGAATCTGCTATTTGATTGAATGACTAGCGCGTTCATTGAATGACAACATTCAATTGAATGACTAGGCCGAACGTTGATTAGCCCTTTGAACAGAGCTGACGTAAAATCAGTCAGGTGATTGAACTGCTAAATGACGTTCAGTCAAGACGTTGAACGTTATATTAAACAACTTGACGAGTTGTCCTTAAGTCATTCAATTGAATGTTGTCATTCAATGAACGCGCTAGTCATTCAATCAAATAGCAGATTTAACCAGATGACTGCGACATATACATGTTGCGCGACTCAGCATCACTTGTCTTGATTAGACCCCGGACATTTGTCGCGGTGACGTCACAATAGGGTAGTTTGGGGTGTAAACGGACCGGTGTTAATTAATACAATAAATTACATAAATAAATTGATATTCATTCGTTAATATTACCTATAGGTCAATTGTCAATTGATTTATTTATCGTCGTTGTTCTTTCGTTAACTGACTCTCCGTAACAAATCAAGTGTTTGGTTTGCATTAATATATCAAAAAATAATATCGATCAATTAAATTATGTAATTTTTGTCGTAAATTATTTAAATTTATAAACATATACAAAAGACAAAAGCATCTAAAATAATAAAGATATTTAATTTTTATTGTTTATAATTTAATATAATATATATAGTCCTCCTCGCCGTGTCCGGCGACAGCGACTCCGTCAATTATTCGTGTCCGGGTTATGTGACTCGCAAAACCAAACTTAAATAATTTAATAACAAGTGTAGTGTATAACTTAATAAAAATAAATAGTGATTCTCATATTTGAAAAAAAAAAATTAAAATTTTTTTGGGTTCAAATCTGTTAGTTTTTCCTTATTTATTAACACAAGTACATTTATTCCCCAAACTACACTATTGTCACGTGACTGCGTCGAAAATCTGGGGTCTAGTCTTGATTGTACAGAATTGACAGGAAAGTGACAGATAGTATTTGTCGCGTGACAAAGCGCGTGTCACAGTTAAGCTAGACGTGCAGAACGTCTGGGTGAGACGGCGCAGTCATGATGGCGTCTATAGGTATTGACCCTTTATATTATTTAACACATTATTAGAACCAAACGGGAATGAATTTATTTAAATACGTTTCGTACGTGAAGTTGCGTCCATGGTTTGGAATGGTGACCATAAAATCACCCATGCCAATAAAATATACTTAGAAGCTGTAGTGTTCACTAGGGTTTCCTATTGGGATACTTTAATAAAACACATTAATTGGGCTTTCTGTAAACCCACGGTCCGTCCGTTACCGCCCAAGTAGCAAAACAATATGCAGAAGCGCTTATACCGCCCTTTTACTGCAAATTTAAGCTGAATAAAGGCTGTATAAGCTGAAACGCTTCTGCAGCTCGTTTGCTACTTGAGCGGTGACGTTTGTCAATGTAATGACGATAGCTGGTGGATGAAGGGTACATTTATCATCTATAAATGTCTATACACTACAGAAGGTCTAAACACTACAGATAGTCTTTCCATTATTGTTTAATTGTTTACTGCGGTGTGATAGGCGGCCTCTAGTCATAATACTGACAAGTCAAGTCTCGACCATGAAGACAAGGCGTCAGTGAAACTTTACAATGGGAAAACATGGTGTAGGTCGTTCCATGGTTTTATAGACAAATTACCGCTAGTCTTGTTTTCTAAGTAATAATAGCAGACTATTATGTTGATACTAGAAGTTCTACAAGGCCTGCAAACTTCGTTTAAACAGAAGAAAGAAAAAAAAGATTTAGAATTATTTGGTTCTCCTTAGTTGGTTAAAAAATATTCTACAATAGTTTATATAACCAATTTTTTGTATACCCGTAAACAAATAATAGTACAAGTCAGTCCAGCCGTTTAGGCGATTAAAAATCGTGCTAACTATTCCGGCATCTTAACTCAAAAAAGAAGGTGATTTGATATGACAGAAACAGTAAACTAGCCTAGGTCTCTTGTAGCACTAGCGCCACCAATTGAACACCTTTCAGCCATTGACGTAATAAATAATACCTCAATGCTTTCAGCGAACAATTTTGGATATATAAAGAAAGAAAGAAATACATTTATTCGTGACGTGACACAAAAATAATTAGGTACATAAAAGGTGTGACAAAAATTATCAAAATAATAAAATAAAACAATAAGCAACTATTTTATGGCTGTGTCACGAAAAGGTCCCATCTCAGCAAGATGCTAGCTCGCTGATCTTCCGGTGGGACCATAGGTGGCGCCACGGAGAGCTGCACGCGCGAGCGCTAATAATATATGAAGATAGATAATGATCCTCCCTTTTACACCATAGTGGTAAGTGGCAACCTTCCATATCATCATCATAATGTCATGCCATGACATCTAAATCTTTTTGATTTCCGTTCCACTTATAAACAAGGCGCAACAGAAAATAATTCCATTGCGTCACATATTGTATTGTTCACATGGAGGCATATTAAAATAACAGTCACTGAGACTGTCATAAATTATTGTTTACGGTCATTGTCGTCTACTTGGGGCTTGTGCACAAATCACGCGAGGTTCGATCGGAGGGGGGTCACGAAAAAATCACGATAGATCACGTTGGGGGAGGGTGGGGTATAAGGAGACCTCACGTTTATTTTTCTACAGTTAGGTAACGAACTAAGAAAAAATCCACCACATGAGTAGGTATCTTTTTCGGTTTCGTTACTTTCGTTAAAAATAAATCTTCACTTGTGAAATACTTCAAATTAGCGAGTCTATTTTATGAAATTCTGGCGTAGTGAGGGGGAGAGAGGGTTAGCAAAGAACCTCACCAAATATCATCAGGGTTGGTCAAAAAGTAGCCGATAAAACCTCGCGTGAGTTGTGCACAAGCCCTTGTTAGCTAAACATACAATTTAATTTATTGTATGTTGATATTTTACTAAGGGGGGTTTGTAAAAATAATTAAACTGAAGGCTCCTTGTCCGTTCAAAAATGCTGATTGTTTTAATCATTTTTGTCTATGATCAAACATGTTTCTTAACATATTATCAATGTTACAAGTTAGAACATGGCTATTGTGATTTATTGGTGTATATTAGGTTTTAAATATACACCAATTTGAATTTTTCATTGATAAGATAATATTTGTTTGAAAATCTACATGAAATTGACAAAATTCACAAAGGAAATTGGTTTCTTCAACTTAGGTTCGATTGCACGCACTGAAAGCATGAAATAGCTATGTTACTAGCTATCTAGAACGTGCTAGAACTCAGGAAAATTTATTATTCACTTTAAAAAGTTAGTTGAAATTATCGATGTATTTATTTGTCAAAAGAATTCCAGATATAAATAAATAAATACAAAATAAAAATAATGTATTTCGACCGATTGGGATCTATACATTCGGACATAGGAAATATATATATTTTTTTAATATAAATAGAAAAGCTTCGCTGGCTTGGCCCGTTATGTAAATAATCAAATTTTCCTTCTTCAGAGTTTACTCTTGCCTTAATAAAATATAAATAAAAACACGAAGATATATCATCAAGAAAGTGTTAGTAAATTTAAGTTACCAAGATAACAATATTTTTGGTTTTTAATGGGGAAAATATGACATAAATTTACGTGATATTATCATTTTTAAATATAATTCAAAGATTAATTATAATTATGAATTAAACATGTAATGTAATCAACTGCAATCCAGATATTATATTCCTTAATTAACCTCTGTGTTAATATTTATTGTATAGTCTAGATAATAATTATTCTACATCCCCTTAAGAGACTTTATTCCTTTTAAATTGTATTTTTTTTTCATAATATGACAAATATATTGATATATTTAACCAACTTTTTAAAGTGGACTAACAGAAGTAACATAGCTATTGCATGCTTCCATTGCGAGCAGTGGAAAATAACTTGAAAAAAAAACCGTGTTATGCGTGAATTTTGTTAATTTCGAGTAGTTTTTGAAACAAAGATTATCAATGAAAAATTCAAACTTTAGGTTTCAAATATACCAATAAATCTCAATAGCCCTGTTCTGGGTAGTAACATTGATTGATAATATAGTAAGAAACATTTGATCATGTAAGGAGCCTTAACAGTGTATTATAACATTAACCATATAGTTACAATGTCGTAATGGTAAACAGTTTCCTTCACAAACTGTAATCATGATTTTTTCCACGAGTTCAATACAACGGCCTTCATCTTGAACTTCGAAACACAACAATCGGTAACAATTATATTGTTAACGAACAATTACACAATTGTATTGGCTTTTGTTTAAATACCGAAGACGGTGTAGGAATAGGCTCATAAATATTCTATAGGTAGAGATGGGAAAAGCGATCTATTTCAATCACAGTGACTCGTTCCAGTACAAAAATGCTGAGAAATGTCACTGTGATTTTTCATGTCTTCTAGTCATTTTACATTAGGTAATATTACTTGCTGAATGTGATCAGAAAAAGGCCTTATTCCGCTTAAAACATTTCTTTTTACCCGACTACGGCAAAGCCAAAAGGAAGGGTTATAAGTTTAGCAGTCTATGTATGTATATTTATATGTAAGTTTGTTCCACCATAGCGCGAAAACTACTTAACCGATTTTAGTGATTGAGGTGTCTATCAATTCGTAATTACAGTCCGGGTGACATAGGCTACATTTTTAACAGACTTCAAAAAAGGCGGACGAGTGAGAGCAAAAATTCTACAGAAAAAAAATAAAAAAATCAACAGATTTCAAAAACTCTTTTTTTGTTGGAAAGTTAACACTTCCGTTATTATCTCTTAGAAATATGGTAAAGATCTGATGATGGAATCCATCAGAAATCGACGGAACTCTGCAAATATAATAGTTACAAGTACAATTTCTTTATTATTTTCTAAAGAGATTCAGGTATGTGTTGTCAGAAAGCATAATTTGACCAAGTGGAACTGTTGCAGAAGACCACGAAAGGTGATTGGAACTATATGTTTGCATTAAAGCATGCTCTAGCATAGCGCTTACACTACTTAACCGATTTTGATCAATAACGTGTCCATCGATTTGTTATAACGGTTACATTGCGTAGGCCATATTTTTAACCGACTTAAAAAAATGATGGTGTAGTTGAGTATATTGCTTACAATTAAACCGATTTCATTGATTACTTTCACCCGAATAAGGCAAAGCCTTAGCAAAGTAATTCTTTATTTATATTCGTATTCCAATATCTTATATGATTTGATGACGCGTAACGTCCTGAACCAATTTGATGAAAGAGGTACCAACCGAATAGTAATAATGAAACCAGATAGTACATACAACGTTCTAAAACGGCAATAAGGAAGCAAATTTTATGAAACTTTTGAATCTACGGAGACGACGGCGACACAAATCATGGGGGGCTCGGGGGGCAGAGCCCCCCACCATAAAAAATACAACGTTCTGAAACGGCAACAAGAAAGCAGATTTTATAAAATTTTAGAGTCTACGGAGGCGATGGTGACATAAAACACGGGGGCTCGGGGAGGCTGATCCCCCCGCCATAAAAAACTACATTCTGAAACGGCAACAAGAAAGCAGATTTTATGAAACTTTTGAGTCTACGGAGGCGATGGTCACATAAAACACGGGGGTTCGGGGGGCAGAGCCCCCCGCCATAAACAATAGAATGTTCTGAAACAGCAACAAAAAAGGAGATTTTATGAAACTTTGGAGTCTACGGAGAAGATGGTGACATAAAACCCGGGGGGTTCGGGGGGCAGAGCCCCCCGCCATAAAAAATACAAGGTTTTGAAACGGCAACAAGAAATGAGATTTTATGAAACTTTTGAGTCTACGGAGGCGATGGTGACATAAAACATGGGTGGTTGGGGGGGCAGAGCCCCCCGCCATAAAAAATACAACATTCTGAAACGGCAACAAGAAAGCAGATTTTATGAAACTTTTGAGTCTACGGAGGCGATGGTGACATTAGATACGGGGGGTTCGGGGGGCTGAGCCCCCCGCCATAAAAAACTACAACATTCTGAAACGGCAACAAGAAAGCAGATTTTATGAAATTTTTGAGTCTACGGAGGCGATGGTCACATAAAACACGGGGGGTTCGGGGGGGCAGAGCCCCCCGCCTTAAATAATAGAACGTTCTGAAACAGCAACAAGAAAGCAGATTTTATGAAACTTTGGAGTCTACGGAGAAGATAGTGACATAAAACCCGGGGTTTCGGGGGGCAGAGCCCCCCGCCATAAAAAATACAACGTTCTGAAACGGCAACAAGAAATGAGATTTTATGAAACTTTTGAGTCTACGGAGGCGATGGTGACATAAGACAGGGGGGGCTCGGGGGGCAGAGCCCCCCGCCTTAAATAACTACAACATTCTGAAACGGCAACAAGAAAGCAGATTTTATGAAACTTTGGAGTCTACGGAGAAGATGGTGACATAAGACAGGGGGGGCTCGGGGGGCAGAGCCCCCCGCCATAAAAAACTACAACGTTCTGAAACGGCAACCAGGAAGCTAATGTTATGAAACGAGTTTACGGAGGAGATGGAGACATGAAAACCGGGGGGCTCGGGGAAACTTTTGAGTTAAACTAGGAGATGGGGATAGGGGGAGATGGGGGGCGGAGCCCCCCGCAATAAATAGAATACGGCATCCTTAAACGGATACAGGGTAGCAGATCTTATGAAAGTTTTGTGGTAACGGAGGAGATGATGACTTAAAGACGGTGGAGCTCGGGGAAACTTTTGATTTAACCTAGGAGATGGTGACATAAAAGACGGTAGTGATATGGATTTCCAAACAGTTTTTTTCTGTTTTGCTTTTTAAGTTGCTGAAAATGTTGTGTCGTCAAATGTAAATAATTCTCGTTAAGATGTGATTAGGTACTTACCTATATTTAATATTTAGATATTGTTGCATAGAAAAAAATACAAACGAATAATCTCTTTTAGCGTAAAAATATTAGAGGTGTATGAAATTGTTTTTTTTTTATCGTTTGCTTTCTATAAGCTTTCAGTCGTCTACTGGTCCACAATACGATAGAGGTACTGGTTGGTCTCTTTAGCTGAAATTCGACGTTGGTATTCAACGTTTGCGTATAAAGTATTGTTAGTTTTGCCCGACTGTGTTATTCGTAAAGTCAAAGGGAAGAGTACTAAGTTATGTATTTAAGTATGTTCCACGATAGCGCTTAAACTACTCGACAGATTTTGATGACTGAGTGTATTGTGTGACATAGGCTACATTTTTAACAGACTTCAAAGGAAGATGTAGCGATACAGCAACATTTTTTAAGCTTACATATGCATTTAAATATTCTTTTCACCTCACCAGCTCAAACATAGCGATTTTGCTGTCAGGTAACAGTGAACAAAATGCGATTTTGTTTCGAGGGTGAGTAGAAAGTAGCTTTTTAATTTTTTCAATATCTGACCACGACTTGTCATTCTTCAGCCAAAGGTTAATTATAAAATTCTAATCATTTGAATGTCGATGCACTCTGTTTCTTTCATATGTATATAAAAGAGAGGGATAGAAACTTATCAATTTGAAATTCAATTTTCGAATCCGACCTCGATTGAGAACAGTTCGGATACGCGTTATACCAAAAAATTCATTAAAAACACCCGAAAAAGTTTTAATTGCAACGTATTTTTTTTTTCTTTATTATACTTTTATTTAACGACCGAATATTAAAATTATTGTGCCTTTTATATAAAACAATAGATCATTGCTCAAATAATTTTCAACTTATTACTTATTGTAAATATAATAATAATAATTTATAATTTCACCATTTATCATAGATGCATATTCGAAACGTACATTAAAAAATATCGAGTTCATATTGTAATTGTTATTTTCTTTTGCATTTATTTTGTTTGGTGTTTTACGAGTAAAAATATTAATCAATTTATAAACAAAATCTCATAATACATATTTATAAATAAACACGTCATGTATCTGCTAAATCTCCCAATTTCATCAAATACCTAATGACAATAACCGCGTTGGTTGGTTGATTATAATTTCAATTAAATTATATTGTTATTCCTTTTTAAGCAGCACATCTATTTTCTGATTAATAATATTATTGAAATCAGCAACAAAGACTATAAACATACATTGAAAGAAAAAGCACAAAATGTCGAATATGTTCTCGCTGATGAGGTGAAAAGTTGTGTGTGCTACTCGAGAGCAAAGTTTTTTGCATCTCGTGCTGTTGAGTCCCTCGCTACACTCAGGATTCTAACATAGAATCACTCGCTACGCTCGTGATTCAAACGTAGAATCCTTCACTTGCTCGGGACTCAAAATCAGCACTCATAACAAAAAACAACTTTGCTCTCTTGTTGCACAAATAACTATTACTCCATCATATGTAGAAACTGAAAATATTGAGATAAAATAAAAGGTTAAAAAACTTAAACCCGACTACGGACAAACGAACTAAAAAGTTAAAAACAAGGTAGAAATATCGGGTATCATCGCCTTATTCCACAAGACAAGTCGTTAGACATGTTAAATGTTCTTGTATATTTTTTTCTACTGAAATCTTCTGTTAGTTAACAACAATAATATTATAATTTAATTCAAATGCCGTAGTCGTGCGTTGTGGCATTAACTACCTGTCCTAAGTCTGGCGTGGGTAGCGGCCAAGGTAATGACGGAGCAGGGGGTGCTAAGAATCCCCGGACGAAATCCGGCTACCCATCCCCACGACGACTGGCCCTGGTAACACACAACATACGCACAATGAGGACTGATGAAAAGATTTGCGAGTTGGAAGAGGAACTGAGCAGGTTACACTGGGACATTGTAGGATTATGCGAAGTCCGTAGAGAGGGGGAGGACACCGTAACCCTCAAGTCTGGTAACCTGCTCTACTACCGGGAGGGCGCCCAACAGTCCCAAGGCGGTGTCGGGTTTCTCGTTCACAGGTCCCTCGTTAACAACATAACTACCATCGACAGTGTGTCGAGCAGGGTGGCATACCTAATACTCAGAATATCCAAAAGATATTCGTTGAAGGTCATTCAGGTATACGCACCGACCTCGTCACATTTTGATGAGGAAGTAGAGGCTATGTATGAGGACGTAAGTTGGGCCATACATACTTCCAAAACCTACTTCACTGTTGTTATGGGGGACTTCAATGCAAAGTTGGGCAAGAACAGCGGTGATGAGTTGAGAGTGGGGCAATTTGGATACGGGCAACGGAACCCTAGGGGACAGAGGCTGGCCGACTTTCTGGAGAAAGAGGAACTCTTCATGATGAACTCTTTCTTCCAGAAGCCGCCTCACAGGAAATGGACCTGGATAAGTCCCGATGGTTCCACGAGAAACGAGATTGACTTCATCATGACCGACAAGAAACGGATTTTCAGTGATGTGTCTGTGATCAATAGGGTAAAGACCGGCAGTGATCATCGAATCGTAAGAGGCACACTGAATATCAATGTTAAACTGGAAAGGTCCAGTCTGATGAAGTCTACGCTCCGACCTACTCGGGCCCATATTCAAAACCCCGAGAGCTTTCAACTCGAGCTCTCCAACCGCTTCGCTTGTCTGGAGAACTTTGTCTCAGTGGACGAGATCAACGACGGGCTAGTGGAAACTGTCCACACGGTAGGGTCTAAGTTTTTCAGACCCCGCCGTAAAGATAGACCTCAGAAATTGTCTGATCGAACCTTAAACCTCATGGCTGAACGACGCTCGCTACAGTTGCAGTCTCCCGATGACGCGAGGTCATATAGGCAGCTTAATAGACGTATATCGAAGTCCTTGCGACATGATCTGCGGTTCTTTAATACGAACCGTGTTAAAGAGACCATTGAGCAGAACAAAGGCTCCAAAGTGTTCGCAAAGGACAAGTCTATTGGACAAAGCCAGCTGACCAAGCTGAAACGGGAAGATGGCAGCATAGCGTCGACCAAAGCAGAGGTTCTAGGCGAGATCGAGAGGTTCTATGGTCAGTTATACACTTCAGTCGCAAAGCCCGTTGACAGCTTGGTAGGCGATCCAAGAGCCAAGCTGTCCCGACATTATACCGAAGATATCCCGGACATCAGTCTGTACGAGATTAGGATGGCCCTGAAGCACCTTAAGAACAACAAGGCGCCGGGCGAAGACGGAATCACCTCAGAGCTTCTGAGAGCGGGTGGAACACCGGTACTTAAGGTCCTCCAGAAGCTCTTTAATTCCGTCTTGTCCGGGGGCAAAACGCCTGAAGCATGGAATAGAGGCGAGGTGGTACTGTTCTTCAAGAAAGGTGATAAAACCCTATTGAAGAACTACAGGCCCATCACGCTTCTAAGCCATGTTTATAAGTTGTTTTCAAGGGTCATCACGAACCGTCTCGAACATAGACTTGATGACTTCCAGCCTTCCGAACAAGCCGGTTTCCGAAGAAGCTATAGTACCATAGACCACATACATACGCTGAGGCAAGTTATACAGAAGACTGAAGAGTATAACTTGCCATTATGCTTAGCGTTTGTGGACTATGAGAAAGCCTTCGATTCGGTGGAAACATGGGCGGTGCTCGAGTCACTTCAGCGATGCCATATTGACTATCGGTACATTGAAGTGTTGAAGTGTTTGTATAGTAACGCCACCATGTCGGTCCGAGTTCAGGAGCAGAGCACAAAGGCCATTCCATTGAGAAGAGGCGTAAGACAGGGGGACGTTGTGTCCCCGAAACTGTTTACGGCCGTTATGGAAGACGCCTTCAAGCTCCTGGAATGGCAAGGACTTGGCATCAACATCAATGGCGAATACATTCACTCACCTTCGGTTTGCCGACGACATCGTAGTCATGGCAAAGTCGATGGAGGAACTCAGCATGATGCTCGATAACCTCAATCGAGTTTCTCAACGGGTGGGCTTAAAAATGAACATGGACAAGACGAAACTCATGTCAAATGCCAAGGTTGTGCCCATCCCAGTCTCTGTTGAAAACTCGGTACTCGAAGTTGTTGACTCATACATCTACCTAGGACAAGTGGTCCAATTAGGTAGGTCCAACTTCGAGAAAGAGGTCAACCGCCGAATCCAACTCGGCTGGGCAGCGTTCGGGAAACTACGCAATGTCTTTTCATCCGACATACCTCAGTGCCTCAAGACGAAAGTCTTCAACCAATGTGTGTTACCAGTGATGACTTACGGCACCGAAACGTGGTCTTTCACTATCGGCCTCATCTCAAAGCTCAAAGTCGCTCAACGAGCAATGGAGAGGGCTATGCTCGGGGTGTCTCTACGTGATCGAATCAGAAATGAGGAAATCCGTAGACGAACTAAAGTGACCGATATAGGTCACCGGATTAGCAAGTTGAAGTGGCAATGGGCAGGCCACATAGCACGCAGAGCAGATGGCCGATGGGGCCGTAAAGTGCTCGAGTGGAGACCTCGGACCAGCAAGCGCAGCGTAGGACGTCCACCTACAAGATGGACAGATGACCTTATAAAGGTCGCCGGAAGGCGCTGGATGCAGGTCGCTTCCAACCGGTATATATGGAAGTCCAAAGGGGAGGCCTATGTTCAGCAGTGGACGTCCTATGGCTGAGATGATGATGATGATGATGATGAAACCGCGTAATACAATAATTAGACTAATTGGAAAAATATCAAAGTCAAAATCTAAAAGTAGTAGTTTAGAGACTTGATTGTTTACAATTAGCGACATCATGGAATTTTTGAACACGGTTGCCACTTAAATCCTTACTCTAGTCATATTATAATGGAAGTATAGGTCGCGTCACATAAAGTCGCGTCTAGGTAATGCAAATCCGGTTATTTTACTATATAAATAACCAATTATAACTGGATTTACTATGGGAAAATAACCGGGTTTGCATTCACTAATCGCGTCACATAATGCGCAGGCAATCTTCCTGAAGTACGACCACTGCAATAAGTTTGACAACTCTCTTTTTATGTAGCGCGACCTATATCTATAAGAATAAATCTGTCAAACCGCCATCGCCATTAAAGATATTATATTCGAAAATAATAAGTCCAAAATAGGCAAACAATGCTTCTTTAGATTTAAATAGGTTTTTGTTTGTTTTGTACCTTTCTAGCCTCATTGCACCTAAACAACTGAACAGATTTTTGCTATTGTTTTACAAGCTTTTATTCAACTTCTAATGTATGTAGCTACAAAGCTACATATGTTTGATCGGTGCATCTCAATTTTAAAGCGAATATCTTTAATCCATTGAGCTGAAATTTTGCATACCTACTTAACTTTATTAAGAATACAATAATATGGTACCATGGATGGAGGTGGTCTGATAATAGAGCCGGTAGGTCGCACTAGAAACTCTGTAATAGGTCAAGCAATCCTACAGAGTTTGGGGTATTTAGAATCGTCTCAGTAAGCAATTGATGGATGTTCAAAGAAAAATACAGTCGGCTATAAAAGCTTGACACAAAAATGAAATTTTTGACAGATTTTTTTTTATAAATGGTGAACTGGATATCCACAGATATGTATAAGATCCTTTTTACCTAACTACGATGAAACGAAAAAAGAGAAATATAACTTTTAGTTTCCTCTCGACCTAAGTCGTGACTGCATTCTAATAAAATCAATACATCCGATTTTGATAATTATAAAAAATCCGGCCAAGTGCGCGTGGGACTCGCGCACGAAGGGTTCTGTACCATTATCTGTAAGTTTGTTGTATGGGAGTCCACCTTGAATATTTATTTTATTTTATTTTTAGTAGGTATTTGTTGTTATAGCGGCAATAGAAATACATCATCTGTGAAAATTTCAACTGTCTAGCTATCACCGTTCTTGAGATACAGCCTGGTGACAGACGGACGGACGGACGGACGGACAGCGAAGTCTCCGTAATAGGGTCCCGTTTTTACCCTTTGGGTACGGAACCCTATAAACGGTTGAAACTCACGTAAGATTTGTCCGGAACAGCCCAAAATGTTTCGAACTCATATGGAGCTCTTCATCAGATCATCAGGGACAGCTATATCCGTGCTGCTACGACGCGAATCACGATTAAATATTAATATATAATTCGATTTTGGTCTAATATTTTAGCTGCTTTAATAAGTTTGTACTGTAATGGTTAAATTGTGTTACACGCGCCTAAAGGCCGCTTGCGCAGCATTTTCTGCGCAGAATGCAGGTTTGTTGCTTCTTGTGGATTTATAAAGGTAAGTGCGCATTATATCTAGGGGAAATATCGATTTGACAGGTATAAAGCCATTTGAGGGAACTCCGTCCGTGATTTCCGTGATATTGCTGATATGACGATGAAATGGAATTAGACCAATTCAATTACAAATATAAGTACGTTTTTTCAGAACTAAGACTTCATTTCGTCATAATTGGGTTACACCTAAAAATAAAGAGCCCATTAATGTTATTAAAACTATCGTGAGACATCTTTACTAATTATAAAAACGGTATAAAATCACGTAAAAAATTGTCAGGAACGGCCCGACATGTTTCGAACTCATTTGGAGCTCTCACGCGCAGATAGCGCGGCGCGGGGAGGGCAGGGCTCTTGCGCTGTCACCACTGGACTGTCTGTCACTGCATCTTCACTATTACCCACTGATACCACGCACACTTGACTTATTGTATCAACGACATTGTCTGAACGCGAGATGTTTTTTAACGCCGGAATCACAGGTTTCCATGCCGGAGGTAGAGCCCAACCACCGTCTCGGTTGAAATTCGGGCGCCGTCCAATTTCGATAGCTTCACGTATCTTCCGTTGTACACAGCGTTTCTCACGAACCAACAACCGTGCCTTATCGAAACGTACGAAATGGGACGCACCTAAGGATAGAGATCCATTTGGAACCCCTGGGGTGTATGAAATACCGTGTGAGTGTGGCAAGGCATACAAAGGAGAGACGGGACGTAATGTTTCTACAAGATTGTCTGAGCATATACGCAGTGTCAGAAAAATGGATACGAGAGACTCCGCTGTTGCGGAGCATGTTGTCGAGGCCGGTGCGTCCCATTTCGTACGTTTCGATAAGGCACGGTTGTTGGTTCGTGAGAAACGCTGTGTACAACGGAAGATACGTGAAGCTATCGAAATTGGACGGCGCCCGAATTTCAACCGAGACGGTGGTTGGGCTCTACCTCCGGCATGGAAACCTGTGATTCCGGCGTTAAAAAACATCTCGCGTTCAGACAATGTCGTTGATACAATAAGTCAAGTGTGCGTGGTATCAGTGGGTAATAGTGAAGATGCAGTGACAGACAGTCCAGTGGTGACAGCGCAAGAGCCCTGCCCTCCCCGCGCCGCGCTATCTGCGCGTGCGCAGAGGGCGGCAAGAAGAGCGATCAAAAGTGCAGTGGGTCGCGAGTCGCGTAGCAGCACGGATAGCTACCCCTGATGAAGAGCTCCAAATGAGTTCGAAACATGTCGGGCCGTTCCTGACAATTTTTTACGTGAGTTTATACCGTTTTTATAATTAGTAAAGAGCCCATTTTTAGGGTTCCGTACCCAAAGGGTGACCGGCCTTAGAATTGTCCCCCACCATATCGTCCCGTGGTTGCAGTAGAAGCCTGCTAAGGGAATAATAATATACCGGGAGATGGGCAGCAGCGTCTTCCAGAGACCTTAAAGAAAAAAAACTGCGCGCGCCAACCCGCCTGCCAAGCGTGGCGCGTACGGCAAATCCCCCCTTTATGATGAGTCACACAAATACCAGGCCCCCAGTCTCCGGCAGCTCTGCTATCCCTGGCGTGGGTAGCGGCCAAGGTAATAGCGGAGCAGGGGGTGCTAAGAATCCCCGGACGAAATCCGGCTACCCATCCCCACGACGACTGGCCCTGGTAACACACAACATACGCACAATGAGGACTGATGAAAAGATTTGCGAGTTGGAAGAGGAACTGAGCAGGTTACACTGGGACATTTTAGGATTATGCGAAGTCCGTAGAGAGGGGGAGGACACCGTAACCCTGAAGTCTGGTAACCTGCTCTACTACCGGGAGGGCGCCCAACAGTCCCAAGGTGGTGTCGGGTTTCTCGTTCACAAGTCCCTCGTTAACAACATCACTACCATCGACAGTGTGTCGAGCAGGGTGGTATACCTAATACTCAGAATATCCAAAAGATATTCGTTGAAGGTCATTCAGGTATACGCACCGACCTCGTCACATTCTGATGAGGAAGTAGAGGCTATGTATGAGGACGTAAGTAGGGCCATACATACTTCCAAAACCTACTTCACTGTTGTTATGGGGGACTTCAATGCAAAGTTGGGCAAGAACAGCGGTGATGAGTTGAGAGTGGGGCAATTTGGATACGGGCAACGGAACCCTAGGGGACAGAGGCTGGCCGACTTTCTAGAGAAAGAGGAACTCTTCATGATGAACTCTTTCTTCCAGAAGCCGCCTCACAGGAAATGGACCTGGATAAGTCCCGATGGTTCCACGAGAAACGAGATTGACTTCATCATGACCGACAAGAAACGGATTTTCAGTGATGTGTCTGTGATCAATAGGGTCAAGACCGGCAGTGATCATCGAATCGTAAGAGGCACACTGAATATCAATGTTAAATTGGAAAGGTCCAGTCTGATGAAGTCTACGCTCCGACCTACTCAGGCCCATATTCAAAACCCCGAGAGCTTTCAACTCGAGATCTCCAACCGCTTCGCTTGTCTGGAGAACTTTGTCTCAGTGGACGAGATCAACGACGGGCTAGTGGAAACTGTCCACACGGTAGGGTCTAAGTTTTTCAGACCCCGCCGTAAAGATAGACCTCAGAAATTGTCTGATCGAACCTTAAACCTCATGGCTGAACGACGCTCGCTACAGTTGCAGTCTCCCGATGACGCGAGGTCATATAGGCAGCTTAATAGACGTATATCGAAGTCCTTGCGACATGATCTGCGGCTCTTTAATACGAACCTTGTTAAAGAGACCATTGAGCAGAACAAAGGCTCCAAAGTGTTCGCAAAGGACAAGTCTATTGGACAAAGCCAGCTGACCAAGCTGAAACGGGAAGATGGCAGCATAGCGTCGACCAAAGCAGAGGTTCTAGGCGAGATCGAGAGGTTCTATGGTCAGTTATACACTTCAGTCGCAAAGCCCGTTGACAGCTTGGTAGGCGATCCAAGAGCCAAGCTGTCCCGACATTATACCGAAGATATCCCGGACATCAGTCTGTACGAGATTAGGATGGCCCTGAAGCACCTTAAGAACAACAAGGCGCCGGGCGAAGACGGAATCACCTCAGAGCTTCTGAGAGCGGGTGGAACACCGGTACTTAAGGTCCTCCAGAAGCTCTTTAATTCCGTCTTGTCCGAGGGCAAAACGCCTGAAGCATGGAATAGAGGCGAGGTGGTACTGTTCTTCAAGAAAGGTGATAAAACCCTATTGAAGAACTACAGGCCCATCACGCTTCTAAGCCATGTTTATAAGTTGTTTTCAAGGGTCATCACGAACCGTCTCGAACATAGACTTGATGACTTCCAGCCTCCCGAACAAGCCGGTTTCCGAAGAAGCTATAGTACCATAGACCACATACATACGCTGCGACAAGTTATACAGAAGACTGAAGAGTATAACTTGCCATTATGCTTAGCGTTTGTGGACTATGAGAAAGCCTTCGATTCGGTGGAAACATGGGCGGTGCTCGAGTCACTTCAGCGATGCCATATTGACTATCGGTACATTGAAGTATTGAAGTGTTTGTATAGTAACGCCACCATGTCGGTCCGAGTTCAGGAGCAGAGCACAAAGGCCATTCCATTGAGAAGAGGCGTAAGACAGGGGGACGTTGTGTCCCCGAAACTGTTTACGGCCGTTATGGAAGACGCCTTCAAGCTCCTGGAATGGCAAGGACTTGGCATCAACATCAATGGCGAATACATCACTCACCTTCGGTTTGCCGACGACATCGTAGTCATGGCAAAGTCGATGGAGGAACTCAGCATGATGCTCGATGACCTCAATCGAGTTTCTCAACGGGTGGGCTTAAAAATGAACATGGACAAGACGAAACTCATGTCAAATGCCAAGGTTGTGCCCATCCCAGTCTCTGTTGAAAACTCGGTACTCGAAGTTGTTGACTCATACATCTACCTAGGACAAGTGGTCCAATTAGGTAGGTCCAACTTCGAGAAAGAGGTCAACCGCCGAATCCAACTCGGCTGGGCAGCGTTCGGGAAACTACGCAATGTCTTTTCGTCCGACATACCTCAGTGCCTCAAGACGAAAGTCTTCAACCAATGTGTGTTACCAGTGATGACTTACGGCACCGAAACGTGGTCTTTCACTATCGGCCTCATCTCAAAGCTCAAAGTCGCTCAACGTGCAATGGAGAGGGCTATGCTCGGGGTGTCTCTACGTGATCGAATCAGAAATGAGGAAATCCGTAGACGAACTAAAGTGACCGATATAGCTCACCGGATTAGCAAGTTGAAGTGGCAATGGGCAGGCCACATAGCACGCAGAGCAGATGGCCGATGGGGCCGAAAAGTGCTCGAGTGGAGACCTCGGACCAGCAAGCGCAGCGTAGGACGTCCACCTACAAGGTGGACAGATGACCTTATAAAGGTCGCCGGAAGGCGCTGGATGCAGGTCGCTTCCAACCGGTATATATGGAAGTCCAAAGGGGAGGCCTATGTTCAGCAGTGGACGTCCTATGGCTGAGATGATGATGATGATGATGATGATGACCCAAAGGGTAAAAACGGGACCCTATTACTGAGACTTCGCTGTCCGTCCGTCCGTCCGTCCGTCAGTCCGTCCGTCCGTCCGTCCGTCCGTCCGTCTGTCACCAGGCTGTATCTCAAGAATGGTGATAGCTAGACAGTTGAAATTTTCACAGATGATGTATTTCTAATGCCGCTATAACAACAAATACTAAAAATAAAATAAAATAAATATTTAAGGGGGGCTCCTATACAACAAACTTGTTATAGATTATATATATATGTATAGGTACGGAACCCTTCATGCGCGAGTCGGACTCGCACTTGCCCATTTTTTTTATAATATTAAAACTTTCGTGAGACATCTTTAATAAGTAATTATAAAAATGGTTTATACTCACGTAAAAATTGTTGGGCCGTTCCTGACAATTTTTACGTTTAAACCGTTTTTAAAAGTAGCCAATTTTTTTTATAAAATCATATAAAGTAGTATGAGAGACAAAAGTCCGTTTGCCAAGTAGACACGTTCAAGTGTTTTTTTCTCCTTAACAGTGGTAGCCCAGTCAACATTTAAAATCTATAATTTGAAAAACATAATATTAAGTTTCCTTTTTGAGTGGTAATCTATGTTTTAATGTATTGCTTCTATTTCAGGGTATATGTTGCAATGAGACTATTATTCCAGGATATACATTAGGGTGGTCCACTTCTGTATGAAAAAAAATGTGGCAAGTGCGAGCCCGACTCGCGCATGAAGGGTTCCGTACCTATACATAATTATATATAACCTATAACAAGTTTGTTGTATGGGAGCCCCCCTTAAATATTTATTTTATTTTATTTTTAGTATTTGTTGTTATAGCGGCAATAGAAATACATCATCTGTGAAAATTTCAACTGTCTAGCTATCACCGTTGTTGAGATACAGCCTGGTGACAGACGGACGGACGGACGGACGGACGGACGGACGGACGGACGGACGGACAGCGAAGTCTCAGTAATAGGGTCCCGTTTTTACCCTTTGGGTACGGAACCCTAAAAAAGGACATTCAATCTTCATTTTCTCCACATGTCTAATTTTGTTTTGTTATCAAGTCGACGGCAACAACGTACAAGGTGCTAAGTGCTAAAAGGTTCGAACTACACCAGCTGCAGCATAATGATCTAGAAGTCGAAACCTATCGCCTAGTATAAAAATTTTCTTAAAATGTCGCTTAGTATAGATTTTATGAATGACGCATACAGTTCCATCTGTATCAAAAATGTGTATACTAACACGAACACCATTCTAAGTGCCACATCGAACCGTACACAATGAATGATATCTCACTCACTCGCGCACACAGAGCGCTATTTACCACATAGCACTCAGTACGCGGCCGATCGGCAAGTCAACGGTCGTGAATGCTTCGATCGTTTCCTAGAGAATATTAACATGTTACTACCTTGCTTTTGTCTTAATTCACAGTTTTAGTTACGACGTTTGTTGAATTCATTCAATCGACCAATTTACTAAAAAAATATGTTAGTTAAATTATGACGGGGAAACGAGTGAGATGGTTGGAATCTAAATCAGGAGCGCAAATCGGGTCTGGGTTGCGTCGAAACAGATCTAAATAAATCAACCACAATAAATGGAGGTAGGTAATATTTATTTTTGCGTTTACTTTATTTTTTTGAGTTATTATTTAAAAAAAAGATGTAAAGTGTTCGATGTGACACATAGTCCTACATACATGTAAAGTATCATTTAAGAGAACTACGTGTACAGGTCTATCTGCAACTTAGAACTATATTCGTCATTATCAGTGCTGTAGTGAAACAAAGTACGTAATTCTATGTACCACTTCGAATTGTTTACGTTATTTAATCAGTTACTTAGCACTATTTACATTTTCAAATTATTTTTGGACACACTCAAATAGTGTAGTATCTGTCATTGCAAGTGCTAATTTAAGTTTTAAAAGTTATATTGTGTTATGTAATCATAATCTGCAATAGTTAGGTAATCATAACTATCGCAGATTAAGGTTTATTTTTTCTTATGTGGGCGGTTTCGTGGTAAGCACGTAATCCTTATTTCGATCACTATTTACTTTGCACCACTAATATAGCTTTCACGTTTGAAAATATGCTCATAGTGGTAAAGAAAGCTTTAATCTATGTTGCTTTAATATGCATGGTATTTGATTTTCACACCCACCTCTAAGGATCGTGCGAAGAACTGCGTTTGAGGAGACAAAGACACGCATTCCACATATACAAAAATGTTTAGTCAATAAAAAAATCAAATCCCATGTTTTGTTAATGACTCTGATTATAATGCAGCTGAAAATAGGGAACCGTATGATCATACTTTTAAGGTCCATCTTAAAAGTATGAACGAGTTGGAGAGCCAAATTGAATGCTGTATTAGTAAGCCACGTAAAAAGACTGGGATGAAATCTAGTCGATCTCTTATTCCTGAGAATCGATCACGATCGAGAAAGTTCGTTATAGTCGTCATTATCTAACGCTATAATTATTTAAGTTGTCTTTATCGGTCTCAATTGGTCATCATCCTCAACGATAGCTTGTTGTCTAGCTCTTAGTCAGTTTATTAAACCGTCGAAACTATCCCAACCATGGAATCTAAGTTCTTTACTTGTGATTGGGACGACCCACGATGAGATTGGGACTTATGCCTTAGAAATAAACAAAAATACTCTTCATTGAGCTTTTCAACTCATGAAAGAAAGACCCGATATATTGTGCATTCCCCTGATGATGTTATTTACTATCAAAGGCTCATGCAACAGATTTTATTCCTTAATCCAATAGTATTTGTTTTTTGGTGAGGTTGAGATGTTCTACATACAGTTCCTTGCGCCAGGTTAACCCCACAATACTCTGAATAAATCCCGGATTGATAGCCTATACGAAATTAGTATTGCTATCAAATAGCTGAGCAGTGGATAATGATGGAGCTACATCTGAGATTCTGAAATCAGGTGATAAACTGGCAATTAAAACCCCTTCCGAAGCAATTTAATCAACTTACTCGAGGCAAAACTCAAACATGTCCCAGAAGTGTGGTACTGCTCTTCTTTAACGACGTTTAAAAGACTCTTCTTAGAAATTACATCCCCATTTCATTTGTGAGTCATGTGTATAACATGCTGTCGAGACACTCATCATGGACCGTGTCGCACATGACTTTCAGCCTCCTGAACAAGCCGGTTACCGCAAAACTTCAGTACCGTAGACAACGTCCATATGCTACAGTTTATAATACAGAAGACTGGGCAGTATATCAGCTAGCAGCCGTTATACTTAGCATCTTTGTATTATAAGAAGGCTCTCGATTCAAGTACAACATGGATGGTGCTGTAGCCTCTGCATTGGTGTGCAAACGTCTATCAATCAGTATATTGAGGTGCTGAGGTCTTTAATGTTTATACTAAAGCGCGACGACAAAGGTTCGTTTCTAAGACCAGAAATCGAAACCTATCCAATTACAGCGTAGCCTGAGACACGGAGACGCAATATCTATACCTAAAGTGTTCACAGCTGCTTATCATAAATATATCCAAGCATTTAGTTTAAGTACGGACATAAATAATTACCATCAATGGCGAAGACCTGACCAACCTCCTCTCATCTGATGGTATCGTTGTCAATACTAGTTACGGCGGAGAACCTAGAAGATCTCGACAAAATAGTCAAAGACTTCAAGTACACTCTTCCAACAAGTGTATCTTAAAATGAACACTGAATACGAAAATCATATTAATTTTCCATTCTCGATTATACATATAAACAATACTATGACTAAACAAATAAGTAATTAAGAACAATGTTATATTACGTTGCTCCTTTTTTCCAATCCATTCCGTGATTAGGACTGAGATGTAAGGTTCTAGTAACCCTTTGTAAAATGTATAATTATGTACAATATGTTTACATGTTATATTGAATAAATATTACACCTAATATTCTTTTAATTTGATATAGAACTTTCTACATAATGATTATTAAGCTATATCAAATGTCGAATATGATTCTATCTGCAAACTGTGTCAAAATTATAATTCAGCACATTTTTACACAATGTTTATACATCCAAAAATAAAATAAAAAATAGTGCATTAGAGCTATGTAATATATTTTTAAAAAATAATCAAAATACGTGATTAAAATTTGATGACTGAATTCACACATAGAACGTTTTACAGGGAGTCGAACACTTTTATTACCAAGTATAATATTCTAAGTACCTGATAGACCTGCATACGTTGATTTTATAGAAAACTATAACCAAGTATAAAATTCTAAGTCCCACATAGACCTGCTTACGCAGTTGTTGGACAAAATTTTAACCTAGTATAATGTTCTAAGTGGTAGATAGAACTTTATACACAACGGTTAGCAAATATTTATGAAATAATCTAGTGGTCTATCTGCATTTTCTCGAAAACTACCATTAAATTGAATTATATGAAAATAAAATAAGCAATAAAATATAATTATAATCATGTGTTCCAAATTTCAGTTCATTATCTTTAATACGAAAAAAAATATAACGATTCTAGTTCTACGATTCGGTTTTTTGGCTCTCCTGTAAAATTGTAATTTTTCAATTAGAATCATATACGTTGTTGTCGTCGAAGTAATCATTCAATTAAATGCAATCCAGAAGTACCGGGTTCGATGCCCGGTCTCTTCCCCAGGTAGCTCCTTTTTCAAATTTTCTTTAAGCTTTGGCTTAAGTAATCATTCTTTTTCGATTTTTCTTTAAGCTTTGGCTTAAGTACTAATCATTGTTTTTTTTCATAATCATTGTACTAAATTAAAATTAAATTCGAAATGATTTACGTGAGCAAAATTTCAGATTTCAAGTGAATTTTCAAAACAATACCCAAAGACTTATACGATGATAGTTGATGAAAATGACAATTTTATAACATTTCAATTTCAACTTTTAAAAATTTATTAGATAGATACTTTTTTCAATTCTAAAATTACTACATTTAAGGTCTTCGCACATTATAACAACTCAACGGCGACTCGATTCTATGCCAAATATTGAAATTTAAAACCTATGTCATATTTACTAGGTTTAATTTCAAAAAATGATATTAGTAGTTGACGACGAGTGGACGACTAGCCGTACATTTTTTGAAATTAAATCTAGTAAATATGGCATAGGGCTTAAATTTCAATATTTGGAATAGAATCGAGTCGCCGTTGAGTTGTTATAATGTGCGAAGACCTTTAGAGGGACCTCTGAATGTCGTCGGATTGTTTTGAAAAATGGTGTGAATAATTTTAGTGGGTATTAGACAAATAAGAACCCTGTGGAGAAATCATATTCAATTTTTTTTTGTCTGCCCAAATCTCAATTGACAGCTATTTCAATCTCATTCTCATCGTAGTTTACTTCACTGTCTCTGTCAGTTCATCACACATAATTATGTTTTATAGTCATATATTTGTTATGTAAACACAAGTGTAAATGAGACTTAACTACACTTTAAACAGTATAAACTCACTGTTTATCTACTAAAAATGCAGAAAAACTCTTATCTCATGTATAAATAGATTTAATTATGCAACAGTGCAGAAAGTGTCATATTGTGTCGTCTTGATCGAGTGAAGTAACTTTAGTACCTAGAGCATTCATATAGTGCCTTTACCATGAGTTTACAGTGACCGTACTCGCTAGCGACTGCGTAAAGGATTTGTATGGAGAATTGTAGTTCAACAAAGTAACCGCTAGGGGCGCTTTACTATTCTCCATACAGATTTGCCGTTTTACGCTAAAACAGTTTGTAATGAGATGTACCTTTTCGAGGCAATTCATAATTATTATAGATAATAGTTTTAATATATATATTATTTGTTAATAATTATAAAAACGGTTTAAACTCAAGTAAACAATAAACATTGTCAGACCAGCCCGACAGTTTGCAAGGCATTGTTACGTGAGTTTAAACCGTTTTTATAATTATTACCTATATGTGTCTTACGATAGTTTTATAAGATATATCTTTTTTGATGTCCAATATTTCTTTCTTTCTTTCTTTAGATGTATTTTCATCGCACAGAAAAGAAAATGTTCAGTTCAGTACATTCAAATAATCATTAATTTTGAACCTCGTATTAAAATATTCTAATAAACGAAGAATTTTGTCTCGAGTTTTTCCATACAAGACCACCAAAAATAGAAAGGGTATCATTAAATTTGTTTCCTAAATTTATCTGGTATTTTATCCACGGATATTAACATTGGATATTTTTAGCTAAAGCGATAAGGAATGTTAACTTTTTATCCGCCTGCTGAGTCAATAAATCTCTAAAGGTATTATAAAGATGAAAGGTAGGTATTATGTTTATTTTGAGTCGTTATTCGAACGAAGAAAATACTTTAAATTATACTCATAATACGTTTTTTCATGTGATCTAAACTTGTCCGCATGGGCCAATAAATGTAAAGTGTATTATAAAGGTAGGTATTATAAATTTATTTTACGTCGTTATTCTAACGCAGAAAATAGTTTAAATTATACTTATAATCCGCTTTTTCATGTGATACAAACTAGTACGTAGCAAGATCATCATAATCCCGAAAAAATAGGGCCGTTACGCACCCACGAAGGTTGTAAGAAAAAATCACACGTTGAAGCCTCGTGAGTAAAATCCACATTTTCGGGCCACATGTGCGACCACGTGAGTCGATCAATAGAATCGTCAATTTATCGAACGCTCGGTAATAATATTGAGTGACACAGCAAATCACCTGTAAGAAAAAAATGTGGATTTTGTGAAATAATGTCGCTCTTGCAGGTGCCGGGACGTGCAGTGTCTAGACAGGTTTTTTTTACGAATATCATTATCATCATAGAGATTTTATACATTTCGGGGGATATTTTAAATTCATAGTTTAATTTAATTTAAATGTACCTGTATGTACTAATTTGTATGTGACATTTTTAATGTTTTCGAGCCCCATACATCTCCGCCATTTCACAATAGACATCTTTCTCGTAATTTAAACCTCGGTGGTTTAAATTACGAGAAAAATTTCAAGTTGTGTAAAAATGTCGTAAACACCAAAGTAGCTGTAATTACTTATTACCTTTTCGAAGTTATCGATTACACGCGCCAGATTGAGCTGAATGTTTTAAAGCAATATGTCACTTAACTAATATGTGTAACGTTCGAATTAAGTATAAGGAAACCCGCACGGCACTTACGTCATTTTAAAGAAAATTATGGGATTTTGCGATAACTCAAAAACGGCTCGACCGATTTTATTCGATTACTTTTCATTGCCTCATTTTCATGAAAGTTTCCATTATTTTGTGACCCGTGGTTGAAAATTTAGAGGGGGGGACGCTATTTTTCCAGAGTGAATATTTACAAAACTGCTGATTTTATCAAAAAATAATGTTTGAGACCCCTATTATTTTTAAAAGATATATTCAACGACACCCCACACACTAGTGTTGGAACAAAAAAAAAACACCCCCAATTTAGGTTTACGAGAGGTACCCGATTTTTTTTTTATTTTTTATTTTACCGTTTTGTCGGCGTGATACATACACATACTCATACCAAATTTCAGCTTTCTAGTACTAATGATCACGGCGCTAAGCCGCGAACGGACGGACAGACGGACAGACGGACATGGCGAAACTATAAAGGTTCCTACTTAACTACGGAACCCTAAAAAACGACCAAGCTGAAACGGAAACGGTCGGTCAACTAGGTTCAGGCTGTTAATACAAAACGAAATTCCTTAACAAGTTTAAAGATCAATGGTCTACGAAAAAACGTAGATTTCTTAAGCCTCCTCAATCAATTTATCTCCAATTCAGGCTTAGACTTATTTTTCATAAGACTGGAAAGGGAGGGCAATGACCTTAAGAATTGTATTTTCATTTTAAAAAGACGTGAGGTAAATCTTTTTATTTATCTAAACGGGCATTTAAAACCAATCTGCCGAGTTGATAGCTAGCTTATCTGAGGAGATTTTATAAAAATCCTTTTTTTGTAAATTGTTTCTAGAAACTGTTTCAAAAGTTATCAAGAACAAGAATTTTCAAGCATCATATTTTGGTAAATTAAGCAAAATATGGAAATTAATTAACTTTATAAATTAATTAAACACTAAATGACGATAATTAGTCACAACATTTCAGTGACGGATAAAACAAAAGAAGGTGCCTGAAAAAAAAAACAACAAAAAAAGATTTTCCATAACCAGTTTAAATTACTGTTCAATTCTTCTAGAGAAGATCGTACTGAAAGGATGGAAACACATTTGTGGGTCAATTTCAACAAGACGCATTTTTTGTATCATTTCGGTGTGATTCTTTATTTTTGATTATTTTTAAGTTTTTTAAATGTGAAGAGATACTTTAGACTATATTATTAAACATATGTAAAAGGGACCCTGAAATCTGAAATAGTTTTCGAGATATTCGAGATCGAATATGAAACACACAACGGAATGATAAATGTACACCAGGATGATAAAATAAGTGCACCGCAATGAAATTTCATACGCTGGAATGAAATAAAAGTGGCATATTATGAAAGTAATTTTACTTTTTATATTCGTAATATATATTATATTGGCATTGCATAATAATATAAACATATATCTTAGTATAGTATTAAAAACAAAATAAAAAAATATTATTATTTCAACAATATTTATGAAAAGTGAAGGTACTTTTGATGTCATTCCGGTGCTTTCCTCATTTTGATGGGGTTTAAAGTCATTTTACTACACCGGAAACACCGGAATGAGAATGGTGGAATGAGAAACACGACATATTTTTATTTCGTAAAAAAAAAGTAAGCCCTATATTCTAAAACTAATTTAACTCTTGTAATGGCGAGTATACTTTACCTGATATATATAAATTTCAAACCACGCAGTTAAAAAATAAAGAAACTATAACAAACTCCGGAATGATATTTTTTTTGTCCCCTGTCCACCGCGATGAAATATTCACGTTTATACGAGCCAAAGTATTGCCACTATACACAACCGGCGTCGTCGAGCGCCGCAGCTTAACTAATTCTTTGAAGTGCGCGGGAGACGGGGGGCATACTTGATCAAATTTGGGAAATAAATCGGTTCGAAACATTGTCGGCGGTAATGAGAAGTTTTCTCGGGACAAACGTATATGCACTTATTCAAGGGTATACAAAGGAGATATATAACGGGTAATGTGCTTTTTTCGTTACCTATTTATATGGTAATACAATAATGGTAGCAGATTCTCTTTGTCATGCATAGTATTTGACTTACCCGGCATTTTACAAACAAAACCGGCTTGGGGACAACCCACCTTGATGAGAAATTTGGCCTTAATATATATTTTTTAATTATTATATATATTAATATTTAAATTTTAGCTGTTGCCCGAGGTAGACAATAGCGGGCTGTATCCGAAAAAAAATGGTACTTTATTATTCAACCTTTCTGCACCTGCGTTTTCAGTCTTGCCATCAAAAAATACTGCTTGGGAAATTGACCCTTGTAACTCCTCTGGAGTTGCAGGTGTCTATGGGAGACACTTACTGTCAAGCGATTCGCCTGTTTTGTTTAAGTACCTTTTTTTATATAATTTTTTCATCGAATTTTCACTTCGCCGATTTTTTCCCCTGAAGTCATACATTTTTCATATCAAAACGTTTATTCTGTTAGTAGGCCACAAGGGCACTTTCACATGTCTAAATCTGAATCTACCGGCATTTCACAAAAGGAGACCGCTGTTGAGAAGAAAGCCGATTTTTTCGTAAATTATACTTAAAAACTCATACAATTTGATACATGTTAGAGGAGAAGTACAAGATTCTTTCAGATCAATGTTTACACTAATAATTATTTATGTAAAATAAAGTGTTTTTTGCAGAGATGTAGAAAGTCTCTAGGCGTCACGACATGCAATATAGATGTATAATTAATTAATGAAATAATTTAATTCCGTTGAATGAGATGTATAAGGTCTCAAGGGGTCAAAGTAAATAACTGATGCAACAAAATAATTACTTAATTTAAATTTCTTAGAGATGTACATGGTCTCTAGGCGTCACAACATGCAAAACAAAATAAATTAATTTAAATCCCCCTATCCTCCATATGTTTTTTTATCCCGTTGATTATGTTAGGTTAGGTTTGTATTGTAACAGTTATTACTAACTTACGGTGTCTGAGAAAACCTACGAAATGAGACTTCGGTGAAATGAAATTCGATGTTAAATTATTCTGTCAAAAGGCAAAGAACCCTTTCTTTTATGTTGGCTTTTGTAGATACCCATCTGTTACCCGTATACCAAATAGTTTACAAGCTGTGTGTGGGTTTTATTTAAATCCTTTTTCAGGTATCATTGTTTCCCATCTGTAACGTTTTGACAAATTTTCATTTAATGGCGAATTTTAATTTTGTTGTCAATTTCTTTTCTTTCTCAGTTTTTAATCAAGTTTGGTGAGTTGGTAAAGTTGCTTATTTATATGTCCTACGAAAATTTCCATTGAGTTACAAAAAAATTATGGATTTTTTTTAACAAAATTTCGTATTTTGTACTTAAATTTAGTACAAAATGAAGACCTCAAAATAAAAAAATTATAATGGACTACAAAATGAAAATTGGCCCATGGGCCAATTTCTGAACTTATTACATTTTGTGTGTACCTCAATGTAAAAAAACTTGTAGAACACATCGCGAAATTGGGCTTACCATGATCAGAAGAAGCAACTTTGCCAACTCACCAAATTTTATTGAAATCTGAGAAAAAAAGAAATCGACAACAAAATATAAATTGGCCCTTGTCCGAAAGTACTTTTTTCCTGAAACCCGTTACATTTTCAGGATTGTATAAACATCGTTTTAAAGAACCCATTAGGTTAGGTTAGGTTTATTTTATAATTATTCTGAAAAATTAACAGTTTCGGAAAAAAAAATGGGTTTCGAACCAATGAAAATTTGGCGAATCCTT